>OY728134.1:691278075-696078075 GCA_963277665.1 Viscum album
AATAGAAGGTGAATTGTATCCTCGGACACTCTGTGGTAGTAGAATGCATCAAAAATTCCTAGAAAATTGGATCTATGAGCATTAGGATCTTTCCATGGTAAGCCTCCAAACTAAAATGTGTTTTGAATAAGTTGTATGATAACCAATATGATCTCAATGTTTTAGGATTTCACTAGTGGTCTGACCTTACTGGTGTCCGCTCAACGGATGAATGGAAGTTGATACTTCATAAGAGTTTAGAATAGAAAATTTTGTTCATTATGAATTGGGTGTATAAATTTCTACTCTTCGGAGAAATATCATGGCTGATTTGGATGTATGTATTGTTGGGGATCATGTTGAATATATTATCGTAGCTGTGGCTATACAAATTCTTGAACAAACTGAACCGGTGGTAGTTTCTAGTTACACTGAACATAATCCATAAAATTGTCCGGTTGATTCTAGTTTAGATCATCCTTATCAGCCAATTGTGGGTTTAAATCATGTGAAAATGGTTGATCAACTATTTAGATAGTATCTTCGTCTTTTTCTTCCATATTCTATATGGGGGCGTTTGGGTTGTGGTCATCCATAAGGGACAAACCTTTCATTGACAAGGTTTGTTCGATTTATAGATCAAGAGGATGTATTTAAAATGACTTATCACCAATGGAATTCATGACCCAACCACTCATACACATGGGAGGCTTCACCACATTAAACACACACCAAACGTAAAGGAGGATGAAAAGGGGAAACAGAAATGAGATTAATAACCGAATTTTTTGATTTTTTTGTATCCACTTTTTTAATACAACTCAATTTACCAAAACAATATTAACATAACTCAATAAAAATGGTTCCATAATTTTGTATCATTCTAGAAAATGTGTTATGTTTGGAAACCCAAATTGATATTCTCAAACTTGTTATTTGTATAGTGCATATATGGGGTCAAATAACATGGAGAATGAATGTGTTTTTGTCTCCAGATTTGTGATCAATTAAGTGAAGGTAATATATTTTAAAAGAAATTATTTGTTTGTAGTAATTATCTTCAAAATAATCAATGGTAAAATTCTTCCAGATCATATATTATTAAACTCAGGGGAAAAGTAAAACACAAACTGATTTTTTTTGTTTTGTGATAAAAATGTGTCGGGGCTATGAATAATTATGTAGGACATTGATAATATTTCAACCTATTTTGTTCTGTTGTTCATAATAACTAACATTTCAGGATTTTGATTTTTTTGGATCCCCCTTGTCCTGATGAGTTCTGATTCAATATATAGAAATCAATTCCATGGCCTGGAAGTTGATTCATACTAATTTTTATTCCAGAAAATCCCTTTCGAGAGAAATGTTCACCCAAAGATCATGAGTGTAACTATATTAATTCTCCCAAGAATCCCAAGAAACACTGTTCTTGGTTAGATATGGGGTTTCCTGTGAAATTAAGAAAAATATATTGTTGGAATTATGTTATGAAAATGAAAAACACTATCATCAAAAAATTGATCATCTAATGAAACTACATTTGTCCACACCCCCAACACATGTGATAATTTTCTACATATAGAATAAATTATGTAAATAAAATAATTAATACCTGATTAATTCATTATAATGGAACTAGAAAAGAAAAAGTGAATAATTACAATCGAAAAACTCCAAAACATTCCTATAATGAGTTTCAATCACTTCCTCCCCAAACATAATATTTTCCAGATGATTACCTATTCTACCAAGTGTCTCCTCCCCCTTGTTGGACGTCCTCCCACATGACCTATGGTAGTTAGGGGTCTAAATCATGGGTCAGATGATTTGTAGGAGGGTAGATAGGGGTAAATATCGGGCTGTTGACACCTGCATGGTTATGGCGCACAGTTTTGAAAACTGTGCAACAACCATGTGCATGGTATATCAACCAAAGAAATAGTGCATGAGAACTGTGGTTTTGGTGTATGGTTTGGGTAACCCTATGGAACCTTTGTGAATGGGCTCTATCCCAAAATTTCCAAACGTCGTTTTGTTACTGGGTTGGGATGTATGGTTTTGAAATTGTACGGAGACCATGCATGGTCTTTTGTCTCTAAAAATACGCACCATGCATGGTTTTCTAGGAATCTACATGGTTTGACTGTGTGGAGACCCTAAAAGTTTTCTCTCTCTCTAAAAATTAGGATATGTATTTCCTTTAGTTTGGGCTTCTCATCCAAGGTGACTCCAAAGTGGTAAATGTCCTAGAAAAAGGGTTGAAATATCTCTGATTTCGTTCCAAATCACCCAAATAATGATATGTGTTTATTTTTTCTCCATTTTGACTAATATATCTATAAATTATTATTTAACTTCTAAAATTCAGGAATATTCAATCACACAACAATTTTATAGATACTAAAATAATTTTAAATGTCTTATGCACAGTAGTGCATTAGTTTAATTAATAAAAGGATTAATTAAAGAATATAGTAGTATAATCATTCGAGTTGATCAAATAGATACTATCTAAAAACATGTATGTCTCCATAGTGGTGATATTGAGGTGAACATGCCGTATTATTTTCATAAAAAACATGTATCATTAGAAGATGAAACTATCTGTATTTACCATGATGGTTTCAATTCTTCTTATCAAACTTCTCCAAAAATATCAGAAGATAAATCTCGAGTATTTAAATTGAAAAAAATTAAATAAATTATTTGGATCACGTATAAATATTAATTATTTAGTATTTCTAATATGAGAATTTTAATTATTCGTTAAATATATTTAAAGATATATTTAACTCTATTGATACTACTATAGAAAATTTAGAAATAATCCAAATATCAAAACACTATAATTGACCAAGTAAAATGTGTTGTTTCTATAAATAGTGATAATCATAAAAAGTAAATTTGTAAACATATGGTTGATTAAAAAATTGTGGATAATGAATCGTATTTTGGTTCCTCAAACACTAAGTTGATACCAGAACTATGTTTCTTGATCCATACCTTCATTCCAAACAGAGTACACAAACTAAAAATTCCTCTTAAAATGTATGATATAAAACGTTTTTCCGAAAATATTATAAAAATTTATTGAAAACATATACACTGATAAAAAATAAACTTCTATGTGATTAATGTATGAAATCATTTCATGAATAAAATAATTTTTCCAATAATTATTATAATAGAATTTTAATAATTTAATTTCATTAGCAACGTAGATGTGGGTGTCTATGATCATCAATATCAAAATGAATTTAATGAAATTATTAGATCAAAAAATTACTAATAGGTAATATTTAATTTTATGTTGAATTTAATTTATAATATTATTATTCTATAGGTAATGTGGTATTGGATAACATTTTTTCCCATAGAAAATATTCTATCAATAAAAATAAGTTTTTTCTATTGGAGAAGAAAAGTAAACATTAAATGCAATTTCACTAGAATCATTGGGTGGATATATAATTTATGTAGTGGATTTTTTTCCCTATTTCAAGAAGACCAGTCAGCCAATTTGGATATTCTACTTTGGAAGTGGACTTCCATATAACTGGGTGTGGGAAAAATACATGAAAACTAGGCATGAAATTTATTTTTTCGTTAAATTATGATTCATCTGCACGATGTAAAAGCTATTTTTTGATTTAATTCATTAAAGGAACCCTTTATAACATTTTTAAATTGTAATTGATTGGGAATCGATTTTAGGAAATTTCATTTTTTATATGATATTTCAATATAGGAATTATTTCACATCTAAAAACTATTTTGATTTGTAATGAACTAGATTGGTATTTAGGACCACATATACTATAATAGGGTTCCCAATTACTGATAACACAAATTAAAATTGAATTCAAGTTGTATTTTTTTATGATGTTGTATCACATTAAAAAATCAGTTTTTTCTGATTTGGAATTTTAATGCAACCATAATGGTATTTGAGACTAACACTATTGAGAATATAATTTAACTCCATTTTATTTACAAGAAATACTAATACTACCATACCACATAATATTTTATATTCCACATTTCTGTCACACCAATATACCAAGACTATTTGATTATATATCTGAATATTGTAAAAACTAAAGTCATCGGGATTCTCATTCTTCTAATAGATGTTTATGAATAACTATTAGAAGGGTTAGTAAGGAAGCAGTTCACCATATAAAGAAATAGATCATCAAATTCTTCTTATTATTTTTTTAATCGATTAATTTCAAAGTTATCAATAAGATAACAAATAATTATACTGTGGTAATGATTTTGACACCATGTTGAGGGAAATATTCAATCATCAATGTAGGGGTTGTATTATCCATGTAATTGATCCATTTTTTATGATTTCATTTATAAGTTCATTCTATATGGTTGGATTGTTTTAAAATTTTAATTTTCCTATTTGATTAATTTTAAAATGTATTTATGGTCAAAGAGGGGAAAATTTACCCTTATTAATGTATAATTCTGATAAATATAATGTCCACTAGCACCTAAGGAATATAATATCTTGTTTTTGTGGCATAAATATATTCATTCCACATTAAAAATGATAAATTTCTAATGTACCTATGTGGTGTTGATAGAGGTTAAATGTATTCCCTTAAACTGGAGGACCTCATTAATTTGTTTCTCCATATTATTCTATATAAGATTGTGATATTACCCTTAAATTATTATGAATAAATATTTATAAATTCATACCCACTATGACCTATTATTTTTGTATCATTAATTATTTTGGAAATAATATACTCACTAGGGAAGCACTAGTAATTAATGTTAATTTATCTGGGAAAATTCAATTTATCTCCTACTTTTGAAAAATAATTTAATTATTTGAATGTACATATAAATTTCAATATATCATTAAAAATTCATGGATTATATGACACAAATTGGAAATTATTTGAAACTAAAATTGGGAAACTTTAATAATCACCCTTCTACTCATTGTTGTTTTGTTCAAAAGAGAGAAGATTTCATCAATTCCAATGAAATAGAACTTATATTCATAATTATATAGATATTCACTACAATGGTGTGTCAATTTTATATAATAAATCATGTACTATAATGTGTCATTTTAAAGAAATGATTAAATTAAGGGTGGTCATTACCTTTCATCCTAACATCATACTTGGTATGATCCTACATTATAATCTTTTGAAGATGCTCATAGTCTTATTTTTTAAATTTATGACTCTAACTCAATAATTTTTTTATGAATAAAACTATATAATAGACCATATATGTTCTGGTCACACAAAAATATAGGTTATATTGATAGTTTTTTCATCCCATATATCTCTTATATATATTTTTACTATGATGATGCTATTTTTAGGCTTGTTATTATGATTTCATAAACAAACAATATTTTATTTTCATATTCGTGATTATAAATATTTAATTACTGATTGGGTTCAATGATGTATTCATCTATGAAATTTTGTTGTTTTACATATTTTTGTAGGTGTGCATTGTTCTTCAATTTCTTCCTTACTTTATGATACATAAGTATATTTTTGAAAGGATATATAATATTATGTTATAGTAATGATTTTAGTTATCTTTTATGTAATCCCTATTTCATTAAGACATTTAGACTGAATATGTTCTTTTATTGTAGGTATATCACTATCTTTATATATATTTTTTGAAATTCATCTACAAATACATTTCTCATCCCATAAAATGACAGTCATCAGTTGGTTTTCTTTATGATTACTAGACCATTCCATTTTAGGGTCCATTCCATGTTCCTATTTCTGTTGTTTCTATCTACAATATACTTCGTTTTATTAATTTATTTATTATATTTATCATCTTTGATCCCATATTCTCTAGTTTAATTTTAAAAAAAAAATTAAATTTCTTCTACAATTACTCTTAGTCTATCCTTGTTACCCTTTAATGCATCCTTCACTACTACACCACACCGCATGAGGGTTTTTGATTGTTTTGTACCCTATTTATCTATAATATAAATAGGTAGATACTCTATATGACAAATTTTCCAAGGAATCATTAACATAATAATAGAATTTGATGAATTACACAACTAACTTAAACAAGTTGTCCTTTTTGGATGATATATTGGTTTATTCTAAGACTAAGGAAGTTAATCTACTTCATCATAGAGCTATCCTGAAATAAGATAATGATCACCAATAATATTAGAAGATATTAAATGAAATTTCTAGAACTAGGAATTCTATTTAGTGGGAAATCTTATAACCTCCCACCCATAATCATGGGTTTCAGTCAATATAGAATTTCGACATGGCCTTAAGAGACACCCCCAAGATGATAAAATCTGGAAATAAATGTAAAGGGATTCATTATAAATTTGGGTATGACTTTCCCTTTTTAAAATAAGTCAACCCATAAACATTTCATAACCAATAATACACTACTTTATGAGTGATAGAAATTGAAAACAACTAAAGACAATAACATATATATCTAAACCAACTTCCATGAGAACCATAGAAGAAGTCTATAAAACATCCTTGTAAATAGTGGAATACATAACCCACAAAAACTAATGACCCCAACAAATCTCCATGCTCTAACAAGATCTACACTCCAAAAAATAGCCCATGTGTCATGATTGAACTCTAAATAAGTGTGAAATATTAATTTTACATGTATCTCAATGAACAATATTTTCAAAAGCACCAAATTTCTAAGGCAGGGAGTGAGTAATGAAACTCAGTAGAATTTCCCCAAATGACATCCCTAATCTCACAATTGAGATAGTGCATATTATCACAATTATATAAAATAGTTTATATAGAAAAATATATAATATATCTTATATCAAAATAAAAATCAGGGACATATCAAACTGGTTTCCAATCAAAAGACATATTTCCAAAAAAACACTGCCTAACAATACCTTAAAATCATTTCACAAGTTCAATTTTGGATTTACCATTCATTCCACTTCTTTATAAAACTATCTTTTCATGTAACATGGACTTATTTAAACTCTCAAGTGGTGAGTCATCATTCTTTTAAGACATCACTTAATGAACCATTTTTTTGGGGTTCTTTTTGCCCATATCCATACCAGCCTTTTTGAAGGGGGTAAATCACTCCATTTTCCATCCCAATGAACATGAAAACACGCTAACCATGATAAACCCATTCTAATATAATGTACCTAATCCATGTGACACATCTATTTAAATAATAAAATTATTGAAAAACATTTTTATAAGAAACTAATCCATAAATTCATTTTAAAATCATCATTTTAAAATCAAGTTACCAAATTAACTTACTAAATAATTCCAAATTTAAATAATTCTGTAAACATCACTAAACTAGCTTTCCACCAAAAAATTAACTGCCTATTTTCAAAACCACATTCAATCAAAACAATAATTTAAAATGACGAAATCATCTTCTAAATAAGAGGAGTTGAGATTGAATTCACCTTCCACCTCACTGGCTTGAGTTGAGGTCGAATTTCTACATTTACTTAAGTGACATCCCCAAGATTCCAAATGTTTGAAATAAATTTCAAGTGATTCAATTATATTTGTGTGATGATTTTAGCTACTTAGAAAAAGACAAAAAACCAGAAAACCATAACCAATAAACCACTACATGATTTATGATATAAATAAAAACAAAAAAAACCATACAATTTATACATAAACAACAATAAAAAGTACCACAATGGATGTATAGAAAGCATCAAAGTGAATAGTGGAATATCTAACGAACAAAAATCAATGAATCTCACAAAACTCCAAGATCAAACAAGATCCATGATCAACAAAAGAGCCCAAGTATCACTATTCACCACTAAAGATGTTTGATACATTAAATTTGATTATATCTTGATGAAAAATATCTATAAAATAACTGTTGTTCCAATGTAAGGGAAATGTAATGAAACTAAGGGGATTTTCGCCAAATGACTTCCCTACTCATGCCCCAAGGATAAAACAAGTTAGAAAATTTATAAAAAATGTATATATATAAAAATTTCTAAAATAGTTAATATCAAAATATAATTAAGGATCAAATCAAACCATTTTTAAAAAAAAACATATTTCTAAGAAAATACCCTAAAAAAATTTTAAGTTGACTTAAGAAGTTCCATTTGGTATTATAATTCACTGCAAATCTCCATACACCCAACCATTCACCTAACCTAGACCTATATATACTCATGAGTGGTGATTAATCATTTCATTAATCCATTACATAATTATAATTTTTGAAAGGGGTACTTCACACCCATATATTTACCAATATTTTTGATGGGTGAATATTGTTCCCATATCCATCCCAATGTACTTGGAAAAACACCGACCATGCCAAACCCATTCCAAAACCATGTTCAAAATCAATGAAACAAATTTTTTTTAAAACAATTTCTCCAAGAATTTAAACCAAATATTCATTTTAAAATCATCATTTTAAAATATTGTTACCCAAATCACTTCCCACAAAATGCAAGACTTCACCATTTCTATAAAAGTCACTAGAGATGGTTTCCACCAAACAATTGAAAACCAATTTTCCCTAACACATTCCATAATAACAAATTTTTTAATCTATTTCTTCATGTTCTAAATAATATGATTTGAGATTTAATCCTCATACCATGGGATTTTTTGAAAATATAAATAACAACACTTAAACGCCAACAACACTATCTTAAATCTCCCAAATAAATCATTAGATCTCTTCCACTATGAAAAAAGGAAAAATTTTATCGTATTTGGAATCCAAACCCTTCGATATACCAAACATTTGTGTATAAATAAAAATAATAAGATAGATATAGAATTATATATAACAATTCTCATCAAGAATCTCTAATAAGGAAAAAATACCACAAGAACCTGGCTTCAAATCACTAAAGGAAGCCTTAAAATTACCTCTGGATGGAAAATGAATTTTCCTACAGCCTTTGGGAGGAAGAAAAGTCAATTTATGGTTGAATATGAGGAAAACAATGTCCCCCAAATGAAATAATATGTAAAATTGACTTTTAAGGATACAATTTTTTATCAATGCATAGTTATCTTTTACATTTAGATTTTCCATGCCATAATCATGCGACAACCATTGCGTCAACTTTGAGCATCACATAGTTGGCCTGCACGGTTTCTGAACAATGCATCATCCATTATAATTCTCACTACCACATCATTACTTCCATTCAATTTTTCTCCATGGAAGAATAATCGTTTGGGAAATTCATGCACTACCCAAGCACCTTCCCTTTATACCTGGTCTCACTGTGCACAGTTTTTTGTAGGTGTTGCATGATTTTCCCAAACTGTGCAGTAACTGTGAACCTATAAAAACACCCTACTAACCATCCAAACCAACTAAAACATAACCAAAACACATTATACACAAAACATACATAAATAAAGGGTTGCGTACCTCAAATTGGGGTACTAAATTCTCCCCACAATTTTAATTTTCTTCCTTGGATAGTAGAAAACCATCACATTGCTAAAAGTGTTCGACCATTGATACTCCAATTAATTCTCTCATTCCAACGTATCTTCTTGAATCTAACCATGTTGTATTAATGCCTACACAATACCGATGACTTTTTCACACAATACATTCTTTTTCTTATCCACAATCTACTCTCTGATTTGTGCCAACAAATAATCCAGAACTAGTTAAACATGATCCCGTCAAATCACATGGTTAGGATCAGGTTGATACATTTTTATATTGAGCCACATGAAACACATTATTAACTGCATTGAACTATGGTGGTAACACAAAATTATATTCCACCACTCAAACCCATTCAAGTATCTAAAAAGGGCCTATGTGTCGGAGAGATAATATTCCCTACTTGCCAAAAAAATGATTCCTAATCATGGGAGAGATCATCAAGAACACATGATCAATCATATAGAATGACATATACCATCTACGATGATCCACATATGATTTATGATGACTCTAATTCATCTTCATCCATTTCCTAATCAATTGATTCTTCTATGTTGTGTCTTGTAGAAGGCTAATCTTAACCAGTGCGGTTTAATATTATTCCACTCAAAAATGTGGATAACAACACGGTCACTTATACAATGATTTGAGAGGATCCATTGGTATCGAGTCCTGATTACTATTTTTATAAAAGAAGCCCACTCATGGTGTGGACACTTCCCATGAGCTATAAAAATCAATTACAAAATACCACAACATGTATTCCAATGTTTTTATAGTATATTTGGATTTCCCATCCATCTGAGGATGATACACCTTAATCACGGTCAACTGAGTCCCATGGGATTTCTGTAAGGATTTACAAAAAAAATATGTCATCCTTAGATAATTGTCTAACATTATGAAAATTGGTATGTGATTCCTCTTTACCAATTCTTCGATGGATGTTTTTGAAAATCCATCCATCGTATGAGATTCAGGGATGGGGATGAAATTGGATGATATTGTGGGATAATACACTATCACCCAAATGACCTCGTGCATGCAAACCATTATTGGGACACCTATTAAAATTCAATAGCTATTTTCTTCCTTTTCCAAAAAAGTATAAGTAAGGACTGTAAAATATCTACTAGGTCATTGTTGGCATTCCTTAGCATGCTGATAGTTTATTAATCTTGAAAAAAACACATCCACTTCTATTTCAATACTATTCGAACAAAAAATTTATTTCAATTCCTTATACATAATTTATATTATAAGAAGATAAACCCATCTCTAATGGTGGTAATAATGAAGACGTTGTTTGGGAAAATGCAATGGTACAAAAATCCAATTCTTATAACCCTGAAATTGAAGTCTAATCCATCTTTCATCTCTCAATGGTCTCCCAACCATTTATTTTTATCATCATCGAAATGAATTCTAAATTTGGTGTTTTTGCATCTTTAACAATCACATCCAAATATGTAACAACTAAAAGTAGATAAAAATCAACAACATCACCTCAGACTTTACATTACAAGATAATACTACTATCACTAACAAAAACATCCACTAATCTAAAGCCTATTTTTCTAATTGAGCATATGTATTTTTTTTCTTAATTCTTCTACCACCGAATTTTCTTTACCTGTTGTGTACATCAAGGAAAAGTAAAACATCTAGAGATACATCATCCATATTCTTTACCTCAGGTTCAAATCCCATTGCAAGAAATTAATTTCCAACCACTTATGATCCTTGAAAATAATAGATGTGTCACCAAAATGATAGTGATTCCATGTATTCAATGCATGGATGACTGTAGATAACTTCAAATCTTGTTTTAGGATGTTCTACACATGCAACATCAATTTTCTTGACCCATAAAAAACTTGATCCCATTTTAGGGGAAAACATCCCAACCTTGATCTAGAGAAATCACAATACACAATGTACCCTTGTCTAAATTCTAGAAATATAAAGATTAGTGTTGATGTAGAAAAATATTATGCTCTTGGAAAGACTCTAAAATTACTCATTTCATTGGAATAGAACAATATTACTTTTCAAATCTATCATAGTTGAAACTAGTTGTGAAAAATCATGGACAATGTGTCAATAATTACTAGATATACCATGAGAACTCTATATCACAATGTCATTCTTCTATGGATTCCAAGAGGAAACTACCTATATATTCTAAGGATCCACAAAAAAACAAATCTCATAAATTTCATGGCCATGGAAATGCACCATTAGTATCCAAAAATTACACTTTTATAGTTTGGTATACATCCAATGATCCCTCAAGATTTCCAACACTTTCGCCACATGTTTCTCACACTCAGCCCTGGCTATTGAATACACCAATATGTCGTCAATGAACACTACCATATAAGAATTTATATATATCTAAAATATATGATTCATCAAAACCATGAATAATACTAGTTAATTCGTGATACCAAAAAGGAATTACCACAAATTCATAATGTCCATATCTACATCTAAGAGCAATTTTGGGAATATAGTATTTTTAAACTCATAATTGGGGATACCTTGATTGTAAGTCAGTTTTAGAGAACCACTATGAATACCTGAATTGACATAATATATCACAAATAAATTTAAGAGGATGCTAATTATTTATCGTAACTTGGTAAAGATTACAATAATCTACGCATAACCATATAGTTATATCTGACTTATTTACAAACACAACTAGTGTTGCCCAGAGGGATGTGCTCGGCTGAATGAACCCTTTGATTTCCAACATTTCCAACTACACTTTCAATCCCCCTAATTCAATAGTTTCATTTCAATAAGATGGAAGTGAGATAATAATTGTCCTTGTGATGAGATAAATCAAAAACTCCACTTCCCTTAAATGAGGAAACCTTGAGAAATATCCAGGAAGCACATCCAAAAATTGATCAACCACTACCTAAGAATCATTCTTTTTGAACTCATCAATCAATTCCAAAGACAATGTTATTTACTAGTATGAGATTGTTCCAACATCTAGTTCCAATGTCCATGTTTCACCGACCATAACATTCTTGTCTCCTTAAAAGAGATGCTTCAGTCCATCCTCGGTCATAAAACTGACCCTTTGAGTATAACACTTGATGTGAGACTTGTACTTCATCAACCAATCCATAACCTAGATTGTATAAAAAAATATCCATCTTCATGAAGGAGATATCACATATTATCTTAGATCTATAAATATTTATCGAACACACTCTACACGTCAAGGTTCAACATTCTCTTTCACCAAGTGGAGTTTGACATTTTAACACAAATGAAATCATCCCCAATTTAAAACTTAGAAAATAAAAAGCACATGAATAAATATTGGAATGGGATGAACCTATATAAAACAACACTTGAATAAGGGTAGACTTCAAATGAATTGTATCTTTCACCATAGATGGTCCAAAGTGATCATCCACCATATCATTTTCAACTCCATATTTTTTTTTCATCGCAATGCTTTTCTCCTTCTTTCTTTTTTGAGATTTCCCTTCGGTAAGTGTAATGATATTTTTGAAATCATCTGGTATAGTTCTGTTCAACTAAAAATAGGTATTCTACTTATCTCCTCCAATTGACCCAACAATTCCTACAACACATAAGAAGTGTTTCTAACACCCAACCTCATAGCACTGTGACAATAGTGTCGATGATTCACCATATGATTACAATTGTGGCATGATCTAGGTTTTTTCATACACTCTCATTTGATATCGCCTACTTAACCTCAATGAAAACATCTATGTTGGAACTTGGGTAATAAAGGAAGGTTCACTAATCCATCTATCTGATTTTCATTAATGCACCCACCTTGTAAATATGTTTCCCTCTTCTACTTTTTTCAAACATTACATTTCCCAGCATTTCTAAAATGTATCAATATACGTCATCCACCCAGAGCTCATGAGATGCCCCTATATATCACTACAAATCTATTGACCACATATATATAGTCTAGTATACATTACACAACAATCTTCAACCTAATATCCTATATTATCCCCAATTCAAAGATGCATGCCTTCATGGTCGAACTAGCAGCAACCTCATGTGGAAAGTTAACTAAATTTCTGAATTTCAATACATAATATATGATAGAAAGATCCTCCTATTACAAGATGAAAATGTATGTTGTTATATGAATTATGAACATGTGAGGATATTGTTTTTAATAAGAATTTTTCAAAATACAGCAAAACTATGTTGTGATACAATTTATCATAAACCACTAAATCCCACCCCTATCACAAAATATCTCCGAATATATACATTAACAGATTGACAATCATCTCTCCTAGTGTGATGATGAAATCAAAGATTCTATTCATCGTGTTCATCCACACCTATGACTCTTATTGTTTTGAATCACCTAGAATGATGGGTGGATTAAGATTCTAGAATTGGATGGAATGATCCACTAGCCCTTTCTCATACCTCTAATTATCACTGTCTTTAGCCTTATAATATTAGACTATACTTTGAACAAAATCATAGTTCACATGTGGTTCAGGTGAAAGAATATTTTTAGAAGCTTCTACCGATTGGTTTTTATGCCACCTGTCAGGTGACCTTGTCTAAAAATACAACACACACCATAATTATCACACTCAGTTTACTTTATGACTAATGATTTCATATTATTTCAAAACTTACTACAACATCATCACATTCCAAAATCTAATTTTTTCCAAATTCAACCATTTTTTATTTTTTTTTATTTTTTTTAAATCAAATACATTTCAAAACAACTGAATTACTTTCTTTTCAAAAGCATTTGTCAAACAAATTATTTATTTTCCAAAAATTAACACTTCTGCACCACATCATAAATCATTGATCAAAATGAAATATAAAATCCTAGTGGGATGTTATTACTATAATGCATGTCATAATTTTCTATCTTGATTAACCCATGGTAATGGGATTTCAGTTTTATAAGTGTCTCCACAACACATATGTACCCAACTCTCTCATAACATGAAGTTCATCATAAAAAGGTTATATATTTAGTTTTATGCTCTACATTTTATGTCCAAACAATCATATTAATTTCTAGGATCCCAACTCCTTGTAATGGAAAGAAGGAATTTCATCCCCTAGACTGACAAAACTAATGACCACTTGTTGGTCAAGGACCACAAAAATCATTACTACTTATCTAAGATAGATTTTGGATTAAAAAAACTAATAACACTTTTACCATAATGAAAACCCAACCAATATTGATATCATTTGTAACATCCCTCCAATTATCATTGTCTTGAGTCAAGGAAAAATTACTGCATGTCCTTAAGCAACATCCCCATGATACAATAGTCAGTAAATAAAGTCCATGAGATTCTTTTTAAATTGGGGGATAATTTACCATTTTTAAAATATGTTTACTACCCAACAATACAAAACCAATAAACCACTACATGATGCATGATATGAATTAACAATAAATAAAAACAATACCACATGTATTTAAACCAAATACAAGATAATCACAATAGAATCGTATAAAACATAAATGTAAATAAAGGATAACATAATGGAAAATACTCAATGAATCCAATAAAAAATCAAACCTACCACAAGATACATGCTCTAAAAATAGCCCATGTATCATGATGCACCACGAAATAAGTGTTATACATTTCAATTTCCCATATATTGAAAAACAATATCTAAAAAATCACCAAAGTTCAATTGTAGGGGGTGAGTAATGAAACTAAGTAGGTGTTCCCGAAATTAATTCCTTACTCATGCCACTTGGATAAACCATGTTAAAAATTTATATATAATAGTTTATATATAAATAATTTTAAAAATTTATATCAGAATATTAAAAAGTTCCATATCAAAGTAGTTTTCTAACAAAATCCATATTTATATTAAAATCCATCGAATAATGATTTAATGTCATTTCACAAGTTCCATTTCGGAATAACCCTTCCTTACACATCTCCACACAGCCAACCATGTATGTAACCAAGAGTTTTATATACTCATGTTTGGTTAGTCATCCATTAATTAAGGCATCACATAATGAACCATTTTGATTTCCATACTTCATGCCCATATCCATCCTATCCTTTTTGGTCGGGATACCACAAACCCTTATCCATTACAATAAAAATGAAAACACAACAACCATTATAATCCCATGCCAAACCAATATAACAAATCGATGTTCCAAATAAATTTGAATAAAAAAACCTTTTTTATTGAAAAACATTTTTTCATGCAAGTAAACCAATAAGTCATTTTAAAGTCATCATTTTAAAATCAATTTACCAAATTCACTTTCCATTAAATTATAAATTTAAAAAATTATATAAACTAACAATAAAGAATGTTTCCACAAATTAATTCACAACAATTTTCACAACCCCTTTAAATAAAAACCAAATTTTGAAACTAGGCCCTCAAGTTATAAATAAGAGGAGTTGAGATTGAAGCAACCAACCTTGTGTTTTATGGGGAAAATGAAGAATGAAACATAAGTTTCAATAAAATTTAATCCTATTCTATGTGTGAATTTAGAATAATGGATATAAATAATTTTAGACATTATTTTTTTTATAATCTAATAAGGTAAATTATTTTTCTACCAAAAATATTAGAAAATAGTTATTAAAATTAATTATAGTGATTAAGTTAAAATTATGCGTAACTAATGACAAAACCTTAATATTAAAGGAAAAAATGACCTATATACTTATCAAAAACCCCATTTATGGATATATATATATATGTAATAAACCTTACATTATAGAATTTTATGGTTTCTAATGGCATTGTTTATGTACGAACATGGGTCCACCTATCTTGTATTGAAAAATGCCACGGTTGTACATTCCATTTCCAAAAAAAGGGCACCACCTCTACCACTACTTCACACCTTTAAAAAAACATAGGAGAGATAAATAACTACACAAAAGTCTCTAAAAATCCCTACCCTTTTAATTTAATAATCTATTTGGGAATAAGTCCTTTCAAGGAATCCATTTGGTGAAAACTAGAAGGGGTTACCTAATTAAGAGGGAACACCCTCCCTCAAGATCCTTCCTTTTACTTACTTTCTCCAACACCTCAATTATTATTATTATTTTCATACATATAATTCAATGAATCATAAAAATAATATTATTGTTTTATTAAATGGGTTTGACATACACATATACACACCTCGATATAATGGGTAACACATATATTGTTTATGTGTACGATGAACTACTACCTCACAAAATAGTGATTGTTCATTTATCTTTTACCACCTCTCATGGTTGGTATTATGATAGAAACACTATTAATATATAATATATATGTTATGTATTATGTATTTATTCTTCTTAAATTCTTTTATAACACATACCTTTATACATTCTGTTATGTGTATATATGATAATTTCCTTTAAGGAAGTCTGACTACCCCCCCCCCCAAAGTGATGTAATTTGTTCACCAACTACATGAAATGTATTAAGGATAGGTTTAATGAAATTAAATAATATATATATAATTTAAATTCTACTATAATTATATTATATAAATATAAACAAATATTTCATTTAATCTCACTCTTTCAATATGACAATAATACCAAAACAACAGTCATGTGTACATATGGACAACCCTCTCTATGAACTGTGTATTCCATTTTTTACATAAATATTAACTACATTGTTATAATACACATAAAATTAATATAATTGATTTTTATATCATATTGTACATTCTGTAAAACATGATATAAGTATAAGTGCTGAATATATAGCAAATTAGGGCACATGCGATGAACAAACTAGATATTGGTCGAAGTGAAACTGTAACATAGAATTGTTAAAAAGGTGGTAATGTAAAGTAATAATAAAACCATATATTTAATTATAAATTATAATATTCTTCCGTATAATAAACATATATTTATCATATAGGATTTTTTAATGGGTAAAAAAGAGTCAAGACACAATGTAAGGGGATTTGATCTCACTTATTACTTCCATCAGATACATGCTTTATTCTCCACCCATTACTTAAGTGTTGTGTGTATTCTACACATGTATGTATTCAATGATTAATATAAAAAAAATTTATATGTATTGAAATATCAATTCTATTATCTTTATTTAATGGGGTAAATATTTCAAAAGATTCCAAATCAGTAAGATAGTTTGGTCTCAATATTCCCTTTTTGAGACAAATTTCTTATTATAAGTCTTAATTATTTTTCATGGTGTATATAATTATATTTTAACTATTATATCAAAAATATAATTATTTTAATTATATTTTAATCTTCGTTTAATTTTATTTTTTTACATGGAGGGTATTATCCCAAGTTACCAAGTGGTAAGAGTTTATTGAAAAAATCTCACCAATTTTCATAATTGTTAATGATTGTTCTTCATTTGATTAAATAAAATGATCCAACTATCAAGAAATTTCATGAATTTTATTCTAAACTATTTATTCATTATATATTCATGTATTGTTACAATTTTCCCACTCATTGGTACATATGGTGATTAAGAAATTTATTTTAATAATGTCTAACTTCACCTATCTCTTTGGTCAAAAATTTGTGTTCATTAAAACAATGTTTTCTAATAATGTTTCCAAATATTCAATTTTTTTTTCAATGTAATCCCAATAAAATAGTATTACAATGGTTTCAAAAAAAAATTTATATGTATAAAATGTGTTTTCAATTAAATCATTTCCAAATCATTTAAAATATTCTTTTACATATTTTCAAGTAAAATAACATTCAAAAATAGCTCAATCATTATATAAATGTTTTAAATTTATATTAAATGAGATGGTTTTCAAAATAAATTCATGATTATTTTATACTATTTCAAGGAAAATGGTTTTGAAAACATTTTCATGCACCTTTTATATGTTTTAAATGTAGAAACTTTCCAAAATATTTTCATTTATTTCTTTAATTGAATTCATGTTTATTTTTATAAAATTGTTTTCCAGTAGGTTTTATGTGTTATAAATAATTTTCAAATAAGAAAGCTTATTTTAAAAAAGATGTGATTTAAAAATATATTTCCATGTTATTTTCCATCTAAGATGACATCAGTTGATATTACTCATTCCCTTTTAGGAAATGATTTAATGGTTCTGTTCATGTCCTTTTTTGAATAGTTTATGTTATGATTGAAGGATGATTATGAGACCCATTTATATTACATGGGTTATATACATTTAAAATGACTTTTTTCACAGTTTATACACTGATTAAAATATTATAAAACAGATCACTTTTTTATAGGTTATGATGTGATGTAATTTTAATGATACCCATTTTATTTCAGGGGTTATGATAGAATTCTTATAAAACCCATCACTTTTGTGGGTCATAATAAGATGAATATTTTTTTATCTTGTGGCATTTGTATGTATGGTATTATTATGTGATGGTTGGGACCTATATCTCCCTTCAATGTATTGGGTAATGATAGATGAATCATGTGTATAAATTTTATGTGTAAACCTGATTACATGTGGACAATATTCTATAAAGACCTGGTTTCATGTCCATATGTTTTTGCAAGAAACTTATTATAAATTCATAAAGTTATGAGTGAACCTTATTGTACTTTTATGATGTTACGCATGAACCAAATTACATGTTCATAATATTATGAATCAACCTGATTTCATGTGCCGAAAGTTATGAGTGGATCTGGTTTCATGTCCACAAGTATATGAGAGGGCCAAATTTCATGTACATCACTTATTGTGTGAACCTGATTATAGTTATCAATTTTCTATATGTTATAAATTTATTTGTATTCCATCATTCTATGTCTTGTTCCTATTTTATACTTTCATGGATCATGCTCTTTATATCCTTATAATTCATGTCTAATGAACTGAAAATCATTATTCCATGGTTTTGGTTTAAGATATTTTTTATATATGGTATGATCTTCTAATTATCATCCTCATGTTCTTATACCATTATTTTCATGATATGGAAATACATTTTCATTATTTACCATTACTGAGAATATGAAATCACCCCTTTTTTTCATCCTCAAGTAATGAAGTTATATATCTTGTATATTATGTCTAAGAGGGGTGTTAGACTTGGAGATCCTAGTAGGATAAAATGTAGCTTTCTCATCTACCAGTGCTTTCATTTCAATGTTTCTAAAGGCTCTAATATAACATGTTATTTGGCTTTCCATTTGTATAATGTTTTTATTATTTGATAAATGTGATGTAATGTCAATGTATGAAAAGCATGAATCTCTATAAAAATGTGTTTATAAAAACCTTAAAAATGAATTATAGTGATATCATAGATAACATATTAAAAATAATAACCTAATATACCTATACCTTTTATTTAATAGTCTTCTTCTGAAAAGGCGTCAAAATTCATAGATCAAAACCGAACAAATTGAGTTATCAAAGTACATCCAATTTTTAATTTAACAACTTAATTTTCTGACATTCATTATAAATACCTGAAATATAATTTACACACCCCAAATTCATCCCCAACATATATTCCTCCTGAAATGTTTCACACCATTATTCCATAAATTTTTTCCCTCATTGTATGGGGAACCCCTACTTCTCCCTTTTTATAATCCTTCGGATGGACATATGAAATTATTAAAAAATATCTCAAAAAAGGATAATAACATATGGAGTATAAGAGGTTTGAAAAATAAAAATTCATATTTTATCTCATTTTTACTCCACCTAATTTCATATGGACATTCCCAATATCCCCCTTAATCATATAAAAGAAGGATATCTCACCTAACAAATTTAGTTTGATTGAAAATTGGTTGGAATCCCACCAACCACTGTCTTCAATATAAAATATAACATAAAAATTATTGCACTAATAGATATATGAATTATCACCATGTCAAAGAAAGCCAAGTGTACATGTCTTTTCCATACCATTGTCAAGACAACCTTGTTAAACAATTCTCAAACCAGCGACACCTAGGACCCCTATAATAGATATCCTCATATAATTAGGATTATCTGAATAGAATAATTCTTCACTCTACTAAACATCATTAATGTTTCTTGTAACCCTCGTCACATCCCCATGATCACTAACTTTAATTCTTTCTTAATTGGTCGAACTCTCTAAATAAAATGGATTTTTTAACATCGGACAAAAAATTCATCGACTTCTATAAATTCATCATATGTGTCTATAGTATTCAAATAATTTATCATGATTGAATCACCCACAAGTATGACTAATTCCTCGTCACAAGAATATTTAACTATTCATCACAAACTTCTATATTGGTCATGTAATAGGCTCATCCATCCAACTGTGTGCATAGATGAACGATCATCATCCATTAACCAAATAATTCGAGTTACCATCATTATAAATTTTATAAGAATGTATGAAATAGTGGAATATACCAAGAATATGTCTCACACCCACCAATATTAGCAAAAAACCTAATTTTTTAGTGATAAGAATATCCCAACCAACAATGAAATAAGACAAATATTTATAACCCATCATCAATCTACCTAAGATACCTTATTTGTATGAAGATAATATTTCTGTTTTTGGTGGAATATGGTATGATGCTTTGGAATAAAACACCTTTTCATTTTATATATCTAATATGTCAGAATAAATTCCAACTAAAAGTAAACAAACCGTATCATTTTATGACTTACACATGTATCAATTCTAGAAAATGGCTTATTGAAACGAGTCATTCACGACGGCGTCCCATTGAAATAGACTCGTTGTAGAAAATGGCATAGAAAATATTAGTTTTTACGACGAGTAGTCACAAAAAATTATTATTGGTGACAGATAGTACTACCATCGCTATTAGTATTTGTGATGGGCTCATCCCAAATAGATGAAAAAATTAAAAAATATTAATAAAATGGTATTTAAAATAATATAATATTATTACAAATGAAATCTTAATATTAATATTAATATAATAAAAATATTTAAAAAATAATGATAATATAAAAATACTAATACAAAGAAAATAATATTATGAGTTTCCATAAAATTAAATTAATTATAAAATAATTAAATAATATATTATTATTATTATTATTATTATTATTATTAAAATAATAATGTAAATATTATTAATATAATTATAACTAGAGTATTCAAAAAATATAAAAATATATGAATTACTAAATTAATTAATATAATTTAAAATTAAATAAATAAAAAAACTGTAATAATCCATGCAATATAAAAACACTTTTTTAACTTTTAATAATTAATATTAGAAAAAAAAAATTCAAAAGGTTCAGTAGAAAATAAAAATATATCACATAGGGGGAGGGTCGTCTGGAGGAGTGGGAGGAGATGTTGGGGGGAACTTCATAACTAAATAGCGAGTCAGACGTCACATGTAAACCATCCGCTCCAAGTCTTGCTGCTACCACCATAGACACATCACATCCTACATCTCCTGGTGTTGTTGTTTTTCTAGTAACTCTTCTAATTGTGGACAATTCCACTAACACATCTCCTCCTACTCCCTACTCATAGTCTCTATAAGCTCACTATGAGCTCGCAGCTACTCCAGATATTGTGCATGAGATAATGAGGACTCTCCATGAGATCCTCTCAAGTTGGATTCCAGCATTGTATTGGTGTCTTAAAAACCGCCCATGGGTCACTCAAGATCCTATACCAACAAATCACCCTTTTTCAATGTCATAATGGATCGCTTGCATCCATGCTTGCTCATCAAATCGGGGGGCACTGGTCTTACCATTGGTCTCAGCAAGGCTTCCAACATGTCTCTGAGACATCTCTACCTCATATGACTTCTTCAATTGAAATTTAAAATTAAAATCTTTAAAATATTATTTGTAGTTAAATTTAATACTCAAAAAGAACTTATACTGACCACAATCTGACGTTGGAGAGAACCTATAATATCTACAGTAGAAGGATCATTGTACATCAACATACAAACTTTGTACTCTATAATATTTAGTTGTGTGACTGCCTATATGAATATAAAATAAATCATTTACATTAAATGTTATATACATTATTTAAGAAAATGTACTTACATATGCTCTTTATGCATACTGAATATATGACTACTAGCTCAATGTGTCACCTAAAGTCTCCCCATATTATTCTATTCTACTGATGATATGCTATGAAACTGCTTACTCAACCAGTATTATCATAATATGTCCAAAACATGAGATAAAATACAATCAGGTCGGTGAACACGACATTTCTCAACCAACTCTTTCAACCCAAAATTCTCCATTGTATTCCTTTTCATATTATGAAAAACCTGAGTGCAACACGGATGCATAGCTCCCCACCATGCCTTCCAGATAGCCTAACAAATACTCACATAATTGGGATACCATAAACCCTACAATTAATTTATTTTATATAGATATTAATCAAATTAATTTTAAAATAAATATTATTTAATTATGTACCATCCAATGCTCGAACAGGCGCTGCAAAAAAACAATGAGAATATGATCCCATGAAATCCATGCATCAGAAAAATAATTTTTCAATATAGCGCTCCCTAATCCAACAGTTATAAACATAAATCCTTGAAAAAATAATAGTTACTCAAACAAATAGAATATAATTAATTAATAAAAACAGCCTAAAATACATAGGAACACATACCTCTGTGTGCATGGATTGATCCCAAGTTGTTGAAGTCACTTGGGCATAGGGTTGGGAATTATCAATCGACCAGATCCATGCCCCTTCAAAGTGCCCCCTAAACCACCAACAGTATAAGGGTCAGCTGATCCTACATCTTTCTCTTATAGAGGGATATCAATCTCCTATAACAAATTATATAGATCCTTAACCATCTGAAACATGAAATGATTGTTGTTAGAAATTTTTTGAAAACAACTATTATATATAGATATATATTATATATGATTATAAACAACAATTAACTATGTCAATGTCCATCTTCATCCTTATCTTCTTTGTTGTCGATGTCAATGTCTTCATCTTCCTCCTCACCATCATCAATTTCTATGATAGTTTCAGTTGCATCATCTCTTCTCATTTCAAATTCAATTGTAAAATCATGTACATAATCATCACCATCGACCCTTACCTATCGAGTTTCATCAATGATATTCATGCTTCATCATGCATAATATTTATTTAGAGTAGTCTCTTAAAAAATTTCAATTCATTGAACTTCAATGGATCAACATTCACTTTCATTAAACTAATTCTCTCAGGATTTATTTTTTCATATACTCGACCTATCACCAAACTATGATGAAGTTGCACAGTAATTTGACTAATAAATTTGATGTTCATGGTGAGCTAATAAAAATGGTCCATTTACTAGATGAAGAATTTTATATTTAATATCAATGATTCCATTGATCGGGTGGACACACAAGCTTCTCTCAGTATCCAACCACTATCATTTAAAAATCATTATGTCATGTTGTCTTAGATAACATAATTCAATTATTTCTTCTAGCATTCTGTAAAATTCAAATTTAGTATCTCTATGATGAGATCCTTTAAATTAATCATTAGTATTCATTATTTTTTTATTCTCTATATGCACGTTTTTTAAATCAAAAGCCATTCACCAAATATTCATTATAAGATTTAACAATTTTAGATGGTGGGTTTCCCAATATAGACCATCAATTATTAATTTTATCAGTATGTTATTATTTCTAAAAAGGTGTAAAACAATTATCACTATATGATGTATTAAATTTATTTTTTATGTGTAATGAAAAACAAATTTATGTTACCAGTTTTTTAAACCAGTAGGAATTTTTTTACGGTGATCATTAAGAGCATGTTCTATAATTTGTGGAAACATTTTATTCATATGATGATCATGTATCCTAAAAATAAAATAATATTAATGTATTATAATAAAAAAAATATAATAAATGTTAGAAGAACTCCCAATACAAATGGTTTAAATTTTCACAGTTGAGGAGAATATATATTTGAGCTCTGTGATATTCATCATTCGAAATCCATAGTTTATTAACTTTACCAAATCTAGGGTCATGTGGATTGAAAATTGATAATTGATTATTCTTATAATCATCAAAATTTACCTCGTTATAGCTCATGTGGTTTTGTTTTATTTGATCTTAAGATTGAATGTAATGAGAGAAAGAAAACAATTCCTCTTGCAAATATTCTTCTGCAATTGAGCCTTCAACTACTACTTTATAACGTACTATTTTTTCAATTTCTGCATGAATCTCTCAACTATTTACATCCAATAAAATTGTACTGGACATCCTCAATTTGATTCATGTGTAATATGTAATATCAAATGTTTCTTTGTGTCAAAAAAATCTAGCAGGATGATTTTTTCAAATTTACATAAAATTAAAATGACATCTTCTTGCAGTTTTCTACTACCTCATAGTGTGTTGGCGATGCTCAAATGACTCAAAAAATATTATTTGACTGTTTTCACATCCCAAATAATAATATTTAAAAAACTTATTAATCCAATTGGTATATTTTTTTCCATTAAAATATGGAATTCATGACTTTTTAATCCGGTAATATGACCATTTCTACCACATTTACCCAAATTATAAGAATAAACATATGGAAGTATCAAATCAGAATTCCACTGAAAATATAATAATTGACTCTCTCTAGATAGTGTATAATCTGATTTTTGTTTCATTAACATCTGTGATCTGATATTTTCAAACAGCTCAAGTTCAGGTCACATGAAAATTTTGGAAAGATCTAATAATGCCTTTGAATTATCTTTAGTCTTACCTAGTGTCTCAAAAACAATATGAAATAAATTATCAAATAATTTCTTCTCAATATTCATCACATCTAACACATATCAGATGAGCCCATAAGGGGTTCTTCTCGATAAGGGTTTTCCCTCATCGCCGCCTACGTGATTTATATCTCAGGTCAGCTCAAATCATCCCCACGATGTTGTCTTGGTGGCTTGAGGTGGTTCCTCTTTCACGACAACGAAATTATGGACTCATCCACCTCAGCATTCATCATTGTTTATGGCCTTCTTTACCTCACTTACCCTTCAATGGATAGAGTTCTTCTAGCAGCACGTTGCTGGTCCAGCGGACGAGCTCCGAATTCCGTGTTAGAGGATTCTAGCTCTCCTTTGGTGTATGCATTGGGTAGTTTGTTGTGATCCTTGATTAAGATTAGGATGGTGGAGATTGGATTTGGGATCTTTTTTGGTGTTATATAGATCTTGGGTGTCTGTAAAATGGGTGATTGTTTCTTGATATTTAATTTTTTACTTTGAATTTAGATTTTAGATTTGGTTGCTGATCTTCTTGTGTTGGTTTTGGGTCTATGTTTTGCTTGATATTTCTGCAATGAGATATGGCTTAAGTTCATCCCATGTTCAGGTTGGTTCATGTAATTTTGATCAATGGAGGGCTTATTGTTTCTTCGAGTTTAATTCTTATAAAAGATGAGGATCGGATTGTTCTGGTCCAACTATGTGTTGCAATCTGAAATCTAGAGGATGTTGGTGATGCTTTCTCATGGAGTTGGTTCAAGTGGCTTTTGTGGTTGGAGTTTTTCATGTTGCAGAGACCAGAGGGTTCAATCAGTGATCGTTGGTGATGATTTCAGTGCACCCATGTACAAAATTAGAGAATCTAAATCAACCTAGTTCTCTATGATCATGAAGAACTATGATGAGGAAATCTATGTAATCCCAAGTCTATTTCATGCCTGAATATGGATTCCATGGGTTTGTCTACAAACTTATTTTCAGATGTTTTGTGGAGTAACTAGAAGTGCCTTTAGTTTGGGTGTGTGGATTAAATTTCATGGTGGTGTGTTTTTATTGATGGAGACCTACATCTTCAAAGGATGAAGCATGAATTTTATATCATGTGGGTAGGTTGGTTTTGTTCTTTGTTTGTCTGAACATTGTGTGTTCTCTAGTGGCACTGTGGCCTTGGTCCATGAGACACTGCATACAACTAACTTTTTAGGGACTACTCTATTAGTGGTTTAGAGTAGGAAGGGTTATCTATTTCACCACATTTTTGAATTGGATGTTTTGAGAGGGTATAGAATTTCCCATCAGTGTTGTGCATGTGAATACTTGCACTTGACTGCTAGCAGAGAAGTTATGGGAAGGGGTACTCTAATCATATTGTTATTTTTTCTTTTGTGGATATTTTCCTTACTCATGAATTGGATTGTTTTTTATCTTTATAATCGAGTCCCATGGAGGCATGGTTGTGTTTTAAGTCATTGATGTCATTTTGTTTTCCCACTTTTTCATCAAATGTGTTTCTTAAATAAATATTTAATTTTCAGTCCAACATGTGAGGGAAAAAATCAGACCAATATTGAAAACAGCAAAAAATCCTCTATTGTATCCAATTGGGCTCTTTTCCATTCCTATAAATTTTCTATTGGTTTATTGTTGGTCCAAATGTGTTGGGATGTAATGAACAGACAGTTGATTTTAACTCCGTATCTATGATCATTGTTGGAGACCCTTCTTTTTCAACTCTTCATTATCTGAAATGATATTTTTTTCCCTATTAATCGATGATGGGTTTGTAGAAATCCCTTAGGAGGGTAAAGAAAATGTTTTTCCCATTGATGATCATTAATTCATTGATGTCTATCATATATTACGGACATGATTTTAGACAATGTTTACTCCATCCAGATGACATGACATATGCTAGGATGTTTCTAACTGTCCACATCAATGCAGCTTCCAATAGGAATTTATTTGCAGCAACATCTTAGGTACTGACACCACTACTAAAAATATGGCCTTTATAAATTCTATAAAAGTCAATTTACAGTGCTAAAAAGCAGTAATAATCTCAGCGAAGATAAGGGTTCCCTTTTATTTGAACTTAAAAAAGAGCTAATAAAAGATAAAAAAACACACACACACATATATATATATATCTGCAATTTGGTGAGGGGCTTCAACCGCGCTTGAATCCCCCACCCTTTAAGCGCCCCCCCCCCCCAGCCTGCTTGCCCCAGCCACCACCCCCCACCCCAATCCTTTAACAGCACCTGCCCCCACCCTTTAACAGGGCTCGGCCTTATTCCACCCACACGTGCGACCTGCCTCCCCATGGATTCGAACTTGGGAACTATAACATGCACTGTTAATCCTTTACCACTCCACCATATTGCATTTCCCTCCATTTATTAATATATCTATATATATATTGTTATGTTTACTCGTATATTAATATTTATTTATATTGACACATATATATATTTATTAATATATATGTATATATAGTTATATAAATATATAAATATCTTTATATAAATATATATATTTAAAAATTTATATATTTATATATTTTGACATATTAATATATATATATATATATATCTATATATATATGTATATAGTTATATTAATATATTAATATATTTATTCGTATATTAATATTTATTTATAAGATTTGTTTTTAATACATTTATATAATATGTTTTCTATGTGTGTTTATAAAGAATTAAATACATATATATACAACATACACATACACACACATATATATATTATATGTATATCTTTAATTATAATTATAAATATTTATATATATTTACAAATATTATATATTAATATGTATATACATATGTTTAGAATATATTGACAATATATATCAGTTTTTTAATACAGACACACACACACACACATATATATATACATAAGTACATATTATATAGTTATATAAATATTCATATATTTTAATTTTAAATGAAATGGATATTAGTTTTTTATTTATATAAGTATTATATATTGAGAAATATATTTTATATATAAATATGTTTAATTATATATTTATTTATAAAATTAAATTTTTATGTATGAATATATATAAAATATGTATATATTGTTAGATATGTGATTATAAATAACTTTAATTTATCAAAAATGAAAACTTTCCTAGAAAACCTGAAAAACATGAAAAAAATGGAGAAACCCTCAAAACCTGTAAGTACAGTCAGAAAGTCAAACAAACCATAAACTCATGTTACTGACCAAAACATGTGATTTGAGAGTCTATTCCAGCTATGTGACCATTCAAATCGAAGATCATCAAACATGCTTTGATATGATAGGTTGTGTAGGCCGAACAGACAGGCAGATCATATGTTACAATTGTTTGAAAAAATTATAGACATGAAAAAAGTGCTAGAAATGGGGGCCTGAAAAACCTAATAAACAACAGAGTCACTAAAATAGGCCTAACTTCTGATATGGGTGTCTGATTCGGCTCTGTTTATAGTCAAACCAAATCTCATTGAACGAGATATGATATAACAAGTGAACGAGTCCAAATAGATACACATATTAGGAGTTATTATTGTTTTAAGAAAAAATTGTCCAGGCACCGGACAAAGAAATAGAGTTTTGGAAGACTTCTGATTTTTTTTGTTGATTTAGGGTCTGGTAATTAGGTGAACCATTTTATAGTAATATTTATGGGAAGATATCTTTGCTGACAATGATTTGATATGTTGTAGAGCCCGGACGGACCCCCAGAGTGAAAGTTGTGGTTGTTTGATGTTGGTGTTTTTTAGAGTGGTATAACTGATATATCATTTGTTTCATTGATCTTATCTGAGTTTCGATTGGGCATGGTCCTCACTCATATCAGGATCATTAATTTTACTTATCTCAATGCTCAAACAGAAACATAGAGTATATGTTATGGTTGTCTTAGTGAGTGACGGGTTCTTAGGTTTTTAGGCGCGAGGAGGGTTACTCAATTTCAAACAATCATAACATTTTCCCCAGGGAATTTTCACATCGCAACTTATAAAATATAATTTTTTGAAAATACCTACACTATGATAACCATTGGAACCCCCTCTCACATTTTTCAAGGTCATAAAAGGACAATAATTCCTTCCAATAATCATACGTTTTTATCATGGTGTTCATTTTTCAATAACTTTTTCTTAGGGTGTCTATATTGCCTCTAACACATATCAAATTGTAGAATGAAAATAAATCTACACTCTGATGACCACTGGAGCACCGTTGTATATTTTTAAATACCCAAAATGGTCTATAATACCTTTAAACGGCCATAACTTCTAGTCTCGGGGTCCGTTTTATGTCTACCACATATCAAATCGATCAAAAAAATATATTAAAACGTAATATTATCTTTATATCAATATAAATATACATTTTTTTGAAATATACCTTTTATCAACGATGGAAAACAATCTCTTATAAAGCACCCCCTTTATCGTCGCTACTAAAAAAGCACATATAAAGGGGTCCCATTCAACAACCCTACTAAAAAACGCGGATAAATGGGGCCCCTTTAATAGTGAAAAAAAATCTTTGATAAAGGGGGTTCCTTTATCTGTGATAAAAAAGTTCTAATAATGGGTAACATTTAACAATTCTATTTTTAGCTCTCTTATATGTACCCTTTTTTAGGACATTTTTTATCACAGATATGGGCACACCCTATATTAGTGCTTGTTGTAGTGCTGTTAAAGGGTCGTTCTGTGGAAACCTAGGTTTGTGTTAGCTCACCACTACTCCATAGTGAAATACACTAAATAATCAATGTTTTCAAATAAATATCGATATTCTATTTGGGATGACCAGAAATTAATAAGGTCAAAAAGATATAGGGATCCCTCATCATCATCCATGAAGATAAATTATACGGAGTTATATTGACATTCCAAAATGGATACTAACTACTTTAACAACCAAATAGATATAAAATATTAGTAGAAAGACTTAATCGCACGTTTCTGGCTTCTAAAATAAATGACTGATGCCCTTGGTCAAAAAATTTACATGAATCACCATCAGATGGATTATATATGATTTTACTAGTTGAATTGTTTGTTTTGTGCCATGAAATCAATGATTTTGTTATTTGATACATAAATAAATGTTTCAATCTTAGGGTGAGAGGGAAATATTTCAATTTTTTCTAGGAACAAATACAGACATCCCTGGTTTATCTTCTTTATACATTGATTTTCCACATGTATGAAAACTATCCAATGACTTATTTTCACCATAATATAAGATTCTGTAATTTAAAAATGAATGACTGTTTTGAAAATCATGAGATATATTAGAAACCATCCTCTTTCTCTCATATAAAGTTATAGGGAACACATTTCCTTTAGGTATCATTGTTTTAAAAAAAAGAGAATATCTGATCAAAAAACTATTTGACATTCCATAATCAGATTTAATACCCATAAATTTAGCAACAACTTCAAACATACATATCTCTTAACTAGAATATAAGGCATCCTCAGCAGAACTCAACAACTCATCTAAATGAGAATTTTCCAACTCAGGAGTTAAGTCAATATCATCCTGAGTTTTAGTTTATTGAATAGACAGACCTACCTCATCATTTACTAAATTTTAAAGTCATGCTGGATCTGGAACCAAATTATTAATTTCTTCTCTAGAAGTGTGTTCACCATATTGATACCCAAAACACACTAAATGGCCTCCAACATTATCAATTGTTTTATACATCTTCAGAGAACATTTTTTAGAAGGACACTTGATTGTCCCTTCTAAAACAAATTTTGGTTTTAATGATGAAAATGAAAAGAAATATTTAACACCCTCAATATATAATGGATTTAAAATAGAACTGTTTGGCTTCCTATGGTTATTTATCAAAGCACGACCATCAAATAATAACTTTTCTCAACATCCTCATTCAATAATTTTCTAAAAAAACGAAATAATAAGTAATTTTATATTATTAGATATTATATACCACTATCTAAAAAAATAATAGACAATAAGTTCTCTTTTCTAGAAATTTATAATAATTTTTATTATTTTAAAGTTATTTTTATTATTTTATAAGATTTTATACTATTTTAAACTCATTTTTTAAAATTTTTCTAATTACCATTAATTATTATTAATTTCATGCATTTTTTATTACTAACAGTTAATTAACAACCACACAATTCCCAAAGGATTGGAAGCTGCTCTTTTTCCGGATGACTCATCCCCTTAAAACTCTTTGTGACTAAAAGTACAATGAATTATCATCTCTGATGTATTAATATCAATTTTCTCATGCATAAGTACGGGGAGTAGGGAGGCCTCGTCGTTCTACACTCCATGCTTGGGCATAAGAATATTAATATCTGTATATTAGAAAAGATTTTTCGTAGTGATATTTTTCAGATAATTTTGCAAGGGGATGAGTCATCGGGAAAACCATCATCTTTTTTCTGACATCTCACCTCCTCGCAACTTTCTCTGAGTTAAATACCTTTGAAAATATTCTCTGATTTGTGTCGAAGAATATTTTTCATACTACTTTTAGTGGAAGAATGCTATATGATGTTGAGGCACCGATCAAAAGGAATTCTACAAATCCAATATAGATTTTTCATGTTTATCAATGTAATCAAATTTATTTTGATTTATTATTCCTTATTACTAATTATTACTAATTGTTACTAATTTTTAATAATTATTACTAATTTATACTAATTTATACTAATTATTTCTAATTAATCTTATTTATTACTAATTATAAAATTTTATTACTACTTAATCCTATTTATTACTAATTAATTCTATTTATTTCTAATTAATCCTAATTATTAAAAATTATTTCTTATTAATATTAATTGTTGTTATTATTTCTAATTAATCCTAATTATTTCTAATTATTTATAATTAATCCAAATTGTTACTAATTATTACCAATTAATTATATTTAATCTAAATTATTAATAATTATTCGTTATAATTGGTAATTATTGAAAATTAATCCAAACTATTATTAATTATAACTAATTATTGATTATTAATAATAATTATTAATAATTATTAATAATTAATCTTCATTATTACAAATTAATCCTAATTTTTACTAATAATTACTTTTTTAGCATAATTTATACTAACTAATCCTTATTATTACTAATTATTACTAATTATTGATAATTAATCATAATTATTCTAAATTATTAATAACTATTGATAATTAATGCTAATTATTACTAATTATTGCTAATTATAAATAATTATTGCAAAATTAATCTGAATTATTACTAATTAATCTGAATTATTACTAATTAATCCTAATGATTATTAATTTTTAATAATTATTAATAATTATTAAATTCTACTAATTATTACTATTTATTACAATTTATTACTAATTTTTTATAATTATTGATAATTGTTTACCAGTTATTGATAATTTTTTCTAATTACAGATAATTATTATAAATTATTAGAAATTATTAAAAAGAATATAATTATTATGAATTTTCTCTAATTAATCGTAATTATTACTAATTAATCCTATTTTTTACTAATTAATCTTCATTATTACTAGTTAATCCTAATAATTTCTAATTATTAATAATTATTCTAATTATTATAATTATAACTAATTATTACAAATTATCGTTAATTATTATTAATTATTACAATTTATTTCTAATTAATACTAATTATTGATAATAAATTCTAATTAATACTAATTATTAGTATTTATTCATAATTAATCATAATTATTACTAATTACTACTAATTATTGATAATTAATCATAATTATTACTAATTATTACAAATACTTTTATTTCAATTTTTTAATTAATACAATTTATTTCTAATTATTACTAATTAATACTAGTTATTACTGATTATTACAACCAAAATGTCTCTTCCTATGATTGGAAAATCCATCGATGATGCCAAAATTTTTAAAATAAATGTAAAGGTATATAACAATAAGGAGGAAATGTTCAAAAATTGACATGATCACACTAAAAGAAAGATAGAAAGTTCATTACTAACTGTTGAAATCACTATTTCCAAGACCAGCCCCAACCACGAGCTCCCCCTTGAGGTGCTTGGAGATTCCCTCGTCCCCACTGCATTGCCTGCAAATATGGTGCCTCACCTATCGTCTCTAAGGCATTCTCCACTTCAGCTCAGGGATCAACACTAGAGGCCATAACACCTATTACATGCTCCGGATCATCCTGACATGTATGTTCATCCGAGACCACAACCTCATCTGGGAAAACCCCCTTATCAGATGTTTCATTATGTATATTCTTGACTACCTCTATTTGTTGTGTAGGGGAAACCGCCTTCAACTACTCATGTTGTGCACCCTGAACAACTTCTATCTGCACAGTCCCTTGTAGGTAAGGTACACCCTTATTAAAGGCATTACCAACACCCTTATTAAGGGTCAACTCCTTTTAAATTATCCTCTCCAACTCTAAAATGCATTAAGTGAAAATATTTTCAGTTACTACAACCTGCACTCTGAATACCCTCATGATTGAGTAAGTCAAATTCATGTGTGTTAATAGAGTCAAACATCACAAAGAACTTAATGTTAGCTTTATCCATCATCATCAACAATTACATTTTTATTGAAGGGAAAAATGAACAAGCATGAAAACCAAACATTTCCTAAGTAGGCCGAAAATGGTTCAAGACGAGGGCATCCCCACATTTTAAGGACATCCCCTCAAGATTAAAGAATTAAATATTAAGATAGTAGGTGACTTCATGGTTTTGTGCAGCATGAGAGGCTAAATGATCTGCAGCATTATTCCCTTCATGCCACGTATGGGAAACCATAATATCATTGATAATGAGAGATATTCATTTTCTGAAGATATAATATATCGACCCCATGGTTCACCCTTTACCTTTAAGATTCATGTGAAACTAGGAGGCAACATCAACTTTGGTGGGAGATTCGAGCCCTTGTGACAGCTTAGTGGGAGTTTGTAATGCAACATTGTTAGATTTGGATACAGGGACAACCCCATCAAATATGTGAGACCAGGAGGCAAAATCAGCTTGTACGTTAGCCTATAATATAGGATGCGCATTACTCTGGACAACGTGACGCATCTCACCACAGAAAAGAGGGGATGCACTAACTTAGACAGCAAGATCTGAGGGCAAAATCTGGGCAACCATTTGTGTATCCTCTTGAACAGCATGTTCTAAAAACATCTCAATTTTACAAATGTTCAACAATGATCTCCCAGCAACACTATCCTTATCCACTAACACCCCATAAGTCCACTCAACTGAGAGAACTCTCAGTTTTATAGACATCACTAGCTCAACACCATCAATATCAAGCAATTTCATCTTGCCATTACTGTGACCAGAAGGCACCGCTTCCTGACCCATCTCAAAATTCACATTTTCTTGAATGTCTTCCTCCTAGTCAAAATCATTATAATCCAGGTTGTCCAATTATTTATTTGAACTATTTTAAGCCCCAACACAACCAACAACAACATTCGGGGGGGGGGGGTAGCGAACCATCACCACCACTGACCATAGCATCATAATGTTGCGGTGGGAAAATCTGCACAACATCTCCACAAATAGGGGCCTCGATCAAGCCTTGTATAAGTACCTCAAGAAAGGAGGAAGTATCCTTCTTTATAAAGACATTATTCCCAGTTTATCCATTACCTGGTTGTACCATCTTACACAGATCAAGAGAGTACACAAGCGATTTATAAAGAGCACAATTCGTGTTCCTTCAGCATTGATCACATGAGTGACCAATGAAAATAAAATATTCACAAAAAATTGGTATCCATTAATAATGAAATTAAATATCATGCTTAAAATGTAACGCCCCGACCCCAGCTACCCAGAGTCGGTGCATTACTTCGTAACATTGGCATGATCACAAAATATCAAGTCTCGAAAGACCGATTAGTTTAGTAGCCTTGGAAACACTAGATACATTCGTAAACGTTACATTACATCATAAAGTGAAAAAAATACAATAACAAAGTCTCCATATTCCACACTCATATTCTCTTCTGACAATCCCTGCAGGTCATTCATAAAATACTTCTTCACATCCTGGAAAATATTAAAACATTGAAAGGGGTGAGCTCAGATGCTCAGTAAGGATAACAATAATGCGGAAGCTTTCATAAATAAACATAAAAATTTAAGGCAATGTATAACTAAAACAAAAGCCTTTTAAACTTGAACATCAACATAATATGGCAAAAGTAAAATGAGATAATTCCATTCACTTCCTCACATGGATATTCTACTGGTCGAATAATCACATGCAATATCAATAACCACTTTCATAATGAGGGAATGTACAATGCCAGACATTCTGAAACATTTTGTCAAGTCCTCGGCCAAGACTTCTAAAATGATTAAGGCCTCGGACAAAACCATAAATCAAATTGGGAAAGGGCCTCATCCAATTCCACGTCTAGTTGTCTCATGAGACCTACTGACGCATCGAGGAGCTATAGCGGGCTCCACCCGTCACTTATTAAGTCCAATACATTCCTCATATGAATAGTTTTAAACATAACATAAATATTCATAGTAAAACTAGCATATGAAATGTCAACAGTTTCTCCATAAACTATGGATGGTATAAAAATAACACATCCACAGTCAAATGTTTCACAAAATGCTCAATGGAAGTTTTGTGTCATAAATCAATTTCAAATAAACATAAAACCCATCAAAGAATGTTGACATGGATGAAATCAAAGCTATTTGAGAGAAATATCTCTCTTTTTTGAAATCATTTAAAAGTCCCATACATTTACGTTGAAAATATTATTATAAGCTTGTAAGGTAATCTTCGACGAAGTTATAATGGCGGAAAATAGCCGCACCCGCCGTATAGGTTAAAAAAACATTCTTACCTTAAATTTTTCAAAAAAGTCAAAAAGTACATTGTTTGGAAAACGACGGTAAGATTCCTTTCAAAAAAGTATAAGGGTATAAATGAATTTAACAAATTTCCCATTTAATAGTAAAAATGTTTTGAAAGACATATTTAAGAAACATGGATGTGGATGATAACGAGGTCCCAGTAGATAATTATGTATAAACAACATTGGATAATAAAGAGGTTGTGAAGTAAACCCTTACCTCGTGTCTGACTTGACTCAACCGTTCTTTAACCTCATGAATAATAAACTAGAGTTAATATATACCTTATTAATAACCATTTTCAATTTCATTATCCTTTTTATATCACTTATTACAATGATATGAACATTATGTAATTATTTAAGTTAATAACGGTCGTTTTGTCGATCTTTGGTACTTGAGTCAACAATAAGCTTCTTATAATTACAAGTTGTTTATGTGGTAGAATATCCATTATCTCCATAATTATATTCATGATTTAGATGTCATATATATCATATATATCAAGTATATACATTCATTTATAACATTATGTAACATTTAGAGTTAAGAAATGAAATACACCGTTCATGGAGACGGTAAGCCGTACGTACGCATTAACGCTACTTTCATTTCTATTTCATATTTAATGGAATGAAATCATAATGATATAAATGTATAATATAATTCCAGTATAATATAGTATATAATACCATTTACTCCATCCTTTATACATCCCACATATGGCATTAACGATTCAAATCACTTTGAGGGGGCGGTAGTCCGCACTTCCTAAAATTAAATTATCGCGTTTACCCATAATGGAAATCATAAAGTATGACATAAATGAGAAATACAGAAGCATAAGTAAAACATACACATATTATATATCATATATAAATATATTTACATCTTAATGGCCACCTTTGAAGGTGTTATATGAGTGTTGAACAATCATCGTTTCGTGAGGCAGAAATTCGCCATCCACAGAAACCGTATGTTCTTTAACCATTAGATGTAGGTGTGTGTAAGAGTATCTCTAATCATTCTTATAACAACATCCTAGTATATTTAGGATACTGGTGTTGTTACAAAAGAAATGAATAAAAAGAGTTTATGGGGTTGGAGAAGAAAAATAATACAAAATAACAGAAGAGAAGACATTACCTTTAAATCGGGTAAATCATTTGATTGGAGCCAAAGGCTTCCTTGGGAAGAGTTAATACCAATGTGAGGCTTCTAGGAGTAATAGGGGGAAGTTGGGAGAGTATGTGGGCAGAGTTTGGACGAGCCAAATGGCTTGAAAGTGTGAATAAGGTGGTAGAGGTGGGGGCCTTTTATAAGAGGAGAGGAGGGGCACTTTTGGAAGGATTGAAATGTTACATTATTACACAATTCTTTTTGGATTCTAAAGGTCCCACACTTATATAATTCGTGGATAAGGTGATAAGGGTTCGAAATATACCCATCCAATAGTCTTTGGACATGTATAAGCCTTGGATTTTATATTATCTTTTCATTTTATTAAAATCGTTAAATAATGAGGTCATCACTACATCATAATGATGTCATAAATAATTTAATTTATTTAACGTCTAAAAACTATAAAAAAATACTATGATGTAGGAAATCTTTTTAGCTTTCTAATGAATATTTATAGTCAAAATTTGGACTTGTGTAACCACACTTAAAAACTGTTTTAGTAAAACAACTCATGTTTGTGTCAATTTAATTTTAACATTAAATAAATATATATATTAATGTCATTTTCAAAACAAAGTGGCTCCATGGGGTCCCCAAGTTGACCCATGGGTTGTCTTGGTCGGCCATGACTCATCCAATAGGAGTAGGACAAGTTTCAAGCTCATATCATTTTATTAAAACATTGTTTTTACCTTAAACTACACTAATTACCTCTAATCGCGATTAAGAACTTAAAAGTTACTATTCACCAAAAAAATTATTTTAATCTCATTGAACCACATTTTACTTCTTAATGACAACCATGTATGTTGGATTTTTGAAAATCAAATCACAGAAGTGGTAATATTTCATTTAAACGAAAAATCAGTTATTTAACTACCACTTAGTGGTTTCACTATTCATCAAAAATTGAAGTTTTTCAGAACAATGCCAAAATTTCACCCTAAGCTATAATTGATATTTCAAATTCAAAAATGATGTCTATTTTACAAAATTACAAACATATAAGTTTCATTAGTTAATTTTATAATTAATTCCAGCTGTCACAACAAATAGCGTGTTTTTAAGAAACAATTTATATCAAAAGATTGGCAATTGTTTATGTCCAATTTCAATGTTAAATTAATTCTAATGACTACCATTGGATAAAATTGTAAAAATATATTCTAATTATACTTTAAAACCAATAAATAGTATAATTTATCACTATAAATTATTTTGATTAAAAATATTGTTTTTAAGTATTTTTCACTATTCATAAAAAAATTGGAAGTTCTCAGAAAGTTACAAAAATTCAACTTAGGATAATTTCGATATTACGAATACAAAATTGAAGTCCATTTTTAAATATAAAATTTCTATAATTTTAAAAAGTGGTTATTACTATTCATAACGGCTACTTTGATTAGTCGCGGTGTTTTAGAACTCGAAGTTGCGTACAATGCAAGCTATTGCATTATTGAATAAGAAGCGTATCGTGGAAGCTCGGGGTGTTACATTCTCCCCTCCAATAAATTGCGTCCTCACAATTTGAAATTTTTCTTTGAAAATAAAAGGTTGAAAAGAGAAAATACCTTTGAGGAAAACCCACATCGGAAATAAGGTTAATAAATATATAACATTAAAAGAAAGCAAGATAAGTAAAAAAGGTCACCCGATATAGCCCATTCTAGGATTCTATGAAAATATGGATATGGAGGAGAAACAAACCATCAAGGTCTGATGGAGAGTTATAGAAAACAGGATTAGGAGAAAGTTTAACCACAAGAAAATCACAAACATGTGATTGGTTAAACAGTCATTGAATCCCCAGTTGGAAAAGTTAACCGACAACATTTTTGTTTTAAGTTACCTTTTATAATGTTGAGGAATTTATTTAGGAGATTTACTAAGAACGTAAGGGAATATACATACTTGTTATGTATACTTTCATTCGTTAATAAATTTTTACCACAAACCCAACTTTTACTCCAAATGGTAACGGAACTCAAAAATATTCTATTTATCCTAATTGTATAAGGTTTCAAATGTTAACACATACCATTTAGATTAGTAAAACTATTTTGTAATAACCAGGGACTTCTTGTAGGATTGTGGTAGGAAATAAAGGATTTTCGCACTATGGTTGTGGGTTCGATTCCTGCAGCTTTGTCCGACGTGATGGGTTATTCCCCACCCTGCAGGTTGTCCTTTTCCTAAAACTATAGTATCATAATATTCCAAAAATAATCTTCATAAATTTTTTAACCTTAAACAATACTATCCAAAGATCAACTTAATCCACTCCAACCATTATAGTTATCCAAAATACCTCTGTCCAGACTTTCTCTAAAAGGTCTCTTAATTCCAAAATCAATTTATCAGATTCCCCAAACAAAGTAAAGTTTCTCTTATTGTCACATACTAAAAATATAATTACCTTCATCATATTAAAACCTTACTGAAATCAACAAGTACTGCAGTACAATCGTTATATATATCACATTATTCTTATAACCAGAATATAATCCATGAGTCCAAAAGCACCAATACATTAGTTATTCTGCTTCAACTGTAGTAACAGCATAATATTGTCCTTGATCCCTTGGCCTTTTCTGAGGTATGTTTCCTTGACGCTTAGGAAATTCATTTGCATAATGCCCCATTTCCCTACAATTGTAGCATTCAACATTGATAGCCTCTTTCTTTCCCTTGCAATCACGAGCCTGGTGACCCTTTTCTCCACATTTATAACAAACTCCCATTCCTTTTAGGCATGTACCAGGGTGAATCTTCCCACAATTATCACATAATAGAAAATCCTTCTTTCCCTTTTTCCCTTTATCTGTCTCTTGTTCCACCGTTCTCTTCTTCTCTTGCTTTACTTTGTTGTCATAAGACTTAGAGAATTCCTTTTCTGTCTTGATAGCACACGAGACAATATCTTCGTATGATGAGAAGGATTGTGATACTAAAGCTCGGCGGAGAAATGGTTTTAAACCATCAATGAAACGATCAATCTTACTCCTTGGGTTACGTATATAATCGGCAGCATACCTCGCTAACCTTTTAAAGTTGGCCTCATACTTTGCGACATTCTCATCCTCCTTCTGCCTCAGACTCAGAAATTGCCTTTCCATATCTGCTCGATGGTCACGAGGAAAGTATTTTTCTAAGAAAAGAACTTTGAACTCCCTCCATTCCATATTAGATACGTCATCATCTTCCTTAGTGTTTTGAATCCGCGACCACCACTGATCGGCATCTCCAGTGAGGCGGTAAACTGCCATGACAACCTTCTCCCTTTCGCTACTCCCCAAGGCATGGAATATTTTCTCTAAGGAGTTTATCCATTGCTCTGCTACTAACGGATTTGTACCCCCTTTAAATGTTGGTGGTTTTTTCCTCATGAAGCGGTCTAACATTGATCCTCCACGTTGTGGATCAGGGTGATCCATACGAGTAAGTTTATTATTCATAACTTGAGTGAGTTGTCCCAGTATGGTAATAAGTTGATCAGCACCAGTTGTATCTCCAGATCCACAATAATTATCTTGAGAAGGAGGGCAATCCCTACACGGAGTGCGTGCATTGATACGGTTTCCATTCCTTCCACTAGGCGCCATTTCTAAACAATGGCATAAACTAGATTAGTTTATGAATCAAAATACATAATTCCATACATGTAAAATACTTAACATATATTGAACAATTTATGGATATAATCCATAATCATAAAAAGTTTTTATTTGAGTAAGTATATACTCATAACCGTTCATAGTGGTTTGTAAAGAAAATGAGAATTATCCTAAGCATATCCCCCGGGAGTGTCGTAACCAAGAGTGCAGCAAGGCCCGTTGTTGTGCACCAGTTCCCGTTCGAGTCTAGCTCAAAGCGGTGTTTTCGGGTTTTACCACTAGGTACATCTGTGCCAGAGCCGCCTCTACCTGCTCGTATCCAGACAGGGATGTATTTCTCGGAAACTCATAATATTCTATAATACCAAAATTCTAGAAAGTTCTTCTATACTAATCCTCAAAGTCTATCTTTGGGATAAGTTCTCTAATCAGAGTTTATCTAAATCTAGCTTCCAAGAGTAGTACTAAACTGCCTCTGATACCAACTGTAACGCCCCGACCCCAGCTACCCAGAGTCGGTGCATTACTTCGTAACATTAGCATGATCACAAAATATCAAGTCTCGAAAGACCGATTAGTTTAGTAGCCTTGGAAACACTAGATACATTCGTAAATGTTACATTACATCATAAAGTGAAAAAAAAATACAATAAAAAAGTCTCCATATTCCACACTCATATCCTCTTCTGACAATCCCTACAGGTCATTCATAAAATACATCTTCACATCCTATAAAATATTAAAACATTGAAAGGGGTGAGTTCAGATGCTCAGTAAGGATAACAATAAGGCGGAAGCTTTCATAAATAAACATAAAAATTTAAGGCAATGTATAACTAAAACAAAATCCTTTTAAACTTGAACATCAACATAATATGGAAAATGTAAAATGAGATAATTCCATTCACTTACTCACATGGATATTCTACTAGTCGAATAATCACATGCAATATCAATAACCACTTTCATAATGAGGGAATGTATAATGCCATACATTCTGAAACATTTTGTCAAGGCCTCGGCCAAGACATCTAAAATGATTAAGGCCTCGGCCGAAACCATTAATCAAATTGGGAAAGGGCTTCATCCAATTCCACGTCTAGTTGTCTCATGAGACCTACCGATGCATCGAGGAGCTATAGCAGGCTCCACCCGTCACTTATTAAGTCCAATACATTCCTCATATGAATAGGTTTAAACATAACATAAATATTCATATAAAAACTAGCATACGAAATGTCAATAGTTTCTCCATAAACTATGGATGGTATAAAAATAACACATCCACAGTCAAATGTTTCACAAAATGCTCAATGGAAGTTTTGTATCATAAATCAATTTCAAATAAACTTAAAACCCATCAAAGGATGTTGACATGGATGAAATCAAAGCTATTTGAGAGAAATATCTTTCTTTTTTGAAATCATTTAAAAGTACCATAAATTTACTTTGAAAATATTATTATAATCTTGTAAGGGAATCTTCGACGAAGTTATAATGGCGTAAAATAGTCGCACCCACCGTATAAGTTAAAAAAACATTCTTACCTTAAATTTGTCAAAAAAGTCAAAAAAGTACATTGTTTGGAAAACGACGGTAAGATTCCTTTCAAAAACGTATAAGGGTATAAATGACTTTAACCCATTTTCCATTTAATAGTAAAAATGTTTTGAAAGACATTTTTAAGAAACATGGATGTGGATGATAACGAGGTCCCGGTAGATAATTATGTATAAACAAATTTGGATAATGAAGAGGTTGTGAAGTAAACCCTTACCTCGTGTCTGACTTGACTCAACCGTTCTTTAACATCCTGAATAATAAACTAGAGTTAATATATACCTTATTAAGAACCATTTTGAATTTCATTATCCTTTTTATATCACTTATTACAATGATATGAACATTATGTAATTATTTAAGTTAATAACAGTCGTTTTGTCGATCTTTGGTACTTGAGTCAACAATAAACTTCTTATAATTACATGTTGTTTATGTGGTAGAATATCCATTATCTCCAGAATTATATTCATGATTTATATGTCATATATATCATATATATCCAGTATATACATTCATTTATAACATTATGTAACATTTAGAGGTAAGAAATGAAATGCACCGTTCATCGAGACGGTAAGCCGTACGTACGCATGAACGCTACATTCATTTCTATTTCATATTAAATGGAATTAAATAATAATTATATAAATGTATAATATAATTCCAGTATAATATAGTATATAATATTATTTACTCCATCCTTTATACATCCCACATATGGCATTAACGATTCAAATCACTTGGAGGGGGCGGTAGTCCGCACTTCCTAAAATGAAATTATCGCGTTTACCCATAATGGAAATCATAAAGTATGACATAAATGAGAAATACAGAAGCATAAGTAAAACATACACATATTATATATCATATATAACTATAGTGACATCTTAATGTCCACCTTTGAAGGTGTTATATGTGTGTTGAACTATCATCGTTTCGTGAGGCAGAAATTCGCCATCCACAGAAACCGTATGTTCTTTAACCATTATATATAGGTGTGTGTAAGTGTAGCTATAATCCTTCTTATAACAACATCCTATTATATTTATGATACTGGTGTTGTTAAAAAAGAAATGAATAAAAAGATTTTATGGGGTTGGAGAAGAAAAATAAAAACAAATAACATAAGAGAAGACATTACCTTTAAATCGGGTAAATCTTTTGATTGGAGCCTAAGGCTTCCTTGGGAAGAGTTCTTCCCAAAGTGATGCTTCTAAGAGTAAGAGGGGGAAGTTGGGAGAGTATTTGGGCAGAGTTTGTCTGAGCCAAATGGCTTGAAAGTGTGAATGAGGTGGTAGAGGTGGGGGCGTTTTATAAGAGGAGAGGAGGGGCACTTTTGGAAAGATTGAAATGTTACATTATTACACAATGCTTTTCGGATTCTAAAGGTCCCACACTTATATAATTCGTGGATAAGGTGATAAGGGTTCGCAATCTACCCATCCAATAGTCTTTGGACAAGTGTAAGCCTTGGATTTTACATTATCTTTTCATTTTATTAAAATCGTTAAATAATGAGGTCATCACTGCATCATAATGATTTCATAAATAATTTAATTTATTTAATGTATAAAAATTATAAAACAAATACTATGATGTAGGAAATCGTTTTAGATTTATAATGAATATTTATAGTCAAAATTTGGACTTGTGTAACCCCACTTAAAAACTGTTTTAGTAAAACAACTCATGTTTGTGTCAATTTAATTTTAACATTAAATAAATATATATATTAATGTTATTTTCCAACCAAAGTGGCTCCATGGGGTCCCCAAGTTTACCCATGGGTTGTCTTGGTCGTCCATGACTCATCCAATAGGAGTAGGACAACTGTGAAACTCATATCATATTATTAAAACATTGTTTTTACCTTAAACTACACTAATTACCTCTAATCGCGATTAAGAACTTAAAAGTTACTATTCACCAAAAAATTATTTTAATCTCATTGAACCACATTTTACTTCTTAATGACAACCATGTATGTCGGATTTTTGAAAATCAAATCACATAAGTGGTAATATTTCATTTAAACGAAAAATCAGTTATTTAACTACCACTTAGTGGTTTCACTATTCATCAAAAATTGAAGTTTTTCAGAACAATTCCAAAATTTCACCCTAAGCTATAATTGATATTCCAAATTCAAAAATGATGTCTATTTTAAAAAATTCCAAACATATAAGTTTCATTACTTAATTTTATAATTAATTCCCGCTGTCACAACAATAGCGTGTTTTTAAGAAACAATTTATATCAAAAGATTGGCAATTGTTTATGTCCAATTTCAATGTTAAATTAATTCTAATGACCACCATTGGATAAAATTGTAAAAATAAATTCTAATTATAATTTAAAACCACTAAATAGTATAATTTATCACTATAAATTATTTGATTAAAAAAGTTGTTTTTAAGTATTTTTCACTATTCATAAAAAAATTGGAAGTTCTCAGAAAGTTACAAAAATTCAACTTAGGATAATTTCGATATTACGAATACAAAAATGAAGTCCATTTTGAAATATAAAATTTCTATAATTTTAAAAAGTGGTTATTACTATTCATAATGGCTACTTTGATTAGTCGCGGTGTTTTAGAACTCGAAGTTGCGTACAATGCAAGCTATTGCATTATTGAATGAGAAGCGTATCGTGGACGCTCGAGGTGTTACATTCTCCCCTCCTTCAATAAATTGCGTCCTCGAAATTTGAAATTTTTCTTTGAAAATAAAAGGTTGAAAAGAGAAAATACCTTCGAGGAAAACCCACATCGGAAATAAGGTTAATAAATATATAACATTAAAAGAAAGCAAGATAAGTACAAAGGTCACCCGATATAGCCCATTCTAGGATTCTTTGAAAATATGGATATGGAGGAGAAACAAACCATCAAGGTCTGATGGAGAGTTATAGAAAACAGGATTAGGAGAAAGTTTAACCACAAGAAAATCACAAACTTGTGATTGGTTAAACGGTCATTGAATCCCCAGTTGGAAAAGTTAACCGACAACATTTTTGTTTTAAGTTACCTTTTATAATGTTGAGGAATTTATTTAGGAGATTTACTAAGAACGTAAGGGAATATACATACTTGTTATGTATACTTTCATTCGTTAATAAATTTTTACCACAAACCCAACTTTTACTCCAAATGGTAACAGAAATCAAAAATATTCTATTTATCCTAATTGTATAAGGTTTCAAATGTTAACACATACCATTTAGATTAGTAAAACTATTTTTTAATAACCAGGGACTTCCTGTAGGCTAGTGGTAGGAAATAAAGGCTTGTCGCACTATGGTTGTGGGTTCGATTCCTGCAGCTTTGTCCGACGCGATGGGTTATTCCCCACCCTGCAGGTTGTCCTTTTCCTAAAACTATAGTATCATAATATTCCACAAATAATCTTCATAAATTTTTTAACCTTAAACAATACTATCCAAAGATCAACTTAATCCACTCCAACCATTAAAGTTATCCAAAATACCTCTGTCCAGACTTTCTCTAAAAGGTCTCTTAATTCCAAAATCAATTTATAAGATTCCTCAAACAAAGTAAAGTTTCTCTTATTGTCACATACTAAAAATATAATTACCTTCATCATATTAAAACCTTACTGAAATCAACAAGTACTGCAGTACAATCGTTATATATATCACATTATTCTTATAACCAGAATATAATCCATGAGTCCAAAAGCACCAATACATTATTTATTCTGCTTCAACTGTAGTAACAGCATAAGATTGTCCATGATCACTTGGCCTTTTCTGAGGTAAGTTTCCTTGACGCTTAGGACATTCATTTGCATAATGCCCCATTTCCCTACAATTGTAGCATTCAACATTGATAGCCTCTTTCTTTCCCTTGCAATCACGAGCCTGGTGACCCTTTTGTCCACATTTATAACAAACTCCCATTCCTTTTAGGCAAGTACCAGGGTGAATCTTCCCACAATTATCACATAATGGAAAATCCTTCTTTCGATTTTTCCCTTTATCTGTCTCTTGTTCCACCGTTCTATTCTTCTCTTGCTTTACTTTGTTGTCATAAGACTTAGAGAATTCCTTTTCTGTCTTGATAGCACACGAGACAATATCTTCGTATGATAAGAAGGATTGTGATACTAAAGCTCGACGGAGAAATGGTTTTAAACCATCAATGAAACGATCAATCTTACTCCTTGGGTTACGTATATAATCAGCAGCATACCTCGCTAACCTTGTAAAGTTGGCCTCATACTTTGCGACATTCTCATCCTCCTTCTACCTCAGACTCAGAAATTGCCTTTCCATATCTGCTCGATGGTCACGAGGAAAGTATTTTTCTATGAAAAGCTCTTTGAACTCCCTCCATTCCATATTTGATACGTCATCATTTTCCTTAGTGTTTTGAATCAGCGACCACCACTGATCGGCATCTCCAGTGAGGCGGTAAACTTCCATGACAACCTTCTCCCTTTCGCTACTCCCCAAGGCATGGAATATTTTCTCTAAGGAGTATATCCATTGCTCTGCTACTAACGGATTTGTACCCCCATTAAATGTTGGTGGTTGTTGCCTCATGAAGCCGTCTAACATTGATCCTCCACGTTGTGGATCAGGGTGATCCATACGAGTAAGTTTATTATTCATAACTTGAGTGAGTTGTCCCAGTATGGTAATAAGTTGATCAACACCAGTTGTATCTCCAGATACACAATAATTATCTTGAGAAGGAGGGAAATCCCTACACGGAGTGCGTGCATTGATACGGTTTCCATTCCTTCCACTAGGCGCCATTTCTAAACAATGGAATAAACTAGATTAGTTTATGAATCAAAATACATAATTCCATACTTGTAAAATACTTAACATAAATTGAACTATTTATGGATATAATCCATAATCATAAAAAGGTTTTATTTTAGGAAGTATATACTCATAACCGTTCATAGTGGTTTATAAAGAAAATGAGAATTATCCTAAGCATATCCCCCGGGAGTGTCGTAACCAAGAGTGCAGCAAAGCCCATTGTTGTGCACCAGTTCCCGTTCGAGTCTAGCTCAAAGCGGTGTTTTCGGGTTCTACCCCTAGGTACATCTGTGCCAGAGCCGCCTCTACCTTCTCGTATCCAGACAGGGATGTATTTTTCAGAAACTCATAACATTCTATAATACCAAAATTCTAGGAAGTTCTTATATACTAATCCTCAAAGTCTATCTTTGGGATATGTGCTCTAATCAGAGTTTATCTAAATCTAGCTTCCAAGGTTAGTACTAAACTTCCTCTGATACCAACTGTAACGCCCCGACCCCGGCTACCCAGAGTCGGTGCATTACTTCGTAACATTGGCATGATCACAAAAGATCAAGTCTCGAAAGACCGATTAGTTTAGTAGCCTTGGAAACACTAGATACATTCGTAAACGTTACATTACATCATTAAGTGAAAAACAAATACAATAACAGAGTCTCCATATTCCACACTCATTTCCTCTTCTGACAATCCCTGCAGGTCATTCATAAAATACTTCTTCACATCCTGGAAAATATTAAAACATTGAAAGGGGTGAGTTCAGATGCTCAGTAAGGATAACAATAATGCGGAAGCTTTCATAAATAAACATAAAAATTTAAGGCAATGTATAACTAAAACAAAAGCCTTTTAAACTTGAACATCAACATAATATGGAAAACGTAAAATAAGATAATGCCATTCACTTCCTCACATGGATATTCTACTGGTCGAATAATCACATGCAATATCAATAACCACTTTTAAAATGAGGGAATATATAATGCCAGACATTCTGAAACATTTTGTCAAGGCCTCGGCCAAGACATCTAAAATGATTCAGGCCTCGGCCGAAACCATAAATCAAATTGGGAAAGGTCTTCATCCAATTCCACGTCTAGTTGTCTCATGAGACCTACCGATGCATCGAGGAGCTATAGCGGGCTCCACCCGTCACTTATTAAGTCCAATACATTCCTCATATGAATAGGTTTAAACATAACATAAATATTCATATTAAAACTAGCATACGAAATGTCTACAGTTTCTCTATAAACTATGGATGGTATAAAAATAACACATCCACAGTCAAATGTTTCACAAAATGCTCAATGTAAGTTTTGTATCATAAATCAATTTCAAATAAACTTAAAACCCATCAAAGGATGTTGACATGGATGAAATCAAAGCTATTTGAGATAAATATCTCTCTTTTTTGAAATCATTTATAAGTCCCATACATTTAATTTGAAAATATTATTATAAGCTTGTAAGGGAATCTTCGACGAAGTTATAATGGCAGAAAATAGTCGCCCTCGCCATATAAGTTAAAAAAACATTCTTACCTTAAATTTGTCAAAAAAGTCAAAAAAAAGTACATTGTTTGGAAAACGACGGTAAGATTACTTTCAAAAACACATAAGGGTATAAATGACTTTAACCCATTTTCCATTTAATAGTAAAAATGTTTTGAAAGACATTTTTAAGAAACATGGATGTGGATGATAACGAGGTCCCAGTAGATAATTATGTATAAACAACCTTGGATAATGAAGAGGTTGTGAAGTAAACCCTTACCTCGTGTCTGACTTGACTCAACCGTTCATTATCCTCATGAATAATAAACTAGAGTTAATATATACCTTGTTAAGAACCATTTTCAATTTCATTGTCCATTTTATATCACTTATTACAATGATATGAACATTATGTAATTATTTAAGTTAATAACGGTCGTTTTGTCGATCTTTGGTACTTGAGTCAACAATAAACTTCTTATAATTACAAGTTGTTTATGTGGTAGAATATCCATTATCTCCAGAATTATATTCATGATTTAGATGTCATGTATATCATATATATACAGTATATACATTCATTTATAACATTATGTAACATTTAGAGGTAAGAAATGAAATGCACCGTTCATGGAGACGGTAAGCCGTACGTACGCATGAACGCTACTTTCATTTATATTTCATATTTAATTGAATTAAATCATAATGATATAAATGTATAATATAATTCCAGTATAATATAGTATATAATATTATTTACTCCATCCTTTATACATCCCACATATGGCATTAACGATTCAAATCACTTTGAGGGGGCGGTAGTCCGCACTTCCTAAAATGAAATTATCGCGTTTACCCATAATGGAAATCATAAAGTATGACATAAATGAGAAATACAGAAGCATAAGTAAAACATAAACATATTATATATCATATATAAATATATTGACATCTTAATGGCCACCTTTGAAGGTGTTATATGAGTGTTGAACTATCATCGTTTCGTGAGGCAGAAATTCTCCATCCACAGAAACAGTATGTTCTTTAACCATTAGATGTAGGTGTGTGTAAGTTTAGATCTAATACTTCTTATAACAACATCATAGTATATTTAGGATACTGGTGTTGTTACAAAAGAAATGAATAAAAAGAGTTTATGGGGTTGGAGAAGAAAAATAAAACAAAATAACATAAGAGAAGACATTACCTTTAAATCGGGTAAATCTTTTGATTGGAGCCAAAGGCTTCCTTGGGAAGAGTTCTTCCCAAAGTGAGGCTTCTAGGAGTAAGAGGGGGAAGTTGGGAGAGTATTTGGGCAGAGGTTGTCCGAGCGAAATGGCTTGAAAGTGTGAATGAGGTGGTAGAGGTGGGGGCCTTTTATAAGAGGAGAGGAGGGGCACTTTTGGAAAGATTGAAATGTTACATTATTACACAATGATTTTCGGATTATAAAGGTCCCACACTTATATAATTCGTGGATAAGGTGATAAGGGTTCAAAATATACCCATCCAATAGTCTTTGGACAAGTGTAAGCCTTGGATTTTACATTATCTTTTCATTTTATTAAAATTGTTAAATAATGAGGTCATCACTGCATCATAATGATTTCATAAATAATTTAATTTATTTAATGTCTAAAAATTATAAAAATAATACTATGATGTAGGAAATCGTTTTAGCTTTATAATTAGTATTTATATTCAAAATTTGGACTTGGGTAACCCCACTTATAAACTGTTTTACTAAAACAACTCATGTTTGTGTCAATTTAATTTTAACATTAAATAAATATATATATTAATGTCATTTTCCAACCAAAGTGGCTCCATGGGGTCCCCAAGTTTACCCATGGGTTGTCTTTGTCGGCCATGACTCATCCAATAGGAGTAGGACAAGTGTCAATCTCATATCATATTATTAAAACATTGTTTTTACCTTAAAATACACTAATTACCTCTAATCGCGATTAAGAACTTAAAAGTTACTATTCACCAAAAAATTATTTTAATCTCATTGAACCACATTTTACTTCTTAATGACAACCATGTATGTCGGATTTTTGAAAATCAAATCACATAAGTGGTAATATTTCATTTAAACGAAAAATCAGTTATTTAACTACCACTTAGTGGTTTCACTATTCATCAAAAATTGAAGTTTTTCAGAACAATGCCAAAATTTCACCCTAAGCTATAATTGATATTCCAAATTCAAAAATGATGTCTATTTTAATAAATTCCAAACATATAAGTTGCATTAGTTAATTTTATAATTAATTCACGTTGTCACAACAAATAGCGTGTTTTTAAGAAACAATTTATATCAAAAGATTGGCAATTGTTTATGTCCAATTTCAATGTTAAATTAATTCTAATGACCACCATTGGATAAAATTGTAAAAATATATTCTAATTATACTTTAAAACCACTAAATAGTATAATTTATCACTATAAATTATTTTGATTAAAAAAGTTGTTTTTATGTATTTTTCACTATTCATAAAAAAAATTGGAAGTTCTCAGAAAGTTACAAAAATTCAACTTAGGATAATTTCGATATTACGAATACAAAAATGAAGTCCATTTTGAAATATAAAATTTCTATAATTTTAAAAAGTGATTATTACTATTCATAACGGTTACTTTGATTAGTCGCGGTGTTTTAGAACTCGAAGTTGCGTACAATGCAAGCTATTGCATTATTGAATGAGAAGCATATCATGGAAGCTCGGGGTGTTACATTCTCCCCTCCTTCAATAAATTGCGTCCTCGCAATTTGAAATTTTTCTTTGAAAATAAAAGGTTGAAAAGAGAAAATACCTTTGAGGAAAACCCACATCGGAAATAAGGTTAATAAATATATAACATTAAAAGAAATCAAGATAAGTACAAAGGTCACCTGATATAGCTCATTCTATGATTCTATGAAAATATGGATATGGAGGAGAAACAAACCATCAAGGTCTGATGGAGAGTTATAGAAAACAGGATTATGAGAAAGTTTAACCACAAGAAAATCACAAACTTGTGATTGGTTAAATGGTCATTGAATCCCCAGTTGGAAAAGTTAACCGACAACATTTTTGTTTTAAGTTACCTTTTATAATGTTGAGGAATTTATTTAGGATATTTACTAAGAATGTAAGGTAATATACATACTTGTTATGTATACATTCATTCGTTAATAAATGTTTACCACAAACCCAACTTTTACTCCAAATGGTAACGGAACTCAAAAATATTCTATTTATCCTAATTGTATAAGGTTCAAAATGTTAACACATACCATTTAGATTAGTAAAACTATTTTGTAATAACCAGGGACTTCCTGTAGGCTAGTGGTAAGAAATAAAGGCTTGTCGCACTATGGTTGTGGGTTCGATTCCTGCAGCTTTGTCCGACGCGATGGGTTATTCCCCATCCTGCAGGTTGTCCTTTTCCTGAAACTATAGTATCATAATATTCCAAAAATAATCTTCATGAATTTTTTAACCTTAAACAATACTATCCAAAGATCAACTTAATCCACTCCAACCATTATAGTTATCCAAAATACCTCTGTCCAGACTTTCTCTAAAAGGTCTCTTAATTCCAAAATCAATTTATCAGATTCCCCAAACAAAGTAAAGTTTCTTTTATTATCACATACTAAAAATATAATTGCCTTCATCATATTAAAACCTTACTGAAATCAACAAGTACTGCAGTACAATCGTTATATATATCACATTATTCTTATAACCAGAATATAATCCATGAGTCCAAAAGCACCAATACATTAGTTATTCTGCTTCAACTGTAGTAACAGCATAAGATTGTCCTTGATCCCTTGGCCTTTTCTGAGGTAATTTTCTTTGACACTTAGGACATTCATTTTCATAATACCCCATTTCCCTACAATTGTAGAATTCAACATTAATAGCCTCTTTCTTTCCCTTGCAATCATGAGCCTGGTGACCCTTTTCTCCACATTTATAACAAACACCCATTCCTTTTAGGCAAGTACCAGGGTGAATCTTCCCACAATTATCACATAATGGAAAATCCTTCTTTCCCTTTTTCCCTTTATCTGTCTCTTGTTCCACCATTCTCTTCTTCTCTTTCTTTACTTTGTTGTCATAAGACTTAGAGAATTCCTTTTCTGTCTTGATATCACACGAGACAATATCTTCGTATGATGAGAAGGATTGTGATACTAAAGCTCGACGGAGAAATGGTTTTAAACCATCAATGAAATGATCAATCTTACTCCTTGGGTTACGTATATAATCGGCAGCATACCTCGCTAACCTTGTAAAGTTGGCCTCATACTTTGCGACATTATCATCCTCCTTCTGTCTCAGACTCAGAAATTGCCTTTCCATATCTGCTTGATGGTCACGAGGAAAGTATTTTTCTAAGAAAAGCTCTTTGAACTCCATCCATTCCATATTAGATACGTCATCATCTTCCTTAGTGTTTTGAATCAGCGACCACCACTGATCGGCATCTCCAGTGAGGCGGTAAACTGCCATGACAACCTTCTCCCTTTCGCTACTCCCCAAGGCATGGAATATTTTCTCTAAGGAGTTTATACGTTGCTCTGCTAATAACGGATTTGTGCCCCCATTAAATGTTGGTGGTTTTTGCCTCATGAAGTGGTCTAACATTGATCCTCCACGTTGTGGATCAGGGTGATCCATATGAGTAATTTTATTATTCATAACTTGAGTGAGTTGTCCCAGTATGGTAATAAGTTGATCAACACCAGTTGTATCTCCATATAAACAATAATTATCTTGAGTAGGAGAGAAATCCCTACACGGAGTGCGTGCATTGATACGGTTTCCATTCCTTCGACTAGGCGCCATTTCTAAACAATGGCATAAACTAGATTAGTTTATGAATCAAAATACATAATTCCATACTTGTAAAATACTTAACATAAATTGAACTATTTATGGATATAATCCATAATCATAAAAAGGTTTTATTTGAGGAAGTATATACTCATAACTGTTCATAGTGGTTTGTAAAGAAAATGAGAATTATCCTAAGCATATCCCCCGGGAGTGTTGTAACCAATAGTGCAGCAAGGCCCGTTGTTGTGCACCAGTTCCCGTTCGAGTCTAGCTCAAAGCGGTGTTTTCGGGTATTACCCCTAGGTACATATGTGCCAGAGCTGCCTCTACCTGCTCGTATCCAAACAGGGATGTATTTCTTGGAAACTCATAACATTCTATAATACCAAAATTCTAGGAAGTTCTTCTATACTAATCCTCAAATTCTATCTTTGGGATATGTGCTCTAATCAGAGTTTATCTAAATCTAGCTTCCAAGGTTAGTACTAAACTGCCTCTGATACCAACTGTAACGCCCCGACCCCAGCTACCCAGAGTCGGTGCATTACTTCGTAACATTGGCATGATCACAAAAGATCAAGTCTCGAAATACCGATTAGTTTAGTAGCCTTGGAAACACTAGATACATTCATAAACGTTACATTACATCATAAAGTGAAAAAAAAATACTATAACAAAGTCTCCATATTCCACACTCATATCCTCTTCTGAAAATCCCTGCAGGTCATTCATAAAATACTTCTTCACTTCCTGGAAAATATTAAAACATTGAAAGGGGTGAGTTCAGATTCTCAGTAAGGATAACAATAATGCACAAGCTTTCATAAATAAACATAAAAATTTAAGGCAATGTATAACTAAAACAAAAGCCTTTTAAACTTGAACATCAACATAATATGGAAAATGTAAAATGAGATAATGCCATTCACTTCCTCACATGGATATTCTACTGGTCGAATAATCACATGGAATATCAACAAGCACTTTCATAATGAGGGAATGTATAATGCCAGACATTCTGAAACATTTTGTCAAGGCCTCGGCCAAGACATCTAGAATGATTAAGGCCTCGGCCGAAACCATGAATCAAATTGGGAAAGGGCCTCATCAAATTCCACGTCTAGTTGTCTCATGAGACCTACCGATGCATCGAGGATCTATAGAGGGCTCCACCCGTCACATATTAAGTCCAATACATTCCTCATATGAATAGGTTTAAACATAACATAAATATTCATATTAAAACTAGCATACGAAATGTCAACAGTTTCTCCATAAACTATGGATGGTATAAAAATAACACATCCACAGTCAGATGTTTCACAAAATGCTCAATGGAAGTTTTGTATCATAAATCAATTTCAAATAAACTTAAAACCCATCAAAGGATGTTGACATGGATGAAATCAAAGCTATTTGAGAGAAATATCTCTCTTTTTTGAAATCATTTAAATGTCCCATACATTTACTTTGAAAATATTATTATAAGCTTGTAAGGGAATCTTCCACGAAGTTATAATGGCAGAAAATAGCCGCACCCGCCGTATAAGTTAAAAAAACATTCTTACCTTAAATTTGTCAAAAAAGTCAAAAAGTACATTGTTTGTAAAATGACAGTAAGATTCCTTTCAAAAACGTATAAGGGTATAAATGACTTTAACCCATTTTCCATTTAATAGTAAAAAATTTTTGAAAGAAATTTTTAAGAAACATGGATGTGGATGATAATGAGGTCCCATTAGATAATTATGTATAAACAACCTTGGATAATGAAGAGGTTGTGAAGTAAACCCTTACCTCGTGTCTGACTAGACTCAACTGTTCTTTAACCTCCTGAATAATAAAGTAGAGTTAATATATACCTTATTAAGAACCATTTTCAATTTCATTATCCTTTTTATATCACTTATTACAATGATATGAACATTATGTAATTATTTATGTTAATAACGGTCGTTTTGTCGATCTTTGGTACTTGAGTCAACAATAAACTTCTTATAATTACAAGTTGTTTATGTGGTAGAATATCCATTATCTCCAGAATTATATTCATGATTTAGATGTCATATATATCATATATATCCAGTATATACATTCATTTATAACGTTATGTAACATTTAGAGGTAAGAAATGAAATGCACCGTTCATGGAGACGGTAAGCCGTACGTACGCATGAACACTACTTTCATTTCTATTTCATATTTAATGGAATTAAATCATAATTATATAAATGTATAATATAATTCCAGTATAATATAGTATATAATACCATTTACTCCATCCTTTATACATCCCACATATGACATTAACGATTCAAATCACTTTGAGGGGGCGGTAGTCCGCACTTCCTAAAATGAAAATATCGCGTTTACCCATTATGGAAATCATAAATTATGACATAAATGAGAAATACAGAAGCATAAGTAAAACATAAACATATTATATATCATATATAATTATAGTGACATCTTAATGGCCACCTTTGAAGTTGTTATATGAGTGTTGAACTATCATCGTTTCGTGAGGTAGAAATTCGCCATCCACAGAAACCGTATATTCTTTAACCATTAGACGTAGGTGTGTGTAAGTGTAGCTCTAATACTTCTTATAACAACATCCTAGTATATTTAGGATACGTGTGTTGTTACAAAAGAAATGAATAAAAAGAGTTTATGGGGTTGGATAAGAAAAATAAAACAAAATAACATAAGAGAAGCCATTACCTTTAAATCGGGTAAATCTTTTGATTGGAGCCAAAGGCTTCCTTGGGAAGAGTTATTCCCAAATTGGGGCTTCTAGGAGTAAGAGTTGGAAGTTGGGAGTGTATTTGGGCAGAGGTTGGCCGAGCCAAATGGCTTGAATGTGTGAATGAGGTGGTAGAGGTGGGGGCCTTTCATAAGAGGAGAGGAGGGGCACTTTTGGAAAGATTGAAATGTTACATTATTACACAATGATTTTCGGATTCTAAATGTCCCACACTTATATAATTCGTGGATAAGGTGATAAGGGTTCGCAATCTACCCATACAATAGTCTTTGGAAAAGTGTAAGCCTTGGATTTTACATTATCTTTTCATTTTATTAAAATCGTTAAATAATGAGGTCATCACTGCATCATAATGATGTCATAAATAATTTAATTTATTTAATGTCTAAAATTTATAAAAAAAATACTATGATGTAGGAAATAGTTTTAGCTTTCTAATTAATATTTATAGTCAAAATTTGGACTTGTGTAACCCCACTTAAAAACTGTTTTAGTAAAACAACTCATGTTTGTGTCAATTTAATTTTAACATTAAAAAAAATATATATTAATGTCATTTTCCAACCAAAGTGGCCCCATGGGGTCCCCAAGTTTACCCATGGGTTGTCCTGGTCGGCCATGACTCATCCAATAGAAGTAGGACAAGTGTCAAGCTCATATCATATTATTAAAACATTGTTTTTACCTTAAACTACACTAATTACCTCTAATCGCGATTAAGAACTTAAAAGTTACTATTCACCAAAAAATTATTTTAATCTCATTGAACCAAATTTTACTTCTTAATGACAACCATGTATGTCTTATTTTTTAAAATCAAATCAAAGAAGTGATAATATTTCATTTAAATGAAAAATCAGTTATTTAACTACCACTTAGTGGTTTCACTATTCATCAAAAATTGAAGTTTTTCAGAACTATGCCAAAATTTCACCCTATGCTATAATTGATATTCCAAATTAAAAAATGATTTCTATTTTAAAAAATTCCAAACATATAAGTTGCATTAGTTAATTTTATAATTAATTCCCGCTGTGACAACAAATAGCGTGTTTTTAAGAAACAATTTATATCAAAAGATTGGCAATTGTTTATGTCCAATTTCAATGTTAAATTAATTCTAATGACCACCATTGGATAAAATTGTAAAAATATATTCTAATTATACTTTAAAACCACTAAATAGTATAATTTATCACTATAAATTATTTTGATTAAAAAAATTGTTTTTAAGTATTTTTCACTATTCATAAAAAAAATTGGAAGTTCTCAGAAAGTTACAAAAATTCAACTTAGGATAATTTCGACATTACGAATACAAAAATGAAGTCCATTTTGAAATATAAAATTTCTATAATTTTAAAAAGTGGTTATTACTATTCATAACGGATACTTTGATTAGTCGCGGTGTTTTAGAACTCGACGTTGCGTACAATGCAAGCTATTGCATTATTGAATGAGAAGCGTATCGTGGAAGCTCGGGGTGTTACATAAAATCACTCATAACAAGAAACAATGTATCAATAAACTTATCTTCAAGATAAACATAAACTTTCATAGGTGTTATGTTACCAAAACTAGTGTGTCGGGTTTCCTTATCTACTTTAATTGGAGTCCCTAAAATTAAAGAAACTTCCCACATGATTTCAAGATGCCAAAAGAACCAGCTAAGGCCCCTAATTCTAATCCATGTTTGTGTGGAAGATCACTTAATTGAATAAGAGTCTGATAAGCGGTCACATTACTGAAGAACAATGAACCCATGCTTTAGAATTGGACAAAATCCCCAAGAAAAACATTGAAATTCCTTGGATGGAAAAACAATATGTTACATAAATTTCCCGACCAAAATCCAGCACCATTCACTGAAACCCCAGCTTTAAAGCATCATATCCTTATGTCTTCATGTGTCAATGGACAGTCCTTCTGCGAGCCCAAAATTCTTACAAGAAGAGAGAACCAACACTCCTTGAGATGGTCTTCATGAATTTGTGGATTCTCTTCCATAAAATATATAGACCTATTTTTTGTGATACTCTTATGTGACTAAATTGAGGTTTGATGAATATTTGAGAAAAACATATTGTGAGATGTGAAGGATTTAACTCGATCAATCATCACCTTAGGGTTCTATTCATCATCCTTTTCCATCTCAAAAAGAATTTATGTAATCCCATCATCATTAAAACCTTCTTCGGATGGACGAAGACATCATTTGGATCAATGAAACAGTCGGTTGCATCTTCCATGAACCAAATCAATGCTGATTCAGATCGCAATATAATCGCCACAGAATGAGAGCCAAAATTTTCTCTGTGATCCTAAATGTTTCTTATTAATACTAGTTTTTACTAATTAAAACTAAATAATTAAAAATATTTTTTGTTTATAATAATTATTCCCGATTAAAACTAAATATTACCAATTGATGTTAATTATTCCAAATTATTCATTATAATTCCTAATTATTAATAATTATTTTTAATTATTTTTAATTATTACAAATTAATTATAATTTTTCCTAATAATTCCTAATTAATCCTAATTATTTATAATTTTTTCTAATTATTTCTAATAATTTCCAATTATTTATGATTAATTCTAATTATTTATTATTATTTCTAATTATTAAAAATTATTTATAATTATAAATATTTATTACAATTTGTTTCAATTTATTAAAATTTACTACAATTTGTTATAATTTATTACTAATTATTATATTTTATAACTAATTATTACTAATTATTTCAATGTATTACTAATTAACACTTAGATATAACTATTCATAAAAATAAATACTGAAAAAATAAATATCTGTTACAAATTTAATTAAATTACATCTAATTTAAAAATAATAAATATTTTAAATTAATTTAAATTAACTAAACAATAAAAAAATAGATAAATTCCTTGATACTAAAGCTTTAGGATTATCAAAGTCACATATTATACATCGATTAAAAAGTTTGAACTATGGAAAATTTTAGAAAAAAAATTGTCCATAAGAGATAGGGAAAGAAGTTGAGAAAGGAGTGAAATGAGAGAAAAACGGGTGGGTGTATGTATATGTTAGATTATTTGTGACGACCGTATTTTAGATGGGGCCCATAAAAAATTGCCTATGTCCACATTAATTATATTGGGCCATTAAAAACTTATTTGAATTGGGTCCCGTCTCAAATAGTTACCAACCGACAGAGTATTTACAATGGGATACTTCTCCCATCACAAATACTAAAAATTGTCACCGGGAATTTTCTATGGGAATTGGAGCCAGTAGAAAATACCCTTACTTGTGGTTTGATGCAGAATATACACCAATCCTTTTTTGATGGGTCATTACCCCCCACCCCCCCACCCCCCATCGCAAATAATATATATTTCTGACTGGATTATTGTCTCGCCACAAATACCCCCATTCGACGGGTTATTTGCAATTGGCCCCTGACCCGTCACAAACGACCACTTTTCATGTAACATATCATCATCTCCAGTATTATGTGTATACTTTTTTCCATAATCTTTTTCAAACCGTACATGATTCACAACACATGGTCCTCATTATCACAAAAGAAGAATATTACATTTCCTCTATTCTTTGATCGACCTATCTAACTACTGTGCCCATTTTTTATATCCAAAACACCAATATTACCTACAATATCACTATAAATAGAGTTTCACCCAGACTCAATACTCAACAACAATGAAATCACATCATATAACATCAAAGCGTTTTTACCATTGTGAAATGTGGTTACGAGACTATCATATTAATATGGAAAATAACCTATGAGAATCATTGATTTTTATTCTTCATTCATTTAAATTAAAAACACAATACCTTTATCATTTATCATTACAACTATAAAATATAGATCTATAAGGAGAATTTTGAATTCACCCTGATGGTTACCTTAATCTCTCTTATAATTCATTCACAAGTGGTATAATTTTTTTATATAAACAGAAGGGTTTTTAATTTATACCTTGTTTCGAAATTTTATTAGTCCCCCTATGGTTCTATCATATTTTTAACCTCTTGTAGAGTATTATAATTCAAATATATCAGGATTGTGGATTTTAAATATCCTATCATATCTTTCTAGTCACTATCACTCTAGTTAATTCACTTCTCTTATTTTTCCTTTAGTTCCTCCATTGTCTTCTCATTAACCCTGAGATATTTTACTCAATGATTTCATAGATTAATTTCAATTCCCATTAAATAGTATTATGTTATCCAAAATCTATTATAAGTAATCACACATATCATATCTATAATAATCATAGATTACTTCATTTGATACATTTTTTTGGAGAGGAAACTGATTTTCCCCAGGATAAAAACTTGATAGAACGAGAAACATTATAAGAATATCCAAAGAAAATAGAAGTTGAAAAAAATGTAAAAATTAAATCGAGACATAGATTATAAATAGTGTAAAACCCTACAATGTGAAGGATTAAAAAAAACGGGGAACTAATTAAAATATATACTATAATAAATGTTACTACAAAACCCAAGAATAATGCACAAAGGTGAATTAAAATTAGAATTTTGAAAATCATTGAAAAAACACTAATAAACCATCACCATTTCATAGATAATCATACAATAAAAATATGCAACCATCCATAGATCATACCTGAACACATGGAATCATTATGAGAACTCCAAAACACAATTACATAACCCCATTTTGTTTTGGTCATTATAGTAGGTTGTACACTAATACACAAAACACAATGTAATTCCCCAAAAAAACCTCATGTGACATTTAAAAACATATTTGTACAACATTTTCCTTCATAGTATGCATTACACTTGCTTACCTCTCATTATATGCCCTCATAATCCCTTCAAAAAATATATAAATATTATATCTCAATCCCAATGGAGGATAATAGTTGATTCTATTTATTAATGTTTAAATATTCTAGCCCCCATTTATATCATTTTTATCTCAACTCAATTCATCCAAAACCTAATCACAACAACACACAATGAATCCCCATATTTAGATTCATTATTGCCAAATCATAGTCAAACTGCCCTCAGTTTCCCCTAAGCATCATGACATGAAAATCTAGTGCCTCTCACCACTAAATTTCTACATCAAGGTGGATAAATATGTTTTGGATTGTTTTCTTAATATATGATCATAAATAGTCAACCAATATACTGGAAATTGAGCCAAAATTTAATGTTTCACTAAATTCCTAGTGTGATGATGGATGTTGATAATAAATCTCTATATAGGGAATAAAAATTCATGAGAGGTAGATATTGTTTAAAATTAGTTTACTAACATAATTTTCTTTTCAAAAATATTTTAAATTAATTTAATTATTGAATTAATATATATATGTTTTCTAATTCATTCTTATAAATTCTAATCAGCACAATAAATAAAATATGTAATGAAAATGAATGAAATAATTCCTGAAACAGACCTAAAGAGAGCATCATTTTTAATCTCAATAATGATATGATTTGTATACCTTTAATCTTATACCAAAAAGGTAAATGATGAGGCTCACTCTAAATTTATCAACCTTCAAATAGAATGAGATTTTCTTTCGCCCAGAGCCATAATAAAATTAACATCAGTGTTAAATAGGAAACCAAATCCTGAGTAGCTAGGGGAAGATGTAATTCAAGTATGAAATATGATTTTTAGGACACGTGACTAATGATGTGGCATATATATTTATTGATTAATTATATATTTAAATTAGTTCAATAAAATGACTAAAATTTCATGGTCCTTCTGAACTAAGAAAAAGTTTACACCAATGTAGATGATGCAATACCTGATCAATGACATGGTTAGAATAATTTCAAAAAATAATCATTCCCATTAATTAATCATTTTATTTTAATCAAGAAAAATCACATTTTTCAATATTTTTAAATAATTATATAATTAAATTATTGGTGGGTCTCACATTCAAAATGCTCCTTATACATTTAAAATGTTGAACCTAGGGTAACCACCCTTTCCCACATTTATCTAAAGCATTTAAAATGTTTTTTGGGTATTTCAGATTTGTTAACTTACCGTTCTATTAAACTATGAAAAATTACATAAATTCCCATGAAAATTAAATAACTCTAAAAATTAAAATTTTTGGTTCATTAGAAAATAGTCGAGTGGAAGTCAGCATACCTATTAACCAATTTTGTAACCACTTTAATAAAATGTGGTATACCATTTTTTAAATTTCCATGGTTAATTTTAGAAAAGGCAATTTCTATTGATCATTCAAAAATTTACATACACCTATACACATATAATGTGTTTATATAAGTTAAAGAAATAAAATTAAAAAACTAGATAATATAGTTACCACCATTTCTAAGAATTTATAAGGAATTTTGAGTTGAGGTTCTTCTAATAAATAATTATATTATCTTATTTGTGAATTAAGTTTTTTAAGAGATTATTTTTTAGGAATTTTCATTACATTCCATAACTTCACAACTCAGTTGATAAATCATCATGATATATCTATTTCATTTATAAATTGAATTTTAAAATTGATAAATTGAAAACCCATGAAAAAAATTCTAAAAAATCATGTTTTGGAGTAATCAATAGAAAAAATAATGAGTTGAATTTACCTTAATGAAACTGGTATTTTGATGAAAATTACACTTAATAAAATAAATTATTAGAAAATTAATTAAATTATATTTAATGTTTATAAGTATGTGATTTATCTACTAAAACATATTTTCGAAGAAAAGTGGAGTAGTATAAAATCATTAATCTATATCTTCATGGAATGTACCCATCAATTCTCCTCACTATTAAGTTAGTTGAATATTTAATCAAATTTTATATTTAAATTTGATACGCCATTCAGTGGGTGTGATAATATCTATCAAAAAGTAGTCAACTAAAAATAATAATTTCATATATATTCTCTGTTTTTCTTATTCCGATGAACTAATTTTACTTTTTCAAAGAAACAAATACTATAAAAAAATTTCATATTAAAGTTTCATAGTAGAATAATTCAGATATGATAAGAAATTTATTATATTTTAGTACATTGATTATATATATGTAATATATAGTACCATGTGGTTTGGTCTAGGCAACCAACATCAATAGAATCTCAATTACTCTAGAGATTACAATTAGAGAATTTTATCCCACTATCTATCACATGTTATTCATCAATATATTGAGATAAAACTTTAGTAATGTGATTTTCAGGTCCTCCTCTAAGGAATCACTATATACAATGATCACAAATATCTTTTAAATGTCTCTTTTAGGATTATACATCAATATATCCTCATCCATTGGTGTGACATTGGTTCTTTATCTGAAGCCACTATTGTAACATAGTTATAATAAAATATTATGGAATATTTACTATCATTCACTACATAAATCACTTCATGAACTTTATTTTCCAAAACACATCCTTAGATATATTATAATCCATTATATTATCAATATTTTTAGATTTAATTACCATTTCTAATTTAGCTTCATGAAGAACCTAACATCTTGGAAGTCACTAGGATATTATCCATAATTTTGCATCAATTTTTTATACATTTAATTATCATCCACTAAACTCAAAATTGAAGAGAAAATTTTTCCTGAACTAATTATTTTAAAAATAATTTTTATGACCAAATTGAATAGTTTCAACACTCTAGAAACTGTCAAAAGAATCAATTAATGAGAAAATATATATAAAAACGAAAAGTGAAATTTAAATAAAATGGGAATGTTAAAGAAAAAACTGATGGAATGATGATGATGATTTAAAACTAAATTTATTTCAAAACAAAAATCATTTTAATATAAAATTGAATTAATATTTCTTCATAAAACAATTTATTTATGGAAAATATACATTTCTCTACTTGGTACATTTTACGTTAAAATATTAATTTAATAAAAAAAATTATTTAAACACCATGAAATGGGAGTGGGAATATATTTCTAAATGTAACTGACAATCTAGTCATTCACCATTCAGTATTTATAGTACCAAAATCATAACATGTGGTTACCTATAATTTCATGTATGAAAAAAAACTCTTGCATTATATGTATATCTCATGTATTCACCAAAACGACTACCAGAACTAAATTAACAAATATAAACAATATAAAAAAACATTTATATTAAATATATTTTATTTAAAAATAATTATAATTTTTTTTCTATTATATTAAAATAATTAACTATAATTATAAATTTCTAAAAAGTAATATTATTCTCCACCCTATAATTTTTTGAAACTATATTTATTATAATTTAAAAAAGTTATTAAAAATAATATAAATATATATATATATATGATAAATGTTTTGTTTAAAATACATATATATATATTTTTGTTTGTAGTTATTTGTTTTGGGGGTGGGGGTAACACACATTCCATAATGATGGGTCCCTAACCCTACATGTTTTCTATAGTTTCCACTCAATGCATTTTTTCTATTAAGGAAGATGTAATCAACAATATAGTTCAATAATATATATTTAAATTAAGTTATTCTAGAGATAAAATTAAAAACATTAATTCCTGTAATTATAAATCATTATATAACATTGTTAAGACAGTGTAAGAAATAGTTTTTCAGTAAAATTGTGGATTAATTTAATAAAACAATAATTCGATTTGAACTTCATAGATTGAATTAAAATCCTTATATATTCATCTTAATGTGGTATTAAATGAAACTCCGAGTCCAATTTGAGTCTAAATTCATAATTATTTCATTATTTAAGCTGTGATATGGGATATTAAAGATCATTTAAAATTATTACCTTTTCATATCGAAATATAGTGTCTTTTTATTATGGATTCTAATTATGTCAGTCTGGTTATTAGGAGGTAAAGATAAGTTTTTATGTCCTAATTGACGATAATTAAAATGTGTTAAATTAATTTTATAATGTCACATTCTAGTTTTTTTGTGTAAAATAGATATCAAATTTTATAATAAAACCCGTTAATATTTAGTGGAAAATAATATTTTTATTATGAGAATGACAATGGTGGATTATTTTTTTGAAGGATAGTTCATTATTGAATTCTAGTTTTTATATCTTAGGAATTATTTAATTCATTTGATGTTGTATAAGTAATTTCTAAAACATAATAAATATTTATGTGTGGATGAGTTTTATGTGAGCCTAGTTCATTACATTCTTCAACATTTCATTTTTTTATTTAAACATGTTTTGATTTATAAATGAAGTTATTTTTTGGGAATTAGTCGAGACTCACCATTATAAGATGTAAATTATATTAATTGAAGTTTTTTTACAATTGTTTTATATTTTTCATCAATTTATAAATTATTATTGAACAAATTTAATAATTGTTTTTAAAAAAAATTATTTCATGCTTTTTAGGGTTTGGATTTAATATAATATTTTGGATGTTTTTTTGGATTTTTTTTGTGGAATGTATTATTTCAAATTATGTTCCATTATTATTGAGATTCATTTCTTCGAATGAATTATTTATTTCATATGAAATTTTTATTTAATTTATTTTATAAAAATACAAGTTTTAAGATTTGAAATGGATTAATTTCCATTAATGTTATTTTTTAAGAGAAATAGGATAGATAAATCTTTAATGTGACACAATATTGTCATTTTGTTTATGTAAACGAATTTTGATTGTTTGATCTATCTGAATTATTAAAATTAGTCTCATATCCAATTTCCTCATATTAATATAGATAATTTCTAAAGGAGTATAAATGAAAAATAAGTATTTATCATTAGTATTCATGTTTCCCATTTATATCCAATTCAATATTTCCAAATATACCATCCATATATGTTGCTATATTTTACAATATTATAACATAGATAATTGACTATATAGAAGAATCATATTCATCATACATATCAAAATATTAGGGGTAACATGTAACCAAATTCATTCATGTTCAAATTTAAGGTGAAACATTAACTAATGCTGAGCCCAAGAGTTAGTTATTTTTAAGATTTTGATTGGGATCTAAACATGGCTATAACGAAAAATTAGTTTTGAGACAAGCAGGATAAATGTAATGATTATTTCTTTTAAAATGAAAAATGATGAAATTGAATCCAGTTGATCGAATGAACTAGGATCTCTTATGTTTTTAAAGCTTAAGCAGCGTTGACTGTCTAGTACTCAAGGGTCTAGATAAGCTATAAGGATTAAAGGATTTTGAGAAAACAATGTTGAATATATAGTTAATCAACCATGATTCATTGTCAAATTGTTCCAACTATTATTTAATTTATTCAAGAAGTGATATTGGTTAGAGTCTGATCATGGGTGATTAGATATTTTTTTATGGATGAACTATAAAAAGGTTGTGATGTATGATCGGAGGTGAATCTCACTTGTATTTTTTGAGGAAGATTAATTTTCTAGTTCATAAGGAGATGACACTGAGATATTTTTAACATTTTCAAGTGTTTAAATGAATCAAATACATAGAACCTATATTAAATAATATTAATTTAAAGAATAAAAACAGAATTAAATATCATATCTAAGGAAATGATTCTTGAATTGTCAAATTTGTAAGATAATATAAAATTACTCTGTGTGCTTGGGGAACCCATTAAATCACTATTTAATGTAAAATGAATGTTTTTTAGTGTATGTTTTTTTCTAAAAATCCTTTTTTGTGGAAATGATTTAAAATTTATATGCTTGTTTATTAATGATGATTGAAGATAGGTTTAAAATATTTTTTTAATCACATTTATGATAACTTGATAATGGGAGGCTGATAGAGTTTGAGACCACATAAGGGAATAAATGTTATAAAATAATAAGTTACAAACTAACAATGTAGGCGGTGTTGGCCATTATATAAAATGGGGGAGATGGGGCATGCGTCGTTGTAATTAAAATTATATGGTTGTGTATAGTTGGGTATTTTTATGTTTTAGGGATTCTGTGTTATTTCTCAAATGAGATAACTATTGGAGAACATACCTTGGGTAAATATGTTCTATTAATTTTCCCAACATCATACTCTTATCCTAAATGGCACCATAAATATACATACTAAAAGTATATCATTTATTAAAAATTAGTAACACATTTCACATACTCCTACATCAATTTCCATTAATTCTTTTCCATGATGACCCTTAATCAGTATCATTTATAGGGGTTTGAGAAAATTATTGGGAAAGTTGTATTATCCCTTTATAATTTATCTCTGATAGTCATGGGACTTCGGTAGTGTGTTCATGAGTTTCATCTAAACAACCACTAATGGGATTATGAGTTCACTGAGAAGACTAATTTTTCGAATATTGTTCAATAATTATGAGAAAACACCAAGACTGAATTATTTTCATATAATGTGTGTTTCTTCAATTACTTGTACCATCGGGGAAATCTCAACCATCTCAGTGCTTTTGTGACATTCACCAACTTCTTACATCTCTCAGCTACTTTGTGATCCTTCTTCATTGATCTTCCAAATGGGGTAGAAGATATTAAATGGACCAAATAATAAAAATTTTATTATCCATGTAGAAACAAAATTATATAATTATTATAGGATAAATCAAATTTAGATCCATCTCATACATGTTAAAATGGATGGTGTTGGAATCCACTAGTTCACTTTCATTTCAAAGGCATGTCTAGATTTACCCAAGCATTTGTACAATAATTATATCATGGAACCTTTTACTGGTATTAATTTCTATAATACTTATATATAATTGGTGGTTCTTTAAAAACATATAATTTTTCAAGTATACATCTAGAAATATTAGTTTTTTTAATCCTTAATACCACTCCCTCAAGAAAAAAGTCTATTGGAAATTTTATTAATTGTTTATTATAATAGAAGCAGACATTGGATCAGATTCATGATCCTAAAACCAGGCCTCATGCTCTGTACCTCACACACTATTTTGAAATATACCTTCTTTGGGGAATTTTTAAATCATTGGGAGGGCCAATACTTTCATGATGTGAATGTGATATTACTATCAGGAAGAGACCTCCTATTTTGATTTCAGTTATATTAAATTATCTATATATTCATCCTCTCTCCATCTATTCCTGTTTATGGGATTTCATGAAAACCATTATATTACCTAAATAAGTTTAATTATATGGTCATGGAATTCACTACATAAATGATCTTGATAGGGATGAGCAGTGCAATATGGTGATCTTTTTTAATGTGGTTTACCAAATAGTCCCCTGCATCACTGTACTGGTCTAAAATAGAATATCCAAATTCATCAAGAGGGTGACATAGATATTGAGTAAAACATTCTTGAATTAGGTGATCATCCAACTTCTACCCCTCTAGAGTATTTTTAATTCCATGTGGTGGATTTTAAAAATCTTCAACTTGGGTGTTTTTTTCTTGTGGCCTAGTAGGGGAGAACACTCTCTCATAAACGATGAGAGCCTAAAGATGGGTCATCATAACATACTATTTTTTAATAGTAGGAATTATAATAAAATTATTACATAAGTTTTTATTCTTCACATAATTTTATATCTGTAGGATACCCACAATACGTATATCATGTTAGTGGATGGAAAATAGTAGTGTTCATCTGGATTATTTCGAAAGTCATCATTACTTATATGTGACTATATATATTAAATCATTGTGCATATTCTGGGAATTGTATGGTTGGATAGAGTACAAAGAATTGATTTTCAAAAAACATTACTGGAGGTCTATAAAAAATTTTGACTGATGTTTATGAATATTTTTTACAGGTCACAAATACTATTTTCATGGTGTAAGCCATCACTGTTAGATTATGGTCTCTTAACATGTTCAAAAAAATATCACTATAGAGGTGAATCAAGAATTTACTATTAGGTGGAATTATTTTCTTGATCCCACCATTTTAGTGGAACTTCTTCATTGAATCCTTTTACAATTGATGTATTAGTTAACAAATTTCTTCAAAGATCCTATAAGATTCCCCCTTTGAGCCATAGTGATCAAGTTATCCATTTGTTACATGTTTTAGAGATAGTGGTGGATTATATTTATTAGTATCATCTATTATAGATAAATAATATTGAACAGAAAGTAAAAGTCATCTAATAGACATGATTAATATTATTTACTTTCAGTGCTTATTCCAACATAGTTTTATTGCCTAAAAATAATTATTGTTCCAAAAATATTTTCAGTGCCTACCACTCCCTGAATAATTTTATTATTAATGATAAATTTAAAAGTCGTCAGGTAAAAATATTATTATGTGAGCTTCATTGTGCCAAATATTTCCCAAAAATTGAACTAATAATGGGGAATCATCAAATTCACATGAATTAAGATGACATGAAAATATAGTGTTCCTTAATCATAAGTTCATTATGAATATATATTAATTTCTTTCATCCTTAAAAGTTCTAAATTTATCTTTTTGGTATCCATGAATTCTTTCTTATAGTCCCTACTTCATAAATATATTCTAATATTTTATGATGATATTTTATATTATAGCACATTAATAGAGTTAAATTAAGGCCAACATAGTTTCATACCTATGTGTTTAATTTTACAATGGTATGTGATTTTAAGATAAATAGTGGTTAAGGATCTAGCCTTGATTCATGCCATTCATGACTGAAAAAGTCCTACTTTTGGTAGAGCAGTATGCATTGACCTTAGATTAATATGTTATTATCATATGTTTTTTAAAATCTATGTGTCCATCACCATAATTCATATTACCATCATAAAAATAGTGTTTACACATTCATTCATCAGAATAAAATACTTTATTTCACAATTAACCAGCTCATGGATCATTCCCCTATCCTCATTCTACCTGATTTCTCTATTGACATTAAATTCAATTGTGATTAATTAAAAATATTCCTTAAGGCTATCATAATGATAAATTATTGACACATAACCTAACTTAACAAGGATTTATCTACTGAAGTATTTCTTAAATTAAATATTGATAATGAAATCATGGCCCTTGAATTATCTATTCATTACTGGTGTCTATAGTGTTAGGTATATAATTTTATAATATTATTAGATCAAAAAACTATAAAACATCTTATTCAACATCTTATCATCATTTTTGATCAGCACTATTGTCTTTATAAGAAATTTGGATATATTTTTTACATCAATATTAAACATAGGTGTATAAATATTTTTGTGGATTACTTTTTCGGCTATAATGATGCCCATTTACATACTTTTACTTAGACCTCCCCAGAGTGTATGGATGTTTGGGAAATGATTAAATATCACTCAGTTGATCCAATTATTCAAATGATTATACATTCCTATGATGAGGGTTTCACATCACATATAATATTCACGAATCATAAACGGACACTATATTATAATGGAAGATTCATTTTTTCTTCAACCACTCGATGGGCTTCCCATATACTAGATGACAGTCATTCATCTCCTCAAAGAGGATCCCCCAAAAATATATATCATTTATACACAATATATTTTTTTCCATGAAATATTTTGTTGGGGAATTTATATTGAAATTTTTTGTTTTCCTATGTGACAAATACTACAAAATATCTCCGATTGGGATGTTCTAACACTTGGAAATTCCCGAGGTTATATTAGTAGGATAATCAATGGAATTATTTACTATCATACCTAAGTCTATAGTAATTGATTCCATCTTTGTGTTTGTTGACTAGATTTCCATTTATAATCATTTCCTCGTTTTGAAACTCCCATTCCCAAATTCTATAGTATTGGATGTTCTATTTTTGGAGGGTTTTCATTTGAATATAACTGAAACTTACATAGTTAGGGACCAAGATCCATCTTTTCTCAATCAATTATGGATTAAGATGTTCTGTTTGCGTGAAACTATGTTTAGATTCATGTCTTCTATCCTTCTACAAAAATATTGTGAAATTTAGGTTGTTAACCATTACCTCGAGGCTTATCTACATTACCATTCATGGGAATCCAAATCATTATTCATAATTGATATAATGGGTATAATTATCATATAATATAACCTAACATGTATCAATTAAAATCAGCCCCATTTATATTGTCAATGGCTATAGAAAACCAACACTATTCAACTACCTCCCATCTTAAATAAGTGTCACAGTTCTAGAAAATGCATTTTTAGGATGGTATGAGTCATTGAACAAGCTAAAACACTAGCTAGTCTATTCACAGGGCATGATACACAATTAAATAAAAAAATTGTGGCCTTATAAATTTTTCAATGGGAGAGTGGATCTATGTTGAAATCCACCCACACCGGCAACATTCCATTGCTCAACGAATCACTCAAAATTTATCTTGATTTTTTCAATAGGCATTTTGATATCTGCAAACTAGTTGGGCCAAAATTTTACAAATTAAATATACACAAAACATTCAGCATACAATATTTTCTTGTTTCTCAACCAAAATAGGTTGTGGGTCGTCATTTAATCTCCAAAAATTTTCCCTTACCTATACAGTGCTAAAACCTAGGGGAAAAAATCAAATCGATTCTTTCCTAGTTGATAAAATCCATGATTTCAGGTTTCAACCATAGTTTATGAATCAGTGTTAGGTCTAGAATACTAGTTATTCCACCAAAAAATATGAATGTTATTGGAATTAATTTATTTATTTTTGTCCTTCATATAATATTTATTCCAATTGGGTGGCTTGTAATATAATATGATACAGAAAAGGCAAAATATTTACCTTCATGGGAGAAATAAATTATGCATTTTGGGGGAGAAGGGGTGACTAGAACTATTTCTAAAATGGTTGTAGGTGTATACTAGTGGGTATCATTTACATTATTGGTGATTCTTAGCTATTTCTTGGGTCGAAGAACCATAGGGTAATCTTAATATGGGTAGAGTTTCATTGTCCAATTCCCCTATTCAAACTATGTTCTAAATTTATTCCATATATATATAGACTCAAATAATCCTAACATGTAAATGTGTACTATATTAATCATGTTTTTTCTCAACTATCATAGAAAGTTGAACATAGTAGACTGGTGTTTGTTGTGTTGTGTTAGAGTTTTCATTGTGTGGTTCAATACCATGAGAAGAAGTTAAAGAGAGGGTTGGGTTTCTTTTTTTATTGATATTTATTTAGAGAATAATTTAGGTTCACACTAGGTTATTAACTATTTGATGTAATCAGTTTTGATCATCTAGAAGCTAGGTGTGGTTATATTTGAAAGAGTTTCTACATGTGAACATAGTGAAGGAATTATTTTTCAATAGTATGGGTGGATTTTGTTTTTTATCATTGTCTAATTGGTAATTTTGTAAAATTTAAAATATAAATTTTATTAATATATAATAGAATAATTAATTCCTAATTTAATTTTCAGGTTAGTTGGATAGTGAGGGTTTTTTTTGTTAAAGCCATTTTAAATACATTTGATCATAGTTAACATGCAGAAAATGAGTCAATCAAATTAAGAGTCACCAAAAGAAATGGGAGAATGAATTTTTTGATTTAAACAAGAATAAAATAATATTTTATGAATTATTACACTTTTGGCTCTATCGGTCAATCCCCCTATTGGCTATAATGTTAAAAAAAACTCTCTGAGGAAGCTCACTCGGTATATCCTCTTATAGTCTATAACACCAGGTTCACATAGCCTCGTCTAAGTCAATGCATAGTAATGATATAAGGCCAATGTGAACCTACAAGAATAACTTGGATATCCAGTCTACTTTATCTCATGTATGTCAGAAAAACAACACTCCATCCTACGACCACAAGGCATGGAAAATAGGCAAACAGCCAATAGGATAAATAGGACCAAATGTTCGTAAACATAACAAAGCATGAGAAGAACATCCAAGGCATAGCAATAAACCCAATTCATACCCCATTTACCTCTACACAGGCATACAAGCATGGCAGGAAAACAACAGGGGTGAAACGATAAACATGAAATACCCCGTTCAAGGGTATTGGTGGAATTTACACATAATACTCAAAGACTTCAAATGGAAAGGCACAAACCACCTACCGTAATGTTAGGATATTGATTTAATTGAACCACGAGGCTTGAATATCCATATAATGTCATAGATATATGAAAACTAACAAAACATTCAACCCATGATAACTTGGAAAAGAGGAGGAATTGGAAGACGATGCTCTGGGAGATGGAAGAACTCACAGCTGCGATTCCAATCAAATCAACGGTGCTCGAATAGGAGTATGGATGGAGGATCAGGGGCTCGCTGAAGATCCATGGATGCTCAGTGCTCTCGGATGAATGAAACCTAGAAGGAGTGGTTTCTGTCCATTAGACACGACCCCAGTGCGTTTAATGAAAAAAAAGTACACGACACGTACTCACCTTTTATGTACCCCGCTTTAAAACCTATTTTCAATGTTACAATAATATTATGATTGCATATTTATTGTTCTATAAAAAATTCACATAATCATAGTGTCGGGGTCTTGTCAGATAACCTCTTACAACACCTTCATAAGACCTAAGGGTAAGGTGTGTGATCGGGACAGACTCTTGGGGCGACTCAGATAACATCGCTCGGGTGATAATCTATAATAACATCCACTTCTCATGTAGGAAATTCCATTCAAGCTTAACATGTTGAAGATCAGCTTGGTTTTGGTCTATAACAAAGACTAGTGACACTACCTCCTTTTTGAGATCTGACAAATGGGCTTCGTAAGGATCAATTAAACTGGATGTGGCCATCACTTCCTTTTTATGAGTCAATTAGATTTTTTAAAAACCTATATTTATACTAATCATGTGATCACCGTACAACGAGTATATTAGAAACAATAAAATTATTAAATATATTTTAAAATCAAAGAACAAAAACAAAGTAAGTGCATATGTTTTACCTAACCATTTCACAAAATAATAAATTTAATTAGATATAGGGAAATTTACCATAACAAAAGTTTGGGTCATTACAATATTCCCCCCTTAATAAATTTCACCCATGAAATATTATTTTCTCCCACTAAAAAAATAAGGGTAATATAACTTCATCACTTCCTCTGATTCCCATGCTACTTAATAAAACTTGTGGTTTTTCCCTAACACCTTGATGAGGGGAATTTTCTTATTTCATAGAACTTTTTCCATATGATCAAATATCTTCACCATCCTCTCTTCATATAAGAGGTCAATCTCCAATTGTACATCCTTTGGATTTAATACATGAGATTGATCAAGTATTTACTTTCTCAAGAGTGATACATGGAATACATCATGATCTTGAGATAGTTTTCGTGGGAGTTCTTGTCAATAGTACACTACTCCAATACAATCAACGTTCTCAAAAAGGGTCGACATACCTCGAACTAAACTTTACCTTCTTCCCAAATCTTTTACCTCTCTCCCACGGTGATATGAAGTGGAATACCATGTCACCAAAATAAATCTATAGGTCTCTTTTATGATTATTAGCACAAAAATACTTTCAAATATGATCATCTTTAATGTTTTGTTGGATGTTCTTAACCTTCTCCACTATTTCATCGACCACTTCTGGACCTAGCTGTTTTTGCTACCCATATTCATCCCAACATGCTGGTATTCTGCACCTCTTCCCAAAATGAGATTCATAAGGATCCATTTGAATGCTTGAGTGGAATATTTTATTTTAAGAGAACTCAACCAAAGAATTATATTGGTCCCATCCACCTTTGAGGTTCATTGATAATGCTCTCAACGTTTTTTCAAGTGTTTGGATTGTCTACTCTGATTAGACATCAGTTTGAGGGTGATAATCCATGTTTAAGTTCAGCATAGTATTCATAGCATGTTGAAGACTCTTCCAAAACATATAGGTGAATCATGGGTCTCTATCAGATAAAATAGATAGTGGTACCCCATACAGCCTTACCACATATTTGATGAATAATCGTGCTAGTTGATCTAATTAGAAATCCTCTCAAATTGTAATGAAGTGTGAAGTCTTTGTAATAGGATCCACAACAACCCAAATAGCATTGTTTCCTTTGTATGTATTCATAAGTACGATGTCAAAGTTAATAGTGATGTTCTCCCATTTCCATGTTGGTATGGGTAATGGTGGCATCATCCCCTTAGACTTCTTCCCCTCATACTTCACTTCCTAACATACTAGGCACATTTATATATACTCAGTAATCTCTTTATTCATGTTATTCCACCAATAAAGATCCTGGAGATCATGATACATCTTTATATATCCTGGTTGAATGGAGAAATTATAACTATGTGCATCATCCAAATGTTTATTATTTATCTTAGGATTTGATAGAACACATATTATTTTCCCAAATCTCAAAATTCCTTCTTCATTAACAATGAACTCCTAGTATTTACATTTTATGATAATATCCATTTTCTTCTAAATTCCCAGATAATTCTTTTGAGCACCCATTATCCTTTCCAAAAGATATGGTTATGAAATCATTTGTGAAAGTATTGAGGATGTACCCTTAATTATGATTTCCATTTCCATGTTCCTCAAATATTTGAAGATTGGATCCTTTTCAATTCTCATTAATTATATAATTGTTGTGTCCTTTCAAATTACAACATTTTCCACCTTGTTCTCTTTACCATGGTGGTAATGCATGCGCAGTTATAGTCCTTAAACAGCTCTAACCATCTACATTAGCACATGTTCAACTCATTTTGTGTGAATATATACTTGAGGCTTATTTAATCTGTACATATTTCACACTTCTCCCCAAAAATATAATGTCACAATATTTTCATAGAAAATATTCCTACAGAAAACTCATGATCATATGTTGTATATATTTTCACTTGAAATTTCAATTTCCTTGAATCATATGCAATGAATTTGTCATTTTTCATAAACCCACATCACATTACATTCTTAGAAGCACCACTGAATACTTCAAAAAGTTCTCCACATGTGGGAGTGTGAGCACGGGTGCAGTGATAAACCTCCTTTTCAACTCCTTGAAGTAATCAGTACATTCATCACCCCATGAAAACATGACTTTATTCCAGGTTACCTTGGTATGAAGGATTTAAAATTGTGATAAATTTCTCAAATATCATCAATAATATCCATCCAACCTATGTAATACAGAGATATCCATAAATAATGATGGCCTCATCCATCCCTAAATCGTAGTTATCTTGGAGGGATCCACATATATCCCATTTCTTGTGATGATATGACCCTAAAATGAGACTTCCTTCAACCAGAACTCACACTAGTTTTATATTTCACAGATCTTATCCATTCTCAAGGTCTCTTTTACAGTGCATAAATTCTCTTCATGCTCCTCCATTTTTGGAGAATATTTTAATATTGTGTTATACAGACAACCAAAAATATGTCCTGGTAATATCTAAAGACTCTATTCATCAGGTTCGTGGATATTGTTGTAGAATAAGTGAGTCTGAAAGGAATAACCATGAATTCATAGTGCTCGTACCTTGTACGAAAAGTAGTCTTGAGGATATCCTTCCTCTTCACCCTTACTTGGTAATATGTCGACCATAGATCCACCTTGGTGATGTATTGAACTCTTCATAGAAGATCAAACAAGTCATCAATTTGTGGAAAAGGTTACTTGTTCATTATTGGTATTTTGTTGAGCTCACGATAATCAATGTAAAGGTGCATTGACCCATCCTTATTATTGATGAAGACGAGTGGTGCACCCCATGGGGAAGCACATGGGAATATAATCCCTTTATCTAGATTCATCTATAGTTGGTTATTTAGCTCCTCAAGCTCTAAAACAGTTCTTCTATATAGATTCTTAGATATTGGAAAATCCCCAGGTATATTATCAATCAAGAATTCAATATATATTCTTGGAGGAAGACCAGGATATTCCTCAGAAAACACTTCAGAAAATTCCATCACAATAGGCATGTTTTCAAGGATGGTTTTATACATAGAATCAATTATTTGAGAAAGATATTCATGCTTATATGGCAGTAATATCTACGCATGATAAGTTGGTGCTAAATAATATTCATCCTCCTTAAACCTTTATAGAATCAGGGTTTAATTTTCTATATAGAGAGTGATTTCCCTCCCAAATAAATTTATGATGGATCTATATAAGGAAATCCAATCCATGTCAAAAATTGAATAAAATTATACTAGTGGAATAATGACAAGGTTTACTGGGATACTTAATCCACAAATTGTGATAGGGGAGCATTTATATTCATGGGTTGCAATGATTGCCTCATTTTCCTTTCTAACAGACATCTCTACATACATGATTTGTGGGGATTTTGGAATTGTTCTACTAAAAATTTTGAATATAAAAGAATGAATTGAACTAGAATCAAATGGTGTGTTTGATATTCTTGAATGAAAAATTAGCATACCTATAAGCACTTTGTTATCAGGGTTCTCTTTAATAGTAGTGATTGAAAAAACTATCCCTTTTATCCTTGGAGGTTGTTGGCTGCCTCCAAAAACCCTTATCTTAGGGAACTAGTTTGAAAAGTTCCCTATATATTTGTAGTTGAAGCAATAAAAAATGTGTTGAGGGTTGAATGGAGAATTCTTCTCCATTACCATAGTATTGGGGTTTATTAATTGGTAGTTAATGTCCCAGTACCTTTCTCTTCTACACCTAAAGCATTTACTCATCCCCTTCAGGAAATAACTAGGGTGCTTCTTTCTTCACCATTGGAGAGTATGATGATGTAATTTCTTGTACCATTCTATTTACCCATCGGACCCCTATAATTAATTTACACCCTATGATTCTCATCCCCATTAAACCGCTAAGATTTTATGATCTCTATTTCAAATTTGAGGGAACATCAAACAATTTCCGACTGTTAATCAATGCCAGGGATTTCTGTAGGCTATGCTTTATCCCACCAAATAAGCGGTCAAACTTATATTCAGGGGTAATGGAAAATCTAGAGGCATATAGAACAAGCCTTATGATGTTTTCCATGAACACTCTTATGTATTTTTAATCTTTTTTGATGAGGGAATGGAAGACCCTTTCCATCTTATGTTGGAGGGTGTGAGAAATATATTTATCAAAAAAACATTTTCTAAAAATAATTCCAGTCTAGTGGCTTGATTCCTTCATCAGGCTTCTCATTTTTGGTCAATTCCCACCATTGATCATCTTAACCTTCCATACAATAAGAATCTTAAAGAACCCTCAATTTTTCGGAACATTTCAGGAAGGGGAAGATCTATTCAATGGAGTTGATCCATTGTTCAATGATTAAGGGATTAGATGATCCATTAAATGTAGAATGCCATTGTCTCCTAAAACACTCAATTGTGTGTTGTTATTTATTAGGAGGGGGGTTGAACATTCCTAGTGAACCATGTTTCTATTCAAAACAAGATTTAATAGGGAGAGTATCATAACAAATTTTGTGATTCCTTCTCCCATCAGATTGGTAATATCATTATAACAATTGTAACATTGATCATCACATCAGTTGTTATCCCAAGTCCTCCTATTACTAGCCATTGGATAGAATAAAAGGAATGTTTGGGGTAACATATAAAGGGGAACCCAATAAATAAAAGAATAAAATATAAATTATTTTTATTTCCATAACATATGAATTTATAGGCTTCAATAAATGTTATCCATGTTTTATCTCCTATCATACATTATTAAGGGATTTTTTCTCACTTAATAATGGTTTTTACTATCTTAGGAATTTACCAAAGAATATCCCCTGAGATTTTTGTAACCAATAGTTAATTAAGTCCCATTTTTGTCCCCCAGTTCTCATTCGAGTCTAGCTGAAAGAGGTGTTTTCGGGTTTTACTCTTAGATACATCTGTGCCAGAGCGGCCCTTACTTATTCATATATAGATAGGGATGTATTTTATCGATAAATAAAATACTATATACTCACCAAAATTTATGGATGTCTTCATTATACATAGTCTTGTGACTAAGGCTCTCAATAGGGTTTTCTAATCCTAATCCCAAAATAACTAAATGCATCCTCTGATACCAACTATATAAAATTGTTCTTTATTACACACATAAACATGATTTATTACCTAAAAATACAGTAAATACAACTATGAGGATCTAGAGGTCCAGTTTCATGTGAAATTATTAACATTACATAACAACTTAGAACATAAAACACAATATCTTTATTTAAAATTTCTTTTACAATACCAAAACATTCCTTCGTACTTAAGATTTCATGGGATAACCTGAGCACATTTATAAGAAAAGTGTGATCTATAAATCTTATTAATGGAGTAGAAAAGTTATAAGATAAAGAAAATATTACATGTTAAAAAATAGTCATATCAACGGAGCACAATAGAAACGTGAACAAAAAGTCGTGATATAGCATTATTATCAAAGCTTGGAAACATGGAAGCAACATTTAACATGATATTTGCATGATCCAAGGCTCATTACACATGGATAATGAGTGAACCCCCATTACAAATGAATTAGACAGAGTAAACCCTCATATAACTTGAAGTATCATTATACTAATAATTTTCCAATGCGTTGGACCACTATCAGGGCACACCCTTCTTAATCATTTCATTCCATGCGTAAGTATGCCACATAGATCATACAACATGGATTCATTAAACACCATAATTTATTCCATGATAATGGAAAATATAATTCATACGTGAAATTATTTAATAAATAGGTAAATTTGCATAAAATTTAAATACCCTTGATAGAGAAATGGTCTTGGTATTCACTACACAATGACATTGGCTTAGATAATTGCAGTGAAATTTCGGCAGCATAACAGTGTGACGAAAGAATTCCTAAAAATTGTTGAAAAGAGATAAAGGGGTATCATATAAAATGTACATAAAATTTACATTAAGGGGGTAATATAGATACATTTCTCAACATATTTAATGGAATTTAGATGCATAATTTAAAATTATTTCTTGAATGTATATGAGAAAAGAGAAATTCCTTATAAAATTTTGGCATTGTAACGGGTGGGAATGGGAAGAATTAATGTGAGATAAAAAGGTCTATAATCATATAAACATAAGGAAGAAAGTATGGGGCAGGTGATAAATCATACTGCCAACAATTTTAATTGAAAACAAATGGGTATAACAATATATTGAAATTTGGACAAAATAGAAATGAAGAAATCCCTTACGTGGAAGTGTGAACCCAAAGGCTTGGGAGTGGATTGTGAGAGGCATATAGGGAGATTGGGGTGCCATTATAGGATTCTTGAGAGAGGAGGAATAGTTTTGAGGATCTCAAAATGGTTTTAGTGAAGAGGAATGAGCGATTTAGTGGGTTTATATCGGAAATGAGAGAGAATTGTTTATTATTTAGGGTTTGGACACTACACATTAAACTAATCAAAACCATAATCCAACCCATGGTTCATTCCAACGTTTTTTTCAATAGGGGTGTGGAAAATGTTATTTTATAAGGAAATGATCAAACTTATTAAAATATTAGGCTTTCTTTTGTGGAGTTGAGACATACTCAATTAAATCATTTTAAATAGTTAGAATATTTGTTAAGTCTTGGAGGGTCCACTAAGGCCCTATATAATTTATCAAACTAATATTAAATAAATTTATTTTAATGTTAAAACATATATTAGCCTAATATCCCTTTCATATTATTTTAATACATCTGTATTGGGTAATTATCATGTAATAAAATACATTATATATTTTTTTGGTATTTAATTTTTACCCAAAAACATTGATAGTCTCAGAAAATAATGAAAAACTAAACATTGGATAATTTTGATGTCATAATTCAAAAAATAATATTCAGTTTATCTAAATAATTTTCTATTGTTTTAATTATTAATTTTAAAATAAAAACCAATATTTATCGAAAACTCTTGGTTTTTTGAAAAAAACAGCTTTCAAACCATAATAAAAATTAAAATTGTATTCATAAAATTTATACAATGATTTATATTTATTAAAAAGTTATTTAGTAATAATATTTTATTAAAATAATATTTAATTGAAAAATACATTAATTCATCAAAATAGATTTATTAATTGAATATTAACTAAAAAACTATTTGGGCATTAAAACCCATTTACAAAGTAACAATAATTAAATGAATGTATAATCATTATTTTATTTAAAAATGCACATAAAAATAGTGGTAGGGTCTTGTTAAATAATACCCGAATAGGACTAAAGGGTATGGTGTTTGATGGTGACAGACTCTTAGGGCGGCTCAGATAACAACGCTTGGGTGGTAATCTATATTAACATCTACTTCTCCCATATGCGATTTTGTTCATGCTTAACATGTTGAAGCTCATTTTTGGATTGGTCAATAGAGATGCCTAGTGGTGCTACCTCCTTTACAAACTCCATCAAATGGGCTTCCTAAGGAGAAATTATACGGGATGAGGCTATCTCGTCCATTTTCTGAGTAAATTGGATTTGATAAAGCTCTACATTTATACTAATGATTTGATTACTGTTCAATGACTATATTAGTAAGGGTATAATTATTAATAGTATTTTAAAATCCAAAAACATAAAACCATGGAAGTTCATATGTTTCAAATAACAATTTTACCTGATAATAAATTTTATTAGATCAAGATAAAATTTTCATTAAAAAAAGTTTGAGTCATTTCAATCTTCCCCCGTTAAGAAATTTCACCCTCAAAATTTCCTTTTCCCGCACTAAAATAGATGAGGGTAACTCAAATGCATCACATCCTCTAATTTCCACATTTCATTTTCTATCTTATGGTTTCTCCCCAACACCTTTGATGAGATTCATTGTATTATTCATAGAAATTTTTCACTATGATCATATATATTCACCGTATTCACTTCATAGCAGAGGTCATTCTCTAATGGTACCACCATTGGATTGAGTACACGAAATATATCTAGTATGTACTTTCTCAAGAGTGATACCTAGAATACATCATGTACTTCAAACAGGTTCAGTGGTCATGTTAGTTTATATGACACTTCTCCAATATGATCTACGATCTCAATAATGGTCAATGTACCTCGTAATAAGATTTCCCTTATTCCCAAGTTTCATAACTCTCATCCATGGTGGTATCTAGAGGAATACCATATACAATCATCAAACTCTAGGTCTCATCAAGGTTTATCATCATAGCTCTCTTTTCAACTCAGAGCATCTATAATGTGCTAGCAGATGGTCTTACCCTTCTCCGTCTTTTCTTCAACCACTTCGGGCCATAAGTCTTTTCGCTCCCCAACATCATCCCAACATGTCAGTGTTCTAATAATCTTCCTATAAAGGGATAATAAGAAGCCATTTTTATACTTGAGTAAAAACTCTTATTTTAAGTTAACTCAACCAAATGAAGACATTTGTCACATCCTCCTTTGAAGTGTATTGAGTATTCTCTCAACATTTCCTCGAGTGTTTGGATTGTACACTTATATTATCCATCAGTTTGAGGGTGAAAATTCATACAGAAGTTCTTCTCAATATTCAGAGTGTGATGGAGACTCTTCCCTAAAATAGAGGTGAATATTTATTCTCGATCGGATACAATGGATAGTGGTACTCCATGCAACATTACCACTTATCTTATGTATATATGTTCCAGTTGATCGAATGATAAATCCTACTTAATTTCAATGAAGTGTGCATTCTTTGTAAGACGATCCACAACAACCCATATAGAAATATTTCCTTTGTGTGTCTTTTGTAGTCTAGTGAAAATGTCTATGGTGATGTTCTCCAATTTCAATGTTTGGATGGTTAATGGATTCATCATCCCCTTATACTACTACCTCTCAACCATCACTTGATGACTTCCTAGCCTCATTAATGTATACTGAGTGATATCCTTATTCATGTCGTCCCTCCGATAAAGCACTCAGAGATCTTGATACATCATTGTGTTTCCTAGGTGAATGTTGAAATTAGAACTACGTGCATCCTCCAAAATTTAATTCTTAAACTCCAAATATGATAGAACACATAGTAATATCCCAAATATCACAATTCCTTCTTCATTAACATTGAACTCTGAGGAATTTATTTTTCTAATAGTTTCCACTTTCTTCTGAATTCTACAATCATTCTTTGGATCATCCTTTAACCTTTCACAAAAAGATGGTGGATGGATAATTTTTTAAAGGATTTATGATGTTCACTTATTTATGATTCTCATGTCCATTTTCATAAAACCTATGAATATTGGATACTTTTCAATTTTCATTAATGATAGAATTACTGGGTCCTTTCTAGTTATAGAATCCACCACCTTGTTATCTTTCCCAAGGTGGTAATGGATTGAGAAATCATAGTCATTGATCATGTATATCCATATTCATTGGTCCATTCTATTTTTGTGTGAATATATACTTGAGTCTTTTTTGATCCCAATATATTTCACACCTCTCCCCAAAGTGGTAATGTAACAAAATTTTCAAAAAGACGATTACTGCAGCCAATCCACGATCATGTATTTCATAGTTTTTCTGATGAACATTCAATTTCCTTGAATCTTAGGTAATGACTTTGAAAATTTATATCAACAGATGTCCAATGACCTTCATTTAAGCATCACTAAATACCAAAAAAATATCTCCACTTGTGGGAAGTGTGGGCATGAGAATAGTGATACACCTCCTTTTTAACTCCTTGAAGCTATCATCACATTATTAACTCCAAGAAAACTTAACTCCCTTCTGGGATAGCTTGGTAAGAGGGTTTGAAAATAATTATAAATTTATTACTAATTGTCAACAATATCAATCCAACATAAGGAAGCTATGAATATCCGTCATAGATGTTGGCCTTGGTCATCCCTCAATTGCAGCTGTCTTTGTGGGATCCACAGATATCCCATTACTTTTGATGATATGACTCAATAATGAGACTTCATTCAACTAGAAATCACAATTTTTGTACTTTTCCTAGACATTATTATTTTCCAAGGACATTAGTATAGTTCTAAGATAATCCTCAAGCTCCTCATTGTTTTTTGGAGTATATTAGAATATCTTCTTAAAAGACTACCAAAAATTTGTTAACGTAATCTATCAAAAATCTATCAATCATGTCAATAAAGATTTCTGGATCATTATTCAGTCTGAAAGAAATTACTATGAATTCATAGGTCTCGTACCTTGTACAAAAAGTAGTCTTGGGGATAACCTCTTTCTTTTCCCTTATTTGGAAATATCCCAACCGCAGATCCGCCTTGGAGAAGTATTTTTCTCCTCGTAGCTAATTGAACCAGTTCGGAATTCGGGTAAAGGATACTTATTCATTATCACAATTTTGATGAGCTCGCGAAAATCAATGAAAATATTCATTGAACCATCCTTCTTCTTGATGAAGTGGATTGTTTCACCCCATGGTGAAGCACTTGTACATATGAACCCTTTATCTAGGTTCATCTATAGTTATTTCTTTATCTCCTAATGCTCCACAATAGTCATTCAATGCATAGTCTTGGATATTGGTAAAGCCCCGTGTTTAAGATCAATCGAGAATTAAATATCTCTTCTAAGAGGAAGACTAGGCAATTTCTTTGGAAACAATTCATCAAATTCCCTCATTATAGGCATGTTGACAAGGATGGTTTCACCCATAAACTCAATCATCTGAGAAAGATACACATTACCATAGGGAATTAATATCCATGAATGACATGATGGTGCTAAATAAGAATCATCATTGTCCTTTCACTTGTACATAATGGGGGGTTTATTTTCAATATGGAGAGTGATTTCCCTCTCATGTAAATTTATGTTTTATCTATATAAAGAAAGGAAATACATTCCAAGAAATACATCAAATTCCACTAGAGCGATTATGACGAGGTTCGCCGGGAAGTTTAATCCCCAAATTTTGATAGGGGAGGAGTTATATTAAACGGATTGCAATGATATTCTCATTTTCTATTCTCAATGAAATCTCCACATCCATGATTTGTAGTGATGTTTTAATTTTTCTACTAAAAATTTGGTACATAAAAAGAATTCATAGAACTAGAATCAAAAAGTGTGTTCATTGTTCCTAAATGAATAACTAGTATACCTATCACCACTTTTTTTTTGGGGTTCGCTTCATCGATAGTGATGGAATAACCTCACCCTTGTTTCCATGGAAGTTGTTGGTTTCCATTAAAAACATTGTCTTAGGGTACTGGTTTAAAAAGTGCATACGGTCATTGCAATTGAAGAAATGAACAATGCATTGAGGGATGAATGGAACATTCCTCTCCTCTATCACGGTAGTGGGGTTTTCTTCTCAGTAGTTAATGGTTTTGTGCCCTTCTCTTCTACACCTAAATCATTTCCTCATACCCTTTAGGAAATATATTAGGTGCTTATTTCCACACCATTGGAAAGTGGGGTGCTACAATATCATAGCACTGTTGGATTTATCCATCAAACCTCCAGAATTAAATTACACTATAAACATATTATCCCCATGATACCCCTTAGATTTTTCGATATCTATTTCTATTTTTAGGGCACATCGGAAAATTTCCTCATAGCTATCAAAGTCATAGATTTCTAGGGATTTTCGTAGGATAGGTTTTGGCCCACCATAGAAGAGTCCAACCTTGAACATGGGGGTAAAAACAAGGCCAGAGGAAAATCATGCAAGCCTTGTGATGTTTTACTCATACACTCTAATGGATTCATAGTCTTTTTGTTTGAGGGTAAGAAAGTACCTTTGCATATTATGTTAGAGGGTGCGAGGAAAATATTTATCAAAAAACATTTTCATGAAATACTTCCAATCCAACGCCTCTATGACTACCTCTGGCTTCATATTTTTGATCGATGTCCATCAATGATCATCTTCACCCTATATATAATATGAACCTAGAATAAACCTCTCTTGTATTGTACATTGAGGTATGGAGAAGATATTTTCATTGGATTTGATCCATAGTTTGGTGATTGAGGGATCAGATGACTCATTAAGAGTATGAGGCATTTGACTCATGATGCTTTTGATTGTAGCTTTCTCTCTCTTAGGGTGGGTTTAACATTCCCTTTGACCCATGATTCTTTTAAAAACATGACTTAACAGAGAGTGTACCATAACAAATTTTTGTTATTCCTACTCCCATCGGATTGGGAATCTCATTAGAATAGTTGTCACATTGATCTTCACATTCATTCTTACTCGAGACCTCCTATTACCTGCCACTATCTAGAATAAAATACGATTTATGGGTAACACATAAAGGGGAATCCAATGAAGGAAGGATAACATATAAATAACATTTATTTACGTATCTTGTGAATTTATAAACTTCAATCTATGTTATCTAGGATATATCTCCTAACTTATATACTTATGGGATTTGTATCTCCCTTAATAATTGTTCATACAAATATTATGAACTTACAAAATCATATCCCCAGGGAGTGTTGTAACCAAACGTGAAGCAAGCCATGTTATCATTCACCTGATCCCATTCAATTCTCGCTCAATGAGGTGTTTTCGGGTTTTAACCCTAGATACATCTGTGCCAGATCCACCTCTACATGTTTTTATCTAGACAGGGATGTATTTTCATGATAAAACACTTACGCAGTACTCACAAAAATTTAAGGATGTTTTTATTATACTTAGTCTTATCCATAAGTATTTCACTTGGGTTTTCTAATCAAAATCACACAAATAATTAAATATATCCATTGATAACAACTTTAAAACTCTACTCTTTATTAAACACTTAAACTTGATTTATTACATAAATTTCACTTAAGACAATACCTATGTTTGAGAGTATTAGTTTGTTAGTAAATTAGGAACCTTACATGACAACATAGAACGTAAAACACAATATTTTTATTGAATACTTATTTAACACCACCAGAACATTTCTTCATACTTAGCATCAAATGGGATAACATGAGGACATGAATAAGAAAAGGGTGATCTACAGAGCCCAGTAAGGGAGTAAAGAACCCATAACATTAATAATATATTACATGTTATGCAGTAGTCATATCTATGGAGAACCAGAGAAACATGAACAAAAAGGCATGATATAGATTGATTATCATAGCTTTGAAAGGTGGCAACAACATTTAACATGATATAATATGATCCAAGGATCATGGAACATGAAGCATGAGTAAACCCTCATTGCACTTGATATATCATGTTACTAATCTTTACCCAGTGCATTGGAGCACTATCAGGGCACACCCTGTCCTGAGCCAGACAATGTCGTTATCCGACCCAATGCCCAACCCGGTCCGCAGCATGTCCTGAAGGGTGTTCCTGATCCCCACGGGCTAGCACAAGTGCCTAGGTATCAAAAATGAATCATGGGAATGATTTACTCGAATAAATAAATATAAAACAATCAGAAAGATGAATAAATTTAAAACTAATGTCAACAACCAAACATGCTCTTAAACTGGTGCCAAAATTAAATTTTACAAATTATCCTAAAAAACCAAATGGGATGAAAATAATGGAAGAAGTAAATGGCACTAACTCAAACCTCCATACGACTTGAGGAGTCACATCCCCAATCCACATCCACCAAACCTACATGAGGGTGCCTCTGAAAACCCGAACCACCCATGCTATGCTCAATGCCTCAACATGGAAAGGAAATGAAACGGGATCTACATACACCCAAAGTTGTAGGTAGGGTGTCAGCTAAAAGCCCAATAGAATGAAACCGAGAAAAGGTTCAACGCAACATTATTAAATGAAAATTAAATTTTAAATTTAAGGGAATAAAAAAATATGTTCTTAAATAGTTTTAATGAAAATAGTTTTTATGGAAAACTACTCTAAATGAAAAACATAAATTAACACACACACACACACACACTTTCTTGGTAATCTTAACATCACACCATATGCCGAAGGTGAGCTCAAATCAAAATAGAATAAAAATACATTGGAGAGGCTCTAATGATACTAGCAAGAATTAAGACCCTAGAACATCGTGTCGGAGTGAGAAATGGTATAGAAACAGAACAATATACGTTCTCGTGCACGATCCACTAGTAGGGAAACACATCCATAAACTAGTGGTCTCCAAACATCATCCAATAGATTAGTTAGTGTTGTAGTTGTCAATAATGCTAAGTGAAACAGTGATGATGCCACTTCTGTGTCACTAGAACACTAGTCCTAGTCCACCCACCTTGTGATCAAGCTTCTTATTTTCTCAAGTAGTTTAGATTTCTTGTCTTATGTCATAATCACATACTCAAACCAAATAAGACACTACCCACACTAAAACTACTTTTTTCACACACAAAAGCCATTTGAAATAATATGCACACTAAAAATATACCAAAACTAAATTTGCATAACTTATACAACCAACTAAAATGACTACACAGCTAAAGAAACCATTTTCAGCTTCAAACAAACCATTAAAAGAATTTATTAATGAATTTCCACACACATCTCATGACTTGTGTACCAAAAACACAAATATAATTTCACCCAAACAATTTTTCACCCATAAAATCATTTAATAAAACAATTAAAATTTTCATAAACAATTTTTATACTGAAAAACACTATTTTACACACTAGAACAACTCAAACCCTCTTACACGACCACAGACACACAACGCCACCTCAAGAACACAATCTGCATCATGGACGTGATTAAAAAAACCACCCGCATAGTTAAAAAGACCATTAACTCAATTAGAAAAACCGCAAAGAAAAAAACATCCCCGCCGATTTAAAAATACATCGCACAACTAAAAAACCAAAATTTCCCCCAAATGCTCATTTAAGACAGATCGCATACTGACGCTAGTCCAAAACACCAATTTCACTTCTTTAACATCCTGAAAAACTAACTGCACAATTTTAAAAATAGTATTGAATAGTCCTTCATGGGATTTCACAACAACAACATAATCATATCATCTATACACACTAATAAACACATTAAGGCATATTAAACCCCAAGTAAAAAATTAAATCACACCAAACAAAATAATTAGTAATCTAACCTAAAATCTTTTAAATAAACGCAAAAAATTATCCAGAGATGAGATCTCAACAGGATGTTCACATATTATGACAACACACTACTAAACAGTTTCAATTAATATTAAACATAAAATAAGATCAACTTCACACCACACAAATTAACTAAATAACACTCCAAACTAATTAAAATTTCAAATTATTTAATAAAATAATAATTAAAAATGGAACCACCTACATGGAATGTAGTAATATTTCATGAACTTGGTGCACAAAAATCCTTGAACTTCAATCGCACCGCAAAAAACGCAACTATGCCTTGAAATCAAACAATCGGATCAAACACATCATAAAAGAACCAACGCAAAACCTAAACCACAACTCTTCTAAAGGTTGGAACAAATGATCAACCAGAGAAAAAAGCACATGTGGTAATGGTGTTAATGAACAAATGGGAAAGGGAGAGACCGTCGGAGGTGCACCGCTCCAGAAAAATAGCTGGAAAGTGGGTGGCATGGGTTTGGTGGTGCGAGGTGAACCGAAAGGGGTGTGTAGGGGAGTCGCTTGTTGGTGCATCCAGAGGGAGGAAGGGTGAGAGGGGCACCGAACAGGAGCCAGAGTCCGACGGGGTGGAGCCAGACAGAAGCAGGTCGACGAGGCAACACTAAACATGAGTAAGTCAACGGGGCAGCACTGGATAGAAGCAGATCGATGGGGCTCGAGGGGGGATGTGCGCTGGTTGTGGGTTGTGTCGATCTGTGCAAGGAGGGATGATAGTCTAGTTCGCCAGAGGAAGAAGGGGAGCAGGTGTGAGGTGAGCAGGGAGGAGGTAGGACAAGGCAGTACTACAGGATGAAGGCAAGATTATGGGGTGGCTTGCAGCTCAGGTAGGGTTAATAGGGGAGATGTGGTCTTCATGGTGAATAGAGGATCACAATAAAGAGGGAGAAAGAAAAAAAGGAGAAAAAATAAAAGAGGGAGAGTGAAATGGAGATGGAAAAAATAGAGAAAAAATTAAAATAATTAATAATAATAATAATAATATAAAAAGTAAATAAAATAAAAATTAAAGAAGACAAAAATAAATAAATAGTAAATTAAAAATAAAAATAAAAGAACAAAACCAAATTCTAATTAATAGAAACAAATTTTAATGAAAATAATAAAACTAAAAATAATTAAACCAAAATAATGGAAAATGACCGAATTAAATTATCAACTGAAATAATAATAATAATAATAATAATAATAACCTAATTGAAACTTTAACATAAATAATCATAATATTAATAATAATAATAAAATAATAAAAATAGTTGAAAAATGATTATATTAGTTTTTGTGTCTAAACACCGTGCACTGACATGTGTGTGGTCGTGACATAGTCGTGCACTGATGCTATAATAAATTTAATCAAAAAACGTTTTATTATTAATGTTGGGTACCACACAAGGTTGAGGGAATGGTTGCACACCCATATAAGATAGCAATGTTACATTAACAAAGAATTAGTGAAAACTACAACTCAAAAGTGATCCCCAAAATAATTAAAATAAAATTAAGCGTCAGTCGTGGTGTTACAATTCTCCCCATCATGACACATTCTGCCCATAGAAAGTCCCAAAAGAAAAACCCTACAAAAACAACCATCAACAAGGAATTCACCTTAGGCATAACTACAACATGGAACACCCTGACTTCTTACTTAGGGATCACTAGGGTTGCTTGAGATCCAACAGAATGCTTTTCATGTGACCAACTACCCAAGCTTACTAGTTGCATGGTCATGGTCAAGCAGAACGGAAGTAAGGAAGTTTCCCCGACAAGAGAACTTTCAAAACAAAGTCTCCCCCATGTTCTTCCAATGACGGTCTCCCCACCATATTTGGATTGTTTTCAAGTAATAATTCTCCAAAACAAAATTACTCATAAACCCATATAACATCTAACTCTATCTTGACCCTCAAAGTTCCTTATGGTTAACCAACACAAGAGGGGACATCGGAGAGACCCACACTGGGTCACCCCACCATTTTAAAATTTCCTAACACCAAAGAAGTTGTGCGGGCATTCCTAATTTACTTTGAGAAATACTGACTAAACCCTTCATCACAAACCCACCAATAGAGGCCAATTTCATGGAAAATTCCCATAGTTAACAACACTCAACCACATGAGATGGTTTTGATAGTGGAAACTCCTAACCTAGTAGAAAACAGGACAGGAACACATTAATCCCACAAGAAAAAAGAATCTACTAGATGGGTACAATTATGATCCATAACCAACCACAAGAAGGTTAACGGATCATGGCTGCAGGCTTTACTAGAATACTGATTCATCATACCTCTTTAATGCCCAAGAGGAACTCCCACAAACTAAGACTGTAACAAGGATACATGACCTTCATACCCAGCCCAAAAAAATGAAGCCTTTAGAGGTGATACTACAATAATGAAATTTAAGTTGTAACCATCAGTCATTGTGGACTTATGTCAGCCCAAAATCGCACCACGTCCGATGAGTTTTGACTACATTTAAGCTTCACCCTGAGACCTATGGCTAGGGCCATGATGTCTGAAGCATCAATCGGATCGTAGTCATAAGTTGACCACCTCTGATTGGAACTTCCTCTAATGAAAAAGAAACCTTCATACTTACCCTCATATCCCAAGTGGTTACTCCATCAACAAACCAAATAATAATTGCAGAGTATGACTGAGATTGTCTGACTGACTACACTAGAGATTAGAGATTGAGTGATTTTTCTTACATGCAACATGAACTGATGGAAGGAGAACTCCATGAACATACCCATTCAGTTCACACTCCTCATCAGATGAGGAACCTTCACTTCCTTAGGTACAATCATGGGATGAGGTTAGTCTTAAGGATCGCTCAATAAATCCTCATTCACAACAAAAAACAGAGCAATCATAGTTTACTGGTTTAGTGTCGCTCCACCGGGTGTACTCGATACAACTTACACCACACAACTTTTGGAGTTTCTCCAAAATCTGAAACACATCCAACTTTATCAAATCACTCAAATATATTCAAATGACCATGACATATATGAACATTCAACACCACCCTGCAGAACCCAACTCCGCCACTCTACTAGGGGTCTAGGATGATCCAAGAATTGAGAGACTTACAGGATACCCATGGGACATTTCTTGGGATATATATCAAACAAGAAACACAAAACAGTCTTCTACAAATCCAAACACATCACAGAAAATAATAACCACAACTCTGATACAATTCAAGTAATTCCAATTCCCAAAACCATTTTAGCACAAAAACCTATTTCAGAAAATAGTCCAATTTCTAGGAAACAAGAAGCATCCTTAGAAATCAATCAGTCACCACTAATATTCGATGGTGCCTTGCATGTATGAATTTTCGTGTCACACAGGCACCCATCCACACGATCCACCAACTTTCCATTAATCACGTCTACATGTACATGCAAGCTCCCATAAGAATACCACTTGAAAGAAACAAGGCTACTCCACTTTAAAAACAAAACATTCCCAATATCTGAAAATACTATTTTTACTTCCTAAACCATTTAAAAAATTCTAGGAAAATATATAGAATTTTTTTCATTTATAAAACACCCCACATAAATTTTATATAACCCAAGTTATTTTAGAAATTCAACTTCGAAAAATCAAGCGCCAATTTCTAAAAACAAGGTTCAAAAGAACACACCCCAAAAATCACATCAATATCGCAGCAAGAGATAAATAAGATCAACCACAAGGATCTCTCTTCTTTTTAAAGAAAACTCTTCCACGCCAACCCAAAACAGAATCAAGACATTACAAACATTAATGCAGCTAGATGGAGGGCTAGTGGTCATGTCTAACCCAGCTACATGGTTTAGCAGACCATGCCCTAGGGAAGCACCAACCACTAGGAGTGTCAAACCTTACTCTTGGGCATCACATGGGTCACAACCCAATGAGAGACCGCACGTAGTACCAGCTTACTCCTAGTGTCATCCCCCATCCACAAAAACCAAAGTCAAAAACTTAAATCCCAAACTACCCCTGGTTACTCGATGATCAGTATGAGTAAGAGTTCGCAACACTCTCCCTGTACCTACCACTCATGTACCAACCGTCCTAACTCCGATCTACCCAACACCCCAAATAACAAGAACAGACCTCCTCTAATACCATTTTTTCACGAACCAGGCCAGGTCATCATCTGACCCGGTCCGCAGCATGGCCCGAAGGGCTTTCCTTATCCCCACAAGCTGGCACAAGTGCCCAGGTATCAAATATGAATCTTGGGAACGATTTACTCGAATAAATAAATATAAAGCAATTAAAAATATGAATAAATTTAAAACTAAAGTCAACAACCCAAACATTCCCTTAAAATATATTCAAAATTAATGATTACAACATAACCTAAAAAAAAGGGGATAAGAATTAAGGAAAAACTAAAAGGCACTAAATCAAACCTTCGTGCGCCATGAGGTGTCACATCCTCAATCCACATCCAGATAACCGACACTATGGTTCCGCTGACAACCCAAACCACCCATGCTATGATCGATGCCTCAACCTGGAAAGGAAAAGAAACCAAATCTACATACCCCTGAAGGGGTATGTAGGGTGTGAGAAAAAATCCTAGTAGAATGCCACCGAGAAAATGTTCCGTGCATAATTATAAAATGGAAAATACATTTTCAATTTCATGGAATAAAAATAAATAAGTGCTTAAACAATTTTAATGAAAACAATTTTTAAAGAAAAGCACTCAAATGGAAAACAACATAAATTAACACACACATACACACACAGGGATAATTTCTTGGTAATCATAACATCACACCATGTTTCGATGGTGAGCATAAAGAAAAAGAGGAGAACAATACCCGGGTGAGGCCCTAAAGATACTAGTGAGATGTGGGACACTAGAACATCTTGTTTCGGTGAACAATGGTATAGAAACTAAATAATATAAATTCATGTGCACGAGACACTAGTAGGGAAACACATACATAACCTAGCGGTCTCCAAAAATCATAAAAATGTTTAGTTTGTGTTGTAGTCCTCAATCTATCTATGTGAAACTGGGCCGATGCCACTTTCGTGTCACTAGCACACTAGTCCTTGTCTTCCCACCTAGTAGTTAGGCTTTCTGTTTGTGCTCAAGTAGTTCAGAGTTAAAGTATTATATCATAATCACATACTCAAACCAGGCAAGACACTACGCATGCCAAAACCACCATTTTCACACACAAAATCCATTTGAAATGATATTCACACTAATAATATCACAAAACTAAATCCAAATCACTTACACAACCAATTCAAATGACTGCACAGTCAAATCAACCACTTTCATCATCAAACACACCATTAAAAGAATTTATTAAAAAATTTACACACATGTCTCATGACATTACATACCAAAAACACTAACACAATTTCTCCCAAACAATTTTTCACCCCTAATAATTATTTAATAGAAAAATCAAATTTTCATAAAAACATTTAAAGAAAAAACACAGTTTTACACACTAGACTGACCCAAACCCTCTAACATGACCACACGCACCCAACGCCACCTCAGGAACACAATCAGCATGATGCACGTGATTAAAGAAACCACCCACATAGTTAAAAGACCATTACCTCAGTTAGAAAAATCGCCAGAAAAAAAACATTCCAACCATTTAAAAATATTTCGGACGACTAAAACACCAAAATTTCCCCAAAATTATCATTTAATACAGAATGCATACCTTCCCTACACTAAAAAACCAAATCACCGATTTCACTTCATACAAATCTTGAAAAAGTAACTGCCCAATTTAAAAAACACTAGTGAATTATCTGTTATGGGTTTTCATAGCAACAACATACTCATATCATCTAAACACACCAACAAACACATTTAGATATATTAAACCACGAGTATAAAAAGTCAATCACACAAACAAACTAATTAGTAAGGTAACCTCTCAATTTAAAAAAATACTAAAAATTTACTAGATATGAGATCTCAATAGAAAGTACACATATTATGACAACACACTACTAAACAGTTTCAATTCATATTAAATATCAAAGAAGGTAAACATCACACCACAAAAATTAATTAAATAACACTCTAAACTAATTAAAATTTAAAATTAATTAATCAAATAAAAATTTAACATGGAACCACCTACCTGGAATGTTGAAACATTTCATGACCTTGGTGCCTAAAAATCCTTGAACATCAATCGCACCGCAAACAACGCAACTAAGTCTTAAAATAAAACAATCAGTTAAAACACATCATTAATGAAACAATACAAAACCGAAACCACAACTCTCTCAAAGGTTGGAATAAATGAAAAATCAGAGAAAAACGCACCTACAGCAATGGTTCTAATGGACAATCGAGCAAGGTAAAGACAACTGGAGGTTCACTGCTCTAGAAAACTATCTAGAAAAAGGGTTGCATGGGTCTGGTGGTGCGAGGAAAACCTAAATGGGTGTATAGAAGAGTCACCGGTTGGTGCATCCGGAGGGAAGAAGGTTGAGGGGGGGTTCCGGACGAGAACAAGGGGTCAATGGGGCAGTGCCGGACATGATCAGGTAAACAGGGAGACACCGGATAGGAGTAGGTCGATGGGGCGGTGTCTGACAGGAGAAAATTGATGGGTGTTAAGGGTGGAGGTGCACTAGTTTTGGGCTATGCTGGTTGGTTCATGGTTGGAGCGGGTCCAGTTCGTCGGAGGAAGAAGGGGCTCGGGTGCGAGTTGAGCTGGGAGGAGGCAGGGCAATGTGGTACCAGAGGATGAAGGCAAGGGGAGGGGCGGCTTGTGTCTTGGGTAGGGTTTGGAAGGGAGAAGGGGGTTCATGCGGGGAAGAGGGGAGCACAAGAGAGGGGGAGAAGGAGAAAATGAGAAGAAGAAAAGAAAAGAGGTACTGTGAAATGGAGGGGGAAAATAAAGAAGATAAAATAAAAATAAATAAAAATAATAATATAGAATTTAAATAAAATAAGAATTAAGTGGACAAAAGGAAATAAAGAATAAAAATAAAATAAAAAAAGAACAAAACCAAATTCTAATAAATTGAAAAAAATTTAATGCTGATAATAAACCTAAAAATAATAAAACCAAAATAATGAAAAACCACAAAACTAATATATCCGGTGAAATAATAATAATAATATCTTAATTGAAACATTAACTTAAATAATCATAATATATATAATATAACTATAATAATAAAACCAGTTTCAAAATAATTACACTAATTGTTGAGTCCAAACACTGTGCACTGACGTGTGCGTAGTCACGACATAGTTGCATGCTGGTGAAATAATAAATTTAATCATGAAACGTTTTCTTATTAATGTTGGGCACCACACACGGTTGCGTGCACGGTTATGCACCAGTATAAGATCCCAAATTTTCATTTAAAATGGGTACGGTTCAAGCCACAACCAAAATGTGATCCCCAAAATAATTAAAATAAAAATTACGCATTGGTCGGGGTGTGACACACCCTTCTTATTCATTTCATTTCATTCATAAGTGTGTAAAATATATTATACAACTTGAATTTATTAAACAGAATCATTTATTCCATGATAATGCAATGAGAAATACATACATGAAACAATCTAATCAATATGTAAATGTTCATAAAGTTGAATACCCTTGATAATAAAATTAGCATGGTATTCACTACACAATGACTTTGTCTTGGTGAACCATGGTGCAATTTCAGCAGCATAACGGTGTGACATAATGATTCATAAAATTGGTTGTTGAGAGATAAAAGGTTTTTTCGTCAAAAGTAAATGAAATGGATAGTATGTGGGTAAAATAGATACATGTTACAACATATGTAATTGAATTAAGTTGCATAATTCAATATAATTTCATGAATGTAAATGAGAATTGATAAATTTAATACATAATTTCAGCATGGTAATGGGTGTAAACGGAGGTAATTAGTGGGAAAGAAAGAGTTCACTCATCTTTCGAACATAAGGAGGAAACTATGGTGGTGTTGAGAAATCATAACCTAACATTTTTAATTGAAACCAATAGGGTATAACAATATAAATAAATTTTGGCAAAAAAACAAAGGAAGAAATCCCTTACATGGAATTGTGATCCCAATGTCTTCGGAGATGCTTGAGAGAGGCTTCTTGTGATATTGGAGAGTCTTGGGATAATTTCGGAGAGATTAGGTCAGAGGTTGGTTATGCTCGAAATGCGTTGACTGAAGATGAATGGGAGATTGAGTGGGTTTATATATGAAAGGAGAGGGAATTCTTTATTATTTCGGTTTTGGAGACTACAAATTAAACTAATCAAAACCACAAACCATCACATAGTTTTTTCCCATATGTTTTTCCAAACGGTAGTGGAAAATATTATTTTATAAGGACAATAGCTGAACTTATTTTAATATTATGCTTTCTTATATGGATGTGAGTCCCACTCTCAAGGAAATCATTTTTAAAAGTTAAAATATCTTATAATTCTTGGAGGGTCCAGTAAGGCACCATAAAATAAATCAAAAAAATTTCAACTCACATTATATTAATTGTAAAATATATATTGGAAGAATATTTATTTTATAGTATTTTATTACATCATTATTTGGTCATTATGATGTCATAAATAACATTATATGTTTATTCAGTTTTAAATGTTTTCCCAAAAATTCAATTGTCTCATAAAATTATGAAAAAATCACCATTGGATAATTTTAACATCATAATTCTAGAATTAACATTCATTTTATCTAAATAATTTTCTCAATATGGTAATTTTTACATTTCAAATAAAACATGAGATTTATAAAAAATCATGGGTTTTTTACAAGAACAGTTTTAAAACCATAATAAAAATTACAATTGTATTCATAAAAATTATAAAATAATTTATTTTTAATAAAAATTAATTTTGTATTAATATTATATTAAAATATGTTTTAATTAAAAAAATCATTAATTAATCAAAATAGATTTATTAATTTAATATTGACTAAAAATACCATTTGTGCTTTAAAAATCATTTAAAAAGTAATAATAATAACATGAATGTATATTATTTATTCTATAAAAAATAATTCACATAATCATAATGCTAGGGTCTTGTTACATAACACCTTATAACACCCACATAGGACATAATTGTAAGGCATGTGACAGTTACAAACTCTTTGGGAGGCTCAGATTACATTACTAAGGTAGTAATCTCTATTATCTTCCACATCTCACGTATGTGATTCCGTTTAATCTTAACATGTTGAGGCTCGGCATGGTCTTGTTCAAGAGAAAATCCTATTGATTCTACCTCCTTTTCAAACTCCAACAAACGGGATTCGTAGGAAGCAATTCTACTGGATGTGACCATCACATCCTTTTTCTGAGTAAATTGGGTTTTTTAAAGCCCTATATTTATACTAATCATGTAATCACTGTTCAACAACTATATTAGCAACGATAAAATTCTTAATGGTATTTTAAATTCCATAAAAATAAAACTAAGGAAGTTCATATGATTTAGTTAACCATTTAACTTAATAATACATTTAATTAGATGAAGATACATATTATTTAATAAAAGTTTGGGTTGTTACACTCTCCCTTCATATTACATATTAAAAAAATTAATTTATATTTATTTTATGAAAATATGTTTTATTTTTTTAGTTTTCTTTCATATATTGAACTTGAAATTTCCTTCCCTTTGTTTTGGATACCTAGCTTACTATTACATAGTAGTATTATGGATTTAAATTTTTTATTATCTAGAAAATTTAATCAAGAAATAGTGTTCTTGTTACACTGGACATACATAAAGTCATCTACTGTTGTATAGGTTCTTTCTAGATGTTTAAATATCCTTGTGCACATGTTGTTTTACCTTTATCATTTTTGAATATGTCATGGAAAAAAATGTTGATTTGAAGTATTGAATGATCATGTTATTTGACCATTTATGTGCACCATTTATTCTTATTAGTGATTTTCATAACATTATATTTCTAGATTATTATTCAAATGGTTCACTAATTATAATAGATTTTTTCCCATGGAATAAAAAAGACAACACATATAATGAATGAGGTGGACTAGCCTTAATTATGGTATGTGGGGTAATAATTTATTTTTTACAGATTTACGGTCATACTCATAAACCTATATCCCAGTGTTGTGGGATGGGGTTCCAATTGATAGTATCATTAATTTAGTTTATATATTATATTATTATTATGAATAAAAAACATTATAGATTTTTTATGTATTCTTTGATTTCTATGTTTTTCATTTTTGGATTAAATAAGATAGAATTTTTTGATATTCCAAATATATTGAAATAACACAAATAGAAGAAAAAATTAACAAGTTGTTTAGACTCTAAATATTTACCCTTAAAAAATTATATGGTATTAGAAAAATAAGCATCATGATTTGTTGCTATATTTTTGTAGTTTTCATTAGATTATAAAATATCATCAATTCTTCAACTCAATGTTTTGTAAAACAGAATTTCCACTAACCTTCTGTCATGGTGAGCTGAATATATCATCTATTCTCTTATACTATTAAGGCATTTCATTATAGTCACTATATCTATGATACAATTTAATCATGTTATAAAAAATTATTCATAAATATCCATAAGATAAATTACATGCACATGTATATATATAATTATTTATAAATAAATGATACATGATTGGAGAACGTTAACATATGAAATTGATAGACCAAACAAACAAGATCAATCATATCTATTTGTTTTCTTAATATTTTTTTGTAATGATGAATTATCAATGTTAATTGAGCACCTCATTTTAATGATTGTTGTAGTTCATAAAATATTTGACGAATTTTAATAAATTAACTATGGAATCAAATTTAGAGATAGTAGACCATTAATTTATAAAATTCTTAAATATTCATATTTCATGTATATTCATATAGGTATGCTAGATTCCCACTCTAGGCATATGAGGGTCACATAATTTCCACCACATTGCACCACCTCATGTTTTATTTCTTTAACTTCATCATGCTGGGTTTTATAGTTTAGTGATGTGTGACTTCTTCATCATTGGACATATTCTCATTGATACCCTAGTAGAGTGATAGAGTCCAAAGACACAGATATTCCATTTTCAACTTAGAGATATGAATATTAATGATGAGTATGTTTCCATTATATTTGGCCTCCCCATCAAGGCTGTAACTATGAAGGTATTATTTAGTGAGGATTGTATTCATTTAGTTAAGTGAATATTTGTAATTGAGGCCTGAGATGATGGTAGGTAAAACATATATATCCAATTATGCATTCCATGAATATATGAGAACATAAACCATCTAGAAAATGATGGTGAAGATATAACCATGAAGAGATTTGTAATCTATACATTTGGGGACATATTTGTTGTATAATCATTGTCCATTATTCAACTATATTTCTCCAATTTATGTAATTTACATTACATGAATAATTAGACCCTGCTAGTAGGTATAGATGGAGGCCTTCTTGTGTTAAATATATATATATATAGTTCTATATAGTGCATGTTTCATCAATAATATACCTTTTACATGATTCATTATTCTTATACTATTTTTAATATGGTATTTCATTCCTTTCATATCTCCATATGCATGCATTCGATTTCATATAAATATTTTCAAGGGCCATGTTGTGTGTGTCGCATCGACCATCACATGTGCCATAAATTTAAAAATATACTCTCCCCAATTTCATTCTCCACATCACCACAAACATTTAAATAAATCCTATAAATTCTATCATCTATCATACATCATTCATAAACAATTTATCCCCATGAAAATTCTTATATGTCACTTCCATATAAATTCCAAAATCCACCACTATCAAGAGTACAAAGAAATATCATATTATTATTTATCCCTTGTACATTTTTCACATTACTCAAGATTATCATACAATGTAAATTAATAGTGATAAAAATTTCATAAACACCATAGAAAACAATATAATATTATTTTCACATATTCAATCTACCAAAGTAACTATCTTTATATAAAGATAATTTTTCCCTACATAATAAAATATGGCATGACACTGCTGAATCAAACACCCCTTGATTCTATTGATTTTACCCATTAAAATAAATTTCAATTGAATTTAAATAAAAACTATACATTATATTATTTATTTTTCGATCCTAAGAATCAGAGTAATGTATATTCTTTTCATACTAATGATTTTTCAAAGTATGACAGTTTCTATTCGCATGGACATCTTTTTCATAAAATTAGCACATGACATTCCTTCTAGTCTATAATAGACTACATTGATTAACATTCTAATGTTTCATAGCTATAATTCAACAATTATGGGAAAAATAAATATCATTATTCTTTAATCAGATATCATTCTTCAACAATGATGATAACACAACATCCAACATCTGATTATATATATTGAACAACAATGTGGTAATGAGATTATCAAATAAAACATCTAAAATAACTAAAGAGAGAAAATATTTTTATTCGTATTCCATTTTAATAGGAAACACATTAACATTTTCTCTGATCATGTCTAGAAAAAAAAGACAGATTCATTATAATTTTGGTGAAATCATCATGATGGTAAGATAAATCTATGTCCTCCAAAGATCACAAACTCTATATTCCTTTTTTCATATAGTTATTATTTTTTAGATATTTTGATTTAAAAATTCTTTATATGTTTACACATATTTTGTCTATATTTATTATATTCATCACATCCCATAATGTATTATTATTTAGTTATATTTGGAATATGATTTTCTCTAATTCTCTCATATTTATTTAGTCATCGGCATTCATGTGTCATAGATTATATAAGATTTTATTCACCTCCCTCTCTATCTTCTCATGAACAAAGATATTTTTTACTTATTGACTATATATATTAAAATATGATTTTGACTTAAATAGAATGATGTTTGAAGGAATCTATTGGTGTGAATCAGCCATATCAAATCTACAAGAAATGGGAATAACCCCCTATAATACTAATTATTAGAGAGGAAATGTGTATGTACCGGGATAAAAACTCAACAGTGAAAGAAATATTTTTAGAATAATCGATAAGAAAATGGTCACCAAAAACTATTTGGAAATAAATTTTGAAATAAATTATAAATGTGGAATACACCTTTAATATAAGGGATATAAAAAAATGGAAACTATATAAATTTCATCTATAATCAGAGATTCATCATAATTTATATAAATTCAAACAACATGAATTACAGTTTTATTATTAAAACCCTATAATAATCAAAAACTGATACACCTTCTCTTTTTCTCGAATAATAATCCCATAAGAAGACATCACCATACAATGATTATAAAAAATATGTGGTGTTGTTGCTGCCCCACTAGTAATCCATTTCAAAACATTACTTTATACATCAAATTATAACCCACTACATGATATTTCACAAACCAAAAAATCAACACCAATCTACCATTCTAATGAAACACTACACACCATGTTTACGCCCAATTTTGCTCACAATATTCAGCACCACAACATCTTCCTTATTATAAACCCACAGAGTCCCTTGAAAAATGACATAAAAATAATATCTCATACAATAAAGGTTAAAAATATAGTCCATATAATACAATTGAGAATTTAGAACATTGATTTTATCTTTGTTTTGTCTCCATGTGATTTGGGAAGAACTATGACAATAATACTACCCACTAAATTCATCAGGTCTTGATTAATGTTCACCAAATTAGTCACACCCCATCACGTTCTCCCACGAACCACAACCTGACCTTCCTTTTCCCCTCAAGACTCTATATATCCCATAATGTTGATAATTATTATCCCTATTAATATAATTATTGATGATAATCATAGGCTATCCATGATATAGTAATGCTAGTACACATTAAATGGTGTACTAAATTCAAATATGAAGGAGGGATGTGGATGAGAAATATCTATACCGGTTGATCCATTTTAATCGTTGACAAAAACATTGGAAATAAATTTATTCACATAATTAATATTCATTTTCAAAATATCTAAATTACTTCAAATTAATGAATTAAAATCAATATAGTAACTAAAATATTCTTATAAATTACAATACACACAATCAATAACATTTTCAATGAAATTGAATGTGATATTTGTGGAAACCCACCTTTATTGGGACTCGTTTTCTCCCTATATAATCTTATTAATAGTTTAACTCAAATCATTTTCCAGGAAATTTAATATTTAGGCTCACTCTCAATTTATCCACAGTCAGATGGAATATCCTTAGGTTGTTCCCCAAGCCTAAAATAAACAAGCATTACTGTTAAATAGAATATCACATCCTAATCAACTAGACATTTATTTAATTTAATTCTACATAATGACACATATAATATATGAAAAAAATATTTCATTTAAATTTATAAAAAAATAAATACTTAATACAATTTAATAAAATGGAAAAAAATTAAATATTTTCCAAATGACACTAAAATCGTATTATGAATTTATTGATAAAATATTGGATGAATGATTTTTTTAATAGATTTTCAAAAATAATATTTCATAGTAATTAATCACAATATTTTATATCTAAATGTCACTTACATGTAAATTTTTAAATAATTATTTATTTATATTACCACATGTGAAATAACAAAAAAATTATAAATACATTAAAACTTCTCAAATTAGGGTAACCACCCCTTCTAAAGATAAACTAAATAATTTTATTTGGGGGGATCTACTTTGTAAAATTACCCTTTAGCTACTCAAGTGAGAAAATAATTAAATCCCAACGAAAATTCAAAACCATGAAAAATTAAAATTTTAGTTCATTTGGAAAATAATTGAGAGAGGAAGTTAACATACCTTTATACTAGTTTTGTATCCAAATGACAACGTGTTAGAAATAATTTTTGGTTAAATTAAAATGGTCATCGTAGTGATGAAAATTTATAATGATACGTATACAAATACACATCCACTAACATTTATATTGTGTATATAATAAATAAATAAATATAATTAAAAAATTAAATAAAATAGTGACCATAGTATTTAGGCCAATATAATTATTTCTGAGGAGAGATATTAGTCGATAAATCATACCCATATTTGTTGGTGAACTAATATTTTCTCAACTGATATTTTATAAGCATTTACTTTTCATCCAAAAGAATCAAAATTTAGCTGAAACTTCGTGTTGATTAATTTATATCATATAGAGATTTAATATAAATTATTTTAATTTAAAATCAATGGAAACCAAACTAAATATTTAATTTTTGAAAAAATACCTTGAAAATTATCAACAATGAAAATTAAATATATGTTTTGGTAAGAGTGGACAACTATAGATGGGGTAAATTTGGTTTATAATTAAAATTTATATTAAATAATATTAAAATTAACTCACCCAATTTATTTAAAATGACCAATTAACTAATATTTTATATGTATATAATTTAATCCTTCATATAATTCTATTATATTTAATCACAGGCCAGATAATACAAGATTAAATATCCTATAAATTATGGAATTTTTTAACTTTATTCAAAAACCGTATATAAAAAAGAAATGGTAAATATCATTGATATTTCCTAAAAAAATCTTTTGAACTCTAAAGTTTATTTTATCTAAAAAATTAGTTCTCAAAATAGAACAAACTTATAGAGGAATTAAAATAATAGGTTTAGTTTAAATCCATGGCATCGTCCTCTTCATACCTTAATCACCCACTACGAATTATTTCATTAATGAATAACATAATCCTAAATATAGATGGGAATATTCATAAAACAATAGCACATTGGATATCTAGTATATAAATATCTTGTTTTATGGTTATACATGGGATAATAAAAGAGCACCAACTATACTAAGGTAGTACCTTCTATACCGCCTCTCTTGCAGTTGTAATGGGAGGGTACTGAAAAAAATAGATAGAGCCTCTCTAACTCTCCCTAATAATATATGATCTTACATTATTGAATAATGTGTGTATAAAAATAATTATTCCAAATTTAAGCTATAATGAAAGATATAGGAATAAAAATGAGAATATTATATGAAACTTTGTCTCATTAGCTTCATTTGATCAATGGTATTTACTTATGTCCATTGAACAAAATCTACCAAGTTTTCACTAATTTGTGTAGAAAAAAATGTTTCCTTTAATTATTATAAAGTCCATTGTGTATGAATATATGTCATATGAAAATATGTGTTCTCTAATAATCACTATGTTTTTCACTATATGTCACTTTTATTATTTCAAAAATTGGTTCTTATACTTAAATGAAACTCTAAATCAATGTATTCATTGGAGGAAATTAATTTTAGTATTAGGTTACCTATGTTAAAAATTTATTCTCAAACAATATAGCAATTTGAGGTTGAAAAATACCTCACTAATTATGTTAGACATAGTCCCTTGGACATCACATAATGCATGATAAATTTGTCTCCATGATACTTGAAACAGTTTTATAGCAAATATACCATTCACAGTGACTTAATTTTCCATTATAGTTACTTATTTTCGACAAGTGTTCACTTCACTTCCTCACATGTTCATTAGATGTATTCATATTATATGTTAATATTTTATTTCATAAGATTTATTACTTCATGTGGTTTCTTCACTACTTTTCATGTTATCTTCTTTGCATTACATGGTCACATATTTTTTTCACATGGTGTCTTTATTAGTTCTTAGGATATGTTATTTTCTTCACATGGTCACATGGGATATTATTACAGTCAATCCATTACATTATAATGTCATGTTAGATACTTAATGAAATTTTATTCACATGTTTCACGATAACTTTGTTTGTTATATTCTATGTTGAATCCTTAATTTAGTCACATGATAATCATTGGATGGTTGGTTCTGTAAACATGCAGTCACATTAACTTCAATACATGATCATCTCATTATATAGATTTAATTTTCTCATTTGATTCACAATCAATTGATTGTATATATGGTCCCTCAGATGTCTTCATTATGTAACCTCCACATTGTCACTTAGTGACCATTTTCATCTTAGTTTCTTCATGTGGTATGATCATTACATATGTTGTGATTTATCATGGTAACATCATGAATTAGCCATTTTTTTATAAAAATTCTATAAAAACAGTGCACTAAATAAAATCAGAAATTCATTAGAAACATAATAAACATGATTTTGGATCCTTGAAATATATAGGTTCTTAAAAAATAAGGTAAGCTTCCCATTATTTATAATCCCAAATCCTTATATATAAAAGGAAATTAATTGAATTCTGAAAAAATATTCTTTAAATAAAACATGAAATTCTCAATTAAAACATCAATACATGAAGCTCATAAATTAATTTCACAATTTCCTCCACCTTTTTATTATCAAATAGTATTCCTGAGATATTTTAAAATTAAATAAAAGTATAATAGATGTGTAACAAAAAACAATTAAAAAATTCTAAAAACAAATGAAATAAAAAATTGCATTTTATTAATATATCAAAATGTTATTAATATATTTCTTGGAGTGTCCTTATAATCAATAATAATTAGAAACTAAATCTAACACTTCCCTAATATAATCAGAAAGGATATGTTTCTTTTCTTTGAGGGTTGAGATAGAGGTAGGTGGGGTAGGTTGGGTAGGTTGTGGTGAAAAGATTTTAGTAAAATTTTGGATTACCACAATTCTGGAAGCCTTTTGAATGAGTTTCTCTTCATGTCGAGTAGAAAATTGAAAATGGTTAATGGGAGAGGATATGTTATGAGGGGTTTTGTTAAAGGGATACATAATAGGTTCAAATATGGTTTTTTGGTAGTGTATATGTAATTTTATAGTTTACTATTATATCATTCAATTAAGGTCTAACATGGTGATGACTTATCAATGATATATTTTAGTTGATTGTTTAATAGCCTCTCTATATCTTCAATCATATTAGATGACTTTTTTAACTAAAAAAATTGGTTTCATTGCATTGGTTTGAAAACCATCAAACACCATTTCTCTTATTTGAAAAAATTCATCAAAACCCACTTTTTACTCATCTCTAAAGAGTTTTCTAATACACTCTTTATCAACAAGATATGAGAAATTTGGAGAAGTAGGTGGATTTGTATTTTTAAAATCCCATTACACATAATTGAGAAATATTTTCTCTAGAATAATCTTCATATATGAATGATATCCTTGTAGATAACCAACAGTTCTATGAAATTGTTAATATCATTTTTCACTACATCCATTATGAGATAGAATCTATTATGGTGATGTAAAATTAATATTGTCAATATCTTAGAAATAACTTCTCTTTTTATGGGTTTAATTGAATTAAAATCGGTAATAATGATTAATTAAAACACCCACATTCTATTGGATTTGAACTCATCGAAATAAATTTTTTTATATAGAATTTTAAAGTAAAATAACAAGTATAAATAGTTATTGAATAACATGGAACATATGATGGTTGTCTACCATTTTCCTCATTACCAATAACTAGATACATAAGTCTCATACACTATGCTTTGACTTTATATGTAGAGTCTTCTGATATTTCAAGAAGAGAAGTTTCAATTATTTTTATTGGATCTGCTTTATTATTAATAGAATTAGGTTTGAAAATTCCATCCAATAAATAATGAAATTTGGGTCTTACAAGAGATTCCTCAACTACATTTTGAGTGTCAATATCACATGTTAATGAACCTTCATGTACTCATTGATTATATTGGATCAAAGGTCCACTATCATGAAGAGTAATGACCCCATTCCCACAACCATCATCAAAATCATAATCTTCTAGACCTAGAATAATTGATCATGGGGAATTCTACCCAATATTAGGTATGTATTGAATAATTGATCTTGGAGTTATTCTATTCACTAGAGACCTGTCTAAAATATATTTATTCTCATCAAACCCACCTGATTCATTATACATAGGTTTATATACAAAATCCATAAGATAAACTACTGTGTTAATCATATATTCATATTCTATCTCTTCCTCAAATAATGGTATGGGTATTTGATAGTAACGCTGTTCAAATTATAGCATAGAAGAGTGTCACATTCTATTTTCTAGGGATTAATATTTAATATTACATTAATAAAAAATTTATATATTAGGAGTAATCCATTTGATACGGATTTATTCCCCCCCAAAGAGGTACTAATACCTTAAACTCTAAAATGGGCTAAAATATATTTTGGATAAGGATGACAATTAAACATAGTAGAGGGATTAAAAAATATTTTAAATTTATCCAAGAATACATTGAAAATAGATCTAGAGAATATTCACCATCAGAAAGAGGTATGAGAGATTATGGTGCCTCATGAAATTAATGCCCCCATTCCAGGGAAAGATCAAATAATGAATAAACATTTCTAGTAGCCTACATTCAATACAGAGCTCTAATATAGTGAGACCTTTTTGTGTAATATTCATAGTTATTTAATCTAGAGAAATAGAATATCCAAATTGGGCATGGTTTATAGGATAATAATTCTAATATTATTCATTCTTATCATTATAAGGTACAACAAAACTATTTTCCTATGGTTTTGAAGAAATCTAAAAAAATACTCATTCAAAATTATCTAAATTCTATCCCTTTTATCTCAATAGATAAATTATAGAAGGTAATATAATTCGTTAAATAAACTCAAGAAAAAATATATTAAAATTTTCATTAAACCCTTTTTATATTCCCAAATTAAAAATATAATTATATACAATATTCTGATCAAATTAGTGTATAAAAATTGACAAATTGGTAAATGAAGTATCCCTTCTTATAATTATGAAATATAGTATAAATTACATAATACCACATATAAAACATATGAAAATATTTTTTATAGATGAATTAATGAAAAAATAGTCATTTCTATAAGTTAAGAAACATTTACCAAAGGAATAATAACTTCACCTTTGGAATAGTGATGTTACCATTAAGAGTAGTAATATGACGAATAGAATAGCAACCTCACCTATATAATAATAATAAAAAATTGGGCATCTTTTCAATTGTAATATGATTTAATTATATCATTTTATAAGTAAATAAATGTTTTAGAAATTATTAATTATATGGAGACATTTTTATAAAACATAAATGTTTGTTTAAATTTATAATTAATATAGCTATTTAGAAGAAATTATATATTCATAAAATAGACTAATATTTCATATGATTATAATTTCTTTTTTGTGATATAATAAATAATATATGAATGTGTCATATAATCAGTTATAATATTAAAATTGGTATTTTTAAAATAAAAGATAATTTTATTTGTTAATTATTTTTCTCATATTTAAAAAAATTGTTTTCTAAAATGGATTTCATTTTTGAAATCTACGTATCTAAAAATGGGTAGGGTTAATTTTTGGAACTTTTCTAAAATATTTAAATTTTTTATGAATTGTGAATTAGATTAATTTGTGTTATTTATAGATTGTAAGTTAGATATACTATTCCATTGGTCATCACATATATAAGAAGACTAATTTCAGACATCCCAACATTATTTTAATATATTTTTTTATAATTCAAAATCTATTCATAGCCTTGAGAAAAATAATAAACTAGTTAATACAATAATGAGAAAACACCTCTCTCATCCACTAAAAATACCAATGCTCACCACATATTCTCCTAACACCAATTAAGACATGAATTATTTCAATTTTCTTCGTGAATCCTCTCCAAATCCTCTCCCCCAGGTTCAAGATACTTTGGTTTATATAAAACACAAAAATCTTGTCTATAAGGAGGTTCTCAAGGGGGAGAAATTCAAGAGGAAAACACTTCTTTTTAATTTCAATTCAAGTTCATTTATTTTCTTAAATTTTACTCAAATCCCCTTGACCACATGGAATGATTACTCTAGTACCATTTATATACAGGAATTATATAGTGATAATGGATTATCCAAAATCAATTTTATTCGCCTCTTTCTTTTATTCTAAAAATGAAAATTTCGTTCGTGTGGTGTCGATTTACTACCTTTGTAGATGACATGTTTTAAACTTTCAATATCGCCTTCATGGATTCCCATAAAAAAATTTGTGGTTAAAAAATATTATAACATTTGTATTAAAACAAATTTAACGTTCTTGATTACATATATATATGTGATAATAAATAATATAAAAAAACTAGTTTGTGATGATAAAAAATGTCAAATTCATCTAAATGATTTACAATAACGTTTTATCTAACAAATCTACAACAATTATTTAAAAAAGTTATATATAGTATCATTAAAACATAATAATGTTCATTAATAACATATAATTTTAATTTTGGAGATTCATCCCCTTTTACATGAACTTTCATTCTTTTAAGCAACTGAACTGATCATAAAAACCAAGGAAATGAACAATCAAGAACAATGGATTGAGTTATATAGCTCATAAAAAGATCATAAATTGACCTAATTAAATTATATTATATCAAATAAATAAAAAAATAGATTTTAATTAATTTTTTAATTGATTAAATTTGAATATATAATACATTAAGTTCATGTTCAGAACCGTTTCATACATAATGTAAGGGATTCAACCAAAAGTTCCATTTTTTCCTTCAGGTTACTCTTTATCTATCTTTACCAAAACGAATGTCTTATTTATTTTTATTATTTTCTTCTATATTTATTTATGTGTTCCAAAATATAGTGTCCATATCAAATCAACATTTTTTAGGGGGAAATATTTTTTCTGAAAGGGTTCCCTTCTCAATTCCTTTTAATAATAATGCACGATCTATGAGTACTTTTGGATTTCTCAACCACATTCAAGTTCACTCCATAATATGATTTTAGAAAAAATAAATTTTCTAAAATCACTTTTTTATCATGATAAATTATATTTGTTAATTTATAATATTATAAAATCAATTATTATTTTCTCATTTTAATGAATCATTAAACTCTTCCGTTAAATCACAAAAAATAGTATATTATCTAATGATTCCTAAACACTCATCATACATTTTTTTCAATTCAATTTGATATAATATATAATTTTCCATGTATATTTTCACTCCTTAATTTCCATTTATGTTTTAAATAAATTCATTCATGGTCTCCCTTAGGATATGATCCTTTTTATTCCTTATGATGTAATTCACGATACCCATATCAAACAACCTGTATCCCTTGTGTTTTTGTATAATTCCTCTTACATCATATATTTTAATTAAAACATTATAATGGGTGAACCTTGATATCACCCCATTTCATTGGGTAGTGTTTATTCCAAAGATACATTATGTTGGGATAGGGAGTGTACATGATTCATTTATAGAACTTTGTCCACAATGAGAAATGGTCTTAGTATTTATCCTTGAATCATGATTAAGTGAAGTTATATATTGTTGAAAATTCCTATGATGACATGATTATATGTTTCTAGGTTATACAGGTTATCCTTACTTAATTTTATTCATGTTCCAATCCTTTTATGTCATCATATTATGCATTCTAACTCGTTTTCTAGGTTTTATTCCTATACATATTCCCTTATTGGACTTTTTAGATCATCCTTTCTTTCATGAATTCCCCATGTTATCTTATGAGGATGTAAGAGATCAATTGATTTTATAGGATCAACTTGATCATTAATTAATTTATCCTTTTATTTTGGTTCCATATTTTTTTTAATGTGTCTAATCAAACAAATATACTATAACTTATGATCCTTGTCTTGTAATTTTTGGTTAATTATTTTCAAAATCATGTAATAATATGTGTAAAATGGTTGGGACCCAATAGTTGTTATCCCAGAAATAGCTAGTAATTTTTAAATATTTGGACAATCTAACCTCAGTAAGATCCCAATGGATAATTATATCACCATGGATAAGCTTGATTAGAACCTATGGAATCACAAGTTATGATTTACATTTCCTTTAAAAGTTTATCTTTTTATATTTAATGTTTTATTTAATGTTATTATTATCTAAGTATTCGATCCCTCTAATCACAATCTATTTTACATAGTTAATGGAAGGAAATATATTAACACATTACAATAATAAATGTTATAGGAAATGTGATTATTTCTCTATAAAATGCCAATTATGTTGTGAACAAGTGCATAACACAGCATGATAGTACATTTTCAACGATCCCAATTCATTAATAATAACTTGAATTGTGTATAACTCCCTTCTTATCCTAATACAGGTAAATATTCTATTTAATCCTTAATTTCCAATAGTTGCCCATGGTTTGTGGATATTTTTGTCTCTCATCAAGGAAAAATGGATTAAATCCACTAATAAGATATTTCATATCCTCTAGTGCTTAGAAGAAGAGAAGGTTGTGCTGGAATTTTATCGTTTTGATTCAGAATCCGATCAGCAGTGGAAAATGATCAAGAACATGAAGTTCAAAGTGGAAATTTATTCCATAGAATGGTAAGATTTACTTAAAAAATTCAACAAATATTTTCCCCAAATTTTTTTCTTAAAATGAAAAGGGAGTTCCTTGGGCTGAAGAAAAAGGAAGATGAGTCTATCAAAGAGTATGAAAAAATTTCACAAGACTTATCTAGTTCGCATATGGATTTTTCAGAACACTATAATCAATGTGGATCTCTATTTTAGTAAACTAAAACCATGTCAACAAAAATCATTGGTGATTGAAGTCTTTAACAACTATAAAGAGATCACACATTATTACCTTAAGGATTAAATAGAGATCATAGACCCTTAGTGGTGTCTTCATCCTAAAAAAAATAGAAAAAAAATATATTTATATGGGTGGATGTTTCCCTCGGAATTCGAGGATGACCTCCTGGATGGGAGATTCAAACGTTCTGATCGGTTTCTAACGGGTTTGTTCGTAGAACCGGAAACATCCAATGATTCCACATCCATTTGGACCTACTTTCCAAAGGTAGGCACTCATTAGCTTATGGACTGATGAGGCTTAGAAATTTGCATTGGTCGAGAGGATGAGAGGTCGGACTCATCACACCTTTTTGAGGGGAATTATTGTCTATTTCAGGACTCTCTTTGTAGATTTAAGTTATGTTCGTGAATCCTTATTACATTACCAAGTACAAAATGAGCTTTCCTTCAATTTTGAAAATCAATGATTAAATATGTAAGAAATTTAGATAATCTTTTATATGTATTTGAGGTTCTTCATCAATAGAGAATCATCTATATCTATTTAGAGATTCTTGGTCAATGGTATCCTTCAAAACATTTATATAAAAGTCTCTTGGTCATTATGATGACCAGTCTAGTTTTAAAGTCACTCAGTGGGGAACTTGAAGTTTATTGTTATTCAGAAGGACATTAATTATTTCAGAGTTGGGATCGAACCCGTAGATGGGCTACCTACGTATCCTTTGTTTTGGAAAAGGAATCAAAACCCACGTAGTTCGAATAAGGGAATATGATGTTTATGATTGATGGCTCAAAGAAGGATGTCACAATTACTTTTAAACTCTAAGCTCTCGTGAGTCATGCTCGGTGTGAGAAACAAGAAGTATTGGTAAAAATTAGACAATTGTGCCATCAAAGATGCAATCATAAGAAATGGTTTGGGGCTTATGTATTTATGACTGCCCCGATAAATGAAGATTAGGATTTACTTTAGGGAGAAAATCCAGTAACAGGGTCCACAAAGGTATATGTGCTTCATGGAGATTTGAATACTCTAATTTGGGACTTATTATTGAAAAGGAAGCCCAAATTAGGAGAGGATTGATAACTGGGCTTTACTCCTGAGAAGGAATCCCAGATCAAAAGTAAATTAGGACTGGTTAAGAGAAATTAAGGGACTTGGGGCTTACTCCTGAAAAGGAAGCCCAAAATTATGACTGGGACTTATTCCTAAAAAGGAGGCCCAGGTTAGGGGACTTGGGGATTACTCCTGAAAAGGAAGCCCAAAATTATGACTGGGACTTATTCCTGAAAAGGAGACCCAGGTTAAGGGATTATGGTTTGGGGCTTACTCCTGAGGAGGATGCCCAGATTTGGGAATTTTAAGAATTTGGGGCTTACTCCTGAGGAGGATGCCTAGATTTGGAGGACTCATGACTGGGGATTATTCCTGAAATGGAGACCCAGGTTAAGGGATTAAGGATGAGTTTGAATGAATGAACTCTCAATATTTAGTGACATAAATATATATAAATCACTAGGTTTTGAGAGATATTCCACCGAATTCCTTTCAGATAAGGAAGTCAAATCAATAAATCATGCCATAAATGGCTTTGAAGAGTGTATTGAAGACTGAATCTTGAATAGGAAACGGGTAATGGATTAACAGTGGTAAAATGAGCAAGATGGGTACCCAAAAAGGAAGGGGCACGCAAGTCCTGTAAGGCGCGCAAGTACTGCATGGGCGCGCAAGTATTGGTCGCGCAGGTATGCATGCGTGACACATGGTGTACTTGCGCGACATTCAACCAGCATTGAAATACATGAGCGAATCTTTATTAAACCCTTTATATTCCTCTTGAGATTCTTCCAAAAAAGGTACGCGCAAGTTCTACCGAAAGAATAAGGCGGTGCGCAAGTGTGGTCACTTCCCTTTAGGGCTGGCCAATCAGGCGCGCAAGTGTTGATGAGTTTGAACACTTAGGCCTTCCTCCCTCTCTTTAGATCTTCCGTTCTAGGTAAGAAATTACCTTAGAAGTGCTCCGGAAGCATTGAAAAGAGACTTGGGTGTCGGGAGCTTCAATCCAAGTTTCTGGAAAAAGATCCTCTCGAATGGGGGGCCCACAGGGTCTACATATAGGCAGGAGAAGACCCTGGGCGGTTACCGGGCGGTTATCACTTAGGTCGCGCAAGTCACTTGCGCGACCATAAGGGTGTCGCGCAAGTGGACTTGCGTGACAGTGATAGAACTTGCGCGGTATAGTTTCTTTTGATCCTTTGTTCATGCCATTGTCGATTTTTGATATTTTCTTCAAAGGTTGAATCACTTTGAGCTCAGATATTCCCCTTTTCTGATCTTTAGATTCTGTGATGAAAGGAGCGTCAACAAAAGTCCCCCCTCAGAGTTGGATCCGGAGAGAAATAGAGGATTTGACTCTGAGGAAATCGAATACATCCAAAGGAAAATGGGGCGCACAAGTCTTGATGGTGCACAGGCGGCGTGGAAGTTTGCATCGCGCGGGCATTGAGCGCACTCTGTACGGCACGCAGATAGGCTTCCTGGCCTATAAATACACATATTTTGGCCACGTATTGTCACGACCCGACCTCGGGGCCCATGCCGTGACTACCCCAAGCCCGCCTTCCATAGGCCAGGGGCTGGCGACTAGCACCAAGGCGTATAATCCCGGTAAACAGGGAAGGCATTGCCTTTATAAGTAACAACCACCACAGAGTCAGCAAGCGGAAAGTAACTACAAGTGCAGAAAAGTAAAGGGGGCCGGAATACAAGCCCAACTGAAAGTAAAGTACAACTCGAAAGGGAAAACAGCAACTGAAAGTACAAGCGGCTCCTGGGACGTCCTCCTCGATTCCTACCTGAAGGGTAGGTACAGATGGCTCAGCTCCTGGATCGTCCACCACGGATCCTACCTGAAGGGTAGGTACAGATAGCTCCACAACTCCTCGGGTCCAACTGTCCGCTCCGAGCACGTCCCGCTCAGTGGTCCTCCTCTGGGTACCGACCTACTCCGTAAGCCTCAACCGCAGTCAGTGCTGTCCGTCGTCTGCAACCAACACAACGAAGTGCGGGCATAGCCCGTGCAGGGGTGAGTATAAGATACTCAGTAGGGACCCCGAGACCCTCGAAGGTCTCCCGAAATCCACAAAGGATAAACCACAAGAAGGATACAATCACGAAGTAACATCCAGTATTGATTAGGTATATTCCCATACATATACCTATATCACCAATTTCCGTTCGGCTCCAACACCGAGCCCAAGAACAACCCAATCCACAAGAAGAGTAAACAGTAAATCCACACAGGATAACAGTACAAGTTCACACAGTTTATAACAAGTTATGAAATCAACGGATAACTATTACCCAGGTATATGCCCATACATATACCTAAGTTATCAAGCGACCCAACTCAATCATGAGGAAACACAAAGATCATTGACTCAGCTCAAACCAGGATTTTTATTATCGAAACCGTAGCTGCTGAAGAGCCCCAACTCTGAAGTGTAAAGTGGTCCTGTCACGACTCCGAGGTACTGCTCACTAACCTAAGACTGCTGAAGTACTCCTCCTGTCGAGTACCGCGGGTCTGCTGCCAACTACCGGGCGCTCCGTCCGCTGAGGGTCTGCTGCCAAATACCGGGCGCCCACCCAGATAGCCTACTGAGGTACCTCTCCTGTCGAGTACCGCGGGTTTGCCGCCAACTACCAGGCGCTCCGTCCGCCGTGGGTCTGCTGCCAACTACTGGGCGCTCTGTCCACTGGGCTAGTTGACTCACTCCAAGTCGAGTCGGTCAAGCAGTCGTCAGGTCTCAGTCATCTACACGGTCTCCGTACTCCGCACGCACGTCTCCACCGTCGCGGGTCTGTCGCTACAACCAAGCGCACACACTCCGTAGAGTATCGCGGGTCCGCCGCTACAACCAAGCGCACACACTCCGTAGAGTATCGCGGGTCCTCCGCTACAACCAAGCGCTCCACCGCCAAGGGTCTGCTGCTGCATCCAAGCGCACCACCACTTTCAAGTACCACGGGTCCGCCGCTACACCCAAGCGCTCCACCGCCCAAGGTCAACAGAAGATTCAGCTCACACAGGTTCGGTAGCACTGTTCCACGTAGGATCGCTGAGTGTTGTAGTCGTCGTCGTCGAATCCACATAGGATCTCTGTACTGTCGTCGTCGCAGTCACAGTAGCAGTCGTAGCTGTAGTAGTCACAGTAACAGTCGCAGCCAGCACTAGGGTTCCCGCACACCGCAAGCTCGTTTGGAGGGTCCGCCCCACGAGCTGAGAGGCTGATACATCAACTGTCACGAAGACTAGAGTTGATGTATCCAAAAGTTCCGTATCGTCAACAGGAACTCAACGCAACAGACGGCGCGTCGATCGGACGCCCGGTCTGAGAGTTATAGGTATTTTCGTCTCCGGGGCCCGGTTGGTTTTTAAGGCAAAACCAACCCGACCGTACTCCACCTGCGTCCAAACTTCGGGCGGAGTATGCCAAAAGATCCGTCTCACTAAGAGGAACACAACGCGACTGATGGCACGTCAATCAGACGTCCGAAGCTCAAGATATGAGGGTTTCCGCTCCGAAGGCCCGGTTGGTTTCGTGAACGAACCAACCCGAACGAACTCAAAGTAAACCGAAACCTCGAGTGCGATATACCGAAACGACCGTCTCGATCCAAGGATCGCGTTGCCGCAGACGGTTCGTTGATCGGAGGTCCGAGGCTCAAGTTATGGGCCAAAAACCAATTCTGGTTCGAAACGGGGGGTCCGGGTCCGGGCCGACCCGGCCCGACCCCCCCCCCCCCCCCCCTGGGACGGCGCGGTGGCCGGCGGCGGTGGCCGGCGGCGGCGCGGCGGCGCGCGGTGGCGGCGCGGCAGCGCGCGGAGGCGGCACGGCGGCGCGCTGGGGCGGCACGGCGGCGCGCTGGGCGCGCAGGCGGTGCGCGGGTGAGACCCCCGCCTCCCCGTTTTTCCCCTGGCGGCGCGGCACGTGCCGCGCCGGTTTTAAGAAAAACCGCCCCCTCACATGAGGGGGCCTGCTTTTGAGCGGATCCGGGGGGTGGCGCTGCCCCCCCCACCCTTCTAATGAAAACCGGCCCCCAATTTAATTGGGGGCCATTAAAGGTTAACCGGGGGAAATTAATTCCCCCGGTTTGACTTCCTTCCCGCCGGCCCGACCTGGCCGGCCGGTTCCCTTTCGTCTTCGGACACCGGCGGCCCGGTTGGCCGCCGGTCTTCTCGATCCGCCGCGGCCCGGAACCGGCCGCGGCCTTCGTCGTCCGGCGCGGTGCGACGACACCGCGCGCCTTCGCCGCGGCCCCGCTCCGGCCGCGGCGCCTTTGTTTTCTCCTCCGATGCGGCGCGGCGGCGTTGCATCCAACGGTCGCACTTCCTTTACTCCACCGCGGCCAACGGGCCGCGCCTCATTGCTCCGGAGGCTTGTTCAGTCCGGCTGTGGGAGACCACCACGGCCCTCGTCGTCCGGAGTGGCGCATCAAACTTGCGCACTCCCATGAAGCCCTCTACGTCCTTGCGCGGTGTCACGGCACCGCACCGCCTCCTCTTCGATCCACGAGTAATCCAACAACAAGGATTGGGAGGAGGATCGACCGTGTTGGTACGGTCCGATCCCCTCCCATGTGAAAGATAACAAGTGGTCCAATAATTTATTTACGAAGGCGTAAATTAAATTAAGAATAAAGTTACAACCCCTACCTCGAAGGAAGTTCGCGGAGCTCGTTAACGATCCGTGAAGGACGAGCGTCGCGGAGATCGGACATCACGGAGGTCGGTCGTCACGGAAGAAGACGTCGTCGGCATCGCGGTAGACGGACGCGGGTTCGTCGTGAGAGGCACGTCGCGGAAAGTGTGTTGCGGCGTCGGACGTAGGTTCGCCGCGGAAAGCACGTCCCGGAGAGGATGCGTTGCGGCGTCGTGGAGGAAAACCAACGCGTTGCAGTCCGACGTCGTGGAAGAAGGACGCCGCGTTCTTCGTGAAGTTGAGTGTTCTTCGTGATGTTAAGCGTTCTTCGTGATCTTCGTCAGAGATGAAGAAGAAGAAGAAAATGCTCTCCACCTCTCAAGGAACAAAGGGACTAACCCAAAAAAAATAACAAATTAAGCTCATACTTAATTTATTAACACAACACCAACCTTTGAAATTCAAGAGTTTGAATTTCAAAACTTTAATTAAACTCACTTATTAATGACATAAGTTATAACCTAAGTTTACATCATTAATTGTGAGTTGGGGAGGGTTAGAGAATATGAAGGGGTGGGGTTCGTGTGGGCCCCACCACCCACTTAACCTCCCAAGGGAAGTTGGGTTGTCACCCAACTTCCACCCAAAGGATAAAAACACTTAAGGAAGATAAAAATAAAAATTGAAGTTAAATTTTTATTTTAACATTCACAATTTTATTTTTTTACAACTCCCCTCGTGTAAACGCAACTTCGGGAAAGGTCTCCTTAAGCGAATATCGGCGCTGCGAGTTCATCGGTGCCCTCAGATTTCAATTCCGAGCACCGGATCAAAAGTTAGGAAAACCCGCTCGTTCGTTCACTGAACGTACCCGAGCCAAACTTCGGAAAATGATTCCGGGCACTCCGGGCCTCGGAATCAGGTGCCGTCTGAAACCGCGCTCTAGTAAAATTCTAAAGAAAATTAAGAAAAAATTTCCCTTGAATTTTACGGGTCTTTACATTACTCCCACCTCAGGGCTTTACGTCCCCGTAAAGCTTCAACTCACACATAAGGGAAACAAGGTAGTACTGAGCACGCAACTGAGCTTTACGCTTCCATATGCTCACATGAAGATCTCGTGCTACCCGAGAAGCACCCCAGAGGAAGCAACCGTTCACGTAGATCATGCTCCTGTCGATCCTCGATCTCTACTAGAACCTCTGTGCTTGTCGCCCTGTCATCGACGTCCAACTCCCCGGGGTCGATGACGTGTGAAGAAACATACACGTATCTCCACAGCTGAGACACGTGGTGGACATTATGCACCCGGTGCGACTGAGGTGGTAGGGTCAAGCGGTAAACCTCCTCGCCTACCCTGCTGAAGATCAAAAGGGTCCATCGAACTTCGGAGATAACATGCCGCCTCGGCCACATCTCTGAAACCTCATCGGGTTGAGACCGTATAAGAACGTGTTCATCACCCTCGAATTCAAGAGGTTTCCCTTTTTAGGTTAGAACTGAAACTCAAAACTCCTGCTGCCACAAGGGTAGGGTTGACCAACTCAAGAGTGATCGGTTACACCCTCTTATGCCTGAGTTTAACATGTGCTGCCCAGGGTTTCCTTTTCGCCGACCAAGGAAAACTCATTCCGACGTTTGCCTAAAACAGTCAACCGGGGTATGATTTGTGAATCAAAACCATACCCAGATCAACGTCGTAAGGCCTCTACGCTGCCACCAAGAGATTCCAACCGAAACTCTCGCCTCGAGGTCAAATCACACCGTCGGCGTAAGTGTGATCATCGAGTCTCCTCCCAATGGTATCTCCAGACGTGAGGGTCAAGTCTACGGCTTACCCGGAACCTCAAGGTCTGGGACATGATTCGTGGAAGGGTAGAATGATTGGTTCCTATGTCTATAGATATGACAGCTCGTAGTAGACATAATTCGTACCCCGAATCATTCTTAGAGCTCCTGGGTCACACTCCTTGACCGCAAAGCAGCTACTCTCCTCCCCAGCCCTCCTGCTCCCTGAGCCTGGCGGGGACTACTAAGTCGGGTGGTCGTAACATGTCGAAATGTACACCACCACATGCTGCTCTCCAAGCTCCGCTTCCACGTCTGCTACCCTGCAGATTCATCTGTCCTTAGCACTTCCTACTCCTAGAACATTTTACACGCCCGAGTCTCTGAGACTGGCGCTAGTTTCCTGCCTTTCACTGCTAATGTTCACAACCACAAAGGTTCTCTCTAGCATCCTAGCATAGGTAGAAATGCATAGAGGAAAAGTAATGGTTCAGATGTCCTTTAGACACACTTCACTCAGAAGTTCGAGTCTAAAGAACTGGTCACAACGTAACCAACGAGTACCAAGATTGATTGGTAAGCCACGTTGAGTGCTCTGCTTCCGACATGTCATACTGTCAAAGCTGTATTAGCACCAGAAAACTCACAACCACCTCCTCAAGCCAGTCCTCAGCTGCCTACGAGTCAGGATCACCTCGAAACTTGAGGGATATCTGGTGCTAAAACATATGTAAGGCACTAAGCCTGTGAGTCTCTGCTACCGGTACCGCCGGTAGTGTATGCTGACCAACAGGTAGTGACATAGTTGGCGCACTACCCGTAGGTACTATCCCAGGTATCGGTTCGCGTAACGAAGCCTCATTACTATAAGGACCAACCTCATGGTCACTCACTGGAAACAACAGGAGCTAAGATCATCATCCGCTCTACTAGTATCCAAGCTAGGTGTAGAACTCTAGCAACCGCCCCCATCCAGTCCACTGCTGCCTGGGAAATCTGTCTCGCCTCGTATCCTCAGAGGCCTCTACTGCTGGAAATCGTGCATCGCGCTCTGCTAGCGTGCATCGTCAGCTAGTGGCATCCTCTGCCTAACGGGTGGTGGTGCTGCTGGTACACCACCCGATGGTGCCAACACTGAAAAAGAGCCATGCACCGGAGTCTCGCTGCTCGGTGGGCCATCATCGAGAACTCTCTCGGAACTCCAGCTAACTATCTGCATGGTGACATCCTGAACAGTTGTGTCACGGTCAACGATTTATACCTGGTGAGTTGACCTGGTTTGAGCTGACTTTAAACCTTTTTGGAAACACACACGCAATCAGTGTTTTCGTGCATTAAGTCGGAAATCAGAAGTCAGGGTCCTGGTGTACGGATACGTCGGCCGCCGCACCAACACTGGACTCCCTGGACTGATAACCACACTCAATACACTAAACACTATTGCTTCACATAGAAAAAAAGATCAGAGTCTGCGGTAGAACCGACCCCTCTGATACTAATTTGTCACGACCCGACCTCGGGGCCCGTGCCGTGACTACCCCAAGCCCGCCTTCCATAGGCCAGGGGCTGGCGACTAGCACCAAGGCGTATAATCCTGGTAAACAGGGAAGGCATTGCCTTTATAAGTAACAACCACCATAGAGTCAGCAAGCGGAAAGTAACTACAAGTGCAGAAAAGTAAAGGGGGCCGGAATACAAGCCCAACTGAAAGTAAAGTACAACTCGAAAGGGAAAACAGCAACTGAAAGTACAAGCGGCTCCTGGGACGTCCTCCTCGATTCCTACCTGAAGGGTAGGTACAGATGGCTCAGCTCCTGGATCGTCCACCACGGATCCTACCTGAAGGGTAGGTACAGATAGCTCCACAACTCCTCGGGTCCAACTGTCCGCTCCGAGCACGTCCCGCTCAGTGGTCCTCCTCCGGGTACCGACCTACTCCGTAAGCCTCAACCGCAGTCAGCGCTGTCCGTTGTCTGCAACCAACACAACGAAGTGCGGGCATAGCCCGTGCAGGGGTGAGTATAAGATACTCAGTAGGGACCCCGAGACCCTCGAAGGTCTCCCGAAATCCACAAAGGATAAACCACAAGAAGGATACAATCACGAAGTAACATCCAGTATTGATTAGGTATATTCCCATACATATACCTATATCACCAATTTCCGTTCGGCTCCAACACCGAGCCCAAGAACAACCCAATCCACAAGAAGAGTAAACAGTAAATCCACACAGGATAACAGTACAAGTTCACACAGTTTATAACAAGTTATGAAATCAACGGATAACTATTACCCAGGTATATGCCCATACATATACCTAAGTTATCAAGCGACCCAACTCAATCATGAGGAAACACAAAGATCATTGACTCAGCTCAAACCAGGATTTTTATTATCGAAACCGTAGCTGCTGAAGAGCCCCAACTCTGATGTGTACAGTGGTCCTGTCACGACTCCGAGGTACTGCTCACTAACCTAAGACTGCTGAAGTACTCCTCCTGTCGAGTACCGCGGGTCTGCTGCCAACTACCGGGCGCTCCGTCCGCTGAGGGTCTGCTGCCAAATACCGGGCGCCCACCCAGATAGCCTACTGAGGTACTCCTCCTGTCGAGTACCGCGGGTTTGCCGCCAACTACCAGGCGCTCCGTCCGCCGTGGGTCTGCTGCCAACTACTGGGCGCTCCGTCCACTGGGCTAGTCGATTCACTCCAAGTCGAGTCGGTCAAGCAGTCGTCAGGTCTCAGTCATCTACACGGTCTCCGTACTCAGCACGCACGTCTCCACCGTCGCGGGTCTGTCGCTACAACCAAGCGCACACACTCCGTAGAGTATCGCGGGTCCGCCGCTACAACCAAGCGCACACACTCCGTAGAGTATCGCGGGTCCGCCGCTACAACCAAGCGCTCCACCGCCAAGGGTCTGCTGCTGCATCCAAGCGCACCACCACTTTCAAGTACCACGGGTCCGCCGCTACACCCAAGCGCTCCACCGCCCAAGGTCAACAGAAGATTCAGCTCACACAGGTTCGGTAGCACTGTTCCACGTAGGATCGCTGAGTGTTGTAGTCTTCATCGTCGAATCCACATAGGATCTCTGTACTGTCGTCGTCGCAGTCACAGTAGCAGTCGTAGCTGTAGTAGTCACAGTAACAGTCGCAGCCAGCACTAGGGTTCCCGCACACAGCAAGTTCGTTTGGAGGGTCTGCCCCACGAGCCGAGAGGCTGATACATCAACTGTCACGAAGACTAGAGCTGATGTATCCAAAAGTTCCATATCGTCAACAGGAACTCAACGCAACAGACGGCGCGTCGATCGGACGCCCGGTCTGAGAGTTATAGGTATTTTCGTCTCCGGGGCCCGGTTGGTTTTTAAGGCAAAACCAACCCGACCGTACTCCACCTGCGTCCAAACTTCGGGCGGAGTATGCCAAAAGATCCGTCTCACTAAGAGGAACACAACGCGACTGACGGAACGTCAATCGGACATCCGAAGCTCAAGATACGAGCGTTTCCGCTCCGAAGGCCCGGTTGGTTTCGTGAACGAACCAACCCGGTTGAACTCAAAGTAAACCGAAACCTTGAGTGCGATATACCGAAACGACCGTCTAGATCCAAGGATCGCGTTGCCACAGACGGTTCGTCGATCGGAGGTCCGAGGCTCATGTTATGGGCCAAAAACCAATTCTGGTTCGAAACGGGGGGGGTCCGGGTGCGGGCCGACCCGGCCCGACCCCCCCCCCCCCCTGGGACGGCGGCGGCGCGCGGAGGCGGCGCGGCGGCGCGCGGAGGCGGCACGGCGGCGCGCTGGGCGCGCAGGCGGTGCGCGGGTGAGACCCCCGCCTCCCCGTTTTTCCCCTGGCGGCGCGGCACGTGCCACGCCGGTTTTAAGAAAAACTGCCCCCTCACATGAGGGGGCCTGCTTTTGAGCGGATCCGGGGGGTGGCGCTGCCCCCCCCCCCCCTTCTAATGAAAACCGGCCCCCAATTTAATTGGGGGACAATAAAGGTTAACCGGGGGAAATTAATTCCCCCGGTTTGACTTCCTTCCGGCCGGCCCGACCTGGCCGGCCGGTTCCCTTTCGTCTTCCGACACCGGCGGCCCGGTTGGCTGCCGGTCTTCTCGATCCGCCGCGGCCCGGAACCGGCCGCGGCCTTCGTCGTCCGACGCGGTGCGACGACACCGCGCGCCTTCGCCGCGGCCCCGCTCCGGTCGCGGCGCCTTTGTTTTCTCCTCCGATGCGGCGCGGCGGCGTTGCATCCAACGGTCGCACTTCCTTTACTCCGCCGCGGCCAACGGGCCGCGCCTCATTGCTCCGGAGGCTTGTTCAGTCCGGCTGTGGGAGACCACCACGGCCCTCGTCGTCCGGAGTGGCGCGTCAAACTTGCGCACTCCCATGAAGCCCTCTACGTCCTTGCGCGGTGTCACGGCACCGCACCGCCTCCTCTTCGATCCACGAGTAATCCAACAACAATGTTTGGGAGGAGGATCGACCGTGTTGGTACGGTCCGATCCCCTCCCATGTGAAAGATAACAAGTGGTCCAATAATTTATTTACGAAGGCGTAAATTAAATTAAGAATAAAGGTACAACCCCTACCTCGAAGGAAGTTCGCGGAGCTCGTTAATGATCCGCGAAGGACGAGCGTCGCGAAGATCGGACATCACGGAGGTCGGTCGTCACAGAAGAAGACGTCGTCGGCATCGCGGTAGACGGACGCGGGTTCGCCGCGAGAGGCACGTCACGGAAAGTGCGTTGCGGCGTCGGACGTAGGTTCGCCGCGGAAAGCACGTCGCGGAGAGGATGCGTTGCGGCGTCGTGGAGGAAAACCAACGCGTTGCAGTCCGACGTCGTGGAAGAAGGACGCCGCGTTCTTCGTGAAGTTGAGTGTTCTTCGTGATGTTAAGCGTTCTTCGTGATCTTCTTCAGAGATGAAGAAGAAGAAGAAAATGCTCTCCACCTCTCAAGGAACAAAGGGAATAACCCAAAAAAAAATTAAGCCCATACTTAATTTATTAACACAACACAAACCTTTGAAATTCAAGAGTTTGAATTTCAAAACTTTAATTAAACTCACTTATTAATGACATAAGTTATAACCTAAGTTTACATCATTAATTGTGAGTTGGGGAGGGTTAGAGAATATGAAGGGGTGGGGTTCGTGTGGGCCCCACCACCCACTTAACCTCCCAAGGGAAGTTGGGTTGTCACCCAACTTCCACCCAAAGGATAAAAACACTTAAGGAAGATAAAAATAAAAATTGAAGTTAAATTTTTATTTTAACATTCACAATTTTATTTTTTTACAACTCCCCTCGTGTAAACGCAACTTCGGGAAAAGTCTCCTTAAGCGAATATCGGCGCTGCGAGTTCATCGGTGCCCTCGGATTTCAATTCCGAGCACCGGATCAAAAGTTAGGAAAACCCGCTCGTTCGTTCACTGAACGTACCCGAGCCAAACTTCGGAAAATGATTCCGGGCACTCCGGGCCTCAGAATCAGGTGCCGTCTGAAACCGTGCTCTAGTAAAATTCTAAAGAAAATTAAGAAAAAATTTTCCTTCAATTTTACGGGTCTTTACACGTATAGCATCTGAACCCAAATTTCTCTAGCTCTCGCCGCGCAAGCTATCTTCACCGCACAAGTCTCTTTTTTCCACTGTTTCCTCGCTGTAGCGCTACTCTCAAGGTAATAGGACTTGCGCGGTGATACATGTGCGACACAATCTTGCGCAGCACATGTAACACTTGCGCGACATCTCCATACTTGCGTGCCTTAATGCCTTAGCCATTTTTTTGGATTTCTTTCACAAAGTTTGTGAAAAATCAATCCATTTATGAATTAATTTATTCAACTCTTGTGCAGAATTAATGGCTATTAGACCCGGATTAATTGATGAACAGGCTAGCTGGCGGATAGATGATATTATGAGCATCATTGGCCATGATTATTATACTGTCAAAGATAGCACTCTTCTGAATTTGGCTATGTATCTGAATAAATATCATCTCAACTTTCCTGAAAGAACTTATCTACCTTTGTATGGCTATGGCCATCTACAAGAAGTCACTATTCCGGAAGTAAATAATTATCTTCCATTATCATGGTTTCAGAATTATATCAACTTTGATTCAACAAATATCTCAGGTGGAGGAGTATTTATAAATGCTTGAACAGTGGAGAAGGCCTATGTGATGCATCATTTCCCTTGCACAGCTGATCTGAAAAAACATACACCTGATCTTCAACCACATTGTCATCCTTCGATCTTCCGAAATGCTCAGATGGATCAATCCAAAGGCTGGAAGAAAAGTTGGGACTTCTGTCCTGGGGGAGGTGTGAAGCCAACTTGGATGTGGGCATACTGGGTGCGACAGACCTGCGCAGAGTTTATCGAGGATATGAATAGAGCTGCAATATACGAGGCTGTCTAGGTTGGGAAAACATATGTTTACAGACATGATAACTTCGTGCAAGAGATACTCATCCACTAGAGCCCAACAACTAATTCTTTCCATCTAACTCATGGAGAAGTAGGTATCAGTTTGTGGGATGTCCACAAGATCTCAGGGGCTCCAATTTTGGGCGATATGTATGATGAATTCATTCCTCCCAAGGTGACTTGGAATGATTCGGAGAAGACTCCTACTTTAGCTCAAGAATTATTTAAGATCTTCCACAGGCTCAAGAGTTTAGAGACCTCATTAACTCATTTTAGAAAAGATATTCATCCGGAAGAATGGATGAATGTATTTTTTATTGAGAAGAAAGAGATGGAACTAAAAGAAAAAGGATCCAAGAAAAAGAAATCCAAGGATACCAGGCCCAAACGTCCTACCACCTGTCCAAAACCTGAGAAGAGAGGAGCTCCTAGCACATTCGGGACAACTCTAGAAGCAGGAGAGTTTGAAAAGTGGGGATATGAAGTGAATAAAAGAATTACAAAGAAGACTCGTCTGGCAGGTTTCTTGGCAATGTGGCTCAGTGTTTCTCTCTTGCCGGTCAGAGATTAGAAGGGAGGCGTTAGGCCAAGGACCTTCGTCATTGCGGCAAAGTTGGCTGAGGGAAAAATGGTTGGGTTAGCTACCCCCATTTTAGCAAATATTCACAGGAGTTTAATTCATGTCTTCATTGGTAAATCTACTTTAAGAATAGTGGGACCATTCCAGGTTTTGTGGAGATGGATCGCCACTCACTTCAGGACTTACAATGTACAGAATGGATTACAAATTCCTGGAAGCTCCTTCAAACCGTCAGAGCAAGAATTATCTGGAATTACTCCATTAGATGTTAATGGTTATGACATGAATGTGAGGCTGAGAATGATTAAGGAATTAAACTTCTATCCCTATGGAAGTCCGCCATCCGGGCGGTTTGTTGATGATGGGACATCCAATTTGGATTTGAGGGCATACATGCTAGCTTTCAGGGATGGTGTGTTAGTAGCCAGGATTGATGGAGAGATCATATGTGAGGCCTATGATCCATATATATTTGAACGCCAATTCAAATGTCTGCATCATATTGTTGTATCCCCTCCGGTACATGCCAGGTTAGAGCAACATCCGATGGTTGCTCGACAACTATGGATACTGACATCAAAAGAGAAGACTGTGGCATTATTTGATCTACCAGTTGAAAAAGCGGCACATAATTTGACCACATATTATGCAAAACAATGTATATCATCATACCCCAAAGGGATATTGAATCACCCAGCATATCAAGTGGGAAAGAGGAAGAGGACTGTAGAGAAAGAAACCCTTCCTCGTGAAGGTGATGCTTCCTCAACTGAAATTGTTTCAACAGAATCCTCTTCTAGAACTGATTCACCGGATTATCATGATGGGGGTGAAGAGGCACAACCGGTAGAAAAGAGGTTTCGTGCCCGATATAATCCTCCGTCCATAATTAAAAGACCCACTCCATCTACTCCTGATGAGTTGTTTCATTGTAGTAATTTTAATCACTTCCACTTTATAAAGAAATAAGTCTTACTTTCTTATTCTCGATCTGTAGCTGCAGGAGCTGGGAAGAAATTAAAGTCAAAAATTGTAGGACCTTTCTCACAGCCTTCATATCTAAGACCAAAGGTTGTTCAGCTATGGCAGGGCTTATACTGTGGTACTGAGACCGCCTGGATGGATTTCTGTGAGGGCCTACAACTTCCTGGAATAGGAAATCTTATGGCTTCTAAAAATCTTCAATACGAAGATAACCCTAATGAAGTGCGAGATTACATCAGAGTGCTGGAAATGCTCATATATTCCACTGATGACTCTGTTCCTATCACCAGGAGGGTGAAGGAAATGATTGATCGCGGTGCCACTGAGGGGGCTGGTGGTTCTGGAGATGAGGAATGGAAAGAGTATGTGGCTCCTGAAGATGTAAGTTTTCTTTACTTATTTGCTTTGCAACTTGATTTCAGTTGAAGCATTGTTACTTAAGAAGTTATTTTCTTCATCTTGCATCTTGAAAAGAAAGGAACTGGGGTTCCTTCGCCACAGTATAGACCTGGTGGTACTGCTATCGGGGCTGCTGCTGATTCTCCTCGCGAACCAGGCGAGATATCTCCAGGCCAGCAGGCCATGAATGAGGCGCTGGACATAGCCTTCCATTCTCCAATCCAAGTGCCTATAAGGGAGACTACTGATACTCCAAAAAAACAAAAGAAGAAAAGGCAAAGAAGGAGGAAATCCACAGCTAAACGCTTCGTTAGCAGCGGTAAGTCCTTCGAACAATCATGAGTTTATACCCATAATCACATGGTTACTCATATTTCTGAGGATTGCAGGGGCTTCTTCAATTTACCCCTTGAGGGAAGGGACTGATCCTCCTTCAAAGGCCGTGGAGGGTGCTGTAGAACAATCACAGACCCAAGCTGACTTGGCAGCTCCTGGAGAAGAGCTAGCATCCATTCCCAGAATTCCTCCTGCTGCTGAAGATGTTGTCCAGGGTCAGGGGTTGCAGGATGCAAGTCAGCAAGAAGATGTAGCAAATGCTCCCACTGGTTAGACTAACCAGGATTTTGAAATATCATTGGATGAAAGGATGAATCAAGGAATGACTTTCAAAGAATTTTATGATCATGCTATGTTGTCATGTGATTTAGAAGACCTTGGGCGTGAGTGCTACCCTTCGCCCAGAATTTTTTTTACATTTACACTTCTAACCATGACTGAAAACAATATGCAGTTTCTTCCGTAGAAGCTGCCGAACTACCAATGCCTGAAGAGGGTGTGAACATTGATGTCAATCCTACCATTGCAGAAACATTAGCTCAAGTAGAGCTAAACCCAATAAACCGTCCTGAGACCCATCTTGAAATTCCTGTTGAGACCGGGAAAGATGGGGAGAAGTCTTTTGAGGTTGTTGAACCATCCTTGGGTAAATGATATCAATATTTGTGATTATACTGTATTCGCAATACAATATATTCTTTTGTAATGCATTGAAGCTAACTAAATCTTTCAATTAATCATGCAGGGCCATCAACTGTAATGACTAGATCCGGAGGTGAGGCCTCAGCCTCTGCCCCAACAGGAATTGAATGTGAAGAAGAACAAATCAGGGGGGGAAAGTAGGATAGGGCACTTCTTTAAGTGCATTAATTCCAAATTACATGCCCCCCTCCGACGATGATGTTGAATCAGATCCAGATATTCTTAAAGCGTTCATCTTTTCATGACGTAAGGCATGGAACAACATATGGAACATCATATCTTGGGTGCCTTTAGAAGAGCTACCATCGAAAATTCCTTGATTGTCATCCCAATTTGTTATACTAGGACTTGGTGGTTTTGGATATGAAAAGATCCACGCCACGGTGAAAGAGATCATTTTCAGGAGGGATCAGGCACAAAAAAGTCGCGAAGATTTGATCAGAGTGAAACTGTCAGTCAACATAGGCGAATTTGAGGCTGCGGTATCCCAAGCTGAAGCTGATTATGCTGCCAAGATGAAGTAGCAGAAGCATAAAATCAAAGAAAAAGTCGTCCATCAAGTGAAAATCCAGCAACAGTTAGATGCTGTTATTGGGGAACCTGATCAGCTTAATAAATCATTGGATGAAACTCATATGAATGGCATGAAAGCCATCGCAGATGCTAAAAAGGCACTTCATCAAGCTGAAAAGAGTGAAGCTGGTCAAGTGCACGAGCTTCAAGTAACTACTGATAAATCTCAAGATGTCGTAAATCAAATGAAAAGTTCTGTTGAAAGCCTCTTGTAATTCTTTAAAAAGAGAAGAGACTCCAGTCTGTGGATGTCCTTCTAACTCTTGTGTATTAATGAAAAACACTTTCATCTTCAATCATTTGTACCTGCATTCTTTCACTACCTGCTTCAAATTTACTTAAACCAATGGGCCTACTAAGCATAGTTTGATTTTTTTACTAGGATTATTACAAATAACCCTATAAACTTTGAATCATTTAATTGCTCAATATTACCCAAATCATACAGAATGTATGTTTAGTGAGCTGGAACTTGACTTTTATTCATAGTTACTTTGTCTTTTATGGGCAGTTTAAAGTCATCCATGCCGGACATAAAGGGGCTAATGTTTAAGGTCGAAATAGCTTTGACTGAAATGGATTAGAATTGACACAATTCTTTGAAAATTCATCTGAAAACATACTACCATACTCAAGTATGAGGGAAAATATGTAAGCTATGACTTAAGAATATTTGAATCTGAGGAATGATATGAAAAAGAGCTAAAAGTCATTAGAAGAAGTAGTTTCCAAGAATGAAGTTACCATTATTTATCAAACCCGTTAGGGGGTTGAATTATGCAGGGCCACCTAAGGGCATTGTCTGCATAGTTAAATAAAATAGTATCTTTTGGCTAACAAGTCTGTTATGTAGACTGTTTATGCAAGTCCACCTATGGGCACATGCTGCATAGTCAGGCAAAACGAATTCTCAGAAATTTACTTTCCTAGTGCTAAATGCCAGTGAAAGTTTATGGAGATTCAAATTTTTTAAATATAGAGTTTGCTGTATGGAAAGAGGTACTTGAATATGGAGAAGATATTTCCAGATAAGATTATCGAAGAACTAGATGAATATCACTCCTACAAAGGTCTTACCCAACCGTATGGAATAAGAATAAACCATAGACTTGAATACTTTCAGATCATGAAAAAGGATATGGGAGAAATATGTTAAGGATGGATATTTTTTTTGTGGATCCCTACATACTGTCGTTTAAGACAAATAAGGACAAAAGAGGTATTCTTCCCAAAAATGAAGTTACCATCATTTAAAAAACCCGTTAGGGGGTTCAATTATGCAGGGCCACCTAAGGGAATTGGCTGCATAGTTAAATAGAATAGTATATTTTGGCTAATAAGCCTGTTATGTGGACTGTTTATGCAAGGCCACCTATGGGCACGTACTGCACAGTCAGGCAAAAAAATCTCAGAAGTTTGACATTTTTGTGACTAAAAGTCATGAAAAGGGTTATGAAGATCTGAAAATATTTAAGGTTAAGATTATAACACATAAAGATGGGTATTGTCCAATGTATATAGAGATACATAGGTCAATGATAACCATAATCATGTTGTGGCTGGGTCCTGAATAGAAATTTAGGACTTCACTACATATCTCATAAGAATGAGAATCAAGCCATACGTAGTTCTTGAAATGCAGTTTTACGTCGCGCTGGACGAAACACAGTTTAACGTCATCCGGGACGGAATACAGTTTAACGTCATGCGGGACGAAATACAGTTTAACGTCATGCGGGATGAAAGTATGAGGGATCTTAGTTTAGGGTCATAGAGTTCGGACCATAATAATGAATACACAGTGTGTGTTTTTCTGAGGACTTTTAAGCTAAGGGACTGAATGTGAAATTTGGGATTAGGCCCAAAAGACTTGGGACTGGATTCGAGGGACACTTGAATGTTCCTATGTATCCCATAAGGATGGGAATCAAGCGCACGTAGTTCTAGAACTACCCTTTGTACAAATTTGGTTCGTACATGTGAAGGGTGAAAAGGGACTTTAGTACAATGATGGTTTAACCTGAGAGAAAAAAGTTTAGGCATTACCATGTATGCACGTAGTCTTTTGAAATGAAACATGATTGAAAAATCAATGTAAATAGTGGTTTCCTATCAAATGAGGAAATCAAAGAGTATTGTAGTTTATTGTCGAACCGGACAAAAGTGTTGTATAGTTTAACGTCTTATAACAAAGACGAATAGCGAATCAAATGTAAAGATATTGATTCTAAAGGCAGTTTCACAAATCAACATCATATGAGATGAAGGTGAACTGAAGTGAAGAGATAGATTTTGGGCTTGAACCTTGCGAGGTTGCCTACATACCCATCCTGGAAGGCAAGGATCAAAGTCCGTGTAGTTCAATTAAATAATGAATTAATGATCAAGTTGTTCCTAGGGAAAACGACCTAAAAAATTTTGTTGGGACTTATACATGGTTAGCGGCCCAAAGAGAGTGTTATGGTTGAGGTTTTCTCTAAGCTCACGTGAGTCATACTCGGTGTGAGAAACAAGAGGTAACAACAACCTTAACGATGCATAGTTTAATGTCATGTAGGACATATAAAGGGACTATGCAGTTTAAAGTATTTCAGTTAGGACTATTGGTGTTGCACAGTTTAATGTCATGTAGCAGGGACAAAATACAGTTTAATGTCATGTAGGACGTATCAAGGAATTTCTGTATAGTTTAGCATCATGTAGTTAGGACGATGGGGACAATATAGTTTAACGGCATGTTGGACAAAAAAGGGGGACTGCGTAGTTTAATGTCTTGCAGTAAGGACAAAATAACACACCATTTACGTCATGTTGGACGCATTGGGGATTTTTTCTATAGTTTAACGTCATGTTGGACGAAAGTGAGAATAGTTTAATGTCATATGCATGGACCGTGGATGGTGCAGTTTAATGTCATGCTGGACGGTGGTGTAGTTTAAGGTCATATAGGACCTTTGATGATTATGTAGTTTAACGTCTTTCTGGACGTAAGGGAATTTTATATAGTTTTGCGTCATGTAGTTAGGACATCATAGTTTAATGTCTTGCTGGACGTAAGGGACTTGAAAATAGTTTAGGGTCATATGCATGGACCGTTGATGATGCAGTTTAAGGTCATACTGGACCTAGTTGCAGTCTAAGGTCATACTGGACCATTTAGGGAACTTTTTCACAGTTTAACGTCGTGTGGGACGAAGTTTTAGTTTAAGGTCATACTGGACCATTGCTGTATAGTTTAACGTCATATAGCAAGGAAGAACTGGTGCTACACAGTTTAGTGTCATGTTGCGGGGACATTGAAGGTGACACAGTTTAACATCATGTTGGACGTATGTGCAAATAGTTTAGGGTCATGTTCTTAGACCGTTGCTATATAGTTAAACGTCATATAGCAAGGACGAACAGGTGCCGCACAATTTTGTGTCATGTTGCGGGGACATTGAACGTGACACAGTTTAACGTCATGTTGGACGAATGTGCAAATAGTTTAGGGTCATATTCTTAGACTGTTTCTGTATAGTTTAACGTCATATAGCAAGGACGAACTGGTGCTGCACAGTTTAGTTTCATGTTGCGGGGAAATCTTGTGAATACTTTGTAGTTTATACAAAATATTTCTTCAAAAATTTGGAATTAGTTGGAGTAGTAATGAGTTCTCCATCCATCGAGATTAATGAATAAGCTCCATTGGAGTAGACCCTATATATTGAATAAGGTCCTTCCCATTTTGGCTCAAGTATGGGAGGTTTCTTTCCTGGTATCATTGGAGTTCTGAGAACTAATACCAATTCTCCCTGAATGAATGAACGAAGATGAACTTTTTTGTTAAAAGCTCATGCTATTCGATTCTGATAGATTTCCAAGTGGTGCAAAGTGCACAATCTTTTCTCATATAACCATTACAATTCCTTCAATCGCTTTTGGGATTGCTCATCTTTAGATAACTGATCACAAATGGCTACTCTGAGTGAGGTAAATTGAACTTCAATTGGCAAGACTGCTTCTGTTCCATATACCAACGAATATGGAGTTGACCGCGTTGCATTGCGGGTGGTAGTCCGATAATACCATAAAGCCTGAAAGAGTTTATCAGGGCATGACCTCTTATCTTTATCAACCATCTTTTGCAGTATATTTGAAAGATTCTTGTTAAAGGCTTCTACTTGGCCATTAGCCGCCGCATGACACTGAGATGAATGGTTGGATTTAATGTTGTATTCTTGATACAATTTCTTCACCTCAGAAGAACAGAAGTTGGTGCCGTTGTCCGTCAATATGGTATGAGGGACACCAAATCTAGTAATGATGTTAGACTTGATGAAGATAACAATGCATTTAGAACTGACTTCTTTGAGAGGTACTACTTCTGCCCATTTGGAAATGAAATCAGTAGCAGTAAGAATGTACTTAAACTGCTTGGCCGTAGCGGAAGGGTAAGGTCCCACCACATCCATTCCCCATGTGGAAAATGGCCATGAGTATTTAGCTGTATGAAGCAACTCTGGAGGTTGATGAATGAAGTTGGCATTTACTTGACATGAATGACACTTCTTTCTGAAATTAACACAATCTTGTATCATTGAAGGCCAAAAGTATCCAAGCCTTCGAATTTGATCATACAATCTATGTCCAGACTGGTGGGCACCACAGACTCCTGCATGCACTTCTTTCATGACAGCCATTGTCACTTCACCATCAATGCATCTAAAGAGAAATCCATCAAAACCACGTTTGTAGAGAATTTTCTCTAGGTGTTTTGGGCTATCATAAAGAGTAAAATTGACCACACGTCGCCAGATTTGTTCTTTCTCAGCTCTATCAGGTGGAAGTGTTCCATTTTGAAGGTATTCCCTGATAGGTGACATCCATCCTGTAGTATGACCATACGGTTCAAGAATGGGACTAATTTCATTAATTTCCTCTATTCTGGCTTGATCATAAGGTGAAATTGCACGACGGTGGGCAATACTGATGGTTGTATCGTCCCGATTTGGATCTACTAGAGCTATGGCTATATTAGCCAGTGCATCAGCTTGAGCATTTTGTGATCATGGGACATAAGAAAATGTCGGTTCTGAAGGGAATTCTGCCATTAACTTTCTGACGTAATCATACAAAGGGATTAATTCTTCTTTTCTGATGGCATAATCCCCATTGACTTGTTTGATTACCAAGTCTGAATCACCTTTCACCTTTAAGTGATTCACTTTTTCTTGAAGTGCTAACTCCAATCCTATGATAAGTGCTTGGTATTCGGCTTCATTATTGGTACCAACTTCCCACAATAAAAAGGAATAAGGTAACAATGCCTTATCTGGAGAAATGAGTACAATTCCTAAACCAAATTTGTTGAATTTAGGATTTTTGATTTTCTTCCCTGTTGGACTTCTGGAAGCACCATAAAAATACATTTCCCATGTTAATATCATTTTTCACTACATCCATTATGAGATAGAATCTATTATGGTGATGTAAAATTAATATTGTCAATATCTTAGAAATAACTTCTCTTTTGATGGGTTAATTGAATTATAACCGTTAATAATGATTAATTAAAACACCCACGTTCTATTGGATTTGAACTCATCGAAATAAAAATTTTATATAGAATTTTAAATTAAAATAACATGTATAAATAGTTATTGAATAATATGGAACATATGATGGTTGTCTACCATTTTCCTCATTACCAATAACTAGATACATAAGTCTCATACACTATGCTTTGACTTTATATGTAGAGTCTTCTGATATTTCAAGAAGAGAAGTTTCAATTATTTTTATTGGATCTGCTTTATTATTAATAGAATTATGTTTGAAAAGTCCGTCCAATAAATAATGAAATTTGGGTCTTATAAGAGATTCCTCAACTACATTTTGAGTGTCAATATCACATGTTAATGAACCTTCATGTACTCATTGATTATATTGGATCAAAGGTCCACTATCATGAAGAGTAATGACCCCATTCCCACAACCATCATCAAAATCATAATCTTCTAGACCTAGAATAATTGATCATGGGAAATTCTACCCAATATTAGTTATGTATTGAATAATTGATCTTAGAGTTATTCTATTCACTAGAGACCTGTCTAAAATATATTTATTCTCATCAAACCCACTTGATTCATTATACATAGATTTATATAAAAAATCCATAAGATAAACTACTGTGTTAATCATATATTCATATTCTATCTCTTCCTCAAATAATGGTATGGGTATTTGATAGTAACGTTGTTCAAATTATAGCATAGAAGAGTGTCCCATTCTATTTTCTAGGGATTTATATTTAATATTACATTAATAAAAAACTTCTATCTTAGGCATAAACCATTTTATACGGATTTATTCCCCCCCCCCAAAGAGGTACTAATACCTTAAACTCTAAAATGGGGTAAAATATATTTTGGATAAGGATGACAATTAAACATAGTAGAGGGATTAAAAAATATTTTAAATTTATCCAAGAATACATTGAAAATAGATCTAGAGCATATTCACCATCAGAAAGAGGTATGAGAGATTATGGTGCCTCATAAAATTAATTCCCCCATTACAGGGAAAGATCAAATAATGAATAAACATTTCTAGTAGCCTACATTCAATACGGGGCTCTAATATAGTGAGACCTTTATGTGTAATATTCATAGTTATTTAATCTAGAGAAATAGAATATCCAAATTGGGCATGGTTTATAGGATAATAATTCTAATATTATTCATTCTTATCATTATAAGGTACAACAAAACTATTTTCCTATGGTTTTGATGAAATCTAAAAAAATCCTCATTCAAAATTATCTAAATTCTATCCCTTTTATCTCAATAGATAAATTATAGAAGGTAATATAATTCGTTAAATAAACTCAAGAAAAAATATATTACAATTTTCATTAAACCCTTTTTATATTCCCAAATTAAAAATATAATTATATACAATATTCTGATCAAATTAGTGTAAAAAAATTGACAAATCTGTAAATGAAGTATCCCTTCTTATAATTATGAAATATAGTATAAATTACATAATACCACATATAAAACATATGAAAATATTTCTTATAGATGAATTAATGAAAAAATAGTCATTTCTATAAGTTAAGAAACATTTACCAAAGGAATAATAACTTCACCTTTGGAATAGTGATGTTACCATTAAGAGTAGTAATATGACGAATAGAATAGTAACCTCACCTATAAAATAATAATAAAAATTTGGGCATCTTTTCAATTGTAATATGATATAATTATATCATTTTATAATTAAATAAATGTTTTAGAAATTATTAATTATATGGAGACATTTTTATAAAACATAAATGTTCGGTAAAATTTATAATTAATATAACTATTTAGAAGAAAATATATATTCATAAAATAGACTAATATTTCATATGATTATAATTTCTTTTTTGTGATATAATAAATAATATATGAATGTGTCATATAATCAGTTATAATATTAAAATTGGTATTTTTAAAATAAAAGATAATTTTATTTGTTAATTATTTTTCTCATATTTAAAAAAATTATTTTCTAAAATGGATTTCATTTTTGAAATCTACGTATCTAAAAATGGGTAGGGTGAATTTTTGGTACTTTTCTAAAATATTTAAATTTTTTATGAATTGTGAATTAGATTAATTTGTGTTATTTACAGATTGTAAGTTAGATATACTATTCCATTGGTCATCACATATGTAAGAAGACTAATTTCAGACATCCCAACATTATTTTAATATATTTTTTTATAATTCAAAATCTATTCATAGCCTTGAGAAAAATAATAAACTAGTTAATACAATAATGAGAAAACACCTCTCTCATCCACTAAAAATACCAACCCTCACCACATATTCTCCTAACACCAATTAAGACATAAATTATTTCAATTTTCTTCGTGAATCCTCTCCAAATCCTCTCCCCCAGGTTCAAGATACTTTGGTTTATATAAAACAGAAAAATCTTGTCTATAAGGAGGTTCTCAAGGGGAAAAATTCAAGAGGAAAACACTTCTTACTTTTTCTTTTAATTTCAATTCAAGTTCATTTCTTTTCTTAAATTTTACTCAAATCCCCTTGACCACATGGAATGATTACTCTAGTACCATTTATATACAGGAATTATATAGTGATAATGGATTATCCAAAATCAATTTTATTCGCCTCTTTCTTTTATTCTAAAAATGAAAATTTCGTTCGTGTGGTGTCGATTTACTACCTTTGTGGATGCCATGATTTCAACTTTCAATATCGCCTTCATGGATTCCCATAAAAAAATTTGTGGTTAAAAAATATTATAACATATGTATTAAAACAAATTTAACGTTCTTGATTACATATATATATATGTGATAATTAATAATATAACAAAACTAGTTTGTGATGATAAAAAAATGTCAAATTCATCTAAATGATTTACAATAAAGTTTTATCTAACAAATCTACAACAATTATTGAAAAAAGTTATATATAGTATCATTAAAACATAATAATGTTCATTAATAACATATAATTTCAATTTTGGAGATTCATCCCCTTTTACATGAACTTTCATTCATTTAAGCAACTGAACTGATCATAAAAACCAAGGAAATGAACAATCAAGAACAATGGATTGAGTTATATAGCTCATAAAAAAGATCATAAATTGACCTAATTAAATTATATTATATCAAATAAATAAAAAAATAGATTTTAATTAATTTTTTAATTGATTAAATTTGAATATATAATACATTAAGTTCATGTTCAGAACCGTTTCAGACATAATGTAAGGGATTCAACCAAAAGTTCCATTTTTCCCTTCAGGTTACTCTTTATCGATCTTTACCAAAACGAATGTCTTATTTATTTTTATTATTTTCTTCTATATTTATTTATGTGTTCCAAAATATAGTGTCCATATCAAATCATCATTTTTTAGGGGAAAATATTGTTTCTGAAAGGGTTCCCTTCTCAATTCCTTTTAATAATAATGCACGATCTATGAGTACTTTTGGATTTCTCAACCACATTCAAGTTCACTCCATAATATGATTTTAGAAAAAATAAATTTTCTAAAATCACTTTTTTATCATGATAAATTATATTGGTTAATATATAATATTATAAAATCAATTATTATTTTATCATTTTAATGAATCATTAAACTCTTCCGTTAAATCACAAAAAATAGTCTATTATCTAATGATTCCTAAACACTCATCATACATTTTTTTCAATTCAATTTGATATAATATATAATTTTCCATGTATATTTTCACTCCTTAATTTCCATTTATGTTTTAAATAAATTCATTCATGGTCTCCCTTAGGATATGATCCTTTTTATTCCTTATGATGTAATTCACGATACCCATATCAAACAACCTGTATCCCTTGTGTTTTTGTATGATTCCTCTTACATCATATATTTTAATGAAAACATTATAATGGGTGAACCTTGATATCACCCCATTTCATTGGGTAGTGTTTATTCCAAAGATACATTATGTTGGGATAGGGAGTGTACATGATTCATTTATAGAACTTTGTCCACAATGAGAAATGGTCTTAGTATTTAGCCTTGAATCATGATTATGTGAAGTTATATATTGTTGAAATATTCCTATGATGACATGATTATATGTTTCTAGGTTATACAGGTTATCCTTATTTAATTTTATTCATGTTCCAATCCTTTTATGTCATCATATTATGCATTCTAACTCGTTTTCTAGGTTTTATTCCTATACATATTCCCTTATTGGTCTTTTAGATCATCCTTTCATTCATGAATTCCCCATGTTATCTTATTAGGATGTAAGAGATCAAATGATTTTATGGGATCAACTTGATCATTAATTAATTTATCCTTTTATTTTGGTTCCATATTTTTTTAATGTGTCTAATCAAACAAATATACTATAACTTATGATCCTTGTCTTGTAATTTTTGGTTAATTATGTTCAAAATCATCTAATAATATGTGTAAAATGGTTGGGACCCAATAGTTGTTATCCCAGAAATAGCTAGTAATTTTTAAATATTTGGACAAGCTAACCTCAGTAAGATCCAAATGGATAATTATATCACCATGGATAAGCTTGATTAGAACCTATGGAATCACAAGTTATGATTTACATTTCCCTTACAAGTTTATCTTTTTATATTTAATGTTTTATTTAATGATATTATTATCTATGTATATGATCCCTCTAATCACAATCTATTTTTCATAGTTAATGGAAGGAAATATATTAACACATTACAATAATAAATGTTATAGGAAATGTGATTATTTCTCTATAAAATTCCAAATATGTTTTGAACAACTGCTTAACACAGCATGATAGTACATTTTCAACGATCTCAATTCATTAATAATAACTTGAATTGTGTATAACTCCCTTCTTATCCTATAACAGGTAAATATTCTATTTAATCCTTAATGTTCAATAGTAGCCCATGGTTTGTGGATATTTTTATCTCTCATCAAGGAAAAATGGATTAAATCCACTAATAAGATATTTCATATCCTCTAGTGCTCAGAAGAAGAGAAGGTTGTGCTGGAATTTTATCGTTTTGATTCAGAATCTGATCAGCAGTGGAAAATGATCAAGAACATGATGTTAAAAGTGGAAATTTATTCCATGGAATGGTAAGATTTCCTTAAAAAATTCAACAAATATTTTCCCCAAATTTTTTTCTTAAAATGAAAAGGGAGTTCCTTGGGCTGAAGAAAAAGGAAGATGAGTCTATCAAAGAGTATGAAAAAATTTCACAAGACTTATCTGGTTCGCATATGGATTTTTCAGAACACTATAATCAATGTGGATCTCTATTTTAGTAAACTAAAACCATGTCGACAAAAAGCATTGGTGATTGAAGTCTTTAAAAACTATAAAGAGATCACCCATTATTCCCTTAATGATTAAATAGAGATCATAGACCCTTAGTGGTGTCTTCATCCTAATGAAAAAAATAGAAAAAAAAATATATTTATATGGGTAGATGTTTCCCTCGGAATTCGGGGATGACCTCCTGGATGGGAGATTCAAACGTTCTGATCGGTTTCTAACGGGTTTCTTCGTAGAACCGGAAACATCCAATGATTCCACATCCATTTGGACCTACTTTCCAAAGGTAGGCACTCATTAGCTTGTGGACTGATGAGGCTTAGGAATTTTCATTGGTTGAGAGGATGAGAGGTCGGACTCATCACACCTTTTTGAGGGGAATTATTGTCTATTTCGGGACTCTCTTTGTAGATTTAAGTTATGTTCGTGAATCCTTATTACATTACCAATTACAAAATGAGCTTTCCTTCAATTTTGACAATCAATGATTAAATATGTAAGAAATTTAGAGAATCTTTTATATGTATTTGAGGTTCTTCATCAATATAGAATCATCTATATCTATTTAGAGATTCTTGGTCAATGGTATCCTTCAAAACAATTATATAAAAGTCTCTTGGTCATTATGATGACCAGTCTAGTTTTAAAGCCACTCAGTGGGGCACTTGAAGTTTATTGTCATTCATAAGGACATGAATTATTTCAGAGTTGGGATCGAACCCGTAGATGGGCTACCTAAGTATCCTTTGTTTTGGAAAAGGAATCAAAACCCACATAGTTCGAATAAGGGAATATGATGTTTATGATTGATGGCTCAAAGAAGGATGTCACAATTACTTTTAAACTCTAAGCTCTCGTGAGTCATGCTCGGTGTGAGAAACAAGAGGTATTGGTAAAAATTAGACAATTGTGCCATGAAAGATGCAATCATAAGAAATAGTTTGGGGCTTATGTATGTATGACTGCCCAAATAAATGAAGATTAGGATTTACTTTAGGGAGAAAATCCAGGAACAGGGTCCACAAAGGTATATGTGCTTCATGGAGATTTGAATACTCTAATTTGGGACTTATTATTGAAAAGGAAGCCCAGATTAGGAGAGGATTGATAACTGGGATTTACTCCAGAGAAGGAATCCCAGATCAAAAGTAAATTAGGACTGGTTAAGAGAAATTAAGTGACTTGGGGCTTACTCCTGAAAAGGAAGCCCAAAATTATGACTGGGACTTATTCCTGAAAAGGAGGCCCAGGTTAGGGGACTTGGGGATTACTACTGAAATGGAAGCCCAAAATTATGACTGGGACTTATTCCGGAAAAGGAGACCTAGGTTAAGGGATTATGGTTTGGGGATTACTCTTGAGGAGGATGCCCAGATTTGGGAATTTTAAGAATTTGGGGCTTACTCCTGAGGAGGATGCCTAGATTTGGAGGACTCAGGACTGGGGATTATTCCTGAAATGGAGACCCAGGTTAAGGGATTAAGGATGAGGTTGAATGAATGAACTCTCAATATTTAGTTACATAAATATATATAAATCACTAGGTTTTGAGAGATATTCCACCGAATTCCTTTCAGATAAGGATGTCAAATCAAGAAATCATGCCATAAATGGATTTGAAGAGTGTCTTGAAGACTGAATCGTGAATAGGAAATGGGGAATGGCTTAAGAGTGGTAACATGAGCAAGATGGGTACCCAAAAAGGAAGGGGCACACAAGTCTTGTAAGGCGCGTAAGTACTGCGTGGGCGCGCAAGTATTGGTCGCGTAGGTATGCCTGCGTGACACATGGTGTACTTGCGCGACAGTCAACCAGTATTGAAATACTTGAGCGAATCTTTATTAAACCCTTTATAATCCTCTTGAGATTCTTCCAAAAAAAGGACGCGCAAGTTCTATCGATGGAATAAGGCGGTGCGCAAGTGTGGTCACTTCCCTTTAGGGCTTGCCAATCAGGCGTGCAAGTGTTGATGAGTTTCAACACTTAGGCCTTCCTCCCTCTCTTTAGATCTTCCGTTCTTGGTAAGAAATTACCTTAGAAGTGCTCCGGAAGCATTGACAAGAGACTTGGGTGTCAGGAGATTCAATCCAAGTTTCGGGAAAAAGATCATCTCGAATGGGGGGCCCACAGGGTCTACTTATAGGCAGGAGAAGACCCTGGGTGGTTATCGGGCGGTTATCACTTAGGTCGCGCAAGTCACTTGCGCGACCATAAGGGCATCACGCAAGTGGACTTGCGTGACAGTGATATAACTTGCGCGGTACAGTTTCTTTTTATCCTTTGTTCATGCCTTTGTCGATTTTTGATATTTTCTTCAAAGGTTGAATCACTTTGAGTTCAGATATTCCCCTTTTCCGATCTTTAGATTCTGTGATGAAAGGAGCGTCAACAAAAGCCCCACCCCCCTCAGAGTTGGATCCAAAGAGAAATAGAGGATTTGACTCTGAGGAAATCGAATACATCCAAAGGAAAATGGGGCGCACAGGTCTTGATGGTGCAGAGGCGGCACGTAAGTTTGCATCGCGCGGGCATTGAGTGCACTCTGTACGGCGCGCAGATAGTCTTCCTGGCCTATAAATACACAGCTTTTGTCCACGTATAGCATCTGATCCCAAATTTCTCGATCTCTCGCCGCGCAAGCTATCTTCACTGCACAAGTCTCTTTTTTCCACTGTTTCCTCGCTATAGCTCTACTCTCAAGTTAATAGGACTTGCGCAGTGATACATGTGCGACACAATCTTGCGCAGTACATGTAACACTTGCGCGACATCTCCATACTTGAGTGCCTTAATGCCTTAGCCATTTTTTTGGATTTCTTTCACAATGTTTGTGAAAAATCAATCCATTTATGAATTAATTTATTCAACTCTTGTGCAGAATTAATGGCTCTTAGACCCGGATTAATTGATGAACTGGCTAGCAAGCGGATAGATGATATTATGAGCATCATTGGCCATGATTATTATACTGTCAAAGATAGCACTCTTCCGAATTTGGCTATGTATCTAAAGAAATATCATCTCAACTTTCCTCAAAGAACTTATCTACCTTTGTATGGCTATGGTCATCTACAAGAAGTCACTATTCTGGAAGTAAAGAATTATCTTCCATTTTCATGGTTTCAGAATTATATCAACTTTGCTTCAACAAATATCTCAGGTGGAGGAGTATTTATAAATTCTTGAACAGTGGAGAAGGCCTATGTGATGCATCATAGCCCTTGCACAACAGATCTGAAAAAACATACACCTGAGCTTCAACCACATTGTCATCCTTCGATCTTCCGAAATGATCAGATGGATCAATCCAAAGGCTGGAAGAAAAGTTGGGACTTCTGTCCTGGGGGAGGTGTGAAGCCAACTTGGATGTGGGCATACTGGGTGCGACAGACCTGCGTAGAGTTTATCGAGGATCTGAAGAGAGCTGCAATATACGAGGCTGTCTAGGTTGGGAAAACATATGTTTACAGACATGATAACTTCGTGCAAGAGATACTCAACCACTGGAGCCCAGCAACTAATTCATTCCATATAACTCATGGAGAAGTAGGTATCAGTTTGTGGGATGTCCACAAGATCTCAGGGGCTCCAATTTTGGGCAATATGTATGATGAATTCATTCCTCCCAAGGAGACATGGAATGATTCGGAGAAGACTCCTACTTTAGCTCGAGAATTATTTAAGATCTTCCATAGGCTCAAGAGTTCAGAGAACTAATTAACTCATTTTAGAAAAGATATTCATCCAGAAGAATGGATGAATGTATTTCTTATTGAGAAGAAAGAGATGGAACTAAAAGAAAAATGATCCAAGAAAAAGAAATCCAAGGATACCAGGCCCAAACGTCCTACCACCTGTCCAAAACCTGAGAAGAGAGGAGCTCCTGGCACATTCTGGCCAACTCTAGAAGCAGGAGAGTTTGAAAAGTGGGGATATGAAGTGAATAAAAGAATTACAAAGAAGACTCGTCTGGCGGGTTTCTTGGCAATGTGGCTCAGTGTTTCTCTCTTGCCGGTCAGAGATTAGAAGGGAGGCGTTAGGCCAGGGACCTTCGTCATTGCGGCAAAGTTGGCTGAGGGAAAAATGGTTGGGTTAGCTACCCCCATTTTAGAAAATATTCACAAGAGTTTAATTCATGTCTTCATTGGTAAATCTCCTTTAAGAATAGTGGGACCATTCCAGGTTTTGTGGAGATATATCGCCACTCACTTCAGGACTTACAATGTACAGAATGGATTACAAATTCCTGGAAGCTCCTTCAGACCGTCAGTGCAAGCATTATCTGGAATTACTCCATTAGATGTTAATGGTTATGACATGAATTTGAGGCTGAGCATGTTTGAGGAATTCAACTTCTATCCCTATGGAAGTACGCCATCCAGGCGGTTTGTTGATGATGGGACATCCCATTTGGATTTGAGGGCATACATGCTAGCTTTCAGGGATGGTGTGTTAGTAGCCAGGATTGATGGAGAGATCATATGTGAGGCCTATGATCCATATAGATTTGCACGCCAATTCAAATGTCTGCAATAGATTGTTGTATCCCCTCCGGTACATGTCAGGTTAGAGCAACATCCGATGGTTGCTCGAAAACTATGGCTACTGACATCAAGAGAGAAGACTGTGGCATTATTTGATATACCAGTTGAAAAAGCGGCACATAATTTGACCACATATTATTCCAAACACTGGATAGCATCATACCCCAAAGGGATATTGAATCACCCAGCATATCAAGTGGGAAAGAGGAAGAGGACTATAGAGAAAGAAACCCTTCCTCGTGAAGGTGATGCTTCCTCACCTGAAATAGATTCAACAGAATCCTCTTCTAGAACTGATTCACTAGATTATCATGATGGGGATGAAGAGGCACAACCGGTAGCAAAGCGGTTTCGTGACCGATATAATCCTCCATCCAGAATTAAAAGACCCACTCCATCAACTCCTGGTGAGTTGTTTCACTGTAGTAATTTTAATCACTGCCAATTTATAAAGCAATAAGTCTTATTTTCTTATTCTCTATCTGTAGCTGCAGGAGATGGGAAGAAATTAAAGTCAAAAATTGTAGGACCTTTCTCACAGCCTTCATATCTAAGACCAGAGGCTGTTCAGCTATGGCAGGGATTATACTGTGGTACTGAGACCACCTGGATGGATTTGTGTGAGGGCCTACAACTTCCTGGAATAGGAAATCTTACGGCTTCTAAAAATCTTCAATACGAAGATAACCATAATGGATTGCGAGATTACATCAGAGAGCTGGAAATGCTCATATATGCCACTGATGACTCTGTTCCTATCACCAGGCGGGTGAAGGAAATGATTGATCGCGGTGCCACTCAGGGGGCTGGTGGTTCTGGAGATGAGGAATGGAAAGAGTACGTGGCTCCTGAAGATGTAAGTTTTCTTTCCTTATTTGCTTTGCAACTTGATTTCAGTTGAAGCTTTGTTACTTAAGGAAGTTATTTTCTTCATCTTGAATCTTGAAAAGAAAGGAACTGGGGTTCCTTCGCCACAGTATAGCCCTGGTGGTACTGCTATCGGGGCTGCTGCTGATTCTCCTCGCGAACCAGGCGAGATATCTCCAGGCCAGCAGGCCATGAATGAGGCGCTGGACATAGCCCTCCATTCATCAATCCAAGTTCCTATAAGGGAGACTACTGATACTCCAAAAAAACAAAAGAAGAAAAGGCAAAGAAGGAGGAAATCCACAGCTAAACGCTTCGTTAGCAGTAGTATGTCCTTCGAACAATCATGAGTTTATACCCATAATCACATGGTTACTCATATTTCTGAGGATTGCAGGGGATTCTTCAATTTCCCCCTTGAGGGAGGGGACTGATCCTCCTTCAAAGGCTGTAGTGGGTGATGTAGAACAATCACAGACCCAAGATGACTTGGCTGCTCCTGGAGAAGAGCTAGCATCCATTCCCAGTATCCCTCCTGCTGCTGAAGACGCTGTCCAGGGTCAGGGGTTGCAGGACGCAAGTCAGCAAGAAGATGTAGCAAATGCTCCCACTGGATAGAATAACCCGGATTCTGAAATATCGTTGGATGAAATGATGAATCAATGAATGACTTTCGAAGAATTTTATGATCATGCTATGTTGTCATGTGATTTAGAAGACATTGGGCATGAGTGCTACCCTTCGCCCAGAATTTTTTTTTACATTTACACTTCTAACCATGACTGAAAACAATATGCAGTTTCTTCTGTAGAAGCTGCCGAACTAACAATGCCTGAAGAGGGTGTGGACATTGATGTCAATCCTACCATTGCAGAAACATTAGCTCAAGTAGAGATAAACCTAATAAACCGTCCTGAGACCCATCTTGAAAATCCTGTTGAGACCGGGAAAGATGGGGAGAAGTCTTCTGAGGTTGTTGAACCATCCTTGGGTAAAGGATATCAATATTTGTGATTATACTTTATTCGGAATACAATCTATTCTTTTGTAATCCATTGAAGCTAACTAAATCTTTCAATTAATCATGCAGGTCCATCAACTGCAATGACTAGATCTGGAGGGGAGGCCTCAGCCTCTGCCCCAACAGGAATTGAATGTGAAGAAGAACAAATTAGGGGGGGAAAGCAGGATAGGGCACTTCTTTAAGTGCATTAATTCCAGATTACATGCCCCCCTCCGACGATGATGTTGAATCAGATCCAGATATTCTTAAAGCGTTCAGCTTTTCATGACTTAAGGCATGGAACAACATATGGAACATCATATCTGGGGTGCCTTTAGAGGATCTACCATAGAAAATTCCTTGATTGTCATCCCAATTTGTTATACTAGAACTTGGTGGTTTTGGATATGAAAAGATCCACGCCACGGTGAAAGAGATCATTTTCAGGAGGGATCAGGCGCAAAAAAGTCACGAAGATTTGATCAGAGTGAAACTGTCAGTCAACATAGGTGAATTTGAGGCTGCGGTATCCCAAGCTGAAGCTGATTATGCTGCCAAAATGAAGTAGCAGAAGCATAAAATCAAAGAAAAAGTCGTCCAGCAAGTGAAAATCCAGCAACAGTTAGATGCTGTTATTGGGGAACCTAATCAGCTTAATAAATCATTGGATGAAACTCATATGAATGGCATGAAAGCCATCGCAGATGCTAAAAAGGCACTTAATCAAGCTGAAAAGAGTGAAGCTGGTCAAGTGCACGAGCTTCAAGTAACTGCTGATAAATCTCAAGATGTCGTAAATCAAATGAAGAGTTATGTTGAAAGCCTCATGTAATTCTTGAAAAAGAGAAGAGACTCCAGTCTATGGATGTCCTTCTAACTCTTGTGTATTAATGAAAAACACTTTCATCTTCAATCATTTGTACCTGCATTCTTTCACTACCTGCTTCAAATTTACTTAAACCAATGGGCCTAGTAAGCATAGTTTGATTTTTTTACTAGGATTATTACAAATAACCCTATAAACTTTGAATCATTTAATTGCTCAATATTACCCAAATCATACAGAATGTATGTTTAGTGAGCTGGAACTTGACTTTTATTCATAGTTCCTTTGTCTTTTATGGGCAGTTTAAAGTCATGAATGCCTGACATAAAGGGGCTAATGTTTAAGGTCGAAATAGCTTTGACTGAAATGGATTAGAATTGACACAATTCCTTGAAAATTAATCTGAAAACATACTACCATACTCAAGTATGAGGGAAAATATGTAAGCTTTGACTTAAGAATATTTGAATCTGAGGAATTATATGAAAATGAGCTAAAAAGCATTAGAAGAAGTAGTTTCCAAGAATGAAGTTACCATTATTTATCAAACCCGTTAGGGGGTTGAATTATGCAGGGCCACCTAAGGGAATTGTCTGCATAGATAAATAAAATAGTATCTTTTGGCTAACAAGTCTGTTATGCAGACTGTTTATGCAAGGCCACCTATGGGCACCTGCTGCATAGTCAGGCAAAAAGAATTCTCAGAAATTTACTTTCCTATTGCTAAATGCTAGTGAAAGTTTATGGAGATTCAAATTTTCTAAAGTACAGAGTTTTCTGTATGGAAAGAGATACTTGAATATGGAGAAGATATTTCCAGATAAGATTATCGAAGAACTAGATGAATATCACTCCTACGAAGGTCTTACCCAACCGTAGGGAAGAAGAATAAACCATAAACTTGAATACTTTCAGATCATGAAAAAGGATATGGGAGAAATATGTTAAGGATGGTTATTTTTTTGCGGATCCCTAAATACTGTCGTTTAAGAAAAATAAGGACAAAAGAGGTATTCTTCCCAAAAATGAAGTTACCATCATTTAACAAACCCGTTAGGGGGTTGAATTATGCAGGGCCACCTAAGGGCATTGGCTGCATAGTTAAATAGAATAGTATATTTTGGCTAACAAGTCTATTATGTGGACTGTTTATGCAAGGCCACCTATGGGCACGTACTGCACAGTCAGGCAAAAGAATTCTCAGAAGTTTGACATTTTTGTGACTAAAAGTCATGAAAAGGGTTATGAAGATCTGAAAATATTTAAGGTTAGGATTATAACACATAAAGATGGGTATTTTCCAATGTATATAGAGATACATAGGTCAATGATAACCATAATCATGTTGTGGCTGGGTCCTAAATTGAAATTTTGGACTTCACTACGTATCTCATAAGAATGAGAATCAAGCCATACGTAGTTCTTGAAATGCAGTTTAACGTCGCGCTGGACGAAATACAGTTTAACGTCATGCGGGACGGAATATAGTTTAACGTCATGCGGGAAGAAATACAGTTTAACGTCATGCGGGACGAAATTATGAGAGATCTTAGTTTAGGGTCATAGAGTTCGGACCATAATAATGAATACACCGTGTGTGTTTTTATGAGGACTTTTCAGCTAAGGGACTGAATTTGAAATTTGGGGTTAGGCCCAAAAGACTTGGGACTGGATTCGAGGGACACTTGAATGTTCCTACGTATCCCATAAGGATGGGAATCAAGCGTACGTAGTTCTAGAACTACCCTTTGTACAAATTTGGTTCGTACATGTGAAGGGTGAAAAGGGACTTTAGTACAATGATGGTTTAACCTGAGAGAAAAAAGTTTAGGCATTACCATGTATGCACGTAGTCTTTTGAAATGAAACATGATTGGAAAATCAATGTAAATAATGGTTTCCTCTCAAATGAGGAAATCAAAGAGTATTGTAGTTTATTGTCGAACCGGACAAAAGTGTTGTATAGTTTAACTTCATATAACAAAGACGAATATCAAATCAAATGTAAAGATATTGATTCTAAAGGCGGTTTCACAAATCAACATCATATGAGATGAAGGTGAACTGAAGTGAAGAGATTGATTTTGGGCTTGAACCTTGGGAGGTTGCCTACATACCCATCCTGGAAGGCAAGGATCAAAGTCCGTGTAGTTCAATTAAATAATGAATTAATGATCAAGTTGTTCCTAGGGACACCGACCTAAAAAATGTTGTTGGGACTTATACATGGTTAGCGGCCCAAAGAGAGTGTTACGGTTGAGGTTTTCTCTAAGCTCACGTGAGTCATACTCGGTGTGAGAAATAAGAGGTAACAACAACCTTAACGATGCATAGTTTAATGTCATGTAGGACATATAAAGGGACTATGCAGTTTAAAGTCTTGCAGTTAGGACTATTGGTGCTGCACAGTTTAATTTCATGTAGCAGGGACAACATACAGTTTAATGTCATGTAGGACGTATCAAGGAATTTCTGTATAGTTTAGCATCATTTAGTTAGGACGATGGGGACAATATAGTTTAACGTCATGTTGGACAAAAAATGGGGACTGCGTAGTTTAATTTCTTGCAGTAAGGACAAAATAACACACCATTTACGTCATGTTGGATGCATTGGGGATTTTTTCTACAGTTTAATGTCATGTTGGACGCAAGTGAGAATAGTTTAAGGTCATATGCATGGACCGTGGATGGTGCAGTTTAATGTCATGCTGGACGGTGGTGTAGTTTAAGGTCATATTGGACCTTTGATGATTATGTAGTTTAACGTCTTTCCGGACGTAAGGGACTTTTATATAGTTTGGCGTCATGTAGTTAGGACGTCATAGTTTAACGTCTTGCTGGACGTAAGGGACTTGCAAATAGTTTAGGGTCGTATGCATGGACCGTTGATGATGCAGTTTAAAGTCATACTGGACCTAGTTGCAGTCTAAGGTCATACTGGACCATTTAGGGAACTTTTTCACAGTTTAACGTCGTGTGGGACGAAGTTGTAGTTTAAGGTCATAATGGACCATTGCTGTATAGTTTAACGTCATATAGCAAGGACGAACTGGTGCTGCACAGTTTAGTGTCATGTTGCGGGGACATTGAAGGTGACACAGTTTAACATCATGTTGGACATATGTGCAAATAGTTTAGGGTCATATGCTTAGACCGTTGTTATATAGTTAAATGTCATATAGCAAGGATGAACTGGTGCCGCACAGTTTTATGTCATGTTGCGGGGACATTTAACGTGACACAGTTTAACGTCATGTTGGACGTATGTGCAAATAGTTTAGGGTCATATTCTTAGATTGTTGTTGTATAGTTTAACGTCATATATCAAGGACGAACTGGTGCCGCACAGTTTAGTTTCATGTTGCGGGGAAATCTTGTGAATACTTTGTAGTTTATACAAAATATTTCTTCAAAAATCTGGCATTAGTTGGAGTAGTAATGAGTTCTCCATCCATCGAGATTAATGAATAAGCTCCATTGGAGTAGACCCTATGTATTGAATAAGGTCCTTCCCATTTTGGCTCAAGCATGGGTGGTTTCTTTCCTGGTATCATTGGAGTTATGAGAACTAATACCAATTCTCCCTGAATGAATGAACGAAGACGAACTTTTTTGTTAAAAGCTCGTGCTATTCGATTCTGATAGATTTCCATGTGGTGCAAAGTGAACAATCTTTTCTCATCTAACCATTACAATTCCTTCAATCGCTTTTGGGATTGCTCATCTATAGATAACTGATCAAAAATGGCTACTCTGAGTGAGGGAAATTGAACTTCAATTGGAAAGACTACTTCTGTTCCATATACCAACGAATATGGAGTTGACTGCGTTGCATTGCGGGTGGTAGTCCGATAATCCCATAAAGCATGAAAGAGTTTATCATGACATGACCTCTTATCTTTATCCACCATCTTTTTCAGTATATTTGAAAGATTCTTGTTAAAGGATTCTACTTGTCCATTGGCCGCCGCATGATACCGAGATGAATGGTTGGATTTAATGTTGTATTCTTGATACAATTTCTTCACCTCATAAGAACAGAAGTTTGTGCCGTTGTCCGTCAATATGGTATGAGGGACACCAAATCTAGTAATTATGTTAGACTTGATGAAGATAACAATGAATTTAGAACTGACTTCTTTGAGAGGTACTACTTCTTCCCATTTGGAAAAGAAATCAGTAGCAGTAAGAATGTACTTAAACTGCTTGGCCGTAGTGGAAGGGTAAGGTCCCACCACATCCATTCCCCATGTGGAAATTGGCCATGAGTATTTAGCTGTATGAAGCAACTCTGGAGGTTGATGAATGAAGTTTTCATGTACTTGACATGAATGACACTTCTTTCTGAAATTAACACAATCTTGTATCATTGAAGGCCAAAAGTATCCAAGCCTTCGAATTTGATCATACAATCTATGTCCAGACTGGTGGGCACCAGAGACTCCTGCATGCACTTCTTTCATGACATCCATTGTCACTTCACCATCAATGCATCTGAAGAGAACTCCATCAAAACCACGTTTGTAGAGAATTTTCTCTAGGTGGTTTGGGCTATCATAAAGAGTAAAATTGACCACACGTCGCCAGATTTGTTCTTTCTCAGCTCTATCAGGTGGAAGTGTTCCATTTTGAAGGTATTCCCTGATAGGTGACATCTATCCTGTAGTATGACCATACGGTTCAAGAATGGGACTAATATCATTAATTTCCTCTATTCTGGCTTGAACATAAGTTGAAATTGCACGACGGTGGGCAATACTGATGGTTGTCTCGTCCCGATTTGGATCTTCTAGAGCTGTGGCTATATTAGCCAGTGCATCAGCTTGAGCATTTTGTGATCTTGGGACATAAGAAAATGTCGGTTCTGAAGGGAATTCCACCATTAACTTTCTGACATAATCATACAAAGGGATTAATTCTTCTTTTCTGATGGCATAATCCCCATTGACTTGTTTGATTACCAAGTCTGAATCACCTTTCACCTTTAAGTGATTCACTTGTTCTTGAAGCGCTAACTCCAATCCTGTGATAAGAGCTTGGTATTCAGCTTCATTATTGCTACCAAATTCCCACAATAAAAAAGAATAAGGTAACAATGCCTTTTCTGGAGAAATGAGTACAATTCCTAAACCAAATTTGTTGAATTTTTGATTTTTGATTTTCTTCCCTGTTGGACTTCTGGAAGCACCATCAAAATACATTTCCCATGTTTGAGGACTCTCTTGAATAGAGAAAACTTCCTCATCAGGGAGTTCGATATCTGAAGACGTGTCTTCCACTGAAGGATGTTCAGCAAGGAAATCAGCTAGAGCTTGGCCCTTTATTGCCTTTTGAGATACATAATGAATGTCAAACTACTGCAAAATAACTTCCCACCTTTCTAGACGTCCTGTAAGCATTGGACGACTAAGGATGAATTTGAGCGGATTATTGTGAGATACCAATTGGACCTCATGATGTTGCAGGTAGTGTCTCAGTTTCTGGACTGCAATGATTAATTCCAGGTAGCACTTCTCAATACTTGAATACAGGGTTTCTGCTTCAAGAATAGTTTTACTAAGATAGTAGATTCTATTTTCATTCCCAGCATCATTCTTTTGAGCAAGAAAGGCACCCAATGATCGCTCTAGAGCTGTCACATAGAGGATAAGTGGTCTTCCTTCAACAGGTGGCATGAGTACTGGTGGACTCAAGAGGTACTTCTTTAGAACATCAAACGCTTCTTGACATTCTTCAGTCCACTGGTAAGTGACTCCTTTTTTCAATAATTTGGTAAAGGGTAAACTTTTTCCTGCCAAATTGGAGATGAAACGCCAAATATAGGCTAAGTGTACTTGAAGTCCTCTTAATTCTTTCAAATTCTGAGGAGGTGATATACCAAGGATTGACTTGGTCTTCTCAGGATCGACTTCAATACCACGATGGCGTACAAAAAAGCTGAGGAATTTTCCTGAGGTTACCCCAAAAGCACATTTTAAGGGGTTCATTTTCAAATTATGTTGTCGAAGATTGTGGAATATGACTTCCAAATCAGCCAAGTGATTAGAAATTTTTTTGGATTTAATCACCAAATCGTCTACATGGCATTCAACAAACATCCCTAAGAAAGGTTTGAAGATACGATGCATGGCGCGTTGATATGCTGCACCTGCATTCTTTAAACCAAAGGGAATCACCCGGTAACAAAACACACCTTGAGGGGCTCTGAAGGCTGTAGATTCCTCATCTTCTAGGGCCATTCGGATCTGATTATATCTATAATATCCATCCATGAAGGAAAGTACTTCATAACCAGCCGCCGCATCAAAGAGTTCTGTAAATGGAACTGGGAAATCATCTTTAGGACAATATCGATTAAGATCTCCGAAATCGATGCGAACCCTAATTTGTCCATTATTCTTCTTTATAGGGACAATATTATCCAACCACTTGGGATACTGAACTTCTCTAATGAAGTTAGCTTTGATCAGCTTATCCACTTCAGCTTCAATTTTGGAAGAATAAGTTGGGTGTGTTCTTCTCGCGGCTTTCTTAAATCCTCGATGTTCTTTTGGTAAACCCAAATGATGAGTAGTAATATCAGGATCAAGCCCAGGAATTTCTGTATAGTTCCAAGAAAAAATATCTTTATTTTTGTTTAGACAAAGAAATATACATCTCTTGCTCTTCAAGGGTCATGGCCGCACTAATTAAAGTGGGGCGTGGATCTTTCTCTGTACCTAGATTTATTTCTCTGAGTTCATCCACATTGGTAGAGATACCCTCTTCAAATGCTGGAGAAGCATCTATAAGATTTTCCTCTTCCTCTTCATCATGTGCTATTTCTTCCATTTCTACTTGCATAGTAGATGAAAAAACGAAATTTTCATGATCAGAAGAGATGTCAAAATTTGCACATTTTGAAGAAGAAGCTTCCATTTACGACCCTATTGATGATAAAGGGCCTTCTTTGGGAAATAAAGAGGAGATGATGGATTGAGAATTGATATCATTATTCACCTCCGATGTTGCTATAACATCTTCTGGCCTGATTGGAGAAGTATAGACCTGTTGGATTTCAGCAGATGAAATGAAGACGTCACCACTTGTGCTTTCATCACTGTTTGGTAGTTGACCAATTTCTCCCATGTTGTCTAGCTCGATTTCCGTAATTGACATTATGGATATTTCCACAATAGTATTTTGATTTGGGCCTATTTTGTCAATTTAATGATAGGTAACACATAATCTGTACTCACATGTGTAAATGGATTTTTTGGAATCTTCTCCAAACCATATGGAGCATTAACTTTAGTAATTTCCTTCATTGTAGATTTCTCTCTTCCCTTCATGTGATAAATTTACGCCTCAATGTATTGAGACTCACATGTCTTGAACAGGGTCTTATCACCATACAATGTTCCAAATTGAACATTGAAACAGTATTTGAGACATTGATGGTATGATGAAGGGATATCTGCATGCTGATGTAGCCAGGGTCTTCCAAGAAAGACGTTGAAAGATGAGTCTTGATCAACAATCATGAAATCCGAATTGGATACAAGATCTCCAAACTGAGTTCTGAGTGTAACATCGGCCAGTGGTTCTTGTTCATTTTTATCATATCCTTGTAACATCATGGTAGAAGGAGATAAATCAGATTCCGTGAGGCCCAATCGATGAAGTGTACGAATGGGCATGAGGTTGACTCCTAAACCATTTTCAATGAATTCTCTTCGGATATCTATACCATTGACTTTTCCAGATAAGTACAGAGGTTTTATGTGCCCATGCACAACATCATCTTCATCTTTATCAGTAAAAGATATCACTGCATGACATTCTGCAGGATTATTCTCTATGTGATAGACTTCAGCTACAGCAATTTCAGCTTCAAACTCTTGAGGACTTGACAAAGATTCGATGAGTGCTTCCCGAAGATCTTTTGACAGATTCAAAGCATCCAAAATTGATAACTTGGCTGGTACTTGGGCCATGTGTTTCAATATATCATACTTTTGATCAAGAGGTATGTGTTTCCCAACAGGAATATGCAGTTTAGCAGGTACCTTGGAAGTAGATGCTTTGGAAGATGATGCATCTTGTATTGGGATAGAAGATGGAAACATCCTTGGTTTTGAAAGATTAGACCGATTAGATCCATTTACTTGCTGAGATAAAGAAGATGGAATCTTCAATCAGTCTTCCAAAATAACTGTGCCAAGACTGAGTTGACTATTGGCAAAAGAACTTTCTTGTTCTTTTTGAGCTCACTGAAGGGCTCTACCACGAGTTTCTGCTGCATACACAGTGCTAGCATGGGTAGAATTGGAGTAGTGGCTTCGGAAAGATCCACATCTTCCCCTGTATCCTATACCTCTGGAACTTCCTCGGATTCCCTTATTTGATATAGGGAATTTAGACTCATCAAAACTGAAATTACGACTGGAATATGGATCTGTTAATTGATCATATTAACAGAATCAAAGAATAACTCTTAGTCTAATAAAGACTCTTCCTGACTAGCCTATTTAGGTTGTTCCGTTTGATGGGGCGGTGCCCGTTTCTTTGAAGTAGATGGCATAAAGTCTGCCATAGTCAAAGACAATTTAGGCTTTGACACATACTCATCTTCTTCTGATTCTTTTTCCTTCTTTGAATCAAACCATTTATTTGAGGAATTTCCCTCTGACGAAGTGGGTTTTACCGCAATATTCATGGCAGAAGACACAATTGGTTTCTTTAATTGGGTTCGCAAAATGGCATGAGTCCGATTGATTGTATTTCTGACCATCCATTCATCATACTTCTGTGCATTTCTGATTTTGACTTCTTGCCATTCACCTTCCTCCTCTGGAACTGTAGCAGTAACACATGCTACCTGAGTCGAAGAACCTTTCAACTTGACTTGTCCTAAGTCGACCATCTTTTGCAGGAGGTATTTAAAGACAAAACACTCCTGGATAGGATGCCCCAACATTTAATGAAAGGGACAATAATTGGGACGGTCTTCATCTCCTTCCTTGTTTGGCCTCTTGGGCACTGGTAATTGAACCAAATTATTTTCCAGAGCTGAAATGAAGTAACCAGGAACATTCTTATTTTGGAAAGAGTATGTTTTACTCTTCAAATCCTCAAATTGTTTTCTTCGTTGATCTCTTTGATCAATTGGACGAAACGGCCTTTGTTGTTGGCATTCAGGAGGTGGAGCCCTTCAAGAATATGAAGGTTTTGAAGTAGAAATAGGTACAGGCGCTTGTTTAAGCATAACTGTAGCAGTTTATGCTTTACCCATTATCCTTCCTAGAGCTGATGGAATTACACGAGATTTAACCTTAGCCTGTATACGGGAATCATCAATCTGCTGAGCGATTGAAGTAAGGTCTCGAAACCCTCCTGTGTATTTCACAGGGATCAATGGTGTGCGTAATTCGTGACGCAAATTTGCCACACATATTGGAAACAACTCCTCTTGAGGGAGTGCTAAACTCAGGGAACATGTTAATCCCTTCCAGCGAGCAATGAAATCAGATACTCTTTCATTCTCCCTTTTCTTGCAGTTTGAAAGATCGAAAACTGTGGTTTTTGGAAAAGTTGAGCTGAACTGAAGAAGGTATTTTTGGCGAAGATCCTCCCATCCGATGATTGACTGGGATTTCAAACTTGTATACCAGACAAAAGCTGGTCCTCGCAAGGTTTGCACGAAGCATCTGAGTTTCACTGCTTCTTGCTGCTCTGGAGATCCCATCATAGGATCACAACAAGACACATAATGTGTCAAATGTTGTTCAGGGTCGCCTGATCCATTGAAAGTAGGAAGAACAGGGTTTCCAAAACTGGATGGAGGAGAAATTGAATCTACCCATTCAGGGTAAACTTTCTTTTCTGGTTGAACTTGCGCCTGTTTCCCTTCCATAGTTTATAACCGATATGTTAATGACTCAATAGTAGTTATTAACTTTTGAGAAACATCCGGTTGAATTTGGTCTTGAGTAGGTGTAATGAATGGAGCTTGGACAGATGTGGTGGTTGGTGCTGCAACTGATGGTAGCACTGCCAACCGTTGTTGCGCTTGACCCACAGGATTAGACCTCTGAGGGTGTACTGATAAAGGAGGATATTCTTGATCCATCTCAGTAACTGCAACAAATTCCTTCGGCTATCGGACTTCAGCATTATTAAGAAGAAGACTACTCTGAAGTAGTTCTGCATTCAACCTTCTTAATTCTTTCATTTATTCCTCCTGTTGTGCAAGACATTGCTCTGATGAGAGCGATTGACCTTCTCCAGAGGAAGGATGTGTAACATGATTCTTTCCCCTCCCTTTGTTAGATACTCTTTGGAGAGAGGGAAGTGGATTACCTAGGTTCTGAGTAATCCTTTGACTTCGTGTACGCACAACTTCTTCATTTGTATCGGTGCGTACATTTTCTTGAGCAGGACGCTCTTCATCTGAGTCCCCTGAGTGAGCCTCCTCTGGTGGATTAGAAACAGCGGCATTGATGACATTGATTGATGCATAATGCATCGCATCCCTTCTATCAACATTTCTGTGATATTGTCTTCTTTCATTTCTTTGATTAGACATTACCTTTTGTTGATTCAATCCTTTAGGAACTTCTTGACGAGCTATAACTTGGAGGGAATCTTCTAATAATTTGGCTCTTCATTCCTCTTGGGGTTTCTTCCCCAATCGAGAAAAGACCGACATTCTCTGAGAAGGGGATTAATGATTTGAAAGAGTCCCCAGTCTCGTGAACTGGGGATGTTTCTACTGCTTCCGCTCAACTCCTCGAATCCCATTTGTTCACTATGAGGGTTGGGTTAAAGGAGTCCCCAGTCTGACAAGTTGGGGTGGCTCTTGACATGCTATGTCTGAGACCTTCTTAAAATCTTTCTTGATCTTGTGAATATTAGTTCAGAAATTAGATGGATGCATTAGCCTGTATCCACTTTTATCTCCTGGTTCAACAGACCGTTGGATGATTTCCAAATCTTCTGTCATTTGATGATGCGTTTGCTTTATACGAGAGGCTTGTGCAATATTCTCGCCTTCTTGATGTAGGAAAAATTCAAAAACTTGTTCTCTATATGCTTGATTTTGAGAGGAACTAGTTGAAGCCTGTTCTTGAGCCAGCTTTTGATTATTAACAAAGCCCATTGACTGTGGCCGGCCATGGGCAATAACATTGCATGAGACCATTTTCGGCAGGCTTTGCTGACTGGAAAGCACTGTGAAATGTAGTGCTCCGTGAACACCCCATCCTATGATATGAACACCAGATGGAGCATTGGAACTTAACTGACACAATCTTTTTAGTGCGCCAAGGCATGAACGTTGAAGGGTTCTCTATTTATTTTTAGCATTCGGATACCGAGAGACTGATAGAGATGCCAAATCAATCTGACGTTGTAGCCCTTCTATTATCTTAAGATGATTTTCATATTTATCATAAGATTATACCTTCTTCTTTAATTGACAAAGAGTTTTCCATATGTTGAGACGAATATCATGGACTCCATCTTCCGTCAACATCTTTGGAATGTCATACTGGGAGTCAGCCAAAGGCCAAAACATGACTGGTACCTCACTTTTCTCCGGTTTTTTCCTCATGTTCAGCATTTCATCTTCCTCATTAAATGAAGATTATTCTACCTGTTTTGACCAGAGTGGGTTTTTCCTTGTTTCTCCATCGGATTCAACAAGATTGGTAGAGAGATCATTGATCAAACTAGAAGATGAATGACTTAGGGGTGGTTCGGAGAATGACCTACACCCTGGGCTATCTTCTGATTGAGAAAGAATTTCACTTGCTAGCGATAAAGCATCAGACATGACTGGTTTCGCATTTGCAAGTGCCCCAAGATAAGAGGACTTTCTTGGCACTACATTGTCCACTAGAGTATTTTCTAGGCAATGTGAATCACTACTGCGGAGATGAATTTTGCAGCGAAATTCATCATCATGGGGAGGACCACCATAATGGGTTACAGTAATAGATGAGATCTCTTGCTCCTTGGTCTTCTGACCACACAGAGGGTTCTTGTGCCTCTCATCTGAAGATGAAACTTCAAGATTGACCGAATTGTCACGAAGAAAGACTTCATGAGGAAGTGTCTGTTGAAGACCTTCAGAATTAATGATCTCGTTATTGGGAACTGAGGGAGTAGAATCTTGAATTCCAACAGATAAATGTCTGAGGGCTTCAAGAACTCCAGCATTGAGCAAGGCCTGGTTACAGATTGGCCTTTGATCCCCTGACTGTGATGGGCAGATATTTTTCTTAGATGCCTTATTACTCGATTTGGAAACCACTTGTTGACAAAAGTGGTTGCTCAGAGCAGGTTTATGTGCCTGATCAGGAAAGATGGTCAAGTTAGGCTGACGATCTCCACTCAAATCAGGTGTATGTGCCTGACTTGGTTGTCCGTATGATATGGGGGAGTATGCCCCATAACCCTCTTGGACTGGAACAGATGTGTGTGTCTATTCCAGAGGGAATCGTTGATATATAACTCCATTGCTAGGGATAGATTTATGTGTCTTTCCCTGAGATGATACTGAAGCTGTTATGATATCCTGGCAAGCATCCAGAATACGAGCAGGAATTTTCTTCCTCTCTTTCACCATTGACAAAATATGCTTGGTGACTTCAGCCGCTGGAATGGGGATGTACATCCATTCCAGGCTTGGAGTAGGTGTATGTGCCTGCTTCTGTCCTCCTTTTCCTATCAGTGAATCCTGACAGTACTCAAGTGTGGAGGCAGAGAGTTGAGTCTGCCTCCTGTTTGTCGTCGGAGCTTTCCGACTGACTTCTCCGTGTGCTACCAAGTGAGACTGTTGGTAGGCTTGATTAGTACTAGAAGGTGTATGTTCCTGCTGATTATACTTCGCCAAACGAGGTTGACGAGATCCATCATATGTAGTCAGGCGAGCCTGCTGACTAACTGGTGATGTATAAGTAGGTGTATGTTCCTGCCTATAGTACTCCGCCGGAATTGACTGGTGGGATTGGCGTGGTGCTGCCAGATGAGTCTGCTGGAAAACAGAATTAAAACGGAAAGGTGTGTGTGCATGCTCGTTGTTTTCCACCAAGTTAGGTTGGTGGACTTCTACGGAGATGGCAGGGATGAAAAGCTGCCCATTGTTAACCGGATTCCGTCTCTGGCGGTTCATCTTGCCTGCTTGGGTTCTAGGGACCTGAGCCGAATGCCTGGAGTCAGTACCCTCATCATGTTGAGGGCGCACTGCCGCACGAGTCTGGCGGCGATTGTTGATGGGAGCCCTCGGGAAGGACTCCTGTCTTTTTGAATTAAGGCCCTTAGGGACCTGCTCATTCACTTCCACAGAGTAAGGGAGCGAATGGAAATTGCATTCCGGGGATAACGACCCGAAACAGTTGAAGATGGTATTCAGCACCGCCTGCCTCTTGATCACTGGTCGTCGTTGTCCGGACGACCTGTGTGAGTTGTTCACCTGGAGGGACTGTCGGGCAGCCTCTAGAGTTGGGATGGTACTGTGTTGACGGTACTACTTAACCAGCGCATTTGATACCCAGCGTTGAAGACGCTGAGTAGGTGATGTCATCCTCAGATCATATGACGATCCAGTAGGAATATCAGCAGTGTTATTTACAGCAGCAGTATTCACAGATGTGAATTTGAGAGTAGCCATTATGGAAATACAGAAGATCTTGGAAAAGAGTGCATGTTTGATATAACAGACGTAATCAAGATAAAATTCATCCACTTCATCCTTTGGATGAGCACACATGTCAATGATTTATTTTTTAGCCCTCTTATTGAGTTTTAAATTGGGGCTTAACAAATAGGTAAAACATCATTTTAACTTGGTTAAGGATTCACGTCGGGTTCACCATTTTTTGTTTCCCTCGGAATTTGGGGATGACCTCCTGGATGGGAGATTCAAACGTTCTGATCGGTTTCTAACGGTTTTGTTCGTTGAACCGGAAACATCCAATGAATCCACATCAATTTGGACCTACTTTCCAAAGGTAGGCGCTCATTAGCTTGTGGACTGATGAGGATTAAGAATTTGCATTGGTCGAGAGGATGGGAGGTCGGACTCATCACACCTTTTTAAGGGGAATTATTGTCCATTCTGGGACTCTCTTTATATATTTAAGTTATGTTCGTGAATCCTTATTACATTACCAAGTACAAAATAATCTTTCCTTCAATTTTGACAATCAATGATTAAATATGTAAGAAATTTAGAGAATATTTTATATGTATTTGAGGTTCTTCATCAATAGAGAATCATCTATATCTATTTAGAGAGTCTTCGTCAATGGTATCCTTCAAAAAATTTATATAAAAGTCTCTTGGTCATTATGATGACCAGTATGGTTTTAAAGCCACTCTGTGGGGCACTTGAAGTTTATTGTCATTTATAAGGACATGAATTATTTCAGAGTTTGGATCGAACCCGTAGATGGGATACCTATGTATCCTTCGTTTTGGAAAAGGAATCATAACCCACGTAGTTCGAATAAGGGAATATGATGTTTATGATATATGGCTCAAAGAAGGATGTCACAATTACTTTTACACTCTAAGCTCACGTGAGTCATGATCGGTGTGATAAACAAGAGGTATTGGTAAAAATTAGACAATTGTGCCATGAAATATGCAATCATAAGAAATGGTTTGGGGCTTATGTATGTATGACTGCCCTGATAAATGATGATTAGGATTTATTTTAGGGAGAAAATCCAGGAACAGGGTCCACAAAGGTATATGTGATTCATGGAGATTTGAATACTCTAATTTGGGACTTATTCTTGAAAAGGAAGCCCAGATTAGGAGAGGATTGATAACTGGGTTTTACTCATGAGAAGGAATCCCAGATCAAAAGTAAATTAGGACTGGTTAAGAGAAATTAAGGGACTTGGGGCTTACTCCTGAAAAGGATGCCCAAAATTATGACTGGGACTTATTCCTGAAAAGGAGGCTCAGGTTAGGGGACTTGGGGCTTACTCCTGAAAAGGAAGCCCAAAATTATGACTGGGACTTATTCCGGAAAAGGAGACCCAGGTTAAGGGATTATGGTTTGGGGCTTACTCCTGAGGAGGATGCCCAGATTTGGGAATTTTAAGAATTTGGGGCTTACTCCTTAGGAGGATGCCCAGATTTGGAGGACTCAGGACTGGGGATTATTCCTGAAATGGAGACCCAGGTTAAGGGATTATGGATGAGGTTGAATGAATGAACTCTCAATATTTAGTGACATAAATATATGTAAATCACTAGGTTTTGAGAGATATTCCACCGAATTCCTTTCAGATAAGGAAGTCAAATCAAGAAATCATGCCATAAATAGCTTTGAAGAGTGTCTTGAAGACTGAATCATGAATAGGAAAAGGGTAATGGCTTAAGAGGGGTAAAATGAGCAAGATGGGCACCCAAAAAGGAAGGGGTATGCAAGTCTTGTAAGGCGTGCAAGTAATACATGGGTGCTCAAGTATTGGTCGCGCAGGTATGCCTGCGCGACACATGGTGTACTTGCGCGATGGTCAACCAGCATTGAAATACTTGAGCGACTCTTTATTAAACCCTTTAGAATCCTCTTTAGATTCTTCCAAAAAAGGTACGCGCAAGTTCTATCTAAGGAATAAGGCGGCGTGCAAGTGTGGTCACTTCCCTTAAGGGATGGCCAATCAGGCGCACAAGTTTTGATGAGTTTCAACACTTAGGCCTTCCTCCCTCTCTTTAGATCTTCCATTCTAGGTAAGAAATTACCTTAGAAGTGTTCTGGAAGCTTTGAAAAGAGACTTGGGCATCGGGAGCTTCAATTTGAGTTTCTAGAAAAAGATCCCCTCGAATGGGGGGCCCACAGGGTCTATTTATAGGCAGGAGAAGACCCTGGGCGGTTACCGGGCGGTTATCACTTAGGTCGTGCAAGTCACTTGCGCGACCATAAGAGCGTCGTGAAAGTGGACTTGCGCGACAGTGATATAACTTGCGCGGTACAGTTTCTTTTGATCCATTGTTTATGCCTTTGTCGATTTTTGATATTTTCATCAATGGTTGAATCACTTTGAGCTCAGATATTCCCCTTTTCCGATCTTTAGATTCTGTGACGAAACGAGCGTCAACAGTGGATCAACAAATAAATCCTAGTATAGAAAGGAGACACAAAATTTCACATGTCAAATGTGTGGGAAGAGGTATCCTAAAGAATAAATTAATGGTAACCATGCGATTATTCAAATTTATAAGATAGGGGAATATAGATAATAACTATCGAAGGGATATAAATAATCCCACTAAAGTTGAAGGAGAAAGGAAGATTCAAATAAATGATCATCTAGTAGTACAATATTTCAACTTTATGCAACATGGGAATTTTTAAAACCAATGCCTCAATCCTTGGGATTTTATAAGAAATAAAAAATAACCTCTAAGGAAAGAAGGATGGGTATATATATAATCACTACTAGTGAGGTGGAGACAGACAATTATGTGGTGACATGTATTCTGGTAATCCATTCCATAATAGTTAACTTATTATGTAATTATGGTTCTATGAATTCATTCATATCTTGAAATTTAAATTGAATTATTCAAACCCCACCTCAAAATATGGAGGATGAGTTATTTTTTAGAACATATAATGGGGTAATTATTGCATCTGATGTACATAAATCCTCCCTAATTACGGTTTGTGGATGGAACCTCCCTGAAATTAATCTCTCACTTTGGTGGGGTTTGATGCTATTTTGGGCATGGATTGGATGTCTTTATACAACACCAAAATCAACTGTTGGGAAATGGAGTTCACTCTTTATATACCAAAGCATCCTCCAATCCAATAAAATTGTAAGTAGGAATATGAATCTTTTTCTGAATCATTGACTCATTTGTGGATATTTTTTCTTTATGATAAATCATATCTATCTAAAATGATTCAAAAAATAGTAAGAATCATTCATAAATACATGAATACTACGAGGGACTACACTGATGTTTTCCCCAAAGAGTGACATGTCCTTCCTTCTGACTGATAGGATGACTTCTCAATTGAACATATTCCCAGGGTTTTGAGCTTGAAGAACCAAAGAAGTAGTTATAGGAAAATCTATACAAGGGTTTTATATATGCATGTTCTCACAAATAGGTGCACCAGTCCTATCCATCAAGAAGAAGTTTGGATAAATGCACCTCTTGTTTGATTATCATGAGATAAACAAAATAACAATAATGAAAAATTATCCCCTTCCATGGAAAAATTACTTCTTCCATTATCTGTGTAGTGCCATGTATTTCTCTAAGGTTGACCTTTGGTCATGATATCCCTAAATAAAGATGAGGGTGGTAGATATTCCCAAGACTACCATTAAAATGAGGTATGGACACTATGAGTTCATAGTAATGCCTTTCAGACTCACTAATGGCCCATCAATTTTCATGGACATAATAAATATAGTTCTTAGATATTACCTTCACACATTAATGGTACTTTTTATCTATGATATTCTAATATACTCAAAGACCAATAGGAACATATTTATCATTTTAATATAGTGATAATTAATATAAAAAGGTATAGACACTATGAAAACTAAAATAAATGTGATTTTTAGATGGAGGATTTATCATTATTTGGGAACATTATCACTAGCAAGGGAATATATGTGGACCCATCCAAGACAAAGGAAATTTAAGACTTTCCCTTTCAAAAATATATAATTGAGATATGTAGATTGGGTATTTATTAATATTTATGAAGAATTTATCATGATTTTCAAACCCAATAATAAAGCTAACTCGAAAGGGAGTGATGTTTTCCTGGACTAGTGAATTCAAAAACTATATGTTGGAGTTAAAAAAGAATCTTATCGCCACGCAAATACTCAAGCTCCCAACTAGTAGGAAAATTTTTGGCATACTATTATTCTTCAAAGAATGGATTATGTTGAGTACTGATTGAATATGATAATGTTATATCCTATTCCTCATGGAACTTATTATTTAATGAGAAAAAAAATATGACACATGATCTAGAGTTGGATGTTGTGATCATTGCATTCAAAATCTGGCAACATTATCTCTTTGTGGGATGTGTCAGATATATACTGATAGAAAGATCCGAAAATATATATTAACATATAAGGCGCCTAATATATTATTGCGAGGGTGGTTAGAGCTCAACAATGTGTAAGAACCCAGTTTTTCACTCTGGTATGAATTCTTTAAAATTTTGGTCAAAATCTTTACTTTAGACCTAATATGGATACCTAAGAGGTTTGTAATGGTCTTAGGGGTGTCTGGAGAATTTTATGATCCCATAACCCATATTTTTGGAAACAAAACTTGGAATAACATTTAGAGTAAACCACAGAGGAATTCCACATGGTTCATAAAACTATACTGATTGTTTTTTCTAAATAGATCCACCTTCCATGGTTGGCGCAAGGTCGTCCGGCCTAACCATTAAAAAATCCATTCTACCCAGATAACCTCACCCGGTTTGTGAACTATATGTCAAACCGTGCCCAAGACATTTTCTGGGTAAATTGTCTAAAATTCCTTTAATGGTCTATTTTGATCCCCCTTTATCCTCAACTCATAAACCAGTTTTATTTTCCTCCTTTTATCCAATTTTTTGAATCTTTTGAAGAGATAAGGTAGGGAAAAAATTATCACCTTCATCCAAATACCGAACTACCTTTTCTTCTTCATGTTGGACGTGCAATGGTAAGTACTCAAGTCTTTTTGAGCAGGTTGTCTTATCATTTTCTCTCGACCTAATTATCATGGTTTGAGTATTCCTCCCCTTTTTATAGATCTACTCCAATAAAAGAAAAATCAAGGGATGATACCAATGTATGAGAGTCATACAATGCTAAGGTTCATGGTTTTTAACTCATCCCTAATGTTTGTTGGTTTTGGATTTCATATGTGGGTCCACTAATTTCATCTAGTGTCGTTAGTAGAATCTACATGCCATGATTATCCTCATTACAAGCATGTGGATAATCTATTTCCCTACATGTGATTAATTTTTGGTTTTTATGACCACCACACCTTCCATTTACTATCGAAGGTTATGCCATAATTATTATTTTCTATTTTGACATGTTTGTGTCACCGTTCTGGGGTGCCTTGTCTTGACCAATCTAATTGTAAGATTTTATATATTGTTTAGATTGATTTATATTGTGAATTGCATAATGGAAATTACCATGTATGCTCACTACTTTACCAACCTAAGTTAAGTGCTTCAATTGATAATTAAATGTGAAATGGAAATTAGCAATTATATTGTGTATATGAATTGACTAGATTAAATGTGAATTGATGATAGGTTGTGTGTCCATAGATCTCCTTACCACATTAATTGAAGGTAGTGGAATGAACCTTAATTATTTAATATTCCTTAAATGGATTAAATGAATAGTTGCCTGATACATGGCCTTATCACACTAACGAAAGGCAATGCTTGAACCAAATGGACTTATTGATTAATTTTGACTTGATTTAAAGGTTGTATTCTACTTGACATTATCACACTAATGAAATAAAATGAATGAACCAATGGGTACATGATACCTAATCTTATCACACTAATTAAAGGCAAGGATCAAACTAAAAGTAATATTACATGACTTCATTATCAAATAGGAATGGCATGACTTGATATCACCATAAATTTGATCAGAGAATTCCATGAGCACTCAAGAACCCCATTGTGATTCAATGATTCAACATTCATAGGTTAAGACCCACCGAGATCCTGATCTATATATGTTCTTGGATTCCTAGTATGATACCATAAGAACCCTCATGACGTACTATAGGATACCTTGGTTACACTCATTGGATCTAGATATATCATTACAAGATTCCTTGGATACACTCCTTAGATTCAGTATTGACAATTAGGTTACATGGTTATAGCCCATAGTGTCCTATCTCTATTTATCCCCATTTTAACATGGACAATCATCATGGTCTCGAAAGGCACATCATTGTGGAATTCCTTGGACCATGCTCCTTGGATTACACTCTTACCTGAAGCCATGCTACATTTATTATTATGTTGGACACCCTTAAGGTATATGTCTCCTTAGTTATTACCTTGGGACTTAATTATTAAATATCATTATAGGTTTCCCTATCACAAATCATAACTTTTTCAATTGATAACATGTGACTTATTTATAATGGAAATAATCAAATAGTGAATTGTTGACCTGTTCAGACACAAGGTAAGGGCTGAAGCAGGTATATGTTTAATTAGTTACATTATACTAATTATGTTTACATATAAAGTCATACACACTAATACACTTCCATTACACGAGATGAATGTTGTAGACATCATTTGTGGTTTCCCACTGAGATTTATCTCTCACCCATTCCATTCTCCTTTTGGTACCTGATGTAAATTACATGGTTGTAGGCATTGAAAATGTAATCATATGGCTTCAAACACATGATTGTTTGCAGCTTATTTTTGAGCATGTGATAGAGGACCAAGTTGGAACTTGGGATGCTTAGCACAATCTTTTATTTCCTTTATAATTTTATGGAAGATGTTATGCCTACTATATTGTATACAATTTTTTAGTTTTTAGTGACATTTAATATCATCAATTGTTAAATGTTATGCCAGTTGTTTCAATAATTGTTATTGTTGGCTCTATTTTCATGTTGTGTATTCTAATTGCATATATAACTTTCAATATTTACTCTATATTTATATTCTCCCGCTATGATACACTTTGGTAATTAGGAAATAGTATCACCATGGACACACACAAGGCCCTCGTTACTAGTTGGGAGCCTCTAGCATTCGGGGGAGATGTGAATGAGGCCATGTGGCCCACAAGGATCGGGGCACCTGTCAAGTGGTATTCGAGTCCAATGATACACAATGTTGTAATAGAGGCATGTTTATTTCATGATTTACTATTTTGATACAATATATTGGACATTAGAAACACTTGGTACATGGTCCTAAGTTGTGAATAGGCGTTATGAACCCATGTTTTGGGTGAAAACCATGTTTCCTACATTATAATTATTATTCATTTTTTCTATTATAGTTGATATTATTTAACCATTGGGTGATGAACATGTTGTGCAGTGGGGTTGTTTTTTACTCAGTTTGCGGATTTTCCTTCATCCCTAGCCTAGGGATATGAGGGAAAGAACCATTGTTACATTCGACATTATAGGAACCTAGAATTCGCGTCATGCATACTTCAACTCCATATAGGTGCATATAGCTTATTTTCATTTCTTAACATGCATGAGATTCTTGAGTGATGTTGGGATAGTAATATTATGCTTGTATTACATTTGATTGAAATTGAGTGATTTCTTATCTCAATTCATGTGGTGTATGGTCCCTCATGGGCTCGGATGAGTAATATACCGAGTCTACCTATTATTTTATTAATAAATGGGTTTCATTTCTGGTGATTGGTGTGTGGAAACTAATTCATCATAAATGGATATCCATTATAAGTGAATCATGAATTCTAAAATGAAATGGTTGCACATCCTCATCCCACTATGTCATGTTTATGAATAGTTAAGGATTGAACCAATAAAATAAATGAAATATTGAATGATTCTTATACATGATCACATACCAATACCTGGCTGTATAAGCTGGTAGTTGGGGTAGATTCCCTAAAGTAGTATGTTTCCATTGTTTATATTCAGTATGTTTTTCTATCTCCTTTCTTCTATGATTGTTCTAAGGAATGTTCTTGTTAATTAAAGTCCAATTCTGACACAACATCCTTAAATAATATGCTTGTAATGTGGCGAAGACAATGCTCCAATTGTGGTGGACCCTAAGCCACTAGTCTTACCTTCAGAAGTGAAACATGAGTCACCACCTATTGTACCTGATCTGGGCACTAATTCTATAGTTCATGATTATTTCCTTTGTCTGATGCAGTCCATGTATGGTGATCTATGAGTTTCAACTATGATAGTGGATATGACTCATGAGTTCCAACAGCAATATCCTCCTACATTCTCAGGGGTGACGGTCCATAGGTTGGTGAATCTTTTTTTGAGGCCACCTTGCCAATATTTAAGAATTTAGAGATTCCTCCATAGTATAGGGTCAAGTTTTCTACATATATTCTTTGGGATTCATGTATTTGTTTGTGGGATGTGATTACTAAGGCATGTCTTCATCAGGTAATGTTATGGTTTGATTTCTAAACATTTTTTATGAACAGTTTTTTCCTCAGATGTTAAGAGATGATAGATCCAGAGAGTTCATGAATCTCGATTGGGGTTCTATGTTAGTTTTGGATTATTCAACGCATTTCACAATGTTTTAGTGCTTTTCACTACTTATATCTAGTGATGAACTTTATCATGATAGATACATTGAGGAAGGGATCTAGATTTCAATTTGTATGCGGGTCAATATCATTCCCCAACCTAGTTTTTCTAACATAGTTAATCATGCTCTTATCACTGAGAGAATCATGAGGGATAGAAATAGTAAAGGATATAGAGGATCAGTGTTGAGGTATGATAATAGTTCTTCCAGTGGTAGTAAACATTACCAAAAGGTTTCTCATCAGTGCAGTGACAACCACTATGTCTGTTTCAATAACACTAAAGAGTTTAATCAATTTGTACAATGGGGGAATTCAAAACCTTAGTGTGATAGAGCTGCAATGGAGTTCTAGTATTGTGGTCATATGGGTAATCTCCAAAGTTTATGGAGGAATTTTCCACCACCCACTAGTGAAAAAGGATCTACAAAAAATACACATTCAGTACTGTGTTCTTTTACATCGTGTCAAGAGGAAAGTTGGAATAACGCCGACAGGTCTGGCCGAGGAAGAGGTAGTAGACATGGTATCCAGACCCATGATCATTAGCAGCACCAGCAGATTAGTTATGATCGTGGTAGTCCATCTATTTCATAGGGTGATAGATTAGGCTAGTTCCTTGCATTACAACCAATACCCTAGGATCAAGCTGTCAGACTATCTATAGTATCAGGTACTATCCTAGTATCCTTTACTACATTATTTTATTTATTTGATACTGTTGCATCGATCTCTTTTATTTCTATATCTATCATGGAATTTCATGGACTGGAGATAAAGTATTACTATGGTGTAGTGACCTTCAATATAGAATTTGGGGTATGAACATAGGGCCTATGCTAGTCTAGAACAATATCCTTAAGGTAGGAAGTTTCCCATCCTTGTAGAATCTCTTTGTTCTCAGGATGACAAGCTTCTCTGTCATTCTCATGATGGATTGGTTGGTTCACTATCATGCTTATGTAGACCGATATTTCCACATTGCATCTTTTACATCACCATAAGTTAATAGTGATCTACATAAGGTTGATTTGGATGTCCAGGCTAGTAGAGCCGGACCAGAGCAACATGGGATAGGTTGAGTGACCACCCATATAGAAAATCACTTCGTGGTGGATTAGAGTTTACATTAAGTTGATTTTTCTTAAGTAGTGGATTATTTTAGGGTATTATTTCCCAATGACATCTATGTATTACCTCCATAAGTAGAGGTATATTTTTCCATCGAGATTGTTCCAGATGCAGCTCTAGTGTCCATTCCTCCTTACAGGATGGAATATAAAGATATTTAAGAGAACAAATAGAAATTTTTGGTTTTAAAGGAAAAATGTTTTATATGAGCCAATACATCCTCTTGGGGTTCTCTTATTATTTTTTTCAAGAAGTAATATGGAACATTATGTCTATGTTTTGATTATAGACATTTGAACCAACTTACATTCATGAATTGATATCTAAAACCTCAAATTGATGATCTCTTTGAACAGATTTAAGGATCAAATGTCTTATTTAATGTTGAAGATACCATGGGTTATCAATAGTTATGAACAAGCCTATAAAAAATGCAAATAGTGTTTCATAGTAGCTATGGTTTATATGAGTACCTTGTTTGGTTGATCGGTCTTTCGAACACTACCTCCGTTTTCATGTATTTGATTAATTGGTTTTTCCAAACCTATTTGGACTCTATCACCATGGCCATTTTGGAAAACATCTGGGGGGTATTCTCTCACTGAAAGTGAGCATTCCAATTATATTGATATTGTTCTAAGAACACTAGGATAAAATCAACTATACACCAATATTACTAAGTTCCACTTCTATATCAAACAATTCCACTTCTTCTATTATATAATATTGGAATTATGAGTTTCTATTGACCGATAAAAGGTTAGTGTTGTAGTTTCCAGGGATTATCCCAAGAACATGTTTGATATCAATAGATTCTTAGGGATGGATGGATATTACAAGCGTTTTATAAAATACTTTTCCCATGTTTATTAACCTCTTACTGGTTTTACAACAAAGGGTTCCAAGATTATAGGGTCAAAAGCATTTGAGAAAGCCTTTTAGGAGATGAAATAAAGGCATTTATCAAACCCTATTTTAACCATTTTGGTTCTAGAAATAGGTTATACTATCTTCTATGAGGCATCAGACATCGGCCTTGGAGTAGTTCTGATAAAAGAAGACAAATTCGTTGCATACAGATCTTGGTTGTTGAGACCTTATGATAGAAATTACCTAAAACATGGCCATGAACTAGCAATTGTTTTCTATACCTTATGTTTATGTAGTAATTATCTATTATGAGAACACATTATAGTGTACAAGAACCACAAGAGCCTCAAATATATCCTTTCTATGCCTAACCTGAACCTCAGATAGTGGATATGGGTCAAATATCTACAATCCTTTGATTTTGAGCATTCCAATACACCTAAGGAACAAATGGATAATCCATATACAATCCTTTAGGAAAAAATGTTTTTCATTAAATGATTTCCCATATTTATTGAGGAGGGTCTTATCTCTAAAAGAGATAGTTGGAGTCATATTGTCTTTGATGAAGTACATGATCAAGATAAAAAATATTTGAAATAAGAAATAATTCCACACAGACCCATGGAAGAAGAAATTGTTCCAGATTCACAATTACTGAATAGAATTACAAGAGAAGATTGAGAATCAAGACAGTATGGTTTTCTAGTTGTAAGGGTTGGTGTCCTGAGAACCAACTATTTTGTACTTTGATTACATGAATGTTAACTTATTATATATTGTTCATTGTTCTGCATGACTATAATATAATAATGTCCTAGAATATTTGTTACATTGACAAGGTCATGGAAGATCCCCACTATGATGAAAACCTTGATATGATATCAAAAATATTCTTAAATAATGTTCTATGGTTGGATGACATACTATGATAGGACACATAGTATATATACCGTCATGTGCGAGTACTCGTAAAAAGACGAAACTCTCTCTCATTGAGTTCGCACATGGTAATCTCTAAGATGGGATATTATGAGAACAGACCCACCAGTAGCAATTCCTCATGTCTTGGTGTCATCGTAAATTGCTATCTACGAGCATGTGTAATGGTCTTTAGACTTGAATATTATCATTAACTCATGTCATGACTCACGCACTTAGATTTACTGATAAAAACTGTCACGCAGATAGTTAGTAGGAAGTAGGGTACATTGGGTGCGTCATGAGTGACATGTTGTTAATGGATAAGTCGATGAAGGACTTTTCCCTTCCATTTATGGAAGTTGATATCTCAGAACTTTGATTGAAATAGAACTGCCGCATTAAATTCCATGGCCATGGTGTAAACGACAAGTTTATCTCAGGAAGTCAAAGAACGATGGATCAAGAATATAGTTTTATGACACTACCATGAAGCCTGCTTGATGAGATATCGAGACAAAGGGATTAAATTACACATTAAGAATTTGTATGAGGTGATACATCAATGCGGCATCAACTTCATTCTCTTGGGTGCCTTGACCCGTTGCTAAATAGTAATCTTGGACTTTATGCAAGCTCGCCTAATGCCAACGAGAAAGAGGCCTAGAGGGTCACACATTAAGTGTATTCCTGTATCTCAAGTAGAATAAAGATTATTTCCATATATGGTTTAATAATAATTCAATGAAGACTAAATCGTTTTAATGATGGAGGAAGAAGGAAATGAAAAACAAGATATACACGCTGTGTATTTAAGATTACATGCCCTGTAGTTTTTCATGGAAAACAAGTACACATCGTGTATTAATAATTACACACCGTGTAGTTTTATTTATGGAAAGGAAATGAATAAATGAAAACAAGATATACTTTCCGTGTACATTGAATGTACATGCTGTGTAGTTTTTAATGAAACACAAGTACACACCATGTATTTATTAATACCCACCATGTAGTTTTTCCAGTAAGGATTTTGAGGATTTAATATTGTTTTAAATGATATTTATTTAATCAGCGTGGGCACATGTCAAGGAATTAATTATTCGACATGGGGGTTTTAAATAAGAGTCAATGAAATAAATAAAATGTGTTATGAATTTATTTATTTTCATAACTCTACAACCTCAAACCTGATTATAAATATCCTTACAACCCCAACTATTTTCCTACACACAAGAGAATTGTTGTGAACAACAACTCTGGAGAATTATTTCAAGGCCGAAAGAACCTCTTCCTCCAAGAACTCTATCAAGACCGAGAGAGATCCTATTCCATTGGATCTAGATGATCTAAGGCCGAAAACACAAGCAATGGTTTCTCCATGCTAGCACATGGAGACTCCTTTGGCGACGTCCTGAGATACAAGGCACACATGTAGATCCCCTCTAGAAGAAGTCTACACTTAGCTTCTACGATGCAACGACGAATCACATCGAAACGTGATCAAGAACATCAATGAAGAAAGAACACCCAAAAAGGATTTTTTTTAAATTGATTAAATTAATTATAATCAACCTGTAACGATCCTAATTTTTGGTTCCAGGTCATTCCTTTTCTTTGTCTATTTCTATGATTCGATCCGTGGAGACTGGCGTTTATCATCGTATTGATCCCCGATTGATCATTGTTAATGACAAAAATCCAAGTGGGCACATCCACCCATGCGCTTCCGCTGCGCCCTGAACCTTCCAATTGTATCAGAGCGAGATTAAAACGTTGATTATAGTTATTTAATTTTCGTTGATAATTTAAAAATTTATATTTGATTCAATTCGAAATAAATCATTCTATAAATATGAATAAATGAGATATGTTCTTCCTCATTCGTTTCTCGATTCATATCACAGAAACGACCTTTTAATTTGAATTTTGATTAAAATAAGAATGAGGATCTCATCCGGAGGAGCAGCTCTTTCTGTTTGTACAACACAGGAATACACAGCATGAAATTAGAACTACACACCGTGTACTTAGGTTCAACAAACCGGTACTGTTCCGCAAAACGATGTCGTGTGAATTGATTACACCTAAGTATTTAGCACCCCGTGTTGACCAGAATTATACGGCGTGTATGTGGGAGCAACACGCAGTGTAGTCCGATCTGGCCCAAGTGAAACTGTGTACAAAGGAGAAGCCGCGTACCACGTACATGGGATCGCCAGGCTGGTTACCGCGTAACAAGGATGTACATGATGTGTATGATTTAACTACATGATATGTACTCTAAAATTTCCAAAGTACAGAGATCACACCAAAGCCCCAGGAATGTACTTTTGATAAAAGGTTTAATGAAAAACACACCGTGTAAATATAAAATACACACCATGTACTTTCAGAAATTTCACTAGGTTTCCTCTAAAAGTACAAAGACATGTACAAGGAATATGGATGAGAAGAATCTCAAGGAAATTTAGAAAGGAATTTAAGATAAATAATTGATTAATTATAAGATCATAATTTATTTAATTCATGTGTAACTTATCTTGAATAAATAGAATGAATAAAAGAATTTTAATTCTAAATATGCGTAAATGTTGTTGCATGATATGTATGATCATGAGCTAGACCAAAGGCCCTTTGTATGTGTGTATGGTTTTATTTAAATTTATTTAAATTTGTTGGCCTGTGAGCCATATTCTAATAAAATGTAGGGCATATGTGCCCATGGTTTCTTTAATGTAAACCCATGTAATGGAGGATCTCCCAAGCCAGAGGAGACATTTCAAAACCCAAAGCTGCGGTGAAACCAACCCAAGAAGATATAATGATGGACAGGTGGGAGCTGCAAAACACAAACCATCGGTTCAAGGTGTTTTTCCCTAGGTTAGAGATAGCTTATCAAAATGTTAGATAATCTAACCAATAAATTCTCATGGTCATACCATCTTATTTTATTCTGATTGCATGGTGTATTTATTATTTATGTGTTGTCACGATCACATAATTAGTGAAATAAAAAATCATGCATAGATGGAATAAAATAAAAACCGGACTATGCGTAAGAATTATCGGAACATGGTTAATCACTTAAGAAAGCATCATTTTATATTAACAAGCATGTGATAATGCGAAACTATGCATAAAGTTTAAAATCCCTCAATACTATATTAAGTCAGACCAAGCCTTCTGTTACCTAATTATGGGAAAGACTAAATAAAACTATGTGCCTGACCGACACTTGTTGGGACACTTGCTTTTATAAAGGAATCCCTTATGGAAGGTTTCCGGTAGACTTAAAAATATTACATCAAGAGGAGTAGCCCGTGCTAGACATGGTGTAATATTGGAGGCAAGAGTTGAGGAAATAAAAGTCAGGATTTCAGGATTGGGGAGTCTACTCAACTGATCAAGGAACTGTAAGCTCACAGTTGGCAAAGACCTGCCTATCTAAATACATTCAAATATCTTGACCAACCCTTGTTGGGGTTATGTGAAGGGGAAAATGGATCCTTGCCCCTATAATGTCAAAGCAACTAGACATTCTGAGTTCAATGGTGAGGGCTATTGGGACTTGATAAAATAGTGGGAGACTTAATAAAATTTTTATTATTTATCATAAAATTTAATCAAGAAAGTACTGATAAATAAACTCTTTTAATTTGTATAATCGAAATGAAAAACACGTCAACCACATTTTCTCTACGATAATTTTTGGATAAAGACAATATCCTCACTGGCAGTAACCTTCATGATGTGTTAGGCACCTTTAGGTTATCCTACACCATGAACAAAAGTTTTACGTGCAAGATTCCTCACTTCCTAATCCACCTGCCCAAGGGGCAAGTGATGAAGATTTCCTGGTCTATGATCAACATTTGAGCGATACCCTCGACGTTCAATGTTTGATGTTGTCATCAATGTCCAATGAGCTCATTAAGTCTCATGAAGACATGGATTCCTACAACATGCTCGAGAACCTCTGTGGTCTATACCTGGAGAGAGAAATACAAGAATGGTTTGACATATCCAAGGCTTTATTCTAGATCAAGCTTGGAGAGGGTGCCCCAACTGGGCCTTATGTAGTCAAGCTCATTGGCTACATTGAGCGCTTGGAGGTTCTAGGGTTTAGACTCCCTGAAGAACTGGGTACCGACCTAATTCTCGCAACACTCCCCCAGAGCTTCTCAAACTTTTTTGTGAACTTCAACATGAACAACATTGAGAAGTCTATGTCAGATCTTATTATCATTATTCGCCAAGTGGACAATGACAAGATGCGTGACAAGCCTTCTATAATCACGGAGAATAAAAGGAAAGGGAAGAAGAAGATCATTAATCCCAAAGCTTCTTCAAGGCCTTCCAAGAAAAGGAAGATCAAAGGGGAGGCAAGGGAACATGATTCTGTTTGTTTCGCATGTGGAAAGAAGGGCCACTGGAAGAAAAACTGCACCCAGGCAAGGAAGCAAGGGGAAGCTTCAGGTGCATTTTTTATCGATTGAAATCTATCTATTTCTACTAATTGGGTATTAGATACGGCTTGGGGTTCTCACATCTGTATCCAAATACAGGAACAAAGTAGATTCAGGAAGATTGATTGAGGGGAGGTAGATCTACGAGCATCCAAAGGTGCCAGACTTGCTGCTTTAGCTGTTGGGGACTACCACATTACATTGCCAACTGGAATGATCTTGGTGTTAAAGGGTTTTTATTATGTGCCTTCTATTACTAAAAACGTTATTTTAGTATCTAGATTAGATAATGATGGATTCATGTTCATGTTTGGAAATGAATGTTGCTACTTTTAAAAAGATAGCATTTTTTGGTAGGTCACATTTATATAACAGCCTTTATGTGTTAAACTACACAAACCTAGTAATGGAAATCGATGACAAAGTCAATTCACATGACTCATACCACACCCAACTTTTTCCTCACCAGCTAGGTCATGTCAATGAGAAATGTTTTACAAAATTACATCAAGATGTGTATTTAGATTCTTTCGAACTAAAACCACTTGGTGTAGGTCATGCGTGTCTACAAGGAAAAATGACCAAAGCCCCATTCAGTGGGAAAGGTGAAAGGGATAAAGAGATTCTAGAATTAGTTCACATAGATGTGTGTGGACCATTTCTAGTTGAAGCAAGGGGTGGGTTCTCATACTTCATAACTTTTACTAATGATTTTAGTAGATATGGATATATTTACATAATGAGGTATAAGTAAAATTCTTTTTATCGGTTCAAAGAATACAAGAATGAAGTTGAGAGCCATCTTGGTAAGAATATTAAGAAACTCTGCTCAGACAGAGGAGGAGAATATCTTAATCAGGACTTCATTGATTTCTTACAGGAGTTTGGGATTCTATCTCAACTCACTCCTTCTTATACACCTCAGTGGAATGGTGTAAGTGAAAGGAGGAACCACACCATGTTGGACATGGTGAGATCAATGACGAGTCATGCGAGTCTTCCATTATCATTTTGGGGATATTCATTACAAACAGCAACACACATACTAATCCAAGTACCAACTAAATTGATAAATGGTATTCTATACGAGTTATGGAGTGGACGCAAAGCCATCTTATTGAATTTACATGTGTGGGTAGCGAAGCATTTGTTAAGGCCTCTTCAGGTAACAAACTTGCACCTCTAGGCACAAAGTGTATCTTTATAGGATATCCCACGGAAACAAGAGGATATTACTTATATAAACCCTCAAACAAAAAGGTTACAGTGGAAAGACACCCCATATTCCTTGAGAGGGAGAAAATATCCAAAAGAGATAGTGGGAGTGAGATAGAATTAGATGAAGTTGAGGCTCAACATACACAAGAGTTGGTACAAGAACAGATTCCACAAAGCCTCGTGGAAGAAAAATTTGTTCCAGAGACACAAGAACTGCATAGGAGCATGAGAGAGGTGAGAGAACCAAAACGATATGGTTTTCTTATCACCAATGATGGTGACTAATTATTGGTTGACAATGATGATACTTTTACCTACAAGAAAGTATTTGAAGGCACAGACGTTGCCAAGTGGCAAGAAGCCATGAATTCTGAAATGGATTCCATGTACCAAAACCAAGTCTGGATTTTGGTAGATCCTCCCGTTGATGTAAATCCTATTGTTAATAAATGGGTATTCAAGAAGAACTGGACATGGAGGGGAAAGTCGACAAATATAGGGCATGACTGGTTGTAAAAGGTTTTAGATAGCATCAAGGAATTGACTATGATGAATCCTTTTCAACAGTTGCGATGCTAAAATCTATCAGAATCCTATTTACCATTGCTGCTTACCATGACTTTGAAATTTGGCAAATGGATGTCAAAACAGCATTCCTTAACCGGAACCTCCAGGAAGATGTCTACATGACACAACCTGAAGGGTTTGTGACTCCAAAGGATGCCAACAAGGTATGCACGTTGCAGAAATAAATTTATGGATTACATCAAGCATTAAGTTCCGGGAAAATTCGTTTTGATGAAGCTGTAACGGAATTTTTCTTTGTTAATAACGAATGTGAGCCTTGTGTCTACAAGAGGTTTAGTGGAAGTGTAGTCATTTTCCTAATTGTATATGTTGATGAAATATTACTAATTGGAAAAGAAGTACATGTCTTACAGTCAGTTAAGACATGGTTTCATAAATGTTTCTACATGAAAGACTTGGGTGGGGCAGCATATATTCTTGGGATCAAGATCCATCGTGATAGATCCAAGAGAATGCTGGGCCTAATTCAAAGTACATACATTGACAAGATACTGAAGAGATTTAGTATTGAATAGTCCAAGATGGGATTGTCTCTAGTGTCACATGGAATTCATCTTTCCAAGAAAATGTGTCCTCAGACACTTGTGGAAATAAAGAGAATGACAAGGATCCATTACACATCAAATATTGGTTCAGTCATGTATGCTATGATATGTATGAGGCAAGATGTTTCCTACGTATTAAGTGTGGTAGGCATAAATCAAGTTGATCCAGGAGACCGCCATTGGATGTAAGTCAAGACTATACTTAAGTATCTGAGGCATAGTAAGGATATGTTCCTATTTTATAGAGGAGATGAAGAATTATTCATGAGAGGACAAGTAGATGCTAGCTTCCATACTGATCAAGATGAAATGACGTCGCAGACTGGATACATCTTCAGTTTTAATGGAGGTACAGTGAGCTGGAAGAGCTCAATGAAAAGTATGGTGGCAGATTCTATAGCAGAGTCTGAGTATATCTTACCTTCTGAGGTAGCTAATGAAGCAGTATGGATGTGAAGCTTATTCCAAGAGTTGGATATAGTACCGAGTAGTAAAGATCCTATCACACTCTATTGTGATAATACAGTAGCGGTGGCACTTGGAAAAGAGCCAAGGTCACATCAGTGGACAAAGCACATACTTCAGAAGTATCATCTCTTGAGATATTTTTCGAAGAGAGGTGAAGTCTCAGTGAGCAGTTTTTCCACGGAAGACAGCATGGAGGACCCCTTGAAAAAATCCTTGACATAGAAAGAACGTGATCACCATTTGAGGTCTAGCAGACTAAAAGTCGTAGGCAGTTTTCTCTAGTCTAAGTGGGAGTTTTTAAGTGTTGGTGTCCTGAGAACCAACTGTTTTGTACTTTGATTACATGAATGTTCACTTATTATATATTTGTCATTGTTCTGCATCACTATAATATAATAATCTCCTGGAATATTTGTTTCATTGACAAGGTCATGGAAAATCCCCGCAATGATGAGAACCTTGAAATACTATAAAAATATTACTAAATAAAGTTCTACGGTTGGATAACATGCTATTATAGGACACATAGTATATAGACAGTCATGTGCGAGTACTCGTAAGAAGACGAGACTCTCTCTCATGGATTTCACACTTGGTAATCTCCAAGATGGTAGATTATGATAACAGAACCCGCCAATAGCAATTATGCATGTCTTAGTGTCATCAGACATTGCTATCTATGAGTGTGTGTAATGTTCCTTAGACTAGAAGATTATCATTAACTCATGTCCTGACTCGCACACTTAGATTTACTGACAAAAACCGTCACGCAGACAGATGGTGGTAAGTAGGGTACGTTGGGTGCGTCACGAGTGACATGTTGTTAATGTATATGTCGAGGAAGGATTTGTCCATTCCATTTATGGAATTTTATATCTTGGCCCTTTGATTGAAATAGAATTGTAGCATTAATTTCCATGGCCATAGTGTAAATGACGAGTTTATTTCAGGAATTCAAAGAATGACCGATCAAGAATATAGGTTTATGACACTACCATGAAACCTGCTTGATGAGATATCGAGACAAAGGGATTAAATTACACAGTAAGCAATCATATGAGGTGATACGTCAATGTAGAGTCAACTTCCTCTCTTGGGTGCCTTGACCCATTGCTAAATAGTAATCTTGGACTTCAGGCAAGCTCGCCTAATGCCAACGAGAAAGAGGCCTATATGGTCACACACTAAGTGTATTCAAGTATCTCAAGTAGAATAAAGATTATTCTCGTACGTGGTTTAAAAGTTATTCAAGGAAGCCTAAATCTTATTAATTATGGAGGAATAAGGAAATGAAAAACAAGATATACACGTCGTGTATTTAAGATTACACGCTATGTAGTTTTTCATGGAAAACAAGTACACGTCGTGTATTAATAATTACATGTCGTGTAGTTTTCTTTATGGAAAGGAAATGAATAAATGAAAACAATATATACATGTCATGTAAATTTAATTTATATGCCATGTAGTTTTCTATGAAAAACATGTTCACGCCGTGTATTTATTAATACACACCGTGTTGTTTTTCCAGCCAGTATTTTGAGAATATAATATTGTTTTAAATGCTATTTATTATAATCAGCGTGGGTGCATGTAAATGAATTAATTATTTGACATGAGGGTTTTAAATAAGAGTCAATGAAATAAATAAAATGTGTAACACATTTATATATTTTCATAACTATACAACCTCAAACCTGATTATAAATATCCTCACAACCCCAACTCTTTTCATACACACAAGAGAATCGTTGTACACAACAACTCTGGAGAATTCTTTCAAGGCTGAAAGAACCTCTTCCTCTAAGAATTCTCTCATGACTGAGAGAGATCCTCGTCCATCGGATCAATATGATCTACGGTGGACAACGCAAGCAAAGGGTTCTCCACGCTAGCACCCGGAGACTCCATTGGCGACGTCCCGAGATACGAGGTACACGTGTGGATCACTGCTAGAGGAAGTCTACACTTGGCTTCTATGACGCAACGACGAATCACATCAGAACGTGTTCAATAAAACCAATGAAGAAAGACCACCCAAAAGGTATTTTTTTTAAATTGATTAAATTAATTATAATCAACCTATAACGATCCTACATTGTGGTTCTGGGACTTTCCTCTTCTTTGTGTATTTCTATGATTCGATCCATGGAGACTGGCATTTATCATCATATTGATCCCGAATTGATCATTGTTAATGTCAAAAAGCCAAGTGGGCACATCCACCCACAAGCTTCCGCTGCGCCAGGAACCTACTCTAGTAACTTAGGTTGGTGACTCAATCATAGTTGATAATAATGATCTTATAACCTACAAGTAATAAATATGCTAAATAGATGGTTCCCAGTGGAATGAATCCATGAATTCTGAAATGGATTCCCTATACCAAAAGAATGTAATGATTTTGGTAGACCCTCCAATAAATGTATATCATATTGGTTTCAAAAGGTTATTGAAGAAGAAACTGCATATAGTTGGAAAATTTAGTTCCTATAAGGCGTGACTTTTTGAAAAAAAAAATCAACAACGTCTATGTATTGACTAGGAAGAAACCTTTTTTCCATTTAAAATATTGAAACCCATCAGAATTCTACTTTCCACTATAGAATTCTATTATTATAATATTTTGGAAATTGATGTCAAAACAGACTTCCTTAATAGGAACTTTTAGGAAGATGTCTATATGACACATCCTGATGGGTTTGTGACCCCAAAGGATTCTATCCAGGTAAGAAATTTGCATATATATATTTATGGATTAATGTAAGCATCCGGATCATGGAACATTCATTTTGATGATGCCATAACATAATTTAGTTTTAGTATGAATGAATGAAATCCATGTACAAATAAATGGTTTGGTAAGAGTGCTGTAATTTTGTTAATAGTATATGTTGATGAAATATTACTCAGTGGATTAGAAATACCAGTCAAAAAATCAGTTATGGAATTGTTTAATACATTCTTCTCTATAATGGGCTTGGGTGATTCATCATATATTTTTGGGATCAAGTTCCATTGTCATAAAAACAAGATGTTGTTCGGCCTATGTCAAAGTACATGCATTGATGAGGTAAGAACATTCCAAGAGGGGATTGTTTCTAGCATCACATGAAATTCATATTTATAGTAAAATGTGTCTTCAGACACAAGAAGAAAGAAAAAAATGACAAGGATTTTATAAGAAACAATGATTGGTTTAGTGATTATGTAATGTTATGTAATAGACATGATGTTGCCTACACATAATGTATGGTAAGAAGATATCAAGCTAATCCATGTGACATACATTCGATGATCGTCAAGACAATCATTAAGTATCTAAGGTATACTATGGATTTTTTCATGGTTTATAGGGGAGACGAAGAACTAGTCATTTGGAGAAATGAAGATGCAAGTTTCCAAACTGATCAAGATGAAATAATTTCACAAACAGGATACATCACCAATTTTAATAGAGGTGTTTTGAGATGGAAGACCTCAAATCCGGTTGTGGTTACAGATTCTATAGTAGATTCTAAGTATATTATGAATTTCAGGGTTGCTAAAGAAATAGTATTGATGGGAAACATCATCCAAGATCTTTATGTGGTACCAACCATTAATGATCTTATCTTTCTCTATTTTTATAATATTAAAACAGTGGATAAAACAAAATTTTCAATGTCACCTCAATGGAAAAAACACATACTTTATAAGTATCACATCTCTAGGGATTTTTCATAGATAGGTGAAGTTGCGGTGAGTTGTATTTCCATGGGAGACAATGTGGTGGACCCCATGACTAATGTATTAACACATTAGAAACATGAATATCATGTATATTCTAGCAGACTAAAGGTTATATGCAGTTGGATCTAGTCTATGAGGGTGTTCTTACAGTTGTTTTCCTAGGAAAAACTTTTTGTACATTGATTAAATAAATATTAAATGTATTGAATATTGAAAATACTTATTATTACATATTTTTTGTTGTTCTGCATGACTCTTATGTAATAATTTTCTAGAGTAAACATTGAATTGATAAGGTAATATCAGTTCCCCACTATGATGGGATCCTTGATGTGATATGGAGATATTCTAAAATAATTTTCAATGTTTGGATGACGTAATATGATGGGACACATAGTACATAGATTGTCATGTGCAAGTACTCGTAAGTAGATGAGGATTCTCCTCATGAAGTGTTCACTTGGTAATCTACATGACAGTATATTATGAGAACCTTCCCACAAGTAGAAATTACACATTTTTTTTCATCGAATATTCTTATCTACGAGCATGTGTGATTGTCCTTATCATTTATAAATATTATTAATGCATGATACGAATTTCTTAATTATATGACTTTCATAAACCATTATGATAAAAAATCAGAGAGAAGATGGATATGTTGTGTGCATCATGATTGAGATGTCATTAATGAATAAGTTAAGGAAGTAATTTATGCTTCTCTCTTAATGAATTATTATATCTCAGGCCCTTATTGGAATAGAAAAATCACATTAAATTCCATGGAAATTGTGTAACGACGTGTTTTTTTTCATATATTCAACACAAGGAATATCAATCATATTGGATGGTGACATAGATGTGCAGCATGCAAGATGATATATTGTAACAGATGGATTTTATTTCATATTGATAATTCATATATGGTTATTGATTTTGTGAAATATTGTTCTTTCTCTTAGGTTCTGTGATAGATTTCTGGATAGTAATCTTGGAAATTAGGCAAGTCCCATAATTCCAATATGATAGAATCCAGGATGGTCACAAACTAGGTGTTTTTTTATCTCGATTAATGTCTACATGGTTTTATTTAATGGAATAAATATTTTTTTCAATTCTGAGGAATAAAATTATTGATGTTATATTAATAAAATAAATTCAAATAATATTTATTCGTAGCCATGTGAATAAAATATTTATTATATTTATAGAATATTTTAGTAAATATTTATTTTAAATATTGTGAATAAAAAATTTACTTATAAATAAAATATATATTTGGTTAATTAATAAATGATATAGAAGTTTGAATGTACCAAGACTGGGTCAATTTACAAATATTAATTAACAATACTGTTATATAATATTTTTTATTATGAATGTTGGAACACAACAAAAATTAATAATTATATAACATTATTTTAGTGAGGAATGGGATTTATTGAAGCTAATATATGTTATTTATTGACAGTTATGAAATTAAGTAATATTTTATCTTAAATCCCATAACTATAAATAGGAAATTATTTCAGCTGTGTAGAGAACCCAAAAATTTCTAATAGAGAGTTGTTGCACACAAAACATTCTCTCTCAACTCCTCCTTCTCTATCCCTCTCAAGAACGAGTAGTTTAAGAGAGATTTCTTCAAGAACAGAGAACAAGAAATAATAAATGAAAAACACGTGACATTGATATCACTGCACTATCACACATAGAATGTGTGTTGTTTCTCAGAGATCATATGAGCACATATGGATCACCACTAGAGGGCTTCTATCCACAGATCCTCACAACGCAATGAAGGAAATACAAAAGGGACTTTTCAGTCAATAAACATTAATCAATGAAGAATGTTCTTTATCCAATGTATTTATTTCTTTAATAATTAAATAAATTAATTATATATTTTAGATGAAAGATCATTTATCTTAGTATCATGAAATGATTATTATAGTAAATTTTACATATCACCCACCTTTGCATGCTTCTGACCTGCGTTAAACCAATAATATTCTTGTCTTAAACCCAAAACACCAATGATGAGACACCTAAAACATCATATTGAACCAAAATACTCTTAAATATGAGATACTCCACAATGATAAAACCCATCAGGAGTTATTTCAATGTAGAAAGAAAGGAATCCTTAATGAGTTTTCGGAATCTCCACTTAGTGAGATCTGTTTTCCTAATAAAACTGAACAAGAGGGATTCCTCAACAACTAGGTTCCACTATAAATCACATGAAATGGGAAAAATATAGGATGAGAGACATTCTAGATATCAATGAGAAATAAGATACAAACTAAGAAGTCTCATCCTGGTATAATTTCATAGAAACAAGAGGCACCAAATTCACATTAAACCTTTTTCGAGCCACTAATGTGTTGAAGCAGAAAGGCCAAAATATATTATTGACCAACCAAGCATCAAACACTAACAAAGAGGGACTAAACACCTCAAAAACATTGAATATAGGAATTAACTATATAAAAATATGAGGTTACTCACCTAAGGCTGAAAGGATTAAAAATGGAGACAAAACAACTCGATAGGCTCTTCCACACACACCACTGCAAACTGAGAAACTCTCACCAATTCCAACCTTGCATAAACCCATTTCAAACCCTGGAAATTGTGGGAAACATATTTACCAACTACCAAAATTCCTTTTTAGTGCTCTTACAGGCAAAGGGAATAGCTAAACAACATGGAAATACACTCAGTAAAATATTGAAAATTACAACCAAAGAGAATAACATATTGAAATGAATGAAAACAATCAAAATCATTATGCAATGAAAAACCTCTAAAATAATTATTTAATGCAACAAATAATCATTTCTTAATCAGTACAGCATAAAATTATGCTCAATTAGGATCTGATGCCAACATTTTGGGGTTGTGTCATGTAAGATCATCCTCATTTAATATCCAGAATCTGTTGGGTATAAATTTTGTTTTCATAATCCCAAAATATGGAATTGAAGAAACATGTTCATTATTGTAATATAATAAACATAATCCAAAAAAACATAGTTCTTCAAAAAAAGTCCATCATCCTTAATGAACAAATGATATACAACACCATTGAAAAGAATTACATGTCAATGGTTAAATCATCAACAATGCTTCCTATAACTCCCATAAACATAATAGAATATTTTCAACATGATTATAAAAATAAAAATCAAAATCCATAACTTTGAGAATATAATTTTTGACTCGACTGAAATGTATTTCAAAAAATAAAAAGAATATTCTAAATCATAAAGAATAAAATCAAAAATAACCAATGAAGAAAAAAACAAGTAAAGACAAAACCCACGATAAAAATTATTAGATACCATCATTATAATTAAATAGTATAAAAAATATTCATCAATATATAAAGAATTTGAGATGTTCAGTATTGCAGTTCAATGAAAAAAATTTGAAGGTATTAATTGGGAAATTGATATGTAACATTATTTTCCAATTGGTCTAAAAACACATGGCAGAGCCATCTTAAATATTCTACTTTAAAAGATTAATTGTGCACCTGAAGATGCATTGAAACATCACATACACTGATTAATAATCAATTAATAATTAAATAAGAGTGAACCCCCCATCCCCCATGGGCATTTGGTGTCACCTTTTTACAATCCTATATGCAATTTCTAGACATCGACGTAGTCAAGTCTAAGTCCAATAGATATGGATTCCCAAGGACTAGATATATAAACGCATACATCGAACCAATAATCTCACACATATACACTTTTATCTATTATTGACGTCCTACATATTTGCCACTATAATCCTGGATCATCTGGCACCACATTCTAAATACACTGATGACATCTGAGTCCACACAAATCGGACTCGTCTTTCTCTACGGCCATGGTGGACAACTTTTTCCTCTCCAAATCCAATCTATCCAACGTTACAATCCAAAAAGGGTATAAGAAAGATATCATTTGGGTATCTCCTATATCACATCAAATGTGGAGAAAATGATGTGGTGTAACTCCAAAATCTCCACCAAGAAACATGCCAAATCAAGGAGAAGTTCTCTATCTACACTCTTTTGGTATACCATGGGGATGAAACCAACAGTAATAGCCTTATATATTTTATGCCAAGTAGATTTTACTCCATCTTCTTTTATTTCAATCAGTTAAATAGAGCCTCCCACCCCCAATACTTGAGTTGTAACCTACTGAGGGATGGAAAAATAAACACCATACCTGAAATTGAATAGGTTGATTGAAACCAAGAATAGGAGGTGGGAATGAATAATATAAGAAATTTGTACAGTGGAAGGTAACCTAGACATAACTTCCTAACAACACAGGAAATAATTAGTGAATAAAGATGAGCACACATATGTAAATAATCCAAGATTTTATTAAATAAAAACAACATATTAAAAATGACTTTAAATTAGAAAACATTAATACAAATTTCACAAACCCCAACATGTAGATGAGGGTGATATAGAATTGGGAGGGGGGATTAAATGAAAATGAATTTTGATAATTATAGTCATATTTTACATTGGACTAACCATCTTCTCCAACATAAATCTCCCATAAAATTTTCTCTATGAGATTGTTTTTAGGTTTCTAAAAAATCCATGAATTATTTTGGTACTTTTTTACATTGTATGTTCTAATTGTAGTTTCATCAAATTAATTCTATACATGACTATAAGTGTTGTGCGGGGAGAAAAATTCAGGATTTGAATCAATTTCATGGGATTCAGTTAATGTCTTCTATTTAATTCCCTGATTTAGGCCTAGATCTGCTATAATGATTTCTGGGTGAGGGTTATTCTATTGCATCATGACTATTATAAAAATCTAGACTCTCTTCATAATCCATCCTTCTGAACATCAATAGAGTTTTCAAGAATGTTTTTTGAAATAGGATTCTGGGGGAATCCTATTCATTCACATAGAAATGTTATTGGGACAGGAAGGAGGAAAGAGAAAAGGCAGAGTCATCCTTGTCCATTAGTTCCAAGGGTTATATTATTATTCTCTTTCGTCCAATATTTATAAAATATCAATGAATAAAAAAAATTCTAAAATATAGGGTTCTGAAAACAAAATCCCAATATCCCATTCGTCATAGGTGTTGGGGTTCCCTGAGGAATGTCTTCCTTTTGAAGGAAAACCATCAAAAAATAATCATTATCGAAGCCACTAAATATAAAAATGCCTTCAATAGATATGCACATAAGTATCCACTTTCTAGAAAAGGGACTTCTTATGAAAAATATTCAAGAAGTCACTTTTTCTGAAAATCACCAAATGTACAGTTATTTTTCAAAAAAATTATTTTTCTTCTTATTTTTTTAATTCTGTTTATATATATACATGTATATACAAAATAAATGGTATAATAAAACATTCTTTAATAATTTTTAAATAATGTGATGCATAATGTAATTAATAATAAAAATATGATCATTTATAATTTTTAATAGTGATTATGAATAATATACAAATATTATATAATTGGATATTACAAAATTGAAATAAATAATTATCTAACAAATATTAATTACTTTATTTTTATATTAGTTTAAAAAAATATTATATTAATTATAAAAGATAAAAATAATAAAAATAATAAAAATATTATTATTAAATATAATAGATAATTTTTTATTAATATTAATTGTATATTATTTTTATATTAAAATATATAACAAAAATATTATCATTATATATTTTAAATATTAAATAATAATTATGCGCATATAATAATTTTGAAAAAAAATTAATTTTCAAAATAATAACATTATTAATTATATTATTATTTTGTATCGTTAAATACTTAAATAATTAGATTATATAAAATATTAAAAAAAGTAAATTCTTTTCTGTTTTTAAATTATTAAATATATAACTAATACAATTATTATAAATTTATTATAATTGTATTTTAAATTTTCAATAATAACATTAGTATGAACAATTGTATTTTCACTATTAAAAATTTAATTATAATTTAATTTATATTTTATTAATAACTAATTTATTACTAGCTTTATGAATAAAATTATTTACATAATTATTATAAATTATTATTGATACTCTTTTAATTATTTCAAAATATAAATATTATTTATAAGAAATGTAATTCAAAATATTTAACAATAAAATCATAATTATTATTTATTATTTAATATTTTATTAAGTTACATTTATTTTCAATTACTCATTATTTTAATAGGCAATGTTTTAGATTTCATATGTCGTTTATTTATACTATAATTCATGTAAATAAATTTTTTGAATTTTGAATGTAATGTTTCTAATTGATAATGTTTGTGTCAAGTATATTATTTTTTATTTTTTATTTATTATATTTTTCATATTTTCAACTATTTCATATTTGTTTGATCTATGTTTTTAGTTTTATTTATACATATCTTATCATATAAATTTTATGGGATTATAAAGTCAAATACTTGAAATGTAATAATATTTCAAGTATGTCACTTTGGAAGCCTGTAATTTATAAACAAGAAGAGAAATATATATGAAACGAAAAAAGGATTAAACATATAAGAAATGGAAAAAACTGAAAAATTCATAAAAAATGTTGATGAAAAATAAATAATTTCAAGGGCACAAAATATTTATTCTAGAATAAATACCTTTGTATTTATAAATTATTTTTATAGTATAATTTTTCATGAAAATTAAATTATTTTGTTAATTATTTTCTGAAATTCATTTTATTTTCAATTAATTTTTATTTTCACAATTAATGTTTAAATTTTCATATAGATTTTATTTATACTATGTTTTAGTAGATTAAATTTCTTAATTTTTATATATTATGCTTTTAATCAATAATGTTTGTGTCATGTAAATTTTTTTGGTTTTTTATATTTGTCAAGTGTTTTTTTATTTTCAAGTATTTTTTATATGTTTAATACAGTTGTAATGAATAATTTAAATTTTTTAATAGTTTATATTTTTATATGCTTCTAAATCCACCAACTTGAAATGTACTAATGATTTTTTAGAAAATTATGGTCTTTAAAAATGTGTGTTATAGTAGGCGAGTTGTCCAAATGAGCTTAGATGGCTATAAAATCATAAGAAAACAACCTTAATTTTATTTTTTTTATTTTATGAACATGTGGTGAATCAAACTAAGGTGTAATTTTCCCATAATGATCAAAAAAAATAGATTCATGGATTTAAAATGACACAACATGCATTTTATGGGTAAAACCAAGAAAAGGATCTATAATTAACATGAAGTTCTATAAAACCTATTTTATAGTCATTTTTAACATATGAGATAATTTTGATTGTCAATATTTTTTTTGATGTGCTTTAATAGAATAAATAAGGTGTTATTAGAAAATGATATTTTTTCAAAATGTGAGCCATAAGGGGGGAGCTGGCCTCTGATTTAAAGAAAATTATTGTAAAAAAATTCAAGATTTATTTTTAAATTTTATGATCTTACTTCACATCAAGTCGAGGGGCCTTTTTATCAAGACAACTAAAAAACGTACATTTAGTAAGATAAAATTCTAAATTGTATGTTTGACTATTAAAATGATAAAAAATAATCTCAAATTGATATTAAAACTTATAAAATCTAAATTATAATTATTCTTGTTGTGTGTGATTATATGACCAATCAATTTGACATGGGATGTGATCCAATTGACTAAATGAGGAGCTCCTAGAAAATTTCAGTCTTTAAAAATGTGTTCTACCATGTGTGATCTAGCCAAATGATATCAAATTGTTGTGTGTTCAAATTAAAACTACCATAGACTAATTTTAGAATTATAGGGACTTATGATGAGTCAAACTCAGTTTTTGTTTGACTAAGAAGACCTAAAATGTAGTTTTAGTAATTTTGGACACTAAAATGTGAATTTAACAATTAAATAAATAGAAAAAATACCCAGATGATGTCAAAATTTATGAAATATATATTAGAATTATATTTAATGTGTGAAAGTTGATGACACTTCAGTATGACTTGTGATGTGCATGAACTGACTAAATATCGTGTTTCTAGAAAATGAAAGTCATTAAAAATAAGCACCATAGAAGAAGCGATAGACAAATGAGATAGTATTTCTATGAAATAAAAAAACAAAAATATTAGATTGATTATATTTTTTTATCCAAAATGTGTCAGTCCATGGTGTATTTTTTCTAAGATGATTGAAAATGGATTTTCAGTAATTTAAAACCCAAAAAATGTATTTAACAATTGATTACATAGAAAATGATATCCAATTTAAGTGAAATATTATGGAATATGTATGTGAATTATTTTTGATGTGTGAGATTATATAAAGTTTAATCCTGATGTGTAATGTTTTCAAACGGACTAAATTAGGAGTTCTTAATAAATGGTTATCATTAAAAAAATGTTCCATAGAGGGAGAGCATAGAAAATGAGCATTAATTGATGTGAAATCACACTAACAATTATATATTGATATTTTAATTATAGGAACATGATTATCCACTGATATAGGATAATATTAATTTTTAATATTTTAATATTAATGTTTTTAAAAGCCCATAAATGTCAGTTTTAGTGCATTTTTAAAATTTGAACTCGATATCTCATCACATGTGCAATTAATATTTAAATTGAAAACCTAGGCCCAATAAATATTCTTCTTGTGGAATTAATTTGAATAATTATTTGAGTTTTATATTTTGGTTTATGAACAGTCACTTTTATTTTACCATTTTTTCTTTCAGGATTGATCAATGAATCCCATGTGAAGATAGAGATTTTTGGAGATGAATGCATAAATGTTCTAGACGAAGCATAATGGGCATATGGACCATCAAACAAAATTAGAGCCCAAAATAAAAACCTAATGAAGAAAAAATTTGAATGTATAAATATAAAATTATGGGGATCATTTCATTCAACTGTGTATGGAGATAATTCTGAAATTTTCATGGTGGTTCATGCAGTCAAAGATGAAGATTAATTGTATATCCAGATCGGAACACCCATAATTTCAACCTACAATTTCAATCATAACATATAAATGTATAGACTAAATGTCATACGATTTGTAAATTTTATAGAGGAAACCTGGAATAATTTATTTCCCTTCAACAACCACCAATTATTCTCTAAATTATAATCACTTATTTTCATTCTAAGAGGGGGGGATGAATCCAGTCCTATTTTCTAGTAAACATTGAAATAAAATTCTTTTATTATCACCCACCTTTTACTATCCTAATTAATGGAGGGGGAATTTATTACTGTGGGGGTACTCCTAAGCCTCATAATATGAATATATATGGAGTTGGTGGTGAAGGGAATTAGCATCCACTGTTTTTCTTTCAATTGTAATTTCCAGTTTTTATTTTGTAATCACATCATCAATCTTTTTCATGTATGTTTTTCATTCACCGTCATTTATTAATAAAAAATTTTCATCATATTATCTTAAATTTTTTCTTTTCAATATTTTTTTGATTCCATTAAATCATGGTGTGAACATTTTCACATCAATCCTTGTGAATTTATTCACACAACATTACAGCGATCATTATTTCATTATTTTTCTTCTTCAGTTCCACCCTCATGAGTATAAAGACGATTTCATTGATAGAGTATAATAAATGTTGGGATATACTTGTAATGAGTTTATTCAAGGGAGTTTCAAGGGGATATATTGGATTTTATTTCTCATTTAATAGTTCGCGATCATTTATTTTATTTTATTTCTTCATTAAATGATTTTCTTTCTTCCACTTCCTTATGGAATTTTATCACTGCTCTTTTTGTGTTATAATAATAACCATTACATTAGAGTGATCAATAAAATGATCCTATAACTTTATATGAGATTAGAATATGTTTTCCATGATGTTAAACCAATAAGTTAATAGGTAATATTGATTTCACTAATTTAATTCTTCATGAGTAAATGAAATTGAAATAATTGAAAAAGGAATGCATCCAATTTACCCCAAGTGATAACCTAGGATCAAATAATTATTTTAAATTGAATTCACTTAATTCATAAGAACTATTTGATAATAAAATCAATTCAATCCAAATTTTTCCAATTAATATCCAAATCACCTCTATAGAATGTATGTTTCTTTATGTTACTTATTTTGTATCTAAGGATTTGATATCCCATATTGTGCTACAAGAAACTGCATACACCTTAAAATATGGGTAAATTTGGGCATAACCAAATTTTGGTTCAATTTCTAGGGACCCAAGAAAGTAACTTAGACACTCTCCTTTTCTCAGCCAAAATTCTCTATTATCACCCCCAAATTCTCTTATATTTTCCCTTTTATATTTCTATGTGTCCTAAACATATCAATTCTAAATTTCTATCTACTCCAATGGAGTTTCTGCAAAATTACCACAACATAAACTCAAGATTAAATCAAATTTGGAATCAATACTGGGAATCACTTCACATAGGGAGTTTCATTAACCAAGACATGAATTAATACACTACACCAGATGAGGTGTATAATCATTTAGATGATGAATGATTAAAGGAAATATTTCAATCCCTATGAAGAATGATTAATTAGATCAGTCATAGTGAATTACATGATGTACAAACTCTTATCCAACCCAATCACCAAAAACTTCTTAAAATATTGTCTGGGAAAATAGATAAATAAATTGAAAAGTTTCATCATTGATATTAAAACTACCATGTAAACAAATAATTGTGGAACCTAGGCCTACTCAGGTTATCGCTTCCTCAAAATTGAATTAATAATCTTGTTACACATAAAAATTTCATGAACAAATCCATGATGTAACTATTTATATGAGTGTTAAATATAATTAAAAAATTGAACCATTAATTACCAAATAATAATTGGCTTCAAAATCAATAGAAAACATTGAATGTTCAAATTTAACATCTTTCAAATCAAATATGGAAAATGAAAAGGATTTTTTATGAAATTTTTAAATTTAACCTAAGGGAACGGAGGAGATTCTTCATGGGTGTCTAAATCATGATGAAATTCATTTTATAAATTCATATAAGGAAAATGTGTATCAATGGTGTGAATCCCTTCTATATTTCTCCATTTATGATTTTTAAAAAACAAAAATCACAAAACCATTAGGTAAAATAAAATACTTAGAGTTCATACCCATTATTGGAACTCATATTGGAAATTTGGTGTTCAAAACATTAATTAAAAAGGAACCAATTTGTTAAATTTTTTTGAATATAAATCTAATTTATATTCAAATTACTTGCATATTTTTTAATGTGTTAGCCAACCCCATCTAAAATTCATGGTCAATACAACCTCTCTCAAGCCTTCTGTCATGGGGTATAATCAGAAACATTTTATCATTATTTCATCCTCCATTGAAGAAACTAAATAGAAAATTATCCTTGATGTATCATGCAATATTAGAAAATAAATTAGTTGTATACATCCTAATATTAATGGTACTAGCTCATTCATTGGGAACTTTATAATTTTTGAATTATAAATTTTAAAACATTCTTTCCAACCAGAAGGGATAATAAATCATAATATAGTTGAATTGTAGAAAAATGGGGTCCTGAAAATGTTAAAAATTGGTCTTGGGTAATTTGGGGGTCCTGGAAAACATAACGACTTTAAATTATGTTCTTTCCCAGAGGACAACACAACATCTACATTTTTTTGTGTTTTCCTATTAAAAAGAACCCCATGGGGTTTCAAATGTGATATAATATCTCTTGTGTGAGATTTATCAGCTTCATCATTTTTATATTTCCAAATAAATCCAATGCATTCTAATGTTAAAACTGAATAATCAATCACCCTAGTGAAGTCTACATGTTACATAAAGACAAAGTGATTTATTTTTTCTTAAGGGCTCATAAAAATTCAACTATGTGAGTTTATTCAATGATTTAATTTCATATCACATACACCCCCTATTTCTTCCCAATTTTAATATATCTCTTCTCTTCTCTTTCAATATATAGGGATGTTTCATTCTAAATGGGTGGAGTGAAAATCTTGGATTTAAAAGAATAATAATTTTATGCAAAAATTTAATTCAATGAAAAAAATTCAATTCGTTATCCATTAATGCCTTAATGTTCATCGTGAAATCGTATAATGTACTTTCAAATAATTTTTAATTTCTTGTATATCAGTTTAATGATTTTTTAAGTACATGAGTATAGTTTTGGGAAGGTACAGTTTTACAATGTGATTTTTCAATGTTTACATATTTATCATTTTAATAAAAATTACACAATACATGTTCCTTAGATATTTGGTGTAAATTTGAGTTCTTGGGACCCTTTTATCATAGCATGGGGTTTGGGTTCACTTTTCGTTTATTTGAGTATCCCACAAAAAAATGAAAAAAATAAAAAATATATATATATTTTTTTCCAAATGTGTTCAATTAGACACTTGGGGATCATGTCTATGTAGTTTTATTACCCGGATTTTAGACTTACAACTCTATTTTAGTTCATCTAAGAGATAAAATCCATGACATTTGACACTTGTGGATCGTGACACCATATTTTTATTTCCTAGAGTTGGTCTTTTCATCTCTATTTTGGTTCAAAAAAATAAAAACAACATTAAAAATGGAAAAATAAAATATATTTTATTCTAATAATAAGATGTAATGTGATTCCCACCTAGGGCTTCCATTAGTTCCTTTTGAACAATAAAATGAGCCCAATGTCATTTGTGATACACTACACGTCATCATGCTTTATTGAAATTGGATGAAATGTGATGTTGAATTCAAACAATGAAATTGTCTTGGTCTTGGGATATGATTATAAACCAATATTGTGTGAAACAATTTTTATTGGTTTCAATATTGTTCATCATGATTTTTTTGTGGGGAATTTTATGTTAACATGTTTTTGGAAAAGTTAATTCAATTTCATTTGTTTGAGATAATTTTATCTTGAGACTAGAAAAACTCATGGTTGGGGTGTGATTAGCCACTAAAATTGGATAATATTCTTAGTTAACATTTTAATATTATTTTGTTTCAAAATCCATAATCATCAACTCTTGTTCATTTTAAAATTTGAACTCAATTTCTGATCACATGTGAAATTAATGTTTAGAGTTCAAATTTGGGCCCAATAAATTACCTGGTTGTGGAATTAATTTTATTAATTAATAGAATTTTAGATTTTTGGATATTATTGAACAATTTTATTTGAAGATTTTTTCTATTAATATCAATGAATGAAACACATATGAAGATAGTGATTTTTTGGAAGTGAATGCAGAAATTTTCCAGACAAAGCCTAATGTGCCTATAGCCCATCAAACAAAAGTGGCACCCACAATAAAAGACCAATAAATATAAAGTATTAAATTAATAAATAGAAAAATATGTGGATCACTTCATTAAAATTTTTCCATATTTAATTATGATGTTTTCATAATGATCCATGCTATCAGATTTAAAGATAAAATGTATGGCCAGATCTGAAGGCCCATAAAGTCAGTCCACCATTTCAAGCATAACATCCAAATGAATAAACCAATTTTTATGAAATTTTGAAATATAATAGAGGAAACTATGATTAATATGTTTTTATTCTTTTACCATCAATTATTCTCCAATATAAAAGGACTTATTTTCATGGAAGTAGGGGGTATGAATCTGAAAATTTTTGTGGTCAACTTGGTAACATCAAATTTATTTTATTATCACCCACATTTTGACACTCTTAACTAATGATGAGGGAATTTACTATTTGGGGTATACCTATGGCTTATAATATTCTTATATAAGGATATTATAGTTATGGAAATTAGCATAAAATGTTTTTCTTTCAATTGTAATTTCTCATTTTCATTTTTTTCTCATTGTCAAATTTTCTCATGAATGTTATTCATTAATCATCATTTATTAATAAAATATATTCTTTATATTAACTTATTTAATTATTTTCAATATCATGTTCATGTTTTTGAATCAAGAAGTGAACTTTTTCACACTAATCCTTGTAAGTTTGGTCAAACAACAGTGGAATGATGATTATTTCATTATTTTTCTTCCTCAATTCCACACTCATGAGTCTACTACGAGTGTCCATTGTTTGAATAGAATAAATGGGGGGATAACCCTATAATTATTTGATCAAAGGGAGTATCAAGGGGATTTATTGGATGTTATATTTAGTTTAATAATTCTTAATCAATTATTTTACTTGAGTTCTTTATTTAATTATTTACCTTCTTCCTCTTCACTATTATATTTTATTGCCATATTTTTCACGTGATAATAATATCATTTACCTTGGAGTGATCATTAAGACAATAATCCAAGAATATAGGTTATTAGAATATGTTTTTGATGGTGTTAAAAAAATAATTTATTAGGTTAGTGTTTATTTCATTGAATGAATTCTTCTCGAGATAATGGAAATAAAATAATTGGAAAATGAATTCCTCCAATTCACCCCCAATAAGTAACATATGACCAACTCATTATTTTAATTGAATTAACATATTCCATAAATAATATTTAATAATCAAATAAATTTTAACCAAAGTTATCCACTTAATAGACAAATCACCTCTATAAAATGTGTGCTTCTTTAGGATACTTCTTTGGTCTATGAGGATACAATAACTCATGTTGTCCTAGAAGTGAACACATACACCATAAAATATGTGTATATTTGGGATAAACTATAACTAATGATGGATCTATCTATGTTTTTTTTCTTGAGATTATTGAAAATACTATTTTAGTAATTTATAATTCTAAAATGTGTTTTTGACTGTTAAAACTATAGAAAATTTTCTACAATTACTGTAAAATTGTATGACAGTTGACATAGAATTATTTTTGAAATGTGTTGGTATATGGAACAACCATTCGTGGTGTGATGTTCTCAAGAGGAATAAATTAAGAGGTCATAAATAAATTGGTCCTTGAAAACATTTCTAGACTAGAAGAGCATATCAAATGAGCTCATATTGCTGTGAAATATGACAACAACATCTGTCGATAGATTTTTGAATTATAGTAACTAACAATAGGTAAAACTAACATGTTGTTTCTCTAATATTACTGAAAATGTAGTTTCAGTCATTTAAAGTGTTAAAATATTTGCTTGAATATTAAAATCAAGGAAAATGACCTCCAGTTGACATTAAATAATATGATAGTTTTCAATGAATTATTTATTATAAGTGTGAGTATACAGCACGTCAATCCAACTTGTGATGTGATATAACAATCAAGAAAGTAATTTTTAGAAAATTGAATACATGAAAAACGTTTTCTCAAGAGGTAGGCTTTCCTAAATGAGTTTTTATTCATGTGTAGTAACATGAAAAAATTGTATAAATATTTTTAAATTTTATTAATTATTTGTGCATAAAATTGAGGTGTTGTTTTCCCAATATAGTCGAAAATGTAGAACCAATATTTTACCACTCATAAATTTGATATTTACAATTAAAATAATATAAACAATCTGTATTTGATGATAAATTTTATGATTTCTCTTTTAGAATTAATTCTAAAATGTAGGAGTATACATCGCATCAATCCGACGTGATATGTACTCGAACTGACTAAATAAGGTGTTTTTAGAAAATACATGTCTTTAAAAACCTGCTCCTTAGAGGGCTAGTTGGCCAAATAAGATAATATTTCTGTTAAATAACTTAAAAAAACCATATATTAATTTTATAATTATAAGAACCCATGGTCCATCAAACCAAGAAGGCATTTTCCCAATACAAAAAAAAATTAAATATTTTAAAAAACTTAAATGTGCATTTGACAATTAAAACTACATAAAATGATTTCCTATTGATGTAAATTATTATTATATTTGATTTAGAATTAATTAACATGTATTTGAGCAGAACCAACATCAATATGAAAGGTGATGTACTTAAAAAAACAAGATTTTTAGAAATTGATAGTCAATGGATTCCTTATTAAAATAATTAGTAACACCAATAATTATTAAATAATATATATTATTATACCTAATTAAAATTTTCATGTCAATGAAATGTAAATATATACATAATTATTGTCTATGAGTATGTAAATGTCCTCCAGTGCCGCACCTAATATCTCTAATAGTGTTCTCATAATGAGTAGTCCACATGCCAGGTTTTTAAGTGTGCTCAGCGATATGTCTAGGTGCGATGTAATCAGCTGCATTTCCAGGTGTGATGTCATCAGCTGTGGGTATAGTAGCAGAACATGAAATGATATCGCATCAACTCATTTTATATATAAGATATTGTAAGGTAGATGGATCCATTAAATGAAAAAAGTTGAGTGGAAGCCCACAACGGGTTCCCCAATCCATGTAATGTGGCATTACAAGAGCTACAGATTACATAGGGGTTTCCATATCATGCTAAGTGGTGTAAATAGTTCCCCTCTCTTAAGAAGAGTATGTGGTGAATGTCTTGAATGTTTCCTGATATGATGAGGAAGGAACAGTTGGGGGGTTTTGTAGTTCTGACAGACTCTAATGAAGGGTGTGTAGTTAATGTTTTAGATGGGGCCCTGAATGATGCATAAGGTATAGTCAGTGGTTGTGTAGTTGAATTTGGAGACATATAAGATGCTAAATGACATGAACAACATTGGAGTGAAGTTTGGTTCTCATATTTCATGATATAATGAGAAAGGAATGATTTTGAATGGTTTCATAGTATGTATAACATCACACCTTTTTATCACATAAACTATCATTACATTTTACTAAATTGAAGATCTTTAAGGTTTAGTATCATGGAAACTAGGAACTTAAAACATGAAAACATAAAAAATTCATCATAAACACTTGAAACGATTCTCTTTATGTTCATCCTAGGTTCATTACTGCATTTCATAACCTTGGAACATACATCAAAAGAAAGGTTGAGCAGAAGGCCCAGTAAGGGAAACAAGGGGAAACATTTAACTTGTGAACTTGAGATACATCAACAATGTCATGAAAAAGAACTTGAAGGCATGATAATGAAATCATGAAGAATATCATAATAAAAATAACGTATTTAATAACTTGAAGATGTGGCTACAACATTTAATATTGACAATCACTCCGTTTCACCAAGGTCAATCCCCAAGGTGTCATTAAAAATTACCAAGGTTATTCACCAAGGCGTCGTTAAAAATAATCATCTCTAGAGAATAAGTCTTTACCCAATGCATTGGAGTGCTATCAGGGAACACCCTTGACATGTATTTATTATCATGTGAGCCAAATATATCATCATAAATCATTTCATAAAAAACCCATATAGCATAAAAGGAATGGGTTTCATTTCATAATCATAATGTTTTAAAAACTGTTTTAAAGACATGATCTTTATGTCACTTTAAACCCACGGAAAGAGAAAGTTGGTCTCATATATGTAAATCCCAGAATTTAAAATAGAACAACTTGGTATATATGTGAATACCCATATAGAAGATAGATATTTGAGTATTCTCTTAATAAAATAAAATAACTTTAAGAAAAAGATAGAGACATTTTGAGATAGAAATTTAGCAGCATAACAGCTATGTTTCGGGGTTTTAGAAAACTTTGAAAAGAGAGGGGACATGGGTCAAACATTCATAAATGACCCATAAAATAGTAGGGGGCTATAATATAATGAATTTAAGAACATGGTAATTAAATTTTAAAGATATACCATGGGAATTGATGAAAAGGAAAGGAAGAAAAAAATAAGATTTCTCTTCTGAAAATTCGGAAGACTAACGGCGTCACTTAAACTTCAACAAAAATCAATTAACGAGATCAAATAGGGTCTCTTATCATATAAACATAAAATATCAGTATGATAGATATATAAATAATACCCAAACATAATAAAACGGAACATGAAATACTTGACATGATAGTAGAACTTTGAAAAATGAGAAAGGTGAAAGAATCCCTTAAAAATTCGGCAGCCTAACGGTGCCACTTAAACTTCAACAAAAATGAATTGACGAGATCAAATAGGGTCTCCAATAATATAAAAATAAAATATCAGTATTATATATATAGATATCATACCACAAAATAATAAAAAGGAACTTGAAAGGCTTGACAAGAAAATGGATCCTGAAAACAAGAAGTGTGAATGAATCTCTTTAAAATTCGGCAGCCGAACGGCGTCACTTAAACTTCAAAAAAATGAATTGACGAGATAAAACAGGGTCTCTCATCATATGAACATAAAATATCAGTATGATAGATATAGAGACAGTACCCCCAAAAAATAAAAAGGAACTTGAAAGACTTGACAAAAAAATAGAACTTGAAAATGAGAAGGGTGAAGGAATCTGTTACAAACATTTTGGCAGCCTAACGGCGCCACGTAAACATTCATAAAACGAAATGATGAGAGTAAGAGGGGATCTATCATAATATGAACATGAAAAAGGAAGTAAGAATAATATAAAAGAACATCCTCCAACATGAGAACATGGAGCGTAAAATAAATGACTTAAAAGGTAGTATTTTTAAAAGAAAGAGAGAGGTTGGATCCCCTACCTTAAAACATAACTTTTAAAACTCGAAGGTTGGGACCTAGAGGGCTTGGGGGAACCTTGGGAGGACTCTTTGGAAGGTAATGAGACCAGATCTTTGTTAGGGGAGAGTTGGGAGTGAAAACTAGAGGAGGAAAGGGTGGGTATTTATAGGGAAAGTGAGGGGACAAGGCATTAATGGCCAAGGGACACCTCACAAGTGGTTTTCTCAAAACCATGGGCTCTCCCATGTTATTTCCCATGGAGTAAGGCCAAAAGGGTCCCACCATACAATTATTCATCACCTTTGGTCGGCCAACCCTTAAAATATCTCATGATATCATCATGACACAGTTATGATGTCATTAACATACCGAAACCCTAAAATTGTATTTTTACTATTCACTGAAAATTCAACTTTCTCAGAAAAATCCCAAAATTTCACCTTAAACAAAAATCAATTCTCTGATATCAAAAATGAACTCCATTTTATAAAAATAATTTTTTAAATATTTTTAATTTAATTTTTAAATAAAAACACTATTCACCGAAAATTCAATTTTTTCAGGAAAATCCCCAAAAATTACTTTAACATAATATCGATGCTCTGAGTTCAAAAATGAAATCCATTTTATAAAAATAATTTTATAAATATTATTAATTTAATTATTAATTAAAAACACTTCACCTGAAAAAACTAATACTTGACTAATAATTTTTGAAACTGTTATTTAACCATTTTATTGAATCACATTACTTAATCAAGGTGCCTAGATTATATTAATACTTTCTGTAAGTGAGATTACTAATCCATTTGGTCACATTACTAATCCTAATCATAAAATCACTATTCATAATTTCCTATTAATCAAAAATTAAGTTGATCTTATTATACTCTAAATTTCATACTGAACATAATTGTAGAAGAACATTTTTTGAAAATCATTACACATTTTTAATTATTTAAGTTTTACATTAACATTTTTTAAAATATCCTTTCTTTAAAATTCACCAAAAATATGCATATTATATTTATTCTGGCATTTCAAAATTCATAAACATCATCATAAGAAGAAATAAATTTTTTTATTTCAAACAAAGGATTACACAAGGCAGTTTAAATCTCCCTACATAGCCCCATATCACACCAGCATTGGACCTAAGTGTAAGGTGTGATAAGGTGAGAGAATTTGAGGGAGGCTCAGCCAACATCGCACGAGTAGTAATTTCTATTAGTTTGAACTTATCGCAAAGGCGATTCCGTTCTAGCTTCACACGATGAAGTTCATCTTGGGTTTGGTCCAGAGCAAAACCCAGTGGTGCTACCTCCTTCCCATGTTCTGTTAGATGGGCTTCGATCTGTCCAAGACTACTAGATGAGGCCATCGAATCTTCTTTCTATATTAATTAACCGAGATCACTTGTATTTAGAGACAATAATCGAAACGTTTAGTTTCCAGCGGTCATATTGACCAATGGTCATATAACAGTCAAAACCCAACTGTCCCATTTTAATCATACTCATGTTATCAAATGAAAAGGTTTTGTTGAGTATAAAAAATAAAATAACACCCAAAATTAGGAAACAAGATTTATTCAAAATTTCAGGTCGTTACAATCTTCCCCCCATTAAAAATTTCATCCTCACAATTTTTAAAATTAGGTTTTGAAATTCATTGAAAGTCCCACTTCAGAAAAGGAGTCAGTAAAACTATTACTTTAAAAGAAAGAAAGAGAAGTACAAAGGTCACCCGAGTTAACCCACACTAGGATTCCATGTTGGAAAACATGGACATGGAGGAGAAAACAAAGGGTCATGTTCTGAGGGAGATTGATAGAAAACATGATTAGGAGAAAGTTAACCACGAGAAAATCACAAACTTATGATGTGTGTAAACGGTCTTTGATTACCTAGTAGGAAACGTAAACCAAAAATGTTTTTGCTTTACGTTCCATTCCATAATTTTGAGGAATTCATTTACTATATAGAACCAAAACATAAGTAAGTATACCTACCTTCAAGTAGAGTTTCATCCTTTAATAAGTTTCTACCAAAACTAATCTTTTCTCCAAACGATTAGCATTCAAAAACACTTGGTCTCATCAAAACACAGGAATCATCTTCTTGAGAGTCACGTAATCCACAAAATATTAACTATAAATTTCTTCTATCTTTAAACATTGTCCCAAAAACAAAAAGGTTAAGATAAAACAACTCTTCAAAAAGAAAGAATACCATAGGAAGGGAAACTACTTTTAAATCTTTAAAGTTACATGGTACTACCCAAAGTTTATCATAGACAATTCCATAAATAAATATCCTTAAAATTATTCAAAATAAGCCAAACTAATATTGAAACCCAATTGTAAGAACTATCTCACAACATAGTCTTCCAAGATAGACTTTATCATTCATCTTCAAAAAACATCAACCACTCTTATAATCTTATAAAAAAAGTAACTAACCTAATCACATTTTCACCAAGATAGGTTAATCATTTCAATATGTAACCTAAATTACTATAAGTTCTCATTAAATTCATCGATTCATCAAAATATAAGTCAACCATTACTCCTTAAAGAAAAAAATGCAGTAATCTATTTACGTCGATCAAATAGGGTTCCCAAAATAGTGAACGTCTTCCAAAATAATAATAATCTTTTAATACCCTAACCACCCTTTTTTAAGAATAACATCTTCACTACATCAACATGTGATACATAACAATAGATGTTTTCCTTAAAGATATAAAATAATCTTAGGTAGTGACTCAATGATCTTAGAAAACATAAAAGATAAGCTCATAGAGCACGAACTAAAATACAACATGACATAGACATTTATTGCGAAGAAGTTACATATACTTCAGTCATCATGATCCATCTCAGCATAGGACTTGAATTCTTCCCTTGTCCTCGAAGATTGTTGATCCTCATAATTCTTCTCATCCATTCCAAGGGTTCATTTCCATGGATAATGTCTAACTTATCCACATTTATAACATCGAATTGTATAAGGTACATTAGATCGAACCTTATCTCCATTCATCACATTATCCAATTTTTTAAAGAAATTGGATACTTTATGCCCTATCTTCCCACACATAAAACAACTCCCAGTTCCTTTGTGACATTCTCCTTGGTGCCTCTTCCCACCAATTTTGCAAAAAAGAAATTGGATCTTCTTTCCCTTATCAACTTTATCAGATGAACATCCTTGAGACTTTGTCTTCTTCTTCCTTGATGAATTTGGGAATTCAACTAGGTACCAATTATTAATTGTGATTTTTCATAGCTGGTTTGGCATAATCAAAATATGATCAACTTGATCTTTCGTCATCTCTGTCACATTAATAGGGCAATCGTCACATTTCCTATCGCATTGTTCATTGGGACATTATCTTCCATTTCCAACCATTAACTAAGAAAATAACGTATAATTAGGGGGCTTAAATACTTATCCAATAATCATGAAAAGGAATCCTGAAGCATATAAAGATAAACTTGTAGAAAAAAAGTATACCCTAACTAGTGATCCCCTAGGTCCCAATCTTGGTTATCCATGATCATATATTCTTATGTGAATCTTTATTTTATTTTATCTTTGTTCCTTTAATAATGGTTCATACTAAGCTTATGAATTTACCAAAGCATATCCCTCGAGAGTGTCATAACCAAGAGTGCAGCAAGGCCCGTTGTCATGTACTAGTTCCCGTTCAAGTCTAGCTCAAAGCGGTGTTTTTGGGTTTTACCCCTATGTACATTTGTGCCAGAGCCACCTCTCTCTGCTCGTATCCAGACACGGATGTATTTTCTTGGCCACCCCTTACTAAATACTCACCTAAATACCCGGAATATTTCCTATATTTAAACTTTTCTATAGGGTTCTTCCTAAAGTTTTCATATCCTAATTTCCAAAAAAAATAAACCCTCCTTTGATATTAACTATATCATCACGTCTTTTTATCACATTAACTATCATTACATTTTACAAAACCGAGGATCTTTAAGTTTTAGTGTCTTGGAAACCAGGAACTTAAAACATGAAAACATAAAACATTCTTCTTAAACTCTTGAAAGGCTCCTCCTTATGTTCATCCTAGGTTCATTACTGCTTCTCATAACCTGGGAACGTACATCAAAAGAAAGGGTGAGCAGAAGTCCCAATAAGGGAAACAAGGGGAAACATTTAACTTGTGAACTTGAGATACATCAACAATGTCATGAAAAAGAACTTTAAGGCATGAGAAAGAAATAATGAGGAACATCATAATAAAAATAACGTATTTCATAACTTGAATATGTGGCTACGAAATTTAATATTGACAATCATTCCGTTTCACAAAGGTCCATCCCTAAGGTGTCATTAAAAATTACCAAGGTTATTCACCAAGGCATTGTTAAAAATAGTCATCTCTAGGGAATAAGTCTATACCGAATGCATTGGATGCTATCAGGGCGCACCCTTGACATGTATTTATTATCATGTGAGCCACATATATCATCATCCATCCTTTCATAAACAACCCATATATCATAAAAGGAATGAGATTCATTTCATAATCATAACATTTTAAAAACTGCTTTAAAGACATGATCTCTATGTCACTTTAAACCCACGGAAAGGTAAAGCGGTTCTCATATATGTAAATCCCAGAATTTAAAATATAAAAACTTGGTATATATGTGAATACCCATATATAAGAGAGAGCATTGAGTATTCACGTAATAAAATAAAATAACTTTAGAGAAAGAGAGAGACATTTTGAGACGGAAATTCTGCAGCATAACGGCTATGTTTCGGGGTTTTAGAAAACATTGAAAAGAGAGAGGACATGGTTCAAACATTAATAAATAACCCATAAAATAGTAGGGGGTCATAATATGAAGGATTTAAGAACATGGTAATCAAATTTTAATGATATACCATATGAAATGGAGAACATGAAAGGAAGACAAAAATAAGATTTCTCTTATGAAAATCCGGCAGCCTAACGACGTCACTTAAACTTCAACCAAAAGGAATTGACGAGATCAAATAGGTTATCTCATCATATGAACATAAAATATCAGTATTATAGATATAGATATCATACCCCAAAATAATAAAAATGATTTTGAAAGACTTGACATGAAGGTAGAACATTGAAAAATGAGAAAGGTGAAAGAATCCATTAAAAATTCGGCAGCCTAACGGTGCCACTTAAACTTCAACAAAAATGAATTGACGAGATCAAACAGGGTCTCTCTTAATATGAACATAAAAGGTAAGTATGATAGATATATAGATCATACCCCAACATAATAAAAAGGAACATTAAAGACTCGACAAGAAAATGGATCTTGAAAACAAGAAGTGTGAAAGAATCCCTTTAAAATTCGGCAGCCTAACGGCGCCACTTAAACTTCGAAAACATTGAATTGACGAGATAAAATAGGGTCTCTCATCATATGAAAATAAAAGATCAGTATTATAGATATAGAGATCATACCCCAACATAATAAAAAGGAACTTGAAATACTTGACAAGAAAATAGAACTTGAAAATGAGAATGGTCAAAGAATCCGTTACAAAAATTTCGGCAGCCTAACAGCGCCACTTAAACATTCATAAAACGAAATGATGTGAGTAAGAGGGGATATCTCATCATATTAACATTAAAAGGGAAGTAAGAATAATATAAAATAACATCCTCCAACATAATAACATGGAGTATTAAAGAAATGACTTAAAAGAGAGTATTTGAAGAGAAAGAGAGAGGTTGGATCCCTTACCTTAAAACGTAACACTTAAAACTCAATGGTTGGGACCTTGAGGGATTGGGGTCACCTTGGGAGGACTCTTTGGGAGGTAATGAGACTAGAGCTTCATTGGGGGAGAGTTGGGAGTGAAAATTAGAGGAGAAAAGGGTTGGTATTTATTGCAAAAGTGAGGGGACAAGGCATTAATGGCCAAGGGACACCTCACTAGTTGTTTTCTCAAATCCATGGGCTCTCCCATGGTATTTCCATGGAGTTAGGCCACAAGGGGACCACCATACAATATTTCATCACCTTTGGTCAGCAAACCCATAAAATATCCCATGAAATCAATAGTACATAGTTATGATGTCATTAAACATACCGAAACCCTAAAATTGTATTTTTACTATTCACTGAAAATTCAACTTTCTTCGAAAACCCCAAAAATTTCACCTTAACCAAATATGAAATCATTGATTTCAAAAATGAACTCCATTTTATAAAAATATTTTTCAAAATAATTTTAATTTAATTTTTAAATAAAAACACTATTCACTGAAAATTCATTTTTTTAATAAAAATCCCCAAAAATTACCTTAACATAATATCGATGATCTGAGTTCAAAAATGAAATCCATTTTATAAAAACAATTTTCTAAATATTTTTAATTTAATTATTAATTAAAAACACTATTCACCCGAAAAAACTAATACTTGACTAAAATTTTATGAATCCATTATTTAACCATTTTATTGAATCACATTACTTAATCATGGTGCCTAGATTATATTAATACTTTCATTAAGTGAGATTACTAATCCATTTGGTCACATTACTAATCCTAAGCATAAAATCACTATTCATAATTTACTATTCATGATAAATTATGTTGATCTTACTAGACTCTAAATTTCATACTGAACATAATTGTAGAAGACCATTTTTTGAAAATCATTACACATTTTTTATTATTTAAGGTTTACATAATCATTTTTTAAAATATCCTTTCTCTAAAATTCACCAAAAATATGCATACTATATTTATTTGGACATTTTAAAATTCATAAATTTCATCATAAGAAGAAATCAAAATTTTTATTTAAAAAAAGGATTACACAAGGCAGTTACGGTCTCCTTACATATCCCCTTATCAAACTAGCATAGGACCTGAGTGTAAGGTGTGATAAGGTGAGTGAATCTAAGGGAGGCTCGGCCAACATCGCACGAGTAGTAATTTCTATTAGTTTGAACTTCTCATAAAGGCGATTCCATTCTAGCTTCACACGATGAAGTTCATCTTGGGTTTGGTCCAGAGCAAAGCCCAGTGGTGCTACCTCCTTCCCAAGTTCTGTTAGATGGGAATCGATCGGTCCAAAACTACTGGGTGAGTCCATCTAATCTTTTTTCAATATTAATTAACCAAAATCACTTGTATTTAGAGACAATAATCAAAACTTTTAGTTTCCAGCGGTCATATTGACCAATGGTCATATAACATTCAAAACCCAACAGTCCCATTTTAAACATACTCATGTTATCAAATGAAACAGTTTTGTTGAGTATAAAAAATAAAATAACACACAAAATTAGGAAACAAGATTTATTCAAAATTTCGGGTAGTTAGAATCTTCCCCCCTTAAGAAATTGCGTCCTCGCAATTTTTAAAATTGGGTTTTGAAATTTCATTGAACGTCCCACATCGGAAAAGGAGTCAGTAAAACTATTACTTTAAAAGAAAGAAAGGGTCGTACAAAGGTCACCCGAGTTAACCCACACTAGGATTCGATGTAGGAAAACATGAACATGGAGGATAAAACAAAGGGTCAAGTTCTGAGGGAGAGTGATAGAAAACATGATTAGGAGAATGTTAACCATGAGAAAATCACAAACTTATGATGTGTATAAACGGTCTTTGATTACCTAGTAGGAAACGTAGACCAACAACATTTTTATTTTATGTTCCTTTCCATAATTTTGATGAATTCATTTACTACATAGAACAAAAACATAAGGAACTATACCTACCATCAAGTGGAGTTTCATCCTTTAATAAGTTTCTACCAAAACTAATATTTTCTCCAAACGATTAGCATTCAAAAACACTTGGTCTCATCAAAACACAGGAATCATCTTCTTGAGAGTCACGTAATCCAAAAATGATTAACTATCAATTTCTTCTATCTTTAAACATTATCCCAAAAATAGAAAGGGTAAGATAAAACAACTCTTCAAAAAGAAACAATCCCAGAGTAAGGGAAACTACTTTTAAATCTTCAAAGTTCCATGGTACTACCCAAAGTTCATCATAGACCATTCCATAAATAACTCTCCTTAAAATTTCTCAAAATAAACCAAACTAAGATTGAAACCTAATTATAAGAACGATCTCATAACATATTCTTCCAAGATAGACTTTATTGTTCATCTTCAAACAACATCAACCACTCTTATCATCTTATAACAAAATTAACTAACCTAATCACATTTTCTCCATGATAGGTTAATCATTTCCATATGTAACCTAAATTACTATAACTCCGCGTCAAATTCAACGATTATTAAAAATATAAGTCAACCATTACTTTTCAAAGAAAATACCGTAGTAATATATTTACCTCGATTAAATTGGGTTCCCAAAATAGTGAACCTATTCCAAAATAATAATCATCTTTTAATCCCCTAACCACCCTTTTTTAAGAAGAACAGTTTCACTACATCAACATGTGATACATAATAATATATGTTTTCCTTAATGATATAAAATCATCTTAGGTAGTGACTCGATGTTCTTAGAAAATGTAAAATATATGCTCATAGAGCACGAACTAAAATACAACATGACATAGACAATTATTGCAAATAAGTTACATGTACTTCAGTCATCATGATCCATCTCAGCATAGGACTTGAATTGTTCCCTTGTCCTCGAAGATTGTTGATCCTCATAATGCTTCTCATCCATTCCAAGAGACAATTGCCTTGGATAATGTCCAACTTCTCCACATTTATTACATCGAAATGTATAAGGTACATTAGATCGAACCTTATCTCCATTCATCACATTATCCATTTTTTTAAAGCAATTAGATACTTTATGCCCTATATTCCCACACATAGAACATCTACTGGTTCCTTTGTGACATTCTCCTTGGTGCCTCTTCCCACACTTTTTTCAAAAAAGAAATTGGGTCTTCATTCCCTTATCAACTTTATTATATGAACATACTTGATACTTTGTCTTCTTCTTCCATGATGAATTTGGGCATTCAACTAGGTACCAATTATTAATTGTGATTTTTGATAGCTAGTTTGGTATAATCACAATATGTTCAACTTGATCTTTCATCATCTCTACCACATTAATAGGGAAATCATCACATTTCCTATCGCATTGGTCATTGGGACATGCTTTACCATTTCCCACCATTAACTAAGAAAAGAACGTATAATTACGGGGCTTAAATACTTATCCAATAATCATGAAAAGGAATCTTAAAGCATATAAGGATAAAATTGTAGAAGAAAAGTATGCCCTAACTTGTGATCCCCTAGGTCTAAATCTTGGTTATCCATGATCATATATTCTTATGTGAATCTTTATTTTATTTTATCTTTGTTCCTTTAATAATGGTTCATACTAAGCTTATGAATTTAACAAAGCATATCCCCTGGGAGTGTCGTAACCAAGAGTGCAGCATGGTCCATTGTCATGTACCAGTTCCTATTCAATTCTATCTCAAAGCATTGTTTTCAGGTTTTACCCCTATGTACATCTGTGCCAGAGCCACCTCTACCTGCTCGTATCGAGACAAGGATGTATTTTCTTGGCAACCCCTTACTTAATACTCACCAAAATACCAGGAAGATTTCTTATATTTAAACGTTTCTATAGGGTTCACCCTAATGTTTTCATATCCTAATTTCCACAAATAACTAAACCATCCTTTTATACCAACTATAGCATCACACGTTTTTATCACATAAACTATCATTACATTTTACAAAACCGAGGATCTTTAAGGTTTAGTGTCTAGGAAACCAGGAACTTAAAACATGAAAACATAAAACATTCTTCTTAAAAACTTGAAAGGATTCTCCTCATGTTCATCCTAGGTTCATTACTGAATCTCATAACTTGGGAATATATATCAAAAGAAAGGGTGAGCAGAAGGAACACGAAGGGAAACAAGGGAAAACATTTAACTTGTGAACTTGAGATACATCAACAATGTCATGAAAAATAACTTTAAGGCATGATAAAGAAAACATGAGGCATATCATAAGAAAAATAACATATTTCATAACTTGAAGTTGTGGATAAAACATTTAATATTGACAATCATTCCCTTTCACCAAGGTCCATCCCTAAAGTTTCATTAAAAATTACAAAGGTTATTCACTAAGGCATCGTTAAAAATAGGCATCTCTAGAGATTAATTCTTTACCCAATGCATTGGAGCGCTATTAGGGCGCACCCTTGAAATGTATTTTTTATCATGTGAGCCACATATATCATCATCAATCATTTCATAAACAACCCATATATCATAAAAGGAATGAGTTTAATTTCATAATCATAACATTTTAAATACTGCTTTAAAGACATGATCTTTATGTCACTTTAAACCCACAGAAAGGGAAAGAGGGTCTCATATATGTAAATCCCAGAATTTAAAATAGAACAACTTGGTATATATGTGAATAACCCTATAGAATAGAGAGATTTTGGTATTCACATAATAAAATAAAATAACGTCAGAAAAAGAGAGAGACATTTTGAGACGGAAATTCTACAGCATAACGGCAATGTTTTAGGGTTTCAGAAAAATTGAAAAGAGAGAGGACATGGGTAAAACATTCATAAATGACCCATAAAATAGTATAAGTCCATAATATAAAGGATTTAAGTACATGGTAATTAAATTTGAAAGATATACCATATGAAATGAAGAACATGAAAGGAAGACAAAAATAAGATTTCTCTTATGAAAATTCGGCAGCCTAACAGCGTCACTAAAACTTCAGCAAAAATTAATTGACGAGATCAAATTGGGTCTCTCATCATATGAACATAAAATATCAGTATGATAGATATAGTAATCATACCCCAACATAATAAAAAATAACTTGAAAGACTTTACATGAAAGTTGAACTTTGAAAAATGAGAAAGATGAAAGAATCCCTTAAAAATTCGGCAGCCTAACGGTGCCACTTAAACTTCAACAAAAATTAATTGACGAGATCAAATAGGGACTCTCATCATTTGAAAATAAAAGATAAGTATGATAGATATATAGATCATAACCCAACATAATAAAAAGGATCTTTAAAGGCTTGACAAGAAAATGGATCTTGATAACAAGAAGTGTGAAAGAATACCTTTATAATTCGGCAGCCTAACGGCGTCACTTAAACATCCAAAAAAATGAATAGATGAGATAAAATAGGGTCTCTAATCATATGAAAATAAAATATCAGTATGATATATATAGAGATAACACCCCAACATAATAAAAAGGAACTTGAAAGACTTGACAAGAAAATAGAACTTGAAAAGGAGAAGGGTGAAAGAATCCGTTACAAAAATTTCAGCAGCCTAACGACGCCACTTAAACATTCATAAAACGAAATGATAAGAGTAAGAGGGGATCTATCATCATATTAACATGAAAAGGGAAGTAAAAATAATATAAAAGAACCTCCATCAATATAATAACATGGAGCATAAAATAAATGACTTAAAATATAGTATTTGAAAAGAAAGAGAGAGGTTGAATCCCTTACCTTAAAACGTAACTCTTAAAACTCGATGGTTGGGACCTTGAGGGCTTGGTGGCAAATTGGGAGGACTCTTTGGGAGGGAATGAGACCAGAGCTTCGTTGGGGGAGAGTTGAGAGTGAAAAATATAAGAGTAAAGGGTGGGTATTTATAGGGAAAGTGAGGGGACAAGGAATTAATGGCCCAGAGACACCTCAAAAGTGGTTTTCTCAAAACCATGGGCTCTCCCATGGTATTTCCCATGGAGTAAGGCCAAAAGGGGCCCACCATTAAATAATTCATCACCTTTTTTCGGACAAACCATAAAATATTTCATGACATCATCATGACACAGTTACGATGTCATTAAACATACCGAAACCCTAAAATTGTATTTTTACTATTCACTGAAAATTCAACTTTCTCAGAAAAATCCCAAAATTTCACCTTAACAAAATATCAATGCTCTTATTTCAAAAATGAACACCATTTTATAAAAATATTTTTCTAAATATTTTTAATTTAATTTTTAAATAAAAACACTATTCACAAAAAATTCATTTTTTTCAGAAAAATCTCCAAAAATTACCTTAACATAATATCGATTCTCTGAGTTCAAAAATGAAATCCATTTTGTAAAAATAATTTTCTATATATTTTTAATTTAATTATTAATTAAAAAACACTATTCACCCGAAAAAACTAATAATTGACTAATAATTTTTGAAACAGTTATTTAACCATTTTATTGAATCACATTACTTAATCAAGGTGCCTAGATTATATTAATACTTTCTCTAAATGAGATTACTAATCCATTTGGTCACATTACTAATCCTAAGAATAAAATCACTATTCATAATTTATTATTCATCAAAAATTAAGTTGATCTTATTCGACTCTAAATTTCGTACTAAACATAATAGTAGAAACCATTTTTTGAAAATCATTACACATTTATAATTTTTTAAGGTTTACAAAAACATTTTTTAAAATATCATTTCTCTAAAATTCACCAAAAATATGCATACTATATTTATTCGGACATTTAAAAATTCATAAACTTCATCATAAGAAGAAATCAAAATTTTTATTTAAAACAAAGGATTACACAAGGCAGTTACGGTCTCCTTACATAGCCCCTAATCACACCAGCATAGGACCTATGTTTAAGGTGAGATAAGGTGAGAGAATCTATGGGAGGCTCGGTCAACATCGCACGAGTAGTAATTTATATTAGTTTGAACTTCTCGCAAAGGCGATTCCATTCTAGCTTTTCATGATGAAGTTCTACTTGGGTTTGGTCTAGAGCAAAGCCTTGTGGTGCTACCTCCTACCCATGTTCTATTTGATGGGCTTCGAACGGTCCAAGACTACTGGGTGAGGCCATCAAATCTTCATTCTATATTAATTAACCGAGGTCACTTGTATTTTTAGACAATAATCGAAACTTTTAGTTTCCATTGGTCATATTGACAATGGTTATACAATAGTCAAAACCCAACGGTCCCATTTAAATCATACTCATGTTATCAAATGAAACAGTTATGTTGAGTATAAAAAATAAAATAACACACAAAATTAGGAAACAAGATTTATTCAAAATTTCGGGTCGTTACAATCTTCCCCCCTTAAAAAATTGCATCCTCACAATTTTTAAAATTGAGTTTTGAAATTTCATTGAAAGTCCCACATCGGAAAAAAAGTCAGTAAAACTATTACTTTAAAAGAAATAAAGGGAAGTACAAAGGTCACCCGAGTTAACCCACACAGGGATTCCATGTAGGAAAATATGGACATGGAGGAGAAAACAAAGGGTCATGTTCTGCGGGAGAGTGATAAAAAAAAGATTAGGAGAAAGTTAACCACGAGAAAATCACAAACTTATGATGTGTGTAAACGGTCTTTGATTACCTAGTAGGAAACATAACCCAACATCATTTTTACTTTACGTTCCTTTCCATAATTTTGAGGAATTCATTTACTACAAAGAACAAAAACATAAGGAAGTGTACCTACATTCAAGTATAGTTTAATCCTTTAATAAGTTTCTACCAAAACTTATCTTTTCTTCAAATGATTAGCATTCAAAAACACTTGGTCTCACGAAAACACAGAAATCAATTTCTTGGGACTCACGTAATCCACAAAAGATTAACTATCAATTTCTTCTATCATTAAACATTATCCCAAAAACAGAAAGGGTAAGATAAAACAACTCTTCAAAAACAAAAAATCCCTTAAGAAGGGAAACTACATTTAAATCTTCAATATTCCATGGTACTACCCAAAGTTCATCATAGACCATTCCATAAATAACTCTCCATAAAATTCCTCAAAATAAACCAATCTAAGTTTGAAACCCAATTATAAGAATGATCTCATAACATATTCTTCCAAGATAGACTTTATCGTTCATCTTCAAACAACATCAACAACTCTTATCATCTTATAACAAAAGTAACTAACCAAATCACATTTTCCCCAAGATAGGTTAATCATTTCCATATGTATCCTAAATTACTATAAGTCCGCCTTAAATTCATCGATTATTAAAAATATAAGTCAACCTTTACTCCTAAAATAAAATACCGTAGTAATCTATTTACCTCAATCAAATAGGGTTCCCAAAATAGTGAACGTCTTCCAAAATAATAATCATATTTTAATCCCCTAATCACCCTTTTTTTAAGAAGAACAACGTCACTACATCAACATGCGATTCATAACAATAGATGTTTTCCTTAATGATATAAAATCATCTTAGGTAGTGACTCGATGATCTTAGAAAACATAAAAGGTGTGCTCATAGAGCATGAACTAAAATACAACATGACATAGACAATTATTTTGAAGAAGTTACACGTACTTCAGTCACCATAATCCATCTCAGCACAGGACTTGCAATATTCCCTTGTCCTAGAAGATTGTTGATCCTCATAATTCTTCTCATCCATTCCAATAGGGCATTGCCTTGGATAATGTCTAACTTCTCCACATTTACAACATCGAAATGTATAAGGTACATTACATCGAACCTTATCTCCATTCATCACATTATCCATTTTTTAAAGCAATTGGTTACTTTATGTCCTATCTTCCCACACTTGAAACATCTCCCAGTTCCTTTGTGACATTCTCCTTGGTGCCTATTCCCACACTTTTTGCAAAAAAGAAATTGGGTCTTCTTTCCTTTATCAACTTTATCAGATGAACATCCTTGACACTTTGTATTCTTCTTCCTTGATGAATTTGGGCATTCTTCTAGAACCAATTATTAATTGTGATTTTTGATAGCTGGTTTGGAATAATCACAATTTGTTTAACTGGACCTTTCGTCATCTCTATCACATTAATAGGTAAATCATCACATTTCCTATCGAATTGGTTGTTGGGACATGCTCTTCCATTTCCCACCATTAACTAAGAAAAGAATGTATAATTAGGGGGATTAAATACTTAGCCAATAATCATGAAAAGGAATCTTAAAGCATATAAGGATAAACTTGTAGAAGAAAATTATACACTATATTTTGATCCCCTGGGTCCCAATCTAAGTTATCCATGATCATATATTCTTATGTGACTCTTTATTTTGTTTTATCTTTGTTCTTTTAATAATGGTTCATACTAAGCTTATCAATTTACCAAAGCATATCCCTCAGGAGTGTCTTAACAAAGAGTGCAGCAACGCACGTTGTCATGTACCAGTTTCCGTTCGAGTCTAGCTCAAAGCGGTGTTTTCAGGTTTTTCCCCTATGTACATCTGTGCCAGAGCCACCTCTACCTGCTCGTATCCAGACAAGGATGTATTTTCTTGGCAACCCCTTACTCAATACTCACCAAAATACCAGTAAAATTTCCTATATTTAAACTTTTCTATAGGGTTCTTCCTAAATTTTTATATCCTAATTTACACAAATAACTAAACCATCGTTTGATACCAACTATATCATCATGCCTTTTTATCACATAAACTATCATTACATTTTACAAAACCGAGGATCATTAATGAATTGTGTCTTGGAAACCAGGAACTTAAAACATTCTTCTTAAACACTTGAAAGGATTCTCCATATGTTCATCCTAGGTTCATTACTGCATCTCATAACCTGGGAACATACATCAAAAGAAAGGTTGAGAAGAAGGCCCAGTAAGGGAAACAAGGGGAAACATTTAACTTTTGAACTTAAGATACATCAACAATGTCATGAAAAAGAACTTTAAGGCATGAGGAAGAAATCATGAGGAATATCATAATAAAAATAATGTATTTCATAACTTGAATATGTGGCTACAACATTTAATATTGAAAATCATTCCTTTTCACCAAGGTCCATCCCCAAGATGTCATTAAAATTTACCAAGGTTATTCACCAAGGCGTCGTTAAAAATAGTCATCTATAGAGATTAAGTCTTTTCCCAATGCATTGAAGCGCTATCAGGGCGCACCCTTGACATGTCTTTTTATCATGCTAGCCATATATATCATCATCAATCATTTCATAAACAACCCATATATCATAAAAGGAATGGGTTTCATTTCATAATCATAACTTTTTAAAATCTACTTTAAAGACATGATCTTTATGTCACTTTAATCCCACGAAAAGGGAAAGCGTGTCTCATATATGTAAATCCCAGAATTTAAAATACAAAAACATGGTATATTTGTGAATAAACCTATAGAATATATATCTTTGAGTATTAAATTAATAAAATAAAAGAACTTTAGAAAATGAGAGAGACATTTTGAGACGGAAATTCTGCAGAATAACGGCTATGTTTCGGGGTTTTAGAAAACATTGAAAATAGAGAGGAAATGGATCAAACATTCATAAATGACCCATAAAACAGTAGGGGGACATAATATAAAGGATTTAAGAACATTGTAATTTAATTTTAATGATATACCATATGAAATGAAGAACATGAAAGGAAGACAAAAAAAATATTTCTCTTATGAAAATTCGGCAGCCTAACGGCGTCACATAAACTTCAACAAAAAGGAATTGAAGAGATCAAATATGGTATCTCATCATATGAACATAATATATCAGTATTATAGATATAGATATTATACCCCAACAGAATAATAAGGAACTGGAAAGACATGACATGAAAGTAGAACTTTGAATAATGAGAAAGGTGAAAGAATCCCTTAAAAATTCGTCAGCCTAACGGTGCCACTTAAACTTCAACCAAAATTAATTGACAAGATCAAATAGGGTCTCTCATAATATGAACATAAAAGATAAGTATGATAGATATAGAGATCATACCCCAACATAATAAAAAATAACTTGAAATACTTGACAAGAAAATGGATCTTGAAAAAAAAATGTGAAAGAATCCATTTAAAATTCGGGAGCCTAACGGCGTCACTTAAACTTCAAAAAAAAATGAATTGAAGAGATATAATAGGGTCTCTAATAATATGAACATAAAATATCAGTATGATAGATATATAGATCATACCCCAACATAATAAAAAAGAACATTAAAGACTTGACAAGAAAATAGAACTTGCAAATGAGAAGGGTGAAAGAATCTGTTACAAAAATTTCGGTAGCCTAACAGCGCCACATAAACATTCATAAAACGAAATGATGAGAGTTAGAGGGGATATCTCATAATATGAACATGAAAAAGGAAGTAATAATAATATAAAAGAACATCCTCCAACATAAGAACATGGAGAATAAAAGAAATGACTTAAAAGATGGTATTTTGAAAAGAAAGCGAGAGGTTGGATCCCTTACCCTAAAACGTAACTCTCAAAACTCGAAGGGTGGGACCTAGAGGGCTTGGGGGAACCTTGGGAGGACTCTTTGGAAGGTAATGAGAACAGATATTCGTTGGGGGAGAGTTGGGAGTGAAAACTAGAGGAGGAAAGGGTGGGTATTTATAGGGAAAGTGAGGGGACAAGGCATTAATGGCCAAGGGACACCTCACAAGTGGTTTTCTCAAAACCATGGGCTCTCCCATGGTATTTCCCATGGAGTAAGGCCAAAATGGTCCCACCATACAATACTTCATCACCTTTGGTCGGCCAACCCTTAATATATCTCATGACATCATCATGACACAGTTATGATGTCATTATACATACCGAAACCCTAAAATTGTATTTATACTATTCACTAAAATTCAACTTTCTCAGAAAAATCCCAAAATTTCATCTTAACCAAATATCAATTCTCTGATTTCAAAAATTAACTCCATTTTATAAAAATAATTTTTTAAATATTTTTAATTTAATTTTTAAATAAAAACACTATTCACCAAAAATTCATTTTTTTCAAAAGAATCCCCAAAAATTACCTTAACATAATATCGATGCTCTGAGTTCAAAAAAGAAATCCATTTTATAAAAATAATTTTCTAAATATTTTTAATTTAATTATTAATTAAAAAACATTATTCACCTGAAAAAACTAATACTTGACTAATAATTTTTGAAACCGTTATTTAACCATTTTATTGAATCAAATTACTTAATCAAGGTGTATAGATTATATTAATACTTCTGTAAGTGAGATTACTAATCCATTTAGTCACATTACTAATCCTAAGCATAAAATCACTATTCATAATTTACTATTCATCAAAAATTAAGTTGATCTTATTAGAATCTAAATTTCATACTGAACATAATTGTAGAAGAACATTTTTTAAAAATCATTACACATTTTTAATTATTTAAGTTTTACATTAACATTTTTTAAAATATCCTTTCTCTAAAATTCACCAAAAATATGCATACTATATTTAATCGGGCATTTCAAAATTCATAAACATCATCATAAGAAGAAATCAAAATTTTTATTTAAAACAAAGGATTACACAAGGCAGTTACGGTCTCCTTACATAGCCCCTTATCACACCAGCATTGGATCTAAGTGTAAGGTGTGATAAGGTGAGAGAATCTGAAGGGAGGCTCGGCCAACATCGCACGAGTAGTAATTTCTATTAGTTTGAACTTCTCGCAAAGGCGATTCCGTTCTAGCTTCACACGATGAAGTTCGGCTTGGGTTCGGTCCAGAGCAAAGCCCAGTGGTCCTACATCCTTCCCATGTTCTATTAGATGGGCTTCGATCGGTCCAAGACTGCTGGGTGAGGCCATCGAATCTTCTTTCTATATTAATTAATCAAGATCACTTGTATTTAGAGACAATCATCGAAATGTTTAGTTTCCAGTGGTCATATTGACCAATGGTCATATAATAGTCAAAACCCAACGGTCCCATTTTAATCATAATCATGTTATCAAATGAAAAGGTTTTGTTGAGTATAAAAAATAAAATAACACACAAAATTAAGAAACAAGATTTATTCAAAATTTCGGGTCATTACAATCTTCCCCCCATAAGTAATTGCATCCTCGCAATTTTTAAAATTAGGTTTTGAAATTCATTGAAAGTCCCACATCGGAAAAAGAGTCAGTAAAACTATTACTTTAAAAGAAAGAACGAGAAGTACAAAGGTCACCCGAGTTAACCCACACTAGGATTCCATGTATGAAAACATAGACATGGAGGAGAAAACAAAGGGTCATGTTCTGAGGGAGAGTGATAGAAAACATGATTAGGAGAAAGTTAACCATGAGAAAATCACAAACGTATGATGTGTGTAAACGACCTTTGATTACCTAGTAGGAATCATAAACCAAAATTGTTTTTTTTTACTTTCCTTTCCATAATTTTGAGGAATTCATTTACTACATAGAACAAAAACATAAGGAAGTATACCTACCTTCAAGTAGAGTTTCATCCTTTAATAAATTTCTACCAAAACTAATCTTTTCTCCAAATTATTAGCATTAAAAAACACATGGTCTCATCAAAACACAGGAATCATCTTCTTGAGAGTCACGTAATCCACAAAAGATTAACTATCAGTTTCTTCTATCTTTAAACATTATCCCAAAATTAGAAATGTTAAGATAAAACAACTCTTCAAAAAGAATGAATCCCATAGGAAGGGAAACTACTTTTAAATCATTAAAGTTACATGGTACTACCCAAAGTTCATCATAGACCATTCCATAAATAACTATCCTTAAAATTACTCAAAATAAACCAAACTAAGATTGAAACCCAATTATAAGAACTATCTCACAACATAGTCTTCCAAGATAGACTTTATCATTCATCTTCTAACAACATCAACCACTCTTATCATCTTATAACAAAAGTAACTAACCTAATCACACTTTCACAAAGATAGGCTAATCATTTCCATATGTAACCTAAAGTACTATAAGTTCGCCTTAAATTCATAGATTCATCAAAATATAAGCCAACATTTACTCCTTAAGGAAAATAATGTAGTAATCTATTTACCTCGATCAAACAGGGATCCCAAAATAGTGAACGTCTTCCAAAATAATAATCATATTTTAATCCCCTAACCACCCTTTTTTAAGAAGAAAATCTTCACTACATCAACATGTGATACATAACAATAGTTGTTTTCCTTAATGATATAAAATCATCTTAGGTAGTGACTCGATGATCATAGGAAACATAAAAGATATGCTCATAGAGCACGAACTAAAATACAACATGACATAGACAATTATTGCGAAGAAGTTACATATACTTCAGTCATCATGATCCATCTCAGCATAGGACTTGAATTGTTCCCTTGTCCTCGAAGATTGTTGATCCTCATAATTCTTCTCATCCATTCATAGGGTGCATTTCCATGGATAATGTCTAACTTATCCACATTCATGACATCGAATTTTATAAGGTACATTTGATCGAACCTTATCTCCATTCATCACATTATCCATTTTTTTAAAGAAATTGGCTACTTTATGCCCTATCTTCCCACACATAAAACATCTCCCAGTTCCTTTGTGACATTCTCCTTGGTTCCTCTTCCCACCCATTTTTCAAAAAATAAATTGGGTCTTCTTTCCCTTATCAACTTTATCAGATGAAAATCCTTGAGACTTTGTCTTCTTCTTCCTTAATGAATTTGGGCATTCAACTAGGTACCAATTATTAATTGTGATTTTTGATAGCTGGTTTGGCATAATCAAAATATGATCAACTTGATCTTTCGTCATCTCTGTCACATTAATAGGGCAATCGTCTCATTTCCTATTGCATTGTTCATTGGGACATTCTCTTCTATTTCCCACCATTAACTAAGAAAAGAACGTATAATTAGGGGGCTTAAATACTTATCCAATAATCATGAAAAGGAATCTTGAAGAATATAAAGATAAAATTGTATAAGAAAAGTATACCCTAACTAGTGATCCCCTAGGTCCCAATCTAGGTTATCCATGATCATATATTCTTATGTGAATCAATATTTTATTTTATCTTTGTTCCTTTAATAATGGTTCATACTAAGCTTATGAATTTACCGAAGCATATCCCTCGAGAGTGTCGTAACCAATAGTTCAACAAGGCCCATTGTCATGTACCAGTTCCCATTTGAGTCTAGCTCAAAGCAGTGTTTTGGGGTATTACCCCTATGTACATCTCTGCCAGAGCCACCTCTACCTGCTCGTATCCAGACAAGGATGTATTTGCTTGGCCACCCCTTACTCAATACTCACCAAAATACCAGGAATATTTCTTATATTTAAACTTTTCCAGGGTTCTTCCTAAAGTTTTCATATCCTAATTTCCAAGAAAAAATAAACCCTCCTTTGATACTAACTATATCATCGCATCTTTTTATCACATTAACTATCATTACATTTTACAAAACTGAGGATCTTTAAGTTTTAGTGTCTTGGAAACCAGGAACATAAAACATGAAAACATAAAACATTATTCTTAAACCCTTGAAAGGCTCCTCCTTATGTTCATCCTTGGTTCATTACTGCATCTCATAACCTGAGAACATACATCGAAAGAAAGGGTGAGCACAAGGCCCAATACGGGAAACAAGGGGAAACATTTAACTTGTGAACTTGAGATACATCAACAATGTCATGAAAATGAACTTTAAGACATGAGAAAGAAATCATGAGGAATATCATAATAAAAATAACGTATTTCATAAATTGAATATGTGGCTACAACATTTAATATTGACAATCATTCTGTTTCACCAAGGTCCATCCCCAAGGTGTCATTAAAAATTACCAAGGTTATTCACCATTGCGTTGTTAAAAATAATCATCTCTAGAGATTAAGTCTTTATCGAATGCATTGGAATGCTATCAGGGCGCACCCTTTACATGTATTTATTATCATGTGAGCCACATATATCATCATAAATCATTTCATAAAAAACCCATATATCATAAAAGGAATTGGTTTCATTTCATAATCATAACATTTTAAAAACTTCTTTAAAGACATGATCTCTATGTCACTTTAAACCCACAGAAAGGGAAAGTGGGTCTCATATATGTAAATCCCAGAATTTAAGATATACCAACTTGGTATATATGTGAATAACCTTATATATGAGAGAGCTTTGAGTATTCACTTAATAAAATAAAAGAACTTTAGAAAAAGAGAGAGACATTTTGAGACGGAAATTCTGTAGCATAACGGCTATGTTTCGGGGTTTTAGAAAACATTGAAAAGAGAGAGGACATGGTTCAAACATTAATAAATAACCCATAAAACAGTAGGGGGTAATAATATAAAGGATTTAAGAACCTGGTAATTAAATTTGAACGATATACCATATGAAATGGAGAACATGAAAGGAATACAAAAATAAGATTTCTCTTATGAAAATTCTAGAGCCTAACGGCGTCACTTAAACTTCAACAAAACGGAATTGACGAGATCAAATAGGTTCTATCATAATATGAACATAAAATATCATTATTATAGAAATAGATATAATACCCCAACATAATAAAAAGGATCTTGAAAGACTTTACATGAAGGTAGAACTTTGAAAAATGAGAAAGGTGAACGAATCCCTTAAAAATTCGGCATCCTAACAGTGCCACTTAAACTTCAACAAAAATGAATTGATGATATCAAATAGGGTCTCTCATCATATGAACATAAAATATAAGTATGATAGATATAGATATCATACCCCAACATAATAAAAAGGATCTTTAAATACTCGATAAGAAAATGGATCTTGAAAACAAGAAGTGTGAAAGAATCCCTTTAAAATTCGGCAGCCTAACGGCGTCACTTAAACTTCAAAAAAAAAGAATTGATGAGATAAAATAGGTTCTCTCATCATATGAAAATAAAATATCAGTATCATAGATATAGATATCATAACCCAACATAATAAAATGTAACTTGAAATACTTGACAAGAAAATAGAACTTGAAAATGAGAATGGTCAAAGAATCCTTTACAAAAATTTCGGCAGCCTAACGGCGCCACTTAAAAATTCATAAAACGAAATGATGAGAGTAAGAGGGGATATATCATCATATGAAAATGAAAATGGAAGTAAGAATAATATAAAAGAACATCCTCCAACATAATAACATAGAGTATTAAATAAATGACTTAAAAGAGAGTATTTGAAGAGAAAGAGAGAGGTTGGATCCTTTACCTTAAAACGTAACTCTTAAAACTCGAAGGTTGGGACCTTGAGGGTGCCTTGGGAGGACTCTTTGGGAGGTAATGAGACCAGAGATTCATTGGGGGAGAGTTGGGAGTGAAAAATAGAGGAGAAAAGGGTGGGTATTTATTGGAAATGTGAGGGGACAAGGCATTAATGGTCAAGGGACACCTCACTAGTGGTTTTCTCAAATCCATGGGCTCTCCCATGGTATTTCCATGGAGTTAGGCCACAAGGGGACCACCATACAATATTTCATCACCTTTGGTTGCCCAACCCATAAAATATCTCATGAAATCATCAGGACATATTTATGATGTCATTAAACATACTGAAACCCTAAAATTGTATTTTTACTATTCACTGAAAATTCAACTTTCTTAGAAAAACCCCAAAATTTCACATTAACCAAATATCAATGCTCTGATTTCAAAAATGAACTCCATTTTATAAAAATAATTTTCTAAATAATTTTAATTTAATTTTTAAAGAAAAACTCTATTCACTGAAAATTCATTTTTTTAATAAAAATCCCTAAAAATTACCTTAACATAATATCGATGCTCTGAGTTCAAATATGAAATCCATTTTATAAAAAAAAATTCTAAATATTTTTAATTTAATTATTAATTAAAAAACAATATTCACCTAAAAACTCTAATACTTGACTAAAAAATTTTGAAATCATTATTTAACCATTTTATTGAATCACATTACTTAATCAAGGTGCCTATATTATATTAATACTTTCATTAAGTGAGATTACTAATCCATTTGGTCACATTACTAATCCTAATCATAAAATCACTATTCATAATTTACTATTCATGATAAATTATATTGATCTGACTAGACTCTAAATTTCGTACTAGACATAATTGTAGAAGACTATTTTTTGATAATCATTACACATTTTTGATTATTTAGGGTTTACATAATCATTTTTTAAAATGTCCTTTCTCTAAAATTCACCAAAAATATGCATACTATATTTATTCGGACATTTGAAAATTCATAAACTTCATCATAAGAAGAAATCAAAATTTTTATTTAAAACAAAGGATTATACAAGGCAGTTACGGTCTCCTTACATAGCCCCTTATCACACTAGCATATGACCAGAGTGTAAGGTGTGATAAGGTGATAGAATCTGAGGGAGGCTCGGCCAACATCGTACGAGTAGTAATTTTTATTAGTTTGAACTTCTCATAAAGGAGATTCTATTCTAGCATCACACGATGATGTTCAGCTTGGGTTTGGTCCAGAGCAAAGCGCAGTGGTTCTACCTCCTTCCCAAGTTCTGTTAGATGGGCTTCAATCGGTCCAAGACTACTGGGTGAGTCCATCGAATCTTCTTTCTATATTAATTAACCAAGATCACTTGTATTTAGAGACAATAATCGAAACGTTTAGTTTCCAGCGGTCATATTGACCAATGGTCATATAATAGTCAAAACCCAACGGTCCCATTTTAATCATACTCATGTTATCAAATTAAACAGTTTTGTTGAGTATAAAAAATAAAATAACACACAAAATTAGGAAAAAAGATTTATTCAAAATTTCGAGTCGTTACAATCTTCCCCCCTTAAGAAATTGCGTCCTCGTAATTTTTAAAATTGGGTTTTGAAATTTCATTGAAAGTCCCACATCGGAAAAGTGTCAGTAAAACTATTAGTTTGAAAGAAAGAAAGGGAAGTACAAAGGTCACCCGAGTTAACCCACACTAGGATTCCATGTAGGAAAACATGGACATGGAGGAGAAAACAAAGGGACAAGTTCTGAGAGAGAGTGATAGAAAACATGATTAGAAGAATGTTAACCATGAGAAAATCACAAACTTATGATGTGTGTAAACTGTCTTTGATTACCTAGTAGGAAACGTAAACTAACAATGTTTTTGTTTTACATTCCTTTCCATAATTTTGTGGAATTCGTTTACTACATAGAACAAAAACATAAGGAACTATACCTACCTTCAAGTAGAGTTTCATCCTTTAATAAGTTTCTACCAAAACTAATATTTTCTCCAAACGATTAGCATTCAAAAACACATGGTCTCATCAACACATAGGAATCATCTTCTTGAGAGTCACGTAATCCAAAAATGATTAACTGTCAATTTCTTCTATCTTTAAACATTATCCCAAAAACAGAAAGGGTAAGATAAAACAACTCTTCAAAAATAAACAATCCCAGAGTAAGGGAAACTAATTTTAAATCTTCAAAGTTCCATGGTACTGCCCAAAGTTCATCATGGACCATTCCATAAATAACTCTCCTTAAAATTTCTCAAAATAAACCAAACTAAGATTGAAACCCAATTTTAGAAAGATCTCATAACATAGTCTTCTAAGATAGACTTTATTGTTCATCTTCAAACAATATCAACCACTCTTATCATCTTATAACAATAGTAACTAACCTAATCACATTTTCCCCATGATAGGTTAATCATTTCCATATGTAACCTAAATTACTATAATTCTACCTCAAATTCATCAATTCTTAAAAATATAAGTCAACCATTACTCCTCAAAGAAAATACCGTAGTAATATATTTACCTCGATCAAATAGGGTTCCCAAAATAGTGAACGTATTCCAAAATAATAATCATATTTTAATCCCCTAACCACCCTTTTTTTAAGAAGAACAGCTTCACTACATCAACATGTGATACATAATAAGAGATGTTTTCCTTAATGATATAAAATCATCTTAGGTAGTGACTCGATGATCTTAGAAAACATAAAAGATATGCTCATAGATCACGAACTAAAATACAACATGACATAGACAATTATTGCGAAAAAGTTACATGTACTTCAGTCATCATGATCCATCTCAGCATAGGACTTGCATTGTTCCCTTATCCTCGAAGATTGTCGATCCTCATAATTCTTCTCATCCATTCCAAGAGAGAATTGCCTTGGATAATGTCCAACTTCTCCACATTTAAGACATCGAAATGTATAAGGTACATTAGATCGAACCTTATCTCCATTCATCACATTACCAATTTTTTTAAAGCAATTGGATACTTTATGCCCTATCTTCCCACACTTAGAACATCTACTATTACCTTTGTGACATTCTCCTTGGTGCCTCTTCCCACACTTTTTGCAAAAAATAAATTGGGTCTTCTTTCCCTTATCAACATTATTAGATGAACATCCTTGAGACTTTGTCATCTTCTTCATTGATGAATTTGGGCATTCAACTAGGTACCAATTATTAATTGTGATTTTTGATAGCTAGTTTGGCATAATCACAATATGTTCAACTTGATCTTTCATCATCTCTGCCACATTAATAGGGAAATCATCACATTTCCTATTGCATTGGTCGTTGGGACATGCTTTTCCATTTCCCAACATTAACTAAGAAAAGAACGTATAATTAGGGGGCTTAAATACTTAACCAATAATAATGAAAATGAATCTTAAAGAATAAAAGGTTAAAATTTTAGAAGAAAAGTATGCCCTAACATGTGATCCCCTAGGTCTAAATCTAGGTTATCCATGATCATATATTCTTATGTGAATCATTGTTTTATTTTATCTTTGTTCCTTTAATAATGGTTCATACTAAGCTTATGAATTTAACAAAGCATATCCCTTGGGAGTTTCGTAACCAAGAGTGCAGCATGGCCCATTGTCATGTACCAGTTCCTATTCGAGTCTAGCTCAAAGCGGTGTTTTCAGGTTTTACCCCTATGTACATCTGTGCCAGAGCCACCTCTACCTGCTCGTATCCAGACAAGGATGTATTTTCTTAGCGACCCCTTACTTAATACTCACCAAAATACCAGGAATATTTCTTATATTTAAACTTTTCTATAGGGTTCACCCTAATGTTTTCATATCCTAATTTCCACAAATAACTAAACCATCCTTTTATACCAACTATAGCCTCACACGTTTTTATCACATAAACTTTCATTACATTTTACAAAACCGAGGATCATTATGGTTTATTGTCTAGGAAACCAGGAACTTAAAACATGAAAACATAAAACATTCTTGTTAAAAACTTGAAAGGATTCTCATCATGTTCATCCTAGTTTCATTACTGCATCTCATAACATGAGAACATTCATCAAAAGAAAGGGTGGGCAGAAGCAATAGTAAGGGAAACAAGGGAAAACATTTAACTTGTGAACTTGAGATACATCAACAATGTCATGAAAAAGAACTTTAAGGCATGATAAAGAAAACATGAGGCATATCAAAATGAAAATAATGTATTTCATAACTTGAAGTTGTGGCTAAAAAATTTAATATTGACAATCATTCCGTTTCACCAAGGTCCATCCCCAAGGTTTCATTAAAAATTACCAAGGTTATTCAATAAGGCATCGTTAAAAATAGTCATCTCTAGAGATTAAGTCTTTAGCCAATGCATTGGAGCGCTATTAGGGCGCACCCTTGAAATGTATTTTTTATCATGTGAGCCACATATATCATCATCAATAATTTCATAAACAACCCATATATCATAAAAGGATCGGGTTTCATTTCATAATCATAACATTTTAAATACTGCTTTAATGACATGATCTTTATGTCACTTTAAACCCACGGAAAGGGAAAGCGGGTATCATATATGTAAATCCCAGAATTTAAAAATAGAACAACTTGGTATATATGTGAATACCCCTATAGAAGAGAGAGCATTGAGTATTCACATAATAAAATAAAATAACGTCAGAAAAAGAGAGAGACATTTTGAGACGGAAATTCTGCAGCATAACGGCTATGTTTCAGGGTTTTAGAAAAATTGAAAAGAGAGAGGACATGGGTCAAACATTCATAAATGACCCATAAAACAGTAGAAGACCATAATATGAAGGATTTAAGTACATGGTAATTAAATTTGAAAGATATACCATATGAAATGAAGAACATTAAAGGAAGACAAAAATAAGATTTCTCTTATTAAAATTCGGCAGCCTAACGGCGTCACTAAAACTTCAACAAAAATTAATTGACGAGATCAAATAGGGTCTCACATCATATGAACATAAAATATTAGTATGATAGATATAGTGATCATACCCCAACATCATAAAAAGGAACTTGAAAGACATTACATGATAGTAGAACTTTGAAAAATGAGAAAGGTGAAAGAATCCCTTAAAAATTCGGTAGCCTAACGGTGCCACTTAAACTTCAACAAAAATTAATTGACGAGATCACATAGGGCCTCTCATCATATGAACATAAAAGATAGGTATGATAGATATATATATCATACAACAACATAATAAAAAGGATCTTTTAAGGCTTCACAAGAAAATGGATCTTGATAACAAGAAGTGTGAAAGAATCCCTTTAAAATTCGGCAGCCTAACGGCGTCACTTAAACTTCAAAAAAAAATGAATTGACGAGATAAAATAGGGTCTATAATCATATGAACATAAAATATCAGTATGATATATATAGAGATCATACCCCAACATAATAAAAAGGAACTTGAAAGACTTGACAAGAAAATAGAACTTGAAAATGAGAAGGGTGAAAGAATCTGTTACAAAAAATTCAGCAGCCTAACGACACCACTTAAACATTCATAAAACAAAATGATAAGTGTAAGAGGGGATCTATCATCATATGAACATGAAAAGGGAAGTAAAAATAATATAAAATAACCTCCATAAACATAATAACATGGAGCATAAAATAAATGACTTAAAATATAGTATTTGAAAAGAAAGAGAGAGGTTGGATCCCTTAGCTTAAAACGTAACTCTTAAAACTCGAAGGTTGGGACCTTGAGGGAATGGTGGCACATTGGGAGGACTCTTTGGGAGGGAATGAGACCAGAGCTTCGTTTGGGAAGAGTTGGGAGTGAAAAATAGAAGTGTAAAGGGTGGGTATTTATAGGGAAAGTGAGGGGACAAGGCATTAATGGCCCAATGACACCTCAAAAGTGGTTTTCTCAAAACCATGGGCTCTCCCATGGTATTTCCCATGGTGTAAGGACACAAGGGGCCCACCATTCAATAATTCATCACCTTTTTTCGGCCAACCCATAAAATATCTCATGACATCATCATGACACAGTTATGATGTCATTAAACATACCGAAACCCTAAAATTGTATTTTTACTATTCACTGAAAATTCAACTTTCTCAGAAAAATCCCAAAATTTTACCTTAACCAAATATCAATGCTCTGATTTCAAAAATGAACACCATTTTATAAAAATAATTTTCTAAATATTTTTAATTTAATTTTTAAATAAAAACACTATTCATTGAAAATTCATTTTTTTCAGAAAAATCCCCAAAAATTACCTTAACATAATATCGATGCTCTGAGTTCAAAAATGAAATTCATTTTATAAAAATAATTTTCTATATATTTTTAATTTAATTATTAATTAAAAAACACTATTCACCCAAAAATACTAATACTTGACTAATAATATTTGAAACCGTTATTTAACCATTTTATTGAATCACACTACTTAATCAAGGTGCCTAGATTAAATTAATACTTTCTTTAAATGAGATTACTAATCCATTTGGTCACATTACTAATCCTAAGAATAAAATCACTATTCATAAATTACTATTCATCAAAAATTAAGTTGATCTTATTCGACTCTAAATTTCATACTGAACATAATAGTAGAAACCATTTTTTGAAAATCATTACACATTTTTAATTATTTAAGGTTTACATAAACATTTTTTAAAATATCCTTTCTCTAAAATTCACCAAAAATATGCATACTATATTTATTCGGACAATTGAAAATTAATAAACTTCATCATAAGTAGAAATAAAATTTTTTATTTAAAACAAAGGATTACACAATGCAGTTACGGTCTCCTTACATAACCCTTTATCACACCACCATAGGACCTAAGTGTAAGGTGAGATAAGGTGAGAGAATCTAAGGGAGGCTTGGCCAACATCGCACGAGTAGTAATTTATATTAGTTTGAACTTCTCGCAAAGGAGATTCCATTCTAGCTTCACACGATGAAGTTCTGCTTGGTTTTGGTCCAGAGCAAAGCCCTGTGGTGCTACCTCCTTCCCATGTTCTGTTTGATGGGCTTTGATCGGTCCAAGACTACAGGGTGAGGCCATCAAATCTTCATTCCATATTAATTAACCGAGGTCACTTGTATTTAGAGACAATAATCAAAACTTTTACTTTCCAGCGGTCATATTGACAATGGTCATATAACAGTCAAAACCCAACGGTCCCATTTTAATCATACTCATGTTATCAAATGAAACAGTTTTGTTGAGTATAAAAAATAAAATAACACACAAAATTAGGAAACAAGATTTATTAAAAATTTTGGTTCATTACAATCTTCCCCCCTTAAGAAATTGCATCTTCACAATTTTTAAATTTGAGTTTTGAAATTTCATAAAAAGTTCTATATCGGAAATTGAGTCAGTAAAACTATTACTTTAAAAGAAATAAATGGAAGTACAATGGTCACCCGAGTTAACCCACACAAGGATTCCATGTAGGAAAACATGGACATGGAGGAGAAAACAAAGGGTCAAGTTCTGAGGGAGAGTGATAAATAACAAGATTAGGATAAAGTCAACCACGAGAAAATCACAATCTTATGATGTGTGAAAACGGTCTTTGATTACCTAGTAGGAAACATAACTCAACAACGTTTTTGATTTACGTTCCTTTCCATAATTTTGAGGAATTCATTTACTACATAGAACAAAAACATAAGGAAGAATACCTACCTTCAAGTATAGTTTCATCCTTTAATAAGTTTCTACCAAAACTTATCTTTTCTCCAAACTATTAGCATTCAAAAACACTTGGTCTCACGAAAAAATAGGAATCATCTTCTTGGGAGTCACGTAATCCACAAAAGATTAACTATCAATTTCTTCTATATTTAAACATTATCCCAAAAACAGAAAGGGTAAGATAAAACAACTATTCAAAAACAAAGAATCCCATAAGAAGGGAAACTACTTTTAAATCTTCAGTGTTCCATGGTACTACCCAAAGTTCATCATAGACCATTCCATAAATAACTCTCCATAAAATTCCTCAAAATAAACCAATCTAAGATTGAAACCCAATTATAAGAACGATATCATAACATAGTCTTCCAAGATAGACTTTATCGTTCATCTTCAAACAACTTCAATAACTCTTATCATCTTATAACAAAAGTAACTAACCAAATCACATTTTCCCCAAGATAGGTTAATCATTTCCATATGTAACCTAAATTACTATAAGTCCGCCTTAAATTCAACGATTCTTCAAAATATAAGTCAACCTTTACTCCTCAAATAAAATACCGTAGTAATCTATTTACCTCGATCAAATAGGGTTCCCAAAATAGTGAACGTCTTCCAAAATAATAATCATCTTTTAATCCCCTAACCACCCTTTTTTTAAGAAGAACAGCGTCACTACATCAACATGTGATACATAACAATAGATGTTTTCCTTAATGATATAAAATCATCTTAGGTAGTGACTAGATGATCTTAGAAAACATAAAAGGTATGCTCACAGAGCACGAACTAAAATACAACATGACATAGACAATTATTGTGAAGAAGTTACATGTACTTCAGTCACCATGATCAATCTCATCACAGGACTTGCATTGTTCCCTTGTCCTCAAAGAATGTTGATCCTCATAATGCTTCTCATCCATTCCAATAGAGCATTTCCTTGGATAATGTCGAACTTCTCCACATTTACGACATCGAAATGTATAAGGTACATTAGATCGAACCTTATCTCCATTCATCACATTATCCATTTTTTAAAGAAATTGGATACTTTATGCCCTATCTTCCCACACTTAAAACATCTCCCAGTTACTTTGTGACATTATCCTTGGTGCCTCCTCCCACACTTTTTGAAAAAAAGAAATTGGGTCTTCTTTCCTTTATCAGCTTTATCAGATGAACATCCTTGACACTTTGTCTTCTTCTTCATTGATGAATTTGGGCATTCTTCTAGAACCAATTATTAACTGTGATTTTTGATAGCTAGTTTGGCATATTCACAATATGTTCAACTTGATCTTTCGTCATCTCTATCACATTAATAGGGAAATCATCACATTTCCAATCGAATTGGTCGTTTGGACATGCTCTTCCATTTCCCACCATTAACTAAGAAAAGAACGTATAATTAGGGGGCTTAAATACTTAGCCAATAATCATGAAAAGGAATCTTAAACCATATAAGTATAAACTTGTAGAAGAAAATTATTCCCTAAATTTTGATCCCCTATGTCTCAATCTAGGTTATCCATGATCATATATTCTTATGTGAATCTTTATTTTATTTTATCTTTGTTCCTTTAATAATGGTTCATACTAAGCTTATGAATTTACCAAAGCATATCCCCCAGGAGTGTCTTAACTAAGAGTGCAGCAAGGCCCGTTGTCATGTACCAGTTCCCATTAGAGTCTAGCTCAAATCGGTGTTTTAAGGTTTTACCCCTATGTACATTTGTGCCAGATCCACCTCTACCTGCTCGTATCCAGACAAGGATGTATTTTCTTGGCAACCTCTTACTCAATACTCACCAAAATACCAGTAAAAATTCCTATATTGAAACTTTTCTATAGGGTTATTCCTAAAGTTTTCATATCCTAATTTCCACAAATAACTAAACCATACTTTGATACCAACTATATCATCATGCCTTTTTATCACATAAACTATCATTACATTTTACGAAACCGAGGATCTTTAAGGTTTAGTGTCATGGAAACCAGGAACATAAAACATGAAAACATAAAACATTCTTCTTAAACACTTGAATGGATTCTCCTTATGTTCGTCCTAGGTTCATTACTGCATCTCATTACCTGGGAACATACATCAAAAGAAAGGGTGAGCAGAAGTCCCAGTAAGGGAAACAAGGGGAAACATTTAACTTGTGAACTTAAGATACATCAATAATGTCATGAAAAAGAACTTTAAGGAATGAGGAAGAAATCATGAGGCATATCATAATATAAATAATTTATTTCATAACTTGAAGATGTGGCTATAAAATTTAATATTGATAATCATTCCGTTTCACCAAGGTCCATCCCCAAGGTGTCATTAAAAATTACCAATGTTATTCACCAAGGCGTCGTTAAAAATAGTCATCTCTAGAGATTAAGTCTTTTCCCAATGCATTGAAGCACTATCAGGGCGCACCCTTGACATGTCTTTTTATCATGCGAGTCATATATATCATCATCAATAATTTCATAAACAACCCATATATCATAAAAGGAATGGGTTTCATTTCATAACCATAATGTTTTAAAAACTGCTTTAAAGACATGATCTTTATGTCACTTTAAACCCACGAAAAGGGAAAGTGGGTCTCATATATGTAAATCCCAGAATTTAAAATAGAAAAACATGGTATATTTTTGAATACCCCTATAGAATAGATATCTTTGAGTATTCACTTAATAAAATAAAATAACTTTAGGAAAAGAGAGAGACATTTTGAATCGGAAATTCTGCAGAATAACGGCTAGGCTTCGGGGTTTTAGAAAACATTGAAAAGAGAGAGGACATGGATCAAACATTCATAAATGACCCATAAAACAGTCGGGGGACATAATATAAAGGATTTAAGAACATGGTAATTAAATTTTAATGATATACCTTATTAAATGAAGAAAATGAAAGGAATACAAAAATAAGATTTCTCTTATGAAAATTCGGCAGCCTAACGGCATCACTTAAACTTCAACAAAAATGAATTGAAGAGATAAAATAGGGTCTCTCATCATATGAACAGAAAAGATCAGTATTATAGATATATAGATCATACCCCAACATAATAAAAAGGAACTTGACAGACTTGACATGAAAGTAGAACTTTGAAAAATGAGAAAGGTGAAAGAATCCCTTAAAAATTTGCCAGCCTAACGGTGCCACTTAAACTTCAACCAAAATGAAATAACGAGATCAAATAGGGTATCTAATCATATGAACATAAAAGATAAGTATTATTGATATAGAGATCATACCCCAACATAATAAAAAGGAACTTGAAAGACTTGACAAGAAAATGGATCTTGAAAATAAGAAATGTGAAAGATTCCCTTTAAAATTCGGCAGCCTAACGGCGTCACTTAAACTTCAAAAAAATGAATTGAAGAGATATAATAGGGTCTCTAATAATATGAACATAAAATATCAGTAATATATATATATATAATACCCCAACATAATAAAAAATAACATTAAATACTTGACATGAAAATAGTACTTGAAAATGAGAAGGGTGAAAGAATCTGTTACAAATATTTCGGCAGCCTAACGACGCCACTTAAACATTAATAAAACGAAATGATGAGAGTACAAGGGGATCTCTCATCATATGAACATGAAAATGGAAGTAAGAATAATATAAAATAACATCCTCCACCATAATAACATGGAGCATAAAAGAAATGACTTAAAAGAGAGTATTTGAAAAGTAAGAGAGAGGTTGGATCCCTTACCTTAAAACGTAACTCTTAAAAGACGAAGGTTGGGACCTTGAAGGCTTGGGGGAACCTTGGGAGGACTCTTTTGGAGGTAATGAGACCATAGATTCGTTGGGGGACAGTTGGGAGTGAAAAATAGAGGAGTAAAGGGTGGGTATTTATAGGGAAAGTTAGGGGACAAGGCATTAATGGCCAAGGGACACCTCACAAGTGGTTTTCTCAAAACCATGGGCTCTCCCATGGTATTTCCCATGGAGTTAGGCCACATGGGGCCCACCATACAATAATTCATCACCTTTGGTCGTCCAACCCATAAAATATCTCATGACCACATCATGACACAGTTATGAGGTCATTAAACATAGCGAAACCCTAAAATTGTATTTTTACTATTCACTGAAAATTCAACTTTCTCAAAAAAATCCCAAAATTTCACCTTAACCAAATATCAATTCTATGATTTCAAAATTGACCTCCATTTTATAGAAAATAATATTATAAATTATTTTAATTTAATTTTTAAATAAAAACACTATTCACCGAAAATTTATTTTTTTCAGAAAAATCCCCAAAAATTACCTTAACAGAATATCGATGCCCTGAGTTCAAAAATAAAATCCATTTTATAAAAAAAAATTCTAAATATTTTTAATTTAATTATTAATTAAAAAACACTATTCACCTGAAAAAACTAATACTTGACTAATAATTTTTGAAACCGTTATTTAACCATTTTATTGAATCACATTACTTAATCAATGTGCCTAGATTATATTAATACTTTCTTTATGTGAGATTACTAATCCATTTGGTCACATTACTAATCCTAAGCATAAAATCACTATTCATAATTTACTATTCCTCAAAAATTAAGTTGGTCTTATTAGACTCTAAATTTCGTACTGAACATAATTGTAGAAGACCATTTTCTGAAAATCATTAAACATTTTTAATTATTTAAGGTTTACATAAACATTTTTTAAAATATCCTTTCTCTAAAATTCACCAAAATTATTCATTCTATATTTATTCGGACATTTGAAAATTCATAAACATCATCATAAGAAGAAAAAAAAAATTTTAATTAAAACAAACAATTACACAAAGCAGTTACGGTCTCCTTACATAGCCCCTTATCACACCAGCATAGGACCTAAGTGTAAGGTGTGATAAGGTGAGAGAATATGAGGGAGGCTCAGCCAACATCGCACGAGCAGTAATTTCTATTAGTTTGAACTTCTCGCAAAGGTGATTCCGTTCTAGCTTCACACAATGAAGTTTGGATTGGGTTTGATCCCGAGCAAAGCCTAGTGGTGCTACCTCCTTCCCAAGTTCTGTTAGATGGGCTTCGATCGGTCCAAGACTATTGGGTGAGGCCATCGAATCTTCTTTCTATATTAATTAACCAAGATCACTTGTATTTAGAGACAATAATCGAAACGTTTAGTTTCCAGCGGCCATATTGACCAATGGTCATATAACAGTCAAAACCCAATGGTCCCATTTTAATCATACTAATGTTATCAAATGAAACAGTTTTGTTGAGTATAAAAAATAAAATAGCACACAAAATTAGGAAACAAGATTTATTCAAAATTTCGGGTGATTACAGTATAGACCACACTCTGGCATTAGAGTGATGTTCTTAGTAATGTGCATCACACCTATCATCGAATCATGATATGAACTCAACTCACCAATATTAAATAAATCTAATGTATTGCGTGTGATCATATCATGGAATCGATCAGTCACATCACCAAGAAATAAACATTAAACAATAAAATTTGAAATTAATAGGAAACAATCAATATGAAATTTAAAATTAAATTACCATGGTATAATATGACCCTCCTAGACAAGTTTAAAATCAATTGTTAACTCGTATATATCAGATCATCGAATCTGTATGGGGACCATGATGAAAATTTCATCCAGAGTATCAAGTGATACAATACTGTACAATTTAATATGTATAGGTTATGTGTAATATGATAATCTGGATCTTTTTTTCCTATATGTTGAATAGAATGTACAACTACAATCAACCTATGTGGAACCAGAATATGTTGTTAGTATCTAAACTATCTCGTGACCCTATTATATTATAACCACTCAATAATATGAAAATGGATAAATGGAACCAAAATAGTATAATGATGCATCCCCATATTATAATTATCTAGAATATATCCCAGAATCTCACCTTTACATGTCGTAGAGTTAATATACAGAAAGAAATAATTTCGATCAATTATTAAACATTGGCAAAAAATATTATATCAACAATGATTCATCAATACATTATCAATGGAAAAACATCCATACATAATATATTAATATGAAGTGGAATGTGTAGTTCTATATAAATATTTCTTTAATTAGCTCCACATATGAATTGAATGAAACCAAATTTCAAAAATTATATAAATAGCTTATGATATTAGTTGAAAAGTATGTATTAAAATTTTGAAGTACCTACACGCAAATGGTCCCACGCAAAATTCATCGAGAGGTAAATTAGATACAAACCAAGCTACAAGTATAGGGAATCATATTAATTCCTACATCTATAATAACATTAAACAACCACTTGTATCTATTTCCTCCATCCATGATTCCCTTCATAACTCTTGATGAAAATGTGGAAGACACACTAAACTCAAAATATACCACCCAAAACACTCCAAATATGCAAGTAGATGTAGGTGCATCATATGAACTTATGATTCAGAATGATCTGAAATAATTTTCCATCAATCAATTGCAAAAATTTATTCTCTTACATATCTCTACAATGTCACATTATCCACATCGGGATCATTGGGGAAGAAAGGAGTGTCCATCTAGGTCATCCATAACCTATTTTCTCTAAGGGTCCATAGTGAGTCTAGTAATAGTATGTCCAGATATATATGTATAATGTAATACTAAGTAGAAATAATCTAACTTATAACAACATCTCCATTATTATGAAGACCCAATAATATAGATTAATAATGTAATGTAAACATCATCTCTAATTTAGGCATATGAAATGTATGTGTTTATGTCCTCCATCTCTTAACCAAATCATAAACGAGTAAACCATCAATGGTTACATACCAAACCATACTCAACCCATTGAACATTTAGTGACACAAATAAGGTATTATGTTCTCTGGTGGGATATCATGGTTAAATTGATGGGGCCTACAGACTTTTAGTGTTTGTTATTCACCATTATCCAATAAGTATTGTAATTTTTTATCACATTGTGTGGTGAGAAGATATGGATCCTCATGGCCTGGATGTAGCAATGTAGAATCGATCCAGGTAAATAGATAGTGATATAATAAGCATATATACATCTATCTTTCACCAAATAAATCTATATCCATCAGACATTAAATATTTTTTTGAATGTAATTCCTTTAACCAAAATGAAATTTTAATATATTAATTTAAATGAAATAAAATTTTATTTGCAATGTAATAATATATTAATACATATACATACAATTATTTAATTCAATATATTAATATATATATATATATATATTTAATACAATGTACCAATATATATATTAATTATAATACATTGAAAAATTAAATATATATTATTTAAAATTTTCCTCCACACTACTTGGTTTTTAAATTAAAATGTAATATTATATTAATATATTATTATATTAATACATTCATACATTAATATATATATATATATGTATATTTAATACATTGAATAAAATATTAAAAAAATAATTATTTAATTTAGTAATAAATTTTACACCAATAAATAATATAAATAGCTCAAAAAATTAAGAAATATTTAAATTAAAATTAAACTTTTATTTTATTTTTAAAATATTTTAAATTATTATTAAGTACAGAAATGAATTATTTGATCTAATTTTTTGATCATTTGTAATTAATAAAAAAATATTTTTTTAAATAATTTTACATATTAACATACTAATTAATATATGTTTTTCACGATGCAAAAAAAATATTTAAAAAATTACTAACTAATTAAGAAATAATATTTTTAATATAATGAAAAAATATAAATGTGTGTCTGTGTGTATTAATTCTATTGCATTAATATATTAAATATATATTATTGAAGTTTTATTTTCAATTTTTTTGATCATTACATTACAATTTAATAAAATATTTTTATATTTATATAATAATATATTATTGAATATATATATTAAACTATAAAAAAATATTAATTACAAAATCACTAATTAATTTACTAATATATTTTATATATTTAAATAATACATATATACATATATAAAAATATACATTTCAAATAAATAAAATACAATAAAATAATTGAATTTGTTTATAAAAAATTAAAATAAAATGAATGAAAATGTTATTCTATAAAATATTTATAAAATATTACAACATAAATTGTGTTTTATCATTTATAATTTCAAAAATTCAGAACACAATATTTATTAAAAATATATATGGGAAGTATTTTATAAAGTATTTACAATGAAAAAAGGAACACATCTGTTACATCATTAGAAAAAATATATAATACAGGATATATTCAAGAAATGCATAAAACCTATGTTTATAATTAAAAAAATATAAAACACATGGTATAATAAACAATTCATAAAATACACGTTTATTATCCAATAAAAATATAGGTAAAATTTTATATTCAAAAATAATAATAATAAAGTTAGTTTTACAAAATATTATTTTTTTAAATAAACAATATAATGATATCAAAATTAAAAAAATAATTTTTTTGGGAAAAAATATGCATTGAGATTTATTTTATTTTAAAAACCTGAGGATATGTCTTATATGTCAATTTATATTTTAAATTCTAATAAAAACAATTGAACTAAAAAAATAAATGTGAAAAATATAATGTACATTTCCAATAACTATTAACATTTGTAATTAATTTAAAGAATAACATCGGATTGTAACATATGACAATATATGACAGAAAATGAAATTTACAAAATCCAATATACAAATTAAATTTTATTTTAACTAAAAAAACACTATATTATTTTTAAATTTTCATTTTGGAGAAATTCAAATTTACATTCACCATTTATGGGATGTTGATTTTCATATTTTGGATCTCGATTCACAAATATATAAAGTATTTTCAAATTCTAGGTTGATCGGATCATTGAACAGAGGGGTATCCCACCCTGATCGACCATAGAAAGGGTCCACGGAGAGGTACAGTGGGTAGTATGTGGTGGATGCTAGGGTCTATGTGTTATTCATGAGGGATGAAAGGATATGTTGGGATGGATGGAGGAAATATGTCAAGGTAAGGCTGGGTCAGTGACATGAGACTTAGTATGATCTATGGCGAAGGATGGGCACATTGTGTTAAGGCTTTATTAGGGTTTATGAATTTGGCACTTTATGTGAAGGTTTATTCTTCAACAATATTCCAAACAATGAACTTTCAAAGAAATATCCTTCTATATTTAATGATATTTGGATAGTTCTTTCATAACTACAGCCTTCCAAATAAACCCTAAATAAAATTATCATCCATTAAGAGTCCCTTCAGTTTGGAAATATTATAAAAATTATCTTAAATATATGGGTAATTAGTTTCGCCCAAAGCATATTTTCCAACATTGTTTTAATATTTTTATTATATATGGAAATAAATCATCTCTAACTATTCAAAGTGTTATAACTATCACCATGAACATTATCTTAATGGAGAATGTTATTTGATGAAATATGGGGCATGACTGTCAGGGGATTCACTTCTATCTCTAGTGATTCAAGAGTATTGTTTATTATTACATATCATTTTAGGGATAACCTATAAAAACGTTATCCGAGTTTCTTAGATGTGGTTCCTTAATTCATTACATTGGAATGATTGAATGTAATTTTTATCCTGAAGGAATGAATAGTTTAGTGGATTTGGAAAACCAGATACATACATATGTTCAACATTACAACTTGAAATGAAACACAATATAGAATCTATTTTTAAAACACGCACAAATACTATGTTACCCAACATTTTATTCTGAATATACCTCTTCATGTCATTGAAAAATAAAACATAAGAAATTTGTGAGCTCAAATGCTCATTAAGGGTAAGTAATACAGTGGAAGATGTCATAAACATAAAATTAGGCAGGGTGATTAACAATAAAACACACACACCTTCAAAAATAAACATGAACACATTATTGTAAAAGTAAGAGCTTTATAAATAATTACATAATAAAGAATAATCAATGGTATTATAATTGTTTAATAACTATATGAACATTCAATTACTAGTTTCATAATGAGTGAATATATAATGTCAGACATCATAACCATACCGTCGAAGCCTCAAGTCAAGACCATAAATAACCTTTTTTTCAAAGCCTTATGCCAATACTATATTTTGTATCATGAGACCAAAATATGGATTGAGGGGATATAGTGGGACCCACTAATAATTTACTATGTAAAATTCATATCTCACATGAATAGATATAATCATAAAAAACATATACATTCATATTGAAAGTAACATATGAAATGTCAATAACTTTACTTAAAAAATAAGTATAAACACTAACCATTCAGAGTAAATTGGTGAATGGTTCTAAGATAGCACATACACAGTCTGAATAACAATAAACTATTAAATTAAATATTATTTATTATATCATAAAATACTAATCTCATTATTACATAATAATCAATAAGACTGCTGAAATAGATGAATATGCTCTTATAAAATCATCGAGTAATTTTGAGATAAATACTCTATTACATTGAAAAGGGAAATAATTTTGGAAATATATTTGTATATAACTAGAATTGAAATAATTTGGTATTTTCATAATAAATTTATTGATTTCATAAAGATAATGTTTGCTAAAAATAGATTATATGTTTCCCTTTAAAATAGGTAAAGTTGAGAAATTCCCTTGAATCGAGTTTGTATTTCGGGAACAATTTTAGAAAGATCCCTTTAAACCAAAAAAATCCACATAAATGAAAGTAATATTTTTTTTGGTATACAAATATATAAATTTCACACATCATTAATAAGGTTTAATTATGAATAAATTTTAGTTTAATTGAGCTATATAGTGAATAAGAGTAACCAGGATGAAAATTGATGTCCGAGTAGAAAACCCTTACCTTAATTTTGACCGTGTTTTCACATGATCTTAGTGTAATGGATAAAAAACTTAAATTAATTAATTAATATTTCCAAAACCTTATATTTATATAATTTATTTATTATGTTCTTATTAAGTTCATTCATGGCCTTCTTGATGGGTTTAGGTGGTTCAATTTTGTTGTTTGGGAGTGTTTTCTTCCTTGATATGCATGACCAGTTTACTTATAATCAGGTAATAATAAACAAGTAAGAAGAGAATGGTTTTCCATAATAGTAGTTTCATTTTCTTTTTTTATCATCCATATTATTTCATGGTAAAAAATTTATTTTCTTTATTGGTAGTGAAGAATAATCATTATTTAAATCATTAATGATAATTGTTTATGTTAATTGGTGGTTTTTTATCATATAGAATTCATTTTAATTTATTAATTAATATATTGTTTAAAAAAATATTCCAAAACCTTTATTAAGTTATGATACATATATTATTTTCTGGTTAAACCATCAAAATGGTTTCATGGCTATAATTTTAGATGGTAATAGAAATTGAATTCCCATCATCATTGAATGTGATAAATTAACACATCTCCAATAGTGTATTATTTTCTAGTATAAAATAAGGGTAAAGGGGAGGTGAGGATGAATTATTCTATTATCACAACAATATTTCGGTACATGTAAGGTAATAGATTTATAATAAAATTTTTATTTAAGGATGTGAGTAATGATAAAGAAAAGAATGGAACTCAAAATAATTGAAACATTGTGAAATCCCTTATGAATATTTGGTAACCTAGGGGGTCACAAAAAAATTAATAAAATACTTTTATGAGAGAAAAATGGGTCCCTAATCATTATTTCATAATATTTACAGTAATGAGGGTCTATAATGACATATCCCAACATAATATAATTTAAATTAAATGAAAATAACATAAAAAGATTGCTTGAAAAAGAGAAGGGTCATAGATTCTCTTACCTTGTAGAATAGCTCTTAAAACTAAAATTTTGGGACCCTCTAGGCTTTAAGGCCCCTTGGGAGGACTCATAGGGATGTAAAAATACCATATATTCAAGTATTATGAAATTTTAATGAAATAAAATGATGTAATGTGTGCGTATTTAATGTAAAATAGAGGGAGTTTTTTATTAATTTCAAAGGACACGTCATTAGTGATATTTGCAACATGATGGGTTTTCCCATGGTATTTTCCCATTCTATTGGCCACATTCAACACCTCATATCATATTTTTATATACACAAGTCTAATGGAATCTTATATTAATTATTACATCATTATGATGTCATTAATCATAATAAAAACCCAAAACTATATTTTTACTATTCCTGAAAAAAAAGAATTTTTGAAAAAATATAATTATTTTAGTGTACACTAATTTAAACATTTTGAATTCAAAAATGAATTCATTTTAAAAAATAATTTCCTAAATATTATTAATTTAACTTTTAAATTAAGTAATAATTTATTTTAAAAATAACAATTGTAAAACTCTAATTCATTTTATATCACCTTGAAAAATTAATCAAGATATAATTATCTTATAACCTTAATAAAACAAAGTAATAATATTATTTACAAATTAATAATGTTAATATTACTATTCTTAAGGGTATGTTACTATTCATAAAAATTAATTTACTCATATCAGATTCTAAATATCTTACTAAACGCAACTATGTATGTCAGTTTTTTGATATTCAAATCACAGGGGTGGAAAAATTATGTTTACTTGATAGGTTATAACAATGTTGGGTTTGGTGGAGACTTTGTGTTTCATGAATTCAATAGTAAATTTATTTATAAAACATTGTGGTGTTACAAAACCACCCAGACCATGATGATGGGTGTGGTGGAGTTGATTCCAAGGTTTCAGTCTATATTGTTTCTTTGGGGATGGTTCTCTATGGGACCTCAAGATGCCAATTCTACTATATCATTGGATAATCTAAAATCATTAAGAGAATTTTATTTCATTACTAATTGGTATATAGATCTAAAACCATATAGGCACATCATACGTGGAGACGGATTCAAAGTAACATTTTGGAGGTTTGGTAGTTATTTGTGGTATTTAATATTCATCCCCACAACCATGAATGTTGATCCATAGCTGTGTTGGGGAAGGAAATTATTATAGGAATGTGAAGATATAGTGCATGTGGTTTCAAAAACATGTGGAATTACCCTAATTTATAAAGGATTTACAGAATTCTCCAAATTTAAAATTAAATGTTTCTCTGAATTATTGGTATATGGTGACAACTTATTAGATAATATTTTTTTACTACATGTGTGAAGAGTAAAATTAACATTATGTACATTTTGAGATCTATGATTTAGGGATTCATTTATTTAACATCTTAAGTGAGAAAATATTATTATCAATCAAAATGAAATGTATTATTTTTTAAAATTATTTACAATTTTATGGAATAAATTTATGTAAAAATATTTTATATTGACTCAATTAATATTATTTAATAAATTGATAAAAAATAGGAGATAAAATAATCTATCTTATATCGTAATTACTTCTCCAAATTATTGCTAAAATTAAAAATTTATTATCATTTACTTTTAATTAATGATGATGGTAGTGGTTAAAAATTTAATTTCATAAAATTTAACTGTAAATATTTTTATAATGAAATTTTAATTTTATATTTATTGACACCCTTTTAGAGATGTTATGGTGTGAAAAGTTTTCATTTTTTACCTCTATCCCTAATGTCTTAAGGGGACCATAATTCCATTAAGTCTAAAGGGTAGTCTCAAAAAATTATATTGGATGGTGTGTGGGATGCTTTAACATTGGTGGTTGGTCCAAAAGGCCTTTTATAGTTGAATAATGGTAATAAGTGGTTGTCTAAGAAGTCTCCACAATGTGAGATGATTCTTTAAAATTATTTTAATATATGATTTTTATTTCAAATATAGGTTATCAAGATTTTAATATATATTATTCTATTATATATATTTATATTACCACTAGATTTTATGAATTTATTTTTTGAATAACAATGTTACCATAAGTTCATGAAGGGTAACTATAAATGGTCTTATTATACTGATGGGTAACCCAAAATTTTTATAAGTTTCCCAAGGGTAACTCAAAATGTTCTCATATTATATAAGATTAATATAAAATTATGTTATTTTATTGATGATAAAAATGAATATTATTTATGTTACGTCTAGTTAACAAAAAAGATTATTGTGTAAGGGTATATTAATTTATGTAAGGGTAATCTGATGTTATGTAATGGTAATATAATGTTATGTAAGGGTTATGTAAGGTAATCTTATAGTTATATAAAGGATACAAAATAATACTCATTATGATATAGTCTTATGATTATTTTTATATTTTCCATTAAAAATTTAAAACCTTATTTCATTTTTATGTTATTAGTCAAATTATATAGGAATGATTACATCATTAAATTTAATGAATATTATTAAAACATTAATTGAAAATAAAAACATTTATATTAATCGATGGACTATAAATAATTTTAACTATATTATGACCTACATATACAACTAAGGAGTCAGGTTCGAATGTGACCCTCATAGTTATATAATCTACACCAATGTGCAGGTGCCCATTAAACGGGCCATCCATGTCATTTAGAATAGGGTTTGACATTGGCCTCAATATTAGTTACATCCAATTCATGTTCGTTAGAATATTGGTAATATCAACAAATACACTGAACTTCATACACTCCCCCACATGAATCTATAAGGAACTATAGGAGTAGTTACTACGCTATGTTCTACAAACTAGATCAACAAACTACTCCAAAGATAAATGTACATGAAAACATTCTAAGATAAAATATGTGAAAGCATATCACAATGCATGAGTGTTACTACAGTCATAGTAACGCTACCTTTGTATAAGTATAAATAAATTAAAAATTCCTGGAAAGATAAAGCTTTAAGGCAGTTTATGTATCCTAGTTCAATTGATTCAAGAATGAATCAGTGGTATGGAATGAAATTAGAAATTAAATTTCTAAATAATTAAAATGTTGGGAATAAAATAGAAAATTACACAACTGAAACTATTACTCCCCTTTCAAACTATTGTTTTGAATTTAGTCATGTAGGTACTACCTGATCGAAATTCATGATGTGTAATATCTCTTAAAGATGTGAAATGTCCTTACAGTGTCTATTCATCTACGTATTATTTCTAGATTGGGTTTTGATGGTCCTACAAATTAAAAATAAAATTGTGATAAAATAGGCCATTATCAATGAATTTAGAAATTTATGGAGTGAGGGAATGCGTACCTTTAAAAATATATAATAAATAATGAAAAACAAAATAATCATAGGTTGCCTACCTGAAGAGCTTTATTTTACCATTATTGGATCGACCTTACCTCCATAATCATCAACTCATGTGATAGATGATTGAAATTCTTTTACCTTTTTTGAGGTCCATAAATGGTTCACTTGTGTCTTATCCACATAGTTCAGCCACTAACCTACTTTTCTGAAAATATTAATTTATCTTAATGGCAGTACTTTCTTGATCTCTATTGGGCTGACCCACCATTTCTTCCTCAATCATGATGAACTAAATTGTAGTTCATGTACCATGTATACCTATTTTCCATTCTCAAATTGTAAGGTGTTGATCACTCCTCTGTTGTCATTAGTCCTGTTCTTTAACTTTTCTTTATTCTTTAGTGGAGTATCCACTTTTACAAACTCATTGATCACATGTAACTCTTCAATTTCATCAAAATCATTAGCTTCTAGTGTATTTTATTATTTCAAATAATTTTCCTCTTTCACACCATTTTTCATCATTTCTCAGTGGATGTTAAAACTTACCTAATCACTCCAAACCCTTATACAAAGTTGTACATTTTGAACATCGATCAGTGCATGCCATGTAGCTAAAAATGGCCTTCTAAGAATGAGTAAATTTCTCTCATCTTCTATATCCAATAATTTTAAGTCGATGGGGTAGTAGATTTTTTCAACCCTAATTAAGAAATACTCGATGAATTCTCTTAGGGATTTCACTATTGAATCATTCAATTGAATAAGTACTCTTGTAGGATTCAGTCCATTCAGTACCAAACTCATGAAATTTCTATATAACATGATATTAACACTTTCACCTAAGATACAAAAAAATATTTTTAACATTTGTTATCTTTGATAAATAAAGCAATTTAAATACTACCTAGACCTCAATTATTCATAGGTAGGTAATTTAATTCCACTACTGAACACTCCCATTTGAGTTGAATTATTCGAATATCATCCACTCTCCATTGGTAGATTGCCATATTTTTCATGAATTTCACATATTTCATCATGTTTTTAATAGCCTGTGAAAAATTTATATTAATATGCAATTTTCTAATGTCTTCCAAAAATTTACCTCTGTAAATATTATTCTTTAAATGCCCCATTAATTGATGAAAATTCATTATTTTCTTTTAAAAATGTGGTTCTTCTTATTTTTACACTACTTTTTCTTTATTGTCCCCCACATAACGTTCTTGCACTGGTTTCTATCCTAAATAAATTTATACTAGTTCCATTTATTTTCTCCACACTTCTTAGTTGTATAGATTTCTAATATTCACGTGGGTATACTTCAGTGAATCCTAGAAGTACTCCTATGGGTCTCTATCTAATATGATTTGTAATTTGAACAACTTCAAGCTCTATATTTCATAATGTGACATTTTGGTTCAATGGTTCTTCTTTTATTTCTTTGAATACAAACCCGAAAGCGAAAATGAATGTGTCCAATGTCTCTTCCAGTGTATGGATCTTGCATGTTAGTGTAGGCCCTTAAGGTTATTACTATTTTAAACCTTATACATTTTTTTGAAATTGTTTCCCTTGTTGTTGTTGTTGTGGTCTCCAACCTTGAAATTTATCACCCTAATTTTAATCAGAATAATGTTTATCTACTACACACATACCATGGAGTTTTTGTTGTTATCCCATCATGATTTTCATCTTCATAATGAGTGACTCCAGTTTTGTTTTCATCCAATCATTATTATTTATTATGAGAACTCCCTTTAGTTTCATTCCTTCTCCTTTCTAATAGAAATTGTTTCAACCCATTTCATCCAGAAGGTTGTGGCTCACCATAGGTGGCCTCTTCATTAGGGATCCTTTATCTATAACATCAAAAATTGATATTTTTACAGATGAAAAAACTTTACATAAAGTTTCAATATGTAGCCATATCTCTATTCCAAAATGGGAGTGTTTTCTATTCATGTTTTTACACCAATCCCATATAGAGTATAACGACTCATCTTCAAATTGAAAAATGATTAGATTGTTTACCCATATATCCATTAACATAGAAGTTGGAAAGAAGTGGGTGAGGATGTTTCTATCCAACTCATCCCATGTTATGATAGAATTTTCTAGAATTCTTTGAATCCAATTTTGATCACAATCACGTAAAGAAAATATGAAAAGAATGAGTCTTACTACATCGCTTGGAATGTTTTTGAATTGAAATGTATCACAGAGCTCAAGCAAACATATAAAATAATTTTTTGTATCTTCATGAAAAATTTCAGGGAATTTCACACTACTTTATATCATTGAAATGATTAATGGCTTGATTGTGAAGTGGTTCGCAGTGATGGGGGTGCTATGATTCTTGGTAGAAATAATTTATTTTAAGGACACATGTAGTATGTGAGAGTCCAAAGTATTTGATCTATTTGAATATCCCTAAGAAGTGGGATTTTTTCTATTCCCTCCCTGATTTCAGTTACTTTAATATCCAGGATTGGATCATAATGGAGGATGGACTCGATGATGTATTTTCACCCTACCTGAGTGTTATAATTGTGCATGAAAGATTCTTATATTAGAATTGCGGAACCAAATACCAAGTGTAAAAAAAGTAAAATTGAAATAAACAAAAAAGAGTAAATTTTAAATTTAAATCATAAACACTAAAAAATATTGTCTTTAGCAATGGTGCCAGTTTGATATCCACATGGAGCATCCTTAATTGGCTACCAATATTTGCAAAAACTATTTTATAAAAACTTAATTGTGCTACTAAATTAAATAAAATGAACTAAATAATTACATAAATTTTGATCTATAGGGACAATGAATAAGTTTTTTTTTATTTTTTCTAAATATTTATTTTTATTATATTCGATGATAGTGGTTAGAAAAATCTGGTATGATTGAATTTTGAAAACAAATAAAGAATGAAAAGCACATCAGATTGGTGATGTTTAAAAATATATTTTTAAAGAATCTATGGGTTTCGTAATATAGTGTTTAAGTGAAATTGTATTAAATAAAATATTTTGACTAATTCGTGTTTGGTGTCAAATTCAAGAAGATAATGATCTAATGGTCATGGAATTCCTTCCATAACATGACAATTCCCTGTATCCCTTGGTTTGGTAATTTAGGGTGTTGTTGAATCAAGTTTGTCTCGATACCATATTTAATGTTGTTTTCACCTATTGTTGAAAATTTTCATGATTTCTTTAGGTTTTTTATTTTCCCATTTTTATGGTTTATTCTAATTTCAATTATTAATGGTCATCAAAAATGAAAAATAAAGAGATTGGAAGTTGAAGATTGATTTTACGCAGTCCAAATACATGAATAAATGTAATAAATCCAATGAATCATTCCCCATTATATTATACTACCCTAGAATAAGGTGGTTTTACCCCTTCATCCTATAAATGATCGGTTTAGAGGGAAATATAAAATAAAGAATGAAAAAGAAAGAAAGGACCCGGGGAGGGAGAAATGTCTGACTCCATGATTTGGTATTTAGTGGATATGGATTTGAGTCCCAGACAATATAAGGAATCTTCTCTTTTTATAGAAATCATATGGTCTCTTCCAAAAAAATCACAATGTGTAATGTTATTAAAAATTTTGTAATCTTTATCTTAGTTTCCTCTATTATTTTTTTATCTATGCTAATATAGTGTGAATATCATTCAAAAAATATAGAATTTTGATCCTTTCGCAATGTGTAATAGACTTTTTTAGTCTTTCACCTCACCACGACTTATCTTGATAATCAGATTCACTTGATAAATTAATGATATGTAATGAGATCACACAACATGTAATCACTCTAGTCTATTTATTCTAGCTTCAAACTTCCTCAAAAATTTCATGTCGCACTATGAGCAGAGAAAATTGGTGTGAGGTGTCTTTTAGCTCCATTATTCATCCCCTTTAATTCCCTTGTCATAAATTAATTATTTCCTATCGAAAATCATAAAAAATTCAATTCTATCACAAATTTGAAAGCATATTAAATTGAATATATAAACTAATATATTATAAGACTAAAAAAAGCATGCATGATATAAACTTATCATGATAGAATGATAGGCTTAGGTTTAAACATACATGTGGATTAATTTTAGTATTATGAAAATGGTGAGAATTACTATCAATTTAAGCTCAAAATACATATGTATTTCTATATAAAATTTTTCACACTAATCCATATAAATGTACTTCTTTGAATCTTCCACTATAAAAATTATTATCTTCCATTATAATATTTTTTATCAAAATATTCATCACTTATTTTCAATCAATGTCTCTTCCAATATATTGAACACCTTCATCCAACCCTCAATTCATGCCATGAGTAATCATTGGAAATTATGTAGTATGGGTTATAGTTGACCAGTAAAATTGTCGTAAGGATGTTAGTAATGCCTTTGGTCCACCTCAAGGCCTTCGGGCCACCTTAGTGCAGATGCAAACCAGACAACCTACAAGGAATAAGCTCTACAAGGAGGATGATCAAGGAGCTTTCACCATAGTAGAAGCTAAAAAGATTTCAAGAATGGGAGGGTATGGCGCCTACCATCGGGACAAGCTTGTGCATGCACGAGAATGCCTAGCCGAATAGCCATGCAAAGGTGGAGAGCTAATTTCATGATGAAAATGCTGGGAAGGAGAAGTTCCAAGTAGTTAGTCTAGGATGTATGTATTGTTTGAAGCCTATAGGCAATGAATTCCTCTAAGGCCTACAGGCCATGTAATACTTATGCCTACGGTCCTTGTAAGGGTTCCACCTCACCCCTTGAAAGGTGTATTATCAAAAATCAATAAAAAATGAAGGCCTTCGGGCCATTGGAGGATAATGGTTCAATGTTTAATGAAAAATCATTAGGGTGGTCCCATAATGTTCTTCTATGTTCTATTTTTTTTCGATACCCTCATCATATTTTTGTTCTTATTTGTCTTCATCTGCAATATTTTTCACCATCTAATCTACGTTATGTGTATTATTATCCATGATAAAAGTACTTTATCTATGATACCCGAGGATTTGAATGTTTGAATTTTTTATGTGATGAAAAATCTACTATTATTTATGGAACATAATGTGATGTTACAGATTATGGATATGACATTATATCATTAATTTATATGTAACTGATCCAAATTCCAATGGAACATCCATTGTAACTATATAGAGATACAAATCCATTATTTTATCTTTCAATTCATTAATAACCAATGAAAATATGTGTACCCAATCATCAATTATGGTCACTTTATATGTAATATTCTTTAAATTATATTAAAGTTGTTGTATAATTTTTATGGGCACATCTTGTTTATTCATTGATTTAATCCTTATAAGAGTTTTTCATTGAATAGATTCTAATGATCTACACTCCCCACGTTTCGTAACTATTTCTAGTGACATTTTATAACTATAACATTGTTTTGTGTTATGTATCAAAATGTTTAAATAAATATATGTGTCCCTCTTTTTATTATTATAAAACATTGTAATTAATTATATATGTTTAAAGAAACTTAATATGAATGATAAATATTTCACTATTTTTATTTTTTATTTTAGTATCCCAAGATAAAAAAAATTATTTTCCATAGTCCAAATTTCCATAAGTAATAATGGTTTATAATGTGTATTTGAATTACTTAATTTATAATACCTAAGAGTATAAAACTGGGTTTGTAGATAGGCCTCTTATTCATACACTATTACACTGTAAAATTAACACCCATAACACCCTCTTTTGGGTTATTAGGACTGGGTAGAATCATGATAGAGCATGTAACAACTTATACAATCTATGTAGCAATGTTATTTCCCATAAAACCACATTATTCTACTATTTTTTGCTATTTTTTAAAATCTAACCACCTTTAATTATTTTGTCACTCGAAATTATGTTTGTGGAATTAAACATATCTCTACTAATTCATCATAGTGTCCACTAGGAAAATGTTTTACAAAAAATTTGTATCCCCCCAAAACCATGAATGTATAACTTCTTCACAACCCTCCTCCATAAAACATATGAATTCAAGTATTTACGGTCCATCATGCTTGTATATACCACCATCATGATATAAATCATGAGGATTGGGGCATAGTTTGAGGAGGCATATGGGTGGTGAGAAACATGTATGGAGTCAAAATACTATTCTAATTAGTCAAACCAATATACCTATCTAGCCACAATTCAATTTAGGTATGTTTGGAATTCTAATGAAACCAAATAGATTGGTTTCCTCTGTATCCCAAATTTGTTAGCTCCGTATTCTAGATAACCAACAAAAAAATTGACATCATTGATAACGACCTATTAGAACCCACATCATTTTCATAACAAAACATGATTTTATTAGAATACTCACCAATGAGAAGGGGCAATGCATTTTTAGCATAGAGAGTTTGGATGTTCCCAAGATATTCATCTACCACTCTATGAAGGAAAACCATAGAATCCCATTAAATACCCGTGTAGGGGAATCTAAAAAATAGATGGCAACAATAGTGTGATTTTGAGAAAAATTAGGAATTCTAATATCTAGATGCTCATTCTTGAGAATGAATAGGCCCAAAAATGGACTTGAAGGGAAACTAAGAGAAAACCTCAAAAGCTAGCTGTTATCGCCACATGACACGTGTTTTTTATATCAACCATCATTTTGGGAAATAAAACAATATAAAGACTACTTTTTGTGAATCTATGTAGGATCATCCAAATTGTGTGTGGATTGAAAATCCAACAAAATTCCAAACAGAAAACATTAATTATGGTAGGATTGGCTTGTTCATTTTAACCTTTTCCCATAAATTTTTGATAATAGAACCATCACCCTCAAAATTTCACCTCTCTTGAAGAAACCCTACTAGTATAGAAGCCTCAAAACATCATTTAGAGCCACATTGACCAGTTGCGGGAGTGTGAAAGTGGGAGTACCTCTTATTATGCTCAATCACATTTGGTGTTTTTAGGGATTTTCACTATCATTCCATGAAAGTTTTCTAATTTATTAAATAAATTAATTGGGAATCCATAATTTAGGGAAATGAATGCAGTTGGGGGTGTCAGAAAAAAATAGGCTTGGATTTGGGTTTGGAAATACCCCAAATCTGTGATTATGGCCATGGAGGTGATATTCTCATCACAATAAGAGAATTACCTATGCCAACTTTAGTATTTCAGGAAATAATTGAAAAAAATTTGGGGATGGAATCATCATTTATTTTGGCTACATAAAATCATTTTGGTGTATATGATGATATTGTGGCCCCATGGTTTTTGCCTTATTTTTTTCTAGATATATATATATGTTATTAGGGATTTGTACATATTTATCTTTTCCTATTTCATTTCGGCTCTAAAAAAGGACACCCCATGAATGATTTTCATGAAACAAAGAGAAATATTGCATAATTATATTACCTCGTTAATATTCAACATTGGTAGAACAATCATTTTTTCAGTGTTCAATGTGTCCATTGAAGAAATAAAACATTCATTTTTCATATTCTCTAGATATTCTAATCAGTTATTTACAGATGGGATGTACCCCATAAAAGAGGGAGGTCAATGTCAACTAGAACCCTAATCATAAAAAGGGTTCCCCATATAATGGGGTATGATCAATCCCATACCATGAATATTCAAATTTGGTCCCCACGTTCCTTAAGAAGACATTTTGATCTCCCCCAACAAAGATGAATCTAAATTAAATCTAATAGGGTGACCCATAGAATGATAAATTCATGATGTCTCCCTCATTATCCAGATCATCCATTAAGATAATATGGTTACCAAAAAACTAAGACCTCTTTATAAGAATAATATATTTATCTTTCTCTTCAATAAAATCAAAGTTGAAAATCCCAGATCCAGTACCTCCTGTAGACACTCAATACTACAGAAACCATATAGTTTATAGAAAATTATACAATGAAAACAAATTATATGGGTGAATAGGGTTGAATTTCCCCACATAAGAGATATTCATTCGTCTATCAAGATTCCATTTTAATCATTCATCATAGTAGTGGGAACGTTCTCATTTTTTGAAAGTGAGAGAAACCACCACTAGTTAACTAAATCATTCTACATCACTTCAGTAAATTGTACCATAAGTAGCCTTCGCTAATGATAAGAAAACATAGATCTATACCTACGAGAAGCATCTCCATAAAAAATCATCACATCCAAGGATGAACCAAGGAAAACCCAAAACCGATGAAAATATTTGTAAAATCATTCAATAGTGGGAGAGGGTGAATAATATAAATTATATTCACATATTAATATACCTTAGAAAAATATTATCATTAAAAAAATTATACATATTTAAATATGATTTATATAACTATTAAAAAAAAATATGATCAATCTTATTTTCATAAATATATACATATATGTATAATTATTACTAATAATGTGTCTTAATATTTTTATTTACGTTAATTAAATAATTATTATATAAATAATATAAATATCATATATTAATATTTTAGTTAAATAATTATATGAATATATAATATATTAAATTAAATATGTGATTCATTTTTGAATTTAAATATTTATATTCATATTATATATTTTAAAATATATGTTGATGTATCTGTATGTACATGTCTATATTTCTTGGTATGTTGTAACACCCCATGATTTTATTTTACATACCTTTTTAAGGTTATTCACTTTGATGGTTTGTGTTGCATCCAACACCACGTTCGAGCATATCATGATGTACAAAAATATTTGTTTAAATAGTAGTTATGAATATTATTAACCAAATTTTGAAATTTATGTATATTCCATATAATTTTAACATCTTTTGGATGCTTTTACAATTATATAAAAATTGTTTTATTTTATGCTTAAAAAACAATATTCTTTGAAAGGGGAATTTTAAAGCCTTTTAATGTTGATCACGTTTTAAAACTACTTTTTGAAAAATTTAGAAATTTTATGTTACAAGATAAAATTTATTTTTTAAAATGGAATAACTAAATTATCTTAGAGTTGTTTTTTGGTATTTTTCTAAGAAGTCTTATTATTTTATGTATAGTAAAAAATACAACATTTTAGTTAAGAACTGTGTTTTCTTAATTATTATGGATAAATTATATTTTAAAGAAATTATCATAAAAATAGATCAATAATACATATATTATTCAAATTTAATTTATTAGAATCTTTTCTATATTAAAATCATATATAAAAATTTATTGAACTTTTGAATGACTCTTTTAATGTCCCTCTTGCCACATCTATGGGATTACTATTAAATTTAATTTTGAAACATCTATTAACTGAATTTGGAAAAAAATGACAAACAAGGTTGTAATCAGTATGATATTTAGAGTCTAAAAGGATCAACATCATTTTTGGATTTCCAAAACTGTAACTTTTGTAAATTTTTATTTACCATGGTTAAGGTTAAATCGGGTAACTGACGTTAAAAATTTTATAATATTATAAAAAAACACAAAAACATGTCTTAATTTTATTGGATGATTGGGTTTCAAAAAATTCAATCATAGTCAGAAGTTATAAAATTTTTATGTAACCTGAGTGAGAATATAACATTTATTATATTTAATTTAAGGATAAGTTAAAATGTTGTATAATGAGCTTTCATATATAGAGTAGTAGATGGTGGAACAAGGGGAAATGGTTAACATAATGGTCTTGGAAACCTAGATGGAGGAGGGAATATAATTCCAACTAATATATCGAAGAAAACATCTCTTGTAAATCGCGTTGGACATGTGGGGTTGTTTCATCTTGCTTCAAAGAAGCCGAGTGTGGTGGACCGAGTACCAGACAATAATATTGATTGAAGGAAGAACTTTGCATACATGGTAAAATCAGCTAGAAACCACCCCTCATCAAACTTTGATCTTCACCTCATGGGATGGTTATTCAAAAGTTAGATTATTGCATATCTATGAATATCAAGAGGCAGTTAAAAAAATGGTTAAACTATGAAGGTACTCTATTATCGTCAGTGTTCTTGTTCAGAAATGGGGGCGACTTGGGTAGTCAAATGAACTTGGGAATATGATCTCTAAACACTAGGGATTTTGAGATTGGATGATGACAATTATGGGGTGATATTATTATCATATCATTTTCACGTATTATTATCATAAGAGTAAAGAATAGAGCTATGGATATTTGTCCTTGAGGCCTTGATTTTTATGAAATTTGGAATGGGATTGAAATGTAGAACCAAATAAGGTAAGGAAAACTCATGAACAAGTCTAGATATGTATCTATAAGTGGAATTGGCTATACTGGCACCCACACATTCTTTGGGACGTTACCTCTTCCATGGGGAATCTAATTTGGATAGACCTCCAAACTGATAACCTAGGGTATGTGAATTATGTGAGGGTCCTGGTTGAATTTTTCATGTCATACACTCTTGTGGAGGAAGTTTTTCTAGTCACAAGATATGACAACATCATCTTAGTGATATAGTATGAAATGAAACTAAATTTTTTTGTGAACTGTATGTTTTTTCATTTGTCATCTGATTCCAAGAGAGGTAAGGAATTCTATTTTTGAAACATGAAGGGGAATGATGCTACCAAATGTTGTAAGAGGGAAGGAAAGGATCGTATCCCACTCCCTAAACCTACAAATGTTCCAATTTCATTCCCCTATATTATGGATATGATGATATCCAATCTTATGGATGGAAAAATGGAATCCACTGGTTATCCCACCTTCCCAGTAAATAATCTTCATAAGGAGCTTCCAGGGGTGGATGTCCAACCTCCGCAGGATAAGACACTGCCTATTGATGTTTATCATGATCACTCTAGTGATAATATGTTCAATGTTGATCATGGAACAACACCTTCCCTGGTGCATCATGGAATGATTGTGCTAGAAATATTTATTGACCTCATGCCCCAAAATGGAGTGGATCCTAATGGCCTATATTCCAAACCAGAAAATCCCAATTGTTTGGATTTTTTTGAAGGATAATACTCGATCATATGGGATCCATAGAATTATTTCTACAGTGGAAACTATTGGGTCTCTCAGTGGCGGTAAAATTTTTCACTCACCATGTAATACCTATCTCAGGCACACGCCCATGTAGAATACACATTATTGAGTGTAGGCCAAGATGAAATCAATAGTGCTAATTTTCACATAGAGGGGCTAGTAAGGACAATGATGTCTATAAATGAAGATGATGCTTGTGCCAGAATCCCTCTTTGGAGAAGGGGTCCTTAAAAAGACTGGTTAATGATGGTAGTAATATATCAGTTGTTGTTGGAGGCAACCATAAATGCTTAGATTTGACATTAACTTTTCAAAATCTATTTCTATCTTTGGAAGATTGAATTCCTTTCTCCCAGTATACAAGTGGAAATGTAACTAGAAGAAAAAATCCTACACCAGAATCACATCAACCTATTATATCCCAGCATATGTTAACACCACTAGGTGGTAAGCTATAGAGTGATGTGGTTGAGGATCAACCATCCCAAAATCCTGAAAAGGGAAACATTAGTGTAGATGAAAACATGGAGGGACTCACATTAGAGGAACATTCCCATGATGAGAAATCTAAATGTAGAAAAAAGGGAAAATTCCATGATAAGATGTTACAAAATAATGGTCATGTGACTAAGGTTAGGGAATTCAAACAATGAAGATTTTATATTGGAATTTACAAGGGTAATGGAACCCCATAATGTCCAAAATGTTAATGACACCTATCTTCATTTTAGTTATGGATCTATATTTTCAGATGTATTTTATGAAAAAGGATGATAAAAGGTTTTTTAATACATTTTGTGTACTTCCATGTGCAGTCTGTGTACCTGGTTGCCACATATAGTTGTGTAACGGTCATGTAATGACCATGTACATGGTGGTGTGGTGACCTAGAAAACTGATTAAGTCGTTGGTTGGTTAGGCTACTAAATGAAATGTAGTTTTCAAGAAAATTCCATGTAGTTTTTTATTTATTTGATAAATTGGACGTGGTTTCATCTCATATCCAAAAACGTGTTCTTCATCCCATGTTTCGTACTAGGAGCACATTGGAACAACATATGAATTTTTACCTCTATATTCTTCATCTGAGCCGATTCATACATCATCAGGTGTGTTGGAATCACACCGATGAGTTATAAAATCCCCTAGATCTTTTATTCTTGTTTCTTTTTCATTCATGAGTTATCATTGTTTGACCATTTTTTACCTTTTGTAGATCTATACCATTTTAGGCAGACTCATATGCTGACGTTCAAGTAAATCAATCATATGACATCTAGGTAGGTGGTTTTTTCCTTTTATTATTTTCTTTTTATTATATGTACTAAAAGTGAAACATACCCACGTTTTGGTTATTGCGTGATTCAGAATTAAACTCTATTTATCTCCTAGTATAATTTGATTGATTGGTAAAGGGTTGTTGATTATGCATATAGTTATATTCCTTGTTTATGAGACACTATATTGGTGTGTTTTCCATTATTTATTATTTATGGTCGTTTGGTCTAGAATTTATATTAGTCTTTCCTTTTTTCCATGTTTTTTTGTTAGGATGGTGTTATTAATTATATGAAATGCCAGTGATTTGGATTGTGAATGTTTGACTAAGGGGGACTGAACTGTGAGATTTTTCCAAGGGGTTAGACCTTGAGTGTTTCAAGGAGTTATTTTATATTTGATTAAATGAATTTCAATCCTGGGGGTTTAGATCGACAGAGTATCTTAGGTGGTCATTTATAATTGATTATTTCTATGTTAGACCAAAGGGGTTAGATCATGAGAGCATTCCCAGAGCATCGTTATTTTAATGAATTTATGTAATGTTGGAACAAAGGGGATATACCATGAGAGCTTCCAAGAGGGTCATTTTTTAATTATTTGATGACATGATAGACCATAGGGGATAAACTATGAGAACTTTAAAAAGGGTCGTGTATGAATAAATGAATTATTTTGAAGCGTCGACCTAGCCAAAGCACAAGCTTTCATTCGATCTTACATGATTGTTAGATTGTCTTATGAGAAGTCTGTTTTAGTTAACTTTCCAGGGGGATACATTTATTAGGATAGATCCAAACGTTACATGATTTAATGGATGAATTAAATGTTAAATGAATGTAATTTTAAATTATAGGGTTGTTTACTTTAGAGTACCCCTAGTTTATGGCTTCATTTCTATGTAATGCTTATTATATATATTAACTAACAGTGGAGTAAAAATCATTTGGTGGTTTCTTACTAGGATTCATCTCACTCCTTGTCTTGGTCATGATTTTGGACCCAAATAGATTATATGATTGTAGATATAGATAAGGGAAAGCTACCTTCTTTATCGGTTACCTGATTGTTGTTGGAGCAGGAGAGCATGAGACCAGGATGAGGCTTGAGATACTATTAGTGTTTATTTGTTTCTATTTTAATATGGTTTTTTTATTTCTTTACAACATTTTTAATTGTTTGGATATTTTTTTAGATACATATTCCATGCCTCATATATATAAAAATATATATTGTTGAATTTGTTGAATTTTCCTTTCAGCCTTCCAATGTTGATTCCTATGTTGAATTATTGGTTCCTCAATTGATTGTTATTTGTTTTATGATGTGTATAATATACCAATGAGGTAATATTTTCTCCATTATATCATATTTTCCCTCACTACATGTCGACTACCTCTAGTGTTTGGGGAAATGCGCTTGAGGTCATGTGGCCAACCGAGTTTGGGGAACCTTTGGGAGGCACCCAGATCTAGGACTTTACAATGTGTTATCAATGGAGTTATTTTCTAGTTTTTCATACTATTTGGATACATTATAATAGGATAGGAAAAAATATTTAGTTGGTAATAAGCATTTCTTATGAGTAGCTATCTTATGTACATGGAAAATCCAAGTTACCTCGAATATTGCAATTTTTTGGTTTTGCTGTTATTAATGAAGATTTGATTTCACTATTGGGTGATTAACATGTTTTGTGTTGTTATGATTGATATCATTATGGTTTGATTTCTATTTCAACCCGATTATATGAGGGTATTCCATATCATGCATCATATAGGGACATTATATAGATCACGTATATGATATTATTATCCTTCCATTTCAGGTGCATTACTGATTTCATGTTGTTCTGATAGATGTTGTGATTGATGTACATGTGGTTATAATAGATTTCATGATAGAAATACCTAATATTTTGATAGGGTATGTGTATATGTAACGTTTTATTTGTAATAATTCAAATAATTGGTACCTAAGGTGTTATAGGCCCTCTTGGATGAAAATTTGGTGGATCATGATTGAACATTAGTTGAATTTTGTTAAGATATGATATGAAAAAGGATGTTAGACATTGATTTGTGGGGACTATGGGCTATCATAGATCGAAACATGTAATTCCTTGGACTAATTTTAATATTTTTGGGTTCTGGATAAGTTTTGTAGGCTTACATTCTAGAATACCCATAAAACACTACATGTGTTGTTATAAACACATTCCTGGTGTTCTTATATTCAATATTAGATGTCATTTCATAAGTGCATACCAAGTACTGTGTGTACACTACATCTATTTTATGACCATGTGACTGAATGTGAAGGCAGATACATGGGGTTTGTAAACTTTTGGTAGAACACATCATGTGCTGGGAGTACATGTCGTGCCATAGTCGACCATGATTCTGATCGTTTTACTAATAACATGGCTGGATTGAGTTTTTTAGTACACATCGTGTCTAGGGTTGACATGTTGTGTTGTGTTTCACCAACAGAACTATGTAGTTCTAGGCATGTATAAGTACATGAGAATGAGGGGATATTCATGTATCAGTTGTGTCTCAAGTGGAATGTGTCATGTGTATGGGGTGCTATATGGATGATTTTTCAGGGGTATACGCCTTAGATAAGTATAAATAGAACCTGTCATGTAACCCTCTTCTGAAAAACATGAATGTTTTCCTTCACCTGTTTCATTATTTCACTTTTGAGTTACAATCCTATAATTTTTTTACTAACGTGTGCACTTGACCATGCATAGTGATGCCACCAAGACGTCCTCTAGTTGTATTCTAGGTATAGGGAGAAGAAAAAACACAAGAAATTGTAGATCGAAAATGCCCATCACATCCCCCCCCCCATCATGCCAATCTTGGCACCAGCTATTATAAAAGATGCAGGTGTGGATGCAAAGTTCTGTGAAGGATTTATGAACATGTTGAAGACTTCTCAAGTAGCACCACATCATGCCCCAAATTTGGCTGAAATTGTGTGGGTGTTCCAGCAGTAGCATCCTCCCACTTTTTTGGGGGATGGAGGACCAGAGGTTACCCAATCAAGGTTGGAGGCCATGCTTTCTATCTTCGACTATCTGGAGACAACTCCTGAGAGGAGGGTGATTCTTGATACTTAAATTCTATGTGATTCTCCTAATAGATGGTGGGATTTTATCTCACAAGAGGTACGTCACCGGGATATAGCTTTGGAAGAGTTTCATAGGGCCTTCTGTGATTACTTATAGCCCGATACATTGAGGTCCAACCAAGCTCGAGAGTTCATGCATTTGGAAAAGGGTGCTCTTTCAATGATGCATTACTCTTCTCTCTTTATAGAGCTTCATCACTTCTCACATGTGCTAGGGGTGACATTTTATCATTGGATATGCGATTTGAGGATGACTCCAGGTACGACATCCAAACATAATTCAATGTTTTATGTTTGGTATTGGTGACTACTATTATAAACCATGTGTTGATTACCGATTGCAATCTGAGGACGTTTTGGGCTGAAAACTATGGTGGTTTAGTATTCAGGGTCTGTACTCCCTCAAATGATAGTAGAAGTGTTGTATGGATGGTTCACACGAAGGTTCTTCAGGTAGTCAGGTAGTGTCCTACCAGTGTGGAAAGAGTGGGAACACAAGACCTTAGTGACCGAGAGACCCAGTTTAGTGTCGATATTGCCGCAAGATGGGTCATATTCATCGTTTTTTAAGAATTTTGTCACCAATAGTGAGTGAGAGGGGATATGTTATGATTACACATATAGGAGTGGGGCACCAGCTTCCCATCAGTCATAGAACTAGAGTTTTTTATGCTGCTCTAGATGAGGAGGTTTTCATGTTTGGGAAGCTAGAATAGATGTTTTCAGCGATGGTTGGGTAGACCATCTCCGGGAAGCTAGCAAGGTCATAGGGCTGCATTACAGGTTAGACTTTTATGGTGTAGTTGACCGAGTAGGAGCTGAATCCCAGACCCTCTACGGTTAGAGGTGTGATTTTAGTTGCCTCATTTTTATCTTCTTCACATTTCAATTCAGGGTATTCCCAGAACATTGTATCTATATCTATTTTTGAGAGCCTTAGGCTCTGTATTATTTACTTCTAATTGTGTTATGACACTAGACACTCCATTGGGGTTTATGATGACTACTGTTCGTCAGTGCGAGGAGTGACCTTTTGATATTGGTTGGTGTCACATCTAATGGGACTTCTATGTCTAATATATGTCATTCTTCGATGTCATTCATATAATTGACTAGTTGGTCTCCTTTTGGGCTTTTGTGTGTTTCTATCACTGTAGGGAGAGTTTCACATCACTAGAGGGAGAATATTTTATATACCAAGATGAATGGAATGTCCAAGAGAGAAGAGCTGGACCTGAGCATCATGGTTTAGGAGGGATTACATCCAAGATTTTGTGTATATATCTGGATGATCGAGGGACCTCACAAATTGACATTCCTGCATGTGGTGGATCATTTCATATATATCATTCCATATGACTTTTTTATTTTAACTTCGAAGGGAGAGGTTTATTTCTCTTTAATAATGTTCCAAGAGTGGAACCAGTGTCTATTTATTTGTATATTATCGCTACTACAAATTTACAAGAGCTCAAGAAGTAGTTGGATGAGTTATAAGAAAAGGGTTTCATCCGAACCAGTATTTCTCTATGGTGTTCACCTAACCTTTTTGTGATGAAGGTGGATAGTACCATCAAAATTTGTGTGTATTATCAGATGTTGAACCATTTAAAGGTCAAGAACCAAAATCCCATATCAAGGATTGATGATATCTTTGATCATATTTGAGGAGCTAAGGTGTTCTTGAAGATTGACTTGAAATTCGGTAATCATCAGGTGTGCATTAGAATAACTGATATGAATCTTAAAGCCTTTCAGAGTAGGTATGGTCTATACAAGTATTTGGATATGTTTTTTAATCCCATGAATGCACTGACTGTGTTATTGAAATTTATGAACTGAGTGTTCTATCAATACTTGGATTCTTTTGTGGTTGTCTTCATGAATGATATCTTGGTGTACTTTGGCACTTGACACGACCGTGCCTCCCATATTGATATCGTATTCAATACAGTGAGAGAACATCAGATTTATGTTATGCTCTCAAAGTGAAACTTTTTGGATGAACCCGATTATTTGTTTGGGTCATGTCATCTCAGAGAGATGAGTATTTATAGACCTAGAGAATGTGAGTGTGGTAGTTTCTTGAGACCTGACAAAAAACATATTTGAGGTACAATGTTTTCATGGAATGTCTGGTTAATATAGATGCTTCATTCAAGAATTAGAATTCTCAATTTTCCACTAAAGGTTCTTACAAAGAAGGGTGTGAAGTACTTGTGGACAGATTCCTATAGTTCAACCTTTCAGGAGATTAAAGGGATATTGACCTCAGCACCGATACTAATTTTTTCGGAACTGAGCAAGTGTTACACCATTTACTACGAGGCATTAGGTATCTGGCCAGTAGCCATGCTTATGTAGGGGGGAATATTTGTTGCGTATGGGTATCAGTTGTTGAGTCCACATGAGATGAATTACCTGATGCACAATATCTATTTGGTTGCGGTTCGTTCATGATTTACACTGTTGGAGACATTATCTTTTGGTAGAGGATTTTGTGGTATACACTAACCACAAAATCCCCAAGAATATCTTTAATCAACGAGATCTGAATTTGATACAGTGAAGGTGGGTTAAGTATCGTTAGTATTTTATCTTTCAGAATGCCTACATTCCTAGTAAAGGTAACGTAGTGGTTGATGTATTGAGAAGGAGGACTCAGATATAGGTAGTTTAGGAGGCCAGTAGTGAGTGGTAGAATATGGATCTATTTTATAAGATTAATTTAAAGGTTCAAAAAAAATAGGGGAAGGCATATCCTTATCCTATATATTTTTACTCTACTTTTCTAGATCAAGTGCGAATGAAAAAGCTATCAGATTCCAACATCCAAATATTATTGGAGAGTGTGTCAGGTGAGGACCCTACTCCTATGTGGACTCTAGGTGAGGATGAGGTTTTGCATTTTCATTTGTGCGTATGGGTGCCAGAAGACATATGCGAGGATTTAATGTGAGATTTTCATGCCCAATTATGGGTAGTTAATCCTGGTTTGACTAAGATGTATCGATATTTACATCAGTAGTATTGGAGGCTAGGAATGAAATGGGATGTAGCTGGTTTGGTTATGATATGGTCCACATGTCAATAGGTGAATGCAGAGCATCATCGACTGGAAGTGTTTTCACAGTAGTTACCCATTCCTTAGTGGAAGTGAAATGATGTTGTGATGGACTTCGTGACTATATTACCATGGTGGACTAAAGGTAATGATAATTTATTGGTTATTTCTAACAGACTTATGAAGAATGCACATTTCTTACCAATCATGGAATCCTTTAGTGTCGATGAGCTTGGGAATTTATACATCCAATAGATTTTATATTTACATGGGGTTCCTCACTCCATCATTTTATACAGGGATTCTCGTTTTACTTCTCATGTCTGGTAAGGACTACAATTGTATTTGGGTACATGGGTTCTTCTGAGTACAGCTTATCATCCCCAAAAAGATGGCTAGTCCAAGTGCACGATTTGGGTTTTGGAGGACATTTTTTGAACATTAAATCTATATTTTAGGGGATCTTTGGAGAGAAACATACCCCTGGTGGTGTTTTTCTATAATAATAGTTTTTTATTAATGATTCTGATGGCACCTTATGAGGCATTGTAAGGTAGGTCATGCCTATCACCCCTATATTGGTTGGTGGTAGTAGTGGTAACTATGTTGGGACATCGTCGTGTCTATGAGACTACTGATCAAGTGGATTTGATTCAGAAAAGGATGGCCACTACATAGTCTCACTAGAAATAGTATGTTGATCGATGGAGATGGCCTCTGGAGTTCACGGTCATAAATTGGGTTTTCCTACGTGTCGCACTAAGGTTGGGAAACAGGAGGAATAGCATATTGGGGAAGCTTTCACAAAGGTAAATCATTCCATTTGAGGTTTTGGAGAGAGTTGGTCAGGTTTCCTATAGGTTGTAGTTACATCAGAGGTACCAGTTGATGGATGTCCTTTTTCATGTTTCTCAGCTATGATGTAACTTTCTAAACTCATCTCACTTTTTTCAACCTCGTGAGGTTGAGATGGAGGTGGGTACATCCTTCAATGGGAACCCTATTCATATTATGGATCCCAACATGAAGTTTATCCATGGCTGGTCAGTTCATCTGATATGGATTCTATGGTAGCATGAGTGAGTGCAGGACGTGACTTGGGAGAGGGAGGTCGATGTGCGATCGCAGTGGCCGGAGTTTTTTTGCAGATTCTACTTCACCACCCTTATAAGGAAAATTCAAGGACAAATTTCTTTATGGGGGGAATTTTCTAAGAAACCAAAACTTTATTCCTGGAATATATCTTGATTTTTGGATGTTTTTAAGTGAAAGAAAAAAATTGGTTTTCTTGAGTACACATCGTGTTCTCCCATGTACACATCATGTACCCAGTTGTCGCATACATCCACATTCTGGTCATGTAACGGCCGAGTACATTTTTGTGTGGTGACCTCAGAGACCACTTATTTTATAGTCCGATTAAGGCTACTACACAATGAGTAGTTTTAATGAACTTTACATGTATGGTTCTTTTTATTTGATAAATTGGAAGGGGGTCACATTTATATTCAGAAACATCTTCTTCTTCATATTCTTCATACACGGGTTCTCTAGAATAATAGACAACGATTGATCTCCCAATTCCCCATTCTAAATCTAATTGAAAGACCATCTGGTGAATTAAAATCCCAACGATGAGTTTTCAAAACCCTAGATCCTTTTTTCATACTTTTTAGATCTCTTGAGTTATCAAGGGTAGATCATTTTTTAACCTTTTTTAGATGTATGTCGTTTTAGACTAATTCAAGGAACAACATTCAAGTATATCGAATTTTTGACATTGGGGTAGGTGGTTTGTGGATTTCGTTCTTTTTATTTGGATTATATATGATAAAAGTGCTTCATACCAACATTTTGGGTACTGAGTGATTTGGAATTAAACCTAGTTTATTTCCTACTACGGTTTAATTGAATGGAAAAGGGTTGTTTCTTATGTATAAGGATAAATAGATTGTTAATGGAAACACTATGGTTGTGTTTACCTTGATTTATTGTTTATGGATATTTTTTCTAGAATGAATGTTAGGATTTCTATGTTTTCCATGCCTTGTATAGTTAGGATTGAGTCATTAATTATATTAAATGTGTGTGTCGTTAATGTTTATCCAAGGGGGATTGGACTGTGGAAGCTTCCCAAGAGGGATAGACCTTGAGATCAAGCTAGGTGGTTTTTTATATTTGATTAAATGAATGTTAGACATAATGGTTTAGATCATGGGGGCTTCTATAGTTATTGTTTATAATTGATTGTTTCTCTAATAGAACAAAGTTGTTAGATAGTTAGAGCTTTCTCAGAGGGTCATTTTTTTAATGAATTGATGGCATGTAGGAACATAGTGGATTGACCTTGAGAGCATCCTAGAGGGTTGTTATTTAATTATTTGATAATAGTTTAGACCGCAGGGGTTTTACTCCGAGTACTTCCCAAATGGTTTTTTATGAATAAATGAATGATTGTGACATTTCTACCACTCCATTGAACAAGATTAGATTCAATCTTACATTATTGTTAGATGATCTTATGAGAAAACTATTTTGGTTACCATACACAGGGGATACATTTAACACCCCATGATTTTATAGTACGTTATTTCTTCAAAGTAACTCAATAACTTTCACTACACGCAACACAAAGTTCTAGCGCACCATGACTTACAAAAAAGCCGTTCAAAAGCAGTTATGAATAGTATTAACTAAATTTTAAGCTTTATATAATCCTTATAATTTTAGAATCCATATTATGAGTTTCTTATACATAATTCAAGAACAAATACATTTTTTCAGATAAAAGAAGTATTTTTCAAAAAATGAAATTTTACCAGCTTTTAATGGAGAAGCCTTTTTAAATCCAATATTTGAAACTTTCATAGATCCGGTTTGACAAAATAAACTTCTTCTTTAGAATCGGGATGTAAGATTTTAGTTTCAATAATGTTTTTGTGTTTTCTGATAACTTTCATATTTGGGTGAATAGTGAAAAATACTATATTTTAACTGAAAACAACTTTTTTAATCAAAATAATTTTTATTGTTAAATTATAAAATTTAATTTTATGGAAGTATAAATAAATTATATTTTTATAATTTAATCCAATTATGGTCATTTTAAGTAATTTCACTTTGAAATTGGACATAAACATGTGTCAAACTTTTAATAGTTACTAAAAATACGCCATTTGGTTTTAATAGTGGGAATTAATTTTAAATTAATAAATGAAAATTTTATGTTTTTAATTTGGTAAAATAGACTTAATTTTTGCATTCATAATATCAAAATTATCTTAGGGTGGAATTTTGGTACTTTTCTGATAACTTTTATATTTGGATGAATATTGAAAATTACTAAATTTTAATTAAAAACAACTTTTTAATCGAAATAATTAATAGTGATAAATTATTCATTTGAATGATTTTAAAGTATAATTAGATTATAATTTTACCATTTAACCCAATTTTGGTCATTTGATATAATTTCATATTTAAACTGAACATAAGAAAGTGTTAATCTTTTGATAGTTATTATTTGTTAAAAACACGCTTTTTGTATCGACAATGGGAATTAATTTAAAATAAACTTCTTCCATTTATTTTTTTTGAATTTAGAAAAATGGAATACATATTTAGAATCATGAGATAAAAATTTTGTAAATAGGTAACTTTTATTTTTAGACATTTTGAATAATTACTTCAGTAAATATTTTAGTTACCATGGTTAAAGGGTAAATCCGGTAAATAAGGGTAAAAAAATAATATTATAATAATACTAAATTACACTAAAACTTTTACTAACCCAATTGGTTGATACATGTCCGACCTTGGGCATCTTTGGGTCGATTTTGTGTCCCCATTGATCCAATTGTAAGTGATAATGACACTTTATATTAATTAAGTTAAAGTAAATGCAAAAATGACATAAGCATTTATCTTTTAGAAAAACAATTATTACATAGGGTTATATATGTTGGATTTTCTACTATAAATATTAATTAAAAATATAAAAATATTTAATACATAATTTTATTTTATTTATAATTTTTAAATATTTAATAATTATATTTATATATGACATAATAATGATGCAGTATTTTCCTTAATAATAAAAGAATCAGATAAATGGTATTATAAATGGTAAAATAAATTTAATTTAAAGTTTTGAGGACATCCACGAATTTTATTGGTTAATATTGCATATTTTAATTGCTTATATTAATTTTATTCTAATTAATAAATTTGATAATACTTTAACAAAAATCAATTATTAAATAGTGTCAAAATTGACATAAATGAGTTTTCAAAACAAATATTATATTATTAATTGATATTATATTCTTAAAAATATAAGGTTCGGAAAAAGAACTTATATCATGATAGGTGTATCATTAAAGGACCACTTAGGAGTATCTTGTATGTACATATTATGTTTATTAACAATATAATACAAAAATACAAAGTGACATGGTAGATGTCAAACTAATTAACTAAGAGTTAAAACCAAAAGATGAGGTTAATATAATGACCCAAACCTATCTAAAATCTATTAGTTGAAAGTATTTCCACCCATACCCACCTTATACTTTGAATAATACACTTTTAGTCCATTAAAAGCTAATATTAATTTATTATAAATTAATACTTTACGTTTTTCTTAAAGAGCCCCTCCTCCCCATTATTAAAGGACACCACTTCTAACCAATTATTCACACCTTAAAAATCTTTTGGTTCGACCAAACCCTGCTCAAATACTCTTTTAAAATCCCTCACATAAACCTAGAGGCCATAGATTGATCATAAAGCCAACCTAATGAGAATTTTTGATCAAATCATAAGGAAGAACCCAAAGAAGAGGTAATGTTTTCATCACCCTTTTTCAAGTTCCTTTCTTTTTCAACTTCTTCTTTCTTTGTTATTTCCTTTCTAAAATAATAACTCCAGTATCTTATATATACATTTATGTTATAATAAATATGTTCCAACTATATTCAGTATTCTATCCATCCTTTAAATGACATGACACCATACATGCATACATACGGCGTACCGTCTCCACGTCGTGGTGTAACTGTTATTCAAAAACATTATTATTTGGATGGGTATGATAATGATATGTAATTGATGTAAATAATAAATATAACATAATAATGATTATATATATATGATCTATCATCCAATTATATATTATTTTAATATCAAAAGAATGATATTGTCGCTCGTGCGTACGTACGGACTACCGTCTCCACGAACGTGATGAGATTCATTCCTCATCGTATCCATGCAATTATAATTCTCCGTTTATGATTAAAAATAATGTTTAAGGACATTATATCATTCTGGATATGAATAAGAAACAACCTATTCATGAAAAACATGGCTTATTTAACAATATATATAAAATAAAACGAGTAAGTTAACACCCGAAACAATGATACTACTAAGATATTATTAACAAATCAATGTTCAAAGATCATATATGATATCATATTAATGTTTATGATTATTTTATAATTTAAGAACAATTATTTCACCATTATACATGAGGTTAACCTACCCTCAACCAATGAAAAGTACAAGGTAAGGGTTTATTTCACAATCTCTTCATTATCCGAGGTTATTTATATGTAATTATCTAATGAGACCTCTTTATCATCCACATCCCTGTTTTTTAAAAATTTATTCCAAAACATTTTTAATTTTTACTAGACTATGGGTTAAATACATTTATACCCTTTTTGACTTTTTATAAAATGGTTTGAAAGGAATCTTTCCGCCTTTTTTCAAACAAGGTCCTCTTTAACCTTTTCGACAAAATAAGGTAAGAATGTCTTTTTTAACTTATACGGCGGGTGCGGCTATTTTCGTCCATTATAAAACTGTCGAAGCTTCCCTTTCAAGTTTATAAGAATATTTTCGTATTAAATGTTTTCTTTTAAAATTATCTGACTTTTAAATGTTATAAAGATTTATCATTCTAAATATTTTTAATTAATGTCCATGTTTTTAGAATGATTTTAAGGATTTACTTATATGGGCATGACTGTTTTGAAATGATAATTCTTTTCAAATGTTTCAATGTGGTATGGGACACTTTGATTCAAAAATATCTTTTAAATTACTTCCTTTATAAATGTGTGACTTATAAATTATTTTACAAAAAGAATATATCTCTCAAAAAGTTTTACTCGTCATTTTTAACTATGTCAGCATCCTTTACTGGATATTATTTTTGATTAATGGTGATTTATTATAATAGAATATTCCATATTGTATTGAATGAGTTATGATATGTTTGACTGTGGATGTTCTATTTTTACACCATTCATGGTTTATGGTTAAAGTATTGACATTTTTTATTCTAGTTCTAATACGAATTTTTATGTTATGTTTCAACCTTTTCATATGAGGAATGTATTGGACATAGTAAATTATGGGTGGAGCCCGCTATAGATCCTTGATGCATCGATAGGTCTCATGAGACAACTAGATGTGGAATTGGCCGAGGCCCTTTCCCAATTTGATATATGGTTTTGGCCGAGGCCTTAATCATTTTTAGATGTCTTGGCTGAGGCCTTGACAAATTGTTTTAGAATGTCTGGCATTATACATTCCCTCATTATGAAAATAATATTGATCGTTCATGAGGTCAATCGACTACTATAATACCAATGATTATGTATTATTATGGCATTATTTACTCAGATCATATTCCTGCCATAAAAGTATTCATGTTCATTATTGGTAAACGCATTGGTTTCAATTATTCACCATGATTAATATTTATGCTCTCTTCTGCTGTATTGATTACCCTTACAGAGCATTTGAGATCACCCCTTTCGATGTTTTATTTTTCCAGAATTCCAAGAAGTGCATTTTGATTGATATTTAGGGTTAATCTAAGGGAATAATAGAGTTCATAAAGATTACTTATGTTGTGTTGTATGTTATAAATTGTAATGTGACATTTATGTATGTAATCTATTTTCCAAGACTACTAAACTGATCGGTCCTTCATGACTTGATTCCTTGTAATCATGCCAATGTATTAATACAATGCACTGACTCTGGGTAATTGGGTTCAGGATGTCACAGTTGGTATCAGGGGAAATTTAGCAATAACCTTAGAAACTAGATTTAGATAAACTCTGATTAGAGCACATTACCCTAAGATAGACTTTGAGGATTAGTATAGAAGAACTTCCTAGAATTTTGGTATTTTAGAGATTTTGTTAGATTTCCAAGCAATACAACCCTATCTGGAAATGAGCAGGTAGAGGCGGCTCTGGCACAGATGTACCTATGGGTAAAACTCGAAAACACTGCTTTGAGCTAGACTCGAACAAGAACTGGTGCACGACAACGGGCCTTGCTGCACTCTTGATTACGAAACTACCGGGGGATATTCTTAGGATAATTCTCATTTTCATTACAAACCATTATGAAAAAAATTTGAGTATATACTTACTCAATGAAAACATTTTTACGATTATGGAATATATCCATAAACTGTTCAATTTACGTTAGGTAGTTTACATGTTTTGAATTATTCATTACAATTCATAAACTAACCTAGTTTATGCTATTGTATAGAAATGGCGCCCAGTAGAAGGAATGTGAAATCCAACAATACGTATGATCCAAAGAGTAAGAAGGATCATGTCTTTCACAATATTAAGGAAACATTTAGAAGGTAAATAGTCTCCCATGTATTCTCAACATATGGAGAAATAGTATCATGTGTTAATAAGATAAGTAAAGAATTCTTCAAGTCATATGGATTTTAAGGGAAGAAAGAGAAGAAAGGGATGTAAGAGGGAAGGATGGCTAAAGGGAAGTTTGAAAAGATGAATTTTCCCATATGTGATAACTATGGGAAGAAACGCCTTGGAACTTTCCTGAAAGGAATGGTAGTTTATTATATGTGTGGAGAAAAAGGACACCATGTACGTGACTGCAAGGGTAAGAAAAAGTTTTCAAATATACAATGCTTCATCTTCAAGGAGTTGGGACACTATGCGAACCAATGTCCAAATCATCATAGTTTGCCCCAAATGATGCTATTGGATAATAATCATGTTATGATACTAACACAGATGAGAAGGTATGATTAGAGTTCATATTAGAGAATTATTTCATTTCAGTGTCGTATCAATAATGTATTGGTTTTAATAATTATAGAGTATATACAGATTGTACTAAAGTACTATTTCATTAAGGACTTGAGATTTTGTGGAACAATGAAAAGTCACTCAATAACAGGTTAAATTTTTGGAAAATATACGGTTGAGATAAAGATAAACCATAATATGGTTGTAATACTGAGGTAGTGATTTTGGAATAATACATGATTGATTTGGATAAATTATATTGGATATTCTTGACTACCATGAAACTGATTAATGATTTGTATATTCCATCATTATTGTAGTTTACAACATTTTTGGATATAAGGAGTATACCCAGTATACGATAAGGAATAAGGGATCATGAATGTCATCAATAAGGTTTTATGGTATTTCAGGATGTTGTAGTGTTTTAAAAGAATAAATGATGAAGGTGTTCACATGCTATTATGTGGAAAAAAGGATCTTCATTGTGTTTACCTAACTTATAAATTTTGTACTATGAGTTTGGACAGAAGTATTTTGGATAAGTATAGTTTGAGATTATTTTTGGATTTCCATAAAAAGGAGAACCCGGAGGTCGGGCGACAACTCATCGCATCCGAAAAGGTCATGAGACTTGAACCCACAACCGAAGGGCGATAAGGGTGTATAACCTACCACTGACCCACGTGATGTCCTGGATTGAATAATGTAGTTTTTAATGGTTCTTCTAGATGAATTATAAATTCAGTTTTTTTGAACCCTATACAAATAGGATAAATAGAATATTATTTTTAACTTCTATTATCTTTTAGAGTGAAATATGAGTTTGTGGTAGAACTTAATTAAAGGATGAGACTCTACTTGTCAAGTATATATTTTTCTTCTTCTCTTATTCAATTAAGAAATTAATTCTTATACTTTAGTGACGGGATCTTAAAACAAAAAATGTATTATCCTAATACCATATGTATTTTTAACCGATGGTATTTTATATCATCATTGATTGATGAATTTAAGGCCCTCAATTTTAAACTTGTTCGTGATTGATGACCTCAATAACTACTTATAAATATTTTCGTTTTCCTCAAATTATATGTCTCTAATTTCCACCAATTTTCTACTAATTGTGATCATAATTTGGTGGTGACCCTTTCATTTCCTTTTTCCTCTTATTAAGACTAAATTTTATTAACCTAATTTCTGATGTGGGTTTACCCAAAGGTATTTTATATTTTCAACCTTTTATTTTCAAAAAAATATTTCAAATTGTGAGGACACAATTTATTGAAGGAGGGAAAAATGTAACACCCCAATATTTCATAGTATGTTATTTCTTTAAAGTAATTCAATAACTTTCACTACACGCAACACCGAGTTCTAACTCACCATGACTTACCAAACAAGCCGCTCAAAAGCAGTATGAATAATATTAACGGAATTTTTAACATTATATAATCCTTATAATTTTAGAATCAATATTATGAGTTTCTTAGACATAATGTAAGAACAAATACATTTTTTTAGATAAAAGAAGTATTTTTCAAAAAATGAAATTTTACCTCCTTTTAATGGAGAAGCCTTTTTAAATCCAATATTTGAAACTTTTATATATTCAATTTGACAAAATAAAATTCCTCTTTAGGATCGGTACATAAGAATTTAGTTTCAATAATGTTTTGGTGTTTTTCTGATAACTTTCATATTTAGGTGAATAGTGAAAAATAAGATACTTTAACTGAAAACAAATTTTTTAATAAAAAAAATTTATATTCGTAAATTATAAATTTTAATGGTATAGAAGTATAAATAGATTATATTTTTACCATTTAATCCAATGATTGTTATTGTAAGTAATTTCAATTTGAAAATGGACATAAACAAGTGTCGAACTTTTGATAGTTATTAAAAATACGCCTTTTGGTTTTAATAGCGGACATTAATATTAAATTAATAAATGAAAATTTTATGTTTTGAATATGGTAAAATAGACTTCATTTTTGGATTCATATTATCAAAATTAGCTTAGGGTTAAATTTTGGTACTTTTCTGATAACTTTCATATTTTGATGAAGAGTGAAAATTACATTATTTTAATTAAATACAACTTTTTAATCGAAATAATTAATAGTGATAAAATATGAATTTGGGTGATTTTAAAGTATAATTAGATTTTAATTTTACCATTTAATGCAATTTTATTTCATTTTACATAATTTCATATTTAAACTGGACATAATAAAGTGTCAATCTTTTGATAGTTATTATTTGTTAAAAACACGCTTTTTGTATCGACAATGGAAATTAATTTTAAATTAATTTCTTCCAGTTATGTGTTTTGAATTTAGAAAAATGGATTAAATATTTAGAATCAGGGGGTAATTTTTTTTTTATAGGTAACTTTTATTTTTAGTCATTTTGAATAATTACTTCAGTAAATATTTTATTTACCATGGTTAAAGGTTAAATCTAGTAAATAAGGGTAAAAAAATAACATTATAATAATACTAAATTACCATAAACGTGTCCTAACCCTATTGGTTGATACATTTCTTACCATTAGCATATTTGGGTCGATTTTGAGACACCATGAATCCATTTGTAAGTGATAATGACACTTTATATTAATTAAGTTAATGTAAATGCAAAAATGACATAATCATGTATCTTTTAGAAAAACAATTTTTACATAGGGTTATATATGTTGGATTTTCTACTATAAACATTCATTATAAATCTAAAATTAATTCCTACAGAATCGTATTTTATTTATAATTTTTATACATTTAATAAATAAATTTATATATGACACAACAATGATTAAGTATTTTCTTTAATAATAAAAGAATCAAATAAATAGTATTATAAAAGTAAAAATATATATAATTTGAATGTTTTGATGAAATACAAGACTTTTTTGGTTAATATTACATATTATTATTTATTAAATTAATTTTATTCTAATTAATAAAGTTTTTAAAACTTTTACAAATATCAATTATTAAATAGTGTCAGAATTGACATAAATGAGTTTTTAAAACAAATTTTATATTATTAATTGATATTATATTTCTAAAAATAAAAGGTTCGTCCAAAGGACCTATATAATGATAGTTTTATCATTAATGGATCACTTTGGGGTCTCTTGGATGTATATATTAAGTTTATTGACTATATAATAGAAAAATACAAAGTGACATGGTAATGTCAAACTAATTAACTAATAGTTAAAACCAAAAGATAAGGTTAATATAATGACCCAAACCTGTCTAAAATATATTGGTTGAAATTATTTCAACCCATTCCCACCTTATACTTTGAATAATACACTATTAAGCCATTAAAAACCAAATATTAATTTATTATAATATAATACTTTAAGTTTTTTCTAAAGAGCCCCTACTCCCCCTTATAAAAGGACACCACTTCTAACCAATTCATTACACCTTAAATGCCTTTTTTTCGGACAAACCCTTCACAAATACTCTCTTAACTTCCCTCACTTAAACATAGAGGCCTTATTTTGATCAGAAATCTAACCTAAAGATCCCTTTTGATCAAATCAAAAGGAAGAACCAGAAGAAGAGGTAATGTTTTCACCACCCTTTTTCAAGTTCCATTCTTCTTCAACCTATTATTTCTTTGTAATTTTCATTTATAAAATAATAACTCCAGTATATTCTATAAAATGTGATGTTATTATAAATATTGTATAACCATATTCAGTATTCTATCCATCCATTTAAGGACATGTCACCATACATGCGTACGTACGGCTTACCGTCTCCACGTCGTGGTTTAATTGTTATTCAAAAATATTATTATTTTGATGGGTATGAAAATGATATGTAATTGATGTAAATAATAAATATAACATGATAATGATATTTTATATATGATATACCATCCAATTATATATTATTTTAATATCAAAAGAATGATATTGTCACTCGTGTGTACGTATAGACTACCGTCTCCACGAACACGATGAGATTCATTCCCCATAGTAACCATGCAATTATAATTCTCATTTGATGATTAAAAATAATGTTTAAGGACTCGATATAATTTGGGATATGAATAAGATACAACCTATCAATAACAATCACGACTTATGTAACAAAATATATAAAATAAAATGAGTAAGTTAACACCCAAAACGATGATAATACTAAGATATTATTAACAAATCAATGTTAAAAGATCATATATGATATCATATTAATGTATATGAGTCTTGTATAATTTAATAAGAATTATTTCACCATTATACAAGAGGTTAAACTACCCTCAACCAAGGAAAAGTATAAGGTAAGGGTTTATTTCACAATCTCTTCATTATCTGAGATTGTTTATACGTAATTATCTACTGGGACATCTTTATCATCGACATCCATGTTTCTTAAAAATGTATTCCAAAACAATTTTACTATTTACTAGACTATGGTTTAAAGTAATTTATACCATTTTATAACTTTTTATAAAATGGTTTGAAAGGAATCTTTCCGTCACTTTCCAAAAAAGGTCCTCTTTAACCTTTTTGACATAATTAAGGTAAGAATGTTTTTTTAACTTATACGGTGGGTGCATCTATTTTCCTCCGTTACAAAATCATCGAAGCTTCCCTTACAAGGTTATAAAAATATTTTCATAGTAAATGTTTTCTTTTACAATTATGTTACTTTTAAATGTTTTAAAGATTTATCTTTCAAAATATTTTTAATTAATGTCCATGTTTTCAAAATGATTTTTAAGGATTTATTTATATGGACATGAATGTTTTGAAATGATAATTCTTTTCAAAAGTTTCAAATTGTTATGGGACACATTGATTGGAAAATATCTTTTAAATTAATTCCTTTATAAATGTGTGACTTATAAATGATTTTACAAAAATAATATTTCTCTCAAAATGTTTTACTCATCATTTTCAACTATGCCAGCATGCATTACTAGATATTATTTTTGATTGAGGATGATTTATTATAATACAATATTCCATATGGTATTGAATGATTTATGATATTTTTGACTATGGATGTTATATTTTTATACCATTCACGGTTTATGTTTAAAGTATTGTCATTTTTTATGCTAGTTCTAATACAAATGTTTATGTTATGTTTCAACCTTTTCATATGAGGAATGTATTGGACATAGTAAGTGACGGGTGGAGCTCGATATAGATCCTCGATGCATCGGTAGCTCTCATGAGACAACTAGATGTGGAATTGGATGAGGCGCTTTCCCAATTTGATATAAGTTTTTGGCCAAGGCCTTAATCATTTTTAGACGTCTTGGACGAGGCCTTGGCAAAATGTTTTACAATGTCTGGCATTATACATTCCCTCATTATGAAAATAATATGTATGGTTCATGTGGTCATTCGACTAGTAGAACACCCTTGATTATGTTTTATTATGAAATTATTTACTCAGCTCATATTCTTGCCATAATAGTATTCATTTTTATTGTTGGTAAAGTCATTGGTTTTAATTATTCACCATGCTTAATATTTTTTTTATCTTCTGATGTATTGCTTACCCTTACTAAGCGTTTGAGCTCACCCCTTTCTATGTTTTATTATTCCAGTATTACAAGAAGTGCATTTTGATTGATATGCAGGGTTAAACTTAGGGAATAATAGAGTTAATAAAGGATTACTTATGTTTTGTTGTATTTTATAAAGTGTAATGTAACATTCATGTATGTAATCTATTTTAAAAGACTACTAAACTGATCGGTCCTTCCGGAATTGATTCCTTGTAATCATGCCAATGTATTAAAATAATGCACCGACTCTGGGTAACTGGGGTCGGGGAATTGCAATACATATCTCATGCTATATCTCAGTGTTACATGATTCAGGGGGATGAATTAAATTTTAAATTAAAGTAATTGAAAACTATAGGATTGTTAACTTTTTAGAACCTCATAATTTAGTTCATCATTTCTTCATATTACCTTTTATATATATGCATTGATAGTTATAAACATATCTTTTGGTGGTTGCCTACTGGGATTCTTCTCACACCCTGTTTGGGTCATTATTTTCACCCAACCAATTATATGATTAAAAGTATAGATAAGGGAAAGCACCTTTCTTCATCTGGTACTTGATTGTTGTTAGAGATGGAGTGCATGAGACTAAGATGAGGATTGAGATGCTGCTGGATTTTATTTGTTTCTTTTGTATTTTGGTTTGTATATTGATTTCCAGATTTGTGTCTTGTTGGGCTGTTTTATTAGATACATATGCCATGAATCTGATATATATATATATATATTGTGGCTTCTATTGGATTTTCCTTTCAGTCTTTTGTTGTATATTATTTCCTAGAATTTTTTCATCCACTATTATTTACTATTTTTTCCACTGTGTATACTCTTCCAATGAAAGAAAAGTTTATCCCTTATTTCACATTGGCCATCGACTCTAGTCGTAATCCCATGTACTTTAGAGAAATTTTATCGTGGTCATGTGACCAACTGGGTTCGGACCACCTTTAGGTGGCAGCTGGATCTGGGGCATTAAAAAAAACCCTTTGGCAATTCATTCTGGCCAACAAACTATTACTTATTTGTATTGTAGAACATAAGATGATTTTAAAAAAATGTATAGCCTTCAAGTGCTTCTCTATGGGATAAAACTTTTTCTCCCAAGACTATCAAAATATTGGCATGGATTTTATTTGGATTCTCAAGCATGTAAGTATCAAAATTTTTAAATGTAACCAGAATATTAAAATTATTATTGTCACTTTCAACGCCTCTAGGAATACCGTTATTTTTTTCCTTTTATGTGCCTTAAAAAGATAAAATGGGAGAACATATCTTTTTAGGGATATTTAGAAGATATTTAGGTACATTATCTCAAAGTGGGTGGTGATGGGTGACTTAAATACTATTCCTTCCCCTGAGGAAAATACTAGCTTCAATATTAATAGATTAGCAATGATAAAATTTTTATACTGCATTGTTATATATAACATAAATGATGTTATAGTTGTTGGTGTTCATTTCACAAGGATCAGTTTCACCTGGAATATAATGCAAGAAAGAAAACATGATATATGTTTTGTAAAAATGATGAAAGAAGTGTTTTCACTATACTATCAGGACACAATCATCTAAAACATAATTCTAATCATAATAGAATTTTCATGGTTGTATTCACTATATGAAGCTCAACCCTTCAACCTTAAAATTTTAATAATTCTTGGGTTATATTTTTTAGATGCAAGGAAGTAATTTTGGAGGCATGAAATCTAGTGACAACTGGAATCTCACATCAGAGACTTGTTGAGAATCTAAAACATACTAAATTCTCATAAGGGAGTGGAGAAAAAACATTTTTCAAAGATAGATATTAATAATTAGAGTGATGAGAAATATATTTCAAATATACAAAATAGGTATCAAAATAAAGACATGACTTATATAGAGGAAGAGAAATATCAAACAATGCTTGGTGATCTAATAATCATCAAGGAAAAACTGGATAGGGGTCACATGGATGGGAATGGTTTAAGTAATGAGATAAGAAATCAAATATTTTTCGTAGGATTCATAGGGAGAAACTATCCAACATAGAGAATCACACCATTAGTATTAATGGGAAATTATAATATACATAAAATGATGATTTTTGTAGTGGTTGATTATTTTATTTGACATTACTCAAATGACGGGTTAGAGATCACTTCAAAGATGATTAAAATTATTCCTCCCTAACTTGATGAGAGGAAAAATCAAGATCTTGTCAAAACACTTGACACATATGAAATCATTAAAATCATTTTCTCCCTTAATATCGAATGTGTAGCTAGTACTAAAAATTTCACTAATAATTTTCTCAAATTTTACTAGGATATCCTCTAGGAAGATGTTCTTAATGATGTGAGGGATTTATTTGAGAAATTTTTTTTCTACCCTATGGTTTCAATTCAACTTTTATTTCATTGATTCCAAAGAAGGACATTGCGATCAACATCAAGAACTTTAGACCAGTGGCCATGGGAATACAATTCATAAATTCATCAGAAAAATAATTTTGTCCATATTAGAGAGAATTATTAAGTACCACATCAATCCAAATCCTTATGGTTTCATCCCTAGAAGATGCAATGAGAATTGATTATTTACTGCCTCAGAGTGTGTAAACATTATAAAGATGAATGTAAAATGGGGTAACTATTCACTCATGATTGATATTTCTAAAGTATTTAACACCCTCAAATGTAATTTTAGGCTCAATATCTATAGTATATGTTGATTTTCATACCACATTTTAGATTAAAAAGTATCTTCCTTTTTTATTCTCAGATTCTCAATTTAATAATAGGGATCCCAAGGGGTTTCTTCCCAAATACAAAAGTAGTTAGGAAATAAGACCCACTCTCATGGATTTTTTCTAATTGCAAAGGACTACTAGTGTGGGTGTATTAATGATTTTTCCTATGATGGCCTCATTAATCAAATTTATAATGAGAGGAATTCTTCACTCCCTCTAACTTAATCTGTGAAGATGATATCATTCTCTTTGGACAAGCTTCAAAGATAACAATTTCCAATATTCATTCTCTCTTTGTTCACTATGATGATGTTTCCAAACAAGCCATCATCTGGGGAAAATCCTTTATTATCATTGGTGAAGGATTTCTTCTATGTAAATTAATGAATGTAGCAAAGAAACTTTGAGTGGGAAATGGTTCCCTTCCGTTTATCTATCTTGTTGTCACACTTTTTTGGGGGAATGTGAATAGCTAATTCATCATAGGAATAAGTATCATCATCCAAATAGCCAAATGGAAAGGGAAGGTAATATCTCAAGCTTTTATATTTTCTCCCATTAATTATATCATTACATCAATGTATTTTCACTATTTACCTATTTACACATGGCCAATATTGATCATTAGGGGCCTACAAGGCCTGATTATGAACTTTATTTGGATCGACTCTATATATGAAAGGAAGTGGGTCATCATTTATTTTAATTATTGTATTAAACCCATTGAAATGGGAGGGCTTGGTATAAAATATATAAAGGTTTCCAGTGATGGTTTGATTTGAAAATTCACATGAAACATGATAAAAATTGATGATCCCTCCTTTTGTTTATCATCTTGAGGATCAAGGATAAGTTGATTGATGGACTCCCCCATAATCATGGGTCCTCAGTCTGACCATCTATTAAGTGATCCTTTAGTGAAATTATACTCACCACCAAATGGTTGAATTCTTGGAACTATGATGTTAACTGTTGTGACACTTTCTATCTTGATCATCCCCTTAGGAGCAAGCTGGATGTCCCTTCTAATAGGAGGCAATTGAATATCTCTAACTTTATGACTCAATATAACACATATGAATATATTCCCCTAAAAGTTTTCATGGATATTAAAAAACACAACTTCATGGATGATGCCACTATGGTGTAGAATCCTCGATGCAATTGGAAGTTTATAGTCAAGGAATATTACAATACCAAGATAGTTAATTCAACTTGAATACCATCATTTATTTTTTCATTAAAGGTCAATTTTATTCAAACTACAAAATTCATTTTCAAATAGAAAATCTATAAAGAAAATATCCAACATAGGATCAACTAAGGAAATATGGGTAGCACATTGCCTATATTTACCCACATATTCTTGGTGAAGAAGATAAAATTCAACATATTTTCATTGACTGTTCATATGTAGGATCACTTTTGAAATATTCAGGGGAAGTGTTTTGATCTTGACATCAAAACATGAGGTCTCTCACCAAAAATCATTCATTCCTCTACGACATTGGAAAGATCATGCAGGTACATAAATTGTTTCTAGTAATTACGGCTTCTATTTTTGACTTCATATGGAGGGCACAAAACATGATGTTGTTCGAAGAGAAGTTCCCCTCATTACATGTTTCAACTTTTTTAATGCATTGGTATGTTCATGTTGTTTCTAACATTCAGGTTGGATCAATGTACAATTAAATCGGTGATTTGAATTTTTTGGATTTCTAAAGTTTCAAGAATGCTAAAGAGACCCTTGGTCCTCAAATATTTGATATGGTTACCTCCCATTAGACAGTGGATCAAAGTTAATGTTGACGGAACTACCTCATGAAATCTAGGACCATCAAGATTTGGAGGTATCTTTACAACCCATAGTGGTTTTTTAATTATTTATTTTATCATTATATTGTAATTGGGACAGCTTATGAGGATGAATATGAGAAATAATTTATATAATTAAACATTCTATTTATTATATGTGGTATGACTTGTGGATTTAATCGGATTTTGAAGTCGTAGAAACATCATTTTATAATATAACTTGGAATGTCCCATGGATTCTTCTTCGTCATTTGGTGGCTTTTTTGAATCATGTTATTTTTTTTAACATGATATTTTGACATGAATATAGAGAGGACTACTAGCTGTAATATTCCTTGTCAAAGAGGGGGTATTTTATGTAAGTATAATGTTGGCCGTTAGAGCTACTTACTGTTGAATCTCACTAGTTAATGATGACATGTGAGTAATTGTTCACTCTTGTATTTGTAAACCCCCTTGTAATTTATGATCTTTTTTTGTTGTTTTATTTTTCATATTAATTTTTAGGACTATGTTCACCCTATTCCAAGATATTTTGGATAAAAATATCATACTCAAACTTTAAAAAAATCATTATTAATATATGTCTTTACATATGATAAAATCAACAATAAATTGTAATTTTCATGATAATAAGTTTATCTTCAACAAGAAAAATTATTTTTACTTTTTAGGAAAAAAAATATTTAATTATAGTCTTTTATAATAATTATGTATTAATTGATTAATTACTGTAAATTTCAAATAAATGATATTAAAAATATTAAAATAAATATTATTTTAAATAATTAATGATATATGAAAAAATTATAGATATCATAGACTTATTATGGATATATTATAAGTATTTATTTGATGTTATCATGTTGTTAGGATGTTTTTAAAAATACCAAGCATTAATTATATAAACTTTTAGAATAATGGTACTTTTAAATAAATAAACAATTATTAAATGATATAAAATTCCTAAAAAACAAAAAATCTCCCCATTGAGTGTAATAATGATATATATTTCATCCATGATCCATTGGGGTTTAGTTTGTAATTTTTTAGTAATTATATTAACCATAAAGAGTAAAAAATTCAAGTCTTCATGCTGATAGTTAAACTATTTATCAAATGGTTGAGGCCAAATTATAATATTAATAACGGGACATAAACATGTCTAAAAAGTGGTTATGATTATTTAGACCCCTACTCATAATATATTATAAATAACTTTCTTTGGATCCAATTTTAACATAATATTAATTTATATTAATATAATATTTTAATGGATTCCAAAAAATGCCCCTCACCTATCTTACCAAATGAAACCACCTCCCTCACTACCTCAAACTAAAATGAGCCTCCTAGATCAACCAAGACCTTCAGGTTCTCCTCCCAAAATTATTAATTCAGTTATGGAGTTCTTTCTTTTTTAAAAAAAGTTTCCCCTATTGTTCCTAAGAGGAGATCCAAAAGAAGAACATCGCAGAAGAGGTAATTGTTTTACCAACTCATTCAAGTTTTTTTTCTTCTTCTACATCCTCCTCCAATGTTGTTACCATACTAAAGTAATAAATATAGTATAATATATCTGGTTATGTGTTATTTTTATTATTTTAAAACCAAATTCCTCTTTCTATCCATCCTACAAAAAACAATTTCACCAAGCCTGTGTAGGTACGTCTTACCGTCTCCACACCATGGTGTAATCTCTTTTTCATCACTACATTTTTTGATTTGCATAATGATGGATATAATTGATATAAACTATAAACATACCATGATATTTATTCAATATAATTAATATACCATAAAATTACTTACCACTTAACAATTAAGGGAATGATAATGTCGGTCTTGCGTATGTATGACTTACCATCTGTACGATGAGGTGAGATTAGTATTCCACATTAACCAATATATAATGACTATAAAAAATTAAATAATGAATAAATATGAAATAAATTTCAAAATAATTCTACTCTAATATTATATGTAAATTTATATGTCATTTACCTTCTTCCATTCAATATGATAAGAAAACAGAAATTGTGTTCATGCATACGTATAACCAACTGTCTCCATGAAAAGATTATTCTATTTCATATATAAATCATTTATATTGTTTTTATATAATTAATATATATGATATATAAATAGTGATTGAAATTATATAAATGAATTAAATCATTATCTATCTAATAGTATCAAGAGTAAAATGTCAAAACACTTATGATAAACAAAGTAGTTATTACCCAAAACGTGGTTATATCCTAGAAATTGTTAATAAATGGGTAATATAAAGTCATAAATGAATCATATATGATATCAAAAATATTATTATGTTTTTTAGAAGTTAATAACTTTTTTTAAAACCACAATGCAAGAGTTATGGGAATGTATAGATTGTATTAGACCTAAGGTAAGGTGATTTCATCTCAGTTTTTATATTTATGAGATAATATTCTTATTCAACACTTATTTATCTTATGTGGTGTATAATATGACCAACGACATGTTATATTATGAATTTTATTTATTTCATGATATTTTTTGTTTCTAATGTATTTTATACTTTCATGGATCTCATGATTCAAAATTTACTCTGGTAGTAACGAACTTCATCTCAATCCCATTTCATTGAGACATAGTTTGATATTATAAATAGAAGCTTTCTTTTATGAGGTGTTTTTTAGACCTTTTGAGATATCATGTAATTAATATATTTATTACCAAATTTTAATAAATATTATTCTTCATGGATATTATGATTTAAATATTCAATGTGGTATGGGACACCATAAATTCTTAAAGATTTAATTATCACATCTTTTCTCCATGAAAATTTTCATGATATTATTTTAGATTATTATATAATATGATTTAAATAGAATTTTTATAACTATTTTAAATATCATTCAATTTTTTTATTAATGGATATATTTTAGGTTTTAAGTAAGATGATATTTAACTAAAACATGGTTTTAAATGATTCTTATATTTATCCTTCTAAATCATTTTCATTAATGTCTATGTTTTCAAATTTGGTTTTACAAATTAATTTATAAGGAAAGAAATGTCTTAAAATTTTAATTTTAAAATTTCTCTCAAATTTTTCAATGTTGTATGGGACACATTGACTAAAAAATCTTTTTTAAGTACTTTTATTAATGTAAAGCTTTTGAATAAATGGTATAAAAGTAAAAAAGGGAAATTCCTCTTTGAAATTTATTTGGATTTATTAGAGTATTTTCATCTATGTCATTATCCTTAGTTGTATCTTATGATTGATTGATGTTGATAGAATATGATAACTCCTTCCATATTTTATTTAAGGGTTTATGATCAGTTTAGCAACTGATGTGCTATTTTGACACCATTCATGGTTTATAGTTTAAGTATTTACATTTTTTATGATACTGTCTAAATATGAATGTTTACAATGTCTATGTTTTTCCATTTTCATATTAGGAATAATTTGACAATGTGATGGGAGAGGCCATTTATATCCCCTCGATGCATCAGTTGGTCTCATGAGACAAAATAACATAGTTTCAAACACTTCAAGTTTGTTTCCAAAAAATATTTAAATAATTAGTAAGATATATCTTAACACAAATCGGGTGAGTTTCTACCGACAAAAATAAATTATCCTAAGGATATATACTAAATGAAACTATCTTGAGGATAGATCATTATTGTGATATCATCTAACATCTTTCATTCCATCATTATGAGATTGTGTATTGATATTACATGAGATTATTATACCAGTAAAATATCAATGTAAATGTTTATTTGGGATTATTTGATCTATTAATTCCATATAATGAATCATATTATGTTTAAAAAGATTATGTTTCGGTTATACAAATTTATTTAAATGTTTATGAATATTTATGATAGATTCATTGGAATTATTTACGCTTATTAAGCATTTGGTCTCACCCCGTTATTATGTTTCATTTTCCCCAAGATTCATTTTTTTTCAGATCTATACACGTGGTTAAACTAAATGGATTAATGGTATGATGGATGTAAAATCTATTCGAATTTTATTTTTTAAAATCTAATGTAAATTTCAAGTGAATATCTAGTTTACCAAGATAATTAAATGGATCAGTCCTTTTGGACATAATTCCTTGTATTCATGAAAATGTAATAAAATAATTCATAGTCTCCAGGCATCAAGGTTCGGTGCACTACAGTTGGAATCAAAAGAAGTTTAGTACTAAACATGAAAATCAGATTTAGAAAAAATAGATTACGAAATATAACCCAAATATAGAATAAGAGGATATGTATAGAATGAGATATGAAAATTTTGATAAGGTTGATATTATGTGTGTCTTTATATCAATACATACTTTTCTAGATATTAAAAGTGGATGTGGTTATAAAACAAACGTACCATGGAGTAACAACTCTAACAAGGTGCATTGTGCATGACTCAACATAGCCTATTACATGACAACAGACCTTACTTCACACCTGGATTGACACTCATGGGGGATATGTTTAGGATAATTCATATTTTCCTCATAAAAACATTATGAGAGATTTAAAATTAAATAAGTCTCCAAAGAAACAATTTTTATGATTATGAGACTAGATACACATAAATTTTTCAATTTATGTTAATTATTTAGCTATTATTTTATCATACATTATAAAATGATCTACCCAAGGGTATTTCAACAATTTTAAATGACGCGTTGTAGAAGGAATGTGAAAATCAGTGATGCATGTGATCTTAGACGATGAATGGTCATATCTTTCATGGTCTTAATTCAATATTTCGAAGGTAAATAGTCTCCAAATAAATCTTAGATGATGAATAAATTGCATCATGTTATAATGGGATAAGTAAAGAGTACCCTTTGTATTATGGCTTTGAATGGAAGCATGAGAATAAAAGGAAATAATGAAAAAATATGGATAAAGTTAATAAGGAAAAGAAGTATTTTTCCCACATGTAATAATTGTCGAAATAATCACCTTGGTAGATGCTTAAAAAGAATTTTAGTTTGTTACAAATGTAGAGTGAACCGAAACCATGAATATGATTTCAAGGGAAAGAAAAATGTTTCTAATGTACAATACTTCAAATATAATTATATGAGACTGTAATAAAATCAATGTCTCATGCGTCAAAGGAATATACCCTAATGGTGGTTGAAGGGTCATGGTCAAGATTATGCTACTTCAACAGAAAAGTGGAATGATTAATGTGAATAGGTTTGGATTCAAGAAATTATTTCATCTATGTATTTAATAAATGATTTAGTATTTATATGAATGATGTAATATATAATGAATATATTTTATTACTTCTTCACTAAGAATCATAAAGAAGGAATCTTTTCATTAATGTTTTAAGGAGATCAAGGTATTCACGTATTTTCTATGTGATATTTAGAGTTGGTTTGGGAATATAGTTTTGTAAATTTATTTATTCATTTACAAAATATTTTGACATTGAATTTTGACAAAGGTATTTTGAATGAGACTTAAGGTAATGATTTTTGGAAAAGATTAAGTTGAACAATGGATATTATTGTTTATGGTTAAATTATAATTTACTAGACACTATGCATTAACATTATTAAATTCGGTAATCAGTTAGAAGATGATGTAAATAATTATATAAATTATGATTCATCATATGTGATTTAGGAATAAAAATTCATCATGATTTTCCATCTTTAATTTTACAAAATGATGTGAAAATAAATTGAAGCACAACTAAAGAAGGAAACTATATTTTTCAAGAATGATTTTTTCTATATGTTCTTATAGGTAAATTAATTCTCCAAATTTAGGGAACAAGATATTTAAACCAATAAATTTATCCTATTACCTTCTTTTCCAATGAAAGAAATAATCCCTTAGATCATCAAAAATTTATAGCTTTGGGATTTTAGAATTCTCCTTATCATGTTATCTATAACTCTCCATAACAACAGGATGGTTTTTTTTCTCTTCAATGTCCCTATTTTCCATCATGGAACCCAAGAATATGTTATTTTTGATGACCTTACTTCTATTTATTTATTTTAAAGTGGATGTTTTATCAACACATGTTCCAATGAGGGATTTTAATAAATGTATTTTTAATTGTCAATCCTTAGTAACCAAACCCGAATTCAAACATTTCAAGGAAGAAATTTATTGAAAGAGGGGAGAATGTAACACCATAATATTTTATTGTATGTACCATTTTAATGTTATTCTCTTTGATATCTTGTGTTGCATGCAACACCGAGTTCATGATTTCCATGTTCCACTAAAATAGTTGTTTAAATAGCAGTTATGAATAGTAGTAACATCTTTATGGAATTTATTTATATTCTATATAATTTTAACAATCAAAATGTTTATTTCCTTGATATTTATACTTAAACAAATCAGATGTTATGCATAAGAACTATATACTTTATTAAAGTGGATGTTTACCTCCTTTTAATTGTAATCTCATTCTAAAAAAATTGACATATATTACAATATTTATGAAAAAACATCATTTTTGAAATTGGAATATTGAAATTATCTTAGGGTCCATTTTTAAAATTTTCTGGGAAGTTTAATTTTTTGATGAATACTGAAAAATATAACATTTTAGTTAAATAGTGCATTTTCATAATTATTAATGATAAATTATATATTTAAATTTTTTTAAAGTAAAAATAGATATATAATACATATATTAATCCAATTTATGTCATTCGAATAAATTGTATATTAAAATTAGATATAATAACTTTTTGAAATTTTAAAAGACTCTTTTACACGCATTCTCACCATATATACTTGATTAGTGTTAAACGTAATTTAGCACCATCTGAGAATTAATTTTGAAAAATAGAAATGAATGGTTTCAATCATTTTTATATTTTGAGTCTAACATGATAAACTAATTATTTATTTTTTAATTTGTGAATAATAAATTCAGTAAATTTTTATTTATCGCGGTTAAGGGTAAATTTAGAAATTAAAGGTAAAAATAATAAAATTTTCCTAATTTTATTGGATGACTAGTTTTATAATTAAATAAATATTATGGTTAAATTATAACTTTTGTAACCAACCTATGTGAGACTATAACATTAATTGTATTTTATTTAAATATAAGTTAAAATTGTCATACACATACTTTCAATTATTAAATAATTTTTAATATAGGGTTAAACATAAGATAAATTAAACTATAAATTTTCATTTCAGATATAATAAATTTTTTATCACAATGATAATTTTTTTAATATTTAGGGAACGAATCATTTAATTAATGGAATTTATAATAATTATGTTATAATTGTTTATTTAGTGGAAATATCAAATAAATGACATTAAAAATATCCAAATAAACACAATTTTATATAATCTATAACCTCAAAGAAAATATTATATATAACATAGACATGTTATTAATATATTATAAGTTTTTTTTGATGTTATATTTTTGGTAGGATATTATTAAAAACACAAAGAATGGATAGTATCAAAAAAGATATAAATGATACTTTTGGATAAATACAATTTTATTAAATGATAAAAAATTCATGAAATATAAAATTAAGAAAAATAAAAATAATAAGTTTTAATATGTAATAAATGATCCATTTTTTATTTTTATGTATTTTTATAATAACTATATTCACCACAAAATGGAAAAAAGACAAGTTGTCACGATAAGAGTCAAATTGTTTAACTAAGGATTAATTCTAGTAGATAAGCTAACTAATGTAACCAAAACATGAATAAAAACAATTTTTATGGAAATTTAGACCCATCCTCAGTATTATTTCAAAATAACTCTCTTTGGATCCATTTTTAATATAATTTTAATTGATATTAATTTTATATTTCTGTGTATTCCAAAAACACCCATCACCTATATTATAAAAAGGAACCTCCTCCCTCACTTCCAAAAACCAATTTTAGACTTTTAGCATGAAAAAACCATACCCATTTATCCTCCTAGAATTATTATAAATTTTTGTAGGTCTTATTATTCTAAAAAAATCCGTTAGTGTTCCTAAGAGGAAATCCAATGTAAGTCCATCAAAGAAGAGGTTATTGTTTTACCAACTCATTCATGATTTTTTCTTCTTCTGCATTATATTCCTAGGTTATTTAAATATTAAATTAGTAACTCCAGTATCATATATATTATGATATTTTATTATTATTGTTGTAAAACAATATTATTCCTTCTGTCCATCCTATGAAAAATAACATCACCATGCATGCGAGTGTGTGGCTTACCATCTTCACACCATGGTGTAATCTATGTTTCATTACTACATTATTTCGATGCGTATAATGATGGATATAATGGATATTAATAATACATGAAATATATTCTTTATAACTAATATACCATACAATTCCTTTACACTTTACCATTAAGGGAATGATATCGTCTCTCTTACGTACATATGACTTACTATCTCCACGATGCGATGAGATTCATCTTCCACGTTAAACATTCAATAATTATTATAAAAATATATATAAAGAATAAATATGAAATATATGAAGTAATAGTTCTATTGTAATAATATATATATATATATACATATATGCCATTTATGTTCTTCTATTCAATATAATAATAAAACATAAACATCGTTTCTGCATACGTATGGCCTACCGTTACTATAAACATTGTATTCCATTTCATATATTTGGATTTTATATTTTTTTATATACTTAATATATATGATATATAAATCATATTAGAAATTATAAAAATGATTAAATTATTATCTATGTAATAGGATCGATAATGAGAGTTAATACATGTATGATAAACAATGCGGATATTACCATTAATGTTTTTTTAACTTCAAAATTGTTAATAAACGAGTAATATATATTCATAAACCTATCATATATGAAATCATAAATATTATTGTGATTCTATTACAAGTTTATAATATGTTTCAAACCGTCATATAGGAGTTTAATACATTTGTGTATGGTATTAGACCTAAGGTAAGTGGATTTCATCGCATATTTTATATTTGTGCGATAATTTCCAGATTCACCACTCGTTTATCTTATATTGTGTATAGACTGACCACTAAAAATTTATATCATGAATTTATTTTATTTAATGATATTCTATATTTCCATTCGATTTTATCTTTCATGGATCTCATGATTCAATATTTACTCAAGTAGTAAGGGACATCATCTCGAACTCGATTCATTACGGTATAGTTTGTTGTTATAAACACTGACCTTATTTTATGAGGTTTTTTATAGACCCGTTGAATTATAATGTCTTTAATATATTTTTTATAATATTTTGTTAAATTTTAATCTTTATGGAGAAAATAAGTTAACTATTAAAGGTTGTATGGGACACTTTGAATGTTTAAAGATTTACTTATCACATCTTTTCTCTAAGTCAATATTCATGATATTATATTACATATTTATATAAAAGGATTATGAAGGATATTAAATTTATACATTTATGTTAATTCAAATATCTTAAAAAGGAAAAAATTTAAGGTTTTAAGAAAGGGACTCTTTAACTAAAATATAATTTTAAATATTTTTATGATTAATTTTTCTAAATAATTTCCATTCATGTCTATGTTTTCAAAATGGTTTTTATGGTTTTATTATTGAGGACATTGATGTTTTAGAATGTTATTTTTAAAATTTCTCTCAAAATTTTCAAAGTGGTATGTGACACATTGATTCAAAAATATCTTTCAAAAAATGTTTTCTTGTATAAACACACATGTATTGAATATATTATTTCAATGTAAATAAGTGTATTCCTCTAAATAAATTTCAATGGATTTAATTAGGTAATTTTCTTCTATCTCGACATCCTTTGTTCGATCATATGATTGATCTATGTTGATCTCTTATAATACCTTCTACCATGTTTTTTTGAATTGTTTATGATTAGTTAGACTGTGGATGCACAATTTTGATACCATCCATTATTTTTGGTTGAATTATTCACATTTTTATGCTAGTTTCTCAATACAATTAATTGTGATGTATATGATTCACCCTTTTCATATGAGGAATTGATTGCATGTAGTAACTGATGTGTGGGTCCCGCCATAGCCCCTTGTTGCATCTGTAAGTCTCATGATATGAAATATGTTGGTAAAAAACCCTTCGTGTTTGATTCTAAGTAGTTCTAAATTGTCGGGAGGACAGATGATGACACAAATCATATGGGTTTCAACCAACAGACATAAATTTTCTTGAGGATAGATCATGACAGTAACTATCTTGAGGATAGATCATTATAGTATAAAATCCTATCATCATGAATTACATCATTATTATATAATTTATTGATATTAAATATGATTTTTCGACTACTAAAATATATTTGAGAATGTTTATATTGAATAATTTGATTTATTCCTTTTTTATTATTCTCTAGATTATTTATAAATGGATTATGTTTTAGTTATACAAAATTCCTTCATATATTATGCTTATTTATGATATCTTACACTGAATTTATTACCCTTACTAAGAATTAGTGGTCACCACATTCAAATGTTTTATTTTCCCAATGATACTATGGTGTGTTTTGAGTTTGATATGTTGGGTTAAACTGAGTGTGTATGTTTGTTTTGTATGTGTATGGATGTGTTGTGTTGTGTTGTGTTGTGTATTTTTGTGTCGGTTTTTTTCATGTGTTTTTATGTTAGTGTGTGTAAGTGTGTGTGTGTGTGTGTGTGCATATATGTGTGTGTATGTATATTTGAGTGTAAGTTCATGTTCATACAACTGTATGTTTGTATAGGTGTTTGTGTTTGTGTATGTGTATATGTATTTGTATGTATATATATGAAATGTGAATATGTATATGTATTGGTAAATATTTTTATGTTCCATGTGTACATTTATATAGATTGTGTATGTACACACACACACACACACACACACACACATATATATATATATATATTTGTGTGTGTGTGTGTGTGTGTCTGTATGCACACAATCATGTAATAATATGTATGTGTATGTGTGTACATGTGCGGATGTGTATCTATATATATATATATCTTCATGTATATGTGGATATAAATGTTTATATATATGTTTGTGTATCTATATATATATTTATTGGTATTTGTATGTATGTGTACATATGTATGTCTATTTGTATTTGTGAGTGTGTGTGTGTGTGTGTGTGCAAGTTTATGTGTATGTATATATGTTTATATGTACCTGTATATATTTTTATAATCCTATCCATTAATGTATATATATATATATGCCTACATGTTTGTCTACTTATTGATTTAATATTATTTATTCATTTTTGATATTTTTCAATTATTTTTATTTTTTGTAATTTAATCCACTTCAATATTACTCTAAATGTTCAGCAGCTAGAGAATCCCACTCCTAAAAACATTTATTAGAGAAATAATTTTGAAATGGAGATAAAAAGAGGATGCATGACGTCAAACAAGGAGGTGTGTCCTCAACTATAAAGTAAAAATAAAAATAATGAACAAGGCCATTTCGAAAATCATGGTTAAGTTCATCATCATTGTTATCTGTAGTTTCCCACTCGAAATTTGATTTCCATTGATTGATGATCACATAGTACTTCTCCTTGGTCTTTTCCTTCTCTAGTGTGAGATATATCATAGATTACCTGAAAGAAGACCTAGTAGAAACATTTCCACCACACCCTCATGTTGGATTCCAATCATCTTAGCCACGAACATTTGACATATATTATTTTATATTTTTTAATATGTTCAAATTTGATAGTTTTTATACATTTTAATATAATTTTATATTTAATTAAATTATAAATTTTTTTAATTATTATTTAAAATTATAAAAATTAATAATTAATTATAATTTCTATATATAATTGATTAAATACATATATAAACCATTATAAATGGTATTATTATTTATTTATTCTTTTTTATCCATTTTTATGTGTTTATAATTCACATTGTATATTTTACTTAATGACTATTTAAAAAATATTCTTTAATTTATTCATTTTTATTTATTCATTTTTAATATTATTTATTTTCTTAATTTTAGTATTTAGAATATTTTTTATTTTTTGATTTTATTTATTGTTAAAAATTATACATATATATTTATTATGTTTTAATATTTTTAATATGTATATAATATATATAGTTAATATTTAAATATTTTTAATTATTATGTTTTAATATTTATAATATTGTTCAAATTAAAACAATTGATTCTTGTAAACCCATCACAAATTAAGGTCGTTTTGCCATGAAAAAAATCCATTTTGGTCTGAAAATGACCTCCAGCGTATGCCATCCCCCATAGCAATTTGGTGGTAGGTTATAGTAGAACTCTAGAATTAGTAGTTCACTATAGTAGAAGCTTTTTTTAATTCTATTATTAATTATAGACATAGTTTTATATATTTTTATTTTTATGTATTAGATATATTTAACAACACATTTAATAGTTTTAATAATAATATTTATAAAATAATAATTATTAATCTTATTATTTTAAAAATTATAAATAAATACATAAATGGTATATTTATAGTTATATATTTTAAATTTTCTAAATATATATATAATACTTTCAAAAATAATAACAATCAAATAATAATTAGAGAAAAATACATATCCTACATTTTAGTAATAATATTCATATATTATTTTTTTAGTGGTACATGGTAAAAAATAAATTAAAGGGTAAAATATATTATATCAATGATTTGTAAAAATAATTTTGGAATAAAAATTGAATTATTAATTCTCAATATATACATATATTTATATTAAATTCATTACAAAAAACAAATTCTAATGAAATCAGAAGAAAAAAAACATATGTGCTCACATGAAGAAGCACTAGTCGTAACCTAAAGTCTCTATACTAATAGAGATGACTCTCCAATAGTTTTTTTGGTTTATAGTTTCCTTGGGGTTCTTAGTCATGATAGTGACTAGTTGGCTCCCTTCTGCCCTCTCTCCCTGTAGCTACTGATACCACCTCTTTCTATGTTACCCAACATCGTTTCCTGAGGTGTTGTCTAAACAGTCCAACATCACCCCTCTCCCCCATATGAATCCCCATAAGATGAAATAGTTCCTTCTCTCTCTAGTGTTTTGATAGAAATCAAATAGACAAGTCATTGGGGAAACCAATCTCTAGAGAGGAAGGAAAAATCACCCATTATTGACCACATTGATGATGACCCCTTCTTGGTGAAGATGATATCTCTTTTAATCATGGGAAAGTTAATCATCAAATTTCATTTCAACATGACTATACTAATAAAAATGTTGCAATATCATTAGAAACTAGAGGAATGTCTAGCCATAAGAGAAGTGTGATTGGGCCACCTGATCATTGAATCAATCAGTGACCAGGAAAAGAAAATGGTGATCCTTAGAAGGCCCTCGTCATTCGATAATCACCTTATTAACAATGATGATCATAAAAATGAAGGTGATGACATGAGTATGGAATTTACTAATAAACCCTTTTGGATCTTTTAAAAAAAATCCCTTTTAATAGGAGATGTGAACAAATTATATCAAATATAGGTATCCACATATGATGTTTTATCGATTGGGTTTCTTGAGACCCAATCCACTGGGGACCATAAATTTGGATTAGGGTTCAAATTGATGCGACACAACCTATCATGAAGGGAATACTTCATTTTATGTAGTATCATTTGATATGGATCATATTTGAATATGAGAAATATGCCATCTTATAATTTTATATGGATGGATCACACATTATGAAAAAGAGTGTGCCTCCAAGGAATAAGATATTGGAGGTACAATCATCTACTAGTTTGGTATGTGGCTCTGAGTGAAAAATGAAAAAAATTAATTCATCCCAGATGTTGTAAGAAATATTGATAGAGAAACAATTTCCATGGTATTTAAAATACAAGAATCCTCTTACCACTCTAAAGATATCATGCCCAGCCCCTCACCTCGTTTTGTAGACCATAACCACCTTGTCCACCCCTGTTGTGGTTAGTGCCTTTATATGAGTGGCAGTCCCCATGTAATATTTCAGGATCTATTGCTTTTTATGGCTTGTTAAAATCAAAAATTCTAAAACATTTTTTATTTACAATTTATTACCAAAAACCAATAAATGGAAATGATGTTTGAGTTTCTATTCAATAATAAGGAATAAATCAAATAAATAAATTAGTATTCAACAAGAGCACATACTAGCAGTGGAATTTAAAACTCTTCAATACTATCAATAATTCTCATTACAACAAGAGATATAATTTGTAAACACTAATTCAATAAAATAGAATCAAGTAATGAGAAAAGGAATTTCCCGAATCACATATATATTTCTATAATTACAAGGAATAATCACCATTGATGAAAACCCAAGCAACAAAATTCCCCAAACGTGTTTAATTTAAAAATATGAATTCAAACCCATAAATATAACATGAAGAAATTTTGAATTAAAATAAGAATCATCGAAATTAAAAAATAGAGATCAAGAAAATGTGGAAAAGAAAATAGTAAATGGGACACCAATTATTTACATGCTTCTGCCAATAACTTATGTGCACAAGAAGGGGTCATCAAGGGTTTTCAATTTTGAAAATAATGATGACTAAAAAGAGATAAGAACAGTAGAACGGTAACTATGCATGCTAAAATATCCACAAACCATCAATACTAATAATACCAGACCGGATACCCCTAATATGGTCCCGGTCTTACGTATTGTAGATCCTTCATGCTACACATAGTTTAATGTTATTGTTGATGATTTTGAGCATCATCTCCCTCCAGGTATCCCACAGTTGTCCCGGATCTCCACCACGTCTCATCCCTATGAGTCGATGTGGTCCAAGAACCACTATTGCTGTCAAAATATTCTGTGTACCAGAATCAGCATACCGAGGGAACTACCTACTGCCATGAAAATAATTGGTAGTGAGAGATAGTTATATCCAATGGTGATAGGGTGACCCACTAGTGGTAAGAGATGAATATTACTTCCATGTACCCGCTATCTGGTCCCAGATCCACTGTTCAAGAACCGGCCACATCAAGATGCTTCTCCACTTCTCCCTCTTAGAGACCCCAAATTGCAACCAGAAGTGGGGCAGGCTGAAATCCTCTCTACTCGCATCTCCCTTTGGTAAAATCCAAAACCCTAAATTTCAAGGATCGTCCTCCAATGGTATTTTTTCACTAATGTGTTTCATATACATATTAAATAATCTAATTGATAAATTATGGGAAAAGGGGCAGTTATAGTATGACACATGGTCAAATGAGCTGGAAAGGGAATTTCAATGCCTAATTGAACTCAAGCATCATTTTAAAAAAATATTTGTAATTAAGAAATAAAATTGTATAAAAAATCCAAAAATATCCACCATCTATATTAAAATGCATAACAATTTAATTTGAAACAATACTCTACCTTAAAAACTAAAAAATAACCACATGATGATTATTCACCACCCACCGTAATTAATTTGGTCATCACATCCTAAATAGGAAATAGCTATTGGGTATGACCAAAATGGTCCCCATAACATGTATAAATGTGAAAATGTTGACAAAATTAATGATATATTAAACAAATCTTGAACATGCTTAGAGTTAAAAAATTGTAAATAGCTACATGATAAAGGTCGTGCATGCTCTTAACTGAATCAAACTCTGAGAGAATGACATTGAGGAAAACAAGACCAGAAAATAATATTTGAATATAGGTCCTTGGAACTATTCACCAGTGCCTTCAAAACAAAAACAAAATATAGAAGTATCTATTATCATGCAAAAAATGTCAAAACAATACATAGAGAATTCACATAGAATGTATCTTATTACAAATGAGTGAAATTACATAAAGAGAAACATAAATAAAATAGCATTGTGAAGAAAAGAGATTGAAATCATGCATATTAAAGGAAAAAAGGAAAAGTGGTCTCAACATGAAACCATAAAAACATAATATGGCCAAAGAACAAAGCATTTTTGGATTTAAGACCAAGATGTGCCACCTAAAAACTCTAATAGGAAGATTCTCGACACAACGAACCATAAGTTCCTTAAATGTGGGATTCTAAATGTCCACCCAAGGATACAACCACCTAAAACAAATTCAAAAAGAGGTATCCTCAAACCAAATTGAAACTCAATGGACACATGAAATCCGTCCCAACACCATAGGATGACTCAATGGAATGAGACAAAAGGCTAGTATACATCTAGAATCCAAGGGGGAAACTCCACTAAAGGGCCACACATCCTATTCTATACATACTAAAGCTACAAGCTTAGTAACACTATGAGACCAAAAAAGATTCTAAGAGGGTTTGAATATAAAACAATGAATCTTGGTGGTCATCCAAGTGACAAAGAAGAGAATTGAACACACAAGTAATACAATCAACTACACTAAACTCTCTATAGGACCATACCTAGAGAAAACAATCCTAAATGATGCCAAGGAACATAATAGATCAAACAAAATCTCTTATTCTTGGAAAAAGGTAAACACTAGAGGCATAAGATCATTCCAACACCTTACTGATAATAAACTCTCAAACATAGTCAAACCATACATAGAACCCATTCCAACCCCAAATCCATTAATACCCATAGGTAGAAACTACCAATAAGAATATTTGACTGTCATACAAGGAATTCAAACTGGGAAATGATAAGGAATAAAACTATCATAAATATATGAAATTACTACCCAATATAGCACAAAACCAAGATATATAAACCAATAAAAGCATGATACAATAAGTAAAATCCAAAAATGAATCATTTGAAATAAAAGATCAATCAAGTTCAACTTTTATTGAAGAAATTTTTTATCCCAATTAGGCTCTGATTCCACTTTATTGCTGGGAGCACCCCCTATATGAGAGGTGGTCTCCATACTATAGCATTGAATATATTAGGTGTTTTGGTTCGTTAAAATAAGAAATGATCAAATTGTGTTTATTTACAGTTTACAAAAAACAAACTGACAAATAGAGAAAATTTTCAAGTTGCAATTACATAATAAGGCCTAAATCAAATGAATAAATCATCAGTTAATAAGAGAACATACTGGAAGTTTCCATTATAGATATTCAATGCTTATAATAATTATAATTATAAGAGAAAACATTATCTGTAAACACTGAATCAATAAAATAGAAACAATAAATGAGAAAAATAATTTCCACAATCACATATATATTTCTAGAATAACAAGGAAATATTACCAATGATGAGTAATTGGGCTACACAATAACCCAAACTGATTAAATTTAACAAGATAAATTAAAAAAATATATATAACACGCTAGGAAATATGAATTAAATCAAGAAGAATCAAAATTCAGTAATACAAATCTAGAAAATGTGGAAAGGAAAATAGTAAATGGGACACGAAGGATTTGTGTTATTTAGCCAATGACCTACATACATGAGGTAGGATCATCACGGGTTTTTACTATACAATATAATGTGGTGTACAATAAGATAAATACTATATAAATAGACATCTACTCACACTACAACATTAAAAAATCAACACCTATAAGAATAAAAAACCAATAATACAAAGAATACTAGACCAAATCCCTCTTACGAGGCCTCTATCTAGAATTATGATGATCCTTCATGCTAGACACAGTTTGAAGTTGTTGCTAATTTTTCCAAGAATCGCCATCATCCAGGATGCCTATAGCTATCCTAGATCTTCCACCATGGCCTATAAATATGAGTCGAAGTGGTCCAATAACCACTATTTCAATCCAAATCATGTGTGTACTAGAAGTGGAACACCATGGAGACCATCCACTATTGAGATGAGAGTAGACGAAGAGAAAGAGATAGAGTGATATCCAATGGCGAGAGGGAGAACCACCAATAGTGAGAAAAGAATCTTCCTGCCACAACCCCCCTAACAGATCATAGATCATCTATTCAAGAACTGATCACATCAAGCTGCTGATTGACTTATCTTTCTGAGAGACCCCAAATCACACCCAGAATAGGGGTAAACTGAAATCCTCTCCAATTATATATTTTTATTGTAAAAATTAAAACCCCCAATTTGGAAGAGGTCTCTCCAAATGGATCTTTTTACATAAGTGGTACATATACCTATGAAAAAATAAAACTATGAAATTGGATAAATAAGGGGTGGTTCCACTGGGATACATAGTAAAGAAAAATAAAAATGGTGGTTCAATGCCTAACTATACTCAAGTAGCATATTAAAATAAAATTTAATTTTAATTAACAAAATAAAAGTGAATATAAAATTCACAACCCCAAAATACCCAAAAGTCATGTAACCAACCCTATGTTAGGGAATCAGGATATCCCTTATGATCACATGGATAAACATCAATCTATGGATACAACCCATAATTTTTACTCCCCCAACCAGCAAAGGACTCCTCATTCCCCCACATATCAAAAAGTCTATACATCTTCAACCATAATACCCGGAACCCCATCACCTCCCACATGTTTCCACCTCTCGTGATCAAGATAATCCTACTCAATGTGTCTCTATGAAGAAATAAAATGATCCATTCTGTAAGTATGTGTCATTAAAGAGAACATGATGTTAAACTTCTATCATTGAGACCCAGAGAATCCAAATGAAACCCATGACATTACCTGCATGGAATTAGCTACCTATGATATGGAAGACAATATAAGATGTTTCTTTTGTTAAACAAATAGATTTGGTGGAGGGCTTGAATGAAACCATCTAATTCAAATGAAACTCTTATTTTGGAATTTTAGTGGGCTTCAAAACCAATGAATTGTCTGAATGATCTGGCACAAAAGTTCCAAAAGTGTCCCTAGAATGAATTTTTTTAATGAAACCATGATCCAAGATATGGACATATATGGAATCACATCCAAGGATGATTTTCAAGTTTATTTACATGTTACTCATCAAGGATATGAATGTGGATTCCTAGTATTTTGGAAAGAAGAGGATGAAAACAAAATTAAATGCTAATCTTTAATCTATATTGTGGACTTGCTTCAACAGTCGAGTGTAACTGTCTAGGTTTTTGGGGGTTTCTATTATTAAGCCTAAAAAACATGTAAAACTACTGGGATATCGTAGTTTGTTTCAGGATTATCATTTTGGGAATTTTTCCCATTAGTACAGTGTACAAAAAATAATTATTCCTAGAGAAAAGAGAGGGTTGCTTGTAGATATGCTACCCACATGGGAGAATTATTTCATGTGATTAAAAGAAAGAGACATTATAACCTAAGAAATGATTTTATCCTATTTTAGAGGTTTCATGGATGAATAAAGAACACCCACATTGAAAAGTGTTTTGATATACTCTTTGAATCCCTTCCATGAATCAACATTATCAATCTCTTACACATTTCTCACCTAACCCCTGCCATTTTCAACCACATACCCATTCTAATTAATGTTAATACAACCCACAGGAACCCAAGATGAAAAATGAACTTCAGGTTTCAATGCTTCTGGATGGTGGATAGATAATCAAAAGAGGTTTTTAAATCATGATAGAATCTGGATGGTGTTAATATTCATATTAAAATAAATCATTCCATCTCTAACCACATCTAGTAGAGTTTCAAAAGGTTCATCTAATCATGGAATAAATTTTATTCCATTAAGAAAATCCTTGGTGAGCTTCACTCCCTCCCACCCTCTACCAAAACACATCCTATAATTGTATCACTATAATATAAATATAACTAATCCCTTATAAGGAGGTAAAAATAATTTTTAATGTGATCTCTTGACATCCAAATTAAAAAATGATTAATCAAATACACACTACATATATCATAAATAAATTTTAAGGTGACATGAGAACATTATTTCACATCTTACCTCATCAATAGGAACTATTGTCTTGATGGACGATGACATCAATGGCACTATCTTTGGATTCTTCCTCAATCTATACATGGTTGATGAGTCTTCCATCCCCATTGATATTTCATCATCTATTAAACCAATTGTGAATGAGAGTATGAACTACATTTTCACCCATGGAATCACATATTCCAAAATATAGCTTTCAATCAGTGAAATCAATTCCATCAATTCCCTATGCCTTAATGGCTTCCATTTGGTCTTCTTTAAAAAATATCAGTATACCATAGTGCCAAATGTTTTATCTTTGATAAGTGACCTATAGCATGGGAAATATAAAATATCCTCCATAAACAAAACCAAAATTCTCTGATATCCAAAATATTTATACTCTATCTTCTGTTATATTTTACTCTAATCAATCATCCCAACATCACCTATAAAATATAATAAATAGTTATATCTAACAGCTTGCACACTAGGTTACCTTCCATTATCTAAAAAAAATATTTCACATTCATCCCCATACATAATATCTGGAGAAATATGATTACATACCATGAAACATTCCACTCCATGAAGACTTTAAACAATTTCCAATGACATATCATGACCTAGAAAATGGACATGAAAAAGACCTTCAAGATACTAGAAAGTACCCTCCTCTGTTTCGTGCTGTGATCATTGGTCTTCTTCTCCTAATAGGTTGACATTGTTATATAATGTGTCTCTTTTATATTCTTTAATGTAGGTATCAATGGTGGACACCCATATAGTTTATCTCCTCCTACATAGGGTTTGATATAAATCTTAGTAGGACACCACCAAAGGTGTTTATAACATCATGTCTGTGTAATATAAACTAAAACAATGTGCAGCTGTGCATATATAAACTATAACAGTAAAGTAATATAAATACCCAAGTACCTACTTAGCCCCCATCTAGTGTTTGAACATGTTACTATTTCATTAATTAATTATTTTCTAGTTTATATTATAATTTAGATAACGTAACAACCAACACTGACATCAACTTGTGATAATAATAATGAAGGATCCATGATGTAACAAGCTAACCTGTAATTTAATTTAATAATAAAATGTTCCAAAATAATAACCAAGGAATCCTAGACCTAAAGGGTTTCCAAATCAATAGTAACTAAAACCTAGCTATATAGTAAGAGTTTAATCCAAGAAGAATCATGCTAGGAATTCCATAATAATGACGTCTAATAATTCGAAGGAATCCATCTAAGGGAATGTGACATTAAGTGATGACTAGGTGTGATGGGTATAACCATGGAAACTAAAAGGAATTCTGGATCCCTAGAGTGTATCTAAGGTATCCTGTAATAATTATTTCTTTAGATTCTAAGGAACACATATATGGTAAAGCGCTATTAGGAGATAACTATATCAGATGGGTATGACAAAGGTGCCTAAAATTCATGATGGATCTAGGTAGTGTATCCAATGTAACCTATATTAATACATGACTGATCATAATATGTCATACAAAGCATCCTATGATAGACAAGGATTGGGTTTCAATATGATTTTTAGCTAAAGGCCACAGACATCCTTGAATTGAAATGCAGTCCTCATGTTCTCAAGGAATTCCCATATGAATCCAAGGTGAGATAGAGTCAAACCATTCCTATAAAAATAATAATGCCAAGGTCCACAAGTATAATTATTCAACATAAATTTTATTTATTTTATAATTTAGGGAATAAAGTAAATATGCATTTGTATATGTCATAAGGTTCAAGCCATTTCCTTTAATTAGTGTGAAAAGGCCAATTGAAAAAATGACAATTATATCAATTAATTTAAGTTATAATCATTCAATAAATTCATTGGGTTAAATAATTTCCTTAAATTAGTTTTTTAATTCCATGTATCATGAAACCATATCATTTTTTCATTTAATACATATTCAATAAATATGGTTCACCTCACTTCCTTCCATTAATATGGAAAGGGATTCTATAGATATGAAACCAAGAATTTATTTACAATTTTATGGATAAGTCATATATAAAGTATAAATCCCAATTTTATATAAAATTTATTAATCATGTTTATGTACATACATGGGGTTAGTCATGTGGCACTCAAGGCTAACAAATACTAATCAATAGTCAATTGATTAATGATGGGATTACCCTTATAAAGGTCAAGCAATGTAATACAAGTCCATGATATTATAATTGAATTATATAACCATTTCATATTGGTAGGCTTACCATTATACGGTTCAAGAAAAACCACACCCGAATGGTAGATCAATCGATTGAAAACACTGAAAAACCATTTATGGTAAAAAAAATATTACATTGTAAGGATGGTGTTGTGGATGTTACCACCAATGATGAATTACATAATTAACATGAGTCTTAGAATATAGTTATAACGCCTATATTCATGACATATAACTTCAAGAAACGATTCTGGATGAAATCAGTGTGATGAAAATGAAATTTATTAAATGAAGAAACATTAGGGATGGATTATAGACCACCTATCTTTGTCTCGTTCAACTCTCCTCATCCAATATCAACATCTAGTTCATCATGTATTAGATTAGATCTATAGAATGGATCAATTACTTGAAAATAGGGAATATGTTCCTCAACCTTGATAACATAATCGAGAGAAAGAACCATGAATACATACTAATGGGGAGTACAGATCTTATCGATACGGTTTAAAAGCAACTGAAAACGATCAAATCAGATTCCAGAAAGAAGAGATATATCTATTCTATGTTTACATGATCATTAAGATTCAAAATGGAGGAAATGGTGTTCTTTCAACTGCAGATGACATAGGATTAAAGAGGTTTGATTAATTAAATCATTAAAGGAAGAAAAGTAAAATTACACATAAAATATCATGTGTAGGGTTTGGCCCCACGATTTTCCAAACCACGTGCCATCCATGCATGGTAACCTGTAGGAATAAGTGATCTTTCATGGATAGGCCACACATTTATGGAAACTATGTGCTAATAGGGTGAAATGGCTCCTCTCGAAACTGAATACTATCCACACAGTTAACTCTAAATGTGCATTCTCCATGCACGGTTTACTCTAATCATGGAACATGTCAATTTCTTCCAAAATCTTGGTTTTGGGCTCCAAACAAGCCCTGGACACCCTATAAATAATTTCTAACTCATTGGGCAACCATAATAGGTCCAAAATAAAGAATCAGACCAAAATTTAAAGTATCCATACATAAGTGAAAAACTGTGCTCTTACAGTAAGTTAGGATATAGATTTTTTTGTGGCTAATTTTAACATGTGTTTCAAAATGGTAGAAAAAAAGGGATAAGTGGTGGGGGAAGTTCATTTATATAATGCTTTTCTAGCACTAGAATTTTGATGTTCGGTTTTGTTTGAATAAAATAGAAATTATTTATGGTGTTCATTAAAAATTAACATTGATACTGATTGGTGTTAGGTATTTTTTAATTATTTTAATGGCATCAAATATTTTTCCTGGGGTGATATATTATATAACTATGTTATAGAATATTTTCATAGTATATCCATTGATTGAATAATTTATATAATTATTTTAAATTTTGGACTCTCATTTCTCTTCTGTGTTTTTAGATAATTGTTTTAGAGTTTTTTTGGATAAATTAATTTTGATTGTGGACATGTATGTTATGGAACACTTAATTATAATTCGAGGCTGATTTAATTTAGTTGGTTTCTAATTGTGTGCAGATTATTCAAAAATATAATTCATTGTGAGGAGATACAAGTTATGGAGGTGCGCTTATCTAGTTTCTAGTGAAATATTTAGATTTAATAAACTCTATATTCCTATATGCTAGCATGTATTTGGTATAATTTGATAGGTTTTAGTTCATTAATTACTATCTTGGAGGTATTTTTTCCTTCATGATAACAATTTTATTTTTTTGTGAAGGAGGAATCCCATTGAAGATTTAGAAAATGTGTAATTCATTACATAATGGTATAGTAGATGTCTATTTTTATGTTTCTCCCATTGAGTGTGTTCAGATTAAAATTTATTTTTGGTCACCACACTCCAATGTTGATACAAAATTCAAATTATATAAAAAATTATAGTATTACATAGCAGAGATACACAATTTTTTTTTAATTTCAATATATACAATGTTTGAAAAATAAAATATATCACCATATCTAGGGATTTCCCCTTTATTTCAATATGTGGTGTTGCTTTTTATAAAACTTCTTAGATAATTGACCTCATCCATAGATCATCACCACCATCTACAAAATTAAATAAAATTAAATAATTGTTCCAAATTCATCATTTGTGTTATTAAATTATTCTAATTTTATTAACACTCTCACTACATGTTTTTGATTGTAAGAGTGAAAAGATTCATTGATTAATAATAATTTGTGAAATATGATAAGTCCAGTAAACTAATATTATAAACCTAACAATGGTCCCTATAAATATTAGTTACAAATATGATCTTGTATATTACTTTAAACTATATTATCTTCAATCATTTTCATTACATTCGTACCATTTTATAGTTAGTCACTGCTCATTATACCATAATAAATATAAAATATTTTATTCCTATAATATCTTTCGAACAATAAATTTTTTGTTTTCCTTGGAAATTATAAATGGTGCAACATAAGCATAAAATATTTAGGAAACTAACATGGGAAAAATATATTCCTTGGCTAAAATAGTTGACTGTACATACCCCATTTACTTTACACACTACCCTTTTCTTCTATGAGACTTTCAGTGGTGCAACTTCATAGAATTTCATATTTTTTGATAATATTTTTATAATATAATTAGACCTTGTATCATTAATTAGAAACATTCTTTATTTTCAAAATCTCTATTCCATTCAATTACACATGATTTCAATTGAAATTTTGTTCACAAAATTGTGTAATTATACTTCCTTGAATTTTAAAAAAACATGAGAATCAAATTCATACCATGGCCTTTTAGATACCATATTCATGCATTAGTAGATAATAAAAATTATTAGATTTCCTTGAAAAATAGTAGTATTCATTATGCTTATTTTCATATTTTATTCATTCCATGAACGTTTTTAAATAACAATAGTATCAATACCAATATATACATATTGTATGAAAACTATCAATGTTTGGAAAACCACCATAATCTGAGAAACTATGTTATTCATAGTGAAAACAATTTACAAATTTTATATATATATAGATTTTTTAATTATATAAATCTTTATCTAGAATATTTTCATCATGTTTTTGTAATTACATAATTATAATCACATATTGTAATTCGTATATAGTATACAAGTTCATACATCCCCACCTCAAATGAATGTACTAGAATGATTTCATCAGTAATTGTTAGACCTTTTGAGATATCATGTAATTAATATATTTATTCCCAAATTTTAATAAATTTTATTATTCATGGATATTATGATTTAAATATTCAATGTGGTATGGGACACCATAAATTATTAAAGATTTAATTATCACATCTTTTCTCCATGAAAATATTCATGATATTATTTTAGATTATTATATAATATGATTTAAATTGAATTTTTATAACTATTTTAAATATCATTCAATTTATTTATTAATAGATATATTTTAGGTTTTATGTAAGATGATATTTAACTAAAACATTGTTTTAAATGCTTCTAAGATTTATCCTTCTAAATAATTATCATTAATGTCTATGTTTTCAAATTTGGTTTTACAAATTAATTTACAAGGAAAGAAATGTTTTAAAATTTTAATTTTAAAATTTCTATCAAAATTTTCAATGTTGTATGGGACACATTGATTAAAAAGTACTTTTATTAATGTAAAGCTTTTGAATAAATGGTATAAAAGTAAAAAAGGGTAATTCCTCTTAGAAATTTATTTGGATTTATTAGAGTATTTTCATCTATGTCCTTATCATTAGTTGTATCTTTTGATTGATTGATGTTGATAGAATATGATAACTCCTGCCACATTTTATTAAAGGGTTTATGATCAGTTTAGCAACGGATGTGCTATTTTGACACCATTCATGGTTTATAGTTTAAGTATTTACATTTTTTCTGATAGTGTCTAAATATGAATGTTTACAATGTCTATGTTTTGCCATTTTCATATTAGGAATAATTTGAAAATGTGATGGGAGAGGCCATTTATGTCCCCTCGATGCATCAGTGGGTCTCATGAGACAAAATAACATGGTTTCAAACACTTCAAGTTTGTTTCCAAAATATATTTAAATAATTAGTAAGATATATCTTGACACAAATCAGATGAGTTTCTACCGACAAAAATAAATTATCCTAAGGATATATCCTAAATGAAATTATCTTGAGGATAGATCATTATTGTGATATCGTCTAACATCTTTCATTCCATCATTATGAGATTGTGTATTGATATTACATGAGATTATTATACCAGTAAAATATCAATCTAAATGTTTATTTGAGATTATTTGATCTATTAATTCCATATAATGAATCATATTATGTTTAAAAAGATTATGTTTCAGTTATACACATTTCTTTAAATGTTTATGAATATTTATGATAGATTCATCGGAATTATTTACCCTTATTAAGCATTTGGTCTCACCCCATTATTATGTTTCATTTTCCCCAAGATACAGTTTTTTTTCATATTTATACACGTGGTTAAACTAAAGGGATTAATGGTATTATGGATGTAAAATCTATTCGTATTTTATTTTTTAAACTCTAATGTAAATTTCAAGTGAATATCTAGATTACCAAGACAATTAAATGGATCATTCCTTTTGGACATAATTCCTTGTATTCATGAAAATGTAATAAAATAATTCATAGTCTCCAGGCATCAAGGTTCATTTAACTACAGTTGGAATCAAAAGAAGTTTAGTACTAAACATGAAAATTAGATTTAGAAAAAATAGATTACGAAATATAACCCAAATATAGAATAAGAGGATATGTATAGAATGAGATATGATAATTTTGATAAGGTAGATATTATGTGTTTCTTTATATCAATACATCCTTTTCTAGATATTAAAAGTGGATGTGGTTATAAAACAAACGTACCATGGAGTAACAAATCTAACAAGGTGCATTGTGCATGACTCAACATAGCCTGTTACATGACAACAGACCTTACTTCACACCTGGATTGACACTCATGGGGGATATGTTTAGGATAATTCATATTTTCCTCATAAAAACATTATGAGAGATTTAAAATTAAATAAGTCTCCAAAGAAACAATGTTTATGATTATGAGACTAGATACACATAAATTTTTCAATTTAGGTTAATTATTTAGCTATTATTTTATCATACATTATAAAATGATCTACCCAAATGTATTTCAAAAATTTTAAATGATGCCTAGTAGAAGGAATGTGAACATTAGTGATGCATGTGATCTTAGATGATGAATGGTCATATCTTTCATGGTCTTAATTCAATATTTCGAAGGTAAATAGTCTCCAAATAATTCTTAGATAATGAATAAATTGCATCATGTTATAATGGGATAAGTAAAGAGTACTCTTTGTATTATGGATTTGAATGGAAGCATGAGAATAAAAGGAAATAATGAAAAATTATGGATAAAGGTAATAAGGAAAAGAAGTATTTTTCCCCAAAGGTGGTTGATGGGCCATGGTCAAGATTATGCTACTTCAACAGAAAAGTGGAATGATTAATGTGAATAGGTTTGGATTCAAGAAATTATTTCATTTATGTATTTAATAAATGATTTAGTATTTATAAGAATGATGTAATATATAATTAATATATTTTAGTACTTCTTCATTAAGAATCATAAAGAAGGAATCTTTTCATTAAGGTTTTAAGGAGATCAAGGTATTCACGTATTTTCTATGTGATATTTAGAGTTGGTTTGGGAATATAGTTTTGTAAATTTATTTATTCATTTACAAAATATTTTGACATTGAATTTTGAAAAAGGTATTTTGAATGAGACATAAGGTAAATATTTTTGGAAAACATTAAGTTGAACAGTGGATATTATTGTTTATGGTTAAATTATAATTTACTAGATACTATGAATTAACATTATTAAATTCGGTAATCAGTTAGAAGATGATGTAAATAATTATATAAATTATGATTCATCATATGTGATTTAGGAATAAAAATTCATCATGATTTTCCATCTTTAATTTTAAAAAATGATGTGAAAATAAATTGAAGCACAACTAAAGGAGGAAACTATATTTTTCAAGAAAGATTTTTTCTATATGTTCTTATAGGTAAATTAATTCTCTAACTTTAGGGAAAAAGATATTTAAACCAATAAATTTATCCTATTACCTTCTTTTTCAATTAAAGAAATAATCCCTTAGATCATCAAAAATTTATAGCTTTGGGATTTTAGCATTCTCCTTATCATGTTATCTATAACTCTCCATAACAACAGGATGGTTTGTTTTCTCTTCAATGTCCCTATTTTCCATCATGGAACCCAAGAATATGTTATTTTCGATGACCTTACTTCTCTTTATTTATTTTAAAGTGGATGTTTTATCAACACATGTTCCCATGAGGGATTTTAATAAATGTATTTTTAATTTTCATGCCTTAGTTACCAAACCCGAATTCAAACATTTCAAGGAAGAAATTTATTGAAAGAGGGGAGAATGTAACACCATAATATTTTATTGTATGTACCATTTTAATGTTATTCTCTTTGATATCTTGTGTTGCATGCAACACCAAGTTCAAGATTTCCATGTTCCACTAAAATAGTTGTTTAAATAACAGTTATGAATAGTAGTAACATCTTTATGGAATTTATTTATATTCTATATAATTTTAACATTCAAAATGTTTATTTACTTGATATTTATACTTAAACAAATCAGATGTTATGCATAAGAACTATATACTTTATTAAATTGGATGTTTACCTCCTTTTAATGGTAATCCCATTCTAAAAAAAATTGACATATATAACAATATTTATGAAAAAACATCATTTTTGAAATTGGAATATCGAAATTATCTTAGGGTCCATTTTTAAAAAAATTTGGGAAGTTTTATTTTTTGATGAATACTGAAAAATATAACATTTTAGTTAAATAGTGCATTTTCATAATTATTAATGATAAATTATATATTTAAATTGTTTTCAAGTAAAAATAGATAAATAATACATATATTAATCCAATTTATGTCATTTGAATAAATTGTATATTAAAATTAGATATAATAACTTTTTGAAATTTTAAAAGACTATTTTACACGCAATCTCACCATATATACTTGATTAGTGTTAAACGTAATTTAGCACCATCTGAGAATTAATTTTGAAAAATAGAAATGAATGGTTTCAATCATTTTTATATTTTGAGTCTAACATGATAAAATAATTATTTATTTTTTAATTTGTGAATAATAAATTCAGTAAATTTTTATTTATCGCGGTTAAGGGTAAATTTAGAAATTAAAGGTAAAAATAATAAAATTTTCCTAATTTTATTGGAAGACTAGTTTTATAATTAAATAAATATTATGGTTAAATTATAACTTTTGTAACCAACCTATGTGAGAATATAACATTAATTGTATTTTATTTAAAGATAAGTTAAAATTGTCATACACATACTTTCAATTATTAAATAATTTTTAATATAGGGTTAAACATAAGATAAATTAAAATATAAATTTTCATTTCAGATATAATAAATTTTTTATCATAATGATAATTTTTTTAATATTTAGGGAACGAATCATTTAATTAATGGAATTTATAATAATTATGTTATAATTGTTTATTTAGTGGAAATATCAAATAAATGATATTAAAAATATCCAAATAAACACAACTTTATATAATCTATAACCTCAACGAAAATATTATATATAACATAGACATGTTATTAATATATTATAAGTTTTTTTGATGTTATCTTGTTGGTAGGATATTATTAAAAACACAAAGAATGGATAGTATCAAAAAAGATATAAATGATACTTTTGGAAAAATACAATATTATTAAATGATAAAAAATTCATGAAATATAAAATTAAGAAAAATAACAATAATAAGTTTTAATATGACATAAATGATCCATTTTTTATTTTTATGTATTTTTATAATAACTATATTCACCACAAACTGTAAAAAAGACAAGTTGTCACGATAAGAGTCAAATTGTTTAACTAAGGATTAATTCTAGTAGATAAGCTAACTAATGTAACCAAAACATGAATAAAAACAATTTTTATGGAAATTTAGACCCATCCTCAGTATTGTTTCAAAATAACTCTCTTTGGATCCATTTTTAATATAATGTTAATTGATATTAATTTAATATTTCTATGTATTCCAAAAACACCCATCACCTATATTATAAAAAGGAACCTCCTCCCTCACTTCAAAAAACCAATTTTAGCCTTTTAGCATGAAAAACCCATACCCATTTATCCTCCTAGAATTATTATAAATGTTTTTAGGTCTTATTCTTCTAAAAAAATCCGCTAGTGTTCCTAAGAGGATATCCAATGGAAGTCCATCAAAGAAGAGGTTATTGTTTTACCAACTCATTCATGATTTTTTCTTCTTCTACATTATATTCCTAGGTTATTTAAATATTAAATTAGTAACTCCAGTATCATATATATTATGATATTTTATTATTGTTGTTGTAAAATAATATTGTACCATCTATCCATCCTATGAAAAATAACATCACCATGCATGAGAGTGTGTGGCTTACCATCTTCACACCATGGTGTAATCTATGTTTCATTACTACATTATTTCGATGCGTATAATGATGGATATAATGGATATTAATAATACATGAAATATATTCTTTATAACTAATGTACCATACAATTCCTTAACACTTTACCATTAAGGGAATGATATCATCTCTCTTACGTACATATGACTTACTATCTCCACGATGCGATGAGATTCATCTTCCACGTTAAACATTCAATAATTATTATAAAAATATATATAATGAATAAATATGAAATATATGAAGTAATAATTATATTATAATAATATATATATATATATATACATATATGTCATTTATGTTCTTCTATTCAATATAATAATAAAACATAAACATCATTTCCGCATACGTATAGCCTACCGTCACTATAAACATTGTATTCAATTTCATATATTTGGATATTATATATGTTTATATACTTAATATATATGATATATAAATCATATTAGAAGTTATAAAAATGATTAAATCATTATCTATGTAATAGGATCGATAATGAGAGTTGATACATGTATGATAAACAATGCGGTTATTACCATAAATGTTTTTTTAACTTCGAAATTGTTAATAAACGAGTAATATATATTCATAAACCTATCATATATGATATCATAAATATTATTATTATTCTATTACAAGTTTATAATATGTTTCAAACCGTCATATAGGAGTTTATGACATTTGTGTATGGTATTAGACCTAAGGTAAGCGGATTTCATCGCACATTTTATATTTGTGCGATAATTTCCATATTCACCACTCGTTTATCTTATATTGTGTATAGACTGACCACTAAAAATTTATATCATGAATTTATTTTATTTCATGATATTCTATATTTCCATTCGATTTTATCTTTCATGGATCTCATGATTCAATATTTACTCAAGTAGTAAGGGACATCATCTCAAACTCGATTCATGACGGTATAGTCTGTTGTTATAAACACTGACCTTATTTTATGAGGTTTTTTATAGACCCGTTGAATTATAATGTCTTTAATATATTTTTTATAATAATTTGTTAAATTTTAATCTTTATGGAGAAAATAAGTTAACTATTAAAGGTTGTATGGGAAACTTTTAATGTTTAAAGATTTACTTATCACATCTTTTCTCTAAGTCAATATTCATGATATTATATTACATATTTATATAAAAGGATTATGAAGGATATTAAATTTATACATTTATGTTAATTCAAATATCTTAAAAAGGAAAAAATTTAAGGTTTTAAGTAAGTGACTCTTTATCTAAAATATAATTTTAAATATTTTTATGATTAATTTTTCTAAATAATTTCCATTCATGTCTATGTTTTCAAAATGGTTTTTATGGTTTTATTATTGAGGACATTGATGTTTTAGAATGTTATTTTTAATATTTCTCTCAAAATTTTCAAAGTGGTATGTGACACATTGATTCAAAAATATCTTTCAAAAAATGTTTTCTTGTATAAACACACATGTATTGAATATAATATTTTAATGTAAATATGGGTATTCCTCTAAATAAATTTCAATGGATTTAATTAGGTAAATTTCTTCTATCTCGACATCCTTTGTTCGATCGTATGATTGATCTATGTTGATCTCTTATAATACCTTCTACCATGTTTTTTTGAATTGTTTATGATTAGTTAGACTGTGGATGCACAATTTTGATACCATCCATTATTTTTGGTTGAATTATTCACATTTTTATGCTAGTTTCTCAATACAATTAATTATTATGTATATGATTCACCCTTTTCATATGAGGAATTGATTGCATGTAGTAACTGATGTATGGGTCTCGCCATAGCCCCTTGTTGCATCTTTAAGTCTCATGATATGAAATATGTTGGTAAAAAACCCTTCGTGTTTGATTCTAAGTAGTTCTAAATTATCGGGAGGACAGATGATGACACAAATCATATGGGTTTCAACCAACAGACATAAATTTTCTTGAGGATAGATCATGACAGTAACTATCTTGAGGATAGATCTTTATAGTATAAAAACCTATCATCATGAATTACATCATTATTATATAATTTATTGATATTAAATATGATTTTTCGACTAGTAAAATATATTTGAGAATTTTTATATTTAATAATTTGATTTATTCCTTTTTTATTATTCTCTAGATTATTTATAAATGGATTATGTTTTAGTTATACAAAATTCCTTCATATATTATGCTTATTTATGATATCATACACTGAATTTATTACCCTTACTAAGAAGTAGTGGTCACCACATTAAAATGTTTTATTTTCCCAATGATACTATGGTGTGTTTTGAGTTTGATATGTTGGGTTAAACTGAGCGTGTATGTTTGTTTTGTATGTGTATGGATGTGTTGTGTTGTGTTGTGTTGTGTTGTGTATTTTTGTGTGTCAGATTTTTTCATGTGTTTTTATGTTAATGTGTGTAAGTGTGTGTGTGTGTGTGCATATATGTGTGTGTATGTATATTTGAGTGTAAGTGCATGTTCATACATGTGTATGTATGTATAGGTGTTTGTGTTTGTGTATGTGTATATGTATTTGTATGTATATATATGAAATGTGAATATGTATATGTATTTGTAAATATTTATATGTTCCATGTGTACATTTATATAGATTGTGTGTGTCTGTATACACACAATCATGTAATAATATGTATGTGTATGTGTGTACATGTGCGAATGTGTATCTGTATATATCTATATCTTCATGTATATGTGCGTATAAATGTTTATATATATGTTTGTGTATCTATATATATATTTATTGGTATTTGTATGTATGTGTACATATGTATGTCTATTTGTATTTGTGAGTGGGTGTGTGTGTGTGCAAGTTTATGTGTATGTATATATGTTTATATGTACCTGTATATATTTTAATAATCCTATCCATTAATGTATATATATATATATATGTCTACATGTTTGTCTACTTATTGATTTAATATTATTTATTCATTTTTGATATTTTTCAATTATTTTTATTTTTTGTAATTTAATCCACTTCAATATTACTCTAAATGTTCAGCAGATAGAGAATCCCACTCCTAAAAACATTTATTAGAGAAATAATTTTGAAAAGGAGATAAAAAGAGGATGCATGATGTCAAACAAGGAGGTGTTTCCTCAACTATAAAGTAAAAATTAAAATCATGAACAATGCCATTTCGAAAATCATGGTTAAAGTCATCATCATTGTCATCTGTAGTTTCCCACTCGAAATGTGATTTCCATTGATTGATGATCACATAGTACTTCTCCTTGATCTTTTCCTTCTCCAGTGTGAGATATATCATAGATTACCTGAAAGAAGACCTAGTAGAAACATTTCCACCACACCCTCATGTTGGATTCCAATCATCTTAGCCACGAACATTTGACATATATTATTTTATATTTTTTAATATGTTCAAATTTGATAGTTTTTATACATTTTAATATAATTTTATATTTAATTAAATTATAATTTTTTTTAATTATTATTTAAAATTATTAAAATTAATAATTAATTATAATATCTATATATAATTGATTAAATACATATATAAACCATTATAAATGGTATTATTATTTATTTATTCTTTTTTATCCATTTGTATGTGTTTATAATTTACATTATATATTTTACTTAATGACTATTTAAAAAATATTCTTTAATTTATTCAATTTTATTTGTTCATTTTCAATATTATTTATTTTCTTAATTTTAGTATTTAGAATATTTTTTATTTTTTGAATTTATTTATTGTTAAAAATTATACATATTTATTTATTATGTTTTAATATTTTTAATATGTATATAATATATATAGTTAATATTTAAATATTTTTAATTATTATGTTTTAATATTTATAATATTGTTCAAATTAATACAATTGATTCTTGTAAACCCATCACAAGTTAAGGTCGTTTTTCCATGAAAAAAATCTATTTTGGTCTGAAAATGACCTCCAGCGTATGCCATCCCCCATAGCAATTTGGTGGTAGGTTATAGTAGAACTCTAGAATTGGTAGTTCACTATAGTAGAATATTTTTTTTAATTCTGTTATTAATTATAAACATAGTTTTATATATTTTTATTTTTATGTATTAGATATATTTAACAACACATTTAATAGTTTTAATAATAATATTTATAAAATAATAATTATTAATCTTATTATTTTAAAAAATATAATTAAATTCATAAATGGTATATTCATAATTATATATTTTAAATTTTCTAAATATATATATAATACTTTCAAAAATAATAACAATCAAATAATAATTAGAGAAAAATACATATCCTACATTTTAGTAATAATATTCATATATTATTTTTTTAGTGGTACATGGTAAAAAATTAATTAAAGGGTAAAATATATTATATCAATGATTTGTAAAAATAATTTTGGAATAAAAATTGAATTATTAATTCTCAATATATACATATATTTATATTAAATTCATTACAAAAAATAAATTCTAATGAAATCAGAAGAAAAAAACATATGTGCTCACATGAAGAAGCACTAGTCGTAACCTAAAGTCTCTATACTAATAGAGATGACTCTCCAATAGTTTTTTTTGGTTTATAGTTTCCTTAGGGTTCTTAGTCATGATATTGACTAGTTGGCTCCCTTCTTCCCTCTCTCCCTGTAGCTACTGATACTACCTCTTTCTATGTTACCCAACATCGTTTCCTGAGGTGTTGTCTAAACAGTCCAACATCACCCCTCTCCCCCATATGAATACCCATAAGATGAAATAGTTCCCTCTCTCTCTAGTGTTTTGATAGAAATAAAATAGACAAGTCATTGGGGGAACCAATCTCTAGAGAGGAAGGAAAAATCACCCATTATTGACAACATTGATGATGACCCCTTCTTGGTGAAGATGATATCTCTTTTAATCATGGGAAAATTAATCATCAAATTTCATTTCAACATGAATGTACTAATAAAAATGTTGCAATATCATTAGAACCTAGAGGAATGTCTAGCCATAAGAGAAGTGTGATTGGGCCACCTGATCATTGAATCAATCAGTGACAGGGATAAGCAAATGGTGATCCTTAGAAGGCCCTAGTCATTCGATAATCACCTTATTAACAATGATGATCATAAAAATGAAGGTGATGACATGAGTATGGACTTTACTAATAAAACCTTTTGGATATTTTTAAAAAAATCCCTTTTAATAGGAGATGTGAACAAATTATATCAAATATAGGTATCCACATATGATGTTTTATCGATTGGGTTTCTTGAGACCCAATCCACTGGGGACCATAAATTTGGATTAGGGTTCAAATTTATGCGACACAACCTCTCATGAAGGGAATACTTCATTTATGTAGTATCATTTGATATGGATCATATTTGAATATGAGAAATATGTCATCTTATAATTTTATATGGAAGGATCACACATTATGAAAAAGAGTGTGCCTCCAAGGAATAAGATATTGGAGGTACAATCATCCACTAGTTTGGTATGTGGCTCTGAGTGAAAAATGAAAAAAAATCATTCATCCCAGATGTTGTAAGAAATATTGATAGAGAAAAAATTTCCATGGTATTTAAAATACAAGAATCCTCTTACCACTCTAAAGATATCATGCCCAGCCCCTCACCTCGTTTTGTAGACCATAGCCACCTTGTCCACCCCTGTTGTGGTTAATGCCTTTATATGAGTGGCAGTCCCCATGTAATATTTCAGGATCTATTGCTTTTTTTATCTTGTTAAAATCAAAAATTCTAAAACTTTTTTAATTTACAATTCATTACCAAAAACCAATAAATGGAAATGATGTTTGAGTTTCTATTCAATAATAAGAAATAAATCAAATAAATAAATTAGTATTCAACAAGAGCACATACTACCAGTGGAATTTAAAACTCTTCAATCCTTTCAATAATTCTCATTACAACAAGTGATATAATTTGTAAACACTAATTCAATAAAATAGAATCATGTAATGAGAAAAGGAATTTCCCGAATCACATATATATTTCTATAATTACAAGGAATAATCACCATTGATGAAAACCCAAGCAACAAAATTCCCCAAACGTTTTTAATTTACAAATATGAATTCAAACCCATAAATATAACATGAAGAAATTTTGAATCAAAATAAGAATCATCGAAATTAAAAAATAGAGATCAAGAAAATGTGGAAAAGAAAATAGTAAATGGGACCCCAATTATTTACATGCTTCTGTCAATAACTTATGTGCACAAGAAGGGGTCATCAAGGGTTTTCAATTTTCAAAATAAAGCTGACTAAAAAGAGATAAGAACTGTAGAAATGGTAACTATGCATGCTACAATATCCACAAACCATCAATACTAATAATACCAGACCGGATACCCCTAACATGGTCCCGGTCTTACGTATTGTAGATCCTTCATGCTACACGTAGTTTAATGTTATCGCTGATGATTTTGAGCATCATCTCCCTCCAGGTATCCCATAGTTGTCCCGGATCTCCACTACGTCTCATCCCTATGAGTCGATGTGGTCCAAGAACCACTATTGCTGTCAAAATATTCTATGTACCAGAATCAGCATACCGAGGGAACTACCTACTGCCATGAAAATACTGGGTAGTGAGAGATAGTTATATCCAATGGTGATAGGGTGACCCACTAGTGGTAAGAGATGAATATTACTTCCATGGACCCACTATCTGGTCCCAGATCCACTGTTCAAGAACTGGCCACATCAAGATGCTTCTCCACTTCTCCCTCTTAGAGACCCCAAATTGCAACCAGAAGTGTGGCAGGCTGAAATCCTCTCTACTCGCATCTCCCTCTGGTAAAATCCAAAACCCTAAATTTGAAGGATCGTCCTCCAATGGTATTTTTTCACTAATGTGTTTCATATACATATTAAATAATCTAATTGATAAATTATGGGAGAAGGGGCAGTTATAGTATGAAACATGGTAAAATGAGCTGGAAAGGGCATTTCAATGCCTAATTGAACTCAAGCATCATTTTAAAAAAAATATGCGTAATTAAGAAATAAAATTGAATATAAAATCCAAAAATATCCACCATGGATATTAAAATGCATAATAATTTAATTTGAAACAATACTCTACCTTAAAAACTAAAAAATAACCACATGATGATTATTCACCACCTACCATAATTAATTTGGTCATCACATCCTAAATAGGAAATAGCTATTGGGTATGACCAAAATGGTCCCCATAACATGTATAAATGTGAAAAATGTTGACAAAATTAATGATATATTAAACAAATCTTGAACAATCTTCGAGTTAAAAATTGTAAATAACTACATGATAAAGGTCGTGCATGCTCTTAACTGAATCAAACTCTGAGAGAATGACATTGAGGAAAACAAGACCAGAAAAAATATTCAAATATAGGTCCTTGGAACTATTCACCAGTGCCTTCAAAACAAAAACAAAATATAGCAGTATCCATTATCATGCAAAAAATGTCAAAACAATACATAGAGAATTCACATAGAATGTATCTTATTACAAAAGAGTGAAATTACATAAAGAGAAACATAAATAAAATAGCATTGTGAAGAAAAGGGATTGAAATCATGCATATTAAAGGAAAAAAGGAAATGTGGTCTCAACATGAACCCATAAAAACATAATATGACCAAAGAACCAAGCATTGATGGGTTTAAGACCAAGATGTGCCACCTAAAAACTCTAATAGGAAGATTCTCGACACAACGAACCATAAGTTCCTTAAATGTGGGATTCTAAATGTCCACCCAAGGATACAACCACCTAAAACAAATTCAAAAAGAGGTATCCTCAAACCAAATTGAAACTCAATGGACACATGAAATCCGTCCCAACATCATAGGATGACTCAATGGAATGAGAAAAAAGGCTAGTATACATCTAGAATCCAAGGGGGAAACTCCACTAAAGGGCCACACATCCTATTCTATACATACTAAAGCTACAAGCTTAGTAACACTATGAGACCAAAAAAGCTGCTAAGAAGGTTTGAATAGAAAACAATGAATCTTGGTGGTCATCCAAGTGAAAAAGAAGAGAATTGAACACACAAGCAATACAATCAACAACACTAAACTCTCTATAGGACCATACCTAGAGAAAAAAATCCTAAATGATGTCGAGGAACATAATAGATAAAACAAAATCTCTTATTCTTGGAAAAAGGTATACACTAGAGGAATAAGATCATTCCAACACCTTACTGATAATAAACTCTCAAACATAGTCAAACCATACATAGAACCCATTCCAACCCCAAATCCATTAATACACATAGGTAGAAACTACCAATAAGAATCTTTGACTATCATACAAGGAATTCAAACTGGGAAATGATAAGGAATAAAACTATCATAAATATATGAAATTACTACCCAATATATCACAAAACCAAGATATATAAACCAATCAAAGAATGATACAATAAGTAAAATCCAAAAATGAATCATTTGAAATAAAAGATCAATCAAGTTCAACTTTTATTGAAGAAATTTTTTATCCTAATTAGGCTCTGATTCCACTTTATTACTGGGAGAAACCCCTATATGAGAGGTGGTCTCCATACAATAGCATTGAATATATTGGGTGTTTTGGTTCGTTAAAATAAGAAATGATTAAATTGTGTTTATTTACAGTTTACAAAAAACAAACTAACAAATAGAGAAAAGTTTCAAGTTGCAATTACATAATAAGGCCTAAATCAAATGAAGAAATCAGCAGTCAATAAGAGAACATACTGGAAGTTTCCATTATAGATATTCAATACTTATAATAATTATAATTATAACAGAAAACATTATCTGCAAACACTAAATCAATAAAATAGAATCAATAAATGAGAAAAATAATTTCCACAATCACATATATATTTATAGAATAACAAGGATATATTACCAGTGATGAGTAATTGGGCTACACAATAACCCAGACTGATTAAATTTAACAAGATAAATTAAAAAATAAAAATATAACACGTTGGGAAATATGAATTAAAACAAGAAGAATCAAAATTCAGTAATACAAATCCAGAAAATGTGGAAAGGAAAGTAATAAATGCGACACGAAGGATTTGTGTTATTCAGCCAATGACCTACATACATGAGGTAGGATCATCACGGGTTTTTACTATACAATATAATGTGGTGTACAATAAGATAAATACTATAGAAATAGACATCTACTCACACTACAACATCAAAAAATCAACACCTATAAGAATAAAAAACCAATAATACAAAGAATACTAGACCAAATCCCTCTTACGAGGGCTCTATCTAGAATTCTTATGATCCTTCATGCTAGACACAGTTTGAAGTTGTTTCTGATTTTTCCAAGAATCGCCATCCTCCAGGATGCCTATAGCTATCCTAGATCTTCCACCATGGCCTATAAATATGAGTCGAAGTGGTCCAATAACCACTATTTCAATCCAAATCATGTGTGTACTAGAAGTGGAACACCATGGAGACCATCCACTATTGAGATGAGAGTAGACGAAGAGAAAGAGATAGAGTGATATCCAATGGCGAGAGGGAGAACCACCAATAGTCAGAAAAGAATCTTCCTGCCACAACCCCACTAACAGATCATAGATCATCTATTCAAGAACTGATCACATCAAGCTGCTGATTGACTTATCTTTCTGAGAGACCCCAAATCACACCCAGAATAGGGGTAAACTGAAATCCTCTCCAATTATATATTTTTATTGTAAAAATTAAAACCCTCAATTTGGAAGAGATCTCTCCAAATGGATCTTTTTACAGAAGTGGTACATATACCTATCAAAAAAATAAAACTATGAAATTGGATAAATAAGGGGTGGTTCCACTGGGATACATAGTAAAGAAAAATGAAAATGGTGGTTCAATGCCTAACTATACTCAAGTAGCATATTAAAATAAAATTTAATTTTAATTAACAAAGTAAAAGTGAATATAAAATTCACAACCCCAAAATACCCAAAAGTCATGTAACCAACCCTATGTTAGGAAATCAGGATATCCCTTATGATCACATGGATAAACATAAATCGATGGATACCACCCGTAATTTTTACTCCCCCCAACCAGCAAAGGACTCCTCATTCCCCCACTTATCCAAAAGCTTATACATCTTCAACCATAATACCCGGAACCCCATCACCTCCCACATGTTTCCACCTCTCGTGATCAAGATAATCCTACTCAATGTGTCTCTATGAAGAAATAAAATGATCCATTCTGTAAGTATGTGTCATTAAAGAGAACATAATGTTAAACTTCTATCATTGAGACCTAGAGAATCCAAATGAAACCCATGACATTACCTGCATGGAATTAGCTACCTATGATATGGAAGACAGTATAAGATGTTTCTTTTGTTAAACAAATAGATTTGGTGGCGGGCTTGAATGAAACCATCTAATTCAAATGAAACTCTTATTTTGGAATTTTGGTGGGCTTTAAAACCAATGAATTGTCTGAATGATCTGGCACAAAAGTTCCAAAAGATTCCCTAGAATGGATTTTTTTAATGAAACCAAGATCCAAAATATGGACATATATGGAATCACATACAAGGATGATTTTCATGTTTATTTCCATGTTACTCATCAAGGATATGAATGTGGATTCCTAGTATTTTGGAAAGAAGAGGATGAAAACAAAATTAAATGTTTATCTTTAATATATATTGTGGCCTTGCTTCAACAGTCGAGTGTAACTGTCTAGGTTTTTGGGGGGTTTCTATTATTAAGCCTAAAAAACATGTAAAACTACTGGGATATCATAGTTTGTTTTATGATTATCATTTTGGGAATTTTTCCCATTAGTAAAGTGTACAAAAAATAATTATTCCTAGAGAAAGGAGAGGGTTGCTTGTAGATATGCTACCCACATGGGAGAATTATTTCAAGTGATTAAAAGAAAGAGACATTATAACCTAAGAAATGATTTTATCCTATTCTAGAGGTTTCATGGATGAATAAAGAACACCCACATTGAAACGTGTTTTGATATACTCTTTGAATCCCTTCCATGAATCAACATTATCAATCTCTTACACATTTCTCACCTAACCCCTGCCATGTTCAACCACATACCCATTCTAATTAATGTTAATACAACCCACAGGAACCCAAGATGAAAAATGAACTTCAGGTTTGAATGCTTCTGGATGGTGGATAGATAATCAAAAGAGGTTTTTAAATCATGATAGAATCTGGATGGTGTTAATATTCATATTAAAATAAATCATTCCATCTCTAACCTCATCCAGTAGAGTTTCAAAAGGTTCATCTAATCATGGAATAAATTTTATTCCATTAAGAAAAGCCTTGGTGAGCTTCACTCTCTCCCACCCTCTACCAAAACACATCCTATAATTGTATCACTATAATATAAATATAACTAATCCCTTATAAGGAAGTAAAAATAATGTTTAATGTGATATCTTGACATCCAAATTAAAAAATGATGAATCAAATACACACTACATATATCATAAATAAATTTTAAGGTGAAATGAGAACATTATTTCACATCTTACCTCATCAATAGGAACTATTGTCTTGATGGAAGATGACATCAATGGCATTATCTTTGGATTCTTCCTCAATCTATACATGGTTGATGAATCTTTCATCCCCATTGATATTTCATCATCTATTAAACCAATTGTGAATGAGAGTATGAACTACATTTTCACCCATGGAATCACATATGCCAAAATATAGCTTTTACTCAGTGAAATAAATTCCATCAATTCCCTAGGCCTTAATGGCTTCCATTTGGTCTTCTTTAAAAAATATCAGTATACCATAGTGCCAAATGTTTTATCTTTGATAAGTGACCTATATCATGGGAAATATAACCTGTCCTCCATAAACAAAACCAAAATTCTCTGATATCCAAAATATTGATACTCTCTCTTCTGTTATATTTTACTCCAATCAATCATCCCAACATCACCTATAAAATATAATAAATAGTTATATCTAACAGCTTGCACACTAGGTTACCTTCCATTATCTCAAAAAAATATTTCACATTCATCCCCATAAGTAATATCTTGAGAAATATGATTACATACCATGAAACATTCCACTCCATGAAGACTTTAAACAATTTCCAATGACATATCATGACCTAGAAAATGGACATGAAAATGTCCTTCAAGATACTAGAAAGTACCCTCCTCTGTTTCGGGTTGTGATCATTGGTCTTCTTCTCCTAATAGGTTTACATTGTTATATAATGTGTCTCTTTTATATTCTTTAATGTAGGTATTAATGGTGGACACCCATAGAGTTTATCTCCTCCTAGATACGGTTTGATATAAATCATAGTAGGACACCACCAAAGGTGTTTATAACATCATGTCTGTGTAATATAAACTAAAACAATGTGCAGCTGTGCATATATTAACTATAACAGTAAAGTAATATAAATACTCATGTACCTACGTAGCCCCCATCTAGTGTTTGAACATGTTACTATTTCATTAATTAATTATTTTCTAGTTTATATTATAATTTAGATGACGTAACAACTAACACTGACATCAACTTGTGATAATAATAATGAAGGATCCAAAATGTAACAAGCTAACCTGTAATTTAATTTAATAAAAAAACGTTCCAACATAATATCCAAGGAATCCTAGACCTCAAGGGTTTCCAAATCAGTAGTAACTACAACCTAGCTATATAGTAAGAGTTTAATCCAAGGAGAATCATGCAAGGAATTCCATAATAATGACGTCTAATGATTCGAAGGAATCCATCTAAGGGAAAGTGACATTAAGTGATGACTGGGTGTGATGGGTATAACCATGGAAACTAAAAGGAATTCTGGATCCCTGGAGTGTATCTAAGGTATCCTGTAATAATTATTTCTTTAGATTCTAAGGAACACATATATGGTAAAGCGGTATTAGGAGATAACTATATCAGATGGGTATGAACAAGGTGCCTAAAATTCATGATGGATCTAGGGAGTGTATCCAATGTAACCTATATTAATACATGAGTGATCATAATATATCATACTAAGCATCCTATGATAGACAAGTATTGGATTTCAATATTATTTTTAGCTAAAGGCCACAGACATCCTTGGATTGAAATGCAGTCCTCATGTTCTCAAGGAATTCCCATATGAATCCAAGGTGAGATAGAGTCAAACCATTCCTATAAAAATAATAATTCCAAGGTCCACAAGTATAATTATTCAACATAAATTTTATTTATTTTATAATTTAGGGAATAAAGTAAATATGCATTTGTATATGTCATAAGGTTCAAGCCATTTCCTTTAATTAGTGTGAAAAGGCCAATTGAAAAAATAAAAATTATATCAATTAATTTAAGTCATAATCATTCAATAAATTCATTGGGTTAAATAATTTCCTTAAATTAGTTTTTTAATTCCATGTATCATGAAACCATATCATTTTTTCATTTAATACATATTCAATAAATATGGTTCACCTCACTTCCTTCCATTAATATGGAAAGGGATTCTATAGACATGCAACCAAGAATTTATTTACAATTTTATGGATAAGTCATATATAAAGTATAAATTCCAATTTTATTTAAAATTTATTAATCATGTTTATGTACATACATGAGGTTAGTCATGTGGCACTCAAGGCTAACAAATACTAATCAATAGTCAATTGATTAATGATGGGATTACCCTTATAGGGGTCAAGCAATGTAATACAAGTCCAAGACATTATAATTGAATTATATAACCATTTCATATTGGTAGGCTTACCATTATACGGTTCAAGAAAAACCACACCCGAATGGTAGATCAATCGATTGAAAACACTGAAAACCCCATTATGGTAAAAAAATCTTACATTGTAAGGATGGTGTTGTGGATGTTACCACCAATGATTAATTACATAATTAACATGAGTCTTAGAATATAGTTATAACGCCTATATTCCTGACATATAACTTCAAGAAATGATTCCTGATGAAATCGGTGTGATGAAAATGAAATTTATTAAATGAAGAAACATTAGGGATGGATTATTGACCACCTATCTTTGTCTCGTTCAACTCTCCTCATCCAATATCAACATCTAGTTCATCATGTAATAGAGTAGATCTATAGAATGGATCAATTACTTGAAAATAGGGAATATGGTCCTCAACCTTGATAACATAATTGAGAGAAAGAACTATGAATACATACTAATGGGGAGTACAGATCTTATCGATACGCATTAAAAGCAACTGACAACGATCAAATCAGATTCCAGACAGAAGAGATATCTCTATTCTATGTTTACATGATCATTAAGATTCAAAACGAAGGAAATGGTGTTCTTTCAACTGCAGATAACAAAGGATTAGAGAGGTTTGATTAATTAAATCATTAAAGGAAGAAAAGTAAAATTACACATAAAATATCATGTGTAGGGTTTGGTCCCAAGATTTTCCAAACCACGTGCCATCCATGCCTGGTAAACGGTAGGAAAAAAGTGATCTTTCATGGATAGGCCACACATTTATGGAAACTATGTGCTAATAGGGTGAAATGGCTTCTCTCGAAACTGAATACTATCCACACAATTAACTCTAAATGTGCATTCTCCATGCACGGTTTACTCTAATCATGGAACATGCCAATTTCTTCCAAAAGCTTGGTTTTGGGCTCCAAACAAGCCCTGGACACCCTATAAATAATTTCTAACTCATTGGGCAACCATAATAGGTCCAGAATAAAGAATCAGACCAAAATTTAAAGTATCCATACATAAGTGCAAAACTGTGTTCTTACAGTAAGTTAGGATATAGATTTTTTTGTGGCTAATTTTAACATGTGTTTCAAAATGGTAGACAAAAAGGGATAAGCGGTAGGGGAAGTTCATTTCTATAATGCTTTTCTAGCACTAGAATTTTGATGTTCGGTTCTGTTTGAATAAAATAGACATCATTTATGGTGTTCATTAAAAATTAACATTGATACTGATTGGTGTTAGGTATTTTTTAATTATTTTAATGGCATCAAATATTTTTCTTGGGGTGATATATTATATAACTATGTTATAGAATATTTTCGTAGTCTATCCATTGATTGAATAATTTATATAATTATTTTAAATTTTAGACTCTCATTTCTCTTCTGTGTTTTTAGATAATGGTTTTAGAGTTTTTTTGGCTAAATTAATTTTGATTATGGAGATGTATGTTATGGACCACTTAATTATAATTCGAGGCTGATTTAATTTAGTTGGTTTCTAATTGTGTGCAGATTATTCAAAAATATAATTCATTGTGAGGAGATACAAGTTATGGAGGTGCGCTTATCTAGTTTCTAGTGAACTATTTAGATTTAATTAACTTTATATTCCTATATGCTAACATATAGTTGGTATAATTTGATAGGTTTTAGTTTATTTATTACTATCTTGGAGGTATTTTTTCCTTCATGATAACAATTTTATTTTTTTGTGAAGGAGGAATCCCATTGAAGATTTAGCAAATGTGTAATTCATTACATAATGGTATAGTAGAAGTCTATTTTTATGTTTCTCCCATTGAGTGTGTTCAGATTAAAATTTATTTTTGGTTACCACACTCCAATGTTGATACAAAATTCAAATTATATAAAAAATTATAGTATTACATAGCAGAGATACACATTTTTTTTAATTTCAATATATACAATGTTTCAAAAATAAAATATATCACCATATCTCAGGTTTTCCCCTTTATTTCAATATGTGGTGTTTCTTTTTATAAAACTTCTTAGATAATTGACCTCATCCATAGATCATCACCACCATCTACAAAATTAAAAAAAAATTAAATAATTGTTCCAAATTCATCATTTGTGTTATTAAATTATTCTAATTTTATTAGCACTCTCACTACATGTTTTTGTTTGTAAGAGTGAAAAGATTCATTGATTAATAATAATTTGTGAAATATGATAAGTCCAGTAAACTAATATTATAAACCTAAAAATGGTCCCTATAAATATTAGTTACAAATATGATCTTGTATATTACTTTAAACTATATTATCTTCAATCATTTTCATTACATTCGTACCATTTTATAGTTAGTCACTGCTCATTATACCATAATAAATATAAAATAATTGATTCATATAATATCTTTCGAACAATAAATTTTTTGTTTTCCTTGGAAATTAGAAATGGTGCAACATAAACATAAAATATTTAGGAAACTAACATGGGAAAAATATATTCCTTGGCTAAAATAGTTGATTGTACATACCCCATTTACTTTACACACTACCCTTTTCTTCTATGAGACTTTCAGTGGTGCAACTTCATAGGAATTTCATATTTTATGATAATATTTTTATAATATAATTAGACCTTGTATCATTAATTAGATACATTATTTATTTTCAAAATCTCTATTCCATTCAATTACACATGATTTCAATTGAAATTTTGTTCACAAAATTGTGTAATTATACTTCCTTGAATTTTAAAAAAACATGAGAATCATATTCATTCCATGGCCTTTTAGAAACCATATTCATGCATTAATAGATAATAAAAATTATTAGATTTCCTTGAAAAATAGTAGTATTCATTATGCTTATTTTCATATTTTATTCATTCCATGAACGTTTTTAAATAACAATAGTATCAATACCAATATATACATATTGTATAAAAACTATCAAGGTTTGGAAAACCACCATAATCTGAGAAACTATGTTATTCATAGTGAAAACAATTCACAAATTTTATATATATAGATTTTTTAATTATATAAATCTTTATCTAGAATATTTTCATCATGTTTTTGTAATTACATAATTATAATCACATATTGTAATTTGTATATAGTATACAAGTTCATACATCCCCACCTCAAATGAATGTACTATAATGATTTCATCAGTAATTGTAGTATGTCTGTTATGCCTACTATATGTTAATTTATATCCACTACACTCATATAACACATATAGTATAAAATCATTATTTTAAACTACTTATTGTTGCATTCATAATGTATGCATATGATAATTAAAATTACAATCATATTTAATCACACTACTCTATCCATATTACACATTGAAACTATATGAAAATAAATAATGCATACATAAATATTATTCAATTTTCCCCTAATATTATATATATATATATATATATTAGTCATTCATTCTATAAAATCATTCAATTTTGATATTCATAATGCTATAGTGGTGCATCTACACCTGTATAATATTTATATAGTTAGATTTATATATTTATGTGAATACATTTTATATAATAAATCTTCTTCAATATGAAAAATTGTGTAGTCACATGGATACAATTCAGTGACATCGACTAAAACTATATTCATTTTTTGGGTAGGCATTTACACTTAGCATGAAATTAAAAAAGATTTCAATTTAGTTTTTTATCTTTGTGGTCTTGAATATTCATCTCATTGTTCATATGTCTTCTCGCAGAGGAATTATAGTTTGCAATATGCATGATTTTCAATATTCTATAATTTATATATAATGAAATCAACCATCAATTTACAATACTATGAGTTTAGTTTGATAAAAAAACCTATATATTCTCTTTAAATAATTTTAATCTGTGATCACAAATTTATTTTTGAACATGAATAACTTGTTTGGGTATCTTATCAGTAAATTTTTTGGAGTTGTTATAGTAGATAATTTTTTCATCCTAATTATTAAATTGGAATTTAATTAAATAATTATGTTTTTTAATTTCATAACACTATTCTGAAACATAATTCAAATTTTTATAAAATATTTTTGTAGTAAAATTATTCAAATTCTTCATCTTCAGATGATGTCGATTTCATAAAATTCTAGGACTCCTTTATAATTCCTATATTTTATATTATATTTAGTGTTTATAATTAAAAAATATTTCTATAGATTATGTATTCCATTACATGTATTATTTATTTGATTCACATGAATTTCATTCTATTTTTGTTTCATAGAAATCCTTTTAGAAATTGTTTTTTAGGTTAAAAATTATCAATTCTATTAAAATATGAACTATATTGTTCTTATCAAGATTATTACTTTCAAATTAAAAAAACAATTAATTGTGTGCCAGCCAATTTCTTATGCTTCATCCACCAAAAATCATGAAAAAGGATCTTCTGGTTAGCAACATTAACTGTCTCTCACTTTATCATCATTCTAGAAATGATTCATAGTTTAATATTGAGTTACCATCGTAGTTTACTCTGGCGAAATTACCAATTCCTCATTATTCAATCACCTTTTCTGGGTTCTATTAGACCTATTTAATTTTTTATGTATTTTATGATATCTATATTATAGTAATCAATATTGAAATTATATCATTTTTGAAATTAAAACTTTGGAGAACATTGAGAAGGCAGGCTGCAAATCATTGATTAATTCTCACCCAAATACGTGTGCATATAGTTTCAAATATACAAGCCTTTTCATAAAAGGAAGATATTGGATTCCATTCTGGTAGGATTTAGTAGTTTTAGACTCACCTCTTGTGGTTACACACGAGGGGTATGTGGGCAATATATTATAGATCTCTACAGATGGTCTTGAAAAGTATGGATTAACTTATGATAGCTGATGTGGTATCTCCACAGTCTCATTCACCCATGATTATGAGATTTCTATAAACTAATTTAACACTAAGATAAATTTGTTCAAAAAAATCCCTTAAAATGTTTATACAAATCCCAGAAACATATACATTTTTTATTACTAATTTTATTATACCAACATATCATTTATTATCAATTAAATTTTTGGTTATATCATACAGTTACCAACAATAATCTTAAAAACAAAGTAATATAATTATATTATTTCTTATTAATTAAAAATTATTCATATTAAACAAACACATTATATGATGTTATTCAACATCAATATATATTTTACTAAAAATTTACTATATAAATTTGTCATTTTTTGTTAAAAACAAGAAATTTATCAATTAACATATGTGCATATATATATTGAATTAAAATATTGATAATTTATTATTTTTCATGAAATTAATAAAGATAATTTAAAATTACCAATGAATCCGTCTAACTTATATTGATTCTAACAAAAAAATGTATAAACTTGGAAAGTAAAAAATATAGAACTGGATGTATTGACAATATGTAATTTATTTTATATAAATATAATTTTTATAACATTAATAATTATTTATATTTTTTAGTATTATACTAGATATAAAATAATTCCCCAACTACCAACTATGGGATGTTTATTCCCAAATCTCATACCCTGACAAACCAAAAAATATTGAGGAACTCATGCCTTTGAAATATGTATAATGGTTTCTTATCTATATTGAATATAATTTTTATTTGTAACATCACAAGGATATGTTGACATGATTATAAATGTCATTGAATCATAGTATATTAGGGTAGTGGAATCATATTTTTTGGATTTTCTCTAGTTCTTATTGATGTAATAGACATGTTGGGGTTCATAGATTTTATTAGAGGTCAATCCTTGTAATATGGTCTTTATATTTGGTTGGATTTGTTTTATGATTCATTTTAATTGTAGTGATTCTGGAAAATTTATGAACTTTTTCAAGTGTTCATGTTGTGATGAATTGAATTGGAAAATTTGAGATGAAAATTTGAAAGTGATTGGGTTGAGTGAAGAGTTCCATGTTCATAGATTCTTTACCATCAATAATAAGTTTTTATTAATTATTTTATTCTCCTATTTTCTCATATTGATCTCCTTGTAGAATTTTAAGGTTTATTTAGTTGTACTAAATATGTGATAATATAGAAGAGTAATTATTATTTTTTATTAAACTACTTTTATAGAATTATAAAATGGAGCCTAACTATGATGCTCATGTCATGGTAGTGGCCTCATATTTTTTGGTTATTCTATGGTTCTTGTTGGCGTAATGGACATGTTGGGGTTCCATAGTTTTACTATAGGTATATCCTTGGAATCTATTCTAGATGCTTGGTTGTATTTTATTATGATTCATGATAATTTAGTTTATTATAGTTTGTGCATGGATTTTTATAGGTTATTACATTTATTTTTTGATATACTATTGAATTTTATATTTAGAGTCTATGGTATTATGTGTTTTTAAAATTAATTCCTTTGGGTTAACACTAGATGAAATATTTTTCCTTTTTTGTTTTCATTTTGAAAAACATTAAAATAGTCCCTCAACATGTGCTTTGAACTAGCCAAACTCCACAGGGACCCCATTAAAAAACTCTTCAATGATTCAATAAAAAAAGAAAGTATACAACAAGAAAAGTGGTTATATATTTACCATAAACTATAAGGTTTTTTATTCTTAATTTTTTCACATTTTTACTCATCTAAATTAGTATTTGTGTCACTCACATATTTTTATTCCCATTTCTTACAACCATTTTGGAAACATCATCAATTATATACCTTTATATCCTGTTTTCATTTGGTTATATGGCATTTTTCTTATTGTTTACATTGAGCAGCTTGTATTGGTGGGTGAGAATTTATGATGATTAAATCTTGTATAAGAATGAAGCTTCTGGTGTAGAAAAACATATCTTATAGCTTTATATTTTCTACTAAACATGTAGCAGCACTTGAAAGAATGATTTTTTGTTACTTAAGTGAGAATCCCTTGTAAAATGGGTCAAAATTCATCAATTGTTTGTATTCTTATATATTTAAAGTATTTAAATTAATCACCATTTTGTAGGTTTGACAAAAACAATTTCCCAGTTTAATACTTTATTCCCTTGCTATGTTCTATCATATTTGAGCACACATACCAATTCCATTGCAGAGGCTGCTCACACATCCTTAGAATTCCCTAGTCTGTATAGCCACCAAGACTATTCACAGTAGGTGAAGAGGAAGGTGCAACATCATATGGAATAGTTTCATGTTGGATGGTAAGAGGTCCTATTAGAAAATCCACATCCCTATGTACCACTTTACTTCTAGTATCAAAATCAATCCCCAGAACTATTATATAACCCGTGCCTCCAATCATAGATCCACCCCCACATCCACTATTTCCATTATGGGTAGGAACGGGTGGGGGGGAATGATTCACATGGTGCGGTGTATTGCACATTGGTGTGCAAGCATTTGGCTTGGAAGATTTCCCACCTGAGCCTTAGTGAGGTATGGTTATTTCCAAAAGAGGATAAATGTGTTGCAAAATGAGCAAAAGATTTACATCAGCATCTACAGCTGACGCATTTTTAAAAAATTATAGATGATGTTTGATGGGTATTATGTAATGTTTCAAATGTTTGAACATGATTAAAAATGCTTGTAACAATTTTTTGAATGTTTTTACAAATAAACCATCATTGTTATGAATATTCTAATTTTATAATTATTATATAATAAATATATATATAATTATTTTTGTGAATATATTATAAAATTTTAACATTGACTATTAGAATTTCCTAATATAATATTTTATTTAAAATATTATTTACAAATAGATGTTAAATTATGGTATTACTTATAATAAATTTAATGATATATATTGCTAATGTTATTAATATAGAAATATATCATATTAATATATTTCTAAACATTTTATCTAATATATATATATATATATATATTATCTATTGGTATTATTATAATTTTAATAGATTTGGTTTATTTATTGTAATAAAATTTATTGATTGAATATTTTCCAATAATTTAGTGACATTAAAATATTGGTTTGTAAAATGCTTTACCAAACAAATGTACTTTTACCAACAGATATTACAATATTTGAAGAGACTAATTATTTTTTAGTGACACCTTTTCTAGTTTTTAAATATTTATATTTAAATCTAAACTATTTTATATCATTTCAATCCCATATTCACTACATTGTAAGCAATATACTCTTACATTATATAATGAATGAAATTATAGTATGCAATCCTTCTCCATGTAGTTTAATATTCCTCACATGCTTCTTATATATTAACAAAATCCATATAGTATTATGCTTAAAATAAGCATACATTGTTTTAAATCACATACACATGTATGCATCCTTTATGCATACATTTATACAATTTCTCTACACATGTGAACATAAATTCATATCTACAGTTATAAATAATTATACCATCTAGACGTGTCACCCCCAACCTTTCACTCCATGTTGATGTGTCACGATCACCCCACTCACATAATTTTCTCATCCAATTTCATGCCACTCCCTCAAATAAAGAAATAGATTCCATAGATCATCACCATAATCACTACTACACATATGGTCTTTCACAACATGAAAATGGCCTTTAGCAGCACTAAAAAACATTTCTTAATCGCAGCGATGAAAAAGGGGGTCCCCGTTATGAGTGCTAAAAATAATTCATAAAGAGGGTCATTTATCTATGCTAAAAAAGCAATGAGAAAGACCCCCTATATCATTTCTTTTATAGAACTAATAAATACCACCTTTACCAGTGTTATTTTTAGCATTGATAAAGGTCTAGATACCTGCATGTTCTATTAATATAACAGCACAACCATACGCAAACACCTTCAATTTCATTGTTATTTATAAAAATGCTATAATTTCAAACAATGATATATATATTTAATTGACCTCATGAGTAAAAAAGTTTACACCCTTGGTATAAACAAAAACTCATTCCTATTTTCATTTCAGACAAAATGTTTAATATAATTACATTTACAATTATCCATCAAACATTCAAAAACATTAATATTTCATCTTTTGATTCTCGTCATCCCCACACAAAAATATCCACCCATACTATGAACTTCTAAACAAATTATCTCAACCTGAGAAAAATATTCCACATATATAAGAAAAAAATATTATTTTTGTAATATTCTAAAGAAATAAATAATATATTAATATGAATGAACACATTAATTAAATGTAAATATTTTATAAAAATGATAGATTTGGAGTTATATCAGTCACATCATGAATCATATTATGTTTGGATTGATTCCTACATGTTATAAATGAGTTATGGAGAATTTTCCTTAAATATCAAAACAATCCAAATGAATTTTCTCCTTTTTGAGTATGTCACTTGTTCTTTTACTAAAATTAATGACAACTCTAAAAAATGACACATTTGTAGTTATACCAGTCACATCGTGTGTCAGATAGAGATTCAGTTGATTCCTACATATTATAAATTAATGATGGATCATTGTTTTAAAGTATCAAAACAATCCAAATGTATTTACTCAGTTTTTAGTACGTCACTTCTGGTTTTTCAGAAAAATTTAATTTCAGAATAGAAACTTGAATTTTGAATCATACCAATCACATATTACATCATTTTAATATTAGAATACATTATACACATTATTATAACTTATCAATTTCTATCCTAAATTATCCAGATAATTAGAATGCATTTTCTTGGTTTTTAGTGAGTGTCATTTTTTGGAACTAAAATGTCAATTTTAAATAGAAAACATACACTTTTAATCATAATGGTCACACTATGAATTTTGTTGAGGTAAGGTTGACTTTTACACATCAAAAATGACACATGGATTGTTTTCCTAATGTATCAAAACAATCTGAATTCTTTTACTCAGTTTTTCGTATGTCACTTATTTTTAGACAAATTAATGTAAACGTTAAATAAAAATAGAAACCTTGTGTTATAATGGAAACAAAAAACATTTTATTTAGGTTTCTCTGATTCCTACATGTCATAAATTACTAATAGATCATTTTTCTAAAATATCAAAAGAATCTGAATGTGTGTTCTGAACTTTCACTATGTCACTTGTTGATTTTACTTAAATTAATGTCAATTTTAAATAAAAAGTGACACATTGAGTTATACCAACCACACCATGAATTTTATTGAGATGATCTTGATTCCTACACATCAAAAATTAAAAATATATTGTTGTTTTATAATATCAGAAGAGTCTGAATGCATTTGATTAGTTTTCAGTATGTCACTTGTTGTTTTTACTTAAATGAATGACAATTTTAAATAAAAAGATACACATTGAGTGATACCCCCCATGAATCATATTGAGTTTATGATGACTATTATATTCCAAAAATTTCTAATATATCATTTTCCTAAAATATCAAAAAAAATATGAATGTGTTTTCTCAGTTTTCATTATTTCACTTGTAGTCTTTACTTAAATTAATTTCAATTTTACCTAAAAACAAAAATTTTGAGTTATTCTAGCCACATAGTTCATCATATTGAGGTTATGATGATTTATACATGTCTCAAATGATTACTAGATAATTTTACTAAAATATCAAATCAATCGAAATGTTTTTTTTGTTTTTAGTATGTCACTTGTTGATTTTACTTAAATTAATGTCAGTTTTTTGTCACGACCCATCCTCGGGGCCCATGCCGTGACTACCCCAAGCCCAACTTCCATAGGCCAGGGGCTGGCGACTAGCACCAAAGGCGTAAATCCCGGTAACTGGGAAGGCTTTTCCATTATAAAAGTAAACAAAACACCACAGAGTACAAGCGGAAGTAAAACACTAAGTACAAAAGAAAGTGTTGGAAAGTAAATGGGCCAGAATACAAACCCAACTGAAAGTATGGATACAACTGAACAAAAGTACAATAGAAAAATACAATAGATGGAAGAACGGAAGTGGCTCCTGGGTCGTCCTCCTCGAATCCTACCTGAATGGTAGGTACAGATGGCAGAGCTCTTGGATCGTCCACCACGGATCCTACCTGATGGGTAGGTACAGATAGCCTCCACAACTCTCTCGCCCGTCAACCTCCTCCGTGTGTCGTCTCATCGTGAAGTCCACCTCCAGATACTTAATCGTCGTGTGGTCCACCTCCGGGTACTGACTCGTCGTGTGGTCCTCCTCTGGGTACCATCCAGTCCTCGAACACTCGGCCTCCGTCAGCACTGCCCGTCGTCTACAACCAACACAACGAGGTGCGGGCATATCCCGTGCAGGTGTGAGTATAACGATACTCAGTAGGGACCCCGAGACCCCCAAGGTCTCACTAAAACCAACATTGATAACCACAAAGAAGATCTCAACAGATAACCTCTACTTAGGTATATGCCCACACATATACCTAAGTTATCAAGTAACCCATCTCAATCATGAGGAAACACAAAGATTATGAAATCAACGGATAACCACTACCCGGGTATATGCCCATACATATACCTAAGTTATCAAGTAACCCATCTCAAACATGAGGTATACAAAAAGATCAACACTCAGCTCAAACCAAGATTTTCATTATCGAAACCGTAACTACTGAAGAGCCCCGTCTCTAGAGTGTACAGTGGTCCTATCACGACTCCTAGGTACTTCTCACTAACCTAAGACTGCTGAGGTACTCCTCCTGTCGGGTAGGACGGGTCAGCCACCCAAACACAGTAGTGCTTCCCGCCGGGTTATGCCACCCAAACACAGTAGTGCACAACCCCAAGTAGCCTGTAGAGGTACCCTCCAGACGAGTACCGCGGATCTGCACTGTCACATAGGTAGTGATCCGTCCGCCATGGGTCTGCACCCAAACAATGTAGTGCTCTGTCCATTGGGCTAGTCGAATCACTCCAAGTCGAGTCGGTCTAGCAGTCATCCGGTCTCAGCCGGCTACACGGTCTCCATACTCCACACGCTCGTCTCTGGGAGGGTCTGCTCCACGAGCTACAGGTTGATACTCCATGTATCTCAAAGTCCCATGAAGATATATCTCAAAGGACCGCCTCGTCATAGGGGTCTCAACGCAACAGACGGCGCGTCAATCGGACGCCCGGTCTGTGAGTTACTAGCTTTTTCGTCCCAGGGGCCCGGTTGGTTTCTTGTGCGAACCAACCCGACTGTATCTCAACTTTACCCTGAACTCTCATAGGTTATACTCATAGGGACCGTTTCTCCACATGATCACCAACGCCACTAACGGTTCGTCAAACGGATGTCTGGTCTGAAAGTTATCAGCTTTTCCGTTCCAGGGGCCCGGTTGGATTTCAAGTACAATCCAACCCGGCCACTATCCAACTACAACCAAAACTCAGGAGAAGTATGCCAAAAGTTATGTCTCATCAAGAGGAATTCAACGAGACAGAGGGCGCGTCAATCGGACACCCGGTCTGTGAGTTATTGGCTTTTTCGTTCTAGGGACCCGGTTGGTTTTGTGAGCGAACCAACCCGAACGCACTCCAACGGCATCCAAACCTCAAGCGGAGTAAGAAAAATGTTCCGTCTCATGAAGAGGAATCCAAAAATGTTGACGGAATGTCAATCGGACATCCGGAGATCAAGATATAAGCGTTTCCGCTCCGAGGGCCCGGTTTGTTTCGTATCCGAACCAACCCGGCCAAACCCAAAGTTATCTGAAACCTTGAGTATAATATACCGAAATGATCGACATGATCCAATGATCGCATCTCAACTGACGGTGCGTCGATCGGAGGTCCAAAGCTCTTGTTATGGGGCAACGGACCGAAGGAGGTTCGGTATTAAGGGGTTCGGGCCCGGTCCGACCCGACTCGATACCCCTAGGGTCGGCCCGAACCGGGTCGACCCGAACTGGGTATGGGTCCAGCCCGCTTGGGCATGGCCCGGCCCGGCCCGGCGCGCAGGGTGCGCCCCCACTGGCCGGGTGTCCAGGCGGCCGGCTCGGCCGTTATAGCAGAGCGAAGTTAGCGGGGGGTGCGCTTCCCCCGCGTGGAGAAACTGCGGCCCCTTTATGGGGGCGCTCAACTGGCCATCTAGGGGTTTGTAACCCCCGGATTTTCCCCTGTCCGGTCGGACCACCCCGGCCGGCCGGCTGTTGCCGCCCCGGGACCGGCAATCCCGGTCCCCCTGATCCGACTCCGGCGGCCCGGTACCGGCCGCCGGTTCCCCTACTCCGCCGCGGCCTTGGTTCGTCCGGCGTGGCGCGACGGCGCCGCATCTTTCATTCGTCTTCTACGGCGATGCGTGACAGCGCCGTGGATTTTAATGTTTCCAATGGCGCGGTGCGACGACACCGCGCTTCTCCGCCCTTTGTTTAACAATTTCTGCGCGGTGCTTCGGCACCGCATTGCCTTGCTCGTGCCGCATCAATATCAACAACCAAAAAGGGGAGGAGTGTCGGCGGTGTTCGTGCGGTCCGACCTCCTCCCGTTATTACGATAATAGGCAGTTCAATTTGAAAGGAAGAAAATGATGGAAGTAATCACGAAATAGAAACGCATAAACCTCCTACCTCGTGATGTGATCCCTCGACGAATCTGTGTCGAGGTAGCGTTGTTCGTTGACGTCGGAAGGTGACATCGTCGTATGCGATTTTCCCACGGTGGTGTCTCCTCCTTTGATGGAGACCGAGAAGAGTTCTTCGTCGAAGGTCTTGGAAGGCCCAACGTCGCCCAAGTGTACTCAAGACGTGACGTATCCCCTCTTGTCACAGAGAAGGAAGAAAGGGGTACATCGCCGCTCTTTGGTGTCGGAGTTCGTCGGAGAGTTGCGTTCATCGCGTTCTTCATGAAAGAATAATTTCTTCAAAGCTTAGAGCTTCCTCTTCAAATCCATTCGCACCATCAACTATTCTCCCACGAAATAAGACTTAGTCTTATTTAATTAACACACAAGCCAAAGGAATTCATTTAAAATTCAAATGAATCCAAAAATAAATTACTTGAAAAACTTACACAATTTTGGAGTTTACTTTATTTAAAAAGGGGGGTTTCTTTTTGATAGTTACAAAATTTAAGAGGGGAAAAGTTATGAAGTTAGGGGAAGGTGAGGGTTTGGGCTCGTGTGGGCCACACCCCACCTTAATCCTCTCAAAGGTAATTATCAACAAGTAGGTCCCACCCCTTACTCCTTTACATAGGTTATAACCACATAAGAGAGAGGGAAAAGTGTTGTGACACAACACTTAATCCACTTAACAAGAAAAGAAAATATAATTGTAAAACAATTATATTATTGTCCTTCACATTATTTAAACAACTCATCCTGAGAAAATGCAACTCCAGAAAGGGGTCTTCTTAAGCAATTACCGGCGCTGCGAGTTCATCGGTGCCCTTGGAATTCGATTCCGAGAACCGGTTCAAAAGTTAGAAAAATCTTCTCGTTCGTTCACTGAACGTACCCGAGCTAAACTTCGGAAATTAATTCCGGGCACATCGGGCCTCAGAATCAGGCACCGTCAGAAACTGCCTTCTTGAAAAATCCCAAAGAAAATTTAGAAAAAATTTCCCTTGAATTTTACAGGTCATTAAATTTTTAATAAAAGAGACACATTGAGTTACACCATAAAAATAATTCATCATATTGATTTATGGATAATTTCTACATGTCACAAATGACAAATAGACAGTTTTTCTTAAATATCAAAAAAATATGAATGCATTTTCTCGGTTTTCAGTCTTCTAGTTATTATTTGATTCTACAATTTCATTTCAATCATGAAACATGCATTTTGAGTCATATCGGTCACATAATGGGTTTGTATGATGTGAGAAAAATTCATACATGTCTCAAATTAATTATTAATTTAAATCATAATCTATCAATATAATTGGATCATTTTTTTCTTGGTATTTAGTAGGTGACAAATTTGGAACTAAAATGTCAATTTTATTCTGATAACGGACACTTTTAGTCTTACTGGTCACATCATGTGTTGGACTAAGATTTGGTTGGCTCCTATACATAAACAATGGCTCATGTGTTTTTGTTCTAAATTATCAAAACAATAAAATTTCATTTGTCCAGTTTTTAGTATGTCACTATTTTTTTTAGTTAAATTAATGTTAATTTCATATAAAAAGAGGCACTTTGAGATATATCATCCACAATGTGCATCATATTAAGGTGTGGAAGATTCATACAGATAAAAAATGACTAATATATCATTTTCCTAAAATATCATAACAATCTGAATGCATTTTCTATGTTTTTATTATGTCAGTTATGTTTTTTTAATAAAATGACATTTCAAATTGAAATACAAATTTTGAGTCATAACGGTCACATTATGAATTATTTTTATAGGAGACCACTTTATACATGTCAAAAATGTCTTATGAAATGTTGTACTAAACTACCAAGACAATCAGAGTCATGTATTTTTGGTTTTCAGTGAGTGGCCCGTTTTGAACTAAAATATCAATTTTAAACTGATAACAGACACTTTGAGTAAGAATGGTCTTAGTGTGCATTATATTGAGTTATGGTTGACTCTTACACATATAAAATGACTCATTTATTGTTTTTATAAAGTATCAAACCAATTTAAAGGCATTTTTATTGTTTTTATCATGTCACTTGTTGTTTTTATGTAAATTAATGTCGATTTTAAATAAAAAGAGACCCTTTTCATTTTCTCGGCCACATCGTACATCATATTGAGGTGTGGCTGATTCCAACACATCAAAAATGGATACTAATCATATTACAAAAATATAAAACCAATCTGAATATTTTTTCATTCTTTTAGTATGTCACTTGGTGTTTTTACTTAAAATAATATCAATTTTCAATAAAAAGATACAATTTGAGTTATACATGCCACACCATGAATTGTATTGAAGTGAAGCTAATTTCTACATGTTAGAAACAGAAAATAGATACCCATTTAAAAAATATAAAAATAGATCGATATTGTTTATTTGGTTTTTAGAATGTCACTTGTTGTTTTCACTTAAATTAATGTAAATTTTACATAAAAAGGTAAACCTAGAGTCATATATGCCACATTGTGTGTTACCATGCTTTCAATTTGATTTTTTAAATCTAAAAATAGAATTGTGATCATTTATCACATACCATCAAGTTCCCTCCACATCCTTTGATGGAAAGTGATAAATGTCGACAACGCAGGGGTGATAAGGTTTTGAGGGAGAATAAGTTTGTGAAAGGCATTGTCTAAAAGAGTATTCGATAATTTAATTTAGATTATGTTAATTCTATAGAGAATAATTAATATTATAAAGAAAAACATAGTATATTAAAAAATCATTACCTTCTCATTGAATTCTTGGTTTTATACTTGAATTCTTAACTCTCACAAGCATGAGAATCTTCCAACGAACCACACCGACACAAAAAATAGAATACACTTTTATATGAAAAAAATTATTATGTGTGTAATAATAAAAATAATTAAATTAAACTGAAATATGAAACCATCCACTACTTCTGTAGAAGTCACACCTTCATGCTATTTGTGTACATTCTTTCATCGGGCATGTTTCCCATTCATTTCTGAGTACATCTTTATCATCTTGCAAATATGAGTCTTATCAAAAGTCGGTTTGGTACTAGATAAATATAAATACATAAATTATTTATTAACATTTTAAATTAAATACTAATTATCTTGAAAAATACCACTTCAGGGATTATCTTTTATTCATGGGATATGATCTCTCTTATAAATTTAAAAATATAAAAACTACAATCATTTACATTGTTTTGTTTCAAAAACTAAATAAACATTGAGTATAATAAATAATTTTTTGATATGTTTTTGGATAGTGAAATAATATTATATATACCCTAATACTTTTCCAGTCATAGTACTTGTATTCTTTCTCATCCTTAGCCCATGGCCTCATTCATTTTTTCATGATATTGATACAACATGCAGTTATAAGAAAATACTCCTTAAAAGACAATATTAATTATATAACATTATGTTTAGCTCTTAAATTCAAGGTTAAGTTTATTATAAATTTTAGAAATTCTATAATGTGTGAATGGTTTCTTGGATATCCCCTCATTAAATCCAGAAAAAAATTGGAGTATCCAAATTTACCGTAAACAGTATCCAATGCTACCTAAAAACAAAAAAAAAGTAATCAATGAAATGAAAATATATTTTAAATGATTAAATTTAACAGTCGTACCCCTTAATCATTGATATTAAATAGTGTCTATCATCTAAAATGTTTCTTTCATATTATTTTATTATACCAACCACTATTTCATCCTTTTTTATCTATTTTGTTTTTGTTTTGTATAGGTGATGTGAAGACTAATAAGTCCAAAACAATATTCATCAGAAAATACCTTCAATTGTTTTTCATATATATTCCTTCCAAAAATATGAAATGTATTCCGTCATAATTAACACATTATATTAGCTTTTTGGAAAATAAAATCATTAAAACATTCCTCATTTATACATTTACAACAAAGATACCAAGCCATTCATAATAATGCATTTCAGTTTCTATCTCAACACCAATGAAGTCTTCAAATTTCTCTCCATAATTATTTTCTTTATTGATAACTATGTGATTGATTCTATATTTTAACTTTGTATCCAGATGAACATTCATTAAAAGTAAATTTGGATATAGAGCAGGTGGGGTAATGGTTATTTCAGTATATCTTTTTTTATCGATTATTCAATCCTTTAGTTGGATTTGAGATGGTCTTTCACTTTATCTCCTTCTCCTTGTCTATCTCTAATATCATTCATCAATTCAGGAATTTTTTCATTAATTGTAATTTTTTTATCATAAATGTAAATTGGAAATGAATACCTCCTTTTAGGCATGTTTTTTATAGGATTTGGTAGCCATCTGATTAATATTCCAAATAGATTTTTCAAATATATGAATATCTTCTTCATTAATTGGAATAGGATGCTCTGTATTCATCTCATGGGATACAAAAATTGACACTCACAAATGACTTGTTGGAAGTTTTCTAATGTGAAGCATCTCGTTTTGAATCTTCGACATCGTAGCCTGTGCAATAAGGTGATGGGTGGGTGTTTATAGATATAAATCATAGTATTTATCACTTTATATAATATCAGTAAATGAAAGGTATTATTATTTTTCTAAATCACATTTCATAGAAACATTTATTAGAACATTGATAACCTCTACATAGACATATTTTTTAGGGGATTGTATTTCGTCATAGCTGGTGGGGGTGGGTCAGGATCTCGATGCAGTGTTTGTTCTTGAGTTGCTTATTCTCTTTTCCTCCCACCATTAAAGATATAATATTCACTCTCTTACATTGTAATTCTTCTTCAAGGTTAGATATTCTTTCTCTCATCTATTTTATTAATTCACATTGATCATCCTTTTGTTTTTTTATCAAATTATGGTCGGCATGTCAACCCATGAATTGTACCTCTAACACAAACATATTGTTATGGTTTCTTAAGCTGGCCAATAGTTTTTTTCATTAGGAATATGATTTTTTTATTCCTGTGAATATATTAGATAGAAAATTTAAGTAAATAATTTATCAATGTTATGTAAAGGTCATTTAATGTAAAAACCTTTTAATATGTAATACATACACATGTTTCCCAAACGTTTTTTTGTTTTCTTCTAGTAGTATCCAATCATTTTGTACACATGCCTCCTTCCAATGTACATAGTGTGGGATGGAAGTGGCTTTGGATTTTGATTCAACAATATGTATATAAGTAGAGGAACATAGTTATGGTATTTTTTCATTTTACATAAATGTATTATGTTATATTTGAAATATGTAATTTTTTTCAAGATTGGTGTACCACATCCTTTCTTTATGGAAGGGGTATGTTAGGTTCTTGCCACATTCCTAATTTCCATCACTCAAATGAAGTTTCATAAATAATATATTATCAATTAAAGTGAAGAATACACATATCATCAAACAACGTATTACTACCCACAATGTACCTAAAAATGCATATATGAATGATGAACAATAAATTAATCCCACACACTTTACAATGGATGATGAATAGTAAGTCAATGTTTCGTTATTTTATTTTTTTTGCAAAATAATGAAATAATATCATAATGTTACAATAATATATTCCCACATTAGTATATTCATCTCAGGCACAACATGGTTCCACAAATCAACATCAATCATCCCGCATTAAAGAGTAACGATTCTAATATAATTTTTGAACATGGCCTTGTCAGGGTTAACATGCTACCCTTTCACATTCCATCCGACCTCAAATTTTAGGCCTTTGACTTTCACCTTAATGATTTTTTCTATCACAATAAAACTAAAACACTCCTATTTTTTATGCATTATTGTTCCTTTATTACCTACTATTTCCCTAAAATCAACAACGTCAATATGTTCTTTTTGAGCGGTAGCATCATCATGTGCAGATGGCCATAGTATCTTTGAATTGTGTGCAAGATTAGGTTGAAAAACTAGATACTCCTCAAGAATGGGAGCACTATCACTTTTCGAAGGTCCTTCCTCTACACTACGAGCAGCAGTAGGTTGATAGACCTATGGTTCCTCAGGATTGGGATAACCTACATATACGAAATTCATAATTTTTAGAAGTGGTTTAACATTTAATTTAGAGTGCATAAATGCAGTTGTAAATGGTTAATCACATGACGTAACGTGATATATATTATCAAATAAATTTAAACTAATTTTTGAACTCTATTTTTTATAATGGTTGATGGGATTTGACCCCACTATCGACGATCCAAATCCCATTTTTATGGTCTCCTCTAAAAATAAAAAAATCATATAAATTGGAACCACTGCAAAGTGATTCAGATTTCCCAATTAAAGGGCCATCCTTAGTTCAATTTTCATCTAACCCTTCTGTGGTTTTGGTCAATAACATAACAACTAACAACTTTTTTTATGGGATCTAGAACCCAAAATAATTGTACCACATTTATTGTCATTATAAATTGTCCATCTTTATACCCGTCCTTACTCAAATAATCATTCATGAATCCTAATTTATCTATTTTAATAGCACTCTTATTATCAACCCACTAACATTAAAAATCCATAATTAGAATGTTGTATAATCAAACTCCCATTTTTTATAATGAAAAATTATATCATATTTCTATAAATTTGATTTCTGTCTTTAGTACCTGAAACATGCATCGCTTCATCCACGAGTGTAACTCCACTGTTTTCCATGGTACTTTCTTCATCATGATCAATTTTATAGAATTTATATCCATTAATTAATTAACCATTATAAGATAATACATACACACTTGGTCCTCTGGCTAGCCATCAAATTCGTTCTAAAATGGTATCTGCATTTTCATCTAACATGTTAAAAATGTTCATGAAACCATCCTATAATTTATTGATTATGTGTATTTTATATCAATATTTCATCCCTTGATGGATTCAAATTCTAAATAATTTCATTATGGGTTTCAACATATGGGGAAACCTCTAAACTATCATACAAATCGTAAAGGTGGTTCTGCTCCCAATTTGTTTTATTAATTCTAACAATATATCTTCTAGAAACTCCTTCACCCACTAGTCACCTAGTGTGATGAGATTTCAGGAGACCAATGCTTTTTACACGTGATAGGTATTTGATGTATAATTCAATGGCTTCTTTAATAATATATCAATCCACAATACAACCCTCTGGATGACATTGATTTTTGACATTCACATTCAAAATCTTTATATACTGTTAAATGGGGTACATCTATCTATAGAGTATAGGACCACATGGTCGAATATATCTTACCAAGTGAACCATAAAATGGACCATCTTATCTAATAATGGTAGTCAGAATAAAATTTCCATTTCGCATAATATGATGGATATTTATGTTAATATAGTAAGAAATTTCAATAGGCCTATAGCATTGCTACATATAACTTTGAAGAAGAAACAGAGTTTGGTTAATGTATGATGGAAATTCATTGGAAAAAAATGAAACATAAAGTTATAAACATTAGATCTTGCATCAAAATATAGAATTCATGATATTTTAGACTATTTAACATTAAAACAGTCATTGAAATGATGCATTAAATATTCGGTGAATAACCCTTTGGAACCATTATGTCATTTAAGAAGTTTAGAAACTGATATCTCTTCTACCTATACAGAGTGTAAGTAGTTGGAGGAAGAAAAGTTTTATTTTCACCCTTCACTTGTGCCAACTTTTCTGGTTTTCATATGTAAACCATGTCCAACCTAGCCTTAATTCCATCTTTTATTTTTATAGGTGAATTTAACAACGTGTTGATGGAACTATCAAATAAAATTTTTCAATATGAATAATACATGAAATTTTCTAAAATTAAAACAATTACTGTATGAGAATTAAAAAAAATAATCTCATTTTCTAATTGATTTTTGTAAGGTATTTTTAAAATGATTTACCCAAAGAAATGTCTATAAATTTTACATTCTCAAACAGTTGAACACATATTAGTTGAGATAGTGTTGTATGTTCCTCTAAAATTCCATCGAATTATATCTTCCAAAATCGATACTTCTGTCATCGAGGTAGAAATATGTGATGTCCTAGAAACACAGTTTTAAATGAATTTTTTATCCTAATTGATTGTGTAACTTGTTCGCAGAGAGGACACCCTTGAGTTTCTTTAATGCTATATTCAATCAAATTTTCCTAAGAATGAAGGTAATTTATCTTCCCATAATAAATGGATCTCAATATGAAATCTTAATTTTTCTATGAATCATCAAACGTAACACCTAAATAAAATAATAATTTCAAATCACAGATCAATGTATCCAAATAAACATCAATATCATCACCTGGCCATTTTGGAACTCATATAATCACATAAAACATGATGAATTTTTGTTTCATGCATAACCATGGTGGAAAGTTATAATTTACCAACATAACCATCCATGTACTGTGAGTACTTCTTTTAAAAACAAAAGGACTCACTCCGTCTGTATATGACATAAGATAAAGGTTTCTTGGATCATTACCAAATTTAGGATACTCATGATCAATTCTCTTCCACTAAGGAGAGTCTTTCAGGTGACATAGTTTCTCATCTTTATTCCATGTTTCTACATGCCATGCTAATTTCTCTACAATCTCCACATGTCCTTATTGGCGCCTAAACCATGAAATGATAGTAATGTACCATAAAACATACATTGGACTATATACAACTTTCTCGTATTGGGAATCACTGCACTTTGATCATTTTATAAATGATTTTTGGTCCTTGAAAATAGTATAATTTCATTTGAGAAGGTGTGTATTCTTTCAGAGATCATACCCATCAAGCGTAGCATTCATTTGGCATCGTATGTTCATCTCATGAGCTCATTATCTTCTGGGAGAATGTCATTCAAGAGATAATGCAATGATATAAAACTAGGGTCACTCCATCTGTTGCCTACTTTCAAATTATACAACTTTTGTATGGATGATAAAGTTGTATAATTAATGCAACCTCCATATAATGTAATCTTTTCACAACTCTTTAACTAGTCAAACAATTTTGGGTAATCATGTTGATCATCATTAAATATCTTTTTCATTTCCTAAATAGGATCCTAATTATCATTCCCATTGTTAATAACATCCTTGATTTGGTCTTCATCATTTTCCCCACATGTAATCATGTCAGATAATCAATAAAAAAAATTTTATCCCAACCACTTGCTACATTCGGTTTATCCCCATGTTTATTCCAAAATTTATAACTTCGATCTTTTATATAAAATATCATGTGTTCTCCCAACACCTCTAGACTAATGTGTCTTGATTAAAAATCGTATAAATGTGGACAAAGGATTTGAGAAGGTTCATATGAAAGATCTTTTTCAAACATGATAAACACTTTCAATCTATCTTCATTCTCTTTTGTTAAATGATGGTAATACACCCATTATTTTGTCATATCCATCCTATTTGATTCAATGATATTAATATTTAACAATTTAAATATACAAAAGTGGACTTTAAAATAAATGGAACTCAACATTTTAATTGTAGTTATTACTGCATTCTGTTTCCTAGAACTTTTCCACTTAGAAGCTAACACAAAATTCCATTGAAACTATTTATAATATCACACATGAAATCCCATTAAAATAATAAATTTTCAAAACTTCCTCTTTAAAGTAATACCACCTTTTTTAAATGAAACCATCATTAAATACACATTAAAAACATTCACATCCCATTATGAAAGTCAACCATGTGAGTTGACAAAAACGTAGCATGCAAACTAAGTACATGCCAAGTGTTTAAAACATTTTATATCTATTTAAAACAAAAAAACGGTATGTTAAACACATATAATATTTATGAAATGTTTCAAAACACTTGAATCATTTTAAAATATCCACTTAGGAATTTTTATAAAGACCTAAATCCTAAGATATGCTCTTTATAATGGATTCCTGATTAAAAATTAACCAAAATTTTTTAAAATATAATTCCATAAAAGGTTTATTATGTATCTCATGAATAAATAGTATGAATCCTATAGTTTCATCCTGTAATACTATTTAAGAGTAAATAATTGATAGACAAAGACCTAAGTGTCACTTGGTCATGATACCTTTGAACAAAATGTCACATATCTTCAAAGTGGGAAACCATATTCCCTATGATTCGTGAATCATATACTAAAGGTTGGGGCCGAAGCCTCATTTTATTATTAAAGCTAATCAAAGACCTCTTTTAACTTGGTAGAGGGAGACCCATTACATAGCCCAAAGGCCTAGTGGGCTTGTAGCCCATTACATAGCCCGTATGTCAAAATTTTTGGCTCAAAGCTGATTTTGTGAATAGTAACTCGCCTGCTACAATACCTGCACAGTACCACCGCCGCTACAGCGTCCTACCACCACTAGAGTACCCATCGATCTATAGTACCACCACTGCTACAGTACTTCTACAGTAATATATGGCCAATGGGTTTTGAACCCCCATTTTTCATGTAGGATTACGGGGTTCTTACCACTAAGACAAACCCCAACTACAATTCGTGAATCATGTACTACCTAAGCTTAATCCTAACAATATAGTACATTAGAAAAAAATTCCCCTTCTTGAGGATATATATTTGGTCAAAGATAAATCTATGTAAATACTCAAAACTTCTTCATTATCAATGGTTCATTTCACTTTGTGATGAAATATTATTCAAAGACTTTTTTGTGTATTCCAAAAATATCTCATAGTAATGATAATACTTCAAACACATCATGGAATAAAACACTATTTTCTAGTATAGGAAATTATATGGGATGTTTCACTTATGTGAGAGTAAATTTCTAGACCCATAAGCAACCACATGACTATCATGGGCTGGAACTATTCAAATCATGAATCCTCACACATCGAAATATATTCCCTACTCATTACCCTAATCATTTATGGTTAAGATTGATGTTTTCATAAATCCCCCATTAATATCATATAAGTATCTCTCATAAACATATTTTCAAAGAAACCATACACATTCTTGGATAAGGCCTTCTAATTACATCAAATCAGGAAGAATCATGGTTGACCCTCTATTAATAACTAAAAATTCCCAACCAATTCCAAAGTGTCTAAATTATTCATTTACTACCCTCAAATCTCATTTGGGGGTTCTTTAATACTACCATGTATCACCGAGGCTTCCAGTAAATGGATTTTGGTTTTTAAGTGATGCATCGATAGCAACACCTTAATTATGGAATGAATGGGTGAGAAAGATTAATTATCATCCTGAACTAGCCTAAGTAATGATCTTTCTTATTGGAAGCTCCATTAGGGAGGTTAACCCTATATATGTAATATAATCAATTATGACCTCATAAATCTAAAAGAAGGAAGACTTATTCCAAACATTGATTCCCATGTTTATGAATCTATAAAAAAAATTACGTTATTGAGCTATGATTGGGTTGGGATTTGAGTGGGATCTATGCCCTTGAGGTGTTTCCGACATGGACCGATTGGCCCTTCATAGTGCACTATTTACATACAAATTATGATAGGTGCTTAAGGTATGTGAGTGATATGAATTATTATATGTATCATAGTATTTCTTTCTCATCTACATGATATTCAACTCATACCTATTTAGTAATTGAATCAATTACATGAACATGTTCCACCTGGTGCATGAAGTCGTCAAGATAAGCATCCAAGAATAGTTTCATCATTACTTCATTAATATTCCATTACTTTTCTTCCAATATCCATTTATAATTTTATTCCAAATTATTTTTCCCCACATACCTCTATTTTAACATTTTTGCATTGCACTATTATAGAGAATCTTTTTCATGGGTAAGGGTTGCTGGAATAGTGGATGAAAGTATATTACTAGTTGGGGTAATTCAATTAGATGATAACTAATCTAGTTTATTATCCATGGATATAAAGATATCTATAATCTAATCCTCCATCATGGACATGAAATTTAATGATTATGGGTGATAGTATGATGAGATGTGGGTGAAATTATAATGAATGAATCTCAAAATAGATGAATTGGTTCACTACTACCCCAGGAGTGCATATAGATTCACTAGGGCTAGTTCCTATCATTTATTGTATTGGTGTAATATGTAGGGTATAATTATCCAACATTGAGTAAACTGATATTCTATAATTGAAATATCCAAAGAACATACATGAAACATTCATATGATAGAAATTATCAATAAAACAAACAACACATTCCTATATAATTGAATAAAAATATAAAATAATCACCAACATCACTATATTAATGCTGTCAGAAACAACAATCCATATCCATCAAAAAATAGATGACAAAAAACATGTGAAACATCACTAAAAAAACATAACAAAAAATGGATTTGTTGTATTCTATAACATGATCTCCTGCCAAACCTGGACTTCATTCTCAAAATCACCTAAAAACAGAACTTACTATTCCACTAAACATCAATTGGGCCACAATAATCCAATAGCTAACTGTATATTTATTTTACCAAAAATTTATTTGGATGAACTATATATCCACTACAGTGTCCATACCAGGTGTGAAAATAAATAAAAAAAATGGAACCACAAATGGTATCTCAATAAAACATTTAAAAAACTTATTCTAGACATATAAGGTTATCAATAACGTTAATCAGAAATAGAAAAGTTACTGAAATGAAATTGATCCTAGAAGATTGTACAATGAGAAAATAAAAATTAAATGTTATGAGCATTGCCAGAATACTCACAGTGGTAGCACCTGAGGAGATGGGTTTGCGGTAGAGATGTGTTTGTAGTGGAGGAGGGATTTGCAGTAGAGGTGGGGTTTTGTAGCAGAGGTGGGGTAGGTGGAGGAGGTGGGTTTGTGTCAATGTAAGGGCTTAGGGTGGAGGTGGGGTTCGGTGCATGACATGGGTGATGTTCTAGGCGGAGGTCATGTTTGCAGAAAAAGGGGTTTAGTGGGGGAGGTGAGGTTTAAACAAAGGGGAGCTTCCCGTTGGTAGAGGAGGGCTTCGTGGAGGAAGGAGTCGGTGATAGATTAGGAGGAGGAGGGCTTTGGGGTGATGGAGGAGGAGGAGGAGTCGACAAAATAAGAGGGGGGGGGGGAGGAGGAGGAAGAGGTGACAAGGTTCAGATTTTGTGAGAGCTTGTGTCGTGTGATAGGAGGAGAAGACTATTAGGGTATATTTATAATATCAGGCAAACATTTTATCAACAATAGTTAAAAATCATGGATAAAGGTAAGTTTTATCAATTCTAAAATTGAAAGCACCGATAAAACATTCCTTTATCATCTCCTTTTTAGCACTGATACAGGACAATATTTATAAGTGTTAGAAAAGCGCTGATAAATCTATAATGACAATAAGTTATTTATATTATTATATATATTTCAAAAATTATATGTACAATAGATATATATTTATTTATTTATAATAATAAATAGAAATAAATAGAAATTTATTTATATTTGCATATTTAATAAATAAATATATTTATATATAATAATAAATTTATAAAAAATATATTTATTATATTAATAATTATAAATAATTAATATATTTATTATAATTTTATAATTTTTTTAATATTTCTATATTTATTTACAATTATATTTGTATATATCTATTGTAATTTTATAATTATTTAATAAATATATATTTATATCTATTTATTATAAATATATATTTATTACATATTTATTATATATATATATATAGTTATAGTCATAAATATAAACAAATTTATATGTATATTTAAATACTTATGAAATTAAAATTGATATAATAATTACATATAGTAATAAATATTAAAAAAATAATATATATATTTAAATACATATGATATTTAAAAAAATATATTAATTATATATATATATATATTTCATAATAATTTAAATAAATGTATATTTATATTTAAGTAATTTTAAAATTATAATAAATATATTTATAATTATAAATATAAATAAATATATTCAATTAAATACTTATGGAACTAAAATAAATTAATTAATTATATATATTTTTTATAATTTCATAAGAACCTATCAAACCGTAACATTTTTAATTGGTTGTCAATAAATATAAAATGGCCATTTTAATTGTGAAAAATATTTACAGCAAAATTTTATGATAATAAATTTGTCGCCGAAATTATCATTAATTAAAGGAAATCATTTATAATTTTTATATAATAGTATATCAATAGTCTCTTTTATCATCTTGATTTATGGATTATCATTAAAAAGTTTCTATAAATAATACTTGTACATAAATAATTTGAATAAAATTTAAATGATTTCAATATATAAAACATTGCATTTAAAGAGATAAAAAAGGAGGTCTTCTATGAAAATAACTAAATCAAATATCATAAAATCCTCATAATAATAAATTCAATAGTTAGAAAATACTAATCCATATTTATTATACATTGAATGAAAAAAATAAAAAATAAAAAATATTTAACCAGAAACATTTTATATAAATTATGAGAATCTGGTTCATATTTTCATTGTGTCAGTCAATCCTGGAACCCCCGTGCACCACGTCTCTTACGCAGTGATACTTCATTGCCTTCCTAGTCAATTCCAAGGCTCCACCATCGTGGTTGATATTATTTCAGGGAATAGATCACCAAAAAAACTCAAACCTCTGAAAGTTGCTCTGAATCATTTATATGTCTGGAAATTTCTCAACTGTATTATCCCTACTTTTCATTTGCTATCTAAACCCATGGAGAAATCAGTTGAGGTCGATGGAGGTTTTCCTAGAGATTTAATAAGGAAACCCGACCATGAAGAACATGTGGGGTCCCAAACCCACTCATCACCAGCCCCATGTCTTCCATCAAGGCCTGGCTACCTCCATCCTGCACCGCAACCAGTCCAGGGACGTCGTGCTGATGTTGTCCCTGTCCCACAAGGACCCGACCCCGAAACCTCTTTTCCACCATTAGGGCTTGATTACTTCCATCCCATGAAGGATTTTGGATCACTACAACTATTTGAGGTTGTTGTCCCTAGAACAACCAATAATGAAGCATCTTTAGAAGCCCCGCCTCCAGCATCCGGGCTTGAGTGCTTCCTTACTGAGGCTTCCACCGCTGCGAATGGAGATAAATGAAGAATAGAAAAAAATATACATTAAGTTATTGTACAATTTACCAATAATATTACTACAATTACGCTTATCTAAAAATAGGGTAACACATAATAATATTCCAAATACCCAAAGGGTAGGAAAACATGTTTATTAGATTAAACATTCGCCAAATCCAGTTTCACTTTTGTAAATTCCTAGGCACACCACACCCAAGATTTCTAATTCTATGAAACCTAACCATCCATTTCCCCCCACCACTCTGTAGCTCCTTCATTATGGATAATATTGATCCATCTTATTATAAAAAATAATTAACTAGTTTCTGTAAATAATAATAATACATTAGTAATAACCATTAATTTTAACTAATTTTTGGTAATGTTTATTAATTACCACTAATATTTACTAATTATCACTAAATTTTACTAATTACACCTAATATTGACTAATTCCAACAAATTTTTACAAAATACCACTAATTAAGATCATTTTTTTTCTAATTACCATTTATTTTTACTAATCACCACTAATTGTAAATAATTACTATTGCATTTTTCTAATTTTTTCCAATTATTTATAATAATTGCTATATACTACTAATTACCATTACCTCTTACTAATTAAACCTAATTATAAATATTTTCACTAATTATTAAAAATTAATTTTGTTTTTTTTTCAAATTATTTCTAATTACATATATTTTATTACTAATTATAGATAATTACAGCTAACATTTTCAAATTATCTCTGTTTTTTATAATATTTAATTGATTATCAGTAATTTTTAATGATCAGAACTAATGTTTACTAATCTACACTACTTTTTTCTAATTACCACTAATTTCTATTAATAATTAATAATTACTACTAATTACAATTCATTAGAAATAGCTATTAGAAGTATTTATTAATTATCAAAAATTATTACTGAATCCATCTAATTACCAATATTTTTTAGGAATTACACCTAACATTAATTAATTTTTACAAATTTCCGCTAATTTTTTAATAAATACCACTAGTTACTACTATTTTTCAATAACCAATAAAAACTACCAATATTTTTTATAATTACATTCATTTGTTGCTAATTTTTAATGATTATTTCTGTATTTATTAATTTTTACTGGTTATCACTATTTTTAACTAATTGCCAATAATTTATAGTAATTACCACAATTTTTCACTAATTAAAGATACTTTATCTTAATTACCTCTAATTAAGGCTATTGTTTACTAATTACTGCTAATTAACCGAGTTTTTTACTAACTGTCGCTAATTCCTATTAATAACAGCTAAATATATGTCATTTTTACTAATTACTAGAATTTTTTTCTAAGTGCCTCTAATTATCACAATTTTTTACAAATTAATTCTAATTACCACTAATTATTACTAATGATAGATGATTGCCCCTATTTTTTACTAATGATCACTGATTACCGTTAATTTTTAATAAGTGTCACTAATTATTGCATCTTTTTATTAAATTCAACTAATTAAAACTAGTTTTTACTATCTTATACTAAGAAATGACAATTATTACTAATTTTTTATAATTACGACTAGTTTTTATTAATTAAAGATTTTTACAACTGAATTTTAATAATTTTTATTGATTACATTATTTTTTACTAATTCTGACTAATTTTTTATAATTTGAACTAATTTTTAATATGTACCACTGTTTTTTAGAAATTACTGGTAATTTTTAGTAATTACCACTATTTTTTACTAATTATCGGTATTTTTTAGTATTATAGATTTTTTTCTAAGTATAATTAATAATTATTATTTTTTATTAATTAACCCTAATTAATGCTAATTTTAAAAATAAGAACTAATTTATACTAATTAACATTATTTTTTTACTAATTAAAGTTATTTATTAATAAATTTTTGTTAATTCATACCAATTTCATTAAAATTATTATTTTAAACTGTTAATTACTAAAAATTAATAATACTTCTAATTATTGAAAATTATAACTAATTACTTATGATAAAAAATAATTAATACGAATTTGAAATATAGTTTTAATTTAAAACCAATACTGCTAATTATAAATAATTATTTCTAATTAACGCTAATTACTGTTGAGTAATAATACTAAATTCGAATATGAAATAAAATAAATGAATCAATAATTAAGAAAAATTAATTGAATACCTCCAATTCAAAGCTTCTTATGGGATGAAAAATTATAAATTTTACTTCCTATAAAAAATTAAACTTGTAAATAATGAAATGATGGGTAGAGGATAGTAGATCTCAAATAAAAAATGAATGCCAAAAAATCAGGTGTGGGTTTATATATGTTATATTAGTAGTGATGAAACAATTTATGATGAGACCCATCTCAAATACTACCGACAAAAAATTAGTTTGATGGATATCAAAAAGATATATGTGATGGGTCCCATTGCAAATAGTCATCTGCTGACATAATATTAATGATGTTTTATTAATTCCAGTCCCAAATTACCAAAATGATGAAAGGTATTTGTGACGAGGGTAAATACCGGTTTTCAATACATTTTTTGCAATTTGGAATCCACATGCCATAATGATATTTACAATAAAAATGTTTTCCTGTTGTGAATAATTATTCATTTTGGATTATTTTCAATGGGAAATGAATCTAATCACAAATAGTCACTTTCAAGAAACTCTTTGGGATGGGTGACAATGTTTTTACAAAACTGCATTTTCCCATAATGGGGCCATCATTTTAATTTCCTATATATATATTATTTTTATTCCATATATGTTCCTAATTACAATAAATTTTGTCCATGGTATGAATTTTGGCTTCTACTCTATAAGAGAGAGGAGGTGTTGACATAGTTAGAGTTCATCGTCAAATTATTTAGTTCTTCACTGATTAGTTATTCTTTTTTAGAGATTTATTTCAAACTCAAATATAATTTTGTATATGGACTGTGTTCATGAATGTACTGTTAATATTAAAAATTTAATTTCATGTAATTATCGAGAATCTTCTCTGAATTTTGAGACAACACAGAAAACCCTTCACCATAATTAATCAAATTTAAATGGCCTTTGTAACCAACCTCCTATGTTAATTATTTTGAAATGCCATCCAAAGAAATGTCTTAACTTTTTCAATGTATTTTTAAATTTTCCATACATTTTATTGGAATACATGTGCAGAAAATAATCTTAGATATTCTATATGAAATGGTATGTATTTCACATATGTTGGTTCACTCACAATGATTTCTACAAAATTTTTCAGTTTCCAATTATGAATTAATAGTTTTTCTTCTCCAAATTGGTTCTCTCTTCAAGAGACATGTGTTATTTAATTCATGTATATATATCCCTACATACTTTTTGTGTGATTATAATTTTGGATATCTTGAAATATTTCTACACAACTATTTTATTTTATTTTTTTGATGTAGGGATTGATTAATTTTTTATATTCTACATATATTATTTTTTTAGACTCAATTTATAGGATAATATTATATATTCCATAACCTTTACAATATTTTTCTTCATTAAATTTTTCAATTTATAAGAAAATACCATGGGTTTTATGTAATATCAATTTCATCAAAATAAAAATTAAATGGTCCCTAACATCTTATTTTATTCATAACATTGTGTTTAATAAGATAGTCATTTTTAATTAAAAATTTTATTTACCGCAGTTTCTTATGCCTTCAAATTCACTATTAACATTAAACCATATCTCTCTTTGAAAATATACTCTCAACACCTCAATGAATGTTTGTTTGGAAATTGATGTTTTTCATCTTTATTTGTAACATGTGTTTTGTCATGGGTGACCGAAAGTAATAAGTAGTAGTGGAAGGTCATTTCTAACATTCTTGTCTAACAATTCAATTTTAATGTTCGGAGCTGCTTGATTAAAATTGAAATTATTTTTCATGTTCATTAGAATTTACCATTGATGTTGATTGGAATCATGTCTATTTTTTATAGTATTTATGGCCACAAATACATATCTTTTGGTGCGATCATGTTGAACTATGTTACAGAATATTTCCATCATCATTCCATTGCTATAATAATAGATTTAATACTTTTAAAATTCTGAATCCTATTACACATATGTGGTCTCAGATGCAAGTTTTATATTTTTTCTTAGATAATTGAATTTTGGTTATAGGGATGGTGGCTATGGATGATTTTACTAAAATTTGAGGCGCATTTAATTCGTTTTGTGGATAATTGAATGATTATTTTAAAAAAAACTTAATTCATTATGTAGAGATACTAGTTGAGGAGATTTTCTTAGCTAGTTTATGGCGCAATAGGCTAATTTAATTCATTGTATATTCCTACATGGTAATTTTTATTTCCGGTAATTTGATAGGTTGTTGTGCTTGAATAAATGGATTAAAGATATTTTTTTCTTTATGATACCTTTTTAATTTTGATGTGAATGAGGTGTCCCATTGAAGATTGTAAAAGGTTGAAATTATTTATTATTGGTGTATTAGATGTCTATTTTTTATGTTGCATCCCTAGAGTGTGTTCTGATTAAAAATGATTTTGGGTTCCCAATATCCAATGTTGATTCATAATTCAAAAAATATATTAAAAATGTATTACATAGTATAGACACTGAATGTTTCTTAATTTTCATTGAATCAATGTTCACAAAAATATAATATATCACCATATCTCAGTTTTCCCCTTTATTTAAACATAGGGATTTTCGTTTGTTGAAACTTCTCATATAATTGACTTTATCCATAGATCATCACCACTATCTTCTAATCAATACAGAAAATTTATATAATTGGCTTAAAATAATCATTTCTGTTCTTAAATCATCCCAATTATATTAACACAACCACAACATGTTATTTTGTAATAGTTAAAACATTTATTGACTAATGATTGTCCGTACAATATGAGATAACCAGTAAACTAATATTTTAATCCTGAAAATTGGCCCAGTAAATATTAGTCGAAAACTTGATCTTTTATATTAATTTATGTTGGATTATATTAAATCAATTTCATTGCATTAATGACTTTTTATCGGTAATAAATGGCCCATTATAATACAACAATGTCAAAACAAAATATTCCTATAAAATATTTCAAACTAAAAATATTTGGTTTTTTAATTGTTTTCAAATAAGGAAACATCAATGTAACATATTCTAGAAACCAACTATGCAAAACGTCCTTCCTTGGATAGAATACATGACGGTGTATACCCCTTTACACTACACAATATTGTTTTTCTATGAAAATAGAAATGGTGTAAATTCAATGAATTTTATATTTTTGAAAGGTTTTTATAGTTTAATTAGATCTCATGTCACTAATTAGACATATTATCTCTTTTGATAATCTCAGTGTTATTAAATTATAGTTGATTTCATTTTAAATTTGGTTGATAAAATTGTCAAATTTTACTTCTTTGATTTTTTAAAAAAAATATTTGCATCATATTCATAGCATGACCTTTTAGATACTATATTTTTTAATGAAACTACACTAGTAATCTTTAATACAATTTTAAAAAGATCATTATTCATTACACTTTTATTCATATTTTATTCATACCATGAGTGTTTTTATATAACAGTAGTAAGCATACCCTGATATGCATAATTAATGAAAACTACATGATTTTGGAATACGACCATAAAATAGGAAACTATATGATTCATTATGAATACAATTAATAGATTTTAAGTATATAAATTTTGAATTATATATATATATATATATCTTTATCAATATCATTTTCATATATTGTTTGAAATCACATAATTCTAATCAAATATGGTAAATTATATACAGTATACAATTTTATACATTCACACCTCACATGATTGTTCCAGAATCACCTTATCTATAATTACAAAAATTTTACTATGTATACTATGTTAAGGTGTATCCACTATACACACATATAAAATATAGTATAAACACAATGTTTCCAACTACTTATAGATGTATACATAAAGTATACTTATATTAATTAAAATTATAGAATATTTTAAACACTATATTGTAGGTCTATTTCACATTGAAACTATGTAAAAATAAACCATTCAAACATAAATATCATACCATTATCCTCTAGTAATGTGTATATATATATATATATACATATGTGTGTGTGTGTATTAGGCATTCATTCAATAAAATGATGCAATTACTGTATGAATAATTCTTCAGGGAGTTCATCTACTCATGTATAGGTATTTAAATAGTTACATTTATATCGTTACATGATTACATTTTAGGTAATAAATATCTATCTATATGGAAAATTGTGTAGATACATGAATACACATTAGTGACTTTCACTGAACCAATATGCATTTTTTGTAGTATGCATTTACACATTCCTTGACACTACGAGAGATTTCAATATATATTTCTCTTTATGGAGTTTCTAATATTATTCACTTCACTCATAATTCTTCAATTTGAGTAATTATATTATGCAATATTCAAGTTTTTAAATATTCTATAATTTACATATTATGAAATCAACAAAAAAAATTATAATACTATGAAGTCTCTTTCAAAAACCACCTATAAATTCTCTTTAATAAATATAAAAATATAATCACTATTTTATTTATAAACATGAATAGATTGTATTAGTATCTTATTTTTAAATTTATTTGAGCTATTACACCAATTAATTTATTATTTATTATTTTAATTATTCAATTTTATTTCAATTCTATCATCATCTATTTTGTTTTTTTTAAATTCCATGTCTCTATTATAAAATCTATGTTAAACTAATTATTAAATATTTTGTTTCTAAACTCAATATAATTATTCATATTCTTATTATGTTTAAGTCTTCATATTTCTTAAATCAATAATAATTCATGGATTTTATAAAATCATTAATGTTTTTTGTGAAAAAAAACTATTCCATCGATTTTGTAATACATGATTTCTATGATTCATTTGATTTGCATTAATATCATTCTATTGGTGATTCATGGAAATCCTTTGAGAAATTTGTTTCAGTTCTAAATTATCAATTTCCTTACAATATAAACTATAATATTCTTTTCCTGGTTGTTACTTCAAAAGTAAAAATAATTAACGGTTTGACTATCAATTCCTTGGGATTTATCATCCAAAAATCCTCACTAAGGATCTTCTGGTTAGCCACTGCAAATCTACCTCACATTCTCATCCTTCTAGAAATAATTAATTGTTCAATATGTGGTTACCATAGTTTCATACTCTATCACAATTATCTATAACTATTTGTTCAATCATTATTTTTGCGATTTTATAGTCATATTTCTATTCGTAATCATTTTATTCTATTTATATTATAGTACTCTATGTTGAAATTATATAATTTTTAAAATTTATATTATTGGAAACATTGAGATGACACGATGGAAATCATTGGTTAGATTTCACCCAAATAGGTATCCATACAGTTTCAAGCATACATGTGTTTTCACAAAAGATAGAGATCGGAGGTAAGTCTGGTAGGCTTTAGTAGTCTCAGACTCACCACATGTGGTTACACATTGGGGGTTTTGGGGAAATGGAAGATAGATTTCTACATGCGGTCCTACAACAAATAGGGATTCTCTTATAATGGATAACGTGGTATCTCATCAATCTCTTTCACTAATTATTATGGGATTCCATAAAATAATTTAACACTAAGACAACCTGTTTATAAAAATTCCATTAATTCAAACGTTTTGGCTCCACATGAATTGATAAAATTTAAAATATTCATTAATAATAATAAATCATATCTAAAAAACAGTTCCCCCTTTTCTTGATTGTCAATCATTATATTTCAATATAGACTCTTTTTATCATTTCAATCTAATACTCTCCACTTTAGAAACAATATATTCATACGTTATAAAATTCATGCACTTATAGTATGAATTCCTTCTCCATACAGTTTAGTATTCCTCCCATGCCTCTTCGACATTAAAAAATTCCATATAGTATTATGCATACAACAAGCACAGATTGTTTCAAATCACATAAAAATCTATTCATACTTTATTAATACATTGATTTATTATATACACATTTTTTCACATAAATGAACATCTAAAATTATATATAATGCTTCTAGTTTCACATCTCACTAACATCCTTTAACTCCATATCCATCTGTCACAAGCACCCACCTCACTTTATTTCATCCTCAAATTTCCTCCCACTCACTCAACAAGGGACGTATATTCCATAGATCATCAACATAATTTTTTAGAATGTGTATGAAAATTTGTAATTAGATACCCATGTCATGAAAATGCATGGGTTATTATTGAATTGTTAATAGAAGTACTAATAGATGGGAATAATTAAGTAATTTAATAGTTATTTTATCATCTCCATTTTTAACATTGATTTATCAATTAACAATAAAAAATTTCTATAAATAAATATTGAGCATAAATAATTTTAATAAAACATTAGAAACTTAAATATTATAATACAATTCATTAAATATTATGTAATTATCAAGCATTTTCTCACATTGTTCAGAAAAAATAGACAACACATCCACCCCATTAATCAAATGTAAATGGCCTTTTCAACCACCCTCCTATGCTAAATCTTTGCACACACCTTCCAACATGATGTGTTCAAACCACCCTTGGTACTTAAAGATGTTTGGATCCCCCTATGACTTTTGGTCCAATGATAATATGTGTGTGTGTGTGCATGCGTGTGTGTACCAATCACCCAATAACATTTATAAATGGGAGCTAATTAATAAAAAATGACTATTTTATGTGACAAAAATATTTAAATTAAAATTTAATGTTATTAAATATTTCACTAAAATCATCATTAATTAAAAGTAAATATTAATAATTTATTAATAACATAAATGATTAAAGGACATAATTTTATAAGGCAATAGTTTCTTTTTTCATCTCCATTTTTAGAATGGATTTATACATTAACAATAAATAGTTTCCATAAATAATAGTTTTATATAAATAAATTCAATATAAAATTAAGTAACTTTCATATACAATACATTTCAATTAATGTGATAAAAAATAAAGTCTTTTTCACTCAAAATAAATAAAGAAATCCATAAGTAAAAGATCATAAAATCTATATAATATTAATTTTAGTCTTCATACATGGAGTCAAAAATACTAATCCATATTTAGTATACATTGAAGGAAAATTTTAAAATCATAAAACAATAAATTAAAATGATTTAGTAAATACTCAATAAATCCTCGAGAATGTGGTATGTATCGGAATTATCGATCAAGATCAGAGTTGTATTTTAGGATACCCCATGAAAGAACTATATACTTTTAATACCCACTGAACTTTCCTATTCTTTTACATAGATTTGATGGCACATATATCATGGGTTCGGTGATTTTATCTTAAATCTCACAAAAAAACACAAACCGAGAAAGATTTATTTGAATCAATCACCTGTCCGTAAATTTCTAAACTCTAATTTATTCACTTTTCATTTCATATGTAAACCTAAATTGGATTCCATATCCCCATAAGCTGTCAAGGGATGCCATCCTGTCATTCCATGGAGACCCACCCATGAAGAATCTGTGTGATCCCAATCCCTAGCATTAGGAGCCCCACTTCCACCACTAGCGCCCTGGGGTTCTCTCTTGCATAATTTTTTCTGATGAACATCACTCCTACATCACCAAATGTGGAAGTCAGAAACCCGACATCCACACCCCATGATTACTCCCCCAATATTACTTCCCCTAACAATGTTAACGGTGTTGGTTCTACTTCCACCAATGGAAAGAGAATGGTAATAACACTATCAGAATTGATGGATATGGAGGATTCTCACATTTTTCATTCTTCCGACCTGTTTCCTCTACATCAGGAATCCATCCATAATCCTATTTAAATCACCTTATTGGTGACCCAGATTGATTTATACATTATATGAATGATAGAGGTATAATGTCTTATTTGTTCTAATATCCCTTATTCAAGGGAGTCTCGGAATTCCGTCGCGACCTGATAGGTGGAAAGAAGTGGAAAGCATTAAGAGAATCCATATTCATTGATTTAGATCCTAAAACATATTCCCCACATACCTATACTCAATTAATGGAGAATAAATGTCGATATAATGGTCAACCATATTTAGTATAAGACTATAACCATGACAATTCATTTTCATTTAAACTCCGCAACCATTCACCATCACCAAAACGACTATGTTGGATTAGATCTGCATGAGGAGACATGGTTATCACAATTCACATAGTTATTGTATGGGTTGTTTAAAAAAAATTATCCAAAATTTCTTTTAAAAAATATATAAAGGATTTAATTAATGATTCTGTTTCCTATTTGTAACATTTATTTGTATTTAAGTATTTTTTTCCTAATGATTAATTTTCGTATTCATTTTTATATATAGATGCTTGTCTTTTTACACACATTAGCTATTTTATTTTATGATAAGGAATTGGAAATATTTATGTGGATTTTATGACAAACTAAATAATAAAGGATTGGTTGATTATTTTTGTGTCTTATTTTTTATTAAGAGTTTATCACAAAGTTCATGTTGAGCTTTAGGATGTCTTTGACACAAAATACTAAAATTTAGTAAGGCATAATAAAATCTCCAAAACTAGTTTTAAATTAACTCCAAGAAATTAATATATTAATAAATATGTTTTATTATAGGTATTACTTTGATTTAGAATGTTTGACAAAATCTATCTAAAAAAATTAACCCCAAAAATATAATTTATTATGTAAAAAAATTATAATTACTCTATTTGTAATTTTATCTTTCTAATACCAATATAAAATAAAATTATATAAAATCATAGTCTATTTTTGTAAAATTATATTTAATAAGAAATGAATAAAATTATATTTCACAAGCCATGGATCTACTCTTATGAACCAGCATGCAAGAAAGACAATCAGAATACTTATTCTTTTTCTTATTTTTGTTTTCTAGAATATTATTTTCATATCAATTTATAAGGATGAATTTATTTATAATGAAAAATAAACATAAAATAAGCTCAAATAAATATTTATTATTTTATAAATTAATTCTACAATGTATAAATTTCAATGAGATTTAAAATAAAATGTATAAATATATATAAATAATTAAATATACATTAACTTTGTGTACTTATGACACATAATATTACTTGAATTACAATTATATAAAAATACTCAATATTGAAATAATATACCAAACCCCTAATGAGCATGGCAGCATGTGTACCGTATTAAGGATTTTACAAATCTAGTTTCACTTTAGAAATTTCCTAGATGTACCTCCCTCAGGTTTTCCAAAGCTATGCAACTAAACCATTCATTTCCCCTCACCACTTCATATCCAATTCACTATGTATTAAGGTTATCCATTTTATTATCATGATGGAGGAGCATAAAATATTTACCATATTATATCAAATCCAACACATGTTGAATGGTGTACTAAATTAAAAATTTAGATAAGAGATATCAATGAGAAATATCTATATGTCTATAACACTTTTAATCATAGATAAACATTGATATAAACTAATTTATTTACCAATTATAAATTTTGTTACAAATATTGAAATTAATTCATATTAATGAATTGAAATCAATATATAAACTAACTGATTCTTATAAATATTAATCAACATAATTGACAACATTTCCATGAAATTGAATGAGATATTAGGCATCATCTTACCACAACGGAGATTCCTTTTAAAACATTATCATCTTATGATATGTGTACCACGAATCAGGGGAAAAAATGGATATAATAGTGTGAAAATGTGACATTGTCCTCGGCGCCATTAAAGGGGTGTCCCGTTTATCACCACTAAAAAACACTGATAAAGGGGGAACTTTATCAGTGCTAAAATTAATTGATAAATACCACACTTTACCAGCTATATTTTAGCACTAATAAAGTTGGGACTTTATATATGCTCTTAATGGTGATAATAATGGCTAATTGTCAATGATTTTCTAGTTGAATAACAGAAAATGGAAACATATTTACATGTTATCCATATGAAAATATGCCGTTATGAAAATAAAAAATTTAATTGAAATAAATTTTACATCAAAAATAAAAAAACCTCTACTATATACATATCAAATAATGTTTTTTATAATTACATTTTGAATTAATATCCACAGAAATTTAAAATTGTTAATGTTTCATCATATTTTGCACCTGTGACCCCCCCTTAAAAAAGACTTACAAAGATATTAGTTGTCAAACAAACCAACCCATCTCAAGTTAAATAATCCACTTATATAAGAAAATAAATTTTATTTTAGTAACAATATAAAGAAATAAATCAAACATATAAATGAAAGAAATATATAAATAAAAGCTCATTTTTAGATAAAAATACACACATGAAGTCACATTGGTCATACCATCTATTGTATTGAGGTGTGGTTGTGTCGTATACATCAAAAATGAATTATGGATCATTTTCCCAATGTATCAAAATAATTTGAATGTGTTTTACTTGTTTCTAGTATGTGACTCATTATTTTGACTGGAATTAATATGGGTGTCTAGACCCGATCGGGTTGGGTTGGGTTTTGTGAAAACATACTCAGGTTGGGTATATTTTGGGTCGACCCATATGTGGGTTGGGTCAGGTCTTAGTTTTCATACATATAGACCCAACCTAACCCAAAGACCCGACATGTTTATGAAAATAAACCCTCATATCGGCAAGATCCCACCTCTTCATTCATTCCCTCCCTTATGATTTCCAACTCCTCCTCCTCCTACACACAACCATGACCATAACATGCATGGAAAAACCTTACTCCATCATTCCTCTTCATTCCCTCATGATAGACTGTTGAGACCCTACTACCTCCCCCCTCTTATCTTCCTTCCTCATTTTTCCTTGAGCTTCCCTCACTTGAAAACCCTAAATCACCTTCTCTCTTCTCCTTACCTTCTGGGAAAATCCTACTCCTCTATCCATCCTCCTATCATCCCTCAATTAAAACCACTGATAAATCAACCACCTTACTAGGAAATATCTCTTTAATAACTTCTTCCTTTAAAATCCACTTGGAAGAAATCAGGAGAATGTCTGCTCGCCTGATTTCCCACCTCTTACTTCTGTGATGAGTGTGGTCTAGTGTTACATATTTTTTTTATCAGGATATTTCTTACTATCTTCACCATTCTCTAATGTTGTGTTGCTGATGATAACACCACCAACACATAAAAAACTATTTATTCTTCTTATTTTAGGGGTTTGTCACTTTATAGTCTTGCAAGTGGGTCTGGATGAGTTTTTAGTAGTCATGATATATCCATTCATTGATGGTGGTACAAAATGTGGTTCTAATCATCCAATATCCACATGAACTAAAATTTAAATGGGTTCTTCTCCAACAACACATTAAATTACATGAATATGAGGTGGAGTAGTAGAAAACAAGTCGATTAATCTGGCTTTATGTGGTCACCTAAAATGGTACCAATTCATAAAGCTCTTAATAATTTCAATGTTTCTCAATCTTGGGACCATTTTCCGAAGAAAAATAGATGGTCGATTTGATATTATTGTGGAAAATATTATTCTAACATGGTTGGGCAGTATGGAACAAGAAATTTAATCGTAATTTGAAAATGTGAAAAATAAATCCTCAAAAAACATTGAGAAAAGTCAAACAATTATGGTATTAGTAGGAAGTGTGAAGATGAGGATGACGGGATAGTTAAAATTTAATTATCTCATTTTAACTGATGGGAGTGTATAGTAACTCTTGATTAAATGATAATCAATGATTAGTTATCATTTAAATACATTGAAAATCAAGGTCTTATAGAATTTATTGATGTTGTTCAAACTCATTTTCATGATTCATCTAGACAAACAGTTCTAGAGATTGATTTTAGTTATATTTCACAGAGAATGAAAAATTAAATTCTTTTTCGATATGTTCTCTAATATGGTATGAATTACCTCTGACACAGAGTCATAAATTCAAAATATGACTTATATTTTTTTACATCACATTTTATTGACAATAATTGGATTTTAGAGAAAAATAATAATTAGGTTTTTTCTTCTTGCAGACTGTGAATAAAGGGGAATTTTTTGTTAACTATTAGAACATACATTGAAATAATGGATGATTGAAAGGATTACTAATATTAACATTTCAAATGATAGTTCCAATAACAAAACGATCACTTATTTTTTTATGAGGGTTAATGATTGAAATTGTTCTATTCTTAAAGGGGAATATATGCATATATGATGTTGTGCACGTATTTTAAACCTTAATATCAGTGATGGGATAATGTAAATATCAATATAAATTTCTATATTTAGGGTTTCATGAGATTTTTTTAGAATATAAAATTTTATATTGGATCTTGTCATTAGCATTGCTAATGAGTTAAAAACTTCTAGTCAACCGACCATAATTATTGATGTTCTTACTAGGTGTAATTCTTATTATATTATGTTTGATGTTTCATTGAAGTGTGAGAAAGTTTTTATTTTCCATGAGGAGGATTCATGTTTCTAGAGTGATATCTTCTATCAAGGTGGGGATCCTACATCATATGATGGGAGATTTATCATTAATTTTTCATGTTTTAAAAAAATTATGGTAGAATTTTTTTTTTATTATATTCATGTGTCATGTCACACATTATTTCATACTCTTTATGATAAATATAGAAAAATAATGAAAAGGTTGAGGATTAATGATATTATTGTGAGTTCAATGGTTATTTTAATGAAGGTGATGTTAGACAAGTACTAGGGTATTGGATTTAATTTTAATTCTTCATTACTAGTGGATGTTATTCTTAATCCATGATAAAACATGAAAACATGTTCGAAATAGTTTTAAAATGATATTTGATGATGATGACAATAATGATTTGATCAGTAAATTAATATATATAATGAATAATATCTTTGAGTTCCACAAGTGGAAATAACCCATTCATGATAATCAATGTGCATCATGTTCTCCTCAAGATTCAAATATTCATAATATTAGTAGAGGTAGTGATAATGATGAGAAATGTAAAGATGAAAATAGATAATAGAAAATTGACACAATAATGGAATTACCTATAAAGATATATAGATATTGTTGACTATGAGGATTATTTCAATGGATTTTATATTTTATGTTGTTAGAATGGAATGGAATGAAAATATCATGATCCCTCATGCATTTCCAAAGATATTCTAGTGATTTATTTAAGTAAAGTATCATTGGAGTCCACATAAAATATAGTAGGATGATTCCATTATCCCTTTTATAGTTTTTTGAATACCAATATAATTTAGTCATTAAATTTTTAAAAAATTTGTTTTAGAAATACTAAACCAATTGATATTCGAAATAATATAGAAGAAGGGGAATTGATTGAATTTGCTACCATTAAAAATAAACCAATTTTTAATAATTTTATATTTATTAATTATGAACTTTTGTTTGAAAAAGAAAAATACAAACTTATTCTTTATTCTGTTGTGTTTTTAATATATTCCATCATCCCCAATCCATGATCGTAGTTTCGCTGTCTAAAATTGATTAAGTAAGATTGATAGAGGAATGAATTTATGATTTTTTTAAAAATTATTTACATTGATATTTGTTTCTAATCCATGTACATATACAGATCATAGATCATTTCTCTCAGGTAGTTCAAAACTCTTCTCTTCTCACAACATGATACAATATTTTTAGTGATATTTTCCATGTGTACCCTGGTCATATTTTTACTTAAAATACAATTATATCCTTCAATGTACTCAATGCGTTGAATCAATCATGTAAAGCACTTTTACTATACAATATTTCATAATACTATGATTAATGGTATTCTAGTGTGATACACTATCACTATCCCCTTAAAATAAATCCTTCGGTGAAAATATTCAATAATATTTAATCATCTTAGATTTTCAATGTATGAACAAAATATTTCCAAATAATATAGTGCATATGTTCATGTACCCAGGAAAAAAAATGCCCTTTTAATTTATTCTACAAATATAATATATGGATCATTATTTGAGGAATTGTATCAACTAAAAAGGTGTTACATTATTAAAGGTATATATTTTTGTTTTTCACTTGTAACCAAAGAACCAAAAACCAGTATTTTCTACTTTAGAGGTTCAACACCACTCCTCTATTCTATTTTACACCCACGCTATTTCTGCTTCTTAGTGCTATGTAAAAATTCAAGTTCCTGACATCCTTATTCATCATGATTTAATCAAACATTTTTCATTATATTAAAAACATAACATTCAAACACTTGAAACTCCACTATACTCACGCTTAATTGCATTACGTGATATCTAAATGGAAACTATCCTTAAATGAAGTGTGTCATAGTTACTTCTTTGTAATTTCTTATATTATTTTATCATATTGTGGAAGAAAAAATCAGCCTCAAATAGTGTTAATTGGTCTCCATGATTGTCTGATTAATCACTTATATTGGATACAAAACTGCTCATTTTTTGGTCGATAATAAAAACTAAGATGATGTATTTCACCAAAATTTGTTCCCAAATCTATAAAAAATAATTTTTTATAAAGTAAAATGAATATCACTATTTCTTGAATGATTTAATAGATGGGTTGAAAATTTAATAAATATTTCCACCTCACATTCATTAAATTGGTTGAAGTGAATATGATGGTGATTTTTCCTAAGGCCAGTTGCTACAAAATTCTACTTCACCTAGAATATTATTTTGTTGGAAGACTATTATATTTCCTAGTTCAAGATTTTAGGTTGATAATTATAGGGGAAGAGCACGTGGACATGGTGTACACACATACTAATTGGGATGATTTTCATGCTATATTTAGTAAATCCTTGAATACTGATTTGAACTATAATTCAAGGTATTTCATGTTCACTCTAAGTTTTTATTCTAAGTTATTTGATAAAACAGTCAGGATATTTTAATAAACCGATTATGACATTTCTCCACACCCCTATTAAAATGAACCTATTGCGTGATCTTATGAATTTTGTACAACTCATAAGATATCATTATTTAAAATTTATATACAACTCTCACCAATAAAAATAATTTGTTGTTTTTTCTTTATTCTCTCTTTTTATGACTGAAAAATGTTTACAAGAGTGCAGTGTAATGGTATTAATAGTGTGTAATAGTATTCTTTATTTGAGATCTATATTTATTTTAATGTAGATTAATTACATATTTATTTTTTTATGTGGATTTAGTTTAATTTATGGATTTTTTTCTTGTACCTTTTTTTAAAAATTCTTCTTTATTAGTGGATATAACGAAAAAGATCTTATCTAGTAGTTTTTCTTTCTTTATTTTGATAAATTTCTATATTATTTTTTATCTTTGTGAGTCCCTGTTAAGAGGAAGTGAACTACTTTATTAGGACCCAATACTCTATTTCGTTCACATGTAATAAAAAAATAAAAAGGAAAAAGAGAATGATGTTTCAGTTAATGTATTTTTTCCCAATTGTTAGTCGGAAGTAGGGGTTTACCAAGTTTAACTGCACCAATTACTATATGTGGAATAAAAAAGAACTATATTGATCCTTATAGTGTTAATAAAAAGCTACTGGGGTCATATTTCATAATTTTGTTGCTTAGTTAATATGGTGGCTACCCTCCCCTTATTATTATGAACTTTGCCTATTTGTTTCCCTTATTTTGTTGTGTTTGGAATTGCATACTAGTGATTTTGTTTGGTTGATGAACTTGATTATGATTTTCTTCTCAAACATATGGAGTAGTGAACTTCCGGATTATCTATATTTTTATATGACTTTATTGTTTCATTTTTTTACATTTTTCATGCAACAAATGTCTATAGGATGCCACTATAATTTTTAACACACTTTGTTGGATGCCACTATTTCATTTTGGAATTGGATGTTGCTACATTTTGGATGCCACTAGATTTTATTTTTGGGTCTAGGTATATATTTTTTGGTTAAATGTTTCTGCATTTTTTGGATTGGATGCTGTTGGAACCCACAATACTAAAATGGGGAAGGTATGAGTCTAGTTTTGGATTAATTAGGTAGGGTTGAGTATGGGAAAAGATACATTAGGTTGGGTCATGTCTGATGCATAAAACCCACTTAAACCAACCTAATATGACCCTACCCGACCCCCATATGTTCGGTTGGTTTGGGTTAACTGATTTTGAAACATGATACCCCACCTAACCTAACCTATTTTTTTAGTTGGTTCTGGACCAGAAATAGCCTCTACCCCACCCTAACTAACCCAACCAATGGACACCCATAAAAAATAAATTCAATTTTATATAAAAAGGCACAATTTTAGTTATACATATCACCTTGTTCATTAGATTGTGGTGAAGATGATTCTTACACAACACAAATTACAGATGGATTTTTTTAATGTTTGAAAATAATCCAAATGGGTTTTCTCAGTTTTGATTATGTCCATTATGATTTTTATTAAAATGTCATATAAAACTCAAAACAATCACTTTGAGTCATACTGGTTACACCATGCATCAGATTGACATGTGATTGATTCCAGCACATAAAAAGTGACTTAGGGATCATTTTTCTAAAGTATCAATATAATTGGAATGTGTTTGTTCAGTTCTCTATATTTCACTTATTCCTTTTACCATAATTAGGGTCATTTTTTAATAAAACGCCACACTTTTATTCATATTGGTCAAACCATGCATTAGATTAAGGTTCAATTGATTCCTACAAATCAAAATTATTGATAGAACATTTTCCTAATCTTTTAAAACAATGCTAATGTATTTTCATGGATTTTATTTTGTAACCTATTTTGTTTAGTAAATTTAATTTCATCTTAAAATAAAAAAGACACATTCAGAGTTATACCAGTCACATAATGATTTGGATTGATGTTTGATTGATCCCTATACATCAAAAATGACTTATGGATCCTAATCCTAAAGTACCAAAATGTTGTAAGGTGAACTTCAAAATACAGTTACTAATATGAAATTTACTAAATGACAATGATATAGTATTATATTGGTTTCATTTTTATTATTACATTTGTTTACCATGTTCCACCAAATATATATTTTAAAAAAAACAACACAAAAAATTATATATCATTATTGAATAAATTAATAACGGACCTAAACAGAATTTTATAATGCAATTAAAAATATAAAATTAAATTACAAAAAAACATAGATTGTCTTATCAAATGATATTGAATAAAAAAAGAATAAATTTATATTTAAAGGGAATTATACCTACACTTATGAACATACATGTAGCGGGATGACTTAATTACTTCTTATCTTTCTTATTTTTCATGTCATGACAATAATATTAATATCATTTTTTAAGGTTGGATTTTTTTTATAATAAAAAAATTATTAAATAATGTCAAAAATAAAAAATATTATTTTATAAATAATTTTTACACTGTAGAAATTCAAATAAAATTTACAATACAACATATAACTTATATATATATATACATTAAGTAGGTAAAATTTTGACCCATAACGTTAGTTGAATTATGATTGGCTAAGAATATGGAAACTCATAATAATTCACCAAATACTAGAAGAATTTTGATGTAGGTGTTCCAGATTATGTATTCACAAAATCCAAATTCACATTCACAAAGTCTTGGCATCACCTCACTCATGTTTTCATAAGCTATGACACTGGACCTTCTCTTTCCCATCACAACTCTATAGCTCATTCACTATGGATAAAGGTGATCCCTCTTATTATCTTGATTGATGGGCATCGTTATTGGGCATGTTATAGGAATTCCAATACATGTTGAATGGTGCACTAAATATAATATATGGATGAGAGATATCGGTGGAAAATTTCTCTACACCCAGAACACTTTTCATCATAGATAAACATTGTAGGGAATATATTTTTCCACATATTGAAATTTTTTGTTATAAATGATGAAATTAATAATAATTGATGAATTGAAATCAATATGGTAAATAATATATTCTTATATGTTTTAATCAACATAGTTAACAACATTTTTTCATGAAATTGAATGATATATTTGGGGTGAACAGACGTCCAGAGAGCATCCATTTCTCCCTCTATCATCTTATAATATGTGTACCTCAAATCATGTTCCAAAATTGGAATTTGTTAGGATATTTTTTAATATATAAATAGAAAAATGTAATGGCCTAGAGATAGGCTAAGATCCTAAAATAAACTAACATTAGTGTTCAATAGATCATGACATCTTGAGAATCCTAACACAAATTTTATTCAAATCAGAGCTATGTTTTGTAGAAAACATGAGTTAAAATGTTTCATATGAATTTATTAATTGAATATATATTTAATTTTAATTTAATAACCATAATAAAATTTCAATTCCCTCAAAAACTCAAAAAACATTGATACTAAGTTAACAGATGAAATTCAGGACCAATGATTTGTTATGAAGAATTCTCTAAAATCAACTTTCCAGATAATTACACATTTTATTTAAAATATGAAAATCACATTAATGATAATTTTAAAATAATTAGTTATTAAAATTTTTGATTGTGAAAAAATTAAAAATATCCATAATATATACAAATTGTCAATTCTCGGGTAACCACCTCATCCTAATAACATCTGAAGCATTAGTTTTTTAGCACATCTACTAGGTTAAATTACATTTCTAATAAAAAATATCAACATGTGAGAGAATGTGCCTATGTTTTCATAGGTTTTAGTTATTTCTAGTGTTTTACATTATTTTGAATTACCATTGGGGGTACACCATAGTTGTTATTTTTTATCATGTTTCTTTTTAGATGTTGTTAATTGCTTCACTTCTAGATGCATGTCACAATGGATTACGATATGCTGAATAGTTAAAGGATATTCATCCTACATTTGTAAAATCAATGTTCATCCATACATTCATGAGATTATCAAGGAGGGACAAAATGATGATTTGGTGCTATAGAAAAAGGTAGTCAATACTCAGGTGTTCAACTTTGCAGAAGATTGAGTTATAAGGTTTGGAACCCAGATTTGTGTCCCATCAACACCAGAGCTGAAGTAGGAAATTTTAGATGATGTGTATACCCCCAAACATCTCTATTAATATGGGATTCACTATAATATATATAGATCTGAAGAAAAACATGTGGTGCGAAATATAAAGAGGGAGATTGTTGAATTTGTGTCTCAATGCTTGGTATACTAGAAATTCCAATAAACAATATAAGTGCAATTGTATAATTCAACAATTTCCAACACCGGTATGGAAATAAGAATACATAATAATGGATTTAATCCTAATATTACCTAGGAAAAATAATGTTAATAATTTCATTTCGGTGGTAGTTGATCACTTTACAAAGTTTACACATTTCATTTCTATCAAGGAATATTTTCCTCTTGACGAAGTTGTTATGTTTTACATAGTAGATGTCTTAAAATTTAATGATTTTCCACTATATATATTATCCAATATAGATATTTTGTTTACCTAAGGGTTTGGGAGAAGCCTTTAGAAATAGTTGGTTATACAAATCTGTTTCAGCATTTCTTATCACCCTCACGGCGATGGTCGGTCTAGGAGAACCATCCAAACTCTTAAAGAAATTCTAATATCCAACACAATAAATTTACACATAAGATAAAATTAAAACCTTCAAATAATAAAGCTCTCATATAATAACAGCTTCCATCGTAGCATTTATATAGACAAATATTACGATTTTTATGGAATGCAGTGTTGAACATGGACATTTTGAGATGACATTTGAGAGTGGATTCTGATCGAACATTATATTTTCCATGACATGATATATAATTTTCAAACATTTAAGAGTCACATGAAATCCGTGATAATTTAATAAGGGTTCCATGTATACAATCATTGGTGAGACATTTATATGGATGTTAGAGATAAGTTGTTCCTCTAAATATCACCCTGGGAGATAGTCATGAGGTTAGGGAAAAATTTAAAGCTTAGTCCAAGATACATCATCCCCAATGAGATCCTTGATTTCTTCGAAGTATTGTCCTACCGATTATCACTCCCACATAACCTACCTACAGTACAAGACATGTTACATATATCCCTATTAAGAAATTACATACCAAAACCCTCATATGTACAGAATTTTATAGTGATAACCTTGGGAAAATACATTTCATATGCATATCAGCCAGTAAATATATTATATCATCGAGACAAAGTTTAATTAAATAAGACCAATTGCCTTGTCAATGTTTTGTAGAGAAACCATAAGATTAAAGAAGCAACATGGGAACTACAAGTGGAGATAAAATATGAAATTCCATAATATTTTTTCACCTTATCATGTAATTGAAAATTTCATGGGAGAAATTCATTATTGGAGGAATAATGAAACACCATTTGTTTTTAATATAGAAAACTATGTTCAATAGCTTATGAGACATGAACCAACGTACTGAAATGAACCTTTATTGTTTAAATAAGAACATTATAAACTAGTTATTAAAATTGAAATAAAAAAACAGATTAACTATTTTATGGAATAAATATAAATATAATACCTAATTTATTTGTATTTTTAAACATAAAGTAATAAGTTATGGTTTTTTTAATAAAAGCATTTATTCTAAAAAAGATTTTTAATCTCATTAATGAGAATTTACTAGAAATACTTTTTTTAAGAATTTGATACATTATCGATAAAATAAACATAATTTCTGAAATAATAATTTCATCATTAACTTGGATAAAAAATTTAAGCTTTTTGGAAAATATAAATTTTTGTATGAATATTAAAAATAAATATTTTTTATAAAATTCTGATTTGTTTTTTAAAAATTAATCCACAATTCTTTTTTAAATATTTTTTCAAATTATAATAATTATTATTTAGTTTTATTTTATCCAATAAAATTTCATTTAATCATATTTATACAAGATTTTACTAAATGTTTTTTTGGGCTTTATAACACTTTTATTCTAAAAACTACATTAAAGTGCATAATGATTCTCCATTTTTATATAATTGAAATAAAACCTAATAAAAATGATTTAAATAAAATTAATATAATATATATATATATATATTAATTTAAATAAATTAAATTATTATTAATTGAGATATAGATATTGTGAGATTATCTTTTCTTAAAAAATGCATTTCTTAAAGACCTATTTTTTTAACGTATACAAGTTTATTTTTAAATTACTTTATGCCACATCAGTAAGATGAGTGTATAAAAATGGATTACATATTTTTAATCATAATAATTTTTATTATCCAATAATTTCATATGAAATTTTAACCAAAATAAATAGTAAAAACAATAAAAATTATTTTACATATTAAAGGTAAAAACGGGTTTATCGAGGATATAAAATAAAAATATAATCATTAAAATGATACAAAACATATCTAATTACTATTTTATGCTAATATTTTGACATTATATATTCTAAGGTTCAATTAAGATCCATTTAGTGTCCTTTTTCCATGATAAAATCATTACTTTATTTCATTAATTTCAAAATTTATGTGTGTGTCCTCTCCTCCACTTATAAAAGTCAATCTACTCTTCTATAAATTACAGACTTACATAACCCATTTTATATTCCAATACCTATCCAAATCACTTCTATAATTCTCTCTCCGTATCCTGGATGACTATAATCTAATCATAAATCTAACCTAGTATTTTTTTAAACATAAATATGTTGTTCGATGGAGATGTAACGTCATTAAACAAGTGTTTTGTTTTATTTCTTATATCACATACATTTTATATTATAAAATATTAATAATATAATATCCAAAGTAAAATATAATTTTATTTAATATGTTAAGGTAAAGTCTTACATCCATGTTCTTATCCCTCAAATTGGATACATAATCATTGATCTTGTGTACAAAGAATTACATCCTCATAAATCAATGTAATATTTTTCATAATCGATTATCATGGATGGAAAAAATAATGTTTTTAATGTTTAATTATTATATTTATGATCTAATTGTGCATATTTAATTATAATGTAAACTACACATTCTTACTATCAATTTTGTATGGAATATGATAATATCACTCATGTGTAAGGTGGATTATCCTCTCGTGAAGTGATGTGATTAATTTTTCACTTAAACATTATATAGATGGTGATAAGGATTAATTTTATTTTTATAAATGATAATAATGAAATTATAAAAAATATATAAAAAATATATATTATATAATTTCTTACCTTCCATTACATTTAATAAGTGATAAAGTTCTTTGTGTGAATGGATGAGTGTCCCCTTGCGAAGAGATGTGATTCGTTTTTATTACCGAACCACATAGATGGAATGTGAAAGGATATTTTAAGGAAAAAATATGTTATTTATTATATTATTATAAAAATATAATGACAAAATAATACTTATATTCATTCAATCGTGATAGTTGAGAAGTGAAAATGATACTCTTGCATAAATACGACATACTGTTTTGATGTTCTTAATGTAGATATTTAATCATAACCATGATTAATGGTGAGTTTAAAATGTTAAATTTAAGTATAAAAATAATAATTATTTAATTATTACTATTCTTATTATTATTAAATAATAATCTTTTGGACTATAGTAATCTTGCCGATGTGGTTTTGGACATATAAATAGTTTATTTTTAAAACGTCTGACATAAAATTAATTGGTTATGTATTTGAATTAGTAATAGTGAAAAATATAATAGAAGTAAGAAATAAAATTAATTAGGTTCTTAAGGGAGTAAATAATAACCATAATTTTAATATTTAGGATTATAAATAATGTACATTACAAATTAGGGTTTAGGTAAGGGATATCTCCAAACTGTCCTTTCCTTTAAGTTATAAACGTTCTCTCCCAAAAACAATTTATCTCTCCCTTTAATGTTAAAAAAATATTTTAAATTCTATATATATTTTTCCCACATAAATACCTAGCTTATTTTCCATTACATCCATAGTTAAATACTTTATTTATGATAATTTTTCAATTTCCTTAATTCTAAAATTTCAATTGATTATGATTTGTAGCAAGATTATTAAACCATTTTTCTTTCCATGGGTAATTCTTATGTTATGCATCGAGATTGAATCCTAAATGTGGAAGACATATATCATGAATATGTTATTATAGTTACACCCAAATAGTACTCCAATGCATTGGGTGAAGAATCATTCTCATGAGGTATCGTGTATGAGCTTAGGGAGTAATCCTAATCAATTTTGGGACTTTTACCACAATGTGATATCCTATTAGAAATTATCCATAACTCATTTTTTTTCCATGTTATTGATTTCTTAGAAATATCCTATGACTCCATGATCTTATTATACCATGTTCTTTATGTTACTCATCCATGTGATTCCTCATGATCCCTCTCTTTTATGATATAATGTGACACCTTTAACTCACAATTTATGTTTTTTGTCATGTTTGTCCCCTTGATGGGTTGTTCTAGATCACACATTTTTTATATATCCTATAGGTTATCCCATGTACATTTAGGGGCTCGTTATAAAGAATAAAACACGGATTCAATGTTTTCCGTTCTTCATGACATAATATGAAACTAATCATCCAAAGGAAATATGCCTCATTGTATTTGGGATAGTAATTGTAGGATATTTTTTGTTCAAAACTTATGTAATAATATGTGTAAAAGACTTGGGTCACTAGAAATATAACTTAACAAGTTCAACACCAATGAAAAAATTAATAATATTTCCTTGAAAATAAGATACATTCTATGTAGAATCTTGAGCAATACTTTTCAATAATTAAAATTGGATACGATCATCCGATATTTGAATTCATCAATGAAAATGATAAATTAAAATGGCTTCTTTGAAAACTATGATTTTTTTTATAATTTTCAAATTCTAATGGAAGATATATGATATGATGGGTATGATTATAATATCAAATTCTCAAAATCATTATTTTATGTTTGAATTTTAGGCAGCCCATTTTATAAAATATTGAAATGAATTATGTTGGATATTGGAGGATTTATTAGAGAAAGTGTGGATTGGGGTCACATATATTGAATTTTTTTTTGTGTATATCAAGGTTTTGGTTAATGTCTCATAACCACTTTTGAGTGACAATTTCATATTTTTGGAAGACTCAAATGATTTGATCTCATTTGTACATGAAAAAATACTTATATATTTTTCTTATTTGTATATATTAGTAATATTGAGAATGATTATGTCCCTAAAGTGGTTGATAGAGAGATTAATATTTTCATGTAGTATGATCTATGTATTTGGGACAAATCATTGGAGGTGTTTTGTAATGGAGGTGAAGAGACAAAGAGGTATATGAAAACATAATATGGTTGTATGTAAGAAATATGTTCCTGATCAAAATAAATTCATTAGGCCAGGGCTGTAAAATTATTTTTTAGACTAAAGAATTCATACGTGGCTAAAGGATTTAGAGATTTCAACTTCCCAAATTGTTTCTAGTGGTTTCGGGAACACCTTTTGATGTCTATTTTAAATTTTCCACACTGGTCACCAACACTGCAACATGCTTTCCTGCAACTATTAAAGGAAAACCAATAATTCCTTCTAATATAACAAGGATATGTTCTAACACTCTCGGCTAGGTGGTAACTTTGAGTTTTTTTCCTCATTTTTTCTTATCCAAGTTAGCTGTGAATTAGAATGAGACTATGATGGATATCCCTAAAATACATTAGATATAGAGGATGATAGGTTGAGGGGAACTCAATATTAATATTTCTATAGTGGATCCCAGCTACTCTAAAATAATTATAGAGGCTACAAATGATATTGAGTTTTACTCTAGAAGGATTAAAATAGAGGGGGATGGATCCAATGTTTATTATATAGAATAAGATGTTAGTGGGATCCAGACCCTCCAGTCCCAATAAAAATCTTAATTTTGAACCTTCTTGGGCATTGAAACCCAATATAGTATATACACTCTGATGTCAATGTATTAATGTTTCCCTGATATGATTTTTCTGTCTAAAAACATATTGTATGTTAATGACATGCCCAGTTTTCAGACAATTTTTTATCCTTGGGTGACTTTTGGTTTCCTGAAATTGTCACTCTAATGGTATGTGCCTTATCAAGAGGTATGATATGGATTTCAGGCTCAATATTTTTTCTTTCAATCACATTTCTTCCTATATTCAACATCATGATTCCCTTACATGTGATTTTTTGCGTTTATGTGAGTGTACTTTGTAGAATGTTAAATGATTGTCCTTATAGATTCTCATGTCATTATAGTAAAGTCTACATGGTCTCTTCTAATAGGTGGGTACATTAATGATATCATGTACTAGAATGAAAAGTGAGTGGGTGATAGAAGATCATGTACTTTGATGCTCAATTTACTAAAAGAAGTCGATAATATAGGTATTTCTTATCTAGGACACATAGTAAACACTTTTACCTATTTTCAAGGGAGAAATGTACTCTCATAACAGAGAATTTGTATAGATTTTTATGTTACATTGAATGGATCATACTATTTATGTATGCTTTGGTGTCCTATATTTCATTAATTGTAATGGATCACTTCACCATCCAAATTATCTTTTTTTCAGAGTTTAAGAACATTAGATATGAGTCTATACATAGGATTAAATGTTTTTGGAATACTAAGGTGGATTTTTAGGGGATGATCCCTTCACATCAGATATTGTGTGAGTCGGATATCAGGACTAAAATTTTTCCTCTGGCTTCTATGATAAAAATATAAAGTAATAATATTCACCCTAAAAAATCACTACTTACCCTACCTAATTTCTCTTTAAATACCAAATCTATCCTAATGTAAATTCATCCCCACATTTTATTTCATTCTCTATATTACTAATGACATTGTATCATGGTGAATAATAAAACCAAAAAATAAAAAATAAAAACCCCATATATTACATTAAAAACAACCGACCGAAACATGAAATATCAATTTCAGATCTTCCTTGAAATGGAACATCATGATATCATCCCATGAAAACCACAATAACCAAGACATTGGTAAAATGAATATCACGTGTCCATAGGTAGTTTCTATGAAAATATATAGCACACTACATCAACCTATAAATGATGGTTAGATATCCATTAATGGAGGTTCAAGATCATTGAATGAATAAAGAAAAATAAAACACAAATACATCAATGGAAAGCCTAGTTTTAACAACCTGTTTAAACTCTATGAGTTGGTATTGTATGTTTTTAAAATATATGTTGAAATATGTCCAAAATGGATGTTATAATTAATGAAATATGTTAAATAAAGAAAATTGGTGGTTTGGAAATATATTTAACGTCACCCAAGGTTCTTTATTAACTATAATTTTTTTGAGATAGTCAACTTAGTGTTTAAAAGTTGTTGTGTTAGATTGTTTCTCAAAAAAAGTTGTTTTTTATTGATAATAGGTTTAGGAACCAAAGGAAAGAAGTTTGGAAGTCATCTGGAAGTGGAGATAATTGAAGAGGGCTGGTGGAGTCCAACAATATCATACCATGACCATCATGATGATGAAATAGACACAGGTCATAGACCATGTCATGGAGAAGATTGTGTTACGGTAAAGGTTTATTTTCAAAAGGGTCATCTCACAGTAAAGGGAATGGTATGAATAGTTAATTGATAACCAAATATATGACCTATGTAAGGTTAAAATGTGAAATCTAGAAGTTATATAAAGGTAACTATATAATTTGGAAGATATGTAAGGTTATTTTCATGGTTCCATGAGCTATGTAAAGGTAATGGATGAAATGTAAATCTATTCTAGTAATTATACTAATATTTCATAAATAATATAGAAGTAGACCTTGATAAAAAATATGTTTTCATCAGTCATTGTAAGATGCATTATTAATAGTGTTAATTGTATCCATAGTCAAACAATTGTGGATGATCTTGAGAAAAAATAGTTTGTAAGGGATCACCAAACCATTTTACCCTGGGTTGTAATTTGTTAGATTTCCCATGAAAAAGGATGATCCCTAATTTAGGAGTGTATCTACTCATGGTGAGTTTCATGCATTGAAGTTGAATCTAAAATAATTCGCCGGGATTGACCACACTATGGAGCTTAGTGTTTTGGTAATGTGTGTATACTAGTATGAAATGGGAATCCAACCATGGGATAGAGTTTTTCATGGTAGAATTGCACGAGATATTTAGAAATTCATGTTAGAGGATCCCCACATCATGGTTCCCTCACTAAAGGAATTCTTATGGGCATGATAAGCATCATGTTTTTACTAGGAGAATATTGAAAATGACTAGCGTCCAAGGTTCCAATCATTTCAAAGTTTTTTTCTCTTGACGGGGAGCCGCAACATGGTGTGTTTTCAAGACAAATTCCTTTGGATAGGGATTTTTCCTAGAGAAGTTCATAACACATCATTGCAATGGTGGTTATGTAGTTATGATTGTGAGTCTATAAATATACAAGTCCTCAAAAACTCAGATAATGCTTTAACCAATCTTAAATGATCCAATTATCATGTTCTTTAAATTTCAAAAACAATTCAAGCTACTTTAAATGGTGTTATAATGACTATTATATTGTTTTAATTATAAATAAATACCATGACACAAGGACCAATAAAGAAAAACCAAAAAAGTTATATGCATGGATATCTACAAGAATTTTAGAGATTAACGCGTTGATTGGAGTTTATGTAGGAAGCTATTGTCAAGAAATCTCCATATCAGACAATGGAGGTTGATTCATATATTAATATTTTTTCATGTTGAAAGATAAAAGTGGAATCTTTATGGAGTGAATAGTATAGGAATTCCATATTAAAAATTATATGGAAATAGAAACCTCACATCATGTATTCTTTCTCCCATAAAAGGATAACATAAGGAAGATAACAAGGATAAATCTATTATTCATTATGTATTCTTGTAAATCAATAAGAGGTGGAACTGGACAATATCTTTAAGAACAGTATTCTAAGGAGTACAAGAGAATAGATATCAAACATGGATAGTTTTTTAAATATGGAAAAGGTATTCTTGTCAATACAATTGGGAAGGAGTTCGAGATTTATTTTGGAAGAGAAAGAAGATGTTTTCATAGAATAATTCACAATAAATATTTTTTAAGGATTACTAATGAGGATAAAAAATTAATCTACCTAGAACAAGATGATTCATGTATTGATGAAGATAGTATACCCACATGTCTTTAAACTATAGTAGTCATTATCAACTATAAAACATGGTTGATCTTCATCAAAGTAGTGTACGAAGAATAAGAAGGGTTAGCTTAGAAGTTATCTTGACACAATTATGGGTAATAACACCTAACACAAATAAACATGTAATAATATTAACAAATAAATAATTGAAAAATAACTAAAGAAATAGTCACATAACACACCATCTAAATTCATAGGGATAGAGAATAAATGTAAATCCTATAATATTAAACTTCCTTACCACTAGGAATCATCCTTCAAGGAAACAAATATCCAATTATTTTAGAAACAAACAAATTCTACGAACATTAAATAACATAAATTTATTCATTATTAACATTAATTTACGGTTACCAGATCATCCCTATTCCAATATTTCATATTTATTCCTTCAAAATATTTATAATAAAATATAAGTGTAAGTGTAGAATTTAGAAAGTGTATTTGATGAAAATAAATAAGGCTATCCAGCTTGGTCACCTACCTTAAGAGTTTTACAACCCCTTCTATGAAACATAAAAATTAGATTCCACAACAATCATATATATGTAATATTTTTCCTAAGTATCAAATTAAAATAATCAAAATGTTGGCATCATAAAGAAGGCAATAGTGGTTCCAAGAAAATAACTTTTATAAATGATTTATCTACCAAAAAACCACTAACAACCTCTATTCATAAATATAACTACCTAAATCACCTCATCCCATGCTTTTGAGTCGAAATAATTCCTATATATCAATATTTATAACATTCATGGTCATTAAACTCCTTATAATGTTAAAATTTCTTTTCAAAAAATCATGGACTATCACATTAATGAAAAGAAGAAGCATGTATATATAGAACCATACACCAAACAAGAAATTGAGGTTCAAAGAAAATAACCTTCACCACCAGTGGTGAAAAACCATCAATACCTATATAAGATCATGATAAATGAGTAATCAATAGATACATTTACAACTTTTTGATGTGTTTAAAGAATTCATATAATTTCCAAACAATGAGTTTAAATTCATAATGGGTCAAATCAATATGTCATTTCATACACACTATCACCCAATTATTAGTATAAGATAAACATCCTATTTGTTTAAACAAATTCCAACTAATATACAAAAAAATAAAAAATTCCTTGATAGTAGTTGCCAAAAAAACACACATATAGTCAACATTGATCCGTATAAGATTAGATGTGTAATAATAAAACTACACGCAATCATCAGTTGTCTATATATCTAGTATAAACTGTGCAACTCTCCATTTCAGGTGTGCAACGAGATTTAAAGAACATATTAATTAGAAAAGTATTTAAGAACGTTTGTACATATTTGATATGTATAACCCATCAAAAAATAGAAGAATAAAAAAATCAAGTGTTACAATTAGTGGTAAGTATCATAGCTTCATATTTTTAGTTAAGAAGAGTATTAACACCCTTGATCTAATAGTGTATAATCTATGGGTGACCTATTTGTGAAAATATATGTTTCAATAAACATGTTATTGGAATTCAACTTTTCAACTAACATGTGGAGAAAAGTGCTAGAAATATGATTAATTTGGATTCTATAAAATTCACGTATTCCCATTCCTTACAACATGTTAAAGACTTTTCTCGTCTAAAAATTATTAAAGAAGAAATATAAACTGAAATTCTATCATTTAATGAAAATTTGATAATCCAATAAAAAATGGTTCACAAACAGACTTAAAATGTCTTATGAGAAATTTAATGGACCAACCACCATGAATATGCAATGATATTTCATTTTATTGGATTCATAAACATCATGATATCGAATCTTATTGAAAATAATTATTACACAAACCAAATACCTTTTATAATTAAAGGACCAACCAGATAGACCCCTAAATAATCAAATATTCCTTATTTGACAAAAAATCCTATATATAAATCATAGATTCTACAGTTACACAATATATTATTATCAAATTATAAATACATAAAAAAATTGATAATTAAATTTCCAACCCTAAAAAAGGATAAAAGATTATAGATTTAATATATTTGGTTTTCAAAATTTATATAGAATGATAGAAGATTTACCTGAGTTTATGAAACATGCTAATGTGGGTTCCTGGAACAAGAACCCATGATAATATAAAAATATATACTAGAAGGAAGAATAACTCATCTATGGTGCTTAAAATTCTCTACTTAATGAAGCTTGGGTGATATTGAAAGGTATTTTTTTATGCTAGATATATAATCATTGTATTTTTTAGAATGGGAATGATTTTTTATTTCTCACCAAATTCTATATGGGGGTAACGACTTCAGAATAGTTGTTGATTTATCGCATCATAAAATGCAGGTCTCTTGAGGGAAAAAAAGAAGTAGGTTTCTTGGATTCCAAAGGTAGATTGGTAGACCCTCTTTGTGTTTTCAATAATTTTAAATCCCTACGTCTTGTTGTAATGATGTGGTTTGTGGTGATTCTCTAGGCTTAAATTTTTTTGTCTACCTTGAACATTTTTTCACACGTGGTGTAAATATTTAATTTTTTAAGGTGATTTGGTTTATGGAAAATCTAGGAAAATCGCACTAGAATGATTTGAAGAGGATAAAGAGAAATGTATTTCTGACATCAATAATAGTTTTTTATTTTGGTAAATGTTCAAATGTTAATATTTGGTAGTTTAAATATTTTTACTATAAAAAATAATGACATTAATATACTGATGACATGCTTTGTTTTTGTGGGATGTGGAGGATTAAAAACTCATAAATATAACACAAAATATAGATTTTCATTATCTAAAAGAAAAGTAAAACATATAAAGTTAACTAAATCTTTTAAGTAAGATTTATAGCTTAAAGATGTAGTATGAGAACAAGGGTTTTCATATTTCACTACTTAATGGGGTGACCAAATTTATCATCACTTATCTAAAAATCACATTTTCCATAACCAGTTTAAGTATGTCATTATTAGGTTATATATCATTAGGGTAATAATAATTAATAGGCAGGATTCAAAGGATTAAATTGGAAATGGGGAACTAATATAAGAAGTATGTAAAAAATAATTATATTTATGAAGTGGGAATAAGAAACATCATACTAATTTATGTTTGTAAACAAAACCAAAAAAAAAAATCAGAAAATAGAAAACCAGATATATAACATCAAAAACTACTAACCAAAGAATTTAGTATCCATTATTGATCATCCATAAAATGAAACATCAGTATTTCATCCCATTAAAATTATAATAACAAACTAGTGATAAAATGACTGTCACATTTCCATAGGCAGCCACTATAAAAAATTTTAGCATGCTCCACCAACCTGGAAATGTAGATCAGATCATCAAAGATGGTTCAAGATCAAGAAAAGAATAAAGAAAAATAAAACAAAAAGACATAAATGTAAAACAACACAAATATGGGTACTAACGGTTAAATCGTATAAACATGTTATAAGATTAAAAAAATAGAAAAATGAACAAAAAGAAAATAAATAGTCACATAACACACCATACAAATTCATAATAATAGAGAATGAATGTAAAATCTCCAATCATAATCTACCTTACCATTATACATCATTCTAAAAGGTGATAGCTAACCAATTATTTTAGAAACATACAAATTCTAAAAACATTAAATAATAGAAATTTAGTTATTATTAACATTAATTCCAGTTACATTATTATACCTTTTCCCAATATTTCATATTTATTCCTTCTAATTATCTATAACAAAGCAGCAACATAATAGTATAATTCATCAATCTTATTTAATGAAAATAAATATGGTCATCCATCTTTTTCACCTATCATAACAGTTTCACAACCCTTTCAAATACACCTAAAAATTAGTTCCCATATCAACCATATATATATATAATAGTGTGCCTATGTGACAAATTAAAAAAAATCTAATGAGAATACACGATAAAGAAGGAAACAACACAAAATGAAACCAAATAGACATCCCCTTCCCCCAGGCTAAAATCTTCACCACATCAAGCCCGAGTGAAGAGTGAATGAATTTGATAATAACAAACCCTCCCTTAAGAAAATAATTTCACCACATCAGGTTCAAAGAGGGGGTTATTGAATAGAAGGAACAAGGTTAGAGAAGCCCTTCCCTTAGGACATATTTTCATAAAACCAAACCTAGGGAAATAGTGTTGTACTTACCATCTCAGAGGAAATCATGGTGCAGATGTGTTATCAAATGTTGAATATGTATAATGAATTGGTTTCATGGAACAATAGTGTGGGTTTAAATCAATATAATGTTGGAAACACCAAGAATTTAGGAAAAGGGGTATACAATTGGGGAATAATGGTGATAGTTTCATTCATTCCATTATGGGTGTAACAAAAGAAGTATTCAAATCTCAATTGGGGGACTTAGATAAATCCCACAGCATATCAAAAATAATTATTTTTAGAATAATGAATGCAATAAATTCCCTACCTCAATAAATTTGAACGACACTGATCCATGATAATTACACATCGAGTACAGCAAAGTCAAACCCCAAAGAAAATCAGAAGAAATATCCTTGATAATGAAATCATATATACCTAGAAAAAAATTCTTCAAAAATGGCCATATAATATCATAAACATTGATAGGACTATCATATCTAAATAATATAAAAATTCAAGAAAGAAAATGATAAAATATCCCCCCATAATATCATGTTGCCAATAGAAATAGAAGATGGTGATGTTGGCCTGAAATATACACTAATTGAGTAAGAAGATAATAAATAATAAAATAAACACAATTTAATATTAACTGATAGTAGTTGAACACTTATTAAAATGAATTATATAGTGTAAAACATATAAAAAAGGATTAAAACAGTGGAGAAACAATATACAAAGTGGATTTTTATTTACAGAATAGAGTGAAACAATAAGAAGAAGAATCCTCCACTGATGGGAGCTAAGGTATAAGTAAAGTCAGGATTAGAGGAGGGGAGGTAGAGGTCATAAGATAAAGATTCAGGGATGGGGATGGAAATTTTGATAGATGGGGAGGTGGGGGATCCATGAATGGGAATCTATATCTGCAGATTGGTATTGACGACAACTGGTGGTAAGAGGGATCTACAGGTCAGTGCTGAAAATGGGGGTAGAGGGCAAGGAAGAGGGCCCACGATCAGAAGAGGTGTGGGGTGCAAGAAATGTTGGAATATTGGGGCAGGCTGGGGGGATTGAATCTATATTTTGAGGGTGGTGGATTCTAGCTTAGTTAGAGGGAGACGTGGCGGTGGAAGGCTTAGGTTGAGGGATCCATGAGGCGGTGGTGTTCATATGGAAAGGGAGCCACAAGGGATTTTTTTTAGATAAGTGACTTCCTTTAAGCAGTCTCTATTGCTTCTTTTATTGACCACCATTGTATGTCGCCCATGTCTAGTAGTATGAAACTATTTCATAAAGTGGTGGGAAATTTAAGATATATTTTTATGGAATATGCATTGAAAAGTGATTGGGTTTTGTTTATTAATTTTGGATAAAAAATACATTCATATTGAAGAATATACTATAATTAGATGATTCAAGACTGAGGATCATGTGCAGGAATGTGATTATCTAGATAATATTGTAAATTTAATTGACTTTTTTTAACTATTTCCCAAATAATTTGTGCCATGAATCATTATTGTAAAATGAGGGGTTATGGAACTACTGGAAAATGTTGTATTTATGACGAGCTATTTACAATGGGGACCAGTCACAAATTGTCCTGTTGCAGAAATATGATTCCCAAAAGGTAGATTTTACGATGGGTCATATCAAAAACTGTATTTTGGGATGGCAGGGTGGCCCATCGCAAATAATTTTTTTTGGTTTTATTTAATGAAATTTTTATTATAGACTGTGAGACTAGTTGTAAATAATAGTTGTGATGTTCCACAAGACACATCATAAATAAGTAATTTTGATGAGTTGTAGTATAGTCGCAAAGTAGATTAAAATTAAAAAACATTGAAGATAAAAAATATACAAAAACATAAATATAATTTAAAACAAATTATATATAAAAATTTATACATATGAATTTAAAAAATATTAGACCAAATATTTTCATTAAAATTATAACATAATAAATGTATGTATAATGAATCAATCACTATGGAGGTGGAGGGGAATTCTCAAGGGGAGGAAGGGTCATCTAGAAGAGGAGGGGGAGGGAACTATGTCCCTACACCCTGATCCAATTTTCAAATACACTCTGAAATTTGATCATGTTGTTGCTCCTTATATCATCACATCTTCTTCTCCTGCGGATGATGTTGTTGATAGAGCTCTTCCTGCTCCCTATGCATTGTGTCTATAACCTTTATCTGAGCTCATGGTTTCTTCTCATACTGGGTAATTGATAATGTTGAATCTACAAAATCTCCCCTTGAGTTGGACTCCATCCATGTAGCAATAGCATAAAAACTTTCACACATCAATCAAGAATTGATACCAAGAACATGTTACAGGGTTTCGAATAAAAATACTGATGTTCCTAGTCAAAAAAAATTCAATGAATCAAGATCAAAATAATGATTTCATCTTTTAATAGATAAATTATTGGATTTGTTCCATGACACCAATGACACTATGTTTTTTGAAAGAAATAGACAAAATAATCTGAGTGGAACTAGAAAATACCTTAACACTTTAATAGGAAACCCTCCAAACATCCCTTGTTGAGCCTCTTTTTACCTCAATTGACCACGTTATGGTTAACTAAATAACAACCCATTTTCACCATAATATAAGATGTAGTAATTTTCCTAAAAACTCAGTTTTCTATTTATTTTTATTCAATATTATGTGGATTATTTATTAGAATAGGCACTGATACGGCTTTTTATTATGAGCCCTTATGTGTTTGGAATAAATTTTTTGAAATACATTAAATATATTAAATATAAAGTGCATGCGGTTTTCAAAAAAAAAGGTGTAATAACTCCTAGATGGGTGTTCAGATAGGAAATTAGTGGGCACCATTGAGTTCAGAATGGTGGTTTTATGCTAAGTACAACTTAACTTTGGTCAGTGTGGGTCGTTTGTGAAAAAAAATTCACAGGTGTGAAATTAATAAAATAAGTTATGTTAAGAATTCATTTTATTCTATTCAACGCGGTGACATGATTATTTCTAACTATATGACTATCTAAATCGTCACAGGTTTGGCTGTTAAACCTTGGTGACCAGGATTCCGTTGGAGGATTTCATTCTTTGTCGACAATAATGGATCAAGAACAGATTGTAGATCATCACACCAGTGGATTTGGAGGATCTCACCAATGATGAAAATTTATATGTTCCTCATCAGCGATTGACCTAAACTAAAAGTAGAATGCTTTTCCTTGAAATTTGTATCCCGTTCTTAACCTGAACGAATGTGCATTAATTCAAAAAACATGAATTGATACGTGCTTCATCTATAGATTCCAAATTGATAGAATTTTTTTTGTTTTATTAATTTATCCCTCTTTCATCGTCCTTTATGCAATAACAAATTGAGGCCAAATGAATAATGGGTGAGGCTTGTTCTTCACTTTTATATTTTGTTGATTTCTCCCTCATTTTTTAGGACGTTCATCATGGGAACTACCATTTGCCCATCGTTCAACGATTACTCGGTATTAGATCATTGTGTGACTATTTTTTGGCACAATATATTGATACCATAGATGTGGGTTGTGATCGGTGATGTGATCAAGGTGAGATGATGGCGTCAGAGTAGATTTGTGGCACCTATTCAGCCCAGTTTTGATGCATGACAATGTATGGTTCAACGATGGATATTTATGAGCTGATTTGAACCTAAAATTTATAAATCTGTCTACTATAGGATTTGAAGAACCCCAATTTGCAGGTTCTGTCTAGATGATATGTGTTAGTGGTATAAAGATAGACATGGAAGAGATCCCTGATGGATTTGGAAAAACTCGAGCAACACAACCTGTATTTTGGGATTAGACGTCATGTGGGACTCTTGGTTGAAATGCTAGGGATCCATCCAAAGATAAGGATTATATAGTGTGTTTCCTCTATCACATGGGGTGTGAACCTCTCCTTTTGACACATTGTGTACTTCTGAAGTACCTAGACACAAGTTGGAGTACATGGGAATAGACACGCCTTCTAATCCGACATAGACATGTCCAGGCTACATGAATAGGGTACCATGTGTCTATACACGTCATGTATCCTCTTCTAACACATGGGAAAAAAATAGGATAGCTTGAAACATCATTTACCCCTAGTACATGGAATGTACTACCTTCACGAGTGATTGATGCTTTTTTTCATAGTTTGGACCATTATAGGTTTAGTGTGTTCCCTTGGTCATTTCCCCGAGGGTACAATGTAGCATTACATAAACATAACTAGATTATGATCCCCTATAGAGGTTGAGTCTTAGATATAGTTCTGTTTTCCCTCTATGATACCGGAGTTTGATCCTCTATCCACCATAGTTGTAATTTTTGGATTCAACATAACTTCATTAAGAAACATGTAAATCCCCCATCTAGCATGTCATATCGATAGGGTTTGGGGAATCATTAGCATTCAATCCCCTATGTAGGGACTCAATTCGGATTGGATTCATGGTGTCCCCCAGTGGTTCTGTGCATGACACCATATCTATGTATAAAAGTCTTCTTAGACTAGTACGTTCTAATTGGTAAGGGACCAATGAGATGGACTTATTTATTGAGTGTCTCTAATGATAGCATGGATCGTGGATCAAGTTCTTTCAGAATGAGCATTGCTTCAAGAAAAATCTGGTGGTTTATAGTTGTCTATGACAGCCTGATAGTGTGGTGTATCTCTTGAGTATATTAGGGTTTTATTCCTATTCTACATTGGTTTTTTAATCTAGTATTGATAATTAAATATGTGTTTAGTGTTTTGGGGGTTTCTTATTGATTATTATTGTACTCACCCCTACAGGGAATTCTTCTGCATAATTTGTGTCTTGTGTATATGTAGACCATTTTGTTGTTGTCTAGAGAGGATAGGGAGTGGGTGGAGAATAATTGGAGCTTAATAGAGATAGGTGTTTATCGGGAGCATACTATTAACTTAGTCCTCACCCTTAGAGTAGGTTAGACTCTTTGTAGTTTTTGTTAGGGGTTTTATTTGACCCCTTTTATATTTTCAATACATTACTATTATACTCTATTGTGGGATCATAGATGTATACATTCATTTATTTCAGTTGTTTTACATTTTAGCATTGTGGTCCTGAAGATGAGTGTGCATGTATGGGTATATTAGGAAAATCTTTCCCAATTGTGGAAAATGGTTACTCAATACTAGTCACTAGCCTCTGGAATATTGGTGGAGGGCATGGGGTAGTAACGGGTCTGGTACCTCTAGTACATGTTATGATAGAGTGGTATTAGCGTGGTCAGTTCTACTTTATGACTGGGGGTTTTTTAAATTGGTTTGGGACATTAGTGTAAAGTGTTTTGAGTTAGTCTTTCAAGAGAGGGATTCCAGTGTTGTTGTGGCTACCGATGTATCCATACAATCGCACATGCATCCTGAACACCCAAATATATTAAAATATTTTCCATTTATAATAAATAAACCTATTTTATGCTTTATACACAATGTTAATCTTATTCTACACAATACTGAATTCTCTTGTGTTACACGCAATAACATGTTTTACAACCATTTATTGGCGAACCAATTTTGAAACCATATTTTGACAATTTAATGATTATTATTTCTAAAAATAAACATTATTATTGAATTCGTACTATAAAAATTAGAATAGGGAGAATTTTTAGGGATTTTTTGTAAAACATTATTTTATGATGAAAAGAGAAAATTACTGAAATTTTGTTTAAAACATCCTTTTCTTTTAAATAAATATTAACGATAAATGATATTTTTTATTTTTTAGATAGTCACATTACACCAATTATAGAATTTTCTAAAAAAAATTATAGGAATCATATTCTCTTTATAATTTAATATAAAAACACAACAAACTTTTCAAAGGTTTTTTTCTACTTTAAATGACCTTTATTCTGCCTCGTCTTTGGGATTTGCGTTATTAATAATTTTCCCACTTATGTGATTTGAATTTTGAATATATGAAATACCCGAATGAAATAAGTATGATATTTTTGTTATAATAAGATCAAAATATCTTTTTACCAAAAAGAATAGTCAAAGTGTTTTAAATTGTTTACAGTGATTAAGATAAAACTAAGCTTAATTAGGGACTACACCTTAATATTAAAGACCCAAATGACCTAAAAACATATAAAAAATCCATTATAAGCCAATAATTCTACCATATACCCACTTAGTTCAAAATTATATGGGTTACTGGGATATTTTTAAACATATTTTCCCTAAATAAATGTTTAACTATGGAGAAGGTCAAAAAAAGAACTTTACATGCATTTAACATTTATATGACCTGGAGATATGTGAAAACATCATATTTTGGGATATGCATATACTTCTAAAATATATGTGTGTTATTGTTATCATAATAATTTATGTATATATTTTATATATGGTTTGGTTACTTGAAATTCTTAAAAACACCAATTTATTGATTATTTAGTTAATAATTAACTAAAATAAATGATAATATAAATATAAAAAGTTAGGTTAATTGATTGAATTATTTTCATTATATTTTTTTTAGATGAATATATCGTGTTAAAAACATGTATCCATAATATATTTAAAATCCAATATTATATTAATATTTTCAAATTATCATTCAATAAATAACATCAAAATAGACATTATTGTTATTTTAATATAAATGAAATTTTATTAAATGATTTAAAATTAATAGAAATATTCAATTCTGTAAAATGATTTTTCAGTATTAATAATTCTCTTATATTCTCTATTAATGCACCAAATATTCTTTTATAATTAACATATTGACCCATATATTGTAAAAATGTTGTTAACATGATTCGGGTTTAAGCAGCGCTTTAGCACGTCACATGCGCCTGTTTTAATATTATTTTCCAAATCATAAGGGAATTTTATTTTAAAAAATTAGATATAATATTAATAATAATGTATATATAGATTCTATTAAATCTCCCATTATTTTATTCTTAATGGTTAAATTAATTATATTAGAAATCTAGAAGCTTTAATAAAATAGTCAAAATGATAAAATTGGTGAATCTTAGAAGTTAAGGAACGAAATATTTAAAATGAACATATTATTATGTGGTGTAGTTTTTAATAGACTATTTTTCCCACTTAATATATTATTTTTCCATTTTGGAGTCACTTTATGTAATGTAGACAACCCATTAATGAATACCTTTTTGTATTTACAAGAGTGCCACTTCCCCTCCACACTAAAAAAGAAATCACTCTACCCCTTCCCCACACCTCTCAAGGAACAATGAATCATCCCAACACTATTCAAATAGTCTCAAAATATTCCTTCCCTAAATATAGTGGCCTAAACTTATTCAAAAAGAAATCCATGGAAGCTTTTGGTGTAAATGAAAAAAAGTTACCCGGTTAATATGTAACACCTTCTCTCAAACTGTTTAGTTTCATTTCCATTCTTCACTCCCTATACTCTTCTTATTATATGATTACATAAAAACCAATATCAAAAAACATACTAGGAAATTTTTATTTTAAGGTTTAAACCTACACATACACACACCTCCATCTTATTGGTAACAAACATACTATTTCTATGTATGGAGAACTACTTCCTCACGAAACAATGATTGTTCAATTCTCATTTACCACCTCTCATGGGGGAAATTATGATGGAAAAAAATATTTATATATGATATAAATTATATTAATAATTTCCCTATTGTTCTTTAATTTTTTTAGAACATAATTTTATTCTTTCCAAGTTGTGTAAATATTATAATTTCATTCGAGGTGTGGACTACCTTCCCCTCAATGCCATATGACTTGTTCATGAAATACATTAAACATATAAAGTATGGTTTCAATAGAACTATATAACATATATATGATACTAGAATTATAATATATATATATTTTTCATTTATTTTTCATTATTTTAAAAAAAACAATGAATTGAAATTATTGTTCACGCGTACGTATGACCTATCGCCTCAATGAATAGTGCACTTCATTTATAATCTCCAAATATTATGGACTATTCTAAATAATTATGTACTGAATATAAAATATAATTTATTCAAGGTTTAAATTCTTTATATGATGAAATAATGATCTAATAAATAGGATAAACATGTTAAAACACAAAACAAACTTAATAAAACTAGTCAATTAACACCTGAAATAGATAAAGAAATTAAAGAGTGTCAACCAAAGGGTAATAAAATGTTGTAAGAATTTAATATTGGATATTATAAACATGATTGTAGTGATGGAATAAGGTAGTAAAATATTTTAAATCACTATACATAAGGATAAATGCCACAAAAAAATGATGATAAAGGTAAGAGATTCTTGTATCATTTTCATTCTCGGAGACATACTTAATTATTATTCCCATAATTTATTATATATGGGTAAAATACTACCACTTTGACATATAATATAATTAATTTTATTATCATCATGTAATTTAAATGTTTTATTTATTATTTATTACGTTTTGGTTTTCCAATTCATTTGATGCTACATTTGTAAGGGATTTTCATCTCACTTCATAAATCTATGAGAATATTTTCATATTCACTACTTAATTATTTTTTTCTTTACCTACTACCCATTTTGATATATTATATCATTATTTACTTTTATTTTGTGATATTAAATTTTTCAATTAATTTAACTCTTTCATTGAACCCTTGACTCAAAATCTTCTTATGTTGTAAGTTAATTTCTTCTCAATTTACATTCCATTGATACTTATATGCTATTATGCACCGATTCACTTTTATTTGGTGTATATAATGAATTTTTAATGTAATATCATGAATTGGAGGAATGTAATATCATGAATACTATTCTTCCCATGATATTCTTTGTTTCATTTCATACCTCTCTATAGATTGTGATTAAAATGTTATAAAGTGGCATGTGACACTTTGGAATGTTTAAAGATTAGTCTCATCATGAAGGTTCTTAATGGTTATCTTTGAAATATCACATACATTTGTGATTTCTAACATTCTTTCAAAACAATCACTATGTTTTAAAAAAATATGAAATTTACTTAAATATCCATATAATTTTTCATGGATATCAATATTTTCTAAACCATATAAATTTTTTCATACGGTGTTCTTTTTAAAAAATTTAGATTCTTTGTATAGATCCTTGAAAGTATTAGATTCATGGCATGAATCTTAGAAAGTAATATATTCATGGCACAAGGCCTTGATAGTATTGGATTCTTTGCATGAAGCCTTGAAATTATTAGATTCTTGGCAAGAATCCATGAAAAAATTAGATTCATGGAATAAAGCCTTGACAATATTAGATTATGGGAAAGAAGCCTTGAAGGAATTAGATTCTTGGAAAGAAGACTTTATAATATTATATACATGGCATGAAGCATTGATAGAAATAGATTTTTTCCATGAAGCCTTGATAGTATTAGATTATTGTCAATAATCCTTGAAAGTATTAGATCATTGGAATGAAGCCTCAGTGGTATATTTTAGATATTAGTAATTATGAATTTACTTCATTTAGATTAAATTATTATTCATCCATGAGATTTTTCATAGACATATCTATGGATACATTTAATTCTTAGTTTATTGATTTATATAGCATGAGTTTTAGTTTCTTGCCTTTTTATATTGATGTTTCCATATCTAGTTACATTAATGGAATGTGTTATAATTTATTTAATTTTCCATATAAATTTATTAATATTGATTCATTATTGATTCCTCTTTACTTACACTTAATGATTACTTGGCCTCACCCTTACTATTTTTCCTTTCCCAAGGATATGAAGAAGAGATATTTGAATAAGCATTCATGGTCGCAGACTATTTCATTTTATTATGTCTCGTGTTGGAATTTATTATTTCTCAATGTATTAGGGGTATCATGTTTGTAAAAACATTTTTGAGGACTGCTAAACTGAATGGACCTTCATGATTTGATTCCATGTAATAATTCCAAAGTAATGTAATAATACATGAGCTCTAGGATTATGGGGTCAGAGCATTACACATCCTATAGGAATGGTTGTGTTTCCCAAATCATTCTGTAGTTGTCCCTCTAGAAATACTCAATGTACATGATATATCTTGTTTTATTTCAAGATGGCTAGACATTTACAACAAGCAAGGATTATACTATATGATCATGGGGATGATATTCCTAGGGACGAGACCTCAGTGCAAGGCTTGTACCAGAGATAGATCATTTAGGTGGTTCACCAGCTATACCACAACCTATTGAGCTATAGCTAGAACTAGAACTACTAGATAAGGATTCTCATAGGATTAGTGCATTGCATGAGTTTCATTGGTAGTGGACTCTTAGTTTTTGGGGTTATCCAGACTCCCAGGTGGTATAGGATTGGCTAGAGGAACTTACTCATTTTTTTCACCTTGTGAGGACTCCAACCAATCAGATAGTATTCCTTGACGCAAGTCTTCTTTAGGACGCTATGGGGAGATGGTGAAGCTTGGTGTCACAGTCAAAAAATGAGAGATATATCTCCATAATAGATGTAAAGTTTCATTTTGGGGAGTATTTATATCCTTCCACATTGTGATCAGAACAAATGAAGGATATTCTATATCTACAACATGCCATTATTACTGTGGTAGGGTATTAAGAAAGGTTTTCTAATCTCTCATGTTACTCCATTGATATTGTACATTACCAGTTCTTTAGGATTCCGACTTTTGAGTAGGGATTGTGTTAGGAAATCAGGGGTCCAGTGGTATCTCTTAGCATTTAAACCAATACTAGAGTTTCAGATTGAGACTTTTTGGTAAAAATAATTCTAGTAGAGTAGACACCAGTAATGGGAGATATGTGTGGGAACCCAGTAGATTTAACCTTGTCATTAGGTGGATGATGGTAGTGACAGGGATCCAAGTGGGTGTGAGGCTTCATAAGGAAATCCCATGACTCTGGTTCAGCTATGAAAGGCTCTCAAGGTGTCTCGTATCAGCCAAGGTATATACATTGTTTATATTGAAATGGTTGGGGAAATATGGCATGATATTACCCAACCTGTCATAATACTGATCGGTAGATGATCAAGGGACTACCAAGATAGAGATAGTGGTGCGATCAGGGTATTCTGCGGGGTGATAGATGGGTTTGAAGGGAAGGCTAGGTAGTAGGAGCTGGTTTGATATTCAACCTATTACCATCGACATCCCAAAGTGCTCCACGCTAGGATTAGGGAGCAAGTGGGTAGGGACGAGGCCAGCTGGAAGCTATGTACACCAAGGAACCTAAGTCTCTAGGGATGATATGAGGTATTATCTATGACTTTTCTATATTTTCTTTGGTTTATATAGATAAAGGTTATAGTCATTACTTTCATAACATGAATCCTGTTCGAAATATAAATATTCTGGTTAATCTACTGACTCAACCCTTATGCTTGGGGACTCATACTATTTGTGATGTGCTTTTATTACTCACTTCTTATTGAACATGCCAATTTGGCATATGGATAGTGGATAAAGGGTGTGTTTCTAGCATGTACACACTGTGATGTCCGACCGAGTTAACACGCCCAAGCCCCAATAATGTGACTTGTATATATGGTAACTAAGGTACATGGAGGGTAGCTTCATGTACACATCATGTAGTCTCCCACAAATGGAAAAAATTAAAATTACATTAAATTTGATTTTGTAGTATTAAATCCTTATTTTATTGATTGACACATTGTTGTGTGTTTAACAATTTAATCATGGTTTTAAATGATTTAATATTCTCAATTAATTTTTTATTATTAATATGTCATTCTTGTTACTAATGTTTATTTACTAGGAATTAAATTAGTGATTGGGTTCTCAAATAAATAATATTGGATTGTCATTAAGATGAAGAAGGATTAATTTGTTATTTTTTAATTAATTAATTCAAGCACGTTTATCTTTAGTAATAAAAGAAAGAATAATGAAATGAATACTAACCATTTACTTTGTCATATTCATTTCATGTATGAACAATAGTGAGCTTCACAAATACATGTGTATGTGTTGGATTAATTAATTTAAGTTATTTCATTAGTTTTCATTTATTTAAAATTAAATTAAATAATGGCATGGGAGTCATCCCTCCCTCCAAAGTTATGTAGGGAATGAATGTCCAAAGATATTTATGTAATCCCATTTAACCAATCATGTTGTTCCCATAACCTACATGAGAGTAATAAATATTTTTAATTTATAGAGCTTCCCAAGGCATGTAGAGGTGGTTCGTGATGAAAATATAATGATTCCAACCTAGGTGATACCTAGGTGCATAGGTGGAATTCTATAACTCATGGAAAGACTTGAAATATGAGTAATTTTTCCCATGGTAAAAGTTTTATTTTATGTCCGCTCATTAATTCAACCATTATATAAATATAATGAACAGGTCATTTAGTTAATTAATTATTTCATTCTGTGAAATAAATTATATTATGGATTCAAGACTATGATCACATGAATAGCCGAATTAATGTGAAAAGATGGAAAATTAAATAAATGAATTGTTTGTAAATGTTCTATACAACGTGGTTAATTAATTAACATCCACTTAATATTAACAATATGTGTAAAGGAGAAAAAAAATATACCATTTATTCATAATAAACTAAAATACCTCAATCAAATATTCAGTCAGAATATTTCTTCCATGAAATGATTGGGAATGAAACCATACAACTAAGTGAAGTACATGGACAATATCTAGACACAAAAATTTATGGTGGAGTTCTCAAGAGTGTTTTGGGAATACTTAAATGAAATTATATTGAGTTTAGTGTCTATAGTTTGTTCAAAATTAATTTGGAGTCATGTGTTGAGAAATTCCATATCAGGATTTCAGGATAGTGGAATCCACTCAATGGATCATGGAACTGCAAGTCCATAGTTGGAAAAACCCCCTACAAAATTAATTTATTGTGGTTTTCATGGCCAAAGTTTGGATCGTTAATAAATGTAATGGGGATAATTTCTAGTAGAATTCTAAGGAAATTAGACAATTAGAGTTCAATGGTGAGGGAAATTGAGACTCGATAAAATAGTGGTAGATTTAAGAATTCATATAGTTTATTATGTTTAACTTATTTGGTAATCACGAAAATCGTAAATAATTTTTTTTAATTATAGAATAAAATTAACATTTCATTATCCACACTTTTCCTATGATAAAATTTGGAAAAATATTTCCTCCTAACTAGTAGTAACTTCTAGAAGTGGGTTAGATGCCTTTGTGGTGTGCTATTCAATGAATGGAAATCATACATGCTTGAATACTCGTTGTTTGATGTGTTCATCGATGTCGAGTGAGCTAATGAAGTCTCATGAAAACATGGATGCGTATATAATTCTATAATACCTCGATGGTCTTTACCATGAGAGATCTAGATTTAGAGTAAGCATGGAAAGGGTACCCTGGATGGCACTCATATAGTCATGATCATTGGATAAATTCATCATTTATAGGTTTTAAGGATTAATCTCTCTTATGAACCAATCATCAAACTCATTATGGCATCACCCCCATAGAGCATCTCTAGTTGGGTTGTGAATTTTAATATGAACAGCATTGATAATACAATACTTAATCTTATTACTCTTAAATTCCAAGTAAATAAGGGTATAAAGCATGAACAACCTTCTCTCCTTATAGTGAAAAAATGGTATGGGAGTGCGAAGAGATTTAAACCCAATGCTTCTTCAAATTCTTCTATGGGGATGAAGGTAAATGTCAAAGCAATGTAACATGATGCTATCTATTTTTCATGTGGCTAGAAGGTCCAATAGAATAAAACTACACCTAGCCAAATAAGAAATAAGAACCTTTAGGTTCATTTTTAATTGAATGAAATTTATCTGCTTCTACAAATTGGGTATTAGATACAGTTTGTGGTGCTCACATATTTATTCAAATATAAGAACCAGGTATATTTAAAATTAAGTACCAAGGAGTGGTAGTTATTTGAGTAGCCAAAAAACATAAATTTCTGTTATAACTATTAGGAACTATGACCTCATATTTCCAATCAGAATGATCTTGGTTTTAAACGGATGGTATTACGTGCCTTCAATTACCAAAAAATATTATTTGAGTATCCAGACATGATATGGAAGGATTTATTTTCAAATTTGGGAATAATTTTGTCATATTTTATAAATATATCATTTTTAATGGTAAGGCACATTTAAATAATTTTCTATATATGTTGGATTACATGAACCAAATAATGGAAATTGACTATGATGTTACTTCACATGACTCATACCACACCAAACTTTTTCATCACCTGCAAGATGATATAAAGAAAAATCACGTGACTAAATTATATCAAGATGGATATTTATATTCTTTTGAACTAAAACCACTTGGTGTATGTCATGCATTTTTATAAGGAAATATGACCAAATCCCCATTTAGTGGGAAATGTGAAAGGGCTAATGAGTTTCTTGAATTAGTTCATTACAATGTTCATGGGCCATTTTCTATTGAACAATGGGTGGGTGACCATACTTAATAAATTTTACTAATTATTTTAGTATAAATGAATATGTATACCTAATGAGGTATAATTTGGATTATTTTGGAAAATGGATGAAATACATGAATGAAGTTGAAACCAGCTTTGTAAAAAGATTAAGAAACTTTTCCCAGACCGTGGGGTATGAAAACTTAATCAAGAAATCATTTATTGTATATGGTAGTTTGGTATTTTATCTCAACACACTCTTCATTATACGACTTAGAATAATGGTGTATGTGAAAGGAAGGATCACACCTTTTTGGACATGATTAGATAAATGATGAGTCATTAAATTTTTCTATTATCGTTTTCTGGATACGTGTTACAAAAAATAACATAGGTACTAAACAGAGTTCAAACTAATGTAAGAGATGGTCTACCATACCAATAATGGAATGTAAAGAAACTGGTGTTTTCATACATACTTGAGTGGGGTTTTGAAGCATTTCTTAAGTCCACTCCTAGTAAAAACCTTGCACCATAAGGCACATAGTATATATTTATTGGATATCCTAATGAAACTAATGGATGCAACATATAAATTTTATTAGGAAAAAAGGTTTTGGTTGATTGATGTCTCACATTTCTTGAGGAGGATATTATCACTAAATGAGATAGTGGGAGTGAGATAGACTTTAATGAAGTACAGGGTCAAGATATACAAAATTTAACAATGGAAAAAATTTTATAAAGCACCATGGAAGAAAAAAATTTTATAAAGACACAATTACAGAGTGAATTTATGATAGAGGTTTGAGAACTAGAATGGTATGGTTTTATAGTAACTAAGGATGGTGACTCACTATTAGTTGATAATAATGATTCTTTAAACTACAAGGAAGAAATAAGTGGAACAGATTGTTCCAAGTGGAATGAAGTCATGAATTCTGAAATGGATTCCACATACCGAAAGAAATTCCTCATTTCGATAGACCATCTAGAAGATGTAAATCACATTGATTTAATAAGGTTATTCAAGTAGAAACTGGATATGGATGGACAATTAAGTACCTATAATGTGTGACTAGTTGGAAAAGTGTTTAAACATTGACAAGGCATTGACTACAAAGAAACATTTTCACCAATTGAAATACCTAAATCCATCAAAATTCTACATGAAAATGTTTCTTTTGTGATTATAAGATTGGGAAAATGGTTTTAAAAATACACTTCCTTAATAAGAACCTTCATGAAGATGTCTATATGACAGAACCTGATGGGTTTGAGACTCCAAATGATTCCATCAAGGTATAAAATTTAAAAAGCTCTATTTATGGATTAATATAAGAATCCTAATCGTGGAAAATTAATATAGATGAGTCCATCACATAATTTTATTTCAGATAGAATGAATGTAATCCATGTGTCTACAAATAGTTTAGTTGGAGTGCTGTAATTTTCTTAATAGTATATGTTGATGACATATTACTCATTAGAAATGAAATACCAGTCTTAAAATCTGTTAAGACAAGGTGGAATAAATTATCCTCTATGATGTACTTGGGTGATGCATCATATATTTTTAGGATCAAGATCCAATGTGATAAAACCAATAGGTTTCTCAGCTGAAGTCAAAATACAGACATTAAAAAGATATTGATGATATTTTTTATAAAACATTCCAAGAGGGTATTTTTTTCCATCATCACATGACATTCATATTTATATGAAAATGTGACTTCAAAAACACAAGGAAAGATCATAATTACAAGGAATTCATATACAACAACGATTGGGTTAGTCATGTGTGTTATGCTATGTTCTAGATAAGATGTCACTTATACATTATGTGTGGTAAGAAGATATCAAGAAAATCTAGGTGACTGATATTGTATGGCCATCAAGAATATCATGAATTATTTGAGAAAAAATAAGGATGAGTTCTTAGTTTATAGATGACATGAAGAACTATTCATTTGAGGATATGAGTATGTTAGTTTTAAAAATATTCAAGATGAAATAAAGTCACAAATGGGGTACATATTCACTTTGAATGGAGGTTTTGTGAGCTCAAAGAGATCAAAGTAGGTTATGGTTGCATATTCTTTAGTAGATTCTGAGTATATTGGGGATTCTAAGGAAGATAAAGAAGTAGTATGGATGTGAAACTTCATCCAAGATATTTATTTGGTAACTAAATGTAATGATCCTATCACACTATATATTTATAATATTACAGTAGCAGCACTTGAAAAAATCTTGAGGTCACATCAGTGGACAAAACACATACTTCATAAGTATCACCTATTAGGATCTATTTCTCAGAGAGTTGTGGTTGTAGTGAGATGTATTTTCATGAATGAAAATGTGGTGGACCCCTTTACTAAATCATTGACTCAGAAAATACATGACTATCATATGAGGTCTAGAAGACTGGAGGTCATATACAGTTGGCTCTAGTCTAAGTGGGGGTTTTTTAGTTGTTTTTTAAGACAAATTTTTTGTAATTTGATTACATAAATATTTGACGTATTTAATATTAATAAAACTTTTTATTACATATTGTTTGTTTTTCTACATGACTTTATTGTAAAATTTTCATAGAGTATACATTTCATTGATAAGGTCGTACCAATTCCCCACTAGGATGAGAACCTTGATTTTATATAGATATATTCTAAAATAATTTACTATAGTTGGATAATGTACTATGATGGGACACATAGTACGTAGATTGTAAGGTGAGATTACTCATAAATAAATGAGGCTCCTCTTAATAATGGTCTCAATTGGTAATCTCTAAGATAGGAGATCATAAAGAGATACCAACTAGTATAAATTACACATGTTTTTGTGTCATTGAATATTCCTATCTATGAGCATGTGTGATTGTACTTATCCTTTGAGAATATTATTAATGCATGGTAAATCTTTTTTACATAGATGTATTTCGTAAACCATGATTATAACAGTCCATTGAAAAGTTGGATATGTTGGGTGTTTCAGCAGTGACATGTCATTAATGAATATATTGAGGAAGGATTAGTCCCTTCCATATTTACTAAAGTTGGTATCTTATCCATTTGATTGGAATAGAAAAATCTCATTAAATTCCATAGACATAGTGGAACGACGTGTTTATATCAAATAGTCCATGAAAGACATATCAAGCATATAGGATTTTGAAACATATCTGCAACCTGTTATATGAGATATTGCAACAAAGGGGTTATATTACATAGTGATAATTCTTATTTGGTTGTTGATATTGTGAAAATACGTTATTTCTCTTGGTTGTCTTAACCCATTTCAAGATACTAATCTTTGACTTTAGGCAACCCCCACTAATTCCAACTAGATAGAATCCTAGATAATTACAAACTAAGTGTTTTTATTGATCTTAATTAATATTTGTTTGATTTTAATTAATAGAATATATATTATTCTCAATTCAATGGAATATCTTTATTCAATTTATATTGGTCTCATTAATTAAAAAAATATTTAATTTTTGGTATTTGGATAAAATATTTATTGTATTTATTGAATATTTTAATAAATATTTATTTTCTAGATTGTGAATAAACTATTTATTTATGAATAAAATATTTATTCAGTTGTTTAATAATTGATAGAGGAGTTTAAAGGACCAAGAACAAGTATGTTGACAAGTATTAATTAACAAGACCATTATATAATATTTATTATTGTGCATGTTGGTGCACTCCACAAAATAATAATTATATATAGTTATTATTATGTGGCATGGGATTTATTGAAGCTAATAAATTTTATTTAATGTTTGTTATGAAATGAATTATTATTTTAACATAAATCCCAAAAATAAAAATTGGTGGATATGTATATTATGTGGAGCATTAAAAAATTGAGAATATATAGTTGTCGCACACAAGTAATTTTCTCCCAACTCCTCCTTCTCTCTCCCTCTAAAAACGAATTTTTTAAGAGAGATTTCTTCAAGACCAAGGAATAAGCGATCAAAAATGAAAAATGCATGACATTCGACTCTCCATACTAGTACCCGGAGATTAAGTGGTTTTTATCAAAGATCATTGGAACACATATGGATTGACGCTTGAGTGATTCAGTCAATGGATCCTCATAAAGAAACTATGGAAATCCGAAAGGGTCTTTTTATGCAATCAACATTCATCAATGAAGAAATTTCCTAATCCAATGAATTTATTTATTCAAATAATAGATAAATTAATTATAAATTTGATATTTCCTTATCATCTCTACTAGTATTAAAAAAAATTCTTATAAAAAAAATTACTTATCACCCACATTTTCACTCTTCCAATGTTCCTAAAACCAACAATAGTATCCATCTAAACCAAGAACACCAAGGATGAGGCACCTAAACTGTCATCTTGAACGAATACACTCCTCAAGATGAGACAATACACAAATATAAAACCCATCAGGAAGTATTTAGATATAGTAAAAATGAATCCTTAAAGGGCTTACAGCATCTCCATCTAGTGAGATCAGTTTTCATACACTATGTAAACAGGAGGGATTCCTAAAAAATTGGGTACCACTAAAAGTCACATGCAATTGGAAAAATATATGATGTGAGACACTCTGGAGATAAAATAGAAACAAGATACAAAATAATAATTCACATCCCATCCTATCTTCCTAGAAACATAAGGCAGTAAATTCAAATGAAACTTATTTCGTGCCACTAATAGGTTGAATCAAAAATCCCAAACGATATTTTTGACCAACTAGGCATCAAACATTAATGCAATTCCCAATAATACAAAATCCTTATCACTACTCACAATGGAAAATAACAAAGAGTCACTAAGCCCATCCAAAATATAGAATGGTGTAATTAACTAAAGATAAATAAGATCCTACTCTCCTAAGGCTAAAAGGAATAACAATGGTGATAAAAAAATCTAGACAGATACTTCCACACACACCACTGCTAAATGAGACATTCTCACCAATCCCAAACTCAAATAAACCCATTCTTAACCCCAAGACAAGTAGGACACATATGTACCAACAAATAAAAGTCATCATTAGGGCTCTTACTAAAAAAGATAATAAGAAAAAACAAATAAATACCATTAGTAGAATACTAATTATAACAACAAAAGAGAATAACTAACCAAAATGAGTGAAAACAATAATATAATTATACAATTAAAAACCTAAAAAAAATTATTCAACGTAATGAATAATAAATTATAAATTCTGAAATCACAAAATTATGCTCAATTATGCTCTGATACAAACATTTTGTGGTTGTGCTATATAAGATCATCCATATTTAATATCCAAGATCTTATGGGTATAAAATTGGTTTGAATAATCCAAAAATATGGGATTGAAAAAAATTGTTTATTATTGTGATATTAAAATCATAATCTAAAAAACATAAACATGGTTATTCTAAAATAATTTTGTGATCCTAAATGAACAAATGGTATACAACACCATTTAACAGAATCACATGACAATGGTTAAATCATCAACAATGCTTTATAGAACTCCCATAAATATTATTGTATATGTTCAACATGATGATAAAAATAAAAAACATAATCCAAAACTATGAGAATATAATTTCTGATTCAACCAAAAGGTATTTGAAAAACTATAAAACATATTCCAAATCATAAAGAATAATATTAGTAAGAACCAATGAAAGAAAAAAATACAGAAAAAACCAGGGATAACAACTCTTAAATATAATCTTTATAAATAAAAAATATTAAAAAATATTTATCAATAAATCAAGATACAGTGATGTTTAGTATTATAGGTCAAATAACCAAATTATGGAAAGAATTAAAAGCGAAATTGTTATGAAACATTGTTTTCTAATTTTCCTATGAGAAAATGGCAGATCCATCAAGAGTTTTATACTATAAAAGATTAATGGTGTACATGAAGCACCAAATAAAAATCACATATAATAATTTATATTCAATTGATAATGAAATAATAAAGGATCCTCCCCCCAAATGGAAATTGGTATCACCTTTTTCCAATCATATATGCTATTTCTAGACATCGCCATAGTCAAGTCTAAGCCCTCTATATTAGGATTCATAAAGAATAGCTCTAAGACCTCGTAAATCAATCCAATAAGTTCAATAATATATACTCTTATATTTTATCTATATTCTTCAAGTATTCTACAACAATCATTTATCATCTGCAATCGCCTTCCAAGTACACTACAGCTATCCATGTCTGTACAAACAAGACTTGTCTTCTTCTAGGTCCATGGTCGAGCACTTTTGCATATATAAATCAAATATATCCAATATTACATTCCCTAAATAGAATATTAAAACTAGCATTGGGGTCTCTCATATCTTACATGGAATTAGGAGAAAATTTTTGGGTTTCCCTCAAAATTCTCTACTAAGAAATAGGCCAAAATAAGGAAAAGTTCCCTATATCCACTCTTTTTGTGGACCACGAGGACACAACCAAATATAATCTCCTTCTATTTTTGATGTGAACCAGATATTACTACCTCTTCTTGTTTTTTCCCTATCAGTGAAATCGATCCTCCCAACCCTAATAATTGAGTTGTAACTAACTAACTGCTAGAAAAAAAAACACCATACCTGAAATCGAAGAGGCCAATAGAAACAAAGAAGAGTTGGTCGGCACGAATAATATGACAAATGTGTAAAGTGGAAGGTAACCGAGACATAAATTTCAAACAACTCAGCAAAAAATAAATGGATAAATATGATCACACATATATAAATAATCCTACAATTTATTTAATAAAAACAACATATTAAAAAATCCTTTAAATTAGAAAACATTAATATTAATTTCATAAACCCCAACACGTAAATAATTGTGATATAAAATTATCAAGGGGAGATTAAATGAAAATGAATTTTGATCCTTATTTTTGTATTCTTCATCTAGATAACCATCTTCTCCAACATAAAACTCTCTTAAATATTACTCTATATGCTTGTTTTTATGTTTCCAAACGATCCATGAATCATTTTGATCATTTTTTACATTTATTATTCTAATTGTATTATCTTAAAATTATTTTTCCACATGAATATAAGTGGTTTGTGGGAAGAAAGTGTTGTGATCTCAATTCATTGCCTTTGATTCCATCAATGACTTCCATTTAATTCCATGATTTAGGCCTTGATGAGCTACCTTGATTTCTAGGTGAACGATTACTCTATTACTTCCCGGGTGTTATAGAAATCGAGGCTTGCTTCATCAACCATCCTTCTAAACATCAATATAGTTTTCCAGAATGGGTTTTGAAATATGATTGTGGGGTATTCCTATTCATTCATATAGAAATGTTAATATGACTGGAAGGAGGAAAGAGAAAAGGTAGAATCATCCATCTCCATCGGATCCAAGGTTTTTATTATTATTTTATTTCTGCCAATTTTTTTAAAATACCAATGAATAAAAAACAAATTTCTAATATAAAGAGTTCTGAAAAACTATTCTCAATATATTATTCGGCATACGGGTGGGATTCGCTGAATATTGAGCATATTTTGAAAGAATGCCTTCTACAAATACTCATTATCGAAGTCAGTAAATATAAAAACATCTTTTGTAGAAATGAACATAATAAGAAACTATCTAAAAAAGGCCCATATTATGAAAAATATTCAAGAAGTCACTTTTTCTGAAAATTTCCAACACTTAGGTTTTTTTAAAATAAATAATTTTTTTTAATTTTTTTTGTTTATATATATGAATATATATGAAAAATAAATGAAAAAATTAAATATTATTTAACTATTTTTAAAAATTGTCATGGATAATGAATTTAATAAAAAAATATGATTATTTTAAATTTATAATAGTTAATATAATTAATAGATAAAATATATACAATTGGATATTCAAAAACTATAATCATTAATAATCTAATGAATATTAATTATTTTTCTTTTAGATTTGTTAATAAAAAATTTTATTAACTATAAAAGATAAAAAATCAAAATATTATAAATATTATGATTACATATAATAGAAAATTTTTTATTTAATAAAATAATTTTAAATTTTTTTATTGTAAAATAAATTACAATAATATTATCCTTAAAAATTTTTAATATTAAATAATAATTATTCCCATGTATAGATTTCGACAAAATGATTTTTCAAAATTAAAACAAGAATAAATTATATGATTATTTAGTATTATTAAATACCAAAATAACTAGATTAAATAAATTTTTTAAATTTTTTAATTATTTTTTATTATTAAAATATTAAAGATATTAATATATTTGTTATTATAAATGAATATATATTGTATTATAAATTTTCAATAACAAAATTATTATGAATAATTATATTTCCTTTATTAAAAATATAATTATAATTTAATTTATATTATATTAAAAACTTATTTATTAGTAACATAATGAATAAAATTATTAACATCTTCTAATTAGAGACTATTTTAAATATTTTCAAATATAATTATTATTTATAAAAAATGTAATTCATAGTATTTAACATTAATATCATAATTATTATTTATTATTTAATATTTTATTACATTCCTATTATTTTAAAATAAGAATTATTAGAACAGTCAATTTTTTAGATTTCATATGTATTTTACTTATACATTAATTTATGTGAATATTTTATCTGAATTTTAAAACTAATGATTCTAATCAATAATGTTCAGGTCATGAAATTTATTATTTTTATTTATTTATTATATTTTTTTAATTTTAACTATTTCATATATATTTGACCTTTTTTAGTTTTATTTGCAATTTTATTATAGTTTAAATTTTATAGGTTTCCATAGTTGCCTACTAGAAATGTAATAATGTTTCATTTAGGTGACATTGGAAGCCTATAAAATATAAACTATAAGAGAAATCTATCTGACACATAAAAAAGGCATTAAACATATAATAAGTAAAAATATATAAAAATATCATAAAATATGTTCATGGAAAATAAATTCAAGGGTACAAAGTATTGTTTTTTAAAATCAAAACCTTTTTATTTATAAAATTCTTTTATGGCGTACTTTTTTTTAAAAAATAAAATATTTTATTTATTATATTTTAATATTTATGTTATTTTCAATTAATTTTTTTAATAGTTAATGTTTAAATTTTCATAAAGAATTTATTTTTTATATATTTTATGAGAATAAATTTTTAAAAGTTTAAATATTATGTTTTTAATCAATAATGTTTGTGTCATGTAAATTTCTTTTGGTTTTCTTATTTGTTAAGTATTTTTTATTTTCAGTTGTTTCTTATATGTTTAATGGATTTGTAATGATTCATTTAAATTTTTCTTATAGTTTATATTTTTATAGGATTATAAATTCACCAACTTAAAATTTAATAAAATGTTTTCAGAAAATCATGACTTTTAAAAATGACTGTAACAGCAGGTCAGCTGGCCAAATGAGCTCAAATAGCTTTGAAATCATAAGACAACAATTGTAAACTTATTTTTTATTCTATAAACATTTGGTTCGTCAAATAGATGTATAATTTTTCCATGATGATCCGAAACATAGATTCGGTAATTTAAATTGCTACAATTTGTGTTTAATGGTTAAAACGGTGGGAAAAAATCTCTAATTGGCATGAAGTGCTATAAAATCTCTTTTATAGTTACTTTTGACATATGAGATCAATTGGAGTGTCAATATGGTGTGTGATGTGCTCAGACTGAATAAATAAGATGTTTTTATAAAATGATAGTTTTTTAAAATGTGAACCACATAGGGGGAGCTAATGAAATGAGTTCATACATTAAGGAAATCATAGGAAAATTTTATGATTTATTTTGGACTTTTATAATCCTACATCACATCAAGTTGAGCTTCCTTTTCTCAAGATTTATGAAAAAGTACTTTTACTAATTTAAAATAAAAAAAATTATATTTTGAAATTAAAACCATATAAAATAATCTCCAATTGAGATTAAAACTTATAAAATATATATTATAATTATTCTTGTTTTGTTTGATCATACGACCCATAAATCTGATGTGGGATGTGATCTAGTGGACTGAATGTGGAGTTCTAAGAAAATGGTAGTCTTTAAAAATGTGTTCCACTAAGTTTGATCAAGCTAAATGATATCAAATTGTATTTATATTTCATTAAAACTACCATAGATTGGTTTTTTAATTATAGGAACTCATGATGCATTAAATTGTGTTGCTGTTTGACTGATAAGATCTAAAATATAGTTTCAGTAATTTAGAACTCTTAAACATGAATTTTACTACTAAAACCATAGAAATAAATATCCAAATGATGTGAAATAATATGAAAGGTTTATTATATTTATTTTTAATGTGTGAGAGTATATAACGCATGAATCTGATATGCAATGTTCTTGAAATGGAAAAATACGTTGTTTCTAAAAAATGAATGTCTTTGAAAATGGGCACCATGGAGGAAGAGCTAGCCAAATGATCTCTAATTTTTATTAAATAATAGAAAAAAATATTAGATTGATTATTGAATTCAATTAACCAATAATAAGTCAATCCATGGTCTATTTTTTCTAAGATGAATGAAAATAGGGTTTCTGTAATTTAAAACCACAAATAAAAGCATTTTGCTATTAAATACATAGAAAATGATATCCAATTGAAGTGAAATATAATGTAAATGGTATTAGAATTAGTTTTTATGTTTGAGATTATATAGAGTTTCAACCCAACGTGTGATGTTCTCGAATGGACTAAATTAGTTCTTAAAAATGTTGACCTTTAGAAACATATGCCATAGGGGGAGAACTTACCAAATGAGATTGAATTGATATGAAATCACACTAAAACAACTATATATTGTTTTTTTAATTATAGGAATTTGATTATTCATCAAAAGAGGATAATATTAATTATTAATTTTTTAATATTAATATTTTTCAAAGGTTATAAACATAATTTTTAGTGCATTTTATAATTTGAACTCAATTTCTCAACACATTTTCAATTGAGGATTAAAGTAAAAATTTGTTTCAAATAAATTATCTTCATGTGGAATAAATCTTATTAATTATTTTAATTTTATATTTTTGATTTGATTGATCATTTTATTTTAACATTTTTTATTTTTGGATTAATGAATGAATCCCAGGGGAAGATATAGATTTTTGTAAAGGAATGTAGAAATTTTATGGACAAAGCATAATGGGGGATAAGGCCCATAAAAGGTGTGGCCCACAATACAAATCCAATGAATATAAAATTTTAAATATATAAATAGAAAATTTTGGGGATCATATCATTCAAATGTGGATAGAGCTTATTCTGAAATTTTCATGATGATCTAGGCATTCAAAGATGATGATTAAATTTATGGCCAAATATAAATGCCCATAAAGTCATCCCACTATTTCAATCATAACATCCAAACGAGTAAAAAAATTAGAAAATTTTTAAAGTTGACAGAGGAATACTAGAATAATATATTTCTCTTCTATGATTATCAATTATTCTCTCATATGCAATGACTTATTTTCATTCCAAGATTGGGGATGATTTTTGACCTATTTTATGGTCAACATTGAAACATCAAATTTCATTTATTCTCACCCAACTTTTGAATCTCCTAATTAAGGGTGAGGAAATTTATGGTTGGGGTGATGTACCTAAGGATTCTAATATTTCTATATAAGGAGATCTTGGGGAATGGAATTATCATCCAATGATTTTCTTTCAACTGTAATTTTTCGTTTTCAATTTGTAATTGTATCGTCAATTTTTCTCCTGTAATTTTTTTATTCACCATAATTTATTAACAAAATTTCTTCTTCATATTTTTTTTCTTATTATTTTCAAGATCACATAGATACTTTTGAATCAATTTGTGAACTTTTTCACACCAATCCTTGTGAATTGCTTCCCACAATGGTGGAGTGACCATTATTTCATTATTTTTCTTCTTAAATTCCACCATCATGGTCCTACTACCCTCTTTCATTGATAAAATAGAATAAATAGAGATATAACCCTTTAATGGGTTGATCTATGGGAGTTTAAAGGGGATGTATTGGGTGTTATTTCTCAATTGATAATTATTAATCAATTATATATTTTGAGTTCTTCATTTAATGATTTTCATTCTTCTTCTTCCTTATTTAATTATATTGTCACAATTTTTATGTGCTAATAAAATATTTTACATTGGGGTGATCATTAAGAAGATCCTATAAGTTTATCGGTTATTATAACTTGTTTTTATGGTTTCAAACAAATAATTTTTTAGGTTATATTTATTTCCTTGAATGAATTCTTCTCGAGTTAATGAAATTGAAGTAATTGAAAAATTAATTCATAAATTCCACCCCAAGCAACAACCTAGGGTAAACTCATTATAATTAATTGAATTCACTTTTATAATAAATACTCTTTAATAATCTTATCAATTTGAACCAAAGTTTTCCACTTAATAACAAAATCACCCCTATAGAATGTGTGTTTCATTAGGTTACTTCATTTGTGTATGATGATTAGATAACCCATGTTATGTTACAATGAACTGATTACACCATTAAACATGGGTAAATTTTGGCACAACAAAATTTTGGTACTATTTATGGGGACCCATGTATGTACCTCAGATACTTTCATTATTTTCTCACCCAAAATTTTCATTTGTCACCCAAATTTCTCTTATTTTTCCACTTTCTATTTATGTTTATCATAAAAATATCAATTATAAATTTATATCTACTCCAATTGAGTTTCTTCAAATTAACCCCAACATAAAATCTAGATTAAAAAAAATTGGATGTCAGTATTGGGAATCACCTCACATTGGGAGTTTCATTGACCAATCCATGAATGAATACACCACACCCAAAAAGATGTATAATCTTTTGGATGATAGATACTTAAAGGATAAATTTTCATCCCTCTCAGGAATGGTTAATGAGATCAATCATAATTTAGTACATGATGTACAAACTCTTATCCAAATGAATCCCTAAAGCCATCTTGAAAAATTGTTTGAGCAAATGGATAAAATGAATTCAAAAGTTTTATCATTGAGATTTGAAATAATATTAATAGAAATTATTACAGAACCCATGCCCACTCAGGTTTTCTCATCCTTAATATTGATAGAAGATTCTTGTTAACGAGAAAACTATCTTGACGAAATCCAATATGTGACTATTTCCATTCGTGTTAAATCTAATTAAAATTTTTAACCACTAATTCCATAAATCATCAGAGACTTGAAAAACACTAAAGGACCAAATTTAGAATCTGAGAAATGAAATATGGAAAATAAAATGGATTTGTTTAGAAATTTTTAAATTCAACTTAAGGAATGAGAGGGAATCGTTGATATGGGTATAAAACGTTATGAAATTGATTTTATGAATTCGTATTAGGAAAAAATGTATCCATGAGTTGAATATCGTTTATATGGATACATTTATGGTTTTTCAAAAAAACCAATGACAAAACCATTATGAGAAATAAAAAACATAGAGTTCATACCCATTCTTAGAACCCATCTTGGAATTTTGGTGATAGAAACATCAATTAAAATGAAACCAATTTTTTAATGCAATTTTGAAAAGTAAACTGATTTTTATTCAAATTTTCCACCTATTTTTAAATGTGTTAGCCAACCACGTCTCAAATTCAAGGTCGATACATCCTCTCTTAAGCCTTCAGTTATGGGGGACAATCATAAACATTTTTTCATCATTTAATCATCTATTGAATATACTAAAGGGAAAATTCTCCTTGATTTATCATGAAATATTATGAAAGAAATTGGATGGATATATTTAAATATTTTTGGGACTAACTCATTTACTAGGACATTTGTGATTTTTTAGGAATCAATTTTAAAACCATCCATCCAATAACAAGGGTGAATAAATATTAATCAAGTTTAAGTATAGAGAAATGGGGTCCTTAAGATGTTAAAAGTGGGTATAGGATATGATGGGGGTCTAGGTCAATCTAATGACATTAAATTACACACTTTCTGGGATGCAACTCAACTTCTACATTTTTTTGTGTTTTTTTGTTTTTTTTTAATGGAACCCCATTGGGGTTTGCAATGTGATCTAATGTCTCTTGTGTAAGATTTATTATATTCTTCATTTTAAAATTTCTAAATAAATCCCTTGTATTTTAATGTTTAAACCCAATAATCAATCATCCCTGATGATTCTACAAGTGACATGAATTTGAAGTGATTGATTTCTTATTAAAGACTCATAGAAATTAATCTTGGTGATTTTATTCTATGATTTCATTTCAAATAACCTATCCCCCCCCATCATTCCAATTCAAATATCTATCTTCTATTATATTTAAAAACAGAGGTCAGTTTCATTCAATGTTGGGGGAGCAGAAATCATGGATTTAAAAAAAATTATGATAAATTTCAATTCAATGAAAAAAAATTAATTATTTATCCATTAATTCATTAATTTAAATTATGAAATAGGAAAACTTAATTTCAAATAATTTTTAATTCATTGATTGTGTTTTTAATTCACTTTTATGTACATGAGCATAGTTTTTGTAATGTCTAGTTTTCCATTATTATTATTCAATTTTTATATCTTAATAGTTTTAATAAAAATTAAACAATGCATGTTCATTGGATCATGGGTGTATATTTGAGTTATTAAGACCCTTTTATCATAGCATGGGGTTTGGGGTAACATTAGAATCATTTTATTATCCAACGAAAAAAATGAAAACAAATGCATAGAGAAATTTTTTCTACAAATTTGTGGCATTCGACTCTTGGGGATCATGAGTCCACAGTTCTTTACCCAAATTATAGACATAAAACTCTATTTTAGTGCATGAAATTGAAAAAATATATGGTGTTTGTCACTTGGGGATCATGAATCTATAGTCTACTTTCCCATATTTGGTATTTTCATCACTTTGGTGGTTAAAAAATTAAGAAAAAATAAAAAAAAAAGGAAAAACAGAATAATTTGGATACTCATCATAAGGTTTAATTTGATTCCCAGCTAGTGCTTCCATTTTCCCCTTTGAACAAGAAAATTATCCCCATGACTTTTTTGATACACAACACATCATCATGCTTAATTGAAATTAGATGAAAAGTGATGTTGAATTTGATCAAAGGAATGGGCTTGGGCTTGGGATATTCTTATAAACTTAGACTGTGTGAAATTATTTTTATTGGTTTCAATATTGTTCAGCGTGATCTCTTTTGGTGATCATTTTATGTTAACATGTTTTTCGAAAAGGTAATTTAATTTCATATTTTTGAGGTACATTTTGTTCGGGGCTATAAAAACTCAAGTTGGGGGGTGCTATTAGCCACTAAATTAGGATGATATTAATTTTTAATATTTTAATGTTAATGTGTTTTAAAGTCCCTAAACATCCTTTTTAGATCATTTTATTATTTAAACTCATCTTCTCTTCCCATGTTCAATTAATGATTAAAGTGAAAATTTGGGCCCAATCAATTATCTAGTTGTGGAATTAATTTAATTAATTATTTAAATTTTATATTTTTGGATATTATTAATCAATTTTGTCTTAATTTTTTTTTTATTTTAGTAATGATGAATTAAACCCATGAGGAGATCTATATTTTTGGAAATGAATGCAAAAATTTTATAGAAAAAGAATAATTGTCATAAGGCCCATTAAAAAAATTGGGGCCCACAATCCAAGCCCAAGGAAGATAAAAATTTAACTTTAGAAATATAAAATTAAGGGAATCATTTAATTAAAATGTGGATAAAGAAAATTCTGAAGTTTTCATGATGATCAGGGCTGTCAAATACGATGATTAAATGTATGGCTAGATATAAACACCCATAATGTCAATCCACCATTTCGAGCATAACATCCAAACAAATCAACCAATTGTCATGATATTTTGAAATATAATCTAAGAGGCCTGGGTAAATATATTTCAATTCTATTACAATAAATTATTCTACCATATATAATGACTTATTTTCATTCCAAGAGGGGGTGAATATAGTCCTTTTTGTGGTCAACTTTGCAACATCAAATTTCTTTTATTCTCACCCACATTTTGACTGTCATAATTAATTGTATAGGAATTGATTTTTGGGGTATACCGAAGGCTTATAATATACCTATATATTGAGTTTTTGGTGAATGGAATTATCATCCAATGTTTTGAATTCAATTGTAATTTATCACTTTTATTCTGTAATCGTGTCGTCAATTTTTCTCATGTGTGTTTTTCATTCACCATATTTCATAACAATAGTTATTTTTAATATTCTGTTATTTTTATTCTTTTCCATATCATATTAACACCATTGAATCATGGTGTGGAATTTTTCACACCAATCCTTGTGAATTTATTCACACAACAGTGGAGAGATCATTATTTCATTATTTTTCATCCTCAATTCCACACTCATTAGTCTACTTCTATCTTCTATTAATATAATATAATAAATGAGGGGATAAAACTCCAATGGTTTGATCAAATGGATTATAAATGGGATGTATTGGATGTTATTTATAATTTAATAATTCATAATTAGTTATTAATTTGAGTTATTTATTTAATTATTTTCCTTCCTCCTATTCCTTATTGTATATTATCACCACACTTTTCATATGATAATAATATCCTTTACATTGGATTGATAATTAAGATGATACTACAAGTTTATTGGTGATTATAACATGTTTTTAATGATGTTAAACCAATAAGTGATTAGGTTATATTTATTTCGTTTAATGAATTCTTATCGAGTAAATGAAATAAAAATAATTGGAAACAGAATTCATCTATTACACACAAAGAGATAACCCTTGAAAAACTCATTATTTTAATTCAATTCACTTAATTCATAAAAAGTAGTTAATAATTCAATCAATTTTAACCAAATTTGGAAACTTAATATACAAATTACCTCCATGGAATGTTTGTTTCTTTATGTTTCTTCTTTGGAGTCTAAGGATTCGATAAACCATATTGTGTTATAAGTGACCACCTACACCGTAAAACATGGGTAAATTTTGGAATAACAAAAACTGATTATGCATCAATTCAAGGTGTTGTTTTCCTGCGATGAGTAAATTTTTTTTTTAGAAATTTAAACTTATGAAATGTGTGCTTCACTGTTAAAACCATACAAAATGTTCTCCAATTACCATAAAATCATATAATATTTGTCTTATAATTTGTTTTGATATATATGGGTAGATGGAACATCAATTCTACATATAATGTACTCCATAGGAATAAATTAGGAGTTAATAAAATCATTTGGTCCTTCAAAACAAGATCTATAGTGGGAGAGCTGATCAAATGATCTCAAATTGCTGTGAAATTATATGACAACATATGTGGATTGATTTTCGAATTATAGGAACTGAAAACATGTCAAACTGACATGTTCCTTTCCTTATACTGCTAAAAATGTAGATTTAATAATTTAAAATGTAAAAATGTGTGTTTGATGATTAAAACCCTATAAATTGATCTCTAATTGACATGAAATCATATGACAGTTGTCTTTGAATTATTTATGATTTTATTGAGTATACAGCTTGTCTATCCAACTTATGATGTGATCTAACTAACTAAATAATGACTTTTTATAAAATGAAATTCATTCAAAATGTTTTCCTAAGTGGGAGAGCTAGCTGAATGAGGTCATCATTATGTGACATTAAAAGAAAACAATTTTATATTTATGTTTTAATTCTAGAAATTATTTGTTCATCAAACTAAGGTTTTGTTTTCTCGAGATGATTGAAAAATTAGATCCAATAATTTAAAACATTGATATGCAATTTTTATGTTTAAAACAATAAAAAATATCTATTTGATGAGAAATGTTATGATAGATCTTTTAGAATTATGCATGAAGTGTAAAAGTAGATATCGCAAAAATATAATGTGAGATATACTCGAACGAACTAAATTAAGAGTTTTTAAAAAATGTATTCCATTAAAAATTTCCTCCTTAGAGGGATAGTTGGCCAAATGAGCTCATATTACTATAAAATCACTTGAGAACAGTCGTATATTAATTTTAGAATGATATTAACCCACGGTGAATCATACTGAGTAGTAATTTTCCCACAACAACCAAATAAAATAGTTTCAGTATTTTAAAATTCTTCAAGGTGTGTTTGACTGTCAAAACCACAAAATACGATTTCCAATTAATGTAAAATATATTTCTATTTGTATTAGAATTATTTTTTATGTCTGTGAGCAGACACTGTGTTAATATTAAAGGTGTTGTTCTTGAAGAAACTAAATTCTGAGAAAATTATAGTCAATAGATTTATTTAAAAAAAAATATGAAACACCAATAATTATTAAATAAAATATATTTTTATTCATAATTAAAATTTTGATGTCAATGAAATTTAAATATAATACATCATTACATGATATGATTATGTAACTATCCTTCAGTCACACACCTCGTTTCTCTAAATGTATTCTCATATCGATTCATTCACATGACATGTTTTGGAGTGTGATCAGTTACATGTTTAGGTGCGATGTAATTAACAACATTTCTAGGTGTGATGTCATTAGTTGTATTTCTAGTTGCATAACAAGAAACTATCTCTCATCCACTCATGTTATTTTTAGAAAATTGTAAGGTATTTTGATCCATGAAATGAATCAAAGTGACTGGAATCCTCTGACTAGTTCCCCAATCCATGGAATGTGGTGCTACAAGAGCTACAGATTACATAGGGGTTTCAATATCATACACAGTGGTTTAAATAATTCCCCTCTCTAGAGAAGAGTATGTGAGGAATATCTGGAATGATTCCATGTATAATGTGGAAGGAATTTTCAGTGAGTGTGTAGTGTTGGGTAGACTCTAAAGAAGGGTGCATAGGCAATGTCTCAGAAGGAGCCATGAATCTTTAATATGGTCTTGTCGGTATCTTTGAAGTGGTATATGGAGCAATCTAAGAAGTGAATGACATGAATGAAATTGGACTAATGGTTGGTTCACATCAATGCATGATAGATTGAGAAAGTCTTGATGTGGAATATTTTGAGATTATGGACTACACTCTGACATTAGAGTGATACTTTCAGCACTGTGTAGTGCACTTATCATCGAATCATGTGATGAACTCCACTCATAATTAATAAACACATCTCCTGTCTTGGGTGTGATAGTATCATGGAATTGATTGATCCCATCACCATGAAAGAAATATTAAACAACAAAATAACAAATTAATAATAATGAATCAATAAGTGAGATATAAATAAATTACCAAGGTATAATATGCACCTCCAAACTGAGTGTTAAATAATTTGTTAAATCATATATATCAGATCATGTACTAAGTGCGGAGGTCATGAGGAAGATGTCCTCCAAAATATCAAGTGACGCAATATTTTTCACATGAATTTTACACGAATTCATATAGGTAATGTATAATGTGAAAATATCAATCCTTTTTTCCTATAAGTCGAATAGAATGAACCACCACAATCTACCTTTGTGGAACCACAATAAAGTGTTGGTATCTAAACTATCTTATGATTCTGTCATATTGGTGACAATGAACAATATGAAAATGGATCAATATAACCACATCAGTAGAATGATGGATCGCATATTACGATAATCTAGAAGATATCCTTGAAGCTCACCTACACATGGCATTGAATTAATCTACATAGAGAAAGAAATATGATCAATTTTTAAACATTGTAAATAAAACCTATCAACAATGATTCTTGAATGAAACATCAATGGAAAATCATTCAAATATATGATAGTAATATGAATTAGAATGTGCAGTTCTATATAAATATTTCTCTGATTTTCTCCACCTATGAATTTCAAGAAACAAAATTTCAGAAATTATATAAGTATAATATGATATTATATGAAAATTGTGTATTAAAAATTTGAAGAATCTTCTAGCAAATAGTCCCATGTGTAATGCATCTGGAGGTAAATTAGAGATAAACCAAGGTAATTTTTTAGGGAATCATATCCATTCCCACATATATAATAAAAAATAATAACCCTTATCTCTATTACCTTTATACATGATTCCCTACATAGCTCTCCATAAAAATGTAGGAAACACACTGAAACCAAACTATACCTCCCAATACGCTCCAGATATGCAATTAGATGTAAGTGAATCAGATGAACATATGATCCAGAATGATTTGAAATAATATTCCACCAATAAATCGCAAAAATTTATTATCTTACATAACCCTAAAGTTCCACCTTGTCCACATATGGATCAAAGGGGATGAAATCAGTTTTTATCCAGGTCATCCGCAACCTACCTTCTCTAAGGTTTTGTAGTGTTATTGGTAACAGTATGTCCAAATATCTATGTAAAATGTAATCCCATATAGATATCATCAAACCTATAACAACATCTCCTTTCATAGGAAGACCCAATAATATAGATACATCATGTAATGTAAACATCATCTCCCCCAGAGGCATATGAAATTTATGTGCCTCTATCCTTCATCTCTCAACCAAATCAGAAATTAGTAAATCATTAATGGGTATATACCTACACTTGATTAAACCCTAGAACATGGAGTGCCGCAAATAAGGTATGATGGGCTCTGGTGGGATCTCATGGTTAAATTAATGGGCCATGAGGACTTTTAGTATCCATTATTAACCATTTCTCAATAGGTATTGTGATTTGTGCTCACTCTATATGGTGAGAAGAGTTGGATCTATAGATCTTGGATGTAGCTGTACAGATTCCATCTATATAAATAGATAATGAGATTATAAACATATATATATCTATGTTTTACTAAAAAAATCTATAACCATCATAAATTAAATAATTTTTTTGATAGTAATTCCTTTAACTAAAATTTTATATAAATATATTAATTGAAATGAAATAATATTTTATTTTAAATGTAATAATATATTAATATATATATATATAATTATTTTATATAAAACATTAATATATATATATATTATAATGTAATAATATATATATTAATTATAATTCATTGGCATATTAAACATATATTATTTAAATTTTTCATTCAATCCTTCTGGTTGTCAAATTAATATGTAATAATATATTAATATATATATATATAATACACTCCCAAAAAATATTAATAAAAAATATCACTAATTAAATTAGTAATATTTTTCAGACAATTAAATAATATACATAGAACAAAAAATTAAAAACCAAAGTAATTAAATTAAAATTTAAATTCAATTTTATTTTTAAAATATTTTAAAATATTTTTGATTACCGAATCAAATTAGTTTATCTAATGTTTTTATCAGTTTTAATTAATTAAAAACAATTTTTTACATAACTTTAGATATTAACTTACTAATTAAAACATATTTTTTAAAATAAAAATATAAATTATTTATAAAATTACTATTTAATTAAAAAATAATATATTTAATATAAATAAACAATATGTATATGTCTGTGTGTGTTAATTTACAATAATATGTTCACTCTATATTATTCAATTATTATTTTCAATTGTTGTGATCATTAAATTTTATTGGAATAAAATAGTATTAGATTAATATATTAATATATTAATGAATATACATATTATACTACTATAAAATATTATTTTAAAATAACTAATTAAATTAATAATATATTTTATATAATTAAATAATCCATATATACATATATAAAAAGATATATTGAAAATAAATCAGATATAGACAAAAAGTATTTTTAAATAGTTTATAGAAAATTTAAATAAAATGAATGATAATGTAATTCTACAAAAGAATAATAAAATGTCACAACATACATTGTGTTGTATCATTTATAATTTAAAAATTCCGAACATAATATTTATTAAAAATAAATATGGAAATTATTGTATAATGTATTTACATTGAAAAAAAGAAGCACATATGATACATCATTAAAAAATGTAGCAAACGTGATATATTAAAAAAATTCATAAAACCTATGTTTTATAATTAAAAACAAAATAATAAAAAACACATGATTTAATAAAAAATTCTTGAAACACATGTCTTGTTATTAAAAAAATATCTAAAATGGTATATTCAAAAATAATATTAATAAAGTGTGTTTTATACAATATTAATTTTTTCAAAAGGCAATATAATGACATCAAAATCCCAAAAATAATTTTTTTGGAAAAATACATACGCATTGTGAGTTATTTTATTTTTAAAACTAGAAGATCTGTCTTATATGTTAATTTATTTTTTAAATTATAATAAAAATAGTAGAACTAAAGATAAAAATGTGAATGATATAATGTTCATTTCCAAGAACCATTAACAATGGTAATTAATATAAATAACAACATCAGACAATAACACGTGACAATATAGGATAGCAAATACAATTTACAAAATCCAATATTAAAATTACATTTTTAACTAAGAGGAAATAAATATAATACTCTATTAAATTTAAAATATCATTTTGGAGAAACTGGATTTTACTTTCACCAAGTAGGGGTGTCTATTTTTATATTTTGGATCCTCATTCCCCAAATTATAAGGTCTTTTCAAATTCTATGATGACTAGATCAATGAACATAGTGGTATCCATTCTAGATCAACCACAAAAAAGGGTTCGTAGATAGGTATAGTGTGTTGTGCGGGGAGGGATCCCTAGGTCTGTGAGTTTTGTAGGAGGGATGGAAACATCTATGGGGATGGATAGTGTAACTATGTTAGGAGAATACTTGGTATGTGACATGAGTCTCAGTTGGATCAATGGTGAAGGATAACCACATTTTTTAAGGATTTATTTGGGAATATAAATTAGGTACTTTATGTGAAGGCGTCTTCTACTACAGTCTTCCAAAAAAGGCATATCGAAAGAAAAATCCTTATATATTTAAGGATATTTTGAAGGTGCTTTCATAACTATCACCTTCTAAATAAACCCATATAAAAGTCTCATTCAATAATAGTTCCTTCAGATTGGAAATATTATAAAAAATATCTTCAGTATATGGGTAATTAGTTCGGTCCAAACATTTTTTTTTCAATATTGTTTTACTATTTTCATTATATACAGAAATTAGTCTTCTCTAACCATTAAAAGGGTTATAACTAACACAATGATCATTATCTAAAAAGATCATGTTATTGGAAGAAACATGGGGCATGAAAATCTGGTGATTGACTTCTATCTCAGGTGATATTGGAGTATTTTTAATTAGGAAAGACCATGTAAGAGGGAACCTGTAACGACCCGACCCCTATTTCCAAGAGTCGGTGCCTTAATTCATTACATTGGCATGATTACAAGAATGTAGTATCCTAATGTAAGGAATATTTGAGTAATTTTTAAAAACCATATACTTACATAAGTTCAATATTACCACATCAAATGAAATACAATATAGAAATTCCTTTGAAAACATTCGTTACACCTAGGTTATCCTTGCATGTCATTCATAATATGCATCTCTATTTCCTGGAAAATTAAACTTATAAAAGGGGTGATATCAAATGCTCATTAAGGGAAATCAATAAAGTTGAAGATATAATAAACAACAACATTATGTGTGGTGAATAACTAAAAAACACACATACCTTTAAAAATTAACATTAACAAATTATGGAAAGAATAAGAGATGAATAAACAATTCCATATTAAATCATAATAATGGGTATTTTAATAGACTAATAACCACATGAACTTTCATTTATGACTTTCATAATGATGTAAATAATAATTCCAATCATCATAACAATACCTTCAAGGCCTCATGCCTAGACCCTAAATAACCATTTTGTCAAGGCCTCGTGCCAAGACCATAGTTTGTCTCATGAGACGTATCTATGCATCGAGGTGCTATTTCCGGCCCCAACCATCACTTAATATGTCCAATTAAATCCTCATATTAATTCTTATAGACATAAAAAATATATACATTCATATTCAAACTAACATATTAAATGTAAATAATGTTCCCCGAACAGTAAGCATAAACACTACCCATTCAGAGTAAATTGGTGAATGGGTTTAAGATAGAATATCCAAAATCAAATTAATAATAAAAAATTATATTAAATATGGTAGATGATATAATAAAAATTTAATCCAAATAATACATAATAATCAACAATAGTGTTTAAATAGAAGAATATACTCTTATAAAATCATCAAGTAATTCTTGAGATAAATACTATTTTACATTGAAATGAAGAGTTATTTTTGAAAAATATTTGTATAAGACTATAAGTGAACTAAAATATTATATTAATAATAAAATAACTGATTTTATAAAGATAATGGTTTCTAAAAACCTATTATAGAGTGATCTTGAAAATATGTAAGAATTTGAAAAATTCCCTTGAATCGATCTTGTATTTTGAGAAGAATTTTTGAAAGATCCTTTTAGAACATATAAATCCCCATTAATTAAAGTAATATTCTTGTTGATAAACCTATTTAAAACATTCAAATAGAATTTTTGAAGAGTAAATATGTTTAAATATTAATTTAACTGAGATTAGTAGAGAATAATATTAACCCGAATGAAAATTGTGTTTTTGGTAGATAACCCTTACCTTAAGTCTAATGGTGTTCGTCACTTGATCACAGTGTCCAGGGTAACTAAATTATTTTAATTAATTAATATTTATAGAACATATTCTTTATGTAATTGATTAATTTTAGACCTATTATGTTTTTTCATGGCGTTCTTATTGGGTTTAAGTTGTTTAATTTTATTGTTTGGGTGTGTTTTCTTCTATGGTATTCATGACCGGTTTATTTATATACATGTAATGATAAACATGTAAGATGAGAATGTTTTTTGAGAATATAAGTTCTATTTTATTTTATTTACATCTAAAATATTATATGGATGTAAAATTAATTTGGTTATTGGTAGTGAAGATGAATCATTATATAAAACTTTAATGATAATTGTTTGGGTTAATTGCTGGTTTTTTATCACAACGAACTCATTTTGATTTATATATTAATATCCTGTGTAAAAAAAGATTCCATACCCTTAAATAAGTTATAATACATATAATATATTATAGTTCAACCATCAAAATGGTTTCATGACTATAATTGAAGATGGTAATAGAAATTGAAAACACATTGTCCTTGAATGTGAAAAATTAACACATCTCATATGGTGTTTTCATTTCTAATATAAAATAAAGGTAAAGGTGATATGATGATGAATTATTCAATTATCACTAAAAAATTCTGGTACATGTAGGTTTCTATATCTATCATAACATTTGGACTGAAGGAGGTGAGGAATGAAAAAGAAAATAAATGAACTCGAAATAAATGAAAAGTTGAGAAATCCCTTAGGAAAATTCAATAGCCTAACGGTGTTGCTTAAAAATTTATAAAATATTTTTATTAGAGAAAAAGGATTATCACATAATTATTAAATAATATTTATACTATGTGGGATCAAAAACCACATATCCCAACATAATCTAATTTAAATTAAATGAGAATAACATAAAAAGAGTGCTGGAAAAAGAGAAGGGTGGTAGATTCCCTTACCTTGTAGAGTAACTCTTAAAACATGAATGTTGGGACATTGGGGTCATGAGTACACCTTTATAGGACTCCAATGAGGTAAAACTATGATTCCTTTGAGGATAATGAATTTGGAATGAAATATAATGAAGGAATGAGTGGGTATTTTTAGTAAAAGAGAGGGTGTTTTCTATTAATTTCACAAGACAACTCATTAGTGGTATTTTAAAAATGATGGGATCGCCCATGGTATTCGCCACATGGGACACCTCATATCATATTTTAATTATACAATTCAACTAGCATATTATATTAAATATTACATCATTATGATATCATTAATCATACTGAAATCTCAAAACTGTATTTTTACAATTCAAAAAAAAAACTATAGTATTTTTTAAAATTATCATAAATTTAGTGTAACCTAATATTCACATTATAAATTAAAAAATGAATTCCATTTTTTTAGAATTATTTCCTAAATGTGATAAATTTAATTTTTAAATAAAATAATAATTTATTCAAAAAATAACAATTTAAAAACTATAATTAGTTTTATATCACTCTAAAAAATTAATCAAGATCACATTGTCTTATAAACTTAAAGAAATAAAATAATATTATTATTTAATATTTATAAGGGTCATCTTACTATTCATTAGGGTATGTTACTTTTCACCAAAAATTATGTTTTTCTTATCAGAGTATAAATATATTACTGAACGCAATAGTGTGTGTTAGTTTTTCAAAGTACAAATCACAGTGGTGGGAAAATTATACTTACTGGATAGCTTATAACAATGTGGTGTTTTGTGGAAACTCAGTTTTTCATGCATCCACTAATAAATTTATTTATAAAACCTTGGGGTGCTATAATATACCCCCTTACAAAAAAATCCCTCCTCAAAATTACCTGAATATTACCTCATAAAAATATTTGGGTATTTCTTCATCATAATCTCCTCATGCTACCATATTTCTTCTTCAATTCAATGTTTTTTTCCAAGAACCTTTACTAGTCATGTCTTATAATTACACAAAACCTGTTCTTTAGTGTCTAGAATTCAGATACGCACTTCATAGTAAGATATGTCAGGTTCAAGTTCTATACCTTCATAAGTGAGGGCATGTGTTGTGTCTGGCATGTACTTTCTAAATAATAATACATGGAACACATTGTGTTCCTTTGAAAGTCTAGGAGGTATTTAAAAAATGATAAGCCACATCACCAACTCTTTCCAAAATTTCAAAAGGTCCAATGTACCAAGTGCTCATTTTCCTTTTCTTCCCAAATCTTATAACACCATTCCTTTGAGATACTTTTATAAAACATGATATCCCACTTGAAATTACAAATCCTTCCTTCGATTATCAGCATTGTTATTTTGTATCCTTTGAGATTCTTTGATTTGGGTTTGAATAGCCTTTACCATTTATATTGTTTCTCCACATGCTGTGGAACCACATGATTCCTTTCACCGACTTCATCCCAAAAAGTTAGTGTAAGACATCTTTTCCCATACAATGCTTCATATGATCCCATTTGAATGCTTGAATGAAAACTATTTAATATAGGGAAACTCCACCAATAGAAAATAATGATCCCACATTACTCAAAAATCAATTTATCATGATCTCAAAATGTATTTTAATGTTTGGATCATATTTTCTTATTTCCCTTCATTTTGATGATGAAAAGAAGTACGCAATTGAACCACAGTATCTAGGTATTTCTAAAAAAAAATTGTATAATTTCGATGTAGATCGTAGATCATGATCAGAATCTAATGAAACCAGTTCTCCATAAAGTATTAAAAATTCATTAATATAGAGCCGTGTATGGTTCTCCAAGGGAAATTCCTCCCTTATAGTAATGAAATGTTTAGATATCATAATTTGATCCAAAATTACCCATATTGCATCACTCGTTCATAGTGTTTTGGGAAATCTAGTGAAACAAATACATTGTGGTGTCATCCCATTTTCATGTTGTAATAGGTATAGGTTTCATTACTCCTCTAGGGTGTTGTATTTTATCATATACCTATTAACAGACTAAACATCTTGAGACATAATCATTAATTTTCTACACCATGTTGTCCTACAAAAAAATTTCCTTCAAATCTCCATACATTTTAGTACTACCATGGTGTATAGAGAAATTATAACTATGGGAATCATCCTATAACTCCATTTAAATCTCAGGTAAATAAGTAACACATAGCCTCTCCCCAAATTTCATAATCACATATTCATATATAAATTCTTACATCTTCCCATATTTTGCATCATTGATTTTATTTTGAAGGTCCCCATCATCTGTATTATATATTTTTATCATTTATAATAAATATTTATGGGAAACCAATTATTAAAATAATGATGTTTCACCCTCTTTGATAATTCCCATGTCCATCCTTACTAGATCCACGAATACAGGATCCCTTTCCATCCTCATTTTGTTTAAAACCCCATGATCCATTCTGGTAAATGCATTAGTTACCATATTTTCCTTTCCTGGGTGGTAGTGTATGGATAAATCATAATCCTTGAGTAGCTTGATCCATCAACTTTACTTCATGTTGAGTTCTTTCTGTGAGAAAAATATATTTCACACTCTTGTAATCCATATATATCTCACATCTTTCACCATAGAGATAGTGTATCTCTATTTTTAGAGAAACGATCATAGTATCAAACTCAATATCATGAGTAGGATAATTTTGTTCATGGATTTTTGACTTCCTTGATGCATATGAAATAACACTATCATTCTGCATAAGGACACAACCAAGTAACTTTTTTGATGCATCACTATAGATCACAAACATGGCATTACCTAATAATAGAGTTGGGATCAGAGCATTCACTAATATCATCTTTAATTATTTGAAACATTCCTCACATTATTTCGGCCATACGAGCTGAACACCTTTACATGTAATCTTGGTCATTGGATTGGTTAAACGGGAAAAGGAAATGCCGATAATGACTTGAGAAACCAATAAAACTATGTACCTTAGTTATAATCGTTGGTATAGTCCATTACTGAACATCCTTTTTCTTCATAGGATCAATGGATATCCCATCCTTAGATACCATATGTCCATGAAAAGAAACTAATTGAATCTAAAATTCACACGTTCTAAACATCCCATATAATTCATTTCTTCAATGAGTCTTCATAATAGTGTGCAACTGACATTCATGATCTTCGTATATATGGGAGTATACCATGATATGATCAATAAATACCATCAAAAATTCATCAAGATGTTATTTGAAAACTTTATTCATTATATATATGAATACATATGGTGAATTAGTCAATACAAAAGGCAATACTCTAAACTCGTAATGCTCATACCAGGTTCAAAATGTTTCATTGGAATAACTTATTTCTTCACATTAAATTAATGATATCAAGATATAAGGTCAATCTTAGAAAAATATTGGGATCTATGAATTTTACCAAATAAATCATTAATTCTGGGCAGGGGATACTTTTTCTTTTTTTATAGCATTGATCTCCCGGTAGTCAATGCACAGCCTCATAGATCCATCTTTATTCTTAATGAAAAGAACATGGTCTTCCCAGGGAGAGACACTAGGGTGAATAAATTATTTATCACTAAATTCATATAGTTCTCTCTTTATTTATACTAATTCTAGAGTTTCCATTATATAAGGAGTCTTTGATATAGGCCTTGAACTAATAATTAAATCAATAGATAACTCACCTTCTCACTATGAAAGATGTCCATGTAAATCCTCTAGAAAAACATAAATATATTTTTTTCACAATAGGTACATCCTTAATTTGAATATTCCATTTCTCACTAATACATGTTGAGTTCTCATCCTCCATACTAATTTCATTCAGTACAGCTACTAGAGAGGATCTAGATGAGAACTAGATGGTGTGTTAGGCGGAGAAAAACGGGAAGGATGGAAAGAGGGGGGGGTGAATTGCCTTTTAAAAAAAATGATTAACAAATTAAAATCAAAGTAAAGAATGCAGTGGAAATAAAAGAGGCAAGACACGCAATTGATAACGGAGTTCGGCCAAAAACCCGGCCTACGTCTCCGCTCCCAACTAAACCGTTGAGAGATTCCTACCGCTTGCTTTTCAATGGTTTTAGCAAGAAACCCACTAGGCTTTGAGGTAGCACTAGGACCTATTACAGCTTGCTTTTAATGGTTTAGCAAGAACCCACTATCCTTCTTACAGGTGAAGGATAGCTCACCTATGTCTCAAGCTATTTAAAGGAAAGATTGACAACCTCTTCACACCTTAATGGTGATGTGAAACCCAAAAGAAAGAGGGGATGAGAAATAGAGTGGTTTGTAGACACAAACCCAAATTAATCTCAAAATAGATAAACAAGAAAAACCGTATTTAAGGAAGTCTTGGGCGCCTTTGATTGATTGGAGATGTTGAAGGACGCTTCCAAGCTTCTTTGAAGGAGCTCCTTGGATGTGGAAGTTGTTGGAGCAAGGTGGGTTCCTTGAAGGAAGTCCGCCGGAGGTACGCCAAATGATGGAAAATGTGTCTGTTGGCTTGGTATATGATCCGGGGGGTGTCCGGGGCTTCCTTGGCCTTTATTTATAGGCAAGGAACCCTTGGGGAGTCTTCGGAGCCGTTGTAAAGGGCCTCGGTGCCGTTGGAGGCCAAAAGGGAGTTGACTGGTCAAAGCCAACGGCTAGTTTGACTGGGCTACCGGCTGGCCGGTACAGCTCCATCGGCTGGCCGGTGCCTTGGCAGAGGAGAAGAATTTTGGTCCAGGCTCCACCGGCTGACCGGTGGAGGAGCCACCGGCTGGCCGGTGGGGAGACAGTAGCTACCACTATTTGACTGGATGCCACCGGCTGGCCGGTGCTATCACACCGGTTGGCCGGTGGACTGAAATTCAGTCCACTTCTTGATTCTTTCTTGGGCCATTTTCTTGGAAACCTTGTGCCTATCATTCAAAAACACTTCAAACAATATTAGACAAATAATAAGGTGATTGTGATCATGAAAATCAAACAATGAGGGGAACGAGAGGTACAACAATCTCCCCCTATTTTGATGATCACAATCACCAAAACAATAAATGTAAAAAACATAAAAGAAATACATGCTTAAAGGATAAAGAAAGTAAATGCTAAGCATGATCAAAAGGATTCTCCCCCAATCAATCAAGAAATTCTCCCCCTTTGTGATTATCAAAATAGCCCGGGGCATAAAACTTGATTGAGGGAGTGGGTTTGAAAAACTAGATATGAGAATTGAAAAAATCAATTGAGATTTTTGAAATTGAAATGAAAATTTGAATAACAGTTTGAATTGAAAGTGTTGAATCGAAAAATTGAATAACAATTTGAAATTTAAAAAATTTGAAACCAAGTGTTGAAATTGAAAGATGGAATAGAAAATTTTTGAAATTGAAAAATAGCTTAAACGATCCTAACTCCCCCTAAATAAAAACAACTAATCACCGGGGAGAGGTTTTTGAAACCGAAATAAATTTTGGGCCGGAGAGACTTGCTAATAGGGATTTTTCAATCCACACCTGTCTAGTGGCGGGTCTTCTCCTAAAAAATTCATCATTTAAGAAAATAGTTTTAGGCCTACCATACCGGGCATTTTTTCAATTGCACTCATAGATTAAGTGCCCGGGTTTTTTACAATAATTACAAAACTTAAATTGGGAGCTCCCCCTTACAAAAATAGTGGGTGCATGGGAGGAGGAGGCTTGCTTGGAATAGCCAAGCCCTTGGGTGGTCCTAGAAATTCTTTGGGAACCAAGCAATTTTGAAAGATTTTGTTCCCCTTGGGTGAATTTGGCTAGGGATTCTCTAAGGTCCTTGATGGTTGATTCCAAAGAATCAACATTTGGGAAATTTTGGATTTTTAGGGAGAGTTCCTCCTTCTCTTTGAGAAGTTGTTCTTTTTCGGAGGAAAGTTTTTTGAAATTCTTTTCCAAAGAAACAAATTTAGAAGAAATTTCATGAAAACCATTTTCTAATTGGTCTCTAGCATGTTGGAGTTCTTCATATGATAAATGATTAAAAGAATTAGAAGAACTAGAGGATGATGAGGAAGAAGAGTCGGAAGATGATACCTCATGTTTTGCCATTAGGCATTTTGTACCTTGGTCGCTTGAGGAGAAGGAGGAGAAGGAGGAGCTATCACTCCAAGATGCCTTTGAAGCCTTCTTCTTTCCCTTCTTTTTCTTGGCCCTTTTCTTGTGAAGTGGGCAAGCGGGTTTGAATTTTTCGTCGAGTTCTTGCTCTTGAGCGGGTTCTTGCTTTGGAGCCTTGCTAGTACCTTCATGGGTTAGCTCTAAATATTTCCAAATATCATAAGAGGTAGTACAAGAAGAAATACAATTAAATATATTACGGTCTAAGCCACAATGAAGAGCATTCATGGCTTTGCCATCAAGCTCGAAATTTGCAATGTCGGCGGGGGTCCATTTAGACTCATCTTTACTAGAGAGAGTATAACCATGCATGACAATTTTAAAAATAGGATATCCAATGCTTTTAAGAAAAGTTGAAATGCGGGTTTTCCAAAAAGTATAATCGGCTCCATCAAACAATGGAGCACGATCCAAAGAATGTCCTTCGGGGGATTGAGAGGAAGAAGCGGAAGAAGCCATCAAAAAAAAGGATCTTTAATTTGAAACCGGTTTAGGGAATTATTCAAATTTTGCCTCTGATACCAAGTGTTAGGCGGAGAAAAACGAAAAGGATGGCAAGAGGGGGGGTGAATTGACTTTTAAAAAAAATGATTAACAAATTAAAATCAAAGTAACGAATGCAGCGGAAATAAGAGGCAAGACACGCAATTGATAACGGAGTTCGGCCAAAAACCCGGCCTACGTCTCCGCTCCCAACTAAACCGTTGAGAGATTCCTACCGCTTGATTTTCAATGGTTTTAGAAAGAAACCCACTAGGCTTTGAGGTAGCACTAGGACCTATTACATCTTGCTTTTAATGGTTTAGCAAGAACCCACTATCCTTCTTACAGGTGAAGGATAGCTCACCTATGTCTCAAGCTATTTAAAGAGAAGCTTGACAACCTCTTCACACCTTAATGGTGATGTGAAACCCAAAAGAAAGAGGGGATGAGAAATAGAGTGGTTTGTAGACACAAACCCAAATTAAGCTCAAAATAGATAAACAAGAAAAACCGTATTTAAGGAAGTCTTGGGCGCCTTTGATTGATTGGAGATGTTGAAGGCCGCTTCCAAGCTTCTTTGAAGGAGCTCCTTGGATGTGGAAGTTGTTGGAGCAAGGTGGGTTCCTTGAAGGAAGTCCGTCGGAGGTACGCCAAATGATGGAAAATGTGTCCGTTGGCTTGGTATATGATCCGGGGGGTGTCCGGGGCTTCCTTGGCCTTTATTTATAGGCAAGGAACCCTTGGGGAGTCTTCGGAGCCGTTGTAAAGGGCCTCGGTGCCGTTGGAGGCCAAAAGGGAGTTGAATGGTCAAAGCCAACGGCTAGTTTGACTGGGCTACCGGCTGGCCGGTACAGCTCCACCGGCTGGCCGGTGCCTTGGCAGAGGAGAAGAATTTTGGTCCAGGCTCCACCGGCTGACCGGTGGAGGAGCCACCGGCTAGCCGATGGGGAGACAGTAGCTACCACTGTTTGACTGGATGCCACCGGCTGGCCGGTGACAGAGCCACCGGCTGACCGGTGGAACCTGGCAGTGGGCAATGCCTCTGCCAGGTCCACCGGCTGGCTGGTGCTATCACACCGGTTGGCCGGTGGACTGAAATTCAGTCCACTTCTTGATTCTTTCTTGGGCCATTTTCTTGGCAACCTTGTGCCTATCATTCAAAAACACTTCAAACAATATTAGACAAATAATAATGTGATTGTGATCATGAAAATCAAACAACGAGGGGAACGAGAGGTACAACATGGTGATGTTTCTTTCCTAAATATAAGGGACTCCACATCATCCTAAAAAAATTCTTCGTTATTGAAATATAATTTCTTGTCATAATTTTAAATCCAATACATACCAACAATTATATAAAAGTAAATCATGGGTATGATGATAAAATGAGAAGAAAAAGAACGTTCAAATTCCAAAAAGGGGACTATTTGACACATCTTTATTGCAATAATACTCCCCTTAGGAGTTTTGACTGATAAATCTTTTATTGAATCAAATTGGAAATATCTAATTTTCCTGGAAAATTGGGATGATATATAATAATTTGATGATACATAAGCAAATTAATCATTTTCTAGGTTTGAGGAAACAATTAAAGAATCTAAAACCAAATCATTAGGGACTTCAAAATCAATATTTCTGATTGCATAATATTGGTCTTTCTCCCTTTGCCATCTTTGGACAATGAATCCTTGAATCCTAGGAAAATAATTTTCATAATGTACCCTCTCTCGGTAATTATATCATTGAACATTGGTAGCTTCTTTCATCCCCTTAAAATCCTGGGATAGGTTGTCCATTTCTCTATACTTGTAACAAACACCCAAACGCTTTAGGCTAGTACTAGGTTGTCTCTTCTCACAATTATCATTGGGTGGAAGGTCAACTTTTCCCTTCTTACCCATTTCCATATTTTCTTTTCTTGAGTTTTCAGCAGCACTTTTCTAATGTTGATTTCCCTTAAAATCACAAGACTGATTGAATTCCTTTTCTATATTGATATCACATTATACTATATCTTTATATGATGACAAACATTGGGATACAAGATCCCTTTTGAGGAATGGTTTTATTCCATCAAATAATCAATCAATATTGCTCCTAGGATTACATATGTAGTCTGTGGCATGTCTTTCTATCCTTTTGATGTTATCTTCATACTTTTTAACATTCGCATCCTCTTTCTAAATCAGATTCAGAAAAATTATTTCAATATCTACTCTTTTTTTTAACGAAGTTTTTTTCTATGAATATTTCCTTAAAATCCCTCCATTTTATTTCTTCTATTTCTTTGTCCTCCTTTATGTTTTGAATTAAAGACCCCCACTGATCCGCATATCACGGTAGACGATAAACTTCCATGAAAACCTTCTCTTGTTTGTTAAATCCCAAATAGGGACATTTCATTTCCAATGAACTTATCCACTGCTCTGCGACAAATGTGCTAGTAGTCCAATTGAAAGATGGAGGACGTTGTCATATAAAGCGGTCTAACATAGCTCCCCCATGTTGTGGATTAGGATTCTCTATATGTGTAAGGTTACTATTCATAACATGTGTCAGTTGTCCTAGTATAGTTTTAAGTTGCTCAGCACCAGTCACAACACTAGATCCAATATCATTATCTTGCATCAGAGGGAAATCCCTATAGGGGACATGCGCATTCATGCGGTTTCCATTCCTTCCACTAGGATCCATTTCTAAATAATGTAAATAACTAGATTGGGCTATGAATCATAATGTATAATCTCAATGAAGAAAAAAACATATCATAAATTGAAATCCAATTCATAGATAATCTCATAATTATAAACATGGTTTCCTTGAATAAAAATTTATAATTAATTTCATCATAAGGGTTTGAAAATAAAATGTGAATTATCCAAATAACATCCACCAGGAGTGTCAAACCAGGTGTGTATTAATGCCCGTTTTTGTGTTCCAGGATACCTTGATTCAAGCTCGAAACTCCTTGTCGTATTTTTTAATCCTAGGTACATATATGCCAGAACCATGTCCACTTGTTGCATTCAGACAGGGATATATTTTTAGGAAGATCCACATAATCTATTCCTCACAAAAATACAAGGATGTTCTTGTATTTTTATCCTAAAATTATATCTTAGGTTTTTGTTCCCTAATATACATTTTCTCAATCTAGTTTCCATGTTTTCAACTAAACATACTCTGATACCAACTATAAAACCCCAAAAACAGTTGCCTAGACACCATTCTTCAATTCATGACATTAGTAAGCTTACAAGAAAGATGTATCCTAAAGGAATGGATAGTTTAGTGGTTTTGTAAAACTAGATACATACAAAAGCTCAAAATTAAAACCTAAAATTAAATACAATATATAAATTCATTTGAAAACATTTATAACTCCTAGGTTATACCTACAAGACATGAATAATATAACTTTTTGTGTCCTAAGAAAATGTAACATAATAAAGGGGTGAGATCAAATTCCCAATAAGGGTAAGAAATATTGTGCAATATATCATAAACATAACCATTAGTTATGGGTAATAACTAAAACACACATATAGCTTTAAAAATATACTTAAACACATTATGGAAGGAATAAGAGATGAATAAATAATGTCATAATAAAGAATAATCATGAGTATTCTACACATTGAATAACCACATGATCTTTCAATTACTAGTTTTATAATGATGTAATGCATAATGCCGTACATCATAACCATACCATCAAGACTTTGTTCCAAGACCATAAATAACCAATTGTTCAAGGCCTCATGCCAAGACTATAGTTTGTCTCATGAGACTGACCAATACATCAAGGGTCCATAGTTGGCCCCACTCGTCACTTAGTAATTCCAATTAATTCCTCATATGAACATGAATAAACTTAAAAAAATATACATTCATATGGAAACTAAAATATTAAATGTAAATTACTTTCCCCAAACATTAATCATAAACACTAAACATTCAGAGTAAATTAGTGAATTACTTTAAGATAGCACATATAAATTCAAACTAATCATAATACATTAAATTGAATATGTTATATGATACCCTAAAATATTAATGACAACAAAACACATTAATCAATAAGATTATTGAAATATATGAAAACATGTCATCCTTGAATGTGATAAATTAACACATCTCAGATGATGTTTTCATTTATAATATAAAAGTAGGGGAAAAGAGAGATGATTATGAATTATTCCATTATCAAAACAAACGTACAATACATTTAAGGTACTAGAGTTATCATAACATTTTAATGTATGGAACTGAGGAAAGAAAAAGAAATGAAAGGAACTCAAACTAAAATAAAATTTGAGAAATCCCTCCCAAAAATTCAACAATCTAATGATGTCACTTAAAAATTAATAAAATACAATTATATGATAAAAATGGGTATCATATCATTCATAAATAATATATACGGTAAGGGGAATCTTTAATGACATATCTTAATATAATCCAATTAAATTAAAAGAGAATAACATTAAAAGAGTGCTTGAAAAAGAGAAGGGTGGTAGATTTCCTTACCTTGTAGTGTAACTACTAAAACATGAAGGTTGGGACCTTGGGGGATTTGGGAAACCTTGGGATGACTTCTAGAGAGGTAAATCTACCAGATATTCAAGGATGATGAATTTTTAATGAATGAAAATAAAGGAATGAGTTTGTATTTTATGTAATAGAGAGGGAATTATTTATTAATTTCAAAGAACACCTCATTAGTTGTATTTGAAAAATCATGGGCTTGCCCATGGTATTTTCCCATAGTATTAGCCACATGGCACACCACATATTATATTTTATTGTAAACTAGTCTACTGGAATTTTATATTAATTATTGCATCATTATTCTGACACTAATCATATTGAAAACTCAAAACAATATTTTACTATTCATGAAAAACTATGTATTTTATAAATTTATCATAAATTCAGTGTAACCTAATATCAATGTTCATAATTAAAAAATGAATTCCATTTTTTGAAAATAATTTTCTAAATTTGATTAATTTAATTTTTCAATAAAATCATATTTTATTAAAAAAATAACAATTTTAAAACTATATTTAATTTTATATCACCATGAAAAATTAATCATGATCTCATTATCTTATAACCTTAAGATAGTAAAATAATAATATTATTTACTATTCATAATATCCATTTTACTCATCATATTACTATTAAAAAGGGAATGTTACTATTCTCTAAAAAATATGTTTGATTTATCATACTCTAAATATCTTACTGAACGCAATAGTGTATATAAGTTTTTTGAAATTAAAATCACAATGGTGGTAAAATTATGTTTACTGGATAGGCTATAACAGAGTGTTTCTTGGTGGAGAATTAGTGTTTCTTTCATTCAATATTAAATTTATTTATAAAACATTGGGGTGTTACAGAACCACCTAGGCCCTGAAGATGGACATGGTGTAGTAGATTACAATGTTTAGGTTTATATTTTTTCTTCATGGATGGATCTATATGGGACAGAAAGATTACAACTCCTCTATAGAATTGGATGATCCAAAAGCCTCGTGAGAAGTTGATTTCACTACTAATTGGTATGTAGAGCCAATACCATATAGAAACATCATAAGAGCAGAGTGATTCAATTTCACATTATTTGGTTTGGGTTGTTATAAGTGATATTTAATATTAAATTATTGCAACCATAAATGTGGAACCATATGAGTGTTGGGAAAGGAAAGGATTATAGGAACAAGAAGATCTAGTGTGCATGGTTTCAAAAACTAATGATTTTACCACTAATTTATAAATAATTTATAAAATCATCCAAATTTAAAATTAAATGTTTCTTCAATTGTTAATTTATGTTAACAACTTATTATGTAAAACATTTTGGTTGTGTGTGTGAGGTGTAAAATTAACATTTTGTACATTTTAAGATATCTAATTTGGGGATTTTGTTCTTTAACATGTGAAGTGAGAAAAAAAATAATCACTTAAAATGAACTGTATTATTATTGGAAGTTAATGAAAATTTTATGAATGAATTTTTTGTTAACATATTATATATTGACTCCATTTAATGTTATTCAATAAATCAATATTTAAAAAGATAAGGTAAAATAATATATCTTATATAATAATTACTTCCGAAAATGATTACTAAAATTAAAAAATTATTATCATTAACTTTTAACTAATGAATGTGGTAGTGATAAAGAATTTAATTTCATAAAATATTACTATAAGTATTTTTATGATGAAATTTTAGAGTTATATGTATTGACACCCATTTAAAGATGTTATGGTCTGAAAAGTTTTCATTTTTTATCATTAGCCCAAATTTCTTAAGGGGACCCCAATTTCATTAAGTCTAAAGGGTGGTCTCAAAACATTATATTAGAAGATGTGTGGGATTATTTAACATTAAAGGTTAGACCCAAATGCCATTTCAATTTGAGTAATGGAAATAAGTGGTTTTCTAAGTTGTGTCCACAATGTGAGATGATTCTTCAGAATTATTTAAATTTTGGATTTTTATTTGAAATATTGATTACCTTGAATTTAATATATATTATTCTAATATATATATTTATATAACTACTAAATTGTATAAATATATGTTTTTACTATGATATTACTATATGTTATTGAAATGTAACTCTAATGTTTCTTATGTTACTGATGGGTAACTCAAAATTTTATTATGTTTCTCATGGGTAACTCAAACTGATCTTATATTATATAAAGTTAACATCAAATTATGTTATTTTATTGGTGGTTAACATGAATATTTCTTATGTTACATATGGTTAACAAAAAAATTTCTTATGTTAGGGTAAATTAATTTATGTAATGGTAATCTAATGTTATGTAATGGTAATCTAATGTTATGTAAGGGTTATGTAATGGGAACCTATAGTTATATAATGGAGAAAAAATAATTCTATTTATGATATGTCTTACAATTATTTTTATCATTTACATTAAAATTTTAAAATAATATTTAATTTTTATGTTGTTGGTCAAATTATCAAGAAATGATTACTTCATCACGTTTAATTATTATTATTAAACCATTAATTTCAATTAAAACATTTATCTAAACTTATGGACTATGTTTAAGAAATTAATTAATAGATGACATAGCAATACAACTAGGGAATCATATTTGCATGCGACCATCATATATGTATAATCTACATTGTTATGCACATTCCCGTTAACTGGGTCATCCATGTCATTTAGAATAGGTTTAGACTTAGGCCTTTATATTCATTACAGCCAATTCATGATCGTTAGAACAATGGTAATATCAAAAAATGCTCCAAAATTCTTATACTCCCCAACATGCATCCATAGAGAACTGTAGGAATAGTTACTACTCTCTAGTCTCAAAACAGGATCAAAAAAATACTCCCAAGATAAATTTACATGATAACATGCGATGATCAAATGTGTGAATGAAAATCATAATGCAATAATTTTACTGAAATCACATAAATGTTGCTCTAGTAGAAGGATAATCAGATGACCACTAAAACTCATCATATGATCATGGAACTCAGTGAGGTAAAATCAATGATTTGTATGGCCAAATGAATGGTCAAGATATTATTTAGCCTCATGAATATCTATATTAATCTCACATTGGAAATGGATACCATATCGCATCACTCTTTCGAAAACCACTTCATCCTAATTTCCCCATTCCACATAATACATATAGTATCATAGAAGGACTCTAGTAATAAATCTATAATTTCAATTTCAAACATTGTTTTTATATTATATTATAATTTTAGTTCCTTTAATTATCATATGATATTATTTTCATAATTACCTATGATGTTTAATTTTCAAACTCACTTGAAAAAAATTTAAACATTCTACATATTTGGTCATCGTATGTCCATATCACCTCCAATCATCATAAAATAGTGACTATTTATCCTTAGAAATTTTCATCTTATAAACATAAACATCTTAATTATCTCTATGGATGCCTTTAATTCATGTCTCCATCCCTTAGTGTTGATTATTGTATATGAAAAAACAATAACTAATCCAAAAATATATGTCAATTACTATGAGAACAATTTCTCAAACAAAAAAGGATATTTATACCAATGTTTATACCAATGTTTTTTCTTCACGGACTCTTACTTCAACTTCATTCTGAAATTTCATACAATTTGTTGAGTATGGTATCAGTTATGGGAAGGTTTTGGTCCCAATGAAATACAATAAAACTATATTAAATCCTTGATTTCTTGATGATGAACTAAAATAAGGTAAATAAATTCAACATCTATCACAAACTCTCTAAGGAATGGTAATGACTATGTCAAACATGACATGTTTTCCTACTCTAAAATCACAAAACCAAAAGTTATAGGTCCCCAATAAACATCATTTTTTGTGGAAATAAATTAAATTCTTGTTTTATGTCCACGCATAAATGTTCCAAAAATCTTCTTAAACTTCTTAAAATTTCTATAATAAACCACACATGGTGAAAATCTCTAAAAAATTCAACCAAACACTACCTTAAACCAATCAAATTTTTGTGTTGGTTAAAAAATTAAATAATATGTAAATGATAAATTATTATTATTGTGGAGTAATATCTCCATAATTTATTGTAAATCTCAATAAGAGTCATCCTAGTGACCATAATGCTTTAAAATAATCTTTTATCTTTTTCCCATGACATCTAGTCATAGATTTTATAATATAAAGTTCAATTCATTCTATCCACCCCAAGAATGATTATAATATATTTAATTTCTCTTATCATATCAATAATAATATTTTAAATGCATTAATCATTTAATGAAGAGTGATATGATATCCCCATGTGTCGTCATTAATTCCCTATAGGTTTATGAAACAACAAATTTATAAAAACTCAATTGTTCTACTCAATTAATTAAAATGTTGTAAAGTAATAGGGTGAGAATGATCCACAGGGATGGTGAATTAGTTTATTTAATTTTTCAAAAATTTTAATTTTTTTAGATTTGAAAAAATTTGGGAGAAAAATATGGTTTTATTGAATTTTAGAAAAAATATGAAAAAAAAGCATAGATGATTGGTTTATTTTAAAAATATATTTTTAAATAATGTCTAGGTATTATAATATAGGGGTTCTGGTAAAATTGGACTGAATAAAATAGGTTTTTTAATTCATACTAGTTGTTGGAGTTGAGACGAGAATGATCGAATGGTCATAGAATCCCCTTATTGACGTGATAATTCTCTATTTTCCTTCGTCTAGTAATTTAGGATATTTATGAATCAACATAGTCTCGATACCATATTTAAACTTTATTTCCCCTAAATTTGACAATGTCCATACCTTATTTAGGGTATTTTGTTCTTCAATATTAAGGTTTCTTTTAGTTTCAATTATCAATGGTCGTAATCAAATAAAATGAAATGGATTGGTTGTAGAATATAGAAACTATTCCAACCAAATACATGAATAAATGAAATAAATCCAATTGAACCTTCCCCCTTATATTACATTACCTTAATAAATAGATATTTTACCCCCACATCCTATCAATGAGAGATTCATAGGGAAGTAGAAATTAAAGCATAAAGAAAATAAATAATGAACTTTGGGAGGGAACGAAGGCTTTCTCCAAGTTTTGTTCTCTAGATGATATGGATTTGAATTCCCAAAAGTAGTATTCTATACCCTATTTTATAGTCATCGAAGGGGATCACTTAAAATTCATCTCAAAAATTTTCAATATGTGTAATGTGTTTACACATTGTGTAATATGGATCTGGGTTTTCTACTGAGAATTTGGAATATGTGTGAATATATCATGAGTTTATTTTGGAGATATGGATTTTTTACTCATTTAATGACTTTTATTTGTGACTCATGACATGTAATGATGAATCACGTCATTTAATGGCTTCATTAATTTAAATTTCATGACTTGTCAACATGATTTATAGCAAGATATGAAATAAAACTAAAAGTCGTGTAATAATGTTTCACAATTTGTAGTTCATTTTTCTACTATGGATCTCATTATACATTGGTTATTTAGGTTTATTCCTTATAATTTCTCCATGATCATCCACCAAAATATGGTGTCAAACTGCTTTTCTTCACTCACAGTGCGAACTGTCTGTTTTATACAAAATTTTACTATTTTTATTGTTTTTTTACAAATTAATTCTATCCTACCACAAAACACAAAAAATGTTAAATTTTCCAACATTACAAAAGAATTTTCATTTAAAAAAACAAATCCACACATTAAAATACAATAAGATTTACGTATGAAATTCACTTATCAAATACCCCCACACATGAAATCATACTTTTCCTCAAGGGTGTAATCTCAACATACTACAATAGAAATTCACCTTACCAAGATTTAAATTCAATTTTGTTGGACTCCTCATGTATTAATCAGGTTTTAATGATCAAAAATCATATTCTTACTAATTAATCTCAATCATAATTTCAAATCTTTCTAATGCTCTTCAGTATCAATAATAACTACACATCATGTTTTAATGATAACAAATCTTATTGATGTTAATTACTATCTTTATTATTTACAAGTATTATGCATGATCACAAATATCACTTATATTATCAAGCCTTTATATTTATGTTTCAACTTCTCTTACTCTATAATTATTAAGCTTAATCCATATTCTTCATATTACTGTTTAAGTATAAATACAGATATTTGTCTAAGTATGGACACACCGTGAAGGTCACACCGTGACCCAGACACCGTGAAGGACACACCGTGACCCAGACACCGTGAATGACACACCATGACCCAGACACCGTGAAGGACACACCGTGACCCAGACACCTTAAGCTACACACTGTGACATGGAGACACCATGAACCACATACCGTGAAGACTATACCATGAAGAAGACATCGTTTACATAATCACTGTGACGCCGTTTCTTAACTTTTTTTCAATATTATTTAAATAATTATAACGGTCATATTTGATGTTTTTAATGCAATTAATGTTATTTAATGATAGTTGTTGGCATTTCCGAAAACCATATCTCATACCTATGAAAAGTGAATTATTCCTACTACAAGAATGAGTGGAATATAAGGAATATTGAGATGCAGTACACTTATCAAGTGTAAGCAGTGGTGCACAAGTGTGATGATACAACAAGAAGAACTTACATGAGCCCAAGAGCATTGTGCTGAACAAAAAGAACAATCCTGATCAAGAAAGAGATTGCAAGACTATCCAAGAACTCTCATGAGTGCAATCCAACACCACTAAAGAACACACGACGAATCAAGAGATTATTTTCACTCCTTTAGAACACAAGCTAAACTACGACACTCTATTTTTCAACAGAAAAACCAGAGAAGGACTAAGAAGTAATTCTGCTGAATCTAATGAGTCCAGAGCTGCATTGCTAATCACTAGAGCTTTCTAAACTCTTATCTATTCTCTCTAAGTGAATTGTTTATTTACTTTCGAGCAGTGTGGTGTAATCTTTATATCTCTCACACACATTGTCTCTTGCATTGAACTAGAGGATATCAAAATCCTCACTCTAAAACTCTTAACTCTTGTTTACCCAAGTCAACTGTGGACGAGGTCCTTTTGTGGCCTGATCTTGTTTTTTTTTCACGAAGAACAGTGGTAGAGGTCTCTGTGTGGCATGGACAGTTATGTAAACTGTTGTTAACCCCAATCAAAGGTGTGGATCGAATTTATATATATTTGAGAGGACTAAGTCTCATCTTGAGACTGAACCTCTTGTTACATCTATTGTGCATCTTTAGATTATGTTTAAAGTATACAACATATATCTTTTATACTCTACTGCTATTACTTTGAAATAAAAAACTATTTTTAAAGCTGCTTTGATAGTTAAATTAGCAAGTTTGTACACTCCTTGTAAATTAGTAGGTTAGTTTCAAAAGTTAGTTTGATATTATGGTTAAATTAACTAAGACCTAATAAATATTTGAGAATCTAAGTGAACATTTACTATCTGTATAAATTCAATACAGTTTAACTTGTTTTATAAATTGGTGGATTTTAAAGAGACAATATTTTATCAGAAATTTTAATTGGAACTCAATTCACCCCCCTCTTTAGTATCCACTCCGACCAACATTTGGTATCAGAGGTTGTTTTTGTTTAAGGATTTTTGAAATACTCTGTTTTTAAACTTTGATTTTAGTTGCATCTTTAATGATCTTAAATTTCTGGTAGTTCTAAATTTTGTCACTTTAATTATACTTTCTAAAATCTAGCTATGGACAATAGACTAGAGGGTTTTTCTACTAACATGCCACCTTTCTTCAATGGTACAAACTATTCTCAGTGGAAGCTTAAAATGAAAATTCATTTAGAAAGCATGGGTTTTGATATTTGGACGGCTATAGAATCTCAATATAATATTCCAAAAACTGAAAGAACAACTTGGGATGAACCTACTAAGACTACCTACAATAATAATTGTAAATCTATTAATTCCCTGTACTGTGCTTTAGGAGATGAAGAGTTTAACAGAATTTCTTTTTGTAAAACTACTTTTGAAATTTGGGATACTTTAAGTGTTTCTCATGAAGGAACAACCAATGTTAAAGAAATGACATTAAATATATATACTATTAAATATGATAATTTTAAAATGAAAACTGATGAACCTATTTCTGATATGTATCTCAGGTTTAATGAGATAGTCAATACAATGAATTCACTTGGTAAATCTATTCCAGCGAAGGAACAAATTATGAGGAAATTGATATGTTTACCAGACTGATGGAGAGGCACATCTGTTTCAATCAGAGAATCATGTGACATTATAGCTATACCTGTCAATGAACTCATTGGTAAGCTTATTATGTATAAAGAAGAACTCAAGGTGAATAAAGAGGAAGAGGATGAACCAAAAAGGAAATCAATGGCTTTCAAGACTACTGCTTCAAAGAACAAAGACAAAGACAATGCTCAAATACAAACTGACAGTTCAACAAGTGAATTCTTAGACTCTAATAGTGATGGTGAAATGGCTCAGATAGCCATAAGGTTTAAGAAATTTTATAGGAAGGAGAGATTTTTCAGATAATCAAATTACAAAGGAAAGTATGACAATAAGGGACATTGGAAGAAGGACTGGAAAAAGTTAGATAAAAGTGATGAAGTTGTTTGCTAGGAGTGCAAAAGAAAAGGACACGTTAAAGCAGATTTTCCAAAGCTAAAATTCAAGAAGAAATATGATTACAAGGACATTAAGTATAAGAAAGCTATGAAGGCTACCTGGAGTGCTTCTGAAGACAACACAAGTGAATCTGAAATGTCTGATTCTGAAAAGAATCGTCCCAACATGTGTTTCATGAAAAAGACATCTGAGGTAACCTTAGATACCTCTATTTTAAATTATTATTATTCTGGAGATGATGCAGAATCTGATTCAGATTCTGAAAACATTACTAGTGAGTAATTATTTGAATATTGTAATATTCTGGAGGAGACATTTAATGAACTTAAGGATAAATATAAATCATTAAAGAAATAGCATGCTCTCACTACTACTGTTAAAACTAAACTTAATATTGAAAAAGTGAATAATGCTCAACTGTTAAAGGAAAATACTGAATTGAAAATGTCAAAGGAGCAACTTAGAAATGACTTAGAGAAGTTCACAAATGGAAAGGATACACTAACTCAAATTCTAGGAAAGCAAGTGGCACCAAAATACACTACTGAAATAGGCTACAAACCTGGACATAGACATTTTACTAAGAATATCATTATTCCTAAATCTGGACAGAATACTGCTAGTTCTAGTTCTGGAAATCCATATGCTTCAACTAGTTATTCACATAGTTATAAATCAAATTGAGTTTATCATTAAAAATATATTGATTCTATAAATTATATGAGACCCATAAGACAAATTTGGGTGCCAAAATCATTGATTTCTAACCTGTCTGGACCCAAGATGGTCTGGGTACCACAATCATACTCTATCTAAAACTGTTTTGTAGGAAACCTTCTTGAAGAGTTCCCACAAGAAGACATGGTATTTGGATAGTGGATGTTCAAGAAATATGTCTGGGGATTACTCATGTTTCCAGAGTTTAATAAAGTTTGATATAGGCTATGTCACCTTTCATGATAATTCTAAAGGAAATATCATCGACCAAGGCAAAATTGGTAACACTAATTCAGTTTTAATTTCTAAAGTTTTATTTGTTGATGGACTTAAATATAATCTGTTAAGTATTTCTCAATTATTTGATGATGGTTTTAATGTCAAGTTTGAAAATGATTCTTGTAATGTTTTTAATTCTAAACATGTTTTAGTATTTTCTGCTTTAAGAAATGAAAATGTTTATGTTGTTGATCTAAATTCCTTAGCTAAACAAAATATTACCTGTTTAAATGACTTTCATAAAGAGTCATCGTTGTGGCATATGAGATTAGGATTCTACAATATACATTCACTTAGGAAACTAACTAGGAAGAACTTAGGTAGAGACTTACCCAAACTTGAGTTTCCAAATGACAAACTGTGTAATCTCTGTCACAAGGGAAAGCAACACAAAATCTCTTTCAAACCAAAGAAAAAAGTCTCAACTTCTCAACCTCTCGAGTTGGTTCACATGGATCTATCTGGACTATATAGAGTTTCTATCTTAAATGGGAATCACTATGTCTATGTCCTAGTAGATTAATTTTCTAGATATACTTGGGTATACTTCTTAGCTCACAAAAGTGAAGCTTGTACTTATTTTGTTAAATACTCCAAGTCTGTAGAAAACCTTAGTGGACTTAAGATTAAAACTCTAAGAAGTGATCACGGTCATGAGTTTGAAAATCATGAATTTGAATCCTATTGCTCACATAATGGCTATAATCATAACCTTTTTTCTCCTAGGACACCTCAGTAGAATGGTGTAGTAGAAAGAAGAAATAAAACCCTGTAAGAAATTGTTAGAACTATGATTAATGAATATGACCTGCCTATTTACTTTTGGGCTGAAGCTGTGAACACAGCTTGATATATTATTAATAGAGTCTTAATTAGTCCTGTTCTTAGGAAGACCCCATATGAGTTGTGAAATAATAATAAACCTAAAGTTAGTTACTTTAGAGTCTTTGGCTGCAAAGTTTTTATTCTCAATACAAAAGATAATCTTGATAAGTTTTCTTCTAAGAGTGATGAAGGAATATTTTTAGGATATTATTTAACCAGAAAAGCCTAAAGAGTCTTTAATAAAAGAACCAAATGTTTGGAAGAATTTGTTCACATCACGTTTGATGAAACTGATCCACATGAGCCTAAAACATCACTTGAAAATCTTGAGGAAGATTTTAGTATTCTGAACCTTAATGATAAATCTAAAGAACCTGCTGTAAAAACATCCAGTTCTGGACATATTCCATAATCTACTGCTATGGAACCCGATCCTATAGATGAACCTGAAATTTATAGTCCTACCTTTACTAGATCAAATAGAATTCTAAAGAATCATCCTTTGGATGTTGTTGTTGGAAATCATGATAGAGGGACTCAGACTAAAGCTTCTCTTAGAAATCAGGTTGAACATCAAGCCTTCTTATCATAGCTTGAACCTAAAAACATTGATGATTCTATTAATGATGAATTTTGGGTAATTGTTATGCAAGAATAACTCAATCAGATTGAATGAAATAAAGTGTGGAATCTTGTTGAAAGACCTAAGGACACATTCACCATAGGCACCAAATGGGTGTTTAGAAATAAAGTAGATGAATCTGGAAACACAGTTAGAAACAAAGCTAGGCTAGTTGCACAAGGCTATAGTCAATAGGAAGGAATTGACTATGAGGAGACTTTTTCTCCTGTAGCCAGATTAGAAGCTATTAGGATTTTACTTGCTTATGCTGCACTTCTAAATTTCAAACTATATCATATGGATGTCAAGAGTGCATTCCTAAATGGATATATTACTGAGGATGTTTTTGTTGAACAAACACCTGGATTCTCAAACCCTCATTTTCCAAATCATATTTTCAAATTATCAAAAGCTTTATATGGTTTAAAGTAAGGTCTAAGAGCTTGGTATGATAGATTAAGTACTTTTCTAAATTTTAATGGTTTTACAAAAGGTATAGCTGACCCTACTCTTTTTATAAAACAAATTTCTAAAGATGTTTTAGTTGTAAAAATTTATGTAGATGATATTATTGTTGGATCTTCAAGAAATTCCCTATGTACTGATTTTTCAAAAATGATGCAAAATGAATTTGAAATGAGTTTAATGGGTGAACTCAAATTCTTTCTTGGATTTCAAATCTTTCAAAATGATGATGGAATTATTATGATTCAAAGTAAATATACTAGAGATATTTTAAAACATTTTGGATTGGATAGCACAAAAAGTAGTGACACTCCCATGAGTACCACTTGTAAGTTGGATCTTGATGAGTATGGTAAATCTGTTGATCAAACCACTTATAGAGGAATGATTGGAAGTCTAATCTACCTAACTGCTAGTCGTCCTGATATTCTGTTTAGTGTGTGTATGTGTGCTCATTTTAAATCAAACCCTAAAGAGTCACATTTAAATGTTGTAATTAGAATTTTCAAATACCTCAAGCATACTCCTAATTTAAGACTGTTCTATCCCAAAGTACAATAATTTGAACTAGTTAGTTATTTTGATGCTGATTTTGCTGGATGTAAGTTAGATTGAAAAATCACCTCTGGAACATGTCATATTTTAGGAAAGTCACTAGTATCATGGTGTAGTAAGAAACAAAATTCTGTTGTTTTATCTACTATAGATGTTTAATACATAGCTGCTACAAGTTGTTGTGCGCAAATTTTGTGGATGAAACACACATTACTAGACTATGGATATCAATTCAGACATGTCCCAATAAATTGTGACAACACAAGTGCTATTAATATTTCTAAGAATCCTGTTTCTCATTCTAGGAAAAAAAATATTGATGTAAGACATCACTTTTTGAGGGATCATTATCAAAAAGGTGATATCACTTTGGAATTCATTGGTACTGAATATCAACTTGCTGATAATTTCACTAAATCATTAAATTCTGAAAGATTAGACTACATCATACATGATCTTGGTATGATTAATCATAAATAGATATCTTAATGATCTTAATTCTCAATACTTTACTGAATTTTACTTTACAGTTTTATGACTCACTGTTTTATAGTTTCTGTTTCATGCTTACAGTATCATAGTTTAACACCTTGTACAAACGGTCTGTCACTTAACTGTCTCACCGTGACGACCACCAACTGTCTCACTGTGATGACTGTTTTTCATCGCACCGTAATGCCTACTCACGGTCTCACTGTGAAGATTATTTATACACTTATTTTAACTCGTATCGTGGTAATTTTTATTTCACCGCTATTTGATTTCCCGCGATTTTGTTTTTATGATGTTTGACATTACAAAATGAAAAAACTTAAGGGTTTGATTCGATTACTTACCCAAACTCTCTCCTGAACCCTCTCATTCTTGAAAATATTTTCTTCCCTCTCACCCGAACCTTCAGTGGATGCCAAGGATGAAGCTTCCATCTTCACCCTCATCTGAGAAGCACTGCTCTAAGAAATAGAAAAGGATATCGAGGATAGCTCCCAAAGGACCTCTAAACCCAAAATTGGTAAGATGTACTTTTGTACTTGAAAAAGAAGTTTTCCCTGAGTGGTTGTTGTCTATAAAGTCATTAGTTTTGAAAGATTTAAGAGAACAAAGATGGATTGAATGGTTCTCCAGACAAAATAGACCGATTTACCTTAGGCTGGTATCTCAATTCTACCAATATGTGAAGTTTTCCTTTGATTTTGGAGAAAGTGTTATGGTAACCAGCTGGATCAATGGTCAGAAGTGTTACTTATCTTCAAGGATGTGGGCTTCATGCCTAAGAATTACACATGAAGGAGTTTGTGAAGACTACCAGAGAGACCCTCCTCTATCTTCTGATATCTTCAATCTGGAGAATGCTTTGGAAATCCTGACTGAAAATGGCACCAAGAGAAGGGCCATACCTGCTGAATTAGATGGGGAGACAAGACTTCTTTTCAAATTTGTTCAGAATTTGATTACTCCAAGAAAAGGGGATTTTTCTGTAATGAAGTATCAGGATGTGTTCCTAATTCACTTGTTGAAGAATGGCCATAAGATCAACCTATGAAAGTATGTTATTAACCATATCTGTGAGCTGATCAAAGTCACTGCCAAATCCACCTCCATATTTTACTCAAGGATGATTCCAGCGATGTTAGTTGCCAAAGGGATGGTTGGACCGAATAAAGAAAAGTTTGAGGACTTTGATTTCTTCTTATCCATGGCTATCATCAGAAGGATGAAGATAAGCTGGAACCCCTGGAAGAAGCAGTGGGTTGAGGATAATGATAAACTCTATAAAACATTTAATCCTGTTGATTATCCATGGAGACCTAAGAATCTATCTGATCTTGGTTTGGAACAAGTTGAAGTGGCTGAGTATTCAGAAGAAGAAGAAGAAGAGGAGGAAGTAACAGCTGAAGTATCACCTAGAGAAGAAGCTGAAAGACCTCCAATGGAAACAGTTTCAGTTGAAAAAGAAAGGGTTGTTGTCCTTGCTGTTATCCCTGCTAAAATACCTCAAGAAGAGGAAGTTTCTGTTGGTTTGAGAGAAGAGGAAGCTCCTACTTCTAGTGAGGATGTAAATCCAGAAACTCATCCTAATGCTGCAAGAAAATTGGTTTTTCCTGATTCAGAACAGCAAGAATCCATAGAGACAGATCCTATTTAAGAGGATCTCTCTATTAAGAAAGAAGAAAGTATGGAAGCTCAACCAGTGGAATAATCAGTTCCCGAGATAATTCCCTCTCTGGAAGAGAGGATGGAAATTGCCTTTCAGGTGGAAAGGCAAGAGTTTTCTGAAGATATTAGAGATGATCATGTGGATCTTGATCATGTGGATATTGATCATGTTTCTGAGCCTATAGTCTCTGAAATGGAAGCACAATTTGAGGGGGAGGAACCTCAAAACATTGATATTATGGAAGCTAGATCTGATGAAGCTTCTCAACCTACTGTCACATATTTTGTGTACACTCAGAATGAGTTCCCAAGCTTTTATGATGTGAATGAGTCACATCAAGTGACTACAACTAGAATGGATCTTTCTTCCCTATTTCAACTGAAGTCTGTAGGTCATTCAGAACCAATACCAGAACCAGAGCCTCAGTCTGAATCAGAATCTGTGTCTGAAGACGACTCTGAACCGCAACCAGAACCTGAACCTCTACCTTTACCTGCACCCTTACCTGAGCATCACTCTTTTTTAACTAAGGATGATTTTAAAGTCTTTGGAGAGACTGTCTTGGCTGGTGTTGAGAAGATTTTATCCACTCAACCTCATCATGTGACTCAGTTAAGTCAAAGAAGATGCCTCAATTCTGCTGGAAAATATTATATTGCATATTCAAAAAAGGATGATCTGTGAAATTAAAGAAGTTAGGGTTGAAAATCGGTTGCTTAGTACTGATGTTGAAAATTTGAAAGGTGTGGTGGAAAACCTGCAATCAGAACTGTCTTCAAGATCAGAGCATGTGCCTCTTCCTGCTTCTGCTCCTACACCTGTTGATGCCTCTCCTGAGCCAACTGATTCCACCCTTTCTAGGGAAATTGTGTCTCAAGTGCATCCATATCTACTATTTTTTGATGAAAAGATTGTAAAAAGACACACCAAGATGATAGAGCATATAAGGGAGCTTGTATAAAATCTGAAAAAAACTCACAGATGAGAACACTAGATTCCTACAAAAAGTTCTCAAACTACTCAAAGTTCTATCCGAAGCTGTAAAAGCTTCTCCTGCTTCAAGTCAACCTTCTGTTCCTTGTTTGGATGATTCTGTTCTGAGATCCATAATCAAAGAAGAACTTCAGAATTCCTTAAGTGGATTGGATCTATCTTCTTTGTCATAAGTGGTTAAGAACAGTGACTGATCACTGGACGTGGTTCGAATTCATTCTAAGATAGACAATGATGCTCAACAAGAGATCACTAAGAAAATAGATTTTTATCTCACAAAAATTTTCTCTAAATGTGATATGACAGATCACTTTAGATATCTTGGGGAAAACGTGAAATTTCTTCCTGTAACTCATGCTTTTAAAGCTCAAGTTCAGAAACTTACAGAGTTCACTAGATTGCTGGACAAATTCATGGAGAATAAGGATTATTTTGAAAAGGCTATGCAATATAGTGGTGAAATCATAACTGACTTCATAAATATTCTGAAGCCATATCTTCATGTGCAGAGTACTTATAAGGCCCCATCCTTAAACCTTACTTAATATTGAATTAAATGAATAAATCACGTCGAGGATCTTTTCAGGTTTAGAGTTTTAGAGAATTAGGAAATAACTATTATATCTCAAAAGATTACCAAGTAGAAACTTCTACTAAGTTTCCATAAAATAAAAACTCATAAAAAGAAACATGTCTAGTTCCAAGTTTTATATAGCATGACTTTCCCTTGGTCCCATCCTTGACCCTATTCCACATTAGGTCCTATGGAAAAAAATTCAAAAAAACTTAGGGTGAGAATAAAGAGCTCAGTAAGGGATATACAAAGAATAAAAACTGTTAGTTTATCAAAACAACAAGTAAACCATGTATACATTATCAAAGTAATATTTTTCACCTTTATGAAGTAGTAAAAACTCTTCACTGAATAAAATATCATTACTTACCCTTTTGTAACCAAAAGATTACCATAAAACCCATAAAACGATCACAAAACATAAAAAGGTAACTTGGGACATAAACATACTTAAGTGGAATAACCATACGGTCGACTTCCACACGTACTTAATGGAATATCCATACGGCTGACTTCCACACATACTTAATGGAATAGACATACGGCCGACTTCCATACCCAATGCATTGGAGGTTATAACGTAATCACCCGTCTTGGTATTCACGGCACCACCCGTCATATGGTTTAACATGTAACCACCCGTAAAATGTCCAAGTACCATCATATACATAAAATATTTAAAATATAAACATTTCAATAACAACATTTCATTTGCAATCACAATAATTGATTCCCAGATATTGAATTAATCAATCCATTTGAAAAAACCATTTAATAGATATTTTTGAATCAAAGTGTCCCATACCACTTTGAAGCTTTTAATGGAATTATAATTTGAAAATATTAATGTCCATATAAATAAATACTGAAAACCATTTCGAAAACATGGACATTAAAGATAAATATTTATAATAATAAATCTTTAAAACATTTAAAATGATATTTTTGTTAAATAGTTTTTAACAAAATGAGAGACTCTTGAATACAAATAATAGTGGAATAACATTTAATCCGAACGTTATAATATCATGAGAATAAAGGGATTCATGATATAATATGTCAAAGGACAGTATACACACCATATAAGAGTGAATTGGTTCATAACAACAATAAAGTATAAAAATAAATGTAAAATGAGATGAAATCCATTATAAAGAAGGTATCCTTAAATTAAGGAGAAATCAATCTCAGAATTATGTGTGAAAAATATAAATACACCCAATATAAGTGGATATTAAGTGTAAAACAATAAAAGGCCATTCACACATATTCAAAGGATGACATATTCAATAACTACATGTTTAACCGAAAGAAATCGAAATTGGGTTAAAAAGTTCCCTTGGTAAAATTCGACAGCCTAACCGCGTCACTTCAAAATTAAGAAAATGAGTTGATGAGAGATAAAAATGGTATCTCATCACTTGGACATATAATTTACATCAATAAGGATATATAAGAACATATCCCAACATAATTGTATGTGAATTAAAAGACATAACAAAAGAAGTCTTTTAAAAAGAGGAGGGTGAAAGGTTCCCTTACCGACTTGGGTAACTTTCGAAACATACACCCCATGAAAGAAGGACAATAAAACATTGATGTAAATACTCATAAATGAAATTATATTACAAAATGAGTAAAATAATGGGCAGTACATACACCACTCAATGGAAATTGTGGAAAATGTAGCATAAATCTCACGGGAATAAGAGTGAGATGAAAAATCCCTTACGAAAACTCGGCAGCCTAACGGTGCCACAAAAATGGATTGATGAGATCAAATAGGGTCTCTCATCATATTAACATAAAGTTTACAGAAATACGAATATAATAGAACATCCCCCAACATAACAGAGAGGAGTTTAAAAGAAGTGACATAAAGAAGAGTACTTAAAAAGAAAGAGAGAGGTTAGATCTCTTACGAAAATTCGGCAGCCTAACGGCGCCACTCAAAACTTCCAAAATGGATTGATGAGAGAGAATAGGGTCTCTCATCATATGAACATAAAAATTACAGTAAGAGTAATATAAAATAACATCTCAATCACAAGAAATATTATCTTAAAAAGAATGACATAAAAGAGTGTACTTAAAAAGAAATAGAGGAGTCGGATCCCTTACCTCGGGTCCGACTTGACTCGATCGTTCTTTAACGTCCTGAATAATAAACTTTAGTTAATTTATACTTTCTTAAGAAAAATTTTCAAGTTAATTATTCCTTTTATATCAATTATTGACATGTTATAAACATTATGTAATCATTTAAGTTAATAATGTTTGTTTTGTCGATATTTGGTTCTTAAGTCAAAAGTGGACTTCTTACAATTACAAGTTGTTCGTGTGGTCAAAGGTTCTTTATATCCAGAATGACATTCCTGATTTTGATATCATATATATTATATATATCTAGAATATACATGTATTTATAATATCACATAATCATTTAGAGGTAATATATGAAATGCACCGTTCATGGAGACGGTAAGCCATATGTACGCATGAACGCTACTTTCATTTCTATGTCATTTTAATGGAATTAAAACTAATGAGAGGTATGTATATTTTAATTCCAGAATTATATTAATCATACATCATATATATCCATTATATATATGTACTTATAATAGAACATTACATTTGGGGATAAGAAATGAAATGCACCATTCATGGAGACGGTAAGCCGTACGTACGCATGAACGCTACTTTCATTTCTATGTCATATTAACGAAATTAAAAATGAATGATATATATATATATATATATATATATATTATATAATTCCCGTATAATATATATGTTATATAGGTCACATATTATCATTAATTTCATTCTTTATACGTTTCATGTATTTCATGTACGAGTCACATCAGCTGAGGGGGCGGTAGTCCGCACTTCCCCATATGAAATTATCGTATTTACACAACATGAAAAGAATAAAGATATGGTTTAAATATAAAATAAAGAAGAATATAGTAAACATAATTACCATATATATCATATATAAAATATAGTGACATCATAATGGCCACCTTTAAAGATGTTAAAAGAATATTGAACAATCATCGTTTCGTGAGGCGGAAAATCACCAACCACAGAAACAGTATGTTCTTTAACCATTAGATGAAGGTGTGTGTAAGTTTAGCTCGAATACCTATTATAAAAACATCCTAGTATATTTAATATACTGGATTTGTTACAAAATAAATGAATAAAAAGAGTTTAGGGGGTTGGAGAAGAAAAATAAAACAAAAGGACACAGGTGAAGACATTACCTTAAAATCAGGTAACTCCATTTGGTTTGAGCTCAAAGGCTTCCTTGGGAAGACTTATGCCCAAAGTGAGGCTTCAAGGAGTAATAGAGGGATGTGGAGAGACAAAATGGGCAGGGGTTGTCCGAGACAAAGGCTTTGGAAGTGTGGGTAAGGAGGTAGAGGTGGGGGCCTTTTATAAGAGGAGAGGAGGGGAACTCTTGGAAAGTAAAGAAATGTTACTTTATTTGAAAATGAGTTTCGGATTTAAAAGGTCCCACATTGATGTAATTCGAGGATAAGGTGATAAGGGTTCTAAATCCACCCATCCAATAGGTTTTGTACCTGTGTGCGTCTTAGATTTTACATTATCTTTCCATTTTATTTAAATCGTTAAATAATGAGGTCATCGCTGCATCATCATGATGTCATAAATAATTTAATTTATTTAATGTCTAAAAATTATAAAAAACTACGATGATGTAGGAAATCTTTTTATCTTTCCAATTACTATTTATAGTCAAAAATCTGATTTGTATAACCACATGTAAAAATTGTTTTAGTAAAACATCTCATGTTTGTGTCATTTTTACTTTAACATTAAATAAAAAGGTATTTATGTCATTTTCCAACCAAAGTGGCTCCATGGGGTCCCCAAGTTGACCCATGGATTTTATTGGTCTTCCATGACACATAAAATTAGGGTAGGACATGTGTCTCGGTCATTTCATTTTTTTAAAACATTATTCTTACCTTAAACTACACTAATTACCTATAATCGTGATTAAAAACTTAATAAGTTACTATTCACCAAAAAATTATTTTAATCCCATTGAACCACATTTTACTTCTTAATGACAACCATGTATGTCGGATTTTTGAAATTCAAAACACAAAGGTGGCAAATTTTCATTTAGACGGAAAATCAGTTTTTATAAGTACCACTTAGTAGTTTCACTATTCATCAAAAATTGAAGTTTTTCAGAAAATTACCAAAAAATCATCGTAAGCTATATTTGATATTCCGAATTCAAAAATGATGTCTATTTTAAAAAATTCAAAACATATAAGTTGCATTAATTAATTTAATAATTAATTCCCACTGTCAAAACAAATAGCGTGTTTTTATGAAACAATAAGTATCAAAAGATTGACACTAGTTTAAGTCAAATTTCAAAGTGAAATTAATTCCAACGACCACTATTGTATTAAATGGTAAAAATATATTCTAATTTCGCTTTAAAACCAATTCAAAAGATTATCTAATCATATAAATAAATTAGATTAAAAAGAGGTTTTGAATTAAAATACAACATTTTTCACTATTCATTAAAAATTGAACTTTTTGGAAAAATACCAAAAATTTACACAAATTAAATTTTGATGTCCTAATTCTAAAGAAGAGTTTTATTTTGTCAAATATAACACCTAATATTGTCAAAAAGTGGATTTAAAAGATTTTCTCCATCAAAAGGAGATTAATTGACCTTTTAAAGAATATTAGAATGTTTACGCTGAAAATTGGATTCATTCGCATTTTTAATTCTCTAATTTTTATTATAAAAAGTAAAAATATTTGACAAACATATATAATCATTTTTTAGTTAGTTCTTTTCATTCCCACCATTACAACGGCTAGGTGTTAACTACCATTTAAAATAATATTATTTTATTATTAGAGTGCAACCTAAGATTCCCAAGAAACTCGTTGTTGCGTATTGGGTACGCCATCAAGCATAGCATCCCCTTTAAATTAATATTAATATTTTATTCACAAATATGGATAAATATAAAGATGTCATATTCTTTATTTACCTGGGGTGTTACATCCTTCCCCCCCTTTTGGGAATTGCGTCCTCGCAATTTTAAAATTGAGCTTGGAAACATCCTTGAAAGTCCCACATCGGAACAAGAGTCGGTAAAAAAATCACTTTAAAATAAAGTAAGATAAGTTCAAAGGTCACCCGAGTTAACCCATACTAGGATTCCAAGTATGAAAATATGGACATGCAGGAAAAATCAAAGGGTCATGTTCTGATGGAGAGTGATAGTAAACATGTCTAAGAGAAAGTTAACCATAAGAAAATCACAAAATTGTGATGGGTTAAACGGTATTCGATTCCCCAGTAGGAAAAGTTAATAGACAACATTTTTGTTTTAAGTTACTTTTTATGGAGGAATTTATTGATAAGGAAACATAATCACTTATCATGTTGACTTTCAACTTTTACTAGATTCCTTAATCAAACTCATATTTTCTCCAAAAGACGAGTATTTACGAAGACTTGTTCGCATTAAGAGTACTATAATCAATTTCTAGAGAATCACATAATCCACAATAGGGAATTATATACTTCCCATGTCTTTAGACTCTAACCAAAACCAAAACCAAAAAGGTTAGTACAAGATCAGATAATCCAGAAAAGGATAACCCTTTATAAAAAGAAAATATATTCTTAATCTCCAAAATTTGTCCAACAAAACCCAAAGTTCAACAAGGACTATTCGATAAACAAATTGTCCATAAAATACTTAAATGTAAACCAAAATAATTTTGAAACCTAGATATTTGAAGGATTTAGTCACATAGTCTTCCAAGTTAAATCGTAACATTTCTCTCCAGACAACATCAGTTGCTCTTAATGTCTCGTATTGAAATGTAATTAACCTAATCACATATCCTCCATGATAGGTTAATAAATTTCAATAGATAACCCAAAATAAACTTACTCTTAATTCATAAAATCATCTAACTAAAAAGAATCATTCAAACTAACCAGGGACTTCACGTAGTCCAGTGGTAGGCGATAAATACCAGTCGCACTTTGGTTGTGGGTTCGATTCCCACAGCTTTGTCTGACACAACGGGTTGTCACACGGTTTGCATGTTGTCCTTTTTCCAAAACTATATAATTTTAAAACATTCCCCAAAACGAGATAAAATCTTCAAAAATGATCATAAGATATTTTAACCTCAAGTTTATCTCATGCCTTTCATTTTCCATCATATCATAGAGTAACCCATAATTACCTAAAAAGTAAGGATCATATAAACCCTAATGGTTACCTTTATAATTATTACCTGAACTTCCACATCGATTGGTCATCTCGTACATGATTCATTACAGAACATACCAATGTTCCAGTGGTTGATCATGACTCCTTGATAGTTGGTTTAGAACAACCGTGAGTTTCCTCATTGAATCCCCCATTTCATCCAGTCTCTTAATCAGAGAACGACCACAGTTTCCTTCAAATCTATTGTCAAATTGGTGCCTGCTAGATCCATCCATTCACTAAAAACAGAAATGTAAATGTGAGTATATCAACAAAAACATCATGTACTAATGAGGAAGATAAACACTAAGATATACTTACTCATTCAATTTATCTAAAAATATAACTCTTTCTGAAATCCTAACCATTATGGTACTGTCACTATCCCTAGAGAATACCCTAACCTATAAAGTTATCTAAACCGACCTTTGATACCAACTATAAGGTCCCAGCCTTAAACCTTACTTAATATTGAATTAAATGAATAATTCACATCGAGGATCTTTTCAGGTATAGAGTTTTAGAGAATTAGGAAATAACTATTACATATCAAAAGATTACAAAGTAGAAACTTCTACTAAGTTTCCATAAAATAAAAAATCATAAAAAGAAACATGTCTAGTTCCAAGTTTTATATAGCATGACTTTTCCTTAGTCCCATCCTTGACCTATTCCACATTAGGTCCTATGAAAAACTTTTCAAAAAAACTTGGGGTGAGCATAAAGAGCTCAGTAAGGGATACACAAGGAATGAAAACTGTTAGTTTATCAAAACAACAAGTAAACCATGTATAATTTATCAAAGTAATACTTTTCACCTTTATGAAGTAGTAAAAACTCTTCACTGAATAAAAGATCATTACTTACCCTTTTTTAACCAAAAGATTACCATAAAACCCATAAAAAGATCACATAACATATAAAGGTAACTTGGGACATAAACATACTTAAGTGGAATAACCATACGGTCGACTTCCACACATACTTAATGGAATAGCCATACAGCCGACTTCCACACATACTTAATGGAATATCCATACGGCCGACTTCCATACCCAATGCATTGGAGGTTATAACGTAACCACCCGTCCTGGTATTCACGGCACCACCCGTCATATGGTTTATCACGTAAGCACTCGTAAAATGTCCAAGTACCATCATTACACATAAAATATTGAAAATATAAATATTTCAATAACAACATTTCATTTGTAATCTCAATAAGTAATTCCCAGATATTGAATTAATCAATCCATTTTAAAAACCATTTAAAAGAGATTTTTGAATCAAAGTGTCCCATACCACTTTGAATCTTTTAATGGAATTATAATTTTAAAACATTAATGTTCATATAAATAAATACTGAAAACCATTTCGAAAACATGCACATTAAATATAAAGATTTAGAATAATAAATCTTTAAAACATTTAAAATGATATTTTTGTTAAATAGTTTTTAACAAAATGAGAGACTCTTGAATACAAATAATAGCGGAATAACATTTAATCAGAACTTTATAATATCATGATAATAAAGGGATTAATGATATAATATTTCAAAGGATAGTATACACACCATATAAGAGTGAATTGGTGCATAACAACAATGAAGTCTCAAAATAAATGTAAAATGAGATAAAATCCATTATAAAGAAGGTATCCTTAAATTATGGAGAAATCAATCTCAGAATTATGTGTGAAAAATATAAATACACCCAATATAAGTGGATATAAAGTGTAAATCAATAAAAGGTCATTCACACATATTCAATAACTACATTTTGATCCCAAAGAAATCGAAATTGGGTTAAAAAGTTCCCTTGGTAAAATTCGACAGCCTAACGGCATCACTTCAAAATTCAGAAAATGAGTTGATGAGAGATAAAAAGGGTATCTCATCACTTGGACATACAATTTTGCATCAATAAGTATATAGAAGAACATATCCCAACATAATAGAATGTTAATTAAAATACATAACAATATAAGTCTTTTAAAAAGAGGAGGGTGAAAGGTTCCCTTACCAACTTGGGTAACTTTTGAAACATACACCCCGAGAAAGAAGGACAATAAAACATTGATGTAAATACTCATAAATTAAATTATATTACACAATGAGTAAAATAATGGGCAGTAAATACACCACTCAATGGAAATTGTGGAAAATGTAGCATAAATCTCACAGGAATAAGAGTGAGATGAAAAATCCCTTACGAAAACTCGGCAGCCTAACGGCGCCACAAAAATGGATTGATGAGATCAAATAGGGTCTCTCATCATATTAACATAAAGCTTACAGAAAGTGTAATATAAAAGAACATCCCCCAACATAACAAATAGGAGCTTAAAAGAAGTGACATAAATGAGAGTACTTAAACAGAAAGAGAGACGTTAGATCTCTTACGAAAATTCGGCAGCCTAACAGCGCCACTCAAAACTTCCAAAATGGATTGATGAGACAGAATAGGGTCTCTCATCATATGAACATAAAAATTACAGTAATATTAATATAAAAGAACATCCCAATCACATGAAATATGATCTTAAAAGGAATGACATAAAAGAGTGTACTTAAAAAGAAAGAGAGGAGTAGGATCCCTTACCTCGGGTCCGACTTGACTTGATCGTTCTTTAACGTCCTGAATAATAAACTTGAGTTAATTTATACTTGCTTAAGAACATTTTTCAAGTTCATTATTACTTTTATATCAATTATTGACATGTTATAAACATTATGTAATCATTTAAGTTAATAATGTTTGTTTTGTCGATATTTGGTTCTTAAGTCAAAAGTGGACTTCTTAGAATTACATGTTGTTCGTGTGGTCAAAGGTTCTTTATATCCAGAATTACATTACTGATTTGGATATCATATATATTATATATATCTATAATATACATGTATTTGTTATATCACATAATCATTTAGAGGTAATAAATGAAATGCACCGTTAATGGAGACGGTAATCTGTACGTACGCATGAACGCTACTTTCATTTCTATGTCATATTAATGTAATTAAAACTAATGAGAAGTATATATATTTTAATTCCATAATTATATTAATCATAAATCATATATATCCATTATATATATGTACTTATAATAGTACATTACATTTGGGGATAAGAAATGAAATGCACCGTTCATGGAGACGGTAAGCCGTACGTACGCATGAACGCTACTTTCATTTCTATGTCATATTAACGGAATTAAAAATGAATGATATATATATATATTATAATTCCAGTATAATATATATATGTTATATAGGTCACATATGATCATTAATTTCATTCTTTAAACGTTCCATGTATTGCATGTACGAGTCACATCACTTGAGGGGCGGTAGTCCGCACTTCCTCATATGAAATTATCGCATTTACACAACATGAAAAGAATAAAGGTATGGATTAAATGTAAAATACAGAAGCATATAGTAAACATAAATACTATATATATCATATATAAAATATAGTGACATCATAATGGCCACCTTTAAAGGTGTTAAAATAATATTGAACAATCATCGTTTCGTGAGGCAGAAAATCGCCTACCACAGAAACAGTATGTTCTTTAACCATTAGAAGAAGGTGTGTGTAACTGTAGCTCGAATACTTCTTATAAAAAAAATCCTAGTATATTTAATATACTGGATTTGTTACAAAATAAATGAATAAAAAGAGTTTAGGGGGTTGGAGAAGCAAAATAAAACAAAAGGACACACATGAAGACATTACATTAAAATCGGGTAACTCCCTTTGGTTTGAGCTCAAAGGCTTCCTTGGGAAGACTTCTGCCCAAATTGAGGATTCAAGGAGTAATAAAGGTATTTTTAGAGAAAAAATGGGCAGGGTTTGGCCGATCCAAAGGCTTTGGAAGTGTGGGTAAGGAGGTAGAGGTGGGGGCCTTTTATAAGAGGAGAGGAGGGGCACTCTTGGAATGTAAAGAAATGTTACTTTATTTGAAAAGGAGTTTCGGATTTAAAAGATCCCACATTAATATAATTAGAGGATAATGTGATAAGGTTTCTAAATACACCCATACAATAGGTTTTGGACATGTTTAGGTCTTAGATTTTACATTATCTTTCCATTTTATTTAAATCGTTAAATAATGTGGTCATCGCTGCATCATCTTGATGTCATAAATAATTTAATTTATTTAATGTCTAAAAATTATAAAAAAAATTACTATGATGTAGGAAATATTTTTATCTTTCCAATGAATATTTATAGTCAAATATATGATTTGTATAACCCCAAGTAAAATTTTTTTAGTAAAATATTTCATGTTTGTGTCATTTTTACTTTAACATTAAATAAAAAGGTATTTATGTCATTTTCGAACCAAAGTGGCTCCATGGGGTCCCCAAGTTTACCCATGGATTGTCTTGGTCGGCCATGACACATCCAATGAGGGTAGGACATGTGTCTAGGTCATTTAATTTTATTAAAACATTATTCTTACCTTAAACTACACTAATTACCTCTAATCGCGATTAAAAACTTAATAAGTTACTATTCACCAAAAAATTATTTTAATCCCATTGAACCACATTTTACTTCTTAATGACAACCATGTATGTCGGATTTTTTAAATTCAAAACACAAAGGTGGCAAAATTTCATTTAGACGGAAAATCAGTTTTTATAAGTACCACTTAGTAGTTTCACTATTCATCAAAAATTGAAGTTTTTCAGAAAATTACCAAAAAATCACCCTAAGCTATATTTGATATTCCGAATTCAAAAATGATGTCTATTTTAAAAAATTCAAAACATATTAGTTTCATTAATTAATTTAATAATTAATTCCCACTGTCAAAACAAATAGCGTGTTTTTATGAAACAATAAGTATCAAAAGATTGACACTAGTTTAAGTCAAATTTCAAAGTGAAATTAATTCCAACGACCACTATTGTATTAAATGGTAAAAATATATTCTAATTTCACTTTAAAACCAATTCAAAAGATAATCAAATAATATAAATAAATTAGATTAAAAAGAGGTTTTGAATTAAAATACAACATTTTTCACTATTCATTAAAAATTGAACTTTTTGGAAAAATACCAAAACTTTACACAAATTATATTTTGATGTCCGGATTCTAAAGAAGAGTTTTATTTGGTCAAATATAACACATAATATTGTCAAAAAGTGGATTTAAAATATTTTCTCCATCAAAAGGCGTTTAATTGACCTTTTAAAGAATATTAGAATGTTTACGCTTAAAATTGGATTCATTCGCATTTTTAATTCTCTAATTTTTATTATAAAAAGTAAAAATATTTGACAAACATATATAATAATTTTGTAGTTAGTTCTATTCATTCCCACCATTACAACGGCTAGGTGTTAACTACCATTTAAAATAATATTATTTTATTATTAGAGTGCAACGTAAGATTCCCAAGAAACTCGTTGTTGCGTATTGGGTACGCCATCAAGCCTAGCATACCCTTTAAATTAATATTAATATTCTATTCACAAATATGGATAAATATAAAGATGTCATATTCTTTATTTACCTGGGGTGTTACATCCTCCCCCCCCCCCCTTTTGGGAATTGCGTCCTCGCAATTTTAAAATTGAGCTTGGAAACATCCTTGAAAGTCCCACATCGGAACAAGAGTCGGTAAAACAATCACTTTAAAATAAAGTAAGATAAGTTCAAAGGTCACCCGAGTTAACCCATACTAGGATTCCAAGTATGAAAATATGGACATGCAGGAAAAATCAAAGGGTCATGTTCTGATGGAGAGTGATAGTAAACATGTCTAAGAGAAAGTTAACCATAAGAAAATCACAAAATTGTGATGGGTTAAACGGTATTCGATTCCCCAGTAGGAAAAGTTAATAGACAACATTTTTGTTTTAAGTTACTTTTTATTGAGGAATTTATTGATAAGGAAACATAATCACTTATCATGTTGACTTTCAACTTTTACTAGATTCCTTAATCAAACTCATATTTTCTCCAAAAGACGAGTATTTACGAAGACTTGTTCCCCTTAAGAGTACTATAATCAATTTCTAGAGAATCACCTAATCCACAATAGAGAACTATATACATCCCATGTCTTTAGACTCTAACCAAAACCAAAACCAAAAATGTTAGTAGAAGATCAGATAATCCAGAAAAGGATAACCCTTTATAAAAAGAAAATATATTCTTAATCTCCAAAATTTGTCCAACAAAACCCAAAGTTCAACAAGGACTATTCGATAAACAAATTTTCTATAAAATACTTCAATGTAAACCAAACTAATATTGAAACCTAGATATTTGAAGGATTTAGTCACATAGTCTTCCAAGTTAAATCGTAACATTTCTCTCCAAACAACATCAGTTGCTCTTAATGTCTCGTATTGAAATGTAATTAACCTAATCACATATCCTCCATGATAGGTTAATAAATTTCAATACATAACCCAAAATCAACTTACTCTTAATTCATAAAATCATCTAACTAAAAAGAATCAGTCAAACTAACCAGGGACTTCACGTAGTCCAGTGGTAGGAGATAAATACCAGTCGCACTTTGGTTGTGGGTTCGATTCTCACAGCTTTGTCCGACATGATGGGTTGTCACACGGTCTGCGTGTTGTCCTTTTTACAAAACTATATAATTTTAAAACATTCCCCAAAACGAGATAAAATCTTCAAAAATGATCATGACATATTTTAACCTCAAGTTTATCTCATGCCTTTCATTTTCCATCATATCATAGAGTCGCCCATAATTACCTAAAAAGTAAGGATCATATAAACCTTAATGGTTACCTTTATAATTATTACCTGAACTTCCACATCGATTGGTCATCTCGTAAATGATGCATTACAGAACATACCAAGGTTCCAGTGGTTGATCATGACTCCTTGATAGTTGGTTTAGAACAACCGCGATTTTTCTCATTGAATCCCCCATTTCATCTAGTCTCTTAATCAGAGAACCACCACAGTTTCCTTCAAACCTATTGTCAAATTGGTGCCTGCTAGATCCATCTATTCACTAAAAACAGAAATGTCAATGTGAGTATATCAACAAAACCATCATGTACTAATGAGGAAGATAAACACTAAGATATACATACTCATTCACTTTATCTAAAACTATAACTCTTTCTGAAATCCTAACCATTATGGTACTGTCACTATGCCTAGAGAATACCCTAACCTCTAAAGTTATCTAAACCGACCTTTGATACCAACTATAAGGCCCCAGCCTTAAACCTTACTTAATATTGAATTAAATGAATAATTCACATCGAGGATCTTTTCAGGTATAGAGTTTTAGAGAATTAGGAAATAACTATTACATATCAAAAGATTACAAAGTAGAAACTTCTACTAAGTTTCCATAAAATAAAAACTCATAAAAATAAACATGTCTAGTTCCAAGTTTTATATAGCATGACTTTCTCTTAGTCCCATCCTTGACCCTATTCCACATTAGGTCCTATGAAAAACATTTCAAAAAAACTTGGGGTGAGCATAAAGAGCTCAGTAAGGGATACACAAGGAATGAAAACTGTTAGTTTATCAAAACAACAAGTAAACCATGTATAATTTATCAAAGTAATACTTTTCTCCTTTATGAAGTAGTAAAAACTCTTCACTGAATAGAAGATCATTACTTACCCTTTTTTAACCAAAAGATTACCATAAAACCCATAAAAAGATCACATTACATATAAAGGTAACTTAGGACATAAACATACTTAAGTGGAATAACCATACGGTCGACTTCCACACATACTTAATGGAATAGCCATACGGCCGACTTCCACATATACATAATGGAATATCCATACGGCCGACTTCCATACCCAATGCATTGGAGGTTATAACGTAACCACCCGTCCTGGTATTCACGGCACCACCCGTCATATGGTTTATCACGTAAGCACACATAAAATGTCCAAGTACCTTCATTACAAATAAAATATTGAAAATATAAACATTTCAATAACAACATTTCATTTTCAATCATAATAAGTAATTCCCAGATATTGAATTAATCAATCCATTTTAAAAAACCATTTAAAAGAGATTTTTGAATCAAAGTGTCCCATACCACTTTGAAGATTTTAATGGAATTATAATTTTAAAACATTAATGTCCATATAAATAAATACTGAAAACCATTTCGAAAACATGGACATTAAAGATAATGATTTAGAATAATAAATCTTTAAGACATTTAAAATGATATTTTTGTTAAATAGTTTTTAACAAAATGAGAGACTCTTGAATACAAATAATAGCGGAATAACATTTAATCCGAACTTTATAATATCATGAGAATAAAGGGATTAATGATATAATATTTAAAAGGATATTATACACACCATATAAGAGTGAATTGGTTCATAACAATAGTGAAGTCTCAAAAGAAATGTAAAATTAGATGAAATCCATTATAAAGAATGTATCCTTAAATTATGGAGAAATCAATCTCAGAATTATGTGTGACAAATATAAATACACCCAATATAAGTGGATATAAAGTCTGAAACAATAAAAGGTCATTTACACATATTCAATAACTACATTTTGAACCCAAAGATATCTAAATTGGGTTAAAAAGTTCCCTTGGTAAAATTCAACAGCCTAACGGCATCACTTCAAAATTCAGAAAATGAGTTGATGAGAGATAAAAAGGGTATCTCATCACTTGGACATAAAATTTACATCAATAAGGATATAGAAGAACATATCCCAACATAATAGTATGTTAATTAAAAGACATAACAAAAGAAGTCTTTTAAAAAGAGGAGGGTGAAAGGTTCCCTTACCGACTTGGGTAACTTTCGAAACATACACCCTGAGAAAGAAGGACAATAAAACATTGATGTAAATAATCATAAATTAAATTATATTACACAATGAGTAAAATAATGTGCAGTAAATAAACCACTCAAAGGAAATTGTGGCAAATGTAGCATAAATCTCACAGGAATAAGAGTGAGATGAAAAATCCCTTACGAAAACTCTGCAGCCTAACGGCGCCACAAAAATGGATTGATGAGATCAAATAGGGTCTCTCATCATATTAACATAAAGTTTACAGAAAGTGTAATATAAAAGAACATCCCCCAACACAACAAATAGGAGATTAAAAGAAGTTACATAAAGGAGAGTACTTAAAAAGAAAGAGAGAGGTTAGATCTCTTACGAAAATTCGGCAGTCTAACGGTGCCACTCAAAACTTCCAAAATGGATTGATGAGACAGAATACGGTCTCTCATCATATGAACATAAAAATTAGAGTAAGAGTAATATAAAATAACATCCCAATCACAAGAAAGATGATCTTAAAAGGACTGACATAAAAGATTGTACTTAAAAAGAAAGAGAGGAGTAGGATCCCTTACCTCGGGTCCGACTTGACTTGATCGTTCTTTAACGTCCTGAATAATAAACTTTAGTTAATTTATACTTGCTTAAGAACCTTTTTCGAGTTCATTATTCCTTTTATATAAATTATTGACATGTTATAAACATTATGTAATCATTTATGTTAATAATGTTTGTTTTGTCGATATTTGGTTCTTAAGTCAAAAGTGGACTTCTTACAATTACATGTTGTTCGTGTGGTCAAAGGTTCTTTATATCCAGAATGAAATTACTGATTTGGATATCATATATATTATATATATCTAGAATATATATGTATTTATAATATCACATAGTCATTTAGAGGTAATAAATGAAATGCACTATTAATGGAGACGGTAAGCCGTACGTACGCATGAACGCTACTTTCATTTCTATGTCATATTAATGTAATTAAAACAAATGAGAAGTATATATATTTTAATTCCAGAATTATATTAATCATACATCATATATATCCATTATATATATGTACTTATAATAGTACATTACATTTGGGGATAAGAAATGAAATGCATCGTTCATGGAGACGGTAAGCCGTACGTACGCATGAACGCTACTTTCATTTCTATGTCATATTAACGGAATTAAAAATGAATGATATATATATATATTATAATTACAGTATAATATATATGTTATATAGGTCACATATGATCATTAATTTCATTCTTTAAACGTTCCATGTATTGCATGTACGAGTCACATCACTTGAGGGGCGGTAGTCCGCACTTCCTCATATGAAATTATCGCATTTACACAACATGAAAAGAATAAAGGTATGGATTAAATGTAAAATACAGAAGCATATAGTAAACATAAATACCATATATATCATATATAAAATATAGTGACATCATAATGGCCACCTTTAAATGTGTTAAAATAATATTGAACAATCATCGTTTCGTGAGGCAGAAATTCGCCTACCACAGAAACAATATGTTCTTTAACCATTAGACGAAGGTGTGTGTAAGTGTAGCTCGAATACTTCTTATAAAAAATCCTATTATATTTAATATACTGTATTTGTTACAAAATAAATGAATAAAAAGAGTTTAGGGGGTTGGAGAAGAAAAATAAAACAAAAGGACACACATGAAGACATTACATTAAAATCGGGTAACTCCCTTTGGTTTGAGCTCAAAGGCTTCCTTGGGAAGACTTCTTCCCAAATTGAGGCTTCAAGGAGTAATAGAGGGTTTTTTAGAGACAAAATGGGAGGGTTTGGCCGAGACAAAGGCTTTGGAAGTGTGGGTAAGGAGGTAGAGGTGGGGGCCTTTTATAAGAGGAGAGGAGGGGAACTCTTGGAAAGTAAAGAAATGTTACTTTATTTGAAAATGAGTTTCGGATTTAGAAGGTCCCACATTGATATAATTATAGGATAAGTTGATAAGGTTTCTAAATACACACATACAATAGGTTTTGGACATGTTTAGGTCTTATAGTTTACATTATCTTTCCATTTTATTTAAATCGTTAAATAATGTGGCCATCGCTGCATCATCTTGATGTCATAAATAATTTAATTTATTTAATGTCTAAAAATTATAAAAAAAATACTATGATGTATGAAATATTTTTATCTTTCCAATGACTATTTATAGTCAAAAATATGATTTGTATAACCCCAATTAAAAATTTTTTTAGTAAAACATTTCATGTTTGTGTCATTTTTACTTTAACATTAAATAAAAAGGTATTTATGTCATTTTCCAACCAAAGTGGCTCCATGGGGTCCCCAAGTTGACCCATGGATTTTCTTGGTCGGACATGACACATCCAATGAGGGTAGGACATGTTTCTAGGTCATTTAACTTTATTAAAACATTATTCTTACCTTAAACTACACTAATTACCTCTAATCGCGATTAAAAACTTAATAAGTTACGATTCACCAAAAAAATTATTTTAATCCCATTGAACCACATTTTAATTATTAATGACAAAAATGTATGTTTGATTTTTGAAATTCAAAAAAAAGGTGGAAAATTTTCATTTATACAGAAAATCAGTTTTTATAAGTACCACTTAGTGGTTTCACTATTCATCAAAAATTGAAGTTTTTCAGAAAATTAACAAAAATTCACCCTAAGCTATATTTGATATTCCAAATTCAAAAATGATGTCTATTTTACAAAATTCAAAACATATAAGTTGCATTAATTAATTTAATAATTAATTCCTGCTATCAAAACAAATAGCGTGTTTTTATGAAACAATAAGTATCAAAAGATTGACATTAGTTTAAGTCCAATTTCAAAGTGAAATTAATTCCAACGACCATTATTGTATTAAATGGTAAAAATATATTCTAATTTCAATTTAAAACCAATTCAAAAGATAATATAATCATATAAATAAATTATATTAAAAAGTGGTTTTGAATTAAAATACAACATTTTTCACTATTCATTAAAAATTGAACGTTTTTGGAAAAATACCAAAAATTTACACAAAGTAAATTTTGATGTCCTGATTATAAAGAAGAGTTTTATTTTGTCAAATATAACACATAATATTGTCAAAAAGTGGATTTAAAAGATGTTCTCCATCAAAAGGCGTTTAATCGACCTTTTAAAGAATATTAGAATGTTTACGCTTAAAATTGGATTCATTCGCATTTTTAATTCTCTAAAATTTATTATAAAAAGTAAAAATATTTGTCAAAAATATATAATCCTTTTGTAGTTAGTTCTCTTCATTCCCGCCATTACAACGGCTAGGTGTTAACTACCATTTAAAATAATATTATTTTATTATTAGAGTGCAACGTAAGATTCCCAAGAAACTCGTTATTGCGTTTTGGGTACGCCATCGAGCATAGAATCCCCTTTAATGTAATATTAATATTTTATTCACAAATATGGATAAATATAAAGATGTCATATTCTTTATTTACCTGGGGTGTTACAGTAAAACTATAGTTTCTCCATCTTCTGCACCCCTTAGACCTGGTCTACCTTCCTTAACCTCAACTGCCATGTCAGTCATCCAAGCTCTTTCTCAGATCTGGCCAATCATTCTTGACCAACCACAGCCTAGATCTTCTACTGCTCCTACTTTGGCTCCATCTGTTTTTGAAGGTCTACCCTTACCCTCTTTGTCTACCGCATCTAAGCCTTCTTCTACTCCAGCACCAGCTCCTGCTACTGATCAAGGCAAGGAAAAAGTCGATCCCTGAAGACTCCAGGGATTGTTTTCTTTTTTGATGAGATGTCTCTTGATGTTTAATGTTTTTATTTCTCCTGTATGTTTTATTCTGATCCTTGTCAATGACAAATGCAGTGTTTCCCTCATTTCTCTCTACTTTTTTTATAATCCCAAAAGGGGGAGAAACACTACAAGTATCAGTACTATAATGAGATATGTTATTATCAAATCTATTCTACTCTAATTTTTTCTATTCTAATATGATAGTTTCTTTAATGTTCCATTTCATTTATATTTTGATTATGCATGATTTGTGATCATCAAAAATGGAGAGATTGTTGGACTCCACATGTATTAATCATGTTTTAATGATCAAAAATCCTATTACTGCTAATTAATGTCAATCTTAATTGAACATCTTGCTAATTCTCTTCACTCTCAATAATAACTAATCATCATGTTTTAATGATAACAAATCTTATTGATGTTAATTACTCTCATTATTATTTACAAGTCTTATGCATGATCACAAATCTCACTTATATTATCAAGCCTTTATATTTATGTTTCATATTCTCTTACTATCTAATGATTAAGCTTAATTTATATTCTACATATTACTATTTAAGTATAAATAAGGATATTTGTCTAAGTATGGACACACCGTGAAGGACACACCGTGACCCAGACACCGTGAAGGACACACTGTGACCCAGACGCCGTGAAGAACACACCGTGACCCAGACACCGTGAAGGACACATTGTGACATAGACACCGTGAGCTACACCCCGTGACATGGAGACACCATGAACCACTTACCGTGAAGACTATACCGTGAAGAAGACACCGTTTAAATAATCATTGTGACACAATTTCTTAACTTTTTGTCAATATAATTTAAATAATGCTAACGGTCATATTTGATTTTTTTAATGCAATTAATGTTATTTAATGATAGTTGTTTCTATGTCATAAAACTGTATCTTGTACCTATGAGAAGTGAATTATTCCTAATGCCAGAACAAGTGGAATATAAGGAAGATTGAGATTCAGAACACGTATCAAGTGTAAGCAGTGGTGAAAATGTGTGACGATACAACAAGAAGAACTTACATACACCCAAGAGCAATGTTCTGAACAAAAATAACAATCCTGATAAAGAAGGAGATTACTAGACTTTCCAAGAACTCTCATGAGTTCAATCCAACACCACTAAAGAACACACGACGAATCAAGAGATTATTTTCACTCCTGTAAAACACATGCTAAACTACGACACTCGGTTTTTCAACAGAAAAACCAGAGAAGGACTAAGAATAAATTCTACTGAATCCAATGAGTCCAGAGCGGCATTACTAATCACTAGATCTTTCTAAACTCTTATCTATTCTCTCTAAGTGATTTTTTGTTTACTTTCGAGCAGTGTGGTGTACTCTATATATCTCACACACACACGGTCTCCTGTACTGAACTGGAGGATATCAAAATCCTCACTCTAAAACTCTTAACTCTTGTTTACCCACGTCAACTATGGAAGAGTTCCTTGTGTGGCCTGATCTTGTTTTGTTTCCCATGAATAACAGTGGTAGAGGTCCCTGTGTGGCCTGGACAGTTGTGTAAACTATTGTTAACCCTGATCTAGGGTGTGGATCAAATTTATATAAATTTGAGAGGACTAAGTCTCGGCTTGAGACTGAACATGTTGTTACATCTGTTGTGCATCTTTAGTTTATGTTTAAAGTATACTACATATATCTTTTATACTCCGCTGCTATTAATTTGAAATACAAAATGAATTTTAAAGATACTTTGATAGTTAAATTAGCAAGTGTTTACACTCATTGTAAATCAGTAGGTTAGTTTCAAAAATTAGTTTGATCTTATGTTTAAATTAACTGAGACCTAATCAATCTTTTAGAATCTAAGTGAACATTTACAATATGTATAAATTCACTACAGTTTAACTTGTTTTATAAATTTGGGGATTTTAAAGAGACAATATTTTAACAGAAATTTTAATTGGAACTCAATTCACCCCCCTCTTGAGTATCCACTCCGACCAACAAATTTCAAAAAAATAATTTAATCAAATGGAAAATTAAATATTTGAGAATCACATGTAGAAAAATTTTCAACACCTCAATTTTCAAAGAATACATATCAACAATGAATTTTACATTCCCTCTTTTGAAATAGCCACCCTTCTTCAGTAATCCATTTTCATTTTTCAATTCATTATCAATATGAAAGACACATTAAATTTACCTCACTTTGATTTTTTTCACTCGTAATCAAGGTACCAATGAATAGATATCATCACATAACTTAAGAACATGTAACATACAATAGTCTTGAAATTCATCTAACATATCTAATAAATAAATACAATATCACAATTAATAATGATGGCTTCACCTTTAAGGATCAAATAACGATGAGGCATTAGGGTAGGTAAGTAAATGATATAAACAAATAAGTCTCAAAAATAAGGTTCAACTCTAAATTATATTGCATGATAATCAGAAATATCTCATTACAACTCTCCATTCACATATTTCATTCATCCCTCCTCCCAAACTCTCAGGGTGCGCTCATGTCACATGTAACACAATGAATGAATCATTCTATAATGATCTTTTCATATTTTATATTTTTTTTAGTTTTTGATTTCTATGTTTAGGATAAATATCACATCCACCCCCTAACCACATATGATAAAAAGATCTTCAGTCTGGAGAATAGTGATTTTTTAACCGCCTACAACACAAACTAATTTTTTTCGACTTTTTTTACAAGAGAGTTGATTAATAAAATAAAATAAATTATACATGACCACTCCAAAAAATCATAATAAAAAATCCCCCAAAAAATATCCACAATGTAGTATATCCAAGTACACCATAAAATACCCCCACTTATTCTTTAAAAAAACGTGAAAATCATTTAGAGGATGATACGAATGGATAAGATAGTCTTGTAACATGTTTTATTTCCTAAAAAAGGTTATTCATGGATTCTATGGGCATAAAAATGGATTATTTCAAGTTGGGTTTCAAGATAAGGGGTTAATAAAAAAATACCTCACTCATGGAAATGAATATGAATAATTATATCAATTAATGTAAATATCAAAAATTCAAAGCATTGATAAATCTTAGAAAACTTTCATTGACAATGATTAATATGCTCCCAAAATCATGTTTTTTCAAATCCTAATCCACATGGTTATCTATACTAATTCTATTACCCATTTTTATAACTCAAATTTATTGAAAAATAAATTTAATATTTATGGAAAGTTAATAGTCTAAGGGAATTTATGATTTATAGTTCAATTGATTAAAAAAATCAATGTTGGGGCATGAAATTGAAAATTAAATCTCAAAATAATTAAAATGTGGGGAATATAATAGAAATTTTAAAAACAAAAACTCTTAATCCACTTACAATTTGATGATTTGAATTAGGTTGATTAGGTACTATCTAATCTAAATTCATGATGTGTATTATGTCTTTATGATGTGAAATGGACTTTTAGTATATCTTCCTTCTACTTGTTACTAATAGCTTGGTTCTTTATGGTCCTAAAAATTAAAAATAAACAAGTGAAATAGTATGACATTATCAATGAATTTTAAAATATTTGGAGCAAGGGAATGTAGGCCTATAAAAATAGCTAATAAATAAAGAAAGATAAAAAACTTGGGTTGCCACCCAGATGTTATTTTTTTTTACAATAATTAGATCAACCATAACACCTTCATGTTTATCTCATGTAGCATATGATTGAAATTGTTTTCCCTAGTTTGGGTCCATAAATGGTCTTTGTTGTGTCCTATCCACATAGTTTGGCCCCTTCCATTCTTCACTGAAATGATAAATTCTTTTAGATGGTAGTACTTTATTGATCTTCATTGGACCGACCAACCATTTATTCCTTAATCCTGGTGAACTAAATTGTAGTTCATGTACCATCTATACCGGTTGTCCTTTCTGAAATTTTGTGGGGTTGATCACTACTTTGGTGTCAGTGGTCTTGTTCTTCAACTTCTCTTTCTTCTTCAGTAGAGAATCATTTTTTATGACCTCATCAAACTCATTTACCACTTCAATTTTAGAAACATATTAATCTTCAATAGTATTTTCTTCTACAAAATCATTTTCGTCTTTCACACTATATTTCTTCGTTGCCCAGTGGATGTTGAAACTTTCTTTGATCACTTCCAACTCTATTACAGAGTTCTCCATTGTGAATATAGATTATTTCATGCCCTGTGGCTAAAAATGGACATCCCAAAATGAGTGAATTTCTCTCCACTTCCATATTCAATACAAGGATGTTGATAGGAAGTAGAATTTGTCAAACCTAATTAGGATATATTCGATGAATCCTCTTGGGGATTTAATTGTTGATTCAACAAATTGAATAGGTACTCTTTTGCCTTTTGTCCATACAGTCCCAAACTTTTGAATGTTTTGTATGAAATGATATTGACACTTGAACCTATGTGACAAAAATAATTTTCATATTTGATAGCTTTAATACCTAAAGGGATTGAAAATATTCATAGATTTATTTTCATCCTAGGTAGGTAATTTGATACAATTGTTGAACCCTCATATGTTAGTAGAATAGTTCCAATATCATCCAGTATCCTCTTGTCGGTTACCAACTCATTCATAAATTTCTTATATTTCGGCATGTTTGCAAGAGCCTCTATAAAAGGTATATTAATTTCAAATTTCCTAAAGTGTTCCTAAAATTTACCACTCTGAATATTGTTCATTACTTTAACCATTTATTCTTCAAAATTAATTATTTGCTTGTACGGAGGTGGTTCTTCTTCTTCTTCTTCTTAATCTACTTGTTCATTGTTAGATCCCTCTTCTTTTTCTAGAGTCAGTTTTTTTCTTCAAAACTCTATACCATTTCCTTTTTTTTTCTTACGAATTATTAGTTGAATAGATTTCAAATCATCATGTGAGTGTACCTCATAGAATCCTAGTAGTATTCTTCTAGGTCTCTCTCTATGATGATCAATAATTTGGCCAACTTAATGCTCCAACTTCCGTAATTTGGCCTTTCGGTTCGATGCATGTTCTTTTATTTCATTGAATACAACCCCGAAAGCAGCTATGAATGTTTCCAGTGTATCTTATAGTGAATGGATATATATTTTTAGTGTAGGCCCTTCAGGTTATTATTTTTGGAAACCCTATGGTCTTTGTTGAAATACTTTCCCTTGTTGTTGTTTTTGTGGTCTCCAACCCTGAAATTTATTACCCTGGCTGTAATCAGAATAATTTCCATCTACTAAAAACATACCTTGGGTTTTTTTGATATCCCACCATGATTTCCATATTCATGGTCAGAGACTTCATTTTTTATCTAGTATTTATTGTGGATTTCATGAATTCATTTTCATTGAAATCCTTCTCCTTTCTACCAGAATCTGTCACTCTCCATTTTATCCAAATGGTTTTAGCTTAATTCAGGAAAATTATTCAATAATAATCATCCAACTACAGCATAAAGAATTAATATTTTTCTTAATGAAAAATATAATATAAGGTTTGGATAAGTATCCATATCTCTATTAGATAATGGGGGAATTTTAAAGTCATTTTTTTAAACCATCGCCACATAGAGTACAATGAATCATCTTCAAATTGAAAAAAGTATAGAATGATTACCCATATGTCCATTAAATTAAAATGTGGAAACAAGTATTTGAGGAAGTTTCTAGAAAAATCGTCCCATGTTGTGATAGAATGTGCCAAAAAAAATTGAATCCAATCTCGAGCTCAATCGCATCATGAAAATCCGAAAAGACAGAGTCTTAGTGCATCACTTGAAACATTATGTAATTGGAATGTATCACAGATCTCAATAAAACATCCCAAATATTGTTTCATATATTTATGACGAAGAGTGGTTAATTTAACACTATTTTAGATCATTGAAATGATTACTGGATTGATTTGGAAGTGGTTCTCAGTGATAGGGGTGTTATGATACTTGGTTGAAATATTGTGTTTGACGATGCCTATAGTCTACGAGCTTCCTATGTCCTTGATCTATATGAATATCCCTATAAAGTTGGTTTTGTTCTATTCCCTCGATGATTGTAGTTTCTTTAATCATCAGACTTAGTTAAAAATGGATGGTGGACTCGATGATGTCTTTACATTATACTTGAGTATTGAAATTATGTATAGAAGATTTTAATTTGAGAATTAAAGCACAAAATACCCATCTTAATAAGATAAATTGAAATAAACAAACAAAAATATATTAAAATTTTAAATCCTAAAAACTAAAAAGAAATTGTCCCTAGTAATGGAGCTAGTTTGATATCCCCATGGGGTGTTGTTAATTATTTACTTGTCTATTCAAAAACAAATTTATAAAAACTCAACTATGATACTTAATTAATTAAAAGGTAGTAAATAAGTAGGTAGATATTGATCCATAGGGAAGGTGAATTAGTTTCTTTATTTTTTCAAAATAATTAATTTTATTAGATTTGGTGAAACTGGTGAGAAAAACATGGTTTGATTGAATTTTAAAAAATGAATAATGAATGAAAAGCACAGCAGATTAGTTTGGTTTGAAAATGTATTTTTAAAGAATGTAGGGGTTTTGTAATATAGGGTTTATGTGAAGTAGGATTAAATAAAATAGGTTTATTAATTCATGCTTGGGATCAATTTTGATTATAGAATGATCCAATGGTCATGGAATCCTCTCTTTAACATTGCAATTCCATATTTCACTTAGTCTAGTAATTTATGGTGTTGTTGAATCAAGTTTGTCTTGATGCCATATTTAAACTGTATTTACCCTAATGTTGGAAATGTTCATTCCTTCTTTAGGGTTATCAATTGACCTTTTTTGGATTATTCTAATTTTAATTATCTATGGTCATGAAAAATAAAATAGAAAGGGATTGGAAGTTGAATATTGAAATTATGAAAACAAAATACATGAATAAATTAAGTAAATCCAACAAAACCTTCTCCATTATATTAACTTAACCTTGAATAAGGTGGGATTACTCCCTCATTCCAGTGATGAGTGGTTTAGAGGGAAGAAGAAAATAAAACATAAATAAAATAAAGATCTTGGAGAGGTAACAGCGTCTCACCCCAAGCTTTGCTCTTTGGATGATCTAGATATGAATCCCCTACAGCATTAAGAAGATCTTAATTTATATGCATCAGATGAGATCTTCCAGACAATTTTCATGATGTTTAATGTTATTCTATGTCATATAATCATTATCCATTTTTCCTCTGTGATTTTCGGATCTGCGCCAATCTCGCACGAATCTCATATGAACATCTTCAATTTTGTCTCCTTTCACAACATGTTATTAGGAATCATGATGTGTAACTGACCGTCATAGTGTGTAACCTCACCATGACTTTTCTAAATAGATCAAAATCACTTGATAAATTTACAGCCCGTAATGAGATTACACCACATTTAATGATAATACACAATGTTTAATCACTCTAATCTAGTTTTTCTAGCTTCAAAATTCCTCAAAAATCTAGTATCGCACTGCAAGAAAAGCAAAGAAGAAAAAAGTTTCCTTCAGATCCATTATTCACCCCCATTCATTCCTTTTGTATAAATTCATTATTTCCTATTAAAAATAATAAAACAGGTAAATCCGCTCACAAATTGGCAATAATATTCTATTAAATACATAAATTAATATATTAAAACACTAAAAAAATGTATGTGTAAAATACACATATCATGATACTATGATAGGATTAGGTTCAAACATACATGTGTAGTAAATTTAGTATTAGGAAATAGTGAAACTTTCTATCAATTATAGCTAAAAAATGAATCTAGAAGTCTGTATCAAATTTTTCACACCGAACCATATAAAGATACTTCACCGAATTTTCCCCTATAAAAATTCTTTTCATTCATTGTGAGGTTGTTTTATCAAAATATTAATCACTTATTATTTATAAATTTCTCTTCCGTTAAACCAAACACCCTCAACTTGCACTTGATTCATGCCACGAGTAATTATTGGAAATTATGTAATATGAGTTATAGTTGACTAATAAATTTGTGGTAACCATTTCATTCCTTCTATTAAACATTATTAAAATAGTGGATAATGGTTCAAAATTCAATGAAACCTCAATCATGTGGGCCCATCATGATCTTATATAATTAGTTGTTGTTCAACACGCTCATCATCTTCTTGATCATAATTTTATTCATCCTCAAAATCGTCCTCCATCCAATCTATGTTATGTTTATTAATATCCATGATAAAAGGACTTTCTCTATGATACATGATGATATGAATGTTTGGATTATGGATGTGATGAAAAAACATCTATTGCTGAGGGAACATCATGAGATATTACATCTTAAGGACATGACATTATATCATTAATTCTTATGGAACAAATTACAATTCCAATGGAACATATTTAGTAACTATAGAGATATACAAATCCATTATTTTACATTTTTATTAATTCTTAAACAATAAAAATATGAGTACTAAGTCATCATTACCGATCACTTGATAGGTAATATTCCACAAAGTATCTTTATGTTGTAGTTGTATAATTTTTATGTTATCTTTCTCTTGATTAATCATTGATTTAATCCTTAGATTTATTTTACATTGAATGTATTCTAAAAATATACACTCTACATGTTTCAGAATAATTTCTTGGTACATATTATAACTATAACCTTTTTAAGTGATATTTATCTAAATGTTTTAATAAATATAGTTTTCCCTGTTTTTATTTATTACAAAAAAATGGTTATAAATTATATATATTGAATGAAACATAATATGAATTTTAAATATTTCAACATTTTATTATTATTTTTTAGTCTCCCTAGATAAAAATGTACATTCCACAGTCCTAATTTCTATAAGTAATTATGGTTTGTAGTTTTAATTTTAATTATCCAAATCATATCCACAATGAGTATACAACTAGGTTTGTAGATAGTCCTCTTATTCATACACAAATCCATTGTAAAATTAATACCCATCACACCCTATTTGGGGTTATTATCATTGGGTACAATCATTCCAGATTCTGTATCAACTTATAGAATCTAGGTTTGGGTATTATTTCTCATAAAACAATAGTCTTTTACTAGGTTTGGAAATTTTCAAAATCAATCCTCCTTTAATTATTATATCACTGAAAATATGATTAGTAGAATTTATCATATCTCTACTAATTCATCTTAGTTTCCACTAGGTATATGTTTTACATAACATAAATGTCTCCCAATAACGATTAATGTATAACTTCCTCAAAATCCTCCTCTCAAACCTATATGAATTCAAATCTATAGGGTCCCTCTTGTTTATTTCTACCACCGTCATGATATAAATCGTTAAGGATTTGGGTGTGGTTAGATGAGGCATATGGGATGTGAGAAACATGTATAGAGTCAAAAGGACTATCCTAATCCGTCAAAATAATATACCTATCTAGACTTAATTTAATTGGGGTGTCTTTATAATTCCAATGAAACTATGTATAGGGGTTTCCTATGTATCCAAAATTGGTTAGCTCTGTATTTTTTAAAACGTGCAGAAAATTAAGAATCGTTGATAATGACATGTTATAACCCCCTAAATTATCATAACAAAATGTTATTTCATTAAAATACTCACCAATGAAAAGGTTCCAAGTAATTTTTTATATTGAGATTGGAGAAGCTCCCAAGATATTCATTTACCACTCTAGGTAGGAAAACCATAGAAGCCCATGAAACACCCATGTTGGGGAATCCCACAAATAGAAACAACAATAGTATGTTTAAGAGAAAAGTATGAATTCTTATATCCACATCCTCCATCTTGAGAATTAATAGACCCCCAAATGGCCTTGAAGGGAAACTGAGAGATACCCTCAAAATCCCACTATTGTCACCACATTAAAATTTTTCGGCATATCAAACATTGTTTTGGGAAACAAAACAATATGATAACTTATTTTAGTGCTCATATGAAGTAGAATACAAATTAATTGTGGGTTGAATAGCCAATGGGATTCCCAAGTAAAAATTATATTTATGGTAGGAGGGGCTTGTTCATTCCTTTCTTCGCACCTAAATATTTGAGAATCAAACCATCTCCCACTACATTTCTCCTCTATTAAAGAAAATCCACAAATATTGAAGCCTCATAACTTCATTTGTTTCCACATTGATCAATTTAATAAGGGTCGATGTAGGGTTCCCTTTGATAATCCTCAACAAAATTTAGTGTTTTTAGGAATTTTCACTATCATTCCATGCAATTATTCAACTTTATTATATGAATTCATAAGAGTTTCATCAGTTGGGGGAATTACTATAGTTGGGGGGTCAGAATATTTTGTTTTGGCTTGGAGGTGTGTTTTGAAATAACCTCAAGCCATGATTATGTCCATGAAGGAGATATTATCACCACTATAAGATAATTATATATGACAAATTGATTATTCCAGGAAACAATGGAAACATTTTGTGAGGATGGCTTCATAATTTATTTTGGATACATGAAAGTATTATGGTCTAAAGGATGATGTTACAACCATTATATTTTCACCCTATATTATTATAGATCTATATATTTTGATAGGGCCTTTGTATATATTTCTATATCCCTATGTAATTTTGACTATGAAAAAAAGGATACCCCGTGATTTTTTGTCATGAAACCAAGGGAAATATTGCATAATTATATTTCATTTTTAATATGATACATTGGTAGCACAATACTTTTTTTAGTGTCTAATGTTTCATATAAGAAATAAAATATAGTCATTTTTTCATATTCACTTGGTATTTATATCATTTTTTTATGGATGGGATGTACCCCATAAAACAGGGAACTCAATGTCAACTAAGACCCTAATCATTAATGGGGTTCCCTAGAGAAAGAGGTATGATTAATCTCATTCTATGAATGTTCTAATGTGGTCCCCATATTCTTTAAGAACACATTCTAATCTCCCCCAACATGGATGACCATAAGTTAAATCTAAAAGGGAGACCCATAGAATGATATATTCATAATTTATCCCACATTATCCAGATCCTCTATTAAGATAATAAGGTTACCAAATGACTAAGACCTCCTTATAAGAATCATCAATTAATATTTCTCTTTAAATAAATCAAAGACCAAAATCCTTGATCTAGTTTATCATATGACCACCCAATACTATAGGAACTAGATAGTTTATAGAATCTTATTAAAATAAAACAAATTAAAAGAAATATTGGGGATGAATTTCCCCACACTGAAGAAATTCCTTCAATGTGTCAAGAATCCAGCTTCATCATTCATCATAGTAGTGGGCACATTATAATTTTTTTAAAGAGAGATATACCACCACTAGTTTAACAAATAATTCTCCTTCTCTTCAATCAATTGGACCAAGATTGTCCTTCAACAATGAGAGGAAACCATATATGAATACCTAAGAGAAGTGTCTCTATCACAGATATTCTCAACCTAGAAAAAACCAAGGAAAACCCAAAACCCAAGAAAACCTATGAGAAATATTTCAACAGTGGGAGAGGGTTAATACTTTAATTTTTATTAACATATTTATATATTTAAAAATTATATTTAAAAATTATACATTTTTAAATATGATATATAAATAAGATTTTATTACTTTTAATAATAAATATTATCAATCTTATTTTCATAACTATACACATATATCAATAATTATTTCTAAAAATGTTTCATAATGTATTTATTGACATTAATTAAATAATTTGTATATATTTAATTTAAATATGATATATTAATATTTTATTTAACCCATTTTATGAATATGAGATATATAAAATTAAATAAGTGATTCATATTTGAATTTATATATTTATATTCATTGTATAAAATTTAAAATATACATAGATGTATCTATATGTACATGTCTCTGTGTGTTTATATGTTGTAACACCCCACTATTTTATGGTATGTACTTGTTTAGTGTTACTCTCTTGGATGGTTTTTGTTTCACGCAACAACAAGTTCGAGTATATCATGAGCTACTAAATTTTTTGTTTAAATAGAACATATAAATAGTATAAACCACATTATAAAATATATTTATATTCCATATAATTTGGACAATCTTCTAATTTCTTTGCAATTATATAAGAACAAATTTTATTTTACGCATAAAAAAGTATATTCTTGTAAAAGGGAATTTTACAGCCTTTTAATGGTGATCCCATTTTAAAAATAATTTTTAAAACATTTAGACTTTTATATGAAAACATAAACTTAATTTTTTAATATGGAATATTGAAATTATCTTATTGTAAATTTTTGGTATTTTTGTGAGAATGCTAATTTTTTGATGAAAAGTAAAAAATACATCATTTTAGGTCAAAACTGCATTTTCATAATTATTAATGTTAAATTATATATTATTTTTTTAAGTCAAAGTAGATCAATAATACATGTATTATTCAAATATAGTTTATTATAATCGTTTTTGTATTAAAATTTGATATAAAATCGTATTGACCATATGAATGACTCTTTTACCTTCCTTGTTGCCACATATACAGGATTAGTGTTTAACATAATTTTTCCTAATATATGAATTGAATTTGAAAAAATGGAAATAAATTTTTGGGGTCAGTATGAAATTTAGAGTCTAAAAGGATCCACTTTTTTCTGGATTTTCTGAATAGTAAATTCAGTAAATTTTTATATACCACGGTTAAGGGTAAATCGGGTGATTAAAGGTAAAAATAATTTTATAAAATTATAAAATTACCCTAACACAAGTCCAAATTTCATTTAATGAGTGGGTTTCAAGAAAAATCAACCTTAGTCCGAAATTATAACTTTTTTTAAGCTTTTTGGCTGTGAATATAACATCTATTATATTTATGTATGGATAAGTTGAAAATAATTTGTAATGAGATTACATATATGGAGAGGGAGATGGAAGAATAAGGGTAAAATGGTTAACACCATGATCATGGGAACATAGATGGATAAGAAAAGATGATTCCAACTTAGATCTTAAAGAACACATCTCTTGTAGATCACATTGGACATGTGGAGCTATTTCATCATGCTTCAAAGAAGCCAAGTGTGGTGGACCGAGTACAAGAAAAGAATTTTGATTCTATGAATAACTTTTCACACAAGGTAAAATAGGCTAGAAATATCTCCTTCTCAAACTTTGATCTTCCCCCTCAACGGTGGGTTATTCAAAAGGGTAGGATAGTGCATGTCTATGAAAATCGGGAGGCAATTAAGGAAATGGTTAACCAGTGAAGGTACTCTATTATCACTAGAGTTCTTGTTCAAAAATGTGAGCAGATTTGGAAAATCCATGAACTCATACATAGGATCTCTAATCTCTGGGTATTTTTAGTTTAGAAGATGAATGTAATGGGGTGAGTTTGTTGCTATATTTTTTCCCCATCTAATGTCCATAAGAGTAAGTCATGGTGTTATGGATTATTGTCCTTGAGGTCTGGATTTTTATAAAATCAAGAATGGGATCAAAACATTGAGCCAAATAAGGTAAGGGAACACTCATTCACAAGTTTATATATCTATCAATATGTTGAATTGGATACTCTAGAACAAATTAATTCTGTGGGAGATTGCCTCTACCATGCGGAATCTAATTAGGATGAACCTCCAAACTGTTAATCCATGGTATTCGTATTATGAGAGGTTCCTGGTTCAATTTTTCATGTCATGTACTCTTGTGGAGTAATTTTTTCTAACCAAACGAGATGGTAGCATCGTTTTATGGTTCCAGTGTGAAAATAAATTGCAATTCTTTATGAACTATATGATTTTATTTTGGTCTCTAATTTGATTTCAATAGTGATAAGTAATTCTATTTTCTCAATATGGAGGGAACTGATGCTCCAAAATATCATAAGAAGAAGATAATGGATCATATCCCACTCCCTAAACCTACCAATGTTACAATTTTTGGTCCCTATAGTGTGGATATGATGATATCCAATCATGTGGATAGAAAACATGAATCCACTGAACAACCCACATTCCCGTAGAATATCCTCATAAAGAGATGAAGGGGGTGTGTTTCCAACCTTTGAATGTGAAGAAACCCCCTATTGATGTTTATCATGATAACTAAGGTCATAACATGTGAAATTTTGATCAAGAAACAACACCTACCTTGATGAATCATGGAAGGATTGTGCAAGATGTATCTAATGATCTCATGCCCTAGAATGGAGTGGATCTAGATAAACTATAATCCAAACCAAAAATACCAATAGTTTGGATTTTCTGAAGGACAATACCCAATTAGATGGGCTACATGGGCTTTTTATAATAGTTTAAACTATTGAGTCCCCTAGTGGATTGAAAGGGTTTCACAAACTATGTGATTCCCCCTATCTCAAGCACACAGCCCTTTGGAATGCACATTACTAAGAGTAGGACTAGATGAAATCAATAATGCTCATTTTCACATATATGGTCCAGTAAGGACTAAGTTGTCAGGACATGAAGATGATCATCATGCAAGTATCCCTCTTCTAGAGGAGGGGTTCTCAAATTGGATTGTTAATGATGGAAGTAATGTATCGGTTCTTATTGGAGGCAACTAGAAATGATTATATTTGAGATTAAATTTTCAAAAGTAGTTTGTATCTTAGGCAGGTACCATGAATCTCTTACAGGGTCCTAGTGAAGAAGACACTAGAAGAAAAACTCCTACATTGGAATCACATGAACATATTAAATCCAAGAATATATTTACATCACTAGGTGGTAAACTCTAGAGTGATGAGGATTGGGATCAACCAAAACCATAGCATGAAAAGGGAAAAATTAGGGTAGATGAGAACATGGAGGGACTCATAATAGAGGAACACCCCCATGATGGGAAAATAAAGGTAAAAATAAAAAAGGGAAAAAGGTCGTGTTATGATGGTACAAAATGAGGGCCTTGGGACTAGGGTTAGGGATTTCAAATAATGAATCTTTTCTATTAAAATTTACAAGGTTTAGGAAGCCCCATAATGTCCAAAACCCTTAGGCATTTTATGTTAGCCAATAAACTAATTCATATAGGGATTGTATAACCCAAGATGCATTTTGAAAAATGGAGAGCATTGATGGGGTCCTCCATGGGATGTCACTTTGTCTCACAAGACTTTCACAATAATGTCATACATCAGCTTTGGCTTCCTAGGAATGAAAGTATCTAAATTTTCAAATGTTACCAGAAAAATAAATGTCTTACTATCACATTCAATATCACTCGGAATTCCATTCAGGTCTTCTTTGTGTATGCCTTGAAATACTTAACTTGGGGAAGAGATATTTGGAGGGATATTGATGAGATATCTAGTAACATTTTCTCAAAGTGGGTGGTGATGCATGACATCAATAGTATTTTAGTACCTTAGGAAAATACTATCTCTAACTTCAACAGATATGAAGGGAGTGAATTCTCAAACTACATTGATCAATGAAACTTCACTGAAGTTCCAACTTTTTGTTCTGATTTCACCTAGAGAAGTTTCAACTGGAATAGAATGTAAGAAAGGAAACATGATAGTTGTTTTGTAAATTATGATTACAGAAGTGTTTTCATTAGACTGTTAGAACGCACTCTTCCCAAACATCATTCTGATCAGAATCCAATTTTCATGGAAGTATTCACTATCTCAAGGTAAACCCCTCAACCTTTACGTTTTAATAATGGTAGGGTTATCATTTCTTGATGTAGATAAGTAATTGTGGAGGCATTAAATATAGGGAAAAATGGAACACCACATCTGATACTTATTGAGAAGATAAAATATACCAAAATTCTCCTAAGGGAGTGGAGAAAAAACTCGTTTTCGAAGTTGGATATTGACATTTAGTGTGATGAATAGAATATTTAAAATATACAAAATAGGGATCAAAATCTATATATGCCTTCCATAAATGAAGTGCATGCTAAAAAAAAGAATTTTGAACATCTAATAATCATGGAAAACATGGATAAGAGTCACATGAATGTGAAATGGTTGATGTAATGAGATTAGAACTCAATTTTGTTTTCATAGGCTTCATAGGGAGAAACAATCCATGGTAGGGAATCATTCCATTAGTATTAATGGGAAACTATAAACTTCTGAAAATGATGTTAATATAGTGGTGGTTGATTATTTCAGTATACTTTACATAGATGATGGGTTTGAAATCACATCAAAGATGATTAAAAATATTCCTCTTGCATTAATGAGAGGAAAAATCAAGATCTTATCAGAACACATGACGCGTATGAAATCAGAAAAAAACATTACTACCTCAACATGGAAAGTGCAGCTAGACCCAATGGATTCACCAATATGTTTTTCAATTTTTACTGGGATATCCTCAAGGAAGAAGTGGTTAATGTTGTGACGTGTTTTTTTTGATCACTTTTTCTACCCAATGGTGTCAATTGAAATTTTATTTCCCTGATTCACAATAAGGACAATGTGATCAACATCAAGGACTTCAAACTAGTGGACCACTAGAATACAATTCTTAAATTCATCAGAAAAATTATTGTGTCTATATTTGGGGGAATTATTAAGGACCACATCACTCCAATCCAATATGGTTTCATCCCTATAATATGCATTCAAAATTTCTTGTTTACTTTTTCAGAGAGTGTCGACATTATAAAGAGGGAAGTGAAAAAGGGGAACCTCTCCCTCATTATTGATATTCCTAAAGCCATTGACACCCTCAAATAGAATTTTATGCTCAATATATGTAGTATATATGGGTTTTCATACACCTTTGTGAGATTAATATGTTTCACCCTTTCATATTCTTGGTTTTTCATTTTAATAAATGGGATCTTAAGGGGTTACTTTTTATGTAACATAATAGTTCGGCAAGGAGATAAACATTCATGGATTCTTTTATTGATTTCAATGGACTACATGGGTAGGTGTATTAATTATTTTACTTAGGTTGACCTCATTAAATGTAATTAAGGATGGGAGGAATTTATTCACTCCCTCCCACTAAATATATGCAGATGTCATCCTAATATTTGGAAAAGCTTCAATGAGAACCATTTAAAATATTCATACTCTCTTTTGTCACTATGAGGATGTGTATGGACAATCCATCAGCTGTGTAGAAAAGAAAAATAGGGTGAGGAAGGTTTCATTTCTTTTTATCTATATTTTTGTCCCTCTTTTGGGGGGGAGTCAAGATCTAGTTCATTAGAGGAATTACAAATAATATCATCAACCAACTATCCAAATTAAAGGGGAAGGCAATCTATCAAGTGGGTAGATTTTATCTCATTAATCCTGTCATTACATCAAAGTTTGTTCATTATTTCTATATTTAAAGGTGCCCATGAGGGGTCATTAGGGAACTAAAATGGCCTGATTAGGAACATTATCTGGACCGACTCTATACATGAAAGGAAATTGGTCACTATTTATTGGAAAGTTTTTATTCAACCCATTTAAATGGGAGGGCTTGGTATCAAAGATGTAAATGTTTCCAATGATTTTTTGATTGGAAAATTTACATGGAACATACTAACAATTGATGACCCCTTCATTCATTTGATAACATGTGTATCAAGGATAGTTTGATTGATGGTTTCCCCTATAATAAGGGGACCTCAGTCTGGACATTTATTACTTGATACTTTAATGAAATTATATTGAAAAACAAATGGTTAGATTCTAGGAACTCTGATCATTACTGTTGTGAAACTTTCTGGCTTGATCAGCCCCTTGGGAGTAGGCCGAATTTACCTTCTGACAGTAGGAAAAATAATATCTTAGACATTATGACTCAATATAGTACACTTGATTATATTACCCTATAGGTTTTCAATGAGATTCATAATCATACATTCATTTATGTTGACCCTATATTGTAGAGGCCTGGATGCAATGGGAAGTTTACTATTAAGGAATATTACAAGATCAAGATAGGTAATTCCACCAGAATACCATCTTTGTTTTCTTCATTCATGGTAAATTTTATTCAAACAAAAAAATTCATTCACATATAGAAAATCTAGAAAAAAATGTTACCAAAATTGGATCAACTAAGGAAATATTGGCAGTTCATTACCTCATCTTACCAACTTCGTCTTGGTGCTAAAGATAACATTAAACACATTTTCATTGACTGTTAAAATGCAAGATCACTTTGCAATTATTTTGGTTAGTGTTTTAACACAAGTAAGTCTCCCATTGACTAGCTATCATTGCCTTGCAACACTGGATGAAGAAATATGTTATAGAACTATTTTTTGGTAGCTACGGCTTCAATTATTGACTCAATATAGAGGGTACAAAACATGAAGCTATTTTAAGTGAAGGTCCCCTCCAATCATGTTGGAACTTTGGTCATGCATAGGGATGTTCATTTTGTTTAAAACATTTAGGATGGACCTATGTACAATGACATCGACGATTTGAAAATTATTATTCTTTTTAGATTTTTAAGAAGGCTGAAGGAACCTTTGGTCCTCAAATCTGTGAGATGGATAACTCCCATCATACTTTGGATAAAATCTAATGTGGATTTCACTACCTCAATAATTCTAAGACCAATAGGTTGATGAGGTATCATTAGAAACCATCATGGTTTTTTTAAAGGCTTATTTATTAATATATAAGAATCAGTATATCTTATGATGATGAATATGGGAAATAGTTTATGTGATTAAACATTCTATTTATCATAAGTGGCATTCCTTATGAATTGAATCTGATTTTGAAAATGCAGTCACAAAATTGTAGAAAAAACCAGGAATGTCACGTGGAATCTCCTTCCTCATTGGGTGGATTGTATGAATCATGTTAAACATCTCAAATTTATTGTTTCACATTAAAATAGAGATTCCACCCAACTAGAAGATACTTTTTCAAAGGGTTGGTCCTTGAAAAAACATAATGTGTGCCTTTAGAGCTCTTGATTGTTGCACCTCTCTAGTGAATGATGACATGTGATTAATTGTTCACTGTCATATTTGTAAAACACCTTGTAATCCTTGTTTTTAAAGATAACATAGACATATGATACATATAGAATATGTTTTTTTTAAAGTTATCACGTTGTTAGTATATTTTTTAATTGACTAATAATGAATTATATCAAATTTTAAAAAATTGATACTTTAAAATAAATAAGAGTTTATTAAATGATATAAAATTACTAAAAACAAAAATTCATCCAAATTACTATAATAACGTTAAATATTTCATAAATTTTCTAGTTGGGGTTCGTTTGTAATTTTTTAATAATTATATAAACCATAAATAGTAAAAAAGACAAGTATTCACGTAAAAAGTAAAACAGTTTAACAAATGGTTAAAGCCAAAATATAATGTAAATAATGTGACCAAACCATGTATTAAAAACATTTCTTAGGATTATTTATACCCCTACTCATATTATATTCTAAATAACTCCTTTTGGATCAATTTTCAATATAAAATTAATTTATATTAATTTAATATTTTATAAGATTCCAAAAAATTCCCCTCACCGTTCTTATAAAAAGGTAACATCCGAGCTCACGTCATCACATTTAAATGAGCCTCCTAGATTGAAAAACTCTTCCCATTCTCCTCCCAAAATTATTATCTCAGTTGTGGAGGTCATTTTCTTTAAAAAATACCACCCCGAGTGTTCCTAAGGGGAGATCCCAAAGAAGTCCACCGAAGAAGAGGTAATTGTTTTTCCAACTCATTCATATTTTCTTCCTTTTCTACTTAATCTTCCTATGTTTTTCACATAATAATATAATAAAATTATTATAATCTATATTTTGACATTTTATTATGATTATGGGAAAACCACATTTCTTCTTTTATTCATCCTATAAAAACAATGTCACCATGCGTGCATACATATGACATATTGTCTCTACACCATGGTTTAATCTCTATTTCATCAATACATTTTTTGGATATGTATAATGATGGATATAATGGATCTAAATAATAAAAATTACATGATATTTATTCTATAAAATTAATATACTATCAAATTACATTCCACTAAACCATTATGGGAATGATATTGTCGCTCATGCGTATGTATGGCTTATCGTCTCCACTGCATGATGAGATTCATCTTCCACATTATCCATTATTTAATGAATATAAAAATGAATATATGAATATATATTAAATAAATTACGAAATAATTCTTCTTTACTAATATATTCACATATGTTTTGTTTACCTTCTTCCATTCAATATGATAAGAAAATGGAAACAGTGTTCATGCATACGTACAGAATACAGTCTCCATGAACGGTGTTTTCCATTTCATATATCTATAATTTATATTTTTTTATATACTTAATATATATGATATATAAATAATGTTTGACATTATAAAAGTAATTAAATTAATATCTATGTAATAGTATCAATAATAATATGTCAAAACACTTATGATAAACAAATCATTTATTACACAAAATGTTGCTTTAACATGGAAATTGTTAATAAAAGGGTAATACAAAGTCATAAATGTATCATATATGATATAATAAGTATTATTTTTTTTTATAATTTAACAATAAGTTTAAAACCACTATACAAGGGTTTTGGAAATATACGGACGATATCAAACCTAAGGTAGGGGGATTGCATCTCACTTTTTATATTTATGATATAAGTTCCCTAATCACTACTTGTTTATATTATGTTCTGTATATAATAACCTATGGTATTTTATATTGTTAATTTCCTTTATTTCATGATATTTTATGTTTTCAATTGATTTTATTCATTCACGTATCTCATGATTCAAAAGTTATTCAGGTAGTACGGGGCTTCTTCTCAATCTTCTTTCATTGAGCCATTATTTGTTATTATAAACACCAAACTTCTTTTCTGAGGTTTTTTTTACAGACCATTTGACATGTTATGTCATTAATATACTTATTATCATATTTCATTATATTTTAATCTTCATGGATCTTAATATTTAAATGTTCACAGTGGTATGCGACATGAGGAATGTTTAAATATTTAATTATCACTTCTTTTATCCATGATAATATTCATGATATTATTTTACATATATATAATTGAATTATAATTAAAATTTTATTTATTTTTTAAATTTCATTCAATTTATTTATTAAGGGGTCCATATAAGGTTTTATGTAAGTGTCTATAACTAAAACATGGTTTAAAATTATTCTTAAGTTTTATTCTTCTAAATCATTATCATTCATGTTTATGATTTCAAAATTGGTTTTAAAAATTTATTTATAAGGGCATGAATGTTTTAAAAGTAAAAAATTGGTATTCCTATGATGAAATTTATAAGGATTTTGTTAGATTATTTTTATCTATGTCAACATCATTTGTTAGATATTATGATTGATTGAGTTTTATCGCATATGATAAAATCCACCATGTTTTATTGAAGGGTTTATGATCAGTTTGACTATGGATGTGATATTTTCATACCATCCATGGTTTATGGTTGATGTATTTAAATTTTTTATGATATTATCTCATTATGAATGTTTATGATGTTTTTGTTTCACCATTTTTATATGAGGAATGAATTTGACTTAGTAAGTGATGGGAGGGGCCTGCTATAGCCCCTAGATGCATCATTAGGTCTCATGAGATGAAATAAGTTGGTTAAAACCCCTTTATGTTTTTTTCCAAAAAGTTTATAATTATCAAGAGGATAGATCTTGATAAAAAATTAGATGGTTTTCTACCCACATACATTATTTATCTCAAGGATATATCCTGATAGTAATTATCTTGAGGATAGATCTTGATAGTTCTGGCATCCAACATCATGTATTCCATGATTATGAGATTGTGTATTGATATTATAAATGATTATTAGACTTTTAAAATATCTATGTGAATGTTTATATGGGATTATTTGATCTATTAATTACATATTATGATTGATATTATTTTTAAAAACATTATGGTTCAGTTATACACCCTGCCTTAAATGTTTATTATTATTTGAGATAGTTTCATCTAAATTATTTACTCTTATTGAGCATTAGATCTCACACCATTATTATATTCTCTTTTCCCCAGGATTCAAATACGTTTTTTCAATTTTATATATATGGGTACACTATATGGATTAATGTAATGTGGGAAGACAAATATGTTTGTATTTTATATTATATAATATAATGTGAATTTCAAGTATGTATATAGTTTACCAAGATAATTAAATGAATCATTCCTTTGGGATTTAATTACTAGTAATCATGAAAAAGTAATAAAATAATTCATAGGCCTCGGGCATCTACTTTTAGGGCATTATTGTTGGTATCAAATGAAGTTTAGTACGAAACATAGAAATCAAATTTATAAAACAAATATTAGGGAAAAAACAATGATAGAATTTAAGGATAAGTAAAGAATAAAATATATGAATTTTTATAAGGTAGATAGGATGTGGGTATTTCGAATAATATATCCCTAAATAGATATTAAAAGTGGATGTGGTTATGGAATTGATTTAGCATGGAGTAACAACTCTAACAAGGTGCATTGTTCCTGACTCGGCATAACCTGATAAATGAAAATGGGCCTTACTGCACACCCAATTTGACTCTCTCATGGCATTTGTTCAGGATAATTCACATTTTCTTCACAAAACATTATTTGATATTTAAAATTAAATATGTACTAAAAGAAATCATTTTTATGATTATGAGACTAGATACAAATAAATTTTTCTATTTATGTTAAGTATTTTTCTATTTTTTTAGATTATACATTATGAAATGATATACCCTAATTCATTTATAAATGGATCATAGTATAAGGATTTTGAACCTCACCAATGCATGTGATCTAGAGAGAATGAATGATCATATCTTTTATGGCCTTAATCCAATATTTCAAAGTAAATAAATCTTTAAAAAATTCTAATATTATGAGGACATTGAATGATGTGATAATGGGATTGGTAAAGAATAACCAAGGTGCTCTAGATTTATAGGGAAGCACAATAATTAAAGGAAAACATTGGAAAATATAGACAAAGGGAAGAAGGGAATAAGTATTTTCCCACATGTAATAATTGTATAAATAATCATCTTGTCACATCATTTAAAGAAATTGGTGTTTTTTACAAGTTTATAAAGAACATACACCATGAATAAGATTGAAAGGATAAGAAAATGGTTTATAATGTACAATGATTCAACTATAAAGATATAAGATAGTATGCATATCAATGTATCATGCATTAAAGGAATATATTTCAAAGGAGGATGATGGGTCAGGGTTAAGATTAGGCTACTACAACAGAAAAAGAGTATTGATTAATGTGTTTAGGTTTGGATTCAAGAAATTATATCATTTGGGTTTTTCAGCAATGATTTACTAGTTATAAGAATGATTTAATATTTTAGGAATATACTACATTACTTCTTCTTTGAGAATAATGAAGCATTAATGTTTTCAATAATGTTTTAAGTAGATCAGGGTCTTCATTTATTTTCTATGTGATATTATGTGTTGGTTTGGGAATTTAATTTTGTGAGTTTATTTATACTTAACTAAATGTTGGGATTTTAAATTTGGATAGAATTATTTTGAATGAGTCTTAAGGAAACTATTTATGGAATAGATTAAGTTGAACATTGGATATTTTTGTTCATGTTTGAAGTATGATTTACTAGATACAATGTAGTAACATTATTTTCATTGGAAATAATTTAGAGTATGAATTAAATACTTATATACCTTGTGATTCATCATAAGTTCTTAAGGCATACATGTAACGCCCTGACCCCAGCTAACCAGAGTCGGTGCATTACTTCGTAACATTGGCATGATCACAAGAAAGATCAAATCTCGAAAGACTGATTGGTTTAGTAGCCTTGGAAACACTAGATATATTCATAAGTTTTACATTACATCATAAAATGAAAAACTAATACAACAACATAATGTTTCCACAATCCACACTATTAACCCCTCATAAAATCCCTGCAGGTCATTCATAACTTACTTCTTCACATCCTGGGAAAAATAAAACATAAAAAAAAGGGGTGAGCTCAAATGCCCAGTAAGGATAACAATAAAGTGGAAACTTTCATAAATAAAAATAAACATTTAAGGCAATGTATAACTAAAACAAAAGCCTTTTAAATACGAACTTTCAACATGGTATGGCATAAATAAAATGAAATAATGCCATTTACTTATTCACATGGATATTCTACTAAATGAATAATCACATGCAAAAATCAATAACCACTTTCATAATGTTGGAATGCATAATGCCAGACTATCATAACCACATAGCCAAGGCCTCGTGCCAAGACTACAAATAAGATTTTGTCAAGGCCTTGTTCCAAGACACTAGTTTGTCTCATGAGACCTACCGATGCATCGAGGAGCTATAGCGGGCTCCACCCGTCACTTATTAAGTCCAATGCATTCCCATATGAAAAGGTTTAAACATAACATAAACATTCGTATTAAAACTAGCATACGAAATGTCAATAATTTCACCATAAACTATGAATGGTATAAAATAGCACATCCATAGTCAAACATATCACAAAACCTTCAATACAATATAGAAGTTTTGTATCATAATAAATCAACTTCAAATAATCTTAAAATCCATCATAGATGAAATAAAAATTCTTTTTAAAGAAATATCTCTTTTTATTTTGAAATCATTTAAGATCCATATAAAATAAAACATTTTCTTTGAAAATATTCTTATAAGCTTGTAAGGGAAGTTTTGAAGATTTTATAACAGCGGAAAATAATCGCACCTGCCGTATAAGTTAAAAAAACATTCTTACCTCAATTCTGTCGAAAAGGTTAAAAAGGACCTTGTTTTGAAAACGACGGAAAGATTCCTTTATAAACCTCTTATAAAAAGTCAAACAAGGGTATAAATGACTTTAACCCATATTCTTGTAAATAGTAAAAATGTTTTGAAATACATTTTGAAGAAACATGGATGTGGATGATAACGAGATCCCAGTAGATTATTACGTATAAACAACCTCGGATAAAGAAGAGATTGTGAAATAACCCTTACCTTGTACTTTTCCTTTGTTGGGGTAGGTTAACCTCCTGTATAATGGTGAAATAATTGTTATTAAATTATACAAGAATCATATATATTAATATGATATCATATATGATCTTTTAACATTGATTTATTAATAATATCTTAGAATTATCATCGTTTCGGGTGTTAACTTACTCATTTTCTTTTATATGTTTTGTTACATAAGCCATGTTTGTTGTATCTTATTCATATCCAGAATGATATCAAGTCCTTAAATATCATTTTTAAATCATAAAATGATAATTATACTTGAATGGATACGATGGAGAATGAATCTCATCGCGTTCGTGGAGACGGTAGTCCGTACGTACGCACGAGCGACAATATCATTCTTTTGATATTAAAATAATATATAAATGAATGGTATATCATATATACAGAATCATTAACATGTTATATTTATTATTTATATGAGTTACACATCATTATTATACCCATCCAAATAATATTATATTGAATAACAATTACACCACGACGTGGAGACGGTAAGCCGTACGTACGCACGTATGGTGACATGTTATTCAAAGGGTGGATAGAATACTGAATATGGTTGTACCATACTTATAATAACATCACAGTATATGTGAGATACTGGAGTTATTATTTTAGAATGGTAAGAACAAAGGAAGAAGAAGTGGAAGAAGAAATGAACTTAGAAAAGGGTGGTGAAATCATTACCTCTTCTTCGGGTTCTTCCTTTTGATTTGATCAAAAGGGCTCCTTAGGTTGGATTTATGATCAAACTAAGGCCTCTAGGGTGTAGTGAGGGATGTTGGGAGATTATTTGGGCAGAGTTTGGCCGTACCAAAAGGCTTTGAAGGTGTGAAGAAATGAGGAGGAGTGCCCTTTTATAAGAGGGGTGAGGGGCACCTTTGGAAAAGCTAGAAATATTAATTTATAATAAATTCATATTCGGTTTCTAAAGGCTCCAAAGTTGACTATTCAAAGGATGAGGTGGGGATAGGTCGAAAACAACTAATCCAATAGAATTTAGACAGGTTTGGGTACTTATATTAACCTTATCTTTAAGTATTAACTCTAAGTTAATTAGTTTCACTTTTACAATGTCTCTTTGTATTTTTATATATTATGGTTAATAAACTTACTATATACATCCAAGCGACCCCCAAGTGGTCCATTAATGATTAACCTATCATAATATAAGTCTCTTGGCCGAACCTTAGATTTTTAGGAATTTAATATCAATTAATAATATAATATTTGTTTTAAGAACTCTTTTATGTCAATTTTGACACTATTCAATAGTTGATTTTTGTGAAACTCATAACAGATTGATTACTTCGAACAAAGTCCATTAAATCAATCCTAATATATCATATTAGCCTAGAAAATTAGTTTAATTCATTAAAAGTTTCATATTATATTTATTTGGGTATTTATAATATCAATTATTTTAATTTTTCACTATTATAGTAATTACTGCATCATCATTGTGTCATAAATAAAATAACTTATTTAATGTCTAAAAATTATAAATAAAATATAATTATGTAGGAAATCGTTTTATATTTCTAATGAATATTTATAATCGAAAATCCAACATGTATAACCCTATGTAAAAATTGTTGTTCTAAAAGATATATGCTTGTGTCATTTTTGTATTCATTTTGACTTAATTAAAATAAAGTGTCATTATCACTTACAAGTGGATCCATGGGGTCCCAAAATAGACCCAAATATGCCCATGGTCGACTATGTATCAACCAATAGGGTTAAGACACGTTTTAGGGTAATTTAGTATTATTATAATATTATTTGTTTAACCCTTATTTACCGGATTTACCCTTAACCATGGTAAATAAAATATTTACCGCAGTAATTATTCAAAATGTCTAAAAATAAAAGTTACCTATTTACACTATTTGAACATCCTGATTCCAAATATGGAATTCATTTTTCTAAATTCAAAACACAGAAGTGGCAGAAATTAATTTAAAACTAATTCCCGCTGTCAAAACAAAAAGCGTGTTTTTAAGAGATAATAACTACCAAAAGATTGACACTTGTTTATGTTCGGTTTAATTGTAAAATTATGTCCAATGACCAACATTATATTAAATGGTAAAAATATATTCTAAATATACTTTAAAACCACTCAAATTCATAATTTATCACTATTACTTATTTTGATTAAAAAAGTTGTTTTTAATTAAAATTTAGTAATTTTCACTATTCATCAAAATATAAAAGTTATCCGAAAAGTACCAAAATTTCACCCTAGGATAATTTCAATATTCCGAATCCAAAAATGAAGTCCATTTTGAAATATAAAATATATATGATTTCAAAAAGTAGGTATCACTATTTACAACGGCTAGTTTAATTAGTTGTGGTGTGTGTTAGAACTCGAGGTTGCGTACAACACACGCTATCGCATTATTCGAAGGGAAACGTACCGTAGAAGCTTGGGGTATTACAATACAAATTCATCTTGATTATCCATCTCCAATAACACAAAATGACGTGAAAATTGAATAAAACACAACTAAAGGAGGAAATTCTACATATCCAGAATGTATGTTTCCTTATGTTGTTAGAGTTAAATTAATTCTTTAACATTAGTTAAAAAGATATTTAAACCAAAAAAATTATCCTACTACCTTATTTTTTGATGAATGAAATGGTCCCTTGGATCATCACAAATTTATAGCTTTGTGATTTTTAATTTTCTCCTTTCCATATTCTATATCACTATCTATAACAACATCATTGTTATTTTTCTCCTCCATGTTACAATTTTCCAACATGGAACCCTAGAATATGTTATCATTGATAAACTTTTTACATCCCTTTCTTTATTTTAAAGTGGAAGTTTTATCAATCCTTATTTCAATGGGGGATTTTAATAAGTTTATTTTGAATAGTCAAACCATAGTTACCAAATAAAAATTAAAAAAATTTAATGATAAAATTTATTGAAGTAGGTGATAATGTAACACCCAAATATTTTCTGGTATGTACCTTTTTAAAGTTATTCTTTTCAATAGCTTGTGTTGCATGCAACGTCGAGTTCATGCATACCATGTTCAACTAAACTAGAAATTTAAATAGTAGTTTTGAATAGTATAAACTAAATTATGTGATTTATTTATATTCCATATAATTTTAACATTAAAATTATGTGTTTCTAAAACAATTCTATAAGAAAAAATCAGATGTTATTTATAAAAACTATATAATTGTTTAAAAGGAAATTTTACCGCCTTTTAATGGAGAACCCATTTTAAATATCATTTCTGTAATATGAATATTTTTTCCATAACAAATGTACTTAATTTTTGAATTTGGAATATCTAAATTATCTTAAAGTAAACTTTTTGTAATTTTCTAGGAAGTTTCATTTTTTTATGAATAGTGAAAAATAGAGCATTTTAGTTAAAAACATAATTTTCATTATTATTAATGTTAAATTATATATTAAAACATTTTTAAAGTAAAAATAGATTAATTATAAATATATTAATCCAATTTAAGTGATTTAATATGTTTTTTATAAAAATTAGATATAATAACTTACTGAACATTTGAAAGTCTCTTTTACCCACCTTCTTGCCCTATCTATTCGATTAGTGTTATTATTAATTTAACCTCATTTATGAATTAAATTTTGAAAAATAGAAATACATGGTTGTAATTAATATGATATTTATATTCTAATAGTATAATGTTATTTTTTATTTTAAATTTTTTGAATAATAACTTTAGTAAATTTTTATTTACCATGGATAAGGGTAAATTGGGTAATTAAATGTAAAAATAATAAAATTTTCCTAATCTGTTTGGATAACTGGGATTATAATAATATATATTATACTGAAATTGTAACTTTTTTATGCAACCTGGTGAGAATATAATAATGGTTATATTTTATTTAAAGGTGTGTTAAAATTGTCATACTCATACTTTTAATTATTAAATCATTTTAAATATAGAGTTGTACATAAGATGGTAATTTAAAAGATAATAAATTTATCATCATCATGATAATATTTTTAATCTTTAGGGAAGCAATAATTAAATTAACGGCTTTTGTAATAACGATGTCAGGATTGTTTAATTAGTCAAAATATTAAAATAAATGATATTAACAATATTAAAATAAATATAATTTTATATAATTAGTAACCTAAAAAAATTTATTGATAACCTCAACATGTTATTAATATATTATAAGTTCCAGTTCAAACATATCATGTTGTTAGTATTTTTAAAAAGACATAGAATGAGTAGTAACAAAATTGACATAAATGAAACTTTTAGATAAATGAAATTTTATTAAATGATAACAAATTCATAAAAATATAAAATTAAGCTAAATTACAATAATAATTTTAAATATTATATTAATGTTCCATTTTTGGTATTTTTTCCTTTTTAAAATAATTATATTAACCATAAAGTGTAAAAATACAAGTTCTCATGACAAGAGTCAAATTGTCTAACTAAGTGTTAATACCAAAAAATAAGGTTACTAATTTGACCTAAACATGAGTAAAAAATAGTAGATAGAGTAATTTATACAAATCCTCATTATTGTTTCAAAATAACTCACTTTGGATCCATTTTTTATATAAAATTAATTTATATTAATTTAATATTTTTGAGGATTCCAAAAACACCACTCACTTATCTTATAAAAAGGTACCTCTCCCCCACCTTATCATTCCAATTAGAGCATTATATATTAAAAAAATCCTTTCCATTTATTTTCCCAACATTATTATCTATGTTATGGAGTTCCTGGTCTTCTAAAAAAAATTCCCCTAGTGTTACTATGAGGAGATCCAAAAAAAGTTCTTCGAAGAAGAGGTAATTGTTTTACTAACTCATTCAAGTTTTTTTCTTCTTATACATTCTATTACTAGGTTATTTACATGCTAAAGTAATAAATATATTCTGATATATATTATGAGATGTTATTAGGATTATTTGAAAACCATATTACTCCATCTATCCACCCTACAAAAAATAATATCACCATTTGTGCATGCATTCGACCTATCCTCTACGCGTCATGGTGTAATCTGTGTTTCATCACTACCTTATTTGGCTAGGTATAATAATGGGAATAATTGATATGAATAATACATGAAATTGATTCTATATAATTATTATACAACAAAATTCCTTACCACTTTACAATTAAAGGAATGATATCATCTCTCATGTGTATGTATGACTTAACGTCTCCATGATATGATGAGATTCATCTTCCACGTTAAACATTAAATAATTATTATCAAAATATATATAATGAACACATATTAAATTTATAAAATAATAATTATATTGGAATAATATATATTTATATATTAATATGTGTCATTTTCCTTCTTCTATTCAATATGATAAGAAAACAGATTCAGTGTTTATGTGTACGTATGGCCTACTGTCACCGTGAACATTGTATTACATTTCATATATTTTTATTTTATATATGTTTATATATTGAATACATATGATTTATAAATCATGTTTGAAATTCTATAAATAATCAAATCATTATCTATGTAATAGTATCAAGAATGATAATTCAATACACGTATGATAAAAAAAGCTGTTATTACCAGAAATGGTTCCTTAACATGAAAATTGTAAATAAACGGGTAATATATATTCATAAATGTATCATATATGATATCAAATATTTTATAATTATTATTTTAGAAGTTAATAATATGTTTAAAACCACTATACACGAGTTTCTTACATATTTGTAGGGTATGATACCTAAGGTAAGGGGATTTCATCGCTCTTCTTATATTTGTTTGATAATTTTCATATTGATCACTCGATTATCTTATGTGGTGGACATACTTACAATAGAAAATTTATATCATGAATTTCATTTATTTAATGATATTATAAATTTACATTTGATTATATCTTTCATGGATCTCATGAATCAAAATATACTCAAGTAGTAAGGGACATCATCTCAATCTCCTTCCATTAAGCTATGGTTTGTTGTTATAAACACAAACCTTATTTTAGGAGGTGTTTTTACAGACCCATAGTATAATAATGTCTTTAATATATTTTTTATAATATTTTTTTAAATTTTAATATTCATGGAGCATAATATTTAGATGTTCAAAGTTATATGGGATTCCTTGAATGTTTAAATATTAAGTTATCACATCTTTTCTCTATGCCAATATTTTTGATAATATTTTACATGTATATATAAAAGGATAATAAAGGATATTATTTATCTATTTTTATGTTAATTAAAATGTATTAAAAAGGTTACTTTTTAATTCTTTATGTAAGGGGATATTTAACTAAAATATCCTTTAAATTGTTTTAATATTTGTTCTTCTAAATCATTCTCATTAATTTCTATGTTTTCAAAATGGGTTTTATGGCTTTATTTATGACGAAATAATTTTTTAAATGTTATTTGTATAATTTATCTCATCATTTTCAAAGTGGAATGGGTCACTTTTATTCAAAAATATCTTTCAAAAAAATTCAATTTATAAATACTCATTTTGTGAATAAATAATTTCAACATAAAATAGGGTATTCATCTAAAGAAATTTCAATGGATTTTATTAGAGTATTTTCATCTATGTCTCCTCCATTATTGAATATTGTGATTGATTGATTTTGATATCTTATGATACCTTATACCATATTTTATTGTAGTATTTATGATCAGTTTGATTGTGGTTGTGCTATTTCGATACCCTTCATTGTTTATTATAGAAGTATTCACATTTTTGTGATAGTTACTCAATAAACATGTTTATGATGTTTATGATTCATCCTTTTTCATATAAGGAATTCATTGGACTTAGTATGTGGTGGGTGGTGCCCTCTACAACCCCTATATTCTTCGATAAGTCTCATGAGACGAAATTAGTCGGTGAAAACCACTTTTCATTTGTTTCCAAGAAGTTTCAAATTATTAGGAGGATAGATCATGACACAAACCATATGGGTTTCTTTGCACAGACATAAACATTATTGAGGGTATATCATTAAAATAACTATCTTGAGGATATATCTTTATAGTGTAGACATATAGCATCAAGCATTCCATCATTATGATATTATTTATTGATATTAAATATGATTATTAGACTAGTAAAATATTCATGTTAATTTTTATATGGAATCATTCAGTTTATTATTTCTTTATTATGCTCTATATTATGATTAAAATCCTTGGGATGTAGTTATACAAATTTCCTTAAAAGATGATGCTCATTTATGATAGCTTCCACTTAATTTTTTACCCTTATTCAGCATTACGGCTCACCGCATTCATATGATTTATTTTCCATAAGATACTATGATTTGATTAGAGTTTGATATAATGGGTTAAAGTAAGGGGATTAATGTCATGTTCAAAGAAAATAATTGTATATTTTATGTTTTAAAATGTAATGTGAATTTCATATATGTATCTATTTTACCAATACAACTACACTGATCAGTCCTTCAGTATTTGATTCCTTATAATCATGATAATTTAATAAGATTATGCACTGAAATTGGGCTTCGGGGGTTGTGGGGTAACATATGTGGAAGTATCTGTATATATGTAATTGAGTGTGTATGTGTGTTTTGTATTTGTATGCATGTGTTGTGTTGTGTTGTGTATCTATGTGTGTTTGTTTTTTGTATGTGTATGTTTAGTTCTGTAAATATATGTTTGTGTGTGTATGTATGCGTGCATATATGTTTATATATGAAAATGTGTGTGAAAGTGAATGTACATGCATGTGTTTGTATGTATAGGTATTTCTGCTTGTGTATGTGTATGTATATGTGTATATATAAATGTTTGCGTATATATTAAATGTTAATATTTATATTTTTGTGTACATATATTTACATTCCATGTCTTAAATTACATATATTGTGTGTGTACACATATATGTGTGTATGTAAGCATACATTTATGTAATTATATGTATGTGTATGTGTATACATGTGTGAATGGGTATATGTACATATCTGTATCATCCTTAATATGTGTGGGTATTTGTGCTTGCATAAACATGAAAATATATCTGTCTACATGTATGTCTATTTTTAATATAATATTATTTATTCATTCTTTATATTTCTCGATTGTAATTATTTTCTGTAATTTTTTCACCTTCAATATTACTCAAAATGTTCAGGAGACAGGAAAAAGCCACTCCTAATAAAATTATTATAAAAATAATTTTCATAAAGAGGCAAAAAGATGATAGATGAGGTTAAAAAAAGAGGAATTCCCTCATCCATAAAGGAAAACTAAAAATCATGAATAGGGTTACTTCGATAATCATGGTCAAAGTCATCATCATCAGTAGTTTCCCTCTCTAACTCGGGTTTCCTTTGATTGAAGATCACATAGTACTTCTCCTTGATCTTTTCCTTCTCTGGGGTAGATAGATCTTATATTACATGAAAGAAGACCTAGTAGACACATTTCGACCACACCCCCATTTTGTTGTCCAATCATCATAGCCACTTCCTCAGCCACAACTTTTTAATATATATGTATATATATATTTGTGTGTATATATGTATATATATGTATTAATATGCTCAAATTTGATTGTTTTATACATTTTAAAATAATTTTATATTTAACTAAATAATTATTTTTTTAATTATTATTAAACTTTATAAAAGATAATCATTAATTTTAGTTTTTATATATAATTGATATAATGCATATATCGACAATTAGAAATGGTATTATTATTTATTAATTCATTTTTATCCATTTGTATGTGTTTGTAATTCACTTAATAAATTTTATTTAATGAATTTTAAAAATTTGTTTTAATTTATTTATTTTTATTTATTGATTCTTAATATTATTTATTTTTAAAAAATTTGGTATTTAAAATTTTTTATCATTTTTTGAATTTATTTATTTTTACAATTTAAACATATTTATTTATTATGTTAAATATTTTCAATATTATTGTAATTTATATAATTAATATTTAAATATTTTTATTTATTAGGTTTTAATATTTTCAATATGGTTCAAATTTATACAATTCATTCCTATAAACCCATCTCAAATCACGGTAATTTTAGTATTAAAATGCCATTTTTTGTCTAAAATTGAACTTCAACGTATGCCATCCCCAATAGTATTTTGGTGTGTTTCTATGTTGTAACTCCAAATTTTGTGTTGTACTATAGTAGAAACATTTTTTCTTTTTTAAATTTTGTTATTAATTATAAACATAATTTTGTATATTTTTATTTTTATTTATTTGATATATTTAAAAACACATTTAATTGTGTTAATATTAATATTTAGAAAATAACAATTATTCATCTTATTAATTTTAAGAATCCAATTAATTAAATATATAATATATTCATAATTATATTATTTAGTTTGTTTTAAATATATATAAAGAAATTTCTAATTTAATAATAATAAAATAATTATAAGAAGAAATATATATAATAAATTTTAATAATAATATTCATAAATTAATTTTTAGAGATACCGAGAAAAAAACATTAAAAGGTAAAATAGAATATATCAATTATTTATAAATAAAATTTAGAGCTCAAAATTGAACTATTAATTTTTAATGTATACATATATTTCTATTAAATTCTATAAAAATCTAAATTTTAAGCAAAACCATAGCAAATAAAAAACATATGTGCTTACACGAATATGCACTAATTGTAACATAATGTCTCTACACTAGTAGAGATGAATATCCAATGATTTTATAGGGTTTATATTTTCATTGGGGTTCCTAGTAATGATAGTTACTAGTTGGAATCCCTTCCTCTCTCATTCTATATTTATTGATATCCCCTCTATCTATGCTACCCTGCATCATTTCTTGGGGTGTGGTCTCGACGGTCCTGTATCACTCATCACCCCCATCTGCATCCCCATAAGATGGAATTGTTCCCACTATCTCTCTCTCTATAGTGTTTTGATGGAAATCAAATTGACAAGTAATTTGTGGAAGCAATCTCTATCAGAAAAGGAAAACTCACCTTTTATTTACAACACTGACAATAACCCCTTCAAGGTGAAAATGATGTCTCTTTTAATGATGGGTAAATTCATCATCAAATTCACTTTCAACATGAATGTGCTAATAAACATGTTATAATATTTTTGTAACCAAGAGGAATTCATGTCCATAAGAGAAGTATAATTGGGCCACTTGCTCATTGAATCAATCGGTGGCAACGATAAACAATGGGTGATCCTTAGAAGGTCATGTCATTTGATTATCACCTTATTTTCAAATATGATCTTAAAAATGAAGTTACATGTGTATGGCCTTTATTAATAAACCCTTGGGGATCTTTTTTAAAACATTCATTTCAGTAGGAGATATGAACAAATGATCCAGAATATAGGTAGACAAATCTTATGTTTTATCGATTGGGTTTATTGAGACACAATCCATTGGGGGCCTTACATATGGATTGAGGTTCTAATTGATGTGACGTAACCTTTCAGGAGGGGAATACTTCATTCCATGTAGTATCATCTGATATGGATCATGTTTGAATATGAGAAACATCCCATTATCTTTTTTTATATGGAAGAATCAGAAATACTAAAATAAAGTTTTCCTCTAAGGAATAGGATGTTAGAGGTACTAGCATTCTCTAGTACAGCTCGTGGATTCGAGTGAAAAAATAAAAAATTTCATTCATCACAGATGCATTAAGAAAGACTGATAGAAAAAATATTTCCAAGGTCTTTACAATGAAAGCATCCTTTGGTCACTCTAATGATATCATGCCCAGCTCCCCACATCCTCTTCGCAGTCATAGTCACCATGTTCACCCCTGTTATAGGGCGCACCCTTGCATGAGAGGCAATCACCATGCAATAGCCCAAGAACTATTAGGTGATTTGGATTGGTAAATTCCAAAATTATAAAAATAGTGTTTATTGACAATTTATACAAAAAAAAACTTATAAACAGAAATGATGTTCGAGTTTCAATTCATTAATAATAAATTAACAAAATGAATATATCAGTAGTTAATAAGAACACATACTAGCAGTGGAATTTACAACTATTCAAGCCTTACAATAATTTTCATTACAATAGAAATCATAATCGATTAATACTAATTCAATGAAACAAAATCAAGCAATGGGAAAACGAATTTCTAGAATCACATATATATTTTCAAAATTACAAGGAACTGTCACAATTGATGAACAACTGGGCAACATAGTGCCCAAAAATTCATCCATTTAAAAAGATAAATTCAAACGCATAAATTTAACATGCATGAAAATTTGAATAAAAATAAGAAGAATCAATATTAAACAACAAATATTGAGAAAATTTTGAAAAAATAGTAAATTGGACACAAAAAATATGCATGTTTTAGCCAATGACCTATGTGCATAGGGAAGGATCCTCAGGGGTGTTCACTTTGAAAAATAAAGTAGTGTACAAGTAGATAAGGACTGTAGAAATGGTAACTACACATGCTACAACATCAACAAACCATCACCCACAAGAATAAAAACAAACCATCAATACAAGTAATACCGGACTAAACCCCCCTTAAATAGTCATGATCTTACCTTTTGAAGATCCTTCTTGATAGGCATTGTTCAATGTTGCCGCTGATGAGTTCGAGCATCACCACCCTCCAGGAATCCTGTAGTTTTCATGGATCCTCCACTATGGCCCATCCATATGAGTCGATTCGTTCTAAGAACCGCTCTTGCTATCAAAATCTTGTTTGTACCCAAAGTAGTATACCGATGAGACTATCTTCAGCCAAGAGAAGAATGGACGAAAAGAGATAGTGATATCCAACGGTTAAAGGGTGATCCGCCAGTGGTGAGAGAAGACTTGTCCTGCCATGGCCCTGCTAAAAGATCCTAGATCCACTATTCATGAAACAACAACATCAAGATATTGTTTGACTTCTCTCTATAAGAGACCCCAAATCGCACCTGGAAGGCCAGGATTCCAGAATCCTCTCTAATCCCATCTCTCTCTGGTGCAAACCAAACCCCTAAATTTGAAGAATCTCCCACATGAGGTATTCTTTCAATGATGTGGTGCATATACATATCAATTAATCCAACATAGAAATTGTGTAAATAAGGGGTAGTTCCAGTGGGACATGTTGTCGAACATGATAAAATGGGCAATTAAAAACCTAAAAAAACTCAAGAAGAAAATTAAAATAAAATTGAATTTTAATTAAAAAATAAAATTGAATATAAAATTAAAAAAACATCACTTTGGATGTTTAAATTCATGACAATTTAATATATAACAAATCTGTACCATACAAATTAAAAACTAGGAACAAGATGATTCTACACCACCTACTATCATTAATTTGGGTGTCGCATCTTAAAAAAACACCTATAGGGTACAAACCAAATAAACCACCTAACATATATCAATGTGTTAAATGTTAACAAAATTAATTATATTTAAACAACTATTAAACATGCTTAGAATTAAATAATTATAAACAACTACGTGATAAATGTCATACATGCACTTACCTAAATCACACTCTGAGATGATTCCACTGAGGAAAATAGGATCAGAAAATAATATTTTAATATATTTCCTTGGAACAGTTAACCAGTGCCTATATGATACCAAAAAATAGGGCAGTATTAATCACTATGAAAAAAATGTAAAAACAATACTCAGAGAATTCACATAGACTTTAACTCATTACAAAATAGTGAAATCATAAACATAACAACATAAAGAAAATAAAATAGAGAGAGAAACATATAGAAAACATTCATATTAAAGGAAACAACCAATATAGGTCTCCACCTGAACTCATAAACACATTAGAGGACCAAAACACCAAGCACTAATGCCTTTAAAACTGAGACGTGCCACCTGAAAACTCTAACAGGAAGACTCTCAACACAAGGCACCATAAGATCATTAAATGAGGGATTCTTAGTTTCCACCCAAGGATACAACCACCAAATAAAATTCAAAAATTGGTATCCTAAAAAAATTTAAACATCAACAGCACATACGAGTAGTCTCAACATCATAGGACAGCTCTAATATATAAGAATGAAAGGTTAGGAGACAGCTAGAAACCAAGGAGAAAGTCCACTAAAGGGCCACACATCCATGTTTATACATACTAATGGAACAATGTTCCTAACACTATGATACCAAAACATTGCTGATAAAAATGTTTGAACATAAAACAAAGAATCTAGGTGGCTATCCAAGTGACAAAGAAGTGAATTGCACACATAGGAAACCCAAACCCAAACACTGAACATGCTATAGGTCCATACATGGAGAAAACAGTTCTAAAGTATGTAGAGGAATAAAAAAGAGCTAACTAAATCTCATTTCTTCATAAAAATTTAGACACTGTAGACACAAGATCCTTCCTACACCTTACTACTAACTATATCTCAAACATAGTCAAACATCACACAGAACACATTCCTACCCCCAAACCATTGACAGACATATGTAGCAACTACTAAGAGGCATCTTTGAGGCTCAGACAGGAAATTCAAACTGGGAAATGACAAGGAAAAACTATCATAAATAGAATGAAATTGATTAACTAGAGAGAACACAAACTAGCTAAATGAAACAATCAAATCATGCTATAATAGGTAAAAGTCATAACCATACATTTTTAATAAAAGATCAATCAATTTAAACTTTTAATGAAGAAAATTTTTAACAATTAGGCTCTGATAACACTTTGTTGTGGGGAGTTCCCCTATATGAGAGGTAGTCCCCATGAAATAGCAAAGAATATATTGAATGTTTTTTTCCTTAAAATATAAAATGCTAAATTGGGGTTTATTTATAGGTTACTACATAAAAACTGATAAATAGAAACAATTTTCATTTTGAAAATCCATAATAATGAACAAATCAAATGAACAAATTAGCAGTCAAGAAGAACACATACTGGATGTGGGATTTGCAACTATTCATGCCTTATAATAATACTCATTACAACAAAAAACATAATCTATAAACACTGATTCTATAAAACGGAATCAGGCAATGAGAAAAATAAATTTCTAGAATCACATGTATATTTCTAAAATTACAAGATCGCAGCACTAGTGATGAAGAACTAGGCTACACAACACCCCAAATTGATTCTATTTAACAATATATATTAAAATCCAAAAAAATAACAAGACGGGATATATGAATTAAAACAAGAATCTGCAAATGTCCAATAATACAGATCAAGAAAATATGGAAACTAAAATTGTAAAAGGAACGCCCAGTAGTAATGTGCTTTGGCCAATGACCTACGTACATGAGGAAGGATCATCATGGGTTTTCACAATGCAATATAAAGTGGAGTATAAGGACATAAAGAGTGTAGAAATGAATATCTACGAACACTAAAACATCCACAAACCAACACCTATAAAAATTAAAATAAACCCATAATATAAAGAATACCGACCAAACCCCTCTTACCATGTCTTTTTAATGCATTTTGATGGCCTTTCATGCTATACACCATTTGAATTTGTCGCTGATGAGTTCAAGAATCACCTTCCTCCAGGTATCCTACAACTATACAAGAACTTCCACCATGGCCTATCTATATGAGTCGACGTTGTCCAAGAACCACTATTGTTATCCAAATCTTGTTTGAACTAGAACAAACACACCATGGAGACCATCCACTATTGAGATGATAATGGATAGTGAGAGATATTAATATCTAATGGTGAGAGGTAGAACCACCAACGGTGAGAAAAAACTCTCCCTACCATAGCCCCATTAAATTAGACAAGATCTATCGTTCAAGAACTGACCACATCAAACCACTTCTTGAATTCTCCCTCTAAAATACCCTAAATTGCACCCATAAGGGCGGTGCATATAAATACTCTCCACTTACATCTCTCTCTTGAAAACAATGAAACCCTCAATTTGGAGGAGCTCTCACCTAAGGGATTTTTTCACTGATTAGATTCATATATGTATCAAAAAATCCAACTACGGAATTAGGGAAAGAAGGGGTGATTCCATAGGGACATAAGGTTAGACAAGATTAAAAGGGTGGATCAATTCCTAAGTAAACTCAAGTAGAATATTAAAGTAAAATTTCATTTTAATTAATAAAATAAAAGTGAATATAAAATTCACAACCCTAGCATACCCAACAGTAATTTAACCAACCCAATTTTAGAAAATCAGAATATCCTTGAAGATCACGTAGAGAAACTTCCATCAAAGGCTACCACCAAAAAATTTTATTCTCCCCAACCAGGGAAGGACCCTCCCCACCATTCCCCCACATAGACCAAAACCTATACATCTTGAACCATCAGGCCCTAGCCCCCTCACTTCCCCCATGTTTCCACCTCTTATGATCAAGAAAATCCTGCTCAAAATGTAACACCCTGAGATTTAATTAGATATATTATTTTTGATTTCTTTGATGTCTTATGTTTTACACAACACCAAGATTATCTTACGCTATACGCAACACCATATTAGCTTGTAGTATAAACAACACTATTCTTGGTTTGTGTTGCACATAATTTCAAGTTCTTTTAATAAAATTCATTTCATACAACACCGAATATAGATTTTTTTCAATGTATAAATGAACTATGTTTATATAAGGTTATAGGGAACACAAAATGAAGCTTTCATTACACACAACACTGACTTGTCTTACATTACACGCAAGAGAGACCTTCCATGATAGCTTGCATTGTACATGATACAGAGTTTCACTAAACAATGATATATTATTATATTATTATTTAAATGGGATATAAACTAGCAATTATGAATATTATTAACCAGATTTCTATTTTTATATAACATTATCATTCATCTTACACATGATATGAGATCAAAATCAATTTTTTGGATAAAAGATGTATTTTTCAAAAAAAATGCAGTTTTACCGCCTTTAGATGGTGTAACAATTTTTAATATATCTTTTGAAATGTTTATAATTTCAATTTGAAAAAATAATTCTTCATTTGAATTAGGATATAAATATTTTTGTAGGAGAATTTTTTTATATTTTTCAGACAACTCTCTTATTTTGATGAATAGTAAAAATATGCTAAATTTTACTTAAAATTTTTTTCATCGAGATAATTTATTTGGTTAAATTATAATATTGAATGGTTTTAAAGTATAAATAGAATATATTTTTATAATTTAATATAATTTATTTCATTATCATTATTTTTACACTAAATTCATAGGTAAAAACATTTCAATCTTTTGTAATGTTTTAACTTTTAAAACCCATTTTCACAAAAATAGGATTACTTTTAAATTAATTACTGAAAATTATATGTTTTTAATTTGTAAAAATTGATTACATATTTGGAATCATGTGGTCTGAAATGTGTAAATAGGTAACTTTTATTTTTAGACATTGTTAATAGTAACTACGGTAAGTTTTATTTACCATAGTTAAAGGTAAATCAGGTAATTAATGGTAATTTTTTTTATATAAAATTACACTAACACTTGTCTTAATATAATTGGATGATTATATTAGGCCTTATTACATACATGGGTAGAAATGGAATCTATTGGAATGCACTAGGAATAGATTACGACATTTAATTTAATTTAGTTAAAGAAAAGTAACATATGTCTCACCCAAACATTAAAAATTAAATTATTTTTTATATAAGGTTATACAAAATATAAATTTTACTATAAATAATCATTTGAAAGAAAAAAAATTCTTTATCATGTTAATTTATTTTTAATTTTTAAGAAATATATAATTACTTTAATATCTTATACATTAATAATTTAGAAATTATTTATTAAGTGAAAATTCTCTAATATAGTTTTTATTAAAATAATAATACCCATCAAAAGGCACAAATACTTGACCAAACCTTATCAGTCAAATATATATAAACCATAATCATACAAGGGTCTAATTTTTTACCATTTTGAACCTTATAATATAGATTATGACACTTAGATTATTTTATTTTGAATTATAGAAAAGTTGTCACCTTCATAATTTAATAAATATATCATTTTAAATTTTGTGTTTTTAGGAGATAAATTTGACTAAAAGTATTCTTATAAAATATATTAGATTTATCTTCATTATATTATTTTTAATTATTATGTGATAAATATGTGTATTAAATAATTATACAAAAAAAATTGTACTAATTATTTTATTATGAGAAATATCAAATAAATGGTTTTAAAAATATTAAAATAAATATTATATGAAATAATTAATGTGCTCCATAAATTTTCCAGATGAATAAGACATGTTAAAAATCTATTAAATATTGATTATTGAATCAATCATCTGTGTGGATTTTATTTAAATTCAAATATGTGAATTGTGTCAAAATTGACACCATTGATATTTTATAAAAAAACATATTATTTAATTGTTTAAAAATCACAAAAATATTTAAAAATTACAAATTGAAAATTATATGATCTAAAATTTAATAAATGATCTAATTATGGATAATTCACAACACATAAGTAATTATTTATAACAATTTAAAATTTAGAATATTATTACCACAAATAAAATTTTATAGATTAACTAAGGATAAATCAAAATGATAATGTTTATAATAATGTAAAAAAGGTATAAATTTTATTGTTTGAGGATATTACAACCCTCTCTCATCTCATAATCTAATTTTAGTCATTTTGGTGGTTTTTATATGTGTTTTTATTTTATTATAAATTAATATGTTTTAGGTTTCCAAAAGTGCCCCTCTCCTCTCTTATAAAAGGGAATCTCCCCCCTCTAATATTGACTCTATTTTGAGCCTTCAAACCCATAAAAACCTATTTATTTTACTTTTATACTTCCATATAAACATACTATAGGTCTTGGTATTCTTCAAAGACCAACTTTAGTGCCCTTATAGAAGGATTAGAAGAGGCACGCTGAAGAAGATGTAATATCCTTTACAGATTCTTTCAAATTTATTTCTTCTTATACATAATCTATATGAGTTGTTTCATTAATATGTAACAACTCAATTATCACTTGCATACTAATATTTTATTATGAATATGAAACAACCATATTCCATCTTCTATCCATCCAATGAAAAATGATATCATCTTGCGTGCGTACGTAAGGTCTACCGTCTCCACACCATGGTGTAATTTGTTTTTCATCACCAACATACTTGGATGGGTATAATGAGGGAATAAATAACTATATATGATTATTTTAAATTTGATATTGAATCATAAATATTATACAATTCAATACAATTCCACAATCATGGGAATGTTATCGTCGCTCGTCTGTACGTACGGTCAACCGTCTCCACGATATGATGTGATTCGTTCTACATGATCCTCTTTGAAGAATGATTATATAAATTAATTGTATAAATAAAAATGATATATATTTTAATTATAACATTATTAAAATGATATAACTATAACCTAAAAATATTAATATGAATTTATTCGACAAAACATGCATAATAACATAAAGCAGTTAACACCCAAATAACGAGTAACAATGAAATGTTACTAATAAGCAGATAAGAATATGACCGTATATGATATCATAAAAATGAATATGATTATTTTAGAAGTAAATGACATTATTTAAATCATTATAATGGAGGTTTTGATATGTACAATTCATTTAAGACCTAATGAAATGGATAATTTTTCAATCTCATTTTTATCCGAGGTTATTTATTCGTAAGTATTTTCTGGGGTTATATTTATCATCCATGTCCATGTTTTATAAAAATGTTTTCAAAAAATGTTATCTTTTATCCTATTTATGTTTAAAGTTATTTTTACCCATTTTTAAATTGTACTACATGGAATAATAGGAATCCTTATTTTGTTTACCATATGAGGTACTTTTTGACTTTTCTGGTAAAAGTACGAGGAGAATGTTTTTTTAACTTATACGACGTGAATGAATTTTTAAGTCTTCTTAACACCTTATTTCCATGAATCTTTTTCTACACTATTTAAATTTTATTTTCAACAAATTTATTTTCTTTTAAAATTGTGCAGAATTTTGAGAAATGAAAATGTTTATGAAGAATAAAGGGAAGTTTCCACATGAACGAAGTTCTAGTTTTTTATCAGTATTATTTTCCATATAAGATAACATAGGGATATGTTTCTATCCCTATTATTAAATTTATTTGATTATGTTTACAATGGAAATATTTTTATGAAGTCCATTTGTCTTATATGGATTTTGATATGATGGCATGATGTTTAAGAATCCCAATTTATTTCATGGTTTATGTTATGCTGAATGATTTATGTTTTTGTTGCACACGTAAGAAGGATTTCATTAGGAGATGGGTGGGATGTGTGTCTCCCTCCATTTCATTGGGTAAAAATTCATATCTCATGAGATATTCATGGTTGGAACATAAATTAAATTCAGTTCAATAATACAGGGCTGGAACGGCAAGTAAACTCGGTTCAACAATGGACTTCATCCACTATGATGGTCTTGGCAGCAATGCCTTGGCTACTATGGAAATAATATTATGTGATTATTAGTTTTACACAATTAAATGTTTTATTCCAATGATTTTCTATCATGATTAATATTCATTTTTTATCTATGTCTTACGTACTGCTAAGATATATTTAATGACAAAAGATTTTGTTGTTTAAACTTTATGTTCATGTTTTTACGTTCAAATGATAATGGCTTGTTTTATTTTCTACAAGTTTACCCTTACTAGGAATTTGAGATCACCATTTTTATATTTTCTTTTAACATGGATATAAATAATGTTTTTAGGTAGGGAAAAAAGGGGATGTACTTTATGGGAGATGTTGGAGAACTTTCACCATGATTAGAAGATTATGTTCTGAGTTTCCAAAGACACTAAACTAATACAGTCTTTGGGCATCCTTTTTTGTTATGTATTAATTATTCCTAAAAAGTAATGTAATGTACATATACATCATGCTTGGGTCTCTACACAAAATATACCTTTGTGTAGCTAAAAAATCCACTCTTTAAGGAGTTTCATGTAGGATAACATGACATCGACCTTCTGGAATCGGGTTCCAGAGAATCAAAAAGAAACCCCAGGACATTACATGCATGGTATCAGCTACCTTTTATTTTGAAGGTAGTAGAAGATGTTTATTTTTTTGAACACATATATTTGGTGGCGGGCATGAACCGACCCCTACTATCCCAATGAAACTATTATTTGGTAATTTATGTGGGCTTGGAAACCAATGAACTGTATGAATTCCCTAGCACAGAAGCACCAAAAGATTCCATAGAATGGATTTTTTTCTAAATCCATGATTGTAAATATGAACATATTTGGATTCACATCCTAGTATTGTTTCCAAGGTTTTTCCCTATCACTCCTTACATACATGAAGGTAGCCTTAGCCTCTGGTGGAAATAAGTTGACAAAATAATTAAATGCTTCTCCCTAATCAATATTGTGGCCTCCCTTCAATATCTGGGTGTACCTATAAAGGTTTTTATGGGTTTATATTATTATCCCTCACAAAAATACATTTTAAAGTATTGGAATATCATAGATTATTTTATGATTATTATTTTTGGAATTGTTCTCATTAGAAGAGTATTCAAAAAAATGTTCCTAGTGAAAATTGGGGGTGCCTACAGATTTGTGACCACATGGGAGACTTAATATAATGGATTAAAAGAAAGATACATTCCAACCTAGGACATGATTTTATCCTATTAATGTGGTTCCATGGATCCTTATAGAACAATCACATTGAAAACTATTTTAATAGATTCTTGGAATCCCCTCCAAGACTTATCATATTTAATCTCTTCCACATTTCTCACCTAACCCAAGCCATGTCAGACCACTTCCCCTTTCTAATTAATTTTATTACCGACCACAGGAACCCAAGATAAAAAAATGACCTTCATGTTTGAATGATTTTGGGTGAAGGAAATAGAATCCAAATAGGTTATTAAATCATGATAGAATCTAAAAGGTGTTAATATTTACAATAAAATCAACCATGTTCTCTCCAACCTCAACTAATGGAGATTCAAAAGGTTCATCTAAAAAGATAGCCAATCTAATTCCATTAATAAAATTATTGATAATATTCACTCCCTCAAACCCTCTATCACATCCTATTATATAATTTTAGTAGTGGAATATGAACATAATAAATCCCTTAAAGGGATGAAAGATAATGCTTATTGTGTTCACATGACATCCACATTAAAAAAGGGTGACTCAAATACACAATAAATCTATAAAAAAATAAGCTATAATGTGACACAAGAACATTATTTCACATCTTACTTCATAAAAAGTAACTATCTTTATAAGTGAATATAAGATTTGTGTCATTATCTTAGGCTTCTTCCTCATTCTAAATGTGTTCGGGGATTCTTCCATCCCCATTGAGATTGCCTCTTATATTAAGCCAATTGGGATAGTGCATATGAACTACTTTATCACCCATGATATATCATATTTCAAAATCTATATTTCACTCAAGAAAGTCAATTCCAGTAAATCCTAGGGCCCTAATGGCTTCTATTTGTTCTTATTTAAAAATTACTGTCATATCATTGAGCCAAATGTTTCATCTTTGATAAGTGGAAAGTATCTTGGGAAATATAACCAATCCTCCATAAAAAACCATCATCACCCTCATATCCAAAATCATGTTACCCACTCTAGTTTTATATTTTAGTCCAATCAGTCATTGAAACATCATGTAACACCCTGATATTTTATGAGAAAAAATATTTTTAATTTCTTTGGAGTCTTGTGTTGTATGTAACACCAAAATTATCTTGTGCTATACACAACACCAATTATAGATTTTGATAAATGTATAAATGAACTATATTTTAATTATGTTATACGAAACACCAAATTAATCTTTCACTACACACAACACTAACTTGGCTTGCATTACATGCAATAGTGACCTTCCTCGATAGCGTGTTTTGTACGTAATACTGAGTTTCACTAAACAATGATATATTGTTATAATAATATTATGAACTAGCCGTTAAGAATTGTAGTAACTAAATTTTTATTTTTATGACATTATAATTCATATTACACATTTTATAGAACATGGTATGAGAACAAAATAAATATTTCGGGTAAAATAAGTATTTTTCAAAAAGTACAGTTTTGCCACATTTTGATGGCACACCCACTTTAAATATAATTTTTGACAAGTTTATAAGTTGAATTTGGAAAATAAAACTTCTTCCTTGGAATAATGAGATAAAATTTTATTTTGGATAAATGTTTGAGATTATTCTGATAACCTGCATATTTTGATGAATAGTAAAAATACGCTAAATTTTAATTAAAAACAACTTTTTTCATCGAGATAAATTATATAGTTAAATTATAATATTTAATGGTTTTAAAGTATAAATAGAATATATTTTTACTATTTAATATAATGTAAGTTATTATCATTAATTTCACACTGAAATCATAGGTAAAAACATTTCAATCTTTTGCCACATTTTAACTTTTAAAACTCATTTTCTTAACAATGGGATTAATTTTAAATAAATTACTACAACTTTTGTGTTTTGAATTTTGAAAAATTGATTTCATATTTGGAATTAGTAGGTCCATTTTATGTTAGTAGGCTACTTTTTATTTTTAGACATAGTGAATAGTAACTATAATAAATTTTATTTACTACAGTTATAGGTAAATAGGGTAACTAAGGGTAAAAATAAGATTATAAAATTACCCTAAAACTGGTTAAAATTATATTTTATGAATAAAGTTCGACCCATATCACCTAAGGGTTGAAATAGATTCATTTCATGGACTTTTGACCATGAAAATGATGTAATTGTTATTAAAACCAAAGAAAGTGACAACATGTCACTCTCTAATATCTTATAAGTGTAATAATTTTAATTTAGTGATAAAATTATTAATACTTAAAAAATAAATAGTCACCAGAAATATAATAAAATTATATAAATCGTGTGAATTAATTTATAATTTTTAGGGATTAAATAATTATCATTAATGGTGACACAATAGTGATGCAGAAATTGTTTATTTAGTGAAAATATCAATAATACAGTTTTTATTAAGCTAATAGTGATACTAAAAGGCACAAAAACCTGACCAAAACTTATTGGTCGTTTACATGTAAACCATAATCATCCAATGGTCGAGTATTTGACCATTTGGAGCCTTAAGAAAATAATTATGACACTTATATTATTTTATGTTAAATGTTGTCAAAGTTGTCACCTTCATGATTTAATAAATATAACAATTTAAATGTTGTGATTTTAAGATGATAAATTCTAGTAAAAGTATTCTTATGGAATATATTATATTTATCTGAATCGTATTATTTTATTTTTAATTTTTATGAAACAAATAAGTATATTAAATAATTATAAAAATATGTTGTAGTAATTATTTTATGAAGAGAAATATCAAATAAATGATTTTAAAAGTATTAAAATAAATATTTTATGAACTGATTAATGTTCCCAACAAAATTTCAAGACTAATATGACTTGTTATAAATCTATTAAATGGTTTTTTTAAATATATTTTGTGTGTATTTTATTTAAATTCAAATAAATGGATATTGTCAAAACTGACACTTGTTGTTTTACAAAAATAACATATTATGAAAAAAAATTAAAAAACACGCAAATATTTAAAAATTATAAATTTAACATTATATGGTCTAAAATGTCATAAAGTATACAATTATGGAAAATTCACAACACATAAGTAATAATTTATAATAATTTAAAATTTAGAATATTATTACCACAAAAAGATTAAATAGATTAAATAAGGATAAATCAAGTTGATAAGGTTTAAAATAAATTACCAACATATATAAATCTTATTTTTGGATGATATTACAACCCTATCTCATCTAATATTCAGATTTGAGTCTTTTTTTGAGGTTTTTATGTGGGGTTTGAGTTTATTATAAATTAATAATTTAGAGGTTTCCAAAAGTGCCACTCTCCTCTCTTATAAAAGAAAACATCTTCCCTCTCCTCCTCACACCACTTTGAGCCTTAAATCTCGGTAAAACCCTGCCAAATTTTATTCTCAACATCCCTAGAAACATTCTAGAGGTATTGGTCCTATTCAAATACCAACATTAGGGCCCTAAGAGGTGGTTTAGAAGAGGCGCATTGAAGAAGAGGTAATATCCATTACCGATTATTTCAAATTTATTCCTTCTTCTACTTCCTCTTCATTATTTGTTTCATTATAAAGTAATAACATCAGTATCACTAATATAATGATATGTTATTATAAATATTAAACCACCCCATTTCACCTTCTATCCTCCTACGGAAAAGGAAATCACCGCGTGTGCGTACGTACGGAATATCGTCTCCACGTCGTGGTGTAATCTGTTTTCCACCACCACCTTACATGGATGGGTATAATGGTGGAAAGAATAACTATATATGATTATTATAACATGATACTAATTATAAGATATTATATCATCCAGTATAATACCATTCAATAATTATGGGAACGATATCATCGCTCGTGCGTATGTACGGATTACCATCTGCACGACGCGATGAGATTCATTCTCCATGCTAACCATTCCAGAATAATTATAAAGTATATATATAATAAATAATGATTAAATTTAGTAAATAATAATTCTACTAGATTTATTTATATATATATAAGTTTGATGTCTACTTACTTCCATTCAATTCAATAAGTAAATGAAAACAGTGTTCATGCGTACGTACGATCTACCGTCTCTATGAACGGTGTATTTCATTTCATTTATCTATCTATTATATACATATATATACTAAATATATATGATATATAAATCATTTTTTAAATTCTGGAAGAAATTATATCATGATATAAGTAATAATAAAATCAATAACAACAAGTCCAAACACATTTGATAAATGAAACGATTTTACCCAAAACACTACTTTAACGTGGAATTATCAAATGCATGGGTAATATAAAGTCGTAAGTGAATCATATATTATATCATAAATATTATTATGGTTATGTTACAAGTTAATAATATGTTTATACCCACTATACAAGAGTCTCTGAAACATACGGAAGAAATTGAACATAAGGTAAGGGATAATTATTCCAATATCGTTCTTATCCGATATTATTTATTCGTAAGTATTTACTGGGGTTATGTTAATCATCCATTCCCATGCTTTCTAAAAACGTTTTCATAAAATTTTTACTATTTTTCCTTGTATTTTTAAAGTCATTTTTACCCTTTTTTGGATTTTACCACATTTTATGGAAGGAATCTTTCCTTTGTTTACTATATAAGGTACCTTTTTACTTTTTCGGCAAAAGTACGAGAAGAATGTTTTTTTACTTATACGGCATGAATAGATTTTTACAGTTTCATAATACCATATGTCCATGTAGATTACTCTAAAATATTTCATTATTAATTTCAACAAAATTATTTTCTTTTAAAATCACACGGCATTTTGAAAAAATAAAATGATTTTGAAGAAGAAATGATATTTTACTCAAGAATTCATTTCATGTGTTTTATCAAAACTATTCCCATCTAAGATGACATTATTTGGTATGTTTATGTGTAAAGTATAATGTATCTATTATTTATATAGTTTTATTTTTCTTATGATGAAATGATATCCATTTGTTTTATATGGATTATTTTATGAAGGGATGATGTTTATGAAACCCATTTTATTCTTTGGGTTATGATGAATGATTTATGATTGTTTTGTGGCACATATAAGAATGATTTAAATATGAGATGGGTGGGACCTATATCTCCCTCAAATGAATTGGGTAATGATTTATATCTCAAGAGATAGACATGGAAGGAATGGAAAGTAAATCTAGTTCAGTAATACAGGGCTTGACTGACAAGTAAACCTGGTTCAGTAATGGACTTTGTCCACTATGATGGCCATGTGAGTAATTCCTTGGAAACAATGGAAATCATATCATGTGTTTAATGGTTTTCCACAATTACATATTTTATTCCCATGCTATTTTATCATTATTTATGTTCATTTATGATACGTACTACCAAGATTTATTTCACAACCCAAGATTTTCATGTTTTTAAGTTCAAACGTATATGGTTTGTTCAATTTTCTCCATGCTTACTCTTACTGAGAATTTCATCTCACCCTTTTTTATATTTTCTTTTCCCTAGGATATAGAGAAAGTTTTTAGGTAAGAAAACAAAAGGGAAATATCTTTATGGGAGAAGTTGGAGATCTTTCACCATGATTAGAAGATTATGTTTCGAGTTTCCAAAGACACTAAACTATTACGGTCCTTGTGTGTCATTTTTTGTTATTTATTAAGTATTATCCAAATTTAATGTAATATCCATGTACCTCAAGATTTGGATCTCTATAGTTGGTATCAGAGGAAAGGTTTAGTTCACCTTTGGAAACTAGGATGCGAAAACTTTATTGAGATCCCTATAGGTATTTTAAAGGTATGTCTAGGGATGTACCTAAGGTTAAGTATAAGTATAGATCATAGTCCAAGAATTATGGTTACAATCATAGAATTAAACCTAAGATGTTGAAGGTAATCCCCCTTTATTATTTTATTCTCCTAGCATAATTTTTTCCTCTCACACTATTCTTTTTGGGTTTTAGACGATGGCTGGAACCCGAAGGAACCGTGTTGATCAATGTAATGGAAAATACAATGATTGTCCTCCTGAACAAACCAATGTTGTGGGAGATGGAGTTCAAAATCTTATTACTATACTTACACAAGATATGAATAATTTTGGACTTCCAAATGAGCAGAAAAGGGAAAAGTATTCTATTGAGTCCTTCATGAGGAAATGTCCAACATCTTTCAGTGGGTCTTCTGATCCACTTGTTGCTGAACAATGGATTAGTACCATTGAAAAGATATTTTCCGTACTTCACTATTCGGAACATGAAAAATTAATTCTGGCTATTTACCATTAAAAGGTGAAGTAGACCAGTGGTGGACTCTAATTAAGAATACGAGGCCCTAAGATGAAATTGAATCTCTGGAATGGGATGAGTTCAAGAACTTATTTTTCAATAAGTACTTTCCTCATATTCTTCGAACAAAGATAGAAAAGGAGTTACGTGAGATTAAGAAAAATAATGATGAACCTGTTGGTATATATGAAGCGAATTTTACAGGGCTTGCAAGTTATGCATCTGGATTTATCATCTGACCTGAAAGTAAAGTTGATCAATTTTTCAGTGGCTTAAAACCAAGTCTTAGAATGGAATTATCTATAAGTGACTTCAGTAGCTATAAAGAGATTGTGCGGTGTGCTATCATTGTAGAACTGGAAGTTGGTGTTACATATCCATATCATGGTTTTGATAAGAAACAAAAGATGGAGTTCAAGGAAAAATCTCAAAACTATGGTGAAAAGAAGAAAAATGTTTTGTTATGCTCAAAGTGTGGAAATAAGCATGGTGGAGATTGTCTTAAAGGGACTAGAGTGTGGAAAAGAAGGTCATCGAGTAGATGAGTGCAAAAGTAATGGGGAAAAGGTAGCTAATGATGTGAATGGATAAAAGACTACAGAGAACGCACCACCAAGACTTTAATGCTTCAAGTGTAGGGAAATGGGGCATTATGCTAACCAATGCCATAATCCAATGGTTAATGATGATCGATATCAACAACCTCTTAGGCAAAGGACAAATGGAAGTCACATGCGATGAAAATTGGGGATGTGGAATATGACAACGATGTGGTGGAATGATTATGTGTTTATGTAACGAGATTCCAAAATAGTGTTTTGGAATCTCATTTATAGTATTTTGGAATATTGGAATATCTACGAATTGGTTTGTTGTGGTTTTCAACAATTATATTGTACCAGTAACCATGAAAAGTGATCGAAATGTTTTTGAAAAGCACCTAATATGCGCATAATGAAGGGATAAGGAGAAAATGAAATGTTTGATTGTATTAATGAACTCATGAGTGATATAAGGACAAAATGATATCATGGTTTGAGTATATAGAAATTTTGGGATTTTGGTATGTGGAAAGAATGATCTTTTGACAATATTCCTGTTTTCACAAAGATTATATGGTAATTCATGATTCAAGAGAATACATGATTAAGGAATTCACATATTTTGAATGTAACCAACAAGATATATCTTATGATATACGAAGGATAAATGATGGCATTCACATGCTTGGTTGTTGACATTTCTAGTAATCATTTTTTTATACTATGATCTTGGATAGAAGTATTTTGGATAATCCTAATGATTTGAACTGGATTATGTTGTACATAAGATAATATTGTTTAAGGATAGAACCTTTTTTTATATTATTTCTAGAATTTTATAATAGTGTAGTTTTAGAAAAAGTACAACCTAAAGGATGGGAGACAACTCATCGCGTCGGAGAAGGTTGCAGGAATCAAACCCACAACAAAAGTGTGACAGAACATTATCACCTACCACTGGCCTACAGGAAGTCCCGGGTTAGTAAAGACTAGTTTTATATTATTAAGAAGTATGATAGATGAAGTATAAGTCCACTTTTGGAACCATATATGATTAATCTCACCATAAGATGGACTTATGTAGATAACTTTTTCTAACCTTATGTTTGAGATGGATGGAATGACCTATCATTCTATCGCATAATCTGCTAACACTTTAGAGAATAAAAACTCAACTTCATTACTTTAAGATATGAAGTTGAAATTATTCAAGGCACAAAAAATAGTGAGATTTTACCAAAATCAAGTAAGTATTTCTTTTAATTCAAAAATTCGTCAATATTAGGGAAATGGTCTTGAAAACATAAAATGTTGTCTTAGTGCCCTCATATATGATGACTCAGATGATACCTTTGATCATCACAAATTTAGGGCTTTGTGATTTTTGGATTTTTCATTACCATGTTCTCTACCACTCTTTATCCAAACATGATGGTTATATTTCTCTTTCATATCCATATTTTCACCTATATTCTCTTATGTGCAAACCCAATGCTGAGTTACTTTGGGTGACCGTTATGTTTCTAACTTTCCTTTTTAAAATTAAGTTTTAGTATTCCCTTTTACGATTTGGGTTTCTATGAAAGAAAATTTGAAGTAGTAAATGGTTTATAACCCCGATGAATTTTTAGGGAGAAATTCATTTTAGGGGGGGGTAGAATGTAACACCCCGATATTTTATGAGAAATAATCTTTTTAATTTCTTTTATGTCTTGTTTTGTACGCTAAACCAAAATTAGCTTGCACTATACTCAACACCATGTATAGATTTTGATCAATGTATAAATGAACTATATTTTTATTATGTTATATGAAACACCTAAGGATTCGTGCTCTACACGTAACACTGACTTGTCTTGCATTACACGCAATAGTGACCTTCCTCAATAACGTGTGTTGTACGCAATTCTGAGTTTCACTAAACAAATATATATTATTATAATATTATTATGAAATATCCGCTATGAGTATTAGTAACTAAATTTTTTATTTTATGACATTATAATTCATCTTACACATTTTATAGTACATGGTATGAGAACAAAATAAATGTTTCGGGTAAAATAAGTATTTTTCAAAAAGTGCAGTTTTGCCACCTTCTGATGGAGAACCAACTTTAAATCTAGTTTTTTACATGTTTATAAGTTTAATTTGACAAATAAAACATCATACATGGAATCAGGATATAAAAATTTACTTTGGATAATTTTTTGAGATTATTCGGAAAACCTTTATATTTTGATGAATAGTAAAAATACGCTAAATTTTAATTAAAAACAACTTTTTTCATCGAGATAAATTATATAGTTAAATTATAATATTGAACGGTTTTAAAGTATAAATAGAATATATTTTTACCATTTAATATAATTTAAGTCAGTAGAATTAATTTTAAAAAGAATTCATAGGTAAAAACATTTCAATCTTTTACAACGTTTTCACTTTTAAAACTCATTTTCTTAACAATGGGATTTATTTTAAATTAATTACTGAAACTTCTGTGTTTTTGAATTTTGAAAAATTGATTTCATATGTGGAATCCTTAGGTCCAAATTATGTTAACATGCTACTTTTTATTTTTAGACATTATGAATAGTAACTACGGTAAATTTTACGTAATACAGTTAAAGGTAAATCGGGTAATTAAGGGTATAAAAAAGATTATAATAATACCCTAACACCTGCAAAAAATTATATTGGATGAATAAAATTCAACCCATATAACCTAAGGGTCTAAATAGATTCATTTCATGGACTTTTGACCATGAAAATGATGTAATTATTATTAAAACCAAAGAAAGTGACAACATGTCACTCTCTTATATCTTATAAGTGTAATAATTTTAATTTAGTGATAAACTTCTTAAAAATTCGAACATAAATAGTCACCAGAAATATAATAAAATTATCTACATCGTGTGAATTTATTTATTATTTTTAGGGATTAAATAATTATCATTAATGATGACACAATAGTAATGAAAAAATTGTTTATTTTGTGAAAAAATCAATAATACAATTTTTATTAAAATAATAGTGACAATAAAAGGCACCAAAACCTGACCAAAACTTATTTTTTGTTTACATGTAAACTATAACCATCCAATGGTCGCATATTTTACCATTTTTTACCTTATAAAAGTGATTATAACACTTATATTAATTTATTTTAAATGATGTCAAAGTTTTCTCCTTCATGATTTAATAAATATAACAATTTAAATGTTGTGATTTTAAGATGATAAATTCTAGTAAAAGTATTCTTATAGAATATATTAGATTTATCTACATAATTGTGTTTTATTTTTAATTTTTAGGTAACAAATAAATATATTAAATAATTATAAAAAAATGTTGTAGTAATTAATTTATGAAGAGAAATATCAAATAAATGATTTTAAATGTATTAAAATAACTTTTATATGATCTAATTAATGTGTCCAACGAATTTTATAGATGCATATGAATTTTTAGTAATCTATTAAATAGTTTTTTTTAAATATATTTTTTTTGGATTTTATTTAAATTCAAATAAATGAATATTATCAAAATTGACACTTGTTATTTTATAAAAATAAAATATTATAAAATTGATTAAAAATAACAAAAAATATTTAAAAATTATAAATTGAACTTTATATGGTCTAAAATGTCATAAAGTATCCAATTATGTATACTTCACAATACATAAGTAATTATTTATAACAATTTAAAATTTACAATTTTATTACCACAAATAAAATTAAATAGATTAAATAAGGATAAATCATGTTGATAAGGTTTACAATAATTACAAACATGTCTAAATCTTATTGGTTGATGATATTAAAACCTTATATCATGAAATATTTTTATTTGAGTCATTTTTTTAGGATTTTAATTGGGGTTTGAGTTTATTATAAATTAATATTTTAGAGGTTTTCAAAAGTGAATGTCTCCTCTCTTATAAAAGAGAACCTCCTTCCTCTCCTCCTCACACCATATTGAGCCTTCAAGCTCCGAAAAACCCTGCCTATTTCTCTTCTCCACTTCCCTGTAAACATACTAGAGGTATCTTTATTCTTCAAAGACTATCTTTAGTGCCTTAAGAGGAGGTTTAGAAGAGGGGCGTTGAAGAAGAGTTAATATCCTTTACTGATTCTTTCAAATTTATTTCTAATTCTAGATACTCTTCTTTATGTGTTTAATTATAAAGTAACCACATCAGTATCACTCATATACTGATATGTTATTATAAATATGAAAAACCCCCATTTCACTTTCTATCCATCCTATAGAAAACTAAATCATCGCATGTTCATACGTACGGAATACCGTCTCCACACTTTAGTGTAATCAGTTTTACACCACCACCTTACGTGGATGGTTATAATGGTGGAAATAATAACTATATATGATTATTATAACATGATACTAATTCTGAGATATTATGTAATCCACTCCAATACCATTCAATAATTATGTTAACGGTATCATCGCTCGTGCATACGTATGGATTACCATCTCCACGACGCGATGAGATTCATTCTCCATGATAACCATTACAGAATGATTATAAAGTATATATATAATAAATAATGATGAAATTTTTGAAATATTAATGCTAATATATTTGTATATATATATATATATATATTTCATCTACTTACTTCCATTCAATTCAATAAGGAAATGAAAACAGCGTTCATGCGAACGTACGGTCTACCGTCTTCATGAACGGTGTATTTCATTTCATTTATCTATCTATTATATACATATATATCCTGAATATATATGATATATAAGTCATTTTTTACATTATGGAAGAAGTTATATCAGGATATAAGTAATTATAAAATCAATAATAACAAGTCTAAACACATACAATAAATGAAACGATTTTACCCAAAACAGTGCTTTAACGTGGAATTGTCAAATGCATGGGTAATATAAAGTCCTAAGTGAATCATATATGATATAATAAATATTATTGTAGTTCTGTTACAAGTTAATTATATGTTTAAACCCACTATACAATAGTCTCGGAAATATACGGACGAAATTCGACATGAGGTAAGGGATAATTATTCCAATCTCATTCTTATCTGAGATGGTTTATTTGTAATTATTTACTGAGATTCTGTTTATCATCCATGTCAATGTTTTCTAAAAAAATTTTCTTAAAATGTTTATTATTCTTCAATGTATGTTTAAAGTCATTTTTACCCTTTTTTGAATTTTACCACATTGTATGGAAGAAATATTTCCTTTGTTTACCATATAAGGTACCTTTTTACATTTCTGGAAAAAGTACAAGAAGAATGTTTTTTTAACATATACGGCATGAATGGATTTTTAAAGTTTCATAATGAATTATTTCCATGAAGCTTCATATACAAGATTTCATTATTATTTTCAACAATTATCTTTTCTTTTAAAATCTCTTGGCATTTTGAGAAAAGAAAATGATTTTGAAGAAGAAAGGGTATTTTCCTCAAGAATTCATTTCAAATGTTTTATCAAGACTATTCCCATATAAGATGACTATATTTAGTATGTTTATGTTTCAAGTATAACGTCTCTATTATTTAAATATTTTTATTTTTCTTATGATGAAATGATATCCATTTTTTATATGGATTATGTTGTAAAGGGATGATGTTTATGAAACCCATTTTATTCATTGGGTTATGATGAATGGTTTATGATTGTTTTGTGGAACACGTAAGAATGGTTTCAATATGAGATGGGTTGGACCTATATCTCCCTTTAATGCATTGGGTAATGATTTATATCTCATAAGATAGACTTGTCTGGAATGGAAAGTAAATTTGGTTCAGTAATACAGGGTTGGAATGGCAAGTAAACCTGGTTTAGTAATGGACTTTATCCACTATGATGGTCTTGGTAGCAATGCCTTAGCTACAATGGAAATAATATCATGTTCTTAATGTATTTCCACAATTAAATTTTTTATTCCCATGCTATTTTATCATGTTTGATTTTCTCTTATGATCTATGCCTTACGTACTACCAAGATTTATTTCACAACTCAAGATTTTCATGGTTTTAAGTTCAAACATATATGGTTTGTTCTATTTTCTCCATGCTTACCCTTACTGGGTATTTGAGATCACCCTTTTTTATTTTTTATTTTTCCCATGATATAAAGAAAGGTTTTATGTAAGAAAACAAAAGGGAAATATCTTTATGGGAGAAGTTGAAGATCTTTCACCATGATTAAAAGATTATGTTTCGAGTTTCCAAAGACACTAAACTGTTACGGTCCTTGGGTGCCATTTTTTTATATATTAAGTATTCCAAAAAAGTAATGTAATGACCATGTACGTTAGGATTTGGGTCTCTACACATCACATACAAAATATTTTAAACATTTATAGAAAATATCTTGGGAACCTAGTTCCCTTCCATTGTCTTGGAAAAACATTTCACCTTCATTTCCAAAAGGCTTATATTACGAAAAGTGATTATTTTCCCTAAAACATTACAATCCATGAAGACTTGATCCAATTTTGAAAGGGGTATCATGGCCTGGAAAATGGACATGAACAATTCCTTCAATATAATAGAATGAACCTTCCTCTAGTCCATGCTGTGAATGTTGGGCTTCTTCTCCAAATGGGTTGACATTGTTATATAATGTGAATCTTATATATTATTTTACATATTATAAATGGTGAAAACATATAGAATTTCTCCCCTCCTAGATTGGGTGTGAGATAAATCTCAGTATGCCACCACCAATGGTGTTTATAACATCATGTTCATTTATTATAATTGGAAACAATGTGTAGGTGTGCATACATAAATTATAACAGTATAGTAACGTAAATACCAAATTACTTGATTCATCCCTCATTTAGTGTCTAAACATGTTATCAGTTCATTATTTAATTATGTTCCAGTTTATATTATAATTCATGTGAGGTAGCAACCAAAACTGACATCACCTCGTGATAATTATAGTAAAGGTTCTAAGATGTAACAATCCAACCAATAATGTTATTTAATAATAAAATGTTACAATGTAATAACCAAGGAAACCTATACCTAAACGATCACCAAATTTGTAGTAACTGAAGCCTGATTGTGGGGTAAGAGTGTAATACTTGGATAATTGTGCATGTAATTCCAAAATAATGAAATATATTGAGTCGAAGGAATCTATCTAAATAAAAGTGTAATTAGGAGATGACTAGGTGTGATGGGTATAACCATAGCACCTACAATTCATACTAGATCCAAGGATTGTATTTAAGACATCTTGTAATAATATTTTCTTCAAATTATAAGGAATCCATCCATGTTAAAATGGGAATAATTGATGACTAGACCTGATGGCTATAACCATGGAAACTACAATCCATGATGGATCCAAGGAGTGTATCTAAGGAAAACTATAATAATATAAGAGTTATCATACAATGTCATACCAAACATCCCACGATAGACAAGGATCGGGTTCTAATGTGAGTCTCAACCAAAGGCAACTAACATCCTTGAATTGAAATGTGGTCCCCAAGTTCACAAGGCATTCCCTCAAAAATACAAGGTGAGATCAAGTCAATCCATTCCTATAATAATAATTATGTCAAGGTCCACTCGTATAATTAGGAACCTTACATTTAATTTAATTTATAATTTTGGGCATTATGAAAATATTCCATTGTATATGTCATGAGGTTCAAGCCATTTACTTTACTTAGTGTGACAAGTCCAATTGACAAAGCAAACATTCAATCAATTCATTTAATTCATAATCATTCAACAATTTCATTGGGTTCAAGAATTTCCTTTAATTATATGGACAAGGCCAAGTAGCATGAAACCATATCATTTAATCCATTTACGTAATATTCAATAAATAATTTTCACCTCGTTTCCTTCCATTAACATTGAAAGGGGTGATGCAAACATGGAACCAAGAATTTATTTACATGTACTTAGGGTAATTCATATATATAGTATACAAGCTGATTTTATTTAAAATTCATTAATCAAGTTGATGTACTTACCTTTGGTGGGTCAAGTGGCACTGCATGCTAACTAATACAAATCAATATTCAACTGATTAATGATTGTATTACCCTTAGAAGGGTCAAGCCATCGAATAAATGTGATTTCCATTATAATATAATTATATATAAATTTAATATTGGAAGGCTTACCATTAGAAGGGTCAAGACTAGGCATACCTGAATGGTGGTTCAATCGATTGAAAACACTAAAAACCCAATTATGGTGAAAAATACTATATGTGAAGGATGGTGTTGTGGATGTGACCACAATTAATAAATTACATAATTAATAAGAGTCTAGGAATATGGTTCTAACACCTACAAGCAAGACATATAATTTCAACAAATGATTCCTGATGAAATCTGTTTGATGACATGAAAATTTATAAAATGACTAAACATTGGATATATATTATAGACCACCTACCTTAGGCTCATAAGACTCTCCTTATCCAGTATCAGCCTCTTGTTAATCTTGTATTCGAGTAGATCTAAAGAACAGATTAATGCCCTTGAAATAGGGAATATAAACCTCAACCTTGATAACATAATAGAAAAAAATAAACATAAATAATAGCTATTGGTGAATATAGATATTTCTGAAATGCATAAAATGCAACTAACATCGATCAAATCAGTGTCAATATTGAAGAGATCTCTCAATTCCTATTTTAGATGAGTTTTATGATTCAAAAGGGAGGAAAATTGTCTTTTTTCCCCAGGAAATCACATAGGAGAAAAGGGTTTTGTTTAATTATATCATTAAGGGTAGAAAACTAAAATTTCCACAAAATATCATGTGCATGGTTTGGCCACACGATTTTATAAAATGAGTATCATTCGTTCATGGTAACCTATAGGAATAGGTTCACTCGCATGAATATTCCACACAGTTAGGGAAAATATGTGATAATAAGGTGAAGCAGATCTGCCAAAAACATTATACCATCTTCACGGTTAACTATAACCATGTGCTCTTACTGGATAGTTTACTCTAATCGTTCGACATGAAATTTCTCCCAAAATCTTGGTTTCGGGCTCCAAACCAGCCCTCGACATCCAATAGACCTTTGATAACTCATTAGGAATCCATAATAGGTCCAAAATAAGGTATCAAACCAAAATTTAACGTATCCATACCTGAGTGAAAAACTAGGTTTTTACAATATGTTAGGATATTGATTATTTTTATCTTATTTATAACATGTGTTTCATCATGGGAGACAAAAAGGAACTAGCTGTAGTGGAAAGTCATTTCTAACATGCTTGTCTAGAACTTGAATGTTTATGTTCAGTGCTACATGACTTAAATTGAAATTATTTATGGTGTTCATTATAAATTACCAGTGAGGTTGATTGGTGTCACATATTTTTTAATTATTATAATATAATCAAATATTTTTCTTGGGGTGCAAGAATATTTAAATATGTTTTGGAATATTTTTATAGTTCATCCAATGATGGAATAATTGATTTATTTCTTATAAATTTAGGACTCACTTTTATCTTATCTTCTTTTATAAGTAGGTTTTAGATTTTTACTTGGATAAATTAATTCTCGTTGGGGATAAGTAGGTTATGGATAATTTAGTTAAAATTTTAGGCTAATTTAATTTAGTTTTTGGATAATTGAGTGTATATTGTTAAGTGATATAATTCAATGTGAGGAGATACAAGTTATGGAGGTGCACATAGGTGGTTTCTCGTACACTGGGTTAATTTATTTAATTGTATATTCCTACATGCTAACATGTAATGGTGATAATTTGATAGGTTTTACTGTATTAATTACTAGCTTGAAGAAATTTTTTCCTTCGTGATTCTTTTTTTATTTTGTTGTGAGTGGGGAATCCCATTGAAGATTTTTCAATGGTGGAATTCATTACTTAATGGTATAGTAGATGTCTATTTTTTATGATGCTTCCATGGATTGTGTTCTGATTAAAAATAATTTTGGGTTATCACTCTCCAATGATAATACTTAATTCAAAATATATAATAATTTAAAGTATTACATAACAGAGACATTCAATGTTTCTTAATTTCCACATAAATAATGTTTGAAAAAATATAACATATAACCATATTTAAGGTTTTACCTTTATTTCAATATATTTGGTTTTTTTGGTGAAATTTCTTAAATAACTGACCTCATCCATAGATCATCACCACCATCTACTGAACAATTAAAAAAATTAAATAATTTTATTTAATTCATCAATTGTATTATTAAATCATTCTAATTATATTAACACTATCACTACCTATTTTTTTTTTAACAGTGAAATCATTCATTGATTAATGAGGTTTTTTGAAATATGATAAGGCGAGTAAATAATCTTATAAGCATAACAATGGTCTTTATAAATATAGGTTACAAATTTGATCTTGTATATTACTTGAAGTTATATTATCTTTAATCATTTCCATTGATTTCAGGAAATTTTATACGTAGTCACTGGACTATTCAATCATAATAAATAAAAAATATGTGATTCTTATAATCTCTATCAAACTATAAATAATATGTTTTTCTAGGAGAAGAGGAATTGTGTAACTTCAACAGAAAATATTTAGGAAATTAACTTTGGAAAAACGTCTTCCTGGGCCGGAATACTTGACAGTATATATACCCCTTTACTCTATAAACTACCTTTTTTAAGGAGACTTGAAATGGTGAAACTTCATGGAATTTTATATTTTATGATAAGGTTTTTATAGTTTAATTATACCTCATATCATTAATCAGATAAATTCTATATTTTCAAAATATCAGTGTCATTAAATTACACTTGATTTAATTTGAAATTTGGTTCAAAAAATTGTGTAATTCTACATCATTGAATTTTTAAAAAAAAGGAGAATCATATTCATACCATGACCTTTTAGATACCATATTGATGCATGAATCTATAATAATAATCATTAAAATTGTGTAAAAAATGGCAGTATTCATTACACCTATATTAATATTGTATTCATACCATGAATGTTTTTATGTAACAAAAGTATTCATATCCATATATACATATTGTATGAAAATAAACAGCGTTTGGAAAACCACCATAAATAGAGAAACTATGTGCTTCACCGGGAAAACAATTCATAGATTTTATGTATATAAATTTTGTAATTATATAAATCTATATGTGTATTATTTTCATCAATTTTTTGAAATTATATAATCCTGATCACATATGGTAAACTATATATAGTATACAAGTTCATACTTACACACCTAACATGAATGTCCCGGAATCAAATCATCAGAAATTAAAGTATGTCTACTATATGTTAGGTTATATCCACTACACACACATAACACATATAGTGTAAACTCAATTTTTCAATAAACTTGTATCAATATGCATAATGTATGCATATGATATTTCAAATTACAAAAAAAATAAACCACACTACTATATGCCTACTTCACCTTAAAACTATATGAAAATAAATAATGCATATATAAATATTATACCATTTCCCTCTAATAGTATATATATATAAGGCATTCATTTTATAAAATCATGCAATTTCAATATTCATAATGCTATAGTGATTGAATCTATACCTATATAGATATTTATATAGTTACATTTATATACATACTTGGTTAAATTTTATGTAATAAATTTTCATCAATATGGAAAATTGTGTAGTTATATGGATACACTTCAGTGGCTTCGACTAAACCTGTATTCATTTTCATGGTAGGAATTTACGCATAGCATGAAACTATGAGAGATTTAATTTTTTTTCTCATATAATCCCTCTATATTAATCATATTGTTTATAAGGATTCACTTATAGGAATTATAATTTTCAATATGAATGAGTTTAAATATTCTATAATTTACATATTATGAAATCAACCATCAATTTACAATATTATGATGGTTGTTTCAAAAAAAATATATAAATTTTGTTTAACTAATATGAACATATGATCACCAATTTATTTATGAACATGAACAAATTTTTCACGTATCTTATCAGTAAATTTATTTGAGATGTTAAACCAGTTATTTTTATATTTTTCACCATAATTATTCAATCTGAATTTAATTAAATCATTATGTTTTTTTTGTTTTCTAAATTCCATAACTATATTCAAAAATTTATTTTACACTGATTATAAAATCATTTCCTTCTACTATTCTTCATATTCTTCATCTTATGATTATTTTGATGTCTAAAAATTCTAAGACTCAGTTCTAATTCATATATTTTATTGAATCTTTAGTGATTATCAGGAAAAAAATAGTTCAATCAATTAGGTATTACATTATTTCTATGATTTAGTTGATTCACATAAATATCATTCTGTTTTTGTTTCAAAGAAAGCAATTGGAAATTGATTTTTTTAGGTTCTAAATTATTAAATCCATTTTAATATTTACTATATTTTTGTTGTCAGGATTGTTACTTGCAAAATAAAAAAAATTGTGTGTCGTTCAATTTCCTATGCTTCATATTCAAAAAACTCATAACAAAGGATCTTATGGATAGCCACAATAAATATCTCTCACATTATCATCCTTCAAGAAATAATTCATTATTCAAAAATTAGTTACCATCACAGTTTACTCTGTCACAATTTCCTATTAATCATTTTTCAATCATATTTTCCTTGTTTTGTTAGACATATTTTTTTCAAGAATTTTATGACATCTATATTTTAATACTCAATATAGAAATTATATCATATTTTAAATTCATACTTTGGTGAACATTGAGATTACGGGCTGCAAATAATTGATTAATTTTCTCCTGAAGACAAACACATTTGGTTTCAAGAATACATGTCTTTTTACAAAAGTAAGAGATTATAAGGTAATCTAGTAGGCATTAGTAGTTTCAGACTAACCACATTTGGTTACGCACCAGGGGTTTTGGGGAATTGGATGATATATCTCTATACATGGTCTTGTAACAAGTATGAACTCACTTATGATGGCTAATGTGGTATCTCCCCAATATCATTCACTAGTGATTATGATATTTTTATATAATAATTTAACACTCAGATAACTTTTCCACACAAAACCCATTAATTCATATGTTTTAGTTCCATATGAACTGGTAAAATTTCTAAAATTCATTAATAATAATAAAACCACTCCCAAAATATATAGAGACTACAAAAAAATGACTTATAGCAATATAAATTTCTTATGAGATCATATATATGTTAATAAAAACTATTAATTCCAACATATATATTATTTTGTTTTAACTTTTTATAAGTACCATCAACTCTTGTTACCAACATATACTTCTGTTAGAACTAACTATCTTATACCAACATATCATTTATTATCAATTAAATTTTTCACTATATCATATAGCTTCCAATAATAATATTACAAAAAAATGAATATATTTTAATTATCTATTATTAAAGAAAAATTGTTTCCTATTAAACAAACACATTGTAAAAAATTATTCAACATCAAAAAAATATTTTACTAATAATTTTTTATATAAATTTTTAATTTTTTAAAAACAATTCATTTTTCAATAAAAATATGTGAATATATATTGATGTAAAATATTTATAATTTTATAATGTTTCATTAAATTAATATATATATTTTAAGATTATTAATTAATTAATCAAACTTATATTGCTTCTATCCAAATAAATTATAAACTTACAAAGTAAAAAATATTGAATTAGATGTATTGAAAATAAGTAGTTTGTTTTAAAAACATATAATTTCTTTAATAATAATCAGTTTTAATATTTATTAGTATCTTCCTATGAATAAAATAATTCCCCATGTCCCAAAAATGGTAAGTTCATTCCCAAATAGAATACCTCACAAAACTAAAAATACTAAGGATGTCATGCCTTTGTTCATTGCCACAACGTTCATCCCACTCTGGCTCGTCACCATAGGTTTCAACATTTGAGTTCGTCGACACATGCTTCATCTGTTCCATTCATCATCGTAGCGTTCATCTTTTATATTTTTCACCACAATGTTCATACCCATTCATCTCACCCCCAAATATGGAATCATTAAAGCACCCCAAATATAAAGTAACCTTTCACCCCCTAAGGATCATTTCCACACCATTCTTAACCACCTACATTCCCCTTAAATCAATCTCTCTCTTGGTTCATAAATCTCACTCCCTCTCAATGAACATATTGGATGTGAAAAAAAAAATGTGAAATTTCTATTATGATTTGCCCATTCTGGGGTACAAATTTTTAATGAATGATAACACCAACATTGTTTGAAGATTGATCGAACTCCTTTTTAAGAATAATTATAGGTCCAGATGTAATTTTAATTGAACAAACTTTTTCATTATATGAAATATAGTAAAGAATAAAATTCACATATAAATTTTAAATCTAAAATTTTTGGTGTTTAAATGTTTTATATAATAATGTTCCCACTATAATATTATTAGGAGAGTAATTCATAATTCTATGAATAATGGTTGTTTATTTAGTATAAGGTTATAATTTATTTCTTTATTTGGTGTACACCATATCTAAATTATGTGCCTTTTAATGATTATTGTATGGTTATCCATCCTTATAACATGTATATAAATTATATTCATTTTATTATATCAATCATTTAATAGGTTATATAATTTAATATCTTGAGTTCATACTATTATGAGTTTTTTCAATGCATGCCTTATATATTTAATTAGTTGAAAGACACATAACATTTTCATATCTATATTGAATTGAATTTATATTTGGAACATTATAATGATATGTTTAAATGATTATAAATGTTATTGAATCATAGTATGTCACGGTAGTGGAACCATATTTTTTGTTTTTTCTCTAGTTCTTGTTCATGTAGTGGACATGTTTGGGTTCTATGATTTTACTAGAGGTCGATCCTTGGAATAATTTCTTCAATTTTGGTGGTATTTTTTTGTGATTCATGTTAATTGTGGTGCTTATTAACAATTTATGAAATTTTTCATGTGTTCATGTTGTGAATAATTGAATTGGAAAACTTGAGAAGAACAATTGAAGGAGATCAGGGTGAGTGAAGAGTTAAATGTTTCTAAATTATTTACCTTCAATAATAAGATTTTATTATTCATTTTTTTCTCTTGTTTTCTCATATTGAGTATCTTTTAGAAAATACTATAGCTGATTTTGTCGGCTTAAAATTATGATTATATAGAGAAGTAATTATTATTTTTAATTAAATAACTTTTGTGGTGTAATAAAATATAGCCTAACTTTGATTCTCATTCATGGTAGTGGACTCATATTTTTGGGTTGTGCTATGATTATTATTGATGTAATGGACATGTTGGGGTTACATACTTTTACTAGAGGTTGATCTTTGTAATCTATTCGGGAAGTTCGGTTGGATGTTATTATGATTCATGTTAATTAAGTTTTTTATATTCTTTTCATGGATTTTTATAGGTTATCATATTAAATTTTTGATATAAAATTGTATTTTGATATTTAGAGTCTATACTATTAAGTTTTTTTAAAATGTATTCCTTATAGATTTTATTAGTTAAAATATATGTAGCAGTTAACGTTTATATTGAATTGCATTTATTTTTGGAACATCACAATTCTATATTCATGTGACTAAAAAATAGTGTATTATGTAACTAATTCATAGTTTATCTTAGTAAAATTATTATTTTTATATTTTATTTACTTGTTGGAAGTTTTTCATTGAATATGGAGTAAATTTCAGACTTCTCCAAAAGGGTTAAGGATATTTTTACACATAAATTTAAAAATAAATGAACATAAATAAGTTATAATATAGAGAATTACATGTTATTTTTTATAAAAAAAATATTTTAAAGTGTCTAGTTTGAGCATCATGATGGTCATGGTGGTGATTTATAGTGTTATAACGTAATTATGAGGAGATGGAGATATGTCATAAATTTTCAAAGGGGATAGCTTGTCAGAAAGAGCTAACTCTAGTGGAGTTATCAAATTGAAATAAGTTCACAAGTATGGAGCCAAAACTAGTTTTTATTGTCACTGGTTCATACATGGGGTCATTAGTGGATCTATTCATTGGTGGTAAATTTTTGTGGCTCGTGATTGAATTTACTCAACTGTTTACATGCATAGATCTTTTTTAGGTAATTTGTGGTTAAAGAAAAGGGAACTTGATCCACTAAATTCAAGAATCTTGGTTATTTGATTCAAGTTGAAGGTCATAGAGTTAAGTTACATATCTTTATTTTTTCATAGGTTGAAGCATTATAGATTTATTTTCAATGTTTTCCACATATTGTTCATGATGAAATGCTGCTACATCTTTGAATAAAATAGAGACTAGAAATAGAGGTATTGTTAGGTTCTAGTTACGTTAATGATAGAATATTGATGAATCTGATTTGAGAGGCTAATAACTTAAGTCAAAAATGATTCTGTTGTTGCTTCTACTATAAGGATCATTTTTCAGTGATCTTCTTGTTCTTGTTTGAGTTTGCAATTTTATGGTGGAGAAGTTTTCTTTCTATTTGGTATGATCACTACACAAATGTATTTGAACAATTTTGGATTTAATATTGGAATTTGAAAACTCTCCATGTGATTTTCCTTATAAATGATCAATTTAATGTCTGAGGTAGTGATAACATAGTACAGACAGAAGTGAGGTTGAATTCATAGAAATATGTAGTCCGTGTATTATTTTCTAAAACTAATTTCCATGTTTATGGTAAACAAATGACATGATTTATACATGTTGTATAGAGGGAGTCCTCACTCAAGGCTGTTTGAGACCGTTCTATTCTAGAACTAGTTGAGCTAAAGTAGGAAGTCATATTGTAAGTATATCTAGAATTTAATGACATAACAAGTAGTCTGAGTTATTGATCTATTGTTAAAAAAAATTAATTGAGTGGTTGAAATGTAGGAGTGTGAATGTGGATACCAAGTCAGAGAGTGAATTATAAAAATTTAAAGAGATGAGGTATTCAATACCACAACATATAGGGAGACCAATACTCTAAGAGGATCTCCAAAACTATCTTTGAGAGGGTGTTGGATCTGACTTAAGAAATTCAATTTTCACCCTGGGGAATTCATGACGTCAGCCTGGGAGGTTATAAATAGTTAAAATATGGGATTTTTCACTTATTCAATACACCTCGCACACCAATGATTAATATTGATTTAGATATATTTGAAATATAATGTTGTAATTAATATTTTCTGCTAACATTTATGAATATGTATTTTTATGTTAGAAACCTGTTTTTATTTTTGGATATGAAAGAGGATGATTTTTTTATTCAATATTTAGAATAACAATTGTAATTGTGAGATATTTATTTCTTCCATATTTGTTTTTATGTGATTTTAATTTGAATCAATTTTTTATGTTGTTAATAACATTTTGAACCTATGACATTGTAATTAAAAATGTGAATAATAATAGTTGACACATCATTTGTCATCTAAAAAGTATTACATTCACTTAAATCCTTTTGATAATTATCTTGATTTAGATTATTATCCCATTATACTTGTATCCATAGAGGCACTTACAGGCCATGAATGGACTCTATTAAATGTTCAAGTTGTGAAGATATGAACTGGATAGCTTGAGAAGAACATTTGAAGGTGATCTAAGTGAGTGAAGGTTCCCTGTTTACCTTTTACTATAAGGTTATATATTCTTCTATTTTTCTTTTATTTTTCTTGTTTCAATTTTTATTTGTGTACACTTATTTTTATTCTCATTTCTTACAACCATTTGAGAAAAAACATTAATTACTTACTTTTATTTCTTGTTTTCATTTTGTAATATGTACTTTTTCTTATTGTTCATAGTGAAATGCTTGTAAAAAATATTAAATATTATGTTTCCTTATGATTATTGTTAAACGTTTTAAAAAAATAAGTTGGTGGAATTTTGGTTTATTCTTTTATGGTAAGAATATATAATGACTAACTCACCTTCTCCTATTTATCCTTGGTTAACACATACACCCATTCCATGGTTGCATCTATTTATATTCTTAGGTTGAATAGTTCTGCATTTTTCATGGTAATGACTCAAAAATCGTGATAAAATGATAGATTTTGGGGATTTTAGAAGGAATCTTCCTTGGAAATGATCAGGTATTAAGGGTGTTATCCCTTATTTCATTGGGTTAACCCTAGATATAATCTTTTTCCTTTGGAAATTTTCATTTTTAAAAACATTAAAATAGTCCCTCACTATGCACTATGAACCTGCCAAACTCAATTGAGACCCCATTCCAAATCTCCCCAATCATTAAATAACAAAAGAAATACTAAAATAAGAAAAGTTATTATATATTTACCTTTAACTATAAAGTTTTTTATTCTTCATTTTTTCTATTTTTTCTCAATTCAATAAGTATTTCTGTCACTCGTATATTTATATTCTTATTTCTTACAACCATTTGGGAAAAAAACATCAATTACTTATTTTTTATATTGTTTTATTTTTTATATATTCTATTTCTTATTGTTCACATTGAGTAGATTATAATAATGGGTGACATTTTTGGTGATTATATAATGTATGTGAATAAATCATATGGTGTAAGAAAACATATGTTGTATCTTTATATTTTCTACTACATTATAATATGAACATTTAGGAATGATTTATTGTCACTTAAGTGAGAATACATTGTAATATGGGTTGAAATTGTTCATTTTTTCATATTATTGTATATTGAATGTATTAAAATTAATCATAATTTTGCAGGTATGCGAAAATATATTCGCAGTTGAATAATTTATTCACAAGCTCTATTGTGTCATATTTTGGTTCACTTACCTATGTTATTGATGAGGATGCTCACCCAATCTTAGAATTACCTAGTCTGTATGGCCTCCATGACTATTCACAGTTGGCGCAGAGGTCAGACCAGCATCATGTGGAACATTTTCATGTTCGATTGTAAGATTTCCCATCAAAAAATCCACCACCATATATACGATTGCACTTCCAATATAAAAATTCATGCCCGGAGATATAGTATTACCAATTCCTCCAAACCTAGATCCACCCCCACAGTCACCACTTCTACCATGGGTTGGAACCGATGGGAGAGAATTATTCATAGTGTGGGATGTATTGCACATGGGTGTGAAGCTAGGTGCCCAGGTAGCTTTGCCACCTAAACGTTGGTAAGGCATGGCTATTTCCTAAAGAGGCTAATGGTGTAGTAAAATGAGCTGTAGATGTACATTGGTGTCTACACATGATGTGTGAGTGAGAAATTATAGATGACGTTTAATGGGTATTATGTATAGTTTATTATGTTTGAACAAGTTTAAACATTCTTGTTACTATTTTTGGAATGTTTTTACAAATAAATCGTCATAGTTTCGCATATTCTAATTTTATAATAATTATATAATAAATTTATATATATATATATATATATTTAGTTTAATGAATATATTGTAAAATTTTAACATCAACTATTGAAATATCCACATATTATATTTTATTTAAAATATAATTTACAAATAGATATTAACTGATGGTATTACTTATAATAAATAGAAAGATATATATTGATAATATTATCAATAGATAAATATTCCATATTAATCTATTTATAAACATTTTAATCAATATATATATTATCTATTAGTATTATTATAATTTCAATAGAGTTTTTTTATTTATCATAGTAACATTTAGCGATGGAGTTTTTACCAATAATTTAATGACATGAAATTTTTTGATGTAATTCTTTACCAACAGAAAATTTACTTTTATCGATAAAAATACCGATGTTGGAAAATGATAATTATTTTTAGGTACACCTTTTCCAATTTTTCAATCTTTATATTTCAATATAGACTATTTTTTATCGTTTCAATCCAACATTCAACGCTTGGTAAATAATATATTCATACATTATATAATGCATGCAAATTTAGTATGCAATCCCTCTCTATGAAGTTTAATATTCCTCACATGCCTCTTTTACACTAAAAAAATCCATATAGTATTATTCTTACAATAAGAATAAATTTTTTGAAATCACATACATGTGTATGTATGCTTAAACGCATACAATAATTTAATATCTATACACTTGTCCACATAAATTAACATCTATAGTTATATATAATTATTCTATCTAGACGTGTCACCACCATCATTTCACTCCATGTCAATGTGTCACGAGCACCCCACTCACTTCAGTTTTTTCATCCAATTTCATCCCACTACCTCAACTAATGACATCGATTCCATAGTTCATCACCATAATCACTACTACACATATGGACTTTCATAGAGTGAAAAACTTACTCTGACAATGCTAAAAAAGAACTATTAATCCCATTGATGATAAAGGGGGGATCCCCATTATCAGCACTAAAAAAGCACGGATTAAGGACCCTCTTTATCAGTTCTTTTTTAGAACAGATAAATACCACCTTTATCAGTGCTTTTTTCAACATTGATAAAGACCTACCTACCTGCATGTTCTATTAAGATAACAAAACACCAAGAAGACAAAATGAACTATTTCCTTGTAATTTCAAACAATTCTATAATTTCAAAAAATTCTATATATATTTAATTGACATCATGAATATGAAAATTCCCACCCATGGTATATACAAAAAACCACTGATATTTACATTTAAAACCAAATTTTGTAAATAATTACATTTATAATTATCCAAAAAAACATTCAAAAACATTAATGTTTCATCTTTTTATAAATGTGGTCGCATCTCAAAATTATCCACCCATAGTATCAGTTTCTGAAAAAATCAACTCAACATGAGAAAATATTCCACCTCTATAAGAAAATAAATATTATGTTGGTAATACAATAATGAAATAAAGTAAACATTGATATGAAAGAACACATTAATTAAATGTCAATATTTAATAAAATGAAATACTTTGAGTTATATCAGTTACATTTTGCATTCTATTAATGTGGGATTGATTCATTTATGTTAAAAATGAGTTATGGGTCATTCTCCTAAAATATAAAAATAATATGAATGATATTTCTCAGTTTTGAGTAGTATGTCACTTGTTCTTTTACTAAAATTAACGTTAAATTTAAATAATGACCCATTTTGAGTTATACTGGACACACCATTCATTGTATTAAGGTATGTCTGATTCATACCTATTATAAATTACTGCTGTATTTTTTCCTAAATTATCAAAACAATCCAAATACATTTGCTTGGTTTTTAGTATATCAGTTGTGGTTTTTTACTAAAATTTCATTTCAAATTTGAAACATGATTTTTGAGTCATATTGATCGTATCGTGTGTCTGTTTGATATGATAATACTTTAAACATGTCATGAATGACTTATGAATCATTGTATTAAATTATCAAGACAATCAGATTGAATTTTCTTGGTTTTCAGTGAGGACATATTAGAAACTAAAATTCCAATTTTAAACTGATAATAGAAACTTTTAGTTATATCGGTCACATATTGCATTGGATTGAGGTTTGGTTGACTTATACACATCACAAATGACTCATGGATTATTTTATTAAAGTATCAAAAGAATATGAATGCATTTTCTTGGCTTTCAGTATGTCAGTTGTTTGTACTTAAATTAATGTCAATTTTAAATAAAAAGAGACACATTGAGTTATACCAGAAACACCATGAGTCTTATTTAGGTTCATTTAATTACTAAACATCACAAATTACTAATAAATCATTTTCTAAAAATATTAAAACAATCTGAGTACCTTTTCACAGTTTCTAGTATGTCACTTGTTGTTTTTCCTTAAATTAATGCCAATTTTAAATAAAAAGAGACACACTGAGTTATATCGGTAGAACCATGCATCCTATTGATATGAAGATGATACCTACACATCAAAAATTAATAATAGATTATTTTTCTAATATATAAAAACAATCTGAATTCATTTTATTGGTTTTTAGTATTTCACTTATTGATTTAACTTAAATTAATGTAATTTTAAATAAAAAGAGATACATTAAGTCATACCAGCCACACTGTGCATCATATTGCGGTTCATATGATTCCTAAAAATCAAAGATATCTAATAGATCATTTTCCTAAAATATAAAAATAATTTGAGTACATTTTCTTAGTTTTCATTATGTCACATGTTGTTTTTACTTAAATTAATGTCAATTTTAAATAAAAAGATATACATTGAGTAATTCCAGCCACACTGTCCATCATATTGATGTTAGGATGATTCCTAAACATCAAAAATGACTTATAGATCATGTAACAAAAATATCAAAAAAAATATAAATACATTTTTTTGGTTTTCAGTATGTCACTTGTTGTTTTTATTAAATTAATAACAATTGTAAATAAAAAGAGACACTTTGAGTCATAAAAACCACACCATGCATCATATTAGGTTGAGGCTAATTCATAAATGACACAAATGACTAATAGATAATTTTCCTAAAATATCAGTACAATCTAAATGTGTTTTCTTAATTATCAGTATGCTAGTTGTGGTTTTTAAAAAAAATACTTTGTAAACTAGAAACACATATTTTGATCCATACTGGTTGCATCATGTGTTGGTTTGTTGTGAGACTACTTAATACATGTCAAAAATAACTTATTTATCTCTATCCTAAATTATCAAGTCATTCAAATAATTTTTCTTAGTTTTCAGTGAGTGACACGTTTTGAACTAAAAGGTTGATTTTATACTAATAACATACAATTTTAGTCATATTAGTCACATTGATAGTTTTATTATGGTGAGGTTGACTCATAAACTTAAAAATGACTTAGGGATTTATTTCCTAAATTACAAAAAAAATCCAAATAAATTTGTTATGTTTTAAGTATGTCACATGTTCCATTTTCTTAAATTAATGTCGATTTCAAATAAAAAGAGACACTTTGAGTTATATCGGCAACACAGTGTGTTCTATTAAGGTGAGGATGATTTTTACCAATCAAAAATGACTAATATATCATTTTCCAAAAATATCAAAACAATATGAATGAGTTTTCTTTTTTTTCAGTATGTAAGTTGTGTTTTTTACTAAAATGTCATTTCAAACTGGAAACACATATTTGGAGTCATATCGGTTGCATCATGTTTCATTTTCACATGATATCACTTCATACATGTCACAAATGACTTATGAATATCTTTAAATAATTATCAAGATAACCAAAGCGTGTTTTCTTGGTTTTCAATGATTGACACACTTTGAACTAAAATGTCAATTTTCAATTGATAACGGACACTTTTAGTCATACTAATCACATTGTGCGTCAGATTAAGGTGAGGTTCACTCCAACACATCACAAATGACTAATTTATTTTTTCCCTAAAGTATCAAAATAATCCAAATAAATTTTCATAGTTTTTAGTGTGTCACATGTTGTTTTTATTTAAATTAATGTCAATTTTAAATAAAGAGAGACACTTTGAGTTATACTGGCCACACTGTGCATTCTATTGAGGTGTGTCTGATTCCTACACATTAAAATTTACTAATAGATCATTTCACTACAATATAAATATAATAAAAATGTGTTTTATTAGTTTTCAGTATGTCACTTGTTGTTTTTACTTAAATTAATGTCAATTTTAAATAAAAAGTGACACTTTTAGTTATTCGGCCCACACTGTGCATCGTATTGATGTTAGGATTATTCCTACACATCAAAAATTAATAATAGATCATGTTTCTATAATATCAAAACAATATAAATGCATTTTATTTTTAAGTATGTCACTTGTTGTTTTTTATTAAATTAATGTCAATTTTAAATAAAAAGAGACACTTTGAGTCATTCCGGCCACACCATGAATCATATTAATGAGAGGATAATTCTTACATGTCAATAATGACAAATAGATAATTTTCATAAAATATCAAAACAATATGAAAGTGTTTCCTTTATTTTCATTATGCCCATTATGGTTTTTTTCAAAAACGCCCTTTCAAACTAGAAACACACATTTTGAGCCTTACCGATCGCATCATGTATTGGTTGTTTGTGAGACTACTTCATACACTTAAAAAATGACTTATAAATCACTATCATAAATTATCAAGTCAATCAGAGATTTTTTTTGGTTTTCGGTGAGTGAAACATTTTGAACTAAAATATTGATTTTATACTGATAACATTGAGGTGAGTTTCACTCTTACACTTCAAAAATGACTCATGGATTGTTTTCCTAAATTACCAAAATAATCCTAATGCATTTCTTAAGCTTTTATTATTTCACTTGTTGTTTTTTCTTAAATTAATGTCCATTTCAAATAAAAAGAGACACTTTGAGTTATACCGGCAACACAGTGTGTTATATTGAGGAGAGGATGATTCATATGAATCACAAATTACTAATAGATAATTTTCATAAAATATCAAAATAATATGAATGTTTTTCTTGGTTTTCAGTATGTAAGCTAAGTTTTTTACTAAAATGTCACTTCAAACAGGAAACACAAATTTTGAATCCTATCGGTTGCATTGTGCATCAGTTTGACATGATACCACTTCATACATGTCACAAATGACTTATCAATCACTTTACATAATTATCCATACAACCAGAGCACATTTTCAGGGTTTTTAGTGAGTGACACGTTTTGAACTAAAATGTCAATTTTAAATTGAAAATGGACACTTTTAGTCATATTGATCACACTGTGCATCAAATTGAGTTGAGGTTTACTTCAACACATCACAAATGACTATTGGATTTTTCCCCTAATGTATCAAAACAATCCAAATAAATTTTCATGGTTTTTAGTGTGTCACTTGTTATTTTTAATTAAATTAATGTCAATTTTAAATAAAAAGAAACACTTTCAGTTATACTGGTCACACCGTGCATTGTATTGTGGTGTGGGTAATTCCTACAAATTAAAAGTGACTAACAGATCATTTTACTAAAATATAAAAATAATAAAAATGTGTTTTATTTGTTTTCATTATGTCACTTTTTTTTACTTAAATTAATGTCAATTTTAAATAGAAAGTGACACTTTTAGTTATACCATCCACACCGTGCATCGTATTGAGGTGTGGATTATTCGTACACATAAAAATTTCCAAATAGACCATTGTCCTAAAATATAAAAACAATTATAATGCCTTTATTTAGTTTTCAGTATGTCATTTATTTTTCTTACTTAAATTAATGTCAATTTTAAATAAAAAGAGACACTTTGAGTCATACCAGCCACATCATCTATTACCATGATTTACATTTGATTTCTTTTCTAAAATGGAAAAACTACACTATTGACATTTATCAATTACTTTCATGTTCCCTCCACTACCTTGAATGAATGTGCTAAATGTCGATAGTGAAGGGGTGATAGGGTTTTGAGGGAGAATAATTATGTGAGAGACATTGTCTAATAAGTAGTCAAACATTTAATTTTGATTATGTTAATGATATAGAGAAATAATAATATTATGATGAAAAACATAGTATATATCAAAAAACATTACCTTCTCATTGATTTTGGGTTGTATCCTCAAAGTCTTATCACTCACAAGCATGAGCATCTTCGAACGAACCACCCCAACTCAAATAAATAAATCAACCTGTATAAGAAAACAATTATTATGTGCATAATACCGAAAATAAGTAAATTAAATATAAATATGAAACAATCCAATACTTCTATATAAGTCTCATCTTCATGCTATTTGTGTACATTCTTCCATCAAGTATGTCGCCCATTCATTTCTGAGCACATATATATCATCTTGTGAATATGTGTCTTTTCCACAGTAATAGTAGTACTAGAAAAATATAAATAAATGATAAATATTTTAAATTAAATATTTATTTTCTTCGAAAATAAATCTTTATGGATGCTATTTTGTTCATTGAATATGATCTCCCTCATAAATTTACAAATATAATAATAATAAAAATTTTGATTAGTTTGTTTCAGACACAACAGAAGCATTGAGTAGAATAAGTAATTTTTTTTTATATGTGCTTAGATAGTGAAATGTTATTATATAAGCCATGATACTTTTTGGTCATAGCAATTATCTTCTTTCTCATCCTTGTCGCATTGCATCATTCATTTATTCACGATATTGATGCACCACCCTATCATTGCATAATCCTCATTAAAAGATAATATAAATTATATAAATTTGTGTTTAGTTCTAAACTTTTGGTTGAAGTGTATTAAAAATTAAAAAAGCCATTATGTGTGTATGGATTATTGGATATCCATGCATTTAATCCAAAAAATAAATCATTAGAGTATCCAAATTTATAGCAATGAGCATCTAATGCTGCCTAAAAACACAAAAAGTATTAAGTAATGAAAGAAATAAAAATAAATTTTATATTATTAAATTATAGAGGCTTACCCCTTCATTATTGGTATTAAATAAATTTTTTCATCCGAAATTTTTCTTTCAAAGGATTTGATTAGACCTACCAATATTTCATCCTTTTTTTATTTTAATTTTTGGTTATATTGAGGTTTTGTAATGACTAATGAGTCAAATAAATCATGGGAAAATTACTTTAATTGTTTTTCATATATACTCCTTCCAAAAATATGAAAAAAAATTAGTCATAATTGACATAATATATTAGCTTTTGGAAAATCAATTCATGAAAACATACCTCATTTATACATTTACAACTAAGATGCCTAGCCATTCAAAGTCGATCATTTTAGTTACACTCTCAACACCAATTAAGACTTGAAAATTCTCTTTGTACATATTTTATTCAAAATAATCTACATCACTAGGACCATATTTTAACATTGTAGCCACATGAAATGACAATGATACTAAATGTGGATATAGAAAAGGTTGGGTAATGGTGCTTTCAGTAGATCTTTTGGATCGATTGGTCGATCCTTTAGATGGTTTTGAGATGGTATTTCACTTCATCACTTTCTCTTTTTCCATATGTAATAACATTCATCCATTTTGACCTTTTTTCATTAATTTTTATTGGTTTGGATTAAAAAGTAAATAGAAAATTAATACCTCTTTGTCGACGTGTTTTTTGACATGATTTGGTGGCCATGTGATGAATGTTACAATAGATTTTGCGACTCTATGAATATCTTACTCATGATTTGGAACAGGTATCTTTTTTTTCATCTCATGGGATATTCTAATCAACACTCACAAATGGAATGTTATAAGTGGCCTACTGTGTGTCATGTCATTTTTAATATTGAACATTATTTCCCTCACAACAAGGTGATGGGTGGGTTTTTCTAGATATAAATCATAGTCATTATCACCATATAAAATATATGTATTGGAAAGGTATGTGTGATTTTATAATTCAAATTTAATAGAAATAGTTATTTTAACATTGATTACCTCTTCTAAGACATCGTTTTGAGGGGAATGGCTTGCCTTATAGCTGGTGGGGGTGGGTGGGATCTCCATTTTGTGTTTGTTCTTGAGTTTCTTCTTCTCTTTACCTCCCCCCATTAATGTTGTCATAATCTCTCTCTACCATTGTAATTCTTCTTCAAGGGTATGTATTCTTTATCTCATCTATTTTATTAATTCACATTTATTTCCCACATGTTTCCTTCTCAAAATACGTTCAGACTGTCACCCCAAAACCTGCACCTCAAACACGACCATATTTTTTGTCTGCTTCAAGGCCTCCGATAGTTTGAGTTCATCCAAATAAGTATTTGTTGATTTCTATGACTATATTAGATATAAAATATATGAAAATAAGTGATAATTATTATGTAATAGAGATTTAATGAAACAAATATTATATAATACTTACACATATTTCCCACAATTTTTTTGTGTTTTCATCTTATAGTATCCCGAATTTATGTACACTTGCCTCATTCCATTGCACATGGTGTGGGATTTAAGTGGCTTAGGATTTCAAGTCATCAATCTGTATATAAATAGGGGGACATAATTATGGTTTTGGTTCATGTCGCATTAAATTTTTATGGTAGATTTAAAATATGTACAATTTTTTCAAGTGAAGTGTACCTCGTCCTTGCTTTATGGTAGGGGTACGCTAGTTTTTCTTCTCGTTCCTTATTTCTAGAACTCAGTTGCAGTTTCATATATATTAAAAACTCAATGAAAGTAAAGAATACACATATCATCAAACAATTTATTACTAGCCACAGTGTACATAAAAGGCACATTCACACAACGACCAGTAAATAAATCCCACACTTCATAGGTTATCAAGTGTGCATAGATTACCAGTGGGTGTGGGTTTATTTTCCCATCATCATTTTTAAGACGGTGTATTGTTATAATTGTGTTAAATCCTCTATGAATCCAAATATCAAACATTAATAAATAATTCATGTGGGATTCATCTACTATAAATTCACTTTACAATGGATGATAAATATTAAGTCAATATTTAATTATTTCATTTTTAGTAGAATAAATAAATCATATTATAATTTTTCCATAATCTTTTCCAAAATAAGTGTATTCAGCCCAGGCACAACTTGGTTCCACCATTCTACATCAATCATCACACATTGAAGATTGAAAATTCCAATATAATTTTTGAACATTGACTTGTTGGGGTTAACATGCTGGCCTCACATATTCCATCCAACCTCAATTTTAATGCCTTTGACTTTTACCTTAATGATTCTTTCTAACACTGTCAAACTACGATGATCCTTTTTTTCTACATCACCAGTCCTTCATCTCCTACAATTTCCCAAGAATCAACATCATCAATATGTTCCTAGGGAGCAGTAGCATCAGCTTGTATAGATGGTCATTATACCTCTTCACTAGGAGCAGCATCATGTTGAGAATCATTTTATTCCTTATTAATGGGAGCACTAGCATATGTCAAAGGTCATTCATCTACAATATAAGTAGTGTCATGTTGAGATACCTATTATTCCTCAGGATTGGGTGCACTTTCATGTATGGAAGTCGTTATCTATAGAAGTGGATTAACATTTAATTTAGTGTACATAAATGATATAGAAAATGGATAATAACATGAGGTTAGACAATATATATTATAAAAATCTGTAACCTAATTATTATTATTATATTTCTTTATAAAATTTCAAGGCTCCTAGGCCCAATTTATTTAATGATAAAATTCCAAAATATGAGGAATAATAAATACAACTTGGAAAAAACAAAGGCCTCAGCACACATGTGAATGAGTGTACATAAAATGATGAGAGGGTTGAACACCCCTATCTTACAGGTGTCTTCCTCTCCTTCACATCTTGGAATATAAACCGGGAAAACCACAATCATCCGAAGTCTCCCCAATCTCCATGACTTTCATGAATTTATTTCCCGCTTGATCAGCATTTACATCTTCGTCACTGTTGAAAAAAGTGATAATTTCAAAGGAGTTACAAGTGTATACTAGATTACTAAACTTTTGGTTCTGAGATAGTGAAACACTAGGATTATAGAAAATAACATCCTGGTCAACTACTTTAGAGGAGAAAACTGGAGCAACCAAAGATGAAGTGTGCCTGGATTCGGAATCATCTGATAACCTAGGAAAACTTTTGATGTGAGGGACAACTCCTATTCCTTTCACCACATCAATAGTTTCAGAACTTCCACCAAAGGATGACTAAAAAAATGTCATATAATGTTGATTTCATAGAAGATAACTTAGCTAAAATCTTATTGTGACCTATAACCAACTTCTCGGTAACCTTTCCTACTACAGGGTTCACCCTAGGTGACAAAGGATCGTAATTAAATAATTGATTCATACCATATTTCTTCGGGTAGGGGGCCTCCATAAATTACTCTTTACCCAAAACATCCATATATTTCTTCGAATAAGACTGTATCCCCTATTTACACATGGACTTATTTGAGGTAGGAAACTCAATCATGGATTCTCCTTTTTATCATCCAGATGAAACATAGATTGCTCCTGCCACAATAAGGCATCCAGTTTAGCTTGGGTAGTGAGCTCTCCTTCCATTTGACTATCCTCAGATTCAACCTCTTCCTTATCATCCCTTATACATATTAAAAAAACATCTTTAAAAGTGTCTCATGCATCAGCTAGTTAATTATCATATTCCTTATCATCCCAATATATAGACATTAAAATCAATAGAGAGGATGATTGAGTCCCATCAAGAAGACAAGGGGGAACCAAGCGTAGAATAGACTGAATTTTTTTAATATTTGGGTTATCATTCCCATTGTGTTGACGTGGTCCATCTAAATCCCCTACATTTATAGTAGGGTGATAAAAATTTAGAATGCTTTGAGGGATAATGTAAATACTAGTCTGATTATCCACATGAATAGCAGAGTCTTGAACAGTTCCAAAGTAATTTATTTCCTTCATTAGGATATATCATGTCCTCTTAAATGGAATCTCGAGCAAACAAGATTCCTCCTACATTTGGACCTCTCATGTCCAAGAATACAACAAACTTCACAGAAAAGCAGAATATTTTCATAAACAATTCTAAGATTTATTTCATCTTGAGGTGTAGAAATAATACATTTTCAAAAAAAGTTGATTATAATCAATCTCTACCAATATTCCAACTAAATTACCTAAACTAACCTTCTATATATCCCTATCCATTCGGTTTGGTATTCCTATTACTGATGAAATGTCCTAAAAATCATTGAATGCCACAAAATGCAATTTAAGCCATAAATTTTCATCCACAATTGAGAAAATGTGTCTTTAAACTCATTATGATTGAATACAAGACTACACTCATGGATCCAAATAGTTTTTTTCCATAGTTTGATCAATCTCAACCCCCAAGCACAACCCTTCATATCCCAATAGGGGAAAAGAAAGCGGAAAACCCCTTGACCTAGTGACACACACTTAAAATCATTGAAACACAAAATTAAGGTAAGATTTGAAACTAAATAGTCCATATTTTAGGGTTTCATACCCATAGAAAAAACAAAAAAACCAAAGAAGGAATTCTAAAAAATATACAGCCGCTCTGAGATCGACCATTCTGAAGCTGCTACATGCATAGTAGTTTTTTTCTAGATGATACGCTATGCGGTTTTATTGGAAGGGGAAATGAAAGACCCTCTTGAGAAATCCGCAGATGACCTAGACGGTTCCTTAATTCATTTCTCATGCTTCATGAAAGTTGAAAAAAAATGTTAATCATGATGATTTGTAGTGAAAGAGAAAATATTAAAACTCCTCAAAAGGTGAAAAGATTAAAAATATCTGTTTTAACTGTGAAGGGATTTGACCATTCTCTCGATGATCCAAATCCCTCCATTGTGGTCTTCTTTGACATAAAAAATGTCAACTACATTGGAACTGCTATAAAATGATTACGACATCCCAATGAAAGGGTCATCCTCAGTTTCATTTTCATCATTCCCATCAATGGTTTTGGTCAATAATAGAACAATTGACCACTTTCGGTTTGTGAAATCTGGAACATAAAATACATGTACTACCTATGATGCCATTATAAATGGTTTATCTGTGTACCCTTCCTTACTATAATCAACTTTCATGAATCCCAACTCATCTATTTTAAGAGAACTCATGTTATCAACATATGTTCATTGAAAAATAGGAACATGGAATGTTGTATAATCCAAATCCCATATTTGTTTGATGGTGCCAATGTATAACACATTTCTGTAAGTGGGATTTTTTTCCTTAGTACCAAAAACATGCATCGCTTCAGCCACAATTGTAACTACACTAATTTTCATGGTACTATCTTAATCATTCTCATTTTTATAGAATTTATAAACATTAATTTCATAACCATTGTAAGATAATACATACACACTTGGTACTCTGGATATCTAGTGAAGTTGTTCTGAAATTGTATTTGGATTTTCATATGACACCTTATAAATATGGTCATGAAACCTTCATATAAATTGTTTATTATGTGTATTTTATATCCATATTTCAGTCCTTGATGGATTCAAAGAGCTAATAATTTCATCATGGGTTTCAACATTTGGGGAAACCTCAATACTATTATACAAAACGTAAAGGTTTTCCTGCTCCTGATTTTTAATATTGATTGTGAAAATATCTCTTTTAGAAATTAATTCACCCACAAGTCCCCCAGTGTGATGATAATTTGATAGAACAATGATTTCCACACCAGATAGGTATTAATTATTGAATTCATTTGCTTTATGAATATTATATCTCTCCTCAATACAACCCTCTGACCAACTTCTTTTTTTGACATACCTTTTCAAAATCATCATATACTGTTCAATGGGGTACACCCATATATAGTGTATAGAACCATATAGTTTCCCTCTAACCAATTGAACTCTCAAATGAACCATCATATCAAATAATATTAGTGGGAATAACATTTCCAATTCACATATTATAATGTAAATTTCTCTATCCATGGTTATAAATTTCATAGGGTCAATAACATTGATGCATATAGCTTCTAATAAGAAACAGATCTTGGTTAATGTATGACCGAAATTCTTTGGAAAAATTAAACATAAAGATATATACCATAGATCATGCATCAAAACATGGAAGTCGTGGGATTTTGGACCCTTTAACTTTATAACAGTCATTGAAACAATTTATTTTATATTCGATTAATACCCCTCTGGAACCTTTATGTAATTAAAGAATCTTCAAAACCGGTATCACTTCTAACTAAAAATATTGTAAACATCTAGATGAAGAAAATTTTGTCTTTCACCATTCATTGGCACCAACTCTTCTCATATTCCAATGTCAACCATGTCAGACCTAGCCTTAATTCCATTATTTTTTTTCCTGAGTTCTTTTATCAATGTGTCTATGACACTATCACATATATTTTTTTCAACATGCATTACAAAAAAAATTATAAAGTATAAACAATTAAAATATGGTAATACCAAAAAACTAATCTCTTTTTCCAACTGGTTTTCTTTTTTTTTTTCAAAACTGTTTACCCAAAGTAGTATCCATATATTTTAATTTATCAAATTGTTGACCAGCTATTAGTGGAGAGAGTGTTATAAATTCTTCTTAAATTCTATTGAATAATGTCGTCCCTGATCGGTACATATTCCATTGGTGTATAAATCTATGTTGTACTAGAGACACGGTATTTTATAAATGTTTCAACCTAATTGACTATGTACCTTGTTCAGAGATAAGATACCCTTGAGTTCCTTTAATTCAATATCCTGAAAAATTTATATTAGTAGGAAATTCATTTATCATCCCTTACAACATGGCTCTCAATTGAAATCTTCATTTTTGTAAGCATCATACAACATAACACCTGAATCCCACAATGATTCCAAATATTTGATCAATGGATCAAAATAAACATCAATATCATTACCTGGTTATTTTGGCCCTCATATAAGCATAGGTTACATAATGAATTTTCATTTCATGGATAACCAAGGTGGAAAGTTATAATTTACCAACATAACCGGCCATGTAATATGAGTGCTTCTTTTAGAATCAGAAGGACTCGATCCATCTATTGATACCACAAGGAAATGGTTTCTCAACTCATTTCCAAAAAATTTATACTCATGATCAATTTTCTTCCACTAGGGAGAGTCTGTTAGGTGACGTAGTTTCTATAAAGACCTGCAATTTCCATGTAATTTGTTTTTAAATAAATGGTAATTTTACGAGTACGCAAAATTTGACGGTGCATGATTCTAAGGACCAGATTTTCCAGAATGAATTAATGAACTTTTTTTTGGGTACATTTAGTAAATGTGTAAGCGTGTTTTTCTAACTTTTGAACCATTGCTCGGAATTGAAATCAGATGGCATCGTTGAACTCGCAGTGCCAGAATTCGCTTAAGAATACTTTCACCTTGACGACAGTTTGTCGAGGGTGAAAGATAAATTTTGGGTTTTTCATGGAAATAATAAAATAAAATATACACACGTTTTATTTTATTTTGTTATAACAACCCTCCTTTAGGATGTTGAGAAGTGGGGACCACCAGACCTTAACCACCCATGAGAGGTTATGGTGATGGGGGCCACATGAGGTTTAAACCTCTTCAACTCCCTCATTAATGTGGAAAATCCTCTTGATATTCATCAACATTAATTGTTCCAACCATCCTTAATTAATTTTTCCAACCATTGGTATCATCCAATTTGAATTTTATGCCAACGCAACCCATTTATTGTTGCCAATTAATTAAGACAACTTTGATTACCAACAAATTAAATAGATAAACATATTTTATTTTTTTGGATATTCATTTGATGGAAAAGTATTGGCAAAGGAGGATTGGGAGAACTTGGGAGAAAGCTCTCCAATGAAGAACGCTCCACCAAAAAAGAACACTGACCTCCTTTTACCTTCTTCCTTAGGACTTCTTCCGACATGGGACGTCCTCATCTATGGTGAATCGATGACTGTACTACCTTATTGCGCCAATGTCATCATGAGAACAAGGTAGGGGGTTTATTTGGGTGATAATACTTTTCCCATATTCTTACCTTGGATTCTTTTGGGGTTTGGGAAGGAAATGTTGCGGGAAGTTGTAATCTTGACATTATTCTTTCTTGTTGAGCCATATGCTACTACCCTAACACGGAGGGTATGGGCCAAACCAACATGGCCCGACCCTTTCCACAAATCATGTGGTGTTCTTTGCGATAGAGGAGGACATCAAACATCCAAGGTTGGGGCATGAGAATGGCGGTCGGCACCACCGCCATCCATGATGAAGGTGACGACACAACGACGTCGCCCCATGGTCGGCCGAGCTAATCGCCCCGCGGTCGGCCGAGCTGCTCTCCCATGGTTGGCCGAGCCGCTAGCTCGCGGCTGGCCGAGCCCTCCGCATGCGGCTGGAATTCCACCCCATGGCCGGCTGAGCCACCTGCCCGTGGCCGGACCGCCGCCCTGTGGCCGGAAGAGCTACTTTCCTATGGCCGGACCACCGCCCTGCGACCGGACTGCCGCCCTACGGCAGACCAAGCCGTCAGCCCACAGTTGAGGTGCCACCCCACAGCTATCCGAGCCACCAGCCCATAGTCGGGTGGCCTCCCTATGGCCAGTCCTCCACCCTCGCAGTTGGTCTGCACCCTCGCATCTGGTCCACTGTCCCCACGGCCGGTTTGCGCCCACGCGGCCGTTCCGCACCCTCGCGGTCGGTCGTGCCCTCATGGTACCCTACGGGCCAGGCCGCACTGCAGTTTGGGCTAGATGCAATTGGTCTGGCTGGGTCAAACCAAACCAGGTCGGCCCAGGTTGGGTTGGGTCGGGTCGTCCCAACCGGGTCAGACCGGACCCGGGCCCACTATGACCCATTTACTTCTTTTGGCCATAACTTTGGCACTGGATGTCCGTTTGACGAACTGTCAGAAACAATCATCGAGTGTGGTGGTCCCTTTGAGTATACCCCACTATAGTTTGGGATTAATATGGGTAATGGTCATGTAGGATCAGGCACGAATCCAACTGGGCCCCCAGGACTATAAGTCTAATAACTCAAAGACTGGGCGTCCAATTGATGTGTCGTCTATTCCATCGATACCCCTATGATGTGGAAGACCTTTGAGATACTTCTTCTTGTGAATTCTTGGCAGTTGGAGTACTGGAAAATAGCTTTTGGATTGGATCCTCCCAGAGGCGAGTGAGCATAGTGCGGGAACCCAATGGCTAGCTGAGACTTGACGACTGCTGACCGTTTCGACTCGGAGTGACTCAACAGGCCCAGTGGGGAGTGCCTTGGTGAAGCGAAAGACCCACTGTGGGGAGAGCCTTTGTGACGCGGCTCACCCATGGTACTCAACATGAGGAGTACCTCAACAAGCCTAGTGGGGAGCGCCTTGGTGATGCGACAGACCCACCATGGGGAGCACCTTGGTGACGCGGTAGACCCATGGTACTTGAAAAGAGGAGAAACTCAGTAGTCCAAGGTTAGTGGGAAGTGCCTCTGTGTGACACAGAAGGACCACTGTACTCGATAGACGAGGAGTTCTCCAGCAACCAAGGTGTTCAATGTAGTGACTGGGAATGTTAGTTGATACTACCCTAGAATAAATCCTGGTGTGAGCTGAGTCAGTACCTCAATGTTTTCCCTCATGATTGTGATGGATGACTTGATAACATAGGTATATGTATGGGCATATACATAAGTAAGGTTATTTTTGATTTCATACTTTCTGATTTATCCTTGATTGTTTTGGTGAGACCTAGAGGTTCTCGGGGTCCCTACTGAGTATCATTATACTCACCCCTGCACGGTTTGTGCCCACACCTTGTTGTATTGGATGTAGACAAAAGACAGTGCTGACTGACGCTGAGATTACCAAGATTGGACGGTACATGGAGGTGGATTGTACGGCGTGTCGGTATGTAGAGGAGACGGGTGGATGTTGAGTGCTAGGAAGGAGATATGTACCTACCCTTCAGGTAGGAACCTCGGAGGACGATCTAGTAGCTGTATTTCTCTTTCTTCAGTTATATTGCATTTCATTTGTACTTGTACTTTCCAATTGGGCTTGTATTCTGGCCACTTTTTACTTATTATACTCACTTTTTTATTATACATTTGACTTGCATTCATATCTTATTTTGTGTTTGGTTGTGTGTGTTTACAGGTTATAAAGTCAATGTCTTCCTAGTTTTATGGAATATGCCTTTGGTGCTAGTCTCCATCCCTTATCCTTTGGAAGGAAAGCTTGGGATAGTCATGGTATGGGCCCCAGGGGACAGTTCGTGACAAATTGGTATTAGTGGAGTCAGTTTTACTGAATAACTAGAACTCTAATATTTCTTTTGAACGATAATAGTGTTAAGTGTAATGAGTGCGGTTTTCAGTTCAAGGAGTCCAGTGTTGGGGCGGTGGCCAACATATCCATACACCAAGACCTTGACTTCTGATTTTCGAATCAGTGCATGAAAACACTGATTGTGTGTGTGTTTCCAAGAGTTTTCTTTGCTATCTCTTGAGTTAGCTCACTAGGTATAACTTATTAACCACGGAACACCTATTTTCTTTTCAATATGCCTCCATGAAGACATCCAGCTAGAGATCCGAGTGTTCTACACACTAATAGCCCACCGAGCGATGATGCCTTGGTGTAGGGTGTTGGGTCGTAGAGGATGGCAAGAGGGGGGATGAATTGCCTTTTCAAAAATAATTAACAATTTAAAACAATTATCAATGCAGCGGAAATAAAAAAGGCAGGACACAATTTGATAACGAAGTTCGGCTTAATTCCCAAGCCTAGGTCTCTACTCCCAACTCAACCGTTGAGAGATTTATACATCAGCTTGCTTTTTAATGGTTGTAGCAAGAAACCCACTAGCCATTTTAAGGTAGGCTAGAACACCTTCGTACAGCTTGCTTTTTTATTATGGTTGTAGCAAGAAACCCAATTGAAAGAAAGAATGGAAATGAGAGGTTTGTTTTAATCCAAACCCAATGAGGAACTAAACAAGTAAAATAATACAAACACAGGAAGCCTTGAGCGCCAAATGTATGAGAGCAGCTGATGGAGAGGGAGCTCAAGCTTCAAGGATGGAAATGGATCACAAGAGGCCTTGGAGATTTGTCGTTAGAGCGTCAAGACATCAAAATATAATTCAGTAGTGTTCCCGACATCCATGGTTCTATATTTATAGGAGAAATACCCATAAACACTTCAATATAGCCGTTGGAGGGCTTCCGGAGCCGTTGGGGGTCAAAAGAACAAGTCTGGTCAAAGCCCAACGGCTTGTTTGACTGGGCACACCGGCTGGCCGCTGGTGTCTCATCGGCTGGCTGGTGGTCCACCGGCTGACCGGTGCTGAGCTCCCGGCTGGCCGGTGGTCATCCACCGATTGGCCGGTGGTACCAGGCAGTGGGCAAGCCTACTGCCTGGTCCTCCGGCTGGCCGGTGGGCAAGAGCCGGTTGGCCGGTGCCCATACCGGTAGGCCGGTGTGATAACACCGGCGGACCGGTGGCTCTGGCAGAAAGCAGTGCTTCTGCCAGAGACCACCGGCGGGCCGGTGGGAATCCAGCGGTTGGCCGGTGGACTCAGAGAGTCTACTATAAGCCTTCTTGGGCCAACTCTTGGGCAAACTTTTTCCTAGCATCAAAACACTTGAAAACAAGTTAGAACACGATGAGAGTGATTGTGATCATTAAAATCCAAGAGAGAGGGGTACAACAATCTCCCCCTATTTTTATGATCACAATCACAAAAGAGAAAGCTTTAAAAAGGGTATGCCGATTGAAAACATAAATAAACAATTTTGGACATGACAATTTATTAGAGATCATTTCAAAAAAGAATTGAAGAATTGAAAAAGATCTTAATCTAAAGAGAATGATTCATTTTGAAATTATAACCATAGGTCATTTTTTTTAAATCTATAACTTACCGGTTTTAAAAAAAATTGAACTTTTAAAATGAGCACTTTAATCAATTGAAATATGAAACTAGTAAACAGAGAAATTTCTCCCCCTTTGGGATTATCAAAATAAAAGGAAAAAGGAAATAAATGATAGATAAGACAACTTGAAATTTATAAAATATGAAACGTTACATAGAGAGTTCAAAACACAAATACAAAGACAAGTCAAAACAGGAAAGGCTCTATTCACTCCTAGAGGGCCGAGAGTGACGACGACGCCTGAAGGTCGAAGGAGCTGGAGGAGCCTTGACCGCCTCGAAGTGACGATCAAGAGAGTCGATCCGAGAACGGAGCTGATCAAACTGAGAGCTGAAGAAGGAAAACTGCAAGTCGAGGCGGGTCTCAATTTGATCCTGGAAGCGTAGGAATTGATCAGCCGTCACCAACAAGACACCAGCATCAGCGGGAGGGGGCACAGCCTCAGCAGGCTCAGGTGCATCATCATCCGCTCCAGCTTCCTCACCAGCATCAGCCTCAGCATCACTTTCGTTGTCACCACTCCCTTCCTCTTCATCATCATCACTGTCCTCACTGTCTGAAAGAGGATAAGCAGCGGCAATAGTAGGAGGCATGGCATGTGATGGAGGATGTGAATGAGTCTGAGGAGAGTAAGCCTTGAGGAGGCCATCCTTGTCAGTGATCCACTCCTGATGCCAAGGGTGCCAGCGGATATTCATCCGTTGAACCATCATAAAATTGACGATGCTATCCTTCTTTGGCTGCTCAAAGGAAGTATCATGGAGAGGCACATCAAGGAAGGTGAAGATTTTGGTCAAAAGGCAACCGAAATATAGAGTTTTGGATCGGCGTGGGTGCTCAGCCACATAAGTCATGGCCCGGAAAAGGAACCATACCAAATTGAAATGAATCCCTCTAGTAATATAAGAGAGAAGATAAATGTAAATGAATTTCACCGTATCGTGATCACCGATACGGGGCGCAAGAGAGGTCTGAATAAGGCGCTCAATGATTCGAAGGTTAGGGGTGAGCTGGGAGAGCTTGACAATTGGATTGATGGGCTGTCCTGTGAGATGCTCAAGAGCGACAGCTAAATCAAAATCAGGGTCTCGAGGAAACTCCCCCTGAGCAAATGCATGAGGCCCGACATGAGGAACTCCTAGCATTCTGGCAACCTCCACAGATGTGAAATTGATAGGTTGCCCAAGAGCGGTGGTGGAAATGGTATCGGTGTCGTCAGAAACCGGCCACGTCAAGTGATCATAAAACTCTTTGACAAGTAAAGGATAAATAACATCCTTCTCAGGATGTTCAAAAAAGGAATGCCAGTGTTGATATTCAATAATGGAGAAAAGCTCGAGACGAGCAGAAGAAAGCCAAGAATAGTCAATCACTCTACCTGGCAGAATGACCTTGTCATGCCATATGTCCGGAAGTTGAGGAATTGAAGGAGGAGGAGGTGCTTCTTGAGCGATACCCTTTCCTTTGCGAGAAGAGCGAGGACCCATGAAGGCAAAAGGAGATGAAATGAGAGAGATTGAGAGAAGAAATGAGTTTGAGAGGGCAAGGATGAAGAAGGGAGGCTAGGGCTTTGTAGGAGCTGCGGTTTTGGAGGAGCCGCACGAGAGAGAGAGAAAAAATGGGAGGGGAAGGGTTTAATTTTAATTTTAACCCTTCCTCCGGCCGGTCCAAAAAAGAAAATCCCGACACCACCGGTCAACCGGTGATGTACCACCGGTTGACCGGTGGTCTTAAAATTCATAAGATATAAAAAAAATAAAAAATATTTTAAATAACTTAAAAAAAATATAATCAAGCCAAAAGAGTCAAATATTTAATGGTTCTCATTGATGAATCATTTCTAACTCTCCCTTAATAAAATCAAAACGTTCAACCTGGAGCGGTTTGGTAAAAATATTAGCTAATTAGAAATCAGTAGAAATTAAGTCCAAAGTGATATCCCCTTTTTGAAAATGGTCACGAAGGAAATGATGCCTTAAGTCTATATGCTTTGTTCTAGAGTGTTGTATTGGATTCTTAGAAATACTAATGGCACTAGTGTTGTCACACCGAATAGGGACATGATCGTAGGAAAGACCATAATCCAAGAGAGTGTGCTGCATCCAAATAATTTGGGCACAACAATTCCCAGCGGCTATGTACTCGGCCTCGGCAGTAGAAAGAGCAACACAATTTTGCTTCTTGCTACTCCACGATACAAGGGACTTTCCTAGCAGATGACAGGTTCCACTGGTACTCTTTCGGTCTAATTTACATCCGCCAAAATCAGCATCCGAATATGAAGAAAGTTCGAAAGAAGTATTAGAAGGATAAAATAAACCAATGTTTTTGGATCCTCTTAAATACCTAAAAATCCTTTTGACCGATTTAAAATGAGATTCTTTGGGATTGGATTGAAAACGAGCACAAAGGAAAACACTGAACATGATGTCAGGACGGATCACAGTTAGGTAAAGTAGGCTCCCGATCATACTCCTATAAAGCTTGTTATCAACCGGTTTCCCAATTTCATCTAATGTATGCTTACAGGAAGTACTCATGGGGGTACTAATTTCCTTTACTTGATCCATACTAAAACAACTTAAGATCTCGTTTGTGTATTTTCCTTGGCATAGAAAAATACCTTTTGAATTTTGAAAGATTTGAAAACCGAGAAAAAATTTCAATTCCCCCATAAAGCTCATTTCAAATTCTTTTCTCATTAAATCTGAAAAATCAGTACAAAGTGATTCTTTGGTAGAACCAAAGATAACGTCATCGACATAGATTTGGACGATTACAAGATCTTTTGAAGTGTGTTTTAAAAAGATGGTACAATCAGCTTGACCCATTTTAAAATCATTTTCTAAAAGTAATTTTGTTAACCGATCATACTAAGCCCGAGGGGCTTGCTTTAAGCCATATAGAGCCTTGGTTAATTTAAAAACATGATTTGGAAATTTTGGATCTTCAAAACTGGGAGGTTGTTCAACAAAGATTTTTTCTGAAATAAAACCATTTAAAAAGGTGCTTTTAACATCCATTTGAAAAAGTTTGAAATTTAAGTGGGTGGTGAAAGCCAACAAGATCCTAATGGATTCCAATCTAGCAACGGGCGCAAAGGTTTCACCATAATCAATTCCTTCTTCTTGATTATAGCCCTTAGCTACTAGGCGAGCTTTGTTCCGGGTTATATTTCCTTGATCATCAAGTTTGTTCCTAAAAACCCATTTAGTGCCAATAATTGGATGATCATTGGGTCTTTCAACAAGAGTTCAAACATCATTTCGAGAGAATTGATTTAGTTCATCTTGCATTGCAAGAACCCAATTCTCATCATTAATGGTTTGAGGATCTAGATGAGAAATGAAGGCTTGGTGTTCAACCTCGTTGAGGATTGATCTTCTAGTTCGAGTACCGGCTTGAAGATCACCTATTACATTTTCTAAAGGATGGTCTCTAGAAGGTTTCCAAACCTTAGGCAAGGTGGAAGGCGAAGAAGGTGAAGAAGGTTCATGATCATCATCCTCCTTGAGAGGAGAAGAGGAATCATTTAATTCAAGTTTATCAAGCTTATCTTCAACATCTTCAATGACCGGATGGGGTTTTGGAATATTTTCATCAAACTTGACATTAGATGATTCTTCGATGGTTTTTGAACGTTTGTTGAAGACACGATAGGCTTTGCTTGAGTTGGAGTACCCAAGAAAAATACCTTCATCGGATTTGACATCAAATTTACCTAGGTTATCTTTTGTGTTAAGGATAAAGAATTTACAACCAAACACTTTAAAATAACCAACTTTGGGCAATTTTCCATTCCAAAGTTCATAGGGGGTTTTCTTAAGAAGGGGTCTTACAAGGACTCTATTGATAGTATAACAAGCAGTGTTAACTGCCTCGGGCCAGAAATATTGAGGGAGGTTGTATTCACTAAGGAGGGTTCGAGCTATTTCTTGGAGAGTTTGGTTTCTCCTTTCAACCACTCCATTTTGTTGTGGAGTCCTAGGGGCAGAGAAGGTGTGATTGTATCCTTGAGAGGAACACAATTCATCGAATTCTTTGTTCTCGAATTCACCTCCATGGTCACTACGGAGCGATATAATTTTATATCCTTCTTCGTTTTCAACTTTCCTGGATAATTTCAAAAAGGTTATACAAGAATCATTTTTATGAGCTAAAAAGAAAACCCAAGTGAAACGAGAAAAGTCATCTACTAGGACAAAGGTATAGGATTTTCCACCTAGACATGCTACAGGGGTAGGACCAAAAAGATCAAGATATAGGATCTCAAGAGATTTTGAAGTGGACACTTCCTTCTTAGATTTGAAAGAAGGCTTGTGTTGCTTGCCAAGTTGGCATGGATCACAAATCAAATCTTTCTTAAACTTAAGTTTAGGAAGGTCACGGATGAGCTTGTTCTTATTAAGCTTTAGAAGTGAATGAGAGCTACAATGCCCCAACCTTCTATGCCAAAGCCAAGACTCATTTTCAAGAGCAATTAAACATTTAACATTTTGGCTAGCTAAAGACTTTAAATCAATAATGTAAACATTTTGAAAACGAGAAGCAGAAAATATCAATTTGTTTTGAAAATCAAACACATTGCATAAATCATTATGAAAATTTACCGAAAAACCACTATCACAAAGTTGACTAATGCTAATTAGATTATGTTTTAAAACATTAACATATAAAACATCTTTAATTAAAGAGGTTCTACCAAATCCAATGGTACCTATTCCGACGATCTTGGTTTTTTAATTGTCACCGAAGGTGACGTATCCTCCATCGAATTCTTCAAGGGAGTTGAACTCGGAGGGATCGCCACACATGTTCCTCGAGCATCCGTTGTTGAGATACCATGAGCCTTTCAAAGTCCTACTTCTTTGGAGTTTATCCTACAAAATCAAGAGAGAATAGATTTTGGTACCCATATAAGTTTGGGTCCGAAAAGATTAGCTAAAAGAGACTTTTGAACCCATATTTTTCTAGAGGGTTGCCATCTAAAATACTCATCCGAGTAGGTAATGGTTTTGGGGCATCCATACCTTGCATTTTTACAATCACATTCATAAATCATGTGCCCAGTCTTTTTACAATAATTACAAAATTTATATTGAGAGCTCCCCCTTACAAAAGTAGTGGGTGCTCTAGAAGAAGTGGCTTGTTTGTTAAAGCCAAGTCCATGTGTTGTTCAAGCCGAACGCTGAGAACCTAGTAATTTGGTCAAAAAAATTTCACCTTGGGTGAACTTGGTAAGAGAATCCCTTAGATCTTTAATGGCTGAATTCAAAGAATCAACATTTGGAATATCTTGGATCTTAAGGGTAAGTTCCTCATTATTTTTGAGAAGTTGTTCTTTTTCAGAAATGAGAATTTTATTTTTCTTTTTCAAAGCCATAAATTTAGAGGTAAGTTCGTGAAAACCTTCCTCTAATTGATCTATGACTTTTTGGAGATCTTCATAGGACATGTCATTATTGAAAGAGGAAGATGAGGAAGAGGAGTCGGAAGAAGATACCTCATCAAATGCCATTCGGCATTTTCCACCTTCATCGCTTGAGTCGCTTGAAGACATCGAGTCATCACTTGCACTCCATGTGGATGCTTTGAAAGCCTTCTTGTTTTTCTTTTCTTTTACCCTTTTCTTGAAAATGGAGCACTCCGGTTTGATGTGGCCGTTCTTTCCACATTCAAAGAATGTAACTTCATTCTCCGCTTTGGGCTCTTCCTTTCGTGCCCTTCGAAAGTTCTTCTTTTTCTTCATGAATTTGCTCATTTTTCTTGCAAGTTGAGCAATCTCGGATTCGCTATCAGCGGAGGAGCTTTCTTCCTTTGCTTTGAAAGCAATGTTCTTTTTCTCCTTGAAGGTTTTACCTTCTTTATCGGCTTGCCTCTTCATGGTGATCTCGTAGGTCATGAGTGATCCAATGAGCTCTTCAACTGGAATTTTCTTGACATCTTTTTCTTCTTGAATTGCGGTCACCTTTGGTTCCCATGAGCTTCGTAGGACCCAAAGAATCTTCTTGACCATCATTTCTGCAAAAACATCCTCACCAAGAGATTTTCTTCCATTTCAAACGTCAGTAAAACGAGTAAACATTTCAGTAATTGATTCGTGTGGGTGCATGGTGAAACTTTCAAAATCATGGCGATACATGTCTAATATAGTGTCTTTGACTTTGTTAGTGCCCTCATGGGTTACTTCTAAAAGTTTCCAAATTTCATAAGAAGAGGAGAAAGTAGAAACACGGTTGAATTCATTACGGTCTAGCCCACAATGAAGAGCATTCATGGCTTTTCCATCAAGCTCAAAATTGGCAATGTCTTCGGGGGTCCATTTGGACTCATCCTTGTTAGATAAAGTATAGCCTTGCATTACAATCCTATAGATAGGATAACCAATGCTTCTAAGAAAAGTAATCATGCGAGTTTTCCAATAAGTGTAATCGGTTCCATCAAGGAATGGAGCCCGAGTCATAGAATACCCTTTGGGAGCATTCGAGGAGATAGCCATCACTAAGGATCTTAAGTTTGTAACCGGTTAAGGTATTACACAAACACTCCCTCTGATACCAAATGTTGGGTCGTAGAGGATGGCAAGAGGGGGGTGAATTGCCTTTTCAAAAATAATTAACAATTTAAAACAATTATCAATGCAGCGGAAATAAAAAAGGCAAGACACAATTTGATAACGAAGTTCGGCTTAATTCCCAAGCCTACGTCTCCGCTCCCAACTCAACCGTTGAGAGATTTATACGTCAGCTTGCTTTTTAATGGTTGTAGAAAGAAACCCACTAGCCGTTTTAAGGTAGTCTAGAACACCTTCGTACAGCTTGCTTTTTTATTATGGTTGTAGCAAGAAACCCAATTGAAAGAAAGAATGGAAATGAGAGGTTTGTTTTAATCCAAAACCAATGAAGAACTAAACAAGTAAAATAATACAAACACAGGAAGCCTTGAGCGCCAAAAGTGTGAGAGCAGCTGATGGAGAGGGAGCTCAAGCATCAAGGATGGCAATGGATCACAAGAGGCCTTGGAGATTTGTCATTAGAGAGTCAAGACATCAAAATATAATTCAGTAGTGTTCCCGGCATCCATGGTTCTCTATTTATAGGAGAAATACCCATAAACACTTCAATATAGCCGTTAGAGGGCTTCCGGAGCCGTTGGGGGTCAAAAGAACAAGTCTATTCAAAGCCCAACGTCTAGTTTGACTGGGCACACCGGCTGGCCGCTGGTGTCTCACCGGCTGGCTGGTGGTCCACCGGCTGACCGGTGCTGAGCTCCCGGCTGGCCGGTGGTCCAGACAGAACAGGATTTCTGTCTGGGTTCCACCGGCTGGTCGGTGGTCATCTACCGGTGGGCCGGTGGCACCAGGCAGTGGGCAAGCCTACTGCCTAGTCCTCCGGCTGGCCGATGGGCAAGAGCGGGTTGGCCGGTGCCCATACCGGCTGACCGGTGGCTCTGGCAGAAAGCAGTGCTTCTTCCAGAGACCACCGGCTGGCCGGTGGAAATCCAGCGGTTGGCCGGTGGACTCAGAGAGTCTACTATAAGCCTTCTTGGGCCAACTCCTGGGAAACCTTTTTCCTAGCATCAAAACACTTGAAAACAAGTTAGAACACGATGAGAGTGATTGTGATCATTAAAATCCAAGAGAGAGGGGTACAACATAGGGCCCTTTTCCTGTAGAGTCACTAGCAGTACCACTCCCTGTTGGTCCACCAATGCCACCCGCCCCAGCAGCAGAAATTGCACGCCACTTGGGCACGTTGCACGAGTTACAGAACCAGAGGCCACCTAGGTTCAGGGGAGAGACGGACCCACAAGTGTCTGAGGATTGGATGGAGGCTGTAGTGAGAGTCTTCCGACTGGTAGGGACACCATCTGATTTCATGGTGATCCTTTCTACCAACCTTCTACAGGAAGCAGTAGGTAGATAGTGAATCTTGATACTCTAGGTTCACAATGAGGTGATGCTTCTCTGGGAAGACTTCGAGAGCCTATTTCAGGCAGAGTTTCTTCCAGTGACTCTTCACGCAGTACGGATATAGGAGCTTCTTCATCTGTAGTAGGGTAGCATGACTGTAGCTCAGTACTCAGTGAGGTTCACTGACCTCTCACGTTAATCCACTGATATGGTGTGGGACCCATTCTTCAGGGTCTAGACTTTTGAGCAGCGGCTCAAGAGGGAGATCATGGATTCGATGATCTCACTCAGCATCCCGATGCAGGCGGGGTGTTAGAGAGATCCCTATTGGTGGAGCGTTTCCTTGCTAAGTAGTCACCAGCAGCGAGACCCACTACCAGTCATCACGTAGAATAGTCTTCTACAGATGGTCATAGACAGTCGTCACAGAGGACGAAGAGGACCATACCTACAGGTGGACGACTGCATGACTCTGTATCGGTTGTGCGGGGAACTCGGGGTGGAGCCAGTTATGCCAGGAGCGAGTAGTGTTTCTCATGCGGTGGGCAGGGTCACATGTCTCGTGAATTTTGACCCTTCATACAGATGTTCAGCATAAGGTTGAGGGACCACCCAGGCAGAGACAGAGGTTCGATTGAGGTGGTCCGCAGGGAGCAGGCAGATGTGGCAGAGGAGCTGGTCGTGCAGCTGGTGGTGGGTGACGATTCAATCTATTACTGCCACCACCACTAGGAGGTCCACCCTGACCATAGGGAGCAGGTGGACAGGGGAAAGCTCAGCTGTAGGTAGCTGAGTCTTACGATCATGTCACTCCGGAGATGATTCGAGGTACGATCTGTGTCTACTCCACCATAGGTGCAGTACTTATAGACACATGTTTCATTCTTTCTTTCATTAACATTTCCCTCATTTGGAGCTCGAAGATTCTGATGGAGACGTTGGTTTGATCCTTACGGTTAGAGACTCCTACAAGAGAAGATTCGATGATTAAACACTGGTGTCGGTAGTGCGAGCTTACTCTAGGAGGCGAGAGATTCGATTGGGATCTCTTAGTAGCGGTGTCGAGGCCTTATAACGTCATCATAGTTATAGACTAGTTATCAACAGTCCATGCACAGATTGACTATATTAGGTGAAAATTGCGATGTGTCCAGATGGATGGGACCAGTTTTACCTTCACCAGCGAGAAAGGATCCTTTGCAATGTATGATGGAATTACCCAGAGGAGAGTGCAGCCGATCCCTCATCAGTTGGCTAGGAATTCCCTCAAAGTTGTTGATCTGAAGAGTCTGAGCTATCCTATAGTGGTGGACCAGTACGCAGATGTCTTCCCTGAGGATGCTCATGGTCTACCTCCACACAGAGAGGTAGACTTTTACATTGACTTGTACCCTGGGAAGGCACTGATATCTACACCAGCGTATCGGATGGCTCCTTCAGAGCTTCGTGAGTTGCAGGTACAGCTAGAGGACCTGTAATGGGAGAGATTCATCTGGCCTAGTGTTTCTTCTTTTTCAGCACCGATTTTTTTTCCAAGAATGCGGATGGGAGCTTGAGACTTTGTGTCGACTATCGGTGCCTGAACCAGGTGACTGGGAAGAACTAGTACCCACTCCCAAGGATTGACGACCTCTTTGATCAACTAATGGGAGCATGGTTGTTCTCAGAGTTATACCTCAGATTAGGTTGTCACTAGCTCAGAGTGCAAGACGAGGATGTATAGAAGATGTCCTTAAAATTTCATTATGGCCATTATGAGTTCTTTCTTATTCCATTCGGTGTAAATAATGCTCCAGCAGTGTTCATGGGACTCATGAACAGGATCTTTCAGCCATACCTTGATCGCTTGGTAGTGGTATTAATTGATGACATTATGATCTACTCGACTACTGAGGAGGGGCATGCCTATCATTTTCATGTAGTGTTGGACACACTTTGAGAGCACCAGCTTTATAGTAAGCTCTCAAAGTGCCAGTTTTGGATCTGAGAGGTTCACTTTCTAGGACATGTCATATCAGAAGATGGATTTTTAGTAGATCCAAGGAAGATTGAGGCGGTACTTTCTTGGGAGCCACCCAGGAGTGTGACAGAGGTAAGAAGTTTCCTGCGTTTTAGTGGATATTATTGGAGGTTTGTGCCAGACTTCTCCAGAGTTGTATCACCACTATCAGCCTTGAAGAAGAAGGGGAAAACCTTCATGTGGCCGGAGAGATGCTAGCAGAGTTTCCAGGAGCTGAGGCAGAGGTTGATTAGTGCCCCTATCTTGAGACCTCCAGATGAGGTAATAGGGTACATAGTATACTGTGACGCTTCAGGGACTGGTATCATATGTGTCCTGATGTAGTAGCAAGCAGTGATCACATATAGATCTCGGTAGCGAGACAACATGAGTATAACTATGCTACCCATGACCTGGAGTTAACAGCAGTGGTATTCGCCTTGAAGATGTGGCGACACTATCTGATGGGCTAACATTTTACAGTGTATTCTGATCACAAGAGTCTCTGGTATATCTTCTCTCAAAAGGACCTGAACCTGAGACAGTGACGTTGACTTGAGTTCCTCCAGGACTATGACTTAAATATAGTCAATACTCCTTGGTAAGGGGAACGTTGTAGCTGATGCACTTAGAAGGAGGTCTAGAATATTTTTTATAGGTGAGGAGATAGAGCAGTTGGCTACTTTACATATATCCTTTGTGGATAGAGACGGAGAAACCTTTCAACAGTCTCTTACAGTCACTCCCCCACTTCTTCAGCGAGTCAGGGAGGTGCAATATGGGGATGTCGGCTGCAAGGCAGGACGTGCTTAGATATCCACATGATAGGAACCTGATGGATTTTATGAAGGTGGGGAGCATGTCATCCTCTTGAGAGGATATAACATGGTTCCAGTTTCACTTTAGGAGGAAGTGTTGAGGGAGTTCCACACATCCCCTCTAGAGGTAGATCCATGAGTGGAGAAGATGTACCAGGATCTCTGATGACAGCACTGGTGGCCATAAATGAAGAAAGCAGTTGTAGTGTTTGTTTCTTGGTGCCTCACTTTTCAGCAAGTGAAGGTAGATCATTAGGTACTAGAAGGCTTGGTTCAGCCTTTAGAGGTCCTAGAGTGGAAATGGGATAGGATATCCATAGACTTCGTGACAGGACTTCCACATACATCCAGAGGGAATGACTCTATTTGGGTGATCGTTGACCGACTCACCAAGTCAGCCCACTTCTACCGATCAGAGAGCAGGGTTTAGTAGAGAGCTTGGGACGCCTCTATGGGTAGATGATTGTGCGGATACATGGATTACCTTCGACGATTTTCTCCAATCGTGATGCACAATTTACTTCTCGGTTATGGAAGGGGTTACATGAGGTTTTTGGGATACAGCTTCATTTGAGAACCTCCTTCCATTCACAAACGGATGGTTAGACTGAACGGACTATTCAGAACCTCGAGGACATGCTCTGTGCTTGTGTCCTCAACATCGGTCACAATTGAGAGGATCACTTAACATTGGTAGATTTTTCATAAAACAACAGCTATCACTCCACCATTGGGATGGCACCTTTTGAGGCGTTGTATGAGTGACCTTACAGATTACCTTTGTGCTGGACTGACCCGGGGGAGTCAGTACTAGTGGGACCAGAGATGGAACGGGATACCACAGAGAAGGTGCAGGTCATCCAGGACCAGATGAAGACTGCACATAGTAGGAATAAGTTGTATACCTATAGGATACGGAGACCTATATAGTTCAAGTATGGCGACCACATCTTTCTACGGGTCTCACCTCGACGAGGTTTGCGGAGATTTGGTCGAGGCGGCAAGTTATCTCTGAGGTTCATCTAACCCTTTCATGTCCTCAGTAGAGTTGGAGAGGTGTCTTATAGCTTACGTCTTCCACCTTAGTTGCACCGGGTGCACGACGTCTTCCACATATCCCAGCTGAGGAGATATGTGCATGACCCTTCTAACATCATCGAACATGGCGAGCAGGACGTCGATGATGGGGAAACTTTTACAGAGGTTCCAGTAGAGATTGAATATCGACAGGAGTGGTTCCTTCATGGATTGTCGATTCTCTGGTGTGCTTTTTCTAGTAGTATGATAACCTCTAGGAGATCATATGGGAGTGGGAGGCTCAGATGCGTGCTCAGTACCCCCACTTGTTTACCTAGTTTGAGTTATGGCTTAGGGGGACGTATATCCCTAGGGTGGGGAAAATGAAAAGACCCAAAATTTCCATAAATTTTTTTTAAAAAATAAATGGGAATTTTACAAGTCCGTTTAATTGGACGGCACATGATTCAGAGGCCTGAAGTTCTTGGAATGAATTTATGAACTTTTGTTCGGGTACATTCAATAATCATGCGAGTAGGTTTTTCAAACTTTTGAACCGGTGCTCAGAATTGAAATCTGACGGCACTATTGAACTCGTAACGCTGGTATTCGCTTAAGAATACTTTCACATTGATGGCAGTTGGTTGAGGGTGAAAGATAAATTTGGGTTTTTGGTGGAAATAATAAAATAAAATAAAAACACGTTTTATTTTATTTTGTTGTAACCATTATCCATGTGGAAGTTGAGAAGTGGGGAGAACCAGACCATAACCTCACATGAGAGGTTATGGTTGTGGGGGCCACCTGAGGTCTAAACCTCTTTAAATCCTATATTAATGTGGAGGAGCCTCTTGATATTCCATCACATTAATTGTGTCAAACCTATTTAATTAATTATGCCAACCCATGGTATCCTCCAATTTTAATTTTATGCCAATGAAACCCACTTATTGTTGCCAATTAATTAAGCCAACATTGATTTCCAACAAATTAAATAGATAAACATATTTTATTTGGAAGGATATTCATTTGTTGGAAAAATATTGGAAAACAAGGATTAGAAGAACTTGGGAGAAAGATCTCTAACGAATAATGCTCCCCCAAAGAAGAACGCTGACCTCCTTCAACCTTCTTCCTTGGGACTTCTTCGGAAGTGGGATGTCCTCATCTACGGAGAATTGATGACTGTACAACCTTCTTGCACCAACATCATCAAGAGAACAAGGTAGGGGGTTTATTTGCATGATAATAATTTTCATATATTCTCACCTTGGTTTCTTTTGTGGTTTGGGAATGAAATGTTGTGGGAAGTTGTAAGCTTGGTGTTCTTCTTTCTTATTGAGTCATACGCTACCACCGTAACACGGAGGGTACAGGCCAAACCATCCTAGCCCGACCCTTCTGAAAATCCTGTGGTGTTCTTCGTGATGGAGGAGGATTCCAACCATCCAAGGTTGGGGCACGAGAACGGTGGTCGGCACCGCCGCTGGCCGAGCTGAAGGCAACTGCGCAACGATGTCGCCCTACGGCCGGCCGCGTCACCCAACCGTGGCCGACCAAGCTTCCTGCCCATGGTCGAGGCGCCTCTCCGCGGCCGACCAAGCCACTACCCCGCAGCCGGTCCACTGCCTTGCGGCTGGTCCGCCACCCTTGCGGCCGTTTCACACACTCACGGCCGGTCCGCCGCCCCTCCGGCCGGTCCGCGCCCCCATAGTCAGAATGAATCTCTGTGGTCGGTCCATGCCCTCCCGGCCTGTCTGCGCCCTCATGGCCGGTCTGCCGCCCTCACGGCCGGTCTGCACCCTCATGGTACCCACACCTAGTTCGTTCCCTCATGGTACCCTACAGGCCGGGCTGCACTGCGGGCCGAGCAAGACCAAATGGGTCAGTCCGACCAGGTCGGACAGAACTCGGGACCACTACGACCCATTTACTTCTTTTGGCCAAAACTGTGGCACCAGACGTCTGTTTGATGAATCGTCAATGGAACTGGAAATCTTGGAGTGTGGTGGTCCCTTTGATTATACCCCACTAAAGTTTTGTATTAATATGGGGAACGGTCAGGTTGGATCGAGCACGAATCCAACCGGGCCTCCAAGACTAAAAGGCTAATAACTCACAGACCGGGCGTCCGATTGACGCACTGTATTTTGCATTGAGACCCCTATGATGTGGAAGACCTTTGAGATACATCTTCATGAGACTTTGTGGCAGTTGTACTATCGAGCAGTAGCTTGTGGAGAGGATCCTACCAGACATGAGTGAGCATAGTGTGGGAACCCAGTGGCATGCTGAGACTTGACGACTGCTGGCCGTTTTGACTCGGAGTGACTCTACAGGCCCAGTGGGGTGCGCCTTTGTGACGCGGCAGACCCATGTTGGGGAGTGCCTTGGTGACGCGGCAGACCCACGATACTCGACAGGAGAAGTACCTCAGTAGGCCTAGTGGGAAGCGCCTTGGTGATGCAGCAGACCCATGGTGGGGAGCGCCTTGGTGACGCGGTTGACCCATGGTACTTGATAGGAGGAGTACCTCAGGAGTCTGAGGTTAGTGGGAAGCACCTCTCTGTGATGCGGCACACCCACTATACTCTATAGAGGAGGATTTCTCTAGCAGTCGAGGTGTTGGATGTAGTGACTGGGAATGTTACTTGATATACCCTAGAATAAATCTTGGTGTGATATGAGTCAGTACCTCTGTGTTTTTCCTCATCATTGAGATGGATTACATGAAAACAGAGGTATATGTATGGGAATATACCTAAGTATGGTTATCTGTTGATTTCATACTTTGTGATTTATCCTTGATTGTTTTTGTGAGACCTAGAGGGTCTTAGGATCCCTACTGAGTATCATTATACTCACACCTTCATGGGATGTGCCTGGACCATGTTGTGTTGAATGCAGATGACAGACAATGATGACTGAGGCTGAGAGTATATAGACTGGACGGTACCTGGAGGTGGACCATATGTAATGTCGGTATGAAGAGGAGATGGGTGGATGTGGAGTGCTGAGAAGGAAATGTGTACCTACCCTTCAGGTAGGAACCTCAGAGGATGATCGAGTAGTTGTCTTTCTCTTTCTTTAGCTGTATTGCATTTCAGTTATACTTGTACTTCTTAGTTGGGATTGCATTCTATCCCCTTTTTACTTACTGTAATTACTTGTTTATTATATAGTTGACTTGTGTTTGTATCTTGCTATGTGTTTGTTTGCGTGTGTTTACAGCTTATAAAGGCAATGCCTTCCCAGTTTTAGGGAATACGCCTTTGGTCCTAATCGCCAACCCCTAGCCTATGGAAGGTGGGCTTGGGGTAGTTACAGCATGGGCCCCAGGGGATGGTGTCACGCCCGGACTTTTTTTGAGGTATGCGTTCAATTTTATATTTTTATTTCATAAATTAGTTGTATGTTTATTTAATTTTTTTGGGTTATAGAATGGGCCGAACCCAATGCGGGTCGCCCGTTGTGGCAGCGATGTGTGCGCGCGAGCCCTACATCGGTCGGCGCATGGGCAGGGCACGGGCGAAGCCGTGCGACTTCGCCGGTTGATACGCATTCCCGATGCGCGTACGTTAAATAACCGGATAAAAATGTATTTCGGATTTCTTGGTTATTATTATATTATTTTTATTACTTCTATTAGATTATTACCATTATTATTAAAATATTTTTATGGTTACTATTATGATTATTATTATTATTATTATTATGCTATTATTAATATCATTATTATTGTTATTACTATTGTTTATAATTATTATTATTATTATTTCTATTGTTATTTCTATTGTCCTTATATTATTATTATTATTATTATTCTATTATGTTAATAATAATATTATTATTATTCTATTAATATTATTTTTATTATTTTTATTATTATTGTTGTTATGCGGTTATCATTATTAATATTATGATTATTATTATTACTACTAATATTATTATGTCTAATATTATTATGATAATTGATATTATTATTTTATCATAAATTGTTTAATTTTCTCCCCCCATGCCTAACCCTAGCCGCCGCCACCCCCTTTTTATTTTTGTTTTATTTTATTTTATTTCCTTACCTTCCTTCTCCCCCACGTCTTCCTCTTCTCCCGCGGCACCCCATTTCTCCTCTCCTCCTTCCGTTTCTTCTTCTTCCTCCTCTCCCTCTCCTGTTCACCCGCACCTCCCTGCACCCGCTGTCCTGCGTCGGATCATCCGCCTGCATCCGCTGTCCCGCGCCGGACCAGTCGCCTGCGCCCCTCACCGGTCTGGCCACCTGCCTCCTCCCCTCTCTGTCGTGTCGCGCCCCCTCCTTCCTCTTCCCTTCTTTTCCTCTTCTTCTTCCTCCCGCCCCTCTCTCCCTCTCCTCTGCATTTCTCCGCTCCTGCACCTCCTGCCGGACCTGCATCGGCCGTGCCTCCGCCTCAGCCTACTGCTCCTCGGCCGGACCTCCATCGGCCTGCTGCTCCTCAGCCAGCCGCCCCTGCCGCTCTTCTTCTCCTCCTTCTTGACTTCTTCTTGTCTTCTTCTTCCCTTCTTCCTCTTCTTTCTCTTCTCCTTCTTCTCTTCTTCTTCTTCTTTCTTTCCTCCTCCTCTCCTTCCTCTTTTCTTCTTCTCCCCCTGTCTTCTTTCCTCCTCTGCCAGCCGGCGCAACCCCCCCTGCTGCTGCTCTTCTTCTGTTTTTTTTCTTCTTCTCTCCTTTCTTATTCTTCCCTTCTTCTTCTTCTTCTTCTATATTTTTCTTCTTCTTCTCTTCTCCTTCTTCTTTTCCTCTTCTTCCTCTCCTTCCCCAGACGGCTCTCCTCCCTGGTGCGTCGTTCCTGCACCCCGTCGGTTGTCCTCTATTTGTTTTGTTTATTTCATTACAGCTTTATTTTATTATTTATATGTTATTACAATAATTATTATTCTGTTATTATTAATACGTCAATAATAATCATATTATTATTATATTATTATTATTGTTAGAATTATTATATTGTTATTATTATTATTATCATATTATTATTATTATTATTATGTTAATAATACTATTATTATTATACTACTATTGTTATTACTATTATTTATAATTATTACTATTAATATTGCTATTGTTATTATATTATTATTATTAATCTATTATGTTATTATTATTATAATTATTATTACTATTATACTATATTATTACTGCTACTATTATTATTATTATATTTTTTTTAATCATTTTTATGTTATTATTATTATTATTATTATGTTATTGCTTTTATTATTATCATCATTATTATTACATTAACAATTTTTTTTCTTTCTGAACCGTTGAGCGTTCTGCTGTTTTTAGGACCTGGTTGACGGCTCAAGGCGGTGCGACCGCGGCGCAACTGGAGTCTTGCGCCGTGTCTTCTTCCGCGCCTGTTTGAGGTAGGTGGTTCCGCACTCAGTTATCTTTTGGCGTTCCTTTGCATGCTGGTTTAATTTTTCATCACCCTGCTAGTTCGTTTTCATATTGACAAATTAGGTTTAATTACTTTTTAAATGCGTTTTTATTTGCCAGTGGTATTTATGTGCTGCAAGTCCTTTCTTTTATCGCGGAAACTCACTTTGGCTGTTTATTATTAATTGCAAACTTTGTAGTGTGGTTTAAGTTTTTTTTAAAGAGGAAAAAGAAAAAGGAGGTTTTGGTGTGTGTGCGTGGTTTTTTCAAAAAAGGATATCAGTGTGCAGGTGACACGTTTGGCTCTAAGTGATAATGTGACATATTATATATGAACTTTGATCTTTAGGTGAGCACAAGGAGGGAAGCTGGGGTATTAGGTGGGGAGACTGGGACTAGTGAGCTAGTATTCCGGAGATGACCCGACCCGGTTTCACTGGCAGGTTTGACGACTGCAACACTAACTAAACTTATGATATCTGAGGGCTGTGGACTTCTAAGCCACATGTTCTGAGGGTCGTGGCCTTCTAAGCCACGTTATCTGAGGGTCGTGGCCGCCTAAGCCACATTTCACCGAGACACGACGTTCTAGGATCCCGCTAGTCTAGTACCCATAGGGCTTTTCCCATTCTTTGGTGCCACCAGTTACCTTGCGTGCATGCTGATACGTGTTATGTCACTTGAACTGCTATCCTAATGTGTTTATCTTGAACTGCCTTTCTTTTAAATCATTTTATGAAAACCATTTTCTTTTGCACTTCTTTCTATCTTTATTTCAGCATTGCATTTGGTTGTCTTTTGATAGTTGTGCGTGGAATCTTTTATTGGTGATATCCTGTTGGGCGATTGCTCACACCGTACTTACACCCTTGGGTGTAAGTAGACTTGTTTACTTCTGATACAGGTAGGGGTCCAGCTTTTGGGAGCAGTGGTTCCGGTTGTTAGCAGGACTATCTACGTGGCGTTTTGGTGGTGGCCTAGAGGCGGCGTCCTTACACTGGGCGACAGTCCTTAGGTTGGTCTTTGGTTATCTTGTTTTGGTGTTATTTGGGTTTTGAGTACTTGTGAACCAAAAACCTGTTTGGTTGTCTACATGTTTGACTGTAACCTTTACCTCTGTTTGGTTTACTTTGGTTGGCTGCTTTACATTTATTCACTCGGGTAAATCGTTCCCAAGGTTTATTTTGATACCCGGGCACTTGTGCCAGCCCGTGGGGATCGGGAACGCCCTTCGGGCCTTGCCGCGGGCCGAGTCGGGCGTCGGTTCGGATGGCGACCCGATTCGGTTCGTGACAAAATGGTATCAGAGGGAGGTTTGGTTGTGTTGGTAGTTTATGTTATTTGGGATAAGTTGGGTTATACATGAGTTGGGTCTGTCGGGGCTCAGAATTCATGTTGCGAGTAGGGTGTCTGGCTAGCACGCCTCGTAACAGATACTGAGTCACCATGGGATGTCAGGGTGCTTGTTTCACTTTCTTTCTGGGTGGGACGTGTAGGCTGCAGACTGTGCGTGGACACCAGGTAAAAAAAGTAAAGCTTTTAGATGGATTCATTTTTGCATGTTTGGTTTATTGATGGATAATTATCTTGTTGGAAATTTTATTCCCTTTTTATTGATGGTTTTCTTTCTTGATTGCTGCTCTTTTCAGTAAGATGCCTCCCCGGAGAGTTCCCATGCATCCACGGGAGGAAGCCGGAGAGAGTTCTCCTGCGCCGCTTGATCAGAGATTTTTTGAGGCGATGGTCCGAGCCGTTCAGGCTTTAGGACAAGGGGCGACTCCTGCCCCCGCCCCTGTTCCAGCTAGAAGGGAGGATTTTGGCTCCAGAAAGGATAGAGATCAGGAGTTTCTGAGGAGCAAACCTCCTTCTTTCCGAGGTGGTTCAGAACCTCAGGAGGCAGAGGAGTGGCTTGAGAAGATAGAACGCGTGTTCGATTTCCTTGACACGCCTGAGGAAGTCAGGGTGAAGTGCTCCTCGTTCCAGCTGGAGGGTTCCAGTCGCAAATGGTGGGAATCAGTGGTCCAGGCTGGGAAGCATGAGCACATGAGCTGGAAGGATTTCAAGGGTCTCTTCAACGAGCAGTATTGTCCAGAGTTTGTAGCCTATGCGAGATCTCGGGAGTTCATGGAGCTATCGCAGGGGAATCAGACAGTGATGGAGAATGTGAATCGCTTTGCTGAACTGGTACAGTACGCACCTGAGATAGTTTCGAGCGAATTCTTGAAGGCTCAGAAGTTTGAGAAGGGCCTTCGACCAGAAATTCACTCCCAGGTTTTCTTGTTCAAGCTGAAGACGTATGCTGAGGTGGTCGATTGTGCTTGTATGGCCGAGATTGACCAGAAGGGAAAGTTGGGTTTTTCTGGATCAGTGTCAGGGTTTGGCAGTGGAAGTTCATCTGAGAAGAAAAGGAAGCGTGATGAGCAATGGAAGAAGGGTGATGGCAGCTCAGGTCATCCTCCCAGGCAGTTTTCATCTGGGGCTTCTGGTGCAGGGTCTGTTGTGTGCCATCAGTGCGGAAGGGCAGGACACATCCGACCTGTTTGTCCATACCCTCCCAGACCATTCCATGGATGTGGAGTGGTGGGACATCTACAGCGCTTCTGCAGGACTGCACGCCCTTATCAGAGTGGGGCTGGATCATTGGCTTCTATAGGGGTATCAGTTCAGTCAGAACCGACCAGGACGACAGGATCTCAGTTTGGTGGGCGTGGTGGTAGGACCGGATCGTCTTCAGGGCAGAGCCATATCAGGGCAGAGCCTCAGGCGAGCGGTCGCTCTCAGGCAGGGACCAGGCAACTGTATGCTGTGGATCAGGCACCAGCGGGATCTGATGCAGGGCCTTCGACGGTTCGAGGTACTATTCTGGTTGCATCTTCTATAGCTGCAGTTTTATTTGATACTGGTGCTTCAGTTTCTTTTATATCTTCTCGTTTTGTGAATCTGCTGAACCTACCATCCGAGCTTTTATCGTTTGATGTGGAGTTGGTAACGCCGTTGGGGAAAAAGAGGGAGCAAGGCCTTAAGTGCCGATCGTGCGCACTTTCTGTGACGGGTGTCGAGATGGAATGGGATTTCTTGGTCCTTGACATGGACCTATTCGATGTGATCCTCGGTATGGACTGGCTGGTGCGCTTCCGGGCGCACATTGATTGCTATCGACACCGAGTCAGCTTTACAACACCAGATGGGACTCCTCAGCTTTTTCACGGAGAATGGGATCCTCGGTCGGGACGTGCGGGACCTCCACTCCCTGAGCTTGGAAATCTTGCTTATCAGTTATCGTCGCTCGCGCTGGAGGACGATGCTGGTATTTCACAGTGCGGGTTACCTCGTGTAGTGGATGAGTTCCCAGAGGTTTTCCCAGATGATTTTTCTGGCTTACCCCCAGAGCGAGACGTGGAGTTCTCAATTGAGTTGGCGCCGGGAACACAGCCTATATCTCTTCCCTCATATCGCATGGCCCCCACCGAATTGAGGGAATTAAAGATACAGCTGGACGATTTGGAATCCAAAGGATTCATTCGCCCGAGCGTCTCTCCTTGGGCCGCACCGGTTTTATTCGCGAAGAAGGCCGATGGAACCCTTCGATTGTGCATTGATTACCGGAAGCTGAACAAGGTAACCATCAAGAATAAATACCCTTTTCCTCGGATTGACGATTTGTTTGACCAGCTGAAGGGGGAAAAGTGGTTCTCCAAGATTGATTTGCGTTCGGGATACCACCAGCTCAGGGTGAGAGAATCAGATATTCCGAAGACGGCTTTCCGAAGCAGGTATGGTCACTTCGAGTACTTGGTCATGCCTTTCGGACTGACGAATGCTCCTGCAGTTTTTATGGCACTCATGAATAGGGTGTTCCACCAATATCTCGACTCATTTGTCATGGTATTCGTGGATGACATCCTGGTCTACTCTGGATCTGAGGAGGTGCATGAGCACCACCTGCGCGTTGTTATGGGCACCTTGCGGGATCACCACCTGTATGCCAAACTCTCGAAGTGCACTTTCTGGATCAGGGAAGTGAAGTTTCTGGGGCATGTCGTCTCAGAACAAGGGGTTTCAGTGGATCCCGAAAAGATCAGAGCAGTTATGTCTTGGGAGCAGCCGAGAAATGTGTTTGAGATCAGGAGTTTTCTGGGCTTGGATGGTTATTACAGGCGCTTTGTCCGGGACTTCTCATGGCTTGCCTCCCCCATGACCGCACTCACCCGGAAAGGGGTGAAGTTTGAGTGGAGCCCACAGTGCCAGACATCTTTTGAGGAGCTGAAGCGGCGGTTGACCACCGCACCTGTGTTGACCTTACCGGAGTTAGGAAAGGGCTATGTGGTGTACTGTGATGCGTCAGGTACGGGCCTTGGATGTGTGCTCATGCAGGATGACCATGTTGTGGCTTATGGTTCTCGCCAACTCCGGCCGCATGAGAAGAACTATCTGACTCACGACTTAGAGTTGGCGGCAGTGATGCATGCTTTGAAGACGTGGCGCCACTATCTTTTTGGGGAGAAGTTTGTGGTCTATTCTGACCACAAGAGCCTGGCCTATATTTTCTCTCAGAGGGATCTCAATTTGAGGCAGCACCGCTGGGTCGAGTACCTGCAGGGTTTTGATTTTGATATTGTCTATACCCCTGGCAAGGGTAATGTGGTAGCTGACGCATTGAGCAGAAAAGTACCAGTGCAGGCGCTGAAGAAGTCCAGCGATGAGTGGACCTTGATGGGGATTTTCGCCCAGTTGCATTTGGAGAGCAGGGAGCACAGTGGAGGTACTTTCTTGGCTAGCATCCAGTTGACTCCTGCCCTTCTAGAGTTGATTCAGCAGGAGCAGCCTAGTGATGAGTTTTTTCAGCGATCTATGCAGTTTCTTCATGGTGGGGAGACTCCTGATTGGTCTTTGTCTTCCCAGAGGGTCCCATGCTTCAAGGGCCGTGCTGTAGTGCCGTTGTCTCTGCGAAAGGTGGTGATGCAGGATAGCCACCAGTCACAGTGGGCCGTCCATCCCGGTACCACCAAGATGTACTACGATGTTCTCCGGCAGTTCTGGTGGCCAGGTATGAGACGGGACATAGCCGACTTCGTATCGCGATGTTATACTTTCCAGCAAGTGAAAGCAGAACATCAGAGACCATCTGGCCTACTCCAGCCATTACCCATTCCTACCTGGAAGTGGGACGAGGTCGCCATGGACTTCATCATTGGCCTGCCTCGTACACCTCGAGGGAGGAATTCTATCTGGGTGGTGATTGACCGTTTGACCAAGTCTGCTCACTTCATTCCGATCAGAGACACAGCGAAGGTAGAGGAACTGGGCCGCTTGTATGTTCAGGAGGTGGTCAGACTTCATGGTGTGCCGTCGGCAGTTGTTTCTGACAGGGACCCCCGCTTTACATCACGGTTTTGGGGAGGCCTCCAGAAGGCTTTGGGGTCGCAGATTAAGATGAGCACGGCATACCATCCTCAGACCGATGGCCAGACGGAGCGGGCGAATCAGATTCTGGAAGACATGCTCCGAGCCTGTGTGTTAGATTTTGGAGGCTCATGGGATAGCCATTTGGGGCTGGTGGAGTTTTCTTACAATAACAGTTACCAGTCTTCCATCAGAATGGCACCCTTTGAGGCGCTCTATGGCCGGCCTTGTCGGTCCCCTCTGTGTTGGGCTGAGGTAGGAGAGGCCCCGCTCTTGGGACCGAGTCTTGTACAGGAGACGTCTGAGAAGGTCAAGCTGATTAGGCAGCGGTTGTTGACAGCTCAGAGTCGTCACAAGTCTTATGCAGATCAGAGGCGGCGGGATCTCGAGTTTTCAGTGGGGGACAGAGTGTTCCTGAAAGTGGCCCCTCGCTTGGGTCACCGTCGTTTAGGGAAACAGGGGAAGCTGACATCGAGGTTTGTCGGACCTTTCGAGATTCTTGAGCGGATTGGCAAGGTGGCATACATGTTAGCTTTGCCCTCGTAGTTGACGTCGATTCACGACGTATTTCATGTCTCCCAACTAAAGAAGTACAACCCCGACCCGTCGCATGTGCTGAATTGGGAGGACCTGGAGATAGAGTCCGACTTGTCTGTGGTCGAGCGACCAGTGCGTATAGTGGATTCTCGGGAAAAGGTGCTGCGTGTAAAGTCCATTCCTCTGGTGCGTGTTCTTTGGCAGCACAGGAACGATGAACACGAGACTTGGGAGCGGAAGTCATGGGTTGAGCAGGAGTACCCATTTCTATTCTCGGATCAGGCTTTGAGCTGACTTTCCGAGGGCGGAAAGTTTTCATGGTGGGGAGAATTTGTCACGCCCGGACTTTTTTTGAGGTATGCGTTCAATTTTAAATTTTTATTTCATAAATTAGTTGTATGTTTATTTAAATTTTTTGGGTTATAGAACGGGCCGAACCCGATGTGGGTCGCCCGTTGTGGCAGCGATGTGTGCGTGCGAGCCCTACATCGCTCGGCGCATGGGTAGGGCACGGGCGAAGCCGTGCAACTTCGCCGGTTGATACGCGTTCCCGATGCGCGTACGTTAAATAACCGGATAAAAATGTATTTCGGATTTCTTGGTTATTATTATATTATTTTTATTACTTCTATTAGATTATTACCATTATTATTAAAATATTTTTATGGTTACTATTATTATTATTATTATTATTATTATTATGCTATTATTAATATCATTATTATTGTTATTACTATTGTTTATAATTATTATTATTATTATTTATATTGTTATTTCTATTGTCCTTATATTATTATTATTATTATTCTATTATGTTAATACTATTATTATTATTATTCTATTATTATTATTATTATTTTTATTATTGTTGTTGTTATGCGGTTATCATTATTAAGATTATGATTATTATTATTACTACTAATATTATTATGTCTAATATTATTATGATAATTGATATTATTATTTTATCATAAATTGTTTAATTTTCTCCCCCCATGCCTAACCCTAGCCACCGCCACCCCCTTTTTATTTTTGTTTTATTTTATTTTATTTCCTTACCTTCCTTCTCCCCCACGTCTTCCTCTTCTCCCGCGGCACCCCATTTCTCCTCTCCTCCTTCCGTTTCTTCTTATTCCTCCTCTCCCTCTCCTGTTCACCCGCACCTCCCTGCACCCGCTGTCCTACGTCGGATCATCCGCCTGCATCCGCTGTCCCGCGCTGGACCAGTCGCCTGCGCCCCTCACCGGTCTGGCCACCTGCCTCCTCCCCTCTATGTCGTGCCGTGCCCCCTCCTTCCTCTTCCCTTCTTTTCCTCTTCTTCTTCCTCCCTCCCCTCTCTCCCTATCCTCTGCATTTTGCCGCTCCTGCACCTCCCGCCGGACCTGCATTGGCCGCGCCTCCGCCTCGGCCTGCTGCTCCTCGGCCGGACCTCCATCGGCCTGCTGCTCCTCGGCCAGCCGCCCCTGCCGCTCTTCTTCTCCTCCTTCTTGTCTTCTTCTTTTCTTATTCTTCCCTTCTTCCTCTTCTTTCTCTTCTCCTTCTTCTCTTCTTCTTCTTCTTCTTCTTTCCTCCTCCTCTCCTTCCTCTTTTCTTCTTCTCCCCCTGTCATCTTTCCTCCTCTGCCATCCGGCGCAACCCCCCCTGCTGCTGCTCTTCTTCTCTTTTTTTTTCTTCTTCTCTCCTTTCTTCTTCTTCTTCTTCTCTATTTTTCTTCTTCTTCTCTTCTCCTTCTTCTTTTCCTCTTCTTCCTCTCCTTCCCCGGACGGCGCTCCTCCCTGGTGCGCCGTTCCTGCACCCCGCCGGTTGTCCTCTATTTGTTTTGTTTATTTCATTACAGCTTTCTTTTATTATTTATATGTTATTACAATAATTATTATTCTGTTATTATTAATACGTCAATAATAATCATATTATTATTATATTATTATTATTGTTAGAATTATTATATTGTTATTATTATTATTATCATATTATTATTATTATTATTAATATTATGTTAATAATACTATTATTATTATACTACTATTGTTATTACTATTATTTATAATTATTACTATTAATATTGCTATTGTTTATTATATTATTATTATTAATCTATTATGTTATTATTATTATTATTATTATTACTATTATACTATATTATTACTGCTACTATTATTATTATTATATTTTTTTAATCATTTTTATGTTATTATTATTAGTATTATTATGTTATTGCTTTTATTATTATCATCATTATTATTACATTAACAATTTTTTTTTTCTTTCTGAACCGTTGAGCGTTCTGCTGTTTTTAGGACCTGGTTGACGGCTCAAGGCGGTGCGACCACGGTGCAACTGGAGTCTTGCGTCGTGTCTTCTTCCGCGCCCTGTTTGAGGTAGGTGGTTCCACACTCAGTTATCTTTTGGCGTTCCTTTGCATGCTGGTTTAATTTTTCATCACCCTGCTAGTTCGTTTTCATATTGACCAATTAGTTTTAATTACTTTTTAAATGCGTTTTTATTTTCCAGTGGTATTTATGTGCTGCAAGTCCTTTATTTTATCGTGGAAACTCACTTTGGCTGTTTATTATTAATTGCAAACTGTGTAGTGTGTTTTAAGTTTTTTTTTAAAGAGGAAAAAGAAAAAGGAGGTTTTGGTGTGTGTGCGTGGTTTTTTCAAAAAAGGATATCAGTGTGCAGGTGACACGTTTGGATCTAAGTGATAATGTGACATATTATATATGAACTTTGATATTTAGGTGAGCACAAGGAGGGAAGCCGGGGTATTAGGTGGGGAGACTGGGACTAGTGAGCTAGTGTTCCGGAGATGACCCGACCCGGTTTCACTGGCAGGTTTGACGACTGCAACACTAACTAAACTTATGATATCTGAGGGTCGTGGCCTTCTAAGCCACGTGTTCTGAGGGTCGTGGCCTTCTAAGCCACGTTATCTGAGGGTCGTGGCCGCCTAATCCACGTTTCACCGAGACACGACGTTCTAGGATCCCGCTAGTCTAGTACCCATAGGGCTTTTTCCCATTCTTTGGTGCCACCAGTTACCTTGCGTGCATGCTGATACGTGTTATGTCACTTGAACTGCTATCCTAATGTGTTTATCTTGAACTGCCTTTCTTTTAAATCATTTTATGAAAACCATTTTCTTTTGCACTTCTTTCTATCTTCATTTTATCATTGCATTTGGTTGTCTTTTGATAGTTGTGCGTGGAATCTTTTATTGGTGATATCCTGCTGGGCGATTGCTCACACCCCTACTTACAACCCTTGGGTGTAAGTAGACTTGTTTACTTCTGATACAGGTAGGGGTCCAGCTTTTGGGAGCAGTGGTTCTGGTTGTTAGCAGGACTATCTACGTGGCGTTTTGGTGGTGGCCTAGAGGCGGCGTCCCTTACACCGGGGCGACAGTCCTTAGGTTGGTCTTTGGTTATCTTGTTTTGGTGTTATTTGGGTTTTGAGTACTTGTGAACCAAAAACCTGTTTGGTTGTCTACATGTTTGACTGTAACCTTTACCTCTGTTTGGTTTACTTTGGTTGGCTGCTTTACATTTATTCACTCGGGTAAATCGTTCCCAAGGTTTATTTTGATACCCGGGCACTTGTGCCAGCCCGTGGGGATCGAGAACGCCCTTCGGGCCTTGCCGCGGGCCGAGTCGGGCGTCGGTTCGGATGGCGACCCGATTCGGTTCGTGACAGATGGGTCATGATAGTTTCCCATATTTATTTCTTATTCCTTCATGCCATGTAAATTTCTCTACAGTCTTCTCACTTCCATATAAGCAACTAAACCTTGAAATTATTAGAAATTACCGTAAAAATTTCATAGAAATGGATTCATCTTTCTTGTATCGAGAAGCACCACACTTTGGTCATTCTCTGAGTGATTTTTGGTCCTTGAAAAAATCTATACATCCATTTTGGAAGGCATATATTATTTCATAGATCATACTCATCGAGCATAGTATTAATTTGGAATCTTATGTTCCTCCCAGGAGATCATTATCTTTTGGTATCATGTCATTCAAGAGAGAATGTAATTATATAAAATTGTTGTCACTACATCATTTTCCTACTTTAAAAATATATAGCTTTAGTATGGTTTTAAAGTTTGTATATTTTTTGTAACAACCATACAATGGTTTCTTTTCACAACTCTTTAAGTGCTCAAACAATTTTGGGCAATCATGAAGATCATCTTCAACTATCCTTGTCACGTAATAAATATGATCTTCATCATCATTCACATATGTCATTACATCCTTGATGCAGTCTTCTTTATTTTCAATATATGTAATCATATCATATGATCCATAAAATGCAGTGTTATCCCAACCACAAGATACATTCACATTTTTCCCCTGTTTATTCCAAAATTTATAACTTCAATCTATTTTATGATAGATCAAGTGTTCTCCCAACACCTCTGGACTAACTTGTCTTGAATAACAACAATATAAACATGGTCAAAGGATTTGATAAGGGTCGTATGCATGATCTCTTAAAAATATGATTAACTCTTTTAGTCCATCTTCATACACTTTTGTTAAATGATTGTTATCCATCCATTATTTATTCATATACATCTTATTTGATTCAGAAATATTAATTTTTAACAAAATTTATACACAAAATGTTCCTTTAAAATATAGGAAATCAACATTTGAATGACAGTTATTATTGAATTTCATTTCCTAGGACTCTTTCCCTTAGAAGCTAACACCAAATTTCATTGAAAACTATTTATAAAAACACACATTAAATCCCATTAAAAAACAAACCATTTCAAAAAAATCATATTTAAAATAACAACCCCTTTTTAAAATGAAACCAGTATTAAATACACATTCAAAACATTCCCATCCCTTTAGAAATGTCTATCAGGTGAGTTGCAAACACAAGGCATGCAACTTAAGTCTGTGACAAGTGTTTAAATAATTTTAATGCTATTTTAAATCAAAAAAGGGTATGTTTAATGCGAATAATTTTTTAAGAAACATTTAAAAACACTTGAATCATTTTAAATGAGAAACTTTTTCATTTCCACAAAGACAAAAATCCCAAGAGCGGCACATTATAAAGGATATATGAATAAAAAATAACCAACATTTTATAAAATATAAATCTTTAAAAGGATTATTATGTCTCCTAGGAATAAATAGTAAAAATCCCATTGTTTAATCATGTAATACTATTTAGGAATGAATAAGTGATAGATAAAGACATAAGTTTCACTTGGACATGATACTTTTGAACATAATGTCTCATCACTTCAATGTGGGAAATCATATTCCACTTGATGCTTAAATTGATTAATACCTAAGATTGATCCTAAAAATACAGTACATTAGGAAAAATGTTCCCCTTATTGAGGATATACATTATGTCAAAGTTAAAGGATTATAGATACTCAGTACTTCTTTGTTATCAATGGTTCATTTCACTTTGTGATTAAATATATTTCCAAAAAAAATAGTGTATTCCAAAAATATCTCACCCTAAAGATAATTCCAATAACACCTCATTGAAAGAACCACTATTTTCCAAATCTATGAAAGGATCTGGGATGTTTCTCGTATGTGTCCATAACTATCTAGACCCATAAGCAACCACATGACCAGCATGAACTATAACTATTCAAATCTTGATTCCCGATACATCAAAATAAATGCCATACTCGTTACTCATCTCAAATATGGTTAAGATTTTTGTTTTCATCAATCTCCCATTATTATATTAGAAGTACATATCTTGAAGATCTATGAAATGGAACAATACCACATTCTAGGTTAAGTCATTGTTGGTGATTCCGATCAAGAAGAATTTTGGTTGACCCTCTTGTAATAACTAAAAATTCTCAATCAATTCCAAAGTGTCTAAATGAGTCATTTACTACTCACAAATCTCATTAGGGTGGGTATTCAATACTACTTTTATCATTGTGGCTTCCCAAATATGGATTTTTGTTTTTAGGTGATGCATCAGTAGCAACACCATAAATAGGGAATCAACTGGTGAGATGGATTAATCATCACCATGAACTAGCCTAAGCAATGATCATGGTTATAGGAAGCTTCATTAGGGAGGTGAACCATATAGATTGTCATATCCTCAATTATAACCTTATAAACCTATAAGAAGGAATACTTATTCCAAAATTTGGTTCCCATAATTATAAATCTATATTAAAAATTACACTGTTGACTAATGATTGGGTTTGGCTTCATGTTCGAATCTACGCCCTAGAGGTGTTTCCAACATGGACAGGGGCTGGCCATTCAAGGTGCACCAAATAAATACATATTTATTACATATATATTTATCATATTTATAATTATTTTTATAATTATATATAATTATCATCTTTGTTATAATTATAAAATTATTTGAATATATCTATATTTTTTATAATTACATTTTTATATATGTATTATAATTTCATAATTATGTAATAAATATTAATTTACATATATTTATTACATATATATTTTAATTATATTCATAAATATAAATATATTTATTTATATTTATTTTTAAAGGGTTGGGGCCGAAGCCTCATTTTATTATTAAAGCAAATGACCATTTTCATTGTGAAAAATATTTATACCCAAATTTTATGATATTAATTTTATCACCGACATCATCATTAATTAAAAGTAAATATTAATAATTTTTAAATAATATTAGTGATTGAATGGGGTAATTAAGTAGGTCAATATTTTATTTTATCATCTTGATTTATGGATTAATATTAAATAGTTTCTTTATTTAATAATTGTAAATAAATAATTTGAATAAAATTTAAATAATTTCTATATATAAAACATTGCATTTAAATAGATAAAAATGAGGTCTTCTAAAACAATCCCTAAATCAAATATATTAAAATCCACATAATAATTAATTCATTTGGATTAAAAAAATACTGATCTATATTAATTATAAAATGAATGAAAAATTTAAAAAAAACAATATACTAGAATCATGGGAGATTGAAGATAAATAAACTCTATAGTGTAGAAATTGAAAAAAAATACAAAACACAACATATAAATATATATAAATTTTAAAAATACACATTAAGTTTTTGTACTATTTACCAAACATATTACTACTATTACGCTTATATAAAAATGGGGAAACTCATAATAATATACAAAATCCCTAAAGAGTAGGGAAATAGGTGTATCTTATTAAGGATTCGCCAAATCCAGTTTCACTTTCGCAAATTCCTAGACGCACCACCCTTGAGATTTCCCAAGCTATTCCACCTAACCTTCCATTACCCCTCACCACTCTGTAGCTCATTTAGTATGGATAATGGTTATACATCTTATTATAAATAATAATTAGATAGTTTCACAAATAATAATTATATATCATTAATTTCCATAAATCATTAAGTAATTTTCTTAAATAATAGATTGAATATAAATTGATAAAAAAATGTATTTTTTAGAAAAAATTCTCAGACTATTTTTTAATTAAAATGGTTTTAGATGTGTATAAATGTGGATATAGTGTATTAAATGAAAAATAAAGTGGTGTTGGCCAGAAAAATGGTGAGCCTCAATTGATCTCGAACTCACCCCCCCCCCCCCCCCCTTTAAATTTCAAATTATACACACACACACACACACTACAACAGATATGGCCTTTAAAAGTTCTAAAAATTCCATTTACTATGCTAAAAAAGCATTGTTAATCTCGGTGAAGATAAAGGGTGGTCCCTTTTATCAGCGCTAAAAAACGGCTGATGATGACCCCTTTTAACAGAACTAAAAAAAGCACTGATATAAGTTTAAAAAAATTAAAAAAAATCTGCAAATTGGACGGGGGGTTTTAACATTGGTTGACCCCCCCCCCTCCCCCCTTCAACAGTGCTGCCCACCCCCGAACACCCCCACCACCCCAGAACACCCCTACCCGACCCTTTAATAGTGCTAGCATAGTCTTTCACCACCCCACATGCCCCTACCACCATAGAACACCCCAGCCCAACACTTTAACAGTGCTAGCACTCCCCTTCACCACCATACATGCCCCTACCTTCCCTAGGATTCGAACTTGAGACCTCCCACTATGCACCTTGACCTTTTACCGCTCCTTTATATTGCTTTTTTGTCCATTTAATGATATACCTATTTATATATATTTATATATATATATATCTGTGTGTGTGTGTGTGTCTATAGTTATATTTATTCGTATGTTAATATATATTTACATAAACAAATATATATTTTTGTTAAAATATATATTTACTTATATTAATATATAAATATATACATTAATATATATACAAACATGTATAGTTATATTTATATATTTATTTGTATATTAAAATACATTTATATCTATCAATTAATATATATTTAGTTATAATTTTTTATCTTTATATTTACTCATATATTAATATATAATTATATTAACATATAAATTTATATTTATATTAAAGTACATATTATGTTATATTAAAATATATATATATATATATATATATTAATATATATATATATATACATGTATAGTTATATTTATATCTGTATATTAATTTCTATTTAAATTAATATATATATATTTATATTAAAATATATATTTAGTTATATTAATATATATATGTACATACATATATAATTATATTTATATATTTATATATCTATTTATTTATTCGTATGTTAATATATATTTATATCTAACTATTTATATATATTTACTTTATTTTATCCGTATATTTATTCATAAATTAATATATATTAGTTTGTAGATACAGACACACACAAACACACACACAAACACACATTATATAGATAAATAAATATTCATATATTTGTATTTCAAATAAAATGGGTATTGTTTTTTATTTAGATAAAGATTATATATTGAGAAATATATTCTTTATGTAAATAAGGGTAATTATTTATTTGTGATATTATATTTTTTCTATGTGAATATATAAAAAATATGTATATATTATTATATATTTGATTATAAATAACAGTACATTGTGAAAAACGATAAAATTTCAAAACCATAATATCAATATAAATGTAATCACTTGGAATAAATTCATTCCCTTCTGAAAAAAACCAAAAAGACCCCATGAAATGAGGCTGAAATTCCATCAAATGTTAAAAAAAATTGGGTATTTCGACTAAGGACACGGTTTTGGAGGCCATCTATGCCTTTTTGACCTGGAAAATGTGACAAAAGGTTCCTTTATGTTGCTAGAATATAGAGCTCATCATCAGATTTGATTTGATATATTGTAGATCTCAAATGAACATTCGAAACAATAGTTATGGTCATTTCAAGTTTGAGTTATGTTTTTAACTTATTTTAGATATTTTATTAATTTTTTTGATTTTTTGTGTCTTAAAAATGTTATTAAAAGACTATTACACAATGATAATTATAAAAAAATTAATTAATTATATTTTTAAAAAAATTTATAATCCATTTTCACAACATATCTTATATATTAAGTGTAAATGTCTATTTATAGTTATCTAAAACATATTTACCAAAAAATATATATTATATTTATATCTATATAAATATATTTATATATTTTAATGAAATATTTTAATGAAATATTTTTTTTAAATATACACTTTATCAGCACTAGTAAAAAACCACTGATAAAGACTACCCTTTATCAGCGCAACTAAAAAAAGTGGTGATAAAGGGGTTCCTTTATCATGGCTAAAAAAGCACTGATAAATATCTACTTTTAACAATGCTTCTATTTAGAATTGATAAAACGAGACACTTCCCTTGCCCCATTTAGTATTGCTTATATATATATATATATATATTTACTATTATAAATAAATAAATAAATAAATATATTTTAGAAAATATATTTACCTAAATGTTTGTTCCAACACACCAAATCGGTATTGTTCTGAAGCATTTAACCAAAACCCAATTATTATTTCATAAAGTGGTGGGAAATGTAAGATATTTTTTTATATAATATGCATGGAAAAGCGGTCGGGTTTCAGTTATTATAGTTGGATGAATGATACATTCATATTGAAGAATATACTATAATGAGATGATTTAATGAGGAGGATCGTGTGGAGGAATGTAATTATCTTGATAAGATTGTTAAAAAATTTCATATTTTTTTGTTCAAATATTTCCTAAATAAATTGTGTAGTGAATCATTATTATAAAATGAGTGGTTAGGGTATAAAGGGAAAATATTGTATTTGTGATTGGATATTTGCGACAAAGACCAATCCCAAACATCACATCACTGAAAAATGTGTCACAAAAGGATCTTTTATAATGGGTTGTATCAAAAACTATTTTTTAGATAGGAGGGTAGCCCGTTGAAAATATTTTTTCCAGGTTTACTTAATGAACTATTTGTGACCAAACTTGAGACCCATTGCAAATTTGTATTTTAGTTAGGCCATAAGACACATCACTAATAAGTAACTGTGATGGGATGTAGTACAGTCACAAATAGGTTTAAAAGTTTTAAAAAAATCAAAAAATCAAATATATATAAACCTCAATATAATTTTTAATAAATAAAATATAAAAATATAAACGTATGAAATAATAAAAATATAATAAAAAATATTTTCATTCAATTTTTAACATAATAAATAAATTCATAAAATATCAATCACTGCATAGGTGGAGGGTAATCTCGAGGGGGGAGGCTCATCTAGAATAGGAGGGGGAGGAAATGTCATCCTGACACCCTGAGCCAACCATTGCATATAAATAATCAATTGATCATGTTTTTTCCTCTTCTATCATCGCATATCATCCTCATATTGATGTTGTTTTTGATAGATCTCTTCCTTCTCCCCACGCATTGTATCTATAACCTCAATCAGAGCTCGCAACTACTCATATTGTGCAGTTGATGATGTCAACTCTACACAATATCACCTCAAGCTAGATGTCTCCCATGTAGCAGTACCATAGAAACATTCACGCATCAATCATGAATGAATAACAATAACATATTATGGGATTCTAAAGAAAAATACCGATGTACCTAGTCAAAAAAATTTGATGAATCGACATCACAATAATTATTTAATCTTTTACAAGATGAAATATCATTTTTGTTTCATGATATCAATGATGCTATATTTTTGAAATAAATGAACTCTACAATCAGGGTGTAAGTGGTAAATACCTTAACACTTTAATAGGAAACACTCCAGACATCCCCTGTTGAGCCTCTTTATAACAACCCTGCTCTTTATTTCATATTTAAATAAGATTTATTACTTAAAATTGAACTTAATAAAACTCAGAAGAATGATAGGTCTTGTGTATTTAGTGCTTATGAACATTACATGACAACATAAAACATAAAATACACGTCTTTATTGAAAACACCTTTTACATGACCACAACATTCCTTCTTAATTAGCATTGCATTGGATAACCTCAGAACATATATAAGAAAAGGGTGAGATAAGAAGACAATTATGGGAATAAACATGGAATAACATGAGGAACACAATACATGTTATTCAATAGACATATCAATAGATCATAAAAGAAACATGAACATGAAGGCTTGATATAGCAATATATTCATTACATGAAAATGTGGTAGCAACATACAAAATGATATTAGACTGTTCCAAGGCTCATTGCACGTGGATTAAAATGAGTAAACTCTCATTAGACAAGAATAAGCATGATTAATCTCTCATTGAACAAAAATTATCATGATTAAACCCTCATTTAACATGACATATCATGATACTAAACATTACCCAATGCATTAGTGCACTATCAAGGCGCACCCTTCGTAATCATTTCATTTTGATGTATAAGTGTGTCAAAGAGATCATAGTAGATGGATTCATTAAACAACATAATTTATTCCAAGAACAAGTAATATGAAATAAATAGATGAATTTTACAAATAAATAATTACATGAGCATAATGGTGAGTACTATGGAAATAGAAATTGGTATGGTATTCACTACAAGAGGATTTTGGAAGGGAAAATCGTGATGCAATTTCGGCAGCATGACGACATCAAATAGAAATTCTTAAAATTGGTTGATGAAATAAAAATGGGTATCTCATAATTTATACATGAAATTATGGTAAGGGGATCATGTAACATAAGATCTAAATATATGAAATTCAATTTAAGATTCATAATATACAAGAAATTATTGAATTAAAATGAGATGAGATAAACCCCTTACGGAATTTTGGCATGGTAACAGGTGTACACGAGAGGGATTAATAAGAGATAAATGGGACTATAATCATTAAAACATAATAAAAGAATTATGGAGTAGGTGAGAAATCATACCTCATCATTTTTAATTGAAAATAAAATTATGTACAATATAAGGAATCTTGAACAAAAATTGAGAAAGGAACGAACCCTTACGGAATTTCGGCATTGTAACGGCTTAGGTAAGGGTCCAAATGGGGGAGGATAAATGATAACTCATTTAATTAACATCAAATAGACTATAGGTAATTTATTATAAATGGATCAGGATATAACCAATTAAAATTAAAAGGGAAAATTTCAAACATGGTTCTTGAATTGAAAGCAGGAAAAGAAGGTGAGAATCCTTTACGAAATTTCAGCACGTTAATGGGTTTATATAAAGAATAATGGATAGATTAATGAGAGTTTAAAGGAGTCACTCCTTATTTATAAATCAAATTGATTTTAATGGGATTATGTATAAACATATCTCCACATATAAAAATTTAAATTAAAGGATGTATAATAAAATAAGTGCCTGATAAAAGAAGTGAGTGGAAGATCCCTTAATTGGATTTGTGATCCCAAAGGCCTGGGAGAGGCTTCTTGGGAGGACTGTAGAGAGTAATATGATAAGGGTGATCGAGCATCAATGATGTTGAGTGAATATAAATGTGAACATGAGTGGGTTTATATAGTAAAGCTGGGGGAATTCTTTATAAATTTGGTTTTTGAAACTACACACTAAAATATTCAAAACCACAACCCATCCCATGGTTATTTCCCATGGTTTCTAGAAAAGGAGAGTGGTATAAATTATTTTATAAATCTATGGGCCGAATATATTAAAATATTTCCCTTTCTTATGTGGTGGTGAGTCATACTTTCAGGAAACTTGTTATAAAATCAAAAAATATTTAATAAGTCTTGGCGGATTCCCTAAAGCGTTTTAAAATAAAACAAAATAAATTATAAAATCAAATTATTTTAAAGTTAAAATATGTATTTGGCCGAATATATATTTTATAGTATTTTATTACATAAAAATTAGGTGATTATGATGTCAAAAAACATATTATATATTTATACAACATTTAATTTTTACCCAAAAATTTGACTGTCTCGGAAAATTATGAAAAAAATCAGCATTGGATAATTTCAACATTATGATTCCAAAAATAATATCCATTTTATCTAAATAACTATCTAAATATGTATATTTTTTAGTTTTAAAATAAAAAATGACATTTATTGAAAATTGATGGGTGCTGAAAAAAAATAGTTTTTAAATATTAATAATAATTACATTTGAAATCATAATAATTATATAATAATTTATATTTAAAAAAATTAATTTAATGGTAATATTTTATTAAAATATTATTTATTTCAAAAATCCCCTAATTCACCAAAATAGATTTCTTAATTGAATTTTAATACTAACCAAAAATACAATTATCCATTCATAATAATTTATAAAGTAACAATAATAGGATGAATGTATATTCATTATTCAATAGAAGAAAATAATTTACATGATAATAACGCTAGGGTCTTCTAACATATCCCATTATTACAACAGCATGTGCCCTAACAGTACGGTTTTTGATGGTGGGGCTTTCACGGGGATGTTCAATTAACATGGTTTGGGTCATTATCTCGATGAGCTTGAACTTCTCCCATAAAAAATTTTGCTTATGCTTAAGTTTTTGGATCTAGGCTTAGGCTTGGTCTAAGGAAAATCCCAGAAATGGTATCTCCCCCATAATATCTGATAAATGGGAATCATATGGCATAACTTTACTGGTAGAGGTCATCACCCTTCTTTCTAAATTGATTTTCCATTTTCATTTCTATTTATAAATAATAATTTTAACAATAAATTTATTATTGATTCCAACAGTACAGCGGTCACATAACAAATTAAAACTGATAGTTACATTTCAACTTATACTTATATATTTTTAATGAATGTGATAGAGTAAAACATACATTTTTAGGAAACTAAATATTATTCAAATGTTTGGGTCGTTAAATTATTCCCCCTTAAGAAATTTCTCCCTCAAATGTTCATTTGACATACTGAGGTGAAAACATGTGAGGGTACTTATCCTTCAAATTTTGAATGAGGTCTTCTGTCTTTCCTCTTAGCATTTCCTTTATATATAAAGGGTTCTTGCATCACAATAGTACCTTAGTGTCACACCCTCTATTTCAAAATTTATTTATTTTATTAATTTACATTGCGTTGGGTAGTTTGGGTTGAAACCCGACATAAGATTTTGAGTTCTTGGTGTTTTGGTCTTGACTACATCTGGCGCAACGCAGTCGAAGCTGCGCGGCCTCGCCTGGGCTGCCATGCGACCATGCCCGGTTCACCGCACGCCTTGCCAATGTTTAATTATTGAAATCATCATTATTATTATTATACTGGATGATAATTTAATAGAGAGTATTATTTTTATTATTATTATTTCCATTGTTGTAACTTGTTATTAATACTTCCCATTTACTCTTAATATTATTATCGTTAGTCTTATTTTATTTTTAGTTTTACTTTTATTTTATTATTTTGTTATCATTATTATTATTATTAGTTTGTTTTGTTTTGTTTTTTTTTAGGTTTCTTTTTATTTATTTATTTTGTTCCCCTTAATTTTTTATTTATTTTTTATTTATTTTTATTTTTTTTATCTCTCTCTTTTTCCCCCTCATTTCCATCGGGTCCCCTCCCCTTTCCCCGCCGGGTGTCGCGCTCCCCTCCCCCCTGAAACCCTAGCTGCGTCGAATCCATTCCCTCCCCCCTTTGGCCGAGCCTTGCCGCGCCGCTCATCCTCGACCGTCGCTCCGTCTCCCCCTCCAGCGAACCCAAAACACCGCCCCCTTTCTTCTCCTGTCCGGCGGCCTCCCCCTCTCGGACAGGTTGAAGCGCAACCCCACACCCCTCTTCCATGGGTGTCGGCTCTCCCCTTCCTATCTCACATCGTCGCCCCTCTTAGCCCGCCGCTCATCTGCGCTGCTCGACTGTCCGCATGCGCCGCTCCCATGTCCGACCATCCCAGTGACTCTCCAATCCGGCGTTGCCCCTATTCCCGTTGCTCTCCATGTCCCGTCGCTCTCCCTGGTCCAGTTCCCTCCTATCAGTTGCGTCCTCCTCCCCTCGTCAAGCGGCTTCGCTGAACCCCAGCACCCTCCCCCGCATGGTCTGTGTCCAGCGCCTCCCTCCCTCTTCTCGTGCCATCCTCTGCTGCCCCCACGAACCCCTGTTGATCAGCCAGCCCCCTTATCCTCAAGTCAATCCTTTTTTTCATTTTCCAGCATGATGCAGCACTGCAACGACTCCCCGGGTCACGACTCCCTTGGCCGCGCCTTCTTCCGGCACGGTTCCAGCCGGCGAGACACCTTCCGACAATATATATCTTGCTTGGATGGATATTCGAACCATTCCTATAGGTGCAAAATATCTCTATTGGTAATCCATTCAATTTGATTAAGTTTTAGAAAGGGGTTTTGGTTTATAATTTGGTTAAATTTTGTTGTAATTAGCTTGATCTTTTGTTGTTAGTTTATTCGAATTGATTGCGGCGATTTTGATGCGCATTTGGAGAATTGCTATGATATTTTAGGTTTTCGACGCTTAGGTAGGTGGTTCCATGTCTTTACATCTTTCAGATAATTTAGTTTGGTTGTTTAATTAATTTAATAGGTTCTATGATTTAATTGCATAATGTGATCCATGTTTACAATGTTCTGGCATGCTCGTCTGAGGAGATTGGATTTCCAAAATAGTAGGTTCTTGTTGTTTATATGTGGGTTGTCATATAAATTATTGGATGTTCTTTAAAAGCTGTGCGAAATGCATTTTAAAAATTGTTTGGTATGCATGCATCATGGAAATTTCACTTTCATTAGAAATGATCATGTTTTCTTCATTTTGAACTTGTTGGGGTAAGTCCAAAAATTGTTTATTCAATTGTTTATATGGTTCAAATGTGGTTTTAGAATATTTGAGTGCGTAATTGATTTTTTTTTAAATGGTCTTTGCACGTAAAAATATGTGTTGTTTTGGTGCAATTTTTTCAATTTGGGTTCTAGGTGATGTTTGGTTGGTGAGAACTTAGTTTTTATGGGTAATTGAGTTGTGTATGTCTAAATGTGGGTTTTTAATGTGTAGCGAATCATTTTAAGAGGTGCAGATGGTTCAGACAATTGTGTAGTTGGGTGAAACTAGTTTTAAGGAAAATTTATTAAGCAAGTGGTTTGAACGACTCCCTTCTTTGTAATTGGGTGTGTTTATTTGTGTCGTCCCTTGTCGTGTTATTAAAATAATGCTTCCTAAGTTTTGAAAATTGTTTATGTTCTTGTTTGAGCGTTTTTTTTAATGGGGTTTTGCGAAACGATTAGGTAACGACAAATATATTTTTGGAAACGTATTTTTGGCGTGCGTGGGTTTTGAAATGTTGTTTGGGTGTGAAAATAGTGACCTGTGTGTAATGCCGGGTTGGGTCTGTGGTATGGGAAAACAATATTCCATGTGAATGTGAAATTTGATTGAGCACAAGGGAAAACCCCGGGTATCTAGGTGGGAGGACTAGAACTAGTGCGCTAATGAGCCGGATGGGTATCGTCCCTGTCTCACTTAGCTGGATTGACGATTGCAACATTAACTAAACATGATATCTGAGGGTCGTGGTCTTCTAAGCCACGTGTTCTGAGGGTCGTGGCCTTCTAAGCCACGTGTTCTGAGGGTCGTGGCCTTCTAAGCCACGTTTCACTGAGACACGAGGTTCTAGGGTCTCACTCGAACTAGACGAACCTTAGGGGATTTTACCCATAGTGCTCTACCATCTTTGGTGTGGTGCCTTCCGTCGGCATATGGAGGACCACTTGGGTGTGAGTGTGTGGGTGTGTGAGTGTGTGTGTGTGTGTGTGGGTGTGTGTGTGTGTGTGTGTGCCCATAACGAACTTTCCTCTTCCTCTTTAAAAATCTTGTTTGTGAAATGAGTTCTTCTAGTGTTTTCCTTTAGATTTTGGCTTGTAAATGTTTCCTTTAAAAGTATTTCGAAAGTATAACTTGAATAATCACATTAAATTGTCCTTTTTATGTTGTGGCATGGAACCTTTTTATTGGGTGACATCCTACTGGGCCTTTAGATCACACCCTACATACACCCTTGGGTGATTGTAGATTCTTATTTCTTGTGTATTCCAGGTTGTGTGTCGTGATCAGTGATGGTGGTTGGTCGTTGGTGGTCTTCTCGTGCAGTTTAACATTTGTGACGTGTGGATGTCACACCTCTCCTGTCGCTTTGAGGTTTGAGTTATAGTTTTAGTCACTTTTGTTGTCATTTATTTCTTGAACATTGGTTCTAGTTGTAAACCTTTAAATTTTGATTTCAGTTTTATGGTCTCTTTGGTTGTCGATTCCAAGTTTTATTTTTATTATCTTGTTAGTGTTTGTTTATACCATTTCGGGTAAACCGTTCCCACAGGTTACTCTTGATACCCGGGCACTTGTGCCAGCCCGTGGGGATCGGGAACGCCCTTCGGGCCTTGCCGCGGACCGGGTCGGGTGGCGACCCGGCCTGGTTCGTGACACTTAGTATATTTCAAAAATAATCTATTTCCTTTACCAAAAAAATACCTAAATCATCTTGGATTATATCAATGGAAGCACCGATAAGTCATTAAAAATGTATTTCGTATATATAATTTTGAAATATCTTCTTGAACTTGTTTTTTATAAAAAACAATCTTACTCATTGATCTTAAAATATTTCAAAATAGGTTTTTGGTATATCATTTTTTGTATTTCCCCAAAGAAAAAAATATATAATTTGATACATATAGGCTACTCGGAGGTCTCCCCCTTTTTTAGCATCCAGAAAATAATTTAGTGCTTCATTATTTTGGAATAAAGAGGATAATTTGAAAATTACATGATGGTACTTACCACACTTATCATGGTAAGGATGTTTATAGTGAAAGATTTTCCAAAATACGGTACTTGATCCATGAAGGAATTGTGAAATTCTAGAGGTATTGGATGCCTCATAAAAAAAATTTCATGTAACTTGGATCTTTGAAAAATTTTCAACGTCATCTGAGCATGACTTCAAGATAATTTTTCCAAGTATTTCTTCAAGAAGAGAGAGAACTTTTATTCATGATCTTCCTCCTTTCATATTTTAACTAAGAAAAATAAAATACAATTAGGTGTTTGAATACATAGCTCATAAGAATGTAAAATTAATACATAGAAGAATAAACATTCATATGAATAGTGAATCCTAACTTGTAATACCCTATGTTTCAATCTAGGTTATCAATGATCTATTTCAAAAAAAAATATTCTAATGGGATTTTTTTATTCCCTTAATAATGTTTTGTACTAATATTATTAATTTACCAATGAATATCCTTCAAGAGTGTTTAACCAAGAGTGAAGTAAGGCTCATTGTCATGAATCAGTTCCTGTTCGAGTCTAGATCAGTGTGGTGATTTCGGGTTTTACCCCAAGATACATATGTTCTAGAGCCACCTCTACTTATTCATATCCAGAAATTGTTGTATTTTAATGAGAAACCACATACTCTATTATCAGAAAAATTTAGGAATTATTTTCTTCTACTTGGTATTTTTATTAAGACTTTTACTATAGTTTTCTAATCCTAAACCGAAAAATAACTAAACCTATCTTCTGATACCAACTATAATAACCCTACCCTTTATTTCATTTTTAAACATGATTTATTACATAAACTTGAACATAATGAGACTCATAATGTAGATAATACAAGTTTATTTGTGGATTAGGAACATTACATAACAAATTAAAACATGAAATATAAATCATTATTGAAAACTTCTTTTACATGAACACAACATTCCTTAATACTTGTTATTTCATGGGATAACCTGAGGACATGCATAGAAAAAGGGTGAGCTATAAATCACAGTAAGGGAATAAAAATGGAATAACATGAGGATGATAATACATGTTAGTCAATAGGCATATCAATAGAGCATAAAAGAAACATTAACATGAAGGCATGATATAGCATGATATTCATAACATGGAAATGTAGAAACAATGTACAACATGATGTTATCATGAGCTGAGGATCATTGCACAAGGATTGGTATGAGTAAACCCTTATTGCACATGAATTAACATGATTAATCCCTCATTGAATTTGATTTATTATGTGTAAACCCTCATTTCACATTATTTATCATGATATTAAACATTACCCAATTCATTGAAGAACTATCAAGGTGCACCCTTCATAATCATTCGTTTTCATATATAAGTGTGCCACATAGATCATACAACACGGATTCATTAAATATCATAATTTATTTCATAAATAAGTAACTTGTATAAATATATGAAATTATCCATTAAATATGTATATGATCATAAAGGTGAATACCATTGATAGAGATATGGGTCTTGTATTCACTATACGATGATTTTGGCCTGGAATATCATGGTGCAATTTCAGCAGCATAACGACATCATATAGAAATTAGTAAAATGGGTTGATTAGAGAAAAATGGGTCTATCATCATTTATACAAGAACTTTATAGTAAGGGGATCATGTAACATAATATCCCAATATATGAAATGGAATTTAAAATGTATAATATAAAATAAATTCTTGAATGGAAACGAGAAGAGAGAAATCCCTTATGGAATTTAGGCATGGTAATGGGTGTACCTAAATGGGATTAATGAGAGAAAAATCTGTAGCTCATCATTCAAAAAAAACAAGAGTTGTATGAGGGAGTTGTGAAAACATACCCCATAATTTCTAATAGAAAATAAAAGGATGTAACGATATAAGAAAACTTGGGAAAAATTGATAAAGGAACCCTTACAGAATTTCGGCATAGTAACAACTTAGGTAATTGTCCAAATATGGGAGGATATATGATACCTCACTGAAATAAAATAAAATTTAATGTAGTTATTTTATTATAAAATTATGAAAATATATCCAATTGAAATTGAAAAAGACAAATTTCAAACATGTTTCTTGAATTGAAAGGTGGAGAGGAATATCTAATTAATTTAAAATAAAATTTATATTAATGGTAGTATTTATAAACAAATATCTACATATACAAATTAAAATTAGAAGACATATCAAAAAAGAAGTGCTTGAGAAAAGAGGAGAGTGGAAGATCTCTTACCTGGATGTGTGATCACGGTGGATTGGGAGAGACTTATATATATCTTAGAGGAACCTTGGGAGAAATTTAGGGAGTAATAGTTAGAGTTTGGTAGAGTTAGAAAGAGCATGAGGGAAGATAAATGGGATCTTGGGTGGGTTTATATAGGAAATGTGGGGGAATTTGTAATTATATTGGTTTTGGACACAACACACTAAAAAATTCCAAACCACAAACCATCCCATGGTTTTTTCCAATGGTTTATGGATAAGTGGAGTTGTATAAATTATTTTATAATTCTAAGGGCTGAATATATAAAAATATTTCCATTTATTTTATGGTGGTGAGTCATACTTTCAAGGAAATTATTTTAAAATCTTAAAGTATTTAATAAATCAATGAGGATTTTGTAAAGCATTATAAAATAAAACAAAAAAAATTATAAAATCAAATTATTTTAAAGTTAAAACATTTTTTCTGAAAATAAATTTTATATTATTTTATTACATCACTATTGGTTCATTACAATGTCTTAAAACACATTATATATTTATGCGGTGTTTAGTTTTTACCCAAAAATTCGAATGTCTCTAAAAATTATGAAAAATTAACCATTGGATAATTTTGACATTCTAATTCCAAAAATAATATCCATTTTATATAAATAATTTTCAATATATGTGAATTTTCACTTTTAAAAAAAATAACATTTATTGTAAATTGATGGGTTTTGAGAAAAATAGTTTTTATACCTTAATAAAAATTACATTTGACTTCATAAAAATTTTATGATCATTTATATTTAAAAAAATTAATTTAATTATAATATTTTATTAAAATGTTAAATATTTAAAAAATCTATTAATTCACCAAAATATATTTCTTAATTGAATTTGAATATTAACTAAAAATTGCTATTTTTATGTTAAGAATAATTTTCAAAGTAACAATAATAAGATGAATGTATATTCATTATTCAGTAAAAAATAATGTTCATAATCATAATTTTAGAATATTTTTACATATCCCTTTATTATACCGGTATACTCCCTAAGAGTAAGGTGTGCAATTGTGGGGCTTTCTGGGGGCCATTCGGTGAACATGGTTTGGTTCGTTATCTTGATAAGATTGAAATTCCCTCATAGATGGTTTTTCTCATGCTTAAGTTGTTGGATCTTGGCTTGGGATTGGTCTAGGGAAAAGATAATAAATACTATCTCCCTCAAGAGCTCTAAAAAGTGGGATTCATATGTCACAATTCTACTAGTAGAGTCCATTGACTCTCCTTTCTGAATTAATTTTCCATTATCATTTCAATTTATAAACATTAATTATAATGTAGAATTTATTATTGATTCCAACATTCCAACAATCACATAAGAGTCAAAAACCAATATTTATATTTCAATTTGTACTTATATAGTTTTAATGAATGTGACATAGTAAAACAAAAAATTTTAGGATAAACAATATTATTCAAAATGTCATGTTCTTATAGTCTTTGTACCTATATTGACGACATGTTGGACAACTAAATAACAACTCATTTTCACAATAATATAAGTTGCAATTATTTTTCTAACATCTTTCATTTTTCATGTAATATTTGTAAATATTATATGGAATATTTTTTAGACCAGGCACATAGAAAACATGTGATTTTGAGGCCTGGGGTTCCTAGAATAAATGTTCTGAAATATATTAAATTTATTAAATAGAACGCAAATAAAATTTTCCATAAAAGGTGGAATAACTCTTAGATGGATTTCTAGATTTTAAATCAGAGGGCGTAGTAGAGTTCAGAATGGAGGTTTTACTCTATCCACAACTTAACTATGGTTGGCATGGGTCATTTGGGAAAAATTTATCGTAGGTGAAAATTTAATAAAATAAATTAACTTTAGAATCAATTTTAATTTGTTCTGCATAGTGACATGATTCTATTTAAATATACAGCTATGGAAATCAACTCTATTTTGGTCGCTAAACCCTGGAGACATAGATGTCGTTGGAGGAGACCATTCTTCATGGATGGTAATTGATCAAGAATATATCATGGATTGTAACACTAGTAGAGTTGGAGGATCTCATCAATGATGGAAACGTATCTATTCCTCATCAACGATTGAAAAGAACTCTTGGTAGGATTTTTTATAATGTAATTTTCATCTTTTTATTAACCCGAACGAACACGGATCAATTCAATGAACATGAATTGAATGTGAATAGTCGGTAGATTCAAAATTGATGGAATTTTTCTTTGATTTGTTGATTTATCCCTCTTCATTCATTCTTTCTATGATAATGAATTGATGCCAAATGAACAACGAAAGAGGTTCATTCTTCAATTATGTTTGTTTGGGTTTCTTCATCTATTATTTGTAAATTCTTCATGGTCACTTTCTTTTGGACCACGGTTCAATGAATACATAGTATTAGATCATTGTGTGACCATTATTTGGTGCAACAGATCAATACCACATGCACAGTTCATGATCAGCGATGTGATCAAGGTGTGATGATGGAATCTGAATGGATTTGTGGTACTCATTTGAAATTGACCATAATGAGAATCCAATACTGCCTAAGAAAATAAAAAAGAATAAGTTATAAAAGAAATTAAAATATATTTTATTTGAATAAATTTTAGAGTTTTACCCCTGCATCATTGGTATTAAAAATTGTCTGCCATCTATAATTTTTTTTGTTAAAAAATTTGAGAAGGCATGTCACTATTTCACCATCTTTCTCTGATTCTATTTATTTTTCTTCTGTAGTGGTGACATAAGGGCTAATGAATCCAAATTTCTATTCATGGGGAAATCCCTTAAAAAATTCATATATATGACTGTGAAAAATATGAAATGAATTTAGTCATAATTATCATTGCATATCAATGTTTGGAAAATCAAATCATGATACCATACATCATGTATACATTTAGAATTTAGCCACCTAGCCAATCATTCTCCAAGATTTGACTTACATTGTCACCATTAATGAAATCATGATCTTCTCCTTTTTACATATTTTCATTAAAAATAATTGTGTGAACCACACCTTCTTCAAACATCGTATTCACATGAGCCTGCAATGATAAAAATGAGGATATAGAATGGGTAGTTTTAAGGTTCTTATAGTTTAACGTTTCGATTGGTCAGTTGATTCTTGAGATGGTTTGGATCCATTATTTAGTTTCACCCCCTTCCCTATGTCCATATGTAATAAAATACGTCGGCTTAGACCTTTTTCTATTAAATGTTAAAGTGTGGTCTTGAAAAATAAATAGAGAATGAATAGCTCCTTGTGAAAATGTTTTTTAACTAGGTGTGATGGCCATGTGATGAATGTTCCAAGAGTTTGTTTGAGATTATGAATATCTATAAAATCAATTGGAACAGGTATATCGGTGCATGGAACATGGGTTACATTAATCAACACTTTAACATGACTTGTTGGAAGGGGTCTATTATGTAGAATGGCATTATGGATATTGAACACTATAGGCCTCACCACAATGTGATGAGTGGGTGCTGATATATATAAATCACAATAATTTTCACCTTGTACAATATTAGTATAGGAAAGTTATCAGTGTCTATCTTATTCAAAATTCACTAAAACAATTATTAGAACATTGATTTCCTGAGATAAGATAGGTTTTTGAGGGGAATGGCTCTCCTCAAAGTTGGTGGGGGTGGGATGGGGAGGGATCTTAACACAAAGGATGTTCTTTATTTTTTTCATCACTTTTCCCATATTCCATCAAATTTTCCATGAACTCTCTATGAGATTGAATGTGTTATTCAAGGATAGTTATTATTTCTCTCATCATTTTTATTTCGTCACTTTGATCCTCCTATTGTTTTTTTCTCAAAAACGTATTTGCAGTTTCACCCAAAACCCCACACCTCTGATGGGGCCAAATGGTTCTAGCTACTTCGAAGCAACCAAAAGTATGTCTGCATCTTATTTGGGTGTTTTTGATTCATATGACTATGTCAGATATAAAATATATGAAAATAAGTAATCATTATTATTTAATATCGACTTAAAGAAAGGATATATATATATATATTATGTCATACTTACACATGTTTCCCACAATTTTATGTGTTTTCATCTATTAGAATCCCATATTTATTTACACATGACTGATTCCCTAGAACATTTCATGGGATAAAAGTGACTTTGGATTTGGATTCATCAATCTATATATAAATAGAGGAATATAGTTATGGTATTTCTTTATGTCACATTAAATTATTATGGCAGATGTAAATTATGTATCAATTTTTTTCAAGTGAAGCATACCTCATTATTGTTTTACGATAGAGGTATGCTAGTTTTGCTATTTGTTCCTTATTTTTAGCACTCATTTGATTTTTTATAAATAAAAAAGTATCAATCAAATCAATGAATACATGTATCGTTGAACAACATATAACAAAACACAATGTACCCGAAAAGAATGTTCCACATGATGGCTAGTAAACACATCCCACGCTCCTTAGGTTATTAGTTGTTCATAAAAAGGTTGATGGTGGGGGATTATTTTCCCTTCATAATCATTAAGATAACATTTTGATAAAATTGTGTGAAAGACCCTATGAATCCTTCCAAAAACCCTTACTACATATTCCTTGTGCAATTCATCCATTATAAATTCACTCTACAATGGATGATAAAGAGTAACCTAATGTTTCGTTATTTTATTTTTTAAGTAAATTAAAGAAATGATATCCTAATATTATCATAATATCTCTCTACATCAGTTTCTTAATCCCAGTGAAAACATAGTGCCATGAATGTACACGAATTGGAATTCGTTTCTGAGTGATGATTCCAACGTAACTACTGATCATGTCCTTTTGGGGATTAACATGATGGCCACTCTTATTCCATCTAACCTCGTATTTTATTCCTTTCACTTTTTACATAAGGATTTTTTATAACACTGTCAAACTACGGTGAACCTATTTTTTCTATGCCACTAGTTTTTTGTTTCCTACCATTTCCTCTATTTCAAAATAATCAATATGTTCCTCCGAAGAGCTATCATATTCATGTGTTGATGGTGGTTGTACAATTTCACTTGGAGAAGCATCAACAGTAGTTTGAGAAACATGTTGGTCCTCTCCACTATGAGCAGCAGCATGTTGAGAGACTTGTTATGCCTTGGGATTTGGATATTAATCATGTTTAGAATACATTATCTATAGAAGTGGTTTAACATTTAATTTAGATTACATAAAAGTAGAAATGAATAGATAATAACATAAGGTAACATGGTGTATATTACAAAAAATATATATCTTGATTATTAAAATCTATTTTTTCAAGGATGAAGGGATTTGAACCCTCTATCGACTATCCAAATATCTTCATTATGTTTTCATATGATATAAAAACATCGTATACACCAGAAGAATGTAGAAATGAATACAATGTCCCAATGGAAGTGTCATCCTTTAATGAATGTTCGTCTGACCCTTCTGTGGTTTTGGTTAATAACTGAACAATTGAACATGTTTTGTTTGTGGTAACTTCAATATAAAATACTTGTCATACATGTGATGCCATTATAAATGGATCGTATTTTTGACCTTCCATACTAAAATAAACTTTTAGGAATCCCAACTCATCTATTTTAACATCACTACTATTATCAATCCACTATCATTGAAAATAGTCACTTGAAAGTTCATGTAATCCATCTCCCACATTAGTTTGATGATGCTAAATTATATTATTTTTTCATAAATTTGAATTTTTTCCTTTTCCCTAGAAACATTCATCGCTTCAGCCACAAGTATAACTCCACTATTCTATATGGTATTTTCTTCATCAAGTTTATTAGTATAGAATGTATAACCTTTAATTAATTAAGCATTACAAGATAATACATACACACTTGGTCCTCCAGTTATCCATTGAAGTAATTTTGAAATGGAGTCTGTATTTCCATCTAACTCCTTAAATAAATGGTCCCAAAACCATCCTATAAACTATCAATTATGTATATTAGATATCCATTCTTTGGCCCTTTATGGATTCAAATGTCTAAGAATTTCGTTTTGGGTTTCAACATATGGGTAAACATCCAAATTGTTATTCAATATGTAAAGGTTTTCTAGCTTCCGAGCTATAATATTGATTATGAAAACCTCTCTCCCCAAAATCCCTTCACCCCTAAGCTTCCTAGTGTGATGATATTTCGGTAGACTAGTGATTTATACACTATACAATCATTCGGTGCAAAAATCAATTGCTTCCTCAATAATATATCACTCTCCAATACAAACCTCTAGGCAACATTGATTTTTAATATACACTTTCAAAATCATCATATACAATTAAATGGGGTACATATATCTATAGTGCACAAGACCACAAAGTCAAATCTGTCTCACCAAGAGGACTATCAAATGAACCATCATATCAAAGAATTTTGGTGTGATGAACATTTCCAATTCACATAATATGACGACAATTTCTCTTTCTATAAATGGAAATTTTGTCAGGTATATAACTTTGTTTCATATACCTATGAAGAAGAAACATATCTTAGTTAATGTATAATAGAAATTCTTTGGAAAAATTCAATGTAAAGCTCTTGTAATTAGATCTTCCATCAAAATGTAGCAATCATGTGATTTCAAACCCTTTAACTTTAAATCGGTCATTGACATGATGTTCCTGATATTCTATGAATACCCATATAAATCCATTACATCATTCATGAAGTTGAAAAACTAATATCCATCCTACCTGGAAAGAGTGTAAGCAGCTGGAGAATGAAATGTTTGTTTTTCACCCATCACTGGCACCAACTCTTCTCGTATTCCCATGTCAACCATTTCGAACATAAAATTAATTACATCCTTGGTTTTACCAAGTTCATTCAGCATTGTTCGGATGACATTGTCCCATACATTTTTTTAAACATGTATAACATCAAGAACATGTATATTGTATATACAATTCTAATATCGTAATTCAAAAAAAAAACTAATCTCTTCTTACAGCAGGTTTTCCTAAGGTTTTTCGAAAATGGTTGAACAAAATAAACATCCACATATTGTACTTTCTCAAATAGTTGATCACTTTTTAGTAGAGATAGTGTTGTACATTCATATGGACTTCCATCTAATTATGTTGTCTAGGATTGGTACTTATGTCATCAGGGTATAAATTTGTGATGTCTTAGCAACACATTTTTCGTTGAATGTTTCAACTTAATTGACTGTTTACCTTGTTTGCAGGTAGGACACCCATGACTTCTTTTAATGTTTTATCTAGAAAAATTTCCATAAGTATTAAATTCAATTATCATCCTATACAACATGGCTCTCAATGTGAAATCTTCATTTCTATAAGCAGTATATAATGTAACCCCTAAATCACACAATAATTTCAAATCCTCAATAAAAGGAGCCCAATAAACGTCAATATCATTACTTGGTTATTTCAGTCCTGATATAATAATATATAGCATGATGTGTTTTTGTTTCATTAATAATGATGATAGAATGTTATAATTTACCAACACAACTGATCATGTAATTTGAGTGCTTCTTTAAAAACAAAATAGATTCACTCCATCTGTATATAATGCAGGACAATCGTTTCTTGGTTCATTTCCTAAATCAGGATACTAATGATTGATTATATTCCTTTGAGGATAGTCTTCCATGTGACATTGTTTCCCATATTTATTTCTTATATCATTGGGATGCGTCAATTTCCTTGTGGTCTCCTCGCTTCCATATAAGAACCTAAACCTTGGATTGATTAGAATGTAATATAGAACTTTCATAGAACCAGATTCATCGTTATTGTATCGAGAAGAACCACATATTGGGCATTAATTAAGTGAGTTGTGGTCCTTAAAAAAATATATAGTTATTCGAGGAGACATGTATTCGTTCAGAGATCATACCCATCAATTGTTGCATTCGTTTGTCATTTTATCTCAGCTCAGGATCTCATTATCTTCTAGGATCATGTCATTAAATAGAGTTAGCAATTCTATAAAACTAGCATCACTCCATCCATTGACTACTTTTAAATTATATATATTTATTATAGCTAAAAATACTATATATTTAGTGAAACCATCATAAAATGGAATATTTTCACAACTCTTTAACTGCTCAAACAATTTTGGGAAATCAAGATGTTCATCTTCAACTATCCATGTCATTTACTCAATACAGTCTTCATCATCATTCAAATATGTAATCACTCCCTCAAAATGGTCTTCTTCATTTTCCACACTTAATCATATCAGATGATCCATAAGCTGAACTGTTATCCCAGGAACTAGCTCCATTAGATTTTTCCCCGTTTTTATTACAACATTTATAACATTGATCTATTCTGTGACAGATCAAGTGTTCTTCCAACTCCTCTAGACTAACTTGTCTTTATTAAAAACAACGTAAACATGCCCAAAGGATTTGAGAAGGGCCATATGCATGTTCTTTTTCTATCTTGATAAACTCTTTCACGCCATCTTCATACTCTCTTGTCAAATGATTGGCATCTATCCAGTATTTATTCATATCCATATTATTTGATTCAGTGATATTATTATTTAACAAAATAAATACACAAAATATTGATATAATGTAATGGTTTTCTTAATTCTATAAAAATATACACTTAAAAGATTATGAAAACCCTACATTTCAAATGTACTTTAAAAACTATTTAAAAAATCACACTTGAAATCCCATTAAAACCCCAACAATTTACACAAATTCCTCTTTAAAAAAACACACCCTTTTTAAAATAAATCAATCAGTTCCACACACTCTTTCACAAAATCACCGTTACTCTTTTTAAAACATTCAAGACAAATTCATGACCTAACAATATCAATCGTTTAAAATGAGTTACATCCCTCTAAGAAACATTTCAAAACACTTGAATCATTTTAAAAGAGCTAGCTAGGAATTTTATCAATGACATAGATCCCAATAGAGATAGTTTATAAAAGATACATAGAAAACAATTAACTTCATCCCAAATAAATCAGTGTTGTATGATTCCATCACATTATTCCAATGGTAGGTTTAATAATAATAATTTCCATAAGCATTTCATATTGTGCTCCCCACTATTGGATATCCCTTATTCATGATTCCATTGTCCATTTATATTAATTATCATTCACCATAACACTAGAGTCCCAATGAATATGTTCCATAGTCAGTGACCACACTCAAACCATGAAACACTCGTGTTCGAGTTTACTATAGACACTGAATTATCCCAAGGATCCTTTGGTCGTACCAAATCAATTGGTTGTATACACCATGAAAAATGTATATGTCTCTCACATGAAGTATTATTACTTCCTTCCTTTATAAATACACCAACAAAAATATATAAGTATAAACCCATTTCATAATTAAAAATTTATCAAGTGTCATTCCTTTCACACAAATAATTTTCTTATGCCCCTCATCAGTATAAGAAACTATGTTTATTTCCTAACCCTTCAAAGTTCATCTTGTATCAAGTCAAAATAGGAAAAGAAATATGATACTAAACTAATAGATGGTATTATTTTCCATAGTCTAATTTGTAAAATATTCAAAAAATACTTTATAAATGACATTACAAAGGCTAATAATTCTAAAATTATTAACTGAACTGATATCAGTAACCTCTAGAATAAAATTGATGAGAGTATCATTATAAGTATCAATATAATTATTACCTCTCCAAAACTCATTCATGAGGTTAACAACATCATGTCCAAAAATAGTCTAGAAAATTTCCAAGAAAATTTCATAAGTAAAAACTATGTTTGGAACCTTTTATGGATGCATCAACCTAAATGTCATGACCACTTCATAACATTGGATATCAATAGTTAATAATTCATTCATATAATTTTTTAATGTTTTAATACAATAATAATTTATATATTTAGATATACAATTATGCTAAGAAGAAAATATGATTTGATAATCACTTGAATTATATCATTTTTTTCTTTGAATGGATTCACCATAATGTTCTTGCGAGTGGAATTATTCATTACATGTGTTGTTATGGTTATATTACTAGGGTTTTTAGAAAGTGTCTCAAGTAGCTCTGGATAGGTAGGGCTAACAACAGTTATTTTTCCCTTATAACTCAATTAATTCCTTAATAAAAATATCAATGAATTTCCCTAAGAAGTGGGATTTTAATCCAAAAAACATAAATTTTATGTGGCATGCTTATTACATTTATGTCATGCCTTTATCCTTTATTTCTCATTTTCCTTTGTGGGAGGTATTTTCAAAACCATTAGGTAACAAAAACTAGAAGGCAAAGATCTAATGTAGTGGCTTAGTTGTAGCTTTACTTATATGTTATTGTACATTAGTTTTGGGGATTTTTTTTCAATTTAGGTATGTTCTATAAGTTCTTCTTCTATGTGCATGATTTGAGGGTTTAATTTATGTTTTGGGGGATTAACATTATGATTTTTGATTTGTACCAAATACAACTAGTGGGATCAGTTCTTTATTATTCTACTATCATTTACCGAAAAGTGGTATTAATCCTTTATTACATAACATATGGTGATTATTTTATAAATACTCGATCTAATATCTTGGTTTCTAGACTACTATATTTCCTCTTCTGAAGTGGATTTCTATGATTTAGTGGAATCGCACTAGTAACAAAGTGGTGGTTCCGTTGAAATTGGTAAGGTTTGGATTGATATTCAATGGTGGAGGATTAAGACTTTGGGGGAAATGTCTTTCCAAATCTTCAAGAGTTTAAAATTTGGATTTATTTTGAATTAGTCAAAATTGAGGTGTTCTATAGAATGTGAAACAATGAGATGAAAGCATTAGAAATTTTTTTAAAAGGTGTGTCCAAGAGAATCTGGATCCAAAAGGGAAGAAGGAAATGCCTAAACAATTTTGATCATTAAAGGTGGATGTAATGTAGAGGGAGGGATCAAAAAGTATGATTGTATGAGTTTTTTGTGAAATAGTGGTTCTCGGTGAGAATGTATAAATACCTAGAAAGAGAAGCATTTTGATGCATATCTAGGGAGATCAGATTGATTCCTATTAAATGTGGGGATGTAATCCCATACTAGGGAGAGAATATAAATGTATAGAAAGTACATTTCATAGGTACCACAAAAGTAACTGGGGTTATCATGATAAATGAAATGGAGGAGATCAAAATAAATCATGGAGTCAACCACATAAAATTTGAATGACATAAGAAACTATTCATCTCACCTCTGAACACCCTTTACTGAAACAACCTCGTGTTACCCATGTATAAAACATTACAAAAGAAAATCAAACCACTTTGTATAAACCTCAAAATCCAATTATAATATAGGGAAAAAATTTCCAAATCAAAAACACTTTTTATAAAGTTCTAACCAGGCCTTTGAGAATCAATTGATAACCAAAACATGAAAAAAAATTAAGAATTTTCCAAATGATCCAAAAATGTTTCACCCAAGTTTAACACATAAAATCTTTTTTTGGAGGCCAAACACGATTCAAAAAGTAATGAAAAACTCCTTTAAATCATAAATGAATTAAATTCCTACATAAATATATCAAACATACATAACAGGGTGTCCAAAAATCATATAAGATATCATTACATATTACTAAATCAAATTAATATATAATATTCATAAAATGATAAAAAAAATAACACCAAAGTTCAATAATAATCAAATCCCCTTAAAAAATAAACCATCATGAAATTCATTTAGTGCACAAACAAAGACAGCAATTTTGTTTTCAAAAACAAAGCAACATGCAATTCATTTTGTACGCTAATAAGGACCACCAACAGCCATGATTTTCAGCGGGGTGTTTAGCCCATATAATTCACAACACCACCATAAAACCAAGATAAAGAGTAGAAAACTCACTGCATTGGTGTCATTCAATGTGCAATGGAGGTGCATTCGTGGTGGATGAGAGGCACACGATGGAGGAGTCCATCGGCGGAGGAGAGGTTCCTGATAGAGGAGAGGTGCACGATGGTGGAGAGGCGCACATAAGAGGTGTGGCGCGCGGTGGAGGTGTGGCATGCGGTGGAGGTGTGGCATGTGACAGAGGAGAGGTGCACGATGTTCTTGTTCAAAAAAAAGGAGCAGTGCATGATAGAGGTGTGTCTCATGAGAGAGGATAGGCAGCAGGAGAGGAGGAGGTGGTGGGACGACATCGATAGGGTTATGTGAGAGCTTGAGGGGTGTAAGGAAGGAGGAGGAAGTTGGGGTTTTTTTTATAAAACTTGGTGAATCTTTTATCTATGCTAACTAAAAAGCACTAATAAAGGTATATTTCATCATTTCTAAAATAGAATGGTTTGATAAAGATATGCCTTTATAAGCACTATAAAAGTGCTGATAAAGGACGTCTTTATAAGTGCTAAAAATTTAGCGATGATAAAGACGTCCATTATCAGCGCTAAAAACCACGGATAAATATATAATGTTAATAATTATTTATATTATTATATATATAAATAAAATTTTATACATGATAAATATATATTTATATTTATAAAATTATAATTTAAATAATAATAAAATTATAATAAATAAACTTATTATATTTATAATCTTGGGAAAATATATAATAAATATATTAATTATATATATTTATATGATTATAGATGTATATTACTATATTTATTTTAATTTTCTAATTATTTATATGAATATTTATATTAATAATTATAATCATAATTGAATATATATATATATTTATTTAAAATATTATAAAATTATACCAAATTAATATTTCTAATATCTATAATTTTAGTGATATTTATTATAATATTATAATAAATAAATGATTTATAGTTGTAATTATAAATATATTTATAAATAATTATAAATTTATAAAAAAATATATTTATAATTTTATTAATATATATTTTTTATATATTTTTTATACTTTTATAATAGTTAAATATATCTACATTTATTTATAACTATATTTATAACTATTTGTATTTATTTATAGATATTGGTATATAAACATATATAATTAATTTATTTACTATAATTTTGTAATTAATTAAATATATCTATATTTGTTTAAGAATTATAATTATAAATTTTTTTATTTTTTTATAAATTTTTTTATACAAATATATTTATTTCATTATATATTTATAACATTATAAGTGTTATAATAAATATATTTATTATAATTTTATAATTTTTTAAATATATATATATTTATTTAATTATTTATAGTTATAATTACAACTATAAATAAATATATTTATAATTTTTTGTATGTATTTATAAATATATTTATACATATACATATTTATAAAATAATAATATATGTATTTATTGTAATTTAATAATTATTAAATATATATATATATATAGTTATAATTATAATTACAAATAAATATATTTTAAAGTATTTATATATTATTAAAATTTATTAGTTATAAATATAATAAAAGTATTTATTCCTTAAATATATTTAATGTAATTTTATAAGTATTGAGAGTATAATATAGTATATGGGTAACATGAATTAATCATATACACCTAGTAAAATATACACAATAAAAAAACTATCCATTAATAGAAAACATGAATAAAAAGAAGAGTGTAATGTATAAATGAACATTCATGACAATACATAACATACATGCATGCATGATAAATATATTAATTGACCAAATTCATTAAAAACACGTATATATTTAATTATAATCTTATACATTTATTAAAACATTATATATATTTATATTTGAATTATTAAAAAATATATATAAATTATAAAAATTTGTTTTTTTATTTAATATATACAAATAAAAAATATTTTTCAATATAAATATAATAATTGTATATACTTTTTAAAAAACAATTATCATCTCTTTTTGCTATAGTTGATAAAGGCCCCCCTTTATTAGCGTTCTCTTCTTAGCACTGATAAAACGATGTGCTTCCCTTGTCCCGTTTTATGGTAGTGTATAATGACCCAATCTAAAAATAGATTAATTAGTTCACTACTACCTCAATAGTGTACATAGATTCCCTAGGACTTGTGCCTATCACTTACTGTATTTGTTTAATATGTGGGGCATAATTTTCCCACATTGATTAAATAGATAAGTTATAATCAAAATATCCTATGAACAGACATGAAACATTTATATGCCATAAATTATCAAGAAAAATAAACAATACTTTCTTCTATAATTGAATAAAAATATACAAGAAACACCAACATCACTATACAAATGCAGTCATAAACAATAAACCATATCCATATGTAAATAGACAACAAAACAAATGTGAAAGTACACTAAAAAACATAACTAAAATGGATGTGTTATATTCTATGACCTGATCTCTATCCAAACATATCCTTCATTATCAAAATCACCCAACAGAAAAACCAATTTCTATGCCACTAAATAGCAATTGGGCCACAATCATCTAACATCAAACCATATACTTGTTGAACCAAAAATGTATTTTGAGGTACTAAATATCCACCACCATGTCCATACAAGGTGTGAAAATAAAAGAAAATAATGGAACCCCAGTGGTTTCTCAATAAAACATTTAATAAGAATATTCTATCCCTAGAAGCTCATTTATATCCTTAATCAGAAATAGAAAACATACATAAATGAAATTGAACATGGAAGATTGTATAGTGATAAAATAAAAAGGAAATAGTAAGAACATTATAAAAATACTCACAGTGGTAGCACCTAAGGAGTTGGTTTCATGGTGGAGGTGTGTTTGTAGAGGAAAAGGGAATCACAATAAAGGTAGGGTTCAACAGTAGAGGTGGGGTACGCAGAGGAGGTGGGTTCATGTCAAAAGAAGGGTTCAGGGACGAGGTGGGCTTCGGCATGTGGAAGAGGTAATTTTCCTGGCATAGGTGACACTAATGGAAATTTCACATATCCCAATGGTTTCAAACCATTGGGGAAGGGCGTGAAACCGTTCGGATAGTCTATCCCAACGGCTTCCAAAACCATTGGTGTGTTATCCATTTTCGTAGCTCTATGACAGTTGTTCATAAGAAACTGTTCGTATAGGATGTATGAATGTAATCTATGCCAACAGTTTAAGTAAAACTGTTGGTATATGTGTGTACCAACGGTTATGAAACTATTGGTATAAATTTTGTTCAGTATCTAACCTATTCCAATGGTTCAATGAATCTTTTGGAATACATGTATACCAACAGTTTTTTGAACCGTTGGTATACATGAAGTATATGTTTTTTCCAACAGTTTCATAAACCTTTGGGATATATGTTGTCCACTAAAATCATTAATAATGTTTCTTTGAAACCTTTTGTATATAGTTTCTTCCACTCAAAGCTCCTAGTAGCCTGCATCCCTCCCAGCCTGCCTGCATCCCTCCCAGCAGCCTGCATACGCCTGCATCTGTCCCAGCAGCCTACATCCCACCCAACAGCCTTCCTACATCCCTCCCAACAACCTGCCTGCATCTCTCCTAGAAACCTACATCTTCCTACATCCCTCCCCGCAGCCTTCTTGCAACCCTCCTAGCAGCATGCCTGCTACCCTCGGTAATTACTGCCAATAAACCATAGCATCCTGCATCTCTCTGCAATTACCACTGTAAATACACCCCAGATTTCAAAATATATCCAATATATACCCCACTAATATATGTATCTATATTAAGCCCTATACAATTAATTTGAACTGCTATATCAATTCAGATATATGTAACTACTTATGAATTTCAAATGCACAATTACCACATGAAAAATAATAGACATAGAATAAGTATATAGTATTTTTACATGGATTGATCCCATTGTGGGTATTTAATCCTTGGTGCATTTGGTTAATGTTGGAGACTCTTATATCCACTATATCACATAGGTGAATACAAGTGGTTTATCTCCCAAAAATACATTACTATCTTCTGATAGTTTTACAATATTCTGATTAATTTACAGTCTCTCAATTGCGCTCTTTATACTGGATATACCCAGTTTATAATGTATTCTTCCTAAAAACTCTTGAACACTATTTTCATACACAAAAGAATATGTGCATAATATACAACAAGTAACACAATACACCACTAACAAGTATACTTGTATAATACATATAGAATTATGTATGAATTCAATTCATCCAACACATAATTCAAACACAAATCTGAATACCTCCAATTCTATATTTAATTACCCACTACACACATACCTAATTAACACATAATTCATAAGGTAGTTATTACAAGTATACACAAACAATAAGTATACCCATACACCATTAACACATAATTTATAATATAAATAAATACATAAAGAATTCAATTCAAAATTCAGGGGGTTTGGGGGTTGTTCAGGGGTTTGGGGTGGCTGTCTAAGGGGGGTGGGGGTGTCTGGGGGATTGGGGTGTTTGGGGGGTGGGGGATGTCCAGGGTGGTGGGGGGCTATCCATGGGGGGGCTTTCAATGGTGTAGGGGGGCTATCCATGGGGGTGTCAAGGGGTGGGGTGGTGTTCGGGTGGTGGGGGGGGCTGTCCAGGGGGTGGGGTGGTTTCTAGGGGTGGGGGTTGTCCCGGGTGGTGGGAGGGGGGGTTGTCCATGGGGGTGTCCCAGGGGTGGGGTGGTGTCCAGGGGGGGGTGTCGAGGGGGGTGGGGTAGTATCGAGGGGGTTGGGGGGCTTTCCAGGGGTGGGGGTGTCCAGGGGGTGGGGGTTTTCAGGGGTGGGGTGCTGACCAGGGGGTGGGGGCGTTCAAGGGGTTGGGGGAAATCCACGGTGGGTGGGGTGGTGTCCACGGGGGTGGTGGTTTTCTAGGGGGTGGGGGCAGTCCACGGGGTGGGGGCGGTCCACGGGGGGGTGGAGGGGCTGTCTAGGGGGTCGGGGTGTCCAGGGGGGTGGGTGGGGCTATCTATGGGGGTGGGGGCTTTCCAAGGGGGTAGGGGTGTTCATGGGGGTAGGTGGGTCTATTCATGGGGGTATGGGGTGTCCAAGGGGTGGGCGGGTTGTCCATGGGGGGTAGGGGTGTTTAGGGGGTGGGCAGGCTATCCATGGGGGTGGGTCTTGTCCACGGGGGGAGGGGCTATCCAGTGGGTGGGAGGGGCTCTCCAAGGGGGTGAGAGGGGTTGTTCAGGGGGTAAGGTATGTCCAGGGGGTGGGCGGGGCTTTACAGGGGTGTGGGGTGTCCAGGGGATGGGCGGGGCTGTCCAGGGGGTACGGGGTGTCCAGGGGGTTGGAGGGTTGTCCACAGGTGGAGGGGATGTCCAGGGGGTGGGTGGGATATCCATGGGGGTGGAGGGGATGTTCAGGGGGATAAGGGGTGTCTAGGGGTGCTACCTGAGGGCCTCCCTCCCCATTAACTATGGGTGGGTGATGTATCTAAAACTCTATCTAGGTATCATACATCGAATTCGGACAGGACATTGAATTCTGACAGGACTGTGAACTATCGTGGGGTGTCGTCTTGGAGAAGGGCCAAATCACAGCATTACCACGACGTGACCATAACGCGATTGCGGCTTGACCACGATGTGACCGCAGATTGATTGTGGCTTAACCGCGGCATGACCGCGATGTGTTGGCTCGGTCCAGCGACATTCGCGGGGAAGCATCTTCCATCTAGGAGAAAAGGGTGTGGGAGGAGGTGGGGCAGCATTCTGATCATCCAGGCATTGTGGGGCTATCCAATGGGGGATGGGGTGGTGTCCATAGGGTTGGCGGCTGTCCAGGGGGTCAGGAATGCCTAGGGGGTGGGGGTGGTCTACGGGGGTGTTAGGGGTTTCCAGGGGGTCGGGGTGTCTAGGGGGTGGGCGGGGCTATCCACAGGGGTGGAGGGATATCCAAGGGGAGTAGGGGTGTCCATGATGGGGGGGGTGTTTAGGGGGTACGAGGTGTCTAGTGGGTGGGCAGCTTATCCACAGGGGGTAGGGGTGTCTAGGGGTGGGTGGGCTGGCACGTGGGTGGGGTACTGTCCATGGAGGGGGGCTATTTAGGGGGGTACGGGGTGTCCATGGGGGTGGGTGGGTTATCCACAGGGGGGTAGGGCTGTCCAGGGGGTGGGTGGGCTACCACGGGGGTGGGGGACTGTCCACGGGGGGGGGGGGGGGGGGGGGGTTATCTAGGGGTGTGTGGGGTTGTCCAGGGGTCTGTGTGGGGCTGTACAGGGGGGTATGGGGTGTCCAGGGGGTGGGTAGGTCTGTTGAGGGGGGGGTACGGGGTGTCCAGGGGTTGGGTGGGGCTATCTAGGGGGTATGGGGTGTCCAGGGGGTGGGGAGATGTCCACAGGGGGAGGTGCTGTCCTGGAGGGTGGGTGGGCTATCCACAGGGGTGGCGGGGATGTCCAGGGGGTACGGTGTGTTCAGGGGGGATACCTGAGGGCCTCCATCCCCATTAACTATGGGTGATTAATTTACCTAAAACTCTATCTAGGTATCATACATCAAATTCCAACATGACAACAAACCGCCATGGTGTTTCGTCCTAAATCAGGGCCAAATCATGGAATTATCGCAGCGTGACTGTGGCATGACCGCAGCTTGACCACAGCGTGTCCGCGGCGTGTTGTCCCGGTATAGCGACATATGCAGGGCAGCATATTATGGCCAGGAGGGAAGGGAGTGGGAGGAGGTGGGGAAACATTCCAGTCGTTTAGGGGTTGGGGGTTGTCCAAGGGAGGTGGGGGTGGTGTCCATGGGGGTGGGGGAAATCTATGGGACTGGGGGTTGTCCAGGGGGCTGGGGCAGTCCGCGGGGGTTCCAGGGCTGTCCAGGGGGTCGAGGGTGTCCAGGGGTGGGCAAGGATTTCCACGGGGGTGGGTTCTATCTATGGAGGGTAGGGGGTGTCCACGGGGGTGGGCGAGGCTGTTTAGGGGGGGGGGGGGGGTACGGGGTGTCTCGGGGGTGGGTGGGTTGTCGCCAAGGGTAGGGGTGTCTAGGGTGGTGGGAAGGTTGTCCACGGGGGTGGGGGATATCCACGAGGGAGGGGCTATCCAGGGGGTGGTTGGGGCTATCCAGGGGGTGGGTGGGGCTGCCTAGGGGGTATAGGGTGTCCAGAGGGGTGGGGCGGGGCTTTCTAGGGGGTACGGGGTGTCCGGGGGGTGGGGGCTATCCACAGGGGGAGGGGATGTCCAGGTGGTGGGAAAGCAGTCCATGAGGGTGGCGGGGCTGTCCTGGGGGTACGTGGTGTCCAGGGCGTTACCTGAGGGCCTCCCTCCCTATTAATTATAGTATTGTAATGTATCTAAAACTCTGACTAGGTATCATACATCGAATTCCGACAGGATTGTGAACTGCCACAGGGTGTCATCCAGGAGCATGGCCAAATCACAGCATTACCGCGGCATGACTATGGCGGGTTGACCCAGTCCAACGACATCCACAGGGAAATATCTTTTGTCATGGATAGAAGTAAGTGGGAGGAGGCGGGGCAACATTCTGGCTGTCTCCCCGCCGGTAGAAATTGTGATTACTCGGTCTCAACATTTATCACAAGACTCATGGAATACTATCATAGAGCTGATCAAAAGTTTCTATTTTAAAAGTACATTCAACTTCAATCATTTAAAATATTCTCATTATTCTTTAATAATATCACTTTAAAACCTGGAAAATAATTTAAATTATCCCTTTTTCTAACGGAATTGAAAAGATTTCCAAAAATTGGTTATCATTTTAAAAAAAAAAATATTTTAGAAACTTTTCCAAATACAAATTCATTATAAAAGTATTCTCATGTCTTATTATTTTCCAACATTTACTATGATGTCCTTCGAGCACTTGGATGGTCCTTGTAGAATAAAAGTAGCAAGCTTCACCCTCATTCTTCAATGTTGTCAACACATGACTAAATATTTTCATGAGAGGCTCAATCCAGAGATTTTCTACCCTGGGGACTCCTTCCCCATTAACTATAGGTGAGTAATGTATATAAAAATATATCTAAGTGTCATACATCAAATTCCGATAGGACTACGAACCGTCGCGTGGTGTCGTCCTGGAGTAGGGACAAATTACGGCGTGGACCGCGGAGTGACTGCGGCGTGACCGCAGCGTGACTGCGGCATGACCGCGGCATGTTGGCCTGGTCTAGCGACATCCATAGGGAAGAATCTTCTGTCTAGGAGCTAAGGGTGCAGGAGAAGGCGGGAAACATTTCGGTCATCGCCCCGCCGGCAGAAATTGTGATTAGTCAGTCTCAACATTGATCACAAGACTCATGGAATAATATCACAGAGCTAATCAAAAGCATCTATTTTAAAAATACATTTGGCTTCAATCCTTTAAAAGATTCTCATTATGCTTTATTAATATCACTTTAAAACCTTGAAAATAATTAACACTATCCATTTTTCTAATGTAATTGAAAATTTTCCCAAAAATAGGTTATCATTTTAAAACAAAAATATTTTAGACACTTTTCCAAATAAAAATATCATTATAAAAGTACTCTCAAGTCTTATTATTGTCCAAACTTTACTGTGATGTCCCTTGAGCACTTAGATGTTCCTTGTATATACAAGTAGCAAGCTTCACCCTCATCTCCAATGTTGTCTATAGGTGACTAAATATTTTCTTGAAAGACTCAATCCAGATATTTGCTACCTGAGGGACTCCCTCCCCATTAACTATGGGTGCGTAATGTATCTAAAACTCTATATGCGTATCATACATCGAATTCACGACAGGACTGCAAACCACCACGAGTGTCATCCTAGAGCAGGGCCAAATCATGGAATTACGCAGCGTGACTGCGACATGACCATGTCATGACCACGGCATGACCGCAGTGTGACCTCAGCATGACCCCAGCATGTGGCTTGGCCTATTAGTGTTTTTAGATATATGTTCTTGGGTAAACACCCAAAGGGGTGTCCAAGAGTCCCAGGAAAACACCCAAACAGGGTTTCTCCATAAGATAAGGTCACAACGAACATGATAGAACAAATAAAAGATCTAATATGTTATAACAAGGGATTATCGAAAGGTTTTAGTGAGTGGAACAATGATGCAACATCTAAAGGAAAAAAATGACCGAAAAGAGTCCTATACCCAAAACAAACCATTTACAAATTCATTCACTTCACCAAAACATGGATATTTAATTTTTAATATTTAAAGGGAGAAAAGGAAAGTGTTAGGGTCAAGACATATGCCTACTCGAGAAATTTCATTTGATCTAAATGAGTATGATAAGACAATTTATATTATTCAAAGAAAAAAACTAACATGCCAGAAAACAAACACCAACAAGAGGTGTACGGAAAACTTAAACCAAATCTAAACATGATACAAATAATAATCACTACACTTTGGTTTAGAAGACATCGCACCTTTGTTGGAGGGGTTTTATTATAAAATCAAGGCATGTATTTATCACACAATTCATTTAATTATATTTAAAATTTACTCTAAAACTCATTCAGAAAAAATAAAATACAATAACTTAAGCTACTAGATCAACATAACTATCACTGTGAGTTGTTGTGGACATCGCACCTCCATTGGAGGGGTTTTATTATAAAAACATAAATTTATTCATCAAATGAAACAATTATATTAAAGAAGAGTTATTCAAGATTTGAAATCCAATATAATTAATTAGAATTAATAAAGAAGTTAAATTCAATTTAAAGAATTCTTGAATTAAAGAGGATAGGAGAGGGACCCTACCTCAAGGTGGAACCAAGTCATCCTATTTGGCTCTTGGAGCTTTCTAACTAAAAGCTTCTTCTCCCCCACTAGGTATACACACCTTCACACACATCCAAGGACACCTAGCCCCTACGCACACACCCGCATGGCAATGATCATGTGCAAGGGGATCCTTACACATATGGTTATATGCATATACCAGTCTCCACTCACCTGCATATGAATATATATATATATACATGGGAACACCTATCCCCATATGTGCATAATCACTTCCATGGGTGACTATACACGTAACGGGGGAACCCACATACATATACTTACTTACCTATGCACATGCAAGTGAGTCTCCTTTGACTTGAAAAATCTAAACCAACGAGCAGGGATCAATGCACTAAAAAAATGATATTTGGAACCTTAAAACACAAAACGGATGCTAAATAACCAGTGAGAACCCAACCAACGTCATTAAATCCTTACCAAGATTGGCAGCGGAGAATGAAATCCACCCGAACCAACAAGAAATGATCCAACACCCTACTGAAAACATAATATGGAGTCAAAAACACTGAAATACCCAAATACATGAGGTGAGAGACATGTAGTAACCATAAAATATTACCTCAGATCAAAGTCGGTGGACTGAATCAATTTGAACCCCTTCTGGACCCTTCATAGAATATAACTACTCTTTGTCCATAGAAAGCAGTAAAAGACCTAAGTGGCCAATGTGATAAAGAAAATAAAATAAAACCAAACTAATATATACTTGTCACATGTGACTATACATGTCACCTCCCAACATATAAGAACCACAACACACCGTGGGTCAAATCATGTTCCTGCATGAAAGGGGGAAACAGATCCATGTTTCAAAATAATAATATCAAATAGTACATTCCTATTAATTAAAAATTATTCTTCATATTAATGGTATATAATCAGTTTGGCTCGAGTTTCAAAATAGTTTGATTTTGTTTGATACAATTCATACCTAAAATAGATTTTGAAATTAGTCTTATTCATGCAATTCATACCTAATATAGATTTTTCATGGGCACATAAATCACCAAAAGCTTCAAATTAAATTGGTCCAAACAAAGAGGAAAGAATAAACCTACCTCAAATCCCCTAGGACACCCCACCCCCACCCCCTAGAAACCCCCACCCCCTGAACAGCCCCCCCCCCCCAATCCCCTGGACAGCCCCACCAGTCCCCTGGACACCACCCCACCACCTGAACACCCCCCCCCGAACACCTCCACCGCCATGGACAACCCCCAACCCACATGGACATCCCCCCACCCACTTGGACACCACCAACCCCCTTGGATATCCCCCAACCCCCTGGACAACCCCCTACCCCCTGGACACCACCCCACCCTCTGAACACCCCCTGGACACCCCCACCCCCTAAACACCCCTCCCCCCACCTCATGGACAGCCCCCACCCCCACCCCCACCCCCTTGGACACCCCAAACCCCTTTGGACACCCCCAACCCCCGTGGACAGCCCCCAACCTCTTGGACACCCCCTGGACACCCCCCACCTAAACACCCCCCAACCCCCTTGGACAGCACCCCCCAACCCCAGTGGAAAGCCCCCCCAACCCCCTGGACATCCCGCACCTGGACACCCCCACCCACCTGGACACCCCCCACCTAGACACCTCCAACCCCCTTGGACATCCCCCCAACACCCTGGACACCCCCCCCCCCCCACTGGACATCCCCTGCCCCATTGGATAGCCCCCCAACCCCCTGCACAGCCCCCCACACCCTGGACACCCCCACCACCCTGGACAGCCTCCCACCCCTCTCAACATAAACATTTTTAGAATGTAATAAATAAGAAAGTACAAAGAAAATAAAACATTTTTGAGCTACAAAGAAAAGTTCTTCAGTAGAAAAAAGCCTCAATCAATGTTATAACATAGATGTTGAAAACCCACCTTATTACCATAATTGTTGATATAAAACAACACTCGAATTGAAATGAAACATTACACACACATCACATATATATATATATTTTTCAAGGAAAATAATTTTTCAAAATGAATTCTTCATATAGTATTGTTATTCCATTTAAAAAATCAGTATAGAGAAAATACAAAAATACATTCTTGTTAATCACATCTCTAAAAAAAATTCAACACATTTCCCATGAGTTAATTCTATATTTATAGGGAACATTAAATCTAGATAAAACTTTATAATTTAATAATATATGGTTACCCATTCAACTATATGTGAATCCAATAATAACAACACATTTATCCACAAACCAATTTCCCTTCACATGCATCATGTACATATTAAAACAATATGCATTAGATAAAATTTTTATTTTCAATTTATAACACTCCATTCACATGACAATGGCATCCAAAAATCATCAGTGCTATGAATAATTCTACACATAAAATATTCATAACCTTTTTATGAGATCCAAATGATTTTACATAGAATATGATATTCTTTATGAAACTCGAAACACATCATAACCTAAATCGCAAGGAAATAATGTTCTCATGGTATCTTTTATGTGAACTTCCAATGATTTATATCCACAAACACTACAATGGTAACTATTTTTATGTTTTTAAAAAACCAAAATCAATCATATATCAGAGATGAATGAAACAATATGAAAAGATACAAATTGAATCAACAAAACTCAAACTAAACAACGAATAAATTAATCATACAAGAAAATGATTTGGGAATTACTACCAAAGAATACCGGAAATGTAGAAGGGGATGGTTGACAAGAGGGGATCCTAGACCAAGGCAGGATGCCGACCACCAGAGGGGATGCTCGACCTTCTTGACCTAGGGGGGATTCTCGTCTGGTGAGGGAAATCTTGACCTATTTGGGGATGTGCGACCTTAAAGGGGATGCTCTACTAGAGGATGACAAGGAGGGGGATGTGTGAGCGATGGTGAGTGGAGAGTGGCGAGTAGAAAGTGGTGAGCAGTGAGTGGAAAGTGGTGAGCGGCGAGTGGCGAGCTGCGAGCGGTGAGTGGCGAGCGGCGAGTGGCGAGCGGTGAGGGAGAGTTCGAATGAGAAAAGGGGAGTGCGCGGTGAGCTGCGAGCGGCGTCGAGGGGGTCGGGATGGGAGCAGCGGAGAGGGGGAGCCGGGATGGGAGTGGTGGCGAGGGAGAGTCAGGTTGGAGAGGATCGTTTCGCAATGGTGAAGTCTGGGCGCGACGCGAGGGGAAGTAAGGATGGGAGGAGGGTCACATTTTAGGTAGGTTTATCCCAACGGTTCATAAGAACCATTGGCTATTGACCAGGTTTTTTCCAAAGGTTCGCTAAAATTTTTTGTAAAACCAACTTATATTAATGTATACCAACGGTTTCACAGAATCGTTGGTATAGCCTCTTTATTCCAACGGTTTTTGAAAACCGTTGGGAAATAACTATTGTTATAAGTGGTATTTCCACCAGTGTGTTGTTTCTAGTATATGGGGTTCAGTGGCGGAGGTGAGGTTCATGACGGAGGAGTGATTCACGGCGGAAGAGGAGGGCTTCGCGGCAATAGGATTCGGTGGAAAAAAAGGATGAGAAGGGATTCGCAGTGGTGGAGGTGGAGGAGGATTCAATGATATAGGAGGGCGGAGGAAGAGGAGAAGGCATCAGGGTTCGGCTTCCATGAGAGCTTGATTTGTGTGCTGGAGGAGGAGACTGTCAGGGTTTATTTATAAAACCGAGTAAACCTTTTATCCATGTTAGATAAAAAGCACAGATAAAGGCCAATCATTATTAGCACTAAAAAAGCACTTATAAAACTATAATGATAATAAATTATTATTTATATATATATATACAAATTTTTATGTATAAAAGATATTTATTTATTTATTTTTGATAATAACTATATATAAATAAATATTCATTTATATTTACATATTTAATAAATATATATTTAATTATAATTATAAATTTTTAATAAATATATTTATTATATTTATAATTTTATATAATTAATATCTTAATTATAATTTTATAATTATTTGAATATATCTATATTTAATGAGAATTATATTTGTATATATCTATTAAAATTATATAATTATTTAATATCTATAACTTTATATATATTTATTATATATATATATATATATTACATATTTATTATAAATATATATTTATTACATATATTTTTTAATTATAGTCATAAATATAAATAAATTTATATGTATATTTAAATACATATGAAATAAAAATAAATATATTAATTATATATAGTCATAAATATAAATAAAATTATATATATATATATATATTTAAATACTTATGAAATTAAAATAAATATATTAATTATATATATACTATAATTTCATAATTATTTAAATAAATATATATTTATATTTAAATAATTATGAAATTGTAATAAATATATTTATTATAATTGTAATTATAATTATATATTTATTTATTTATTTATGAAAATAAAATAAATATATTAATTATATATATATTTATAATTTCATAAGAACCATTAAAACCATAACATTCTTACATGGGTGTCAATAAGTATAAAATGACCATTTTCATTTTGAAAAATATTACAGCAAAATTTTATGATATTAAATTTGTCACATATATTGTCATTAATTAAAAGTAAATATTAATAATTTTAAATTATTCTATTGATGGAATGGGGTAATTATGTAAGTCAATAGTTTATTTTATCTTCTCAATTTGTGGACTAACATTAAATTGTTTCTATAAATAACAATTGTACAAAAATAATTTGAATAATATTAAAGTAATTTCTATTGCATTTAAAGAGATAAAAAAGGAGGTCTTCAAAACAAATCCCTAAATCAAATATCTTAAAATCCACATAATAATAAATTCAGTTGGATTCAAAAAATATTGATTTAGATTTATTATACATTGAATGAAATTTAAAAAAACAATAAACTGGATATATTCTATATAAATTATTATAATTTGGTTCGTATGTGCATTCTGTCCATCAAGCCCTGAACCCATGTGCACCAAAACTCTTACATAATGAGATTTCTTTGCCTTCCCAGTCCTTTCCATGGCTCCAACATCGTGGTTGTGGTGTTTTCATGGAAAAGTTCACCAAAAAAACCTAAACCTCAGAAGGTTTCTCTGAATCATTCACTTTTGTCCTGATATTCATCAACAGTATTATCCTTACTTTTTATTTTTTATCTAAACCCACAGGGCAATAGTTGTGGTCGAGGGATGTTGTCCTGGTGACATAATAAGAAGACCAAACACTGAAGAATATGTGGGGTCCCAAACCCGCTCATCACCTTCCCCACGTCCACCATCAAGGCCTGACTACCTCCATCATGGATCGCCACAACCAGTCCAAGGAGGTCATGCTCCTACTGTCCCAACCCCATGGAGAACCAACCATAAATTATCTTGGGGGTCCCAAACCCCACCTATTTCATCAGGTCTTGGGTGCTAAAATCCTTTTTTGGAGAACAAACACTGTTCAAAACATAATGAACAACTCCATTAAATAATAAATTAATTAAATTCTAACATAAATATATCAAGAATACATAATAGGGTGTCTAAAAATCATATAAGATATAATTACATGTTACTAAATCAAGTTAATATATAACATATATAAAATGATAACAAAAGAACACCAAAGTTCAATAAAAATAAAATCCCCTTCAAAACCAACCAACATGAAATTCATTTTGTACCAAACAAGGACCACTGGTTTCTTTTCAAAAACCAACCAACATGAAATTCATTTAGTGCTCAAACGCATACCACCAATGGCCAACATTTTCAATGGGGTGTTTAGCTTGCATAATTCACAACATCACCATCAAAAAAAGAGAAAGAGGAGAAAACTCAATGCAGAGGTGTCGTTCAGCGCATGGTGGAGGTGTGTTCGTGGTGGATGAGAGGTGTGTAGTGGAGGAGTCCTACAGTGGAGGAGATGTGGCCGATAGAAGAGAACCTCATGGTGGATGTGTGACACACGACGGAGGTGTGGCGTGCAGCGGAGGTGTGGGGTGCAGTGGAGGAGAGGTGCACGACGGTGTGGTTCACAGTAGAGGAGAGGTGCACTATGGAGGTGTGGCTAGAAGTAGAGGAAATGTGGTGGGATAGGAGGAGGATGCATGACGGCAACGATAAACTTCCGTGAGAGCCTAAGGGTGTGAGGAAGGAGGAGGAAGTTAGGTTTTTCTTATAAAACCTTGTAAACCTTTTTTCAGTGCTAGCAAAAAAGCGCTGATAAAGGTATGTTTTATCAGTTATAAAATAGAATGTGATTATCATGACTTTATATGTTCTTTTATAGTTCTAATAAAGATAAGCTTTTATCATTGCAAAAAAACCCCACTAATAAATTATATCTTTATAAGCATTAAAAATTATCTCTCATAAAGATGTCCATTATCAATGATTTTTTAGCACTGATAAATATAGGCCTTTATCAGCACTAAAAAAGCGTTGATAAAGATATAATGTTAATAATTTATTAATATTACTATATATATTTTTAAAATTATATACAAGATAAATATATACTTATATTTATAAAAATAATAAAAATTAAATTATATATTTATAAGAAATATAATTTTTATATATATAACCTTAGAAATTTATATAATAAATATATTAATTATATATATTTATAATATTATAGATGTGTATAAATATAATTCCTCTAATTTTATATTTATTTATATGAATATATATTTATTTATAATTATAATTATAAATGAACATATAATTATTTATTTAAATAATTATAAAATTATAAAAAATTAATATTTATAATATTTATAATATTTATTGTAGTTTTCTAATTATGTAAATATAATTGTATTTATTTATAACTATAAAAATATATATTCTTATTTATTTATCTATATTTCTATATATCGATATAATTATATATAGGTTTATATACGAAAATAATAAATATATTTTTTATGAATTAATAATTTTTTAAATAAATATATATTTATTTATATTTATAAATAACAAATAAATATATATTTATTTTTAATTAACTATTATAATAAATAAAATATTTATTATTGTAATTATAAGTCAACGTATATATATATATTTATAAATTTATAACAAATATATTTATAAACCTGTGGAGCAAGAACTTGAGGTCGAGGGAGGTCATCCGGGTGAGGCAATAAGGAGACCCAACGATGAAGAATATGTGTGGTCCCAAACCAACTCATCACCAGTCCCACGTCCACTATCAAGGCTTGGATACCTCCATCTTGGATAACTGCAACCAGTCTAGGGAGGTCATGATGTTGTTGCCCTCTTCCACAAACACCAAACCATGAAGAATCTTGGGGGTCCCGAACCCCACCTGCACCGTCAGGGCTTGCATACTTCCTTCCCATGGAGGATTCTAGATCACCGTAACCAGTTTAGGATGGTGTCCCACAGACACCCAACCATTAATCATCTTCATGTTCCCCACCTCTGGCATTAGGGATTTTTGTTCTTCCAGGGTGATGCTTCGACCTCCGCGAATGGAGATAGACGAATAAGAACACTGTGCCAACTGATGATGGAGGAGGACATGGAGGAGGGATGCATTGTTTCTAGGAATCACTCAGGGACATGGAAGCTTTAAGATAATGAATATTTTCAATCGGATGTAGAATATATCTACAACCATTATGATCCATTTTTATTTAAACTTCTCCCTCCCAATTCTCCATCACCATCGTGGCCGCATTGGATCACATCCAAGTATTTAGTTTCCTAATTATAAATTTTCTTTGTGTATAAGGACTTTTTTCTTAAGAATTATTATATTTGTTTATTTAGATAGATTATTTAACACTTTCATTATTTTATATTTGGAAATCTTAATGTATATTTTTTGAACAATTAAAAAATAATATATATATATTATTAAATAAGTTTCATTATTAATATTACTTTTTTTAGCATGTTTAACAAAATCTATTTAAAAAAATCAACACAAAAATATATTTTATTATGTAACGAATTAATACGTAGACATATAAATGTAATTTAATCATCCTATTACAAATATAAAATTAAATTATATAACAACATAGCTTGATTTCTAAAATGACATTGACTAAAACATGAATAGATATGTATTTTATGGGAACCTACATGCAAACGGGCCGATCCAATTACATACACTCTTTCATATTTTTCTTTTCAAGAAAATTATATTTATTTCACTCTATATTGCTTAATTTATTTATATTAAAAAATAAAAAATAAAAAATTCAAAAAAATAAATACTATTTTATAAATAATTCTACAATGTAGAAATTATAAAACAATAAAAAATACAACATAAGAAATTTATATAAATTAAAAAAATATACATTGAGTTTTTTTACTTTTACCAATAATATTACTTGAATTACGCTAATCTAAATATATGGAAACTCATAATAAAATACCAAATCCAAGAAGAGTTGGGAAACAAGTATATCAAATTAAGGATTTTCCAAATCAAGATTCACATTCACAAATTCATGGGTGCACGACCCTCAAGATTTCCCAAGCTATGTGACCTAACCTTCAATTTCCCCTCACCATTCTATAGCTCTTTCATAACGGATAAAGGTGATACATCGTATTATAAATAATCATTAAATAGTTTCCATAAATAATAATTTTACATCAACAATTACCATTAATTTAAAGTAATTATTTCTAATGTTTACTAATTGCCACTAATGTTTACTAATTATCACTAATATCTACTAATTACCCCTAATATTTATTAATTACAAATAATTTATAATAATTACCTCTAATTACTATTTTTTTACTAATTATAGCTAATTACCTATTATTTTTACTAATCATCACTAATTATCAATAATTACCTTTGTTGTTTTTCTAATTTTTTCTTGATTATTGCTAATATTTACTATGTATTTATAATTATGATAATCTCTTACTAATTAACCATTATTATTACTATTTTCACTAATTAATACTAACTACTATTATTTTTTACAAATTAGTTCTAATTACTTTTATTTTTATAATTATAGATAATTACACCTATTATTTACTAACCATCTATATTTTTTATTAATTTTTATTGATTATAGATATTGATTACTAATCACCACAATTGTTTACTAATCACCAATAATGGTTACTAATTATCACTAATTACTATTCATATTTAATAATTACTTCTAATTACCATTAATTATTGCTAATTATTAAAAATATTTATCAATAATATCGAATTTTTTCAAAGTCCTGCTAATTACCATCATTTTTTAATTATTATTACTAATATCTATTAATTTTTACTAATTTCCATTAATTTTTTTATTAGTACCACTAGCTACTATTATTTTTCAAAAATCAATGCTAATTATGGGTATTTTTTACTAATTATAGTGAATTACTGCTAATTTTAACTAATTATCGCTATTTTTTATTAATTTTTACTGGTTACTACTAATTTTTACTAATTACCACTAATTAATTGTAATTACAAAAAAAATTTACTAATTAATGATAATTACTATAATTTACAGCTAAATAAGGTTATTTTTTACTAATTACTGCTAATTACTGGGGGGGTTAACTAATTACAACTTTTTCTTATTAATAAAAGTTAATTACTGACCATTTTTACTAAGTACTACTATTTTTTACTATGTACTGCTAATTATCACTATTTTTACCAAGTAATTATAATTACTGCTAATTTTTACTAATACTAAATGATTACCTCTATTTTTTACTTGTTATCAATAATTATGTCTATTTTTTTACAAGTGATCACTGAGTACCATTAATTTTAACTAAGTATCACTAATTAATGAAAATATTTATTAAATACAATCAATTACTACTAATTTTTACTATTTTATAATGTGAAATGATGATTATTACTAATAATCGATAATTACGACAAGTTATTTGTTAATTACAGTTAATTATCACTAATTTTTATTAATTTTTATTGATTACCACTATTGTGTATTGATTCTGACTAATTTTTAATAATTTGAACTAATTTCTAACAACTATCGCTATTTTTTAGAAATCAATACTAGTTTTTTGTAATTACCGCTATTTTTTAGTAATTATTGGTATTTTTTGTATTATGATTTTTTTATAAAGTATAATTAATAATCATTATTTTTTATTAATTAGCACAGATTGATGTTAATTTTTACTAATTACTTCTATTTTTTACTAATTACCATTTTTTTTCTAATTACTGTTAATTATAACAAAATTTTACTAATTCTTACCAATTTCATTGAAGTTTTTATTTTAAATTTTTAATTACTAAAATGTATTGATACCACTAATTATTGAAAATTAAAACTAATTACTTATGTTTGAAAATAATTACTACTAATTAGAACTATATATTTAATTTAAAATCAATACTGCTAATTATAAATAATTGTTTCTAATTAATGATAATTACTACTAAATAATAATTCTAAATTCTAATGTGAAATAAAATAAATTAACCTAACATTAAAAAAATTAAATGAATACCTCAAAATAAAATCTTATATGGGATGAAAAATTGAAACATTTCTTTCCTCTAAAAAACTAAGCATTTAAACATTGAAATAATGAGTAGATGAGAGTATAGCTAAAATAAAAAATGAATGCCAAAAAATCTGGTGGGGGTATATATAGGTAAGAATAGTAGTGATGAAACTATTTGTGATGAGACCCATCTCAAACACTACCGACAAAAAATAAGTATGACGGAGGTCAAAAAGATATTTTTGATGGGTCCCATTGCAAATAGTCATCTGTTGACATATTATATGTGATGTGTTATTAATTCCGGTCCCAAATAACCAAAATGATGAAAGGTATTTGCGATGAGGGTAAATACCAATTGAAAATACCTTTTTCCTGTTTCGACGTGCACATGCACCAATGATATCTGTGATAGGAATGTTTTCCCATTGCAACTAATTGTTTATTTTTGGATTTTTTGTGATGAGAAATGAATCTCATCGAAAATTGTTGTTTTTTAGAGACTATTTGGGATGGGTGACAAACCCATCGCAAAACCGCATTTTCCCATAGTGGGGAAATAATTTTCAATTCTAATATATTTTTTATTTTGATTCCATCTATGATCTTAATTACCATAATTTGTGTTATTTGTTAGACTTTTGGATACTACTCCATTAGAGAGTGGAGGGATTTACATAGTTTGACTTCATCATCATATTATTTAGTTCTTCACTTATTAGTTATTCTATTTATTCAGAGATTCAATTCATACTCAAATAAAAATTTGTATATGGATTGGGTTCATGAAAGTAGTATTAAAATTAAAATTTTAATTTTATGTAATTATTGAGAATATTCTCACATTCTTGAGACAACTTTGATAACCCTTTATCACCATTATTCAAATGTAAATAGCCTTGGTGACCACCCTCTTATGTTAAATATTTTAATACACCATCCAAAAAAAATATTTTAAATTTTACAATATTTTTTATAATTTTCCCTACTAGTTAGTGGAATATATGTGTAGAAAATAATTTTAGATACACTTGTTGAAATGGTAAGTATTTCACATGTGCTGGTTTAACTATCCAAGTTTTCTACTACAATTTCAAATTCCCAATTATGTATCTATAGTTTTTTTATCTACTTTAGAGCTCTCTTCAATAGACATGTATTATTTCATTCTATAAAATATATCCCTACATACATTTTTTGTGATTATAATTTCTAATATATTGGAAGATTTAAACTCAACTTTTTTATTTTTTTTGTGAGGTAGAGTTCAATTAATTTTTTATATTCTATATATACTGTTAATTTATACTAATTTTAACGGATAATCTGATGTAACCCACAACCTTTACTCTATTTTTCATCTTTCAATTATTCAATATATAAAAAATACTCTTTGTTTTTTCTAATATCAATTTCAACTAAATAAAAACAAAATGGTTTCTAGCATCCTATTTTATTCATAACTATTTGTTTAATGAGATTAAAATTTTTGATTAAAAATTATATTTACCTCATGTTCTTGTGCTTCCATATGCACTCTTAAAATTGAACTGTATGTCACTTTTGTAATCTTGTCTCAAAGCCTCAATGCATGTATGTTAGGCTATTGATGTTTTGTATCTTATTTTTAACACGTGTTTTTTTCATGGGTTAAAAAAATGAATAAGCAGTATTAGAAGGTGATTTCTAGCATGATTGTCTAACAATTAAATTATAATGTTTAGTACCACTTGATTAAAATTTATATTATTTGTGGTGTACATTAGAAGTCACCATTGATGTTGGTTGTCATAAGGTCTATTTTTCATTGTCTTGATGGAATAAAATATTTTTCTTGTGGTGATAGAATTTTGAGCTATGTTATGTAATATTTTCATCATCTATCCTTTTCTAAAATAATTGATTTAATTATTTAAAATTTCTAAATTTCATTGCACATTTTTACTGTAGGATGCGGTTGTGGAGTTTTTTATGGATAATTGAATTATGATCATGAAGATGTAGTATATGGATCATTTTACTCAAATTTGACACTGATTTAATTTATTTTATTGTTAATTTAATAAATATTGTTCATAGATTTAATTCATTGCGTGGAGATACTGGTTTGGGAGGTTTTCTTAGCTGGCTTATGGTGCACTAGGCTAATTTAATTAATTGTATATTCCAACAGGCTAATTTGTATTGAAGGTAATTGGATAGGTTGTAGTGTATATATTAATGGATTTAAGGTATTTTTTTATTCATGATACCTTTTTTATTTTGTTGGGAACGAGTAATCCCAATGAAGATTGTCAATGGTGGACTTCATTTCTGACTCATGTATTAGATGTCTCTTTTTTATGTTTCTTCCATGTAGTGTGTTTTGATTAAAAACGATTTTGGTTTCACAATATCCAATGTTGAAACATAATTTAAAAAATATTAAAAAAATTATAATTACATAGTAGAGACACTCAATGTTTCTTAATTTCCACTGAATAAATGTTCACAAAAATATAATATATCACCCTATCATAGTTTTTCCCCTTTATTACAATAAGGGGATTCTCATTTGATGAAACTTCTCATATAATTGACTTCATCCATAAATCATCACCATCATCTACTAAACAAAACAAAAAATTTATATAATTGTCTTAAAATTGTAATTTGTTTCTTAAATCATTCCAATTATATTAAGACAACCACTATATGATTTTTTTTGTATTAGTGAAAACATTCATTAACAAATGATTATTTGTGCAATATGATATTTCCAGTAAACTAATCTTTTAAACCAGAAAATTAGACCTGTTAATATTTGTTACAAACTTGATCTTGTATAGTACATTATGTTTCATTATCTTCAATAATTTTCATTCCATTAATGACTTTCTATAGGTAGTCACTAGCCCATTCTAACACAAAAATGTGAAAACAAAAGATTCCTATAATCTCTTTCAAACCAAAAATATTTGGTTTTTTAGGTAGTTTTGAAATAGTTTAACTTCAATGTAACATATTCAGGAAACTAACTAGGAAAACCCATCTTCCTTGTATAGAATAATTGACGGTACATACCCCTTTACACTAAACAATATTCATTTTTTTCTAAGAGAATAGCAATGATGTAACATCAAGGAATTTCATATTTTATGATGTGATTTTTATAGTTTAATTAGACCTCATATCATTAATTAGATACATTATATCTTTTCATAATCTCAGTTTCTTCCAATTACACGTGATTTCATATTAAATTTGGTTGAAAAAAATTGTTTAATTTTACTTCTTTGAATTTTAAAAAATATGATAATCGTATTCATACCATGAAATTTTAGATAACATATTGATGAATGAAGATACACTAGTAATAATTAAAATTGTATATAAAGAGAATTTTTCTTTACACTTGTATTCATATTGTATTAATACCATGAATGTTTTTAAATAACACTAGTATGCATACTCCGGTATGCATACTGTATGAAAACTATCTGGTTTTGAAAAACCACCATAAAATAAGAAACAATGTGTTTTATTGTGAAAACAATTCATAAATTTAATGTATTTAAATATTTTAATTACAAATATTTGTATCAATATCATTTTCATCAATTTTTTAAAATTTCATAGTCTTGGTCACCTACGGTAAATTGTATACAGTATACAATTTCATACTTGTACACCACACAAGATTTTACCGAAATCACTTCATATAAACATAAAATATGTCTACTATGTTTTAAGGTATATCCACTATACACACACACAAAAATATAGTATAAACACAATGTTTCAATCTACTTATAATTTTGTTCATAAGGTATTCATATATGAATTCAAATTTCAAAATATTTTAAGCACAATATTTATGCCTATTTTACAATGAAACTATGTGAAAATAAACAATACATACATTAAAATTATACCATTTTCTCCTAATATATATATATATATATATATTAGGAATTCATTCTATAAAGTGATGCAATTTCAGTATGCCTAATGCTTCCGAGAGTTTGAAGATAAAGAATAATATTTTCAGTATGCATAATACTTGGAGGAGGGTTGCATTGTTTTTATGCATCCCTTAGGGACATGGGATATTGAAGATAAAAAATACTTGCAACCAGATGTAGAAGATATCTATGACCATTGAAATTCATCTGCATTTATACATACCCCTCCCAATTCTCCATTACCATCATGGCTGTGTTGGATTAGATCCCATGATTTGTTTTTCCTAATTGTAAATTTGCTTTGTATTATAAGGATTTGTTTCCCTAATGATTATTTTATTGTTTGTTTGCTTATATTATATAACACTTTCATTATTTTATTTTTTGGAAATCTTCATGTTGATTTCATGAACAATTAGAAAATAATAGAAATATTTAAATATGTTTCATTTTTAATATTACTTTTATTTATCATGTTTGACAAAGTCTATTTAAATAAATCAACCAAAAATTATACATTTTATTATGTAAAAAAATTAATAATTAAACTTATAAATATAATTTTATCATGCTAGTACAAATATAATGTTAAATTATATAAAAACATAGTTTGTTTTCTAAAATGATTTTGACTAAAAAATGAATAGATATGTACGTCACGGGCCCTAGCCTTGCTCTTATAAACCTGCATATAAGAGGATTGATCCAATTAGATCTTCTCTTTCTTATTTTTCTTTTTAAGAAAATAATATTTATTCAATTTTATAATTCTGGATTTATTTATTATAAAACATAAACAATAAAAATGTCAAAAAATTAATTATTTTATTATGAATAAATTTTACAATGTATAAATTGCTAAAAAATAGAAAATAGAACATATAAATATATTTAAATTTAAAAAATATACATTATTTTATACTATTTACCAATAATATTACTTCTGTTATACTTATCTAAAAATAAGGCAACTCATAAGAATATACCAAATCTCAGAAGAGTTGGGAAAGAGGTATATCATATTAAGGATTCGCCAAATCCAATTTCACTTTCACAAATTCCGGGGCACACTGCCGTCAATATTTCCCAAGCAATGCGACCTAACCTTCTATTTACCCTAACCAGTCCGTAGATACTTCACAATGGATAAAGGTGATCTATCTTATTATAAATAATAATTAAATAGTTTCTATAAATAATAATTATACATCAATAATTTTTATAAATTATTAAGTAATTTCTATAAATATTAGATTGCATATAAAGTGATAAAAAGTAGTTATTTTTAGAAAAAAATCCTAGACTATTTTTTAATTAAAATGGTGTTAGATGAGTATAAATGTGAGTATGCATGTGTGCAATTAAAAATGAAGTGGTACTAGCCATAAAAATGGTGAGTACCAATTGATCTAGAACTCACACCCCCCCTTCAATTTCCAATTATATGTATATATACACTACTATAGACATGGCATTTAAAAACACTAGAAAATGCCATTTATGTCAATAAAAAGGTGTTGTTAATCTCATCGAAGATAAAGGGGGTCCCTTTTATCAGAGATAAAAAAGTGATGATAAAGACCCCTTCTAACTGTGCAAGAAAAGCACTAATAAAAGGGGCCTTTTATCAGCCCTAAAAAGTGCTAATAAAAGGATCCTTTATCATCAATTTTTTAATGCTATTGAAAACCCATTTTATCAGTGTTCTTTTATAATCGATGATAAAAGTTTAAAAAATTAAAAAAAGAAATTAAAAAAATATCTTCAAATCGGAGGGGTTTTTAACAATGCTTGAAGACCCCCCCCCCCCCCCTTCAATAGTGTTGCCAACCCACACATGCCGCTACCACCCCAGCATGCCCCACCCCCACCTTTTAACAGTGCGAGCACATCCCTTCACCACCACACACACTCCTACCTCCCCCATGATTCGAACTCAAGACCTCCCACTGTGCGCCATGACCCTTTATCACTCCTCTATATTACTTTGTTATCCGTTTAAGGATATATATATATAGTTATATTTTTTGTTTATTAATATATATTTATATTAACATCTGTATATTTATATAAAAAATACATTTAGTTATATTAATAAATATATATATATATATATATATATTCGTATATTAATAAATATATATATACATGTATAGTTATATTTATATACTTATGTATCTATATATTTATTTGTATATTAACATATATTTATATATATCTATTTATATATATTTAGTTATATATATATATATTTGTACATTAATATATATATATATATATATTTATATTAATATATATATATATATATATGTATAGTTATATTTATATATCCATATATTTTTATATCAATATATTTATTCGTATTTTAATATATATTTATATCTATCTATTTATATATATAGATATAGTTATATTTTTTTATCCATATATTTATTCGTATATTAATATATAATTATATTAACATATATATATTTATATTAAAATATATTATGTTATATTAATATATACAAATTTATATTTATTTACTCGTATATTAATAAATATATATATACATATATATATGTATATATACATATATATACATGTATAGTTATATTTATATATTTATATATTTATATATTTATATATTTATTTATTTATATATTTATAAATTTATATCTCTATAAATTTATTCATATAATAATATATATTTATATCTATCTATTTATATATATTTTCTTATATGTTCTTATCCGTATATTTATTCACATATTAATACATATTTATATTAACATATATTTATTTATATTAAAATATATATTTAATTATATAAATATATATATGTTAATATAAATATGTATTAATATGTGAATAAATTTATAGAGATATAAATTTATAGATATATATATATATTCGTATAATAATATATATATATATATATATATATATACATGTATGGTTATATTTATATGTTTATATATCTATATATTTATTTGTATATGAATATGTATTTATATATATATATATCTATCTATTTATATATATTTAGATATATTTTTAATCTGTATATTTATTCATATATTAATATATATCAGTTTGTTAATCCAGGAACACACAAATACACACACACACATTATATAGGTATATAAATATTCATATATTTTTATTTTAAATAAAATAGATATTAATTGTTTATTTAGATAAAGCTTATATATTGTGAAATATATTTTATATGTGAATAAGTTTAATTATTTATTATAGAATTAATTTTTTTTATGTGTGAATATATAAAAAATATATATTTTTATTTGTATATTTGATTATAAATAATATTACATTCTGAAAAATAGTAAAATTTCAAATCCATAATGTCAACATGAATGTAATCACTCCGAATAAATTCATTCCCCACTAAAAAGGGGAAAAACGTCCCTTGGAAATGAGGCTGAAATTCCATCAAATGTTAAAAAATTTGGGTATCCCAACTAAACACATAGTTTTAGTGGCCCTCTGCGCCATTTTTGAAATTGAAAAATGTGACAAAAGGTACCCTTATGTAATAAATGCATAGAGCTCTTCCCAGGCATTGATTTGATATGTTGTAGAGCTTAATCAGATATTCAGAAGAAAAGTTATGGTCTTTTCAAGTTTGAGTTATGTTTTTGATTTATTTTAGATCTTATATTACATTTTCATTTTTTTTTTGTATTCAATTTGTTATTAAATGACTATTACTCAGTGATAATTAGAAAATTATTACTTACTAATATTTTTTAAAATATTTTATAAGTAATTTTCACTACATATCTTATATATTAAGTGTAAATGTCTCTTTGTAGTTATCTAAAACGTATTAAAAAAATATATGTTATATTTATATTAATATATTTATATTTATAATTATATTTTATTTTTAATGAAATATTTTTTTAAATATACCTTTTATTAGTGCTAGTAAAAAAGTGCCGATAAAGACCAAACTTTATCAGTGATTTCTGTTTTGCAATGATAAAATGAGGCGCTTCCATTGCCACATTTTTTTGTAGTGATATATATATTTAATATTATAAAGATATATATAATTATATTTATTATATATTAATAAATATATTTACATAAAATGTTGAGTCCAATGCACCAACTGATGATGGAGGAGGACTTGGAGAAGGGTTTTATTATTTTCTCGACTCACTCAAGGACATAGATGCTTGAAGATAAAGAAGATGTTCAATGAGATATAGAAGATATCCAAGACCATTGTGATTTATTTTCATTTAAACTTCCCCCTCCAAATTCTCCATCACTTTCATGGTTGTGTTGCATTAGATCACATGATTTGGTTTCCAAATATTAATGTTTTTTGTATATAAGGATTTGTTTTCCTAATGATTATTATTATTTTTTGTTTTCTTATCTTATTTTACACTTTAATTATTTAATTTTTGGAAATGTTCATGTTGATTTTATGAAAAATTATAAAATAATATGTATCATTAAATATGTTTCATTTTTAATATTACAATTAGTTACCATATTTGACTTAATTTATTTAAAAAAATAAACGCAAAAAATATATTTTATTATGTAAAAAATTAATAATGAAACTTATAAATGTAATTTCATCATGATATTAAAAATATAAAATTAAATTATATAAAATCATAGTTTGTTTTCTAAAATGATATTTCATAAAAATGAATAGATATGTATTTTATGGGCCTTAGCCATGCTCCTATAAACCTACATGCAAGCAAGACGATACAATTACATCTTTTGTTTCATATTTTTATTTCCAAGAATATAATATTTATTTCATTTTATAATGCTGAATTCATTTATAATCAAAAATATAAAATAAAAATATCAAAAAAATATTATTATTTTCAAAATAAATTCTACAATGTAGAAATTGAAAAACAATACATAACACAACATACAAATATATATTTATTTATTTAAAAAATATACATTAAGTTCGTATACTATATACCAATAATATTACTTCAATTATGCTTATCTAAAAATAAGGCAAATAATTATAATATACTGAATCCCAAAAGAGTAGGGAAATAGGTGTATCAAGTTAAGGATTCACCAAATCATGTTTCACTTTCGCAAATTCCTGGACCCACCACCCTTGAGATTTCCCAAGCTATGCAATATAACCTTCCATTTCCCCTCTCCACTCTATAGCTCCTTCAATATGGATAAAGGGGATCCATCTTATTATAAATAATAATTAAATAGTTTCCATAAATAATAATTATACATCACTAATTTCCATAAATCATTTAATAATTTCCATAAATAATTGAGTGCATATAATGCGATAAAAAAGTAGGTATTTAAAAAAAACTCTCATACTATTTTTTAATTTAAATGGTGATGGATTCATATAAATAGAAATCAGGGTGTGTCCAATGCAAAATGAAGTGGCGCTGGCCAAAAAATTTCGAGCGCTAATTGATCTAGAACTCACACCCCCACCCTCCAATTTCAAATTATATATATATATACATACAATACTGTATATATGACCTTCAAAAGTTATAAAAAAGACAGTTATAGATCTAAATTTTTTTTGTTAATCTCAGTGAATATAAAGGGGTCCCTTTTATTAGCTCTAAAAATGATGATAAAGACTCCTTTTAACCGCACTAAAAAGATGATAAAAGGGGTCTTTTATCCGCAATAAAAATTCACTAATAAAAGGATCATTTATCGTTGATTTTTTATAACGTTGTTAAAATACCCCTTTTATCATCACTTTTTTTAAAACATTGATAAAATTTTAAAAAAAATTAAAAAATTTAAAAGAAAATATGCAAAATGGAGTGGGGTTTTAACAATTTCAATAGCACTACCCACCCCCACACACTCCAATCCCATAATTTAACAGTGTTAGGATAGCCCTTCACCACCCTCATGCCCCTACCACCCCTTCACACCTCATCCCAACCCTTTAACAGTGCTAGCACAGCCCTTCACCACCACATGCACCCCTGCCTCCCCTAGGATTCGAACTTGAGACCTCTAATAGTGCACCTAGACTATTTACCACTTCTCTATAATGATTTGTAGTTCATTTAATGATATATATATATAGTTATATTTATTTTTATATTAATATATATTTATATTAACACACACATATATATATGTATATATATATATATATTAAAATATCTATTTATTTATATTAATATATACATATATTTATTTATTTATTTATTTGCATATTTATTTATTTATATGTATATATATATACATATATATATATATATATTTACATATTTATACATTTATATATCTATATATTTATTTGTATATTAATGAAAGAGATGGAGGAATGGGAGAAGCTCCCGCAATCCTGCATGTGGGATGCCCTAAACCACCTGTGAAGCCTAAATTTATATTCTTATTCCTCAAAACCAGTCGTGACTCGGCAAGTTCTGTCATCTTCATATAAGATCAAAGGGTCTATGGATGGAGATTTAATGAGTTTTTCATCCTTCAGTGGATTCTTGGGTGCTTCATTCAACAATTTCCGTAACCACACTCCTCAAAAAATCATCAAGAAATGTTCATTAGTTCGTATTTCTGAATCAGATGATGTTGTTTTTGAAATATTAGAGTTATGAAAACACTCATTTATTGCTCAAATATTTTTGTTAAAAGGTATGAAACCCTGGGAAATTATATATTTGGTTCCTCTCCTAGGTTTCATTTGGAGTTTTTCTGATTTTAAATGCATTTCTTTAGGCCATGGTATTTTCAATCTATTATTTCTTTTAGTGGAATCAAAAGAGCAAGAATGGATTATTGGGTCTATCAACCTCAATCCCGGAATTTTTCGGCTCTATGAATGGAGTATGAATCTAAATCTTAATGATTTTAAAGAAACTTGTGCAGATGTATGGATTAAAATTCATAGCCATAATTTGGTCTTCTGAAACCCAGAGATATTTTTTAACATAGCCTCGGTGATAGGTATACCGATTAGACTTGATAGTGCTACTAAATCAGCCTCTTTTTGTCACTATGGAAGAGTTTTAGTTGAAATTGATTTAAGTTGTACCTTGATTGATAGAGTGGTTCTCTCCACGTCGACTGATGAGATCAACCATCACATTGAGTTTGAGAAAGTCCCTATGTTTTGTGCTTCTTGTAAAATAATTGGGCAAGACATTTATACTTGCAGGAGACATCTAATTTGTTCAAATTGTAATATCAAAGTCCATGAGTCTCAGTTCTATAGAAAGAAGGTCAACGCTGATAGTAATGTTCCACCCATTGTTCTCTCTGATAAGAATAATGTACATGTTAATGATCACAAAGGGTTAGATACACTTGATGTAGTGAATGAAACAATTGAACCGGCTAAGGATGTCCAAGTATTGCACCCTAAGGGCCCATTGACAGATAGCATGGAGGTTTATGCTAAGACCCAATCATGGACAGACATGGTAGATAAACACCCAGGTATGGTTGGAGTATATTTCAAAGATTATCTTTCTAGAGGTATTGTTGAAGATATAGTTGATGATAAATCTATAGATAGTCAATATTTCATTGAGTTTGAAGCTCATGTTGCTGTAGATTAGTGTTTTTGGCAAGAGTAGCTCATGATTTCCTCTAAAAATCGCTATGGAAAGGCTAAGAAAAATGTTTCTACTCCTGAAATGTCTTGAACAAGGAGGTCTCACTTACATGAGCAGTGTAGATATGCTCTTGTTAATAAGGCTAAAGGATTTTCAGGAACCTCTGGGAAGGATGGTCATTTTAAAGAAAATTATGGGAGTAAACTCAATCACCCTAAGAATTCACCATGTAGGGAAACCCCAATGTTAACTAACAATTGTGAAGAAATTGTGGATATGCAGCATATCTTTGCCCTATATTCAACTTATGTATGCAGTTTAGAAGAACCTACTAATAATCATGGGCAGACTTCTCAATCTAGATTCCACCCTGCCGTTGATGCTTCTCCAACTATTGGTTGCATTTATAAACCACCTACTAAGATTTATATATTGATGGTTAAATCTAGTTTACCTAAATTTTTTACATCATCCCCATCTGGTTGTTTTAAAACTCTTGTTAAGGTGCATAGGAAGACCTCTCAGGCTGGATTTCCCCCAGCTGCTGTATCTTTTCCTACTGCTGGTTATAATTCTAAAGCACCTGCTAAGGGGCGTGGACCATCTTCTCAAGATGGTACCCCGGGTATTGGTTACCCTATCCCCCACCCCACCAAATGTGGTTTCTGAGAAGGATAGCATTCCCCCCAATCAAACGATAATAGTTCAAAACTCTAAGGTTTATGATCATGGTCAGAATAAGAAATTTACTACGAAGGTGAGTACTCATAACTCATTTGAATTACTTGTGTTTGCTAGTAGTGACGAAAATGGAAAATCAAATGATGATTGGGTTTAATCTAAAATCGAGCAAGCTGTTGAGACTAATGAGATCTCAGATGATGGTGGTGGACCTTGTATACCGACCACGTCTTGGAGAAGAGGACGACATCCTCGTGGTTGTGGTGGTCAGCTCTCGCACCATAGTATGAGCACTGGTTCTCGAGTGTGTTGATGTCCTTTTTGTGGAATGTTTTTTATGATTCCTCATTTCTTCTACTTTCATACTTTTACATTCAATAGAGGGGCCTTATAGCCTCAAACTTTTCAACAAAAATCATATATTAATATATATTTATATTTATCTATTTATACATATTTAGTTATATTTTTTATCCATATATTTATTCAAATATTAATATATATTTACATTAACGTATATATATTTATAGTAAAATGTATATTTAGTTATATTAATATTTATATATTCATATATTCATATAATAATATATATATATGTGTACAGTTATATTTATATATTTATATATCTATATATTTATTCATACATTAATATATATTTATATATATCTATTTGTATATTTTTAGTTATATTTTTTATCTGTATATTTTTTCATATATTAATATATATTTATATTAACATATATATATTTATATAAACATATATATATTTATATTAAAATATATATTTAGTCATATCAATATATATATATATTTATTTATTTGTATATTAATATATATTAATATATATATACATGTATAGTTATATTTAAATATTTATATATCTATATATTTATAGGTATATTAATATATATATATATATCTATTTATATATGTTCACTTATATTTTTTATCCGTATATTTATTCGAATATTAATATATATCATTTCTTTAATACAGACACACACAAACATACACACACACACACACACACACACACACATTATATAGGTATTTAAATATTCAAATATTTGTATTTGATAAAAATGGATATTAATTTTTTATTTATATAAAGCTTATATATTGAGAAATATATTATATATGAAAATAATTTTAATTATTTATTTGTAAAATTAAATTTTTTATGTGTGAACATATAAAAAATATGTATATATGGTTATATATTTGAATATAAATAATAGTACATTTTGATAAACAATAAAATTTCAAATCGATAATATCAATATTAATGTAATCACTCGGAATAAATTCATTCCCCACTGAAAAGGGAAAAAATACCCCTTGAAATGAGGTTGAAATTCCATCAAAAGTTAAAAATTTTGGGTATCCCGACTTAAAAATCAGGTTATGAGGACTTCTTGGCATTTTGACCTCAGGAAAGGTGACCAAAGGTTACCTTATGTTGCTAGTGAATAGAGCTTGTTGTAGGATTCGATTTGATATGTTTTAGAGCTCAAATGGACATTAAAATAAAAATTTATGGTCGTTTGAATTTTGAGTTATTTTTTTAACATATTTTAGATCTTTTATTAACTTTTTTGATTTTTTGTGCCCTCAAATTGATATTAAATGGCTATTATTCAATGATAATTAGAAAATTATTAATTAATAATATATTTTAAAATATTTTATAAGCCATTTTCACAACATATCTTATATATTGAGTGTAAATGTCTATTTATACATATCTAAAACATATTTAAAAAAATATTATATTTATATCAATATAAAAATATTTATATATTTTATTTTATTTTTAATGAAATATTTTTTTTAAATATACCATTTATTAGTGCTAGTAAAAAAGAGTTGATAAACACCACCCTTTATTAGTGCTACTAAAGAAAGCATTGATGAAGGGGTACTTTTAATAGCACTTTTTAAGTACTGTTAAAAGTGCCCCTTTATTAGTGATTTTTTAGTGCTGAAAAAGGTACCCCTTTATCAACACTTTCTATTTAGTACTGATAAAGAGAGGCGCATTCCTTTCCCCATTTTTTTGTAGTGATATATATATTTACTATTATATATATATATAACATAATTATATATTTAAAAATACATTTACATAAATGTTGATTCCAACGCATGAAATCACTAATGTTGTGAAGCATTGAACCAAAAATCAATTATTATTTTATAAAGTGGTTGGGATATGTAAGATATTTTTCTATGGAATATGTATGGAAAATCGATCTGGTTGCAGTTATTATAGTTGGATGAATGATACATTTATATTGAAGAGTATACTATAATGAGATGATTCAAGGAGGAGGATTGTGTAGTGGAATGTGATTATCTTGATATTATTGTTTACAAATTTCATATATTTTTGTTGAACTATTTCCTGAATAATTTGTGTTGTGAATCATTATTATAAAATGAGGGGTTAGGGATAAAATAGAAAATGGTGTATTTGTGATGGGCTATTTGTGACAGGGACCCATCCCAAATTGCCCGTCACTGAAAAATGTGTCACAAAAGGTAGCTTTTACGATGGTTCATATCAAAATCTATCTTTATTGAAAAATTATTTTACATGACCACATCATTCCTTTATACTTATCATTTCATGGGATAACCTAAGGACATACATAAGAAAAGGGTGATCTATAAAGCCTCATAAGGGAATAAACATGGAATAACATGATGAATAAAATACATGTTAGTCAATATTCATATCAATAGAGCATAAAAGAAACATGAACATGAAGGCATGACATAACATGATATCCATAACATGTAAATATGGCCACAACATACAATATTATATTAGCATGAGCCAAGGATCACTGCACATGTATTTGCATGAGTAAACCCTAATTGCGCATGAATTAGTACGAATAAACTCTAATTGCACTTCAATTAGAATGATTAAACCCTTATTTAACATGACATATCATGATACTAAACATTACCCAATGCATTGGAGCATGATGAGGGTGAAGCCCTCAAAATCATTTCATTTTTATTTATAAGTTTTTGACATAGATCATACAATATTGATTCATTAAACATCATAATTTATTCACAAACATGGAATGTGGAATACATGCATGGAGGTCCCCAATAAATAAGTACATGAGAATAAATCTGAATAATAGTGATATAAAAATGGTTATGGTATTCACTACACCATAATTTTGGCATAGAAATCGTGATGTAATTTTGACAGCATAACGACTTCAAATAGAAATTCGTAAAATGGGTTGATGAGAGAGAAAGGGTTATACCATAATTTATACATGAAATGGAATGTAAGGGGATAATGGAACAAAATATCCAAATATATGAAATGGAATTTAATATTTATAATATAATAGAAATGAGTAGAGAGAAATCCCTTACAGAATTTCAGCATGGTAATGGGTGTACATGATAGGGATTAATGAGAGTGAAAGGGGTCTCTCATCATTCAAACATAATAAGTGTAGTATGGGGGAGGTTCAATAACATACCTCATCATTTTTAATTGAAAATAAAAGGATGTAAAAATATAAGGAAACTTGGACAAAAAATGAGAAAGGAAGGAACACTTACGGAATTACGGCATAGTAACAACTTCGGTAAGGGTCCAAATGGGGAGGGGGGATAAATGATCCCTCATTGAAATAGCATAAAATTTAAAGTAATTAATATATTATAAATTTATTATAATATAACTAATTTAAATTAAAAATGAAAATTTCAAACATGGTTCTTGAATCAAAAGGAGGAGAGGAAGGTGAGAATCCATTACCAAATTTCAGCATGGTAATAGGTGTATATAAAGGATCATGGATGGACTAATGAGAGTGTAAAATAAGATATGTTTATTTATAAATCAAATGTAAATTAATGGGAGTATATATGAACATATCCCAATATATTTAAATTTAAATTAAAATACATATCATAAAATAAGTTCTTGATAAAAGAGAGGAGTGGAACATCTCTTATTTGGACGTGTGATCCCAAAGGCTTGGGAGAGGCTCCTTGGGAGATTGGGGAAACCTTGGGAGGACTCTATGAAGTAATAGTAAGAGGGTTTTTGAGCTTAAAATATCTTGAGTGAAGAGAAATGAGACCACGGGTTGGCTAATATAGGAAATGTGGGGGAATTCTTTATTATTTTGGTTTTGGACACTACACACAAAAATATTCAAAACCACAAGGAATACCATGGTTTTTGCCCACGGTTTCTAGAAAATGGGATTAGTATAAATTAATTTATAAGGATATGGGACTAAGATATTAAAATATTTCTATTGATTATGTGATGGTGAGTCATGCATTCAAGGAAATTATTTTAAAATCAAAAAATATTTAATAAGTCTTCGAGGATTCACTATATCATTATAGAATAGAACAAACAAATCTAAAATAAATTTTTTTTAAAGTTAAAATTTAAAATTTTCTTGAATATCCCTTTTATATTATTTTATTACATCTTTATTGGGTCATTACGATGTCATAAAAATGAATTATATATTCATACGGTATTTAATTTTTAATCAAAAATTTGTGTGTCTAAGAAAAATATAAAACGTTAACCATTGGATAATTATGATGTCCTAATTACATAAATAATATTAATTTTATCTAAATTATTTTATAAAATGTGAATTTTCACTTTTAAAATAAAAACAGAAATTTATTGAAAATTAATGGGTTTTGATAAAAATAGTTTTTAAACATTAATAAAAATTACATTTCACTTCATAAAAATTATATAATCATTTTTATTTAAAAAATTAATTAAATGAAAATATTTTATTAAAATATTATTTATTTCAAAAATCCATTAATACACAAAAATATATTTCTTAATTTAATTTGGATATTAACCTAAACTATTATTTGTGTGTTAAGACTAATTTACAAATTAAAAATAAAAGGATGAATGTATATTCATTATTCTATAAAAAATATAAATAATCATAATACTAGGGTCCCATTACATATATTTTTATTACACCTGCATACACCCTAAGAGTAGGGTGTGTTATGGTGGGGCTTTCCCCGGGCCGTTCGGTGAACATGGTTTGGGATGTGATTTCGATGAGCTTGAAATTCTCTCATAAAAGGTTTCACTCATGCTTATGTTGTTGGATCTCGGATTACAATTGGTCTAGGTAAAATATTATAAATTCTATCTCCCTTGGAAGCTCTGATAATTGAGCTTCATATAGCCTACTTCTACTGGTAGAGGCCAACAACTCTTATTTCTGAAGTAATTTTCCATTATTATTTCTATTTATAAACAATAATTATAAAATTAAATATATTATTGTTTCCAACAGTCCAACAGTCACATAAGGGTCAAAAACTGATTGTTAAATTTCAATTTATAATTCTATAGTTTTAATGAATGCGATATAATAAAACAAACATTTTCCTGAAATATAATATTATTCGAAATTTTCGTCATTACATTCTTTCACCCTTAATAAATTATGCCCTCAAAATTTTTTTTGACATACTGAGGTGAAAATAGGTGAGGGTACTTCTCCTTCATCTTTTCATCAAGGTCTTTATTCTTTCATATTTTCATTTCCTTTAAGTAGAATGGGTTCATGTGTCACAATGGTACATCCAGATTTTTTGAAAATAAAATACTTCCCTTACACAAAAAAACCTCAAGAGTCTTGGATTATATTTATGGAAGCACTTATAAGCCATTAAAATTTTATTTCTTATAGATAATTTTGAAATATCTTCTTAAACCTATTTTTTTACAGAATTATTACTAATTCATCTTCAAATATTTCAAAATAGAGTTTTGGTATATTAGTTTAGGTATTTCCCCAAATAAATAAATCTTTAATTTGATACATATTGGCTCCTTGGAGGTCTCCCACTTTTGTATCATCTAGAAAATAATTTAGGGCTTCATTATTTTGGAATAAAGAGAATAATTTGAAAATACCCTTATGGTACTTCCCATGCATAGCATGGTAAGAAAGTTGAGAGCACACAATATTCCAATAGATAGTACTTGATACTTAAAAGAATCATGTAATTCTAGAGGTATTGGATTTTTCATAAAGTTTCTTTCATGTAACATGGATATTTCAAAAAGTATTAAAGTCATATGAGCATGAATTCAGGATAATATTTCCAAGTAGTTCTTCAGGATGAGAGAAAAGTGTTGTTCATTATCTTCCTCCTTCCATATTTTAACTAAGAAAAAGAAAAAATAGTTAGGGTTTTGAATAATTAGCTAATTAGAATGTAAAAAATAAAACATAGAAGGATTAACTTTCATATGAATAGTATATCCTAACTTGTGATACCCTTAGTTTCAATCTAGGTTATCGATGATCCGTTTCATAACATATATTCTTATGGGATTGTTTATTCCTTTAATAATGTTTTGTACTAATATTATGAATTTACCAAAGCATATCCCCTGGAAGTGTTGAACCAATATTGTATCAAGGCTCATTGTCGTGGACCAGTTCCTGTTTGATTTTAGCTCAAAGTGGTGTTTTCAGGTTTTACCTGAAGATACATCGGTGCCAAAGCCACCTCTACTTGTTCGTATCTAGATAGGGATGTATTTTCTTGATAAAACACTTACTCTATAGTTGCCAAAATTTAGGGATTCTTTTCTTATACATAGTATTATCCTTAGGTCTATCAATGGAATTTTCTAAACCTAATCCTAAAAACAACTAGGCATATCCTCTGATACCAACTATAACAACTCAGCTCTTTATTTCATATTTAAACATGATTTATTAAATATTATTACACTTAATACTACTCATATGATCAATATTTCTAGTTTCATTGGGGATTAGGAACATTACATAACAACTTAAAACATTGAATGCACATCTTTATTGAAATCTTCTTTTACATGACCACAATATTTCTTCATAATTAGCATTGGATGGGATAACCTGAGGATATATATATAAGAAAAGGGTGAGCTATAAAGACCAGTAAGGGAATAAACATGGAATACCATGAGAAATACAATACATGTTATTCAATAGCAATATCCATAGATCATAAAAGAAATATGAACATAAAGGCATGATATAGCATGATATTCACAACATGGAAATGTGGCAACAACATAAAACGTGATATTAGCATGAGCCAAGGATCATTGCACATAGATTATCATAAGTAAACCCTCATTGCATGTGAATCAGCATGAGAAAACCTCGTTTCACATGAATTATCATGAGTAAACCCTCATTTCACATGACGTATCAAGATATTAAACATTAACCAATGCATTGAAGAACTATCAGGGCACACCCATCATAAACATTTCATTTTCATGTATAAGTGTGCCACATAGATCATACAACATGGATTCATTAAACATCATAAATTATTACATGAAAAGGTAATTTGTAATAAATACATGTAAGTCTCTAATCAATGAGTACATGAGAAAAATGGTGAGTACCATTGATAGAGAAATGGGTATGGTATTCACTACATGATGACTTTGGCATGGAAAATCATGGTGCAAGTTCAGCAGCATAACGACGTCAAATAGAAATTTCTAAGATGGGTTGATGAGAGAAAAAAGGGTCTTTAATCATTTATACATGAATTGAAAGTTATGGGGATCATGGAACATAATATCCCAACATATGAAATGGAATTTAGGATTCATAATATAAAATAAATTCTTGAATGGAAATGAGTAGAGAGAAACCCCTTACAGAATTTCGGCATGGTAATGGGTGTACACAGGAGGGATTAATGAGAGAGAAAGGTGTTTATCATCATTAAAACATAATAAGGGTTGTATTGGGGAGGTTTGAACATAGATCATAATGATTAATTAAAAATAAAAGGATGTAACAATATAAGGAAACTTTGACAAAAATTGAGAAAAGAAGGAACCCTTACGGAATTTCAGCGTAGTAACGGCTTAAGTAAGGGTCCAAATGTGGGGGGATAAATGATCCCTAATTTAAATAAAATAAAATAAAAATTATTTGATTTATTATTAAATAATTAAAATATAACCAATTGAAATTAAAAAGACAATCTTCAAACATGGTTGTTGAATTGATAGGAGGATAAGAAGGTGAGAATCATTTAAGAAATTTCAGCATGGTAACAGGTGTATATAAAGAATCATGGATGGATTAATGAGAGTGTAAAGGAAGGTAAAATTATTTATAAATAAAATAGATAGTATTTAGAGTATGTTTGAACATATACCAAGATATTCAAATTGAAATTATAATACATATCATAAAAGATGTTCTTGATAAAAGAGGAGAGTGGAAGATCTCTTAATTGGATGTGCGATCACAATGTCATGGGTGAGAATTATTTTGTAACGTCCCAGTTCCGGAATCCACCTAGAGGTGCCCCGTACTTGATTGGTCACATGGACTTAAGCACATTTCCCCAAACTCCAATGTTTGCTGACTAGCAGTGAGGGGCTTGGGTATAATAGTGGGAAAACTATTCCCTCATAGGTAGAGTAACACACCAGAAGGGAAAAAAATACACAATAGTGAAATCAGTAAATATAAAAACATCAGTAATAGCAGAAGACTAGAAAAACAAACAACAAAATCACATATATAAATGATGCATGGTAACATGTGTTTAGGAAAATATCCAAACAAATCACAATGATGAAATACAAGCAGCACTAAACCAATGTATAAAATAAATACATGAACAAATCCTCAGCATCGCAAGCCTAAGCTTAGTCCCATGCTCTCCAGCTCCACAGAAAGCCAAGTACCTGAAGTGGAAGGGCGCTTTCCTTTGTCAATGCCTACATCAATATTGTCTGTTTGGGACCAAAATCCTGGCCCAAACAGGGTGTGAGACTAAATCCCAGTAGGAAACTACCCAAAGATCTGTGCCTAATAGTCAGTGAATATATGGCAGGTAAAAGCATAGAAGCAGTAAACAAGAAATTACTCAGCAAAAAAAATTCCACATATCAAAACCAACTAATCAAGCACGGTAACCCTCTAGGAAGTGCACACATCCTATCCCCTATGGTTCAGTTATAAGAATATATAAAGACTCTCTGAGGAAGCACACGTAGTCAATTCCCCTTATAGTCAAAAGTAATTCAAGACTCTTTGAGGAATCTTACATGGTTAATTCCCCTTATAGTCTAAGGTAAGTCAAGGACTCTCTAAGGAATCTCACAAAGTCAATTCTCCTTATAACATCATGGTCAAGGACTCTCTGAGGAAGCTCACTCGGTGAATTCCCCTTATAGCACCAAGTGGTTCAAAGAATCTATGAGGAATCTCACATGTCAATTCCACTTATAGTCTAATGTCATCATGGACTCTCTGAGGAAGCACACACGGTCAATCCCCTTATAGTCTAAAGTTATCAAAGACTCTCTGAGGAAACTCACTCAGTTAATTCCCTTTATAGTCTCCTACACCAGGTTCTCATGGCCCTGTGTAAGTATACGATCGTAGAAATGCAATATGTCCAAATTAAACCTCAAGAACTACTTTTCTAAACAGTCTACATCATCTCAAGCATGTCAGATAAAATAATCACTCCATCCTACAGTACTAGTCATGGAAACATCAAGGAAGCATAAAGACTAAACATGACCAAGCATCTATAAACAGAACATGCATGGGTAAACAAATTTGAGGCATATAAAACAACCCTATTCACACCAATTATCCTTTATTTACACATACCGTCATAGAAAGCAATTAAAAGGGGTAAAACGGTAAACTCACAATACCCTGTTCAAGGGTATTGGGCATAATTGCACATAATACTCAAATAATTTCAACAGAAAGGCACAAACCACCTCTCTTGGCATTGTGAGATTGATATACTCTTGTTTTGGCCCTTGGATTGACCTAGAATGCGGTACATTTACAAAAACGTATAAAAGGTTCAACCCACGATATCCCACGAGTGAGGAGAAATCAGTAGATGGTTCTCTAGGAGAAAAGAGAACTCACCGATGAAATTCCAACGCAACTGATGGTGTTCTATTTGGAGGATGGATGCTCACTCAGGGTCTCGTCAAAGATCAGCGGTCGTATGGTGCTCTCTGACGAATAAGTCGAAGAAGAACATGTTTATGTCAATAAGATGCAACCACAGTCTGTTTAAAAAAAACAAAATACACGGCATTTACTTTTGAATTACATGGCGTGTACTCACCATTTTCCATACTTTGCTTTAGGCGGCCTCCAAGTCACCCCACACGACCGTGTGCAGGGCCGCTACACGGCGTGTACTTCAAAAATTTCCAGAATTTCCTCTTTTCTCAAAAATGACCAGAAAAGGAAAACATACCTGAAAATAAGGTCTGGGTTCTTAAAAACTTCCCCCATTAAAAAAATTCAACCCTATATTTCCCTAGCGTGGTGTGAAAGAAGAATCCTCGAACAGTTCCAGCCACTGTGCTTGTATATTGGCCTCCCTCTCCCAATTCTCGTCTTGTACCTACTCGTGCTTCCATAAGAATCATACTAGAGGAATGGACTGTCCACATAGAACCTTTTTACTATGATCAACAGTCCAAATAGGATGATCCTCAAATGACACATCCTCTTTGAGCTCAACCTCCTCGAGTTGAAAGACATGTGACGGGTCTGAGAAGTAACATCGGAGCTGAGAAACATGGAAATTGGTGTGCATAGCCTGGTACCTCTGGGGTAACTGCAGCCGATAGGAAACCGGACCAACTCTCTCCACAAACTCAAGCGGTCCGATGTACCTCGGTGAATGCTTACCCTATCTCCTAATCATCCTATGTTTCAACCTCAGTGTGACACGCAGGAAAACATGATCCCCGACCTCGAACTCTAGAGGTCATCTTCGCTGATCCGCATAAGACTTCTATAAAGACTACACAGTATCCATCTTCTTCCAAATCAACTCTAACTTTTCTCTAGTCTCCTAAAAAAGATGAAGTCCCAACAAATCTACCTCTTCTGCCTCCATCCAACATAAGGGTGATCGGCATGGCCTACCATAAAAAGCCTCATAAGGTGCCATTTTAATAGTTTCTTAAAAACTATAATTGTAGGAAAACTAAAAAAGAGGTATATGCTTCTCCCAAGAACCTCAAAAATCCAAGATGCATTCTTGGAGAATGTCCTCAAGCACCTGAATCATATGCTCAGAATGAACATCTGTCTGGGGGTGGTAAGCTATACTCAAAAATACCTATATACCGAAAGCCTTATGAATCCCCTTCCAGACCTGATAAGTAAAACTGGCATCCCTATCTAAAACAATGGAGTGTGGAACTCCATACAGACATACAATTTCATGGATGTACGACTGTTCCAGCTCATCAACACTAAAGGTACCCTTGATCGGCAACAAGTGGGCCACATTCATGAGTCTGTCAATGACAACCCAAACCGCATCATTCCTTCGAGGCGACCTCAACAACCCTGTTACGAAATCCATCGCGACGTCATTCCACTTCCACTTGAGAATAGGTAACTACTGTAAAAGCTTTGTTGGCTGCTAATGCTCCACCTTCACCTACTGACCGGTGGAACACCTTATGACGAAACCAGAAACATCCCTCTTCATACATGGACACCAATACTGATGGTGTAGATCACAATACATCTTGGTGACACCAGGATGAACTACCCAAACTGAGGAATGAAAATACCACATCAGCTCCTTGCGTATATCTTCTGGAACCCATACACACCCCTATAAACTCAAGATCTCATCCTTTCGTATTGTCCATCTAGGAATAGGGTCCTCTCGTAACACACACTCCCATAGGACTAGGCCTTCTGAGTCTGATATCTACCTCATTTGCACTCAATCAAGAAGAGTAGATTTAACAACTACAGAAGAAAGAAACATCTGCCCCTGACTGTTGTGCACTTCCAAATTCATCTCAAAGAATAGATTCATAAGCTGCCACTCACTACTGGCCTCCTGAACTACCTGTATCTGAGTCCTCCTTCTCAATGCATCAGCTACTGCGTTGCCTTTCCAAGGTGTATAGGAAAGCTCAAAGTCAAAGGACTGAAGGTACTCAACCCACCTTTGCTATCTCAAATTCAGATCACGCTGAGTGAAAATGAACATGAGACTCTTATGGTCGGTGAAAACCACAAAATGCTCTCTCAGAAGATAATTTCTCCAATAGCGTAAGGCATGAACAAAATCTGCCAACTCAAGATCGTGCATCGGGTAGTTCCTCTCATGTGGCCGCAACTGGTGAGACTCTTACACTGCGACTCCATCTCCCTGCATAAGCATAACTCTGAGCCTAATACCTAATTCATCACAGTAAATATTATATCTCTTTCCCAGCTCTGGAAAGACTAGTATTAGTGCTGAATTCAACCTCCCTTTAAGCTCTTGAAAGGATGACTCACAAGAATCTGACCATAAAAACTTTGTACCCTTCTTAGTCAAACTCGTCAGGGGTGATGATAAGCATGAAAAGTCTTGTATGAAACATTTGTACTGTCTATCTAGACCTAGAAATCTCTACACATCAAAGACGGTCTTCGTATTCTCCCAGGAAACTACTACTCTCACATTCTCTGGGTCTACTGATACTCTTGTCTCTAAGATAACATGACCCAAGAAGTGAATCCGGTCCAACCAAAAGTGGCATTTAGAGAGCCTAGCATATAACTGATGCTATCTCAGTGTACTCATAATGATCTCAAGATCGGTATCATGTTCGTGCCGAGTGTGAGAGTACACCAAGATATCATCCATTAAAACCACTAAAATGGAATCCAAGTATGAATGAAACACTATGTTCATCAGTTCCATGAAAACTTCAGGCGTGTTCGTGAGACCGAATGGTATAACAATATACTCGTATAGACCATACCTACTCTGGTAGGCTGTAAGAGGTATATCAGATGGTCTAACATGCAACTGATGGTAACCAGACCTCAATTCAATCTTCCAGAACACCCGGGCTCCTCAAAACTGATCAAAGAGATCATCAATCCTAGGACAGGGATATCGGTTCTTGACCATCAACTAGTTCAACTTCGGATAGTCCACACAAAGCCCGAGAGTACCATCTACCTTCTTTGGAAAAAGGATAGGCGAACTCCAAGGAGAAGTATTGGTTCGGATGAAACCCTTTTCCGAAAACTACTACAACTATTTCTTGAGATCCTACAACTCTGGTGTAGCCATCCTATAATGAGTAATGGACACTGGTGCTTCTCCTAGCACAAGATCAATCAAAAATTCTACCTCATGCTCTGGAGGAAAACCTGAAAAGTCCTCTGGAAAGACATATCTGAAACGATCCACCATTGGAGGAAAGTATAACTGTGAAGTCCCATGGTCATCTAGATATAGACTAGAAATATAGGTTTTAACTCCTCCCAACCCATGATTCTCAACTCCTTCTCTGCTTGCCTGGACATCCCATTCGCCCTTATGAAGAAAATATTCACCTTCTGGTGATGTGAAGCTCACCCTACAGCGATAGCAGTCGATGAATTTCTGGAATGGAACTAACCAGCCCATATTAAGAATGACATTATAACATGTCATCTCTAGTACATAGATGTCCCATATAAAGTGACACCCACAATCCTATAGAGGGCACTCCATGCACTGACGTACACTAGCCTTTATAGTCCCCAACGGAGTGTCTAGCATCAAGATATAGGCAGAGGAAAATATATAGAGACCAAGGCTCTCCACAACAGAAACATATATAAAGATATGGGAAACCCCTGTATCAAAAAGAGAAGAAGAAAAAACTGAGGCTACTAAGATTGTACCGCAAACTGTAGAGTGTCTGGGATCCTGATCCTGCTGGGTCTGCTCCACTACAAAAGTCTGAGTTGTACCGTAGCCCTGTGACCCTACCTGACCACTCTATGCTAATCCACACTGATGTCACTAAAATCCTAGTGATTGAAAACTATGACCATGACCTCCACCTCGTCCTAAACGGCCAGAAGAACTTCAGTTCCTTGACTGGTGAGAAACTTGTGGCACTTCTCTTGAATGCGGAGTCATAGAAGAACCCCTATCACTAGATGTTGGTGAGAATATCTGATAGAAGCACTGAAGGTTACCCATCTTGCAGTAAGATGGGCACTCCATTGGGTCTCTCGGGCAACATGGCCTCGTATGCCCACTCTTCCCGCACTGGTAGCACACCACCTGGCTACCAGAAGATGCATCCCACCTACTCTGATCTCCTCATGCAGTATCTCTACGGCGCTTCCTTCTATCATTAGGAGGATTACTAACTATGGATTCCAAACTGCCCTAGCTAACAGCTCTATAATCCCTCAAGTTATACTCTATAATCAGCTCCTGGTTTACGATAGAGGGTATCGAATTCAACCTGAAGATGTTCACCTAAGATCGGATTTCGTACCTCAGACCATCCTTAAACATTCGTGCAAGGAATAACTCCTCACCTCCTGGAATAGGCATGAAACGCTGAAGATCTGTGAAGTGAGAGGAATAATCCATAACAGTAAGAGTACCCTTCTCTAGACTCATGAACTCTTAGGCTCCATCGGCCCTCCAGGTCTCCGGATAGAAGTAATCGTAGAAGATGCACCAAAACTCATCCCAAGCCATATTATTCTAGCATCCCACCTATGAGATCTCACCCCACCACGTCTTGGAGGAGTCTCAAAGAATGTAGGTACCGAGCTTCACCCTCTTCTCTAGAGGTATCTCCAAATGCTCGAAAATATTCAGCATGGCTTCTAGCCATGACTCTGCAGCCTGGAGTCCTCTATCCCCTAAGAAAGTAGGAGGATGCTACTGCTGAAAGACCTGCATCAATTATACCATCGACGGGGTAGGAGGCAGGGCTCCCTAAAATGTCTGCATCATTCTCAAAAATCTCACTTTGAACTATTAATCAACACATATGTCAGGAATTATGGTTGGTGCTAAGACTAGCATGATAGGAGGATCTGTAGGTAGTCCCTGATCAGCTACGTCTGGTGTCTGATCATCGCCTGGAAACTGGTGTACAACCAGAGGATGTCTCGGTGGAATGACTCTGTAAAGTCAATCACACACCTTAAAACAATATTATCAAGGACTGAAGACCATAAGTGTAAGAATGGAACAAGAGAAAGAAAGCACTCCAGTTCTACAAAACATGGTTAAACGGTGTGTACAATTCCTACAGGGCATGTTCCCTTAATCCATTCACATGGGCATGTACTAGTACCTAAACTGGTCGTGTAACCCCCAAACACACGGCGTGTTGTCTTATCACATGGCATGTACTTGAATCCTCTTCCCCTTCCCTAGTCCTTCTATATGGTTAAGACACACGGCTCTCCTAAGATAAGACTACACGGCGTGTTCATGGTAGACACGACATGCACTAGACAAGCTTCATCTGGAATGTGTAATTAGTGACATGGCCTGACACACGGCTCACACTACATGGCGTGTTCAAGGTGGACACAACATGTACGTGAAAGGATAACACCGGCCCGTGTTGTTAGTGACATGGCCGGGTACCTGGGTCAAACTACATGGCGTGTTCGATCCTGACACGGCGTGTATATCTTAAGGTTTATCCATCTGTGTTGTTAGTAACATGGTCGGACATAGAGTCAACACAACATGGCGTGTTCAACTCGTACACGGCGTGTTTCTGCAAGAAATTCCCTATCATGTGTCCCTACCCACATGGCCTATGACACCGTTAGAGACTACACGGTGTGTTCATAAAGTACACAGCGTGTACTTAAGAAAAACAGTTTCTTTCCGAATAGAAGAACACATGGCATGTACTTAACATTACATGACATGTATTCTGGGTTTTTTCTGGATACTAAGCCTCAGAAACTACTCTAGAACCCATAAAAACACTCAAACGAACATTGAAAGTTCCAAATTCTGATTCGTGGGGGCCCATACTCCCCACGAATCAATGTTTGGCATCTAATATATGTTATAACAAGGATAACAGTGCAATTATCCACCAAATCCCTTTCCATGAGGACCCATAACACCTCATTAACCAAAATTTGGTGTTCATTCAAGAAAAAACTTACACAATCAATGCTCTAACAAAAAGTAGGTATTCATTCATGGCATCTGTCACCATAGCATTCATATTCTACACAACACCTATCACAACAACCTGAAATCGCTAATGCACCCTAAATGGCATGAAAAGAATGCATGACATGTGATTTATAACAAGTGCCTATATGATGCATGAGATGGTATACCCTCATCTCATCAGGTTTCGATATAAATAGAACCTCAATAACATCAACAGTAATAGTAAAAAACATTTGAATCACCCAACGGTGAAAGTAAAATCAACTGTAAAGTTGAAAAACCAGAGAAATTGCATTAAATGAGGTAGATTGGCTTTTCCCAATACACGAGTTAGCTACTCCTAGGAACAACTTATTACCAAGTACCTATACTATCCTATCCCTGGTTAAAGGTGCCAAATAGTATGTCAAGAGAAAATAATTCCTATGATACCACTTTGTAACGTCCCGGTTCCAAAAGCCACCCAGAGGTGCCCCGTACTCGGTTGGTCAGATGGACTCAAGTGAATTTCCCCAAATTCCAGAGGTTGCAGAATAATAGAGAAGGTCTTCGGTGTGATAGTGGGGAAATTATGCCATCATTGGGAGAGTAACACAATGAAAGGGAAACAAATACACAATAGTGTAAGTAGTAAGTATACCAACAATAGTAATAGCAGAAGACTAGAATAACAAACAACTGAAGCACATATATAAATGATGCAATGTAACATGTTTCTAGGAAAACAGCCAAACAAATCACAATGCTGGAATACAAGTAGTACTAAACCAAAGTACAAAAGAAACAGACAAACAACTCTTCATCATCGCAAGCCTAAGCTTGGTCACATGCTCTCCAGCTCCACAACAAGTCAAGTACCTGAAGTATAAGGGTGCTTTCCCATGTCTATACCTACAACAATATAGTCTGTTTGGGCCCAAAACCATGGCCCAAATAGGGTGTGAGACTAAATCCCAATAGGTAACCACCTAAAGATATATACCTAATAGTCTATGAATATATGGCTGGTAAAATCACAGAAGTAATAAACAAGAAAGTACTCATCAGAAAACAATTCCACATATCAAAAGAAACTAATCAAGCACGGTAACTCTCTTGGAAGTACACATAGCCTATCCCCTCTAGTTCAGTTATAAGAATATATAAAGTCTTTCTGAGGAAGCACTCACAGTAAATTCCCCTTATAGTCAAAAGTAATTCAAGAATCTATGAGGAATCCCACATGTTCAACTCCCCTTATAGTCTAATTTAAGTCAAAGACTCTCTAAGGAAGCTCTCACAGTCAATTCCCCTTATAGCACCAGGGTCATGGACTCTCTGAGAAAGATCACTCGATCAATTACCCTTATAGCCCCAAGTGGTTTAAAGACTCTCTAAGTAATCTCACACATCAATTCCACTTATATTCTATGGTCATCATGGACTCTCTGAGGAATTACACGTGGTTAATCCCCTTATAGACCAAAGTGATCAAAGACTCTCTGAGGAGGCTCACTCGGTCAATTCCCCTTATAGTCTCCTACACCAGGTTCTCACGCCCCTCTGTAAATCAATGAGAATAGAAATGAAATATGGCCAAAGTAAACCTCAATAACTACTTTTATAAACATTCTAAATCATCTTAATCATGTTAGATAAAATAACCACTCCATCCTATAGTATTAGGCATGGAAGCATCAAGGAAACCTAATGGCTAAACAGGACCAAGAAGCCATAAATAGAACATGCATGGGAAAACACATATGATGCATAGAAAAAAACCCTATTCACATCCAATTATCATCTATTTACACATACCATAATAGTAGTCAATTAACAGGGGTAAAACAGTAAATGCACAATACCCCGTTCAAGGGTATTGGGCATAATTTCACATAATAATCAATGAATTTCAACAAAAAGGCACAAACCATCTACCTCAGCATTGTGAGATTGATATACTCCAGATTCGGCCCTTGGATCAACCTAGAACATGGTATATTTACAAAAATGTCTAAAACATTCAACCCACGATATCCCACAAGAGAGGAGAAATCAGCAGATAGTGCTCTAGGATAAGAGAGAACTCACTGATGCGATTCCAACACAACCGACGGTGTTCAATTCAGAGGATGGATGATCGCTTGGGGTCTCATCAAATATTTGTGGCCATATGACACTCTCATACAAAGATGTATAAGAAGAACATGTTTCTGTCGATAAGACGTGACCCTGGTCCGTTTAATGAAAAAAATACACAACATGTACTTTTGAAGTACATGACATGTACTCGCCGATTTTCATACTCCACTTTAGGTTGCATCCAGGTCACCCCACACGGTGGTGTGCATGGATGCTACATGGCTAGCACTCAGTTACCTATAGTAACCGAGTACATGGCATGTACTCATAAAGTACATGATGTGTACTTTGAAAATTTCTATAATTTATTCTTTTCTCAAAAACTACCAGAAAACGAAAACATACGTGAAAAGAAGTTCCGGGTTTTTACATATTAGGAGATTAGGGGCACCATGGGAGGACTCTAGAGAGTAATATGAAGTGGTTGTTCAAGTGTCAAAGAGCTTGACTGAAAGTAAATAGGAGCATGGGTGGATTTATAAAGGATAGGTGATGTAATTCTTTATTATTTTGGTTTTGGACAATACACACTAAAACACTCAATACCACGAAAAATCCAATGGTTTTTTCTCATCGATTATAGAAAATGGGAGTGGTATACATTATTTTATAAGGATAAGGTCCTAATATATTAAAATATTTCCATTTCTTATGTGGATGTGAGTTATACTTTCATGAAAATTATTTTAAAATCATAAAATATTTAATAATTCTTGGAGGATTCACTAAAGCTATATTAAATAATGAAAACTAATATAAAATCAAATTATTTTAAAGGTAAAACATATATTTGGCCGAATATACTTTTTATATTATTTTATTACATAACTATTTGTCCATTTTGATGTCATAAAATACATTATATATTTATACGGTATTTAGTTTTTACCCAAAAATTCGACTGTCACAGAAAATTGTGAAATAATAACTGTTGGATAATTTTGAATCCTAATTCAAAAAATAATTTCAATTTTATCTGAAAAATTTTCTAAACATGTAAATTTTCACTTTTAATATAAATACTGACATTTATTGAAAATTGATGGGTTTAGATAAAAATAATTTTTAAACCATAAAAAATCATTTGAATTCATAAAAATAATATGATAATATATTTAATAAAATTAATTTAATGATAATATTTTATTAAAATATTATTTACACCAAAAATCCATTAATTCACCAAAATACATTTCTTAATTGAATGTGAATATTAACCAAAAATACTATTGGTTGGTTAAGAATAATTTACAAAGTAACAATAATAAGATGAATGTGTATTCATTATTCTATACAAAAATAATTTACATAATCACAACACTAGTGTTATGTTACATTTCCATTTATTACACCAGCATACACCCTAAGATTAAGGTGTGTAATGGTGGGGATTTCATGGTGGCATTGAGTGAACATGGTTTGGGTCGGGATATTGATGAGATCGACCTTCTCCCGTAAGCAGTTTTTCCCTTGCCTAAGTTGTTGGATATTAGCTTGGGATTGGTCTAGGTAAAAGATCATAAATGCTATCTCCCTTGGAATATTAGATAAATGGGCTTCATATGGAAAAATTCCTCTAGTAAAGGTCATCGACTCTTCTTTATGAATTAATTTTCCATTATCATTTCTATTTATAAAAAATAATTATTATGTTAAATTTTTTATTTTTTTCAATGGTCCAACTGTCACATAATGATCAATAACTGATAGTTAAATTTCAATTTATACTTATATAGTTTTTGTGAATGTGACATAGTAAAACATAAATTTTCAGGAAACAAAATATTATTCAAAATTTTGGGTTGTTACAGTCTTTGTACATCGATTGACTACATGGTGGACAACCAAATAACAACTCATTTTCACCATAATATAAGATTAATTTATTTTTCTAACATATCGGATTTTTCATGTATTATTTTAAAATATTATATGGATTATTTTTGAGGCTATGAGCATAGAATAAATGGGATTTTGAGCCCCAGTGTGTCTAGAATAAATGTTTTGAAATATATTAAATATATTAAATAGAACGCGGGTGAAATTTTCTAGAAAAGAAGGAATAACTCATAGATGGTGTCTGGATTGGAAATAAGAGGGAACTATTGTGTTCAAAATGTCTATTTTAATCTAGAAACAACTTAACCTTGGTCGGCATGGGTCATTTGTGAAAAATTTGTCATGGGTGTGAAATTAATAAAATAAATTAACTTAAGAAGATTTTTTTTCATCATAGTGAAGTGATTCATTTTAAATATACAGATATGGAAATTATATGAGGTTTGGCCACTAAACCATAGATACCTAGAATCTATTGGAGGAGAGAATTCTTGGTAAAAAAATGGATCAGGAAAAGATCATGGATCGTCACACCAGTGGAGTTAGAGGATCTCATCGAAGATGACAGCGTATATGTTCCTCATCAACGATTGACCCAAACTCAAGGTAGGATACTTTTTCATGTAATTTCCATCCAATTCTTAATCTTGGATGAACATATATCAATTCAATGAACATGAACTGATACATGCATCATTGATAGATTCCAAATTTATGGAATTGTTTTCGGATCATTAATGTATCCCACTTCGTTCATCCATTCTGCGATGTCAAATTAAGACCAAATGAAGAACGGAAAAGGTTCATTCTTTACTTTTATTTTTTTTGGATTTCTCCCTTTTTTATTCATACAATTATTATGGGAACATCCTTTTGGACCAAGGATCAATGAATACTCAGTATTATATCATTTTTTGGTCGTTCTTTGTCACAATGGATCGATACCACTAGCGTGGTTCAGGATCAATGATGTGATCAAGTTGTGATGATGGAATCTAAAAATATTTTCATACTCTTTCAAAATTGACTGAAATGATCATCCAATGCTACCTAAGAACACAAAAAAGAATAAGTAATTAATTAAATTAAAATATATTTGATATGATTAAATTGTAGAGTTTTACCCCTACATCATTGGTATTAAGATGAATCCGTCATCTGTAATTTTTTTGTTAAATGATTTGAGAAGGCCTACCATTATTTAACCCTATATATATAATTGTTTTTGTTTTTGTTCTTTAGAGGTGACATGAGGGAAAATGGGTCCAAATTTTTGTTCATAGGTAAATCCCTTCAATTATTTTTTATATATATTCTTGTGAAAAATATGAAATGTATTTAGTCATAATTATCATAGTATATCAATTTTTGAAAAATAAAATCATGAAAATATACCTCATGTATACATTTACAATTGATCCAACTAGACAATCATACTCAATGATTTCACTTACATTGTCACCACTAATGAAATATAGATCATCACATTTGCATATATTTTCATCAAGAAGAATTGTGTGAACCCCATCGTCTTTCAATTTCATATTCACATGATCCTACAATGATAATAAATGCAGATATAGAATTATTTGGTTTGTGGTGATTTCTATAGATTGGTTTGATTGGTTGGTTGATCCTTGAGATGGTTTTGATTTGTTCTTTATTTTAACCCCTTCCATGTGTCCATCTATATTGGTATTCATTGGTTTATACCTATTTTCATTAAATGTTAAAGGTGTATCTTGAAAAATAAATTGGAAATGACTACCTCCTTGTCAACATGTTTTTTACAAGTTGTGACAGTCATGTGATTTATGTTACAAGACCTTGTTTGACCTTCTGGATATCTTCATCATCAATTAGAACATGTAGCTCAGTGCTTGGCTCATGGGATATGTTAATCAATACTTTTACATGACCTATTGGAAGTGGTATTTGGTGTAGCATGGCATTCTGGATATTGAACACCATGGACCTTGCTACAAGGCAATGGGTGGGTGTTGATAGATAAAAATCATATTCATTTTCACCCTATACAATATAACCATAGGAAAGGTATCAATGTCTATATTATTCACAATTTATAGAAACCATTATTAGAACATTGATTACCTCATCTAATACAGGGGTAATGGATTGCCTCAAAGCTTGTTGGGGGATGTTCACGTGTTGGTTGTTCTTGAGTTGTTTTTTCTCTTTTCCCCACCCCCATCAAATTTTCCATGAACTCTCTATGCAATTCCATATGTTATTTATGGATATCTATTCATTCTCTCACCATTTTTATTTCTTTACTTCTTTCCTCCTCTTTTTTTTCTCAAAAAATATTCGGGTTTCACCCCAAAACCCGCACCTGTAACGCGGCCATACTTTTTTGGCTGCTTCAAGGCCACTGAAAGTATTTCAGCATTTGATTTCTGTGTTACTAATTACTATGACTATGTCAGATAAAAAGTATAGGAAAATAAGTAATCCTTATTATGTAATATCGATTTAATGAAAATATTATTTATTATGTCATACTTACATATGTTTCCCACACTTTTTGTGTGTTTTAATTAATTGGTATCTCATCATTATTTACATGTGCCTCCTTCCATAGCACAAGTCATGAGATGGAAGGGAATTTTGATTTTGATTCATCAATCTATATATAAATAAAGGATCATAGTTATGGTATTATTTTATGTCACATAAAATTATTACGGTATATTTAAAATATGTACTATTTTTTATTTTCAAGTGAAGCATAAACTTTTCATGCTTTACTATAGGGGTATGCTGGTTTTTCTTATCGTTCCTTATTTTCAGCACTCAATTGATGTTTCTAAATAAAAAAATTTCAATCAATATGATGAATACATGTATCATCCAACAACATATTACCAAAAACAATGTACCTGAAAAGACATCTCCATCCGATTGCTAGTAAACACATCCTATGCTCCTTGGGGCTCAAATGTTTATAAATAAGAGTTGTGTTAGGGTTTATTTTCCCCTTATCATCTTTAAGATAAAATTTTGTTTAAATTTTTGAATGCCTCTTTTAATCCTTCCAGAAACCATTAATATATAGTCCTTGTGCAAGTCATCCAATATAAATTCACTTTACATGGGATGATGAAGAGTAATTCAATTTTTCATTATTTTATTTTTTTAGTAAATTAAAAAAATGGTATCATAATGTTATCATAATATCTCCCACATCAGTGTCTTAAGCCTGATGATAACATGGTTCCACGTTTGTACATAAATCGACATGTGTTTCTGAGTGATGATTCCAATGTAACTACTAAGAATGGCCATGTTAGGGTTAACATGTTGGCCCCACTTATTCCATCTGAACTCATATTTGATGCCTTTCGCTTTTTTCCTTAAGGATTTTTTCAAACACAATCAAACTAAAGAACTTCTATTTTTTATGCATCTCCATCCATTTCCTTGGTTTCATTATCATCAATATGATCCTCTAGAGTTATAGAATCGACATGTGTCGATGGTGGTTGTACCTATTCACTATGAGAAGTAGTAGAAATGGGTTGAAAACTTGTTTGTCCACTGCACTATGAGCTATAGCAGGTTTAGAGACTTGTTGTGCCTTGGGATTGGTAGAATCATCACATACAGAAGTCATTATCTGTAGAAGTTATTTAAAATTTAATTAAGATTACATTAAAGTATAATTTAATAGATAGTAAAATAAGGTAACACGATGTATATGAAAAAAATATATAACCTGATTATTGAACTCCCTTTGTTAAGGCTGACGGGATTTGTCTCCTCTATTGACTATCCAAATCCCTTAATTGTGGTCTCCTATGACAGACAAAACATGGTCTTCATTGGGACTGCTATGAAACGATTATGACGTCCCAATGAAAGGGTCATCCTCTATTGAATTTTCATCTGAACCTTCAGTGGTTTTGGTTGATAACATAACAATTGACAAGTTTTGGTTGGAGGGTTCTGGAACATAAAATACTTGCACTGCCTACGATGCCATTATAAATGGTTCTTCTATGTACCCTTGTTTATTGATATCTACATTCATGAATACCAACTCATCTATTTTAACAACACTTTGGTTATCAACCAACATGCATTAAAAAATAGGCACTTGGTAGTTCTTATAATCCAACTCCCATATTTGTTTGGTGATGACAAAGTAAGTCATATTCACATAAATTGGATTTTTTTCCTTAGCACTGGAAACATGCATCACTTCAGCCACAAGTATAGCTCCACCATTCTGCATGGTTCTGTCTTCATCATGGTCATTATTTTAGAATAAATAACTGTTAATTACAGAAGCATTATAAGATAATACATACACACTTGGTCCTCCAGCTAGCCATCGAAGTTGTCCTGATATTTAGTCTGGAATTTCTTTTGACTCCTTAAATATATGGTCCCAAAACCATCCTATAAACTATTGATTTTGTTTATTTGATATCCATTTTTAATTACGTGATGGATTCAAATTAATGAAAATTTCTTTGTTGGTTTTTACATATGGGTCAACCTATAAACTATTATGAAAAATTTAAAGGTGGACCTACTCCGGATCTAAAATATTTATTGTGAAAACCTCTCTTCCAGTAATTTCTTCACCTACAAGCCACTCGGTGTGATCAAATTATGGTAGAAAAATTATTTTTACACCAGATAAATATTCAATACAGAATTCAATAGCTTCCTCAACAATATATCTCTCTGCAATACAACCCTCTATATAACTTCTATTTTTTACATACCCTTTGAAAATCATTATATACCATTCAATGGGTATATCCATCTATATTTTACATGAAAGCATAGTCAAATATCTCTCACCAAGTGAACCATCAAATGAATTATCATATCAAATAATGTCTGAAGGAAGAACATTTCCAATTCACATAATATAATGGAAATTTCTTATTCCATACTCAGTAATTTCACTAGGTCAATAAATTTGATGTATATAGATTTGAATAAGAAACAAAGTTTCGTTAATGGATAATAGTCATTCTTGGGGAAAATGCAATGTAAAGCTGTATGAATTTGATATTTCAGAAAAACATGGAAGCCATGTGATTATATACCCTTTAACTTTGAATTAGTCATTGACATGATGTTCTTAATATTTGATAAATACCCCTCCAAAACCTTTACATCATTGAAGAATTTATAAAACTCATATCTCTCTTACCTAGAATGTGTGTAAGCAGCTGGAGGATGAAAAGGTCATGTTTCACCCTTCACTAGCACCAACCCTTCTCGTATTCCCATGTAAACCATGTCCATCCTAACCTTAATTATATAATCTATTTTTCAAAGTTCATTTATCAACATGTTGATGACACTTTCACATGCATATTTTTCAACATGAATAACATCAAGAAATTTTCTGACACACAGATAATTCTATTATGGTAATTCAAAAAAAAGGATCTCTTCTTCCAACTGGTTTTAGTAAGGTTTTTCAAAAATGGTTTTCCAAAAGCAGTGTCCACATCTTTTACTCTCCCAAATAGTTGATCACTTGTTAGTGGAGATGGTGTTGTACATTCTTATGAACTTCCATTGAATGATGTCATTATAAATCATTACTTATGTCGTCGGGTTGAAATATGTGATGTCCATGAAACACGTTTTTCGAAGAATGTTTCAACCTAATTGAGTGTGTACCTTTTTCACAGACGGTACACCAATGAATTACTTTAATGATATATCTTGAAAAAATTCCACAATAAATAAATTCACTTATCATCTCATACAACATGGATCTCAACATGAAATATTCATTTCTATAATAATATTACAATGTAACACCTGAATCCCACAATAATTTCAAATCCTCGATCAATAGAGCCAAATAAACAACAATATCATTACCATATTGTTTCAGTCCTAAAATAATCATGTATAGCATGATTTTTCTTCATTTCATGCATAACCATAGTGGAAAGAAATAATTTACCCGCATAACCATCCATGTACTATGAGTGATACTTTGAAAACCAAATGGATTCACTCCATATTTAGATAATTCTAGATGAAGGTTTCTTATATCGTTCCCAAAATCAAGATACTCATGATCAATTCTCTTCAACTAACGAGAGTATGTTGGGTGACGTAGATCCCCATCTTTATTTCTTTTGTCTGTATGCCACGTTAATTTCTCTTTGGTCACCTCACTTCTATATAGGTTCTTAAAACTTGGAATGATTGGAATGTACCATAAAACTTTCTTAGGACATGATTCATATTTCTTGTTTAAAGAAGCACCACACATTGGTAATTCTCAAAGTGATTTATGGTCCTTGAGAAATATTATACAGTCATTTGGGAAGGCATGTATTTGTTCAGAGATTATACCCATCGAACATAGAATTCATTTGGTGTCGTTTATTCAGATCGGGAGATCATTATCTTCTGATATCATGTCATTCAAGAGAGAAAGTAATTTCATAAAACTGATGTCACTGCATCTAATTCCTACATTCAAATTATACATCTTTAGTATCAATGAAAATGTTGTATATTTTGTGAAACCACCATACAAATGCATCTTATCAAACCTCTTTAACTACTCAAACAATTTTTGGAAATCACAAGGTTCGTCTTTAATTATCCGTTTCATTTCCTCAATAATCTCTTTAGAATCATTCACATATATAATCACAACCTCGATATAGTCTTCTTAATTTTTTACACTTGTAATCATATTAGATGATCCATAAAATGAAATTTTATCCAAGCCACTAGCTATATTTTTACCCCCATGTTTATTACAACATTTATAACTTTGATCTATTCCATGACAGATCAAGTGTTCTTCTAACTCCTCTGGATTAACTTGTCTTGAATAAAAATAGTTTAATCATGAACAAATGATTTGAGAAGGGTCATATGCATGATCTTTTTTAAACTTGATGAACTCCTTCATTCCATCTTCATACTCCCTTTTCAAACAATTAACATTCATCCAGTATTTATTCATATCCATCCTATTTGATTCATTGATATTGGTATTTAACAATATAAATACTCAAAATATTGAAATAATGTAAGGGTTTTCATAATTATAAAAAAAAATAAACATAAAATACTAAGAAAAAACTAAAGTGAAAATATCTTTTGAAAACTATTTAAAAAGAACACTTGAAATCCCATTAAAAACCCAACTATTTACACAAATTCCTCTTAAAAATAAAATTCCATTTTTAAAAAATCAATCAGTTCAGAACACTCTTTAAAAAACCACAATTCCTTTTTTTAATCATTCAAGACAACTTCATGACCCAATAATCGTAATCATTTAAAATAAGTTACATACCTCTAAAAAACCTTTCAAAACACTTGAATCATTTTAAAAGATCAACTTAAGAATTTTCACAAAAACATAGATCCCAATAGGGACACCTTATAAAACATACATATAAAACACCTTGACTCATCCCAAATCAATCAGTGTTGTATGATTCCATCACTTTATTCCAAAGGCAGGTGTAATAATAATCATTTCCATAATCATTTAATATTGTGCTCTCCACCATTATATATAACTTATCCATGCTTCCATTTTCCTGTTATATCAATTACCCTTCACCAAAACACCAAATTCCCAATGGATATGTTCCATAGTCAGTTAACACACTTACATCCAAGAAACATTAACATTCTAGTTTACTATAAACACTTCACTATCAAAATGATCCTTGGTTCACATAAAATCAATCGGTTGTACACCCCAAGAAAAATGTATATGTCTCTCACATGTGGTACTATTGGTTCCTTCCTTTATAAATATAACTAATAAAATATATAAGCATGAACCCATTTCATAATCACAAATTTCTCATGTGTCATTCCTTTCACACAAATAATTTCCCTATGCCACTCATCACTAAAAGAAACTATGTTATTTCCCAATCCTTTTATGTACATCATGAATCATGCTAAAATAAGAAAATAAATATTGAACTAAACTAATATATGGTAGGATTTCCATATTCTATTTTTTAAAGTCAATACAAATACTTTATAAATGACATTAGAAAGACAAGTCATTCTAAAATCCTTAACTGAACTCATATTAGTAACCTATAGAATCAATGTGATGAGAGTATCATTATAAGTCTCAAGATAAATCTTACCTCTTCAAAAATAATTCATGAGGATAAAAAAAGTATGTCCTAAAATATTCTATAACCTTTTAAAGAAAATTTCATAGAGAAAATCTTGGTTTGGTACCTTTCATGGATGCATCAAAATTAATTTTACGACCACTTCATAACATTGAATATAAAAAGTTAATAATTAATTCATATAATTTATTAAAATTGTAATAAAATAATAATTTATATATTAAGCTATATAATTATTCTAAGAAGAAAATATGATTTGATAATCACTTTAATTATATCATTGGTACCTTTTGATAGGATTCACCACAAAGTGATTGTGAGTGAAAGGATTCATTACATGTGTTTTTATGGTTATTTTACTAGGGTATCCAAAAAGTCTATCATGTAGAATTGGATAGGTAGGGATAAAAAACATATGTTTCATGTAAGAACCCGAGTTTTTAGAAACGGGTCAAAACCCGGCCCTGTTTAAACTTTTGACTAGTTTTTGAGAAGTCTGGAAAATCTGGGCAGTTTCTGGAAATTTCTAGACTATACGTCGTGTATGATTTACCCGAGTGACCGGCCGTGTGCTCGCCAAGTACATGTCGTGTGAAGACAGTGTAGAACTTTCCTAGTACACAGCGTGTATTTATAGACACGCCATGTATCCCTTACCCATGTGAGGCCAGGTATATGTCGTGTGGTGACCAGGTGTAAATTTCCATCTACACGGCGTGTAGCCTTCCTTGACACGCCGTGTACCCTTGCCCCGTGTAGCGGCTGAGACCCTGCTCGTGTGTTGACCGTGTACATGGTCTAGGACGTGTGCTGGACTCCTCTTAATTCGTAGTATGGAAACACATATACATGGCGTGTAATTTGGAAATACACGCCGTGTACTTTTATTTTTATTTGAGCGATTGAGACTTCGTCGCGTCTCATTCCCAGGTTTCTCTTCTTCTTTCCCTTTGGACGAACTGTCCGTCCGAGAACTCCCGAAAAACTCAAACCCTTCCAGAATCTTCGTACGACCTCCGTTCTTCGATCCATTAGTGGCAGCAGGACCGCATCGGAAAGGCTAAGCCCACGCACCCTTCTTCTTCCTTGATTCCTCACCTGTTTCTCCGTAGATTCCATCTGAATGGAATTGCCGAATTTGATGGAAATGCAGATCTACCGCGATTCAGTCCGATTCAGAGGCTGAAATCAAAGGTGTGTCATCGTACGAGTACGAGGTGGGTGGTGCATACCTTCTTTTGTGTTTCTGTAGACAATTTGGGGTGGCGACCTTCGGGCACGACGTCGGGTGTTGATCGAGACCCTGATTATTTGTTTTTATTTAATTATATGCATTGTGGAATGCCTATGGGTATTCCCTAACCCTGTTGCGATTGAGCAAGACCGGGTTAGAGGTCGTTGCTCGTTTGGGGAAATTCGACCGGGGGTGCCGAAATGCATGTGAATTGGACCATTGTTTAAACTTTTGTGTTTATACTACTTATTGAATGTCTCGAGTTAAACTTTTTAGTTTAATTTTTAAATCGTGAATGAGTTAGGTGCTGGTATGGGATAGCACAGGTTAGTGCAATTTGACTGTTTAGTAATTGCTTGTTTAAAGTGATGCTTCCAAGTATGAATATGAAATGTGTGATATTTCCCGTGTCAAACTGGTTGATGTGTTGGGAATGTCCTGGATATGTTGTTGAGTGATGAGGTTCACAGTTTGGGGCTTTGGCTCGGGATACTTTGGTTGGTTGCTACCACGGGATTGGGCGTCATGGACGTTGGTTGAGGAAGTTGGACTGTAAGGTTGGGCTTTGGCCCGGGTTACATGGATGGAGTGACCATTAGACTTGAGTGAAAGGTTTGCAGGGACATGAGTTGTCATAGGTGTTGTGGCTTGGGACATACTGAGGTGATTACCGCTCACCAGGTAATTTTGAGTAGTGTGCACACATCTAGACTCCGAGATGAGGTGGTATGGCCACTCATTGGGTAGAGGCCCCCGATAGAAGCGGTTAGGTATATTTGGTTTGGGGGTTCTTTCCATGGGAAGCCATCGGGAAGGTGAGGATCCTTCGAGAGAGAGCTTTGAGGCGGTCAGGTTGGGGGCAGAGGCTCTCCGTCATTTGAGGACAGACATCGATGTCCCTCCGGTTATCTTTTGAGGACAGGTATCGTTGTTCCTCCGGATGTTGTGCCCTGGGAAGGTTGATCTTTCGAGTTGGGTTATGATGGTTGGGCATTCCATTCGGACATCAGTACTTGAGACACCTGGTGTCAGGTGGCACGAGGTGTCGGGCTGCAGATCAGAACTTCCGGCGTTGGCCGAGTTAGGTGACACTTTTGGGTGGCTGTTGAGCACCAGTGAAGTCTTTGTTTACTTTTGGGCATGGCACTGTTTACTGTTTTTCTTGTATAAGAATGTCTGCCTAAAACACTTATATTAGGTACGCACCTCTGGGTGGTATCCTACTAAGACTTGTCTCACACCCTACACGGGCCCTTCGGGACGCGTGTAGACTTTATGAAATTGCGTGTAGGTAGAGGGTCAGCCTCAGGAGATGGACTTTAGTGCTCTTGAATTGGAGACTAGAATGGACCTTGATGTTGTGTCGTACAGGAGTTACTTGTTCAGTATTCTTTTTCTTGCATCAGCATGTTTACTTTATATTGTATCTACTACTGGTCAGCCATTAGCGCCATTATATATGTATTGATTTGTATGACTTTCTTGGATGCATGATTGGTTGTTTTAACAGTTATTGCATTTGATTCCTGGCATGATGTTTTTTTACTCTCAGCTACTGTTGTTTCTATATTGCTTCCTCTGTTTATTGTTATTGAATGTGCTTTCGCTCCGCGGGTCTGGTTCGAGTCTGCTGAGTCATTTATTTCCACTTGATCTTTTATTTTTTACTTGGACCAGCACTTTTAATTCCTCCGAGAGGGTATAGCCTCCCCTCTATACCTATTCATACCCTCGCTGCTAATCGGTAGCCTTTGTAGTTCATGGGAGGTGCGCCTAAGGTAGTAACACCTGGCCCATTCGGCACTGTTCGTGTGGCTGGTCGGGTCCAGGTCGTTACAAAGTTGCATCAGAGGGAGTCTTCATGACAAGTAATTAGAAGCATTGCTTTTCGGGATACTAATGAGTTTGAGACTTCTCTTTTTATTTTATTCTGGTTTTAATATTTGGGATATGGTAGACTGGAGGTAGGTTTTTGTTGCAACTGGATTTTTGAACTTCTGCTTGGGTGCCTGCAGCCCCATGTACGAGGGATGGATTGAGTTTCTGGGGGTGGAAATTGCTGTTTGCTTTTTGCTCAGATTTAAGTTGATATGATTTCCACCTTGGTGGCTCACTTGTTGTGGGATGTTATTGATTATGATATGTAAACCTTGTCTGGTATGGCAAGGGTTGCTTTCTTGGCTTTTGATAGGAACATTTGAGGGTATGTCAATTTCATAACTGCACGTATGTTTTGTGAAGTGATAATACCATGTGAATAAAATCAATTGCCATGCTATGTATGCTCTGAAATGGGGATAGGTAAAACTCCTGATAGAATTGCTTGTTTATGGAAATGTATATGCCATGCTTTGTATTTTTGTAGAATTGCATGTTGCAGGATATTTGGGTCTGGCTCTTATGAGAGCAGACGAGTACTATGGTTGAGGTAGTGTAACTGTCAGGATTAGGCGACTCGGTCGTCGAGATTGAGGAAATGCTGGTTGTCAGGACGGGCATGGCCCAAGGGACTAATGATACTTGGCTCTATTGAGGGATGGTAAGGAGGGCATGAGGTCGGGATGTTGTGGGGCATGGGTTGCGGTGAGGTGGAGTAAGGGTAGTTGTTATGCACTGCCTTTTACTGCTTTCCTTATCTGTGTAGAATATATTGTTATATAGATTTATGTGGGTTGTCTGACCATTTATGGTATTCAGCGGGTTACTTCTTCATGACACGATGGAGCGACAGGAAAGAGAGTATATGGTACCGCAGGACCAAGTTCAGAATCCGGTGCAGGAAGAGCAAGAGCCGCAGGTATAGGCTCAAGGACAGGATCAGGTTCACGATCCAGTGCAGGTAGGGTAGGAGCCAGGTTTGGCAGCGTTCGGACCGTGGCTTGATGAGCAGCTCCGAGCTAGCCTAGTATGCATCTTGTAGGGGATTGATAGAGGCACGCAGGGTACAGAGCCTTCTATAGCGTATCTGACACAGGAGTTCTAGTCACAGCACCTGCCGCTTTTTCAGGGTGACGGTGGTCCACAGGTGGCAGAGAACTGGATAGAGAGTATGCACATTATCTTCGAGCAGCTTGACACACCACCAGGGCATAGGGTCAAACTGGCAACGTACATGCTGATAGGACCAGCGAAACGTTGGTGGGATGTGCAGGTACAGGCTCGTAGGCACGAGGGACTGGCATGGAAGGACTTCGAGGACAGGTTCTTCGATCACTTTTATCCGAAGACGCTAAGGTAAGAGAGAGCTCGGTAGTTCTTGAGTCTTCAGTAGGGAGATATGTCTGTCATGGACTACGCATCTACTTTCACAGAGTTGTCTCGCTTTGCACCTGGTATGGTGAGCAACGATGCAGCTAGGGTGAGGCGCTTCAAGGATGGCTTACGACACGCCATTTGGGTCCAGGTGAACATCTTCAGGTTGGGTTATTTCTCTGAGGTAGTGAATCAGGCGCTCATAGCTGAGGGAAACGAGAGAGAGAAATCTCGTTTTGGCAGGGTGACAACCCCAAGTGATGGTTCGGATAGCCGGAAGTGAGGGAGAGATGAGTTCCAGCAGAGCGGGCAGGCCAAGGACTCAGCTAGACCACCTCGTGGAAATTTATGGGTGGTTTTCTATCAGTGCGGACATCCGGGACATGTTCGGGCTCAGTTTGATAGGCCCCTAAAGGAGTGTCGGGCCTGTGGACAGGTTGGACATCTGGAGAGGTTTTGTAGGTAGCCTTCTCAGATAGTCGGTAGGCAGGGACTAGGACAGACTGTGGCGTCAGGAGCTGGTTCAGGTTCGGTGCAAGGAGAGGGTAGTCGGGGTTCAACTGCACGCGGAGGACATGATCGGGATAGTGGGATTCAGATAAGGGGCCAGTGGCCGGTGACTGGAGCAGCACCGCAGGGAGGTAAGGCATCAGGCAGTCAGGCTTCGGGCCAGGTGCACGTTGTGGAGCTGCCAGGGATTGAGAAGGCTGGAGTTCTGACGATGGTGGTAGGTACACCATGGGCGTGGTCGTGAGTTTCTTTACTTTCTTTTGGCATGGCCTTTTAAGGCATGTCTGGTTGAGTGCACAGGCTGCACAGGATACTTGTGGACTGACTAGATGCTAGTTAGTGGGATTGGCATCATATCAGTTGTGTTTTATGTTTTATTTATATATTTGAGATGCGTGGCATCAGGAGCATCAAGGATGCAGGTTACGTGAGGTGTCGTGGGCATCAGGGCATCGTGGATGCGGGTTACTTGAGGTGCATGGCACCAGGTGTGAATTGAGAATCTATTAGATGCAGGACCTCAGGGAGGCAGACACCGATACGGTGAGAGTTATGTTGGGTGTTGGAAGCGACACCTGAGCATCGAGGAGGTGCAGGGGTGACGATGCGTCACGGGAGGACCATGGGTCTGGGAAATAGGTCGTTGGGCCTTGTTTGTTTATTTGTTTTCTTTGAGCTTTGTTCGAGTTGAGACCGAGTAGGCGATTCCTAAGGTGGGGAGACCTTTTTATGAATTTATCCATAACCTTGAGACTGGGTTAGTCTGGGTTGTTTAACCGGGATGGGCGTGTTCGGTGCCATCTCCTGGTTTCTTTTGGTAGCTCGGGGATGAGCTACGTTAAGGTGGGGAGTTTGTAAGAACCTGAGTTTTTAGAAATGAGTCAAAACCCGGTCCTATTTAAACTTTTGACTGGTTTTTGAGAAATCTATAAAATCTGGGCAGTTTCTGGAAATTTCCAGACTACACGCCGTGTACTTTAAGTACACGCTGTGTATGAGTTACCCAAGTGACCGGCCGTGTGCTCGCTGGGTACATGCCGTGTGAAGACCATGTATAACTTTCCTACTACATGGCGTGTATTTATAGACACACCGTGTATTCCTTACCTGTGCGAGGCCAGGTACATGTCGTGTGGTTCCCAGGTGTAAATTTCCATCTACATGGTGTGTAGCCTTCCTTGACACACCGTGTACCCTTGCCCCATGTAGCGGCCGAGACCCTGGCCGTGTGTTGACCGTGTACATGGTCCAGGCCGTGTGCTGGACTCCTCTTAATTCAGAGTACGGAATCACATATACACGGAGTGTACTTTGGAAATACACACCGTGTACTTTTATTTTTATTTGAGCGATCAAGACATCGTCGCGTATCATTCCCAGGTTTCTCTTCTTCATTCCCTTTGGATGAACTGTCCATCCGAGAACACACAAAAAACTCAAACCCTTCCAGAATATCCGTACGACCTCCGTTCTTCGATCAGTCAGTAGCAGCGGGACCGCATCAGAAAGGCTGAAACCGTGCACCCTTCTTCATCATTGATTACTCACATGTTTCTCCGCAGATTCCATCCGAACGGAATTTCTAGATTTGACGGAATTGCATATCTACCGCGATTCAGTCCGATTCAGAGGCTGAAATAAAAAGAGTGTCATTGTACGAGTACGAGGTGGGTGGTGCATACCTTCTTTCGTGTTTTCGTAGAAAATTTAGGGTTGCGACCTTCGGGTGCGACATCGGGTGTTGAGCGAGACCCTGTTTATTTGTTTTTATTTAATTATATGCATTGTGGAGTGCCTTTGGGTATTCCCTAACCCTGTTGCAATTGAGAGAGTCCGGGTTAGAGGTCGTTGCTTGTTTGGGGCAATTCGTCCGGGGGTGCCAAAATCCGTGTGAATTGGACCATTGTTTAAACTGATGTGTTTATACTGCTTATTGAATGTCTCGAGTTAAACTATTTAGTTTAATTGATAAATCATGAATGAGTTAGGTGCTGGTATGGGATAGCATAGGTTAGTGCAATTTGACTGTTTAGTAATTGCCTGTTTAAAGTGATGCTTCCATGTATGAATATGCAATGTGTGATATTGCCTGTGTTGAACTGCTTGATGTGTTGGGTGTGTCCCGAATATGTTGTTGAGTGATGAGGTTCATAGGTTGGGGCTTTGGCTCGAGATACTTTGGGTGGTTGCTACCACGGGATTAGGCGTCATGGATGTTGGTTGAGGCAGTACGACTGTCAGTTTGGGCTTTGGCCCGGGTTACTTGGATGGCGAGACCATCAGACTTGAGCGACAGGTTCGCAGGGACACGAGGTGTCAGAGGTGTTGTTTCTTAGGACATACGGAGGTGATTACCGCTCACCGGGTACTTTTGAGTAATGTGCACATAGATAGACTTTGAGATGAGGTGGTACGGCCACTCGCTGGGTAGAGGCCCCCGATATAAGTGGTTAGGTATATTTTGTTTGGGGGTACTTGCCATGGGAAGACACGGGGAAGGTGAGGAGCCTTCAGGAGACATATTTGAGGCGGTCAGGTCGGGGGCAGAGGCACGTCGTGATTTGAGGGCAGACATCGTTGTCCCTCTGGTTATCTTTTGAGGACAGGTATCGATGTTCCTCCAGATGTTGTGCCCAGGGTAGGTTGAGCTTTCGAGCTGGGTTACGATGGTTGGGCGTGCCATCGGGACGTCGGTACTTGAGACACCTGGTGTTAAGTGGCACGAGGTGTCGGGATGCAGATCAGACCTTCCAGCATTGGCCGAAGCAGGTGACACTTCCTGGTGGCTACTGAGCACCAGTGAAGTCTTTTTTTACTTTTGGGCATTGCACTGTTTACTGTTTTTCTTGTATAAGCACGTCTGCCTAAAACACTTATATTAGGTACGCACCTCTGAGTGGTATCCAACTGAGACTTGTCTCACACCCTACACGGGCCCTTCGGGACGTGTGTGGACTTTATGAAATTGCGTGCAGGTAGAGGGTCAGCCTCCGGAGCTGGACTTTAGTGTTGTTGACTTGGAGACTGGAATGGACCTTGAGGTCGTGTCGTACTGGAGTTACTTGTTTAGTATTCTTTTTCTTGCATCAGCATGTTTACTTTATATTGTAGGTATTACTAGTTGGCCATTGGTTCCATTATATATGTATTGATTTGTATGACTTGCTTGGATGCATGATTGGTTGTTTTAGCAGTTATTGCAGTTGATTCCTGGCATGATGTTTTGTTTACTCTCCGTTGCTGTTGTTTCTATATTTCTTCCACTGTTTATTGTTATTGAATGTGCTTCCGGTCCGCGGGTCTAGTTCGAGTCTGCTGAGTCATTTATTTCTGTTGCATATTTTAGTTTATTACTTGGACCAACACCTTTAGTTCCTCCGAGAGGGTATAACCTCCCCACTATACCAATTCAGACCCTCTCTGCTAGTCGGCAGCCTTTGGCGTTCAGGGGAGGTGTGCCTAAGGTAGTAACACCTGACCCGTTCGGCACTGTTCGGGTGGTTGGCCGGGCCGGGTCGTTACATTTCCCTTATTACCCATTTAAACACTTATTAAAAATATCAATTTAATTTCCTATGAAGTTGGATTGTCATCCAAACAACATAAATTTCATGTGGTCTGCTTATTCAATTTATTTCATGCGTTTATCTTTTATTTATCATTTTCTTTTGGGGGAGGTATTTCCAAAACCATGAGGTTCCTGGAACTAGAAGGTAGAGATCTAATGTAGTGTCTTAGCTGTAGATTTACTTCTATGTTATGGTTTATCAGGTTTAGTGATTTGTTTCCATTACTATATGTTCTGTAATTTCTTCCAGTATCTACAAGTTTTGGGGGATTAATTTATGTTTTGGGGGTTTAAAATTATGATTATTGATTTGTACCAAATCCAACTACTATTATCAGATCTTTTTCTTTTTCAACTATCAGTTACCAAAAAGGGGTATTAAATCATGGTTACATAACCCATTGTGATTATTTTATCAAGACTTTATATAAAGTCTTGGTTTTAAGATTACTGGGTTTCCTCTAATGAAGTGGTTTTCTATAATTTAGTGTAATTGCACTAGAAATAAAGTGTTGGTTCCATTGAAATGGTTAAGGTTTGGATAAATATTCCATGGTGGAAGATTCAAAATTTGGGGGAAAATTGATTTCATACACTTGGAGAGTTCAAAAGTTAGATTGATTTTGAATTTTTTAGAAGTGAGGTGTTCAGTAGAATGGGTAACCATGAGATGGAAGCATTAGCTTGTTTTTTAAAATGTGTGTCCAAGAGAATATGGATGAAAGAGTGAATAAGGACATGCCTCAATGATGTTGACAATTAAAGGTTGATGTGTAGTAGAAGGAAGGATCGAGGAGTATGATTTATTGAGGTTTTGGTGGAATAATGGTTATCAGATAGAATGTATCAATGCCTAGAAAGTGAAGTGTTTTGATCCATATATAGGGAGAGAATATTGATTCCTAGTAAGTGTGGGGATTTAATCTCATACATGGGAGAGGGGATCAATTTCTAGAAATTACATATTCTAGGTCCCGCCTAAGGAACAAGGGTTCTCATGATAAATGAAATGGAGGAGATCAAAATCAATCATGAAGTCATTCACATAATATCTGAATGACTTAAAAAACTATTCATCTCACCTATAAAAACCCTTCACTGAAATAACCCCTTTTACCCATGTATATCACATTCCAAAAGAAAATCAACCCACTTTATATAACCATAAAAATAAAAATATAATATATCTAAAATGTTCCCAAATCAAAAATGGTTTTTATAATGTTCCAACCAGGCCTTTGAGAATTCATTGATAACCAAAACATGAAATTATCTTTAAGAATTTTCCAAATGATCCTTAAATATTTCACCCAATTTGAACACATAAAATCTTTTTTTGGAGACCAACCACAATTCCAAACATAATGAAAAACTCCTTTAAATAATAAATGAATTAAATTCCAACTTAAATATATAAAACATACATAATGGGGTGTCCAAATATCATATAAGATATCATTACATATTACTAAATCAAATTAATATATAAGATTCAAAAAATGATAATAAAAGAACACCACATTTAAATAACAATAAAATTCCTTTAAAAACCAACCAACAAGTAATTAATTTTGTGCACAAACAAGGACCACCAATTTCTTTTCAAAAACCAACCAACATGAAATTAATTTAGTTTGCAAACAAGGACAACCAAAAGCCACAATTTTCAGAGGGGCGTTTATCCCGTATAATTTAGAACATCCCCATGTAACAATGTAAAAGAAGAGAAAATACACCGCATAGGTGTATTTCATCATACGGCGGGGGAGAGGCGCATAGAAGAATAGTCCTCCGATGTAGGAGAGGTTCCCAACAGAGAAGAGGTGCACGTTAGAGGAGTGGTGCACATCGGAGGTGTGGCACGTAACGAAGGTGTGGCGCATGGCGGAGGTGCGGCATGTGGGGGAGAAGAGGCGCATTGTGGTCTGGTTCACGGTGGAAGAGAGGCGCAAAATGGAGGTGTGGTTCGTGGTAGAGGAGAGGCGATGGGAGAGGTGGAGGATGAAGAGGAGGCACGGTGATAGTGATCTGCTTCCACGAGAGCTTGAGGGTGTGAGAAAGGAGAAGGAAGTTAGGGTTTTTTTTTATAAAACACATTGAATATTTTATCTGAGCTAGCTAAAAAGAGTTGATAAATGTATGTTTTTTCAGCGCTAAAATAGACAGTGCTGATACAACATGCCTTTATCAGCACTTTTTTAGCATTGATAAAGATAAGCCTTTATCAGTGCTAAAAAACACTGATAAAGGACATCTTTATAGGCGTTAAAAATATAGCGCTGATAAAGATGTTCTTTATCCGTGTTTTTTTGGGACTAATAAAGATAGGCCTTTATCACTGCCAAAAAAGCGCTGATAAAGATATAATGTTAATAATTATTTATATTATTATCTATATTTATAAAATTATATGCATGATAAATATATATTTTTATTTATAAAATAATACAATAAATAATTATAATATAATAAGAAATATACTTATTATATTTATAATCTTAGAAATATATTTAATAAATATATTAATTATATATATATAAGATTATATATCTAAATAGCTATATTTATTCTAATTTTATAATTATTTATATGAATATATAATTATTTATAATTGTACTTATAAGTTCATATATATTTATTTATTTAAATAATTATAAAATAAAAACAAATTAATATTTCTATCATTTATAATTTAAATAATAATTAAATTTAATATATTTATTAAAATTTTATAATTATTTAAATATATTTTTATTTATTTATTACAATAAATATATATATTTGTATTTATTTCTTCATATATCTATATATTTATTTAATTATATATAATATTATAAAGGAAAATAATAATTATATTTTTTATGAATTCATAGTATTTTAAATAAATAAGTATTTATTTATGTTTATAAATAATAAATATATATATGTATAATTAAAAATTATAATAAATAAATTATTAATATTTTGAATTATAAATATATATATAATTATAAATCTATAATAAGTATATTTATAATTTTATAAATATATATATAATTAATATTTTATTATAAATTTTTAATTATTTAAATATATCTTGATTTATTCAGAATAATATTTATAACTATTTGTATTCAATTATAGATATTTTTATATAAATATATATTATTAATATATTTATTATAATTAGTTAATTATTTAAATTTAGTAATATTTATTAAAGAATTTAAATTATAAATATTTTTATTTATTTATAAATTTTTGTATATAAATATATTTACATAATTATATATTTATGACATTATAAGTAGTATAATAAATATATTTATTATAATTTTTTAATTTTTTACATATATATATATATATTTTTTACTGATAATTATAACACTAAATAAATATATTTATAAATTTTTGTATATATTTATAAATATATTTATACAGATATATATATATAATTAATATATATATATATATATATATTATAATTTTATAATTATTTAAATATATATATTTATAATTATAATTACAAATAAATATATTTATAAAGTATTTATATATATTTCAAATTTAATAATTATAAATAAAATAAGTATATTTAATGTAGTTTTATAATTATTGAGAAAATAATATAGTATACGAGTAACATGAATTAATCATATACACCTCTTAAAATCTATATAATAAAAAAATGATCCATTAATAGAAAAAATGAATAATAAGAAGAGTGTAATGTATAAATGAACATTCTTGATGATACATAAATATATTCATATGTGATCAATATATTAATTTACTAAATCAATAAAAATGCATGTATATTTAATTATAATCTTATACTTTTTTTAAAACATTATATATATATTTTAATATTAAAAAAATATATTAATTATAAACTTGAATTTTTTGTTTAATATATAAAAATAAAAATTATTTTTGAATATATATATTATAATTTTACATAAATTATTATTAAAAACAATTATCATCGCTTTTACCTAGCACTGATAAAGGCCCCCCTTTATCATCACTTTCTACTTAGCATTGATAAAACAATGTGCTTCCCTTGTCCCATTTTGTGGTAGTGTATAATAACTCAATCTCAAAATAGATGAATTAGTTCACTACTTCCCTAAGAGTGTACATAGATTCACAAAGAGTAGGGCCCACCAGTTAATGTATTGGTTTAATATGTGGGGCACAATTTTCCCACTTTGAGTAAATTGATAAGCTATAATCGAAATATCCTAAGAACAGACATGAAACATTCATATGCCATAAATTATCGAGAAAAATAAAGAAAACATTCCAATATAATTGAATAAAAATATAAATGAAACACCAACATCACTATATGAATGGGGTCAGAAACAATAAACCATATCCATATTTAAACAGACGACGAAAAAAATGTGAAACTACACTGAAAAAACATCACTAAAAATTGAAGGGATATTTTCTATGACATGATCTTGAGCCAAACATGGACTTCATTCTAAAAATCACCAAACAAACAAACAAATTACTATGACACTAAATATCAATTTGGCCACAAGCATCCAATAGCTGACCATATACTTATTAAACCAAAAATGTATTTCAAGGTACTACATATCCACCATGGTGTCCATAATACGTGTGAACATAAATAAAAAGAATAAAACCCCAATGGTTTCCCAATAAAAAATTTAATAGGCATCTTCTAGCCCTAGAAGCTCATAAATATCCTTAATTGAGAATAGAAGAGTTAAAAACATGAAATTGACAATGGTAGATTGTACAATGAGAAAATACAAAGTAAATACTAAGAGAATTACTAGAATACTAACAGTAGTAGCACCTGAAGAGCTGATTTTACTATGGACGTGTTTTTGTAGAGGATGAGAGCTTCAAAATAGAGGTGGGGTTCAGTAGTAGAGGTGGGGTATATGGAGGAGGTGGGTTCATGGTAAAGGAAGGGTTCAGGGCGGAGGTGGGATTCAATGTGCGGAAAAAGTGATGTTCCTGGAAGAGGTGATGTTTTTAGTAGATGGGGTTTGGTGGTGGAGGTGACATTTAAAACAGAGTAAAGCTTTACGATAATAGAGGAGGGCTTCGTGGCGGTAGGAGTTGGTGGTAGAGGAGGAGGAGGAGGGCTTCGCGGTGGCAAAGGTGGAGGAGGAGTTGACAACAGTGGAGGTGGAGGAGGAGAAGGAGAATGCGTTAGGGTTTCATTTGCACGAGAGCTTCAGTCATGTGACCGAATGATGATACTTTTAGGGTTTATTTATAAAACCAGGTAAAACTTTTATCAGTGTTAGTTAAAAATCACTGATAAAGTCCAATCTTTATTAGTGCTAAAAAGCACTGATAAATGTATAATGATAATAAATTATTTATATTTTTATATGTATTTATAAAATTATATTTACAATAGATATTTATTAATTTATTTTTAAAAACACTTTAAATATATATCTATTTATTTATATTTATATATTTCATAAATATATATTTATTTATAATTATAAATTTATAATAAGTATATTTTTTATATTTATAATTTTATATAATTAATATCTTAATTATATTTTTATAATTATTTCAATATATCTATATTTATTTGGAATTATATTTTTATTAATCTATTATAATTTTATAATTATTTAATAACTATATATTTATAAATATTAATCATCAATATATATTTATTACATTTATATTTTAATTATAGTAATGAATATAAATAAATTTATATGTATATTTAAATACTTATGAAATTAAAATAAATATATTAATTATATATAGTCATAAATATAAATATTTTAATATATATATTAAAATACTTATGAAATTAAAATAAATATTTTAATTATATATATTTTTTATAATTTCAAAATTATTTAAATATATATATTTTTATATTAAAATAATTGTGCAATAATAATAAATATATTTATTTTATTTATAATTTTAATTATAAATATATATATATATATATATATGCATATGAAACTAAAATAATTATATTAAATATTTTTTTTTTGTAATTTCATAAGAACCAGTCAAACCATAACATTCATACATGGGAGTCAATAAGTATAAAATAACTATTTTCATTGTGAAAAATATTTATAGAAAAAATTTATGATATTAAATTTTTCACTAACATTATCATTAATTAAAAGTAGATATTAATAAATTTTAGATAATAGTAGTGATTTAATGGGGTAATTAAGTAATCAATAGTTTATTTAATCATATCAATTTATGGATTGACATTAAATAGTTTCTGTAAATAATAATTATACATTAATAATTTGAATAAAATTTATGTAATTTCCAATGCATTTAAAGAGAAAAAAATGAGGTATTCTAAACAAATCCCTAAATCAAATATCATAAAATACACATAATAAAAAATTCCGTTGGTGTCAAAAAAAATATTGATCCATATTTATTATACGATAAACCAGAAAGATTCTATATAAGTTATAAGGATCTGGTTTGTGTGTGCATTGTGTCCATCAAGCCTTGAACCCCTGTGCACCACAACTCTTATGTAGTGAGATTTTCTTACCTTCTCAATCATTTACATGGCTCCAAAATTGTGGTTGTGGTGCTTTAATGGCAATGTTCACCAACAAAAACCCAAACCTCATAAGTTTTATCTTAATCATTCAATTTTCTTGAAATTTCTGAACTGTATTATCCATGCTTGACATTTACTATCAAAACTCAGGGAGCAAGTAGTGGAGGTCAAGGGAGGCCATCCTGGTGATTCAAGGATACCCAACTATGAAGAAAATATGGGGTCCCAAACTTGCTCATCACCAGCCCCACGTCCGTAGTCATGTCCTGGATGCCTCCATCTTGTACCGTAACTAGTCCAGGGAGGTCATGTTTTTGTTGTCTCTATCCCATGGACACCCTAACATGAAGAATATGGGGGGTCTGAAACCCCACCTGCACCATCATGGCTTGGGTTCTTCCATCCCACTGAGGCTTTTGGATCGCCACAACGAGTCATGGGAGGTTGTGTTACTGTTGTCCCATAGACACCCAACCATGAAGCATCTTCAGCATCTCCACCTCTAGCATCCGCGCTTGGGTGCTTCCACGGTGATGCTTCTACCTCTACGAATAGATATATACGAAGAAGAACATTATTCCAAATGATGATGGAGGGGGACTTGGAGGGTATCTTCATTGTATTTATGACTCACTCAGGGACATAGAAACTTGAAGATAAATAATATTTTCAATAGGATGTAGAATATATCAATGACCATTGTGATCTGTTTTCATTTACACTTCCCCCTCCCAATTATCCATTGACATCATGGTCGTGTTCGATTAGATCCCGTGATTTGGTTTCCGAATTGTAAATTTTCTTTATATATAATGATTTTTTCCTAGTGATTATTATTTTTGTTTACTTATCTTACTTTACACTTCCATGATTATATTTTTGGAAATCTTCATGTTGATTTTATGAACAATTAGAAAATAATATATATTATTAAATATGTTTCATTTCTAATATTAATTTTATTTAGCATGTTTGACCAATTTTTTTTAAAAAAATCAACCCAAAAAATATATGTTATTTTGTAAAAAATTAGTTGTTAAATGTATAAATGTAAATTAGTGATCCCATTAAAACTATAAAATTAAATTGTATAAAAATGTAGTTTTCTTTCTAAAAATATATTGACTAAAAGATGAATATATATATATTTCATGGGAACCAACAATCAATAGTGATGATCCAATGACATCTTCTCTTTCATATTTTTCTTTTCAAGAAAATAATATTTATTTCATTTTATAATGCCGAATTTATTTATAATAAAAAATAAACAATATAAATGTCAAAAAAGCAATTATTATTTTCTAAATAAATTCTACAATGTTGAAATTGAAAAACAATACATAACACAACATATAAATATATATAAATTTAAAAAATATACATTAAGTTGTTGTATGTTTTACCAATAAAAATACTTCAATTACGCTAATCTAAAAATAGGGAAACTCATAACAATATACCAAATTCCAAAGGTGTATCAGATTAAGTATTTGTAAAATCATGTTTCACTTTCCCAAATTCCTAGATGCACCACCCTTGAGATTTCCCAAGCTATGAGACCTAACCTTCCATTTCCCCTCACCACTCTGCACCTCTTTTGGTATTGATAATGGTAAACCATCCTATTATAATTAAACATTACACAGTTACCATAAATAATAATTATACATCATTAATTGCCATTAATTTTAACTAATTATTTCTAATGTTAACAAATTACCACTAATGTTTACTAATTATCACTAATGTTTACTAATTAACCTTAATGTTAACTAATTACCACCAATATTTACTAATAATCACTAATTTTCAGTATTATTTTACTAATTACCGCTAATTACTATTTATTTTTACTAATCACCACTAATTATCAATAATTACAGTTGGGTTTTTCTAATATTTTCTAATTATCACTAATATTTACTATATACTGCTAATTACTACTATCTCTTACTAATTACCCCTAATTGAAACTTTTTTCACTAATTAATTCTATTTTTTACAAATTAGTGCTAATTACATTTGTTTTTTTTTTGCAAATTACAAATAATAACAGTAAATATTTACTAATTATCTTTATTTTTATTAATTTTCATTGATTATCCCTAATGTATATTGATCACCACTAATGTTTACTAATCACCGCCAATTTTTACTAATTTCCACCAATTACCATTAATATTTAATAATTACTACTAATTACCATTAATTACTTCTGGTTATTACAAATATTTTTTTATGATCTCTATTTTTTACTAATCCCCACTAATTACCACCATTTTCTAATAATTACTGGTAATTTCCATTAATTTTTACTAATTGTCTCTAATTTTTTTATAAGTACCAGTACTTACTAATATTTTTCAATAATCTATGCAAATTATCAGTATTTTTTTAATAATTACATTCAATTACTACTTAAAATTACTAATTATCTCTATTTTGATTAATTTTTACTGGTTACAGCTAATTGTTACTCATTACCACTAATTTATAGTAATTACAACAATTTTTTTCTAATTAATGATAATTTTTATTAATTACTTCTAATTAAGAATATGTTTTATTAATTACTGATAATTACCAGAGTTTTAACTAATTACCACTAATTTTTATTAAAAAAAGTTAATTACATGTCATTATTACTAATTAATGTTATTTTTTTCTAAGTACCGCTAATTATCGTTATTTTTTAAAATTTAATTCTTATTACCACTAATTTTTACTAATGATAGATGATTACCTCTATTTTTTACTAATGATTATCGATCACCATTTATTTTTACTAAGTAATGTTAATTACTACAACATTTTATTAAATATAGTTAATTACTACTATGTTTTACTATTTTATACTTAGCAATGCCGATTACTATTAATTACCGATAATCACCACTAGTTTTTATTAATTATAGTCAATTAACACTAATTTTTTTTAATTTTTTGTAATTACCTCTATTTTTTCTGATTCCAACTAAGTTTTAATAATTTGACATATTTTTTAATAAGTATAACTTTTTTTAGAAATAACTGCTAATTTTAAGTAATTGTCACTATATTTTAGTAATTATTAGTCTTTTTTAATATTGCCGATTTTTTACTAAGTATAATTAATAATCATTAATTTTTATTAATTAGCACCGATTAATACTAATATTTACTAATTACCTCTAATTTTCACTAATTACCATTATTTTTTTTAATTACTGTTAATTACTACTAAATTTTACTAATTCTTACTGATTTCATTAAAATTGTTATTTCAAATTGTTATTTTCTAAAAATTAATTATACTACTAATTATTGAAAATTAAAATTAATTACTTATGATTAAAAATAATTACTTATAATTAGAACTGTATATTTAATATAAAATCAATACTTATAATTGTAAATAATCATTTCTAGTTAACGCTAATTAATGAAAAATAATATTAATAAATTCTAATATAAAATAATATAAATGAATATAAAATTTAAAAAATTAAATAAATACCTCAAAATTGAAGCTTCTATGAGATGAAAAATTGAAAATTTTCTTTCTCGTAAAAAGATATACTTTTAACCAATAAAAGTAAGAGTAGAGTAGAGTAGAGATGAAATAAAAAAATGAATACCAAAAAATTAGGTGGGGGTATATATAGGTTATATTAGTAGTGAAGAAACTATTTACTATGGGACCAGTCTTAAATACTACCAATTTAAAATAAGTATGATGGAGATAAAAATTTAATTGTGATGGGTCCTATTGAAAATAGTCATCTGCTGACATATTATTTGAGATGTGTTATTAATTCTAGTCCAAAATAACAAAAATGATTAATGGTACTTTTGATGAGTTTAAATACCAGTTGAAAATATAGTTTTCACGATTTAGTGTGAAAATTTGCCAATTATATTTGTCACCGGAATGTTGTCATGTTGTAAATAATTGTTTATTTTGGATTATTTGTGATGGAAACAAATCTCATCGAAAATAGTTGTTTTTGATAGACTATTTGCAATGGGCGACAAACCCATCACAAATCTGCATTTTCCCATAGTGGGGACATCATTTTAATTTCCTATATTTTTTTATTTTGATTCTATATATGATTCTAATTACCATAATTTTTGTTATTGGTATGACTTTTGGCTACAACTCCATTAGAGAGTGGAGGGATTGACATCGTTAGAGTTCATCAACAAATTATTTATTTCTTCAATTATTAGTTATTATATTTGTTTAGGGATTTAATTCATACTCAAATATACTTTTGTATATGGAGTGGGTTCATTAAAATAGTGTTAAAATTAAAAATTTATTTTAATGTAACTATCAAGGATTTTCTCACATTATTGAGACAACTTAGAAATCCCTTTCTCACCATTATTTAAATGTAAATATCCTTTGGGACCACCCTCCCATGTTAAATCTTTTCACACACCATCCAAATAAATTTTTTAACTTCTAAAATATTTTTTATAATTTTACATACTGGTTTTTGGAAGTCATGCGTGGAATATAATTTTAGACACTCTTCTTGAAATGGTAATTATTTCACTTATGTTGGTTTAACTGAAAATTTTTTCTACTACAATTTTTAATTTCCAATTATATATCAATAGTTGTTCTTCTCCACTTTGGTGCTCTCTTTAATAGGTATGTATGATTTTATTCAAGTAAAAATATCCCTGTATACATTTTTTGTGATTATAATTTCAGATATCTTAGAATATTTGAACACACCTATTTTTTTTTTTGAGGTGGGGTTTAATAAACTTTTTAAATATATATATTATTTGTTTAGACTAATTTTATAGGATAATATGATATATCCCGTAACCTTTAATATTTTTTTCATCTTTAAAATTTTTAATTTATAAAAAAATACTCTTTGTTTTTTCTAATATCAATTTAAACTAAATAAAAGTAAAATTGTCTCCAACATCATATTTTATACATACATAATTTATTAATTAGATAGAAATTTTCAATTTAGATTTATATTTCCATCATCTTCTTATAACTTCATATACACTCTTAACATTGAACTATATGTCTCTTTGGTAATCTAGTATCAAAGCCTCAATGCATGTATGTTAGACTATTGATGTTTGGAGTCTTGTTTATAACATGTGTTTTGTCATGGGAAACAAAAAGGAATAACTAGTAGTGGATGGTAATTTCTATCATGCTTGTCTAACAATTCAATATAAATGTTCACTGCTGCTTGATTAAAATTTGAGTGATTTGTGGTGTTCATTTGAAGTTACCATTGATGTTGATTGGTGTTAGGTCTGCATTTAATTGTCTTGATGGCAACAAATATTTATCTTGCGGTTTTAGCTTCTTGAACTATGTTATAGACTATTTTCATCATCCATCATTTGCTAGAATAATTTATTAAATTCTTTTAAAATTATGAATCTCTTTTAACTTATGTGGTGTCAGATGTGGGATATAGTGTTTTTCTTGGATAATTTAATAATTTTTGTGGAGATGTAGGCTATGGATCATTTTACTCAAATTTGAGGCTTATTTAATTCATTTTGTTGCTAATAGAATGAATATTGTTCAAAAATTTAATTCATTTTGTGGGGATAATGTCTAGGGAGGTTTTCTTAAATGTATGGTGCACTAGGACAATTTAATTTATTGTATATTCCTATAGGATAATTTGTATTGGTGGTAATTGGATAGGTTGTAGTGTAATAATTAATGGATTGAAGATACTTTTTTCTTCATGATACCTTATTTATTTTGTTCTGAACGTGGAATCCCATTGAAGATTTTCAAAGGTGGACACCATTTCTAATCGTTTTAGTAGATGTCCCATTTTTATGTTACTTCCATGGAGTGTGTTCGGATTAAAAATTATTTTGGGTTCACAATATCCAATGTTGAAACATAATTCAAAAAATATTTAAAAAAATATCATTAATAGTACAGACACTCAATGTTTCTTAATTTCAAATAAATAAATGTTTACAAAAATATAATATATCACCATATCTTAGTTTTTTCTCTTTATTCCAGTATGTGGATTTTCATTTGAGGAAACATCTCAAATAATTGACTTCATCCATAGATCATCACCACCATTTTCTAAACAATACAAAAAATTTATATAACTATCTTAAAATCATATTTTGTGTTATTAAATCATTCCAATTATAATAACGCAACCACTACATATTTTTTGTAATAGTGAAAATATTCATTGACTAATGATTATTTTTGAAATTTGAGATATCCAGTAAACTAATCATTTAAACCTGACAATCGGCCCTATAAATAATATTTATAAACTTGATATTCTATATTACTTTATGTTTCATTATATTCAATCATTTTCATTTCATTCATGACTTTTATAGGTAGTCACTAGCCTATTCTAACACAACAATGTCAAAAAAAATTCCTATAATCTTTTTTAAACTTACAATTTTTGGTTTTACTGGTAGTTTTGAAATAGTGAAACTTCGATGTAACATATTTAGGAAACTAACTAGGGAAAACCATATTTCTTGGATAAATTACTTGATGATACATACCCCTTTACACTACACAATATTCATTTTTTCTAAGAGAATTGCAATGGTGTAACTTTAAGGAATTTCGTATTTTATTATAAATTTTTATAATTAATTAGACCTCAAGTCATTAATTGGATACATTCTTTCTTTTAATAATCTCAATTTAATTCAATTACACTTGATTTCATTTTAAATTTGGTTGAAAAAATTGTCTAATTTTACTTCATTGAATTTTAAAATATATGAGAATCATATTCATACCATGACCTTTTAGATACCATATTGAAGAATGAAGCTACACTAGTAATTATTAAAATTGTTTAAAAATGATCATTATTCAGCACACTTGTATTCACATGGTATTCATACCATGAATTTTTTTAAATAACACTAGTATACAAACCCCAGTATGCATATTGTATGGAAAATATCTAATTTTGGAAAGCCACCATAAAATATTAATCTATGTGTTTCATAGTGAAAAGAATTCATAGATTTTATGTTTATATATATTTTAATTATGTATATCAGTATCAATATCATTTTCATCTATTGTTTGAAATTACATAATCCTGATCACATATTTTATATTGTATACAGTATAAAATTTAATACATGCAAACATCACATGATTATGCTATAATCACTTCATCTATAATTACAATATGTCTAATATGTCTACTATGTGTTAAGGTATATCCACTATACACACAAAACAAATACAGTATAAACACAATTTTTTAAACTACTTATAGTTGTATGTATAAATTATTCATATATGAATTAAAATTACAAAAATATATTAAACACAATATTAAAAGCCTATTTCACATTAAAACTATGTGAAAATAAACAATTCATACATAAATGTGATACCATTTTCCTTTAAATATATATATATATATTAGGCATTAATTCTATAAAATGATGCAATTTTAGTATGCATAATGATTATGTGAGTGTATTTACTCATGTACTGATATTTATATAGTTGCATTTATATAGTTACATGATTACATTTTAGTTAATAAATCTATATCTATATGAAAAATTGTGTAGTTACATGAATACACTTCAATTAATTTTAATGAAAATATATTCATTTTTTATAGTACACATTTACACATAGCATGACACTTAGAGGGACTGTAATTTAGATATTTCTCTTAGGAGTTTCCAATATTAATCACTTTATTCATAAGACATTACTTAGAGGAATTATAGTATACAATATTCATGTGTTTCAATATTATATTATTTAAATATTATGAAATCAACCATCACTTTCCAATGCTATGAAGTTTCTTTCATACAAAACCTATAAATTACCTTTATTAAATATAAAACTATGATAACCAATTTATTTATGAACATTAATAGATTGTTTGGGTATCTTATTAGTAAATTTATTTGAGATGTTATACCAATTAATTTTTTATTTTTCTTACTAATTATTCACTTTTAATTTAATTTAATCAACATTTTTTTGTTTTTTAAATTCCATAACTCTATTCAAAAATCTATGTTAAACTGATCATAAAATAGTTTTTTCTAAACTCCTTTCGATTATTTATCATCTAATGATGTTGATGTCTTCAAATTTTATAACTTTATTATAATTCATAGATTTCAAATAATCTTTAGTTTTTATTGTGCAAAAAACCCCAATTCCATCAATTATGTATTATATTATTTGTAAGATTCAGTTGATTCGCATGTATATCATTTTTTTGGTCATTCATGGAAGGCCATTGAGGAATTTTTTTTTTTTGCGTTTTAAATTATCAATTCCATTACAATATGAACTATATTGTTATTTTCCTATTTTTACTTGCAAAGTAAAGAAAATTAATAGTGTACCTATCAATTTCATGGGATTCATCCTATGAAAATACTCACCAAGGATCTTTTTGTTAGCCACTACAAATGTATCTCACATTCTCATCCTTCTATAAATAATTCATTTTTCAATTATTGGTTAGTTTTTTAATCTATCATAATTTTCTATTACTCTTTTTTCAATCATCTTTTTTGGTCTTAGTTATTCCTATTTATATTTTTACGAATTTTATTTTTTTATATTATAGTACTCTATATTGAAATTGTATCGTTTTTAAAATTTATATTATTGAGATCATTGAGATGATATGATAGAAATCATTGGTTAGATTTCACCTTAATACGTGCACATATAGTTTGAATAATACAATTGTTTTCAAAAAAAATATAGATATTGGATGGTAGTCTAGTAGGCTTTAGTAGTTTAAAACTCACTACATGTGGTTAAACACAAGGGGTTTGGGGGAAATGGAAGATAGATCACTATAAACGGTCCTGCATCAAATAGGGATTCTCTTGTAATGGCTGATGTGGTATCTCCTCAATCTGTTTCACTCATGATTTTTGGATTTCCATAATCTAATTTAACACTACAATAACATGTTTATACCAATTCCATTAACTCAAATGTTTTAGTTCCATATGCACTGTTAAAATTTAAAATATTCATTAATAATAATAATAATAATTCTCTAAAAAACTATACACCATTTCTAGTTTTTCAAACATTATATTTCAATATAGACTATTTTATATAGTTTCAATCCGACAGTCACCATGTTTTCAATATATTCATATGTTATATAATGCATGTAATTATAATATGCATTCTTTCTACTTGGAGTTTAGTATTCCTCGCAAGCCTCTTTTACATTAAAACATTCCATGTAGTATTATTCATAAAACAAGCATACATTGTTTGAAATAACATATACATGTATTCATAATATATGAATACATTGGTTTAATTTATATACACTTTTTCACTTAAATTCACATCTATAATTATATATAATGATTCTAGCTACCCATTTCACCATTATACTTTCACTCCATATCGATGTGTCACAAGCACCACACTCACTTCATTTCTTCCTCAAATTTCCTCCCACTCCATCAATAAAGGACACAAATATCATAAATCATAACCCTAATTTTTTGATAACGTGTACGAAAATTTGTAATTAAATACTCATGTCATGAAAATTCCTGGTTTAGGTATTAATTATTTAATAAAAGTAATCATTGAAGTGAATAATTAAGTAATTCAATAGTTCATTTATCAACTCTATTTTTAGAATTGATTTCTTAATTAACATTAAATAGTTTATATGAATAGAATTGTACATAAATAATTTTAATAAAACTTTATAATCTTCAATATTTAATAAATTACATTTAATATCATGTAATTATCAAGAATTTTCTCACATTGTTGAAAAAAATTAGATAACCCATCCTCACCATTAATCAAAGGTAAATGGCCTTTGGGTCTACCATCCTATGTCAAATCATTGTGCACACCTTCCAACATGATGTTTTCACACCACCCTTAGTACTTAATGACGTTCAGATCCCCTTATGACTTTTGAGATAATAAAAATATGTGTGTGTGTACCAATCAATAAATAAAATTTCTAAATTAGAGTCAATAAATAGAAAATGACAATTTTATTTGTGAAAAATATTTAAATTAAAATTTTAGGTTATTAAATTTTTCACTGATATCATCATGAATTAAAAGTAAATATTTATACATTTTTTATAATATTAATGATTAAAGGACATAATTAAGTAAGGAAATTATTTCCTTTATCATCTCCATTTTTAGCATTGATCTATCCATTAATAATAAATATTTTTAACAAATAATAATTTTATGTAAATAATTTCAATAAAAATTAAGTAATTTCCATATATAATACATTGCATTTAAAGTGATAAAAAGGAGGTCTTTTCCCCTCACGTGAAATAAAAAATACATTAGTCAAAGATCATAAAATCCATAAATTTTTAATTTTAATATTCATGTGTGGCATCAAAAATACTATTCCATATATAGTATACATTGAATGGAAATTTGAAAAACATAAAACAATAAATTAGAATGATTCAGTAAATACTAAATAAATTTTGGAGAATGTGGTTTATATCAGTATTTTCTGTCAAAGTCAGGGTTTTAGTTTCTAAACCCCCAAGCACTAACTTTTCACTTCTATTACCCACTAATCTTTCCTCTTCTTCTGCATAGTTTTCATTACTCTACCATCATGGTTGTAGTGATTTATTCTCAAATCCCACAAAAAAACCCAAACCCCAAAATATTTTTTTTTGAGTTAATCACTTTTCCCAAAATTTCTAAACTCTAATATGCTCACTTTTCATTTCATATATAAACCAGTAGAGGATCCCATATCACCGTAAGATGTTGAGGGATTCCATCTTTCTATCCCATGGCAACCAAACAATGAAGAATCTGTGTGGCCCCAAACCAAGGCATTGGCAGTCCCACATCAACCATCGAGGCCCAGGGGGGTTCCCTCTTGCATACTTTTTAGTGATGAAAATCATTCCTATATTACTGGAGGTGGAATTCATAAAACCCACATCTACACCCCAAGTTTACTCTCAGAATATACATTCCCAGATAATGTTAATGGTTTTGGGTCTTCCCCCACCAATTGAAAGAGAACAATAATAACACTATTGGAACTGATGGATCTGAAGGATTCTCACTTTTCTCATTCTTCCCACCCATTTCCTAAACATAAAGAAGCCTTCCATAATCCTATATAAATCACCAACTTGGATAACCAAATTAATGTTTAGGCTATATGGATGATGGAGTCAAAATTACTTGTTTTTTTCTAACATGCCTTTCTCCTATAGAGTCAAGAAATTACTTCAAGACCTGGTAGGTGGAAAGAATTTGAAAAGCATTAAAGGAATCCCTAGTATTTGATTCAGGTCTGGATTCTTACTCCCCAAAACCCTATACCCAATTATGGTAGAATGAAGATTGATAATATGGTCAAATAGATATAGAATAATATTATATCCAGCACAATTTATTTTCATTTAAACTCCCCCCAATTCCCCATCACCATCATGGCAATTTTGGATTAGATTTATATTACGAGACACGACTTTCATGATTTAGTTATTTATTGAATGGGTTTTTTTAAAAGAAAATTTTCCCAATTTTCTTTTAAAAAATATATAGAGTCTTATATTAATGTTCTTGTTTCCTAATTGTAGATTTTATTTTTATTTAAGTATTTTTTCTGGACAATTAATTTTCTTGTTTTTTTCAAGCTATAGAGGCTTGTCTTATTTCCCACATTCATTATTTTATTTTATGCTAAGGCATTGGAATTCATCATGTTGACTTTATGAGAAACTAAATAATCAAGGATGGGTTCATTATTTTGACATCTTATTATTTATTAAGTGTTTATCACTAGGTTCCTATTGAGCTTTAGGATGTCTTTGACCCAAAATTTAAAAAAGTGGTAAGGAAAACTTAAAAACTCAAAAAATAATATGAAATTAACTCTAAGAAAGTAATATATTATTAAATATGTTTCGTTTTTAATATTACTTTTATTTATCATGTTTGTCCAAATATAATTAAAAAAATTAAACCCCATAAATATTTTTTATTATTTCAAAAATTTATAATTAAATGAATTGGAATTTTATCATGATATTACCCATATAATATTAAATAATATAAATATATATTTTGTTTTCATAAAATTATATTTAGTAATGAATGAATAAGTTTATATTTCACAAGCCATGTCACTGCTCTTATAAACCATCATGAAAGAAAGACAATCAAATTACATATTATTTTTCCTATTTTTATTTTCTAAAAAATGAATATTTATTGAATTCTATTAGGGTTAATTTATTTATAATTAAAAATAAACAACCAATAATTTAAAAAATAATTATTATTATTATATAAAAAAATTATACAATGTAGAAATTGAAATGAAATTTGTAATAAAATGTATAAATATATATAAATAATAAAATATACATTAAGTTTGTATACTGATAACCCATAATATTACTTGAATTACAATTATCTAAAAATATATAATCTTGAAATAATATACCAAACACCTAATGAGTATGGCAGCAGGTGTACCACATTAAGGATTTACCAAACCCAATTTCACTTTGGAAAATTCATGGATGTACCTCCATCAGGTTTTCCCAAGCTATGCAACCTTACCTTCAATTTACCCTCACCACTCCATATCCCCTTCACTGGGGATAAAGATTATCAATCTTATTATCATGATGGATGAGCATCAACTACCTGAAAAGTTATAAGAAATCCAACACACATTGAATGGTGTACTAAATTCAAATGATGGATGAGAGATATCAATGAGAAATATCTATATGCCTTGAACAATTTTCTTCGTAGATAAACATAGATATAAATTAACTTATTTACAAATTGTGATTTTTTTTTAAAAAATATTTAAATTAATTAAAATTAATGAATAGAAATCAATATGGTAACTAATTGATTCTTATAAATTTTAATCAACACAGATAACAACATTTTCCGTGCAATTGAATGAGATATTACGCATCAACCTACATCAAGAGATCTTTCTTTTATATCATTATCATCTTATGATATGCGTACCTCGAATCATAGTCAAAAATGGATTTAAAAGTTCCAAAAAAGTGATGTTGTCCTCAGCACCATTAAAGGGGGTCATTTATCACCACTAAAAAGGAACTAATAAAGGGGACCTTTATCTGTTCTAAAAAATCATTTATAAACGACTCACTTTATCATCTCTATTTTAGCGCTAATAATGGAGGGCCTTTATCAGTGCTCTAAATGGTGCTAAAAATGGATAATTTTTTATTATGTACTAGGTGAAAAATAACACATGGAAACATATACACTTGTAACCTATATGAAAATATGCCTATATGAAAATAAATAATTCAAATGAAATAAATTTTAAATCAAAAATACAAAAGAAACAATAATATATACATCTCAAACAATGTTTTGTATATTTATATTTATAATTACTCTCCATAAACATTTAAAATTATTAATGTTTCATAATATTTTGCACCTGCAACCCCACCTTAAAAATGCTGACCATGATATCTATTTTTGAACAAACCACCACAAGCCAAGTAAAATCATTCTCTTGTATAAGAAAATAAATATTATGTTATTAATAATATAAATAAATAAATAAAAATTAAATATTGAAGAATACATAAATAAAATGACATTAGTAATTCAAAAGATTCACTTGAAGTCACACCAGTCACACCATCTGTCATATTGAGAACTGGGTGATTCCAATACACCACAAATGAATTATGGATCATTGTACCATTGTATCAAAGTAAACTAAATCTGTTATCTTGGTTTTCAGTATGTCACTTGTTCTTTTTACTAAAATTAATAGGGGTTTCCAGACCAAATTAGTTTGGGTCGGGTTATGTGAAAAAAATACTCGACTTGGGTTTATGTTGGTTTGACCCATTCATGGGTTGGTATAGGTCTTAGTTTGGATACATATAGACCCTAACGGGCCTAAATACCCAATAGGTGTATGATAAAAACCCACATCCTTTCTGGCCACCGCCACTTCCTTTATTCCCTCCCTCATGCTTTCCACCTCCTCCTCCTCCTCCAACTGACCATGACCTTTCCACTCATGTCCATCCTTCCTCTTCATTCCCTCGTGAGCGACTAGTGATTACCTACTCCCTCCCTCCTCTTCTCCTCCTTCCTCCTCCATCCCCGAGCTTCTATCATGAGAAAAACCTTACTCACCTTCTCTCTTATCCTTCCCTTGTGAGAAAACCCTAATCCTCCATATATCCTCTTCTCTTACATCCTTTAAAAACCCTGATAAGTCCCCCATATATCCATTAAATCCCTCCTTTATCAACTCGTCCCCTGAAAATATATCACAAGTGATCAAGAGAAATTCTACTCTCCTAATTCTTCTCCTCCTACATGTGTCGTGAGTGTGGTTGGGTATTACATAGTTCAATTTTTTATCATGTCTTTTCTTATTATCATCCCCATTCACTAATGTTGTGGTGATGATGACAACACTACCAAAACTCAAAAACTATTTATTCTTATACTTCTAGAGGTGTTCCACAGTAATGTCTTGCCAATGGTTCAGGAGGGAGTATTTGGCAGACATAAGCTAGCCATTCATAGAAGGTGGCACAAAAAGTGTCTATAATCATTCTGTTACTGCATGAACTCAAATTCGTAAGGGGTATTATCCAACTACACATTCAATTAAATAAATAATATGGGGGAGTAGTAGAAAACTAATTGATGAAAATGAGGGTAAGTGGTCACCTAAAATGGTAGCAATTCCTAAATCTCCTACTAGTTCTAGAGTTTCTCAATCTCGGGATCATTTTAATATGATAAATAGAAGGTCTATTTTTTATTATTGTGTAGAATACTATGCTTACTCATCTTTATTACATGGAACAAGTAATTTTAATAGTAAATCAACAAGGTGAAATAAATACTCAAAAAAACATTGAGAAAATTCAAACAACTATTGGTCTTAGAAATAATTTTGAAGATGGGGATGATAGGATAGTTAAAATTTAAGTTGATAATTTTAACCAAGAGAAGTGCAGAATAACTCTTGAAAAAATGATAATCATTGATATGTTATCATTTAAATCTGTAGAGAGTCAAGGTCTCAGAGAATTTATTGATGTTTTTCAACCACAATTTTATGTTTCATCTAGGGAAACATTTCTAGAGATTTATTATAGTTATATTTGATAGAGAAATAAAAATTGAAGTCTTTGTTTGATATGTTTTCTAATATAGTATGTCTTATCAATGGCACATAGACATCAATTAATAATATGATTTATATTTTTATGACTTCATATTTTATTGATGATAATAGGATCTTAAAGGAAAAAATGATTAGGTTTTTTATTTTTATAGACCATAAAGGGAAAAAATTGGCTGAGTATTATAACATACTTTTAAATAATGTGGGATTTAAAGGATTAATATTTTTACCAAACAAAATTCTAGTTCTAAAAACACTATGATTAGTTATTTAGTTATGATGTTTCATGAATGAAATTAGTCTATTCTTAATGGAGAGTATATGCATATAATATTTTGTGCGCATATTTTAAACCTTATTTTTAGTGATGGGATAAAGGATATATCAAAATAAATTTCTGTATTTAGAGTTTCATGCAATTTTTTTAGAAGCTCACATTCAAGATTGGATATTTTCATTAGCGTTGTTGAGGAGTTAAAAACACATAATCAACCGATTATAATTCTTGGTGTGCTTACTAGGTTAAATTCTTTTTAGATTATATTGGATGTTGCAGAGAAGTATGAGAAAGTATTTATTTTCCATTAGGATGATTCATGTTTTTAGAGTGATCTCATCTATGAAGGTGGGGTTCCTACATCATATTTTTTGGAGAATGATCGTGTATTTTTCATGTTTTTAAAAATATTTTATGATAGAATTGATGATTTTTTTTGGTTATATGCATGTGTCTGGTCACACATTATTTCATACTCTTTATGATATATATAGAAAAATCATGAAGTGGATGAAGATTAATGTTATTACTATGAGTGAAATTTTTATTTCAATGAAGGTAATGTCAGTAAAGTATTAGGGAATTGGTTCCAATTTTAATTATCTCTTAATAGTGGATGCTTTTCTTAATCCATGATAAAAATTATAATATGTTTAGGATAGTTTTAAAATGATTTTTAATGATGATGATAAGAATTATTTGACCCGTAAATTAACATAGATTATGAATAATATCTTTGAGTTTCACAAATGAAAATTTTACATCCATGTTGATCAATGTGAGTCATGTTCTCTTCAAGATTCACATATTCATGATGCTGGGAGAGGTAGCAAGAATGGTGAGAAATGGAAATTTGTATATAGATCAAAAAAATTATGATAAAATTGTAAAAATAATGGAATGAACTAGAAATATATATTGATATTGATGACTCTGAGGATTATTTCAATGGATTTGATATTTTATGTTGTTGGAATGGAATGGAAAGAAAGTATCAATATCTCTCATGAATTTCCAAAGATATTCTAGAAATTTCAAGTATAGTATCATCAGAGACCACATTTAGTGTAGGAGGATGAGTCCTTGATCCCTTTCATAGTTGTTTGAATACCAATATCATTGAGTAATTAAATTTTTCCAAAAAATAGTTTAGAAAACCTAAACCAATCGATATTGAAAATAAAGTTGAAGAAGTTAAATTGATTGAATTAGGTACCATTAAAAATATTTTGATTTATTATCTTATTATATTTATCAATTACAAACCTCTATTTGAAAAATAAAAATACTAACTTTATCTTTCTTCTATTGTGTTATTACAATATTCCCTCATCCACAATCCATGATCAAATTTTCACTATCTAAAATTAAAGAAGTAAGGATGATGGAGGAATTAATTTCTGATTTTGTACAAATTATTTACTTTGATATTTTTTTTACTCTACGTAAATATGGATATCACATAGCATTTCTCTTAGGTAGTTCAAAAATATTCTCATTTCCCAGTATGATACTATATTTTTTATGATATTTTCTATGGGTCCCAAGATCATATTTTTACTTAAAATAAAATAATATCATTGAATGTAATAAATGTGTTGAATCAATCAAGTAAAACGCTTTTACAATACAATATTTCTTAATATAATGATTGATGGTATTCAAGTGTGATACACCAGCACTGTCCCATTAAAATAAATCTCTTGGTTAAAATCTTCAATAATATCTAATCACCTTATATTTTCAATGTATGACCACCACATTTTCAAATAATATAGTGCCTATGTCCATGTATCTTTGAAAAAAATTCACTTTTATTTTATTCTTAATATATATTTTATAGATCATTATTTGAGAAATTGGATCAACTGAAACGTTTCTATGTTAATTAATGTATAGTTGTTTGATTTTCTCATGTAACCTAAGAACCTAATACAATGAGTTTTTACATTAAATGTTTAACACCGCTCCTTTATTCTATTTTCTACCCACACAGTTTTTGCTTCTAATTGATGAGTGATAATTCAAGTTCTTGACATCCTTATTAATCATGATTTGATCCAACATGTGTCACTAGATTCAAAACATGAAATTCAAACACTTGAAACCCCACAGGTTTCACACTTATGTGAATTACATGATATCTAAATGGAAACTGTCCTTAAATTAAGTGTATCACAGTTACTTATTTACAATTTCATTTAATATGTTATCACTATGTGGAAGGAAAAATCAGCCACATATGGTGTTGATTTATCTCCATGATTATTTGATTAATCACATATATTGGATACATAACTGCTCATTTGTTTGTCAGTTATAAAAAAATAAGTTGGTGTATTTCATCTAATTTTGTTCCAAAATCTATAAAAACTATCTTGATATAAAGTGAAATAAATATCATTATTTCCTAAATGATTTAATCTAATTCTTTTAATGTCATAAATCGGGCCACTTTACATTCCTGAGATTGGTTGAGGTAAATAGGATGGCAATTTTCCCCAAAGCCACCTGCTGCCAAATTATACTTCACCTTGAATATTATTATATTTGAAGACTATGTTATAATTCATCGTTAATGGTGTTAGGTTGATAATTCTATAGGAAGAGCATGTAGACATGGTGCACACACATACTGATTGGGATAATTTTCAGGGTAAATTTATTTAATCATTGAATATGGATTTGAACTATAATTCCAAGCATTTCATGTGTACTTTAAGGATTCATTCTAAGTTGTTTGATAAAACTTTCATGATATTTTAATGATCTGATTATTAACTTGATCCACACACCTATTAAAATGACCCTAATACATGATTTTATGCATTTTATATCACTAATAAGGTTTCATGGTTTATAATTTTTATGCAACTCTCACTAATCAAATTAAGTTTTTTGGTTTTTCATATTTATCTCTTTTTATGGATGTATAATTTTTAAAAATGGTATTTTAATGGTATTAATAGTGTAAAATGGTAATCATTATTTATGATCTGTTATAATTTTAATATAGATGAAGGAACTCTTTTACCATTTTTTTAATGTAGTTTAATTTACTTTTTTTTCTTGTACATTTTTTGATAGATTATTCTTTATCATACGATACACTGAAAAAGATCGTGTATGGTAGAGTTGCTTTATTTCATTTTCTAAATTTATATAGTCTTTTGTATGTTTGTGAGTTCCTGTTAGGATGGAGTGAACTAATTTATTAGAGCCTAAGACTATATTTGGTTCACATGGAATAAATGAAAGAAAAATAAATATAAGATAATGATGTTTGAGTTCTTGTTTTTTTTCTAATTTTCAGTAGGTAGTGGGGTTTACCATGTTTAACTACACCAATTACCTAAAGTGAAATAAAAAAACAATATTATTTCTTATGATGACAATACAAAGCTACTAGGGTCGTATTTTTTAATGTTTTTTCTTAGTTAACAAGTCAGCTACCCTCCTCTAATCATTATACACTTTACCTGTTTGTTTAACTTATTTTTTTGTGTATCGAATTTCATACCAATGTTTTTTCTGGTAGTTGAAAATGTTTATGACTTTTTTCTCTAACTTATAGAGTTCTGACCTTCCTGCTTATTTATTTTTTTCTACTACTTCATTGTTACATTTTTCTTTATTTAGCATGCCACCAATGTCTATTGTATACCACTATAATTTTGAACACCATATTTTGGATGCCACTATTTATTTTTAGAATTAGGTGATGCTAAATTTTGGATGCCACCAAATTTTTGGTTTGGGTCTGGGTATATATTTTTGGGTTATATTTTTCTATGTTTTTTAGATTGGATGTTATTGGAACCCACTATGCTACATTGGGTTGGGTCTGGTTCTTTGTTTGGATCCATCGGGTAGGGTCGAGTTTGGGACTAGATCCATCATGTTTGGTCATGTCTGATACATAAAACCCACTTAAACCAACATGATTGGACCAAACCCACAACGGTTCATATTGGGTCAAGTACATTGTCCATGCACCACATAACCCAACCACTATAATTTGTATAGGGTCAGGTTAACTGATTATGAATCATGTGACCCCACCCGACCTAGCCTATTTTTTTAGTTGGGTTAGGACCAAAAATAGCCTCGACACGACCCGACCCGACCAAACCCATGGAAACCACTAAAAAGTAATTTCAATTAAAAATAAAAAGAGACAATTTTAGTTATGCTAATCACATTGTGCATATGATTGTGGTGAATTTGATTCATACACAACACAAATTACATATGGATCATTTTCCTAATGTTTTAAAATAATCTGAATGAATTTTCTCGGTTATGATTATATCACATATTCATTTTATTAAAATGTCATAAAAATTAGAAACAGGAAATTTGAGTCTTAAAGGTTACATCATCTATCAGATTGAGGTGTAATTGATTCCAACACATCAAAAATTACTTATGGATCATTTTCCTAAATTTAAAAAATGATATGAATGTGTTTTTCAGTTCTCATTTTGTTACTTGTTCCTTTTACAAAAGTTAAGGTCACGTTTAAATAAAAATCCACACCTTGAGTCATATTGGTCAAAACAAGCATCATATTAAGGTGAAGTTAATTCATACACCTCAAAATTAATTATTGATCATTTTTCTATAGTTTCAATACAATCCTAATGTGTTTCCTAGTTTTTATTATGTAACTTGTTTTATTAACTAAATTTAATGCCAACATAAAATAAAAATACACATTTGGAGTTATATCGGTCACATAATGCATTGTTTTGAGGTTTGATTGATCCCTACAAATCAAAAATGACTTATGGATCATAATACTAAATTACCAAAATGTGGTAATACGTAATTCAAAATATAATAAATAATTTAAAATTAACTCCAATAAAATAATAAATTATTATATTTGTTTAACATTTATTATAACATTTATTTACCATGTTCCACCAAATATATATAATTTTTAAAAACATCAACACAAAAAAATATATTTCATTATGTAAAAAATTAATAACTATATTAAACCGCATTTTATAACATAATTAAAAATATGAAAATAAATTTCAAAAAAACATAGATTCTTTTATCAAATGATATTGAATAAAAAATGAATAAATATTTATTTAATATGCCTTATCCCTATACCTATGAACCTACCTGCATGTGGGCCGACATGATTACTTCTTATTTTCCTTATTTCTCTTGTCATGAAATAATATTTATAGAAATTTATAAGGATTATTTTTTTAATAAAAACAATCATGAAAAAAAGTCTAAAAATATTTATTATTTTATAAATAATTTCTAAAATGTAGAAATTGAAATACAAATCACAATACAACATATAAATATATATATATAATTTTAAAAATATAAATTATGTAGGTAAAATTTGGGCCCATAGCATTACTTGAATTATGATTATCTAAAAATAAGGAAATTCATAATAATTCACCAAATCCCTGAAGATTAGGGAAGAAGGTGTATCAGATTATGTATTCACAAAATCCGGTTTCACTTCCAAAAAATCGTTTACCCAACTCACTCGTGTTTTCCCAAGATATGTGACATGTCCTTATATTTCCCCTCGCCACTCTGTAGCTCCTTCACTGTGGATAAAGGTGATACCTTTTATTATCTTGATGGATGAGCATCGATGATTGTCCATGTTATAAGAAATCCAATACATGTTTAATGTTTCACTAAATATAATATATCGATGAGAGATATTGATGGGAAATATCTATACACCCAGAACACTTTTCATCATAGATAAACATAGTTGGGAATAAATTTATCAACATATTGAAAATTTTGTTACAAATATTGAAATTAATAATAATTGATGAATTGAAATCAATATGGTAACTAATAGATACTTATATGTTTTAATCAACACAGTTAATAACATTTTACATGAAATTGAATGAGATATTTGGGGTAAACCTACCTTGAGGGAGCTTCCCTCCCTATAGCATCTTATAATCTATATACCTCAAATCATGTGCCAAAATGGGATCTATTGAGGTTCTTTTTGAATTTATCAAAATACACATGGAATGGGATAGGGTTAGGCTATGAGCCTAAAATAAACTAGAATTAGTGTTTAGGAGAATATGACATTATGAGAAGCCTGCCACAAATTTTATTCAAACCAGAGCTTGGTTTTGTAAAAAACATGAGTTAACATGTATCATATGAATTAATTAATTAAATATATATTTAAATTAATTTACTAACAAGGATAAAATTTCAATTACCTCAAAAACTAATCAAAATTTTAACACTGAGGTAAATGATCAAATTTAGGACCAATGATTTGTTTTGAAGGATTTTCCATAATCAATATTCCAGATAATTACACATTTTATTTAAAATATAGAAATCACATGAATGAACATTTTAGAAATAATTAATTATTTCAATTTATGATTCTGAAAAAATTAAATACACCTATAATACATACAAAATGTCAAACCTAGGGTAACGACCCTATCCTATGATTATCCAAAGTATTAGTTTTTTAGCACATCTATTAGGTGAAATTGTATTTCTAATAAAAATTATCAAAATGTGGGAGTGTTTGCCTGTGTTTTTCTAGTTTTTGGTTATTCCTAGGGTTTTCCTTTGTTCTGAAGTACTATGGGGGTGACACCATAGCTTTTATTGTCGATCATGTTTCTTTCTAAATGTTTTTGGCTTATTATCTTCTAGATAAGTGGCACGATGGAATATGATATGATGACCAGTTAAAGTATCTATATCCTATATTTCCAAAAAATTATTTTTTAGACATACATTCATGAGATGATCAAGGAATACCAGAATGATAATTAGGTGCTATAGAAAAAGTTAGTGAATACTCATGTGTTTAACTTTGTAAAAGATGGATTTATATGGTTTGGAACCCATATATGTGTCCCATCAACACTGAAGATGGAAAGGGAACTTATGGATGATGGGTATAGCTCATCCTTCTATATTAATATGGGTAGCACTATGATGTATACAGATATAGAGAAAATAAATTGGGAAAACAAAGGGGGAGATTTTAGAATTTATGTCTCAATGCTTGTTATACTAGAATATAAGATTAAAGATATAAGTGAAATGATATAATTCAATAATTTCCCATATTGGTATGGAAATAAGGAAACATAATTATTGATTTCATCCTAAGACACCCTAGGATAACTAATAGTAATAATTTCATTTGTTTGGTATTTGGTCACTTTAAAAAGTGGACACATTTCATTTCCATCATGGAATATTTCCCTTCTGACAAACTCTCTGTGATATACATATTGGATGTGTTAAAATTGTTTTAATTTCCACTCTATATATTATCTAATTTAGATTTAAGGTTTACCTAATGGTTTGGAGGAAGCCTTCAGAAAGTGTTGGGTATACAACTATGTTTCTGAATTTCTTATCGCCCTCTGGATGATGGTCAGTCTAGGAGAATAACCCATACTCTAGAGGAAATTCTAAGATCATGCTCAATTTATTTACATGTATGTTACAATTTTGACCTTTACTTCATAAAGTTCTCATACTATAACATCTTTCATTGTAGAATTCATATAGAGCCATGTTAGGCTTTTTATGGGATATAGTGTCAAACTTGGACATTCTGATATGACGTTGGAGAGTGGATTCTGATCGGACATGTTATTTTCTATGACATGATAGAGAAGTTTCAAACCATTAGGCATCACCTAAAATCCGTGGGAATTTTATAGAATTTCAATGTAGATAATCATTGGTGAGACATTTATTTTGATGTTAGAGACAAGTTGTTCCTCCATATATCCCCATTCAAGATAATCATGAGGATTGGGAAAAATTTAAAGCTTATTCCAAGATACATAATCCCCAATGAGATCCTTGATTTCATGAATGTGGTGAACTACTAATTAGCACTCTCGCCTAACCTACCTGCAGTACATAATGTGTTCCATGTATCCCTCTTAAGAAATTAAATACCAGAACCCCCACATGTGCTGAATTTATTGGTTATACCAATGGGAAAAGACATTTCATATGCATATCATCTAGAAAATATGTTATATCATAGAGACAAAGTTCTATAAAATAATACAACTCACCTGGTCAAAGTGTTGTGGAGAAACCATAAGTTTAAAGAATCAGCATGTGAACTATAAGTGGAGATAAAACAAAAATACCATCACCTATTTTCACCTAAGAATTTAATAGATAATTTCAATTGTGAAATTATTTATGGGGGTAATAATGAAACACCCTTTGTTTTTAATAGAGAAAACTATGTTTAAAAGCTTATGAGACATGCAACACTGAACTGAAATGAATCGTTATTATTTAAATATGACCATTATGAACAAGTTATTAAAATGGAAATTATGAATATGATTATATATTCTATGGAATATATATAAAGATAATATCCACTATATATTTATTTTTAAACATAAATTAATAAGTTCTCATTTTTTCAAATAAAAACATTTTTTTTTAAAATAATTTTTAATTTTATCAATGAAAAAATGCTATAATTAATTTTTTGAGGATTTAGAAATTTTATAGATAAAATAAACCTAGTTTTTAAAATATTTATTTCAAAATTATCTTACAAAAAAAATTAGGATTTGGAAAAATATTTATTTTTCTATGAATAGTGAAAATATTTTTTTAAAAAAATTTTAATTTATTTTTTAAAAACAAATCCACATTTTTTTTCAAAATTTTATTTCAAATTATAATAATTATTATTTAGTTTTATTTATTCCAATTAATTACAATTAAATCATATTTATACTAGATTTTAGTAAAAGTTTTTTTTGGTTTAAAAAACAATTTTATTCTAAAACCGCTATCAAGTGCATAATGTTTCTCCATATTTAAATAGTTGAAATAACACCTATTGAAAAAATTATTTAAATTTAATTCATATATTACACATGCACACACATATATATATATATATTTATATTCTTTTAAATCCATTTAATTATGATTACTTGTGATATAGATAATATGATATTATCTTTTCTAAAAAAATACATTTCCTGAAAACCTATTTGTTCACGTATGCAGGTTTATTTTTAAATTAAATTCTTCAACATATTTAAGATGAGTGTCAAAAAATGAATTACATATTTGGAATAAACATAATTATATTATCTAATAAGTTCATCTTAAATTTTAACCATCGTGAATAGTGAAATCAAAAAAAAATATTAACCATATTTAAGGTAAGAATGGGTTTATAGGAGATTTAAAATAAAAATACAAGAATAAAAATGATCCAAAACATATCTAATTATAATTGTATGGTAATATTTTGACATTATATCTTTTAAGTTCCAATAATTTTCTATTTAGGATCCTTTTTGGCTGATAAATCATTACATAATTTCATTATTTTCAAAAATTATTGATGCCTCCAATCCCCCACTTATAAAATCCAACCCACTCTCCTCTCAGTTAAATAAAAAAATGCATTTAATTTTCCAATACTGATCCAAATTACTTACTTAATTATCTCCCCTCATCCGAGATGACTATAATCTGATAATAAATATAACCAAGTGTATATTTTGTTGAAAATATAAAGATGTTCGAAGAAGAGGTTACATCCTTAAACAAGAATTTTGTTTTATTTATTTATTCACCTTATTTATATCTTATTAAAAATTATAATATAATATCCAATGTAACATATAATTGTATGTTGTTATTTTAAGTTAATGACTTACATCCATCATCTCCTCCCTCAAATGGGATACATAATCCTTTATCTTATTTATGAAGGACTACTTCCTCGCAAATCGATGTAATTTGTTTTGTATCACCGCTTATCATGGATGAAAATAATTTTTTTTTTAATGTTTAAATATGATATTTATTCTATAATTATACATATTTAATTATAAAAAAACTACACATTCTTAATTTCCATTCCTTAGGAAATATGATAATATCGCTCAAGTGTAAGTTGGACTGTCATCCCGTAAAGCGATGTGATTCAGTTTTCACTTATGCATTATATGAATGGTAATAAGGATTAATTTTATTTGGATAAATGATATTAATTACATAAAAGTAAAAATTTAAAATAAACATATCATATAATTTCTTACCTTACCTTCCATTGAATAAATGATAAATTCCTTTGTGTGAACGAAGGATTATCGCCTTGCGAAGCGATGTGATTCATTTTTATTACCTAATCACATGGATGGAATATGGAATAATGTTTAAAATAAATAATATGTTATTTATGATATTATTATAATAATATAATGATAAAATCATACTTATCTTATTTCCATCACGATCATCGAAAGATAGAAATGTTACTCATTCGTAAATATGACATACTATTTTAATGATTGTAACATAGATCATTTATCATACACATAATTAATGGTTAGTTTATAATGTAAAATTTAAGAGTAAAAATGATAATTATTTCATTATTACTATTATTAGTATGATGAAATAATAATCTATTTGAAGATAGTCAACTTATCGATGTGGTTTTGGCCATATAAATCGTTTATTTTTAAAATTTCTGCTACAAAAATTAATTGGTTATGTATTTGAATAAGTAATTCTGAAAATTAAATTAAAAGTAATATTAAAAATGAAATAGGTTATTTAGGGAGTAAATAATTAACATAATTTCATTATTTAGGAAGATAAATAACGTTCATTACAAATTAGACTCGAGGTAAATGATCTCTCTAAACCACCCTTACCTTTAGGTTATAAACTTTATCTCTCTAACACAAATTATCTCTCCATTTAATGTTATATAATTATATTAAATTATATATATATTATCTCAAATATATACCTAGATTATTATACATTACTTTTATGGGGAAATACTTCCATTATTATTATTATTCAATTTCCTTAATTCTGAAATTTACATTGATTATGATTTGTAACAAGATTATTCGACCATTTTTATTTGCATGGGTAATTCTTATTCTATGCCTTAGGATTTAATCCATGATGTGGAACACATATATCAAAAAAAAATATTATTATGGATTCAGCCAAATGTTACTCCAATGCATTGTGTAAAGCTTCAGTCTATTGAGGTGTCATCTATGGGATAAGGGAGTAATCCTAAACTATTTTGGATCATTGTTCGCAATGTGATATTATATAGGAAATTATCTTTGACTTATGTTTTTAACATATTATATGTTTATTCCATAGTTTTTATGAATCCATGATCTTATTATACCTCGTTTTTTATGTTACTCATCCATGTGATTCCCCATTATCCCTCACTTTTATGACATAATGTGACACCTTTAACTCACATGTTAGGTTTCCTAGTCATGTTTGTTCCTTTAATGGGTTTTTTAGCTCACAGAATTATTTATTTATCCCCAAGGTTATCTCATGTACTTTTAAAATCTCATTATGAAGAATGAAATAATTATTCCATGATTTATGTTTCTTTTGACATAATATGAACCAAATCATGCAAAGACATTTTGCCTCATGGTCATTGGGATTGTAATTGTTGGATATTTTTGGTATAAAACTCATGTAATAATATGTGTAAAATACATAGGTCACTATAAATATCCCATAATAGGTTCATTGTTAATGATACCATCAATAAAATTTACTTATAAAATAAGATACAATTTGTGTAGTGTCTAGAAGATAACTTTTCAACAAGGAAAATTTGATACGATCATATGATCATTGAATTCATCAACGAAAATGGTAAATTAAAATGTCTTCTTTGGAAATTGTGTTCTTTTTTATAATTATCTCATTCTAATGGATGATCTAATCGATGATGGGTATGATTATAATATCAATTTCTCCAAATCATTATTTAATGTTTTAATTTTAGGCATCCCATTTTATAAATAATTGAAATGAATTTTGTTGGATATTGGGGTCCTTATTAGAGAATGTGTGGAGTAGGATCACTCAAATCTCATTATTTGGTTGTCGTTTATATAGATCAAGGTTTTGGTTAATGTAACACATCCACTTCTGAGGGTATCATTAAATATTATGGAAGACTCAAATGATTTGATCTTATTTGTATATGAAAAAAGGCCTATATTTTGGTTCTTCTATGGATGAATTAGTCATATAGAGAAAGATTGGGTCCTTAAATTTGTGGATGTAGAGATTAATATTTTCATGTAGTATGGTCCATGTATTTAGAAAAAACCATTGGAGGTTTTTTGTTAAGGAGTAAAAGAGACAAAGGGATACTGATAAATTCCCAAAGGCTGTATGCATGAAATATGTTCCTAATGAAAATAAATTCATTAGGGTGGGACTATAAAATTATTTTATAGACCCATAAAATCATACGTGGCCAGAGGATTTAGATATTTCAGCTTCTTAAATTGTTTCTAGTGGTTTCGATAATACCTTTTGATGACCATGTTAAATTTCTCACAGTGATCACCAAGACTACGACATGCTTTCCTATAACTATTGAGGGAAACCCAAAAATTCCATCTAATCTAAAAAGGATATGTTCTGACACTTTTAACTAGGTGGTCACTCTATGTTTTGATCATCATTTTATCTCCTCCATGTCAGGTTCAAATCTGAATGATACTTTGATGGATAGTCTGAAAAGGTATAAGATATGGAGGATGATAGGTTGAGGGGGTTTCAGTTCAGATGTTTCTATAGTGGAACACAACAAATCTAAATGAATTATAGAGGCCCAAAATGATATTGATTTATACTCTATAAGGTGTAAAATAGTGGGTTATAGATCCATTATTGATTATATAGAAGAATAGGCCAGAGTGATCTAGACCCTCCCATCCCAATGAAAATATTAGGTTTGTACCATCATGGGCTTAGAAACCCAATATAGTATAGAAACCCCAACTTCAAAATATGAAAGTGGACATGATAGGGTGTTGTGTCTAAAAACATATTGTATATCATTGAAATTTCCAGTTTTACGAATTTGTTTTTCCATGGGTGACTTTTGGTTTCCTAAAATGGTCACTCTAGTGGCTTGTGCCTTCTCTAGAGAGAGGATATTGATTTCAGGGTCAAGGGTTTCTCTTTGAATCACATTAATTCCTATATTAAACATCATGATTATATTAAATGAATGTTTGTGGGTTTATATGAGTTTACTTCATAGAAGGATAAATGACTATATTGATATATTTTCATGTCATTGTAGTAGAGTATGCTAGGGCTCTTCTAATAGGTGGGGACATTAATGATATCATGTACCTGAATGAAAAGTGAGGGGGTGATATAATTTCATGTTCTATGATGCTCAATTTACTATAAGTAGTATATATTATAGGTTTTTCTTATCTGGGACACACAATCAACACTTTTACCTATTTTCAAGGGAATAATGTACTCTCATAGTAGATCATTTATGCTTATTTTTATGTTCGATCAAATGGATCGGCCTATTTATGTTTACCTTGGTGTCCTATATTCCTATCATTGTATCAGATCAATTTCGTATCCACATTAACATTTATTAAGGATCCAGAAACCTTAGATATGAGATTATATTTAGTATTGAATGTTTTTTGTAATACTGGGGTGGATTTTGAGGGGAAGATCTATTTTCTTCGAACATTATGGGAGTCTGATGTCAAGAATAAAATATTTCTTCTGGCTTCTGTGATAAAAAGATAATGTAATAGCATAATAAACCACCCTGATATTCAATGTGATTCCATCGAATGTAGGTTAAATGGTAACTAATCTCACCCACCTCAGATGTACTTTTTTCCAGAATTTCAACCCTAGAGAATGATTTGGATGTGACCCTAAAATTAATAAATACTTATGGTCAATGCGTAAACATGTTTCCCATGTTAAATAAGGTTATTCCAATATGATTTACTTCCACCAAAAGGATTTTTTGATATTCCACTAGAATAATATCTCATGCCTCTTTACACCTGATGGTGGAGTTTCTTAGAATGATAAGGTGACTCATGCACTTATCCTTTATTTTATCTATAATCTTTATTCAGTTGTGGAATCTACCATCTCTTTGGACATCACTTATTTTATTAAATAGAATTCCTTCCAAGGAAAATTGGATCCACCACAGCCATTAAAACATATGTTTCCACCCCTCCAGATTGCCTCATCCTCCAATCATCATCCTTCCTACTATGCTTACAATTCATAACTTTAATATGAAAATCCTGATTCATATTCTTGTTCTATTTCCTCCCCAAATTCTTGTTCTCCTCCACCAATTCACTCAAAACCATCCAATAGATTCATCAAATAAATCCTCTAATCCTTCTTCCTCTCAAATACCCACATCCCATTTCGAATTTTCTTTGGAAACTACACATTCTTCATCCACATATATTTTCTTAGTAAATACATATTTATCCACACCAAATCACCACTTAACCTACCTAATTCATCTAAAAATACCAAATCCATTCCAAGGTAATTCCATATTCCCATTATATTTCCTTCAAAATATTACTAACTACATAGTTTTATGGTGATTAAAAAAACAAAAAAATCAAAAAATAGAATCACATATATAACATCAAAAACTACCGACCAAAGCATGCAACTTCTATTCATGATCTTTCCTCAAATGTAACATCATGATATCATCCCATAAAAATAAAAATAACAAATCCAGTGGTAAAATTACTTTCATGTGTCCATAGGAAGTTTCAATGAAAATTTATAGCATGTTCCATTAACCAGCTCATTCAAGTTAGATATCCATTAATGGAGGTTCTTGATCACTGAATGAATAAAAAACATAAAACACAAATACATAAATGGAATGCTTAGTTTTTAACAGCCTGTTTAAACTCTATGAGTTGGTATTGATTTTTTTAAAAATATAAGTTGATATATGTCTAAAATGGATGTTATAATTAATGGAATTTATTATATAATGTAAAGTGGTGATTTTAAAATATTTTTAAGGTCACCCAATGTTCTTTGTTAACTATACATGTTTGAGATGGTCAAAGTGGTGTTTTAAAGTTGTTGTGTTAGATATTTTTCTCAAAAAAAGTTGTTTTTATTAATTGATGTTGTAGGGACCAAAGGAAAAAAGTTTTTAAGTCATCTGGAAGTGTAGATAATGGAAGGATGTTGGTGTAGTCCAACCAAATCGTACCATGACCATCATGATATTGTAATTCCCATAGGTCTTAGACTATGTCATTGAGAAGATTATGATAAAGTAAAGGTTCAATTTCGTAAGTTTCGTCTCATTGTAAGTGTTCTGAAATAAATAGGTAATGGATAAACAAATTTATGACCTGCGTAATGGAAAAATGTAAAATCCAGAAGTTATATAAAGGCAACTCCGTAATATAGAAGCTATGTAAGGGTATTTTAATGGTTCCTTAAGCTGTGTAAATGTAATTGATGATATATTTAAATCTATTCTAGGAATTTTACTACACATTCATAAAGGATATAGGAGTATACCTAACTAAATAAGGGTTTTTCATCAAGAATTAGAATCTTCCTTGGACATAGAGTTAATTGTATCCTTCATCAAAGGATTGTGGAAGATATCGAGAAAAAAATCTATAAAGGATAACCACACCATTTTAATTGGTGTGATGGTTTTGTTATATTTCCAATGAAAAATTATAATCCCTAATTCCGAAGTATATCTGTTCATGGTGAGTTTCATGAATTGAAGATGAATCTAAAATAATCGGTTGGTACATACCATACTATGGAGCTCAGTGTTTTGGTATTGGGTATCTACCAGTATAAATTAAGAATCCAACCACATCATAGAGCTGGTCATGGTAGAATTGCATGACATAAGTTGGAATACATGTTGGAGGACCCCCACGTCATGGTTCCCTCACTAAAGGCACTTTGATGGGCATGGTAAGAATCATGTTTTTACCAGTATAATATTGAAAATGACCAGTGGTCATGGTTCCAATCATTTAAAAGTGGTTCCAATCATTTCCAGTATCCATGGTGGTTTGTGATATTTCCCATGAATGAATATGTGCCCTAATTCAAGAGTGGATATATTTATGGTGAGTTTCACGCATTGAAGCTAAAGCTAAAATATTCGGTCGGGATTGACCACACTATGGAGCTCGGTGCTTTGATATTGGGGGTCTACTTGTATAAAATGGGAATCCATCCATGGAATTGAGTTGGTAAAGGTGGACATGCATGAGATAAGTTGGATTGCATGTTGGAATACCCACACATCATGGTACCCTCACTTAAGGCATTTGGATGGGCATGGTAAGAATCATTTTTTACCATGAGAATATTGAAAACGACCTGCAGCCAAGGTTAAAATCATTTCAAAGTGTGTTTCTATTAAAGGGGAGACTCACCATGGTTTTTTACAAGATAAATGTATTTGGCTTGTAATTTTTCCTGGATAAGTTGAGAACACATCGTTGAAATGGTGGTTATGTCGTGGTGATTGTGAGTTGGTAAATGGAGAAGTCCTCGACAATTCATATATTTCTTGAACCAATACTAAATGATCCAAAGATAATTTTATTTAAATTTAAAACATAATTCAAGGAAATTTAAATGGAGTTATAATGAATTTTAATTTGTTTAAATGATAAATCAATACCATGATGTAATGATCAATAATGACAGACCACAAAGAAGTTATATTCATGGGGACCAAAAATAATTTTAGAGATCAAGAGGTGATGGGTGTTTATGTAATAAGTAATTCTCAGGAAGTCTCTATATCAAACTATGGAGGAAGCTTCGTATATTAATATTTTTAATGGTTGATCAATAAAAGTGGAATCACTATGGTGTGAAATTTATGGGAATTACTTATTTAAATTTATATGGAAATAGAAATCTCATATGTAGTATTTTTTCTCCCATAAAAGGAGAATAGAAGGAAGAGAAGGATGATGACTCGAATATTCATTAATGATTCTTTTACACCAAAGAAAGGTGGAAATAGACACTATCTTTAAGACCAATATTCCAAGGATTAGAAGAGGATAGTTATGAAACAAGGAGATTTTGGGGAAGATAGAAAATGTATTCAAGTTGATACAATTGGAAAGGATTCATAGATTTATTTTGGAATAGAAAGATTATGTTTTTTATAGAAGATTTCACAATATATATTTTTGAAGGTTCATTAAGGAGGATTAACAATGTATCTTCCTAGAACAAGATGATTCAATTGTTGTTGAACATAGTAGACCCACATGTCCTTAAAATTTGGTAGATGTTCACATCTATAAATTGTGGGTGATCCTCCCCAAAGCAGTGTACGAAAAAGAAGAAGGGATAATTTAGAAGTTGTCTTGACAAAATGTGGGGTACTAGCACCTAACACATATTAACATGTAATAAGATTAAAAAATGGTAGAATGAATAATAATTGAAGAAATAGTGACATAACACACCATCCAAATTCATAGGTATAGAGAATAAATGTCAATCCTCTAATCTTAAACTACTTTACCACTAGACATCATCCTTCAAGGATACAAGTAACCAATTATTTTAGAAATAAAGAAATTATACAAAAATTATATAACAGAAATTTATTCATGAATAACATTTATTTAACATTACAAGGTCATCACTTTTTATAATATTTCATATTTATTCTTTCAAATTATTTATTATAAAGTAGAAACATATGATTAGAATTACGCAGGTGTATTTGATGAAAATAAATAAGGCTATTTATCTTGTTCACCTACCATAACAGTTTCAAAACCTTTTCTAGTACACCTAAAAATTAGTTTCTCAAACAACCTTATATATGTAATAGTGTTCCTATGTATCAAAGTAAAACAAGAATAGAGATAACATGATATATAAGGAAACCGAGGTTTCAAGAAAAAATGTTCATAAATAATTCATCTACAAACAAAAAAACCACAAACAACCTCTATTCATAAATATAACCAAAAAGATCACCACATCCCATGCTTTTAAGTAACAAGAATGTTAATATATCAATATTTACAAATTTTTTGGTCTCTAAACACATTAGAAGATTAAAGATTCATGAAAAAAAATCTTCAAAAATCACTTTAATGAAATGAAGAAGCCTATATACAAAGAACCATAAACCAAAAAAACAATAGAGGGTCCAATAAAATAACTTTCATCACTAGTGGTACAAAAAAATTGATACATATATAATATCACACTAAATTAGTAAGCGACAACTACATTTATACCTAAGTGATATGTTGAATGAATTCATATCATTTCCCATCAAAGAGTTTAAATTCATAATGGGTCAAATCAAGATGTCATTTCATACACACCATCACCCAATTGTCATTATAAGATAAAAAATATATTTGTGCAATCAAATACAAGTTAATATACTCCAAAAATCATAAATTCTATGATTAGTGTTTCTAGTAAAAAAACAAATGTCATCAACATTGATCCATATCATATTAGATATGAAACAATCAAATACAAGTAGTCATCAATTACATGTATAACTAGTTTCAAGTGTGAAACTCTCCATTTATGGTGTGAAACAAGATATAAATCACATTTTCATTAGAAAATTATTTAAGAAACTGTATATTTATTTGATATGTATAACCCATCAAAGAATAGGAGGATAAAAAAATCAAGAGTTATAGGAAGTGATAAGTACCATATCTTCATAGTTGTAGTCAAGAAGAATATTAAAACCCTTGATTTAATAATGGATAATCTGATAGTGAACTACCGGTAAAAATATAAGTTTAAATAAACATGTTTTTAGAATTTAACTTATCAACTCAAATATGGAGAAAATATAGAGAAATATGATTGTTTTTTGATTCTATGAACTCCATTTATGACCTATACTTATAACATGTTCAAGACTAGTCTCTCTTAAAAATAATTAAAGAAGAAATATAAATATAAATTCAATCATTTATATAAAATATAAATAAAACAATCCAAAATGGTTCAAAAAATAGACTTACAATCTCTTATGATTAATTTAATGAAACGAACACCTTGAAGATTCAATGAGATGTCATATTTTTGGATTTATAACCATCAATATATCCAAATCTATTGAAAATAATATTTACACAAATAAAAAAAGACTGTTAGAATTAAAGGACCAAACAAATAGACCCCTAAATAATAAAATATTCCTTATTCAACAAAAAAATCATATATATAAATTATAGATTCTATAGTAATATAATATTGGTTTTAAAAATTAAAAATACATAATAAAATTTGATAAATCAATATCTAACCTTACAAGAAAATATAAAAGAATGTATATTTAATAAATTTAGTATTCCAAATTTATATAGAATGCTAGAATATTTACCTTAGTTTTTGAAACATGTTATAATGTGGGTTCCTAAAACAAGAACCTGTGAAAATATAAGAAGAGATACTGAAAAGAAGAATAACTCCTCTATGGTGCTTAAAATTATCTACATAATGATGTGAGGGTGATATTGAAAGGTATTTTTTTCCAAGATATATTATATTTTTATTGTAGAGTTTGGGAAATATTTTATCATGCTCACCAACTTCTATAATGGGGAGACAACTTCACACTAGTCTGTGATTTATCATATCAGAAAATGAAGGTCTCTTCAAGGAAACAAAGAAGTATATATCTTGGTTTCCAAAGGTATATTGGTGGACCATTTGTGTGTTTTCACTAATATCGAATCTGTATGTCTAGTTTTAATGATGTGGTTTCTAGTGATGCCTCTGGGCTTCACAATTTTAGACCACCTTGAACCTTCTCTCACATGCTTTGTAAATATTTAATTTGATAAGGTGAGTAGGCTTATGGAAAATCCTAGAAAATCCCATTTGAATTATTTTATGTGTCTTAGGATAAATATATTTATGAATTCAATAATATTTTTTAATTTTGTTAAATTTTCAAATGTTAATATTTAGTAGTTTACATATGTTGACAACAACAAATATAGACATTATGATATTGATGACATGTTTTGTTTTTATGAGATGTATAGGATTAAAAACACTGAAATATAACATGAAATTTAGAGATCCATTATCTAAATGAAAAGTTAAACATATAGATTCAGCTAAATATTTTAATTAATCATTATAGCTTAAAAATTCATAGTGAGATCAAGGGTTTTCATGTTTCACTATTTATTTGGATGACCAACATTCTCTTCACTTATCTAAAAATCATGTTTTCTGTAACTGGTTTCTGTATTTTGTTATTAGGTTATATTTCATTAGGGTAATAATAATGAATAGGTAGGCTCCAATATATAAAATTGGAAATGGGGAACTAATATAGGAATTTTGTAAAAAAAATATGTAAATGTGTCAACCGGTAATAAGAAACATCATACTAATGTAAGTATGTAAACAAAACCAAAAATTAAAAAGAATAGAAAAACATTTATATAACATCAAAAACTAATAACCAAAGCATATAGTTTCAATTCTTGATCTTCCATCAAATGAAACAACATGATATCATCCCATAAAAATCACAATAACCAAGCTAGTGATAAAATGACTATCATATTTCCATAGGTGGTCACCATTAAAATTTTTATAATGCTTTATCAACCAAGAAACTTAGATTAGATCTTCATTAATGGTGGTTCAAGATCACATAATGGAAAGAAAAAAATTAAAAAAACATAAATGGAAAACCACACAATAAAGGGTACTAACACCAAAATCATTTAAAAATGTGATAAGTTATGAAAATAGAATAATGGACAAAAAGAGAAGAAATAATCACATAACACACAATAAAAAGTAATATGGATGGATAATGGATCTCCAACCTCTAATATTAAACTACATTTCCACTAGACATCATCCTTCAAGGAGATAGCTAACCAATTATTTTAGAAACAAAAAAATCTTAAAAAAATTAAATAACAGAAATTTATTAATTATTAACATTAATTCTAGGTAACTGGATCATCCCATTTTTCAATATTTCATATTTATTCCTTCCAATTATCTATAAAAAATAGCAATATACTAGCATAATTTAGCAAGCTTATTTAGTGAATATAAATAAGGTTATCCAACTTCTCCATCTACCATAATAGTTTTAAAACCCTTTCTTAGAAACCTACATATTACTTTACATAGAAACTACATGTATGTAATAGTTTTCCTAAGTAGAAAATTAAAAAAAATCAAGGAAATATTCTGATAAATAAGGAAACTGCATAAAAAGAAACCACACAACCATCCCCTTTCCCTATGCTAAAATCTCCACCACATTGGGCCCGAGTGAAGAGTGGATGAATATGACAATAGCAACCCATACCTCAAGAAAATATCTTTCCAACATTAGGTTCAAAGAGGGAGTTATTAAAATGAAGGCACAAGTTTAGAGAAACCCTTCCCCTAAGAAATATTTTCATAAAACCAAACCTAGGGAAATATTGTTGTGTGTACCATCTCGAAAGGAATGATGGTGCATGTGAGTTATCGAAGGTTGCATATGTATAATGAATTACTTTCATAGAACAATTGGGTTGGTTTTCATCAGGATAATATTGGAAACACCAAGAATTCAGGAAATGGGTTTACAATTGGTGAAGAATGGTGATAGTTTTAGTAATTATATTCAATGGGCTAACAAACGAAGTATTTAAGGCTCAATTGGGGGACTTAGATAAATACCATAGAATATCAAAACAACTAATTATATAATAATGAATTTTAGAATTCCCCTATCTCAATAAATTCAAACAACATTGATCTATGATAATTACACATCGATTACCCCAAAGTCGAACCCCTAATAAATCCATAAGAAATATACATGATTCTACAACATCATAGACACCAATAGAACATTATTCACAAACGTTTATATACAGGAATACATGTTGATACCAATATCCTAGTTAATTAATCTAAAAATTTTAGGAAATAAAAAAGATAAAATAGTCCCCCTTCACATCACACTCTACAATAAAAATTAAATACAATAATCATGGCCTAAAATATGCACTGATTGAGTTAGAATATAGTAAAGGATAAAATAAAAATCTTTCATATTAACACATAGTATTTTAAAAATTATTAAAATTAATTAAAAAGTGTAAAACATAGAAAAATTGATGAAAATCAGTGAATAAACAATATAAAAAGTGTAGTTTTATTTACAAAATAAAGTGAAACAACAACAACAAGAATCCACCTCTAAGGGGAGATGAGGAAAAGGCAGAGTTAGGATCGGAGGAGGGGAGGCAGACACCAGAATATAAGGAGTTGGGGACGGGGAGGGAGAGGTCTATAGAGGGGGGGGGGGGGTAGGGGGATCCAAGAATGGGAATTTGGATCTACAGATTGGAGGAAATAGTGATTGGCGGCGTGCGGGATCTATGGATCGGTGGTGAAAATGGGGGGATGAGGGTGAGGAAGAGGGTGTGCGATCAGGGAAGGTGTGGGGCACACAAGTATGGTTGGAGGATTGTGGTGGGTTGGGGGTGGAAATTTGTTCTACGGCGATGGCTACGCCTAGCTTAGTGCGAGGGACCTATGGCGGCGATGGGCACAGGGTGAGGGATCCATGAGGCCATGGTGGGATTAGGGAAAGGGGGCCATGATAGATTTGTTTTTTGAGAATAGTGACTTCCTTAAGATATATCTATTTCTTCCTTTAGCAGTCTCCATTGGCGGTCGTCCATGTCTAGTAGTATAGAACTATTTCATAAAGTGGTGAGAAATGTAAGATATTTTTTATGGAATAGTCATGGAAAAGGGATCGAGTTTTGGTTATTATAGTTATATGAACAATAAATTCATATTAAAGAATATACTATAATGAGATTATTCAAGAATGAGGATCATGTGGAGGAATGCAATTATCTTTATAAACTTTTTAAGGAATTGTATATATTTTTGTTGAACTATTTCCCGAATAATTTTTGTAGTAAATAATTATTATAAAATGATGGGTTAGGGAATAACTAGAAAATGGTGTTTTTGTAATGGGATATTTGCAACGACGACCCATCATAAATTTATCATTGCTGAAAAATGCATCACAAAATATATCTTTTATGATGGGTAATATTAAAAACAATCTTTTGTGATGGGAGGGAGGCCCATCATAAATAGTTCTTTTTTGGGTTTATTTAATGAACTATTTTTTACTAACCATGAAACCCATTGCAAATAAGTATTTTTCATGGTCCAAAAGACACATCACAAATAAGTAATTATGATGGGTTGTAGTTATGTCTCTAATAGGTTTAAAAATAAAAAAAATTAAAATTAAAAAAAATTAAAAATAGAAAAACATAAATGTAATTTAAAAAATATATATAAATTTAAACTTCTGAAACAATTAAAATTTCATAAAAAATATTTTCACTCAAATATTAACATAATAAATGTATTCATAATGTATCAATCACTGTGGAGGTGGAGGGTATTCTTGAGGGGTAGGGAGAGGGAAATATAGAAGACGAGGGGAGGGAACATTATCTCTATACCATGAACCAACTATCGCATATACTCCATCATTTGATCATTTTTATGGTCCTTCCATCATCCCATCTCATCCCCTTACTGATGTTGTTGTTGATATAGCTCTTCCTGCTCCCAATGAATTATGTCTATAACCTCAATATGAGCTCATAGCTTCTCCTAATACAATTTAATTGATGGTGTTGACTCTATACAAGCTCCCCTTGAGCTGGAATCCATCCTTATATAAGTACCATAAAAACATTCACAAGTTAATCAAGAACTAATACCAAGAAAACATCATAGGATTCCAAAGAAAAATATTGTGTACCAAGCCAAAAAAATTGATGAATCAACATCACAATAATGATTTAATCTTTTACCAGATGAAATATTGGTTTTGTTCCATGAAATCAATGACACTATGTTTTTGGAAATAAGTAAACATTTCAATCTGAGTGGAAGCAGGAAATACCTAAACACGTTAAAAGGAAATACTCCAGATATTCCTTGTTGAGCATTTTTTACCTCGATTGACCACATGATGGAAAACATAATAACAACTCATTTTCACCATAATATAAGATAAATTCAATTGTCTAACATTTCAGATGTTCCATATACTATTTTGAAATATTATGTGGATTATTTTTTAGAATAGGCACTGAGATGGCATGCGATTCCGAGCCCCAATGTGCTTGGAATAAATGTTTCAAAATATATTAAATAAAACATGCATGTAGTTATCCAAAAAAGGTGGAATAACTCCTAGAATGGTGTTTGGATTTGAAAGCTATGGGCACCGCTAAGTTCATAATGGTGGATTTATCCTAGGCGCAACATAACCTTGGTCGACACGTGTCATTTGTGAAAATGATGTCATGGGCACAAAATTAATAAAATAAATTAAATTAAAAATTTATTTTATTTTGTTCAGTGTGGTGGCATACATCTTTTTAAATATACAAATATGGAAATCATCTCATGTTTGGATACTAATCATCGGAGCCCTAGATGCTATTGGAAGAAATAATTCTAGGTGAATGACAATGTATTAAGAATAGATCATGGATTCCCACACTATTGGAGTTGGATGATCTCTCCAACAATGACAACATATCTATTTCACATCAGCGATTGAACCAAACTCTAGGTAGGATGTTTAGCCTTGTAATTTGCATCACGTTATTAACCTTGGGTGAATGCAGATCAATTCAATGAACATGATTTGATACATGCATCATCAATAGATTACAAATATATCGAATTGTTTTTTGTTCCTTGATTTATCCATCTTCATTAATCCTTTCTACAATAACGATTCGAGGCCAAATGAACAACATGTGAGGTTCGTTCTTCACTTTTATGTTTTGTGGATTTCTCCCACTGTTCATAGAACATTCGTTGTGGGAACATCCTTTTGGCCCAAGTTACAATTAATACTCAATATTAGATCATTGTGTGACCATTCATTGGTGCAACAAATTGATATCGTAGGTGTTCTTCCTGATCGGTGACATGATCAAAGTGCGAGATAGTGTCAAAATAGATTTTTGGTACCTATTCAACCAATTTTTGATGCACAACAACATATGGATTGACGTTAACGATTTTGGAATGGATTTGAACCTGAAATATATAAATCCTGAAACTAGAGGCATGGAAAAACCCTGATTTGTAGGTTCCATCTACGTCAGAGGTTCTAGTGGTGAAAATATCGACACGAAAGATATCCCTAAAAGATTTTAAAAAACCCAATCTATACAACATGTATTTCAGGATTTCACTCTATGTGGGACACCTTGGATACAGTTTTAGGGTTCCCACCAAAGTTAAGGATCACACAACCAGTGTCCTCTATCACACGATGTGTGACCCTCCCCTATTGAATCATTGTGTACTTCAGAAGTACACAGACACAAGTTGGAGAACAAGGGAATAGACACTCCATGTACTATGACACATACACATCCAGGCTACACAAATAGGGTACCATGTGTCTCTAAAAATCATGTATCCTCTTCTACAAATCATGTATTTGAAGACTACATGTCATGTGAGGCTCTTCCACATAGGCATGACTTAGGATAGCATGAAAAACCGTGTACCCCTTGGTATATGCAGTGTACTCCCTTCAAGAGTGTCTAAGGATCTTTTTTTCTTAGTTTGGACCATTATAGGTTGATTTCATTCCCATGGCCATTTACTCGAGGCTACAATGTATAATTATATCAGCATCACTAGATTGTGATTCCCTCTAGAGGCTAAGTCTTAAATAGAGTCTTGTTGTCCCTCTATGAGACTAGAGTGTGGTCCTCTATCAACCCAAGCAGTAGTTTTTGGAATTAGCATAACTTCCCTAAGTAGGTCGTTGATCTTCCATCTTGTAGGTTGTATTGGTAGGGTTTGTGGAATCATTAGCATATGAACCCCTATGTAGCGGGTTGATCCAGATTGGATTCATGGTGTCCCCTTGTGGTATTTTTCTGACATTGAAATTTACTTTGGATAAATTTTTGGTATTTTTCTGACAATGTTGATTTTTTAATAAATAGTTAAAAATACTGCATTTTACTTCAAAACTGTTTTTTCATCTAATTTAATTATATGGATAGATTATCTTTTTAATTGGTTTTAAAGTGTAAATAGAATATATTTTCACCATTTAATCCAATGGTGGTCATTTTAATTAATTTCACTTTGAAATTGGACATAAACAATTTTCAAACATTTGATAGATATTGTTTCTAAAAAACCCGCTATTTTTTTTGAAAACGGGAATTATTTTGAAATTAATTACTACAATTTATGTGTTTGTAATTTGGTAAAATGGATTCTATATTTTGAATCAGTAGGTCCAAATTATGTAATTAAGGCTCTTTTGTTTTTTGGACATTATGAATAGTAACGATGGTAATTATCTTTAATTATCGGGATTAATTAGTAATCGGGTAGTTAAGGGTAATAAAATAATATCATAATAATATAAAATAACCCCAAAATGTGTCCTAATGCTACTGGTCGTGTCATATCCGACCATGTGATGTCTTGTGCCAAACTTTGGGACCCCAAGGATTCACTTTTGGGTGATAGTGACATTTTATTATATTATTTGTTTTAAAAGGAAAGTATAACCAAAGTATGTATCACCAAAGTAAAACAATTTTAGTTTTGTCTGTGTAAATGATCTCTTAGACTATAAATATTAATTTTAAAGATAAAAATATTTCCTACATGATGATATTTTTTTAATAATTTTTATACATTAAATAAATTTATTTTTTATGACACCATGATGATGCAACGATTACCTCATTAATGAACGATTTCAATAAAATGAAAAGATAATGTAATCTCTAAGACTTACACATGCCAAAAACCTATTGGATGAGTATATTTAGAACCCTTATCAACTTATCCTCGAAATATATCATTTTGGGACCTTTAAAATCCAAAAAGAATTTTATAATAAAGTAACATTTCAAGAATTTCCAAGAGTGCCCCTTCTCCCTCTTATAAAAGGCCCCCACCTCTACCACCTTACCCACACCTCTCAAGCCATTGTCTCGGACAAACTCTGATCATTGTATCTCTCCACATCCCTCTATTAATCATAGAATCCTTAACATAGTCAGAAAGGTCTTCAAGAAACCCTTTTGATTCAAACCAAGGGGAGTTACCCGATTTAAAGGTAATGTATTCTCTTATGTCCTTTTGTTTTATTTTGCTTCTCCAACCCCATAAACTCTTTTTATTCCTTTATTTTGAAACAAAAACAGTATCTTCAATATACTAGGATGTTTTTATGAGAATTATTAGAGCTACACTTACACACACCTCTGTCTAATGGTTAAAGAATATACGGTTTCTGTGGTTAGCGAATTTCTGCCTCACGAAACAACGATTGTTCAATCTTCTTTTAACACCATTCATGATGGCCATTAAGATGTCACTTTATTTATATATGATATATATTATTTATATGTTTTCCTTATGATTCTTTATTTTTAATTTATGGCATACCTGATGGTTTCTATTATTGGTAAACGCGATATCTTCATTTTAGGAAGTGCAGACTACCGCCCCCTCAAAGTGATTTAATTCGTTATTGCCATATGTGGGATGTATAAAGGATGGAGTTAATGGTATTACATATGATAACATACTGGAATTATAATATACCTTTATATCATTATTATTTTATTCCATTAAATACGAAATAGAAATGAAAGTAGCGTTCATGCGTACGTACGGCTTACCGTCTCCATGAACGGAGCATTTCATTTCTTACCTCTAAATGTTATGTAATATTATAAATTCATGTATATACTGGATATATATGATATATATGATATATACATCATGAATATAATTCTGTATGTAATGGATATTTTACCACATGAACAACTTGTAATTATAAGAAGTTTATTTTTGGCTCAAGTACCAAAGATCGACAAAACAACCGGTTTAACTTAAATAATTACATAATGTTCATAACATGGTAATAAGTGATATAAAAGGAATAATGAACTTGAAAAAGGTTATTAAGAAAGTATAAATTAACTCTAGTTTATTATTCAGGAGATTAAAGAATGATCGAGTCAATTCGGACACAAGGTAAGAGACTTTATCTCAATCTCCTTTCATTGAGGCATATTTTGTTTTATACACAACTTTCTTTTATACGGTGTATAAACCCCTTCTACTTTTACATTTATTCAAAAGTAATATTTTTATACGAATCGTTTTACTAAACGACAAAAGGGAATGTTTTTTCCGTACGTATGCGGCGACAACTACTTCTCCACTGCCGTGACCATTATTTGAGTTTCGGCTTCCTCTGCAAGACATAACCTTCTTTTAAATGAAAAATAAATACCATATTTTAATTTTATTTTATTTTGGTATTGAAAATGGTTTTGATAATGTTTTGATTATATAAATGTGTTGTATTGATATCTTTTGATTAAAATTTGGAAATGATATGTTTCCTTTATGCATGTTTTATGTGATCTGATTATGTTATGGTTCTTGGTCATTGTTTATGAAGACGGGTGGTTCCATGATAAAATAAGGGCGGGTGAGCCCGTGATAGCTCTCCAATGCATTGGGTAATGTAAAGCAGTTAAACGCTAAGGTTTCTCCGAAGAGATTTAGGGAATATACTGTGATGGGTATTCCAAATATAACCATGAGGGTTACTCCCTACGTAAGAATGTTATGAATTCCTCAAGTTACCTTTATGAATTATGATTTATATAAGTTATTCATAAACCTTATGATTTCTTGAGGTATGGTAAAGTGATTATATTCTATTAATAAAGTATGATTTCATTGATTCTTATGTATACATGGACTAATGTTTTCATTCCATATTTTTATATCCCTTACTGAGATTTTTAGGCGCATCCCATGTTTTTGAAATGTTTTTCACAGGTCAAGGGAAAGGTACATGATGTAATGATAGTGTTGAGGAAGTTTCAAGAAATAATCCATGTTCTATTTTAAATATGTTTCCTTAATGGGAGAAAATGAATACTATCTTTTATGTAACCACCTTGTTTAAATGTGGAATGCAATGCATGATTTATGATCTAATTCTCTAAAACTCTAAACCTGAAAATATCCTCAATGTTTTTTCCTATAATAACTCAAGATTATGTAATGTTTAAGGCTGGGGACTTATACTATGATATTGGTTTGGGGCAATAGTGTTAAGTGTTTTGAGTTTGGCTTTTAGGATAGGGATTTCAGAGTTGTTAAGGTGGCTCATGTATCTATACAATGGCGCATGCATCATGTGACACCCCAATACATTACAATATTTTACTTTTAGAATAAATACAAATTGTTTGGCATGATTTATTCAAAAAGTTAATCATACGCTACACAACACTCAATAAGCTTGAGTTACACGCAATAATGAGTTTTACTGCCTTTTATTGGCGAACCTATTTTAAAAAAAATTGACACTTTTATGAATTTTATTTTAAAAAATAAAAATAATTATTGAATTAATAATGTAAAAATTATCTTAGTACGATATTTTGGTATTTTTCTAAGAAACTTATTTTTTTTATGAATACTAAAATTGAATGCAATTTAGTTAAAAATTGCATTTTCTTTTAAAGAATTATTAATGATAAATTATATTTTAGATTTGTTAGAGAGACAAATTATATCATTTATAGATTTATTTATGAAACTATGTTCATTAGAATCAATATCACTTTGAAATTGAATATAAAAACTTAACAAACTATTGAATGTTTTCTACTTTTAAAACCCGTTATTTCGCCCCATCTACGGGATTAGCGTTAGTCATAAATTTCATAATTCTATGATTTAAATTTTGAAAATATTAAATAAAATAATATAATTAGTATGGTATTTTTTTCTAATAATATAAAATTAATTTTTTAACAAAAAGATAAGTTAAAGTGGTGATAATTACTTACAGTGATTACGGTAAAATTAAGATTAATAAGGGACTAAACCTTAATATTAAGGAGAAAAATGACCTATACACTTGTAAAAAATCGATTTGATGCCAATAATTAGACCATATCCCAACTTATATCAAAATATATGGGTTACTGGGATATTATTAAATGTAAGTTTCCTAATTAAAAGTTTAATTAAGGAAAAAAGACAAAAAATAACTTTCCTTACCTTTAACATTTATAAAACATTGAGATATGTAAAAAACATCATATTTTTTTATATAAATATCCTTTTATAATATATATTGGTTATTTTTATCATAATAATTTATAAATAATTTTTAGATATGGTTTAGTTTCATAAAATGCTTAAAAATATAATATAGTGATTATTTAGTTCATAATTAACTAAAAGAAATGATACAATAAATATTAAAAGTGAAGTTAATTGATTGAATTAAAGTCTTTGTTTTTTTAGATTAATATATTATGTTACAAAAATGTAAAAAGTTATATATTTTAATTCCAATATTATATTAATATTTTAAATTTAACATTAAATAATAATGTCAAAATAGACATTATTGTTATTTTACAATAAATGAATATTTATTAATTGATTTAAAATTATTAAAAATCATATATTCTGAAAAGTGATTTTTAAGTGTTAATAAATATTAAATATGGTCTATTAATGGAACAATTTTTATTTTATAATTAACATATTTACTCATATATTGTAAAATGTTGTTTTACGTTTTGGGTTTAAGCAACGCTTTAGCACATCACATGCGCTTGTTTTAAAATTAATATTCAAAACACATGGGAATTTTTTTATAAATTAGATAGAATATTAATAATTAAGTGTATATATATAGTCTAATAAATCCCACATTATTTTAGTCTTAATGGTTAAATTAATTATATTTGAAAACTAGGTGCTTTAATAAAAAATCAAAATGATAAAATTGGGGAATCTTAGAAGATAAGGAACAAAAAATTTAAAATGCAAATATTTTTATGTGGTAAAGGTTTGAATAGAATGTTATTTCCATTTACTATATTGTTTTTCTATTTTCGAGTCACTTTATTTAATTTAGACTACCCATTAATGAATACCTTTTGGTATTTACATGAGTGTCACTCTCCCTCCACTATAAAAAAGAAATCACTCTACCCCTTCCTCACGCATATAAAGCCACATTGGATCATCCAAACTCTATAAAAATAGTCTCAAAGAATCCCTACCCTATACCTATAACCCTACCATTGGTCAAAAATCAATCCATGGAATAATTTGGAATAAACCAAAAGAGGTTACCTGATTAAGTGGTAATACATTCTCTCAATATTTTTAGTTTCATTTCCATTATCCACTCCCAATAATATTCTTATTCTATGATTAAATAACAACACCAGAATCAAAAATATTATATTATTTTGTTATGAAATGGTTTTCACCAAAAATTACACACACACACTCATCTAATGGGTAATGAACATATTGTTTCTATGTATGATGAACTACTCCCTCACGAAACGATGATTGTTCAATTCTCATTTACCGCCTCCCATGGTGGCCATTATGATGAAAAATATATTTATATATGATATAAATTATATTTATAATTCCTATATTCTTATTTAATTTTTATTTATAAAATACTTTTATGCTTTCCAAGTTGTGTAAATATGATAATTTCGTTTGAGGATGTGTGGACTACCGCCCCCTCAAAGCCATATGACTCGATCATTCCATACATGGAACATATAAAGTATTTTTTTTAATATAAATATATAACATATATAAAATATATATGATACTATAATTATAATATACATATGTATCATTTATTTTTCATTATTTAATACAATAATGAAATGAACGTAGAGTTTATGCGTACGTACGGCCTACTCTCTCCGTGAACAGTGCACTTAATTTATAATCTCAAAATATTATAGACTATTTTAAATAAATATTTACAGAATATATAATATAATTTATTCATGGATTAAATTATTTATATTATGAAATCATGATATAATAAATAGGATAAACAAGTAACAAGTCCAAACATGCTTAATAAAACTTGGAAATTAACACCTAAAATAGTTAAAATAGTTAAAGAGTGTTAACAAAAGGGTAATAAAATATTGTAAGAAGTTAATATATGATATTATAAACATGATTATAGTTCTAGTATGAGTTACTAACATATTTTAAACAACTATACATAAGGATAAATACCAAAAAACAAAATTAATGTTAAGGTAAGAGATTCTTGTCTCATTTTTATTCTATGAGACAAACTTAATTATTGTTCACCTAATTTATTATATATGGTGTACATAATAACACATTGAAATATAATATCTTTAATTATATTATATTAATGATATCTAAATGTTTTATTTAAGGTTTATTTACATTTGGTTTTCCAACTCATTTGTTACTACATTAGTAAGGTATTTCCATCTCACTTTTTTAATTTGTGATATTATTGTCATATTCACTACTTACTTATTTTGTATGATATAAACAATAACCATTTTGAAATATTATATCATTATTTCCCTTTATTTCGTGATATGAAATTTTTTAATTGATGTGACTCTTTTTCTAGAACCCTTTACTCAAAATATACTCATGTAGTAAGGGAATTTTGTCTCAATTTACATTCAACTGAGAATAATTTGTTATTATACACCGATTAACTTTTATTGGGTATATATACTACCTTTTTCATGATATATCATGAATCCTATTATTCTCATGACAATCTATGTTTCGTGTCATTCCATTCTGGATATTGTGATTCAAATGTTTCAATGTGGTATAAGACACTTTGGAATGCTTAAATATTATTCTCCTCAAGAATGTTCTTAATTGGTATTATTGTAATATCACATACTTTTGTGGTTGTTAAAATTATATTTAAAAAATCACCTTATTTTAATAATTTTTAATTGTAAATTTACTTAAATATCCATTTCATTTTTCATGGATATGATTATTTCCAAAACAGTATACCATTTTTCATATGATGTTCACATTAAATATTATAGATCTTTTTCATGAATACTTGAAAGTATTAGATTCTTGGAATGAAGACTTTAAAGTATTATATTCTTGTAATGAATCATTTATAGTATTAGATTCATAGAACAAAGCCTTGATATTATTAGATTCTTGTCATGAATCCTTGAAATTTTTAGATTCTTGGCCTGAAGCCTTGCCAATATTAGATTCATGTCACAAAGACCTGAAAGTGTTATATTCTAAGAAATAATCCTTGATATTGTTACATTCTTGGAATTATTCCTTGATAATATTATATTCATGGAACAAATCCTTGACAGTATTAGATTCTTTCCATGAAGCCCTGAAAGTATTAGTCTCTTGGTATGAAGCATTGATTGTATTAGATATTTGGAATGAAGCCTTATTGGTATATTATATATATCATTAATTATGAATTTTCCTCATTTATATTCTATTATTATTCATCCACGTGATTTTTTATCGACATATCTATGGATACATTTAATTCTCTGTTTATTGATTTAGATAGCATGAGTTTCAGATTCTTACCTTTCCACGTTGCAATCACCTTATTTATTTAATTGAATGGTATGTGTTATTTGTTATTTACTTTTCCATGTTAATTTATTCATATTGATTCATTATTTATTCCACTTTACTGACCATTAATGAGAATTTGAGATCACCCTTATTATGCTTCATTTCCCCGGGTTATGAAGAAGAGATCATTGAATAAGGATTCAAGGGAATAATTTATATCATTTTATTATTTATCATGTTCTTCTTTCATATTTCCCAATGTATTATTGGTATCACGTATGAAATATATATTTCAAAGACATCGAAACTGAACGGTCCTTCGGGATTTGATTCCTTGTAATCTTGCCAATGTAATGTAATAATGAACGGACTCTAAGCTTCTGGGTCGGGGCATTACACATCATATAAGAATTGTAGTGTTTTCCATATCCATATTGAGATAGCTCTCTATATATACTCAATGACCATGGTACATCTTGTTTTATTTCATGATGCCTCCATATTTATTGTAAGTTAGGATTCTACTATGTGATCATGAGGATGATCCGCCTATAGACGAGAGATCAATAAAAGTGTTTTTATCAGAAATAGAACCCTCAAGTGTTTCACCAAATATACCACCACTAGTTGAGCTATATCTAGCACCATCACTTCTAGATTTGGATTCTTACAGGATGAGTGTGTGGCACTAGATTCATCGGTAGCGACCTCCCAGGTTTCTGGGTGAGCTAAACCCCCAGGTGGTTGAGGATTGGCTAGAAGCAATCACTCCCATTTTCCTCCATGTGAGGATGCCTACCAATCATATAGATGTCATGTTTCAAGTATTCTTCGATACTCTATGGGTTTATGGTGGAGCTTGGTGACCCAATCACACAATTACAATTCTCTCTCCCTAAATAGACTTCAAGTTTCATTTCAGAGAGGAGTTCTATCCCGCAACATTGTGATTTGTACGCATGCATGAGATTCTATATATAAAACAAGGTATTATGATTGTGGTAGAGTATTCAGAGAAGTTTTGTGATCTCTCATGTTAGTCCATTGATATGGTATGATTCCAGTTATTTATGGTTTTGAACTTTGTGTAGGGATTGTTCTAGGAAATCAGGGCGTCGGTGGTTTCTCTAAGAATTTCAACCTATGTTAGAGTGCCTGAGTGAGAATTATTGGATGAAAGTTTTCTAGAAGTCCAGACACCAGTATTGGGACCTTGAAGAGAGATCCTATTAGCTTATATATTTTTAGCAGGTAGCTGAAGGTATTCATAGGGTTCCAAGTGTGTCTATCGCTTCATGAGGCAATCCCAGGACTCGAGGTCAGCGGTGCAAGGCTCTTAGTTTGTCTCAAATCATCCAAGGGACATACAATGTTTCTCCTGTGATGGTTGGGGAAATATGGAATGAAATTACACAAACCATAGTACTACTAATCAGGATATGTTGAACAGAATGCTGAGACAGAGAAAAAGGATGGAGTATGGTGGTTTGTAGGGAAACAGATGTGTTAGAGGGACCAGCAAGGTAGCAGGAGGTGGTTGGATGTTCGTCCTATTACCACCACCATCCCTAGGTGGTCCATGCTAGGCCTAGGAAGTAGGTGGAAAGGGATGATTCCAGATACAAGATATAGACACCTATGAGCCTGAGGCTCCAGGATTAATATGAGATATGATCTATGTCTTTTCTAACTTTTTATTAGTTTTTATAGGCAATAGTGCTAGTCATTCCTTTCATACCACAAATCTTATTCAAGACATGGAGATTCTAGTAGATCCATTTACTCAACCCTTAATATTGGATATTCATAATAGAGAATACTCAAGGATCATTCACTGGTTCTGATAGTGTGACCTGACTCATAGTGGTGAGAGTTTCGGTCAGGATCTCTTGGTAGTGGCATCGAGGCCTTACAACGTCATTCTCAGTTTGTACTATTTGTCTACAATTAATACTCATAATGATAGTTTTATTAGATGTGTGTGATTTTCCATAGTGTCGGAATATATTTTTTCTTTTTTAGGGAAAAGGAAATCTAGGTAGAGCAGAATTGACTCATGTATAGGAGGGTGTAGTCGATTAATCATCAGTTAGCTATCCTAACCCTCGGTGTATTGAATGTTATCAGTCCTCAGTTTCATGAAGTTATGGTAGAGTATGAGGATTTTTTCCCTAAGTATGTTCCATGTATTCATCCCCACCAAGACATAGACATCTACATTAATTTACACCTTGGGATGACATTGATATCTAAGCCAGCATATCAGATGGATCTGGCAGAGCTTCGCGATCTAAGGGTATAGTTGGAGAATTTACAGAGGAAGGGCTTTGTTAAACCTTGTGTTTCACCCTAGAGAGCCAAGTTTTTTTTTCAAGAAGTTATTTGGGGGATTGATTTTATGTTTGTACTGTCAACACTTAAACTAGGTAACCATAAATATTAAGTATCCATTATCAAGAATCGATGACATCTCTAATCAGTTGAGAGGGGCTTGATGGTTCTCAATGATTGACCTTGTATCAAGATATCACTAGTTATGAGAAAAGGATGAGGATATATAGAATATTACAATTATATGTCACTACAGTTGCTATGATAACTTGGTGGTGACCTTTAGCCTGACGAACACACCAATAGTGTTGATGGGACTCATGAACAAGATCTGTCATCCCTTCTTAGACAGGTTCATGCTAGTCTTCATTGATGGTATCATTGTGTACTTGGCATCTGAGGATGAGAATTTAAGATACCTGAGAATGATTCTGGACATACTCTCAGAGAACTACCTTTACAATAATATGTTGAAGTTTCCATTCTTGGTATAGGTGGTTCACTTTCTGGGACACGTTATCTCAGAAGATGGAGTTTTAGTGGACCCAACCACAGTCGAGGCAATGTTAGCTTGGGATCCAACCAAGGTCATGACAGAGTTGTGGAACTTCATTGGGTTTGTAGTTGTTGAAAAAGTTTTAGAGTAGTTTGCTTCAATGAAAATATCCTTTGTAGATGGATATGGTGCAGCTTACCTCCAATTGAAGGTTGTTACCCCTCTGCACTTGGATTGAATTAGGGTGGTGGAGCTTAGAGATGTCAATTGTGAGATACTACATGCTCAAATATCCATCGGACATGATCCTAATAGATTTTTAATTGTGTTAAGAATGAATTTCTTTTCATAGGATGCACAATGGTACCACTGATGTTTCAAAATTAGGTTCTGAGAGAGTTTCATACATCTCCTTTGGTAGTGCATCTAGGTGTGTAAAATATTTTCCAAGACCTCCGAAGTCTTTTTTGGTTGCTGGTAAAAAGGAAAGGAGTCGCAAAGTTTGTCTCTTAATGTATTACTTATGAGTAAGTGAAAGTTTTGAACCAAGATCCATAGGGTTTAACCCAACCCATTTAGGTGACAAAGAGGATGTGAGATGGAATATCCATGGAATTCATTACGGGATTACCACGTACATCTATAAGACATGATTCCATATGGGTGATCATAGATCATCTCACCATGTCAGCCCACTTCATAACAATACGGAAGTAGAGTTTGGTAGGGATATTTGGATGTCTCTATGCCCAGGATATAGTGAGACTTCATGGAGTTCCCTCTAAGATCATTTCTGATTGTGATGCTCACTTTGTATCCCAATTTTGGAAGGTATTACAAGATCCATTTGGTACTCACCTACACTTGACCACAGTGTTTCACCCTCAGACTAATGGCTATAATGAGTGGAAAATTCCAGTTCTAGAGGACATAGTGTGAGATTTAAAGTTGGATTTTGTACATAGTTGGGAGGATCACCTACCCCTAGTGGAGTTCTAATACAATAACAGTTACCATTCCACTATTTGTATGGAACCATTCGAGACTTTATATTGGTGGTAGGTGAGTAGACACTCATGGGCTCAGAGTTGGTGTGAGCTACAATATATAAGGTTTAGATCTTCTAGGATCAGATGAAGACTACATCGTTCCATTATAAGACTTATAATAATAGGTTACTAAGGCCTTTGGTGTTCAATGAAGGAGACCATGTTTTACAATGGGATTCGACTCAACATGGATTGAATAGATTTGGTTGTGGTGGTATGTTATCTCTGAGAGTCATCATTTCATTTCAGATATTGTATATAGTTGGTGAGGTGGTGTACTTATTAGCTCTACCTCCACAGTTATACCTGGTACACAATGTATTCCATGTGTTGAAGCTGAAGAGGTATTTTCATGACCCATCACACTTTTCCACTTGGGTGAGCTGGACATTGACGATGAAGTGACCTTTGCTGAGTTCCTAGTAGAGATTAAGGATCAGCATGAGAGGATCCTTCATGACAATCAATTTCCATTTTTCATGTTCGGTGGCAGCACAACAACCTTCAGGAGATCTCATGGGAGTGGGAGCCCTATATTAAAGCCTAGTACCCCCATCTCTTTGAGTAGTTTTCTCTTTTGGGGATGATATCACTAAGGCGGAGAGAGTTTAACATCTTGACTTTTCCATTTATTTTTTTAAAATATTAAATCGATTATTTTTAAGACTAGTCTCTAGGATGACAAGTGATTCTAAAGCTCTATGTGTCCTAAATAAATTTATGAAATATATTAAATAATTAAATAGCACACACATGCGGTTTTCTTAACAAATAAAAATAACTCCTAAAAAAGTGTCTAAATCAGAAATCTGAGAGTACCAATTAGTTAAAAATGGTGTTGATACTCTAGGTGCAACTTGGCATTTGGTAGTATGGGTCATTTTTTAAAAAAAATCACACACGTGAAATTAATAAAATAACTAAACTTAAAGATTTATTTTATTTTGTTTAGTGAAACGACCTGATTCTTCTTTAAATATACAGCTATGACAATAATCAAAGGGTTGACTGCTAAACCATGAACAACTAATGCTTTTGGAGGAGATCATTCTTTTTGGATGAAAACAGATCGGGAATGGACTGTGGATCTTCATGACAGTGGATTTGTAGGATCTCATCAATGATGGAAATGTAACCATTATTCATCATTGACTGATCCAAACTCTAGGTATGATGTTTTTTCCTATAATTTCCATCTCGTTCTTAATCTCAGGAGAATGCAGATAAATTCATTAAATAAGAATTTCTACATGTTTCTTTGGAAGATTTTAAATTGATGGAATTGTTTTTAGTTTTTTGACTTATCCCTCTTCATCCATCCTTTCTACGATAATGAATCGAGGCCAAAGGAACAACAGACAAGGTTCATTCCTCACTTTTATGGTTTGTGTATTTCTTCATCCATTCTTCGCACATTAACTTTGGGTGATTCCTTTAAGCCAATAGTTTTTTGAATACTGAAAATTCAATCATTATGTAACCAATATTCAGTGCAACATATCGATACTATAGGAATGGTTCATGATCAGTGATGTGATCAAGGTGTGATGACAGTACTGGATGATCATAGGTTGTTTAGAATGGATTTATGATATCCTTTCAACCTGGTTTTGTGGTGTGAAAACATATTTCTCAACGGTAATGATTTCCAAGTGGATCCGAACCTGGAATCCATAGATCTAGAAACTATAGGTGTGGAAGAACCCCAATCTGTAGGTTCCAGCCAGATCAAGGGTTCTAGTGGTACACATATCAACACAGAAGTAATCCTCAAATGATCTATAAAATCCCAAGAAACATAGTATTTATTTCAGGATTCCATGTCATGTAGAAGCACTTGGTGTGTTAATGGGGTTCCATATGAAGTTAAGGATCACATGGTGTGTGAACTCTATCACACATCATGTGACCCTCCCTGATTGACTTAGCATGTACTTCAAAAGTATGTAGACATGGGTTGGAGTACAAGGGCATGGACATTCCTTGTACTCCCACATAGACATGGCTAGGTTACACTGACATAGTATCGTGTGTGTCTATACACCATGTATCCTCTTATACATGATGTGTATTTTAATACTACATGTTGTGTGAGTCTCTTCAACATGGGCATGACTTCGGATAGCTGGGCATGCCCTATACACCTTGGTACATGACGGATACTTCCTTCAAGAGTGCTTGAGGCTATTTTTTTCTTAGTTTGGACTAGTATAGGTCGAGTGTTCTCCCATGGTCCTTTTCTCAATGGTACAGTGTGACACTATATCTACATCACTAGATTGTGATCCCCTTTAGTGGTTGAGTCTCACATAGAGTTGTGGTGTACCTCCATGAGACTATAGTGTGATCCTATATCATCCCGAATTAGATTTTATGGAAACAGTTGGACCTCCTTATGCAATGCATTGATCGCCCATCAAGCAAGCCATATTGATATGTTTTATAGAATCATTGGCATATGATTCCCTAACTAGAGGGTTGACTTAGATTGGGTTTGTGGTGTTCCCTAGTGGTTATGGGTGTGACCCCCTATATGTGCATCAATGTCTTCTTAGACCAGCACATTATCTTTAGGTTGAGACCAATGATATAGACCTATTTTTTGAGTGTCTATGATGATAGCAAGGCTCGTAGAGAGAGTTCTCCAAAAATGAGTGTTTCTTTGAGTTGAATCCTAAGTTTTACAATTGGTTATGACTGCCTGATGGCATGGTGTCTCTTCTATTTATATCTAGGTTTTTTTCATGTTCTACATTGATTATTATATCTTGTATTGAGATAAATATACTTATTGATTTGTGTATGGTGTTTTCAGGGTATCTTACTGAGTAATACTGTACTCATTCCCCACATGAACATTTCTCACATGCGTCATGTCTGGTGCAGATGACGACCCTTTTGATGGTGTCCTGGGAGTATAGGGAGTGGGTGGAGCATAACTGGAGCTTTATAGACCAAGGTGTTTATCAGGAGTGTACTTTTGACTTAGTCAACGCCCTTGGAATATGATGGACTCTTTTTATTTTTGGGTGGACTTGACATTGGAACATTTTCTATTTTTAGTACTTTAAGGTTGTACTCTATTGTGGGGTCTTATATGTATGCATGCATTTTTTTCATTTTTTTTACATTTTAGCATTATGGGCGTGGAGATATGTTCATGTGTATAGGTAATTTATAATAATGACTCTCATTTATGGAATATACCTACTTGGTTCTATTCACTTTCCCATAGCCTATTAGAGGTTGGCATGACGTACTCACAGGTCAGGACCCTCTGGGACGGGTCATGACAATTTGAGAATGTGTGAATTTTTTGATAACCAAGACCCAAATTTTGAACCAACCAATTTACCTCATAGAAATTTATAAGAAACACATTTCCAATGGCCTAATGGACTTAAATGTTTTTTATTATTAATAATAGGAAAACTTCGTTTAAGGGAAGTAGGGGGAACCCAGACATCATAGACTTAAGACAAATCACAACACCAAGGTGGAAAAATAAACTCAGACTAAAAACATGGATTGGTCCCTCCCCAGTGTATGAATTGTGATGTAGCTCTCCACCATTACATGGCTGTTTAGAAAGCAAGTGTCTTGTTTCAAAGCGCAGGCTTGATCCAATGGCTCTCACCATACGCTCTCAAACATCCAAATCCGAACAGTTATGCATAGGTGAACTGAAAACTCTGAACCTCTTCCCGGACCAGTTCTTAGTGATCAAGTCCAACATTTGCATTAAAAAATCAAAAAAACATCAACATCACTATCATAGATCACCTCACTGACTCCAGCACAAGTCTCACCACACCGTTTCCACAAGACACTCTCGACATCGTACCAGCAAGTAACCAAAGGGCAGGCCCTCCATGTTGCAGGATGTTAGGCCAGCGCAACCCAGGGCTGGAAGGCCCAAAAATTTCTCCAAAGAAGCACCACCAGGGAGGGGAACTAATATGACCATACCAGAAGTGCTGCTCTGGGCTGAAATTGATAAAATCAAGCAAAAGCAGAACCCTCACCGGATGCCAAATCGAATGAACTTGCTGCAATAGTAGGAGAGGAACCCACATAACCAAGAGTAGTTATTTTCTAGTGCCAATGACACCACAAACCATTCACCACAATCCAAAAACCAAAACATCACAAACCATCCAAATTAGAAATCACACAGCAATGAAAAAACCTCCATCGAGAGACCAGAAAACAGAGATCCTCCCTCCCCCGAGCCACTTTAGAACCTACAACGAACCCCACCGGAGACATAGGAGCCGTCAAGAGCCAAGACAACCTCGCCGCGGTAAGATCCGAGTGTGAATTGGAAGCCGAAGCACCGATCCACACAACGGGAAGAAGGAGCCACGCCATTCTCCTGGGGGAATCGTCGCCGAAGACCGAAGCACGCTGTCCGCCAAAACCTATAATTCGAGGACTGAGGCTCACTGATCCACTGAATCACCAAGGACGATGAGATCCAGGGCCGACGATGCACCATAATGAGCTCCCGGGGAAGACACCACTGAGGACTGAAGCATGTCGGCAGAGGGAAGAAGGAGTGTGGAGTTAAACCCTAGCCACCTTGGGAGATTGGGAACTTCCCGCTCAGAGGCTTTTTCCCCCATGGTTTTCTATAAGAAACACAATTTATTTAGGTAAAAATGATTCATCCAAGGATAATATATGATCAAAACATATTACTAAAATTCCATTATCTTAATTAATATCCCTGAATTTTTAACCGATTCAAATTGTATTATCTTACAACTAGGATATATGATAACCATAGTAAATTTTAATAACTCATAAAATCATTATGGTTTCAACTATGGGGTGAAATCAATATCATCATTAGTTTATTTTTATTGAAAATACGGACAACCAACATCACATAAAAAAGATTGAAACTATGATGGATATGAAAATAAATTATAAGTATCTTCTAAAGAACTATATTCACCATGTTGATTTCAAAAAACACAATATTTTCAAAAAAAACCACAATGAATGACCTCCCAACATTATCAAATGTGAAAAACCTCCTCATATCACATTTATTACAAGGATGCATAATTTATCATTTAGAAACAAATAATAGTTTTGATGCTAAAAATGAAAAAAAAATCTACAACACCCCCAATATATTCATGTTTTACAGTAAAATTGTTTGGATTCCTATGATGATTTATCAAATCATGATCATGTAATAACTAGTTTTGTCTACTTCATTGTTCTATATTTCTATTAAAATTGAAAAATCAAAAAAAATCAAAATTTATTTGTATATATTATGATATTTATATATTTACTGCTTTTTTTAATAATTAGTGTTGAATTTTTATAATTATCATTAATTCCCATTAATTACATTTAATTTTAACTAATTGAGGGAAATTTTTAGAAATTACCAACAAATTTTACTAATTACTTCTACTTTTAAGTAATTATCATTAACTTTTTAATAATTAATTCTATTTTTTTTCTAATTTTCAATAATTATTACTAATTACCACAATTATTTAGTAATTATCTCAAATTTTAAGTAATTATCGCTATTTTATTAATTACCACTAGATATCAAAATTTACTATAGATTTTTACTAAATTCTATATTTTTTAAATATAGTTTTTAAATTTTACTAATTATCATTATGTAACATTAATGCTTTCTAATTACCTTTATTGTTTACTAATTACCACTATTAATTACTAATTAGCAATATTTTTTGACTAATTATCGATATTTTTTATTAATTACCACTAATTTTCACTAATTACAACTATTTTTTACTAATTATATATATTTGTTATTAATTACAGCTATTTACCATTATTTGTTACTAATTACCCCTAATTACCATTAATTCTAACTAATTATTGCTAATATTTACTATTTACCACTAATGTTCACTAATTATGCTAATTTTTACTAATTACCCCTAATGTTTACTAATTAGCCCTGATTTTTACTAATTACCACTAATTAATATTATTTTTTACTAATTACTTCAATTTAATCATTATTTTTACTAATCACAAATAATTATCAATAATTACCACTATGTTTTTCTAATTTTTTCTGATTATAACTAATATTTACTATATACTACTAATTACTGCTATCTCTAACTAATTACCCATAATTATAACTATTTTCACAAATTAATACTAATTAATGCTATTTTTTACTAATTAGTGCTAATTACTACTATTTTTTACTAATTATAGATAACTACAGCTAATTTTTACAAATTACCTCAATTTTTTTATTAATTTTTATTCATTACTGCTAATGTTTACTGATCACCACTAATGTTTACTAATCACCACTAATGTTTACTAATTACCAAAAGTTACCATTAAAATTTAATAATTACCCATAATTACCATTAATTACTACTGGTTATTACAAATATTTATTAAATATCTTTAATTTTTACTAAGTCTTGCTAATTACCACCATTTTTAATAATTATTGCTAATTTCTATTAATTTTTACTGATTACAACAAGTTTTTTTTATATGTATAACTAGTTACTAATATTATTTAATTATCAATGCTAATTACCTATATTTTTACTAATTATAGTCAGCTACTACAAATTTTTTCTAATTATCTCTATTTTTTATTTTATTTTTTTAGTTACTACAAATTATAACTGATTACCACTAATTTATAGTAATTACAACATTTTTTTTTACTAATTAAAGATAATTTTTATTAATTATTTCCAATTAATCCTATATTTTACTAATTATTTCTAATTTCCTTGGTTTTTTCTAATTACCACTAATTCTAATTAATAAAAGTTAATTACATGTCATTTTTACAAATTACTGCTATTTTTTTTGCTAAGTACTGCTAATTATCACTATTTTTACAATGTGATTCTAATTACCACTAATTTTTACAAATGATAGATAATTACCTCTATTTTTTATTAATAACCAACAATTTAGCCTATTTTTTATTAATGATCACAGATTACCACTAATTTTTACTAATTACCACTAATTACAGATAATTTTTATTAAATATAATTAATTACTACTAATTTTTAGTATTTTATATTTTGCAGTGTTGATTGTTACAAATTATCGATAATTACCACTAGTTTTTACTAATTACAGGTAATTACTTCTAATTTTTATTTATTACCACTATTTTTTTATTCTGACTAGTTTTTAATACGTATCACTATTTTTCTATAAATTAATGTTAATTGTTTGTAATTATGGATATTTTTTAGTAATTACTAGTATTTTATAGTATTGCCGGTTTTTTACTAAGAATAACTAATAATCATTAATTTTTATTAGTTAGTACCAATTAATGCAAATTTTTACTAATTACCACTAATTTTCACTAATTACCTTTATTTTTTACTACTTACTATTAATTATTAAAAAATTTACTAATTCTTACCAATTTCATTAAAAAATTTATTTTTAAATTTTTAATTACAAAAAATTAATGTTACTACTAATTATTTGAAATTAAAAATAATTACATCAGATTAAAAATAATTACTACTAATTAGAACTATATATTTTATTTAAAATTGATACTAATAATTATAAATAATTATTTATAATTAACACTAATTACTACTCAATAATAATACTAAATTCTAATTTGAAATAAAATAAATGAATCTAAAATTAAAAACATTAAATTAATACCTCAAAATCAAGGCTTCTATGGGATGAAAAATTAAAAATTTTCATTCCTATAAAAAATAAAACTTTTAAACAATGAAATGAAGAATAAAGGATTGTAGAGCTAAAAAAAATGAATTCCAAAATATCAGGTGGGGGTATATATAGGTTAGATTAGTAGTGACGAAACTATTTATGGCGCAACCCATCTCAAATACTACCGAAACAAAATAAGTATGCTGGAGATCAAAAAGATATTTTCGATTGGTCACATTTAAAATAGTCATCTACTGAAATATTATTTATGACGTGTTATTAATCCTAGTCCCAAATAACAAATTTAAATAAAGGTATTTGCGATGGGGGTAAATACCAGTTGCAAACACCTTTTTCATGATTCGGCGTGCACATGCGCCAATGATATTTACGTCAGGAATGTTGTCATGTTACAACTAATTATTTATTTTGGATTATTTGCGATGAGAAATGAATCTTGTCGCAAATTGTTGTTTTTTAGAGACTATTTTGGATGGGTGAAAAACCCCTTGCAAAACCGCATTTTCCCATAGTGGGGACATCATTTTCATTTCCTATATATATTTTTATTTTGATTCCTTATATGATCCTAATTAGTGTAATTTTTCTTATTAGTATGAGTTGTGGCTACTACTCCATAAGAGAGTTGAGGGATTGACATAGTTAGAGTTCATCATCAAATTATTTAGTTCTTTACTTACTAGTTATACTATTTTTTAGATATTTAATTCATACTCAAATATACTTTTGTATATGCAGTGGGTTCATGAATGTAGTGTTAAAAATAATATTTTTATTTCAAGTAATTATCGATCATCTTCTCACATTGTTGAGACAACATAGACAACCCTTTCTCACCATTATTCAAATGTAAATTCCCTTTAGGACCACCCTTCTATGTTAAATATTTTAACACAGCATCAAAAAAAATGTTTTAACTTTTAAAATACTTTTTATAATTTTTACTACCTCTAATTGGAATACTTGTGTGGAAAATAATTTTAGATACTATTCTTGAAATGGTAATTATTTCACATATATAGGTTTCACTGAAAATGTTTTCTACAAAAATTTTCAATTTCCAATTTCGTATCAATAGTTTTAATTCTCTTCTTTGGTTCTCTATTTAATAGGCATGTAATATTTCACTCAAGTAAATATATTCCTACATAGATGTTGTGTGATTCTAATTTCAGATAGCTCGGAAGATTTAAATACAACAATTTTATTTTATTTTTGAGGTGGGGCATGATTAATTTTTTATATTCTATATATATTATTTTTTAGACTCATTTTCTTGGATAATATGATATATCTCAAAACCTTTAATCTTTGTTTCATCTTTCAATTTTTCAATTTATAAAAAAATACTCTGTTTATTCTAATATCAATTTCAACTAAATACATATAAAATTTTCTCAAGCATATTATTTTATTCATAACTATTTTTTAATTATATAGGCATTTCCAATTCAAAATTATATTTTCCACATGTTCTTATGCCTTCATATGCACTCTTAACATTGAACCATATGTCTCATTGGTAATCTAGTCTCAAATCCTCAATGCCTGTATGTGAGACTATTGATTTTTTGAGTCTTATTTGTAACATTTGTTTTTTCATGGGAGACACAAAGTAATAAGTGGTAGTGGAAGGTCATTTATAGCATGCTAGTCAAAAAATTCAATTTTAATGTTCAGTGTTGATTAATTAAAATTTTAATGGTTTTTTGGTGTTCATTAGAAGTTACCATTGATATGGATTAGCGTTAGGTGTATATTTCATTATCTTGATAGAGAAAAATATTTTTCTTATGGTGATAGAATGTTGAACTATTTAATGGAATATTTCATCATCCATCCTTTTCTATAATAATTGATTTAATTTTTTAAAAATTTTGAATCTCTTTTCACTTATGTAGTGTCAGATGCAGGTTGTCGAGTTTTTCATGGTTAATTGGATTCTAGTTGTGTAGAAGTAGGTTATGGATCATTTTACTCAAATTTAAGGCTTATTTAATTCATTTTGTGGCTAATTGAATTAATATTCTACAAAATTTTAATTGTTTTTGTGGAGATATTGGTTAGGGGGTTAGCTTAGTTGGTTTATGGTGCACTAGGTAATTTAATTTATTATATATTCTTATAGGATAATGTTTATTGATGGTAATTGTACAGGTTGTAGTGTATGAATTAATGGATTGAAGATATTTTTTTCTTCATGACACCTTTTTTATTTTGTTTTGAATGATGAATCCCATTGAATATTGTTAAAGGTGGACTTTAATTCTGAATCATGTAGTAGATGTCTCAGTTTTTTTTCTTCCATGGGGTGTGTTCTGATTAAAAATAATTTTGGGTTCTAAATATCCAATTTTGAAACATAATTCAAAAAATATAGAAAAAAATAGTATTACATAGCAGATACAGTCAATGTTTCTTAATTTCCACTAAAACTATTCTCACAAATATATAATATGTCACCACCTCTCGTTTTTTCCCCTTTATTTCAATTAGAGGATTTTCTTTTGATGAAACATCTCAGATAATTGACACCATACATAGACCATCACCACCATCTATTAAACTATACAAAAAATTTATATAATTTTCTTAAAATCACCATTTATGTTCATAATTCATTACAATTATATTAACACAACAACTAGATGTTTTTTTAATAGTGAAAACATTCATTAACTAATGATTGTTTTCTCAGTATGATATTTCTAGTAAACTAATTTTTTAACCCTGTAAATTGGCCCTGTAAATATTAGTTACAAATTTGATCTTGTATATAACTTGATGTTTCATTATCTTCAATCATTTTCATTGCATTCATGACTTTTTATAGGTATTCACTAGCTCATTCTAACTCAACAATGTCAAAAAAAATATTCCTATAATCTCTTTAAAAGTAACAACATTTGGTTTTTCTAGTATTTTTGAAACAGTGTAACTTCAATGTAACATATTAAGGAAAATAACTAGGGAAAATCATCTTCCTAGTATAGAATGCTTGACGGTACATACCCCTTTACACTACACAATATTCATTTTTTCTAAGAGAATAGAAATGTTGTAACATCAAGGAATATCATATTTTATGATAGTATTTTTATATTTTAATTATACCTCATATCATTAATTGGATACATTCCATCATTTCAAAATCTTAGTATCATTTGATTACACTAGATTTCATTTTAAATTTGTTGACAGAATTGTCAAATTTTACTTCCTGGAATTTAAAAAAATATGATAATCATATTCATACCATGACCTTTTAGATACCATATTGATGAATAAGCCTACACTAGTAACCATTAAAATTATTTAAAAAAGATTAGTATTCATTACACATGTATTAATATTGTATTCATACCATGATCATTTTTAAATAACACTAGTTTTTATACCCAGGTATGTATACTGTATTAAAACGATCTGATTTTGGAAAACCACCATAAAATAGAAAACTATTTTCTTTACTGTGAAAACAATTCATAGATTTTATGTATATAAATATTGTAATTATATATATCTATACCAATATCATTCTCATCTATTGTTCTAAATTACATAATCCTGATCACATATGGTAAATTATTTATAGTATACAGTTTTATACTGGCACACCTCACATTATTGTCACAGAATCACTTCATTTATAATTACAATATGTCAACTATGTCTACTATCTGTTAAGGTATATCCACTATACACAAGTAAAAAATATAATATAAACACATTGTTTGAAACTACTTATAGTTAAATGCATAAAGTATTCATATATTAATTCAAATTAGAAAAACAGTTTAAAGACAATATTGTAAGCCTATTTCACATTGAAGCTATGTGAAAATAAAAAATTCATACATAAATATTATACCATTGCCCTCTAATTATATATATATATATTAGGCATTCATTCTATAAAATGATGCAATTTTAGTATTCATAATGCTTCAGTGAGTGCATCTGCTCATGTATAGATATTTATATAGTTACATTTATACAGTTACATGATTACATTTTAGGGAATAAATATCTATCTCTATGGAAAATTGTGAAGTTACATGAATAAACTTCACTGACTTTGACTGAACATATATGAATTTTTTATAGTATGCATTTACACTTAGCATGACACTATGATAGATTGTAATTTAGTTTTTTCTATTAGGATTCTCAAATATTAATCTCTTTATTTATAAGGCTACACATAGTGGAATTATAGTATTCAATATGCATGTGTTTTAATATTATATAATTTACATATTTTTAAATCATCCATCACTTTCTAATACTATGAAGTTTCAATCATACAACACCTATCAATTCTCTTTAATAAATATAAATCTATGATCACTAATTTATTTATGACCATGAACAGATTGTTTGGGTATCTTATTAGTCAATTTTATGAGCTATTATACCAGTTAATTTTTTATTTTTTATCCTAATTATTCAATTTTAATTTTATTTAATCACCATGTTTTTTTGTTTTTTAAATTCCATAAATCTTTTCTAAAATCTATTTTACAGAGATTATAAAATCTTTTGTTTATAATATCCTTCTGATTATTCATATTTTTATGATGTTTATGTCTTGAAATTCTATAACTCCATTATAATTTATATATTTCATAGAATCATTAGTGTTTATTGTGAAAAAAACAAGTTTCATCAAATATGTATTACATGATTTCTATGATTCTGTCGATTCACATGAATATCATTCTATTGGTGATTCGTAGAAATCATTTGAGAAAATTATATTGATACTAAATTAAAAATTCCAATATAATATGAAATATATTGTTCTTTTCCTAGTTTTTACTTGCAATGTAAAAATAATTAATGGAGTGCCAATCAATTTCTTGGGATTCATCCTCCAAAAATATTCACCAAGGATCTTATGGTTAGCCACTAAAATGTATCTGATATTCTCATCCTTCTAGAAATAATTCATTATTCAATAATTTGTTACTATAGTTTTTTACTCAGTCAAAATTATCTATTTATCTGTATTCAATCATCTTTTTTGGGCTTTGTTAGCCCTATTTATATTGGTAATCGTTTTATACAATCTATATTAGAGTACTCCATATTGAAATTGTATCCTTTTAAAAAATTGGACTATGGGGAACATCAAGATGACAAAATTTAAATCATCTATTAGATTTCACCAAAATAGGATTTTATACAATTTCAGGCATACAAGTGTTTTCACAGAAGATAGATATTGGATGGTATTCTGGTAGACTTTGGTAGTTTCACACTCACCATATGTGGTTACACATATGGGGTTTTGGGAAATAGAAGATAGATCGCTATAGGAGGTCATGAAACATGTAGGGATTCTCTTATAATGTCTCATGTGGTATCTCCTCAATCTCTTTCAGTCATGGTTATGATATTTTCATAAACCAATTTAACACTAAGAAAACATGTTTATAAAAATTACATTAATTAAAAATAATTAGTTCCATAAGCATTAGTAAAATTTTAAATGTTCATTAATAATAGTATAACATGTCTAAAAAATTTATACACATTTTCTAGTATATCAATCATTATATTTAAATATAGACTATTTAATATTGTTTCAATCCTATACTCATCACATTGTTAACAATATATTCATATGTTATATAATGCATGCAATTATAGTATGCATTCATTTTATTTGCAGTTTAATATTCCTCACATGCCTCTTCTACATTAACAAATTCCATATAGTATTATGAATACAGCAAGAATACATTATTTGAAAACACATAAACTTCTATTATTACTTTATGAATACATTTATTTAATTTATATACACGTGTGCACATAAATTCACATATATTATTATATATAATGCTTCCAACTATACGTCTCACCACCATCCTTTTTCTCCATATCCATGTGTCAAGACCACCCCACTCACATAATTTTATCTTCAAATTTCCTCACACTCCCTCAATAAGGGACAGAGATTCTATATATCATAACTACAATTTTTAGAGCATGTGTATACAAATTTGTAATTAAATACTCATGTCATGAAAATGCATGGGTTAGGTATTAGTTAATTAATAAAAGTAATGAATGAATGGAATAATTAAGTAATTCAATAGTTTTTTATCATTTATATTTTTAGCACTAATTTATCTATTAACATTAAATAGTTTCTATAAATAAAAATTCTACATAAATAATTTTAATAAAACATTAAAAAATTCAATATATAGTACATTGTATTTAATTTCATGAAATTATCAATCATTTTATCACATTGTTGAGATAAATTAGACAACCCATCCTCACTATTATTCAAATGTAAATGGCATTTGGGACCACCCTCCTATGTTAAATCTTTTCAAACACCTTCCAATGTGACGTTTTCAGACTATCCTTAGTACTTAATGACGTTCAGATCCCCCTATGACTTTTGGGATGATGATAATATATATATATTTATTTATTTATTTATTTATATATATATATATGTACCAGTAACATAATAAAATTTTTAAATGGGAGTCAATAAATAAAAAATGACTATTTTCTTTGTGAAAAACATTTAAATTAAAATTTTAGGTTATTAAAGTTTTTACCGACATCATCATTAATTAAAAACAATTTTTAATATTTTTTTAATAATATTAATGACTGAAGTAAATAATTAAGTATGGAAATAAATTATTTTTTCATATCCATTTTTAGCATTGATTTATCCATTAATATTAAATAGTTTCTATAAATAATAACTTTATATAAATAATTTCAATAAAAATTAAGTAATTTTCATATATAATAAATTGCGTTTAAAGTGATAAAAAAGAAGGCTTTTTCACTCATGTGAAATAAATAAATTCTTAAGTCAAAGATCATAAATTCCACATAATACTAATTTTAGTCTTCATATGTGGTGTCAAAATTTTTGGTCCATATTTAGTATACATTGAAAGAAATTTTAAAAAAACATAAAACAATAAATTAAAATAATTCAGTAAATACTGTATAAATTATATAGAATGTGGTTCATACAGGCATTGTCAGTCAAGACCAGGGTTGTAGTTTCTAATTCCCTGTGCAGCAGCTCAGCACTTTTCTTACCCACTAATATTTCCTCTCCTTCTGTATAGTTTCCATTTCTATTCCATCATGTTTACGGTCCTTTATTCTCAAATCTAAAAAAAAACCCAAATGGTTTATTTGAATCAATATCTTGTCCTAAAATTTATGAATGCTCATATCATCACTTTTAATTTCATATGTAAACTAGAAGAGGGTTTTGTATCACCATAAGTTATTGAGGGAGATTGTCCTGCTATCGCATAGAGACACAACCATAAAGAATCTGCACGGTCCCAAACATAGAAGTCAACAACCCCACGTCCACCATAAAGGCTTGAGGGGTTCCCTATTTCATACATTTTCTTGTTGAAAATAATTCCTACATCACTAGAGGTGTAACTGAATCACCCCACATCCACACCCCACGTTTACTCCCATAATATGCACATCCCAAACAATGTTAATGGTGTTTGTTCTACCCCCACCAATGGAAAGAGAAAAAGAATAACACTATCAAAACTAATGGACATGGAGTATTATCACTTTTCTCATTTTTCTCGCTCATCACCTAAAAATTAATAAGAACTCTCTAATCCTATTTGAATCACCTACTCAGAGACCTAGATTGATGTTTAGGCTATATAGATGATGGAGGCAACATGACTGGTTTTTTCTAACTACCCCTTCTCCAAAAGAGTCAAGAAAGTCCATAGGGACATGATACGTCGAAATAAGTGGAAATAATTATGGGAATCCCTAGACATCAATTTAAATCCTGATTTTTAATCCCCACCACCCTATACCCAATTATAGGAACACGAATATGGATAATATACTCAAACAGATGCAGAAGAAGATTATAACCATCATAATTCTTTTTCATTTAAACTCCCCCCCCCCCCAATTCCACATCACCATCATGGACATGTTGGATTATATCCCTATGATGAGACATGGTTTTCCGGATTTACAAAGTTATTGTACAATTTTATTAAAGAAAATTTTCCAAAATTTCATTTAAAAAATATATAGAGGCTTGTATAAATGATTTTATTTTCTAATTGTAAATTTTCATGGTATTTAAGCTTTTTTTCAAAATTAATTTTCTTGTTTGATACCCCATCACTCTACCGTTAAGATAAATCTTTTGGTGACAATCATCAATAATATCTACTCACCTTAGATTTTTAATGTATGAACACTAGATTTTCAAATAATATATTGCATATGTTCATGTATCCATGAAAAAAAATTCCATTTTATTTTATTCTTCATATATATTTTATGGATCATCATTTGATAAATTTGATCAACTGAAATGTCTCTACATTATTAAAGGTACAGTTTTTTGGATTTCTCATGTAACCTAAGAACCTAAAACCATGATTTTAGAAGTTTAACACCACTCCTCTATTCTATTTTATACCCACACAGTTTCCACTTCTATGTTCTGAGTGAAATTTTAAGTGATTGACATCCTTATTTATCATTATTTTATCCAACATGTGTCATTAGATTCAAAACATAACATTCAAACACTTGAAACCCCACTGATTTCACACTTATGTGCATTACATGATATCTAAATGGAAACTATCCTTAAATGAAGTGTATCATGGTTACTTATTTTTAATTTCTTATATAATGTTCTCACATTATGGAATGAAATTTCAGCCACATATGGTGTTGATTGATCTCTATGATTATTTGATTAATCACATATATTAGATATATAACTGCTCATTTTTTGGTTGTTTATAAAAAATTAGTTGATGTATTTCATCTAAATTAGTTCCCAAATATATAAAAACTATCTTGATATGAAGTGAAATCAATATCATTGTATTCTGAATGATTTAATATAATTCTTGTAAAGTCATAAATTGGGAAACTTCACATTTATGAGATTGGTTTATGTAAATATGATGGTGATTTCCCCAAGGCCACATGCTGCCAAAATATATTAAACCTAGAATATTATTTTGTTTGTAGACTGTTATATTTCTTAGTTCTTATTAGGTTGATAATGCTAGGGGAAGATCATGTGGACATTGTACACACACATACTGATTGGGATGATTTTCATGCTAAATTTAGTGAATCATTGAATACTGATTTGAACTATAATTCCATGTATTGTATGTTCACTATAAGTTTTTATTTGAAGTCATTTAATAAAACATTAATGATATTTTAAGAATCAGATTATGACCCTACCCCGCACACATGTTAAAATGACCATGCTACATGATTTTATGCATTTTATACCACTCATAAGATTTCATTATTTAAAATTTTTATACAACTCTCACTAATCAAAATAAGTTTTTGGTTTTTATGTTTTCTCTCCTTTTATAACAGCATAATGTTTACAAGAGTGCAGTGTAATGGTATTAATAGTGAAAAATGGTTTTCATTATATAATATATATTTTATTTTTAATGTAAATGAATGACCTATCTTACTTTTTTATGTGAATGTGGTTTAATTTACTCATTTTTTTCTTGTACAGTTTTTTGACAGATGATTTTTTATTAGAAGCTATAATGAAAAAAATCTTGTCTGGTGGTGTTTCTTTATTTATTTTTCTAAATATCTATAGTATTTTTTATATTTTTTAGTTACTATTAGGGTGTATTGAACTAATTTATTCAAACCTATGACTCTATTTGGTTCACATGGAATAAATGAAATAAAAATAAATAAATGAGAATGATGTTTGAGTTCATGAATTTTTTTTCAATTTTCAAAAAAAGTGGTTGTTTACCTAGTTAACTACACAAATTACATGAAGTGGAATAAAAAATAACAATATTACTCCTTATAGTGTTAATACAAAGCAAATTAGGTTATATTTATAAATGTTGTTGGTTAGTTAATGGGTTGGATACCCTCCACAAATTATTATGCACTTTACCTATTTTTTTCCCCTATTTTGTTGTGTTTGGAATTTCATACTAAGGTTTTTTGTTTGGTTTTTAAATATTTTTATGATTTTATACCCAAAATTATGGAGTATTGACCTTCCTTATTATGTATATTTTTTTGTTACTTTATTGTTACATTTTTCTACATTTTTTCATTCACTGTAATTTTGTACACACCCTGTTGGATGCCACTATTTCATTTTGGAATTGGATGCTGTAACATTTTTGATACCATTGGATTTTTTTGGGTTTGGTTTTATATTTTTGGGATATATTTTACTACATTTTTTGGATTGGATCTTATTGCAACCCACTATGATGTATTTTGTGTTCAGTCTAGGTCTAGGATTGGATCCATCAGGTAGGGTTGATTCTAGGACTAGATCCATCATGTTGGGTCAAATCTGATGCATAAAACCCACTTAAACCAACCTGACCTGACTGAACCCACAATGGTTCAGGTTGGGTCAAGTCTGTCGGCCATGTACCACCTAACTCAACCCACATATGTTGGGTTGGTTCAGTTCAACTGATTATGAAGCATGTCACCCCACCAGACATGGCCTATTTTTTTCATTGGATCCGGACCAGAAATAACCATGACCTGACCCGACCCATCCCATGGACACCCCTAAAAAATAATTTCAATTTTAAATAAAAAGACACAATTTTAGTTATGTTGATCACATTGTGCATCAGATATTGGTGAGGTTGATACCTATACAACATAAATTACATATGGATCATTTTCCTAAAGTTTGAAAATAATGTGAATGAGTTTTATCAGTTTTGATTATATCACTTATGCTTTTTACTAAAATGTCTTATCAAACTATAAATAAGAACTTTTAGTCATACCGGTTAAACCATGCATCATATTGAGGTTTGATTTATTCCTACACATCAAAAACGACTTGTAGATCATTTTCCTAATGTACCAAAGTAATATGAATGTGTTTGTTTGGTTCCTAGTATGTCACTTGATCCTTTAATTAAAATTATGGTCAATTTTAAATAAAAAAGTCACAATTTGAGTCATATTGGTCACACCATGCATTGGACTATGGTGAAGTTGATAACTACGCATCAAAATGATATGTAGATCATTTTTCTAAAGTTCTAAATCAATCCTAATGTTTTTTCTTGGTTTTTATTATGTTACTTGTTATATTTACTAAATTTATGTCACCTTTAAATAAAAAGACACATTTGGAGTTATACCAGTCCCACTGTGCATTGGATTGAGGTTTAATTAATCTGTACACATCAAAAAATGACTTATGGATCCTTATCCTAAAGTACCAAAATGTTATAATGCATACTTCAAAATATTGTAACTAATTTGAAATGAACTCCAAGAAAGTAACATATTATTTTACTTGTTTCATTTTTGTTATTATATTTATTTACTTTATTGCACCAAATATATATTTTAAAAAAATCAACCCAAAAAAATATATTTCATTATGTAAAAAAATAATAACTATACTAAACAAAATTTTAAAATCAAATTTAACATATAAAATTAAATTATAAAAAACATAGATTGTTTTCTCCAATGATATTTAATAAAAAAATGAATAAATTTATATTTAATATGCATTATCCCAATAGTTATAAACCTACATGTATCCAGGTCGACCTAATTACTTCTAATTTTTCTTATTTTCCTTTACATGAAAATAATATTTATAGCATTTTATATGGTTCAATTTGTTTATAATAAATAAAAATCATTAAAAATGTCAAAAACATAATAATTATTTTATAAATAAATTCTACAATATAGAAATTACAATACAATTCACAATACAACATATAAATATATATATAAATTTAAAAATATACATTAAGAATGTAAAATTTTGACACATAACATTACTTGAATTATGATTATCTAAAAATATGGAAACACATAATAATTCACCAAATACCTGAAGAGTAGGGAAGCAGGTGTACCAGATTAAGTATTCACTAAATCCACTTTCACTTTCACAAAATCTGGGAATCACCTCACTCATTTTTTCCCAAGCTATGTTACCTGACCTTCTATTTCTCCTCACCACTCTATAGATCCTTCACTATGGATAAAAGTGATCCCTACTATTTTATTGATGGATGACCATCGATGACTGACCATGTTATCGGAAATCCAATACACATTGAATAGTGCACTAAATATAATATATGGATGAGAGATATTGATGGGAAATATCTATACACCCAGAACACTTTTTGTCATAGATAAACATAGTTGGGAATTAATTTATCCAAATATTGAAGTTTTGTTACCAATATTGAAATTAATAATAATTGATGGATTGAAATAAATCTAGTGATTAATTGATTCTTAAATTTTTTTAATCAACATAATTAAAAACATTTTTCTTGAAATTGAATGAGATATTTGGGGTAAACCTACCTCAAGGGAGATTCCATTGCTCTATCTATCATCTTATAATCTGTTTACCTCAAATCATGTAACAAAATGGGATCTACTGAGGCTCTTTATCAATTTATCAATAGACATATGGAATGGGCTAGGATTAGGCAAAAAGCCTAAAATAAACTAACATCAATGTTCAATAGGGAATGAAATCATGAGAATCCATACACGAATGTTATTCAAATCAGAGCTATTTTTTGTAGGAAACATGAGTAAACATGTTTGATATGAATTTATTAATTAAATATATTTTTAAATTAATTCAATAAAAATTAATACAAATTCAATGCCCTCAAAAAATCACCTTATTTTAACATTGAGGTAAATAATGAAATTTTGAACCATTTATTTTTTTTCAAGGATTTTCCAAAATCAACATTTGATATAACTACACATTTTATTTAATATTTTAAAATCACATGCACAGAAATCATAAAATAAATAATTATTTAAATTTATGATTTTTTAAAAATTCAAAACACTCATAATACATACAAAATATTGAACGTAGGGTTACCACCCCATCCCAATATCATCCAAATCATTAGTTTCTTTTGCACATGTACTAGGTTAAATTACATTTTTAATAAAAACTATCAACATGTGAGAGCATGTGCTTATGTTTTTCTAGTTTTTTGGTTATTCCGAGGGTTTTTGTTAGTTTTGAAGTACTATAGGGGTGAAACCATAGTTGTTATTGTCGATCATGTTTCATTCTAGATGTTTCTGGCTACTTCTCTTCCAGATGAGTGGCATAATGAAATATGTTCTGATGAATAGTTAAAGGATATTCATCATACATTTCTAAAATCATTGTTCATCTATACAGTCATGAGATGACCAAGGAGGAGCAGAGTGATGATTAGGTGCTTTATAAAAAGGTAATGAATACTCCAATGATCATATTTAGAGAAGATGGAGTTACATGGTTTGGAACCTAGATATGTGTCCCATCAAAACTAGAGCTAAAGAGAGAAATTTTGGATGATGTGTATAGCTCATCATTCTCTATTAATATGGGAATCAGTATGATGTATAAATATCTAAATAAAAACTTTTTTGGGGAAAAAAACATATGGATATTATGGAATTTGTGTCTCAATGCTTGGTATACAAGAAAGTAAAGGACGAATTATATAAGTGCAATGGTATAATTTAACATTTTTTAATATAGGAATGGAAATAAGAAAAAAATAATCATGTATTTTATCCTAAGACTATCTAGGATAACTAGTGGTAATAAGTCCATTTTTGTGGTAGTCAATCACATTACAAAGTGTACAGATTTCATTTCTATCCAGGAATATTTCCTTCTTGAACAACTCGCTATGATATACATATTGGATGTGTTGAAATTTAATAGTGTTCTAGTATTTATATTATCTAATTTATCTCTCACCCAGCTTATTCATCCTGGCCCAAGATACTCTCAGCATCCTCTTAAACCACAGCATTATTTAAGGGGGAATTCTACCCTTCAGAAGGAAACAGATCCTCCCATCTATATCTCATCTGATGTTTGCAGACGACACCATTATATTCATCGATGGCAGGTGGAGATCTATTAAAAATATCAATGATATCCTGAGGGACTACTGCTTCTAGAGTGGACAGGTTCTAAGTGTCGATAAGAGTGAATTATTTTTCTCTCACAGAAGCTCGCCTCGGTGTGTGTCTTCCTTGTGCAGCCAGCTTAACATGCAGTGAGGGTCCTTCCTGATGGAGTATCTGGGTACGCCTATCTCCTCAGGCAGAATCCGGATTCGATATTTTGACCACATTGTAAGTAGAATCACTGGTCAAGTTCTTAATGGTAAGAATCACCTCCTCTCTCTCGATGGGCGTATAGCTCTGGTTAACAGGGTATTGTTTCCCATACCTATACATGCAATGGAATCATCAAACGTCCTGAATGGAGTCATCAAATTAGTTGACTTGATCTAATGTAGTTTTTTATGGGATGTAAAGTCTAAGGGGAAGAGGCACTGAACCTCATTGTAGTCGATGGAAAGACCCATACATGAATTAGGGATCAACTACAGAATCTTGTAGAGAACTCTTCAAGTCTCGCATGCTAATCTTACTTGGGAAATTCTTGAAGAGCGTACTCTATGGGGCCAAAGGATGTCTCAGATTAGTGGGAGTAACACAGAGGTTTGAATTGGCTATGTTTATCCTCTTTGGTCGAAAATCCATCCCCTGCTTCTGACCCTGAAACATAGCTCACGATGGATAGTGGGAACAGGGGAGATTCTATTCTGGCACAAGAATTGGGAAGGCTCTGTTCTTACCTTCCCAGGGTGCCCGGATCCTCTGATCACAATTAAGGAAGCTCGGTGTCACCCTCGTTTCACCAAGGAGGTTCTGAGCAAAGAACAGTAGGCCCTATTAGATTCCATTGAGCTTAATGATTATCAGGATAAATGTGTGTTCACTCCCTCCCCATCGGGCGTCTTCAATATCAGAGATTTTCGGAGGTTTCTACCCTTGTAGGGTTTTCGAATCGTTGGAATGATGTGGCCTGGTGTCGCAAGATTCCTTTGAAGCTTAACTTCCTCACCTGGAATATTAGGAACCTCACCATCGTGATGGACGATAATATCAAAAAACTGGGGATCAGCATGGCCTATGGATGTCATTACTGTAGAGCGTGGAGAGAGGAGAGCACCGTGCACTTGTTTTATGATGTTGAATTGCCTCAAGTAGTGTGGTTGTTTTTAAGAGGCTACTTGGATTCTTCTTCTCGAGAGCAGGATGAGTCTTCTTTCCTGGATAAATGGGTCAATGGTTCATAGCGGAAGGATAAGGATCAGTTGGATCGTGCTGCAACCCTCGATGAGGGGTGTTGGTGTATCTGGAAAGCGAGAAATCAGGAATGGTTCGAAGGTGTAGTGCCCACAGTGAGGTCCATTACTGTGCATTTTCACTTCATGCTCCTAGACTTGATTTCGATCAACAAGGAATGGTAGGAGGCTTCTCCCTTCCCATGTATATAGGGGTCTGTGTCACGTTATCCTCCCTCATCCATTGGACCTTATGGTAAATGGATCAGATGGATTCCCCTCCCTATAGCTATAAACTCAATACTGATGGGGCTTATTCTGAAGGGGTGATGTCGGGAGGGGGTGTTGTGAGCGGAATAGGGGGATGTGTGGTGTTAGCCTTCTCTTCATCCTTCGGCATCAGTAACGCAATCCAGGATGAGGCCCATGCTCTTCTCATTGGGCTTTCCATGTGCATCCAGGAGAATGTGGTCATTTCTGAGGTGGAGGTTGACTCCTTGATCCTCCACGATTCCTTAAAAGTCAATTGTTCAATACCTTGGTCGATTGCCTATAGTTTCAGTAAATGGCTTGGTATTGTTTGACACAACATTCAAGTGTCCCACACATTCCATGAGGGGAACAAGGTTGAGGATTATTTTTCATCCATGGCCGATCATAGGTCTACCAATAGTTGTCTTTTTCAGTTTAATAGCTTCAAGTCGGAATGCGTTAATTTGATTAGAGGGGACGACCTTGGTTTGAATTACTATAGACCCCACTAGTTTGTATTGTTGTATTGTTTCACTTTTTAATAAAATTTTGATTTGGATGGATATTATCTAATTTAGATCTGAGTTTTACCTAATGGTTTTGAGGAATCCTTCAGAAAGCATTGGGAATAAAACTATGTATCAGCATTTCTTATCACCCTCAGGAGGATGGTCAGTCTAGGAGAACCATGCATATTCTAGAGTAAATGCTAAGATCGTTCTCAATTGATTTACATGTATGTTACAATTAACACCTTCAATTCATAAATTTCTCATATAATAAGAGCTTCCATAGTATCATTAATACGGAGGCATATTAAGGTTTGTGTGGGATGTAGTGTCGAACCTGGACATTCTAAGATGACATTAAAGAGTGGATTCTGATCGGACATGATAGAGAAGTTTCAATCCATTAAGATTCACATAAAATCTGTGAGAATTCGATAGAAGTTTCATGTAGATAATCATTGGAGAGACCATCATTTTGTTGTTAGAGATAAGGTTTTCCTCTACATATCCCCTTGGAAGATAGTCATGAGGTTTGGGAAAAATTTAAAGCTTAGTCTTAGATACATCATCCCCATTGAGATCCTTGATTTCATCAAAGTGGTGTCCTATTGACTAGTACTCCCACCTAACCTACCTATAGCACATGATGTGTTCCATGTATCCCTCTTAAGAAAGTCTATACTAGAACCCCCACATGTACTGAATTTATTGGTGATACCATTAGGAAAAGACCTTCCATAAGCATATCATCCAGTAAATATATTAGATCGTAGAGATAATGTTCTATGAAATAAGACAACTCACCTGGTCAAAGTGTTGTGGAGAAACCACGCATTTAAAGAAATAAACATCGGAACTAGAAGTGGAGATAAAGAAGAAATACCATCACCTATTTTTACCTTAGCATGTAATCGAAAATTTCATGTGTGAAATTCTTTAGGGGGGAATAATGAAATACCCTTTGTTTGTAATAGATAAAACTATGTTTAATAGCTTAAGAGACATGCAACACCAATCCAAAATGAACCTTTATTTTGTAAATAAGACCATTATGAACTATTTATTAAAATGAAAAGTATGAATATGATTAACTATTTTACAGAATATATATAAGGGTAGTACCCAATATAAATGTATTTTTAAACATTGGGAAATAACTTCTCATTTTTTTAATAAAAAAATTATTCTAAAAATGTTTTTTAATTTTATTAATGAGAAAAAAATACAATTATTTTTTTAAAGATTTATAAATTTTACATATTAAATAAGTATGATTTATGAAATATTTATTTCAACATTAACTTACAAAAAAATTAGGCTTTTTAGAAAATATTAATTATTCTATGAATAGTTAAAATAATTTTTTTATAAAATTTTGATTTGTTGTTTAAATATTATTTCAAATTAAATAATTATTATTTAATTTTAGTTAATCTAATTAATAAAATTTAAATCATATATATATTATATTTTAGTAATAAAATTTGGGTTTTAAAAAACTTTTATTCTAAAAACTGTTTTAAAGTGCATAATGTTTCTACATAATTAAATAATTGAAATAACACCTACTAAGAAAATGATTTTTATTGAATTTATAGATTATATATATATACTAATTTAAAATTATTTTAATTATGATTACATGTGACATAGATAATATGATATTATCTGTTCTTTAAAAAAATGCATTTCTTGAAAACATTTTTTATCTCATATGCAGGTTTATTTTTAAATTACATTCTTCCACATCTGTAACATGAGTGTTTAAAAATGGATTCCATATTTTTAATAATAATAATTTTTATTATCTAATAAGTTTAACTTATATTTTAACCATAATTAATAGTGAAAATAATAAAAATTATTTACCACATTTAAGATAAAAATGAGTTTACTGGGGATTTAAAATAAAAATATAAGCATTTAAAATGATCCAAAACATGTCTAATTACTATTTAATATTAATATTTTGCTATTATATATTCTATGGTTTAATAATGGTACATTTAGGATTCTTTTCCCATGATAAAATCATTACTTTATTTCATTATTTTCAAAAATTACGGGTGTGTCCTCTCCTCCACTTATAAAAACCTACACACTCTCCTCGCAGTTACATACATACAAAACCAATTCTATTTTACAATAGATATCCAAATCACTTCTTTAATTCCATCCCCTCATCCTAGATGAATATAATCTAATCATAAATCTAACATAGTATGTACTTTTTTGAAAATATAAAGAAATTGTTCGAAGAAGTGGTAACATCCTTAAACAACTATTTTGTTTTTTGTTTTTTTGTTATTTTACCTACTTCATATATTATTAAGTAATGATTATATAATATCCAAAGTAACTTAAATAAAATTATTTGTTTTTATTTCAAGTTAATTACTTACATCCATCTCTTCCTTTCTAAAATATGATACAAAATCATTGATCTTGTGTACGAAGGACAACTTCCTCACAAATTGATGTAATTTGTTTTGCATAACTAATTATCATGGATTGAAATAATGTTGTTTTTAATGTTTAAATATGATATTTTTTCTAAAATTATACATCTTTAATTAAAATATAAACTACACATTCTTAATTTCCATTTCGTAGGGAATACGATAATATCTCTTAGGTGTAAGGTGGATTATCTCCTCGTGAAGCGATGTGATTTATTTTTCACTTACGCATTATATGTAGGGTAATAAAGATTAATTTTGTTTTTATAAAGGATATTAATAACATAATAATAAATATTTAAAATAAATATATCATATAATTTCTTACCATACCTTGCATTGAAAAAATGATAATGTCTTTTGTGTGAACGGAGGACTATCGTCTTGCGAAGTGATGTGATTTGTTTTTATTACTGAATTGCATGGATGGTTTGTGAAAGGGTATTTAAAAAAGAAATAATATAATATTTATTATATTATTATTACAATATTAAGATAAAATAATACTTACCTTATTTCCATCATGATTATCGAAAAATGGAAATGTTACTCATGTGAACATACGATATACTTTTTTATGATTGTAACGTAATTATTTTATCATAACCATAATTAATATTTACTTTAAAATGTAAAAATAAAGTATAAAAATGATAATTATTTCATTATTAGAATTATTTTTATGATTAAATAATAACCTCTTTGACAAAAGTCAACTTACTAATGTGATTTTGGATATATAAATCATTTATTTTTAAAACGTATGACATAAAATTAATAGGTTATGTATTTGAATAATGAATAGTGAAAAATAAAATAAATGTAATAACATAAATGAAATAGGTTATTAGGGGAGTAAATAATTTACATAACTTAATTATTTGGGAAGATAAATATTGTACATTACGAATTAGTCTTGAGTAAAGGGATCTCTCCAAACCCCCGTTTTCCATTAGTTTAAGAACTTTCTCTCTTTAACACACCTGTTCTCTCCCTTTAATGTTATATAATTATTCAAATTCTATGTATATGTATCTCAGAAAATATTCCTAACTTATTAAATATTACTTTATGGGTAAATACATGCTTTATGATCATTTTTCAATTAAATTCATTCTTAAATTTCCATTGATTATGATATGTTACAAGATTTTTCAACCATTTTTCTTTTCATTGGTAACTCTTATGTTATGATTCAGGATTGAATACTTGATGTGGAACACATATATCATGAATATGTTATTATGGGTGCACCCATATAGTACTCTAATGTGTTGGGTAAAGCTTCAGTCTCATGAGGCGTCATGTATGGGATTAGGGAGTATTCCTAATCCATTTTTGGACTTTGTCCACAATGTGATATCCTATAGAAAATTATCCTTGACTCATGTTTTTATAATGTTATATATTTCTTCTACATTTCCTATGACTCCATGCTCTTGTTATACCATGTTCTTTATATTACTCATCCATGTGATTCCTCATGATCCCTCTCATTTATGATATAATGTGACACCTTTGACACGCTTCTTATGTTTCCAAGTCATGTTTGTTCCCTTAATGGTTTTTTAGATCACACAATTATTTATGTATCCCCTAGCATATTATATATACTTTTATGATCTCATTATGAATAATCAAATAAGTATTCAATGTTTTTTTCTTTTTGACATAATAATAACCTAATCATCCAAAGGCATTATGCCTCATGGTCATTGACTGAATGAAAGATAACATTTTTATAGATTTTGAAACGAAACAACGAATACAAGATAAATCATTGGGGTCGAAAAAACTGCATTCCCAAATAATTATTAATCACTAACATCATCCCAACACTAGGAAAAGAACCTATCATAAGGAAATAAGACATACTTTGATTTGGTGATGCTATGGACGCTAAGAAATCTGCCACCTAGTTCCCCTACCGCCATGTGTGGGTGATCTCAATGTGATTACCCAGAATCTATTTTCACTTTCTGATTAAGTAAAAATTATTCCACAGAACCCATCTTGTACCTTCTAGTTCTTTGAATATATATAAAGAATCTATTTTCGTCACCTTAAGCATTATGTCCTGCTGCCCATACATCTCTAAAATTGTGATCATATCCTGCAATTCAGCCTAAAAAACATCACCACTTCCATAGAAGGTGGATAAATTAGCTAAAAAAGACCCTTCCTAGTTCCTGATAACCCATTCACCTCGCATCTCCCCCCTAAAATTGATCCATATATGTTTAGCTTAATTTTGAGTTAAAGAGGGTAGCAACAGACCCAGTGCCCGCGACCCATCTCCCTAGTCTAATTGGAAAGAAAACAACTCGAAACAATGGCTTTCACTGATGGTGCATCATGGCAGTCGGCACACAACTAGACCAGGTCTTGAAATGAGTTCTTCATTTTAAAGAGAATTATGGCCTATGAACCTTTTATGCCTTTGTTTCGCATTTCATTTCTTTCTTTCCAGACAGTCCAGCATTCTTCTAATATAATAATATCCCTCGCCTTCCTCTCAAGTTTTTGACCACCTGCTCCTTCAAACCATGCACTTAAAAAGGTATCCATCATCCCTCCATGTCCGTTCCACCCAGTGAAAACACCAAAATCATTCCCTATCCATCTATCCCATTCTCTATAAAAAAAGAGACACCCTGCTGTTTCTATTTTGGGATCGCGGCAACACCAGCACCCGGAGGAAATGCTTCTTCCCATGCACTGAATGCTATCATCAGTGGGAAAAGCTCAGTTCCTCACCCACCACAACAAGTAGTAAAATTTTTAGGGAACCACCTTGCACCACATGGTCACCCCACATGATTCATCACCGGTCGAATCCCTCCTCACCCAAGAAAACCCCTTTAATGAAAACACACCCGACGGGTAGCCTGTAAAAATGAGGTTACCGGGTTCTTCATTAGTAACAATTTTATTGAAAATAATCCATCAATTATCATCAAAAATGGCCTGAATAAAACTGGGGTGTCCGTTAGCCTCTCGAAAATAAATAGTTGGTGTGGGGCATCCCAGGAACCATAACCATCCATCCCTCAAATATTGCAGCCATAATTTGATATCACCACTTACCACCATCCACCTAGAGTGCAGATGCAATAACTCTGTGTATGGGTGAATCAGGTTCCAAATTTTTGGGGTCCACACCCTCTTTTCATTCACAATCAAGCCATACTTATCTAGTATTATCTTACCCCACAGAGTTCTTCCTTCCATAGCCTCCCATTCAAGTTTATCATGGATCCCTTGCATGGTCAATGAAACACTACTCAAATTAAAACCCCCTTCGAAGAGAGGTCTTGCAAGATGCTTTCCTGATGCCTAGTGATGCCTACCTTCCATCTGCCCATCCCATATGAAGGACACCATAATCCTCTCTATGTTTCTAATAACATTTTTTGGGAACTTCAAGGTGTACATTACGTGCATGTTAATGGAAACGAGAACACTATTCACAAGGGTAATGCAACCACCAAATGAGAAGAATCTATTCTTCCAATTGAAGATGTTCCTTTTGATCTTGGTAACCAACTTATAAATATGATGGATTCTAAGTGATAAAGGACTCATTGGTTTCTCAAGATACCCCATAAGAAATTATCCCCTATTCATATTCAAGTTATCATAAAGAATCATTACCCTCCTCTTAGAGATATTCTAGGTTGTATAAAACAATATTTTTTCCATATTAACCACTTTCCCACTCCACATGAAATAATCTCCTAGAAGCCCATTCATCCCCAGCACTGATCTCAGACTGCCATTGGTAAAAAAAATCGTTTCATCTGAAAACATCAAATGTGAGGTACCCCTTGTTGCATGCCTATTATGGTAGGGCCAAACATTCCCCATGAGAAGTCCCCTATTGATATAGTAGCGAAAAAAATTTGAGAGAGGATGATGAGAGTGGGAGAAAGAGGATCTCTTTGCTTGAGACCTCTACAGGCCTGGAATAACCCAAACTTCTTACCCATAAACAAGGTTTATATCCAGGCCTAACTAAAGCAACGGAAATGTAGATCGGCATTCTAGTTAGAGAACTGCATGCAAGCCAGCACCTTTAACATGAAACCCCATTTCAATCTTTTATATGCCTTGCTCAAATATAATTTGATTACCAAGTTAACCCCAAAATATATGTTGTTAATTTCACTAACCATTTCGTGCACCACTCAAATTTCCCCCTTAATTGATCACCCTTTAATAAAACCATTGATTCCTCTATAATTTGGAATGACCTCGTTTATTGAAGGTTCAAACATTTTAATCAGTTTCTAATGGGTTTGTTCGTAGAACCGGAAACATCCAATGATTCCATATCCATTTGGACCTACTTTCCAAGGGTAGGCACTCATTAGTTGTGGACTGATGAGGCTTAGGAATATGTATTGGTCGAGAGGATGGAGGTCAGACTCATCATGCCTTTTTGAGGGGAATTATTTTCTACTCTGGGACTCTCTTTATAGATTTAAGTTATGTTCGTGAATCCTTATTACATTACCAAGTATAAAATGAGATTTCCTTTAGATCTGACAATAATTTATTAGATATGTATGAGATTTAGAGAATCTTTTATATGTATTCGAGGTTCTTCATCGATAGAGAATCATATGTATTTGTTACAGATTCTTAGTCAATGGTATCCTTAAATACATAAAAGTCTCTTGGTCATTACGATGACCATATTGGTTTTAAAGCCACTCAGTGGGGAACTTGAAGTTTATTGTCGTTCATAAGGACATGGATTATTTCAGAGTTGGGATCATACCTGCATATGGGCTACCTACATATCCTTTGTTTAGAAAAGGAATCAGAACCCACGTAGTTCGAGTAATGGAGTATGATGTTTATGCATGATTAATGGCTCAAAGAAATATGTCATGATTACTTTTACACTCTAAGCTCACGTGAGTCATGCTCAATTTGAGAAACAAGAGGTAATGGTGAAACCAGACAATTGTTCCACAAAAGATGCAATGATGTGGGACTTATGTATGCATGACTGCCCAAAATAGATGAATATTGGGTTTTAGTTTAGGGAAGAAACCTAAGAACAAGGTCCAAAAAGGTATATGTACTTCATGGAGATGTGGATACTCTATCTTGGGGCTTACTCCTGAGGAAGATGCCCAAATTAGGAGGGGACTTTATTATTGGGTTTTACTCCTGAGAAGGAAACCCGGATCAAAAGTAAATTAAGACTGGTTAAGAGAAATTAAGATTGGGGCTTACTCCTGAGAAAGAGGCCCAGGTGAAAGGGATTTAAAAAATTAAGGGACATGGGGCTTACTCCTAAGGAGGATGCCCATATTTGTGACTGGGTCTTACTCCTGAAAAGGAAGCCCAGGTTTAGGGAATTATGGTTGGGGCTTACTCCTGAGGAGGATGCCCATATTTTGGGAACTTTGAGACTAGGGATTACTCCTGAAAAGGAATCCCAAATTTGGAAAATTATGATTGGGGATTACTCCTGAGGAGGATGCCCAGATTAGGGGACTTGGGGATTACTCCTGAAAAGGAAGCCCAGGTTAAGGAACTTGGGGCTTAATCCAAAATAGGATACCCAAATTAATGAGAACTCGGATTGGGGCTTACTCCTGAAAAGGAGGCCCAGGTTAAGGGAATTATAACTGGGGCTTACTCCTAATGAGGATGCCCAATATTAATGGGGACTTGGGGCGTACTCCTAAGGAGGATTCCCAATATTAATGGGGAATTGGGGCTTACTCTTAAGGAGGATGCCCAATATTAATGACAATTTTGACTGGGGATTACTCTTAAAAAGGAGGCCCAGTTAAGGATTCTCTCATCTTAAAGGATGAGTTTGAATGAATGAACTCTCTAACTTTAGTGATATAAAGATGTGTAAATCACCAGGTTTTAAGAGATTTTCCACAAAATTCCTTTCAGATAAAGAAGCCAACAAAGAAATCATTCCATGAATGACTTTGAAGAGAGTTATGAAGGCTTAATCTTGAAAAAGATAGGTGGATAAACATAGGAGAGGTGAAATAGTCAGGAGGGGAACCCGAAAAGAAGGTGGCGCGCAAGTCCTGCATGGGTGCACAAGTCTTGGTCGCGCAGGTGTACCTGTGTGAAACATGGGTACTTGCGTGATGGTCAATCCTTAGGGTAGAACTTGGGAGAGACTTAGCTCAAGGCCTTTAATAATACCCCTAGAGACTTCCAGAAGAGAGGCGCGCAAGTTATGTCGAAGGGGTAAGGCGACGCGCAAGTGTGGTCATTTCCCTTAAGGGCTGGCCACCTAGGTGGGAAAGTGTTGATGAGTTTCAACACTTAGTAATCCCCCCCCTCTTAAGATCTTCCGTTCTAGGTAAGAAATTACCTTAGAAGTGTTTGGAAGCTTTGAGAAGAGACTAGGGCGCCAGGAGCTCAAATATGAGGTTCTGGAATTTTTCGTCCTCGAAATGGGGGGCCCACAGGGGGTATTTATAGGCTGGAGAAGACCCTAGGTGAATTTCAAAGAAGGCGCGCAAGTCACCTGCACGACTAATAGTCGGTGTACAAGTATACTTGCACGACCTTGGTGGAACTTGTGCGACCCAAGTGTATTTGAACCTTTGTTCATGCCTTTGTCAAATTTTGATGTTTCTTCAAAGGATGAATCACTTTGAGTTCAAAGTATTTTCCTTTTCATTATTTTAAACTCTGTGACAGAAAGGAGCGTCAACAAAAGACCCCCCTCATGGTTGGATCCGAAAGAAATGTGGATGTGGCTCTAAGGAAAATAGGAAAACCAAGGAACCTGCGGTATCCCGAGCTAAGGCTGACTATTCTGCCAAGATGAAGGAGATGAAGCATAAAATCAAAGATAAATTCGTCCAGCAGATGCACCTTCAGCAACAGTTATATGTTGTTACTGAGGAACTTGACCAACTAAATAATTCATTGGAGGGAGCTCAAACGAGTGGTATGAAAGCCATCGTAGATGCTAAGAAATCACTCCATCAGGTTCAAAAGAGTGATGTTGGTCGAGTGCATGAGCATCAAGTGGCTACTGATGAAGCTCGGGATGATGTACATCAAGTGAAGACTTATTTTGATAGGCTCTTGTAATTTCTTGTAAAATATAAGAGACTCCAATTTATGGGTGTCCTTCTAACTCTTGTGCATCAAATAGAAAAAAACACTTTCATTTTCAATCATCTGTGCATGCATTTTCCCGCTACCTGCTTTAGATTTTACCTAAGCCAATGGGCCTAGTAAGCATAGTTTGATTCTTGTTAGGATTATTATAAATAACCCTACAAACTTTTAATCTTTTAATTACTCAATATTACCTAAATCATACAAGATTTATGTTTAGTGAGATGGAACTTGACTTTTGTTTAGATTTCCTTTGTCTTTTGTGAGCAGTTTAAATTCATACACATTGGACATAAAAAGGATAATGTTTAAGGTTGAAATATCTTGGACCGAATGGGTTAAAATTAACTCAATTCCTTGACAACTTATCTGAAAACATTTTACCACACTCAAGTATGAAAGAAAAACATGTAAACTATGACTTAAGAAATTTTGAATCTAAGGAATGATACGAAAAAGGGCTAAAAGGCATTAGAAAACGTAGTTCCTAAGAATGAAGTTACCATTATTTAACAAACCTGTTAGGGGGTTGAATTATGCAGGGCCACCTAAGGGAATTGTCTGTGTAGTCAAATAATAGCATCTTTTGGCTGAAAAGTCTATTATGTAGACTGTTTATGCAAGGCCGCCTAAGGGCACGTGCTGCATAGTCAGGAAAAATAACTCTCATAAATTTACTTTTCTACTGCTAAGAAGCCAATGGAAGTTTATGGAGATTCAAATTTTCTAAAGCATAGATTTTGTTGTATGGGGAGAGGTACTTGAATATGGAGAAGATATTTCCAAGAAAGGACATCTAAGAACAGGATGAATGTCACTCCTATGAATGTCTAACCCAAACTTAGGGAAGATGAATATAAACCATAGACTTGAATACATTCGTATCATGAAAAAGAACATGGGGTGAATATGTTAAGGATGGCTATTTTCTGTGGATCCTTACATATTGTCATTAAGGCAACTAAGGACAAAAAAGATTGTCTTCCCAGGAATGAAGTTACCACTATTTGAAAACCCCATTAGGGGGTTGAATTATGTAGGGCCACCTAAGGGAATCGGTTGCATAGTCAAATAATAGAATCTTGTGGATGACACGTCTGTTATGTAGACTGTTTATGCAAGGCCGCCTAAGGGCACGTGCTACATGGTCAGGCAAAAGAACTCTCATAAATTGGACATTTTGTGACCAGAAGTCAAGAAAAGGTTTATGAATATTTGAAAGTATTTAAGGTTAGGATTATGACACATAAAAATGGGTATTGTCCAATGTATGTAGAGATACACAGATTAATGCTAACCATAATCATGTAGTGGTTGGGTCCTGAATTGAAATATTGGACTTCACTGCGTATCCCATAAGGATGGGAATCAAGACATACGTAGTTCTTGAAATATATTTTAACGTCGTGTGGGGCGAAAGTGTATGAGATCTTAGTTTAGGTTCATAGAACTCAGACCATTATAATGAATACATAGTGTGTGTTTTCACAGGGAATTTTCAGCTAGGGGACTGAAAGTGGAATTTGGGGTTAGGCCCAAAAGACTTGGGTCTGGATTTTAGGGACACTCAAATGTTCCTACGTATCCCATAAGGATGGTAATCAGTCCCACGTAGTTCTAGAAATACCCTCTATACAGATTTGGTTCGTACATGTGAAGGGTGAAATGGGACTTTAGTGCAATGATGGTTTGATCCAAGATAAAAGGTTCAGGTATTGCCATGTATGCACATAGTATTTGGAATATAAAATGATTGAAAATCAATGTAAATAATGATTCCCTCTCAGATGAGGGTATCAAATAATACTGTAGTTTATTGTCATATAGGACAAAAATGTCGTACAGTTTAACGTTGTATAGTAAGGACGAAGGTGAACCAATGTGAAGAGATTGGTTTTGGGCTGGAACCATGGGAGGTTGCCTACGTTCCCAGCCTGGAAGGCAAGGATCAAAGTCTGCGTAGTTCAATTAAAGAATGAATTAGTGATCAAGTTGTTCTTGGAGACAACGGCCTAAAAATGGTGTTGGGACTTACACATGGGTAGCGGGCTAGAGAGGGTGTTATGGTTGAAGTTTTCTCTAAGATCACATGAGTCATACTCAGTGTGAGAAACAAGAGGTGGCAACAACCTTAACGATGCACAGTTTAATGTCATGTAGGATATATGAAGGGACTATGCAGTTTAAAGTCTTGCATTTAGGACTATTGGTGTTGCACAGTTTAGTGTCATGTAGCAGGGACAAAATATAGTTTAACGTCATGTAGGACGTATTAGGGTGTTGTACAGTTTAGCGTCTTGTAGGTAAGAGGATGGGGACAATACAGTTTAATGTCATGTTGGATGAAAGGGGGATTGTGCAGTTTAATGTCATGTAGTAAGGACAAAAGAGGACACAGTTTAACATCTTGTTGGAAGTATTAGGGACTTTTTCACAGTTTAACGTCATGTTGGATGAAAAAAGGATGATACAGTTTAGCGTCATGTTGGACGATAGTGCGAATAGTTTAAGGCCATATGCATGGACCATAACTGTATAGTTTAACGTCGTATAGGACAATGAAAGGGACACAATTTAACGTCATGTTGGATGAAAGTGCAAATAGTTTAAGGTCATATGCATGGACCAAAGATGATGATGTAGTTTAATGTCTTGCTGGACAAGAGAAATGCCAATAGTTTAAGGTCGTATGCATGGACCGTTGGTTATGCAATTTAACGTCTTTCTGGACGTAGGGGACTTCTGTACAGTTTAATGTCATGTAGTTAGGACGTCACAATTTAACGTCATGTTGGATGTAAGTGCCAATAGTTTAAAGCCGTATGAATGGACCCTTGGTGCATTTTGTGTTCATACAAAATATTTCTTCAGAAATATGGCATTGGTTGGAGTAGTGATGAGTTCTCCATCCATTGAGATTAAAGAATAAGATCCATTGGAGTAGACCTTATGTATTGAATAAGGTCTTTCCCATTTTTGATCAAGCTTGGGAGGTTTCTTTCCTTGTATCATTGGAGTTCTGATAACTAATACCAATTCTCAATGAACGAATGAACAAAGACGAACTTTTATATTTAAATCTTGTGCTATTCGATTCTGATATACATCCAAGTGGTGTAGGGTGCACAATATTTTTTCATCTAATTGTTCCAATTCATCTAATCGCTTTTGAGATTGTTCATCTATAGATGAATTATCAAAAATGGATACTCTGAGTGAGGGTAGTTGAACCTCAATTTTCAAGACTACTTTTGTTCCATATACCAATGAATATGGAGTTGATCGCGTTGCAGTGTGGGTGGTGGTCCGATAAGCCCATAAAGCATGAAAGAGATTATCAGGCCATGACTTCTTATCTTTATCCACCATATTTTGCAGTATATTTGAAAGAGTCTTGTTGAAAGCTTCTATCTAGCCATTGGCGGCTGCATGATACCAAGATGAATGGTTGGATTTGATGTTGTATTCTTGATACAACTTCCTCACCTCGGATGAAAAGAAGTTGGTGCCATTGTCTGTCAATATGGTATGAGGGACACCAAATCTGGTAATGATGTTAGACTTGATGAAGATAACAATGCATTTAGAAATAACTTCTTTGAGAGGTTTTGCCTCTTCCCATTTAGAAAAGAAGTCATTAGCAGTAAGAATGTACTTAAACTGCTTGGATGTGGACGAAGGATAAGGTACCACTACATCCATTCCCCATGTGGAAAATGGACATGAGTATTTAGCTGTATGAAGAAACTCTGGGGGTTGATGAATGAAGTTGGAATGTACTTGGAAAGAATGACACTTCTTTGTGAAATCAACACAATCTTGTATCATTGAAGGCCAAAAATATCCAAGCCTTCAAATTTGATCAGATAGTCTGTGTCCAGACTAATGGGCACCATAGACTCCTGCATGCACTTCTTTCATGACAACCATTTTCTCTTCACCATCAATGCATTTGAAGAGAACTCCATCAAAACCCCTTTTGTAAAAAACTTTCTCTAAGTGATCTGGGCTATCATAAAGAGTGAAATTGACCACACGTCTCCAGACTTGTTCTTTCCCAGCTCTATCAGGTGGAAGTGTTCCATTTTGAAGGTATTCCCTGATAGGTGTCATCCATCCGGTAGTATGACCATATTGTTCAGAGATGGGACTAATTTCATTGATTTCCTCTATTCTGGCTTGAACATAAAGTAAAATTGTACGACGGTCGGCAATACTGATGGTTGTCTCGTCCCGATTTGGATCTGCCAGAGTTGTGGCTATATTATCCAGTAAATCAGCTTGGGCATTTTGTGATCTTGGGACATAAGAAAATGTCAGTTCCGTAGGAAATTCTTCCATTAACTCTCTAATGTAATCATACAAAGGGATTAGTTCTTATTTTCTGATTGAATAATCTCCATTGACTTGTTTGATTACTAGGTCTGAATCACCTTTCACCTTTAAGTGATTCACTTGTGCTTGAAGCGGCAACTTCAATCCTGCGATAAGAGCTTGGTATTCTGCTTCATTATTTGTACCGCCTCCCAATAATGAGAAGGAATAAGGTAGCACTGCCCTTTCCAGGGAAATGAGTACAATTCCTAACCCAACTTTGATGAATTTAGGATTTTCCATTTTCCTCCCTATTGGACTTCTGGAAGCACCATCAAAGTACACTTCCAATGTTTGGAGACTTTCTTGATTAGAGAATACTTCCTCATCAGGGAGTTCAATATCTAAAGATGTGTCTTCTACTAAAGGATGTTCAGAAAGGAAATCAGCCAGAGCTTGGCCCTTTATTGCCTTTTGAGACATATATTTAATATCAAATTGCTGCAAAATAACTGCCCACCTTTCCAGACATCATGTAAGCATTGGACGACTAAGGATTAATTTGAGGGGGTTATTGCGAGATACTAATTAGACCTTGTGATGTTGCTGGTAGTGTCTCAACTTCTGAACTGCAAAGATTAATGCTAGGCAGCACTTCTCAATACTTTAATATTGGGTTTCTGCTTCAAGCATAGTCCGACTAAGATAATAGATGATATTTTCATTCCCAGCATCATTCTTTTGGGCAAGAAAGGAACCCAATGATCACTATAAAGCTGTCACATAGAGGATAAGTGCCCTTCCTTCAACAGGTAGAATTAACACCGGTGGACTCAAGAGATACTTCTTGAGAATATCGAATGCTTCTTGACATTCTTCATTCCACTGGTAAGTGACTCCCTTCTTCATCAATTTGGTGAAGGGTAAAATTTTTCCTGCAAAATTGGTGATGAAATGCCGAATATAGGCCAAGTGTCCTTGAAGTCCTCTCAATTACTTTAAATTTCGAGGAGGTGACATACCAAGTATTGACTTTGTTTTCTCAGGATCAACTTTGATACCATGATGGTGTACAACAAAGCCGATAAATTTTCCTAAGGTTACCCCAAAATCACATTTTAAGGGGTTCATCTTCAAATTATGTTGCCGAAGGTTGTGGAATATGACTTCAAAATCATCCAAGTGATTAGAAAATTGTTTGGATTTAACCACCAAGTCATCCACATAACATTCAACAAACTTCCCTAAAAAGGGTTTGAAGATACGATGCATGGCATATTGATATGTTGCGCCTGCATTATTTAGGCCAAAGGGCATTACCCGATAGCAGAACACACCCTGAGGGGCCCTGAAGGCTGTAGATTCTTCATCTTTTGGAGCCATTCGGATTTGATTATATCCGGAATATCCATCCATGAAGGAAAGTGCTTTATATCCAGCTGTTGCATCAATTAAGAGTTCTGTAATCAGTACTGGGAAATCATCCTTAGGACAATGTTGATTAAGATCTCTGAAATCAATGAAAACTCTAATTTTCCCATTCTTCTTTTTCACTGGGACAATATTAGCCAACCACTTGGGATATTGAACTTCTCTGACGAAGTTAGCTTTGATGATCTTATCCACTTAAACTTCAATTTTGGAAGCATAGGTTGGGTGTTTTCTTCTAGCAGCTTATTTGAATCCTATATGTTCTTCTGGAAAACCCAAACGATGAGTAGTGACATCAGGATCAAGCCCTAGAATCTCTGTATAGTTCCAAAAAAATATATCTCGATTTTTCTTTAAGAAGAAAATATTCATCTCATTCTCTTCAAGAATCATGGACGCACTAATTAAAGTGGGGTGTGGATCTTCTTTTGTACCCAGATTTATTTCTCTGAGCTCATCCATGGCGGTAGAGATACCCTCTTCAAATGTTGGAGGAGCATCCCTAAGAATTTCCTCTCCTTCTTCAACATGTGTTATTTCTTCTGTTTATACTTACATAGTAGATGAAGAAGCAGAATTTCCATGATCAGAAGAGATGTTAAAATTTGAACATCTTGAAGAATAAGCTTCCATTTCCGACCCGATTGATGATGAAGGATCTTCCGTGGGTAATATAGAGGAGATGATGGATTGATAATCGACATCATTTTTCACCTCTGACATTGCTATAACTTCTTCTGGCCTGATTGGAGAAGTATAGACTTACTGGATTTCAGTAGACGAAATGAAGACATCTCCATTTGAACCTTCATCATTGCTTGGTGAATCACCAATTTCTCCCATGTTGTCTGGCTTGATTTCCGTAATTGACATTATGGAAGTTTCCAAGAGATTATTTTTATTTGCGTATATCCTGTCAATTTGACTGATAGGAAACACATAATCTGTAATCACATGTGTAAATGGGTTTACTGGAATCTTTTCCAAACCATATGGAGCATTAACTTTGGTAATCTATCTTGTTATGGATTTCTCCTTTCCCTTCATGTGATAGAATTCTGCCTCAATGTATTGAGATTAGCATGTCTTGAATAGGGATTTATCACCATATAATGTTCCAATTTGACCATCAAAACAATATTTGAGACATTGATGGTATGATGAAGGGATAGCCGCATGTTGATATAGCCAGGGTCGACTAAGAAAGATGTTGAATGCTGATTCTTGATCAACAACCATGAAATCTAAATTGGATACAAGATCTCCAAACTGAGTTCTGAGTGTAATATCACCCAGTGGTTCTTGTTCATTTTTATCATATCCTTATAACATCAAAGTAGAAGGAGATAAATCATAATTTGTGAGGCCCAATCGATGAAGTGTACAAGTGGGGATGAGGTTGACTCCTGAACCATTATCAATGAAAACTCTTCAGACGTCTACACCATTGAACTTGACAGATAAGTACAAAGGTCTAATATGTCCATTCACGACATCATCTTCATCTTCATCAGTAAAAGATATCACTGCATGGAATTCTATAGGATTATTCTCTACATGGTAGACTTCAGCTACAACAATTTCAGTTTCAAACTCCTGAGGACTCGACAAAGCCTCGATGAGTGCCTCCCGAAGATCCTTTGATAAATTCAAAGAATCCAAAATTGATAAATTGGATGATATTTGGGCCAAGTGTTTCAATACATCATACTTTTGATCCAAAGGTCTGCATTTCCAAATAGGAATATGCGGTTTAGAAGGTTCCTTAGATGTTGATTCTTTGGAAGTAGATGCATCTTATACCAGGATAGGATTTGGTAATACTCCTGGATTTTGAAGATTAGACTGATTAGGTCTATATACTTGCTAAGAGGAAGAAGATAGAACCTTCAACAGATCTTCCAGAATAATTATTCCAGGACTGAATCTACCTTGTGTGGAAGAACTTGCTTGTTCTTGTTGATCTCGTTGAAGGGATCTACCACAAGTTTCTGCCGCATACACAGTTCTAGCAGGGGTGGAATTGGAATAGTGGCCTCTGAAAGATCCACGTCTTCCCCGATACCCTGAGCATCTGGAACTTCCTCTGATTCCTCTATTTGATACAGGGAATTTAGGCTCATCAAAATCGAAACTATGACTGGAATATGGATCTGTTAATTGAATCATATTAACAGAACCGAAGATCAACTCTTCATCCGATGAAGAATATGCCTGATTAGCCTGTTTAGGTTGTGCCTTTTGGTGGGGTGGTGCCCGTTTCTTCGAAGTAGATGACATAAAGTCTTTCAGAGTCAGAGAGAACTTGGGCTTTGACACGATTTCATCTTCTTCTGATTGTTCCTCTTTCTTGGAATTATGTCGTTTCTTTGAGGATTTTCCCTCTGATGAAGAGGGCTTTTCTACGGCATTCATGGCAGAAGACACAATTGGTTTTTTCAGTTTTGTTCGCAAAATAGCATGAGTTCAGTTGATCGTCTTTCTAACCATCCAATCATCATATTTTTGAGCATTTTTGTTCATGACTTCTTTCCACTCGCCTTCTTCCTCTGGATCTATAGCAGTAACACATGCTACCTGAGCTGAAGAACCTTTCAGTTTGACTTGTCCCAAGTTGACCATTTTTTGTAGGAGGTCCTTGAAGACAAAACACTCCTAAATGGGATTCCCCAACATTTGATGAAATGGGAAAGAATTGGGACGATCTTCATCTCTTTCCTTGTTTGGCCTCTTGGGTCTTGGCAATTGAACCAAATTATTTTCCAGAGCTGAAATTAAGTTACCAGGAACTTGTTCATTTCGGAATGAGTAAACTTTCATATTCAAATCCTCAAATTGTTTTCGTATTTGATCTCTTTTATCATCTTGATGAAATGGCCTCTATTGTTGGCACTCCGGAGGTGTATCCCTTCGAGAAGATAAAGGTTTTGAAGTAGAAGCAGGTACAGGTGCTTGTTTAAGCATAACTGTAGCAGTCTCTGCTTTACCCATTCTCCTACCTAGAGCTGATGGAATTACACGAGCTTTATCCTTAGTCTTCATATGAGAATATTAAATTTGTTGAGAGATTGAAGTAAGGTCTCGAAGCCCTCCTGTGTATTTCATAGGGATCAACGGTGTGCGCAACTCATCACGTAAATTCACTACATAGATTGTCAACAATTCCTCTTGAGGAAGTTATAAGCTTAGGGAATATGTTAATCCCTTCCAACGAGCAATGAAATCTGAGACCCTTTCATTCTCCCTTTGCTTACAGTTTTTAAGATCAAAAATTGTTGTCTTTGGCAAAGTTTAGCTAAACTGAAGAATAAATCTTTGGCGGAGATCCTCTCATCCGGTAATTGACCAAGATTGCAAGCTTCTGTACCAGACAAAAGCAGGCCCTTATAATGACTGTACAAAACACCTAAGCTTAACTGCTTCCTATTGCTGAGGGGTTCCCATCATAGGATCACAACGAGAAACAAAATGTGTTAATTATTGCTCTGGGTCTCCCGAACCATTAAAGATTGGGAATGTGGTACTTGCAAAATTTGATGGGGGAGGAATTGCATCAACCCAATCAGGGTAAGCTCTCTTTTTTGGTTGAATTTCAGCACGCTTCCCCTCCATAGATTTCAACTGAGCTTTTAATGACTCAATAGTAGTTATTAACTTTTGAGAAACATCCTGCTGACCTTGGACCTGTGCCGGTGCAATAACTGGAGCTGGTACAGATGTGGTAACTGGTACTACAACTGATGGCAGCACTGTTGATTGTTGTTGCACTTCACCCGTAGGATTAGACCTGTGAGGGTGTGCTGATAGAGTAGAATATTCTTCATCCATCTCAGTAGCCGCAACAAATTCCCTTGGCTGACTGACTCCAGCACACTTAGGAGGAAGGATAACCTGAAGTAGTTCTACATTCATCTTCCTTAATTCCTTCATTTCTTCCTATTGTTGTGCAAATCTTTCCTCTAGTGAGAGCTATTGTCCTTCTCCAGAGGAAGGTTATGTAACCTAATTCTTTCCTTTCCCCTTATTGGACACCTTTCGGAGAGGGGGAAGTGGGTTACTTGAAGGATTACCTAGGTTCTGAGTAATCCTTTGATTTCATGTACGCACACCTTCTTCATTTGTGTCTGTGTGTACAACTTCTTGAGTATGAACCTCTTCATCTAATCCCTCCGAGTGAGACTCATCTAGTGGATCAGCAACTACGGCATTGATGACATTGATTGATGCATAACGCATTGAATCCCTTCTATCAGTATTTCTGCGATATTGTCTTCTTCCATGTCCTTGATGAGACATTACCTTTTGTTGATTCAATCCCTCAGGAAATTCTTGACAAACCGTAATTTGGAGGGAATCTCATGATAATTTGGTTCTTCATTCCTCTTGAGGATTCTTTCCCAAATGAGAGAAGACTTAATTTCTCTGAGGGAGGGATTGAGGGTTTGAAAAAGTCCCCAGTCCAGTTGACTGGGGTTGTTCCTGCTCAAATCCTTGAATCCTATTTGTTGATTATGAGGGTTGGGTTAAAAGAGTCCCCAGTCTGGCAAGCTGGGGTGGTTCTTGACATGCTATATCTGAGACTTTCTTGAAAGCTCTCTTGATCTTGAAGACTTTTTTCCAGAAATTAGCTGGATGCATTAACCTGCATCCACTTTTATCACCCGGCTCAAAAGACCGTTGGATGATTTCTGACACTTCTGTCACTTGATGATGTTCTTTCTCCAAATGAGAGGTCTATTCAATATTATCGTTTGCTTGATGCAGGAGTAATTCAACAACTTTTTCTATGTATGCTTGATTTTGAGAGGAACTAGTTGAGGCCTGTTCTTGGGCAAGCTTTTGGTTACAAACAAAACCCATTGACTGAGGCCGGCCATGGGCAATAACATTTCATGAGACTATTTTCGTTGGGCTTTCCTAATTGGAGAGTACAGTGACATGTAGTTCTCTATGAACACCACATCCCCTGATATGAATACTATATGGGGCATTGGTAATTAACTGGAACAATCTTCTTAGTGCTCCAAGACATGAATGCTGAAGGGATCTCTTTTGCTTTTCAGCCTTCAGATATTGAGAAACTGATAGAGATTCCAAATCAATTTTTCATTGTAACCCTTCTATTATCTTGACATGATTTTCATATTCATCATAAGATAATATTTTATTTTTCAACTCACAAATATTTTTCTATATTTTGAGACAAATATCATGAATTCCATCTTCCATCAACATCTCTGGAATTTCGTACTGAGAATCAGCCAGAGGCCAAAACATAACTGGCACTTCACCTTTCTCCAGTTGTTTTCTCATATTCAATACTTACTCTTTATCATTCAATGAAGATTCTTCTACCTGATTAGACTAGAGATGGTGCTTCCTTGTTTCTTCATTGTATTCAAAAATATTAGTAGAGAAATCACTGATCAAACTAGAAGATGCATGACTTAGGGGTGGTTCAGAGAATGACCTATACCCTGGGCTATCTCCTGGTTGAGAAAGTATTTCACCTGCTAATGGTAAAGCATCAGAAATTACTGGTTTCACATTTTCAAGTGCCTCAAGATAAGAGGGATTTCTCACCACTACATTGTCTGTTAGAGAATTTTCCAAGCAATGTGAATCACTACTGTGGAGAGGACTTTCACAGATAAATTCATCATCATGGGGAGGACGACCATAGTGGGTTACAGCAAAAGATGAAACATTTTTCTCCTTGATCTTCTGGCCACACATAGGGTTCTTGTGGATCTCATCTGAATATGAAATTTCGTGATCGACCGAATTGTCATGAAGAAAGCCTTCATGAGGAAGTATCTGATGCGGACCTTTGAAATTAATGTTCCCACTATTGGAAACTAAGAGAGTAAAATCTTGAGTTGCAACAGATAATTGTCTGAGTGCATCAATAACTCCAGCATCGAGTAAGGCATTATTACAGATTGGCCCTTGATTTCTTGACTATGTTGGGCGGGTCTTCTTCTTAGACACCTTCTTACTCACGTTCGGAACCAATTGTTGATGAAAGTAGTCATTATGGGCAGGTGTATGTGCCTTATCAGGAGAAATGATTAGGTTAGGCTGATTATCTCCACTCAAATCAGGTGTATGTGCCTGACTTGGCTGTCCGTATGATATGGGGGAGTACACCCCACAACCATCTTGGACTAGAAAAGATGTGTGTGTCTATTCCAAAGTGAATTGTTGATGTTTCACTCCACTGGTAGGGATATATTTATGTGTCTTTCCCTGAGATGATGTTGAAGCTGTTATAATATCCTGGCAGGAATCCAGAATATGAGCAGGGATTTTCTTATGCTCTTTCACCATTGACAGAATGTGCTTGGTGACTTCAGTGGCCAGAACAGCGATATACGTCCATTCCATTCTTGGAGTAGTTGTATGTACCTTCTCCTGTCCTCCTTTTCATGTCAGTGAATTCTGACAGTACTCATGTGTGGGGGCAGAGAGTTGAGTCTGCCTCCTGTTTGTCACCGGAGCTTTTCCAACTAAATTCTCCGAATGCTACCAAATGAGACTGTTGGTAGGCTAGATCAATACTAGTAGGTGTATATGCCTGCTTATTACACTCTGTCGAACATGGTTGACAACATTCCTTCAATACTGATAGACGAGGCTGCTGGAAGGATTGATGAGTGTAAGCAGGTGTATGTACCTGTTTACCAGTTGTCAACACATTGGGTTGGCGGGCTCCATCACATGTATTCAAACGAGCCTGCTGACTAGATGATGATTTATAAACAGGTGTATGTTCCTATCTATAGTACTCCTCCAGAATTTCCTGGCGGGATTGGTATGATGCTGCTAGACGAGTCTGCTGGATAGCGGGATTAAAACGGACGGGTGTGTGTGCCCGCTCATTGCTTGCCACCAAGTTAGGTTGGTGGACTTCTCCGGAAATGGAAGAGATAAGGACCTACTCACTGTTAACCGGTTGTCGCCTCTGGTGGTTCGTCTTGCCTACTCGGGTTCGAGGAACCTGAGCAGAACGCCTAGTGACTACACCCTCATCATGTTGAGGGCGCACTGCCGCACGAGTTTGGTAGCGATTGTTGGTGGGATACCTCGGGAAGGACTCTTGTTTCCTTGAATTAAGGCCTTGAGCGACCTTCTCATTCACCTCCTCAGAATATGGGAGGGAATGGTTGTTTAATTTTGGGGATAACGACCTGAAACGGTTAGAGATGGTGGTTAGCACTGTCTGCTTCTTGATCACTGTTCGTCGCTGTCCGGTTGACCAGGGTGATTTGTTCACTTAGAGGGATTGTCGAGCAGCCTCCAGAGTTGGAATGGTACCGTGTTGACGGTACTACTTAACCAGCGCATTTGATACCCAGCGTTGAAGACGCTGAGTAGGGGATGTCATCCTCAGAGTGGACGACGATCCAGTAGGAGTAGTAGCAAATTCATTCACAGTAGAGGTTTTCACAGCATTAGTATTCACAGTAGTGAACTTCAGAAAAGACATTCTTGTAATGTAGAATATCTTGGAAAAGAGTTCATTTTTGATATAAAAATCATAGTCAAGATAAATTCAGCTACTACATCTTTTGGATGAGCACATATGTTATTGACTGTCTTGTTGGCCCTCTCATTGAGTTTAAATAGGGGCCAAAAAATAAGTAAAACATCATTTTAACTTGTTTAAGGATTCACATCAGGTTCAACATTTTTTGTTTCCTCTAAAATTGGGAATGAACTCATTGATTGAAGGTTAAAACATTCTAATCGGTTTCTAACAGGTTTTTTCATAGAACCGGAAACATCCAATGATTCCATATCCATTTAGACCTACTTTCCAAGGGTAGGCGCTCATTAGTTTTGAACTAATGAGGCTTAGGAATTTTCATTGGTCGAGTGGATGGGAGGTTGGACTCATCACACCTTTTTGAGGGGAATTATTGTCTACTCTAGGACTATTTTTATATATTTATGTTATGTTCGTGAATCCTTCTTACATTACCAAGTATAAAATGAGCTTTCATTTAGATCTGAGAATCAATGATTAGATATGTAGGAGATTTAGAGAATCTTTTATATGTATTCAAGGTTCTTCATCGATAGAGAATAATTTGTATTTGTTAGAGATTCTTAGTCAATGGTATCCTTTAATACATAAAAGTATCTTGGTCATTATGATGACCATATTGGTTTTAAAGCCACTCAGTGGGGCACTTAAAGTTTATTGTCGTTCAGAAGGACATGGATTATTTCAGAGTTGGGATCATACCCACAGATGGGCTACCTACATATTCTTTGTTTAGAAAAGGAATCAGCACCCACGTAGTTCGATTAAGGGAGTATAATGTTTATGCATGATTGATGGCTCAAAGAAATATGTCTTGATTACTTTTACACTCTAAGCTCACGTGATTCATGCTCAGTATGAGAAACAGGAGGAAATGGTGAAACCAGAAAATTGTGCCACGAAAGATGCAATGATGTGGGGCTTATGTATGCATGAATGCCCAAAATAGATGAATATTGGGTTTTACTTTAGGGAAGAAACCCAGGAACAAGTTCCATAAAGGTATATGTACTTCATGGATATTTGGATACTCTAACTTGGGGCTTACTCCGGAGGAAGATTCCAAAATTAGGAGGGGACTTTATGATTGGGTTTTACTCCTGATGAGGAAACCCAAATCAAAAGTAAATTAAGAATGGTTAATAGAAATTAAGATTGGGGCTTACTCCTGAGAAGGAGGCCCAGGTGAAAGGGATTTAAAAAATTAAGGGACTTGGGGCTTACTCCTAAGAAGGATGCCCATATTTGAGATTGGGGCTTACTCCTGAAAAGGAAGCCCAGGTTAAGGAACTTGGGGCTTACTCCTAAATAGGATGCCCAAATTAATGAGAACTTGGACTGGGGATTACTTCTGAAAAGGAGGCTCGGGTTAAGGGAATTATAACTGGGGCTTACTCCTAAGGAGGATGCCGAATATTAATGGGGACTTGTGGCTTACTCCTAAGGAGGATGCCCATTATTAATGGGGACTTGGGGCTTACTCTTAAGGAGGATGCCCAATATTAATTGGGACATGGGGATTACTCCTAAGGAGGATGCCCAATATTAATGAGGACTTGGGGATTACTCCTAAGGAGGATTCCCAATATTAATGAGAATTTGGACTGGGGATTACTCCTAAAAAGGAGGCACAGGTTAAGGATTATCCCATCTTAAAGGATGAGGTTGAATGAATTAACTCTCTAACTTTAGTGATATAAAGATGTGTAAATCACCAAGTTTTAAGAGATGTTCCACAAAATTCCTTTCAGATAAGGAATCCAACAAAAAAATCATGCCATGAATGACTTTCGAGAGAGTTCTGAAGGCTTAATCTTTAAAAGGATAGGTGGATAAACATAGGAGAGGTGAAATAGGTGGGAGGGGCACCCAAAAAGAAGGTGGTTCACAAGTCCTGCGTGGGCGCGCAAGTCCTGGTCGCGCAGGTGTACCTATACGACACATGGGTACTTCCACGACGATCAATCCTTAGGGTAGAACTTGGGCGAGACTTGGCTCAAGGCCTTTAATAATCCCCCGAGAGACTTCCAGAAGAGAGGTGTGCAAGTTATGTTGAAGGGGTAAGGTGGTGCGCAAGTGTGGACATTTCCCTTAAGGGCTGGCCACCTAGGCGCGCAAGTGTTGATGAGTTTCAACACTTAGGCCTCCCCCCCCCCCCTTAAGATCTTCCGTTCTAGGTAAGATATTACCTTAGAAGTGTTAGGAAGCTTTGAGAAGAGACTAGGGCACCGGGAGCTCAAATCTGAGGTTCTGGAATTTTTCGTCCTCGAAATGGGGGGCCCACAGGGGGTATTTATAGGCTGGAGAAGACCCTGGGCAAATTTCAAAGAAGGTGCGCAAGTTACCTTCCCGACCAATAGGCGGCGCGCAAGTATACTTGCGCGACCTTAGTAAAACTTGCGCGACCCAAGTGCATTTGAACCTTTGTTCATGCCTTTTTCAAATTTTGATTTTTTTTCAAAGGATGAATCACTTTGAGTTTAAAGTATTTCCCTTTTCATTCTTTTAGACTCTGTGATGGAAAGGAGCGTCAACAACAATGTTGTTCAGAAGACACCCAGGTGTTCAATTGAAGGGACATACTTTTATTAATAATGTTGGCCAAAACATTTTATAGAATATTAAAAATTCTTATGGGCCTATACTGATTGAGGGAGTGTGAGTTACATATCTTTGGAATCATAACCATCTTGGTTGAACATGCAATACATGGAAAATTACCTCCCTGAAATAAGTCTTACACTACCTTTACTAAATCTCCTTTAATAGTGTCCCAAGCCACCCTATAAAAGGATCCAAGAATGACATCAAGCTTTGGTGTGCTCTCTGGGTTCAGGGTCCAGATAGCCTCATGTACTTCAACCTCCTCAGGATTCATCCTCAAACATACATCAACTTCCTCTGAGACATTGCACAGGATTTCCTCAAAACAAATTGCATCTCCCCTCAGATACCCACCAGCCAAGACAAGATTGGGGCCTGCTAATAAGGATTTGATACTACCATTGGCCAGGTCTCCAACCTATTTGTGATTAGTAGAATAAGAACCATCCTCCCTTAGACTATTCAGTCTCTAAATATGTCTACCTTCCTTAATACACGAATGAAAAACCCAGTGTTCCATTCCCCATCACGAAGCCATCGAATTATTTCTCCTCTATCCAAATGTTCTTCCTTTGAAGGTTACCAAAGAGAAGATATTTTTTAATACTTAACTCAATAAAAAAATTCATCCCATTCCTGCTCTAAACCCTCCTCTATATGAACGATCTCTTTTCTGATCACAACCAAGTTCTTATCCCGCGCAGGTATATCGTTCCTCCAACACCATATAAGATTTTTAAGTCTCCAAATATTATTATGGAATGTTATCCATGGGTTTCCCATATATTGGAGACTCTTGACCTCCCTAACTAAATCATTGAATCCTGTTTCCTCAACCCTTGTATTAGAAAACCTGAACTGATCCCCTCTCGATGACGATGGATCTAAGGAAAGGCAAAGCAGAGAGTGATCTGAAAGGCAGTGCACCAGATGAGAGACAAAGGAGGTGAAGATAAAAATGGATAATAATAAACTCACTAAGGATGTGTGCATGAAATATGTCCTTGATCAAAATAAATTTATCAGGTCAGGACTATCGAAATATTTTATAGACCAAAAAATCCATATGTGGCCAGAGGATTTTGAGATTTCAGCTTCCCAAGTTGTTTTTAGTGGTTTCAGGAAGACATTTTGATGACCATGTTAATTTCCCATGATGATCGCCAACATTGCGACATGCTTTCCTATGACTATTTAGGGAAACCCAATAATTCCTTCTAATTTAAAAATGATATCTTCTCACCCTCCTGACCAGGTGGTCACTCTAGGTTTTGATCCTCATTTTTTCTCCTCCAAGTCATGTGTGAATAAGAATGAGACTATGACGAATGTCCAAAAAAGGTCTCAGATAAGAATGATGATAGGTTGAGGGGATCTCAGTACTAATATTTTTTTAGTGGAACCCATATACTCTAAAATAATTATTGAGGCTCCAAATGATATTGAGTTATACTTTAGAAGATGTTAAATAGTGGGGGATGGATCCATTGTTGATTATATAGAATAAGAGGCTAGGTTGATCCAAACCCTCCTATCCTAATGAAAGTCTTATGTCGGAACCGTCATGGGCTTTGGAAACCCACTATAGTATAGACGCTCTGAAATCAATGTATTAAAGTGGCCCTAATATAGTTTTATATCTAAAAACATATTGTATATTAATGACATGACTAGTTTTACAACAAGTTTTTTTTCCATGGGTGAATTTTGGTTTCCCAAAATGATCATTGTAGTGGTGTGTGCCTTCTCTATAGGGAGGATATGGATTTCGGGGTCAAGAGTTTCAATTTGAATCACATTGCTTCCTATATTTAACATCATGATTCCAATACATGTGAGTTTTTGGGATTATATTGGTGTCCTTAATAGACTAATAAATTAATATCTTGATAGATTCCCAAGTGATTGTAATGCAGTCTCCTTGGGATATTCTAATATGTGGGTACATTAATGATATCATGTATTGAAATGAAAAGTTATGGGGGATAGAAGGTGCTATTCTATAATGCTCAATTTTCTACAAGAAGTCTAGACTATAGATATTTCTTATCTAAAACATATTGTCAACACTTTTACCTATTTTAAAGGTAAGAATGTACTCTCATAAAAAATTGTTTGTACATATTTTTATGTTCGATCGAATGGATCAACCTATCTGTGTTTACCTTGATATCCTATATTTCTTGCATTGTATCGGATCACTTCCTTATCCACACTAACATTTTTTTAGGGTTTTTGAACCCTATATATGAGACTATATTTAGGATTTAATGTTTTTGTAATAATAAGGTGGATTTTATGGGATGATACATTCTCTTCTGACATTGTGGGAGTATGATGTCAAGAATAAAATCTTTCTTGTAGATTCTAGGATAAAAAGATAAAGTGATAATACAATACACCACCCTAACATCCAATATGACACCATTTAATTTGGGATAAATGAAAACTACTCTCACCCACCTCATATGTAGTGTTATCTAGAATTTCAACTCTATAAGTATATTTATATGTGACTCTAAAATTAAGAAATACTTATGGTCAATGTGTGTGATTTTTTTCCATGTTAAATAAAGTGATTCCAATATGATTTACTTACAATGAAATAATTTTGTGAGATTCCATAAGAATGATATCTTTTGTCTCTTTACCCTTAATGGTGGAGTTTCTTTGAATGATAAGGTTACTCATGCTTTTATACGTCATGTTTTTCTGTGATCTTTATTCAGTTGGGTAATCTACCATCTATTTGGATATAACTTCTTGTATTAAATAGTGTTATTTATAAGGACATGTGGCTCCACCATAGCCATTAACACATACATTTCAACCACTCTAGATTCTCTCATCCTCAAATCCTTCATCCTTCCATGTATTCTTCATATTCATAATTTTACATTGAAAATACTGATTCATATTCTTGTTTAATTTCCTCAACAAATGCCCATTCTCCTCCCCAAATTCCCTCAAAACCATCCAATTCCTTCATCACATGCAACCTCTAATTCCTCTTCCTCTCAAATACCTGCATCCCATTTCTAATTTTCATCAGAAAATACACATTCTTCATCCAATTTTATTTTCATTGTAAATACATATTCATCCTCAAAAGATCACCACTTACCCTGCCTAATTCCTCTGAAAATACAAAATCCATCCCAAGGTAATTCCATCTTCCCATTCTATTTTCATTGTAATTATAACTTCTCTTTTAATGGGTCTATTTTGGGGAGAGATCCTATGTGAGATGAATTCCCCATGTAATAGCCTAGGATTAATTGGCTATTTTGGTTTGTTAAAAATGAAATGAAAAAATGGTGTTTATTTTTAGTTTATCACATAAAAATTGATAAAAAAATAATTTTTGAGTTTCAATTCCATAACATCAAATGAAATATATTCAACTGAATTAAATGGTGAAAAACACATCACAGTATTACACAACAACATACAAGGCATATATAAACTTTTTATGGGTATTAACAATTACATCAATTCAAAATCCTATAATTAACTCTCATAAAATAAAAAACATAATCTTTACATAACTAATTTAATAAAACTAGTAACATTGAGAAATAAAATTATAGAATCAAATATATCATTATATAAATGATAGCAGCAATAAACAACTACAATAGTAAATGGGGAAAAAATTCCCAAACAACATCTAATAAAACAATTGAACTCAAAAGTAAATTCAAATTTAAACTCAAAAATCCAGATTTTAGAAATTTATAGGTTGAAAAAATGTATAAATGTAAAGTGGTAAAAGTTACATACAGATATTTGTGATTCAACCATATAACTATAGGAACGGGGAAGGATCATCACTGGTTTTTCACTATGAAAAATAAATAGAGAGTACAAGGCTAACTAGACACAAATACACATGAAAAAAAAGTAGGACTAGAGACCATCAAGAAATACAAGATAAAAACAACTAGCAGACACAAGGCTTACAAAAAAATTGAAAATGTAAAAAACTATAATCTAGATTGATAACCCCTTATAATGGCTCAGTCTCACCTTTATTGGATAATAATCCTACTACTAGCCACTGAAATCATGGTTGAGGAATTAAATTCTTCGTGATCTTATCTAATATCCCAATACATATCAATTTTCCAAATTTTTTGTTGTATAGTTTTGATATCCTGAAGTTTAAAGAACAAGAACTTACTACCAATACTGCGGTAGATATTTGGTGGTGTGCCCCCAACAAACAAGGGGTTACAGTGGAAACTCCTCTCTCCATCACTGAATCCCTCAAATGGAGCTGATAAATTAAGTTAAATCAAGGAGGTTAGTTGACCACAAATAGGAGGATGTTGCATGCCGTTGGAAAACCAAAGCTCTCCTAAGATGAAGAATTAAAACCACCTCTCTACCACTATTATGATTAATCGAAGCTTACACACATCCAGTTAAAACCAAATTTTTCCATGCCTATTCTCTCTCGACCAATACAATGTCAAAACCATAGTGTATTATGATGTACGATGTCAACCATCCTGTTGGGGGTGTCTAACCTCCTCTTCCGGATGAAGTTGTTGTGAAGACAACCCCCCCCCCTTCCCACCCCCAAAGAAAAATTCAAACAAAAGATAGATGAGGTGGAGAAGTAACCAAAGATGGATGGTACCCTTTAGGTTCAAGAACCAGAGACTTCACCCTCTCGATCCAATATCGACCATAGTTTTCCATAAATGAAATCATCATCCCCCATTCAGTTTTAGCATAGACTTAACTAGAACCCTATCTTCATATTCGCTATGCTCCATGTTCTTTCAATGACATTCGATCTCTTAGATGGACTAGAAAATCCAAACCAAGAGATTACCTTGCACTCATGGTTTAGTTTCTCACCTCTATCGTTGACCTTGTCCTCTCACCTATAATGGAGTAGGGTTATACATCGCTCCTTTCTGATCTCACTTCAAAGAAACAGAACCCTCAAATTTTGTAGGATCTCTCCCTGATTGAATTAGACAATCGAAGCCCGCATACCTGATTTCTAGGGGATCACCGTACTAGCATTGGGAGGAGGTACAAGCAATAAAGGGTCACATAGACAAAAGAGATAATTTTTGTAGTTCTCTAGAACCATACATAAAACAAACTCTTATGAAACATTCATATTAAATAAAAATTATTTTAATTATCAAAAGATTAATATTAAAATTCCAAAATTTACATATATGGGTACTAAAATATAGAAATAGATTTAATATTCAAAAAAAATTACACTCTCCAACTTGAAAATTAAAAAATAAACTTGATGATGATTATTCACCATCTAACATCACCAACTTTGGAATAACCTAAATATAAAAAAACTATGAGGTATGACCCAAATATACCAACTTCCATGTTTCAACATGACACATGCAGCCCAAAGATGAATGATATTTAAACAGCTTAAAACATACTCATAATTAAACAATTATAAACAACTTCCTGATAGAGGTCGTACCTATAATTACCTAAGTCACACTCTGAGATAATGCCAATAAGGAAAATAGGACTAAAAAATCACATGCTAATAGTTTATCTAAAAGATCTCACTAGTGCCTATAGAATACTAATTAATAAAGCAGTATCTATCCTCATATAAAACATGGAAAAAAAACAAAGAGAATTCACAAAGAATTGTTATTTGGTATTGAAATTATGCAATAATGCAAAATAGCGAAAAAAGGAAGCATTAGAAAGAGAATTCATATAAAATGAAATTACCAAAATAGTAAAGTCCCCACATGAACCCATAAAACCTTAAAAGGATCGAAATCCCAAGCACCGTCATGTTTAAAACTGATACATGCCACCTAGAAACTCTAATAGGAGGAATCTCTATGTAAGGCACCAGAAGATCCTTAAAATATGGATTTAGAATATCCACACAAGGAGATGGCTGTATAAATAAAATCTAAAATGAGACATCCTCAAACAAATGGAAAACTAAACATGCAAGTAGTCCCAACATCCTAGGACATCTCTAAGATGAGAGAAAAAAGGATGTGATCTAGATAGAAACTAGGGGAGAAAATCCTCTAAAAGGCCAAACATCCTAGAATAGTATTACTAATGGAATAAGGTTCCTAATACTAGGATACCAAAATAATGCTATTAAATAAGGTCAAATAGAGTCAAATAATCTTAGTGGCTAACCAAGCAGTAAAAAAAATAACTGAACCCACACACTACCCAAGTTAAGACACTAAAATATATATAGTTCAATACCTTAAGAAAACAGTTCTAAAGGAGTCAAAGGAAAATAATATAGATAACATAAGATCATCTTCAAAAAAAAGGCAGACACTAGAGACACATGATCCTTCCAACACCATACTGCTAATCGGCTCTCAGTTATAGACCAACGTCACATATAACCCATTCATACCCTAAAACCATATACACACATAGGTATAAACTACCAATAGGAATCATTGTGGGTCATCCTGGTAAAGAAAATAGGGAAAGGGAATAAAAAGAAAATAAAAATAGCAGAATGAAATTATGGACCAAGAGAGCACAAGACAAAGCTGAACAAAACAATCAATGTGTGCGGCTATAAGTAAAAGTATTTATAAAATCATTTGAATGAAATGACTAAAATATTTCAAATTTTAGAAACAAAAAACTTAATAGAAATTAGGATCTGAGACCACTTTGTTTCAGGGATCACCCTTGTGCAAGAGGAAATCCCCATGCAACAGCATGTGATCAATTGAGTTATTTGATTCATTAAAATCTGAAATGCTAAAATAATTTTTTTTTTTAGTTTATTACAAAAAGACTAAAAATACAAATAATTTTTGAGTTTCTATTCCAAATAATCAAATGAAATATATTCATATTAATTAAATGGTGAGGAAAATATCATAGTATTGAATAAAAACATACATTTTAGATATAAAATACATATAGGTAGAGTAAATTAAAACAATTCAAAAGATTTTAATTAATTATTATAAAACAAAATAAATATATATGTACACAGATCATTTAATAAAACCAGAAACATTGAGAAATAAAATTCAAGAATAAATTATAGAATTATAGAATTGATGGAATAAAGAAACAATAGTAATATTAAATGATAAATACAAATGTCCAAACAACTTATAATTATGAAAATTTTACTCAAAAACAAATTCCAACTTAAACTCAATAAGTGAGCGTACAACCATTTACAGGTCGAAAATATATGGAATAGTAACACAGTAAAATGTACAAGAATATTTACATACTTTGACCATAGGCCTACTTGAATGGGGAATGATCATCACTAGTTTTATACAATGAAAAAGAAACAGAGAGTACATGGACTTCTAGAAACCAAGACACATGGGAAAAATAAGGACCAGAGACAATCATGACATCGAAGATAAAAACAAACATAAGGGGAAAGGATTACATAAAAAACTGACAAAGGAGAAAACTATAAACTAGAATGATACCCCTTACTGGGGCTTGATCTCACCTTTGTCGAGGAAGAATCCTTCTATGACCTACTGATATCATGTTCAATGAATTAAATTCTTCAATATCTCCTTTATTATCTAGATAAGTAGTAGATATCTAGATTTTTTTAGATGATTGATATCATCCTAGTTTAAGAACAAGAATAAACTACCATTACCATAGTAGATCTTTGGTGTTGTGCCTCCAGTCAAGAATGAGTCGTGGTGGAAACTCCTCTCTGCGTCTCCAAGAACCCTCTTCAATAATCGAGCACCGAAACACATGAGAGGCTCTAATATCTTTGATGATGAAAATTAATGTCACCAAATCTCTCAAATAGATTCAATTAAAAAATGAAAAATACCATGGATAGAAGGATGTCATTCACCATTAGAATCCTCAATCTCAACTAAGATAAAGAGGGTGAGCCACCTTACTGCTTCCATTGTGCTAAATCAAAGGTTGTGCATCGCTGGTGGAAACTAGATCTGACCATGACTATTCTCTCCCAGTAGATACTTTATCAAAACCACTATGAATTATGTTCTCTAAAGTCAACCATGCCACTAAGGGAGGCCAACCTTCTGTTCCAGATGAATCCTCCATGACGGTGAGGCCCCCTAAGAAGAATTCCTATAAAAGATAGAGGAGGTAGTGAAGAAGCTGTTGATGGATACTTCCCTTTAGGTTCAAGAAATAGAGACATTGCCCTCCAGATCTAAGATCCACCATAGGTGTTAATTAATTACACTGTCATCCACCATTTTGGTTCCACATAGACTAGAATATAACCCTTTCTTTATCATCACCATACTCTAGGATCCTTAAATGATTGACACTCTCTCTACTAAACCCAAAAATTTTAACCAAGAAAACCCATTTCCCTTGATGTTTTGTTGCTTTCCTCTTCCATTGACTGTGGCCTCACACCTAGAATGTGGTAGGTTCAAAAACTACTCTCGTACAATATCTCTCTAGTGAAACCATGGCGCCCAATATTATAGGAGTTCCCAATGATCATATTGGACAACTTAATCTCACATACTAGATATCTAGGAGATAATTTCACTATAATTAGGAGGAGGTGAAAGCAATAATGGGTTACATGGAAAGAGGAGATAGTCTGGGTCATTCTCCAAATCCACATGTAAAAAAACACTTAACAAATAAGCCTAATAAATAAAAATTATTTTCATTAACAAAATATGAATATGAAAATTCATAGGGTCCTCGTTGAATGATAACCTAATTCCTATAAATACTCCCTATATCATCGCAATTCCATTTTCTATAAAATCTCTCCCCCTTGAAAATTACCAAAACCCTTCAAATATCTCAAGTATAGTCAAAAGATGTCCAAATTTGATTTTTTCATTCTATAAATGGTTAATTAGATCATTGATTGAAGGTGTAGCAGACAATAAGAATGATCATCTAATTCTAAATCATATATTTCTTCTTCCTCCAAGAAGATCCATCCTCCTTTACTGGAGTACAATCATAACTTTCCTAATCTGAACAATAATTTACTTATAAGAAACCAACCAATTACTATTTGTTTATTTTTCCATCGTGAAATTTTTTTTATTTCCATTTCTGAATTTTCTATTCAAATTATTTTATTTCAAATAGATCAAGGTTTCATGTAATTCATTAGCCTGGGTTCCACATTCAAAAATCCTATGATTCCACTATGTTATTATTTTTTCTTCTTATTTTTGTTATGTTTTCCAATACATTTCTAGCTTTGTGTTATGATTTGTTTCTTCAGTTTATTTTTAGTTTTTATCATCATTCTATTTCTTCATCTAGTATTGTATGAATTATTACATTGGTATATATTGGATTATGGTTTCCAAATACTTTCCCTTTTACAATATTTTTATAATCTTCCAAACTAGCTATTGGAATACATGTGTGCACAATAATTTTTACAAACACTTTATAAAATGACATTTTTTTACATGTTTTGGTTTCAACAACAATGTTTTATTATTAAATTTTCTATTTACATTTATTTATAAATAGTTTTTCTTATCTAGTTTTGTTCTATCTTCAATAGACTTGTATGATTTCATTCATCTAAATATATCCATTCATACATCTTATGTGATTATGATCTCTCATACCTTGGACGATTTAAATATAACTATCTTATTTTTTTGTGTTGTGGGGTTTATTAATTATTTTATGATATATATGTATTTATATATATATATATATATATATATATATATATTATTTTTTTAGACTCTTCTTACTAGATAATATGATATATCCTTTAACCTTAACCATATTTTTCATATTTCAATATTTCAATTTCTAAAAAAAACACAATGATTTTTTTTCTAATATAAATTTCAACTAAATAAAAATTAAATTCTATACACCATCATATTTTTTTATAACTAATTGTTATATTATATAGAAATTTCCAATTCAAAATCATATTTACCTCATGTTCTTGTGCATTTATGTATACTCTTAATATTGAAGAATATTTCTCTATTAGTAATGTATTCTTAATGTATCAATGCATGTATGTTAGGATATTGGTTTTTTATAACCTATATATAACATGTGTTTCATAACGGGAGATAAAAGGGAATAATTAGTAGTGGAAGGTCATTTCTAGAATTCTTGTCTAACACTTTCATTTTGTTGTTCAGTGATGCTTGATTAAAATTGAAATGATTTGTGGTGTTCAATAAAAATTGAAAGTGATGTTGATTGGACTTGGGTCTCTTTTGATTTGTTTTAATGGAATAAAATATTTTTAGAGTGTTTATAGCATATTGAACTATGTTATTTATTATTTTCATCATCCATAATTTTCCAGAATAATTGATTTAATTCTTTTAAATTCTTCACTCATTGTGAACTTTTGTGGTTTCGGTTATAGGTTCTAGAGTTTTACTATGAAAATTTAACTCTAATTTGGTAGATATAGGTTATAAGTACTTTAATTGATGTTATTGGATAATTTAATTCAATTTTTATCCAATTTAATACAGATTGTTCACTAATTTAACACATTGTGTGGAGATGCAGGTCATAGAGGTGTGCTTATCTGGTTTCTTGTGCACTAGGAATATTTAATTAATTTAATATTCCTACAAGTTAATTATTACTGTTGTTACAGTGATAGGTTTTAGAGTATAAATTATTGTATTAAAGATACTTTTTCTCAATGTTACCTTTTTTATTTTGTTTTGAATGAGGAATCCCATTGAAGATAGTAAAAGGCAGGCCTGATTACTGACTTGTAATGTAAATTTACCTTTTTATATTGATTCCACGGAGTGTGTTCATTTAAAAAATTTGTGTTCTCATTCTCTAATGGTGAATCATAATTCAAAATATATAAAAATATCTAGTATTACATATTAGAGACACTCAATGTCTCTTAATTTCCACTGAAACAATGTTCATAGAAATGTAATATATCACCATATCTCAATTTTCACATTTATTTAAATATGTGGAGTTTCTTTTGATGAAAATTCCATGTTAATTGGTTTCATCCATATATCATAACTATAGAGACTCATGCTTAATATGAATAGACATTACATAATTTTTGTTGAATACTTTATACGTTTCAATTTTAGTTCATTTGGAAACATGGAAAAATAAACATAGGAACATAAGTGAGCTAAATTTTCTCCCACATGTTTTTTCATGAATAACACACTTCTTAGAAAAAACATAAATAATATATTTATACACAAACTAGGGAAAATAAACATAAATATGTGTGATATCAGATGCAATATAAGGGTAAACAAGGGAGACATGTAATCATAATCATGAGCATAATGGTATCAGAACGTGGTGATAACATTAGGAGATCATACCCTACATATCTAAGATCATAAACATGAATCATGGAATAAATATTGGTATCTTATAAGACTTAAATAATAAGGGAATAAAGATCACAATCCATGAAACCATAACATAGGAATAAATCATGGAATTTTGGTAGATACAAAATAATATAAAATGATTTACATATTAGTCAATGCATTACATCAAAGTCCGTCATAGTGGAATGGGTTAACTCCACAAAGAATCTTAACAGTTAAGGTTCACTCACAATACCATATTAGATAACATAGTCAATTACTAAACTATTTTCCCTCCCCATTATTTCCATTACTCTCTCATGAGATATAAACCATTACCCAATGCATCGAATGGAGATATAGGTCCCCCCATGACATAATAAAACCATACATATGTGTGCCACAAGATCATAATCATTAATCATGTCACAACCCATGAAATAAAATTCATATCATAAACATATAATCATATCATAACTTTTGGAAAATAGGAAAGTTTTATAATCATTACATCAAATAATAATCCAAGAAAATAAGTTGGCGTCATATTCATATAACCCATGAAAGCGAAACATGTTTCATAAAAATCTTTTCATTAAAATGTTATCCATTCATAGGAAGAATATTAAAGAAGCCTTTGGATCCTTTCCCTGGAAAGTCATGAGTAACACCAACATATTTTATCTTATATGTAAAATAATTTTTAATATTATATTAAAATATTATTGTGGAAAATGTCCTTTTCTTTTCATAAAACACTTTTTAATACATAAAACTTTTTTGAAAACTTTTTTCTTTGAAAATTTCATTGAGAACTTTTAAATGAATATTTGAAAACCATAATATATTTTAGAATCCTTTTTCCAGGAAAATAATATTGTAATATCATTTTCAAAAGAACATTTTAATTTTTTTTAAAAAAATTAACAAGGTAGATTTCCAACTAAAGAGAGAAATAAGGTCATATTTTTATTAAAAAAAATTCTTAGTTTTATTAACTACCAAAGAGTGGTGTAATGATACTAATACATGAATATATAGAGAATAAAAATATGAGAATAAAATTCACTAGTGTTCTTGTGTGATGGATCATAAGATTTCATCAACTAAAGCATAATCATAAACAATCCCCATAAATGATGATATTGTTATAATAAATACTTACCACTTTGATAAATTTTAAGAATACTCATTATGTAAAAAAATTAAATAAATATTAAATATCATTAAAATAAGGATACTGATGATATAACATATCAAATGATAGTATATGCACCTCATAAAAGAATATAGGTGCATAACGAAACATGTGTGTCAAAAAAGTAAAATAAAGACAAAAACATCTTTAATGATTTTGTAACTTCTGAACTGTAAAAACTTATTAAATATCAATCATAAATTGGGTATTTATATAAACATAAATTTAATCAAAATAATCATAATATAAATTCATGGAATTTATATTTACCATAAAAAATGAGTGGTGAATATGTTGGGCATGTCATCGAACTCATTCATAACTCATGTATATTAAATATAAGTTTATGATAAATATATTATGGAATCATATTCATTTATATCGTAATATATATGATTTATTTATGACTTTATTTTACCCATTTATTAACAATTCCATGTTAAAGTCACGTTTCAGGTAATAACAACTTTGTTGTTCCCATGTGTTTTGATTTGTAATATTTATTGTCCTCATACTTATTATAACATCCTAATAATTATAAAATACTATTTTTTCATATTTATTAATATTTATTATTTAAATAGTAATTTTACATTATAAGAAACACTGTGTGTGAGAGTGTACCCAACATGAAACCATGAGTTCTTCCAAACTCTTACGTTTCACACAATACTAAGTTACACCAAAAAATAAAATATTAATAATATTCTTATTTTAATTGGTAGTTATCACCTAGAAATTGTATTAGTTTGAATAAATAAGACTAACAATATTATTTTTACCCATGATTATTAAATATTTAAATATTTATCAAATAAATTTAATAGTCTAAGAAATATGAATAAAATCTAATTCTAAGCATAAAAATCTCAATATTTATAAAAGGTAGTTTTATTTCCATTTAATGAAGAACCATAAAAATTCAATTTTGGGGTCTTTTATTTATTTTATATGACAAAATAAACTTCATTTTTAAATTTATAATGTCTAAATTATCTTAGGGTTATTTTTTTGGGATTTTTCTGAGAAACTTCATTTTTTGATATATACTGAAAAATACAGAATTTTAATTCAAAATTGTTTTTTTCCTGTATAATTTAATTATATAGATAAATTATATTTTAATTTGGTTTTAGAGTCAAAAAATATCAATTATACAACTAATAATACAATTCAGGTCAATGGAATAAATTTTATATTGAATTTAGATATAAAATCTTAGTGAACCTTTGAACATTCTCACATTAAAACCCTGCTTTCCCACCACATCTATGGGGTTGACAATAAACATATTTTTTTATTCTGTGAATTTAATTTAAAAAAATGGAAATAAAAGGTTGTAATCATTATAATATTTAGATTATAATAATATCAACTTAATGTTTTACAAAAAAAATATTAGTAAAAGTGTTTTAAATTAATTATATCGATTTTGTTAAAATTAACCCTAACATGGGACTAAACCTTAAACTTAAGGTCCCAAATGACCTATAAACTTATACAAAACCCATTGAATGAAAATATATAGGCCATAAAATATTCATTATTCATCTTTTTTGTGATTTAATGACCTTTTTGGGTAAGAACATGTGTACACATAACTTATTGTTAAAAATGCTAAGTGAATCATTTTCCTTCCCTAAAAAAGGCCACCAACTCTACCTATTCCTCACACCTATTAAAACACTTAGTATCATCCATTATCTGAAAAAAATATCATCCCAACATTACTTCACTCTATATTAAAGCCTCGCCTTGGAAATAAATACATCCAAGGAATCCCTTTTGAGAAAATCAAAAGGAGTTCCCCAAATAAGATGTAACCTTCTTTCTCAAGATCTATTATTTTATAATCATTATATAACCACTAATATATTCTTATTATTGGTTCATATAATGAAATAATTATCCTAAATATACTATTATTTTTTAAGGTTTCAACCTGCACTTACATAGACTACTATATAATGGGTAATGAACTTATCATTTATGTGTACGGTGAATTACCACCTCACGAAATGATGTTGTTTGTTTTTTTACTTTACCATAATTAATGGTTATTAATTATGATTGAAACACTATTATATATATTATATATGATAATACTTATTTTTATATTCTTATAATACTCTTTTATAATTCATACCATTATAATTTCTATTTTTTGTAAATAGGATAACATCATTTGTTAAAGTGTGGACTACTACCTCTTCAAAGTGATGTGATATGTTCAAACACTGCATTAAATGTATTAAGGATGTTTTTAAATAAGAAATGTGAAAATACACAACATTTATATGATATTCAGGACATAATTAAACTTTTTAATATATAATTCAACATTTTCTTTAACACTTTTCCACACACACAAAATGTGATAGCGTCGTTCATGGACGTGTGGCCTTTCGCCTCCTTGAAGAGATGCAATTAATTTTATATCACCAGAATTATATATAAAATTATATAAGATTAAATAGTATTTTATACATTATATAATGATAATTATGTAAATATAGATTATTACTTACCATTTTTTCATAATGATCATCAAAAAATGAGAACATCACTCATGAGTACACATGGCCTACCATCTCCGTGAATGTAATGTTTTCTCATTATTATAAACATATTTCATGATTAGTTTAAAAAATTGTAATTTACGTATAAATATGATAATTATTTCATAATTATTATTCTATTAATTTTTATATAATAACCAATAAGACAATATTTGACCTACCAAAGTCATTTTGACACATAAACTGAATATGAACCAAACACCCGATGTAAACCTAATTGTTTATGTAGTTTTATAAAACATTATAATAAGTGAAATAAAAGTAATAATAAACTTGAAAAAGGTTCTCAATAAATTATATAATTAAAATAAGTTTATTATTAAGGATAGTAGAGACACAAGATATGAGTCAGACTCAAGGTAAGGGATTTCATCTCAATCTCCTTTTATTGAGGAATTTCTTGATGATGTGCATAGTTATTATTCTATAAGGTGTATATACAGACCCCTTTACATTATATATCCAAATTTTATCAATTATCATGTTATTTAATGTTGTATTAAAGGTTATACTTTCCTGTATATTATTATTTAAATGCTCAAAGTGGCATGTGACACATTGAATGTTTAAAGATGTGGTCTTATACTTATATAAAATATTCTTAATATTAGTTTAATTATTTATTTATAATAATATAAAAGAAAAATAAGGAAAATTTTATGTTTATTTTGAATTTAATTCAAATCTTTTTCATAATGAATCTTTTTTACATGCTTTATATGGATCATTTTAAAAAAATGATAAAAGGAATGTTCTATTCTTAACATACACAATGATAATAACATTTCCCTATCCATGGATATTATTTAATTTTGTGATTCATTTTCAATATTTCATGTTTTACTAAATGAAAAACTTTATTTTTCTTTTTTTTATTTCTTAATTGATAATATTTTTTTTAAATGGATTTATTATTTCAATATATTGAACTATTTTCTTATGATTACAAATGAAATTTTATGAGTGAAATGTTAAAAATTAAAATATTTTAGGTGGTATGATTATATAATTATACTTGGACATTTGAAAAGAGGTTCTATAATAATATAATGGTTGGGGGATCAATGATAATCAAACTATGGGTGTCTCTATGATATCCTTCCAATGCATTGGGTATGAAGGTTATCTGTATGGATATTCCATTGTAAGAGTGAAATGTATGGAAGTCAACTGTATGGTTATTCTATTTATAAGAGTGAAAAGTATAATGATATTCCAAGTTACCTTTATGTATTTTCTATGCTTTTTAGGGTTTTTATGGTAGTCATTTGATTATAAAAATGGTATGAAATGAGATCATTATCAAAGAAATGTATTTACAGCTTTTTAAGATGTAAAGTATTGCATTATGTTAAAGATTTAAAATTTTAAAAAAAAATAATGGATTAACAGTTTCTATATATTTATATCTCTCATTGAGTTTTTTATGTTTATCCCACATTTTTTAATGTTTTTCATAGGACTTAAGGATGATTAAGGGATTAGTATAATTCATGTTGATAATTGTGAAGTTTTCTCATAAAAGACATCATGTTTTATTTTTTTAAAGGTTTATATGGTGGAAATGAATACTAATTCTAAGAGTCCACTTTATATTTCATGTTTTCATTATGTATGTGTTATTTCATGATTATCTAAAACTATAAACCTAAAAATATCATCAATGTGATATAAAGTAAAATTCATGACCAAACTCAACTTTATGTAATATTTTATGGTTGGGTCCTTATAATTTGTAAAAAAAGGTCAGTTTAGATAATTTTAGATGTTAGGATAGAGTTAATATAACTCTCATGAAATATTTTACTTTAAAGTTATGTTAAAATGATATATAATTTGGATAATACCATGTTGCTTCATTTGAAATATATTTTTTCAGAATGGTTTTCCGTGGAAGAAACAACGAAGATATAATGGGAAGGCACCGAGAGGAAAATAGCCTTTTGAATCAGTGCCCTAAGATAGTCAGAATCAGAAATGAGCTATTAGTTTCAGTGATGGCTCAATTTAAGTAGGATATAAATAGTGTTGGTGTCCTTACAAGAGATAAATTAAATCTACCATATAGGAACAAGAAAATAGTGGAGCATTTTATGTGACAATATCTCCCATAATTCAAAGGATCATATAACCCTTTAATAGATAAAAGATGGATTAAATCCCTTGAAAAGATAATTGATGTCATGGGTTGTTCATATCACTAGAATTAAACTCTTATAATTTATCATTTTGAATATGAATTCGATCAGTGGTGGTAAATGGTTAATAATACTAGGGAGAGTGAACAGATTTATCCCTAGAATAGGATTAATTTAAGAATATTTTATTTGAGAAATATTTTCCTAATACTATTTAACTTGGGATGAAAAATAAATTTTTTGAATTAAGAAAAAAGAAGGAATATTCGGTTTCTACATACAAAGAAAATATCAATTGAATGGAAAGATATATCCTAAATTTTATCCAAGATATTGATATAAAGATAAATCAATTTATTCAGGATCGGAGACAAGATATAGAATGGAATTGTCTTCCCATTAGTTAAAGATCTATAGGAAACCTGTTTGATGTGTCGAGAGGGTATAAATAAAGATTTTAGATGATCATGCGCCCCATTATAATAAGTAAAAGAAGAGTTTTATTCGATGGTAAATGGGAATCCATTCATTAAAGAAGTTTGAAGGTAAGAAAACCAAATTAAAATCTTGTGATAAGTGTGGTAAAAATTCTCCTGTATATTTTCTTTAAATGTTAGGGAAGTGCTCCTAATGTGATAAGATTAGTCATATGGTTCATGACTGCATAGATGTCGATTAAAAGAGAAATGAAAATCCATAAATAAGATTTTTTTTATTTTAAATGTGTTGGGAAATTATGACAGTGTGTGTCCAATGTTGATTACACAGGGTGGAAACTGGGAAGATCGAAAGAACAAGTTTGTAGAAAAAACATTTACTACTACTGCAGTTGATGTTTCTTCATCAAAAGAAATGGTGATATCTCTATGGAGCTCGTTGTTTTTAGAAAATTGATCTGAGATTTGGATACCATTAGCTGAAGGTGAATAAGGATGACATTTAGATGATAGTATTTCAGACGATATATAGGCATTATGAGTTTTTATTTATGCCATTTGGGTTATCTAATGCACCTGTTGTATTTATGAATCTTATGAATAGAGTTTTCCATCAATTTTTGGATCAGTTTATGCCTTTGTTTATAAATTATATTTTGGATTATTCTAAAATATAAAAGGAACATGAAAGAAACATAGGAATTTTTTTTTAAACCTTAAACTAAAAAAGAAAATATATGGAAAGATAAGTAAGAGTGAATGTTTGTTACAAAAAAATCATTCCATGGACATATTGTTTCTAAAAATGATATAACTGTTGACCCTTCTAAAAACATTTGTTGAAGAGTGTCCAAGACTTACCAATATCAATGAGATTCATAGTTTTTATGGATTTAGAGGTTATTATAGAAATATTTTTGAAAACTATACATTATTATCTTGTTCAATAACTATGTTGACATGAAAGGGAGTTAGTTTTATCTAGATAAAAGAATATAATTATTGTTTTCAAGAACTAAAGAGATGACTGGTCAATGATCTTATTTTGGCCTTCCCTTCTATAAATTGTTAATTCGTCATTTATAGATATTCTTTGTTAAAATTATTTGGATGCACCCTGATGTATAATTACAAGGTAATTTCTTATGACTCACATGACTTAAAAACTCATGAGTAAAATTACCCTACATGTGATTTGGAATTACCTTATGTTTTTTATATTTAAAAATATGTAGAAATGATTTTAATGGAGTAAAATGTGAAATATATTCTGATCAAAAAAGTTTTAAGTATATATTCTCTCAGAAATAATTAAACATGAGACAGTGTAGATGGATAAAACAAATCAAGGATTATGAATTCTCGATTCCTTATCATCCTAGAAATCCAAAAAATTGTGTCTGGTGCTTTGATTCAAAAAAATCAATGTGATATTAACCATGATACATTTGGGATGTGACCCTTTGATTAATGATTTGAGGAATTTTGTCCTTGAAGTCTTGGATGCAGGGATATTCTTTATTTTGATTCATGTTTTAGTGTAGTCAACTTTGTAATAATTAATTAAGATGTCTCTGAAGGTGGATCAATAATTAAAAGAAAAGGTAGAATTTGTTAATAATGGTAAGTCTCCTTATTTTAATCTTTATTAAGGATGTATTTTTTGATTTGTTAAAATATTGTGTGTGCCCTGTGTGTATGGTCCTGACTAGGATGCAACTAAATCGGTGCTTTGAGTTAGTGACTCACTAGGCATCAAGCATACCTCTTCGTACTCTAGAGGCTATAAACTAGAATTGATGATGTAAAGGTAGTATAGTGGGGATTTTATACCCTCATATTAGAGTAAGAAGTAGAAAACAACTAAGTATCATACACAGAAAAAAGTAAATAGAGTTTTGAAGTAGTAAACAATGAAAATAGAACAAGTTGTAATAGTAAAATTCTATAAAAAGACCAAATAGCTATCAAATAAAATAAAACACTGGTCACCCACTGGGCTGATCATACAAATACAAGTACAAAAGAAACAGAAAAATAAATAAATGTTAGCATTGACCCATTGCAAACTTCCCCTGCACTTGGAAGCTATTATAATAAGATGGATCTACATTATATATAATAAAGTATCTATGGACTGAAGAGTTATAATGGGTGTTCAAATCGCATTATTCGGTAAAACATGAGGGATGTATGCCAAGGATTTTCAAATGTGATGACTTCTACCCATTTCTTTAGTGATTTGGTCAATTATTATGAGTTTTCCAATTTTAAAATAAGATAGATTCAATTTTTAATATATTTTATATAAAAATAAATGTTATGGGTCAATAGATACTAATTTAATGTATATTTTTTAAATTATATATTTTTATATGATGTATTCTGAATTATATTCCAATTTGTGCTCTATATAACTTATTTAGAAATTAATAATTATTGTTTTGGCATGTTTTTTAATGTTAATTTTTTATTATAAATAAATTTAGAACTATAAGATGAAATAAATATTATTTTTTAGGGATATAAAAAGGAAAAACAAAATTTATGTTAGCCTATGTGATGACCTTTGGATCCCATAAGAGTAGGAAAATATAATTATTTACATTTTTTATTCAATATCATTTTCGAAAAAAAACTATTTTTTTGTAATTTAATTTTATACATGTAAATATCATACTAAAATCACATTTTGATTAATTATTAACTTTTGACATACCAAAAATACATTCTTCTATTTTATTTTTATAATAGATTTTCTCAAGCATGAAAAATAAAAGTAAAGATAAAAATTAAATATATATAATAATATATTATTTTCATAGAGTTCATTTCAAATAGATTTTTGTGTTTTGAAATAAACCTTACAACTATTGTGTTTTTTGGGTCAAAGATGTCCAAAATCTAAACATGAATGTGGCAATAAATTTATAAAAAATAATAATTAATAATAATAGAAAACCCTTTATTATATAACTATTCATAAAATCAACTAAATATCACATATTCCTTATGATTTTCAATGACTATTATTAAATACTATAATGTAAATGTAAAATAAAAATGACCTATATATTTTGAAAGATACAAGATAATTAATAAAAATGAAACCAAATACATAAATACAAATAAAATTAATCATTGGGAAACCAAATCATCAAGATAATACTATATATTTTATCTAAAATAATTGTTTGAAAATTTTAAATAAATTAAAAAAAATACTTTCCAAATCATGACAACATTTTCAGGTCATGGGGATTTAATCTGTTGGGGTCTGTGTTTTCCAAGGAAGTCCTCATTTAACAAATAATATCCATTTTGGTATAAAATTAGTTGACATAATTCCAAAATAAGTAAATAAAAAACTATTTTTGTTACTCTAATCTTATTTTAATAATCCAATAAAAAGAATCATATTTTCTCTAATAATATTCCATAAACCAGAATGAAAAAAAGATATAGAACAAAATTGAACAACATTACATGTCAATGGATAATACATTAATAAATAATTTTAGAATTCTCATCTACATAAATGAATATGATCCAAATAAAGATTCAAATTAAAAAATCAATAACTTTGAGAATTCTATATTATATTTATCCAATATGTATTTCTAGAAATGAAAACATGATTCCAATAAATAAAAAATCATATTATCAAGAACAAATGAAGGAAAAAAAGAATTGTAAAAACCAAGAATAAAAATTCTTATATAGATTAATTAATATTAAATAATTTCAAAATTTATTTGACAATAAATCCAAAGAGTTGACTTTCATCATTATAGGTCAAAGAAAAAAATGTGTAATACTACAAAATGTACACTTTGTTGTCACATGATTTAGCCGATTTGAATATGTTCATGGGGTAGAGTCATCATGAATATTCTATATTATAATAAGAAAGGTTTAAAAAAGAATGAAAGCAATAACACATATAAAAATTGATAATAAATCAACAAAGAAAAAATACGGGACCAAAACACTCCTTACTAGTGTTTGGTATAACATTTTCTAAGCCAAATTGATAAGGGTAGACATAATCATAGTACATTTTGAGTACTCTTGGTTCAAATACCCAACAAAAATACCTATAACCTCCTTTATTGAACCAAGAAGAAAAAATATAGACCATATTCTCTCTTTTCGATATCCTCCAAGTACACTGTTGTTTTACTTAATCATCCACCATAGCCTTCCATCTGTCTAGTCATTGTGTGTGTCTATAGAAACAAGATTTGTATTCCTCTCTACCAAGGTCACGAATGATTGTCTATCCATATCCAATCAGTCTTCTATTATTTACACTCTCAGAAAGAAGAAATCCACATTTGGGATCTCTCCTATCTCATGTCAAACCAAGAAGAATAGTTTTTCCCCACTTCGAACAATATGCCATGAAATAGGAAAAAACTGGGAAAATAATGCCATATCCCCTATTTCAGTGAACCAAGGGGACACTGACAAGATTACTCACCTTCTAGATCTGTTATGAACAAGATCATCCCTCTTATTTTTACAACTATCCCACTTAGTTAAATTGAGTTTCCTAGAACTCCTACTATAACTGGCCAAGAACTGGAAAAATAAGTAGCATACCTCAAATTATATAGGTCAAATAAAATCAAGATGATCCTGTGATTGTGCATAATCATGGACATGCATATAGTGGAAGGGGACCCAGACATAACATCCAAACAAGTTATTAGACAAGCAGCGGATAAAGTTGAAAAAAAATATTCCCATTATTTATCAAATAAAAATAACATATTAAAAATTCATTTTAATTAAAAAATGTAAATATAAATTTATGATTATCCACATTGGAAATTAATATGAAACCATGTGATTATTATACACCGCCTATCAATATTAATTTAAACTTCACATCCTAAATAGGAAACACCTATACGGTATGAACCAAATAGTCCCCCATCATGCATCAATATGAAAAATGTCACAAAAAAATTAATGACAATCAAAAGATGCTAAAAATCATCAAAATTTGAACAATTCTAAACATTAGTAGAACAAATACCTGGATTTATCTAAGTCTCCCTCTATTTTAATAACAATGAGTAAGTCCCTCACTATTATCTAGTGCTTACAATAGAAGGTGGAGTATAACCATACCAATTCTCTAAAATATGGAAAAATAAATCCCAAAAATTTCAAAAAGAATATAATATAGAAATACATTTCAATCATGAAAATTAAAGAATCAAAATAATAAACAAAGAATAATTATGATGTATAAAAACACAAAGGAAATAGTATTTGGAGTTTGTGTCCTAGGACTAACTATTTTTAAATTGATTACATAAATATTCAATTTATTAAATATTAATAAAACATATTTTTACATATTTTTTGTTGTTATACATTACACCAATGTAATAATGTCTAAGAGTATAAGTTTCATTGATGAGTTCATAGTTGTTCCCCGCTATTATGTGAACATTGATGTGATATGATGATATTCAAAAATAGTGTTCTATAGTTGGATAATGTACTATGATGGGACACAGAACATAGACTACCTAGTGTGAGGATTCGTAAGAAAATGAGGCTTCCCCTCATGAAGAACACATTCGGTAATATCCAAGATGGGAGATTATGTGAATAGACCATCCAATAGTAATTATTTATGTTTTGGTGTCATCAAATATTCTTATCTATAAGAATGTGTGATGGTCCTTTGACTTTAATAATATTATTAATCCATGTCAGAACTCATGTACATAGATATATTTCATAAACAATGATGATAATAGTTCATGGAGAAGTTGGATACGTTGGTTGTATCATGAGTGACATTTCATTAATGAATAAGTTGAGGAAGGATTAGTCCCTTCCATCTTTATGTAAGATGATATCTTGCCCCTATGATTGGAATAGAACTATCACATTAATTCCATGGCCATGGTGTAATGACATGTTTATTTCAGATAGTCAATGAAAGACATATCACGCATATAGGTTGGTGACATAGATGTGCAACATACTTGATGATATATTATGAAAAGGGGATTATATTATAGAGTGAGTGTTCAAATGTGGTTATCGAAGATGTTACATTAAGTCCATTATCTTGGGTTCTCAGACCCATTGCTATATTTTAATCTTGGAATTTTGGAAATCCTACATAATGCCAATCAGAATGAATCCTAGAGGGGCACACACTAAGGGTTTTTCTTATCTCCATTAAATTCTATTTGAGTTTAATTAATGGAAAAATATTATTCTCAAGTCTAATGAATAATTTTATTCATGTTATATTGATTTCATAAATTAAATAAATATTTATTCCCTGAAAAGTGAATAAAATATTAATTTTATTTATTGAATATTTAAATAATTATGTATTCACTAGATTGTAAATAAAATACTTATTTATGAATAAAATATTTATTTGGTTGTTCAATGAATGATAGAGGAGTTTGAACTGAACAAGGCTGATTCTGTTGACAAATATTAATTAACAATACTATTATATAATATTAGTTATTGTGCAAGTTGTGTTCACAAAAAATTTACAATTATATAATTATTATTATGCGGTATGGGATTTATTGAAGGTAATAAATGTTATTTAATGGAAATTATGAGATTAAATAATAATTTAACATAAATTTGAACTCTAAAAATAGGTTTATATGTTTATTGTATAGAGAATCCAAAAATTGAGAATAGTGACTTTTTGTTCTCAACAAATTCTCTCTCAACACCTCCTTCTCTCTCCCTATCAAGAACAAGTATTTTAAGAGATATTTCATCAATACCGAAGAACAAGTGATCAATAATGAACAACGCAAGGTGTTTGACTCATTACTTCAGAACCAAGAGATCAAGTGGTGTTTTTAGAGATCATAGGAGCACATGTGGATCACAAGTAGAGGTATTCTATCTTTGGATACTTATATCACAACAAAGGTAACATGAAAGGGTATTTTCAGACAATCAACATTCATCAACAAAAAATGTTCCAAAGCCCAAGTATTTATTTCTTAAAATATTAAATAAATAAAATATAAATATAATGTACAAGAAATTTGTCACGACCCGTCCTCGGGGCCCGTGTCCTGACTACCCCAAGTCCGCCTTCCATAGTCCATGGGATGGCGAGTAGCACCAAAGGCGTAAATCCCGATAACTGGGAAGGAATTGCCTTTATAAAAGTAAACAAAACACCGCAGAGTACAAACGGAAGTAAAACACTAAGTAAAACTGAAACAAGTTGTGCTGAAAGTAAAGTGGCCAGAAATACAAGCCCAACTTTAAAGTACAAGGAAAAAGATAAAACAGTCGAAAGGTGACAAGCAGCTCCTGGATCATCCACCAAGGATCCTACCTGAAGGGTAGGTACAGATAGTGCAGCTCATGGATCATCCACCACGGATCCTACCTGAAGGGTTGGTACAGATAGCCTCCTCAATGTCCTCATCCGTCAACCTCCTCTGGGTACCGACTCGTCGTAAGGTCCACCTCCGGGTGCTGACTCGTTGTGAGGTCCACCACCAGGTGTCGTCCAGTCCTCGTACACTCGATCTCCGTTAGCGTTGTTCGTCGTCTACAACCAACACAATGAGGTGCGGGCATATCCCATATAGGGGTGAGTATAACGATACTCAGTAGGGACCCCAATACCCTCAAGGTCTCTCTAAATCCAACAAGGATAACCACAATTAAGAAACTCAAAAGATAACCCTTACATAGTTATAAGCCCATACTTATACCTAAGTTATCAAGTAACCCATCTCATTCATGAGGGAACACAAAGTTTATGAAATCAACGGATAACCTCTACCCAGTTATATGCCCATACATATACCTAAGTTATCAAGTGACCCATATCAATCATGAGGTAAACACAAAGTTCATAGACTCAGCTCAAACCAGTATTTTTATTATCGAAACCGTAACTGCTGAAGAGCCCCGTCTCTGGAGTGTACAGTGGTCCTGTCACGACTCCGAGGTACTGCTCACTAACCTATGACTGCTAAGGTACTCCTCTTGTCAAGTACTGTGGGCATGCTGCTACAACCAAGCGCTTCCCACCATGGGTCTGCCACTACAACCAAGCGCTCCCCCTCATAGCCTCTAGAGGTACTCCTTCTGTTGAGTACCGCGGGTCTGCCGCTACAACCAAGCACTCCTCTGCCGTGGGTATGCCGCTACAACCAAGCGCTCCCCCTCATAGCCTCCAGAGGTACTCCTTCTGTTGAGTACCGAGGGTCTGCTGCTACAACCAAGCGCTCCTCCGCCGTGGTTCTGCCGCTACAACCAAGCGCTCCCCACTGGGCTATCCGAAACACACCGAGTCGATCGGTCAAGAAGTCGTCAGGTCTCAGCTGGCTACACGGTCTCCATACTCCGCACACTCGTCTCTGTGAGGGTCTACTCCACGAGCTATATATCGATACTCCAAGTATCAAAAATCCACTAAGAATTATCTTAAAGGACCGCCTCATCACAGGGGTCTCAATGCAACAGACGGCGCGTCAATTGGACGCCCGGTCTGTGTGTTACTAGCATTTTCGTCCCTGGGGCCCGGTTGGTCTCGTGTGAGAACCAATCCGGATGTATCTCAACTATACCCCGAACTCTCATAGGGTAAACTCATAGGGACCGTTTCTCCACGTGATCACCAACGCTGCTGACGGTTCGTCAAACGGACATCCAGTCTGAAAGTTATCAGTTTTTCCGTTCCAGGGGCCCGGTTGGATTTCTGGTGCAATCCAACCCGGACACTATCCAACTACATCCAAAACTCAAGCGAAGTATGCCAAAAGTTCCGTCTCATCAAGAGGAAATCAACGAGACATACGGCGCGTCAATCGGATGCCCGATCTGTGAGTTATTGGCTTTTTCGTTCCAGGGGCCCGGTTGGTTTCATGAGCGAACCAATCCGACCGCACTCTGACAGCATCCAAACCTTGAGCTGAGTAATCCAAAAGTTCCTTCTCATTAAGAGGAATCCAACAAAGTCGATGGCACGTCAATCGGACGTCCGGAGTTCAAGATATAAGCGTTTCCGTTCTGAGGGCCCGGTTGGTTTCGTATCCGAACCAACCCGGCCGAACCCAAAGTTCTCCGAAACCTTGAGTGTAATATACCGAAACAACCGTATCTATCCAAGGATCGGTACGTAAATGACGGTGCATCGATAGTAGGTCCATAGCCCAAGATATGGTCAAAAGACCGAAAGTGATCTGAAAAATGGGGGGTCTGGGCCCGGTCTGACCCGGCCCAACCCCCTCTCGGTCGGCCCGAACCGGTTCGATCCGACCCGGGTCCGGGTCTGACCCGGTAGGGCGTGACCCGGCCCGTCCCGGTCCGCCCAAGCCAGCCCGGCTCGGCCGGGTGGCTCTTTGAATCGGCCAGTGAGCCGAGGCTCCGCGGACGCAGCGCGCGCCGCGTCCCCTCCCCCCTGGATCCCACGCGGCCGCGGGATCCATCACCTCACTGTCGCGGCTTCAGCCGCAGCGGTTTCTCCAGGCAGCGCGTCGGGGCGCCACCGCACCCCCGGTGGTGTCTGTGGGCCACCAGAGTTGCTCCGGTGGTCCGTTTTCAATTCTGTCTACGCTGATGCACATCTCGGGTCTCGTTCTTCACTATGGAAACATCAAATCGTCTCTGTGGCCCGTTCCCTCAATACCCGTCGTTCCACACGTAAAAAGAACAAACTGCGGAGTCTTAAGTTTGGCTTTGCGGTCCCAATTACGACCACACTTTCTTTCGGCCTCGACGGCGTGGCGTGACGACGCCGCACATCCTTGCCGCATTTTTTCAGGTTCTCGTGCGGTGTCGTCGCACCATTCCACCATCTTTCGAACCGCAACAACACAACAACAAGGGTGAGGACGGTCGGTCATGTTCGTGCGGTCCTACATCCCCCCGTTAAGATGATAACAAGCGGCCCAAAAATATAAGACGAGGAAGGACAAAGGATGTTTCATGAACAAGAAGCAATAAACCCCTACCTCGAGAGAGATCCGTGGTAGCCGAGCCTCATGGATGACGGTGTCGCAAAAGGGTGGACGTCGGCTCGTTGACGTCGTCGTAAGAAAAGAGATGAATGTGACGATGTCCATTGGCGTTCGTCACTTCCGTAAAGTGCCTTTGATCCCGGCTCGAGCATCGTTCGTTGGATCTAACGCAGGGAAGATGTCGAAGTCAACATGGATCATTGTGTCCGCACCACGCCACTGATCCCTCCTCATTCATCGATATCTCGTCGGAGAAGATGGAACCTCGGTGGTGGTGCAACAATGGAGGAAGGATATGATGTTCTCCAACGGACCCCCCTCTCATTAAAAGGCTCCTCCCTTAATAAAATATTAAACTTGACTAATATTTTCATTAACTCATCCATTTCAAATTCATACACCACCCTCATTAAATTGGAGGATTCAATTATTAATTAAGGTGGTTTCATGAATTAATGGAACAGAAGAATGTGAAGAGGTCCCATAAATGAGGTGAGTTATCAAAATTTAACAAGGGATTTTGAAGAAGGGGGTTTAAGAGAGTTAAGGGAAGATGAAAAGGTGGGGCCTCGTGTGGGCCCCGACTCATCTTAAATCCTCTCAAGGGAAGTTAGAACATCAGTGGGTCCCACCCCAACTCCCTCACATGGGCTAAACCACTTAGAATAGAGAAATTAAGTTGAGACACAAATTAATTTTCACTTAAACCGCTTAGTGAAGAAATAAAAATATAAAATAATTATATTTTTATCCCCCATTTTTTTTACATCAACACCCGAGAAAACGCAACTCCGGAGTAGGTGTTCCTAAGCAAATACCGGCACTGCGGTTTCATTGGTGCCCTCAGATTTCGATTCCGAGCATCGGTTCAATAGTTAGAAAAACCCACTCATTCGTTCACAGAATGTACCTAAGCTAAACTTCCGAAATTGATTCCGGGCACACGAGGCCTTGGAATCAGGCGCTGTCAGAAACTGCATTCTTGGAAAATACCAAAGAAAATTAAGAAAAAATTTACCTTGAATTTTATGGGTCTTTAAAAACGTTTCTCTTAGTTTCGACAAATGATTATTAAAAGAAATTTTAACATATCACCCACATATACATGCTTCCACTATACCAAGAACAAACAACTGGTATCATAGTGTTCATGTTTAAATTTTTAATTATTCATTTTATTAATGATTTATGTGTATTGTGGTGAGATTTTCATTTCATATTATTAATTATTTAATTATATTTGAATTAATATGTTATCGATATATTAATCATGTTCGTTCAGTGGTTCATTTTCTTAAATTCTTAAGAAATAATTAATAATGACTAAAGATTCCATCGAAAAGTGCCAAATCATTGGCCAGTAAAACTGGGTTACACAATGTGTGACCAGATCACACACCATCTACCCATGGGAATTGTATCTATATGTAATGTTCTTTTATTACACACCACGTGTTGACCATGCCAATTTGGCACATGGAATGTGGATATAGGGTGTTTTTTTATCATGTACATGATGTGTAGTCTGACCGAGTTAACATGTTGAAGCCCTAGGTGTGTGACTTGTATATATGGTAACCAAGTTACATAGTAGGTAGTCTCATGAATAGATCATTTTTTCTCCCACTAATGTAGAAAATTAAAACTATATCAAATTTGAAATTCAATTATTAAAAACTTATTTTGTTGATTGTCACAATGTTGTGTGTTTAACAATTTAATAATGCTTTTAAATAATTTTAAATTCTCATTTAATTTATTATAATTAATATGTCATTATTGTTACTACTATTTATTTACATGGAATGCCATTAATGATGGGTATCTCCAAATAAGACCAGATTATCATTAAGATGAAAGTCAATTAATTAGTTAATTTTTTAATTAATTAATTCAAGTGTGTTTATCTTAAATAATAAAAGAAGGAATAAAGAAATGAATACTAGGCATTTACTTTTTCATATTCGTCACATGTATGACCATTAATTAGCTTCACCAATGCCTTTTTAGGTGTTGTTTTATTAATTTAATTTATTGCATTAGTTTTCATTCATTTAATATTAAATTAAATGATGTCATGTGAGTCACCCCTCTCTCCATTATTATATAGCACCTATGTGTCCAAAGATATTTATGTAATCCCATGTAACTAATCATGTTGTTCCCCTCACCTCATGGGAGTAATAAATATTTTTAATTAATGGAGAATCCTCAGGCATGTGTAGGAGGTTTGTGATGAAACAATAATGATGACAAACTAGGTGACACATAGGTGGATAGGTGGAATGTTTTAACTCATGGAATGACTAGAAATATAAGTTATTTCCCCATGGAAAAAGGTTGATTTAATGCCCGCTAACTAAATTAACCATTAACTAAAGCTAATGAATGGGTCATTTCATTAATTAATTATTATTTTTTCTTTTAAATTACTTATTTTATGGATTCAATACTATGATCACATGAATAATTTTATTAATGTTTAAATATAGAAAATTAAATAAATTAATTGTGTGTAAATATTTTATACAACATGGTTAATTAATTAGGTAACATCCACTCTAATTTTAAAAAGATGTGTACTGGATAAAAAAGATAATATTTATGCATAATCATACTTCATAACTTTTACTGATGATTTTAGTAGAAATTAATATGTCTACCTAATGAGGTATAAGTTGGATTCTTCTAGAAAACTCATGGAATATATGAATGAAGTTAAAAATAAGCTTGTTAAGAAGATTAAGAAACTTTTCTCAGACCATGGTGGATAATAACTTAATCAATACTTCATTTATTATCTATGGGAGTTATGTATTTTATCTCAACATACTCCTCCTTATACGCCTTAGTTTAATAGTGTAAGTGAAAGGGGGTATCACACCTTATTTGACATGGTTAGATCAACGACGAGTCATGAAAGTTTTCAATATCCTTTTGGGGATATGTGTAACAAACAAAAACATAGGTACTAAACGGAATTCTAACTAAAGTAATAGATGGTATACCATACCAAGTATGGAGAGGAAAGAAACCCGTGTTTTCATACTTACATGTGTGGGGTTGTCAAAAATTTGTTAAGTTCAATTCTCATAACAAGCTTGCACCTTAAGACACAAATCGTATCTTTATAGTATATCCCAAAAAAACAAATATATACTACCTATACAATACTTTAGGAAAAAAGGTTGTGGTTGAAAGACATCCAACATTTATTGAGGAGGATCTTATCTCTAAAAGATATGGTGGGAGTGATATATACTTTGAAGAAGTCCAGGCTCAAGATACACAAGATTTGACACAAGATCAAATTCTTTAAAGCCCTATAGAATAATAAATTGTTCTAGAGACACAATTACTAAGTAAAATTACTAGAGAGGTTTAAAAACCATAATGGTATAGTTTTTTAGTAACTAAGGATGGTGACTCACTATTAGTTGATAATAATGATCATCTAACCTACAAGGAATATATTTTTCCAAGTGGAAAGAAGTCATGGATTCTTAAATGGATTTCATGTACCAAAAGAAATTAAATATTTCTATATAAACTATAGTAGATGTTAATTCCATTGGTTTAAAAATGTTATTCAAGAATAAAATGGATATGGATGGAAAATTTAGTACTTATAAGGTGTAACTAGTTGCAAAAGTTTTTAAAAAACATCAAGGAATTTACTATGAAGAAACCATTTCACCAGTTTAAATACTAAAATCCATCATAATTATAATTTCCATTGTATCTTTACGTGATTATAATATTTGGAAAATGGTTTTGAAAAACAGACCTCCTTAATATGAACCTTCTAGAAGATGTCTAAATGACACAACCTGGTAATTTTGGGACTCCCAAGGATTCCATCAAGGTATGGAATTTGAAAAGATATGTTTACGGATTAAGTTAAGCATCCAGATCATGGAAAATTAATTTTGATGAGTCCATAACATAATTTACTTTCAAAAAGAATGAATATAATCCATGTGTCTATAAAAATTTTAGTAGGAGTGTTGAAATTTTCTTAATAGTATATCATGAAGACATATTACTCATTGGAAATGAAATATCATTCTTTAATCAATTAAGTCTTGGTTGAATAAATCCACCTCTATAAAGGACTTGGGCGATGCATCAAATGTTTTGAGGATCAAGATCCATTGTGATATAACCAAGAGGTTGCTCGGCCTAAGTCAAAGTACATGCATTGACAAGATATTGAATAGATTCAGTACAGAACAATCCAAGAGGGGATTGTTTCGAGCATCACATGGCATTCATATTTCTCAGAAAATGTTTCTTCAAACACATGATGAAAGAAAAAAAATTATAAGGATTTAATATGCAACAATGATTCAGTTAGTCATGTATGTTGTGCTATGTACTAGAAAAGATATTGGCTACATGTTAATTGTGGTCGTAAGATATCAACCTAATCCAGATGACCTACATTGGATGACCATCAAGACTATCATTAAGTATCTGAGGCATATTAAGGATATGTTCCTAGTTTATGGAGGATATGAGAAACCAGTCATTTGAAGATATAAAGATTCTAGTTTCCAAACTGATCAAGATGAAATAAAGTCACAAATGGGATACATATTCACTTTGAATGGAGGTATTGTGATCTGGAAGATCTCAAAGAAGGTTGTGGTTGCATATTCTATAGTAGATTATGAGTATATTGCAAGTTTTGAGGAAGATAAAGAATCAGTATTGATGTGAAACTTAATCCAAGATCTTTATGTGGTACCTAATAGTAAATATCCTATCATGCTCTATTTTCATAATATTACAGCAGCTTCTCTTGCCAAATTTGTCAAGGTCAAATCAGAGAAAAAACAATGACTTCATAAGTATCACCTCTTGAGAAATATTTTCTAGAGAGGTGAAGTTGTAGTGATCTGTATTTTTATGGAAAAAATTTGGTGGACCCCTTGACTAAATAATTGAATCAGTAGAAACATGACTATCATGTTAGGTCTAGCAGACTGTGGGTCATATGCAGTTGTATCTAATCAATGTGGGAGTTTTTTAGAGTTTCTATCCTTAGACCAACTGTTTTTACTTTTATTACATAAATATTTGATGTATTGAATATTAATAAAAATTATTATTACATTTTTTTGTTCTATATGACTCTAATGTAATAATTTCCCAGAGTATACATTGCATTGATAAGGTCATACTAATTCCCCATTGTGATAACATCCTTGATGTGATATGGAGATATTCTCAAATAATTTTCTTTGGTTGGATAACATACTCTGATGGGACATGTAGTACATAAACTTTAAGGCGGTAGTACTCATAAGTAGATGAGGCTTCTCCTCATGAATTTCTCACTTGGTAATCTCCATGATAGGATATTATGAGAACATACCCACCAGTATAAATTACACATGTTTTTGTGTAATACAATATTCATATCTATGAGCATGTGTGATTTTCTTTATCCTTTATGAATATTATTAATTCCTGTTACAACTTTATTACTTTGATGTATTTCATTAACCATGACGATAATAGTTCATCGAGAAGTTGGATATATTGGGTGTGTCAGGAGTGACATGTCATTAATGAATAAGTTTAGGAAGTATTTGTCCCTTACTTATTTACGAAAGCTGATATCTGAGCCCTTTGATTAGAATAGAACCATCTCATTAAATTCCATGAACATGGTGTAATGAATTTTTTATTCTAGATATTCAATGAAAGACATATTGAGTATATAAGATGGTGACACCGATGTGGAACCTATTAGATGAGATATTGTAAAAAAGGGGTTATATTACACAGTGAGCATTCTTATGTGGTTGTCGATATTATGACATTAAGTTATTTCTCTTGGGTTCCTTGACCCATTTCTAGATAGTAATCCTGGACTTTAGGCAAGCCCCCATAATTCCAATAGGATGGAATCTTAGATAGTCACATATTAATTGTTTATGTTGATCTCGATTAAAGTCTATTGAATTTTAATTAATGGAATAAATAATATTCTAAATTCTAAGGAATAACGTTGTTCATGTTATATTGATCGCATAAATTAAATAAATATTTATTCACGAGCATGTGAATAAAATATTTATTATATTTATTGATATTTTAATAAATATTTATTTTTGATATTATGAATAAAATATTTATTTATGAATAAAATATTTATTTAGTTGTATAATAAATGATAGAGGAGTTTGAATGGACCAAGATAAAGTATGTTGAAAAATATTTATTAGCAAGACCATTATATAATATTTATTATTGTGCAAGTTGGTGCACTCCACAAATAATAATTATTTATAATTATTATTATGCAGCATGGGATTTATTGAAGGTAATAAATGTTATTTAATGGATGTTATGAAATTAAGTTATATTTTAACTTAAATACCATTACTAAAAATAAGTGGTTATTTATATTGTGTAGAGAATCCAAAAATAAAGAATAGAGAGTTGTTGTGCATAACAAATTCTTTCTCAACTCCTCCTTCTCTCGCCCTATCAAGAATGGGTAGTTTGAGAGATATTTATTCAAGACTGAAGAAAAAATGATCAAAAACAAACAACGCATGACATTCAACTCACGACACTAGAACCTATAGATTGAGTAGTGTTTCTCATAGATCATAAGAAAACATGTGGATTAGCACTAGAGGAATTTTATCAATGGATCCTCATAGTGAAATGAAGGTAATCCTAAAGGGTCTTTTCAGATGATCAACATTCATCAATGAAGAAATTTCCTAAGCCAATGTATTTATTTCTTCAAATATTAAATAAAATAATTATAAATTTGATGTGTCAGATCATCTCTCTTAGTATTGAGCAATTTTTATTAGAAAAAAATTTATTTATCTCCCACATTTGCACGCTTTCGATGTGCATGAAAACAACAATTGTCTGCACTTGAACCTAGAACACCAAGGATGAGACACCTAAACCATAATCCAGAATGAAGAAACTCCCCATGATGAGACACTACACAAAGATAAAACCTATTATGAGATATTTCTATATAGGAAAAAATTAATCCTTAAAGAGGTTGTGGAATCTCCACATAGTGAGATTAGTTTTCCTAATCTAAGAGAACAAGAGGGCTTCCTCAGCCACTAGGTACCATTATAAATCACATGCAATGGGAATAATATATGTTATGAGATACTCTAGATATCAAAGAGAATAAAGATAAAAACTAAGAATTCACATTCCACTCAATCTTCCTAGAAACATAAGGAACCAAATTTGCATGAAACCTATTTCAAGCCACTAATGGGTTAAATCAGAAAGGCCAAAAGAGATTTTTGATCAACCCAGCATCAACACTATTGCAACACCCAATAATACAAAAACCCCATCACCACTCGCAATAGAAAATAAAAAAGAGGCACCACACCCATCCAGATCATAGAACAATAGAATTTAGTAGAGATAAATATGATCCCACACACTTAAGGCTAAAAGGAATAACAATAGAGACAAAACAACTAGAAAGACTCTTCCACACACACCACTACTAATTATGACACTCTCACCAAGACCAAACTCACATAAACCCTTTCCTATCCACAAAACAAGTGGTAAATATATATACCAAAAACCAAGAGTCATCTTTAGGGATTTTATAGGCAACGATAATAGAGAAACAATAGGGAAATACTCCCAGTATAATATAAAAAATTACAACCAAAGAGAATAACTTTCCAAAATGAATGAAAACAATAAAATAACTCTGCAACAAAAAAACATTTACATAATTTTTTAATGAAACAAATAAACAATTCTAAATTATGAAATCACAAAATTTTGCTCAATTAGGATCTGATACCAAAATGTTTGGGTTGTTCTGAGTAAGATCATCCTTAATTAATATCCAAGATCTGTTGGGTATAAAATTGGTTCGCGTAATCCAAAAATATGTAATTGAAAAAATATATTTATTATTGGGATATTATAAACATAATAAAAAAAATAAACATAGTTATTTTAAAAAAAATCTGTGATCCTTAATGTAAAAATGATATACAACACCATTAAATAGAATCACATGTCAATGGTTAAATCATGAGAAATAATTTCTTGAACTCCTATGCTCATAATAGGATTTTTTTCAACATGATGACAAAAATAAAAATCATAATCCACAACTATGAGAAAATAATTTCTAATTTAACCCAAATGTATTTAAAAAACTAACACACGTTTTCCAAATCATAATGTATAAAATTAGTAGCAACTAATGAAGGAAACTTCATGTAAAGACAAAACCAAGGATAAAAATTCTTATATATCATATTAATAATTAAATAATATTAAAACATATTTATCAATAAATCAAGAACCAGTGATGTTCTATATAATAGGTTGAAGAAAAAAATGTATAAATCCTTAAATGGGAAATTTTTATATAACATTCTTTTCCAATTGGTATACGTGCACATGGAAGATCCATCAAGAGTTTTCTACTATAAAGTATTAATGGTTTACATGAAGTAGTAAATCAACATCACATAAAATGATTCATAATAAATTGATAATGAAATAAGAATGGACCACCCCTCTCCTCTGTAGGGTATTTTGTATCAACGTTTTTCTATCATATATGATATTTCTAGAGATTGACATAGTCAAGTCTAAGTCCTCTAGCTCTGGATTCCTAAGGAATGGCTCTAAGAAAACCTCCCTAAAACCAGTAATTTCAACCATATACACTCTTATCTCTTATTATTGTCATACAAATATTCCATTACAATCCTAGATCATCTGCCTCTGCCTTCCTAGTACACCGCTACTATTAGATTCTGCACAAACCAGACTTGTCTCCCTCTAGGGCCATGGTCGATCAATTTTTGATCTCCAAATCCAATCTATCCAATATTAAATTCCTTCAAGAGAATATGAAAACTACCTTTGGGGTATATCCTATCTCACATCGAATGAGGAGAAAATTTTGTGGTGCCACTCCAATGTCTCCACCAAGAAACTGGCCAAAATGAGGAAAAGTTCTCCATCTCTACTCTTTTGGTGGACTAGGGGAAGCAACAGAATGTAATATCCTTTCATATTTTTGGAGAACCAGATATTTCTACCTCTTATTGTTGTTTTATCTCAGTGAAATTGAGCCTCCCACCACCAATACTTGAGCTATAACCAACTGAGCGATGGAAAAAAGAAGCATTGTACATGAAATTGACGAGGCTGATAGAAACTAAGAAGAGTAGGTGGACATTCATAATATGAGAAATGTGTACAGTGGAAGGTAACCTAAACATAACTTCCTAACAACTCAGCAAATAATTAGTGGATAAGTATTGTCACACATATGTAAATAATCCCAGAATTTATTAAATAAAAAAACATATTAAAAAATTCCATTAAATTAAAAAAAAAAAATAAATTTCACAAACCTTAACATGTAGATGATGGGGATATAGAATTTGGAGGGGTAAATTAAATGAAATTGAATTGGGATCATTATAGTCATATTTTATATTTGGGTAATCATTTTCTCTAATAAATCTCCCATAAATCTTACTCTATGTGATTTTTTTTAGGTTTCAAAACAATCCATGAATCATTTTGATCGTTTTTACACTGTTTATTCTAATAGTAGTATCTTAAAATTCAGTTACATGAATATAAGAGGTGTGTTGGGGGAAAGAGTAATGATTTTAATTGATTTCCTGGGATTCCTTTAATGCATTAAATTTAATTCCATAATTTAGGCCTTGATGAGTTACCTTGATTTCTAGGTGAAGGGTTCTTCTATTACATCACGACTATTATGAAAATCAATGCTCACTTCATCATCCATCCTTCTGAAAATCTATATTGTTTTCCAGAATGGGTTCTAAAATAGAATTGTTGGGGCTTCCTATTCATTCCCATTGAAATGTTAATTTGACTGGAAGGAGGAAATAGAAAAGGTGAAATCTTCTATGTCCATCAGTTCCAAGGGTTTTATTATTATTCTCTTTCTACAAATTTTTTCTCTAATACCAATGAATAAAAAACCAATTTCTAATAAATAGAGTTCTGAAAATAAATTCCCAATATACCAATCGGCATAGGGGGTGGGGTTCATAGAAGAATGAGCATCTTTTGAGAGAACACATTATGAAAATATTCATTATCAAATTCACTAAATATAAAAATGACTTCTGTAGAAATACACATAAGAATTCGCTTTCTAAAAAAAGATCCTTCTTATGAAAAATATTCAAGAAGTCACTTTTTCTAAAAATTGTCGATCGTCCAGTTTTTTCAAAAAAAATAGTTTTCTTTATTTTTATTTTTTGATTTGTTTATATATATCCATGTATATAAAAAATAAATAAAATAATTAATTATTATTTAACTGTTTTTAAATAATGTGATGGATAATGTAATTAATAATAAAAAAATACGATTATTTATAATTTCTAATAGGGAATATAAATAATATAAAAATTTTGTACAATTGGATATTAAAAAATTGTAATAATTAATAATATCATGAATATTAATTACTTTATTATTATATTAAAAATAAAAAAAAATTACATTAATTATAAAATATAAAATATTATAAATATTATAAATATTATTATTAAATATAATAGATACTTTTTTATTTATTAAGATATTTTTTATTTATTTTAATTGAAAAATAAATTACAATATTATTAGCATTAAATTTTTTTAATATTAAATAATAATTCTTCACATATAATAATTTCAATAAAATTATTTTTAAAATTAAAACCATTATTATTTATATTATAATTTAGTATTATTAAAAACCTAAATAATTAGATTATATGAAATATTTAAAAATAGTGATTATTTTTTATTATTAAAATATTAAATATATTTCTATTTTGGTTATTATAAATGTATAATAATTGTATTATAAATTTTCAATAATAACATTTTTATAAAAAATTATATTTCCTCTATTAAAAATTTAATTTATATTATATTAATAACAAATTTATTAGTAACATTATGAATAAAATTACTTACATAATTGTTCATAATTATTATTGAGACTCTTTTAAATATTTCAAAATAAAATTATCATTTATAAAAATGAAATTCATAATATTTAACAACAATGTCATAATTATTATTTATTAGTTAATACTTTTTTCAGTCCCTTTATTTTTAATTAATCTTTATTTGAAGTGTCAATGTTTTATATTTCATATGTAGTTTACTTATACTATAATTCAAGTGAATCAATTTTTTGTATTGTAAATGTAATGTTTCTAATCGATAATGTTTGTGTCAGGTAAATTATTTTTCATTTTTTTATTTATTATATTTTTCTAATTATTAACTATTTCATATATGTTTAATCTATGTTTTTAGTTTTATTTTTACTTGTTTTATAGTTGAATTTTCATAGGCTTCCAAAATCACCTACTTGAAATGTAATAATGTTTCAAGTAGGTGAATTTAGAAGCTTATAAAATATAAACTATAAGAGCAATCTATGTGAAAATTAAAAAATAATTATACATATAACTAATAAAAACTAAAAACTATCATAAAATTTTTTGACAAAAAATAATTTCATGGGTACACAATAATATTGTTTAAAAACACAACCTTTGTATTTATAAATTGTTTTTATAGCATACTTTTTTGTGAAAATTAAAATCATTTATTTATTATTTTCCAAAATTCATTTTATTTTCAATTAATTTTTATTTTCATAGTTAATGTTTAAATTTTCATATATATTTTATTTATATTATATTTTATGAGAAATTTTTTATAAAGTGTAAATATTATGTTTTTAATAAATAATATTTGTGTCATGTAAATTTCTTTTGGTATTTTATATTTGTTAAGTATTTTTTATTTTCAACTATTTATTATATGTTTAATCCATTTGTATTGAATCATTTAAATTTTTATTATAGTTTATATTTTTATAGGCTTCCAAAGTCACCGACATGAAATGTAATAAAGAGTTTTTAGAAAATTGTGGTCTTTAAAAATGTGTGTCACAGTAGTCGAGATATCCAAATGAGCTCAGATAGATATGAAATCATTAGACAACAACCATAAATGTTTTTTTATTTTAATAACATGTGGTGCATCAAATAGAGGAGGAATTTTCATATGATTATCAAAAACATAGTTTTGGTAATTTAAAATGCTATAATGTACATTTGATGGTTAAAACCATGGAAAAAATCTCTAATTGACATCAAATTATATAAAATCTCTTTTATAGTTATTTTTGACATTTTGATCAATTAGAGTGTTAATATGGTGTTCGATGTGCTCTAAATGAATAAATAAGTAGTTTTTAGTAATTGATAGTTTTTTAAAATTTGAACCATAAAGGGGGTATGAATAAATGAGTTCATATTTTAAGTAAATCATAGGAAAAAAAATTAAGATTTATTGATGAATTTTATGAGCCTACTTCACATCAAGTAGAGGTTTCATTTTCTCAAGATAACCGAAAATTTACTTTTCCTAATTTAAATTTCTAAAATGTATGTTTGACTATTAAAACCATATAATATAATATCCAATTTACATTAAAACTTATAAAATCTATATTATAATTATTCTTGTTTTGTGTGATCATACGACCCATCAATCTGATGAGGGATGTGATCCCATGGACTAAATGAGGAGTTATTAGAAAATGGATGTCTTTAAAAATGGGTTCCAGTATGGTTGATCTATCCAAACGATATAAAATTGTTTTTAGATCTCTTTTAAACTCACATAGTTTTATTTTTTAATTATATTAACTCATGATACATCAAACTAAGTTGTTGTTTGATTGAGAAGACTAAAATGCATTTTCAATAATTTAGAACTCTAAAATTGTCATTTTACAATTAAAAGCACATAAAAAGACATCCAAATGATGTTAAATATTATAAAATATTTATTAGAATTATTTTTAAAGTGTTAAAGTAGATGATCTATCAATCCTACATGAAATGTGCTTGAAATGACTAAATAAGTTGTTTCTAGAAAATTAAAGTCTTTAAAAATTAGTGCCACTGAGGAAGAGCTGGCCAAATGAGCTCATATTTCTATAAAATCATAGAACAAAAATATTATATTGATTATAGAGTTTTATTAATAAAAAATATTTCAATCCATGGTGTATTTTTTCTAAGATGACTGAAAATGGAGTTTCAGTAATTTAAACCCCCAAAAAATGCCTTTAATTGTTAAAGCCATAGAAAATGATCTCCAATTGAAGTGAAATATTATGGAAAATGTTTTAGAATTAGTTTTTATGTGTGAGTGTATATGGATTTTCAACCCGATGTGTGATGATCTCAAGCAGACTAAATTAAGAGTGCTTAGAAAATGATGATCTTTAAAAACATGTGCCATAGAGGGTCAGCTAACCAAATGAGCTTGGATTGATGTGAAATCACACTAAAACAACTATATATTGATTTTTTTAATTATAGAAACATGATTATACACTGAAAGAGGATAATATTCATTATTTATATTTAAATATTAAAGTGTTTCAAAGTCCATAAACATCAGTTTTAGTGCATTTTATAATTTGAGATCAATTTCTCATCACATGTGCAATTAATGTTTAAAGTGAAAATTTGGTCCCAATAAATTATGTTCTTGTGGAATTAATTTTATTTATTATTTGAATTTTTTATTTTGGGATGTGACTAATCACTTTTATTTTAACATTTTTTCTTTTATGATCTATGAATGAATCCCAAGGGAAGATAGATATTTTTAGAAATGAATACAGAAATTTTCTGGACAAATAATAATGGGCCAAAGGCCCAGCAAAAAAAAGTTGGGCCCATAATACAAACCCAATAAATATCAAATTTTAACTGTATAAATATAAAATAATTGGGATAATTTAATTAAACTTTGGATGGAGAAAATTCTTAAATTTTCATGATGATACAAGTAGTCAAATATTAAGATTAAATGTATGGCCATATCTGAATGCCCATAATATTATCCGACCATTTCAAGCATAACATCCAAACGCCTAAAACAATTGTCATGAAATTTTTAAATTTCATATAGGATAACTAGAATAATATATTTCTATTATATGACCATAAATTATTCTCCTATATATAATTACTTATTTTCATGCCAAGGGGGGATGAATCTGGTCCTATTTTGTGGTCAACTTTGTAACATAAAATTTATTTTATTCACACCCACCTTTTGAATCTCCTAATTAATGGGGACGGAATTTATTGTTGTGTGGGTATACCTAATGCTCCTAATATTCATATATAATAAGATTGTGGTGTATTGAATTAGCATCCAATTTTTTTCTTTCAATTATAATTTCTCATTTCCATTTTTAATTGCATCACCAATTTTTCTCATGTATGTTTTCCGTTCACCATCATTTGTTAATAAATTTATTCTTCATATTATTTTATTTTTATTAATTTCAATATCAAATTGATACTATTGAATCAAATTGTTAACTTTTTCACACCAATCATTGTTAATTTATTCACACAATGGGGGAGTGACCATTATTTCATTATTTTTCTTCTTTAAATCCATCCTTATGAGTATAATACCCACTTTCATTCATATTATAGAATCAATGGATGGATAACCCTATAATGGGTTGATATATTGTAGTTTCAAGGGGATGTATTGGATGATATTTATCATTTAATAATTCTTAATCAATTATTTTATTTGAGTTCTTCATTTATTGATTTTCTTTCTTCCTCTTCCTTATTGAATTTTATAGCCACACTTTTTGTGTGATAATAATATCCTTTTCCTTAGAGTGATAATTAAGATGATCCTATAAGTATATAGGTGATTACAATATGTTTGTTATGGTATTGAACCAAAAATTTATTTGTTTTTATTGATTTCATTAAATGAATTATTCTCAAGTTAATGAAATTGAAATAATTGAAAATTGAATTCAACCAATCCACACCAAGCGACTACCTAGGATCAACTCATTCTTTTAAATTGAATTCAATTAAATCATAAATAATATTTAATAATAAAATCAATTTGAACCAAATTTTTCCACTTAATATCAAAATAACCTCCATAGAATGTGTGATTCTTTAGGTTACTTATTTGGTCTTTACGGATTTGATAACCCATGTAGTGCTAAAAGCAACCACTTACACCGTAAAACTTGGGTAAATTTTGGCACAAAACAAATTTGGTGCCATTTTTAGGGACCCAAGTAAGTACCTTATACATTATCAATTTCTCACCCTAAATTATCTATTCTCACCATAGTTTCTAATTTTTTCCCTTTCTATTTTTGTGTGTTATAAAAACATCAAATCCAAATTTCTATCTACTCCAATGGAGTTTCTTCAAATGTACCCCAACATAAACTCGGGATTAAATCAATATTGGATATCAATATTGAAAATCAACTCTCATTGGTAGTTTCTTTGACCAAATCTTGAAGGAATACACCACACCTGATGATACTTATAATCTTATGGATGATGAATGATCAAAGGATATATTTACATCCCTCTGAAAAATGGTTAATGAGATCAATCATAATGAAGTACATGATGTACAAAATCTTATCCAACCCAATCTCTAAAAACACCTTGAAAAATTGTGAAAACAAATGGGTAAAATGAATTCAAAAGTTTCATATTTGATATTAGAACTACAGAGCATAGAAATAATTACATAACCCATTCCCACTTAGGTTGTCCCTTCATCATCATTGATATAATAATATTATTACACAAAAACTATCATGAAAAAAATAAAATATGTGACTATTTCCATGAGTGTTAAATATAATTATTGAATTGAATAGTTAATTCCAAAACCATCATAGGCTTCCAAATCAAAAGAAAATATTGAAGGATAAAATTTATAATCTAAGAAATCAATGCTATAAAATGAACTGGATTTGTTAATAAATTTTTAAATTCAACCTGAGGAACCATAGGGAATTGTTGATGGGTGTTTAAATCCTGATGAAATTTATTTTTTGAATTTATATGAGGAAAAATTTTATACATGTATTGAATCTCTTTTATATGGCTCCATTGATGATTTTTCAAAAACACTAATCACAAAACCATTAAGTGAAAAGGAAATCTAAGAGTTCATACCCATTCTTAGAACTCATCTAGGAAATTTTGGTGGTCAAAACATTAATTAAAATGGAACGAATTTTGTTAAGAAATTTTAAAAAATCAAATTTATTTCTATTCAAGTTCCCCAACTTTTTTTTTGAATGTGTTAGGCAACCCCATATTGAATTCAATGTCAATGAATCCTCTTTCAAGCCTTCAGTCATGGGGGATAATCGAAAACATTTTTTCATCATTTCACCTCTTCTGAATCTACTAAAGGGAAAATTTTCATCAATATATCATGAAAGATTAGGAAATAAATTGGATGGATACATTTCAATATTCATGGGACTATCTCATTCACTAGGACCTTTATTATTTTTCATGAATTAATTTTAAAACATTACATACAACCACAAGGGATAATAAATCTTAATCTAGTTGATGTGGAGAAAATTGGGGTCTTGAGAATGTTTAATGTTGGTAGCAAATAAGTTGGGGGGTCCAGGTTGAGCTAATGACTTTAAATTAAGCACTTTCCAGGAGGCAACCCGTCTTCTAAATTTTTTTCGTTAATGGAACCCAATCAAGTTTTCCAATGTGATCTAATGGATCTTGTTTGAAATTTAACTTCTTAATAATTTTAATACTTCTAAATAAATACCTTTCAATATAATGTTCAAACCCAATAATCAACAATCCTCGAGGATTTTACATGTGAAATGAATCCAAAGTGATTTATTTCCTATTAAAGAATCATCAATATTAAACCATGTGATTTAATTCCATGATTTCATTTCAAATCACCTACCCCCCCCCCCCCCATTATTTCTTTCCAATTATAATATATCTCTTATATTCTCTTCCAAAACAGAGGGAAGTTTCATTCTTTGTTAGGGGAGTGAAAATCATGGATTTAAAAAATCATTTTATGATAAAATTAAATTCAATGAAAAAGAAATTAATTCATTATCCATTAACTCTATAATTTACATTATGAAATCAAAAAACTAAATTTTAAATTTTTTTTAATTCCGTGATAGGTATTTTAATGTATGTTTAAGTACATGAGGATAGTTTTTGGAAAGAGTAGTTGTCTGATGTGATTTTTTGATGTTTAAATCTTTATCCTTTTAATAAAAATTTCACAATGAATGTTCATTGGATCTTGGGTGTAAATTTTAATTTTCGGGAACCATTTATCATATCATGGGGTTTGGTGTCACTTTTAAATTAATTTGAGTATCCAATAAAAAAATGAAAAAAAATAAAAAAAAATCATAGAGAAATGTTTTTTCCAAATGTGTAGTGTTTGGCACATGAGGATCATGACTCCATAGTTTTTTTAACCAAGATTTTAGACTAGAAACTCTATTTTAGTGCATGGAATTGACAAAAATGTGTGGCATTCGACACTTGGGGATCGTGACTCTATAGTTTTCTTTAATATATTTTGTTTATTAATCTCTATTGTGGTTCAAAAAAATAAACAAATAATTTAAAAAAATGTAAAAATAAAAGAAATTGGATACCCGTAGTAAGGTTTAATGTGATTCCCACCTAGAGCTTCCTTTTCCCCTTTGAACAAGAAAATGAGCCTCATGTCTTTTTTGATGCACAGCACATCATTATGCTTAATTGAAATTTGATGAAAAGTGATGTTGAATTTGAATAAAGGAATGGGATTGGGATTGGGATATTCTTATAAACCTAGCTTGAGGGAAAAAAAATTTATTTCTTCCATGATTTTTCATCATGATATATTTTTGTGAGAATTGTATGTTAACATGTTTTGGAAAAGGGAATTCAATTTCATATTTTTGAGATACTTTTTTTCGGGACTAGAAAAACTCATGTTGGGGTGTGATTAGTTATTAACAATGGATAATATTCACTATTAAAATTTTAATATTAAAGTGTTTCAAAGTCCATAAAAATAATTTTTAGTTTATTTTATAATTTTAAATCAATTTCTCATCTCATGTCCAATTAATGTTTAAAGTGAACATTTGGGCCCAATCAATTATATGCTTGTGGAATTAATATTTTTAACTATTTGAATATGATATTTCTTGATATTATTGATAAATTTTATATTAATATTTTTTCTTTTATTATCGATGAATGAAACCCAAGGTGATATATATATTTTTGGAAATGGATGGGGGAATTTTCTTGACAATGCATAATGGGCCTAAGGCCCATCAAACAAAAGTGGGGACCAGAATCTAAGCCCAATAAAGCTCAAATATAAAATTTAGAACTATAAAATTATGGGGATAATTTCATGAAACTATTTCCAAAGACAATTCTGATGATTTCATGATGATCTAGGAAGTCAAATATGAATATTAAATGTATGGTCATATCTGCACGCGCATAAAGATAGTCCACCATTTCGGGCATAACATCCAAACAGCTAAACCAATTGTCATGAAATTTTGAAATATAATAGAGTAAACTAGGATGACTATATTTCTATTTTATTACCATCAATTATTCTCCCATATTTAGTGACTTATTTTCATGCCAAGAGGGGGGACGAATATTGTCCTATTTTTGTGGTCAACTTTGAAACATCAAATTTATTTTATTCTCACCCACCTTTTGACTCTACTAATTAATTGGGAGGGAATTTATTTTTGGGGGTATACCTAAGGATCATAATATTCCTATATAAGGAGATGGTGGTGAAGGTAATTATCATCCAATGCTTTTCTTTCAATTGTAATTTCCCACTTTTATTTTGTAATCACATCGTCAATTTACCTCATGTATGTTTTTCATTAACCATCATTTATTAAAAAGGTATTCTTAATATTCTATTATTTTTATTTTTTTCAATATCATGTTGATACCGTTGAATCAAGGTGTGATCTTTTTCACACTAATCCTTGTGAATTATTCACACAACAATAGAGTGATCAGTATTTCATTATTTTTCTTCCTTAATTCCACACTCATGAGTCTACTACCATCTTCCATTAATATAATAGAATCAATGGGGGGATAAAAATCTAATTGGTTGATCAAAGGAAGTATCAATGGGATGTATTGGATGTTATTTATCATTTAATAATTCTTAATCAATTGTTTTATTTGACTTCTTTATTTAGTTATTTTCCTTCTTCCTCGTTCTTATTGAATTTTATCACCACAATTTTTGTGGGATAATTATATCATTTAACTAGGAGTTATCATTAAGATGATAATTAAAGTGTATATATGATTTTCATATTTTTGTGATGGTTTTAAACCATTAATTTATTAGGTTATATTTATTTCATTGAATGAATTCTTCTCGAGTTAATGAAATTGAAATAATTGAAAAAGGAATTCATCCAATCCACCACAAGTGATACCAAGGATAAACTTGTTATTTTAATTTAATTCACTTAATTGATAAATAATCTTTAATAATAAAATCAATTTGAACCATATTTTTCCACTTAATATCCAAATTCCCTCCATAGAATGTGTGTTTATTTTGGTTACTTCTTTGGTCTTTGAGGATTTGATAACCAATGTTGTGTTCTAGGGGACCACTTACAACATAAAACTTAGGTAAATTTGGGAACAACCAGAAATAATGATGCATAAATCAAATGTGTTGTTTTCCTATTATGACTAAAAATATTGTTTTAGAAATTTAAAATTCTAAATCGTGTGTTTGAATGTTTAAATAATAGAAAATTTTCTCCAATTAACATAAAATATTATGATAGTTGTCCTAGAATATTTTTGATATGTTTGGGTAGATGGAACATAAATTAGATGTGCGATGTATTAAAGAGGAGCAAACTAGAAGTTCATAAAAAAAATTGGTCCTTAAAACATGCTTAACAGTGGGTGATCTGATCAAATGAGATCATATTACTGTGAAATCAAGCGACATCATTTGTGGATTGATTTTTTAATTATAGGAACTGATAGCATGTCAAACCTACATGTTGTTTTCCTAATATTACTAAAAATATAGTTTTAGTAATTTAAAATGTTAAAATGTCTATTTTAATATTAAAACCCTATAGAATGATCTCCAATTGACATGAAATCAGGTGATAGTTGTATTTAAATTATTTATGATGTGTGTGAGTGTATAACATGTCAATCCAACTTGTGATGTGATCTAACTAACTAAACAAGGACTTTTTAGAAAATTAAATTATTTAAAAATGTTTTCTATTGAGGGAGAGCTATCCAAATGAGATCTTATTGATGTGAAATCACAAGAAAATAATTCTAGATTGATTTTTTAATTTTATTAATTATTGTTTCGACAAACTGAGGCGTTTTTCCCAAGATGATCGAAAAATTAGATCTAATAATTTAAAATACTAAAATTTGATTCTTATAGTTATAAAAATAGTAAATAAAATCCATAATTAATGAGAAATTTTATGATAGCTCTTTTAGAATTACATTTGAAATGTAGAAGTTGACATCGCGTTAATCTGATGTGAGATGTACTCGAACGGACTAAATAAATAGTTTTTAGAAAATAAATTTCTTGAAAAATGTGATCCTTAGAGGTCCAGTTGGAAAAATGAGATCATATTACTATGAAATCATATGAAAACAACAATATATTAATTTCAGACTTATTAGAACCCACAGTGAATCAAACTGATCTGTCATTTTCTCAAGACAACCAAAAAAATAGATTTTTTATTTTAAAATGCTTTAATGTGTGTTTGAATGTTAAAACCACATAAAATTATTTCCAATTGATGTAAAATATTATTATATTTGTATTATAATTATTTTTCATTTGTGTGAGAAGGCATCATGTCAATATTAAAGGTGATGTGATTGAAAAAACAAAATTCATAGAAAATGATAGTCAATAGATTCATTTTTTAAACAATATATAACACCAATAATTATTAAATAATATATATTATTATTCATAATAAATATTTTTAGGTTAATGAAATCTAAATATAATACATCATTACTAGATATGAGTAAGTAATTTTCCTCTAGTCTAAAACCTCATCTCTCTAATAGTATGCTCATATCGAGTAGTCCACATGGCAGTTTTTGGAGTTTACTCAGCTACATGTCTAGGTGTGATATAATCAGCTACATTTATAGGTGTGATGTCAAAATATGTGGGTCTAGTGGCATATCATGAAACTATCTCCCATCCACTCAAGTTATTTATATGAAATTTTAGGTAGTTTGATCCATGAAAGGGAAAAAACTAAGTTTAATCCCCCTACTAGTGCCCCAATCCATGGAATGTGGCACTACAAGAGCTAAATATTACATAGGGGTTTCAATAAAAAACTCAGTGGTGTAACTAGTTCCCCTCTCCAAATAAGGGTATATGGGGAATGTATTGAATGATTACATGTATGATGAAGAATGAAAAATTAGTGATTGTGTAGTGGTGATGGACTCTAAAGAAGGGTGCATATTCAATGTCTCAGATGGAGCCATGAATGATGAATAAGGTCTAGTTTGTGGTTGTGTAGTGGTATCTAGATTTGTTTAATTAGTGGAATGACACGAATGAAATTTGATTGAAGGTAAATTCTCATAGATACATGATAGACTAAGAAAGGTATTATGTGGAATGGTTTAACTATATGGACCACACTCTAACAATAGAGTGATACTCTCAGCACTGTGCAGTGCACCTGTCATCGAATCATGAGCTGAACTCAACTCATCAATACTGAATACATCTCATCTCTTGGGTGTGATTATATCATGGAATCGATTGATCCCATCACCATGAACAAAAAACATTAAACAAAAAAATAACAAATTAATAATAAAGAATCAATAAGTGAGATAAAATTAAATTTCCAAGGTATAATATGTGTCACACCCCTACCACAGATACTCCCTTATTTTATACTTTTCTCGATGTTGGTTCTTTTGGTTGAGGTTTGGGTTGAGTTACCAACAATTTGGGGTTTTGGGTTTTATTTTATACCTATGATTAGTAATTCTTGTTGGGATTGAGATAAAGTTTCATGTTGTGGAGTTTGTGACACCCACAATGTCACTACTTTGGGTTTAAAACATTCAGGGATCATTGGGTGAACTTCTCTAGTGTTTGGGGTGTAATTTGGGGGGTTTTGGACAAATTTTTGGGTCACCCAGTTTGATCATAGCCTGTCCAAACCGTGTAACCTAACCATGAAAAGTTATAGAAGTTTCTAGTAGCCCTCACATGGTTTGCACACGGTTTGACAGACCGTGCAGCCACTTGCGATCTTTATAACTTTTGACGTGGAGCTCCGATTTGGAAGATTCTACCTCCAAAATTAAGCCATGTCTATTGGGAATAGACCATAGGAGCATCCCCCTCCTTAATACTTCTATTTGAAGATATTTTGGGTCGATTTATCAAGAAATTATTGTGATTCTTCATGTTTCCTTCATCAAATCTCATCTCCTTCTCTTTCCCTCTTTGTCCTTGGGTTTTAATTTAGGGTTTTCTTACATGGATGAACCATAATGTCCAGGGTTTATGTTTGGTTCGTTTTTCTTTGGATCTAGGGTGTTTGAATGTTTTATGGGCCTTATATCTCTCCTCCCTTGAAGTTCCATCGTATCTTTACATTGTTGAGGTAAGCATTTCCAATTTTTTCCTTTCTGGAACACTCCACGATCACTTGTGTGTTTTCATTTTATTTTTAAATGTTTTTTTAACCCCTAATATATCTATGGATTTATTAAAATGATGATTTCGTGTTGTTAGAATTTACTAAATAGAAGTTTTCAAAGGGATTTGTGTGAAATACCTAGGTTTATTTCACCTAGGGTTACTGTTTAAAATATCCTCATTATTTAAATTTAAATTGGCGGTTTTTATGAAATGTTTAGCCTTGATTATGGTGGGGTGGTGTTTTATTATTTGTGGTCTGGATTTGGTGTGTATGGTATAGTAATGATTTATCTTGTTAAATGTGATAAAATGTTGTAAAAGGGGTTTTATGGTTACAATGGGATTGTTTTATGTTATTTAAATAATGTGGATGGTTGGATGCGGTTGTAAAAAAATGGTGGGTTGTTTTGGAAATGTTTTTTGGGTATTCTATGAAATACTAATTTCCTAAATGTGGTTTAAAATGGAATCCCATGGGGGTATGCCCATTCATCTTTTGGTGGGTGTGTTTTGGAAAATGTTTGGCTTGAGGGATTGTTTGGCATTGCACATTTTAAGATGGTTTTAGAAAAGGTTTGTAAATGTTTTGATAAATGTATTTGGGTTTTTAATCATAAAGGCTCATTTGGAATGTTATTAGAGTTTCATGTTTTTCCTAAAATGTGGAAAGGCTTGTTTATCAAACCCTTGGGGAAGTTGTGTTCCTCATTGTTTTAGAAGTGATTCAAAATATTTTTGGTGTACATGAGTTTTCAAGAATGGGTTTTTGATGTGAAAGAAGTGTCTTATGAAATGATATGCTTAGTTTGGTTGATATAATGTGTATGTGGTAACATGTTATGTGTTAAATTTGATTGAGAACAAAAAGGGAATCTCGGGTATCTAGGTGGAGGGACTTGTACTAGTATGCTAGTGATCCGGTGGGGTTTGTCCCTTGTTTCACATAGAAAGTTCGGCAATAAAAAAACTAACTAAACAATTATGATGATGATGATGATGATGGGGACCACTAAGTTATGGGTGTTCCCTACTAGTGGCTCATGCACGAGAACAGATATTGTTACGGTTACTCTAACACCAAGATACGAGGTACTTGGGGCCCACAGCTAGCTAGTGCCTTGGGGTGTTCCTGTGACTAGTGCTCAATGATTATATTACACCTCCCATCATCATATGGTAGGTTGCGTTGGTGATTTTAAATTTATGTTCATTGTCTTTAAATTGGAATTATTTGAAAAAAAATTCCCTTTAAATTTGTTCCATTGAAAATTTTTACTAGTATTTTTTGGGTTCGGTTTTTGTTATAAAATGATAGTTTTCTGGAAAATGGATGGTGACATGCATTGACCTTTGAAACGGTAAAGTTTTGGTTTTTTAATAAAATTTTCAAAATCTATTTTGATAATCATATTTCAAACTAGTGTTAATATACTATTTTGGGAAATGAAATACTAGGAATCTGTGTTTATTGCCTATTGAGTTGTTAACTCACACCCTACCTATACCACTCGGTGTCGGTAGACCCAAGCTATTTTGCAAGTTTAGGTTTTGGTCAGGTTTTTCTGTTTTGAGTTATCTCTTGGAGTAGTGTGGTATTATGGTTGGAGGTGACCAAGAGGTCACATAGATTTCGTGTTAGTAGTAGGTTGTTTTATTTTTATTATAGCTTCTGGTTCTTTTGGTGCTAGTTTTATACAGTTGTATATGTATTGGACTATATTTTTCATTTATTGAGATTCAGTTGTGGTTATCTCTGCTACGTTTTCAATGTTTTATATTTTGATCCTATTTATTATTGGGTCAAATCATTCCCTCTTGTTAAATTTAGATTCCCAACACTTGTTGCCATCCTAAGGGGATTGGGAACACTCCTCGAGACTTTTTGCAGACCGGGTCGGGTGATTGGTACAGGGTCGACCCGGTCTAGTTCGTGATAATATGACTCTCCAAGACGAGTGTTAAATCATTTGTTAACTCATATATATCAGTGCATGTACTTAGTGTGGGGTCCATGATGAAGACGTTCTCCAGAATATCATGTGACATAATAATGTTCACATGAATCCCACATGAATATATATAGGTAATGTATAATATGATAATCTTGATCCTTTTTTCCTTTAAGTCAAATTGCAAGAAACATTACAATCAACCAATGTGGCACCATAATAGGTTTTCATTATTAGAATTATCTCATGAACCTATCATATTGGTTCCACTCAAAAATAAGAAAATGGATCAAAGGAATCACATCAATAAAATGATTCATAACCATATTACAAAAATTTAGCAGATTTCCTAGAATCTCACCTAAACATGGCATCGAATTAATCTACATAGAGAAATAAATATGATCAATTACTAAACATAGTAAAAAGATTATGTCAACAATGATTCATGAATACCTCAGCAATGGAAAAACATTCAAACATATAATAGTAATATGAAGTGTACTATGCAGTTCTATATAAATATGTCTTTGAGTAGCTCCAGCTATGAATTTCCAGTAATGAAATTTCATATATTATATAAATAGCATAAGATATTAGATGAAAAGTATGTATTAAATATTTTAAGTACCTACAAGTAAATGGGAACACGTGTAATGCATCTAAGGTAAATTAAAGAAAACCCAAGGTACATGTGTAGGGAGTCATATCCATGCCCACATCTATAGTAACAAACAATAACAACCTCTCTTGATTTCCACCATGCATGATTACCTACATAGCTCTCCATATAAATGTGGAAGACATAATGAACCAAAACTATAACACCCATCACGCTCCAAATATGAAAGTATATGTAGGTGCATCAGATGAATATATGATCTAGAATGATCTAAAATAATGTTCCACCAATCAATTTCAAAAATATGTGCACTTACATATCTCTATAGTGTCACCTTATCCACATCTGGATCAATGGAGATGAAATGAGTGTACATCCAAGTAATCCATAACCTACCTTCTCTAAGGGTCTGTAGTGTGTCTGGTAATGGTATGTCCAAATATCTATGTAAAATATAATCCCTTCTAGATAACATCAAAACTATACCAACATATCCATTCAGAAGAATACCCAATAATATATATACATCCTATAATGTAAACATCATCTCCCATTAAGGCATATGAAATGTATGCATCTTTTTCCTCCATCTCTCAACCAAATCAGAAATGAGTAAACCATCATGCATATATACCTACACATGCTCAACCCCTAGAATAAGGAGTGACACAAATAAGGTATGATGGGCTCTGGTGGGCTATTATGGTTAAATTGATGGGCCATATGAACATTTAGTATCTTCTCTTCACCATTATCTAATAAGTATTGTGATTTGTGCTCACTCTGTGTGGTGAAAAGAGATGGATCCTGAGGGCCTAGATATAGCTGTGTGGAATCCATCAGTGTAAATAGATAATGATATGATAAACATATATACTTCTAGGTTTCACCAAATAAATATATAACCATCAGATATTAAATATATTTTTTGATAGTAATTCCTTTAACAAAAATGATATATTAACAAATTAATTGAAATGAACTAATTTTTTATTTGAATGTAATAATATATTAATATATATACATATGTTTATTTTATACAATACATTAATATATATATTTAATACAATGTACTAATATATATATATATATATATATTATAACACATTAGCATATTAGATATATATTATTTAAAATTTTCTTTCAATCCTTTTGGTTGTTAAATTAATACATAATACTTTATTAATATATTTATATATTTATATATTAATATATATATTTATATAATACAATACAAAAAATATTAATCACAAAAATCACTAATTCATTTAGTAATATATTTTACACAATTAAATAATATATATAGCACAAAATATTAAAAACCAATATAATTAAATTAAAATTAAAATTTTATTTTCTTTTTAAAATATTTTAAATTATTATTGATTACCGAATCAAATTATTTTATCTAATTTTTTTATCAGTTTTAATTAATTACAAAACATTTTTTTACAAAACTTTCGATATTAACATACTAATTAATATATATTTTTCACAATGAAAATGTTAATTATTTACAAAATTAATAATTAATTAAAAAATAATAATATATTTAATGTAATTCAACCAAATGTGTGTGTGTATGTGTGTCAATTATAATACATTAATATATTAACTTTATATTATTCAATTACTATTTTCAATTTTGTTGTTCATTAAAAAACAATGTAATTAAATATTAATATAATAATATATTAATATATTAATGAATATATATATTACACTACAATAAAATATTAATTAAAAAATACCTAATTAATTTACTAATACATTTTATATAATTAAATAATACTTATATATATATATAAATAATAATTGAAAATAAATTAGATATAGAAAAAAAATTGAGATTGTTTATAAAATATTAAAATAAAATGAATGAAAATTTTATTCTAAAAAAGCATAATAAAATATTAAAAAATTAATTGTGTTTTATCATTTATAATTTAAAAAATTCATAACACAATATTTATTAAAAATATATATATGGAAAGCATTGTATAAATCATTTACAATGAAAAAAAGAACACATATGTTACGTCACTAAAAAATGCATCATACATGATATATTAAAAAAAGGCATAAAACCTTTTTTTATAATTAAAAATAATAATACAAAACATGTGATATAATAAAAAATTCATAAAATAATTTTTTTGTTATAAAAATATATAGGTAAAATTATATATTTAAAAATAATAATAATAAAGTATGTTTTAAAAAATATTAGTATTTTCAAAAGGCAATATAATGACATAAAAATCATAATAATAATGATTTTTGGAAAAATACATATTCATTGTGAGTTATTTTATTTTAAAAACCAAAATATATATCCTATATGTTCATTTATGTTTTAAATTCTAATTAAAATATTAGAACTAATGATAAAAATGTGAATGATATTATATCCATTTCTAATAGCCATTAATATTTTTAATTAATATAAATAATAACATCAAACAATAACATAGGACAATATATGATAGAAAATAAAATTCAAAAAATCCAATATTCAAATAAAAATTTATTATAACTCAAAAAAATGAATAAAACACTATATAAAATTTAAAATATAATTTTGGATAAACTAGATTTTACTTTCACTGAGTGGGGATTTCAATTTTCAGATTTTGGATCTTGATTCAGCCAAATATAAAGTATTTTCAGATTCTAGGTTGACCGGATCAATGGCCATATGGGTATCCAACCCATATCGACTAAGGAAAGGGTCTATGGAGAGGTACGGTGGGTTGTGTGGGGAGGGATGCCTGGGTCTGTGAGTTCTACAGGAGGGATGGAAGAATCTATAGGGATGGATAGTGGCACTTTGTCGAGGGAATTATAGGTCTATGACATGAGGCTTAGCATGATATATAGATAAGGATGACCTCATTGTGTCAATACATTATTAGGGCAAATGAATTAGTCACTTTATGTGAAGGCATCTTCTACAAAAATCTTCCAAACAAGACTCTTTCAAAGAAATACCCTTCTGTATTTAAGGATATTTGGAAAGCACTTTTATAATTAGCGTCTTCTAAATAAAACCCAAATAGAAGTATCATTCATTAATATGGCCTTTTATTTGGAAATATTTGAAAAAATATCTTAAATATATGGGTAATTAGTTTGAACCAAACCTTGTTTTCCAATTTTGTTTTACTATTTTTATTATATATGGAAATTAATCTTCTCTAACCATTCAAAGGTTTATAACTAACACCGTGAAAATTATCTAAAATCAGTATGTTATTGGAAGAAACCTGGGGCATTAAAGTTAGGAGATTGACTTCTATTTCTAGTGATAGAGGAGTATTGTTTATTAAGAAATATCATATGAGAGGGAGCCTGTAAATACATGAACCCAGTTTTTGAGAGGTCACGCCTTAATCCATTACATTGGAATGATTACAAGAATGGAATATCTTGATGTAATGAATTGTTTATTAGTATTATAAAACTAGATACATACATAAGTTCAACATTACAACTCAAAATGAAATACAATATAGAAATTCCTTTGACAACATTAATAACTCATAAGTTATCCCTACATGCCATTCATAATATACCTCTAAATGTCCTGGGAAAATGAAACATAAGAAAGGAGTGATCTCAAATTATCATTAAGGGTAAGAAATACAATAGATGATATCATAAATATAAACATTGGGCATGGTGAATAACTAAAAAACACATAAAACATCAAAAATAAACATGAACACATTATGGAAGGAATAAGAAATGAATAAATAATTCCATAATAAATCATAATAATGAGTATTATTCTAGTCAAATAACCACATGAAATTTTAATTACTAGTTTCATATTGAGGTAAGGCATACTGTCGTACTTCATGACCATACAGTCAAGGCCTCATGCCAAGACCATAAATAACAATTTTCTAGGGCCTTGTTCCAAAATCGTAGTTTGTCTCATGAGACCTACCGATGCATAGAGGCGATATAATGGGACTCACCCATCACTTACTAAGTCCAATTCATTCCTCATATTAATGGGGATAAATATAAACAACATATATATTCATTTTGAAACTAACATATGAAATGTAAATAACATTCCACAAACATTAAGCATAAACACTAACCATTCAGAGTAAATTAGTGAATGGTTTTAAGATTAAACATCCACAGTAAAACTAATCATAAAACATTAAATTAAATATTTTATATGATATCATAAAATATTAATCCCAATAATACATAAGATTCAAAAAGAGTGTTGGAATAGATGAAGATACTCTTATAAAATAATTGAGTAATTCTTAAGATAAATATTCTTTTAATTTGAAAATAAGAGTTATTTTGGAAAAATATTTGTATATAACAAGAATTTAAGTAAAATAGTATTTGGAAAATTAAAATGAGTGGTTTTATAAAGATAATGGTTTCTAAAAATATATTATAGAGTGCCCTTTAAAATAGGTAAGAATTTGAGAAATTCCCTTGAATTAGGCTTGTATTTCAGGAATAATTTTTGAAAGATCCTATCAAAACATATAAATCCCCATGAATTAAAGTAATATAATGGTTTTAAAACATATATATAACATTCACACGAAATTTATGAGTATTAAATATGAATATATAAGAACTTAATTGAGATAAGTAGAGAATAAGACTAACCCAGATGAAAATTGAGGTTCGTGTAGAAAACCCTTACCTTAAGTTTGATTGTGTTCTTCACTTGATCTTAGTGTCATATATAACCAAATTAAATTCATTAATTAATATTTAAAGAACCTTTTATTTATTTAATTTATTTATTATATCACTATTAAGTTCATTCATGGCCTTCTTGATGGGTTTAAGAGGTTCAATTTTATTGTTTGGGAGTGTTTTCTTCTTTGGTATTGATGACTGATTTATTTATATACATGTAAGGATAAACATGTAATTAGGGAATGTTTGTACAAAATAGAAGTTATATTTTATTTTTTAACATATATAACATTAAATGGTTATAAAATTCCTTTGTTTATTGGGATTAAATATTAATCATTATATAAACTTTAATGATAATTGTCTGGGTTAATTGGCGGTTTTTATCACAATGAACTCATTTTGATTTATAAATTAATAATTTTGTGTAAAAAAATTCCATAAGATTATGTAAGTTATAATACATATATTATATCATGTTTAAACCATTAAAATTTTTTCATAACTAGAATTAAATATGGTAATCGAAATTGAAAACCCGTCATCCTTGAATGTGATAAATTAACACATCTCAGATGGTGTTTTCATTTCTTGTATAAAAGAAAGGGAAAGGAGATATGATGATGAATTATTATATTATCACAATAAAATTATTTTACATGTATGGTATTGAAGTTATCGTAACATTTTTATAGAAATAGGTGAGGAATTAAAAATAAAAGAAAGGAACTCGAAATAAAAGAAAATTTGAGAAATCACTTACGAAAATTCGGCAGCCTAACAGCATCACGTAAAAATTCATAAAATATTTTCATGAGAGAAAAAGCAGTATCTCATAATTCTTACATAATATAGATATTAAGGGTGATCTTTAATGACATATCCCAATATAATCCAATTAAAATTAAAAGAGAATAACATAAAAAGAGTGCTTGAAAAAGAGATGGGTGGTAGATTCGCTTATCTTGTAGAGTAACTCCTAAAACATGAAGGTTGGGACCATGTGGGCTTGGTGAAACATTGGGAGGACTTCTAGTGAGGTAAAACTACCAGATCTTCGAGGATTATGTATTTTGAATAAAATAAATTTAAGGAATGAGTGGGTATTTATAGTAAAGAGAGGGAGTTTTTTATTAATTTCAAAGGACACCTCAGTAGTGGTATTTGCAAAACAATGGGCTTGACCATGGTATTTCCCAAAGGTATTTGCCACTTGGTACACCTAATATCATATTTTAATGTAAAAAAATCTACTAGAATCTTATATTAATTATTACATCATTATGATATCAGTAATCATAATAAAAACTCAAAACTCTATTTTTACTATTCATGAAAAACTAAAATATTTTTTAGAATTATCATAAATTTAGTGTAACCTAATATCGACATTTTTAATTCAAAAATTAATTCCATTTTTTGAAAATAATTTTATAAATACGATTAATTTAATTTTTATATAAAATAATAATTTATTCAAAAAATAACAATTGTAAAACTATAATTCATTTTATATCACCTTGAAAAAATATTCAAGATCTAATTATCATATAAACATAAGACAATAAAATAATAATTTGATTTAATATTTATAAGAGTCATATTACTATTCATAAGGGTATGTTACTATTCATCAAAAATTAAGTTTTTCTTAACTGACTCTGAATATCGTACTGAACGCAACCGTGTATGTCAGTTTTTTGAAATTCAAATCACAGTGGTGGGAAAATTACGTTTACTGGATAGGTTATAACAAATTTGTGTTTTGTGGAGACTCAGTGTTTTATGAATTCAATATTAAATTTATTTATTAAACCTTGGGGTGTTACATTCTTCCCCTCCCCCCACAGAAATTTCAACCTCGAAATTACCAGAATGTTATCTCATAAAAATATTTGGGTAGTTCTTTATCATAAGCTCCTCTTGCTCCTATGTTGCTTCCTCAATTCTATAATTTTTTCAAAGAACCTTTACGATTCATGTCTTCTGATTCTTCAACACTTGTTCCTTAGTGTCAATAATCTTGATAGGCTCTTCATAGTAAGATAAGTTAGGTTCCAGTTCTATACCATCAGAAGTGAGGACATGTGTTGGGTCTGGGATGTACTTTCTTAATAATGGGACATAGAACACATTGTGTACATTAGAAAGGCTAGGAGATATTTCCAAACAATAATCTAGAGCTCTAAATATTTATATAATTTCAAAAGGGACAATGTACCTAATTATTAGTTTCCCATTCTTCCCAAATCTTATAACACCCTTAGATGGTGATACTTTTTAGAAAACATGACCTCCCACTTGAAATTCTATATCCTTCTTTTGATTATCAGCATATCTCTTTCATCTGGTTTGAGATTCTTTGATATGGTTTTGAATATTATTTACCTTAATTATTTATTCCTCTACAGGCTTTGGACCCACATGCTTCCTTTCACCGACTTCATCCCAACATGTTGGTGTAAGACATCTTTTTCTATAAAATGCTTCATATGATGCCATTTGAATGATTGAATGGAAACAGTTATTATAGTATAACTCCACCAAAGGTAAATAATGATCCCACATACCTTGAAAATAAATTTAAAATTGCCTCAAAATTTCTTTTAGATTTTGGATCGTCCATTCTGATGGCCATTCAGATTGAGGGTGACAAGAAGTACACAATTGAAGCTCAATATCCAAGGCTTTCTAAATACTTTACCATAATTTTGATGTACATAGTGGATCATGATCAGACACTATTATAAAAGGTTCTCCATGAAGTCTTACAACTTCATTGATATAGATTCATGCAAGTTTCTCTAGTGGAAAATCTTCCCTTATAGAAATGAAATGTTCATATTTCATAAGTCAATCCATAATTACCAATATTACATCATTATTTCTTGGATATTTGGGAAATCCAGTGAAAAAATTCATGGTTATGTCATTCCATTTTCTTGTAGGAATAGGTAGAGGTTGTGTGACTCCTCGAGGATGTTCTCTTTCAGCCTTCACCTATTAACAGACTAATCATTTTGATACATTATTAGCAATTTCCCACTTCATGTTGTACCACATGAAATTTTCCTTCAAATATCTCTATATTTAGTACTACCAGGGAGTATGTAGAAATTATAACTTTCTAAATCATCCAATAACTCCCTTTTCATATCGAATATAGAGGGAAAACGTAGCCTCTTCCCAAATTTCATATTCCCATCTTCATATACGAAGTCTTGCAACTTCCCATCTTTCAGAAAATCAATTTTATTTTGATGGTTCCCATCATCAGGTTAATAGATTTTAATCTTTTATAATAAACATTTTTGGGAAACTAATTGATGAAGTAATTATGTTTCACCTTATTTGATAATTCCCATGTCTATCCTTACTAGATCCATAAATACAGGATCCCATTCAATCCTCATTTTGTTTAAAACTTACAACTAGAAAATGGAGCTACTGCCACAGATCTATAGCCACGGTTTTAAAACCATGGATATAGGTGGTTATAGCCACAGTTCTGTGGCCTATAGCCATGGTTTTGTAGCCTATGGCCATGGTTTTAAAAACCATGTCCATAGGCTAATTTGTTTCATTTTGTTATGGCCAGAGTTCTTCAAAACCGTGGCGATAGGATTCCCACGCTTCCACGGGAAAAAAATTCCCACCAAAAATTTAGCGGGAATCCCTATTGACATGGTTTTGAGTCTATTACAATGGTTTTTATTAATATATATATCATAATATATATATATATACCCAAATTTTGGCATGTTGTAGTGGTAATTGCGTTGTACTGCATAGTGGAGGTGTAGGGATCAAAACCTGTTGGGGACATTTATAATTTTGGCTATTGCCATGGTTTTCCAAGGCTATTTCCACGGTTAAAACTGTGGACATTGTTCAAGAACCACAGTTTCAAATTTTTAGGCATATTTCCATGGTTTTCAAAATCATGGCAATAGGTCGGGACCTACTTCCACGGTGATAGTGGCCACGATTGGGAAAACTGTTGCTGTAGACTTTGGCCACAGTTTTGGGGCCTATTACCACGGTTTTGAACCATGGTAGTATCCCTTTTTTCATTTGTGAATCTATCATCCTTCCTTCTCAAAGCATCTTCTACCTTATTTTCCTTTTTTGAGTGGTAGTGTATGAAACAAACATAATCCTTGAGTATCTCAATCCATCACCTTTTCTTCGTGTTTAGTTCAATCTGTGAGAAGATATATTTAAGACTCTTTTGATCCATAAATATCTCACATATTTGACCATAGAGATAGTCACTCCATATTTTAATATTAAATATCACATCAGCTAACTCAATATCATGAGTATGATATTTTTTTTCTTCAATTTTTAACTACCTTAATGCATAGGCAATAACTCTATTATTCTTCTTAAGGACACAACCAATTCCTTTCTTTGATGCATCATTGTAGATCACCAACCCATCATTCTCTAATGGTAGAGTTGGGATCGGAGCATTCACTAATATAGTCTTTAATTCTTCGAAACATTCCTCAAATTCTTTCATCCATACAAACATAACCCCTTTATGTGTAATCTTGGTCATTAGGTTGGATAAACAGGAAAATTTCTAAAAGAAATTCCAATAATAACATGTTAAACCAAATAAAACTATGTACCTCAGTTATATTCATTGGTGTAGGCCATTCTTGAACAACCTTTTTCTTCGTAGGATTAACAGATATCCCATCCTTATAAACAATATGGCCAAGAAAAGAAACTGATTGAAGCCAAAATTCACACTTTCTAAACTTCCCATATAATTCATTTCTTCTAAGAGTCTTCATAATAGTGCTCAAGTGAATTTCATGATCTTTATAGATTTTAGAGTATACCATTATATCATCAATAAATACCACCACAATGTTATCAATATATTCCTTGAAAACTCTATTCATTTTATCCATGAAAACATAGGGTGCATTAGTCAGTACAAAAGGTATTATTGTAAACTCATAATACCCATACCCTGTTCAAAATGATGTCTTTGGAATATCTTCATTCCTCACATGAAACTGATGATATTCAGGTCGAAGGTAAATATTTGAAAAATATTGGGCTCCATGAATTTCATCAAATAAATAATCAATGCGAGGTAGGGGATACTTTTTCATTATTGTTATAGCATTGATCTCTCTGTAGTCAATGCACAACCTCATAGATCCATCATTCTTCTTAATGAAAAGAACATGGGCTCCCCATAGAGAGACACTAGGGAGAATAAATTATTTATCACTCAGTTACTCTAGTTGTTTCTTCAGTTCTACTAATTCCAAAGTGTCCTTTCTATAATTATTCTTTGATATATGCCTTGAATAGGGAATTAGATCAATAGAGAACTCAACTTCCTTCTCTGGAGGATTTCCAGGTAAATCCCCAAGAAAAACATCAATATATTTTCTCACAATAGGTACATACTCTATTTGAATATTCATTTTCTCACTCATAGATATTTATTTCTCATCCTCCCTAATAATTTCATTTAATAGAGCTATTAGGGATAGATCTAGATGAGAATCATATGGTGATGTTTAATCACTAAAGATAAGGGATTCCACATTATCCTCAGCAATTTTAACATCCTTCTTCTTGAAATATATTTTCGAATCATAATTTTAAATCCAACTCATACCAAGGATTATATCATATTAAATCATGGGTATGATGATAAAATCGGAAGATAAAGAATGTTCATATGCCATAATGGGGACTGTCGAAAATATATTTGTTGCAATAATACTTCCCTTAAGAGTTTTGAATGACAACTCCCTTATTAAATCAAATTTTAAATATCTAATTTTCTTAGAAATTTGGGAAGATATAAAATAATGTGATGATATATAATCAAATAAATAATTGGATATGTTTGAGGAAACAATTAAAGTACCTTCCACCACATCATTAGGGACTTCAATATCAATAGTTGTGATCACATAATCTTGTTCTTGCTCCATTGGAATTATTTGGATAATTTTTCCATGACACCTAAGAAAATCATTTTCATAGTTTCTCCTCTCCCTTTAATTGTATAATTGAACATTTTTAGCTTCTTTCAACCCCTTACAATATCGCTATAGGTGTACTTTTTCTCCACACTTGTAACAAACACCCATACCCTTCAAGAAAGTATTAGTGTGTCTCTTCCCACAATCATCACAGGTTGTAATTTCAACTCTTCCCTTATTTATCATTTCCTTATTTCCATTTCAAAAGTTTTCAGCAGCCCTCTTCTTCTCTTGATTCCCCTTAAAATCATAAACTTATATAATTATCTTTCCATATTCATTGGACATGATACTATATCTTCATATGATGAGAAACTTTGGCAGACTTAGACCTTAGAAAGAATGGTTTTAAGCCATCAAATAATTGATAAATCTTGATCCAAGGATTACATATGTAGTTTGTGACAATTCTTTATAACCTTGTGAAGTTAGATTCATACTTTGAAACATTCCCATCCTCTTTATGCCTCATATTCAAAAATTTCATTTCCATATCTTCTCACTATTCATGATGGAAGTATTTTTCTAATAATATTTCTTTAAAATACCTTCATTAAATTTCTATTATTTCTTCCTCCTTTGTGTTTTCAATTAAAGACTTCCACTAATCCGCATATCTTGATAGATGATAAATTTTCATGAAAACCTTCTCTCTTTCATTACATCCCAAAGCAAGAAATGTATTCTCTGATGAAATTATCCATTGCTCCACTAAGAATGGATGTGTAGTCCCATTTAATGATAGGGGATTTTGTCATATAAAGTAGTATAACAAAGATCCTCCACGTTGTGGATCGGTATGCTTTATACGGGTAAGGTTATTGTTCATAACCCGAGTCAGTTGTCTCAGTATAGTTATAAGTTGTTCATCACCAGTCATAGCAATAGAGACAACATCGTTATCTTACATCGGATGGAAATACCTACATGGGACATGCGCATTAATGTGGTTTCCATTCCTTCCAATAGGCACCATTTCTAAATAATGGAATACACTAGATTAGGTTATGAACCATAATGTATAATATCAACGTAGAAAAATACATAACATAAATTGAAATTATATTCATAGCTAATCTCATAATCATACAAATGGTTTCTTTGAGGAAAAATTTACATTTAATTCCTTCATAATTGTTTGTAAAAAAATGTGGATTATCCTAAGAATATCCCCTAAGAGTGTAAAACCAAGTGCATAGTAAGGCCCATTTTCATGTACCAAGATACCCTGAGTCAAGCCCGAAACTCCTTGTCGTAGTTCTTACTCCTAGGTACATCTGTTCTAGAATCACGTCCACTTGTTGTATCTAGACAGGGATGGTTTTGATAGAAATATCCACATAATCTATTACTTACCAATATTCCAGGATGTTCTTGTATTTTTATCCTCAAATCCTACCTTAGGGTTTTTTCCCTAATCTATATTTTTTAAATATAGTTTCCATGCTTTCTACTAAACTTCCTCTGATACCAACTATAAATACCTAGCCCCAATTTCCTAGATCAAGTGTCCTAATTCATTACATTAACATGATTACAAGAAATTTGTATCCCTAAGGAATGAATAGTTTGGTAGTTTTGGAAAACTAGATCCATACATAAGTTCAACATTACAACTTGAAATGAAATACAATATATAAATTCATTTGACAACACTCATAGCTCAATTTTTATCACTACATGTCATTCATAATATACCTCTTCGTGTCTTGGGAAAATGAAACATAAGAAATGGGTGAGATTAAATGATCAGTAAGGGTAAGAAATAAAGTGTAAGATATCATAAACATAAAAATTAGTTATGGTTAATAACTAAAAAACACACGTAGCATAAAAAATAAACTAGAACACATTATTTTAGGAATAAGAGCTGAATAAATAATTCCATAATAAATCATTATCATGGGAATTTTACTAGTTGAATAACCACATGGACTTTAAATTACAAGTTTCATAATTATTTAATGCATAATTACATACATCATAACCATACCGTTAAGGCCTCGTGCCAAGACCATAAATAATCATTTTGTCATGGCCTTGTGTTAAGACCTTAGTTTGTCACATGATACCAACTGATGCATCACGGGGTTATAGAGGGCCTCACTCATCACTTACTAAGTCCAATGAATTCCTCATATTAACAGTCATAAACATAAATAACATATACATTCATATTGAAACTAACATATGAAATGTAAATAACTTTACCTGAATATTAAGAATAAACACTAACCATTTGAAGTAAATTGGTGAGTGGTTTTAAGACAGAACATCCGCAGTCAAAATAATAATAAACCATTAATGTAAATATGGTAGATGATATAATAAAATAATAATCTCAATAATACAAAATAATCAATAAGAGTTCTGAAATAGATGAAGATACTCTTATAAAATCATCGAGTAATTTTTGAGATAATACTCTTTTACTTTGAAAAGAAGGGTTATTTTGGAAAAATATTTTCATATAACTAGAATTTAAGTAAGATATAATTTTCATAATAAAATGAGTGATTTATTATATATAATGGTTTCTAAAAATGATTATATATTTCCCTAGAAAATAGGTAATAATTTGAGAAATTCACCTGAATTGGGCTTGTATTTCGGGAAAAATTGTTGAAAGATCCTTTTAAAACATATAACTCCCCATAAATGAAAGTAATATTCTGGTTGGTACACATATATAGAACATTAAAAAAGAATTTATGAGCAGTAAAGATTAATAAATAATAATTTAAAAGAGGTAGGTATAGAATAAGAGTAACCAGAATGAAAATTGAGGTTCGGGTAGAAAACTCTTACCTTAAGTCAGATGGTGTTCTTTACCCGATATTAGTGTCCTTGATAAGAAAATTAAATTAAATAATTAATATTTTTAGAACCTATTATTTATTTAATTTATTTATTATATCCTTGTTATGTTCATTCATGGCCTTCATGATGGGTTTTGGAGGTTTAATTTCATCGTTTGGGAGCATTTTCTTCCTTGGTATTCAGGACTAGTTTAATTATATACATGTAAGGATAAACTTTTAATATGAGAATGGTTGTCCATAATAGAATAATTATTTCAATTTTTAACATCCCAAATATTACATGGTTATAAAATTCATTTGGTTATTGGGAGTGAATATGAATCATTATCTAAAACTTCAATGATAATTGTTTGGGTTAATTGGTTGTTTTTATCACACTAAACTCATTTTGATATATAAATTGATATCATGATTAAAAAAACATTAAAGGACCTTAAATTAGTTATAATTCATATATTATAGTCTGGTTCAACCATGAAAATTGTTTCATGACTATAATTGAAGACGGTAATAGAAATTGAAAATTCATCGTCCTTGAATGTGATAAATTAACACATCTCAGATGATGTTTTCATTTATAGTAAAAAGGAAGAGGAAAGGAGATATGGTGATAAATTATTCCATTATGGAAACAAACTTTCATTATATATAAGGTACTAGATTTTTCATAAAATTTGGATAGAAGTATATGAGGAAAAAAATAAAATAAAGGAACTTGATATAAAAGAAAAGTTGAGAAATCCCTTACAAAAATTCAGTAGCTTAACAGCATCACTTAAAAATTCATAAAATATTTTGATGAAATTAAAAGGGTTATCTTATAATTATTAAATAATATTGATATTAAGTGGATATTTAATTACATATTCCAACATAATCCAATTGAAATTAAAAGAGAATAACATAAACAGAGTTCTTGAAAAAGAGATGGGTGGTAGATTCCCTTACCATGTAGAGTAACTTCTAAAACATGAAGTTTGGGACCTTGGGGGATTGAATACACATTGGGATAACTCTTTTGGAGGTACAAATACAAGATATTTTAGTATGTTTAATTTGGAATGAAATAAAATGAATTAATGAGTGGGTATTTATAGTAAAATAGAAGGAGTTTTTTATTAATTTCAAAGGACACCTCATTAGTGGTATTTGAAAAACCAAGGGATTTCCCATGGTATTTTCCAATGGTATTGTCCACATGGTAAACATCATATCATATTCTAATGTAAAAAAAGTCTACCATAATTTTATATTAATTATTACATCATTATGCTGTCATTAATCATGTCAAAAACTCATAACTGTATTTTTACTATTTTTGAAACAGTAAAGTATTTTATAAAATTCTCATAAATTCAGTGTAACCTAATATCAAAGTTTTGAATTAAAAAATGAAGTCCACTTTCTAAAAATAAATTTCTAAATATTATTAATTTAATTTTTAAATAAAATCATAATTTATTTGAAAAATTACTATTTTAAAACAATAATTCGTTTTATATCACCTTAAAAATTAATCAAGATCTCATTATATTATAACCATAATACAATAAAATAATAATATTATTTACTATTAATAAGGTTAATATTTTTATTCATAAGGGTATGTTACTATTCACCAAAAATTAAGTTTGTCTTATTAGACTCTAAATATCTTACTTAACGCAATTCTGTATGTCAGTTTTTTGAAATTCAAATCACATTGGTGGAAAAATTATGTTTACTAGATATGTTATATAACAAAGTGGTGTTTTGTGGAGACTCAATGATTCTTGAATTAAATATTAAATTTATTTATAAAACCTTGGGGTGTTACAGAACCACCCATTCCATGAATATGGACGTGGTGTAGTTGATTACTAGGTTTATGTCTGTATTGTTTCTTTATGGATGGTTCTCTATAGGACAGAAAGACGACAATTCCTCAATAGAATTGGATGATCTGGAAGCCTCATGAGAATTATATTTCACTACTAATTGGTATGTTGAGCCAATACTATATAGAAACATCATAAGCGGAGAATAATTCAAAGTCACATTTGGGGGTTTAGGTTGTTATTAGTGGTATTTATGATTAAAGCGTAGCAACCATGAATGTGGAGCCATACAAGATTTAGGGAAAGAAAGTATTAAATGAACATGAAGATATAGTGCACATGGTTTCAAAAACTTATGAAATTCCTTGTAATTTATAAAGGATTTATAGAATCCTCCAAATTTAAAATTAAATGTTTGTTAAATTGTTGTTTTATGTTAAAAAAATTTAGAAAATACATTTTGACTGCGTGTGTGAGGTGTAAAATTAACATTATGTACATTTTGATATCTCTTATTGAGGAATTTAATTATTTAACATGTGAAGTGATAAAAGGATTTTTTATCACTTAAAATAATGTGTATTATTTTTGGAAATTACATAAAATTTTATGGAAGAAATTTATGTCAAAATATTTTATATTAAATCCATTTAATGTTATTAAATAAATCAATATTAAATAAGAAAAGATAAAATAATATATCTTATATTATAATTACTTCCCCAAATGATTACTAAAATTAAAAAATTATTATCATTTACTTTTAATTAATTATGGTGGTGGTGGTTAAAAAATTAATTTCATAAAATATTACTATAAATATTTTTATAATGAAATTGTAATTTTATATTTTTTGACACCCATTTAAATATGTAATGGTGTGAAAAGTTTTAATTTTTTTATCATTATCCCAAATTTTTTAAGGTGACCTGAATGCCATTAAGTCCAAATGGTGGTCTCAAAACATTATATTGGAAGGTGTGTGGGAATCTTTAACATTAGAGGTTGGTCCCAAAGGCCTTTTCCAATTGATAAATGGTAAGAAGTGGTTGTCTAAGTTGTCTCCACAATGTGAGATGATGCTTTTGAATTATTTAAATTTATGATTTTTATTTTAAATATAGTTTACCTTGATTTTAATATATTTATTATAATATATATATTTATATAAATCATAAATTGTATAAATATATTTTTTGAACAACAATATTACCATAAGTTCTTGAAGGGTAACTCTAAATTTTCTTATGTTACTAATGGGTAACTTGAAATTTTCTAATGTTTCTGAGGTGTAACTCAAAATGATCTTATATTATATAAGGTTAAAAAAAATTGTGTTATTTTATTGATGGTTAACATGAATAGTTCTTATGTTACATATGTTTAACACAAAATTTTCTTATGTAAGGGTAAATAAATTTATATAAAGGTAATATAATGTTATATAATGGTAATATAAAGATATGTAAGGTGTGTAAGGGGAACCTATAGTTATATAAGGGATAAAAAAATAATGTTATTTATGATATGGGCATAAAACTATTTTTCTATTTTTCATTAAAAATTTGAAACCATATTTCATATTTATGTTATTGGTCAAATTATATATGAATGATTACTTCATCACATTTAATGATTATTATTAAAACATTAATAAAAATTAAAAACATTAATATTAATTGATAGACAATGTAAATAATTTTAACTATTAGATTACATACATATACAACTAGAGAATCATGTTCTTATGTGACCTTCATAGTTATATAATCTATACTGTTGTGCAGGTGCCCACTAACTGGGTTATCCATGTCATTTCCAATAGGGTTCGACTTTGGCATCCATATTGGTTACAGCCAATTCATGTTCGTCCAAAGAATGGTAATTTCAACAAATACTCCAAAATTCTTATACTCCCCAACATGCATCCATAGAAAATTGTAGCAGTAGTTACTACTCTCTACTCTCCAGATCGAAAAAATGATATCAAGATAAAAGTATATGATAACATGCTATTATCAAATGTGTGCCAGCATATCATAAAACAAGAATGTTACTGAAATCATAGTAATGTTTCTCTAGTAGAAGGATAATCACATTACTACTGAACCCATTCATATGATCATGGAACTCAGTGACATAAAATCTATGATTTGTATGGACAAATGAATGGACAATAGATTATGTAGCCTCGTGAATATCTATATTAATGTCACATTGGAAATAGAGACCATATCGCAACACTCTATCCAGAACCACAACAACCTGATTTCCACAATCCACATAATACATTATAGTGTCATAGAAGGAATCTAGTAATAAACCTATAATTTCAATTTGAAGCATTATTTTAATATTATATTATAATTTTGGTTCCTTTAATTAGCATATAATATAATATTCATAATTACCTATGATGTGTAATTTTCAAACTGCCTTGAAAACAATATCTAAACATTCTATGTATTTGGTCGTCAAGTTTCCATATCACCTCCAATCATCATACACCAGCGACTATTTATCCTTAGGATGTTTCATCTTGAAAACATAAACTTCTTAATTATCTCCCTTGATGTCTTTAATTCATGCCTCCATCCCTTAGTGTTGATGCTTTTATACTACCAAACAATAACTAATCCAAAAACATATTTCAATTACTATGATTACTATTTTTCAAAAAAAAAGGATATTTATACCAATGTTTATGATTTTTTCATCATGGACACACCTTTTAACTTATTTCTCAAATTTCATGCAATGTGTTGAGTATGGTATTGGTGATGGGAAGGTGTTGGTATCCAGGAAATAAAATCAAACTATATTACATCCTTGATTTCTTGATGATGAACTGAAATAAGGAAAATACATTCTATATCCATCACAAACACTCTAAGAAATGCTAATTACTAGGTCAAATATGAGATGTTTTTATTCTCGACAATCACAAAACACAAAGGTATAGAGGCTCAATTAACATCTTTTTGGAGAAAATAAATTAAATTATAGTATTATTTCCATGCATAAATGTTCTAAAAAACTTCTTAAACTTTTTATAATTTCTAAAATAATCCAAACATGGTGAAAATCACCAAAACAATCAATCAACCAATACCTTCAACCAATCAAATTTTTTGTTTTGGTTAGAAAATTTAATATTATGTAAATGATAAATAACATGATTATTGTGGCGTAAGATCTCCCAAACTTGTTCTTAAAATCAATAAGAGTCATCAGGGTGACCATTAAATTTTACAATAACCTTTTATCATATTTTCCATGCCTTCTAGTGATAGATTTGATACAAAAATCATGATTCATTTTCACTACACCAGAATGATAGGAATAAATTTACATGATCTTGTCATATATATAATAATAGTTTAAATGAATTATTCAACTAAAAAATAGTGATATGATATCCCCATGGGGCATCGTTAATTCCCTATAGGTCTATGAATTTTTTTTATAAAAACTCAATTATGCTACTCGATTAATTAAAATGTAGTAAATTAGTATGTCAAGATCGATCCATAGGGGCGGTGAATTAGTTTATTTAGTATTTAAAAATATTTAATTTTATCATATTTGAATAAAGTGGTGAGAAAATGTTGGTTTTATTGAATTTTAGAAAACAAATAAAGAAAGAAAAGAATAGAATATTGGTTTGGTTTAAAAATAGATTTTTAAAGTGTGTTAGGGTTTTATAATATAGGGGTTCATGTGAAATTGGATTGAATAAAATATGTTTCTTAATTGATAATTGATGTTGGAATCGAAATGAGAAAGATCAAATGGTCATGGAATCCCCTCCTTGACATGACAAATCCCTATTTCCCTTGGTCTGGTAATTTAGGTCATTGTTGAATCAAGTTTTTCTCGATACCATATTTAAACATGATTTACCTTAAATTTAACAATGTTCATGCCTTATTTAGGGTTTTCTATTGTGAAATTTTAAGGTTAATTCTAGTTTTAGTTATCAATGGCTGTGACAAAAGAAAAATAAATGGATTGGAAGTTGAAGATAGAAATCATGAAAACCAAATAAATGAATAAATGAAATAAATCCAATAGAACCTTCCCCCTAAAATTACATTACCCTAGAACAAGGTAATTTTACTCCCTAATCATATCAATGATAGGTTTTGAGGGAAGTAGAAAATAAATAATAAACAAAAGAAAGAATAAAATCGGGGAGATCACAACATCTTGCTCCAAGATTTGGTCTCTAGGGGATCTAGATCTGAATGTCCCAACAGATGTATCCTAGCGCTCTTTTTATAGGAACTATAGGGGCTCAATTAAAATCCAACCCAAAAATTTACATGATGTGTAATGTGTTTACATGTTGTGAAGTCCTGATCTGAGTTTTCCTCAACAAATTTTGAATCTGTGTGAATCTCGCAGGAATTTAATTCTAAGATCCAGTATTTTGACCCCTTTCACAACCTGTATTTAGGACTCACAAAGTGTAACGATGAATCACGTCATGTAATGGATTCATAACTTCAAATTTCATGACATTTCTTCACAGTCTATGCCATTATATGAAATAAAACAACAAGTCGAGTAATAATGTTTCACAACATGAAATTAATTTTTTTTACTTTGGATCTCATTGCGCATTGGTTATTTAGTTATTTTCCTTTTAATTTCCTTATGATCATCCCCAAAAATATAGTGACACATTGCTTCGCATCACTCACAGTGAAAAGTGTCTATTTTCTCCAAAATTTTCCACTTTTCATTATTTTTTATAAATTAATTATATCCTGCCACAAAACAAAAAACAGGTTAAATTGTCTAAAATTTGGAAAGAATATTCATTTAAAAACACAAATCAAAACTTTATAATACCATAAAATATGTGCATGAAATAAACTTATCAAATACCCCCACACTTGATTTATAATTTTCTTTAAGGATGGAATATAAACATACTACAATGGAAATTCACCTTACCATGCTTCAAATTCAATTTCAACAAAAGAAATTGATCAAATGGAAAATTAAATGCTTGAGCATCACATATATAAAATTTATCAACACCTCACTTTTAAATGAATACAAATAAACCTTGTATTTTTCATTCCCTCTTTTCAAATACCCAACCTTCTTCCGTTATCTATTTTCATTTTTCAATTAATTATCAATATGCATGACACTTGCAATTTACCTCACATTGAATTTTCCACTCATTATCAAGGTACAAATGAATATAATTCATCGTATACCTCAGGAACATGTAACATACCATAGGCTTGAAAAAAATCTAATATATCTATCACATAAAGAAAAAATCACAGTTAATCATGAGGGATTCACCGATAAGGATCAAATGACTCTAAGACTAAGGGTGTGTTGGTAAATGATATAAACAAATAAGTCTCAAAAATAAGGTTCGACTCCAAAGTACAATTCATGATAATAAAAAATATCTCAATACAAATCTCCCTTCACAGATTTCATTCCTCTCTTCCCAAAAATTAACAGAGTGGGCTCATGTTACATGTAATTGTAATGAATACATCATCCACTCTAGCTCTATTTTTTTATTTTCTATTTTTTTATTTTTAGAAATATATGCTTAGGATAAATCTCACATCCTCCCCCTAACCACATATGATCAAAAAATCATCAGTTTGAAAAATGGTGATTTTTTATCCTCCTAAGACACAACCCAATTTTTTCCATCATTTGATTATAATGGAGAGTTGAATAATAAAATACAATGAAATATACATGACCACTCCCCCAAATCATAATAAAAATTCCCCCAACAAAAAATCCACAATGTAGTATATCCCAGTACACACTAAAATTCTCCCCACACACTTATTTATTTAAAAAACATTATAAACATTTATAGAAATATGGGAATGGATAATATAGGCTTGTAACATGTTTAACTTCATAACAAGGCTATTCATGGATTCTATGGGCATAAAAATGGATTAATGCAAGGTGGGTCTCAAGATAAGGGTTTAATAAAAAATAATGTCTCAATCATTTTAAAAGTGATTATGTTCAGTCATAGATTCAATAAGATGAAAAGAAAGTTTTAGATGAAATCATGCCTCAGATTCTCAAGAAATATACGAAAAAAAGAACAGAAAATTTTAGGCTCAATGGATGTATCAAGAAGGATATGAATGGTTGGTAAAATTACTCCTGGAAATAAATATGAATAATTAAATAAATTAATGAAAATATCATAAATTCAAATTATTGGTAAATTTTATAAAAATTTCATTTACAGTGATTAATATGCTCCCAAAATCATGATTTTTCAAATCCAAATCTACATGGTAATCTTTACTAATTCTTTCCCTATTTTTTCTCATTCAAATTTATTAAAAAAATTAAAATTCATGGAATGATAATTGGAAAAGGATGTTTATGTATCCTAGTTCAATTGATTAAAGCATGAATCAAAGGTGGGGCATGAAATTGTAAATTAAATCTATAAATAATTAAAATATGGGGAATACAATAGAAAATTATAAAAACTAAAACTCTTACTCTCCTTGTAAACTTATTTTTTTAATTCATTTGTGCAAGTACTATCTCATCCAAATTCATTATGTATAATTTGACTCTACAATGTTAAATGGTCTTGTAGTATCTCTTCATTTTATATGGCTCTTCTAGATTGAGTATTTATGGTCCTGAAAATTAAAAAAAAAACAATTGAAAGCACATGAAATTATCAATGAATTTTGAAATATTTTGAGTGATGGAATGCACACCTCTAAAAATTGAAAATAAATAAATAAAAACAAAAAAACATGTGTTGCCTCCCTGAAGAGATTTTGTTTACCATCGTTGGCTCTGCCTTACCTCATTTATCTTCAGCTCACATGATAGATGATTGAAAATTTTGTACCTCTTCAGGGTCCATAAATGGTCTCAGTTTTGTCCTATCCCCATAGGATAGCCCTTATCCTTCTTCTCTGAAAAGATATATTCTTATAGATGGTAGTGCTTTCTAGATCACCATTAGTCCAACCAACCATTTCCTCCTCAATCCTAATGACCTAAATGGTATTTCATACACCATCCACACTTTTTGTCCTTTCTAAAATGTTGAGGGGCCGATCACTCCTCTGGTGTTAGCGGTCTTGTTCTTCCACTTCTCTTTCTTCTTCAGTTGGGAACCCTCTTTTACGACCTCATAGAACTCATGTACCTCTTCAATTTCAGAAACATCCACAGCTTCTAGTGTATTTTATTCTATAAAATCATTTTCCTCTTTTAACCCATATTTCTTTATTGTTGGGTGGATATTGAAACTTACTTGATCACTTCCAAATATTACAGAGATTTATCCATTTTGAACATTGATTAGTTCACACCCTGTGGCGAAAAATGGCCTTCCCAGAATGAGTAAATTTCACTCTTTTTCTATATCCAATACTAGGAAGTCGATGGGGATGTAGAATTTGTCAACCCTAATTAGGATATCTTTGTTCAATCCTCTAGGGTATTTCACTATTGAATCTATTAATTAATGAGGTACTCTTGTAGGCTTCAGTCTATCTAATCCCAAACTTTTGAAAGTTTTGTATTACATGATATTGACACTTTCACCTAAGTCACACAAATAATTTCCAAATTTGTTATCTCTAATACATAAAGGTATTGAAAAGCTACCTGGACCTCTTTGCTTATAGGGTAGGTAATTTTATACCACTGTTGAACACTCCCATGTGAGTGTAATGGTTCCAATATATTCCAACTTTCTCTTATTGGTTACCATCTCTTTATTGAATTTTGAATATATTGGCATATTTTCAAGAGCCTCTACAAAAGGTATATTAATATACAATTTTATAAAGTGTTCCAGAAATTTACCTCTCTAAATTTTGTTCTTAAATTTAACCATTCATTCTAGAAAAAAGTATTATTTTCTTGTACATAGGTGGTTATTCTTCTTATTCTTAATCTACTTGTTCTTTGTTGGCTCACTCTTCTCTTTCTTGCATTGGTTGTTGCCTTGAAACTCTATACCACTTGATTTTGTTTTGTTCCCACTTCTTAGTTATATAGCTTTTAAATCTTCACATGGGTGTACTTCATGGAATCCTAGCAGTATTTATTTAGGTATCTCTCTATGATGATCAGTAATTTGGAAATCTTTATACTCTAGATTCCTTAATGTGGCCTTTTGTTTTGATTCTACTTCTTTGATTTCTTTGAATACTACACCAGAAGCGACCATGAATATTTTCAGTGTCTCTTCTAGTGTATGGATCTAGATTTTTAGTGTAGGCCCTTTTGGTTCCTTTTGTTGGAACCCTTGTTTTCTCTATTAAAATCCTTTCCCTTGTTGTGTTTTTGTGATCTCCAACCCTGGAATTGATTATCCTGATTGTAATCAGAATAATTTTCATCTACTACACATGTACCTTGGGGTTTTGGTTTCTATCCTATCATGATGCCCATCTTCATAGTAAGATACTCTATTTTTTTTTCCATCCAATCATTATTGTTGATTTCATGAATTCCTTTTCATTTCATTATTTCCCTTTTACACTAGAAACTATTGCTCTCCATTTCATCTTGAAGGTTGTAGATTGATTCAGGAAACTTCTTCATTAGGGATACACCAACTACAACATCAATAATTGATCTATATCCTGATGAAAAACCCTTATAGAAAGTTTGGATAAGTATCTACATCTCTATTCCTTGTTGGGGGGATTTTCAAGTCATTTTTATATCGTTCCTAAAGAGAGTACAATGACTTATCTTCAAATTGAAAAAATATTAGAATTCTTACCCATATATCCATTGACTTAAAAGGTGGAAATAATTGGGTGAGGAAGTTTCTAGCCAACTCCTCCCATATTGTGATAGAATGTTCCAGAAACATTTTAATCCAATCTCGAGCTCAATCACGTAAAGAAAATCAGAAAATATGGAGACTTATTGCATAGCTTGAAACATTCTGGAATTGGAATGTATCATAGATCTTGAGAAAGTGTCCCAAATATTTGTTTGTATCTTAATGTAGAATTCTGGTGAATTTCGTGCTATTTGAGATCATTGAAATTATTGATTTCTTGATTTTGAAGTTGTTTGCAGTGACGGGGGTGCTATGATGCTTGGTTGCAATATTGTGTTTGATGGAAACCTATAGTCTGCGAGCATCCTAATTCCATGATCTCTTTTAATATCCCTGGAAAGTTGGTTTTTTAATATTCCCTCCATGATTGTAGTTACTTTGATCTTTGGGCTTGGTTTAGAATGGAGGGTGGAATCGATGATTTATTTAAACCCTACATAAGTGTTGAAATTGTGTATAAAATATTTTTATCTGATAATTATAGCACAAAATACCCAGTGTAAAAATATAATTTGAAATAAAAAAACAAAAAATAAATTAAAATTTTAAATCCTAAAAACTAAAAAAACTACCCTATCAATTTTTCCTTTTGATATCCCCATGGTGTGTCATTAATTCCCTATAGGTATATGCAAAAATAAATTTATATAAAATCAACTGTGATACTCAATTAATTAATATGTAGTAAAGAAGTAGTTCGAGATCAATCCATAGGGATGGTGAATTGGTTTATTTAGTTTTTCAAAATATTTAATTTTATTTGATTTGAAGAAAATGGTGAGAAAAAATTGGTTTGATTTAATTTTATAAAACTAATAAAAATAATAAAAATAATAGAAAATTGGTTTGGTTTGAAAATAGATTTTTAATTCTTGTATCAGTTTTGTAATATAGGGTTTAGGTGCAATTGGATTAAATAAAATAGGTTATTTATTTCATTCTTGGTGTCTAATTTGAGAAGATAAAGATCTAATGGTCATGGAATCCCCTCCTTAACTTGGAAATTCCCTATTTCCCTTGGTCTGGTAATTTAGGGTGTTACTGAATCAAGATTATCATGATACTATTTTTAAAGCTGATTTCCCCTAAAGTTGACAATGTTCATGCTTTCTTTAGGGTTTTCAGTTTCCCAATTTTATGGTTTCTACAAATTTCAATTATCAATGGTCATGAAAAATGAAAAGGAAAGGGATTGGAATTTTAATATAGAAATTATGCAAACCAAATACTTGAATAAATGAAATAAATCCAATGGAACCTTCCCCATTATATTACATTACCCTAGAAAAAGTTGTATTTACCCTCTCATTCTATGATGAGAGGTTTATAGGGAGGTAGAAAATAAGGCATAAATAAAATAAAGAACTTGGGGAGGGAAAAACATCTCACTCTAATCTTTGGTCTCTAGTGGATTTGTATCTGAATCCCAAAAAATAGCAGGAATATCCTCCATTCATAGGATTAGATGATATGTTACAGACAACTTTCATGATGTGTAAATTTATTACACATCATGTAATCCTAATCTGAGTTTCCTCTATGATTTTTGAATCTGTGCAAATCTCAAGTGAATCGCATTTGAAAATATAGAATTTTGGATCCTTCCACGATATGCAATTGGGAATCACGATGTGTAACTAACATTCATAGTGTGTAACCTCACCATATATTGTCTAGATAGATATTCTTAACTTCATAAATTCACGATGTGTAATGAGATTACACAATGTGTAATGAGATTACACAATGTGTAATGAGATTACACAACGTGTAATCACTCTTCTCCTATTTTTTCATCTTCAAACATCCTCAAAACTCTGATGTCTACCACGAGCAAAGTGAAGCAGCACAAAGTGTCTTTTAGCTCCATTATTCACCCCCATTCATTCCTTTTTTATAAATTCATTATTTTATACCAAAAATCATAAAACAAGTCAATCTGCTCATAAATTGGCAAGAATATTCAATTATAAACATAAATTAATATATTAAAACACTCAAAAATGAATGCGTTAAATACACTTATCATGAAACTATGATAGGATTAGGTTAAAATATATATGTGTGGTAAATTTAGTATTATGAAAATATTGAAGGTTTCTATCAATTATAGGTCAAAATTTCATCTGGAAATCTATATCAATTTTTTCACAATGAACCATATAAAGATACTTCTTTGACTCTTCCCCTATAAAAAATATAATCTTTCATTGTGATGTTGCTTTATCAAAATATTCATCACTTAATTTCAATCAAAGTATCTTCTAATGTACAAAATACCTTCAACAAATACTTGAATAATGACACAAGTATTTATTGGAAATTATGTAATATGATTTATAGTTGACCATTAAAATTTTGGTAAAAATGTCATTCCTTCTATTTACAATTATTATAATAGTATATAATGGTTCAAAGTTCAATAAAACCTCATTGGGGTGGGCCTATCATGTTATTCTATATTCATTTGTTGTTTAACACCCTCATCATCTTCTTGTTCTGAATTTTTTTCATCCTCAAAATTTTCCACCATCTAATCGATGTTATGTGTATTATTATCTATGATAAAAGGACTTTCTCTATGATAAATGAGAATATGAATGTCTGTATTGTGGATGTGATGAAAAAACTACTATTACTGATGGAACATCATGAGATATTACAGCTTAAGGATATGAAATTATATCATTAATTCTTATGGAAAAAATTGAAATTCCAATGGAACATCAATAGTAACAATAAAGATATAAAAATCCATTTTTTAATCATTCGATTGATTATTAACCAATAAATATATGAGTACCCAATCATTATTACCGGACACATGATAGGTAATATGCCACGAAATATCTTTAAGTTGTAGTTATATAATTTTTATGGGCTCTTTCTCTTGATTATTAATTGATTTAATCCTTATAAGAGTTTTACATTGAATAGATTCTAAAGATATAAACTCTCCAAGTTTCATAAAAATTTATAGTTACATATTATAACTATAAATTTTTTTTAGTGTTATGTATTTAACCATTTAAATAAATATTGGTTTCAAAATGTTTATTTATAAAACATTGTTATTATTTATATATATTGGAAGAAAGATAATATAAATTTTAAATATTTCAACATTTTATTTTTTTTATTTTAGTATCCCTATAAAAAAAATGTATATTCCATAGTCCTAATTTCCATAAGTAATTATGGTTCATAATTTGAATTTGAATTATCTAACTCATATCCCCTGGGAGTATAAAACTAGGTTTGTAGATAGGCCTCTTATTCATACACTATTCAATTGTAAAATTAATACACATAACACCCTATTTGGGGTTATTAGAATTGGGTACAATCATTCCAGAGTATGTATCAACATATAAAATCTAGGTAGGGATGCTATTTATCATAAAACCACAGTCTTTTACTAGTTCTGGATATTTTTAAAATCTAACCTCCTTCAATTATTTTCTCACTCAAAATATGGTCAGTGGAATTTAACATATCTCCACTACTTTATCATAGTTTCCACTAGGGATATGTTTTACTTAACATTAGATCCCCCCAATAACCATGAATGTATGACTTCCTCACAGTACTCCTCTCAAACCCATATGAATTCAAATATAGAGGTTCCCTCTTGTTTGTGTCTACCACCAGCATGATATAAATCATTAAGGATTGGGGAATTGTCAGATGAGGCTAATGAGAGGTGAGAAACATGTATGGAGTCAAAAGTACTATCCCAATTAGTCGAACCAAGATACCTACCTAGACTTAATTCAATTTGGGTCTCTTTAAAATTCAAATGGAATTAGGAATATGGGTTTCCTATGTATCCCAAATATGTTAGATTTTTATTCTGGATAACCTACAGAAAATTTGACGTTTTTGATAATAACTTGTTATCACCCCTACATTCTCATAATCAAACATGATTTCATTAAAATACTAAACAATTAAAAGGGTCCTTGGAATTTTTTACATTGATAGTGGAGAAGATCCTAAGATATTCATTTACCACTCTGGGCAGGAAAACCAAAGAATCCCTTGAAACACCCATATAGGGGAATCCCACAAAAAGATAACAACAAAAAAGTGACTAAGAGAAAAATTATGAATTCTAATATCCACATCCTCCTTCTTGAGAATGAATAGGCCCAAAAATTTCCTTGAAGGGAAACTAAGAGATACCGTCAAAATCCATCTATTATCACCACAAGACAATTTTACTTCCTATTAAACATTGTTTTGGGCAAGAAAACAATATCAAGACTGTTTTTAGTGATCCTATATAGGATCATCCAAATTGTGTGTGGGTTGAGAAGAAAATAAGTGTCCCAAATAATAATTTTTGTTATAGTAGAGGGGGTTTGTTCATTCCTACCTTCACCACTAAATATTTGAGAATAGAGCCATCGCCTAAAACATTTCACCTCTCTTGAAGAAATTCCACCAATCTTGAAGCCTCATGAATTAATTTGGAGTACATTGATCAATTACGAAAGGGTCAAATAAGGGGTCCCTATGATAATCCTCAACCAAATTTGGTGTTTTTAGAGATTTTCACTATAATTCCATGAAAGTATTCAACTTTATTAGATGAATTCATGGGAGGTCCATCGGTTGGGGGAATGACTGTATATGGGGGGAAAAATTTGTTTCGGCAAGGAGGTGGGTTTGAAAATACCCTAAAACCATGATTGTGGCCATGCGGGTGATATAATAATCTCTATAAGATAATTAGCTATTCCAACTTGAGTATTTCAAGAAAAAATGGAAACATTTTCTGGGGATGGATTCATCAATTATTCTGGCTACATAAAAGCATTGTGGTCTATAGGATGATATTGTGGCCCTCATATTTTCACCTCATTTAATTATAGATCTATATATGTTGTTAGGGCCTTTGTACATATTTCTCTATCCCTATATCATTTGGACTATGAATAAAAGGATTCCCTGTGATTTTTTTCATATAATCAAGGGAAATATTTCATAATTATATTACCTTTTTAATATGCTACATTGGTATAAAAATCATTTTTTGAGTGTCCAATGTGTCCATAGAAGAAATAAAACATAGTCATTTTTTTATATTATATTGATATTCAAATCATTTTGTTTTTTTTTTACAGATGGGATATACCCCATAAAAGAGGGAATTCAATGTCAATTACGACCATAATAATCAAAAGGGTTCCCCAGAGAAAGGGGTATGATCAATCCCATTCCATGAATGTTCTGATGTGGTCCCCACAATCCTTAAGAACACAATTTGATCTCCCCCAGCAAGGATAACCATAAGTTAAATCTAAAATGGTGACCCATATACTGATATATTCATGATGTCTCCCCCATTATCTAGATCCTTCATTAAGATAGTAAGGTTACCAAAAGACTAATACCTCCTTATATGAATCTTCTATTGATCTTTCTCTTTACAGAAATCAAAGACCAAAATCCCTGATCCAGTATCTCATATTTCCACTCAATACAATAGGCACCAGATAATTTATAGAGTATTATTCAATGAAAACAGATTAAAATGGTGATTGGGTATGAATTTCCCCACACTAAAGATATGCATTCGATGCATCAATAATACATCATCATCATTCATCATAGTAGTGGTTACCTTCTCATTTTTTGAAAGAGAGAGACACCACCATTAGTTCACCAAATAATTCTCCATCACTTCAGTCAATTGGACCATAAATTTCATTCACCAATAAGAAGAAACCATAGATGAATACCTAAGATAATTGTCTCCATCACATATCTTTCCAACCTAGGAAGAACCAAGGAAAACCCAACCCCTATGAAAATTTATGAGAAAGCTTTCAACAGTGGGAGAGGGTGAATAATTTATTTTATTTTTTCATATTTATATATTTTAAAAAGTATTTACCTTAAAATAATTATACATATTTAAATATGATATATAAATATTTTTTATATAACTTTTACTGAAAAATATTATCAATATTATTTTCATAACTATATACATATATGTAAAATTATTATTAAAAAAATTCATAATATATTTATTGAGATTAATTAAATAATGTGTTTATAATTAATTTAAATATTCTATATTAATATTTTATTTAAACCATTATATGAATATATAATATATTAAATTAAATATGTGATTCATATTTGAGTTTATATTTTATATTCATAATATATAATTTAAAATATATGTAGATGTATCTATATGTAAATTTATGTATTTTTTTGTATGTTGTAACACCCCATGATTTTATGGTATGTACCTTTTTAATGTTATTCTCTTTGATGGTTTGTGTTGCACACAACACTAGGTTTGAGCATACCATGATCCACTAAAATAGCCATTTAAATAGAAGTTATGAATATTATTTACCACATTATGAAATTTATGTATATTATATATAATTTTAACATTATTCCTATGTTTTTAAAATTATATAAGAACAAATCTTATTTTACACAAAAAAATATATATTCTTTTAAAAGTGAATTTTGTACCCTTTTAATTATAATCCCATTTTAAAAATAATTTTTGAAACATTTTGAATTTTTATATGAAAATATAAACTTCATTATTAAATATGGAATATCAAAATTATCTTAGGGTAAATTTTTCATATTTTTCTAAGAAGTTTAATTTTTTGATGAATAGTGAAAAATAAGGCATTTTAGTTAAAAATTGTGTTTTCATAATTATTAATGTTAAATTATACTTTAATTTTGTTAAGTCACAATATATCAATAATAGAGGAACACTCCCATGATGGGAAAAAAATGTAGAAATAAAAAAGGAAAAAGGCCATGGTAAGATGGTACAAAATGAGTACCCAATGACTAGGGTCAGGGAATTCAAACACTGGAGCTTATCTATTAGAATTTCCAAGGGTTAGGGAACCCCATAACTTCCAAACCCCATAGGAATTTCATTCCATACAACAAACCAATGATTATTGGGATTGTATAACCCATGATTCTTTTTGAAAAATGGAGACCATTCAAGTGGTTCCCCATGGGATAACACTTTGTCTCTCAAGACTTTTATAATAATGGCATGAATCTCATTTGTATACTCAGGCATGAAAGTATCTAAATTGTAAAATGTAACTAGAAAAATAAAATTCTTACTGTCACTTTAAATATCTCTAGGAAGACCATCCAGGTCTCCTTTGTGTATTCCTTGAAATACTAAACTAGGAGAAGAGATATTTGGAGGGAGATTGAGGATATCTCTAGGAAGATTGTCTCAAAGTGGGTGGTGATGGGTGACTTGAATACTATTCTTGAACCAGAGTAAAATAATGGCTAAAACATAAAAATATTATCAGTGAGTGAATTATCATACTACATTGATCAATGAAACTTGACTGAAGATCCAATAGCTAGTGTTGATTTCACATAGAGCAGGTTCACCTAGAATAAAATGCAACAAAGAAAATATGATAGTTATTTTGTAAAAAATGATGATAGAAATGTTTTCACTAGACTGTCCAGACACACACTTCCCAAATATCATTCTGATCATAATCCCATTATCATAGAGGTATTCGCTATCTAAAGTTAAAACCCTTAACCATTACATTTTAATAAGGGTTGGGTTATCTTTTTTGGATGCAGAGAATTAATTTTGGAGGCATGGAAGCTGGTGACAACTAGAATCCCAATTAAGAGACTTGTTGAGAAGCTAAAATATGCCAAAACTATACTCAGGTAGTAGAGAAAAAATCCATTTTTGAAGCTGGATGTTGAAATTTATAGTGTTGAACAATATCTTTCAAATATACAAAATCGGGATCAAAATCAATACATACCTTCCATAAATGAAGTGAAATCTCAAACAAAGAAATTTGATCTTCTAATAATCATGAAAATCTGGATAGGGGTCACATGAATGTTAAATGGTTGAATTAATGAGATAAGAACCCCATTTTTTTATATCCTTCATAGGGATAAATTGGTTAAGTTAGTTAATCATTCCATTAGTATTAATTGAAAACTATAAACTACTGAAAATGATGTTTTTATAGAAGTGGTTGATTATTTCAGAAGAATTTACTCAAATGATGGTTTTTTAAATCATATCAAATATGATTAAAAATATTCCCCCTATATTTATGAGATGAAAAATCAAGATCTTTTCAGAACACTTAACACATATGAAATTAAGAAAAGCCTTTTCTACTTCAATATGAAAGGTGCGGCTGGACCTAATAGATTTTCCAATTAATTTTTTATGTTTTACTAGGATATCCCCTAAAAATATGTGGTTAATGATGTGAGGGATTTTTTTGAGCATTTTTTCTTCCCTAGGGTATCAATTCATATTTTATTTCCTGGATTCCCAAGAAGGACAGTGTGATAAATATCAAGTACTTCAAACCAGTGGCCCATGGGAATAAAATTCCTAAATTCATCAAAAAAGTAATCTTATGTCCATATTAGGGGGAATTATTAAGGAATACATCACTCCAAACAAATATGGTTTCATCCCTTGAAGATGCATTCATAATTTCCTGCTTACTACCTCTGAGAGTGTCAAAATTATGAAAAGGAAAGTGAAAGGGGAGAACCATTCCCTCATGATTGATATTTCTAAATCCTTTTATACCCTCAAATGGAATTTTCTACTAAATATCCTTAGTATATATAGGTTTTCATACACCTTTGTGAGGTTAATAAGTTTCTTCCTTTCATCTTCTCAGTTGTCCATTTTAATAAATGGGATCCCAAGGGGTTACTTCCTATGTACTAGAAGAGTTAGGCAAGGATATCCACTCTAATGACTTATTTTTTTATTTCAAAGGACTACATGAGTATGTTTATTAATGATCTTGATTAGGTTGTCCTCCTTAAACAAATTAATGATTGGAGTAATGTCTTCACTCCCTCACACTTACTCTATGAAGATGATATCCCTCTATTTGGAAAAGGTTAAAACAGAACCATTTCCAATATTCAATATCTCATTTATCACTATGAGGTAGTTTTGGGACAAGCCATCAGCTGGGGAAAATCCATTATTTTCTTTAGTGAAGGAATTCCTCTATGAAAATAGAAAAAGGTGGAAAAGAAGCTTAGGGTGAGGAAGGGTTCCCTTCCTTTTATCTATCTTATTGTCTCCCTTTTTTGGGGGAAATTAAAGAGAAATTTCACCATAGGAATCGGAAATAATCAACTAGCCAATTGGAAAGGGAATGAAATCTCTCAAGTTGGGAGATTTTCTCTCCTTAATTTTGTCATAACATCAATGTTTGTTCACTATTTCTCTATTTTTAGGTGGATAAGAGGGGTCATTAGGGAACTACAAGGCCTGATTAGGAACATTATCTGGACTGACTCTATACATGAAAGGAAATTGGTCACCATTTAATGGAAAGATTTTAATAAACCCATTGAAATAATAGATTTTGGTATCAAATATCTAAAGGTTTCCAATGATGGTTTTATTGGAAGATTCACATGTAACATGATAACAATTTATAACCCCTCCAATAATTTCTTAACTTGCAGATCAAGGATTGGTTGATTGATGGATTCCCCCATAATAATGGGTCCTCAGTCTGTCCATCTATTAAGTGATCCTTCAATGACATTATACTGAACACAAAATGGTTGGATTCTATGAACTCTGATCTTAACTGTTGTGACACTTTTTGGCTTGATCATACCCTTAGGAGTAGTCTAGATGTCCCTTATGATAGTAGGAAAATGAATATCTATGACTTTATAACTCAATATAGCACACTTGAATATATTCCCCTACAGTTTTTCATGGAGATTCAGAATCATACCTTCAGGGATGTTGACACTATGGTGTATAGGCCTAGATGAAATGGGAAATTTACTATCAAGAAATATTACAAGATTAGGATAGCTAATTCCACCAGAATACCATCTTTTCTTGCTTCATTAAAGGTCAATTATATTCAAACTAAAAAATTTATTCTCATATAGAAAATATAGAAAAATAAATTACCATCATAGGATCAACTGAGGAAATTTGGGTAGTGCATGGCCTCAGCTTACCCACTTTATCTTGGTGATAAATATAGAATTCAACAAATTTTCATTGAGTATTCATATGCAAGATCACTTTGGAAATATTCAAGGTAGTGTTTTGGTCTGTACATAAACACAAGTTGTTCTCTCACTGACTATCTTGCATTCCTTTGAAACACTAGATAGATCAATCAGGTACAGAACCTGTTGTTGGTAGTTACAGCTTCTATTCTTGACTCCATACGGAGCGCATGAAACATGAAGCTATTTGAATAGAAGTTCCCCTTTATCCCTGTTGTAACTTTGGAAATTAATAGGGATGATCATGTTGTTTCAAAAATTTAGGTTGGATATATTTACAATGACATTGATGTTTTGAAAATTGTTAGACTTTTTATAGTTGTAAGAAGGCTCAAGAAACCTTTGGTCTTGAAATTTGTGAGATGGATACCTCCCATCAGATTGTGTATCAAAGCTAATGTTCATGGCACTGACTTAGGAATTTGATGACCATTAGGTTATGTAGGTATATTTAGTACCCATCATGGTTTTTTTAAATTATTATTTTATCACTATATTTGAATTGGGATAGCTTATGAGGATGAATATGGGAAATAGTTTTTGTGATTAAGCATTTTATTTATCATAAATGGCATGCCTTATGGATTGAATATAATTTTGAAAATTCAGTCACAACATTAAAAAAAAAGAACCAAGAATGTCACATGTAATATCCTTCATCATTGGGAGGATTTTATAATCTTTTTAATAATCTTAACTTTCTTGTTTCACATGAATATAGAGAGTCCAACCAGGTCGAAGATACTTAGTCAAAGAGGGTGGTCCTTGAAGCAAGCACAATGTGGGCCTTCAGATCTCATGACTATTTCACCTCACTAGTGAATGATGAAATGTGATGAATTGTTCACTATCATATTTGTAATCACCATTATAATTATTGAACTGGTTTTTTTGTTTTATTTTTCACAATAAATTGTTTAGGAATGGGTTTTCCCAGATCCTGGATATTTTGGGTAAAAATATCATACTCATACTTTTAATAATTAATCATTTTTAATACAAGGTTATTCATATGATAAAATAGACTATAAATAGTAATTTAAAATATAATTATATTATCTTCAACATGATGATTTATTTTTAATTTTTATGGAATAAATAATTTAATTAAAGGCTTCTATAATAATGATGTAGTGATGGTTTAATTACTATAAATATCAAATAAATGCTATTAAAAAATTTAAAATCAATATAATTTTAAATAATTTATAACATTGAAAATTTTTATAGATAACATGGACATATTACAGATATATTATAAGTTTTTTTTTTTGAAGTTATCATGTTTTTAGTATATTTTTAAAAAGACCATGAATGAATTATATCATAATTGACATAAATGATACTTTAAAATAAATAAAATTTTATTAAATGATATAAAATTACAAAAAAAAAATTCGTAAAAATGACTATAATAAGGTTAAATACTTCATTAATGATCCATTGGTGGTTTGTTTTTAATTTTTTATTAATTATATTTACCATAAAGAGTAAAAAAGACAAGCTATCATGCTAAGAGTTAAATTGTTTAACAAATGGTTAAAGACAAAATATAATGTTAATAATGTGACCTAAACATGTATGAAAAACATTGTTAAGGAGTATTTATACACCTAATCATATTATATTCTAAATAAATCACTTTGGATCCATTTTTAATATAAGATTAATTTAAATTAATTTAATATTTTAAAGGATTCTAAAAAATGCCCCTCGCCTCTCTTATAAAAAGGCACCTCCTCCCTCACTTAATCACATTACTATGAGCCTCATAGATTGAAAAAAACATTCCCATTATCCTCCCAAAATTCATATCTCATTTATGGATGTCATTATTTTCAAAAAAAAATCACCCCGAGTATTCTTAAGAGGAGTTCCAAAAGAAGTACATCGAAGGAGAATTAATTGTTTTATCAACTAGTTCAAGTTTTTTTCTTTTTCTACTTCATATTACTATGTTTTTAACATACTAAATTAATAAATTTATTATAATATATATGATGATGTGTTATTATGATTATGGGAAAACCACATTCCTTTTATCCATCCTAAAAAAACAATGTCGCCATGTGTATGTACGTGCGACTTACCATCTCCACACTGTGGTGTAATCTATTTTTCGTCACTATATTTTTTGGATGGATATAATGATGTATATAATGGATATAAATAATAAACATTCCATGATATTTATTCTATAAAATTAATATACAGTCAAATTACTTTCCACTTAACTATTAAGGGAATAATATTATCGCTCATGCGTATGTACGGCTTACCGTCTCCACGGTGTGATGAGATTCAACTTCCACATTTACCATTACAGAATGATTATAAAAATGTATATAATGAATAAATATGAAACACAATAAAAAATAATTCTACTATAATAATATATATATAAATATGTTTCATTCACCTTCTTCCAATCAATATGATAAGAAAATGGAAACAGTGTTCATGCATACATACGGACTACTGTCTCTATGAACGATGTATTAAATATCATATATCTATATTTTATATATGTTTATATACATAATATATATGATATATAAATCATTATTGATATTATTGAAGTAATTAAATCATGATATATTTTATAGTGTCATGAATAACATGTCAAAACACTTATGATAAACAAAGCGGTTATTACCCAAAATGTTGCTTTAGCTTGGAAATTGTTAATAAGAGGGTAATATAAAGTCATAAATGTGTCATATATGATATAATAAGTATTATTATGTTTTTTTAGAAGTTAATAATATGTTTAAACCCACTATACAAGAGTTTTGGAAATGTACGGATGCTATCAGACCTATTGTAAGGGGATTTCATATCACTTTTTAGATTTCTAAGATAATTTCCATATTCACCACTTTTTTATATTATGTGGTGTATATAGTTACCTATGAAATGTTATATTATTAATTTCATTTATTTCATGATATTATATGATTCTAATTGATTTTATTATTTCATGGATCTCATTATTCAAAAGTTACTCAAGTTTTTAGGGACTTTATCTCAATCTTCTTTCAATGAGTCGTAGTTTGATATTATAAACACCAACCATATTTTATAAGGTGTTTTTACATACCTTTTGACATTTCATGTCATTAATATATTTATTATCATATTATATTGATTTTTAATCTTCATGGATCTTAATATTTTAATGCTCAAAGTGATATGGGACACTAGGAATGTTTAAAGATTTAATTATTACATCTTCTCTCCATGAAAATATTCATGATATTATTTTACATATTTATATAATAGGATTATAAAGGATATTTTATGTATATTTTAAAGTTCATTCAATTTTTTTATTAAGGGGTCCATTTAAGGTTTTATGTAAGTGACTATTTAACTAAAACATGGTTTTAAATTCTTCTAAGATTTATTCTAATAAATCATTATCATTAATGTATATGTTTTCAAAATTGGTTTTATGAATTTATTTATAAGGATATTAATATTTTAAAATGTTAATTTTAAAATATCTCTCAAATTTTTCATAGTGGTATGGGACACTTTGATTAAAAAATCTATTTTTTTAATGTTTACTTTTACAAATGTACGTCTTTTGAATAAATGATTTCAAAGTAAAAAAGGGGTATTCCTCTGAATAAATTTATAAGGATATTATTAGAGTATTTTTATCTATGTCAATATCCTTTGTTGGATATTATGATTGAATGAGGTTGATCACATATGATAACTTCTAACATATAATGTTGAAGGGTTTATGATCAGATTTATTATGGATATTCTATTTTAATAATATTCATGGTTTATGGTTTAAGTATTTAAATTTTGTATTATTGTATCTCAGTATGAATGTTTATGATGTTTATGTTTCACCATTTTCATATGAGGAATGAATTGGACTTAGTAAGTGATGGGAGGGGCCTATTATATCCCCTGGATGCATCAGTAGGTCTCATGAGATGAAATAATTTGGTGATAAACTCTTCATGTTTGTTTCTGAAACATTTTAAATTATTAGGAGGATAGATCTTGACACAAATCAGATGGTTTTATACCCACAAACATTAATTATCTCAAGGATTGATCCTAACAGCAACTATCTTGAGGATAGATCTTGATAGTACTGACGTCCAACATCATGAATTCCATCATTATGAGATTGTGTATTGATATTTCATATGATTATTAGACAAGTAAAATATATATATATATATATGAATGTTTATATGGTATTATTTGATCTATTATTTCCATATTATGATCATATTATGTTTTGGTTATACAAATTTCCTTAAATGTTTATGATTATTTGTGATAGATTTATCTGAATTATTTTCCCTTATTGAGCATTAGATCTCACCCCATTATTATGTTTTATTTTCCCTAGGATACAAATATGTGTTTTGAGTTTGATACATAGGGGTACACTAAGTGGATTAATGGCATGATGGAAGAAATATCTTTTGTGTTTTATTCTTTAAAATCTAATGTGAATTTAAAGTATGTATCTAGTTTTCCAAGATAATTAAATGGATCGGTACTTCAGGATTTAATTACTTGTAATATTGATAATATAATAAAATAATTCATAGGTTTTGGGAATCTAGGTTATGGGCATTATAGTTGGAATAAAATGAAATTTAATACTAAACTGGGAAATCAGATTTAAAAAACATAGCTTAGGTAAGATAACTCAAATATAGAATTTGAGGATAAGTATAGAAGAAAATATAAGAATTTTGATAAGGTGGATATTATGTGGGTCTTTCTAGAAATAAATCCCTATCTATATATTACAAGTGGATATAGTTATGGAATAGATGTACCATGGACTAACAACTCTGACAAGGTGCATTGTTCCTGACTCGGCATAACATGATATATGACAATGGGCCTTACTGCACACTTGGTTTTCCACTCTAAAGGGATATATTTAGAATAATTCACATTTTCATCACAAAACATTATGAGACATTTAAAAGTAAATATGTTCCCAAAGAAACCATGTTTATGATTATGAGACTAGAAACACATAAAAGTATTAATTTATGTTAAGTATTATGCAATTTTTTTGGATTATACATTATGAAATGATCTACCCTATTGTATTTCTTAATTTTGAAATGGTTCCTAGTATAAGGAATGTGAACCTCACCGATGCATGTGATCTGGAGAGAAAGAATGATCATATATTTCCTGGTATTAATCCAATATTTTTATGGGAAATAGTCTCTAAATAATTCTCATGTTATCAGTACATTGTATCGTGTGATAATGGGATAGGTAAAGAGTACCCTGGGTATTATATATTTGGAGGGAAGCATGAGAATAAGATGAAAACTTGGAAAATATGGATAAAGGGAAGAAGGAAAGACGTATTTTCCCAAATGTAATAATTGTGGAAATAATCACCTTATTACATGCTTAAAAGGAATGGGAGTTTGATACAAGTGTGTATAGAACATCCACTATGAATAGGATTTCAAGGATAAGAAAAAGGTTTCTAATGTGCAATGCTTCAACTATAAATATATGAGACAATACACAAATAAATGTCTCATGCGTCAAAGGAATATTCCCCAATAGAGGATGATGGATTATGGTCAATATTATGCTACTACAATTGACAAAGAGGAATACATAATGTGATTAGGTTTGGATTCAAGAAAGTATGTCATTTGGGTATTTTATCAATGATGTACTGGTTATAAGAATGTTGTAATATATAAGGAATGTATTATAGTACTTATTCTTTAAGAATCTTGAGGTATTAATGTTTTCATTATGGTTTTAAACAGATCAAGGTATTCATATATTTTCTATGTGATATTAATAGTTGGTTTAGGAATCTAGTTTTGGAAATTTAGTTATCCTTTTACTAAAAGTTTGGAAATTGAATTTGGATAGAAGTTTTTTGAATGAGTCTTAAGGTAAATATTTATAGAATAGATTAAGTTGAACATTGGATATTGTTGTATAAGTTTAAAGTATGATTTATTAGATACTATGTATTAACAAAATTTTATTTGGTAATCATTTATATGATAAATTAAATACTTATAGACCTTATGATTCATCATAAGTGCTTTAGGAATAAAAATTCATCTTGATTATCCATCTCCAAGTATACAAAATGAAATGAAAATAGATTGAAGAACAAATAAAGGAGGAAACTCTAATTTTCAATAATGTATGTTTCCTTATGTTCTTTGAGGTAAATAAATTCTTCAACTTTAGGGAAAAAGATCTTGAAACCAAAAAAATTATCCTAGTACCTTCTTTTCTGATGAAACAAATGGTTCCTTAGATCATCACAAATTTATAGCTTTGTGATTGTTAACTTTCTCCTTACCATATTCTCTATCACTCCCTATCACAACATGACGTTTATTTTTCTCTTCCATATCCCTATTTTCCAACATAAAACCCTAGAATATGTTATCTTTAATGACCTTATTAGTTCCCTTTCTTTATTTTAAAGTGGAAGTCTTATCGACCCTTGTTCCAATGAGGGATTTTAATAATTGTATCTTGAATAATCAAACCTTAGTTATCAAACCATAACTCAAAAATTTCAAGGAAGAAATTTATTTAATGAGGGGATAATGTAACTCCCTAATATTTTATGGTATATAGCTTCTCAAAGTTATTCTCTTCCATAGCTTCTGTTGCACGCAACAATGACTTCAAGCTTACCATGTTCAACTAAAATATCTATTTAAATAGTAGTTATGAATAGTATTAACCACATTATAAAATTTATTTATATTCCATATAATTTTAACATTCAAATTATGTGTTTTCTAGACAATTATATAAGAACAAATCAAATGTTATGCATAAAAACTATATGTTTTTTTAAAAGATAATTTTACCGCCTTTTAATGGAAATCCCATTTTAAATACCATTTTTGACATATATATAATTTTTTTATGAAAAAATACACTCCATTTTTGAATTTGAAATATCGAAATTATCTTATAGTGAATTATTTGTAATTTTCTAGGAAGTTTCATTTTTTGATGAATAGTGAAAAATATAGAATTTTTGTTAAAAACTGCATTATCATAATTATTAATGTAAAATTACATAATAATTTTTTTTAAAATTCACAATATATAAATAATAAATATATTAATCCAATTTAATTCATTATAATAATTTTTATATTAAAATTAGATATAATAACTTATTGAACTTTTGAAAGTCCCTTTTACCCGCCTTCTCGACACATCTGTTGGATTAGTGTTAAAATTAATTTAGCCATATATGTGAATTGAATTTTGAAAAATATAAATACACATTTTTAATCAGTATTATTTTTATATTATAATAGGATAAACGTATTTTTTATTTTGGATTTTGTGAATAATAAATTTTGTAAATTTTTATTTATCATGGTTAAGGGTAAATCAGGTAATTAAACGTAAAAATAATAAAATTTTCCTAATTTGATTGGATGAATGGGTTAATAAAAAAATATATATTATTCTGAAATTATAATTTTTTTAATCAACCTAGGTGAGAATATAATATTAATTATATTTTATTTAAACTCATACTTTTAATTATTAAATCATTTTTAATATAGGGTTATACATAAGATAAATTCAACTATAAATAGTAATTTGAAGGATAATAAATTTATCATTATCATGATCGTTTTTTAATCTTTAGGGAAGAATAATTTAATTAATGGATTTTATAATAATGATGTTATAATTGTTTAATTAGTAAAAATATAAAATAAATGATATTAAAAATATTAAAATTAATAATTTTTTATATAAATAGTCACATCCAAAACTTTTACAGATAATATAGACATGTTATTAATATATTACAACTTTTAGTTCGAAGTTATCATGTTGTGAGTATATTTTTAAAAAGACAAAGAATGAATAGTAACAAAATTGACATAAATGATACTTTAAGATAAATACAATTTTATTAAATGATAAAAAATTTATAAAAATATAAAATTTATACAAATAACTATAATAAGTTTAAATATGTAATTAATGATCCATTTTTTGTCTGTTTGGATTTTTATAATAATTATATTAACCATAAAGTGTAAAATGACAAGTCGTCACGACAAGAGTCAAATTTTTTAACTAAGGGTTAATGCCAAAAGATAAGGTTACTAATGTGACATCAACATGAAAAAAAACATTGGTTAGGGTAATTTAGACCCATCTACATTATAGTTTCAAAATAACTCAATTTGGATCCATTTTTAATATAAAATTAATTTATATTAAATTAATATTTTTGAGGATTCCAAAAACACCCCTCATCTATCTTATAAAAAGGCACCTCCTCCCTCACTTAAACCAATTTGAGCTTTATAGCTTGAAAAAATCATACCCATTTATCCTCCCAAAATTATCACAGATGTTCTAGATGTCTTAGTCTTCTAAAAATATTTCCCCTAGTGTTCCTAAGAGGAGATCCAAAGGAAGTCCATCGAAGAAGAGGTAATTGTTTTACCAACTCATTCAAGTTTTTTTTGTTCTTCTACTTTCTATTCCTTGTTTATTTCCATAATAAAGTAATAAATAAAATTTTCTGTATGTTCTGAAATTTTATTATGATTATGGTAAAAACATATTACTCCTTCTATCCATACTATCATGACCCATCCCCTGGGGCCCGTGTCTTGACTACCCCAAGCCCGCCTTTCATAGGCCAAGGGCTAGTGACTAGCACTGAAAAGGCACATCCCTAAAACTGGGAAGGCATTTCCTTTTTAAAACTGCAAACCACATAGTCCAAGATACAAGCACAAGGTAAACTATATAGTAAAAGGGTGTGTACATTAATTAAAGGGGACTGGAATACAAGCCCAAATGAAAAGTACAAGTAAAACTAAAACAGCACATGTGAACACCCTCCAAGAATCCTACATGAAGGGTAGGTACAGGTCTCGAACAGTCCTCTCTGCAGTATGCCTCGTCTAGTGGTCCACCTCCAAGCAGCCTCCAGTCCCAGTACCCTCGTCCTCAGTCAGCGTTTTCCTTCATCTGGAAAAGACACAACAAGGTGCAGGTGTAGCCCATGCAGGGGTGAGTATAACAATACTCAGTAGGGACCCCGAGACCCCCTAAGGTCTCTCGGAATCCAAAAAGGGTAAACCACAGAGAATAACTGTAATTACAAAGAATAAAAAAAACAGTCAACGCTACTTAGGTATATTCCCATACACATGCCTAAGTTATCAAGTACACTCATCTCATTCATGAGGAAACACAAGGCCCAAATCTTTAGCCAAAAGATAAATTTTTACACGTTGGAAGAAATACCACAAAGGTAACACCACAAAGGTAAGTACCACAAAGTTAATTCCTCACAGAAGAATACCACACAGGTATCACCCCAAAGGTAAGTACCACAAAATAAATGCCGCACAAAATAATATCACAAAGGTATCACCAAATAGAAGCATACCACAAAGGCAAAGACTCATCTCACTCCAGGTATAACTTAAGTACGGAAGTATAGATTATTAGTTGTATTTCTAGATCGTCTTACTTCCTCGAGAAGCTCTGTTTTTGACCCACACAGGATCGAAGATGACCCACACAGGATCTAAAGATGACCCACACATGATCTGAAGATGACCCACACAGGATCGGTATGTGCTGACCCACACAGGATCGTTGAGTGTTGAACCACACAAGATCTAAAGATTACCCACACAGGATCTGAAGATTATTCAAGTACAACCATCCACATGGTTCTCGCACTAAGCATTCTTGATTCATGGATGTTTCTATCCTCAATAAATCGTTCGATACTTCAACTACTATGAAGTACCACGAAGAAGTATCCCAAAGGTCTACCATGTCATATAGAACCTGACGCAATAGACGGAACGTTAATTGGACATCTGGTCTATAAGTTATTAACCTTTTAGTTCCGATGGCTTGGTTGGATTTGGCTTCAATCCAACTCGGCCATACTCTAAATTTATCCAAAGCTCAAGTGGAGTATACCAAGAGGATAGTCTTGATCCAAGGATTCTGCGCCGCAGACGGTTCGTCAATCGGACACCCGGATCACAAGTTAGGTCCAAAAGTTTGTAACTGGGTCCAGATAGGTCCAGGTCTAGTCATACTCAGTCGGCCCGACCCGACTCGGTGCGGGCCACCCTGACCCGGTGTGTGCCAACCCGACCCAGTGTGGGCCGACCCGACCCGGTGCGGGTCACCCGACCCGGTGCGGGCCGACCCGACCCGATCCGGGCTCCCCGCCCGGTGCGGGCCAACCCGACCCAGTCCAGATATCTCGACCTGGTCCAGGTCCAGTTCGGATGGGCTAAGATGCATTCTAGACCGGCCCGTGAAAGGGATGCCCAGCCCGCTGGGCACGCCCCGCTTGTCTGGGTGTGGTCCACTATAGCGAGGTCCCCCCTAGCCTTAAACCAATGGGAGGCACCCCCCTGAATTTCGAATGGCCTAAGGGTCGTTCAGTTGCCCTGCTGGCACATAGGACCGCCAGATCGGTCCCGCTCAGTGTGACGCAATCGGTCGACTTCTCGGTAGGTTCTCCTCCCAACGGTGTGACGGCATCGTTGTCCTCCCCGCGGCTGGCCAAGTGTCGGCCTCCCTCCAGTGCACCACCATGGCTAACCATCCGCAACCTCCTGCTCAACCGGCAGCGTGGACGCGCACCGCCCAACTTTCACACGGTTGTTCGGCATACCGGCTGCCATTCTCCTCTGTCGCGGTCGACAGGTCGTGGCCTCCTCTGGCAATGCAGTTGTGGTACCACTGCTATCGCATCCATTCGGAGTTTCGGTTGCCGCCTTGTGCCCTACTGGCATCAGTCATCATCCTCCTCCACCGTGAAGAACGTGTCAACAATGAAGATGCAGAGGGGTCTTTCTGTGTTCATTTGGCCCAAATCCTCTATGTTAGACCAGTATCACGTGGCTCGACCAGAAATATTCAACGTAAAAAAATTAACGAAGAATAATCATAAACACACCCTTACCTTGATTGTTTATTAGAGACTGCACGAGGAAGGAGATGAAAATGGTGAAGATGTCAACGTCCATTGTTCCTGCAACACGTTCTCGATTCGAGCTTGAGCGTCATCCTCATTGGAGGTTCGTTTTTCAGTGGAGGATCTTTCTCCAAAGTATCTCCCCCAAGTTCTCTCCTTGCCAAAAATCCCCAACCAAGAGGTGAGGAGCCACTTAATTAAGTTCATGAATTAATTATATGATTAATTAAAAGTTGGCACATCAATTTGGGGAAACCCAAGAGTTTTCTCACATTAAAGGGGATTTCATGTGGTCCCCACCACCAAGTATTCAAATGGGAGGTTTCAATAAAAATAAAAGTTATCATTTTACTTTTATAATTTTTCTTTTAACTCTCCCATGAGAATCCGAAAAAACTAACTTCCACCCTAGAAAACTGTGGTGGAGGTGAAGGTCTTCTTAAGAGAATATCGGCACTGCGAGTTCAACGGTGTACCTAGATTTCAATTATGAGCACCAGTTAAAAAGTTACAAAACGCCACTCACGCGTTTACTGAACGTACCTAAAAAAGTTTAGAAATTCATTATGGGAACACCAGGCCTTAGAATCACGTACTATAAATTTTTAAAGACTCGTAATAATTATATATAATTAAAAAAAATACACAGAAAAATTTGGGTCTTTACCTTCTCCCCACCTCAGGGCTTTGCGTCCCTGACATCCACAACACAAACTAGGGAAACAAGTGGGGGTACTGAGCAGGAACCTAAGCCTCCCACTCCCATGTGCTCTCCTGGAGGTTCCTGTACTGCCAATGTACACACACCAGAGGTATCAATCGCCCACGAAGGACTCTCTCATGTCGATCCTCAATCTCTACTGGAACCTCCGAAAATGTCGCCCCATCGTCGATGTCCAACTCTCCCCAGTTAATGATGTGTGAAGGTTCATGCATGTACCTCCTTAGCTGGGATACATGGAAAATGTCATGCACCCGGTGCAATTGATGGGTAAGAGCTAAGCGGTATGCCACCTCACCAACTCTGATGAGGACCTCAAAGGGTCCGATGAACCTTGGAGATAACTTTACTCCCTAGCCAAATCTCCTCAAACCTCGTCGAGGTGAGACCTGTAGAAATACATGGTCACCATCCTCGAAATCTAGAGGTCTCAATATCCTATCAGCATAAGATTTCTGCCTGCTCTGTGCAGTATTCATCTGCTCCTAGATGATCTTCACCTTCTCAGTGGTAACATGTACCATCTCTGGTCCCACGAGTGCTGACTCCCCTAGATCAGTCCAACATAGAGGTGATCTTCAAGGTCGATCGTACAACACATCGAATGGTTCCATACCGATAGTGGAGTGATAAATGTTGTTGTATGAGAACTCCACCAAGGGAAAGTGATCCTCCCAACTGCGGATGAAATCTAGGACACATGCACGAAGCATGTCCTCTAACGTCTGAATGGTATGCTCTGTCTGACCATCCGTCTGAGGATGGAAGGTGGTACTCAACCAAAGATGTGTCTTAAATTCCTCTTTCAACCCCTTCTATAGTTGGGAAGTAAAATGTACATCATTATCAGAGACAATCGTAGATGTCACTCCATGAATCCATATAATCTCTTGTACGTAGATGCATCCCAAGCTCTTTACTGATCCCTGATCTCTGATAGGTAGGAAGTGGGCCGACATGGTGAGTCGGTCAACAATCACCCAGATGGAATCATGTCCCCTGGATGTGCGTGGAATTACTGTCACAAACTCCATGGAAATTTCATACCACTTCCACTCTGGCACCTCTATTGGATGAACTAAGCCTGCTGGAACCTGATACTCTGCCTTCACTTGATGACAGGTGAGGCATCGTGAGACAAACTCTGTCAATGCTTTCTTCATTCATGGCCACTAGTACTAACATCGAAGGTCCTGGTACATCTTTTCCACTCCTGGATGTACCTCTAGAGGGGACGTATGGAACTCCCTCAACACCTCCTCATGAAGTTCCACCAGTACGATAGTGCATCCTCAAAATAGGATGACTTGCTCCCCACCTTCAGAAAATCCATCAGGTGCCTGTCCTGTGGATATCTGAGCACGTCAAGCCTCGTAGTCAGTGTCCCCAAGAGGCGCCTCCCTGACTCGCTGAAGGAGTGGGGGAGTGACTATCATATACTGAAGATAAGCTTCTCTATCTAGATCCACATAGGATATCCGCAAAGCGGCTAACTGCTCTGTCGCCTCACTCAACAACTGTATACTAGATCTTCTACTGAGTGAATCCGCTACTACGTTCCACTTCCCAGGAGTATAAACTATCTTGAAGTCATAGTCCTAGAGGAACTCAATACAACATCACTGTCTCAGGTTCAGGTCCTTCTGATAGAAGATATACCTGAGACTCTTGTGATCAGAGTAGACTGTAAAATGTTCACCCATCAAGTAATGTTGCCACATCCTCAAGGAGAAGACCACTGCTGCTAACTCTAGGTCATGGGTAGCGTAGTTCTGCTCATGTTGTCTCAGCTGTCAAGAACCATACACGATCACTTCTCACTCCTGCATCTGAACACATCCAAGATTGGTCCCTGATGCGTCGCATTAGACTATATACCCAATGCCCTCCTCCATTAGTCTCAAGATGGGGGCACTCTTCAGTCTCTACCTCATCTCTTGGAAACTCCATTGGAATCTCTCTGACAACACGAAGGGTTTCCCCTTCTTTTTCAATGATGATAAGGGTTCCGCAACTCTGGAAAATCCAGGCACAAACCTCAGGTAGTAACCGGCCAAACCTAGGAAACTTCACACCTCTATCACACTTTTGGGTGGCTCACAAGAAATCACAACCTCAATATTCACTAGATCCACCGCAACTCTAGCCTCCAAGATAACATGTCCTAGAAAGTGGACCTCTCTTATCCAGAACTGGCACTTAGAGATATTACCATAAAGTTGGTGCTCTCGAAGTGTGTCCAGAACTATCTGTAGATGATAGGCATGCTCCACCTCTGTATCTGAGTATATCAGGATGTCATCGATGAAGACTACCACAAAGCGATTGAGGTATGGCTAGAAGATCTTGTTCATGAGTCCCATGAACACTTCTAGGGAATTGGTCACACCGAATGGAATAACCAAGAACTCATAGTGGCCATACGTACATCTGAAATCCATTTTCTGCACATCCTCATCTCGTACCCTAAGATGGTGATTGCCTGATCTGAGGTCTATCTTCAAAAACCATTGTGCTCCATTCAGTTGATCCAAGAGATCGTCAATACTTGGTAGTGGGTACTTGTTCTTCATGGTCACCTCGTTCGGGTGTCGATAGTCTACACAGAGTCTCAAACTCCCATCCACCTTCATGGTGAAAAAAATCAGGGCTGCCTATGGTGAAACACTAGGCCTAATGAACCCCTTGCTCTGCAAGTCCTCCAGCTGTGCTCGCAGCACTCGAAGCTCTGCAGGAACCATCCAATATGCTGGCGTATATATCGATGTCGTCCCGGGGTAAAAGTCGATATAAAATTCAATCTCTCTATGAGGGGGTAGACCCATAACATCATCAGGGAAAACATCAATGTACTAGTCCACCACTATTGGATATCTCGGACTCTCAACATCAACCGCTTCGAGGGTAAGGCTAGACAAATAACGAGTGATCGAATGCACCCTCCTCTGGGTAAGTCCATCCTATGCTGTAAAGGTTCCCTTCTCACCGGTGAACGAAAACCTGGTCTCGTACGTGCGAACACACCGCACTTTTCACCTAATATAGTTAATATGAGCATGGACTGTGGATAATCAGTCCATACCCAAGATGATGTCGTAAGGACTTGACGCCGCTACTAGAAGATCCCAGCCAAAGTCCTCACCTCCTAGAGTAAGATCACACTACTGACACCATTGTGTAATCATTGAATCCTCTCTCATAGGAGTCTCTAGCGGTAAGGATCGATCCAAAGGCTCCACTAGTATCTCTGAGAACCAAACGAGGGTCATGGAAATAAAATAGTGACTGGAACCTGTGTCTATAAGTACTGCATCTAAGGTGGAGTAGACATAGATCATACCTATAATCATCTCCGGAGCGCAGTGGTCATACGCCATAGCTTCTTGGAGCTGAGATCGTCTCTGACCTCCTGCTCCCTGTGGTCGAGGTGGACCATCTAGTGGTGGTGGTGGTATAACTTCAAACCGCCGCCCACCGCCTGATGCATGGCCATCTCCTTTGCCATGTCTGCCTTCTGCTTGCAGACCTCCTCAATCAAATCTTCACCTCTACCCAGGCAGTCCTTTGACCATCTGCTGATCATCCGTATGGTGGGTCGGGAAATCACCAGCCATGTGACCTTGCTGGCTGCATGAGTAACATTTCCTACTCCTCGCTTATCCTAATCTGTCTCGAGAGCCCCGCACAACTGACCCTGTATCCTGAAGTTTTCCACCTATGGGTCTAGTCCTCTTGGACCTCTGTGTCATCTGTATGCTGCCAGCTGCAAATGACTTTGCTACCTGATGTTTGGTGGCGGGTCTCGCTGCCAGTGACTTCTCATCAATGAATCTCTCCACTAAGATTGCCAGCATCGAGATGCTGAGAGAAATTGTCGAAGCTCTAATCTCCCATCTGAGCCCCTGCTCGAAGGTCTGGGCCCTGAATAATGAGTCCTACACCATTTCATTGGAGTAGCACGAGAGGTTGGTGAACCTCGTTGAATACTGAGCCACGGTCATGCTGCCCTGATGTAGGTGGAGAATATCCTATATATGCATTGAGCATAAAGTCATTGGGCCAAATCTTCCCTGAAAAGGCTCTCGAAGTCCACCCAGATGAGAGTCACCTTGTCGTGAACATAGAGCATCAAGCCCCACCATCTTTCTGATGCTGCCTGAAGAAGAATGGTGGCAAGGATCACGAAGAGATCAGTTGGTGTCCCTACCAGTCAAAAAACTCTAACCATGGCCTCAAGCTAGTCCTTAGCTGCCTGTGGATCTGTCTCTCCCCGGAACCTCAGTGGTCTGTAGCACTGGAACTCGTGTAACGCACTCAAGAGGCATGCACCGTCTTCTATTGGGGCTGCTGGCATCGGCTTCCCAACATGTAGTGGTGCTATTGGTACACCAACTGATGGTACAACTGCTGTAAGGGGGCCCTGCACCGAAGCCTTGTCGCTTAGTGGGCTGTCATCACGTACTCTACCTGGAACCCTAGCTAGATGTCTATGTGGAGGAATCCTGAAAAGAAATAGGTGTTCCACGGTCATTAAGTTATACCCGGTGAGGGGACTCAAGATATCACAAAGAAAACTTTTCAAAAACACACATGCAATCAGTGTTTTCGGGTACTGAGTCGGAAATCAGAAGTCAGGGTCCTGGTGTATGGATATGTCGACCACTACACCAACACTGGATTCCCCAAACTGAAAACCGCAATCATCACACTTAACACTATTTCCAAATAAAATGATCAGAGTCCAAGTTCTCTGGTGAAACCAACTCCTCTGATACCAATTTTAACAATTGGGTCCCAGTGACAGCAGAGACACCCCGCCTTAACATGGTCGTCGGGTCCAGGCCTGCTAGGTACCATCAGTTCCCCATAGACACGTGTTCCCCACCCTGGGGCCCACCCACGTTCCCAAATGGGTCATCTGACTAATGACTATCCCCACAGGCCAACACAAGTCCTTTACAGTGTGTTTTATCCTCACTCACACACACCCTGAGAAACTTTCCAAAAGGTCACCCATGCGGATCACTACTCCAGGACAAGCATGCTTAACTGTGGATATCTAATCAGGTAGGCTCTTGAAAAGGAAGTTGAACATTATTGACATGAGTCATATCATTTAGTAATTTAACCCTTTTATCATTTGGGGGGTGTTACAATCCCCCCCTGGAGAACAATGTCCTCATTGTGGTCCCTACATATCAACCCAGGCACTGCACCACAGTTAAGGCTGGGTACCACCTCTGATACCAATTTTTCATGACCTGTCCCCTGGGGCCCAGGTCGTGATGACCCCAAGCCCATCCTCCATAGGCCAGGGGCTGGCGACTAGCACCGAAAAGGTATATCCCTGAAATTGGAAAGCCATTGTGTCACAACCCACCCTCACCAAAAGGAGGGAAGGGTCAGCAGATTGTCAGGCCCTTCTTTCTTTAAGTTGAAGGAGAGATAATAACCCTCGAAACTCACCTTCAATAAGTCCCAGAGTGGCGACCAACAACAAGGGTATAAAATCACACACTAAATGGAAGGAATTACCCTTTTTCTTTTAATAGGATAAGGAGATAATATTGTAAATCCCACAACACCAAAACTAAAAGTGAAAATACGGCTAAAAATAAACCATTCCCATATGCATGTTCAAAGGTAAAAGATACAAGTCACAAAACTCCAAAGGTAAAAAGATACCAAGAAAAAGGGAAACAACAACAGAAACTACCCCAAAGGTCCAAGCTAGTACGGTCTCGCACGATCCCTAAAGTCCTCCTAGAAACCTGAAAGCAGTTTTATATATGTAGGCTGAGCATACAAGTATACTCAGTAGGGAAAAGCCAAAGACTCTCATGCACAAGTGGTGAGGCATACTAATTCCCTGTAAGAAAAGAGATAACCAAGCACCTAGAAAGGAAACTAACCACCCAAGCCTCACTGAAGAAACCTCCCCAAATAACGCAAGTCAAGTAATGTATAGAAATAGAACATCGATGTTTGGGTACCCCGCTCCACTTTCCCACTGGTTATTGAAGACATCCTACACATCGTACCAATCCTGCCATTCTCATCACAGTCCCACTGCCATACCCCGCCCGCACACACCTGGTCCACAACCACACATCCCGCCTGCAAACACTTGGGCCACAACCACCAACCCGCCCGCACACACCTGGGCCACAACTGTCACACGTAACCATGCCTGCAAACACCTAGGCCAGAACAACCACTACTACGCCCGAAGACACCTGGGCTAGAAGAACTACTGCCACGTCCGAAGACACATGGGCCTCATCCCAAAGATACTTGGGAAACTACCTGCCCGCACACACCTGGGCCAACAACCACACTACCCTGCCTGAATATTCTTGGGCTAATAATGGACTTCAGACCATCACAGCCTGCCCGTAGAGTCTTGGGCTATTTGGGAAAGGGAGCAGAAAAGGAGCTAATAACCATCCACTCATAGGAGTGTTGGGAAAAACACCCTCCCCCATGAAGTGGGGGTGTTCGGCACTAAGTGCTCAACTTGGGTGGGGCGTAAATAAGAAACACAAAAACTACAAGTATATGTATAGGTAACAAGAACTCACCCAATCTAGGTTTTTCTTCAGCTAGCCTAAAGAACACTATCCTTACTATTCATTCATAAGAGAAGAGAACAGCACCCATTCCCAAGTCACAACTCACATCAAACCAAATCCCCAATTGTCCCATAATTGTTTTCATGTTCAGTAATAATGTTTAAATAAGTTTCTGAACCTACTTGGGAAACTAGTAAGCATAAGCACAAGCCAAGGAAAGAGTACACCCAATAGAAATTTAAACATTCTCACCTGGTTCTCTTGTAAAAACACATCAAGCGAGACCCCTCCAAGTATTGGAACCAAAGCAGGTCAAAGTGAGATGCAGTCCCAAGTTCCCGGAAACTATGAATAAGAAGGATTCACAACAGAAGAGGATCCCACCCCAATTCGTGATACAAACAGAGGATCCCATCCTCACCCACATCACCCCAGTAATCTAAGCCCCTATCCAACCGTGGAGGAAACAACCAAACCAATACTACCAACACAAGTCAGACTCAACAGGTATTTTTAGATTTAAAAGATTTAACACACTTTATGATTTCAATTCCACTGGGCTTAAACCAGGTTTATCATAGAAAAGGGGTTGATCTTAGTGCTTCCAATTTATTTAGTCAAATATATGTAATTAACCAATTTCCTTTTCACAGCAAAAGGTTCACAACCAAAATAAATCCCATTTAAACATCACAAGGGGTAAGGGTTTATTAGTGCATAGAGAAAGACCACCAACGGCCATGATTTTTAGTAGGCGTAAGCCCGCACAATTCAGAAATCATTAATCATGAAAGAGGAGAAAAACATAGCAGCATCATCGATCACACCCCTCCCCTTCATTCTTTAGAATCCGTTTATTATATTCATTAAAGTTTGGTTCATCCAATTCTACATAAGCAGTAGCATACCCACCCCGCAAGATACACATAAAGGAGGGATGAAGGTGAAACCACTACTTTACTGATCAAGGATCGACCTTAAGTCCCCATGTGATTATCAGGAGCTCCACTGAACACGATCAAGGAAAAATTCACCGGGTTACAACTCATCAGGAGGAAGGGTAATCCGACCGTAGGGTGATCGAGAAAAAGAAACATAGGGATAATCCTTTAGGTTATAAAGGATGAAAAGGGATGAGATACAGTACACCCAAGATGGTTAAGATACGGAGAGAAAAACTCGAAACCGCGTAAGGAGCGGGATCGTGGGTTGACCACGCGGCTGGGACACCCCACACGTCATTAAAGGGTCCCCGCCTTTCGGGGCGGTTTAAACTGACGCACACTAGGGTACCTCACTAATAATTTAATTAAATGGAATTAATGGACATTAATGTGCTTTAAAATAGGCTTAAAGGGGTCAAAACATGGTTTAAAAACCAATTTTCACAAAAAGGAGGTGCTACTGGAAAACCCGTGGGGGGTAGGCCAGAGCTACCGGTAGCCGAGAGCTACCGGTTGGTGACAGCTACCGGTAGCTGAGAGATACCAGTTGGCGATAGCTACCGGTAGCCGAGAGCTACCGGTTGGCAACATCTACCGGTAGCCGAGAGCTACCGGTTGGCAAAATCTACCGGTAGCTGAGAGCTACTGGTTGGCGACAGCTACCGGTAGCTAAGAGCTACCGGTAGCCGAGAGCCACCAGTAGCCGAGGGCCACCAGTAGATGAGGGTGACCCGTAGCCGAGAGCTACCGGTATCTGAGGGCTATCGGTACCCCAAGGTCACCGGTAGGCTAGGTCTACCGGTAGGCTGAGGCTACCGGTAGGCCAAGGCTACCGCTAGGAGTCACCAAGAAGTTGGGATGGCCTTCCAGACCACCTAGAACACCTCAACATTAGATTTTTACGAAGTAATGGACCCCAAAAACCCGGGCCATTAAATAAGATACTTCTCAAACAATTCTCGTCCCCGAGAATATAAGAACAACCTAGAAAGGAGAAAAGTGGGGTCCAAACAACCACCCTCTAAAGATACTTCCCAGGGGAAAACCCCAGAGTTGTTCTAAAGCTGGAACAGAACCCCCCTACATCCAGGAATACTCCCCCAAGAGTTATCAACCATAACATTCACAACAAGCAGAAGGATCACACGATCCAAAACATGAGTTAGAGAGTCCCCTCCTACATGTCAGGATATTATCCGCTTTGGGCGGCACTGACTCACCTGCATGGGTTTAATCGCATCCACATTAATGCGTCCTGATTAGCAGTCAGGTTTTCCCATCGTCACACATTCGTAAACACACACAGAGAACGGGGAATAGATCATCTAATATCTAAGCAAAACAAGCATTTCATATATTAAAGCACAAGGTACAATATCTCAAGGATCAGAACAAAAACAACAAGGAAGTCAAAACAGCTCTAGGTACTGAACGCGTAGCTGGGCCTCCTGCTCCCATGTTCTCTCTTCCAGGCCACCATGCCTCCACAACACACGAACCAAGGGGATGGTTCGTCCATGAATCACTTTCTCCATATGATCCTCGATCTGGATTTGTCGTTCTATGAAGGTCGCATAGTCTTCAACATCTAACTCTCCCCAATCGATGATGTGGGAGTCATTGTGTAGATATCGACGAAGCTGGGACACATGGAATACATCGTGTATCTTCAGTAGCGGCGGTGGTAGCGCTAGCTAATAAGCCACTTCACTGACCCGCCACAACACTTCGAAGGGTATGATGAACCTGGGAGAAATCTTACTTCCCCTGTCAAACCTCCGCTGTCCATGCCGAGCGGAGACCTTCAAGAAAACGTGGTCCTCAACCTCGAACTCCAAGGCTCTCCTCCTATCATCGGCATATGACTTCCTTCGGTCCTGATCCACATTCATACTTTCTCGTATAAGCTGAACCTTCTCTGTTGTGCTCTGCACCACCTCCGGGCCAAGAACACCTGCTTCCCCAACCTCAGTCCAACACACGGGTGAGCGACATGGCCTTCCATATAGGGCTTCGAATGGAGCCATGCCAATGGTAGAGTGATGGCTATTATTGTAGGCGAACTCTACCAGAGTCAAGTGTCACACCCATGATCCCCAAAGTCCAGAATACATGCCTTCAGCATGTCCTCCAAGGTCTGGATGGTGCGCTCTGTCTGCCCATCTGTCTGGGGGTGGAAAGCAGTGCTAAGACTTAGTTGGGTGCCAAAAGCATGTTGCAATCCCCTCCAGACTTGCGAGGTAAAACGTGAATCCCTGTCCGAGACTATGGAACTCGGAACTCCATGCAACCGCACTACCTCGTCCACATACTTCCGTACTATAGAGTCCACCGCACTCGACTCCTTAATCGCTAGAAAGTGAGCCAACTTCGTCAAGCGGTCCACCACTACCCAGATGGCGTCACAGCCCCCTTGTACCTTGGGTAGTACCGTGACGAAATCCAATGAGATATCATCCCACTTCCACTCAGGGAAATCTAAAGGTTGCAATAACCCGCCTGGAACACAGTGTTCATCCTTTACCTGCTGACACACTAAGCACTTGGCAACAAACTCTGCCACTGCTCGCTTTACTCTGGGCCACCAAATCTGTCTCCTCAGACCCTATTACAAATTGGAAACTCCTGGGTGTACCTCTAGGGGGAGTTGTGGAACTCACTAAGAACCTTGACACGCATCACCTCTGGAACAAACATCTTCCCCCGAAAGAGCATCTGATTTTGACCATATTCTGTCCACCCTTCTGGAGCATCGCCCTGGTCAACTCGGTCGCGCATCACTTCGCACTCTGGGTCTCCCCACTGAGACTCCTCCACTTTCCACAACAGAGAAGACTGCACTTTCATCTGATACAGGAAACCTCTACCACTATCCATCCTCGCATCTAGGTGCAAGGCATCCAACTCCTCCATCGCCTTCCAAGCATCTTTCAACTCTCAGACTGCATCCTTCTGTGACCTCCTGCTCAAAGCATCGGTCACTACATTCCCTTTTCCTGAAGTGTAGGATATCTCAAAGTCGTAATCTTGGAGGAACTCCATCCACCTTCGCTGCTATAAGTTTAGGTCCCGCTGGGAGGAGATATACCTCAAGATTTTGTGATCCGTGAAGACCAAAAAGTGTTCTCCGATGAGGTAATGCCGCCACAACATTAGTGAGAAAATGACCGATTTAAGCTCCAGATCGTGGGTAGCATAATTACGCTCACGAGGGAATAGCTTCCTAGACCCATAAGATATCACCCCTTGTCACTGCATCAACACACATCTAAGGCCTTACCCTGAAGCATCAAAAAACACCTCATACGCTGCCCCTTCTTCTGGTAGTCTCAACACTGGGGCACTAACCAACTTCTACTTTAGATAGATGAAGGCTGCCTCGCACTGCTCACTCCACACAAAAACCTGGTCATTCTTGGTCAAGGTCGTCAAAGGCGCCGAAACTCGAGAGAAGTTGGGTACGAACCTCCAGTAGTAACCTGCCAGCCCGAGGAAATTACGAACCTCAGCCACGTTCTTGGGTGTTTCCCAAGAAACAACCACCTCAACCTTTGATGGGTCCACCGCTACCACTTGCTCGGACACTACGTGCCCAAGGAAGTGCACTTCTCATGTCCATAACTTGAACTTAGACAACTTCCCATAGAGCTGGTGCTGTCGGAGGACCTCCAAAACCGTCCCCATGTGCTCCGTGTGGTCCTCCTCTGATCTTGAATAGATCAGGATGTCTTCAATGAACACAACTATGAACCGATCCAGATATTCCCGGAAGATGGAGTTCATAAGCCCCATGAACATAGCCAGAGCGTTTGTAATGCCGAAAGGCATGACTACAAACTCAAAGTGCCCATATATGCACCTGAAGGCCGTCTTCGAGATGTCGCCCTCCTTTACCCTCAACTGGTGATACCCAGACTATAGGTCAATCTTTGAAAACCATCACGCCCCTTTCATCTGGTATAAAATATCTTCTATCCTCGGAAGAGGGTAGAGATTCTTGATCGTTACCTGATTCAGCCTCCTGTAGTCTATGCACAGCCTTAGACCGCCATCTGCCTCCTTCGCAAACAACACAGGAGCACCCCACAGTGACGCACTCAGTCAAACAAAACCCTTCTGCATCAGATCGTCGATCTGAATCTGCAACTCCTGTAGCTCCGAATGCTCCATATGGTAGGGATCCATCGAAATTGGATGAGCACCAGGATGCAAGTCTATCCCAAACTCGATATCACGTCGAGAGGGTAGAGTCGTCACCTCCTTAGGGAATATTTTCATAAACTCACTGACGATACCTGGTACTTCCACCATCTCAGCATCAACTGACTCTACTGAAAGCTCGGCTAACAAGGAGAGGAGGGGTTTCTCTCGCCTGCTTCCCTTCTGACCACTCTGCTTACCGGTGAAAGTAACATGTCGGCCACCCAAGTCTGAGAACACAACCCTTCCTCAGAAGCAGTCGATGATGGAAAACACAGAGAACATCCAGTAGATGCCTAGGATGACATCGTATGGTTGTATCTTTAGCAGTAGTAGATCCCTAACTGACTGATGTGGCCCTATCATCAGTCTGCATCCTCTACAAACATATAACAAGTCGGTCTGACCTCTGAATCGTGTGCTCAGCACCAGGGGCACTGGAAGTCTCTCGGAATCTAGACCCAGATCATGGGCTAGACCGGGTGCAACAAAGGAGTGCGAAGCTCCGGTATCGAACAAGGCGTAAGCAAGGGTACTGAACAAACTGATCATACCTCGAACAACCTTCGGTCCTACTGGAACTACTGCCTCCACGATGTGCAACTGTCCACGCCCAGCTCCTATGCCCCTCGGCTGTCGGCCGCCTCCCTGACCACACCCTGGTCGAGGTCCCTAAGGAGCGCCCTGAGGTCTGCCTCCCCCTATAACATCTTCCCTCAGAGGAGCGGGAGCTCGCTGCCCCTGCTGCTGCTGCTGGAAGGGCCTAGTTGGAAGCTGCTGCTGAGGCGGGTGTTGGGCCTGTCCGCCATTTCCATACTGAACTCGGTTCGGGCACTGATTCCAGATATGTCCATGGCTCCCACAGATGAAGCACCTCGGTCCTGGTCCCGAAGGGAAAGGGCGAGGACCGGGGGACCGGAACTAGAACTGCTGCGGCCTACTCCCTGCTGGTCAGAACCTAGAGGGTCCCAATGCAGAACGTCTAGTGTTGGAGGCATTTCCCTTTGACGGGCCTAGATGAATCCCCTCTCGTGACACACCACCCAGCGTGCGCATTCTCTCCACCAACTCTTACTTCTTCTGGACCTTCAAGTATATCGGCAAGGTAAAGGGGTAACGACGTACTGGAGGGAGGGTCGGAGCGCCTCCTCTAAACGTCTCACCTGAGACTCCTCATCTGGAAAGAGGTCCAGAGAAAAGTAGAGGAGGTCCCTGAACTTGATCCCCAGCTCCCTTACCAACATACTCCCCTGCTGGAGGGAGAGTAGCTCCTACCTCTTCTCTGCCTTCATCGTAGAAGAGAGGAATTCCGCCCGAAACTCCTTCTCGAAATCAGCCCATGCCACCTCAGTCTCTCTCCTCTCCCCCAGGTAGAGTGTCCACCACTGACGCATTTCTCCCTGTATCTGGATGACGTCCAGAGGAACCCAGTACTCGGTCAGACCCCGGATCAAGCTGAAGGCTATCACCAGATCTTCTAGCCAGCCCTCCGTCTTCATGTCAGAGGTGTTTCCCTCGTACTTCTCGAGGGTCTGTTACTGGAAGGATCGAAGCATCTTCTGCCACTGGTCATCCTCCTCCTCTCGATCAGCCCTCTGCTGATCGGCTAAGTCAACCTTATGGGCCTTGATCGCCCATACAACTCGTGGTCATCTCCCAGGTTCCATAGCTGCAAGGTAAACAAAGAATGCCTAAGCCCAAGTAGTGCAGAATATTATTCTTAAAACTCCTTAAACTTATTATTTATTTAAAATTCCCAAAACACCCCAGAAACATGAGAATACAAGTCATTTATGATGCATATACCTTTCCTAGGGTCTCTACCCTGCAATCAGCGTGGCCTCACTTGGTCGTTCGGTTGGTCCAGAGTCCTTGCATCAGATCACGGGGGGGGGGCCTAAAATCCCGTGTCCTAGCCGGTCGTCCCTGGCCTAATTCACGCACCAAGGTCACCCAACACTGTTTCCCTATCATCCCATGCAATCCTCACTGTGCCTAACCCTAGACTCCATCCTATCTCTCAACCTCGCCACTAATACCATTCTGTCACGACCCGCCTTCACCAAAAGGAGGGAAGGGTCAGCAGATTGCCAGGCCCTTCCTTCTTTATGTTGAAGGAGAGATAATGACCCCCGAAACCCACCTTCAATATGTCCCAGAGTGGTGACCAGCACCAAGGGTATAAAATCACACACTAAATAGAAGGCATTACCCTTTTTCTTTTAATAGGATCGGGAGATAAGATAGTAAATCCCATAACACCAAAACTGAAAGTGAAAATACGGCTGAAAATAAACCATTCCCATATGCATGTTCAAAGGTAAAAGATACAAGTCACAAAAATCCAAAGGTAAAAATATACCAAGAAAAAGGGAAAAAACAATAGCAACTCCCCCAAAGGTACAAGCTAGTATGGTCCCGCACAATCTCTGAAGTCCTCCTGAAAACCTAAAAGCAGTTTTATATACGTAGGGTGAGAATACAAGTATACTCAGTAGGGAAAACCCAAAGACTCTCATGCACAAGTGGGGAGTCATACTAATGACCTGTAAAAAAAAGAGATAACCAAGCACCTAGCAAGGAAACTAACCACCCAAGCCTCACCAAGGAACACTCCCCAAATAATGCAAGTCAAGTAATGTATAGTAATAGCACATCGATGTTTGGGTACCCCGCGCCACTTTCCCACTGGTTATTGAAGACATCCTATGCATTAGACCAATCCCACCATTCTCATCGCAGTCCCACTGCCATACCCCGCCCGCAAACACCTAGGACACAACTATCACACGTAACCACACCTGCAAACACCTAGTCTGGAACAACCACTACCATGCCCGAAGACACCTGGGCTAGAAGAACTACTGCCACGCCCGAAGACACATGGGCCTCATCCTGAAGATACTTGGGAAACCACCTACCCGCACACACCTGGGCCAACCACCACACTACCCTGCCCGAAGATTCTTGGTCTAATAATGGACTTCAGGCCATCATAGCCTGCCCGTAGAGTCTTGGGCTCTTCGGGAAATGGAGCAGAAAAGGAGCTAATAACCAGCCACTCATAAGAGTGTTGAGAAAAACACCCTCCCCCATGAAGTGGGGGTGTTCAGAACTAAGTGCTCAACTTGGGTGGGGCGCGAATAAGAAACAAAAAAACTACCAGTATATGTATAGGTAATAAGAACTCACCCAATATAGGTTTTTCTTCAGGCAGCCTGAAGAACACTATCCTTACTATTCATTCATAAGAGAAGAGAACGGTACCAATGCCCAAGTCACAACTGACATCAAACCAAATCCCCATTTGTCCCATCCTTGTTTTCATGTTCAGTAATAATTTTTAAATAAGTTTCTACACCTACTTTGGCAACTAGTAAGCATAACCACAAGCCAAGGAAAGAGTACACCCAACAGAAATTTAAACATTCACACCCGGTTCTCTTGTAAAAACACATCAAGCAAGACCCCTCCAAGTATTGGAACCAAAGCAGGTCAAAGTAAGATACAGTCCCAAGTTCCTAGAACTATGAATAAGAAGGTTTCACAAAAGAAGAGGATCCCACCCCAATTCTTGATAAAAATAGAGGATCCCATCCTCCCCCACATCACCCCAGAAATCTAAGTCCCTATCCAACCATGGAGGAAACAACCAATCCAATACTACCAACACAAGACAGATTCAACATGTGTTTTTAGATTTAAAAGATTTAACACACTCCATGATTTCAATTCCACTAGGCTTAAACCAGGCTTATCATAAAAAAGGGGTTGATCCTGGTGCTTCCAATTTATTTAGCCAAATATAAGTAATTAACCAATTTCCATTACACAGCAAAAGGTTCACAACCAAAATACAAGCCATTTAAACATCACAAGGGGTAAGGGTTTATTAGTGCACAGAGAAAGACCGACAATGGCCATGATTTTCATTAGACGTAAGCCCACATAATTCAGAAATAATTAATCATAAAAGATGAGAAAAACATAGCAACATCATCAATCACACCCCTCTCCTTCATTCTTTATAATCTGCTTATTATAATCATTAAAGTTTGGTTCATCCAATTCTACAGAAGCAGTAGCATACCCACCCCGCAAGATACACAGAAAGGAGAGACAAAGGTGAAACCCCTACTTGAATGATCAAGGATCAATGTTAAGTCCCCACGTGATTAGAAGAAGCTCCATGGAACATGATCAAGGAAAACTTCACCGAGTTAGAACTCATCGAGAGGAAGGGTACTCCGATTGCAGGGTGATGGAGAAAAAGAAATGTAGGGAGAAGCCTTTAGGTTATAAAGGCTAATAAGGGCTGAGATACAGCATGCCTGGGATGGTTAATATATGGATATAAAAACTCGAAACAGCGTAAGGAGTGAGATCGTGGGTTGACCATGTGGCTGGGACACCCCACATGTCATTAAAGTGTCCCCACCTTTCGGGGCAGTTTAAACCGACGCACACCAGGTTCACTCACCAATCATTTAATTAAATGACATTAATGGGAATTAATGGGATTTAAAACAAGCTTAAATGGGTAAAAACATGGTTTAAAAACCAATTTGCGCAAAAAGGAGGCGCTATTGGAAAACCCGTGGGGGGTAGGCGAGAGCTATCGGTAGCCGAGAGCTACCGATTGGTGACAGCTACCGGTAGATGAGAGCTACCAGTTGGGGATACCTACCGGCAGCTGAGAGCTACTGGTTGGCGACATCTACCGGTAGCCTAGAGCTATCGGTTGGAGACAGCTACCGGTAGCTAAGAGCTACCGGTTGGCGACAGCTACCGATAGATGAGAGCTACCGATTGGTGACAACTACCGAGAGCCGAGAGCTACTAAGAGCCAAGAGCCACCAGTAGCCGAGAGCCACCGGTAGCCGAGAGCTACCGGTACCCCAAGGTCACTGGTAGGCTAGGCCTACCTATAGGCTGATGCTACCGGTAGGCCAAGGCTACCACTAGGAGTCACCAAGAAGCTGGGATGGTCTTCCAGACCAGCCAGAACACCTCAACATCAGATTTTTACTAAGTAATGGACCCCAAAAACCCGTGCCATTACACATTTCTTTTTTAAACTACAAACGACACAGTATAAGATACAAGCACAAGGTAAACTATATAGTAAAAGGGTGTGTATAGTAAGTAAAGGGGGACGGAATATAATCCCAACTGGAAAGTACAAGTAAAACTGAAATTTCTCCTGCGAACACCTGCCAAGGATCCTACTTGAAGGGTAGGTACAACTCTCGAACGGTCTTCTCTATGGTATGCCTCATCTAATGGACCACCTCCGAGAAGCCTCCAGTCCTAGTACCCTCTTCCTCACTCTACGTTGTCCATCATCTGCACAAGACACGACGAGGTGCTAGCATGGCCCATGGAGGGGTGAGTATAACAATACTCAGTAGGGACCCTGAGACCCCCTAAGGTCTCTCAGAATCCACAAAGGGTAAACCACAGAGTAAAACTGTAATTACAAAGAAAGAAACAACAGTCAACCCTACTTAGGTATATGCCCATACATATACCTAAGTTATCAGGTACACCCATCTCATTCATGAAGAAACAGAAGGCCCAAATCATTATCCAAATGCTCAACTATTTCACAAAGGAATGAATACCATGAAAGTAACACCACAAAAATTAGTACCACAAATTCAATGCCTCACAGAATAATACCACACAGGTATCACCCCAAAGGTTAGTACCATAGAGGTAACACCAGACATAATAATGCCACAAAGGTATCACCACACAGAAGTGTGCCACAAAGGAAAAGACTCAGCTCACTCTAGGTATAACTTAAGTACAGAAGTACATATTATTATCTGTATTGCTAGATCATCTTACTTCGTCAAGAATCTCTACTGTTGACCCACACATGATCGAAGATGACCCACATAAGATCTGAAGATAACCCATATAGGATCTGGAGATGACCCACACAGGATCGGTATGCGCTAACCCACATAGGATCGTTGAGCGTTGACCCACACTGGATCCGAAGATAACCCACACAGGATCTGAATATTTTTCAAGTACAGCCAGCCACGAGGTTCCCGCACTAATCATGCTTGACTCCGAGAGGTTCCGCTCTTCAATCCATCAGTCAATATTTCAACTACCATGAATTCCCATGAAGAAGTATCCTAAAGATCCACCACGTCATAAGGAACCCAACACAATAGACGGTGTGTCAATCGGACACCCGGTCTGTAAATTATTAACCTTTTAGTTTCGAGTTCCCTGTTGGATTCAGGTTCGATCCAACCTAATTATACACCAACTTCATCCAAAACTCAATTATATTATACCAAAAGGACCATCTCGATCCAAGAATTTTGGCACTGTAGACGGTTCATCAATTGGATGCCTGGATCACATGTTATGGCCAAAAGGGTGTAATGGGATCTAGATGGGTCCGGGTCTGGTCCGACCCAGTCAGACCAACCCGGCATAGGCTGACCCGACCTAGTGCAGGTCGACCTGACCCGGTTCGGGTCCAGCCCGGCCCGTGAAGGGGTGGTATGTCCCACTGGGCACGGCCCGCTCGGCTGGGTGTGGTCTATCGCGATGGGGTCCTCCCTAGCCGTAACCCGGGCGGGAGGTGCCCCCCGGTATTCCGAATGAGCCCATGGTCATTCGGTTGCCCTTCTGGCAAGAAGGACCGCCAGATCGGTCCCGCACGGTGTGACACAGTCAGCTGGTTTCCCAGCCAGTTCTCCTCCCAACGGTACAATGGCGCTGATGTCCTCCTCGCGGTCAGCTGAGCTTCGGCCGCCCTCCAGTGTATCTTCGCAGTTAAGTATTCGTGGCCTTCTAATCAACTGGCAGTGCTGATGCTTTCCGCCTTACCACCACGCGGCCAACCAGCGTTCCGGCTGTCGTTTTCCTCCGCTGCGGCCGACCGGCCATGGCCTCCTCCGTCGACGCAGTTGCGCCGGCTCCGCCTTGTGCCCTACCATCGTTGGTCACCGTCCTCCTCTGCTATGAAGAACGCATCAACAATAAAGATGCAGATGGATCAGGTCATGTTCTTTTGGCATGTACCCTCTGCATTAGACCAGTAGCAAGCAGCTTGAGGAGAAAGATTCAACGTAAAAATTTAACAAAGAATAATCATAAACACACCCCTACCTTGATTCTTTGTTGGAGACAGCGTGAGGAAGGAGATGAAAACATTGAAGACTTCAACATCCGTTGTTCCCTCAATACTCTCCTGATCCGAGCTCGAGCTTCATCCTCATCATAGGTTCATTCTTCATTGGAGTGTCTTTCTCCAAAGGCTCTCCCCCAAGTTCTCTCCTTGCCATCAATCCCCAACCAAGAGGTGAGGAGCCACTTAATTAAGTTCAAGAATTAATTACATGATTAATTAAAATTTGGCACATCAATTGGGGGAAACCCAAGAGTTTTCTCACATTAAATGGGATATTGTGTGGTCCCCACCACCAAGTATTCAAATGGGAGGTTTCAATAAAAACAAAATTTATCATTTTATTTTTATTATTTTTCTTTTAACTCTCCCACGAAAATCCTAAAAACTAACTTCTACCCTCAATTAACTGTGATCAAGGTGAAGGTCTCCTTAAGCAAATATCAGCGTTGTGAGTTCAATGGTGTCATTGGATTTCAATTCCGAGCATCGGTTCAAAAGTTACAAAATGTCGCTCGCGCGTTTTCTGAACGTACCTAAAAAAAGTTCAGAAATTTATTCTGAGAACACCGAGCCTCAGAATCATGCACCGTCAATTTTCACAGACTTTTAATATTTCTATATAATTAAAAAAATATTACATGGAAAATTATGGGTCTTTACACATCCTATGAAAAAAATATCACTATGAGTGTGTGCATACGGCTTACCCTCTCCACGATGTGGTGTAATCTATGTTTCATCATTAATTTATTGGGATAGGTATAATAATGGATATAATGGATATAAATAATACATGAAATTTATTCTATATAATTAATATACCATACAATTCCTTTCCACTTTACCATTAAGGGAATGATATCGTCACGCATGCATATGTATGACTTACCATCTCCATGATGAGATGAGATTCATCTTCCACATTAAACATTCAAGAATTAATATAAAAATGTATATAAGGAATAAATGTAAAATATATGAAATCATAATAATATTTTAATAATACATATATACATATATTTTATTTACATTCTTCTATTCAATATGATAATAAAACAAAAACAACGTTTATGCATATGTACGGCCTATCGTCACCATAAACATTATATTCCATTTCATATATTTATCTTTTATATATGTTAATATACTAAATATATATGATATATAAATCATGTTTGTAATTATATAAATAATTAAATCATTATCTATGTATTAGTATCCAGAATGAAAAGTCAATACATGTATGATAAACAAAGCGGTTATTACCTGACATGTTTCTTTAACTTGGAAATTGTTAATAAATGGGTAATATATATTCATAAATGTATCATATATGATATCATAAATATTATTATGATTATTTTATAAGTTAATAATATGTTTAAAACAACTATACATGAGTTTCATACATATATGGAGGGTTTGATACCTAAGGTAAGGGATTTCATTGCACTTTTTATATTTGTGGGATAATTTCCATATTGACCACACATTTATCTGATACGGTGTACATACTTACCAATGAAAAGTTATATCATGAATTTAATTTATTTCATGATATTATATGTTTCAATTTGATTTTATCTTTCATGGATCTCATGATTCAAAATTTACACAAGTAGTAATGGACATCATCTCAATCTCCTTTCATTAAGGTATAATTTGTAGTTATAAACACCAACCTTATTTTATGAGGTGTTTTTATAGACCCTTATACATATAATGTCTTTAATATATTTTTTATAATATTTTGTTAAATTTTAATATTCATGGAGCATAAAATTTAAATGTTCAAAGTTTTATTGGACACCATGAATGTTTAAAGATTTAGTTATCACATCTTTTCTCTATGCCAACATTCTTGATATTATTTTACATATTTATATAAATTAATTATGAAGGATATTATATTTATATTTTTAAGTTAATTTAAATTTATTAAAAATTTAACTTTTTAAGTTTTTATGTAAGGGACTCTTTAACTAAAATATCATTTTAAATTATTTAAAGATTTATTCTTCTAAATCATTCTCATTCATGTCTATGTTTTTAAAATGGGTTTTATAGTTTTATTTATGAGGGAATTAATGTTTTAAAATGTTAATTTTAAAATTTATCTCATAATTTTCAAAGTTGTATGGGACACTTTGATACAAAAATATCATTGAAAAAAAAAATTATTTTATAAATACATATCTTCTGAATAAATTATTTCAACATAAAAAGAAGTTTTCCTCTTAAAAAATTTCAAAGGATTGTATTAGAGTATTTTCATCTATGTCAACATCAATTGTTGGATCTTCTGATTGATCAATGTTGATCTCTTATGATACATTCTAACATATTTTATTGAAGTATATTTGATCAGTTTGACTGTGGATGTGAAATTTTGATACCATTCATTGTTTATTGTTTAAGTATTCACATTTTTTATTCTAGTTTCTCAATACAAATGTTTTTGATTTTTATTATTCACCATTTTCATATGAGGAATTCATTTGACTTTTTAAGTGATTGGTGGCACCTGTTGCAGCCCCTTGATGCATTGATAAGTCTCGTGAGATGAAATCAGTAGGTGAAAACCCATTTCTATTTGTTTCCAAGTGGTTTTAATTTTTTAGGAGGACAGATCATGACACAAATCAGATGGGTTTCTACCGACATATATAAACTATCTTGTGGATAGATCATGAAAGTAACTATCTTGAAGATAGATATTTATAGTTCATACATATTGCATCATGCATTCCATAATTATGAGATTGGTTATTGATATTAAATAATATTATTAGACTAGTAAAATATCTATGTGAATGTTTATATGGAATAATTTTATTTATTCTTTCCTTATTATGCTCTAGATTAATTTTAAAAGGCTTCTGTTTTAGTTATACAACTTCCCTTAATAGATTATGCTTATTTATGATAGCTTCCACTAAATTTTTTACCTTTACTAGGCATTAGATCTCACCACATTCATATGTTTTATTTTCCCTAGGATACTATGATGTGTTTTGATTTGGATATTTTGGTTTAAACTAAGGGGATTAATGGAATGGTCAAAGAAAATTAATTGTATATTTTATGTTTTAAAATGTAATGTGAATTTCAAGTATGTATCTAGTTTACCAAGAATACTAAATTGATCGGTCCATCAATATTTAATTACTTATAATCATGACAATGTAATAAGATAATAGACCGGCTCTGGGCTTCTAGGGTTGGGGAGTTACATATGTAGATGTTTGTGTATATCTGTAATTGAGTGTGTATGTATGTTTTGTATGTGTATGCATGTGTTGTGTTGTGGTGTGTATTTGTGTGTGTGTGTTTTGTGTATTTGTATGTTTATGTGTGTAAATGTATATTTTTGTGTGTCTATGTATATGTTCATATATGTGTATATATGTATATGTGTTTGCAAGTGCATGTACATGCATGTGTATATATGTATAGGTGTTTGTGTTTGTGTGTATGTATGTGTGTGTGTGTGTGTGTATTTGTATGTATATATATGAAATGTGAAAATGTTTATGTATATGTACATATATTTATGTTCGAGATGTGAATTTACATAGATTATGTATATACACATATATTTGTGTGTGTGTGCACACATTTATGTAATTATATGTATGTGTATGTGTATACATGTGTGAATATGTATGTTTATATATCTGTATCTTCCTGCATACGTGTGTATGTATGTTTATATGTTTTTTTGTGTATCTATATGTATATTTATGGGTATGTGTATGTATGGGTATATGCATGTGTCTGTGTAGGTATGTGTATATATGTATGTCTATGTGTATTTATTTGTGTGTGTGTGTGAGTGCAAGTTTACATGTATGTATATATGTTTATATGTACCTATATGTATTTGTATAACCCTACCTATGCATATATATAAGTGTCTAAATGTATGTCTATTTATTGATTTAATATAATTTATTTATTTTGGATATTTCTCAATTATTATAATTTTCTATAATTTATTCACCATCAATATTACTCAAAATGTTCAGGAGACAGGAAAACCCACTCCTAAAAAAATTTATTATAAAAATAATGTTGAAAAAGAGACAAAAATAGGATGGATGAGGTTAAAAAAAAGAGGCATGCCCTCATCCATAAAGGTAATCTAAAAATCAAGAACGGGGTCATTTTCACAATCATGGTCAGAGTCATCATCATCATCAGTAGTTTCCATCTCTAACTGTGATTTCCTTTGATTTAAGATCACATTGGTTTCTCCTTGAATGTTTCCTTCTCTAAAGTGAGATACATCTTAGATTACTTAAAATAATACCTAGTAGACACATTTCGAGCACACCCTCATCTTGCATACCAATCATATTAGCCACGTCCTCATCCATGACCTTTATATATATATATATATATATATATATATATATATTAATGTGGTCAAATTTGATAGTTCTTTATACATTTGAAATTAATTTTATATTTAATTAAATAATAATTTTTTAATTACTATTAAAAATTATAAAATTTACTAATTAATTTTAATTTTTATATATAATTGATACAATGCATATATCAACAATTATCAATGGTATTATTATTTATTTATTCATTTTTATCCATTTGTATGTGTTTGTAGTTCACGTAATAAATTTTATTTAATGACTTTTTAAAAAAAATGTTTTAATTTATTTAATATTATTTATTCATTTTTAATATTATTTATTTTTTAATTTTGGTATTTATAAATTTTATTATTTTTTGAATTTATTTATTGATAAAATTTATACATATTTATTCATTATGTTTTAATATTTTCAATATTTTTGTAATTTATATAATTAATATTTAAATATTTTTATTTATTATGTTTTAATATTTCTAATATGGTTCAAATTTATACAATTGATTCCTATAAACCCATCTCAAATCAAGGTCATTTTCGCACGAAAATGCCATTCTGGTCTGAAATTGAACTCCAACGTACGCCATCCCCAATAGCATTTTGGTGTTTTGATGGGGTGCAACTCTAAATTTGGTGTTGCATTATAGTAGCAACATTTTTTCTGTTTTAAATTTTTTTATTAATTATAAACATAATAATATGTATTTTTATTTTTATTTATTTGATATATTTAACAATATCCTTAATGATGTTAATATTAATATTTAGTAAATATCAATTATTCATCTTATTGTTTTTAAAAATAAAATTAATTATATAAATTATATATCCATAATTATATTTGTAATTTTTTTTTAAATATATATAAATATTTTTCTAAAATAATAATTATCAAATAATTATTTAAAAAATACAAATCAGAAATTTTAATAATAATATTCATATATTAATTTTTAGTGATACATAGTAAAAAAATAAATTAAAAGGTAAAATAGATTATATCAATGATTTATAAATATAATGTAGAAATCAAAATTGAACTATTAATTCATAATATATAAATATATTTATATTAAATTCTTTACAAAAAATAAATTTTAAAGAAAAGAAAATAAAATAAAAAATATATGTGCTCATATAAAGATGCACTAGTCGTAATCTAAATCCTCTACACAGGTATATATGATGCTCCAATGATTTTTTTAGGGTTTATAGTTTCCTTGGGGTTCCTAGTCATGATAGTGACTAGTTGGCTCCCTTTATCTCTCTGTAACTATTGATACACCCTCTATCTATGCTACCTTGTATCCTTGCCTGGGGTGTTGTCTCGATGGTCCTATATCACTCATCTCCCCCGTCTGCATCCCCATAGGATGGAATAGTTCCCTCTTTCTCTGTTGTTTTGATGGAAATCAAATTGACAAGTCATTAGGGGAACTAATCTCTATCGAAGAAGGGAAAATCACCCATTATTTCCAACATTGACAATTACCCCTTCTTGGTTCACATGATATCTCTCTTAACCCTGGGTAAATTCATCATAAAATGGCCTTTCAACATGAATGTGCTAATAAACATGTTGTAATCTATTTGGAACCCAAAGGAAGGTCTAGCCATAAGAGAAGTGTGATTGGGTCACCTGATCATCGAATCAATCAGTGAAAAGGATAAGAAAAGGGCAATCCTTAGAAGGCCCCAATCATTCGACAACCACCTTATTTTCAAGGATGGTATTAAAAATGAAGGTAATGATGTGAGTATGACCTTTACTAATAAAACCATGGGGGTATTCTTTAAAAACATTCCTTTATGTAGGATATTGGAACAAATGATCTAGAATATAGGTAGCCACATATGTTATTTTATTGACTGGGTTTGCTGAGACCCAACCCATTGGGGACCTTAAATGTGGATTAGGGTTCTCATTGATGTGACACAAGCTCTCATGAGGGGAATACTTCATTCCATGTAATATCATCTGATATGGATCATGTTTGAATATGAGAAACATCCCATCTTATATTTTTATATTGAAGGATTAGACATGTTGAAAAAGAGTGTGCCTCTAAAGAGAAGGATGTTGGAGGTATCATCAGTATCTAGTATGTCCCATGGATCTAAGTGAAAAAAGAAACAATTTCATTCAACCCAGATATAGTAAGAAAGATTGATAGAGAAAAATTTTCCAAGGTCATTAAAATGAAAGCATCCTTTGGACTTTCTAAAGATATCATGCCCAACCCCTCACCTCCTTTTTCAGACCATAGTCACCTTTTTCACCCCTATTAGAGGGAGTGCCCTTGCGTGGTAGGTGGTCCCTATACAATATCCCAGGATCGATTGGGTGTTTTGGTTCATCAAAATCCATAATTCTAAAATAGTGTTTATTTATAATTTATTACAAAAAAAACTAATAAATAGAAATGATGTTCGAGTTTCAATTTAATAATAAAGAATAATTCAAATGAATAAACCAGTAGTCAACAAGAGCACATACTGGTAGTGTCATTTACAACTATTCAAGCCTTGAAATAATTCTCATTATAACAGAAAACCTAATATGTAAACACTAATTCAATATAACATAATCATGTAATGAGAAAAGTAATTTCCAAAATCACATATATATTTCCAGTATTGCAAGGAAGCATCATCGTTGATGAACAACTAGGAAACACAATGCCCCAAAATTCTTCCATTAAAAGATATAAATTCAAACCCATAAATATAACATGCATGAAAATTTGAATTAAAATAAAAAGCATCGATATTCAACAATAGAGATCGAGAAAATGTGGAAATGAAAATAGTAAATGGGACACCAAATATTTACATGCTTCATCTAATGGCCTATGCGCATGGGGATGGGTCATCACAGGTTTTCACTTTTCAAAATAATGTGTAGTAAATGGAAGATAATGATTATAGAAATGGTAACTATTCACGCTAAGACATCAACAAACCATCACCTATAAGAATAAATAAAAAACCATCAATACTAATAATACCATACTGAAGTCCCCTTACCTAGTCATGGTCTTTCCTATTGAATATCCTTCATGAAATACATAGTTCAATGTTTTCGTTGATGAGTTCAAGCATCACCTCCCTCCAAGTATCTCGTAGTTGTCAAGGATATTCTATTGTGGCCCATCCCTATGAGTTGATGCAGTCCAATAACCGCCGTTATTGTCAAAATCTTGTGTGTACGAGAAGCAGCATATGGAAGAGACGGTCTTCTACAAATATAATAATGGACAGCAAGAGATAGTGATATCTAATGGTGATACGGAGATCCACCAACTACAAGAGAATACACATCCTACCATGGCCCCTCAAACCGAGCCTAGATATACTATTCAAGAATCAGCCACATCAAGCTGCTTCTTGACTTCTTCCTCAGGGAGGCCCCAAATCACACTTGGAAGGGCAGCATGTCAGAATCCTCTCTACTCCCATCTCTCTATTATGAAAACCAAAACCCTAAATGTGAAGGATCTCCTACCTGATGGATTTTTCCACTAATGTGGTGTGTATACATATCAAATAATCAAACAGAGAAATTGGGGAATGAAGGGAAAGTTCCAGTGGTACACGAGGTCAAACGAGCAGAAAAGGGTGGTTCAACTCCTAAAAAACACATGTAGCATATTAAAATAAAAATTAATTTTAATTAAAAAATTAAAGTGAATATAAAATTCACAAATCTCAATCGTGGAAATTAAAATGTATAACAATTTAATATGAAATAAAACTCTACTTGATAAATTAAAACTAAGAACATGATGATTCTTTACCACCTACCATGATTAATTTGGGCATCGCATCCTAAATAGAAAACACCTATAGGGTATTACCCAAATGGCCCCTCTTACATGTATCAATGTGAAAAATGTTGAAAAAATTAATGATATTTGAAAAAACTTTTAAACATGCTTAGAATTAAACAATTCTAAACAACTGTGTGATAAAGGTCATACCTTCACTTACCTAAATCGCACTCTAAGATGATGCCATAGATGAAAATAAGACCAGAAAATCATATTCTAATACAGTTCATTGGAACAGTTCACCAGTGCCTGCATAAAACCAAAAAAAGAGAGCAGTATGCATCATCGTGCAAAAAATGGAAAAACAATACTCAGAGAATTCACATAGAACGTAACTCATCATAAAATAGTGAAATAATAAAAATAGAAACATACAGAAAATAGCATAGAGAGAGAAATAGATAGAAAGAATGCATATTAAAGGAAATAACCAAAATAGGTCTCCACCTAAACCCATAAAAACCTAAGAGGACCAAAGAACCAAGTACTAATGGCTCTAAGACTAAGATGTGCCACCTGAAAACTCTAACAGGAAGACTCTCAACGCAAGGCACCATAAGATCCTTAAATTATGGATTCTGAATTTCCACCCAAGAAGACGACCACCTATACAAAATTTAAAAATATGTATCCTCAATAAAAAGAAACTTCAAGGACACATTCAAGTGGTCCCAACATCATAGGGCGGCTCTAAGACATGAGAACAAAGGCTAAGAGCCATCTAGAAACCTAGGGGTAAACGCCACTAAAGGGCCACACATCCTAGTATATACATAATAATGGCACAAGGTTTATAACACTATGATACCAAAACATAGCTTCTTAGAAGGTTAGAATAGAAAACAAATAATCATGGTGGACATCCAAGTGACAAAGAAGATAATCTCACACACAAGCAACCCAACCCCAAACACTGAACTCACTAAAGGACCATACCTAGAGAAACTAGTCCTAAAGGATGCATAGTAACACAATAGAGCTAAGAAAATATCATCTCCTAGGAAAAATGCAGACACTGGATACACAAGATCCTTCCAACACCTTTCTACTAACCATCTCTCAAACATAGAAAAACCTCACACAGAACCCATTCCTACCTTGAAACCATTGACACACATAGGTAGAAACTACCAAGAGGCATCTTTGAGGATCAGATAGGCAATTTAAACTAGGAAATGACAAGGATAAAAATATCATCAATAGAATTAAATTAATGCCCAAGAGATAACACAAACAATCAAAATGAAGCAATCAAAGATTTATAAAATAGGTAAAAGACAATAACAAAACATTTTAAATAAAAGAGCAATCAATTTCAACTTTTAATGAAGAAAATTTTAAATCCAATTAGTATCTAATACAACTTTGTTGCTGGGAGCACCCCTGCATGAGAGGCAGTCCCCACGCAATAGCATATAATCTATTGGGTGTTTTGGTTTATTAAAATCTAAAATGCTAAAATGGTGCTTACTTATAATTTACTACAAACAAACGGATAAATAGAAACAATGTTCAAGTTTCAATTCCATAACAAGGAATAAATAAAATGGATAAATTATCAGTAAATAAGATCACATACTCATAATGGCCTTTACAACTATTCAAGCCTTTCATTAATTATCATTACACCAAAAAATATAATCTGTAAACACTAATTCAATAAAACAGAATCAATCAATGAGAAAGGGAATTTCTAGAATCACATATATATTTACAGAATCATAAGGCGGAGCACCAGTGATGAATAATTGGGCTACAAGATTCCCCAAAATGATTTTATTTAACAAGATAAATAAAAACAAAAAATATATCAATATGGGAAATATGAATTAAAATAATAAGCATCAATGTTTAGTAATAAAAATAAAGAAAATGTGGAAAGGAAAATAGTAAAAGGAACACTAAGGATTTATATGCCTCATCTAATTACCTATGTACATGATGCAGGAACATCACGGGTTTTCACTATGCAATATAATGTGGAGTACAAGAAGATAATGAGTGCAGAAATGGACATCTACGCACACTACAACATTAAAAAACCAGCACCTATAAGAATTAAAATAACCCAATAATACCAATAATACCAGATCAAATCCCTCTTACTAGGGATCTATCTTTCCTATTGATGATCATTCATGTTGGACACCATTTGAAGTTTCCAATGATGAGTCTAAGCATCACCATCCTCTAGGTAGCCTACAGTTATCCTAGATCTTCCCCCATGGCCCATCCATATGAGTCTACATGATCCAAAAACCATTGTTTCTATCCAAATCTTGTGTGTACCAATAGAAGAAGACTATGGAGATCATATACTATCGATATGAGAATGGACAGTGAGAGATTGTGATATCCAATAGCGAGAGGTTTAACCAGCAATGGTGAGAGAAGAATCCTCCTACCACAACCCCACTGATGGTGACTAGATCTAGTGTTCAAGAACTGACTTCATCAATCCACTACTTGACTTCTCCCTCTGAGATACCCTAAATTTCACCCAAAAGATCTACACACTAGAATCCTCTCCTCTTCCATCTCTATCTTACCAAAATTTAAACCCTCAATTTGGAGGAGCTCCCACCTAATGTATTCTTTCACTGAATCGGTGCATATATGTATCAAAAAATCCAAATAAGAAATTGGGGAAAGAAGGGGTGGTTCCATTGCGACATGTGGTTAGACAAGGTGAAAAAGGTGGCTTAATGCCTAAATAAACTCAATTAGAATATTAAAATAATATATCATTTTAATTAACCAAATAAAAGTGAATATAAAATTCACAACCCCAAAATACCCAACAGTCATGTAACCAACCTGGTGTTAGAAAATCAGGATATCCTTGATGATCACATGGAAAAACATCCATCAATGGATACCACCCAACATTTTTACTCTCCAAAACCAGTAAAGGACCCCCCATTCCCCCACCTAGCCCAAAGCCTATACATCTTGAACCATCAGACCCCATCCCCCTCACCTCCCCCATGTTTCCACCTCCCGTTATCAAGAAAAAACTACTCAAAATGTCTCTATGTGGAACTAAAAAGATCCGTACTTGGCGGAGGTTTCATTGAGGAGAACACGACATCGACCTTCTAGCATAGGGACCTAGAGAATCCAAAAGAAACCCTAGGAATTTTTATGAAGGGTAATAGGTACCTAAGATATAGAACACAATAGAAGATGGTTCTTTTTATGAACACATAGATTTAGTGGCAGGAATCAACCAAACCTTCCAATACCAATGAAACAATTATTTTTAGAATTGGGGTGGGCATGGAAACCAATTAACAGTATGAATTATCTGGCACAGAAGCACTAAAATTTTCCCGAGAATGGATTTTTTTTTCTGAAACCATGATCAAAAATTTGGAAATTTGTGGAATCACATCCATGTTTTCTTTTCAAAGTTGTTTCCATATCACTCATCAAGTACATGAATCCATCCTCAGCCTATTGTGGAAGGAAGAGGAGGACATCAGAATTAAATGCTTCTCTCCAATCTATATTGTGGACTCCCTTCAACGGTCAGGTGCACCTGTCTAGGTTTTTGTGGGTTTCTATTATTAGCACTCAAAAAAATACATGTGAAAGTACTGGTATCTAATAGTTTATTTTAGGATTGTTATTTTGGGAATTTTTTTCATTGGAATTGTAATAAAAAAAAGCTCCTAGAGAAAAGTGGGGGTGCCTGCAGATCTGATACCCACATGGGAGACTTATTCCAAGTAATTAAAAGCAAGAGACATTCCAACCTACAACATGATTTTATCTTATTCATGTGGTTATATAGATTATTATAGAACACCCACATTTAAAAGTGCTTTTATATATTCTTGGAATCCCCTCCATGAATCAACATTTTTAATCTCTTCCACATTTCTCACCTAACCACATCCATGTTAGACGACTTTCCCATTGTAATTAATGTTAATACCGACCACAGGAACCCAAGATGAAAAATCACTTTCATGTTTGAATGCTTCTAGATGATGGAAAGATAATTAAAAGAGTTTATTAAATCGTGATGTAATCTAGAAGGTGTTAATATTCAAAATAAAATCAATTATTCCGTTAATAACATCAACCAGTGTATTTTCAAAAGGTTCATCTAATCATACCAACAATTTGATTCCATTAATAAAATTCTTGAGAAGCTTCACTCCCTCCCACCCTTTATCACAACCCATTCTACAATTTTATCACTATAATATGAACATAATAAAGCCCTCATAAGGGAATAAATATAATGTTTAATCCGTTCTCATGACATCCACATTTAAGATGATGACTCAAATACACACTACATCTATCAAAAATAGGTTATAGGGTGACACAAGAACATAATTTCACATATTACCTCATCAAAAGGAACTATCATCTTGGGGGAAGATGATATATATGGCATTATCTTAGGCTTCTTCCTCGATATATACATTTCTGGTGATTCTTCCATCCCCATTGAGATTGCCTCGTCTATTAATCCAATTGTGATAGAGAATATGAACTAATTTATCACCCATGATATCACATATTCCAAAATCCAGATTTCACTCAATAAAATCAATTCCAACAACTCCCTGGGCCCTAATAGTTTCCATTTGGTCTTCTTTAAAAATTTCTAGCATATTATAGGGCCAAATGTTTCATCTTTGATAAGTGACCTATAGCATGGGAAATATAACCACTCCTCCATAAACAAAACCCTCATCACTCTCATATCCAAAATCCTAATATCTACTCTTGTGTTATATTTTAGTCCAATAAGTCATTCCAATATCACCTATAAAATATTATCAATATTTATAGCTAACAGCGTGTGCACCTGGTTACCTTCCATTTTCTTAGAAAAAAATTTCACCTTCATCCCCAAAATGCTTATCTTGGGAAATGTGATTATTTCCCATTAATCATTCCACTCCATGAAAACTTTCACCAATTCTAAAAGGGGTATCATGGCCTGGAAAATGGACCTGAAAAGGTCCTTTAAAAAAATGGAATGTACCCTCCTCTAGTTTGTGTTGTGAAAGTTTGGATTCTTCTCATAATGGGTTGACATTGTTATATAATGTGTCTCTTATATATTATTTAACATATGTATCAGTGGTGTACACACATTGATTTTCTCCTCTTCTAGATAGGATGTGGGATAAACCTAAGTAGGCCACCACCAATGGTGTTTATAACATCACTTCCATGTAATATAAACTGAAACAATGTGTATGCGTGCATATATAAAGTATAACAGTATAGTAACGTAAATACCCAAGTACCTACTTCTTCCCTTAGTTGGTATCTAAACATGTTACCAGTTCATTAATTAATTAAGTTCTATTTTCTATTATAATTCATGTGAGGTAACAACCAACACTAACATCACCATGTGATAATAATAGTGAAGGTTCGAAGATGTAACAATCCAACCTGTAATGTTATTTAATAATAAAATTTTCCAATGTAATAACCAAGGAAACCTAGACCTATTGGTTCACCAAATCAGTAGTAACTGAAGCCTGACTATGGGCTAAGAGTGTAATCCAAGGATAATCGTGCAAGGAATTCCATAATAATGATGTATATTGATTCCAAGGAATCTATCCAAGGGAAAGTTTCATTAAGCGATGACTGGGTGTGATGGGTATAACCGTGGAACCTATAATACATATTGGATCCATGGAGTGTATCTAAGGAATCATGTAAAAATGATTTCTTCAGAGTATAAGGAATATATCCATGGTAAGACATGGCTAAGAGATGACTGGACCTAATGGGTATAACCCTGGAACCTACAATCCATGATGGATCTAAGGAGTACATCCAAGGAAAACTATAATAATGTATGAGGGATCATACAATGTCATACCAGGAATACCATGATAGAAAAGGATCAGGTTCCAATGTGGGTCTCAACCAAAGGCAACTAACATCCTTGAATTGAAATGGGGCCCTCACGTGCTCAAGTCATTCCCTAAAGAATCCAAGGGGGGCTTGATTCAAGCCATTCCTATAATAATAATTATGTCAAGGTCCACTGGTATGTGTAGGCACCTTATATTTAATTTATTTTTTAATTTAGGGAATAATGTAAATATTCCATTATATATGTCATAAGGTTAAATCCATTTCTTTTAATTAGTGTGACAAGTCCAATTGAGAAATAAATAATTCTATCAATTCATTTAAGTAATAATAATTCAATAAATTCATCAAGTTTAAGCATTTCCTTTTATTAGTTTAATAAGGCCAACTAGCATGCAACCATATCTTTTAATCCATTTAAGGCATATTCAATAAATAAAGTTCACCTCACTACCTTCCATTAACATGGAAAGGGGTGATACAAACCCGAAACCAAGCATTTATTTACAATTCCTTAGATAATTCATATATATAGTATACTAGCCAATTTCATTTACAATTTATCAATGTATTAATCAAATTTATGTACATACATTAGGTGGATCAAGTGTAAATCAAGGATAAAAAATACAAATTGATAGTAAAATGATTAAGTATGGGCTTACACTTAGAGTTTTCAAGCCATATAATACATGTTTTGGCCATTAAAACTGAATTTTAAATCCATTTAATATAGGAAGGATTACCATTATAAGGTTCAATCCAAGACACACCCGAATGGTGGCTCAATCGATTTAAAACACGAAAAACCCAATTGTGGTGAAAAATCCTACATGGGATGGATGGTGTTGTGAACATGACCACCAATGATTAATTACTTAATTAACATGAGTCTTGGAATATGGGTTTGATGCCTATAAGCATGACATATAATTTCAACAAAACGATGCTTGATGGAATCAGTGTGATGACATAGAAATTTATAAAATGATGAAACATTAGGGATGGATTATAGACCACCTACCTTAGGCTTGTATGACTCTCCGCATCCAGTATCAGCCTCTAGTTCATCCTATATTAAAGTAGATCTAATGAATGGATTAACACCTAGAAAATATGAAATATGATCCTCAACCTTGATAACATAATCGAGGTTATGAAACATGAAGAATGGATAATGGGGAGTATATATATTACCTATACACATCAGACGCAACTAACAGTGATAAAATTAGAGTCCAAATGGAAGAGATATATCAATTCCTAGTTTAGATGAGTTTTATGATTCTAAAGGTAATAAAATTGTCTTATTTACACTGGAAAAAACATAGGATAAGGGGGGTTTGTTTAATTATATAATTAAGTTAAGAAAATTAAAATTACCCATAAAATAGATTGTGCATGGTTTGGCTGCACTATTTTACAAACCGTACACCATCAATGGATGGAAACCTATAGGAATAGGTACACTCGCATGGATAGGCCAAAGATTTTGGGAAACTATGTGATAATAAGGTGATATGACTGAAACTGTAGACCATCCTTATGGTTAACTCTAATTGTGATCTCTTTATGTATGGTTTACTCTAATCATGTGACATGCCAATTTCTCCCAAAAATTAGGTTTCAGGATCCAAACAATCCCTAGACACCGTATTGGAATTTTCTAACTCATTAGCCATCCATAATAGGTCCAATATAATGTATCAGACTAAAATTTAAAGTATCCATACCTTATTGAAAAACTAGGTTCTTATAATATATTAGGATATTGATTATTTGTGTCTTATTTGTAACATGTGTTTCGTCATGGGAGATAAAAAGGAATACGCAGTAGTGGAATGTGATTTCTAGCATGCTTGTCTAGCACTTGAATTTTGATGTTCACTACTACCTGGTTAAAATTGAAATGATTTTTGGTTTTCATTAGAAATTACCATTGATTTTGACTGGTGTTAGGACTTTTTTAATTATTTTAATGGAAGAAAATATTTTTTTGGGGTTCTAGCATATTTAACTATGTTATGTAATGTTTTCATACTCCATAATTTGATTGAATAAATGATTTAATTCTTATAAACTTAGGAATCTCTTTTCTCTTATGTGTTTTCATATATAGGTTTTAGTTTTTTACTTGGATAAATTAATTCTAGTTGTGGAGATGTAGGTTATAGTTCATTTAATTAAAATTTTAGCCTAATTTAATTCAGTTTGTGGAAAATTGAGTGAATATTGTTCAGTAATATAATTCATTGTGAGGAGATACAAGTTATGGAGGTGCACTTACCTGGTTTCTGGTACATTATGTTGATTTAATTAATTTTATATTCCTACAGGATAACATGCAGTGTTGGTAATTTGATAAGTTTTAGTGTATTAATTACAAGCTTGAAGATATTTTTTTCTTTGTGATACCTTTTTTATTTTTTTGTGAACGAGGAATCCCATTGAAGATTTGTCAAAGGTGGACTTTATTACTTAATGGTATAGTAGATATCAATTTTACATGTTTCTTCCATGGAGTGTGTTCTACTTAAAATTTATTTTGGTTTATCACTCTGCAATGTTGATACATAATTCAAAATATATAAAAATTTATAGTATTACATAGCAGAGACACTCAATGTTTCTTAATTTCCAAATAAAAAATGTTTGAAAAAATATAATATATCACTATATCATGGTTTTCTCCATTTATTTCAATACCGGGAGTTTATTTTGATGAAATATATTAGATAATTGACCTCATCCATAGATCATCACCACCATCTACTAAAAAATTAAAACAAATTTAAATTATTTTCTTAAATTCATCATTTGTGTTATTAAATCATTCTAATTATATTAACACTATCACTATATGTGGTTGTTTCTAATAGAGAAAACATTCATTGATTAATGGTTGTTTCTGAAATATGATATAGCTAATAAACTAATATTAAAAAACTAAAAATGGTCCCTGTAAATATTATTTACAAATTAGATCTTGTATATTCTTTGATGCTACATTATCTTAAATCATTTTCATTGCTTTCATGAAATTTTATAGGTAGTCACTAGCCCATTCTAACACAATAAGTACAAAATAGAAAATTCCTATAATCTCTTTCAAACTATAAATATTTTTTTTTCTAGGAGATTAGCAATGGTGTAAATTCAACATAAAATATTCAAGAAACTAACTTGGTAAAAATATCTTCCTTGGATGGAATACTTAACAGTACATACACATTTACTCTACACATTATACTTTTCTAGGATACTAGAAATAGTGAATCTTCATGGAATTTCATATTTTATGATAAGATTTTTATAGTTTAATTATACCTAAAATCATTAATTAGATACATCCTATATTTTAAAAATATCAATGTCATTCAATTACACTTGATTTCATTTGAAATTTGGTTCACAAAATTGTGTAATTTTACTTCATCGAATTTAAAAAAAACATGATAATCATATTCATACAATGACCTTTTAGATACCATATTGATGCATGAATCTAAAATAATAATCTATAAAATTATTTAACAATAGAATTATTCATTACGCATGTATTCATATTGTATTCATACCATGAACGTTTTTAAATAACACTAGTACGCATTCCCATATATACATATTGTATGAAAACTATCTAAGTTTGGAAAACCAACATAAACTGAGAAAATATGTGATTCATTGTGAAAACAATTCACAAATATTATGTATATAAATTTTTTAATTATATAAATCTGTATACATATTATTTTCATCAATTGTTTGAAATTATATAACCCTGACCAAATATGGTAAACTATATATAGTATACAGGTTCATACTTACACACCTCACATGAATATCCTAGAATCATTTCATCAGCAATTACAGTATGTCTACAATGTGCTAAGGTATATCTACTACACTCACATAACACATATAGTATAAACTCAATTTTTCAATCTACTTGTAGTTGTATGCATAAAGTATTCATATGATAATTCAAATTACAAAAAAATTTAAACACACTACTATATGACTATTTCATATTGAAAATATATGAAAATAAATAATTCATACATAAATATTATACCATTTTCCACTAATAGCATATGAATATTAGGCATTAATTCTATAAAATCAAGCAATTTCAGTATGCATAATGCTTCAGTGAGTGCATCTACACCTGTATAGATATTTATATAGTAACATTTATACAGTTCCATGATTAAATTTTATGTAATAAATATTCATCTATATGGAAAATTTTGTAGTTACATGTATACACTTCAGTGACTTCGACTAAACCTATATTAATTTTTTTATGGTAGGAATTTGCACTTAGCATGAAACTATGAGTGATTTCAATTAAGTTTTTTCTCTTAGGAGTCTTCTATATTAATCACTTTTTTCATAAGACTTCACTTAAATGAATTATTGTTTTAAATATGCATGAGTTTCAATATTCTATAATTTACATATTATGAAATCAACCATCAATTTACAATACGATGAGGTTTGTTTCATAAAAAACCTATAAATTATATTTAACTAATATTAATATATGATCACAATTTATTTATGAACATGAACAAATTTTTTGGGTATCTTATCAGTAAATTTATTTGAGATATTCTAACAGTTAATTTTTTATTTTTCATCCTAATTATTCAATTTAAATTTAATTAAATTAGTATGTTTTTTTTGTTTCTTAAATTCCATAACTATATTCTAAAATCTATTTTACACTGGTTATAAAATATTTTTCTTCTAAACTTCTTCTGATTCTTCATCTTTCGATGATGTCGATGTATTAAAATTCCAGGACTCTATTCTAATTCATCTATTTCATACAATATTTAGTGTTTATCATGAAAAAAAAACTAGTTCCATTGATTATGTATTCCATTATTTCTATGATTCAGTTGATTCACATAAATCTCATTCTATTGGTGTTTCACAGAAAGCCATTGAGAAATTGTTTTTTTGTGTTCTAAATTACCAATTCCATTAAAATTTGAACTATATTGTTCTTGTTAATATTGTTACATGCTAAAAAAAGGTGTGTCTATAATTTTTCTATGCTTCATCGTCCAACAGTCATAAAAATGGATCTTCTAGTTAGCCAAATTAAATGACTCTCACATTCTCATCTTTCTAGAAATAATTCATTGTTCAGTCATCGGTTACCATTATAGTTTACTCTGTCACAATTACCTATTACTCATTGTTCAATCATATTTTCTGGGTTCTGTTAGATCTATTTATTTTTGTAAGCATTTTATGTTATCTATATTATAATACTAAATATGAAAATTATATCATTTTTGAAAATCATACTTTGGTAAACATTGAGATGATAGGGTGAAAATCATTGATTATTTTTCACCTAAATACATGACCATATGGTTTCAAGGATACAAGTCTTTTCATAAAAGGAAGAGACTGGAAGGTAATCTGGTAGGCTATAGTAGTTTTAGACTCACCACATGTGGTTACACGCTAGGGGTTTTTGGACATTGGATGATAGATCTCTACAGACAGTCTTGCAACAAGTATCGATTCACTTATGATGGTTCATGTGGTATCTCCTCAATATCTTTCACTCATGATTATGAGATTTCTGTAAACTAATTTAACACTAAGATAACATGTCCATACAAATCCCATTAATTCATATGTTTTAGTTTCATATGTACAAGTAAAATTTGTAAGATTTATTAATAATAATAAAAGAACTATAAAAATATAAACACACTACAAAAAAAGTTACCTATAACAATAGAAATGTTTTTTTATATAATATATATGTTAATAAAAATGATTAATTCCAACATATATATTATTCTGTTGTTATTTTTTATAAGTACCAACAACTCTTCTTACCAACAAATACATATGTTAGTACTAACTATCTTATACCGACATATCACTTATTATCAATTAAATTTTTTTTATATCATATAGTTACCGACAATCATCTTACAATAAATTATAAGAAAAAAACACATTATAAGAAATTATTCAACATCAAAAAATATTTTACTAATAATTTACTATATAATTTTTTTATTTTTTATTAAAAATAAGTCATTTTTCAATAAAAAATTGCGCATATATATTGAATTAAAATATTAAAAATTTAATAATGTTTCATGAAATTAATATAAATAATTTAAAATTACTAATGAATGATTCAAACTTATATTGATTCTAACCAAATAAATTATAAACTTACAAAGTAAAAAATATAGAATTAGATGTATTGAAAATAATTAATTTATTTTAGAAATATATAATTTTTATAATAATAATCATTTTTTATATTTATTAATATCATCCTATGAATAATAGCACGCCCCAAGTCCCAACTCTGGGAAGTTCATTCTCAAATTTCATACCTGAAAATACATAATCTCTTGGGGAAGTCATGCCATTGTTCATTGCCACAGCGTTCATCCCACTCTGGCTCATCGCCATAGGGTTCGACCTTTTCGGTTTATCGACACATGATTTATCCTTTCCGTTCATCATCATAGGGTTCATCCTTTCGATATATCACCACAAATCTCATCCCCATTCGGCTCACCCCCAAATATTGAAATCATTCAAGAACCCACAATATTTGGTAACCTTTCACCCCCCCCCTCGGCTCATCGCCAAACCATTCCTCACCACCTGCATTCCCCTTCAACCAATCTCCCATATAGTTCATTGATCTCACTCCCTATCTAAGAACATATTGGATGTGAAAATATGTGAATTTTTTATTATGATTTCCCCATCCTCGGCTAAAAATTTTTAATGAATGATAACACCCACATAGTTTGAAGATTGAATAGACTCCTTTTTAATTCTCATTATAGGTCCAGATGTAATTTTAATTGAACGAACATTTTCATTATATGAATTATAGTAAATAATAAAATTCACATATAAATTTTACATCTAAAATTACTGGAGATTAAATTTTTTAATTATGAATTAACCCGAAATCATCTTATATCAGATTAATTCTTAATTCTGTGAATAATGGTTTTTTATTTAGTATATGGTTAGATTTAATTTTTTATTTGGTGTACAAAATACCTAAATGATGTAACTTTTCATGATTAATGTATGATTCCCTTTCCTTATGATGTGTAAATTCATTATATTAATTTTATTATATCAATTTTTTAGTAGGATATATAATTTAATAACTTGAGTCTAAAATATTTTGTATTTTTTCAATGCATGACTTATAGATTTAATTAGTTGAAATACTCACAACAGTTTCTTATCTATATTGAATTGAATTTATATTTGTAAAATCACAATGATATGTTTACATGATTATAAATTTTATTTAATCATAGTATGGCATGGTAGTGGAATCATGTTTTTTGGTTGTTCTCCAGTTCTTATTGATGTAATGGACATGTTGGGGTTCCATGATTTTAGAACAGGTTGATCCTTGGAATCCGATCTTCCGGTTTTGTGGGATTTTTTTGTGATTCATGTTAATTTTGGTGCTTATATACAATTTATGAACTTTTTAAAATGTTTATGTTGTGAAGAATTGAATTGGAAATCTTGAGAATGAAAATTGAAGGTAATCAGGGTGAGTGAAGATTTCAAAGTTTCTAGATTATTTACCTCTAATAATAAGGTTTATTATTAAATTTTTCTCCTTTTTTCTCATATTGAGATTCTTGTAGAAAATATTAACTCTAATTTTTTCATCATAAATATGTGATAATATAGAGAATTAATTATTATTTTTTATTAAACTATTATTATAATGTTATCAAATATAGCCTAACTATAATGCTCATGTAATGGTAGTGGCCTTATATTTTTGGGTTGTGCTCTGGTTCTTGTTGATGTAATGGATATGTTGGGGTTCCATAGTTTTACTATAGGTTGATCCTTGAAATATGTTTTGGAAGTTCGGTTGGATTTTATTGTGATTCATGTTAATTGAGTTTCTTATAGGCTATGCATGGATTTTAAAAGGTTACTAGATTAATTTTTTGATATGTTATTGAATTTTATATTTAGAGTCTATACTATTAAGTGTTTTTAAAATGCATTACTTATAGATTTAATTAGTTGAAATACATGTAGCATTTGATGTTTATATTTAATATCATATATATTTGGAACATCACAATTCTATATTCATTTGACTAAAACAGAGTGTTTTGTGTAATTGAATCATAGTTTATTTTGGTAAAATTATTATTTTTACATTTTATTTACTTGTTAGATGATTTTTATAGAATATGGAATAAATTTCATACTTCTATGAAGGGGTTAAGGCTATTTTTACATATAAATTTCAAAATAAATCATCTTAAATAAGTTATAATATGGATAAGTACATGTTATTTGTTATAAAAAATTATTTTTAAGTGTCTAGTTTGAGTGTCGTGATGGTCATGGAAATGATTTATAGAGTAATAATATAATTATGAGGCTATAGATACGTGTCATAAATTATAAAAGGGAATAGCTTGTCATAAAGAGGCTTGTCTAGTGGAGTTTGCTGATTAAAAGGAGTTCACACATATGGAGTCACTATAAGTTTTTATTTTTGTTGGTTCTAACCTTAGGGACATTAGTGGATCTATTACTTGGTGTTAAATTTTTATGTCTCCCAGTTGAAGTTGGTCAACTATTTTTATTCATAGAGCTTTTGCAGGTAATTTGTGGTTTGATAAAAGGGCACTGAAGCCACTGCTTTCAAGACTCTTGGTTACTTGATTCCATCTAATGGTCATAGATTTAAGTAACATAGATTTATTTTTTCATATGTTGGAGTGTCAAAGATCTATTTTCAATTTTTTCCACATATTTTGTTTTATGAAATACTAATACACCTTTGAATCAAATAGAGACTAGAAAATGAGGTTATGTCAGGTTCTGATTGCTTTTAAGTCTGAATATTGATGAATCTGATTTGAGAGGCTGATGACTTAAGTCTAAAATGACTCAGTTGCTGCTGCTACTGTAAGGATAATATTTTTTTGATCTTCTTGATCTTATATGAGTGTGTAGTTTTATGGTGGAGAAGTTTTTTTCTATTTTGTAAGTTCACTGTACATATGGATCTGAGCTATTTTGTGGTTATTATTGGAATTTGAAAACTATACATGTGAGTTTCCTTGTAAATTCTTGATTTAATGTATGATATAGCGATAGTGTAGTGGATAGTGAAGTGAGGTTGAATTCCTAGAAATATGGAGTGTGTGTATTGTTTTCTAAAACTAATTTTCAATGCATAGGGTAGTCCAAATGACATGTTACATACATGGTGTATAGTGGGAGTCCTAACTCAAGGCTATTTGAGACCGATCCATTCCATAACGAGTTGAGTTAAAGTAGGAAGTCAGATAGTAAGTATATGCATAATATAATGACATGACAAGTATTCTGAGTTATTGAGATTTTGTTTAAAAAAATTAATTGAGTGGATGAAATGTAGGAGTGTGAATGTGGATACCAAGTCATAGAGTGAATTATCCAGATTAAAAGAGATGAGACATTCAAGACCACACCATATAGGGAGATCGATACTTTGAGAGGATCTACAAAACTAGCTTTGAGAGGGTGTTGGATCTAACCTAAGAAATTCAATATTCACCATGGGGAATTAATGACATCATTATAGGAGGTTGTAAATAGTTAAAAGATGGGGTTTTTCACTTATTCAATCCACAAGGCACACCAATTATTAATCTCAATTTATATTTATTTGAAATATAATATTGAAATTAATATTTTTAGTTATCTTTTATGAATAGGTAATTTTATGCTAGAAACTTGTTTGTAATTATTGACCTAAAAGAGGATGATTTTTTTATTCAATTATTAGAATAACATTAATCATCATGGGATATTTCGTTCTTTACTATTATTTTTTATGTGCTTTTAATATGAATCAATTTTTTTAAGTTTTTAAAAACATTTTGAATCTAAAACTTTGTAATTAAAAATGTGAATAATACTAGTTGACACAACATATGTCATGTAACAAGAATTATTTTCACCAAAATCCTTCTAACAATTATATTCATTTGGATTATTGTCCCGTTATACTTGTATCCATAGTGGCTCATATAGGCCATGCATGGACTTTTGTAGGTGTTTAAGTTGTGAAGACCTAAACTGGATATCTTGAGAAAATCATTTGAAGGTGATTTAGGTGAGTGAAGGTTCCATGTTTACCTTCTACTTTTTGGTTTTATATCCTTCCTTTTTTCTCTTATTTTTCTTATTCAATTAGTATTTGTATACGCAAATTTTTATTCTCATTTCATATAACCATTTGAGAAAACAACACTAATTACTTACTCTTATTTCTTGTTTTCATTAGGTTCTTTTAATTATTGTTCATAGTGAGATTCTTGTAGGAAATATTAAATATTATGTTTCCGTATGATTATTGTTAAAATTATTTGAAAAATAAGTGGGTGGAATATCGGTTTATTCTTTTATAGTAAGAATATATGATGATTAACTCAGTTTATCCTCTTTATCATTGGTCAACACATACATCCAATCCTCAGTTGCATCAAGTTCTATTTTTAGATTGAATAGTTCAGAGTTTTTCATGGTAGTGATAGTAAAATCATATTAAAATGGAATATTTTGGGGATTTTAGAAAGAATATTCCTTTAAAATGATCAGGGGGTATTAGCCCTTATTTCTTTGGGTTAATTCCAGATGACATCATTTTCAATTTGCGGTTTTTATTTTGAAAAACATTAAAATAGTCCCTCTCCATGTGCTTTAAACTAGCCAAACTCAACAGAGACCCCATTCAGAATCTCCCCAATCATTCAATTACAAAATCAAGTCTACAACAAGGAAAGTGGTAATATGTTTACCTTTGACTATAAGGTTTTTTATTCTTTATTTTTTCTCTTGTTTTTCTCATTTCAATTTTTATTTGTGTCACACACATATTTATATTCTCATTTATTAAAACTGTTTTGGGAAACAACATCAATTACTTATGTTTATATCTTGTTTTCATTTTGTTATATGTTCTTTTTCTTATTTTTCACATTGAACTGCTTGTTGAGATTGGTGAGCATTTATTATGATTAAATCTTGTATGTGAATGTAGGATATGTTGTAAAAAAACTTATATTGTAGTTGTATGTTTTCTACTACATGAGAAGTAGAACTTGTAGGAATGATTTTTTGTCACTTAAGTGAGAAACCATTGTAATATGGGTTAAAAAATTTCAATTTTCAATATTCTTATATATTGAATGTATTGAAATTAATCATCATTTTGCAGGTATGAAAAAAATATCAATTGAATCCTTTAATCCCAGGATCTATTCTATCATATTTAGTTTCACTTACATATGTCATTCATGAGGATACTCACACAATCTTAGAATGCCCTAGTCTATATAGCCACCAAGACTATTCATGGTTGGTGTAGAGGTTGGAGTAGCATCATATGGAATAGTTTCATGCTAGATGGTAAGAGGTCCCAGCACAGAATCCACCACCCTCTCTACGACTGCACTTTTAGTATCAAAATCCATGCTCTGAGCTATGGTAGAACCAATACCTCCTAACATGAATCCACCCTTATAGCCACTGCTACCACCGTGGGTAGGAACAAGTGGGAGATAATGATTCACAGGGTGGGGTGTATTGCACATGGGTGTGCAGTCAGGTGCCGAAGCAGCTCTACCACCTGAGATTTAGTGACGTGTGAATATTTCCTAAATAGGCTAAAGGTGTGGGAAAATGAGAGGCAGATGTACATCAATGTCTACACCTGATGCGTGAGTGAAAAAATTATAGATGATGTTTGATGGGTATTATGTAATTTTTCTTGTGTTTGAACATTTTTAAACATTCTTATAACAATTTTTTGAATGTTTTTACAAATAAACCAGCATAGATTCACATAAGCTAATTTTATAATTATTATATAATAAATTATTATATATATAATTAGTTTAATTAATATATTATAAAATTTTAACATCAACTATTGGAATATCCACATACAATATGTTATTTAAAAAATAATTTACAAAGAGATATTAATTGATGGTATTACTTAAAATAAATTGAAATATTTAAATTGATAATATTGTAAATAGATAAATCTATCATATTAATCTATTTCTAAAAATTGTAACCAATATATATATTATCTGCTTGTATTGTTATAATTTCAATAGATCTATTTTATTTATTATAATAACATTTAGCGATATAGTTTTTACCAATAATTTAGTGACATGACAATATTGGTTGGTAAAATTCTTTACCAATAGAAAATATAATTTTACCAATAGATATACCAATGTTGGAAAAGGATAATTATTTTTTAGTGACACTTTTTATAGTTTTTCAGTCTTTATATTTCAATATATACTATTTTATATCATTTCAATCCCACATCCACCACTTTGTAAACAATATATTCATACATTATATAATGCATGCAATTATAGTATGAAATTCTTCTCCGTGTAGTTTAATATTCCTCACATGCCTCTTCTACATTAACAAAATCCATATAGTATTATTCTTACAATAATCATACATTTTTTGAAATCACATACACATGTATGCATGCTTTATACATACATTAATTTAATTTATATACACTTGTTCCCATAAATGAACATTTATAGTTATATATAATTCTTCCATATAGATGTGTCACCACCATCCATTCACTTCATGTCCATGTGTCACGAGCACCCACATTCACTTCATTTTTTCATCCAATTTTCTGTCACTCCCTCAAATAATGACATAGATTCCACAGAATATCACCATAATCACTATGACACATATAGTCCTTCACAGCGCGCAAAATGGACTTTAAAAAAACTAAAAAAAATAACTGTTAATTGTAGTGATGATAAAGGGGGGTCCCTGTTATCAATACTAAAAAATTGCTGATAAAGACCACCTTTATCAGTGCTATTTTTAGCAGTGATAAAGGCCTAGAAGCCTGCATGTTCTATCAATATAACAACACACCCAGAATCAAAAACCTGAAATTACCCTATAATTTTAAACAATTCTATATATATATTTAATTTACATCATGAATAGAAAAAATTCCACCCATGGTATATACAAAAAAATGCTGTTATTTACATTTCAAACAAATTTTTTTATATAATTACATTTACAATTATCCAATAAACATTAAAAACATTATTATTTCATATTTTGATGCCTATGATCCACTCTCAAAAATACCTTCCCATAGTATCAATTTCCAAAAAAATCATATCAACCCGATCAAAAGATTCCACCTATATAAGAAAAAAAATTATATTAGTAATACTATAAAGAAATAAATTAAACATTAATATGAAAGAACGAGTTAATAAAATGTCAATATTTTATAAAATGAAAAATTTGGAGTTATATTGGTCACACCATGCATCCTATTAAAGTGGTATTGATTTATGGAATTTAAAAATTAGGTATGGATCATTGTCCTATAATATCAAAACAATCCAAATTCATTTTCTTGGTTTTGAGTAGTATGTCACTTGTTCTTTTACTAAAATTAATGTCAATTTTAAATAATGAAGCATATGGATTTATAACAGACATACCATGCATCGAATTGAGGTACCTATGATTCTTAACTATTATAAATTACTGATAGATAATTTTTCTAAAGTATCAAAACAATCCAAATGAATTTTCTCGGTTTTTAGTATGTCAGTTCTGGTTTTTTACTAAAATGTCATTTCAAATTGGAAACATGCATTTTGAGTCATATAGATCACATCATGCATCAGTTTGATATGATAATTCTTTATACATGTCACAAATGACTTATGAATCACTATCCTAAATTATCAATAAAATCAGAGTGTGTTTTCTTGGTTTTTAGTGAGTGACACATTTGGAACTAAAATGTCAATTTTAAATTGATCACATACAATTTTTTTCATATCAGCCACACCATGTATTGTATTGAGGTGTGTTTGACTCCTAAACATCACAAATGACTCATGGATAATTTTCCTAAAGTATCAAAACAATCCAAATGAATTTTCTTGGTTTTTAGTATGTCACTTGTTTTTATTTAAATTAATGTCAATTTTAAATAAAAAGAGACACTTTGAGTTATATTGGAAACACCATGTTTAATATTAAGTTTTGACTAATTATTAAACATAAAAAATGACTAATAGATTATTTTAGAAAATACAAAGACAATATGATGTGTTTTCTCAGTTTTCAGTATGTCACTTGTTGTTTTTACTTAAATTAATACCAATTTTAAATAAAAAGAGACAATTTGAGTTATATCGGCCACACCATGCATCGTATTGAGATGAGGATGATTCCTACACATCAAAAATGACTAATATATTTTTTTCCTATAATATCAAAACAATCTGAATGCATTTGATCAGTTTTCAATATGTCACTTGTTGTTTTTACTTAAATTAGTGTCAATTTTAAATAAAAAGATATAATTTGAGTGATACCATCTGCACCATGCATCGTATTGATGTGTGGTTGATTCCTACACATCAAAAATATATAATAGATCATTTTCTTAAAATGTTAAAACAATTTGAAGGCATTTTCTCAGTTTTCAGTATGTCACTTGTTGTTTTTTCTTAAATTAATGTCAATTTTAAATAAAAAGTGACACATTGTGCATCTTATGAAGGTTAGGATTATTCCTACACATCAAAAATTACTAATATATAATTTTCTAAAAATATAAAAACTATATAAATGCATTTTTTTAGCATGTCACTTGTTGTTTTTACTTAAATTAATGCCAATTTTAAATAAAAATAGACACTTTGGGTCATACCGGCCACACTGTGCATTGTATTAAGGTGAGGATAATTTTTACATGTCAAAAATGACTAATAGATAATTCTCCTAAAATATCGATACAATCTGAAAGTTTTTTCTCATTTTTCAGTATGCCAGTTGTGGTTTTTTACTAAAATGTTATTTCAAATTAGAAACACACATTTTGAGTCATACCAGTCACATCATGCATTGGTATGATGTGAGACTACTCTATACATGTAAAAATTTATTATGAATCACTATCATAAATTATCAAGACAATCGGAGTGTTTTTTATTTCATGTCAATGAGTGACACGTTTTGAACTAAAATGTCAATTTTATACTAATAACAGACACTTTTAGTCATACTAGTCACACCGTGCTTTGGATTGTTGTGTGGTTGACTCCAACACATCAAAAATGACCCATGTATTGTTTTCCTAAATTATAAAAATAATCTGAATGTATTTTTATAGTTTTCAGTATGTCACTTGTTTTTTCACTTAAATTAATGTCAATTTAAATTTTTTAAAAAAAGACACTTTGAGTTATACTGGTCACTCTGTGTATTGTATTGAGGTGCGGCTGATTCCTACACATCCTAAATAACTAATAGATAATTTTCCTAAAATATCAAAACAAACTAAATGTGTTTTCTTATTTTTAAGTATGTAAGTTGAGTTTTTTTACTAAAATGTCATTTCATACTAGAAACACACATTTTGAGTCATATCGGTCACATCCTATATCAGTTTCACATGAGACCACTTTATAGATTTAAAAAATGACTTATGAATTTCATTAATAAATTATCAAGACAACCATAGTGTGTTTTCTTGGTTTTCATTGAGTGGCATGTTTTGAACTAAAATGTCAATTTTAAACTCATAATGGACACTTTTAGTCATATTGGTCACATTGTGCATCGGATTGAGGTTTGGTTGACTCTGACACATCACAAATGACTCATGGATTTTTTTCCAAAAGTATCAAAAAAAAATCAAATGTGTTTTCTCAACTTTCAATATGTCACTTGTTCTTTTTACTTAAATTAATGTCAATTTTAAATAAAAAGAGGTACATTGAGTTACACCAGCCACAATGTGCGTCATATTGAGGTGTGGATGACTCCTACACATCACAAAAGGCTAATAATCATTTTAATAAAATATCATAACAATAAAAATGCGTTTTCTCAGTTTCCAGTATGTCACTTGTTGTTTTTACTTAAATTAATGTCAATTTTAGATAAAAGGATGACACTTTGAGTTATATCGGTCACATCATGTGTCGTATTGAGGTGAGGCTGATTCCTACACGTCAAAAATAAAAAATAGATCATTTTTCTAAAATATAAAAAAAATAGATTGAATTTATCTGGTGTTCAGTATGTCACTTATTGTTTTTACTTAAATTAATTTAAACATTAAATTAAAAAGAGACACTTTGAGTCATACCAGCCACATAGTGTGTTAGCAAGATTTCTATTTTCTTTCTTTATCAAAATATAAAAATTGTGTTATTGAAATTTATCACTTACCTTCATGTTCCCTCCACTGCCTTTCAAGGAAAGTGATAAATGTCAATAGAGCAGGGGTGACAGGGTTTTGAGGGAGAATAAGTATGTGAATGAAATTGTCTTCATGGGTAGTCAAACATTTAATTTAGATTACGTTAATATTGTATAGAAAAAATAATATTATGAATAAAAACATGGTATATTAAAAAAACATTACCTTCTCTTTGAATTTTGGGTTGTATCCTCGAAGTCCTATCTCTCACAAGCATGAGCATCTTCAAATGAACCACCCTAACTCAAATAAATAAATCCACATGTATAAGAAAACAATTATTATGTGAGAAATACTAAGAATAATTAAATTAAATTTAAATATTAAACAATTCATTACTTATATGGAAGTCACATCTTTATGCTATTTGTGTACATTCTTCCATCTTGTATGTTTCCCATTCATTTATGAGAACATCTATATCATCTTATGAATATGAGTCTTTTTAATAGTCATATTAGTACTTGATAAATATAAATACAAAAAGGATTGATAAATATTTTAAATTAAATATTATTTATCTTCAAAAATACCTCTTCAGGTATCCTAGTTTGTTCATAGAATACGATCTCTCTCATAAATTTACAAATATAATAATCACAATATTTTCCATTGGTTTGTTTTGGACACTATAGAAACATTGAGTATAATAAGTAATTTGTTTTTATATATGTTTAGATAGTGAAATATTATTATATATACCATGATACTTGTCCAGTCATATTATTTATCTTCTTTCTCATCCTTATCCAATTGCCTCATTCCTTTTTTCACGATATTGATGTACCTTCCTATAATAATAGAATCCTCATTAAAAGATAACATAAATTATATAACTTGATGTTTAGTTCTAAAATATTGGATTAAGTGTTTTAAAAATTGACAAATGACATCATGTGTGTATGGTTTGTTGGATATCCATGCATTGAATATAGAAATAAATCTTTGGAGTATCCAAATTTACCATAATGAGCATCCAATACTGCCTAAAAACATAAAAAGGAATAAGAAATTAAATAAATGAAAATAAATTTCATATTATTAAATTGTAGAGTCTTACCCCTTCATCATTTGTATTAAATAGAGTCTGTCATCCAAAATTTTGCTTCCTGTTGTTTTTCATATATAATCCTACCAAAAATATGAAATGTATTTAGTCATAATTAACATATTATATCAACTTTTGTAAAATCAAATCATGAAAAAATACCTCATGTATACTTTTACAACTAAGCTGGCTAGACAATCATAGTCGAGCATTTCAGTTTCACTCTCAATTCTAATGAAGTCTTGAACATTCTCTCCATACATATTTTCTTCAAAATCAATTATGTGATTGTGACCATCTTTTAACTTTTTATCCAAATGAACATTCAATGATAGTAAATTTGGATATAGAATGGGTAGGGTAATGGGGCTTTCAGTAGATCTTTTTGATCGATTGGTCGATTATTTTGATGGTTTTGAGAAGGCCTTTTTCTTCATGACCTTCTCTTTGTTTGTCTGTAATAGCATTCATCAATTTAGACCTTTTTCATTATTTTTTAATGGTTTAGTTTAAAAAGTAAATTGGAAATGAAAACCTCCTTGTCGACATGTTTTTTTACAAGATTTGGTGGCCATGTGATAAATATTCCAATAGCTTTTTAGATTGTATGAATATCTTCCTCGTGAATTTGAATAGCTATCTATGTGTTCGTCTCATGGGATATTCTAATCAACACTCACAAATGACCTGTTGGAACTGGTCTACTATTTAGCATGTCATTTTTAATATTGAACCTTATATCCCTCGCAACAAGTTGATGGGTGGGTGGTTCTAGATATAAATCATAGTCATTATCACCCTATAAAATATCAGTATAGGAAAGGTATCAGTGTATATATAATAAAAATTTCATATAATAATTTATTAGAAAATTTGACTACCTATGCTAAGACATATTTTTTATGGAATGTCTTGCCTCATAGCTAGTGGGGGGTGGGGTGGGATATCCATTAGGTGTCTGTTCTTGAGTTGCTTATTCTATTTTCATCCCCCATTAAAGTTTTCATAATCTCTCTCTTCCATTGGAATTCTTCATCAAGGGTATATATTATTTCTCTCATCTATTTTGTTAATTCACTTTGATTTTAATCTTGTTTTTTCTTCTCAAAATATGTTTGGGGTGTCACCCCAAAACCTGCACCTTTGACACGAACATATTTTTCTGGCTGCTTCAAGGCCACCGATATTTTGTGTCCATCAAGAATAGGATTTGTTGATTCCTATGACTATATCACATATAAAATATAGTAAAATAAGTGATCATTGTTATGTAATATCAATTTAAAGAAAAACAATTTTTTATTATGTAATACTTACACATGTTTCCCAAACATTTTTTTTTGTTTTCCTCTAGTAGCATCCCATATTTATGTACATGTGCCTCCTTCCATAGCACATAGCATGGGATGGAAGTGGATTTGGATTTCGAGTTATCAATCTGTATATAAATAGAGGAATATAATTATGATGTTGTTTCATGTCACATAAAATTATTAAGTTAGATTTAAAATACGTACAATTTTTTTCAAGTAAAGCATACACAATCCTTGCTTTACGATAGGGGCATGCTAGTTTTGCCTCTCATTCCTTATTTCTAGCACTCATTCATAGTTTCTTAAATAAAAAAATTCAATTAAATTGAATAATACACATATCATCAAACAATGTATTACTAACCACAATGTACCTAAAAAGGCACATCTGCATGAAGACCAGTAAATGAATCTCATGCTTCTTAGGTTATCAGGTGTGCATAGATAAATGGTGGGTGTGGGTTTATTTTCCCTTCGGTGTCTTTAATATGATGTCTTGTTAGAAATGTGTAAAATCCTATGTAAATCCTTCTATCAAAAATTAATACATACTTATTGTGGGATTCATCTACTATAAATTCACTTAAAAACGGATGAGAATAGTAATTCAATGTTTAATTATTTTATTTTTTAGTAAAATAAATAAATGATAGCATAATGTTATCATGATATCTTCCCACATCAGTTTCTTCATCCCTAGAACAACATAGTTCCTTGAATTTTCATCAATTTTCATGCATTGAAGAGTGATAATTCGAATATAACTATTAAACCTGGCCTTATTCGATTAACATGCTAGGCTCATACATTCCATTCGACCTCATATTTCATCCCTTTGAATTTCGCCTTAATGGTTTTTTCTAGCACCGACAAACTACGGATCTCCTATTTTTTCTATGTCACCAATCCTTCATTGCCGACCATTTCCCCAAAATCAACATCATCAATATGTTCCTCTAGAGCGGTAGCATCAGCATATGCAGATGGTCATTATACCTCTTTACTGGGAGCATCATCAGGTTGAGAAACCTATTTTTTCTCAGGAATGGGAGCACTAGTACATGTCGAGGGTCATTCCTCTACCCTGCGAGTATCAACATGTTGAGAGACCTATTGTTTCTCAGGATTGGGAGCACCTGCATATGCATAAGTTGTTATCTATAGAAGTAATTTAACATTTAATTTAGAGTACATAAATGTAGCAGCAAATTGATAATAACATGAGGTAACGCAATATATATTATAAATAAATGTAACTAATTGTTATTATTTTTTTAAAAAAGGTTGAGGCTCCTAGGCCTCATTTATATAAAGATAAAAGTCCAAATGAGGAGGAAAAATAAATATAGATAGGAAAAAAACAAAGTCCTTATCGCACATGAGAACGTGTGCACATACTGTGTTAAGAGGGTTGAACACCCCTACCACGCAGGTGTCTTCCCATCCTCCACATCTTGGCATGTAACCAGGGCCCACCATGATCATCCAATGACTCCACAGTCTCAACGACTTGCGTGAATTTATCTCCAGTTCAACCATAATTTATATCTTCATTATTATTGTAAAAAGCGAGAAGTACAAAATAGTTATCAGTGCTTACCATATTACTAACCTTTTGGTTATGAGAAAGTGAAACACCATGATCAAAGACAATAGCATCCTAGTCAATTTATTTAGAGGAGAAAACTAGTGTAAGAAAATCCAAGGAGTTACTGTATTTAGAATCATCCAATATACTTGGAAAAGTTACAATGTTAGGGAAAACTCCCTTTGCCTTGCACAACATCAATAGTTTCAAAACCAACACCAAAGGATAGCTGCAAAACAATATCACGACATGCTGATTTCATAGCAGATAACCCATCTAAAATCTCTATGTGACCTATTACCAACGACTCGTTAACCTTTCCCACTATAGGGTTCACCCTAGGAGTCAAATAATCATCAATAATATCTTGATTCAAACTAGTTTGCTGCTTGCAGGGGGCCTCCATAAACCTCTCTTTACCCAAAACATCCATATCATGTTGTGACCAAGACTGTATCCACTGTTTACATAGGGACTTCTTTGAGGTGGAAAACTCAATCATGGATTTTCCTTTTTGGCAGCTAGATGAAACAATAAATTTCTCCTACCACAACAAGGCATCCACATCATCTTGTGAAGTGAGTTTTCCTTCCATTTGAATATCCTCATATTCAAATTCTTCCTTATCTTCACATATAATTCTTAATAAATCATCTTTAAAAGAGGCTCCTATATCAACTCGTTCCATGGAATCTTCCATATCAGCCCAAGAGATAGGCTTTGAAATCATTAGAGAGGAGGATTGAGGCCCATCTAGAAGACAAGGGGGAACCAAGATTAGAATAGGCTGATTTTTTCTCAATTTTTGGGTTATCTTCCCTATTGTGTTTGAGAGGTCCATCTAAATCCCATGCATTTATAGTGGGCTGAGTACAATTAAAGATTCTTTGAGGGATATCCTCATTCCTAGTCTAATTAGCCACCTGAATAGTAGGGGCTTTGATATTTCCAAATTTTTCTTTTTTCTGTATTGTGACAGATCATGACCTCTTAAATTGAATCTTGAGCAAACAAGATTCCTCCTGCATTTGGACCACTCATGTCCAAAAATACAATCGAATTAAAAAAAAGAAGAATATTTTCATAAAAACTTATGAGAGTTATCTCATATTGAGGCATATAAGGGACTACCTTCTCAACCAAATTAGTGATTAAATCAATCTATACCATAATTGCCCCAAAATTCCCAAAACTAACCTTTTCTGTAGCCATATCCATTCGAATTGGTATTCCTATTGTTGAGTAAATGTCAGAAAAAATCTTCAAATGCCAAAAAACCATATCTAATCCATAAATTTTAATCCAAACTTGATAAAATGTGTCTTTGAACTCATTAAGATTGAATCCAAGACTCCACTCATGGATCTAAAGGGTTCCAGGCTATAGGTTGATCGAGTCGAACCCCCAAGCATGGCCCTTCAAATCCAAAGAGGGAAAAATAAAGCTGAAAACCCCTCAACCTAGTGACACGCATTTGAAATCAACAAAACCCAAAAGTAAAGTAAGATGTGAAACTAAATTTTCCATCTTCCAGGGTTTCATACCCTTAGACAAAACAACATGAGTACAGAATAAATGCTTAAAAATATCATATTACTTTGAGATCACCCCTTCCAAATCTAATACGTTCATAGTAGTTCCCTTTAGGATGATATGATGTGCATTTTGATTGGAAGGTAAAATGAATGACCCTCCAAAGAAATCAAAAAAAATATCCATATGGTTCCTCAATGCAGTTATTATGCTTCACTATAGTCAAAAACAGACAAGCATTGGGAAGATTTGTAGCAAAGGAGAAAAGATTTAAACTCCTTGGAAGGAGAAAAGATTCAAACTCTCTTTTTTAATGGCTCAAGGGATTTGACCCATCTATCAATGATCCAAATCCATTCATTGTGGTCTCCTCTAACATAAAAAATGTTGTCTAAATTGGGACTACTATGAAATGATTGCGATGTCCCAATGAAAGGGTCATCCTTGGTTAAATTTTAATTTGACCCTTTAGTGGTTTTGGTCAATAACAGAACAATTGACCACTTTCAGTTTGTGAGATCTGAAACATAAAATACCTATACCACCTATGATTCTATTATAAATAATTCATATTTTTACCCTTCCTTACTGAAATCAACTTTCACGAATCCCAATTCATCTATTTTACTCCTATTATCAACCCACTTGAATTGAAAAATTGGAACTTAGAATGTTTTATAATCCAACTCCCATATTTTTTTGATGATTCCAAAGTATAACATATTTCCATAAATTTCATTTACTTCCTTAGTACTAGAAATATGCATCGCTTCAGCCACGAGTGTAACTCCACTTTTTTTCATGGTACTATCTTTATCCTGATTAATTGTATAGAATGTGTAACCATAAATTATTTAACCATTATAAGATAATACATACACACTTCATCCTCTGGCTATCCATCAAAGTCGTTCTGAAATTTTATCCATATTTTCATATGACTCATTAAAAATATAGTCCTAAAACCATCCTATAAATTTTTGATTATGTGTATTTTATATCCATTTTTCATCCCTTGATGGATTCAAATGCCTAAAAATTTCATTATGGGTTTCAATATATGGGTAAAGCTCCAAACTATTATAAGAAATATAAAGGTGGTACTTCTCCCAATATGTAATATTGATTGTGACAATATCTCTTCTAGAAATTCCTTCACCTGCAAGTCACCCCATGTGACGAGATTTTGATAGACCAATGATTTTCACACCGAATAGGTATTCGATATAGGATTCAACTGTTTCGTCAATAATATATCTCTCTGAAATAAAACCCTCTGACCAACTTTAATTTTTGACATACCCTTTCAAAATCTTCATATATCATTCAATGGGTTATATCCATCTATAGCATATAGTACCACACAGTCAAATCTCTCTCACTAAGTGAACCATAAAATGAACCATCATATCAAATAATTTTTGTGAGAATAAAATTTTCAATTCACATAATATGACGGAAATTTTTCTTTCCATAGTTGGTAATTTCTTTGGGTCTATAACTTTGTTGCAGATAGCTTTGAAGAAGAAACAGAGTTTGGTTAATTTATGACAGACATTATTTGTAAAAATGAAACATAAATATATAGGCATTATATCATTCTTTAAAACATTGAATTCATGTGATTTTAGACCCTTTAACTTTAAAATGGTCATTGACACAATGTTTTTGATATTAGATGAATACCCCTCAAGAAACTTTATGTCAATGAAGAAGATAAAAATTTTATATCTCTCCTACCTGGAATGAGTGTAAGCATATGGAGGAAGAAAATTTTGTTTGTCACCCTTCACTGGAACCAACTATTCTCGTATTCCCAGGTCAACCATGTCCAACCGAGCATTAATTCCATCCTTTGTTTTGTAGGGTACTTTAAGCAATGTGTAGATGACACTATCACATACATTTTTTTCAACATGCATAACATAAGAAATTTTATGATACACAAACAATTCCAGTATGGTAATTCAAAAAAAACTATTCTCTTTTTTCAACTAGTTTTCATAAGGTTTTTCAAAAATGGTTTACCCAAAGTAGTGTCTGTATCTTTTACTTTCTCAAACATTTGACCACCTGGTAGTGGAGATGGTGTTGTACATTCTTCTAAACATACATAAAATGATGTCATCCAAGATTTTTACTTATGTCATTGGGGTAAAAATATTTAATGTACAAGAAACACGGTTTTCAATGAATGTTTAAACCTAATTGACTATGTACATTGTTCATAGATGGGACACCCTTGATTTCCTTTAATGTTATATCCTAAAAAATTTCTATAAGAAGAAAAGTCATTTATCATCCCTTACAACATGGCTCTCAATGTGAAATCTTCATTTTTTAAGCATCATACAACTTAACACATGAATCTCACAATAATTTCAAATCCTTGATCAATGGATACAAATAAACATCAATATCATTACCTAGTTGTTTTAGACCTCATATAATCATAGATAACATGATGTATTTTCGTTTCATGTATAACCATGGTGGAAAGTTATAATTTACCAATATAACTAGCCATGTACTATGAGGTATTCTTTTAAAATCAAAAGGACTCACTCCATCTATAAATAAAACAAGAGGAAGGTTTCTCAGATAATTTCTAAATTTAGGATACTCATGATCAATTCTCTTCCACTGAGGATAGTATGTTAGGTGATGTAGTTTCCTATCTTTATTTCTTGTGTCTGCATGCCATGTTAATCTCCTTGTAGTCTACTCACTTCAATATAGGCACCTAAACCTTGGAATGATTGGAAAATACCACACAACTTTTATAGGACCATATTCATCTTTCTTGTATTGAGAAGCACCACAATTTGGGCATTCTCTAAGTGATTTGTGGTCCTTGAGAAATAGTATATAGTCATTTGGGTGGGCATGTATTATTTTAGAGATCATACCCATCAAAATTAGTATTAGTTTGGCCTCATATGTTTAGCTCGGAAGCTCATTATCTTCTGGGAGCATGTCATTTAAGAGAGTACGTAATTTTTTATAAATAATTAACTCCATCCATTGCCTAATTTCAAATTATACATCTTTAGTATGGATGAAAAAGTTTTATATTTAGTAAAACCACTATACAAAGGAATCTTTTCACAACTCTTTAACTTGTCAAACAATTTTGGGAAATCACAAAGTTCATCTTCAGTTGTCCTTTTCATTTCCTCAATACAATCTTCATCATCTTTCACATCTGTAATCACATCCTCAGTATGGTCTTCTTCATTTTCCACACTTGTAATCATATCATATTATTCATAAAATGCATTGTTATCCTAGACACTAGCTACATTTTCTTTTTCCCCATGTTTATTCCAACATTTATAACTTCGATCTATTTTATGATAGATAAAGTGTTCTTCCAACTCCTCTGGACTAAATTGTCTTGAATAACAACAATTTAAACACAAATAAAGTATTTGAGAAGGTTCATATGCATGATATTTTTAAAACTTGATGAACTCATTCAATCCATCTTCATACTCTTTTGTTAAAAGATTGGTATACATCCATTCTTTATTCATATCCAGACTATTTGATTCAATGATATTAATATTTAACATAATAAATACACAAAAGGGGTATATCAAATAAGGGGAATTCAACATAAGAATGAGAGTTATTATTGCATTTCGTTTCTTAGTACTTATCCCCTTATAATCTAAGACCAAATTCCATTGAAAACTATTTATAAAATCACACTTGAAATCCCATTAAAAAACCAACCATTTCCAAAAATTCATATTTAAAATAACACACCCCTTTTAAAATGAAACCAAAATTAAATATTCTTTAAAACATTCACATCCCTTCATGAAAGTCTATCAGGTGAGTTTTCAAACACTTGTCATTCAAACTAAGTCCAATCCAAGTGTTTAAATAATTTTAAAGATATTTAAAAACAAAAAAAGGTATATTAAACACATATAATTTTTAAGAAACATTTCAAATTACTTGAATCATTTTAAAAGATCCTTGTATTCATTTTCACAAAGAAATAAATCCCAAGAGAGGAAATTTATAAAGTATACATGAATAAAAAATAACCAAAATTTTATAAAATATAAATCTATAAAAGGTTTATCATGTCTCTCATGAATAAATAGTATGAATCCTATAGTTTAATCTTGTAATAATACTGAGGAGTGAATAAGTGATAAATAAATACATAAGTTTTACTTGTCCGTGATACTTTTAAACATAAAGTCACATCTCTTAAAATATGGAAACCAACTTCCACTTGATGCTTGAATCATGTACTACCTAATCTTGATCCAACCAATACAGTACATTAGAAAAAATGTTCCCCTTTTTGAGGATATACATTAGGTCAAAGTTAAAGGACTATAGATACTCAAACCTTCTCTGTTATCAATAATTCATTTCACTTTGTGATTAAATATATGTAATGTCTCAGATTTTCCATGTATTATTTTTAAATATTATACGGAATTATTTCGAGACCAGGCCTTTCGACGGAGTGCGATTCTGAGGCCCGGAGGGCCCATAATAAATGTTTGAATTAATTAAACAGCGCATGCGAGAGGTTTTCCTAAAAAAGTAGAATAACGTTTGAATAGGTTCTCGGATCAGAAATATGAGGGCACCGTTGTGTTTAGATTAGTGACTTTACCATAGGCAGGGCCTAACATCAACCAGTGTGGGTCAGCTGTGAGAGTTAGTTTTTGAACACTTTAATGGAAATAAAATAAAGTAATAATTTATTTTATTTAAAAGTTTCCTTTTTGGGCAGCAACCTAATTCCTCCCTTTTATATACCTGCTTATGGAAAGATCACAAGGTTAGCCTCATAACCCTGCAAATTGAGAGATGGAGAGAGAGAGAGATCCTCTTGGAGCCTTGGATGATTTTTGACAGACGTCGACGAACAACGACGCGTGGATCGTTGCACAGCGAGATCAAATCCCGATCGATGACTGATCTCCCTCTTTTTCAACAACAATGGTAGGGGTTTGTTATTTATATTCCTCCATTCCTCATTTTTGAAAAAAAAATGAACACAGATCAACCCACAAATAGGTTTTCCTACGGATCGTGCGTTCTTGCGGGAGGTTTTTTATTGGGTTGTTTTGGGGGATTAATCCACAATGTTGAAATCTATGTTTTGATTCACTCTATTTAATCCTTATAATATAAGCGGATCAACGTCATGAAGAATGACAGTGGAGGTTTTTTCTTCTTTTCATTTATGATTTGGATTTCTTCCCCCACTTTTTAACCCGCGTTCTTCACATTCTTCATGGGGAAACGAACAACAGATCGTTGTGTGTCTATTTCGCAACTCAACGATATGAAATTGAAGACCCGACATCGCAACTCAATGGAGGTGTGACTGAAATGGAAAATGATGAATCGGCTCGGATCAGGAGAGATTTTTCATTGAGCGATATTTGCGTGGGTGGATCGATACGTGTTTTCGAGGCCGATCAAAGGCCTGAAAACAACAAAGACAACTTTAGGATGTCATGGTGACCTTAATCTTCAAGTTTTGTGGCACACGGATGGTTGGATTGAAGATCGTAGCTCCACATAAGTCATGACGGTAGATGTTTTCGATTCTAGTAATTTCCAGAACACACGTCGTGTTTCTTGAAGAACACGGCATTTAGGTCCGGCTAAGTGGTGGGTAGGGTTCTACGGTGCATGAATTGATGACACGACATGTTCTCCAGAAAACACGGTGTGTGGGTCCTTACATGAGACTTTGTGTGTATCCAGGGGATACACGGACATGGGGTGGGGTACACGGTCGTGTTATCCACCACATGGCCAGACAAGGCCGACTGTATGGGTTACCCCATGTACCAGTCACACGGGTTGTGACACACGGGTTAAATCCATGTACGGTCACATGACCAGTGTACACGGAGTCCTCCCTGAAAAGAGGAACATGGAATGTCACTCTCTTACATTCCATGTATACCTTCTTCTACACGACTAGCCTTACGACACAGTTCGTTGTACACGGGTAGTACCCAGAGTTAGAAGACACGACGTGTGACACTTCTACATGTCGTTTACTTCTCAGTACATGGATTGATCTTCTTTTCCATCATATCTTGGATATGTTTCGTTTGGGTTAGTGCCCCTTTTTCTCGTTTCCCTGAAGTTTAGGTATCATTTCCTTTTTCAAGATTATGATCCCATCAGCAGGATTTTCCGGGATAAAGTCAGGTATCCCCCCGAGAGGCTCGGAGTGAGATACTTTATCCATTATTGACCCTAGGTAGAGTCAAGTATCGACGTGACTATCCCCACAGGGCATCGATTCTCTACCTAATAGGTGAATCTGGATGACTCATGGTATCCTCCAAGGCCCTGGAAGGGATCCACATATGTGTATCGTTATCTTTACCCACTCAGAAGTGTGTTCTCCCAGAATGAGTGTATCTATATCTCGTGACTTTTCCCAACAGATAGTACTTCTTGGATGGACGTCATCAGTGATATCAAACTCGTGGAGTGAGTTATCTCGGACGAGTTCTTAGTGGAATCTACAAACTAAATCCCTAGTGGGGGAATGTTGTTGTGGGACTTGTCTCTAGACTACGGGTCTAGGTTTTGAGTATATCTGGATTTTGTTAACCTATTATATGTTTAGTAGACATATACTGTGTAGAGATAATTGTACCTTTCCTTTGTGTATTTCTTTGTGGTTTTCGGGGTCCTCTACTGATTACTGTTATACTCACCCCTACATGGGATTTTCCAGCACGTGTCTTATCTTGTGCAGACGAGCAGCCTTTTGACAGAGTCTAGGGTGGACTAGGACATGATCGAGCTTTCTGAGTTCCCTACAGGACAAGGTGTTCCTACGTCTAGGATCAGTAGTCCCATTACCTCTTTGTGTTTATAGGTTGGACTTTGTAGTTTTCAGACTCTTGTTTTTTGGTGGGCTTGTATTCTGGCCCAGTTTATTTTCAGTACTTTACTTCTCATCGTACGTTATTGGTTGGGTTAAGTTGTATTCATGAATTTTTTTCCTTAATGGTTTTTTTTACATTTCAACATTTTTGGGATTGGAGATGTGTGTGTGTGTACAGGTACATAGGCAATGCCACCCATGCTAGTAATATGCCTACTCGGTGCTAGTCACCAGCCCCTGGACTATTGGAGGCGGGCTTGGGGAGTCGCGGCGCATGCCCCACGGGGACGGTTCATGACAGAGTGGTATCAGAGGTGGTTGGTTATACCTTAGAACCAAGATTCTGTGAGTTTGGTTTGTGTCAATAGTGTTAAGTGTTTCGAGCTCGGCTTTCAGGCCAGAGACTCCAGTGTTGGTGCAGTCGGCCGACATATCCAAACATCAGGACTCTGATAACCTTCTTTTTGACTAGGTACATGAAAACACTAGTTTTGGAGAAATAAGAGGTTGGTACGTGCATCATATAGGAATGGGTGGTGTTTTCCATGTCCTTTATGTCAGCTATCCAGAAATACTCTTTTACCATGGTACATCTTGTTCTTTATAGGATGCCTTTGTGACACATACCCGCTAGGATTCAGCAGCACGATCACGAGGATGACCCCCTCAGTGATGAGGCTTTGATATAGGGACTCGTTCCCCATGTGTTTCCTCTAGGTGGTGCACCTATTATACCACCACCAGTGGAGCAGCCTGTGGTACCTGCAGTACCGACTAACGAGGGGCGCAGGCAGAGTGCTCTCCATGAGTTCTAGAGATAGAGACCCCTCAGGTTTCGAGGCGAGCCTAACCCTCAAGTGGATAAGGACTAGCTTGAGGCGGTGAACAGAGTTTTCTATCTAGTGAGGGAACCGGCGGACCAGATGGTGATCCTAGGAGAAAGCCTTATTCAGGGTTTGGCGAGATGATGGTGGAGTCTGACCACACAGACTCACGACAAGGAGACTCTTTCGTGGATGGAGTTTGAGTGACTCTTTAGGGAGGATTTATCACTAGTTACACTGAGAACATTGTGTATCCAGGAGTTTCTTCAGCTTTAGCAGGGTAGTTTGATGGTGGTTAACTATTCATCGAGGTTCACCAACCTCACCAGGTACTCGATGGATATGGTCAGGGATCAGTACTTCAAATCTTGTACCATCGAGTGAGGTCTACGATGGGACATTCGAGCTAGTGTCATGCCTCTTTGATTTCCAACTTATGTCGGAGTGCTCGATCGGGCCTTAGTGATCGAGAGCTTCTTGGCGGAGCAGAGATAGCCTATGGAAATCAGCAGCAAGCAGGAAAGTGTAAAGACCTCCTCAATAGGGAGCTGACATTAGCCACAGAGATCAGGATGTGTAAGACATCACCGAAGGAACCAGGATAGGGGTTTGGCAGTCTAGGGCACTCAGGATGGATCCAGTCAGCCTAGGGAGAGGTGATGTTACTTGTGTAATGGTAGGGGACATCTCGCTAGAGATTGTCCGACCCGTCGAGTTGTTGATAGGGAGACATTGTATGGACCACCAAGGTAGAGGCAGAAAGTGGAGCAGACATACCCGCATGGTGGAGGACATGGAAGAGGAGCAGGAAGAGCTTCAAGTGGTGGAAGACACTTTGATCTACTTCCACCACCACCCCCAAGAGGTTCGCACCAGGCTCAGGGAGCTGGGGGGATAGGGGTGGGGATAGCTATATGCAGTCAAGGCATAAGACCTAGGGAATCTGGGGATTATCTGAGGTACGATATGTGTCTTTTATACCTTTGCTTCCATACTTATAGACATAGGTTCCAGCCATTCCTTCCTCTCCACATGTCTTGTGTGAAACCTTGAGATTCTAGTAGAGCAGTTGACTCAATTCTTATGCTTGGAGACACCTACGGGAGGAGACTTGATGATCACGAACCTTTGTAGATAGTGTGATCTTACCTTTCGAGGTGAGAGTTTTGATTGGAACCTTGAGGTGGCAGCGTCGAGGCCTTATGAAGTCATTCTCGGTATGGATTGGTTATCCTCGGTCCAAGCCTAGATTGACAACTTTAGGCAAAGACTATGGTGTGTCTTCAGCGATGGGATGAGGTTTTCCATTGTCGGTGAATGGGATACTCAGGCAGCACAGAATGGGATCATGCATAGGATGGTATAGCCGATCACTCATGAGTTGGCTAGCCTTACCCTCGGAGTAGTAGGTGTTGTGAGCTTCCAGTTCCCAGCATTAGTGGAAAAGTACAAGGACATCTTTCCTGAATATTTCTAGGACAACCTCCCCGCTGGGAAATTGACTTTTGCATCGACTTACACCCTAGGATGGAACCGATTTTCTCATCAGTGTATTGGATGGCTCCCACCAAGCATCACGAGCTGAGGGTTCAGTTGGAGGATTTTTTGAGCAAGGGTTTCTTGAGACCCATCATTTCACCCTAGGTGGCCCTAGTTTTGTTTTCCAAGAAGGAAGATGAGAGTTTGAGGTTGTGCGTGGATTACTGGTGCCTAAACCAGGTGACAATGAAGAACAAGTATCTACTACCGAGGATCGACGACCTCTTAGACCAGTTGAGAGGGTCCCAATGGTTCCCGAAGGTTGACCTTCAGTTAGGATACCACCAGTTAAGAGTAAAATATGAGGATATATCGAAGACGGCATTCAGATTCCGTTATGGTCACTATGAGTACTTGTTAATGCCTTTCGGTTTGACGAATGCCCATGCAGTATTCATGGGACTTATAAAACAAATCTTATAGCCATACTTGGACCATTTCATAGTAGTGTTCATCAACAACATCCTTTGGTACTCGGCGTCAAAGGAGGAGCACGCAATATACCTTTAGATGGTTCTGGATGTACTCCTAGAGCACTAACTTTATGGTAAGCTCTTGAAGTGCCAATTCTAGATTCAGGGGGTCCACTTTCTGGGACATGTCATTTCAACATATGCAATAGCTTTAGACCCAGCCAAGGTGGAGTTAGTGTTTTCATGGGAGCCACCTCAGAGCGTGATGGAGGTGCGGAGCTTCCTTGGGATGGTAGGATATTACCAGAGATTCATTCCTAATTTCTCCCAAATATCAGCACCGATGATAGCCTTGACCAAGAAGGGGAAAATATTCATGTGGATGGAGAAGTTCTAGTAGGCTTTCAAGAGGTTGAGGTAGAGCTTGACAAGCACCCTGATCATGAGATTACCAGAGGAGGGTGTTGAGTACATAGTTTTATGCGATGCATCATGGGATGGGCTTGGTTTTGTCCTGATGCAGAGATAAGAAGTGTTTGCTTATGGTTTGTGCTAGCTTAGACCACATGAGCAGAACTATGCGACCCATGATCTCGAGTTGGCAGTGGTAGTCTTCACGTTGAAGATGTGGTGACACTACCTTATGGGTGAGTGGTTCATCATCTACTTTGACCATAATATCCTCAAGTACATCTTCTCAAAGAAGGATCTAAATCTGAGATAGAGGCGTTGGCTAGAGTTCCTCCAAGACTATGATTTCGAGATCATCTATACTCTTGGGAAGGGGAACAAGGTGGAGGATGCTCTTAGTAGAATTTCAAGCTCTCAGCTATTGAGAGAGGTGACAGAATAGTTAGCCACATTGTAGTTATCCTTCGTGGACAGAGAGGATGCAGCTTACCTTCAGTCGAGGGTTGTCACCCCTCCACTCTTACAGCAAGTTAGGAAGGCACAGCTTGTGGATGTCGACAATGAGACTTTACGTGCTCAGTTATCCATAGGACATGCTCCTGATGGATATTCACAAGGTGGGGAGCATGTAGTTCTTTTTATAGGATGAACTATTGTACCAGTGGAATCGCGGGAGGAGGGCCTGAGGGAGTTTCATACATCCCCCTTGGCAGTACATCCTGGAGTGGAAAAGATGTACCAGGATCTCCGAAGACAGTTCTGGTGGTCAGGAATGAACAAGGAAATAGCAGAGTTCATTTCTTGATGCCTTATGTGCTAATAGGCGAAGGCTAAGCAACAGGTTCCAGTGGTGTTAGCTCACCCATGGAAGTTTCAGAGTGAAAGTGGGATAGAATATCGATGGACTTCATGATGGGATTACCAAGGACGACCAAGGGGAATGATTCTATCTGGGTGATCATTGACCGACTCACCAAGTCGGCCCACAACCTAACTTTTAGATAGCAGAGTTCCGTAGAGAGCTTGGAATTACACTACATGCAGGAAATAGTTCGGCTTCATGGATTCCCTTCGACAATAGTCTCAGATCGAGATGCTCGCTTCACATCCCGGTTGTGGAAGGGATTACAGGAGGCTTTTGGAACTCAGCTATGCTTGAGCACAGCATCCCATCCCCAGATAGATGGTCAGTTAGAGAGGACCATTCAGGTTCTGGAGATTATGTTGCAGGCCTGTATCTTGGACTTTGGTTACAGTTGGTAGGACCACCTACCACTGGTGGAGTTTTCTTATAATAATAGATACCAATCCACCATTAGTATGTCATCGTTCGAGGCTTTATATGGGATACCCTTCCGGTCACTACTTTGCTGGACCGACCCTGGAGAGTCTGCACTCATGGGTCCAGAGTTGGTGCAGGTAACCACCGAGAAGATGCAAATCATCCGGGATTGGATGAAGACTACATAGAGCTGGCAGAAGTCTTGTGCTAATAGACGACGAAGACCTATGGAGTTCGAGGAAGGGGACCATGTCTTCCTTAGAGTCTCACCTCGGTGAGGGTTATGGAGATTTGGACAAGGTGGTAAGCTATCTCTGAGGTTCATCAAACCTTTTTAGATACTATGCATAGTTGGCGAGGTGGCATACTTCCTAGCTCTACTACAATAATTGCACTGGGTACATGATATATTCCATGTGTCGCAGCTGAGGAGGTGTGTGCATGACCCATTGCACATCATCGACTGGGGAGAGCTGGACATTGAGGATTTATTGACCTTTTATGAGTACCTAGTGGAGATTAAGGATCATTAGGAGAGGATCCTTCATGGGATATCGATTCCCTTCGTGCGCATTCAATGGAAGCACAGGAATCTTCAGGAGAGCACATGGGAACAAGAGACTCAGATTCGTGCCTAGTACCCAAATCTTTTTTAGCTGCTATTGTTTTAGATTTTTTAGGATGAAAATCCCCAAGGTGGGGAGAATTTAATGTCTCATATTTTCATTGTATTGTTTTTAAATTTTATATGGAATTATTTCGAGACCATACCTTTTGATGGTGTGCGATTCTGAGGCCCGGGGTGCCCAAAATAAGCGTTTGAATTAATTTAAAATTTAAACAGCGTGTGTGGGAAGTTTTCCTGAAAAAGTGGAATAACTTTTTAAAGGGTGCTCAGATTATAAATTTGAGGGTTCCATTGCATTCAGAGTAGTGAATTTACCTTAGACAGGGCCTAAAATTAACCAGTGCGGGTTAGCTGCGAGAGTTAGTTTTTGGACGCTTTAATGGAAATAAAATAAAGTAATAATTTATTTTATTTAAAAGATTCCTTTTTGTGCAGTGACATAATTCCTCCCTTTTAAATACCCTATTATGAAAACTTCATAGGTTTAGCCTCATAACCCTGCAAATTGAGAGAGAGAGAGAGAGAGACTCTTGGAGCCTATGGGGATTTTTGACGGATGCCGACGAACGATGACGCGTGGATCATTGCGCAGTGAGATCGAATCCTGATCGATGACTGATATACCTCTTCATCGATGATAGAGGAAGTTATTTGTTATTTTGATTCCTCATTTCCCTATTTTTGAAATAAAATGAAAAATGTGGATCAACCCACAAACAAGTTGACCCGCGGATCGTGCGTTCTTGCGAGAGGTTTTTTATTGGGTTGTTTTTGGGGATTAATCCACGATGTTGAAATCCATATTTTGATTCGATTTTTTTATTACATATAACGGGAGTGGATCAATGCTGTGACAAATGATAGTGAAGGTTTGTTCCTCTTTTCTTTTTTGATTTTGATTTCTTCCCCCTCTTTTTACCCCGCATTCTTCACGTTCTTCGTGGGGTGACGAACAATGGATCATTGCACATATTTTTCACAACACAACGATATAAAACTGAAGACCTGACATTGAGACGACTCAACGGAGGTGCAACGGCAATGGTGGATGACAAATCGGCTCGGATTGGGAGAGATCATTCTTCTAGAGTTCTTCACACGGGTGGATCGATACACGTTTTTAGGGACGATCGGAGGCTTGAAAACAATAGAGAAAACTTTAGGATGTTGGGGCGGCCTTAATCATCAATTTTCATGGAAAACTGACAGTTGGATCGATGATCAGAGCTCCACTCGAGGTGTGACGGTGGAGGTTCACAATTCTGGGAATTTCTATAACACACGTCTTGTTTACCGAAGAACACAGCGTGTAGGTCCGACTAAGTGGCGGCTAGGCATTTGTGATGCATGAAGCGATGAAATGGAATGTTCTCCAAATAACACGGAATGTGGGTCCTTAAACGGGACTCAGTGTGTATCCAGGGGATACATAAACATGGGGTGGGGTACACGGTCGTGTACTCCACCATACGGCCAGACCGGGACGGCTGCATGGGTTACCCCATGTACCAGTCACACAGGTTTTGAAACACAGGTTGAAGCCCTGTACGGGAACATGGCCAGCGTACACGGAGTCCTCCCTGGATAGAGGAACACTACGTGTCACTCTCTTACACACTATTTATACCATCTCCTACATGACCAGCCTTACGACATGGGTTGTTGTACATGGGCAGTACCTAGAGTCAGAAGACATGGCGTGTGACCCTTCTACATGCCATGTACTTCTCAGTACATGTCTTTATCTTCTTTTACATTGTATCTTGGACATGTTTAATTTGGGTTAGTTCCCCTTTTTCTCGTTTCACTGAAGGTCAGGTATCGTTTCCTTTTTTAGAAGTATGATCCCTTCAGTAGGACTTTCCATGATAGAGTCAGGTGTCCCTCCGAGAGGCCCAGGGTGAGATTCTCTATCCATTATTGACCCTAGGTAGAGTTAGGTATTGACATGACTATCCCCACAAGGCACTGATCCTCTACCTAGCAGTTGAATCTGGATGAGTCGTGGTATCCACCAAGGCCTTGGCAGTGATTCTTATCTGTGTTTCATGATTTTTTTCCACTCAGGAGTGTGTTCTCCTAGAATGAGTGTATCTATCTCTTATAACTTTTCCTGATGGATAGTACTTCTCGGACGGACATCTTCAGAGCTATCAGACTCGTGGAGTGAGTTCTCCCAGACGAGTGCTTCGTGGAATCTTCAAACTAAATTCCTAGTGGGGGAATATGATTGTGTGACTTGTCTCTAGACTATAGGTCTGGTTTTTGAGTATATTTGGATTGTGTTCACATATTATATGTTTAGTAGACATATACTGTGTAGAGCTGATTGTACCTTTCCTTTGTGTGTTGCTTTGTGGTTTTTGGTGACCACTACTGAGTATTGTTATACTTACCTCTGCATGGGCTTTGCCTGCATGTGTCATGTCTTGTACAGACAAGCAGCCTTTTGACAGAGTCTAAGGCATACCAGGACAGGACCGAGGTTTCTGAGTTCCCTACAGGCTGAGGTGTTCCTAAAACTACGAGCTGCAGTCCCAGTACCTCTTTGTGTTTACAGGTTTGAATTTATAGTTTTCAGACTCTTGTTTTTTGGTGGGATTTTATTCTGGTCCAGTTTACTTTCAGTACTTTACTTCCCATCATACTCTGTTGGTTAGGTTTAGTTTTATGCATGCATTTTGTTCCTTAGTGGTTTTTTTTACATTTCAGAATTTGTGGGCTTGGAGATGTGTGTGTGTGTACATGTACTTATAAAATGCCTCCCATGTTAGAAATATGCCTACTCGGTGCTAGTCACCAGCCCCTAGCCTATTGGAGGCAGGTTTGGGGAGTCATGGCATGGGCCCCACTAGGAAAGGTTATGACAATATATTTCAAACACTTTTTATTGTATCCCAAAAATATCTCACCCTAAAAATAATAATAATTACACCTCATTGAAAGAACCACTATTTCCTAATCTATGAAAGGATTTGGGGAATTTCTATTATGTGGCCTTAACTGTCTAGACCCCTAAGCAACCACATGACCATCCTGGACTGGAATTGTTGAAATCCTAACTCCTGATACATCACAATATAAGCCATACTCATTACTCAGCTCATTTATGGTTAAGATTGGTTTTTTCATCAATATCTCATTAATATCATAGAAGTATCTCTCATGAAAATCTAATAAAAAGAACCATACCACATTCTAGGTTACGGCCTTCTTAGTGCTTCCAATTAAGAAGAATCTTGGTTGACCCTCTGGTAATAACTGGAAATTCCCAACCAATTCTAAAGTGTCTAAATGAGTCATTTACTACTCTCAAATCCCGTTAGGGTGGGTCTTCAATACTACCTTGTATCATAGAGGCATCCCATATATGGATTTTGGTTTTTAGGTGATGTGTCGATAGCAAAACCCATAACTAGGGAATCAACTTGTGAGCTGGATTAATCCTCACCATGAACTAGCCTAAGCATTGATGTTGGTTTTAGGAACTTCATTAGGTAGTTGAACCAAATAGATTGTCATATCCTCAATTATGACCTTATGAACCTAGAAGAAGGAAGACTTATTCCAAACATTGGTTCCCATAGATATGACTCTACACTAAAAATTACATTGTTGACTAATGATTGGGTTGGGCTTCGAGTTGGGATCTATGCCTTGGAGGTGTTTTCGACATGGACTAGGGTTTTCCCATCATGGTGCACCCAAAAAATACATATTTATTACATATATATTTATTATATTTATAATTATATATATAATTAATATCTTTATTATAATTTTATAATTATTTGGATATATCTATATTTATTTAGGATTACATTTGTATATATCTATTATAATTTTAAAATTGTTCAATAACTATAAATTTATATATATTTATTATAAATATATATTTATTCCATATTTATTACATATATATTTTAATTATAGTCATAAATATAAATAAATTTACATATGAAATTAAAATAAATAAGTTATTTATATATAGTCATAAATATAAACAAATAAATATATATTTAAATACTTATGAAATTAAAACAAATATATTAATTATATATAATTTTTATAATTTCATAATTATTTAAATAAATATATACTTATATTTAAATAATTATGAAATTATAATAAATAAATTTATTATATTTATAATTATATATATATATATACAAATGAAACTAAAATAAATATATTAATTATATATATATTTTATAATTTCATAAGAACTGTTCAAACCATAACATTCTTAAATGGGTGTCAATAAATATAAAATGACCATTTTTATTTGTGAAAAATATTCACAACAAAATTTTATGATATTAAATTTTTCACCGACATTAAAAATAATTAGAAGTAAATATTAATAATTTTTAAATAATTGCAGTGATTGAATGGTGTAATTAAGTAAGTTAATAGTTTATTTTATCATCTCAATTTATGGATTAACATTAAATAGTTTTTATAAATAATAATTGAACATAAATAATTTGAATAATTTCTATATATAAAACATTTCATTTAAAGATATAAAAAGGATGTCTTTTAAACAAATCCCAAAATTAAATATCTTAAAATCCACATAATAATAAATTCAGTTGGAGTCAAAAAATACCGATCTATATTTATTATACACTGAATGAAAAATTTAAAAAAAATAAAACAATAAATCAGAAACATTGTATATAAGTTATGAGAATTGTGTTCATTGTGTCTATCAATACCTAAACCCCTTTCCACCACGACTCTTATGTAGTGATATTTCCTTGCCTTCCTAGTCATTTCCATGGTTCCAACATCATGGTTGTGGTGCTTTAATGGACAAAAAAACCCAAACATCGGAAAGTTTCTCTGAATCATTCACTTGTCCTGAAATTTCTCAATTGTATTATCCATGCTTGTCATTTTCTATCTAAACCCATAGAGCAAGCAGTGGTGGTCAAGGGTGGTCATCCTTGTGATGCAAGGAGACATAACCATGAAGAATATGTAGAGTCCCAAACCTGCTCATCCCCAGCCCCATGTTCGTCATCAAGGCCTGGGTACCTCTATCCCACACTGCAACCAGTTCAGGGATGTCGTGTTGTTGTTGTCCCTGTCCCATGGAGACCCAACCATGAAGAATCTTCGGGGTCCCAAACCCCACCTCTGTCATTAGGGCTTGTGTGCTTCCATCCTATGGAGTATTTTGGACCACTGCGACTAGTCGAGGCTAGTGTCCCACAGACACCCACCCATGAAGCATCTTCAACAGCCCCACCTCCGACATCAAGGCTTGGGTGCTTCCATGGTGAGGCTTCTACCTTTGTGAATGTAGATAGATGAAGAAGAACACTACGCCAACTGATGATGGAGAAGCACATGGAGGAGGGCTGCATTCTTTTCAATACTCACTCAGGGACATGGAAGCTTAAAGATAAAAAAGATTCTCAGCTGGATATAGCAGATATATATGACTATTGCTATTTGTTTTCATTTAAACATCCCCCTCCCGATTCTCCATCACCATCATGGTCGTGTTGGATTAGATCCCAAGATTTAATTTCCTTATTGTAAATTTTCATTGTATATAAGGATTTTTTTCCTAACAGTTAATTTTTTTGATGATTATCTTATTTTACACTTTCATTATTTTATTTTGGAAATCTTAATGTTGATTTTATGAATAATTAGAAGATAATATATTTTATAAAATATGTTTCATTTTTAATATTACTTTTATTTAGCATGCCTGGCCAGATCTATTTTAAAAAAATAAACCCAAAATATATATATATTAGTATATAAAAAATTAATAATTAAACATATAAATGTAATTTTATCATGGTATTACAAATAAAAAATTAAATTATATAAAACATATTTGTTTTCTAAAATTATATTGACTAAAAAATGAATAGATATGTATTTTACAGAACCAGCATGCAAGCGGGCCAATCCAATTACATCTTCTTTATATTATTTTTATTTTCAGGAAAATAATATTTCTTGCATTTTATAATTCTGAATTAATTTATAATAAAAAATAAAAATGTCAAAAAAATTATTATTTTATAAATAAATTCTACAATGTAGAAATTGAAAAAAATACAAAACACAACATATAAATATATATATATTTAAAAAAAATATACATTAAGTTATACTATTTATGAGTAAAATTACTTCAATTACATGTATCTAAAAATATAGAAACTCGTAATAATATAACAAATCCCAAAAGATTTGGGAAATAGGAGTATGGGATTAAGGATTCCTCAAATCGAGTTTCTCTTTCGCAAATTTTTGGATGCACCACTCTCGATATTTCCAAAGCTATGAGACATAACCTTCCATTTCCCCTCACCACTCCATAGCTCCTTCACTATGGATAATGGTGATCCAACTTATTATAAATAATCATTAAATATTTTTCATAAATAATAATTATACATCAATAATTTTCATAAATCATTTAGCAATTTCCATAAATAATAGATTTCATATAAAGTGATAAAAAAGAAAGTATTTTTTTGAAAAAATTCCCTGAATATTTTTTAATTAAAATTATGTTGGATGTATATAAATGTGGGTATGGGTGTGTCCAATGAAAAATGAAGTGGTGCTGGCCATAAAAATAGTGAGTTACAATTGATTTGGAACTCACATCCCCCCACGCTCAAATTTCAAATTATATATATAGACTACTGCAGATGTGGTGTTTAAAAGTGCTAGAACATGCCATTTACAGCGCTAAAAAAATAATGTTAATCTCATCCAAGATAAAGGGATTCTCTTTTATCAGGGCTAAAAAAATCACTGATAAACACCACTTTTAATAGTGATAAAAAATTGCTAATAAAAGGGGTATTTTATCAGTTCTATAAAAAGCACTGATAAAACATTCCTTTAAGTGATAGAAAATGTCATTTATAGCACTAAAAAATGTTGTTAATCTCAGCCAAGATAAATAGGGGTCTCTTTTATCAGCGCTAAAAAAAGTGATGATAAAGACCACTTTTAATAGCAGTAAAAAGGTGCTAATAAAAGGGGTCTTTTATCAGCGCTAAAAAAAGCACTGAAAAAAGGGTCCTTTATCATCTCTTTTTTAGCGCTGCTAAAAGACCCCTTTTATCAGCGCTTTTTTAAAAGAGTTGATGTAAGTTTAAAAAATTGCAAAATAGAGGGTGGTTTTAACAATGCTTGACCCCCCCCCCCCTTCAACTGTGCTTCCCACCCCCCGCACGCCCCTACCACCTCAGCACGCCCCAACCCCACCCTTTAATAGTGTTAACACAACCTGTCCCCCCTTCAACAATGATTCCCACCCCTGCATGCCCCAACCCCACCCTTTAAGAGCGTTAGCACAAGCCTTCACCACCTGGAACGCCCACCCTAGCACACCCCCACCCTTTAACAGTGCTAGCACAGCCCTTCTCCACCATCCGCGCCTCTGCCTCCCCCAGGATTCGAACTCGAGACCTCCCACTGTGTGCCCGGACCCTTTACCACTCTTCTATATTGCTGTACTATTCATTTAATGATATATCTATTTATTTATATATATATTTAATTATTTTTATTCATATTAATATATATTTATATTAACATATATATATATATTTGTATATTTATATATATATACATGTATTGTTATATTTATGTATTTATATATTTATATATTTATATATTTATATATTTATATATTTATATATTTATACATTTATATATTTATACACTTATATATTTATACATTTATATATTTATACATTTATATATTTATACACTTATATATTTATACATTTATATATTTATACATTTACATATTTATACATTTATATATTTATACATTTATATATTTATACATTTATATATTTATACATTTATATATTTATACATTTATATATTTATACATTTATATATTTATACATTTATATATTTATACATTTATATATGTATATATATATATATATATTTATATATTTATATATCTATATATTTATATATCTATATATTTATATATCTATATATTTATTCGTATATTAACATATATTTATATCTATCTATTTATATATATTTAGTTATATTTTTTATCCGTATATTTATTCGTATACTGATATATATATATATATATTCGTATATTAATATATATATTTATATATTTATATATTTATATATTTATATATTTATATATTTATATATTTATATATTTATATATTTATATATTTATATATTTATATATTTATATATTTATATATTTATATATTTATATATTTATATATTTATATATTTATATATTTATATATTTATATATTTATATATTTATATATTTATATATTTATATATTTATATATTTATATATTTATATATTTATATATTTATATATTTATATATTTATATATTTATATATTTATATATTTATATATTTATATATTTATATATGTATATATTTATATATGTATATATTTGTATATGTATATATTTGTATATCTATATATTTGTATATCTATATATTTGTATATCTATATATTTCTATATCTATATATTTGTATATCTATATATTTCTATATCTATATATTTCTATATCTATATATTTCTATATCTATATATTTATATATCTATATATTTATATATCTATATATTTATATATCTATATATTTATATATCTATATATTTATATATTTATATATTTATATATCTATATATTTATATATCTATATATTTATATATCTATATATTTATATATCTATATATTTATATATCTATATATTTATATATCTATATATTTATATATTTATATATCTATCTATTTATATATATTTAGTTATATTTTTATATTTTTATATTTTTCTTATCCGTATATGTATTCATATATTAATATATATTAATATATATTTATATATATTTATTCATATATTAATATATATTTAAATTTTTTATCCGTATATGTATTCATATATTAATATATATTAATATATATTTATATATATTTATTCATATATTAATATATATTTAAATTTTTTATCCGTATATTTATTCATATATTAATATATATTTATATTATATATATATATATTCATATATTTATATATATTTATATTAAATATATATATATATATATATTCATATATTTATATATATTTATATTAAATATATATTTATATTTTTTGGAAATCTTCATGTTGATTTTATGAATAATTAGAAAATAATATATATTATTAAATATGTTTCATTTTTAATATTACTTTTATTTAGCTTTTTTGATCAAATCTATTTAAAAAAATCAACCCAAAAAAATATATTTTATTATGTAAACAATTGATAATTAAACTTATGAATGTAATTTTATCATGCTATTACAAATATAAAATTAAATTATATAAAAACGTAGTTTGTTTTCTAAAATGATACTGACTAGAAAATGAATATATATGAATATCATGGGCCCTAGCCTTGCTCTTATGAACATGCATGCAAGAGGGCCGATCCAATTACATCTTCTCTTTCTTATTTTTTTTAGGAAAATAATATTCATTGCATTTTATAATTCTAAATTTATTTATAATAAAAATAAACAATAAAAATGTCAAAAAAATAATTATTATTTTACATATAAATTCTACAATGTGGAAATTGTAAAACAATACAAAATAGAGCATAGAAATATATATAAATTTAAAAAATATAAAGTAAGTTGTTGTACTATTTACCAATAATATTATTTCAATTACGCTTATCTAAAAATAGGGAAACTCATAATAATATACCAAATCCCAGAAGAGAAGGTAAAGAGGGGTATAAGATTAAGGATTCTCCAAATCCAGTTTCACATTTTTTAAATTCCTGGGCGCACCACCCTTAGGATTTTGCAAGCTATACAACCTAACCTTCCATTGCCCCTCACCACTCCGTAGTTCTTTCACTATACATAAAGGTGATACATCATATTATAAATAATCATTAAATAGTTTCCATCAATAATAATTATACATCAATAATTTCCCTAAATCATTAATTAATTTCCATAAATAATAGATTGCATATAATGTGATAAAAAAGAAGGTATTTTTTAGAAAAATTCACAGACTATTTTTTTATTAAATTTGTGTTGGATGTGTATAAATATTGATATGGGTGTGTCTAATGCAAAATGAAGTGGAGCTGGCCAAAAAAATGGTGATCACCAATTGATCTAGAGCTCACACACCCCTCCAATTTCAAATTATATATATATACACAGCACTGCAGATATGGCCTCTAAAAGTGCTAGAAAAGGCCATTTATAGCGTGAAAAAAAGTGTCGTAAATCTTAGTGAAGATAAAGGGGAGTCCCTTTTATTAGAGCTAAAAAGATCACAGATAAAGACCCCTTTTAACAGCATGAAAAAAAAGCACTGATAAAAGGGGTCTTTTAACAATGCTAAAAAAACAAAGATAAAAGGGCCCTTTATCATCACTTTTTTTAGCGCTGATAAAAGTTTAAATTTTTTTTTAAAAAAACTGAAAATCGGAGGGGGGTTTCAACAATGCTTGACCCCCCCCCCCCCCCTCAACAGTGTTTCCAACCCCCATACGCCCCTACCATCCCAGCATGCCCCAGCCCCACCCTTTAACAGCACTACCACATCCCTTTACCACCCTGCACGCCCCTACCACCCAGCACACCCCATCCCAACCCTTTAAAAGCGCTAGTACATCCCTACACTACTGCAGATATGGCCTCTAATATTGCTAGAAAGGGCTATTTACTGCGCTAAAAAAACACTGTTAATCTCAACGAAGATAATGGGGGTCCCTTTTATCAGCGCTAAAAAACACTGATAAAGACCCCTTTTAACATCGCTAAAAAAATCACTGATAAAAGGGGTCTTTTAACAACGCTAAAAATGCACTGATAAAAGGGTCCTTTATCATCTCTCTTTTTAGCAGTGATAAAAGTTTAAAAAAATTTAAAAAAATTTAAATAAAAAAATCCTACAAATCAGAAGGGGGTTTTAACAAAGCTTGACCCCCCCCCCTGCATGCCCCTACCACCAGAGCACATCTCATCCCCACCCTTTAACAGTGCTAGCACAGCCCTTCACCACCCCGCATGCCCCAGCCCCACCCTTTAACAGTGCTAGCACAGCCCTCCACCACCCCACACACCCCCACCACCCCAACACACCCAACCCCACCCTTTAACAGTGCTAGCACATCCCTTCCCCAACGTGCGCACCCCTGCCTCCCCCAAGATTTGAACTCGAGACCTCCCACTGTGTGTTTGGACCCTTTAACAGCGCTAGCATAGCCCTTCCCCACCACGCGCACCCCTGCCTCCCCTAGGATTCGAACTCGAAACCTCTCATTGTGCATCTGGACCCTTTACCACTCCTCTATATTGTTTTGTTGTCCATTTAATGATATATCTGTTTATTTATATATATTTAGTTATATTTATTCATATATTAATATATATTTATATTAATATATATATATATATATTAAAAAATATATTTAGTTTTATTAATATATATATATATTTATTTATTTATTCACATATTAATATATATATATATACATGTATAGTTATATTTATATATTTATATATCTATATATCAATATATTTATTCATATATTCATATATATTTATATCTATCTATTTATATATATATAGTTAAATTTTTTATCTGTATATTTATTCGTATATTAATATATATTTATATTTTACTATATAGTTAGTTATATCAATATATATATTAATATGTATATATTTATATTTATATTTATTTATTAATATTTATTTATTTATTAATATATATATATTTATTAATATATATATATTTATTAATATATATTTATTTATTAATATATATATATTTATTAATATATATATATTTATTAATATATATATATTTATTAATATATATATATTTATTAATATATATATATTTATTAATATATATATATATATTTATTAATATATATATACACATATATAGTTATATTTATATATTTATATATCTATATTTTTATATATTTATATTTCTATATATTTATTCTTATAGTAATATATATATATATATTCATTTATTTATTTATTTATTTATATTAAAATATGTATTCAGTTATATTAATATATAAATATATTTATTCGTATATTAATATACATATATATATATTAATATATATATATATATACATGTATAGTTATATTTATATATTTATATATTTATATATCTATATATTTATTCCTATATTAATATATATTTATATCTGTCTATTTATATATATTTGGGTATATTTTTTATTTGTATATTTATTTGTATATTAATATATATTTATATTAACATATATATATTTATATTAAAATATATATTTAGTTATATTAATATATATATATTCATATATTAATATATATATACACATGTATAGTTATATTTTTATATTTATATATCAATATATCTATTCGTATATTATTATATATTTATATCTATCTATTTATATATATATTACTTATATTTTTTTATAGGTAAATTTATTCATATATTAATATATATAAATTTGTAAAAACAGACACACACAAATACACACACGTGCGCATTATATAGGTATATAAATATTTATATATTTTATTTTAAATAAAATGGATATTAATTTTTTTTAATAAATCTTATATATTGAGAAATATATTTTATATGTAAATAAGTTTAACTATTTTTTTATAAAATTAAATTTTTTTATGTGTGAATATATAAAAAAATTGTATATATTGTTATATATTTGATTATAAATAATAGTACATTGTAAAAAATGATAAAATTTCAAATCCATTATATCAATATGAATGTAATCACTCAGAATAAATTCATTCCCCCACTAAAAAAGGAAAAAAGACACCCTCAAACGAGGTTGAAATTCAATCGAATGTTAAAAAATATGGGTATCCCGAGTAAAAACTCAGTTTTGAAGGCCTTCTGAGCCTTTTTTTTTACCTAAAAAATGTGACATAAGGATCCATTGTGTCTCCAGTGTATAGATCTCATCATAGGATTCGATTAGATATGTTGTGGAGCTCAAACAGACATTCTGATCAAAATTTATGGTCTTTTGAAGTTTGAGTTATGTTTTTAACTTACTTTAGATCTTTTATTAATTTTTTTATTTTTTGTGTCTTCAAATAGTTATTAAATGACTATTACTCAATGATAATTAGAAAATAATTAATTAATAATATTTTATAAAATATTTTATAAGCCATTTTCACTACATATCTTATATATTAAGTGAAAATGTCTATTTATACTTATCTAAAACATATTTAAAAAATACATATTATATATATATATCAATATTAATATTTTTATATTTTTATATTTTTTTCATAATGAATTTTTTTTAAGTACCATTTATCGGTTCTAGTAAAAAAAACGCTAATAAAAACCACCCTTTATCAGTGCTTTTTTAGCGCTGATAATGGTACCCCTTTATCAGCACTTTCTATTTAGCACTAATAAAACGAGACGCTTCCCTTGCCCCATTTTGTGGTAGTGATATATGTATTAACTATTATATATATATAATTATAATAATTATATATTAATAAATATATTTATATAAATTTTGATTCCAACACAACAAATCACTAATGTTGTGAAGCATTGAACCAAAACTCAATTATTATTTCATAAAGTGGTGTGAAATATAAGAGATTCTTTTATTGGATATTCATGGAAAAGAGATTGGGTTTTAGTTATTATAGTTGGATGAACGATACATTCATATTGAATAATATACTATAATGAGATGATTTAAGGAGGAGAATCATGTGGAGGAATGTGATTGTCTTGATAAGTTTGTTAATGAATTTCATATATTTTTGTTGAATTATTTATAATATTATTTTTGTAGTGGATAATTATTATAAAATGAGGGGTTTGGGAATAATTGGAAAATTGTGTATTCTTGATGGGCTATTTGCAAAGGGGACCCGTCATAAATTACCCATCGCTGAAAAATATGTCACAAAAGGTAGCTTTTAAGATGGGCCATATCAAAAACTATCTTTTTCGAGGGGAGGGAAACTCATCGTAAATAGTTTTTTTCAGGTTTATTTAATGAACTGTTTGTGACCGACCATGATACCCATTAAAAATAATTATTTGTGACTATCCATAAGACACATCACAAATAAGTAATGGTGATGGGTTGTAGTCCAGTCACAAATAGGTTTAAAATTTAAAAAAAATTTGGAAAATTAAAAATATAAAAACGTTAATATAATTTTTAAAAAATAATATATAAAAATTTAAACATCTGAAATAAAAAAATATTAAAAAAATATTTTCATTTATATTTTAACATTATATACATATACATAATGTATCAATCACTGTGGAGGTGGAGGGTATTATCTAGAGGAAGGGGAGGGTTATCTGGAATAGGAGGGGAGGAAACGCCATCCCTACACCCTAATCCAACCGTCGCATATACTCCATCATTTGATCATGTTGTTTCTCCTTCCATCATCGCATCTCATCATCCTACTGATGCTATTGTTGATAGAGCTCTTCCTGCTCCCCATGCATTATATTTATAACCTCAATCTGAGCTCGCAGCTACTCCTCATACTGTGCAGTTGATGATGTTGACTCTACACAAGATCCCCTTAAGATGGATGCCATCTATATAGCAGTACCCTAGAAACATTCACACATCAATTGACAACTAAAACCAAGAACACATTACGGGCATTCAAAGAAAAATACTTATGTGCCCAGGGAAAAATATTTGATGAATCAACATCAAAATAATGATTTAATCTTTAACCAGATGAAATATTGGTTTTGTGTCATGACATCAACGATGCTATGTTTTTTGAAATAAATAAACACTACAATCTGAGTGTATGTGGGAAATACCTTAACTCTCTAATAGGAAACACTCCAGACGTCCCTTGTTGAGCCTCTTTATAACAACCCTTCTTTTTATTTCATATTTTAACATGATTTATTACATAAACATGCACTTAATACAACTTAGAAGATAAAGAGGTCTAGTGTCTTTTGGGATTATGAACATTACATAATAACTTAAATCATAAAATACAAATCTTTATTGAAAACATTTTTACATGACCACAACATTCTTTCGTGCTTATCATTTCATGGGATAACCTGTGGACATATATAAGAAAAGGGTGAGCTATAAAGCCTAGTAAGGGAATAAACATGGAATAAAATGAGGAATAAACTATATGATAGTTAATATGCATATCAATATATAGTAAAAGAAAAAAGAACATGAAGGCATGATATATCATGATATTCATAACATGGAAATGTGGCAACAACATACAAAATGATATTACCATGAGTCAAGGCTCATTGCGCATGGATTGGCATGAGTAAACCCTCATTTCCCATAAATTAGCATGAGTAAACCCTCATTTCATATGATTTATCATGATTAAATTCCCATTTCACAAGATAGATCATGATACTAAACGTTACCCAATCCATTGGAGCGCAATCAGGGTGCACCCTTCATAATCATTTCGTTTTCACGAATAAGTGTGCCACATAGATCATACAACATGGATTCATTAAAAATCATAATTTATTCTAGGAACAAGGAATGTGGATTACATAAATGTAATTCCCTAATCAATAAGTACATTATCATAAAGTTTAATATCATTTATAAATAAATGGGTATGGTATTCGATACATGATGATTTTGGTATGGAAAATCATGGTGCAATTTCAGCAGAATAACGATGTCAAATAGAAATTTGTAAAATGGGTTGATGAGAGAAAAAGGGGTCTCTCATAATTTATAAATTAAATGGAAAGTAAGGGTATAATGTAACATAATATCCCAACATATGAAATGGAATTTAAGATGCCTAATATAAAATAAATTCTTGAATGGAAATGAGAAGAGAGAAATCCCTTACAGAATTTCGACATGGTAACGGGTGTACATGAGAGGGATTAATGAGAGAGAAAAGGGTATCTAATCATTCAAACATAATAAGGGAATTATGGGGTAGTTTGGAAAACATAACTCATCATTTTTAACTGAAAATATGTAACAATATAAGGAAACTTGGATAAAAATTGAGAAAGGAATGAACCCTTACAGAATTTTGTCATAGTTACGACTTAGGTAAGGGTCCAAATGGGGGAGGATAAATGATCCCTAATTGAAATAAAATACAATGGATAGTAGGTAATTTGTTATAAAAGGATGAATATATAACCAATTTAAATTAAAAAGAAAAAATTTTAAACGTTGTTCTTGAATTGAAAGGATGAGAGGAAGGTAAGAATCACTTATGAAATTTCAGCATGGTAACAGGTGTATATAAAGGATCATGTATGGATTAATGAGATTAGAAAAGAAGATCTCATTATTTTAAAAAAAAATGGACATTAATTGTAGTATGTATTAATATATCCCAACATATTTAAATTGAAATAAAAAGATGTATCGTAAAATGAGTGCTTGATAAATGAGGAGAGTAGAAGATCCCTTACTTAGATGTGTGATCCCAAAGGCTTGGTAGAGTCTTATTGGGAGCTTTGGGTCACCTTGGGAGGACTCTAGGTAGTAATAGGTATAGGTTTGTTGAGATTAAAAGAGATTGAGTGAAGAGAAATGGTATCTTGGGTGGGTTTATATAGGAAAGGTGGAGGAATTCTTTATTATTTTGGTTTTGGACACTACACACTAAAATATTCAAAACCACAAAAAATCCCATGGTTTTTGCTAATAGTTTCTAGAAAATGGGAGTGATATAAATTATTTAATAATTTATAGGGACAAATATATTAAAATATTTCCCTTTATTATGTAGTGGTGAGTCATACTTTCAAGGAAATTATTTTAAAAACATAAAATATTTAATAAATCTTAGAGGATTCAGTAATGCTTTATTAAATAAAACAAACAAATATAAAATAAAATTAATTTAAATTTAAATGATATATTTTTCTGAATATCTCTTTATATTGTTTTATTGCATCATTATTGGGTCATTATGATGTCATAAAACACATTATATAATTATATGGTATTTAATTTTTACCCAAAAAATCGACTATTTCAGAAAATTATGGAAAATTACCCATTCGATAATTTTGACATCCTAATTAAAAAAATAATATCCTTTTTATATAAATAATTTTCTAAATATGTTAATTTTCTCTTTTAAAATAAAAAACCAACATTTACTGAAAATTAATGGGTTTTGAAAAAAAATATTTTTTATACCTTAATAAAAATTACATTTGACTTCATACAAATTATATAATAATTTATATTTAATAAAATTAATTTAAAGATAATATTTTATTAAAATAATATTTATTTAAAAAATCCATTAATTCACCAAAGTATATTTCCTTATTGAATTTGAATATTAACCAAAAATATTTTCTGTGTGTTAAGAATAATTTACAAAGTAACAATAATAGAATGAATATATATTCTTTATTCTATACAAAAAATAATTTACATAATCATAATTCTATGTTCTTGTAACATATCCCATTATTACACCAACATGAACCATTAGAGTATGGTTTGCAATGGTGGAGATTTCATGGGGTCGTTCAGTGAACATAGTTTGGGTCGTGATCTCGATGAACTTGAACTTCTCTCGTAAATGGTTTCACTCATGATTTAGTCATTAGATCTTAGTATGGGCTTGTTCTAGGGAAAAGTCTGAAATTTCTATCTCCCTTGGAAGATCTGATAAATGGGCTTCATATGGCACAATTCTACTAGTATAGGCCATCAACTATTTTATCTGAATTAATTTTCCATTTTCATTTCTATGTATAAACAATAATTATAATGTTAAATTTATTATTGTTTCCAATAGTCCAACGGTCATATAATGGTCAAAAACTGATAGTTACATTTCAATTTATACATATATAGTTTTAATGAATGTGATATAGTAAAACATACATTTTTAGGAAATAAAATATTATTAAAATGTTGGGGTCATTACATTATTCCCCCCTTATGAAATTTCTCCCTCGAAATTTCATTTGACATACTAAGGTGAAAAAAGTGAGGGTACTTCTCCTTCATATTTTCAACAAGGTCTTAAGTATTTATTATTATCATTTTCTTTAAGTAGAAAGGGTTCATGCATCACAATGGTACCTCGGGATATTTTCAAAATCATATACTTCCTTTACCCAAAAACACCTCAAGCGTCTTGGATTATGTCGATAGAAGCATCGATAAGTTATTAAAAAAGTATTTCATATATATAATTTTGAAATATCTTCTTGAACATGTTTTTTATAAAAAAAAATCTTACTGATTCATCTTTAAATATTTCAAAATAGGGCTTTGTTATATCAGTTTTTTTATATCAGTTTTGGTAATTCCCCAAAGACAAAAATATATAATTTGATACATATAGGCTTCTCGGAGGTCTCCATATTTTGTAGCATCTATAAAATAATTTATTGCTTCATTATTTTGGAATAAAGAGAAGAATTTGAAAAGACCATGATTGTACTTCCCACACATAGCATGTTAAGAAAGTTGAGAGTGCAAGATTTTCCAATAGACGGTACTTGATCCTTAAAAAAACCATGCAATCCTATAGGTATTCGATTCCTCATAAAGTTTTTTTGAATATAACTTAGATATTTGAAAAGTTTCAAAGTCATCTGCGCATGACATTAGGATAATATTTCCAAGTAGTTCTTCAGGAAGAGAGAGAATCATTTTTTTGTGATCTTCCTCCTACCATATTTTAACTAAGAAAAAGAAAATAAAATTAGGGATTTTAATACTTGGATAATAATAATGTAAAAAAGAAAACATAGAAGGATAAACTTTCATATGAAAAGTATATCCTAACTTGTGATACCCTATGTTTTAATCTAGGTTATCCATGATCTATTTCATAATGTATATTCTTATGGGATTTTTTTATTCAGTTAATAATTGTTTGTACTAATCTTGTGAATTTATCAAAGCATATCCCCCATGAGTTTTTAACCAAGATTGTAGAAAGGTTCATTATCATCCACCAGTTCCCATTCGAGTCTAGATCAAAGCGGTGTTTTTGGGTTTTACCCCAAGATACATCTATGTCAGAGCCACCTCTACTTGTTCATATCTAGATAGGGATGTATTTTCTTAATAAACTGCTTACTCTATACTCACCAAAATTTAATGATTATTTTCTTATACATAGTTTTATCCTAAAGTATGTCACTAGATTTTTATAATCTTAATTCCAAAAATAAATAAACTTATCCTCTGATACTAACTATAACAACCATGCTCTTTATTTAATATTTAAACATGATTTATTTCATAAACTTTCCCTTAATACAACTTTGACTATTGAGATTTCTAGTGTATTTTTGGATTAGGAACATTACATAACAACATAAAACATGAAATATATATCTTTATTGAAAAATTCATTCACATGACTACAACATTCCTTTTTACTTAGTGTTGCATGGGCTAACCTAAGAACATACATAAGAAAAGGGTGAGCAATAAAGCCCAGTAAGGGAATAAACATGGCATAACATGAAGAAGGAAATACATGTTATTCAATAGGCATATCAAAAGATCATAAAAGAAACATGAACATGAATGCATGATATATCATGATATTTATAACATGGAAATGTGGCAACAACATACAACATGATATTATCATGAGCTAAGGCTCATTGCACATGGGTTGGCATGAGTAAACCCTAATTGCACATGAATTAGCATGATTAAACCCACATTTCATATGAATTAGCATGATTAAACTATCATTGAACATGATGTATCATGATACTAAACATTATCCAATGCATTGGAGAACTATCAGGGTGCACCCTTCATAATCATTTTGTTTTCATCTATAAGTGTGCCACATAGATCATATAACATGGATTCATTAAACATCACAACTTATTCCAAAAAAAAGGAATGTGGAATAAATAAATTTAATTCCCCAATCAATAAGTTCATGATCATAAAGGTGAATATCATTTATAGAGAAATGGGTATGGTATTCACTATAAGATGATTTTGGTATGGAAAATCATGGTGCAATTTCGGCAGTATAAGAAAGTCAAATTGAAATTCGTTAGATCGGTTGATGAGAGTGAAATAGGTATATCATCATTTATTCCTAAAATGGATTATAATGTGATGATGGAATGTAATATCCAAACAAATTAAATGGAATTTAAGATGTATAATATAAAATAAATTCATGAATGGAAATGAGAAGAGAGAAATCCCTTACCGAATTTCGACATTGTAACTGGTGTACATGGGAGGGATTAATGAGAGAGAAAGGGGTATCTAATAATTAAAAAATAATAAGGTTATTATGGGTTAGGTGTTAATATATAACCCATCATTTTTAATTGAAATTAAAATGATGTAACAGTATAAGGAAACTTGGATAAAAATTGAGAAAGGAAGGAACCATTACAAAATTTTGGCATAGTAACAGCTTAGGAGAGGGTCCAAATGGGGGAGGATAAAAGATAAATAATTGAAACAACATCAAATGGATTGTAGTTAATTTATTATAAAAGTATTAAAATATAAATAATTTAAATTAAAAGGAACAATTTCAAACATGGTTCTTGAAATGAAAGGAGGAGAGGAAGGTGAGAATCCCTTAAGAAATTTCACCATGGTCACGGGTGTATATAAAGGATCATGGATGGATTAATGAGAGGGGAAAGGAAAATATCATTATTTATAAATAAAATTTACTATAAGTGGATTATGTATGAACATATCCCAATATATGAAAATTGAAATTAAATGAAATATCATAAAAGAAGTGCTTGATAAAAGAGGAGAGTGGAAGATCTCTTACTTGGATGTGTAATCACAATGGCTTGGGAGAGACTTCTTGGGAGATTAGGGGAACCTTGGAAGGACTATAGGGAGTAATAGGCAGAGGGTGGTAGAGTTTTAAATATCTTGAGTGGAGATAAATGGGAGCTTTAGTGGGTTTATATAGGAATGGTGGGGGAATTCTTTATTATTTTGTTTATGGACACTACTCACTAAAATATTCAAAACCACAAACCATACCACGGTTTTTTCCCATGGTTTCTGGAAAAGGGGAGTCATATAAATTATTTTATAAGGCTAAGGGCCTAATATATTAAGATATTTTCCCTTCTTATGTGGAGGTGAGTCATACTTTCAAGGAAATTATTTTTAAATCATAAAATATTTAATAAGTCATGGAGGATTCACTAAATCTTTATAAAATAAAACAAACAAATATAAAATCAAATTATAATAAAGTTAAAACATATATTTAGCCGAAAATTTTATTTATATTATATTATTTCATCAATATTGGGTCATTATGATGTCATAAAACACATTATATAATTATATGGTATTTAGTTTTTACCCAAAAATTCAACGCTAAAAAAATTATGAAAAATTCACCATTAGATAATTTTGACATACTAATTACAAAAATAATATCAAGATTATATAAATAATTTTATAAATATGTGAATTTCCACTTTTAAAATAAAAATTGGCATTTATTGAAAATTGACGGGTTTTAACAAAAAATAGTTTTTAACCTTAATAAAAATTACATTAGATTTTATAAAAATTATATGATCATTTATATTTAATAAAATTAATTTAATGATAATATTTTATTAAAATATTATTTATTTCAAAACTCCATTAATTCACCAAAATAGATTTCTTAATTGAATTTGAATATTAACCAAAAATATTATTTGTGTGTTAAGAACAATTTACAAAGTAACAATAATAAGATGAGTGTAAATTCATTATTTTATAAAAAAAATTAATGTACTTAATCGTAATTCTAAGGTCTTGTTACATATCCCTTTATTACACCAGCATATTCCCTAAGATTATGGTGTGTTATGGTGGGGATTTCATGGGGACATTCGGTGAACATGGTTTGGGTCGTGATCTCAATGAGCTTGAACTTCTCCCATAAACGGTTTTGCTCATGCTTATGTTGTTGGATCTCATCTTGGTCTTGGTATAGGGAAAAGATCATAAATACTATCTCCCTTGGAAGTTTTGATAAATGGGCTTTATGTGGAAAAATTCTACAAGTACAGTCCATCGACTATTCTTTCTCAATTAATTTTCAATTATCATTTCTATTTATAAATAATAATTATAATGTTAAATTTATTATTGTTTCCAATGGTTCAATGGTCACATAATGGTCAAAAACTGATAGTTACATTACAAATTATACTTATATAGTTTTAATGAATGTGGCACAATAAAAAATGCATTTTCAAGAAACAAAATATTATCCAAATGTTTAGGTCGTTAAAGTATTTGTACCTTGATTGACCACATGTTGGATAACTAAATAAAAACTCATTTTCACCATAATATAAGATGAAATTATTTTTCTAACATCTCATATTTTTCATGTATTATTTTTAAATATTATATGGATTATTTTTGAGACCAGGTGCTGAGACGACATGTGATTCCAAGGCTCAATGTTCCCAGAATAAATGTTTTGAAATATATTAAATATATTAAATAGAATGTGCATGAAATTTTCTAGAAAAGGTGGAATAACTCCTAGATGGGTGTCTGGATAGGAAATTAGAGGTAATCATTGAGTTCAGAATGGTGGTTTTACCCTAGGCACAACTTAACCTTGGTCAGTGCAGGTCATTTTTGAAAAAGTTGTTATGGGAATGAAATTAATAAAATAAATTAAATTAAGAATTTATTTTATTTTGTTCAGTGTGGTGACATGATTAATTTTAAATATATGGCTATGGAAATCATCTCAGTTTTGGTCACTAAACCCTGGAGACCTAGTCACCATTAGAGGAGAGAATTCTTGGCAGACAAAAATGGATCAGGAATAGTTCTTGGATCGTCATCCCAGTGGAGTTAGAGGATCTCATCAATGATAGCAATGTATCTATTCCTCAAAAGCGATTGACCCAAACTCTAGGTATGATTTTTTTTTCATGTAATTTTCATCCCATTATTAATCCCAGATGAACATGGATCAATTCAATTAACATGAATTGATATTTGTATCATCATTAGATTCCAAATTGATGGAATTTTATTTGGTTCGTTAATTTATCCCTCTTTGTTCATCCTTTCTGCAATAACGAATTGAGGCCAAATGAACAACAGACAAGGTTCATTCTTCACTTTTATTTTTTATGGATTTCTCCCTCTCTTCTTTGTATATTCATCATGGGCAGTTCCTTTTGGCCCATGGTTTGACGAATACTCATTATTATATGGTTTCATGATTTTTCTTCGACGAAACAGATTGATACCAAAAGTGCAGTTCGTGATCGATGATTTGATCAAGGCGTGATGATGGAATCTGAATAGATTTTCGATACTCATTCGAAATTGACTGCAATGATAATCCAATGTTTTCTAAGAACACAAAAAAGAATAAGTAATGATTAAAATTAAAATATATTTGATATGATTAAATTTCAGAGTTTTAACCCTTCATTGTTGTTATTAAGAAGAGTTTCTCATCCATAATTTTGATGTTAAATGATTAGAGCAAGCCTGCCACTATTTCACCCTCTTTCTTGGATTCTATTTCCTTTTATTCTATAAAGGTGACGTGAGGGATAACAAGTCCAAATTTTTGTTCATGGGGAAATCCCATCAATTGTTTTCCATATATAAAATTTCAAAAAATATTAAATGTATTTAGTCATAATTATCATAGTATATCAAATTTTGGAAAATTAAATCACGAAAACATACCTCATGTATGCATTTACAATTGAGACGACTATCCAATCATACTCCAATATTTCACTTAAATTGTCAACACAAATGAAATATGGATCTTCCTTTTGTACATATTTTCATCAAAAATAATTGTGTGAACTCCACCATCTTTCAACTTTGTATTCACATGAACTTGAAATGATAATAAATGTGAATATAGAATGGGTAGGTTTAAGGTGCTTTCAGTAGATTTTTTCGATCATTTGGTTGATCCTTGAGATGGTTTTGAGCCATTATTTATTTTTACCCCCTTTCTTGTGTCTTTCTGTAATAAAATTCATCGGAACATACTTTTTTCATTAAATTTAAAAGGTTTATCTTGAAAAATAAATTGGAAATGAATACCTCATTGTTGACATGTTTTTTACAAGCAATGATGGACATGGGATGAATGTTCCAAGAGCTTGTTTGACCTTATAAATATATTTATCATTAATTGGAAGAGGTAGCTCAACGCCTGGATCATGGGCTACATTAATCAACACTTTGACATGACCTATTGGAAGTTGTCTATTGTGTAGCATGGCGTTCTAGATATTGATCATCGTATCCCTCTCTACAAAGTGATGGGTGGGTGTTGATAGATATAAATCATAGTCATTTTTACCATGTACAATATTAGTATAGGAAAGGTATCAGTGTCTATCTAAATAAAAATTCATAGAAACAATTATTATAACATTTATTACCTCAGTAAAGATAGGTTTTTGAGGGGAATGGCTCACCTCAAAGCTAGTAGGGGGATCTTCATGCACTAGTTGTTCTTGAGTTGTTTCTTCTCTTTACCCCTCTACCATCAAATTTTCTATGAACTCTATTTGCAATTTCATATGTTCTTCAAGGGTGGCTATTATTTCTCTCATCATTTTGATTTCTTCACTTTGGTCCTCCTCTTGTTTTTTTCTCAAAAAAGGTTCAGGCTGTCACCCCAAAACCCACACCTCTGATGTGACCACACATTTTTGGTTGCTTCAAGGCTTCCAAAAGTATGTCTTCATCAAGTTTGGGTATTGTTGATTCATGTGATTATGTCAGATAGAAAATATAGGAAAATAATTAATCATTATTATGTAATATCAATTTAAAGGAAAATAAATATTTATTATGTCATACTTTTACCTGTTTCCCACACTTTTTGTGTGTTTTTATATATTTGTATCCCATGTTTATTTATACATTCCTCATTCCATAACACATGGCATGGGATGGAAGTGACTTTGGATTTGGATTCATCAATCTTTATATAAATAGATAAAAATAGTTATGGTATTGTTTTATGTCACATTAAATTATTATGGTAGATTTAAAATATGTGCTAATTTTTTTCAAATAAAGTGTACCCCATTCTTGCTTTATAATAGGGGTACGCTGGTTTTGCTGCTCATTCCTTATTTTCAGCACTCATTTGTTGATTCATAAATAAAAAACTGTCAATCAAATTGATGAATGCATGTATCGTCAAACAAGGTATTACCAAACACAATGTACATAAAAATATTGCTCTGTATAACGGCTAGTAAATGAATCCCATGCTCCTTAGGTTATCGGTTGTGCATAAATAGGAGGTGGGGAGGGTTTATTTTCCCGTCAGCATCCTTAAGATAACATTTCATTAAAATTGTGTGAAAGCCTCTGTGAATCCTTCCAAAAACCCTTAATACATAGTCCTTGTGTGAGTCGTCCACTATAAATTCACTCTACAAAGGATGATGAAGAGTAATTCAATGTTTCGTTGTTTTATTTTTTATTAAATTAAATAAATGATATCATAATGTTACCTTAATATCTCTCCACATCAGTGTCTTAAGCCCGGTGATAACATGGTGCCAAGACTGTACATCAATCAGCACACATTTTCAATTGATGGTTCCAATGTAACAACTAAACATGGCCTTGTTGGGGTTAACATGTTGGCTCCACTTATTCCATCTGACCTTGTATTTGATGCCTTTCACTTTTTCCTTGTGGATTTTTTCTAACGTCGTCAAACTACAGAGCCCCTATTTTTTCTGTACCACCAATGTTTCATTGCCTACAGTTTCCTCTATTTCAAACTGATCAATATGTTTCTTCAGAGCGCTAACATCGGCATATACTGATGGTGGTTGTACCTCTGCATTGGGAGAGGCAGCAACAACAGTTTGAAAAACCTATTGGTCCTCTGCACTACGAGCAGCAGCATGTTGAGAGACTTGTTGTGCTTTGGGATTAGGGGCAGCATCACGTGTAGATGTCATTATCTATATAATTGATTTCACATTTAATTTTTATTACATAAAAGAATCAAAAAATAGATAATAACACAAGGTAACATGATTTATATTACAAAAAATATATAACCTGATTATTGAACTCTCTTTTTATTTAAGGCTGAAAGGATTCTACCCCTATATCGACTATCCAAATCCCTTCATTGTGGTCTCATATGACATAAAAAACATCGTCTACATTAGGACCACTGTGAAATTATTGAAACATCCCAATTAAAGGGTCATCCTCTATTAAATTTTTATCTGACCCTTCAGTGTTTTTAGTCAATAACTGAACAATTGACCAATTTCAGTTTGCGGGATCTAAAATATAAAATACTTGTACTACCTATAATGCCATTATAAATGGTTTGTCTATGTATCCTTCTTTACTAAAATCAACTTTCACAAATCCCAACTCATCTATTTTAAAACACTCCTATTATAAACCCACTTACATTGGAAAAACTATAGTTGGAAGTTTTTATAATCCAACACCCATATTTTTTTGTGATGCCAAAGTATGACATATATAAAAAAATTGGATTTCTATCCTTAACACCAAAATCATGAATCACTTCAGCCATAAGTGTAACTATATAATTCTACATGGTACTATCTTCATCATGTTCATTAGTATAGAATTTATAACCATTAATTACATAAGCATTATAAGATAATACATACGCACTTGGTCCTTTGGCTAGCCAATGAATTCCTTCTGAAATTGAGTCCGAATTTTCATTTGACTCCTTAAATATATGGTCCCAAAACCATCCTATAAACTATCGATTATATGTATTTGATATTAATTTTTCATCCCTTGATGTATTAAAATGCCTAATAATTTCATTGTGGGTTTTGACATATGGGACAACCTCCAAACGATTATGAATAATGTAAAGGTGGGCCTGCTCCAGATCTGTAATATTAATTATGACAACCTATCTTCTAGAAATTCCTTCACCTGCAAGCCACCTGGTGTTATGATATTTTGGTAGACCTATGATTTCCACACCATATAGGTATTCGGTACAGAATTTAACGAATTCCTCAACAATATATCGCTCTACAATACAACCCTCTGTTCGAATTTGATTTTTGACATACCCTTTCAAAATATTCATATATCGTTCAATGGGGTACATCCATATATAGTTTATAGGAACACATAGTCAAATATCTCTCACCAAGTGAACCATCAAATGAACTATCATATCAAATAATGTAACCAGGAAGAAAATTTCCAATTCATATAATATGAAGGCAATTTCTCTTTCCATACTCAGAAATTTCATCAGGTCTATAACTTTGTTTCATATAGCTTTGAAGAAGAAATATAGCTTTGTTAATGTATAACAGACAGTCTTGGAAAAAATGCAATATAAAACTATAGTAATTAGATCTTTCATCAAAATGTGGAAGTCATGTGATTTCATACCCTTTAACTTTAAATCATTCATTGACATGATGTTCTTGATATTTGATAAATACCCCTTTGGAACCTTTATGTCATTCAAGAAGTTAAAAAATTGGTATCTCTCCAGCCTGGAAAGAGTGTAAGCAGCTGGAGGAAGAAAAAATCATTTTTCACCCTTCACTGGCGCCAACTCTTATCATATTCCCATGTCAACCATGTCCAAACTAGACTTAATTCCATCCTTTTTTTGTTGAGTTAATTTAGAAACGTGTTGATGACACTACCACATACATTTTTTTCACCATTCATAACATCAAGAAAGTGTCTAACGTATAGACAATTCTAGTATGGTAATTCAAAAAAACAGATCTCTTCTTCCAACTAGTTTTCATAAGGTTTTTTGAAAATGTTTTACCAAAAGTAGTGTCCACATCTTTAACTTTCTCCAAAAATTGATCACCTATTAGTGGAGATGGTGTTGTATGTTCTTCTAAACATCCATAAAATGATGTCATATAAGATTAGTACTTATTTCATTCAGGTAGAAATCTATGATATCCTAGAAACATGTTTTTCGATGAATTTTTCAACCTAATTGACTGTGTACCTTGTTCGCAGATGGAATACCCATGACTTCCTTTAATGTTATATCTTGACATGTTTCCAAAATAATGAAAGTCATTTATCATCCCATACAACATGGATCTCAATGTGAAATATTCATTTCTATAAGCATCATACAATGTAACACGTGAATCCCCCAATAGTTTGAAATCATCAATCAATGTATCCAAATAAACATCAATATCATTACCCAGTTGTTTCAGTCCTGATATAAGCATAGATAACATGATGTGTTTTTGTTTTATGCATAACCATAGAGGAAAGTTATAATTTATCAACATAACTGGCCATGTATTCTGAGTGCTACTCTGAAAACCAAAAGGATTCACTCCATCTGTAGATAATACAAGATGAAGGTTTCTCAACTCGTTTCCAAAATTAGGATACTCATGACCGATTCTCTTCCACTGAGGAGAGTCTGCCGGGTGATGTAGTTTCCCATCTTTATTTATTCTATCTGCATGCCACGCCAATTGCCTTGTGGTCTCCTCACATCCATATAGGTTCCTAACCCTTGGAATGATTGTAAAGTACCATACAACTTTCATAGGACCGGATTCATCTTTCTTGTATCGAGAAGCACCACACTTTGGGAATTCTCTATGTAAATTTTGGTCCTTGAAAAATAGTATATAGTCATTCAAGAACGTTTTTATTCATTCAGATATCATACCCATCAAACGTAACATTCATTTGGCATTGTATGTTTGGCTCAGGATCTCATTATATTCTGGGAGCATGTCATTCAAGAGAGAAAGTAATTTTATAAAACTGGCGTCACTCAATCATTTTCCTCCTTTCAAATTATATATCTTTAGTATGGCTGAAAATGCAGTATATTTAGTATAACCACCATACAAAGGCGTTTTTTCATAACTCTTTAACTTCTCAAACAATTTTGGGTAATCATGAAGTTCATATTCAACTGTCCTTGTCATTTCCTCAATATGATCTTCATCATCATTCACATTTTTAATCACGTCCTCGATATGGTCTTCTTCATTGTCCACACTTGTAATCATATCATATGATCTATAAAATGATTTGTTATCCTAGCCATTAGCTAAATTCTCTTTTTACCTATGTTTATTCCAAAATTTATAAGTTTGATCTATTCTGTGATAGATCAAGTGTTCTTACAACTCCTCTGGACTAAATTTTCATAAATAACAACAACATAAACATGAAAAAATGATTTGAGAAGGGTCGTATGCATGATCTTTTACAAAAAAAGATGAACTCTTTCACTCCATCTTCATACTCTCTTTTCAAACAATTAGTGTTAATCTGATATTTATTCATATCCATCCTATTTGGTTTGGTGATATTAGTAATTACCCAAATAAATACACAAAATATTGATATAATGTAATGGTTTTCCTAATTCTATAAAAATATAAACATAAAATATTATGAAAAAACTACAGTTCGAATGTCCTTTGAAAACTATTTAAAAAATCACACTTGAAATCCAATTAAAAAACCATTTACACAAATTCCTCATTAAAATAACACACCCTTTTAAAAATAAATCGATCAATTACAAACACTCTTTCAAAAAACCATAGTTCCATTTTTTTTAAAGCATTCAAGACAACTTCATGACCCAATAATCTTAATCATTTAAAATGGGCGACATCACTCTAAGAAAAATTTCAAAACTCTTGAATCATTTTAAAAGATCCACTTAGGCATTTTCACAAAGACATGGATCCCAATAGATAAACTTTATAAAAGATACATAGAAAACACCTCGATTCATCCAAAATCAATCAGTGTTGTATGATTCCATCAAATTATTCCAAAGGTAGGTGTAATAATAATAATATCCATAATCATTTGGTATTGTTCTCCCTGCTATTGTATATCCCTTATGCATACTTCCATTGTCCAATTATATCAATTATCCTTCACCACAACACCAGAGTCCCAATGAATATATTCCATAGTTAGTTAACACACTCACAACCATGAAACACTCATGTTCTATTTTACTACAAACACTAGATGATCCCAATGGTCCTTGGCTCACATAAAATCAATTGGTTATACACCCCAAGAACAATGTATATGTCTCTCATATGAATTAATATTGGTTCCTTCCTTTATAAATACACCTAAGAAAATCTATAATCATGAACCCATTACATAATCAAAAATTTCTCAAGTTTCATTCCTTTCACACAAAGAATTTCCCTGTGCCACTCATCACTAGAAGAAACTATGTCGCTTTCCCAATCCTTTTAAGTACATCATGTCTCAAGTCAAAATAAGAAATGAAATATGGCACAAAATTAATAGATGGTATGATTTTCCATAGTTTATTTTCTAAAATATTCAAAAAAGAATTAATAAATGACATTACAAAGACTAGTCATTCTAAAATTCTTAATTGAACTCATATCAGTAACCTCTAGAATCAAAGTGATGAGAGTATCATTATAAGTCTCAAGAGAATTCTTACCTCTCAAAAACTCATTCATGAGGTTAACAACATAAAGTTTCAAAATATTCTAGACCCTTTTAAAGATAATTTTAAAAAGGAAAATCTATGTTTGGTACCTTTGATGGACGCATCAACCTAAATGTCACGACCACTTCATAACATTGAATATCAATTGTTAATAATTCATTCATATAATTTTTTAAAGTTGTAATAAAATAATAATTTATATATTTAGATGTAAAATTATTCTAAGAAGAAGATATTATTTGATAATCCCTTGAATTATATCATTGGTATCTTTTAGGGGATTCACTATAAAGTGATTGTGGGAGGAAGGATTCATTACATGTGTTATTATGGTTATTTGACAAGGGTTTCCAAAAAGTGTCTCATGTAGCTTTGATAGGTAGGGCTAACAAAATATATGTTTCCCTTATAACTCAATTTATCCCTTAATAAAAATATAAATGTATTCCCTTATGAAGTAGGATTGTCATCCAAACAACGTAAATTTCATGTGGTGTGTTTATTCCATTTATGTCATGCGTTTATCCTTGATTGCTCATTTTCCTTTGGGGGGAATTTTCAAAACAATGAGGTTACTAGAACTATAAGGTATAGATATGATGTAATGACTTAGATGTAGCTTTACTTCTATGTTATGGTATATCAGGTTTGGGGATTTGTTTCAATTCAGGTATGTTCTGGAATTTATTTCGTTATCTATAAGTTTTGGGGGTTTAATTTATGTTTTGGGGGTTTAACATTAGGATTGTTGATTTATACCAAATACAACTAGTGGTATCAGCTCTCTTTCTTATTCTACTATCAGTTACCAAAAATTGGTATTAAATCATGGTTACCTAACATATGGTGATTATTTTATCAAGACGTGATAGAAAGTCTTAGTTTCAAGACTACTGGGTTTCTTCTAGTGAAGTGGTTTTCTATGATTTAGTGGGATTTCACTAGTAACAAAGTAGTGGTTCCATTGAAATGGGTAAGGTTTGTATTGATATTCAATGGTGGAGGATTCAGACTTTGGGGGGAAATGGATTTCCTACTCTTGGAGAGTTAAAAAATCAGATTGATTTTGAATTAGTCAGAAGCAAGGTGTTCAGTAGAATGGAAAACCATGAGATGAAAGCATTAGATTTTTTTTTAAAAGGTGTATCCAAGAGAATCTGGATCCAAGAGTGAAGAAGGACATGCCTCAACGATGTTGAGCATTAAAGGTGGATGTGTATTTGAGGGAGGTATCGAGGAGTATGGTTGGTCGAGGTTTTGGTGCTACAGTGGTTCTCGATGAGAATGTATCAATGCCAAGAAGCTGAATCATTTTGATCCATATCTAGGGAGAGCATATTGATTCCTAGTACGTGTGGGGATGTAATCACATACTAGGGAGAGCAGATCAATGGCAAGTACATGTCTTAGGTCCCGCCTAAGTGACTAGGGTTCTCATGATAAATGAAATGGAGGAGATCAAAATCAATCATGAAGTCAATCACATAAAATCTAAATGACATAAAAAACTATTCATTTCGCCTCTAAATACCCTTCACTGAAACAACCCATTTTTACCCATGTATAAGACATTACAAAATAACATCAACCCACCTTATATAACCATAAAAATCCAAATATAATAGAGTAAAAATGTTCCCATATCAAATACACTTTTTATAAAGTTCCAACCAGACCTTTGAGAATTCATTGATAACCAAAGCATGAAATTATTTTTAAGAATTTTCCAAACGATCCTTAAATATTACACCCAATTTGAACACATAAAATCCTTTTTTGGAGACTAAACACAATTCAAAACATAATGAACAACTCATTTAAATAATAAATGAATTTAATTCCATCATAAATATATCAAACATACATAATGGGGTGTCCAAAATTCATATCAGATATCATTACATATTTCAAAATCAAATTAATATATAAGATTCATAAAATGATAACGAAAGAACACCAAAGTTCAATAACAATCAAATCCCCTTCAAAAACCAACCAACAAGCAATTCATTTAGTGCGCAAACAAGGATCACCAATTTCTTTTCAAAAACCAACCAACATGCAATTCATTTAGTGAGAAAACAAGGAACACCAACAACCACAATTTTTAATGGGGAGTTTAACCCGTATAATTCACAAAGTCGCCATCAAACAAAGAGAAAGAGGATAAAACTCACTGTAGAGGTGTCGTTTAGTGCTCGCCGGAGGTGCTTTTGTGGTGAAGGAGAGGCATGTAGCAGAGTAGAGGAACCTGACAGAGGAGAGGCGTGCGGCGGAGGAGAGGCACACGATAGAGGTGTGGCATGCGGCAAAGGTGTGGCATGCGTTGGAGGTGTGGCGCGCAGTGGAGGAGAGACACATTGTGGTCTGGTTCGCGGTGAAGGAGAGGCTCGTGATGGAGGTGTGGCTCGGGGTAGAGGAGAGGCGGCTGGAGAGGAGGAGGAGGAGGAGGAGGAGGCGCGACGGCAGTGATCATCTTCTGCGAGAGCTTAAGGGGTGTGAGGAAGGAGGAGGAAGTTAGGGTTTTTTTATAAAACCCAGTGAACCTTTCATCAGTGCTAGCTAAAAGCACTAATAATGATAACCTTTTGTCAGTGCTAAAAAATCATTGATAAAGCACATCATTATAAGTGCTAAAATTATATTCCTGATGAAGACGTCCCTTATCAGCACTAAAACTGCATCGATAAAGATATAATGTTAATAATTTATTTATATTATTATATATATTTATAAAATTGAATGCGTGGTAAATATATATTGATATTTTTATATTTATAATTTAAATAATTATAAAATTATAAGAAATATACTTATTATATTTATAATCATAGAAATATATATAATAAATATATTAATTATATATATTTATAAGATTATAGATGTATGTAACTATATTTCTTCTATTTTTATAATTATTTATATGAATATATATTTATTTATAATTATAAGTATAAATGAATATATATTTAATTATTTAAATAATTATTAAATTATAACAAATTAATATTTATATTATTTATAATTTTAATAATATTTATATTTAATATATTTATTATAATTTTATAATCATTTAAATATATCTGTATTTATTTATAACTATAAATATAAATTTTTGTATTTATTTCTCAATATTTCTATATATTTATTCAATTAAATATAACATTATATATGAAAATAATAAATATATTTTTTATGAATTAATAATTATTAAAATAAATATTTATTTCTTTATATTTATAAATGATAAATAAATATTTATTTATTTGTAATTAAAAATTATAATAAATAAGTTATTTATAGTTGTAATTATATATATATATATATATAATTATAAATTTCTAACAAATATATATATATAATTTTATAAATATATATAATTAATATATTTTTAATAATTTTTTAACTATTTAAATATATCTACATTTATTTATATTTATAATTATTTTTATTTATTTATATATATTTATATATATATATATATAATTAATATATTTATTATAGTTTTTTAATTATTTAAATATATCTATATTTATTTTAGAATCAAAATTATAAATATATTTATGTAAATATATTTATTTAATTATATATTTATAACTTTATAAGAAGTATAATTAATATCTTCAATATAATTTTATAATTATTTTAATATATCTATATTTATTTATAGTTATAATTATAACTATAAATAAATATATTTATAAATTTTTGTGTATATTTATAAAATTATAATATATGTATTTATTTTAGTTTTATAATTATATAAATATATATATAGTTGTAGTTATAATTATAATTTCAACTAAATATATTTAAAAAGAATTTTTATGTACTTAAAATTTAATAATTATAAATATAATAAATATATTTATTCTTTAAATATATTTAATGTAATTTTATAAGTATTGAGAACATAATATAGTTTATGGGTAACATGAATTAATCATATATACATAGTAAAATATATATAATAAAAAAACGATTCATCAATGGAAAACATGAATAATAATAAGAGTGTAATGTATAAATGAACATTCATGATGAAAGGTAACATATATGCACGCTTGATAAACATGTGTTTTTTATTTAATATATACAAATAAACATTATTTTTTAATATAAATATAATAATTGTATATAAATTATTATAAAAAACTTTTATGAGTGATTTTAGCTAGCGCTGTTAGAGCCCCCCCCCCCTATCAGGGCTTTTTTACTTAGCACTAATAAAACTATATGCTTCCCTTGTCCCGTTTGGTGGTAGTGTATAATGAACCAATCTCAAAATAGATGAATTAGTTCACCAAAACCCCAAGAGTGTACATAGATTCACTATGACTGGTGCCTATCAATTACTGTATTGGTTTAATATGTGGGACAGAATTTTCCCACTTTGAGTAAATTGATAAGCTATAATCAAAATATCCTAAGAACATACACGAAACATTCATATTCCATAAATTCTTGAGAAAAATAAACAATACTTTCCTCTATAATTGAATAAAAATATAAAAGAAACCCCAACACCACTATATGAATGCAGTCAGAAACAATAAACCATATCCATATATAAATAGACGATGAAAAACATGTGAAACTACACTGAAAAAAACATAACTAAAAATGGATGGGTTATATTCTATGACGTGATCTCCAGCCAAACATGGTCTTCATTCTCAAAATTATCCAACAAAAAAACCAATTCCAATGCCACTAAATATCAATTGGGCCACAAGCATCCAATAGCTGACAATATACTTATTGAACCAAAAATGTATTTGGAGGTACTCCATATCCACCACGGTGTCCATACCACATGTGGACATAATTGAAAAGAATGGAACCCAAATGGTTTCTTAATAAAAAATTTAATAAGAATATTCTAGCTCTAGAAGCTCATTAATATCCTTAATCATAAATAGAAAAGTTATAGACATTAAATTGATCATGGAATATTGTACAATGAGAAAATAGAAAGGAAATACTAAGAGCATTATAAGAATACTCGCAGTGGTAGCACCTGAGAAGAGGATGGATTTGCAGCTGGGGTGGAGTTCGACAGTAGCGGTGGGGTACGCGGAGGAGGTGGGTACGAGGAAAAGGAAGGGTTCAAGGTGGGGGTGGGGTTCGACGCGCGATAAAGGTGATGTTCCTGGTGGAGGTGATGTTTTGCAGCAGATTGGGTTCGGTGGCGGAGGTGAGGTTCATGGCAGAGGATAGCTCCACAGTGGCAGAGGAGGGTTTCGCAGTGGTAGGAGTCGGCGACAGATATATATATATATATATATTTATATATAATAAATATAAATTTATATTTATTTATTTAAACTTACTTATTTAATAAATATATATTTATTTATAATTATAAATTTATAATAAATATATTTATCATATTTATAATTATATATAAGTAATATCTTAATTATAATTTTATAATTATTTGGATATATCAATATTTATTTAGAATTATATTTGTACATATCTATTATAATTTTATAATTATTTAATAACAATAAATTTATATATATTTATTTTAAATATATATTTATCACATAAATATTTTAATTATATTCATAAATATAAATAAATTTATATATATATTTAAATACTTATGAAATTAAAATAAATATATTAATTATATATAGTCATAAATACATATATATATATATATATACTTATGAAATTAAAATAAATATATTAATAATTTTTTTATAATTTCATAATTATTTAAATAAATATATATTTATATTTAAGTAATTATGAAATTATAATATATATTTATCATATTTATAATTATAATTATAAATAAATATATTTATTTAAATACTTATGAAACTAAAATAAATATATTAATTATATATATATATATATATTATAATTTCATAAGAACCGGTCAAACCATAACATTCTTAAATGGGTGTCAATAAATATAAAATGACCATTTTCATTGTGAAAAATATTTACACCAAAATTTTACGATATTAAATTTGTCACGGAAATTATCATTAATTAAAAGTAAATATTAATAAACTTTAAATAATAGTAGTGATTGAATGGCGTAATTAAGTAAGTCAATAGTTTCTATAAATAATAATTGTACATAAATATTTTGAATAAAATTTAAGTAATTTTGGTATATAAAACATTGCATTTAAAGAGATAAAAAAGGAGGTCTTCTAAACAAATCCCGAAATCAAATATCTTAAAATCCACATAACAATAAATTCCGTCTTTGCACGTGGAGTCAAAAAATATTGATCCATATTTATTATACATTGAATGAAAATTTTAAAAAATGAAACGAGTAAACCAGAAACATTCTATATAAGATATGAGAATCTGGTACGCATGTGCATTGTGTTGTGTCGATCAAGCCCTGAACCCCTGTGCACTTTCCTTAAGCAGTGAGATTTTCTTGCCTTCCCAGTCCTTTCCATGGCTCCAACATCGTGGTTGCACTGCTTTCGTGGCAACGTTCAGCAACCAAAACCAAAACCTGAGATGGTTCCCCGGAATCATTCAATTGTCCGGCAATTCCTCAACTGCATTATCCCTTGTCATTTGCTAACTAAACCTGTAGAGCAAGCAGCGGTGGTTGAGGTCGAGGTGGGGGGAGGCTATCCTGGTGACGCAAGGAGACCCAACCTTGAAGAAAATGTGGGGTCCCAAACCCGCTCCTCCTCAGCCCCACGTCCGCCGTCAATGCCTGGCTGCCTTCATCCAGGATCACGACAACCAGTACGGGGAGGTGATTCTACTGTTTTCCCTGTCCCACGGACACCCAACCCCCAAACCCCACCTCTGTCGTCAGGGCTTGGGTGGTTCCATCCAGCGGAGGCTTCTGGATGGCCGCAACCAGTGGAGGGTGGTGTCCCACGGACACATAACCATGAAGTGTCTTCATCAGCCCCACCTCCGGCATTAGGGATTGGTTGCTTCCATGGGGAGGCTTCTACCTTGGAAAATGGAGATAGACGAAGAACAACACTGCGCCAACTGATGATGGAGGAGGACTTGGAGGACGGATGCATTGTTTTCAATACTCGCTCAGGGACATGGAAGCTTGAAGATAAAGAATATTTTCAACCGGATATAGAAGATATCTACGACCATTATGATGCATTTTCATTTAAACTCCCCCCTCCCACCATCATGATCCAATGATTTGGTTTCCTAATTGTAAATTTTCTTTGTATATAAGGATTTTTGTTTCCTAATGATTCATTTTTTTGACGCTTATCTTATTTTACACTTTCATTATTTTATTTTGGAAATCTTCATGTTGATTTCATGTACAATTAGAAAATAATATATATTATTAAATATGTTTCATTTTTAATATTACTTTTATTTAGCATGTTTGACCAAATCTATTTAAAAAAATCAACCAAAAAAATATATTTTATTATGTAAAAAATGAATAATTAAACTTATAAATGTAATTTTATCATGTTGTTACAAATATAAAATTAAATTATATAAATGAATATATATATATATTTATTTAAATAATTATAAAATTATAACAAATTAATATTTCTAATATTTATAATTTTATTAATATATATATTTATTATATTTATTATAATTTTATAATTATTTAAATATATTTGTATTTATTTATAAGTATAAATATAAATATTTGTATTTATTTCTCAATATTTCTATATATTTTTAAATGTATTTATTTAATTATATATAACATTATATATGAAAATAATAAATATATTTTTTATGAATTAATAATTATTTAAACAAATATATATTTATATATATATATATTTTAAATTAAAAATTATAATAAATAAATTATTTATAGTTGTAATTATAAATATATATATATATATAATTATAAAATTATAACAAATATATGTATAATTTTATAAATATATATAATTATAATATATTCATTATAATTTTTTAATTATTTAATTATATTTATGTTTATTTAGGAATTATAATTATAAATATTTATATTTATTTATAAATATTTGTAGATATTTATTTAATTATATGTTTATATCTTTATAAGTAGTATAAGAAATATAGTTATTATAATTTTATAATTATTTACATATATATATTTATTTATAGTTGTACTTATAACTATAAAAAATATATATTTATAAATATTTGTATATAATTATAAATATATTTATATTTATATTTATTTATTTATAAAATTATAATATATGTATATATTAATTGTAATTTTATAATTATTTAAAGATATATATAGTTATAATTATAATTACAAATAATTATATTTAAAAAGTATTTATATATAATTAAAATTTAATAACTAAAATATAATAAATATATTTATTCTTTAAATATATTTAATATAATTATATAAGTATTGAGAACATAATATAGTATATATATGGGTAACATGCATTAATTAATCATATACACCTAGTAAAATATACATAATAAAAAACGAGCCAATAATGGATAACATGAATAATAAGAAGAGTGTAATGTGTAAATGAACATTCATGATGATACATAACATATACACATGCATGATCAATATATTTTTTGACCAAATTCATTGAAAATGAATATATATATATATTTAATTATAATCTTAGAAATATTTTTTTTTAACATTATATATATATTTGAATTATTAAAAAATATATTAATTATTTTTTGATATAAATATAATAAACATATATAAATTATTAATAAAAACTTTTATCAACGCTTTTAGCTAGCGCTGATAAAGTCCCCCCCCCCTTTATCAGTGCTTTTTGTTTAGCACTAATAAAATGAGGCGCTTCCCTTGCCCTGTTTTGTGGTAGTGCTAGTCAAAAAAATTCGATGAATCAATATCACAATAATTACATTTCAATTTATACTTATATATTTTTAATGAATGTGACACAATAAAACATACATTTTTAGGAAACAAAATATTATTCAAAAGTTCAGGTCACTACACTCTTTGTACCTCAATTGACCACATGCTAAACATCTAAATAACAACTCATTTTCACCATAATATAAGATGCAATCATTTTTCTAATGTCTTTGATTATTTATGTAGTATTTTTAAATATTATATGGATTATTTTTTAGACCAGGCACTGAGACGATATGTAATTTTGAGACCCGGTGTGCCCGGAATAAATGTTTTGAAATATATTAAATATATTAAATAGAACGCATGTGAAATTTTCTAGAAAAGGTGGAATAACTCCTAGATGGGTGTCTGAATTGGAAATCAAAGAGAACCGTTGAGTTTAAAATAGTCGTTTTACCATAGGTTCAACTTAACCTTGGTCTGTGCGGGTCGTTTGTGAAAAAGTTTTCATGGTTGCAAAATTAATAAAATAAATTAACTTAAGACTTTATTTTATTTTGTTCAGTGCGGTGACATGATTCTTTTTAAATATATGGCTATGGAAATCATCTCAGGTTTGGCCACTAAACCCAGGAGACCTGGATGCAGTTAAAAGAGAGCATTCATGGCAGACGACAATGGATCAAGAACAGATCGTGGATCATCACACCAGTGGAGTTGGAGGATCTCATCAACGACGGCAACATATCTGTTCCTCATCAATGATTGACCCAAACTCCAGGTAGGATGTTTTGTCTTGTAATTTTTATCCCGTTTTTAATCCAAGGTGAACGTGGATCAATTGAATGAACGTGAATTGATACGTGCATCGTCGGTAGATTCCAAAATGATGGAATTTTTTTGGTTTGTTGATTTATCCCGCTTCATTCATCCTTTCTGTGATAAAAAATTGAGGCCAAATGAACAACATGCAAGATTCATTCTTCACTTTTATGTTTTGTGGATTTCTCCCTCTTTTTTTAGACATTTATCATGGGCACTTCCTTTTGGCCCATGGTTCGACGAATACTCAGTATTATATCATTGCGTGACCGTTCTTCGGTGCAATAAATGGATACCACAGGTGCAGTTCGTGATCAGTGATATGATCAAGGTGTGATGATGGAATCCGAATAGATTTTCGGTACTTGTTCGACCCAGTTTTGATGCACAACAATGTATGGCTTGATAGTGGTGATTTATGAGTGGATTTGAACCCTAAATCTACAAATCTAGAAACTAGAGGCTTGGATGAACCCTGATTTGCAGGTTCTGTCCAGATCAGAGGTTTTGGTGATGCGCAGATCGACATGGAAGAGAACCTCAAAGGATCTGGAAAATCCTGAGCCACACAACATGTATTTCGAGATTACACGCTATGGGGGACCCCCTGGTTGTAGTGTTAGGGTTTCGACCGAAGTTAAGGATCACACACTGTGTGTCCCCTATCACACGAGGTGTGACCCTCCTCGGTTGACTATGTGTATACTTCAGAAGTACACGAACACAAGTTGGAGTGCAAGGGAATAGACACGCCATGTACTCTAACACAAAAATAGCTAGGCTACACGGATAGGGTATCATGTGTTTATACATTCCATCTATCCTCTCCTACACATCGTTTATTTGGAGAATGCATGCCGTGTGAGGCTATTCCACAAGACAGGACTTAGGATAGCTTGACACACCGTGTAACCCCTGGTAGACACCATATACTCCCTTCAAGAGTGATTGAGGCTCTTTTTTTTATTTTGGACCATTATAGGTTGAGTGAGTTCCTTTGGTCCTTTCCTTGAGGGTAAAATGCAACATTACATTCATATCACTAGATTGTGATCCTCTCTAGAGGCTGAGTCTCAGATAGAGTTCTGTTGTCCCTCTGTGAGACTCGAGTGTGATCCTCAATCATTCCTAGTTTGAGTTTGTGGAATCAGCATAACTTCCCTAAGCAGGGCATTGATCCTCCATCTAGCATGCCATATCAGTAGGGTTTGTGGAATCACAGGAATACGATCCCCTACATAGCGGATCGATTCAGATTGGGCTCGTGGTGTCCCCCAGCGATTTTGGGCATGACACCCTATCTTTGTATCAAAGTCTTCTTAGACCAGTACGATTTCTTTGGGCGGCGTGTAAAGACCTTGAATTTTCCATGTAATTTTTTTTAATTATATGGAATTATTGAGTCTGCAAAAATTAACAGCGCATGATTCCAAGGCCCGGTGTACCCGAAATGAAATTCTGAACTTTTTTTCGGGTACGTTTAGTAAACGCGCGAGGGACGTTTTGTAACTTTTGAACCGATGCTCGAAATTGAACATTGAGGACATAGTTGAACTCGCAGTGCATACATTCTTTTAAGGATACCTTCACATCGACCGTAGTAGGTCGAGGGTGGGAGTAAGTTTTTTGGATTTTCATGGGAGAGTTAAAAGAAAAATAATAAAATAAAACAATAACTTTTATTTTAATTATTTGAAACCTCTCATTTGAATTTGGTGGTAAGGACGGCCCGACCATGAAACTTTTTTTTAATGTGAAGTAACTCTTGGAATTCCCCCAATTAATGAGCCAACATTAAACTTAATTAAGTTGACTCTTCAACTCTTTTGGTTGGGGAATGTTGGCAAAAGCTTTTGCGAAAGAACTCTTGGTGGAAGAAACTGGGAACCTCCAACGAATAACTAACAACTCTCCGGATCAAGAACATTGAACCAACATTGGAGTGTGGTTTAGAAGCGGGTTGCAGGAGCGACGAACATCAGCATCTACATCATCTTCGTCTTCTTCCTCACGCCACCTTCAATGATCAAATGAGGTAGGGTTTGTTTATGATTATTCTTCATTAATTTACATTGAATCATTCTTCTCGAGCCACATGTTATCGATCTAACGCACATGGTGCTGGCCAAACAAACAAGGATCGATCCCTCTGCAACTTCGTCGTTTGACATGCTCCTCACGAACGAACTCCAGGATGATCAAAAGCCTACCGGCGTGACGGCACCAGCGACAGGCGCTGGCAGGGTGCAAGGCGGCGGCCAAAACATCGGTCGGCCGCGATGACGGCGGCGGTGCGGTTGGCCGGCCACGATGACGGCGGCGGCGCACCCGCGCCGTCGGTAGTGAGGGAGGTCACGGACCATCGGCCACGGTGGTGGAAGGTGGCGGTCGGCACCCCGACTGGCCCCATGGAACCAGGGCGTCGCGGGTCCGCGCCGCTAGTTGAAGAAGACTCCCCGGCTGCGTCACGCCGAGCAGGACCGCTCTGACGAGTCCTGCGTTCCAGCAGGCGGTGCCACGTGGTGCCGCCGGGGTGGGAAAAACCGAACGGACATTTGGCCATTCTGGAATCTGGGGGCGCCTCCCTCAAGTGTCGACTCAGGCGGACCCTACCATAGTGGGCCATCCCTACCGCGGGCCGCACCGTAGGTCGTGCCCAGTGGGTCGCGCCCCACGTGCGTCGGGCCACGCCCAGCGGGTTGGGTCACCCCCTTTGTGGGTTGGTTCGGACCACGGCCTAGCAGTTCGGGCCCGCCATGGCCCAGCCCTTCCAGGTCGGACCCGGGCTGGTTCGGGTCAACCCAAACTGGGTCGAGTCAGCCCAGGCAGGGTCGGGCAGGCCCATCTGGACCCAGATACGCCTTTTTGGCCATAACTTGAGAACCGAGTGTCTGTTTGAAGAACCGTCTATGGAACTGGATTCCTTGGATCGATACGGTCATTTTGGTATACTCCACTTGAGTTTTGGATAAAGTTAGAGTGTGAATAGGTTGGATCAAACCCGAATCCAACCGGGCCCTCGGAATGGAAACGTTAATAACTTACAGGTCGGGCGTCCGATTAATGCGCCTTCTGTTGCTTTGGGACCCTTATGACGTGGAGATACTTTGAGATACTTATTCATGGGACTTTGTGGCAGTTGAAGTATCAACCAATGGCTTGAGGAGCAGATCCTCACGGAATCAAGCGCGCTTAGTGCGAGAACCCTATGGCTGGTTGTACTTGAAGAATCTCCAGATCCTATGTGGGTTATATTTGGATCCTGTGTGGGTCAGATTCTACCGATATTGTGTGGTTCATCTACAGATCTTGTTTGGGTCATCTTCAAATCCTGTGTGGATCATCTTCAGATCCTGTGTGGGTCATCTTTGATCCTGTGTGGGTCAACAGCAGATCTTATCAACGAAGTAAGATGATCGATCAATACAGCTAATCATCTATACTTTTGTACTTAAGTTATACCTGGTGTGAGCTGATTCTTTACCTTTGTGATAAACTTCTGTGTGGTGATACTTTCGCGGTATTCTTCTGTGTGGCATTACCTTTGTGGTACTTACCTTCGTGGTGTTACCTGTGTGGTACTTCTATCTTCGTGGTGTTACCTGTGTGGTACTTCTACCTTCGTGGTGTTACATTTGTGGTATTCTTCCCTCACGTGTGAGATTAGTATATATTGATAACTTTGGTATTTGTATGGTCATATACCTTAAGTAATGTTGATGACTATTGCTTCATGATTTGAGATTGAGATATTTCTTTGTGGTTTATCCTTTGTGGATTATGGGAGACCTTCATGGGTCTCAGGGTCCCTAATGAGTATTGTTATACTCACCCCTGCATGGGCTACGCCTGCACCTTATTGTGTCTTGTGCAGACAACGGACAACATTGATCGAGGCTGATGGTGTTAGGACAGGAGGCTGCTCGGGGGTGGACCACTAGATGAGAAGTACCGCAAAGACAACTGTTCAAGAGTTGTACCTACCCTTTAGGTAGGATCCTTGGTAGGTGTTCACATGAGTTTTTTTCAGTTTTACTTGTACTTTCCAGTTGGGATTATATTATGGTCCCTTTTTTCTTACTGTACTCACCCTTATTACTATATAGTTTACTTTTTTCTTGTATCTTGTTGTGTGCTTGGATGTGTGAGTTTGCAGGTTAAAAGGAAATGCCTTCCTGATTTTAGGGATATGCCGTTCTGGTTTTAGTCTCCAGCCCCTATCCTATGAAAGGCGGGCTTGGGGTAGTCACGGTACGGGCCCTGGGGGGCGGGTCGTGACAAATTGGTATCAGAGGAGTCAGTTCTACTGAAGAACTTGGACTATGATCTTTTAATCGGCAATAGTGTTAAGTGTTATGAGTGTGGTTATCAGTTTGGGAAATTCAGTATTGTTGCGGCAACCGACGTATCCATACACCAGGTCCTTGACTTCTGATTTATGACTCAGTGCATGAAAACACTGATTGTGTGTGTGTTTTTGAAAAGTTTTCTTTGTGATCTATTTGAGTCAGCTCACCCAGAATAACTTATTGACCGTGGCGTACCTGTTTCTTTCCAAGATGCCTCCACGAAGACAGCCAGCCAGGGTTCCAGGTAGAGTACGTGATGACAGCCCACCGAGCGATGAGGCTTCGGTGCAGGGGCCCCCTTTCGGCAGTTGTACCATCGGGTGGTGTACCAGTAGCACCACTACCTGTTGGGCAGCTGATGCCACTAGCCCCAGCAGCAGAGGGTGCACGCCGCTTGAGTGCATTGCACGAGTTTCAGTGCCAAAGGCCACCGAGGTTCCGAGGAGAGATGGATCCACAGGCAGCGAAGGACTGGCTGGAGGCCATGTTTAGTGTTTTTCGACTGGTAGGGACATGAGCTGATCTCATGGTGATCCTTGTCGCCAATCTTCTTCAGGCAGCAGCGGGCAGATGGTGGAGCTTGATGCTCCAGGTTCATGATGAGGTCACTCTCAGCTGGAAGTCTTCGAGATCCTTTTCAGGGAAGAGTTCGTTCCAACGACCTTACGCTATGTGCGTATACAGGAGCTTCTCCCCTTGTAGCAAGGTAACATGACTGTGACTCAGTATTCAGTGAGGTTCACCGACCTCTCGCTCTACTCCACTGATATGGTTTGGGACCCTTTCTTTAGGTCCCGAACCTTTGAATAGGGGCTCAGATGAGAGATTAGAGATTCGATGATTTCTCTCAGCATCCCGGCGTAGGCGGGGGTGTTAGAGAGAGTGCTCCTAGTGGAGAGATTCCTTACTGAGCAGTCACCAGCAGCAAGACCCACCACCAGATGTCACATAGCAGAGAAATCTATAGCTGGCAGCAGATAGATGACTCAAAGGTCCAAGAGGACCAGACCAACAGGTGGACGACCGCAGGATACAAGATCGGTTGTGCGGGGCTCTCAAGATAGAGCAGGACAGGCGAGGAGAAGGAAGTGTTACTCGTCTGGTAGGCATGGTCACATGGCTCGTGACTACCCGACCTGCCGTACGGACGACCATCAGACAGTCGAAGGACCGCCTAGGCAGAGGCAAAGATTTGATCGAGGAGGTCCGCAGGCAGCAGCCGGACATGGCAGATGAGCTGGTCGTGCAGCGGTGGGCGACGATTTGAGGTTCTACCACCACCACCTCTAGGTGGTCCACCCCAACCACATGGAGTAGGTGGACATGGATGAACTCTGCTCCAGGTAGCTAAGGCCTACGGCCACGGTGCTCCAGAGATGATTCGAGGTATGATCTGTGTCTACTCCACCTTAGCAGTAGTACTTATAGACACAGGTGTCAGTAACTCTTTTATTACCACGACCCTCGTTCGGAGCTCGAATATTCCAGTGGAGTCGTTGGCTCGAACCTTATGGCTAGAGACTCCTACGGGAGAGGATTCAATGATTACACACTGGTGTCGGCAATGTGAGCTTACTCTAGGAGGCAAGAGCTTCAGCTGGGATCTTCTAGTAGTGGCTTTGAGGCCTTACGACTTCATCTTGGGTATGGATTGGTTATCTACATTCCATGCTCAGATCGACTGTATTAGGTGCAAAATGTGGTGTGTCCGCAAGGATAGGACCAGGTTTTCCTTCACCAGTGAGAAGGGAACCTTTTCAGCACAGTATGGACTCACCCGGAGGAGGGTGCAGCCAATCACATATCAGTTGGCTAGCCTTACCCTCGGAGCGGTTGATGTAGAGAGTCTAAGCTATCTTGTAGTGGTGGACTAGTACACTAATGTTTTCCCTAATGATGTTCTGGGTCTACCTCCTTGCAGATAGGTGGACTTTTATATCGACTTGTACCCCGAGATGACACCGATATCTACAACATCATATCGGATGGCTCCCGCGGAGCTTTGAGAGCTGCAAGAACAGCTGGAGGACTTATAGAGCAAGGGGTTCATTAGGCCCAGTGTTTCACCTGGGGTTGCCCCAATTTTGTTTGCCAAGAAGGCGGATGGGAGTTTGAGACTTTGTGTGGATTATCGGTGCCTAAACCAAGTGACCGTGAAGAACAAGTAACCACTACTGAGGATTGACGATATTTTTTATCAGTTGAAAGGAGCATGGTGGTTTTTGAAAATATACCTTAGATCAGGCTATCACCAGCTCAGGGTACGAGATGAGGATGTGTAAAAGATGTCCTTCAGATGTCGGTGTGGACACTATGAGTTCTTGGTTATGCCATTCGGTGTGACCAACTCCCCAGCAGTGTTCATGTGACTTATGAACAGGATCTTCCAGCCATACCTTGATCACTTTGTGGTAGTCTTAATTGATGAAATCCTGATATACTCAGCTATGGAGGGGGGAGCATGCCTATCATCTGTAGATAGTTCTTAACACACTCCGAGAGTACTAGCTTTATGGTAAGCTCTCGTTGGGCCAGTTCTGAATCTGAGAGGTTCACTTTCTGGGACACGTCATCTCAGAAGCTAGAGTTGTGGTGGATCCAGTGAAGATTGAGGCTTTACTTTCGTGGGAGCCACCCAGGAGTGTGATAAAGGTGCGGAGTTTCCTGTGTTTGGCTGGTTACTACCAGAGGTTTGTGCTTGACTTTTACATAGTTACGGCACCCTTATCAGCGTTGATGAAGAAGGGGCAACCCTTCATGTGGTCATAGAAATGCCAGCGGAGTTTCCAAGAGCTGAGGCAGAGACTGACGAGTTCCCCCATCTTGAGGTTACTAGAGGAGGGTGTTGGGTACGTAATCTACTATGACGCATCAGGGACCGGACTTGGATGTCTCCTGATGCATGAGCGAGTAGTGATCGCGTATAGTTCTTGACAACCAAAACAGCATGAGAAAAACTATGTTATCCATGACCTGGAGTTAGCAGCAATGGTCTTCACCTTGAAGATGTGGCGACATTACTTGATGGGTGAATGTTTTACAGTCTACTTGGATCATAAGAGTCTCAGGTATATCTTCTCTCAGAAGGACCTGAACCTGAGACAGTGGTGTTGGCTTGAGTTCCTCCAGGACTATGACTTCGAGATATTCTATACTCCTGGTAAGGGGAACGTGGTAATAGATGCACTCAACAAGAGATCTGGTATAGTAGCTAGCCGTTTTGCGAATATCCTACGTGGATCAAGATGGAGCAGCTTACCTTCAGTCTCTGACAGTCACTCCCCCACTCCATCAGCGAGTCAGGGAGGCACAGCTTGGGGACATTGACTGTGAGGCATGACGTGCTCAGATAACCACAGGACAGGCACCTGATGGATTTTCTAAAGGTGGGGAGCACATCATCCTTTTTAGAGGACGTAATATGGTACCAGTGGAGCTACAAGGGGAAGTATTGAGGGAGTTCCATACTTCCCCTCTAACGGTACATACAGTAGTGGTGAAGATGTATCAGGACCTCCGGCGTCAGTACTGGTGTCCGGGAATGAAGAAAGTAGTGGCAGAGTTTGTCTCACGGTGCCTCACTTGTCAGCAAGTGAAGGCAGAGCATCAGGTTACAGCGGGCTTATTTCAGCCACTAGAGGTGTCAGAGTGGAAGTGTGATGGAATCTCCATGGAATTTGTGAAAGGACTTACATGCACTTCCAAGGGACATGATTCCATCTGGGTGATCATTGACCGACTCACCAAGTCGGACTATTTCCTACCTATTAGGGAGCAGGGTTCAGTAGATGGCTTGGGATGCCTCTACGTGCAGGAGATTGTACGGCTTCATTGAGTGACTTCGATGATTGTCTCCGATCATGATGCACGTTTTACTTCCTGGCTATAGAAGGGGTTGCAAGAGGCATTTGGGACTCACCTTCGATTGAGCACCGCCTTTCATCCTCAGACGGATGGTCAGACAGAGCGGACCATTCAGACCCTTGTGAACATGGTACATGCGTATGTCCTAGATTTCGGCCACAACTAGGAGGATCAATTGCCTTTGGTGGAGTTCACATACAACAACTATCACTCCATCATCGGTATGGCACCATTTGAGACATTGTACGGGTGACCTTGCAGATCACCTATGTGCTGGACTAACCTAGGGGAGTCGGCACTCATGGGACCAGAGATGGTACGGGCTACCACAGAGAAGGTTTAGATCATCCAGGAGCGGATGAAGACTGCACAAAATAGGCAGAAGTCTTATGCTGACAGGATACAGAGACCTCTCGAGTTCAAGGATGGTGACCATATCTTTCTATAGGTCTCACCTCGATGAGGTTTGCGGAGATTTGGTCGGGGTGGCAAGTTATCTATGAGGTTCATCAGACCCTTTCAGGTCCTCAGTAGAGTTGGCGATGTGGAATACCACTTAGATCTTCCCCCTCAATTTCATCGGGTGCATGATGTTTTCCATGTATCCCAGCTGAGGAGAAACGTACATGATCCTCTGCACATCATTGACTGGGGCGAGCTGGACATCAACGATGGGGCGATGTTTTCAGAGGATCCAATGGAGATTGAGGATTAACAGGAGATAATCCTTCGTGGGAAATTGATACCTCTAGTGCGCGTAGGTTGGCAGCACGGGAACCTCTAGAAGAGCAGACGGGAGAGGGAGGCTCAGATTCGTGCTCATTACCCCCACTTGTTTCCCTAGTTTGTGTTATGGCTTTTGGGGATGCAAAGCCCTAAGGTGGGGAGAATTTAAAGACCCGGAATTTTCAATGTAATTTTTTTAATTATATAGAATTATTACGAGTCTGCAAAAATTAACAGCGCATGATTTCGAGGCCCGGTGTGCCCAAAATAAAATTCTGAACTTTTTTTCAGGTACTTTCAGTAAATGCACGAGCGGCGTTTTGTAACTTTTGAATCGGTGCTCAAAATTGAAAACTAAGGACATCGTTGAACCTGTAGCGCTGGCATTTGCTTAAGGAGACCTTTACCTCAACCAGATTAGGCCGAGGGTGGGAGTTAGTTTTTCGGATTTTCGTGGGATAGTTAAAAGAAAAATAATAAAATAAAACAATAACTTTTATTTTATTTATTTGAAACCTCTCATTTGAATTTGGTGGTGGGGACCACCCGACCTTGAAACTTCTTTTAATGTGAGGTAACTCTTGGAATTCCCCCCAATTAATGAGCCAACATTAAACTTAATTAAGTTGGCTCCTCACCTCTTGTGGTTGGGGATCGTTGGCAAAAGCTTTTGCAGAAGAACTCTTGGTGGAAGAAACTGGGAAGCTCCAACGAAGAACGAACAACTCTTCGGATCAAGAACGTTGAACTAAAATTAGACCATGGTTCGGAAGCGTGTTACGGGAGTGACGAACGTCGACGTCTTCATCATCTTCATCTTCTTCCTCACACCACCTTCAACGATCAAACGAGGTAGGGTTTGTTTGTTCTTCATTAATTTACGTTGAATCATTCTTCTTGAGCCCCATGTTATCGGTCTAACGCGGAGGGTGCGGGCCAAACAAACATGGCCCAATCCCTCCACAACTTCATTGTTTGACGTGTTCTTCGCGGACGAACTTCGGGATGAGCGGAAGCCCACCGGCGCGACGGCACCGACGACTGGTGTTGGCAGGGTGCAAAGCGGTGGTCGGCACACCGGTCGGCCATGATGATGGTGGCGGCGAAACCGCACCGCCGGTAGCGAGGGAGGCCGTAGCCCGTCGCCCGCGGCGGTGGAAGGTGGTGGCTGGCACCCCAGCCGGTCACGTGAAACCAGGGCGGCGCATGTCCATGCTGCCGGATGAGGAGGAGGTCGCGGCTGCTGAGCCACGGCGGTGCACCAGGGCGGCTGACAACCGGCCGACCACGGTAGGATAGTGGTTTCGTCGCGCCGCTAGAAGGGGAAGTCGGCCGGGATTCTAGCCGGGGCACGTCACTCCAAGAGGGACCGCTCTGGAGGGTCCGGCGTGCTAGCAGGCGGCACCACGTGGCGCTGCCGGGATTGCCAAAACTAAATAGTCATTTGGCTATTCGGGAATCCAAGGGGTGATGCCCCCAGGTATCGGCTAGGGCGGACCCCGCAGCAGTGAGCCACCCCGGCCGCGGGCCGCACTGCGGACCACGCCTAGCAGGTAGGGCCCGCCGTCGCCCAACCCTTCCGGGTCGGACTCGGGTCGGGTCAACCCGAACCAGGTCGGGTCGGCCCGGGCTGGGTCAGGATGGGTCGGTCCTATTGGGTCGGACCGGACCTAGGCCCATCTCGACCGAGATATGCCTTTTTTTTCATAACTTCAGAACCGAGTGTCCATTTGACGAACCATCTACGGCACTAGATTTCTTGGATTGAGACGGTTGTTTTGGTATACTCCACTTGAGTTTTGAAAAAATATGGAGTACGGCCAGGTTGGATCGAACCCGAATCCAACCGGGCCCTCGGAGCAAAAATGCTAATAACTTACAAATCGGGCGTCTGATTGACGCATTGTCTGTTGCGTTGGGACCCTAATGACGTGGCGTTCCTTTGAGATACTTCTTCATGGGACTTCATGGCAGTTGAAGTATCAACTGGTGGCTTGAGGATCGGATCCTCCCGGAATCAAGAACGCTTAGTGTGGGAACCCTATGGCTGGCTGTACTTGAAGAATCTCCAGATCCTGTGTGGGTCATCTTTGGATCCTATGTGGGCCAGTTTCTACCGATCATGTGTGGGTTATCTACATATCCTATGTGGGTCATATTTAGATCCCGTGTGGGTCATCTTCAGATCCTGTTAGGATCATCTTCGATCCTGTGTGGTTCAATAGTAGAGCTTCTCGACGAAGTAAGATGATTTAGTAATAAAAATAATCATATATACTTCCATACTTAATTTATACCTGGTGTGCGCTAAGTCTTTACCTTTTTTGTACACTTCTGTGTGGTGATACCTTCGTGGTATTCTTCTGTGTGGTGTTACCTTTGTGGTACTTACCTTTGTGGTGTTACTTGTGTGGTACTTCTATCTTCGTGGTGTTACCTGTGTGGTACTTCTACCTTCGTGGTGTTACCTTTGTGGTATTCTTCCCTCACATGTGGGATGAGTATATATTGATAACTTAGGTATATGTATGGTCATATACCTAAGTAGTGTTGATGACTATTTCTCCGTGCTTTGAGATTGAGATCTTACTTTGTGGTTTATCCTTTGTGGATTCTGGGAGACCTTCAGGAGTCTCGGGGTCCCTACTGGGTATTGTTAAACTCACCCTTGCACGGGCTACGCCCGCACCTTGCTGTGTCTTGTGTAGACAACGGAAAAAATTGATCTAGGCTGAGGGTTCCAGGACTGGAGGTTGCTCAGAGGTGGACCATTAGACAAGACGTACCGTAGAGACGACTGTTCGAGAGTTGTGCCTACCCTTCAGGTAGGATCCTTGGCGGGTGTTTAGAGGAGATGTTTTCAGTTTTACTTGTACTTTCCATTTGGTCTTGTATTATGGACCCTTTTTTCTTACTTTACTCACCCTTATTACAATATAGTTTACTTTGTGCTTGTATATTTTTGTGTGCTTGGATGTGTGAGTTTGTAGGTTAAAAGGCAATGTCTTCCCGGTTTTAAGGATATGCGTGCTAGTTGTCAGCCCCTGGCCTATGAAAGGCAGGCTTGGGGTAGTCACAGCACGGGCCCTAGGGGATAGGTCGTGACATTGTGTCCAATGATCTAGACATCTTTATTGAGTGCCTCTGATGATAGCATGGCTCATGAAGCATGTTCTCCAAGAATGAGCATTGCTTCGAGCAGAATCAGGTGGCTGAGAGTTGGTTATGACCACCTGATGGCGTGGTATCTCTACTGAGTATATCTGGGTTGTGTTCATGTTCTACATTGATTGTTAAATCTTTTATTGAGCTGACTATACTTGGTGCTTTGTTTTTAGTGTTTTAGGTCTTTCTTATTGAGTATTATTATACTCACCTCTGCACGGACTTTGGTCGCACGTGTTGTGTCTTGTGTAGACGACTACCCTTTTGACGGTGTCCTAGGAGAATAGAGAGTGTGTGGATAACTAGATCTTGACAGACTAAGGTGTTTTCCAGGAGCATACTATTGAATTAGTACTCACCCTTGGTGTAGGTTAGACTCTTTTTAGTTTTATCTGGGCTTTTCTTTGGTCCCTTTTCTGTTTTCAGTACTTTATTGTTGTACTCTGTTGTGGGATCTTAGATGTATGTTTTCATTTTATCATTTTTTTTACATTTCAGCATTATGGGCATTAATATGAGTGTGTGTGTACAGGTACATTAGGCTAATGCCTCCCATTTGTGGAATACACCTACTTAGCGCTAGTCGTCATCCCCTAACCTATTGGAGGTGGGCTTGGGTAGTCATGGGTCGGGACCCTCTTGGACATGTCGTGACAGAGTGGTATCAGAGCAGTCGATTCTAATTTAGGACCGAGGGTCTGTGAAATTTGTTTGGGGCAACAGTTTTAGGTGTTTTGAGTTTGGCTTTCAGGCCAGGGATTCCAGTGTTGTTGTGACGGTCGAAGTATACATACAATGGCACATGAATCATGTGACACCCCAATACTTTATAATAGTTTCGTTTTAGAATAAATGTAATTTTTTTTTCATGATTTATACACAAAGTTAAATGTACGCTACACACAATACTGAATTAGCTTGCGTTACACGCAAGAACGAATTTTACCGCCTTTTATTGGCGAACCTATTTTAAAACCAAATTTTGACACTTTTATGAATACTATTTTTAAAAATAAAAATCATTATTGAATTCATAGTGTCAAAATTATCTTAGGGTGAATATTTGGGATTTTTCTGAGAAACTTCATTTTTTGATGAATAGTGAAAAATACTGTAATTTAGTTAAAAATGCCTTTTCATTTAAATAATTATTAATGATAAATTATATTTTAGATTTGTTAGAGAGTAAAATTAGATCAATTATAAATCCATTTATACAATTAAGTTCATTAGAATCAATTTCATTTTGAGATTTAATATAAAAACTTAACAAACTTTTGAATGTTTTTTTATAATTTAAAAACCCATTATTTCGCCCCATCTGTGGGATTAGTGTTAATCTTAATTTTTCCACTTCTTTTATTTGAATTTTGAAAATACGACATACATGGATGTAATTAGTATGATATTTGTGTTCTAATAAGATCAACTTAATTTTTGACCAAAAAGATTAGTGAACGTGATTAAAATTAATTATAGTGATTAAGGTAAAATTAAGCTTAATAAGTGACTAAACCTTAATATTAAGGACCAAAATCACATGGAAACTTTTCCAAAATACATTTTATACTAATAACTAGACCATATACCCACTTGGTTCGAGATTTATGGGTTATTGGGATATTATTAAATGGAAGTTCCCTATATAAAAGGTTAAGTGAGGAAAATGGAAAAAAAGAACTTTCCTTGCCTTTAAAATTTATAAAACTTTGAGATATGTAAAAAACATCATATTATTTATATACATATCCTTTTGTAATATATATGGGTTATTTTTATCATAATAATTTATCAATAATTTTTAGAGATGTTTTAGTTACCTAAAATGCTTAAAAACGCCAATATAGTGATTATTTAGTAAATAATTAACTAAAATAAATGATACTATAAATATTAAAAGTTAAGTTAATTGATTGAATTATTGTATTTATTTATTTTTTTAGATGAATATATCATGTTACACACCTGTAAACCTAATATATTTTAATTCAAATATTAGATTGATATTTTAAAATTAACATTAAATAAATAATGTCAAAATAGACATTATTGTTATTTTATAATAAATGAAATTTTATTAAATGATTTAAAATTAATAAAAATACAATATTCTTCCAAGTTATTTGAAAGTGTTAATAAATATTAAATATGTTCTATTAATTGACCAATTAATATTTTATAATTAACATATTGACCCATATATTGTAAAAACTTAGTTAACACGGTCCGAGTTTATGCAGCGTTTTAGCGAGTCGCGTGCGCTTGTTTTAAAATTAATTTCCAAAACACATGGGAATTTTATTTTATAAATTAGATATAATATTAATAATTATTTTCATCTATATATTCTAATAAATCTCACATTAGTTTATTCTTAATGTTTAAATTAATTTGATTAGAAAACTATATGCTTTAATAAAAAAACCAAAATGATAAAATTGGGGAATCATAGAAGTTAAGGAAAAAAATTATTAAAATGCACATATTTTTGTGTGGTGGAAGTTTTAATCGACCATTAATTACCTTTACTCCATTTTTTCAATTTTGGAGTCACTTCAGGTAAGGTAGACCACCCATTAATAATACCTTTTGGTATTTACAAGAGTGTCACTCCCCCTCCACTATAAAAAGGCAAGCACTCTACCCCTTCCTCACACATCTCAAGACACATTGGATCATCCAAACTCTATCAAAATAGTCTCTCAACATCCCTCTACTATACCTAGAATCCTCCCCTTGGGCAGAAATCAATCCAAGGATGCTTTTTGTATAAACTAAAAGAAGTTACCCGATTAAGAGGTAAAGCCTTCTCTCAAGATTTTTAGTTTCATTTCCATTCTCCGCTCCATATAATATTATTCTATGATTACATAACAACAACATTATCAACAATATACTATAATGTTTTTATGCTAAGGTATCTACCTACACTTATGCACACCTCTATCTAATGGGTAACGAACATACTATTTCTGTGTACGGTGAACTACTGCCTCACGACATGATGATTGTTCAATTCTCCTTTACCGTCTCTCATGGTTGCCATTATGATGGAAAAAATATTTATATATGATATAAATTATATTTATAATGTCTCTATTCTTCTGAAAGTTTTATTTAGATCATACCTTTATGCTTTCCAGGTTGTGTAAATATGATAATTTCATTTGAGAAAGTGTGGACTACCGCCCCTCAAAGCGATATGACTCATTCATGCCATACATGGAACATATAAAGGATGGTTTTAATAAAACTTTATAACATATATGTGATACTTTAATTATAATATACATATGTATCATTTATTTTTCATTCTTTTAATACAATAATGAAATGAAAGTAGCATTCATCTGTACGTACGACATGCCGTCTCCATGAATGGTGCACTTGATTTATAATCTCCAAACATTATGGACTATTCGAAATACATATGTACTGAAAATATAAGATAATTTATTCATTGTCTAAATTTTTTATATAATTAAATCATGATCTAATAAATAGGAAAACAAGTTTCAAGTCCAAACATACTAATGAAAACTAGGCAATTAACACCCAAAATAGTTAAAATAATTAAAGAGTGTTAACAAAAGGGTAATAAAATATTATAAGAAGTTAATATATGATATTATAAACTTGGTTATAGTTTTTGTATAAGTTAGTAACATATTTTTAAACCACTATACAAGAGGATAGAGACCACATAACAAAATGAAGGTTAAGGTAAGGGATTCTTGTCTCATTTTCATTTCATGGGATATACTTAATTATTGTGCACCTAATTTCTTATATATGGTGTACATACTACCACGTTGACATATAATATCATATATTATATTATATTCATGGTATTTAAATTTTTTAATTAAGATTTATTACCTTTTTTTTTCAATTCATTAGTTGTTACACTAGTAAGGGATTTTCATCTCACTTTTTAAATCTGTGAGATTAATGTCATATTCACTACTTACTTATTTTGTGTGATATACCTACTACCAATTTTGATGTATTATATCATAATTTACATTTATTTCATGATATTAAATGTTTTAATTGATGTTACTCTTTCATGTAACCCTTGACTCAAAATCTACTCAAGTAGTAAGGGAATTTCATCTCAATTTACATTCCATTGAAACATATTTTTTATTATGTGCCAATTAAATTTTATTTGGTGTATATAATTCCTTTGTTCATGTTATACAGTGAATACTATTATTCTCATGATATTCTAAGTTTCATGTCATGCCTTTATGGAGATTATGATTCAAATGTTTCAAAGTGGTATGGGACACTTTGGAATGTTTAAAGATTATTCTCCTCAAGAATGTTTTCAATGGTTATCTTTGAAAACTCACTTCCTTTTGTGATTGTTAACATTCTATTGAAATTATCAATTTATTTTAATAGTTTTTAATTGTAAATTTACTTAAATGTCCATATCATTTTTTCATATATATGATTATTGCCTAAACCGTATACCATTTCTCATATGGTTTTCACTTTAAAAAATTTAGATTCTTGGCATGAATCCTTGGAAGTATTAGATTCTAGGAATGAATCCTTGAAAGTATTATATTCTTGACATGAATCCTTTATAGTATTAGATTCATAGAACAAAGCCTTGACAATATTAGATTTTTGGCATGAAGCCTTGAAATTATTAGATTCTTGGTATGATGCCTTGATAGTATTATATTCTTGGCATAAAGCCTTGAAAATATTAGATTCTTGGCATGAAGCCATGAAAGTATTAGATTCTTGGAATGAATCCTTGAAAATTTTAGATTCGTGGCATAAAGACTTGACATTATTAGATTCTTAGCATGAATCCTTGAAAGTATTAGATTCTTGGTATGAATCCTTAAAACTTTTATATCTTTGGAATCAAGCCTTAGTGGTATATTATATATATTAATAATTAAGCATTTCCCTCATTTAGATTCAATTATTATTCATCCATGAGATTTTTCATTGACATATCTATGGATATATTTCATTCTCAGTTTATTGATTTAGATGGCATGAGTTTCGGTTTCTTACCTTTCCATATTGATATTGACTTATCTAGTTATTTGAATGGAATGTGTTATTAGTTATTTACCTTTACATGTTAATTTATTTATATTGATTCATTATTGCTTCCTCTTTACTTACCCTTACAGAGAATTTAAGATCACCCTTATTATGTTTCCATTCCCTAGGTTATGAAGAATAGGTATTGGAATAAGCATTCAAGGATGCAATTTATTTCATTCTATTATGTATTGTGTATGTATTTCCTATCTCCCAATGTATTATGGGTATCATGTATGTAATCTGGATTTCCAAGACTGCTAAACTAAACCATCTTTTTGGATTTGATTCCTTGTAATCATGCCGATGTAATGTAATAATGCACCTGCTCCGGGCTTCTGGGATTGGGGAGTTACACATCATATAGGAATGGTTGTGTTTTCCACATTCTTCTTGAGATTTCTCCACATATATACTCAATGACCATGGTACCGCTTGTTTTATTTCAAGATTCCCCCACATAGACAGCAAGTTAGTATTCCACTACATGATCACGAGGATGATCTGCCTAGGGATGAGACATCAATATAGGGACTTGTACCGAAGATGGAACCTTCGGGTGGTTCACCAGTTATACCACCACCCATTGAGCTATATCTAGAACCAGCACTACTAGCTAAGAATTATCGTAGCCTGAGTGTGTTGCATGAGTTTTATTGACAATGACCTCCCAGGTTTCGGGGTGAGCTAGACCCCCAAGTGGTTGAAGATTGTCTAGAGGCAATCATTTGTGTTTTCCACCTTGTGAGGATGCCTATTGATAATATGGTAGTCCTTGTTGTAAGTCTACTTCAGGACTCTGAGGGGAGATGGTGGATCTTGGTTACCCAATCACACAAAGAGAAAACTCTCTCCTAAATAGAATTCAAGTGTAATTTCTGAGAGGAGTTCAATCCGACTACATTGTGATCGGTTCACATGCATGAGCTTTTGTATCTGCAATAGGGAAGTATGACCGTGGCAGACTATTCAGTGAGGTTTACTGATCTCTCATGTTACTCCATTGATATGGTATGAGACTAGTTCTTCAGGGATTGGACCTTTGAGTAGGGTTTGCACTAGGAAATTAGGTCATCAATGGTATCTCTTAGCATTTCATCCTATGTTGGAGTTCCTGAGTGAGCCTTATTGGTATAAAGTATTCTAGTAGATAATAAACCGTTAGTGGGAGCTAGAAGTGGGAACATAGTAGCTTAGACCTCATTAGAAAGTAGCTAGTGACAGTCAAAGGTATCCAAGTGGGTCATACACTTCAGGAGGAAATCCCAGGACTCAGGGTCAGTTGTGCAAGGCTCTGAGGGTGGCTCGAATCAGCCTAGGGACATGCAATGTTTCCTTGGTGACGGTCGGTGAAATATGACATGAGATTACCCAACCCATCATACAATTGATCGGGAGACGGTCGATGGACCGTTGAGATAGTGATAGAGGTAGGATTAGGGTGGTCCATAGGGTGACATACTTGTTAGAGGGGCAGGAAGGGCAGTAGGAGGTGGTTGGTTGTTTGACCTATTACAACCACTACCCCCAGGTGGTCCACGTCAGGATCAGGGAGCAGGTGGGTAGGGATGAGGCTAGCTACAAGTTATGGGTGCATATGAACTTGAGGCTCCAGTAATGATACGAGGTACGATCTATGTCTTTTCTACCTTTGATTCAGTTTTTATAAACAAAGTTTCTAGTCATTCCTTTCATACCACAAATCTTGTCAAGACATAGAGATTTCGATTGATCTGTTGACTCTACCCTTACGCTTGTAGACTCATACTGGAGGAGACTCAATGATCATGCACCGGTGTCGATAGCATGACATGACTCTTAGAGAATATAGTTTCAGTCGGGATCTCTTGGTAGAAGCGTCGAGGCCTTACGACATCGTTCTTGGTATGGACTAGTTATCCACAGTTAATGCTTATAATGAATGTTTTAAGAGAATAGTTTGGCTTGTCCATAGTGATGGAATAAAGTTTTTCTTTATCGGTGAAAAGGAAATATAGGAAGAGCAGGATGGACTCATTCATAGGAGGGTGTAGCTAATTACTCATCAGTTGGATGGCCTGACCCTCAGTGCAGTGAATGTTATGAGTCCTCCGTTTCCTGCATTTATAGTGGATTATGAAGACATTTTCCCTGTGGATGTTACAGGTTTACCTCCTCACCGAGACATAGACATCTCCATTGATCTAAACCCTGATATTGCATTGATATCTAAGCCAACATATCATATGGATCCTATAAATCTTTGTAAGTTGAGGGTGTAGATGGAGGATTTGTAGAGGAAGGGCTTTGTTAGACCCAATGTTTCACCCTGCGTAGCCCATGTTTTGTTTTCCAAGATGACAGTTAGGGGATTCTGGTTATATGTGGACTATCAGTAATTAAACTAGGTGACCATAAAGAATAAGTATCCACTATCAAGAATCGATGGCCTCTCTGATCAACTAAGAGGGGCTCGATGGTTCTTGATGGTTGACCTCAGATCGGGATATCACCAGCTGCGAATACAAGACAAGGATACACTACTGGAAAATAGGTCTATACCCATGGTTTTGAAATTGGACTTAAACTAGTGTCAATCTTTTGATACTTTTTGTTTCATAAAAACACGCTATTTGTTTTGACAGCGAGAATTAATTATTTAATTAATTAATTAAAATTATATGTTTTGAATTTTGTAAAATAGACATCATTTTTGAATTCAGAATATAAAATATAGCTTAGGGTGAATTTTTGGTAATTTTCTGAAAAAACTACAATTTTTGATGAACAGTGAAACCACTAAGTGGTACTTATAAAAACTGATTTCCCGTTTAAATGAAATTTTTCCATCTTTGTGTTTTGAATTTCAAAAATCCGACATACATGGTTGTCATTAAGAAGTAAAATGCGGTTCAATGGGATTAAAATAATTTTTTGGTGAATAGTAACTTATTATGTTTTTAATCGCGATTAGAGATAATTAGTTTAGTTTAAGGTAAAAATAATGTTTTAATAAAATTAAATGACCTAGACACATGTCCTACCCTCATTGGATGAGTCATGGACGACCAAGAAAATCCATGGGTCAACTTGGGGACCCCATGGAGCCACTTTGGTTGGAAAATGACATAAATACCTTTTTATTTAATGTTAAAATTAAAATGACACAAACATGAGTTGTTTTACTAAAACAATTTTTACATGGGGTTATACAAGTAATATTTTTTACTATAAATATTAATTGGAAATCTAAAAAGATTTCCTACATAATATAATTTTTTTTATAATTTTTAAACATTAAATAAATTAACTTATTTATGACATCATGATGATGCAGCGATGACCTCATTATTTAACGATTTAAATAAAATGGAAAGATAATGAAAAATATAATACCTACACATGTCAAAAACCTATTTGATGGGTGGATTTAGAACCCTTATCACCTTATCCTCAAAATACATCAATGTGGGACCATTAAAATCCGAAACTCATTCTAAAATAAAGTAACATTACCTTACTTTCCAAGAGTGCCTCTCCCCTCCTCTTATAAAAGGCCCCCACATCTACCTCCTTACCCACACTTCCAAAGCCTTTGGCTCGGCCAAACCCTGCCCATTTTGTCTATACACATCCCTCTCTAACTCCCTGAAGCCTCATTTGGGAAGAAGTCTTCCCAAGGAAGCCTTTGAGCTCAAACCAAAGGGAGTTACCCGATTTTAAGGTAATGTCTTCACTTGTGTCCTTTTGTTTTATTTTTCTTCTCCAACCCCCTAAACTCATTTTATTCATTTATTTTGTAACAAATACAGTATCTTCAATATAATAGGATATTTTTATAAGAAGGATTATAGCTACACTTACACACACCTACATCTAATGGTTAAAGAACATATTGTTTCCGTGGATGGCGAATTTCTGCCTCACGAAACGATGATTGTTCAACATTCTTCTAACACCTTCAAAGGTGGCCATTAAGATGAAACTATATTTATATATGATATATAATATGTTTATGTTTTACTTAAGCTTCTGTATTTTTCATTTATGTCATACCTTTATGGTTTCCATTGTGGGTAAACGCGATATCTTCATTTTAAGGAAGTGCGGACTACCGCCCCCTCAAAGTGATTTGATTCGTTAATACCATATATGGTACGTATAAAGGATATATTTAATGATATTATAAAATATACCATACTGTAATTAAAATATTATTATGTATAATTATGTTTTAATTCCATTAAATATGAAATAGAAATGGAAGTAGCGTTCATGCGTACGTACGGCTTACCGTCTCCATGAACGGTACATTTCATTTCTTATCTCAAAATGTTATGTACTATTATAAGTACATATATATAATGGATATATATGTAATATATTACATCTAAATTATGTATATCATTCTGGAATTATAACATATATATATATATATATATATCTCATTTTGTATTAATTCCATTAATATGACAAAAAATGAAAGTGGCGTTCATGCGTACGTACGGCCTACCGTCTCCATGAACGGTGCTTTTAATTTTTATCTCCAAATGATATGGAATAGTATAAAGTAAATATATACTGGATATATATGATATTTAAAACATAAATACTATTCTGGATATGATGTACCTATAACTACATGGAAAATTATTTTCCAACAAGTTCAATTTTTGACTCATGTACCAAACATCGACAAAAATGTCTGATATGAACTCATATTATTAACCAATTATTATAACATTAAAATATGTGATATGAACTGAATAATAATCTTTATAGGAGGTCCTTAAGCAATTATAAATTTACCAAAGTTTATTATTCAGGAATATAAAGAAACGAACAAGACAAGTTGGACTTGAGGTAAGGGATACGACCCCTCTCTTTCTTTTAAAGTACACTCTTTTATGTCATTCCTTTTAAGCTCATATTTATTATTATTGGGATGTTCTTTTATATTAATCTTACTGAAATTTTTATGTTCATATGATGAGAGACCCTATTTTCTCTCATCAATCCATTTTGGAAGTTTTGATTGGCGCCGTTAGGCTGCTGAATTTTCGTAAGAGATCCAACCTCTCTTTCTTTTTAAGTATTCTCCTTTATGTCACTTCTTTTAAGCTCCTCTTTGTTATGTTGGGAGATGTTATTTTATATTCCTATTGCAGTAAATTTTCTTTTAATATTGTGAGAGACCCTATTTTATCTCATCAATCCATTTTTGGATGTTTTAAGTGGCGTCGTTAGGCTGCCGAGTTTTCATAAGGGATTTTTCATCTCACTTTTATTCTCGTGAGATTCATGCTACATTTGCCAATATTTCCTTTTGAGTAGTGTATGTACTATCCATTATTCTACTCTTTGTGTAACATACTTTTGTTTATGAGTATTTACATCAATTGTGTATAGTCTTTCTTTCATGGGGTGTACGTTTCGAAAGTTACCCAAATCGGTAAGGGAACCTTTCACCCTCCTCTTTTTAAAAGACTTCTTTTGTTATGTCTTTTAATTTTCATCTTATTATGTGGGGATATGTTATTATATATCCTTATTTCCGTAAATTTTATGTCCAAGTTATGAGATACCCTTTATCTCTCTCATCAACTCTTTTTCTAAAATTTGATGTGACGCCGTTAGGCTGTCAAGGGAACTTCTTAACCCAATTTCGATTTCTTTGGGTTCAACATGTAGTTATTGAATATTTCATCCTTTGAATATGTGTGAATGACCTTTGATTGTTTTATACTTAATATCCTCTTATATTGGGTGTATTTATATTTGTCACACATAATTTTGAGATTGATTTATCCTTAATTTAAGGATACCTTCTTTAGAGGGGATTTCATCTCATTTTACATTTCTATTGAGACTTCATTGTTGTTATGCACAAATTCACTCTTATATGGTGTATATATTGTCCTTTGGAATATTATATCATGAATTCCTTTATTCTCATGATATTATAAAGTTCTGATTAAATGTTATTCCTCAATTATTGTATTCAAGTGTCTCTCATTTTGTTAAAAACCCCTTTAACTAAAATATGGTTTTAAATGTTTTAATGATTTTTTCTTATAAATATTTCTCGTTAATATCCATGTTTTAAAAATGGTTTTAAGGACTTATTTATATGGATATTAATGGTTTAAAATGTTAAAACCTTCAAAGTGGTATGGGACACTTTGATTCAAATATCTCTTTATTAAATGTTTTAAATGGTTTCGAAAATGGTTTTTAGAATGGATTTATCATTTCAATATCTTAAAATGTTATATTCTTATTGAAATATGGGAATTTTATATTTCCTTTATGCTTAAGTTATGTGCTATGATTATGTTATGGTTCTTGGGCATTTTTTATGAATACGGGTTGTTCCGTGATAAACTAAGGGCGGGTGAGCCCGATATAGCTCTCCAATGCATTGGGTAACGCGAAGGAGTGAAATGTTAAGGTTTCTCCGAAGAGATTTAGGGAATATACTGTGGTGGGTATTCCAAAAATAACCAAGAGGGTTACTCCCTACTTAATAATGTTATGAATGCCTCAAGTTACCTTTATGTCTTATGATTTCTATGATTTATTCATGATTTGATATGCCTATGTTTTATGGGTAAAGTATGAATTCATTCTTATATATATATGAACTCATGTTTCCTTTCCATATTTTTTTTATAACCCTTACTGAGCTTTTTATGCTCATCCCAAGTTTTTTTTTTTTGAAATGTTTTTCACAGGTCAAGGGAAAGGTACATGATATGATGATAGTGTCAAGGAAATGTCAAGAAAGAATCCATGCTTTATTTTTAAATATGTTTCCGTTGATGGGAAAAAATGAATACTATCTTTTATGTAACCACTTTGTTTAAATGTGGAATGTAATGCAAGTTTTATAATCTAATTCTCTAAAACTCTAAACCTGAAAAGATCCTCAATGTGTAATCTTTTAATAACTCAAGATTAAGTAAGGTTTAAGGCTGGGGCCTTATATTTGAACTGTGGGTATAGGTCATTTTTTCAGTAGTGATATACTAAAGATGAAATTTAGATGTCGCTACAATCACTATGAGTAATTGGCAATGATCTTTGGCATGATGAACTCCCCAGCAGTGTCGATGGGACTCATGAACAGGATCATTCAACCCTTCTTAGATAGGTTCATGGTAGTCTTCATCGATGATATCCTTGTGTACTTAGCATATGAGGAGGAGCATCTGAGACACTTGAGGATGATTTTGGAAGTACTCTGAGATCACTAGATTTACGATAATCTCTCAAAGTGTCGGTTTTGGATGTAGATGGTCCACTTTTTGGGAAACATTATCTCAGTAGATGGAGTTGTAGGAGACCCGGCCATGGTCGAGGTCGTGTTATCTTGGGAGCCAACCAAGTGCATGACAGAGCTGAGGTGTTTCCATGGGTTGGTAGTTGTTGAACAATGTTTTAGATTAGTTGGAATGTTTTAGTTATCCTTTGTAGATGGATATGGAGTAGTTTACCTCCAATTGATGGTTGTTACCCCTCCTCTCTTACAGTGAATCCGAGAGGCACATATTGGAGATGTTGACTGTGAGAACCTACATGCTCAGATATCTATAGGACATTCTCCTAATGGATTTTCTAAAGGTTTTGAGCATGACCTTATTTTCATAGAAAGAATGATAGTACCATTTACATTAAAAAATGAGGTTCTAAGAGAGTTCCATACACCTCCTTTGGCGGTACATCCAGGTGTGACAAAGATTTACCAGGACTTTCGAAGTCAGATTTGGTGGAAAGGCATGAAGAAAGGAGTTGTAAAGTTTGTCTCTGGATGCCTTATTTGTCAGCAAGTGAAAGCTGAGCACCAAGATCCATAGGGTTTAACCCAACCCCTTGATCTGCCAAAGTGGAAGTGGGATAGAATATACAAGGACTTCATGATGATCTTACCACATACATCCAACAGACATGATGTCATCTGGGTGATCGTAGATCGACTCACCATGTCGGCCCGCTTATTAGCAATATGGGAGTAGAGTTCAGTAGAGAGCTTGGGATATCTCTATGCACAGGAGACAGTGAGACTCCATAGAGTTCCCTTAACGATGGTTTCTAACTATGATTCTTGCTTTACATATCAGTTGTGGAAGGGATTATAGGAGTCATTTGGGACTCATCTACACTTAAGAACAGTGTTTCACCTTTAAACTGATGGCCAGAATGAGTGGAAAATTTAGGTTCTATAGGACATAGTGCAAGCTTTTATGTTGGATTTTGTACGTAGTTGGGAGGATCACCTACCCCTGGTGAAGTTCACATACAACAATAACTACCATTACACCATTTTTATGGTACTATTTGAGGCTTTATATGGGTGACCCTGTAGGTCACCACTTTGTTGGATGGATACAAGCGAGTCGACACTCATGGGCCCAGAGTTGGTGCAAGATACAATAGAGAAGGTGAATATATTCTAGGAGTGGATGAAGACTTCATCAATCCATCAAAAGTCTTATGATAACAGGAGAATGAGGCCTTTGGTGTTCAAGGAAAGAGATCATGTGTTCCTATGGGTTTCACCTCGACGTGGTTTGAGGAGATTTAGCTGCGGTGGTATGTTATCTCCAAGATTCATCATTTCTATCTAGATACTGCATAGAGTTGATGAGGCGGCGTACCGCTTAGCTCTACCTCTGCAGTTAGACCAGGTACATGATTTCTTCCATGTATCGAAGCCAAGTAGGTATTTGCATGACCTATCTCTCGTTATCAACTAGGATGAGCTGAATATTGAGGATGGAGCGACCTTTTCTGAGTTCATGGTAGAGATCGAGGATTGGCAGGAGAGGATCATTTGTGGGTGATCAATTCCCCTTTTTCATGTTCAGTGGTAGCATAGGATCCTTCAGGAGAGATCATGGGAGTGGGAGACCCAGATGAAAGCCCAATACCCCTATCCTTTTGAGTAGTTTTCTCTTTTTGGGATGAAAATACCTAAGGCAGAGAGAATACAATGTCTTGGATTTTCAGTGTATTATTTTTAAATATTATATGGATTATTTTAGAGACTAGGAACTAAGAGGGAAACTGATTCTAAAACTCTATGTGTCCAGAATAAATGATTGAAATATATTAAATAATTAAATAGCATGCACACACGATTTTCTTAAAAAAGATAAATAACTCTTAAATAGGTTTCGTAATTAGAAATACAAGAGCACCGCTGAGTTCAGAATGGAATTGTTACCCTAGGAGAAACTTAACCTTGGTCGGTGTGGGTTGTTTGTGAAAAAATTTATCGCAGGCATGAAATTAATAAAATAAATAAACATAAGAATTTATTTTATTTTGTTCAACAAGGCGAACTGCTTCTTCTTTAAATATACAGCTATGGAAATCATCTCAAGGTTTGGTGCAAAACCATGGAGAACTAGATGATGTTGGAGGAGAGTGTTCTTGGCATATGAAAATGGATCAGGAATTCATTTTGGATCATCATGCCATCAGAGTTAGAGGATCTCATCAATGACAGCAACGTAACCATTTTTTCGTCAACAATTGATCCAAACTCTAGCTAGGATGTTTTTTCTTGTATTTTCCATCCCGTTCATAATCTTAGAGGAATACGAATAAATTCAACAAACAAGAATTGATACATGCATCATTGGTTGATTTCAAATTGATAGAATTTTTTTTTGGTTCTTTGAATTATCCCTCATCATCCATCCTTTCTACGATAATGAATCAAGGACAAACGGACAACAGAAGTGGTTCGTTCCTCACTTTTATGGTTTTTGGATTTCTCCCTCCATTATTTGAACGTTCACTATGGGTGCTTCCTTTTGGCCAATGGTTCAATGAATACTCAGTATTCAATCATTATGTAACCATTCTTCAGCACAACAGATCGATACCATAGGAGAGGTTCATGATTAGTGATTTGATCAAGGTGTGATGATGGTAGTGGATGACCATAGGTGGGTCAAAATGGATTTTAGGTATCCGTTCAACCTGGTTTTGAGCCACAAAAACATATGGCTTGACAGTGGTGATTTCCAAGAAGATCTGAACCCATAATCTATAGATCTAGAAACTAGAGGCATGGAAAAACCATGATCTGCAGTTTCCATCCAGATCAGAGGTTTTAGTGGTGCACATATCAACACAGAAGTGATCCCTGAAGGATCTGGAAAATCCCATGCAACGCGGCATGTATTAAAGGATTGCACACCATGTGGTCCCCCTGACTACGGCATTGGGGTTCTGGATGATGTTAAGGATCACATGGTGTGTGAACCCTATCACGTAGTATGTGACCCTCCCCAGTTGACTCGACGTGTACTTCGAAAGTACACAGACACGGGTTGGATTACATGGGTAAGGACACACCGTGTACTCCCACACACACATAGACACGTTACACAGACATAGTATCATGTGTCGCTACATTTTGGGTATCCTATTATGCACTCCGTGCATTTGGAGACTATATATCATGTAAGGCACTTCCAAATAGGCATGACTTGGGATAATTGGACATGTCGTGTACACCATGGTACATGATGAGTACTCCCTTCAAGAGTGCTTGAGGCTCTTTGTTTTCTTAGTTTGGACCAGTATAGGTAGATTGTGCTCCCTTGGTCCTTTCCTTGAGGGTACAGTGCAATATTACACCTAGATCACTGGATTGTGATCCCCTCTAGAGGTCGAGTCTCAGATAGAGTTGTGGTGTCCCTCAGTGAGACTGAAGTGCAATCCTCTATCATACCTAGTTGGATTTTTTGGAATCATCGTGACCTCCCAATGGGGGGAATTGATCCTCCATTTATCAGGCCGTATCGGCAGGGATTTTTGGAATCATTGGCATAAAATCACCTACGTAGTAGGTTGACCTAGATTGGGTTCATGGTGTCCCCCAATAGTTCTATGTGTGACCCCCTATATGTGCATCAATGTCTTTATAGACCAACATGTTATCATTGGGTGGGGACCACTGATCTAGACATCTTTTTTGAGTGTCTCTTATGATAACATGGCTCGTAGAGCGAGTTCTCCCAAAATGAGTGTTGCTTTGAGTAGAATCCTAAGGCTAGCAATTAGTTATGACTGCCTAATGGTGTGGTGTATCTCCTGAGTATATCTGGGTTTTGTTCCTATTCCAAATTAATTTTTATATCTTGTATTGAGATGACTATACTTGGTTCTTCGTGTTTAGTTTTTTTGAGGAATCCTACTGATTATTATTGTACTCAATCCCCACATAATCTTTTCCCACATGTGTCATGTCTTGTGCAGATGAAGACCCTTTTAAGGATGTCTGGGGAGGATAGGGAGCGATTAGAGCATAGATGGAGCTTGATAGACCAAGGTGTTTACCAAGAGTGTACTTTTGACTTAGTCCTCACCATTGGCGTAGGATGGACTCTTTTTATTTTTGGTTGGGCTTGACTTTGGCCCCTTTTCTATTTTCAGCACTTTAAGGTTGTACTATGTTGTGGGGCCTTAGATGTATGCATGCTTTGTTTCAGTTATTTTACATTTTATCATTATGGGCTTGGAGATGTGTGTGTGTGTGTGTGTGTGTGTGTGTGTGTAGGTACTTTAGGCTAATGCCTCCCATTTATGGAATATAACTACTTGGTGCTAGTCGTCGGCCCCTGGCCTATTGGAGGTGGGCATGGGGTAGCCACAGGCCAGGCCCCTCTGGGACAGGTCGTGACAATTTGAGCCTGCAAAAATTTTCTGAGAACCAAGACCCAAATTATGAACCAACCTATTTCTCTCATAGTAATTTATAAGAAACAAATTTCATTCAGGTAATAGTGATTCAACCAAAGAGAATATCTGATCAAAATAGATACATAACATTCCATTATCTCATTTAATAGCCATGAATTTTCAAATGCTTCAAATTTTATTATCTTACAACCAGGATATACAACATCCACAATAAATTTTAGTAACTCATAAAATCATTATGGTTTTAACTAACGGTTGAAATAAATATTATCATGAGTTTCTTTTTGTTGAAAATATGGACAAGCAACATCCTATACAAAAATTTGAAACTATGATGGATATGGAACCAAATTATAAGTATCTTCTCAAGAACTGTGTTCACTGTGGTGATTTCAAAAAACATAATATTTTCGAAAAAAAAACACAATAGATGACCAACTAACATTGTAAAATGTGAAAACCCTCCTCATATCACATTTATTACATGGAAACTTAATTTCTCATTCAGAAACAAATAATAGTTTTGATGGTGTAGATGATAAAAAAAGCTACAACATGCTCAGTATATTCAGGTTTTACACTAAAACTGTTTGGATTCCTACGATGATTTATCAAATCATGATCATGTAATAAGTATTGTTGTCTACTTCCTTGTTCCATATTTCTATTAAAATTTACAAATAAAAATATTAACAATTACTTGTATATATTATGAATTTTATCTATTTAACATTGATTTTTAATAATTAGTGTTGATTTTTTCTAATTATCATTAACTACCACTAATTACATTTGATTTTAACTAATTAAAGGTAATTTTTACTAATTACCAAAAAAAAATACCCCTACTTTTAAGTTATTATCAGTAAATTTTTACTAATTAATACTATTTTTTCTAATTATCAATAATTATTACTAATTATTTTGAAGATTTAGTAATTATCACAAATTTTTAGTAATCATCGCTATTTTTTTTTATTACTGCTAAATATCAAAATTTATTGCTAATTTTTACTAAATATTGTTTAATTTTTAATTATTGGTGTTAAATTGTACTAATTGTCATTATTTAACATTAATGATTACTAATTACCTTTATTGTTTACTAATTACCACTATTATTTACTAATTAGCAATATTTTTGACTAATTATTGATAATTTTTAGTAATTGTTGCTAATTGTTACTAATTACAGCTATTTTTTACTAATTACATCTATTTTTTACTAATTACTAATAATTACCATTATTTTTTACTAATTACCACTAATTACCATTAATTTTAACTAATTATTTCTAATGTTTACTAATTACCAATAATGTTTACTAATAATCACTAATGTTTACTAATTTCCCCTAATATTGACTAACTACCACTATTTTTTACTAATTACCAATAATTACCATTATTTTTTACTAATTACATCTAATTACCATTTATTTTTACTAATAACCACTAATTATCAATAATTACCACTGTTTTTTCTATTTGTTCTGATTGTCGCTAATATTTACTACGTACTACTAATTACCACTATGTCTTACTAATTACCCATAATTATAACTATTTTTAACTAATTAATACTAATTACTTCTATTTTTTACTAATTAATGCTAATTACTGCTATTTTTTGCTAATTACAGATAATTACAGCTAATATTTACTAATTATCTCTATTTTTTATTAATTTTTATTAATAACCGCTAATGTTTACTGATCACCACTAATGTTTACTAATCACCACTAATGTTTGCTAATTACCACTAATTATCATTAATATTTAATAATTACTGCTAATTACCATTAATTACTCCTGGTTATTATAAATATTTATTAAATATCTCTAATTTTTACTAGTCCCGCTAATTAACACCATTTTTTTAATAATTATTGATAATTTCCAATAATTTTTACTAATTACCACTAATTTTTTTATAACCACTAATAGTTACTACTTTTTTTCAATAATCAATGCTAATTACCATTATTTTTTACTAATTATAGTGAATTACTGCTTATTTTTACTAATTATCGCTATTTTTATTAAGTTTTACTGGTTACCACTAATTTTTACTGATTACCACTAATTTGTAATGATTACCACAATTTGTTATTAATTAGTGATAATTTTTATTAATTACCACTAATTAAGGATATTTTTTGCTAATTACTACTAATCACCGAGGGGTTTTACTAATTACTGCTAATTCTTATTAACAAATGTTAATTAGAGCTCATTTCTACTAATTACTGCAATTTTTTGCTAAGTACTGCTAAGTATCGCTATTTTTTACAAAGTAATTCTAATTACCGCTAAATTTTACTAATGATAGATGATTACCTATATTTTCTACTAATGATAAATAATTAAGTTTATTGTTTACTAATGATCACTTATTACTGGTAATTCTAATTACCACTAAATTTTACTACACGGCGTGTAGTTTGGGCACACGGCGTGTACCCATTTATTTCACACGGCAAGGACATGACTCCAACACGGCACACGGCCGTTGACTGGTAACGCGTACGCGGGGAAGGACTACACGGTCTGTAGTATTGGGCACAAAGCGTGTACCCATTCATTGCACACGGCACGAACACGACTCCAACACGGGGTATACCTAGTGAGGGGGTACACGGCGTGTACTCAAACTACACGGCGTGTAGTTTCAAAATTCTGGAAAGTGTGGGAAAAGTCCATTTTACCCTCCAGAACACTTCGTGACCTTCTTTTTGACAAAGGAATGGGCCGGAGAGGTCCGGGTCATTACATCAGATACCTCTTAAAACATTCTCATCCCCGATAATTCAAAAACCAACCCAGAGGAACCCAACAAGATACCTCTTAGGGTTCTCGTTATAACAGAAACCCAACCAACAACCCTAATCATATGTGTTAGGAATTCCTTCTCCTATGTCGAGATATTATCCGCTTTAGGCGGCACTGACTCGCCTATACGGGTTTAATCACATCCCCATTAATGCGTCTCGATTAAGAATTGGGTCTTCCCACTTTCATACATTAGGATTTTTCAACTCGCACTACCCCCAACACCACACAACCAACACACTGCCCGAACACATGGTTTTGGGAAATTCCTTCTCCTATGTCGAGATATTATCTGCTTTAGGCTGCACTGACCTGCCCGCACGGGTTCAATCGCATCCGCATTAATGCATCTAGATTAAGGGTCAGGTTTTTCCCTTTCCCCACACATTCAGACATGTTACACATTACCAGGGAACAAGGAAACAAAAGGTCTCACAAGCAACAAGCCAAGCATTCCATATATCAAAGGTACATAGTAGAACATCAACACAAAGCTCTGAAGAACAAGGGAAAACACAAGTCAAAACAACTCCGGGTACTAAGCGTGCATCTGGGTCTCCTGCTCCCAAGTGATCTCCTCGAGGCCGCCATGCCTCCACAACACACGAACCAACGGAATGGTTCGTCCATGGATCACCTTCTCTTTACGATCCTCGATTCTGACTGGTCGTTCCTCGAAGGTCGCGTCGTCTCCCATATCTTTCTCTCCCCAGTCGAGAACGTGAGAGTCGTCGTGTAAGTACCGATGAAGCTGGGAGACGTGGAAGACGTCATGAACCTTCTCCAACTGAGGTGGCAGGGCCAGCTGATATGCCACCTCGCCGACTCTCCTCAGCACCTCAAAAGGTCTGATGAACCTAGGTGAGAGCTTGCTCCCTTTCCCAAACCTCTGCTGCCCCCATCGAGGGGAAACCTTCAAGAACACATGATCTCCCACCTCGAACTCCAAGGTCCTCCTCCGACGATCAGCATAATACTTCTGTCATTCATGAGCTGCTTTCATCCTCTCACATACAAGCTGGACTTTCTCCGTGGTGCTCTGCACTACCTCTGGCCCAAGAGCACCTGTCTCACCAACCTCTGCCCAGCAAATGGGTGAACGACACAGTCTTCCATACAAAGCCTCAAATGGTGCCATGCCAATAGTAGAGTGGAATATGTTGTTGTAGGCGAACTCCACTAAAGGAATGTGCCGTACCCACGATCATCCAAAATCTAGAACGCATGCTCGCAGCATGTCCTCTAGTGTCTAGATAGTCCGCTCTGTCTTCCCATCGGTCTGGGGGTGGAAAGTAGTGCTAAGGCATAGCTAGGTGCCAAAAGCATGTTGTAACCCCCTCCAGACTCGTGAGGTAAACCGAGTATCCTGATCTAAGGCGATGGTCTTTGGAACTCCATGCAAACGAACCACCTCATCTACATACCTCTGTGCTAAGGTACTCACCGGACCCGACTCCTTAATTGCTAAGAAGTGGGCTGATTTCGTCAGTCGATCCACCACTACCCAGATAGCATCATAACCACCCTAAGCTCTGGGTAGTCCTGTGATGAAGTCCATTGAGATGTCATCCCACTTCCACTCGGGGACATTTAAAGGATGCAACAACCCACTGGGAACACAGTGTTCAGACTTCACTTGCTGACACACTAAGCATTTAGCCACAAACTCCGCCACTGCCCATTTCACCCCAGGCCACCAAAACTGTTCCCTCAGGCCTTGGTACATTTTTTAAACTCTTGGATGTACCACCAAGGCTGATCTATGGGACTCACAGAGAACTCCCTCATGCATTGTCTCCGGGACAAACAACCTTCCATGGAAAAGCATCCGATGTCGACTGTCCTCTGACCATCCTTCTAGAGTGTTCCCCTGATCGACATGATCCCGCATCACTTCTTCCTCGGAGTCCCCCCACTGAGACTCTTCCACCTGCTGCAACAAGGAGGACCGCACCGTCATCTGAAACAAACAGCCTCTAACACCTTCTACCCTGGTATCCAAGTGCAAGGCAGCAAACTCTCCCATTGCCTTCCAAGCATCAGTGGATTCCCGAACCACTTCCTTATGCAACTTCCTACTCAGGGCATCAGCCATAACGTTTCCCTTACCTTCAATGTAAGAGATCTCAAAGTCATAGTCTTGGATAAACTCGACCCATCTCCGCTGCCGCAGGTTCAGGTCACGCTGGGAGAAGATATAATGCAGGCTCTTGTGATCTGTGAAGACCACAAAGCACTCCCCAAAGAGGTAATGTTGCCACAAATTCATTGAAAACACTACTGCTGCAAGCTCTAGGTCATGGGTGGAATAGTTACGCTCGTGAGGCCGTAACTTCCTAGACCCATAACATATCACTCCCTTCTTCTGCATCAGCACGCACCCCAGACCAAGGCCAGAAGCATCACAAAACACCTCATACAACAACCCTTCCTCTGGTAACCTGAGTACGAGAGCACTAACCAACTTCTCCTTCAGGTAGTCGAAAGCCTTCTGGCATTGCTCGCTCCATATGAAGACCTCGTTCTTCCTAGTCAAAGTTGTCAATAGAGTAGCAACTCGAGATAAGTCTGAAATGAACCTCTGATAGTAACCTACTAACCCCAGGAAACTACAAACTTATACCATGCTCTTGGGTGCTTCCCAAGAAACAACTGCCTCCACCTTCGATGGGTCCACTGACACTCCATGCTGAGACACCACATGCCCAAGGAAGTGTACTTCTTGCGTCAAGAACTTACACTTCGACAATTTCCCGTAAAGCTGGTGGTGTCGAAGGACTTCTAAGACTGCCCTGAGATGCTCAACGTTCTCCCCCTCTGATCTTGAGTAGATTAGGATGTCATCGATAAACAAAATGACGAACCGGTCCAGAAACTCTTGGAAGATAAAGTTCATAAGTCCCATGAACACAGCCGGTGCATTCGTAACTCCAAACGGCATTACTAAAAACTCAATGTGCCCATACCTGCACCTGAAAGCCATCTTCGAGATGTCACTGTCCTTTACCATCATCTAATGATATCCAGATCATAGATCAATCTTGTAAAACCAACTTGCACCCCTCAGTTGGTCGAAGAGATCATCTATCCTTGGAAGGGGGTAACGGTTCTTGATCATTACCTGGTTCAACCTTCGGTAGTCTATGCATAGCCTGAGACCACCATCTGCCTTCTTAACGAACAAAACTGGAGCACCCCATGGTGATACGCTGGGTCGAACAAAACCCTTCTCCATCAGATCAACAATCTGAATCCTCAACTCCCGCAACTCCGAAGGTGCAATCCGATAAGGGGCCATCGAAATCGGACAGGCACCAGGCTGTAAGTCTATCCCGAACTCAACGTCGCGTCGGGGGGGTAGAGTCACAACCTCCTTAGGAAAAACATCGTGGAACTCCCCAACAACCTCTGGAACATCCATCATCTCGGTATCAGCTGGAACCACTAATAACACGCCTAACAAGGAAAGGAGAGGCTTCACATGTTGTCTTCCCACCTAATAGCTCCTCTCGCCAACAAAAGATACGCGCTACCCATCCACGTCGGAGAAAATGACTCTTCTCTGGAAGTAGTTGATAACGGCACTAACAGAAAACAACCAGTCGATGCCTAGGATGACATCGTATGGCTGCATCTATAACAGAAAAATGTCCCCACTAGATCGATGTGGTCCCAATGTCAGCCCACATCCCCGGCAAACACAAGATACACTGGTCTGGCCTCCAACTGGTGTACTCAGCACCAGTGGTATGGAAAGTCTCTCTACGTCTAGTCCCAAAGCATGGGCTAGACCAGGTGCACAAAGGAGTGCGAAGCTCCTGAATCGAACAAAGCAGAAACAAGAGTGCTGAACAAACAAATCGTACCTCGCACCACCTCTGGTCCTTCCGAACCTGTCAACTCTGCTGCATGCAACTGTACACGCCCAGCTCCTCTACCTCTCTGATGTCATCCACCTCCCCGACCATGCCCTGGTCGAGGTCCCTGAGGAGCACCCTGAGGTCGACCTCCTCCTTCAAAGTCTGCCCTCGGAGGAGCATGGTCCTTCTGCTGCTGGAAGGGCCTCGCCGGAAACTTGTGCTACTGAGGTGGGCGCTGAACCTGCCCACCTCCACCGTACTGAGATCGGGTCAGGAACCAACTCTGAACGAGTCCAAAACCTCCCCAAGAAAAACACTTCGGTCATGGGATCGTGAAAAAGGGACGAGGACCCAAAGATCTGAACTGGAACTGTTGGGGCCTGCTCCCCACTGGCCTGAACCTGGAAGGTCCCGTTGTAGGAGACCTACTGCTGACTACCTTCCCCTTCGACGAGCCCGGTTGGATCCCCTCTCGGGGTGCACCTCCCAGCGAGTGCATCCTCTCTACAACCTATGCCTTCTTCTGTACCACCAAGTACGTCGGAAGGGTGAAGGGGGTGACAGCATACTGGAGCGAAGGACGAAGCGCCTCCTCCAAACATCTCGCTCGAGACTCCTCATCCGGAAAGAGATCCGGAGAAAAGCGTAGGAGATCCTTGAACTTGATCCCCAATTCTCATACCAACATACTCCCCTGTTGAAGGGAGAGTAACTCCTGCCACTTCTCCGCCTTGATCATGGAAGAAATGAATTCCCCTCAGAATTCCTTCTCAAAGTCAGCCCATGGAACCTCTGCCCCTATCCTCTCTCTGAGGTAGAGCGTCCACCACTGTCGTGCCGCACCTCTCAGCTGACTGACTGCTAGGGGAACCCAGTACTCCCTCGGACCACGAATCAAGGTAAAAGTGATCCCTAGATCCTCAATCCACCCCTCCATCTCTGTATCCGAAGTACTACCCTCGTACTTCTTGAGGGTCTGCCGCTGGAAAGAATGGAGATTCTTCTACCACTGGCTATCTCCCTCCTCTCAGTCAATCCTCAACTGATCAATTGCATGAATCTGCTGGGCCTCGGCTGTCTAAGCCACTCGGGGACAATGTCCAGGTTCCATAGTTGTACGGTAAACAAAGATCTCCTAAGCCCAAGTAGTAAGGAAATTTCTCAAGGTTTTATTTTATTATTTTCATTTCAATTTCTTTCCCAGAACACCCAAATCAAGTAAAACACAATCATGATGATGCATGTACCTTCCCTAGGGTCTCTACCCTACAATCAATGTAGTCTCACTTGGTCGTTCGGAAGGCTCAGAGTCCTTGCATCGAATCACGGGGGGCCCTAAAATCTTGTGTCCTAGATGGTCTTCCCTGGCCTAAGTCACGCACCAAGATTAACTAACATTGTTTCCCTACCATCCCATGCAATCCTCACTGTTCCTAACTCCATACTTCATCCTATCTCTCAACCATCACCTCTGATACCATTCTATCATGACCCCCTCCCACAAAAGATGCCCCTCCTGAGCTGGAAATGGTGAAAGGGAGATAATGACCCCCGAGTCCCGCGTCCGGTAGGCCCCGGGGTGGCGACTAGCACCAAGGGTTTGAGTTTTCAGAATTATGGGAGGCATTACCCTTTTTATTATTTAGGATCAGGAAATAGGACAAGTCAAACACCAAGAAGGAAAAGAACAAGTGTATATAAACCCAAACCAATCCCACATGCATGTTTAAATAGTTTTATAACAAGGTACAAGTACAAGAAAGCTCAAAGTACAATACCAAAAGAAAACAAGAGTACAACAACTGCAACAACTCCAACTGTCCGACTAGTAGGGTCCCGCACAGCCTAGGTAGTCCTCCTAGAAACCTGAAAGTAAACGTAGGGTGATCATACAAGTATACTCATTAGGGAAACCCAAAGCTCTCATGCACAAGTGGGGAGACATCCTAATGTCTTGTGAGAAAAACAGAAGAAAACTAGCAAGGAATTCTATGAACCCAACCTCACCAGCCACACTCACCGAAAACAAAATCTCAACAGGTAGTAGTATATAAGAACAAGAGTATTGGGTACCCCGCACCATTTCCCTTTAGTTAGCTGCTCTTCCTAACGGCGAACATCCTAACACTGCCACACTCTCCCCGCCCGCACACACCTGGACCTCACAACCACGTATCCCGCCCACACACACCTGGGCCTCACAACCACATAAACCGCCCGCACACACCTGGGCCTCACAACCACGTATCCCGCTCGCACACACCTGGGCCTCACAACCACGTATCCTGCCCGCACACACCTGGTCCTCACAACCACGTATCCCGCCTGTACACACCTAGGCCTCACAACCACGTATCCCGCCCGCACACACCTAGGCCTCATCCTGAAGATTCTTGGGAAACAGTAGAACCTGCCCGAAGAGTCTTGGGCTAAAACCATCCCAATCGAAACATACCCGAAGAGTCTTAGGTGTAAGGTCGCCTCAAGCCATCACAGCCTAGGGAAGAAGAAGGAAGGAGCTAGTAACTAAGGGGAAAACACCTTCTCCCATGAAATGGGAGTGTTCGGCACTAAGTGCTCAACATGGGTGGGGTGCGATAAAACACAAAAGATGCAGATATATATATATAGAAACCACTCAGCCCAACCTATGGCTTCTAAACAGAGAAACTGAGCACGTGCCCCAGCACTGCTACTACGAAGCATGCATACAACAAACAACCCCAACCCCATTTAGGTTTTCACGTTTCAGCAGAATTAGTTTAATTAGTTCCTTAACTACTGGGAAACTATCCACAACCAACCACATCAATTGTTCATAAAACATATCCCTACCATCCACAAAACAAGTTAGGAAAAACACAAGCAACACAACCAAGTCCTTCTTATTAGCCAAACAGCCCCATTGATTATTATTCATGTTCCCTTACCATGACCCACAATTCATTAACTCTTCCACTTTTTATTTATTAATCACAACCCATAGTCCGTTCACATTAAAACCCAATCCTGCAGCCCCGCTGCCAACCACCATAATCACAACTGCACCATACATCATTATCCCTTTAATACCATTTATCGCAGCCCCGCTGCCCATCACCAACATAACATTCACACCATCCCACAACCAAGCCAACTATAACCCCACTGCTCACCCGATACAACAACCCACAAAACACCCCCATCACATGCCACGTTACCAAGCCAACACCCACATGTTCATTATTCCATTTTTGTTTAACCGGGGTGTTCACACAAGTGTTCTAGATTTTAAATAGCCAACTTTACGTGATTAACCAATTTCCACATTCCACAAAGTTTCTATCCAAAAAAATGGTCTAGAAAAATAGGGAAACATTTAATTGTGCAAGAAAAGGCCCCCAACGACCGTGATTTTCAGTAGGCATAAGCCTATTCAATTCACAACATAATATCACAGGATATAAAGATAAACATAACAACTTCCCCATCCCCAATATTTCATCAGTTATTATCTTTATTTAATGGTTCAACTTTTTATCATGAAAACAAGAAGATAACCACCCCGCATGATGCACAAATTAGAGATACTAAGGTAAGATCCCTACCTCAACAGGTTCTGATCACAACGATTCCCCGGATCAACTTTACAAGACGTCTGTCGGCGTTCGTCACTTCCGTCGAGTTCCGGAAAAATCTCCTCGGGTGGAAGTCGGAAAGGAAAGGCCAAAGGAAAGACAACGGATCCAATATTAGAAGTTCTGCCTCTTCGTTATGATCCTGTAGCCGCTGACGGATCGTAAATCGGAGCTCGGATGAAGAAGTTATGGAAGAAAGAGCCTTCGAGTCTCTTGGGAGAACTCTGCTTAGAGGAAAGGGGAGGAGGGGGTGAGTTGAAAAGGATGAGGGGACCCCTCCATTTATAAGCGAGAAAATAAAAAGTACACGGCGTGTACTTTATGGTACACGGCATGTACTCGGTTATTTCACACGGTCTCCACGCAGCTTCCAACACGGCTCTGCGGCCGTTGACTGGTCAACACACGGTTTGAGGGTAACGCATACGCGGGGAAGGACTACATGGCGTGTAGTTTGGGCACACGGCGTGTACCCATTTATTTCACGCGGCAAGGACACGGCTCCATCATGGCACACAGCCGTTGACTGGTAACGCGTATGTGGGGAAGGACTACACGGCGTCGTGTAGTATTGGGCACACGGCGTGTACCCATTAATTGCACAAGGCATGGACATGACTCCAACACGGGGTATACCCGGCGATGGGGTACACAGCGTGTACTCAAACTACACGGTGTGTGGTTTCAAAATTCTGAAAAGTGTGGGAAAAGTCCATTTTACCCTCCAGAACACTTCGTGACCTTCTTTTTGACAAAGGAATGGGCCGGAGAGGTCCGGTCCATTACAATTAGTTATCCTATTTATTTAGAGATTGAATTCATACTCAAATATACTTTTGTATATGGAGTGGGTTCATTAAAGTAGTGTTAATATTAAAATTTTAATTTCGTGTAATTATCAAGAATCTTCTCACATTATTGAGACAATTTAGACAACCCTTTCTCACCATTATTCAAATGTAAATGGCCTTTGGGACCACCCCCTATATTAAATATTTTCACACACCATCTAAAGAAATGTTTTAACTTTTACAATATTTTTTATAATTTTCCCTACCAGTTATTGGAATACATGTGTGAAAAATAATTTTAGATACTCTTCTTGAAATGGAAAGTATTTCACATATGTTGGTTTCACTGACAAAGTTTTCTACTACAATTTGCAATTTCCATTTATGTATCAATAGTTTTTCTTCTCCAATTTCATGCTCTCTTCAATAGAAATGTATGATTTCATTCAAGTAAATATATCCCTCCATACATTTTTTGTGATTATAATTCTTGATCACCTGGAAGATTTAAACATAGCTGTTTTATTTTTTTGTGAGGTAGGGTTTGATTAATTTTTTATATGGTATATAAATTATTTTTTTAGACTCATTTTACAGGATAATATGATATATCTCATAACCTTTACTCTATTTTTCATCTTTCAATTTTTCAATTTATAAAAAAATACTCTGTTTTTTCTAATATCAATTTTAAATAAATACAAATAAAATGGTCTCAAACATATTATTTTATTCATAACTAATTGTTTAATTAGATAAACATTTTCAATTCAAAAGTATATTTACATCATGTACTTGTGCCTTCATAAGCACTCTTAACATTGAACCATATGTCTCTTTGGTAATCTATTCTCAAGGCCTTAATGCATGTATGTTAGGTTATTGATGTCTTGCATCTTATTTATAACATGTGTTTTGTCATGGGTGACAAAAAGGAATAAGAAGTATTGGAAGGTCATTTCTAGCATGCTTGTCTAACAATTCAATTTTAATGTTCAGTTCTGCTTGATTAAAATTGGAATCATTTGTGGTGTTCATTAGAAGTTACCGTTCATGTTGATTGGCATCAGGTATATTTTTTATTATCTTGATGGAAACAAATATTTTTCTTACGGTGCTCTAATGTTGAACTATGTTGTGGAATATTTTCATCGTCCATCCTTTTCTAGAATAACTGATTTAATTCTTTTAATATTATGAATCTCTTTGAACGTATGTGGTGTCAGATGTAGGTTGTAGAGTTTTTCATGGATAATTGAATTCTGGTTGTGAAGATGTAGGCTATGGATCATTTTACTCAAATTTGAGGATGATTTAATTCATTTTGTGGCTAATTGAATGAATATTGTTCACAAATTTAATTCATTATGCGGAGATATTGGTTAGGGTGATTTGCTTAGCTGGCTTATGGTGCACTGGGCTAATTTAATTCATTGTATATTCCTACAAGATAATTTGTATTGGTAGTAATTGGATAGGTTGTAGTGTATGAATTAATGGATTGAAGATATTTTTTTCTTCATGACACCTTTATTTTTTGTGAATGAGGAATCCCATTAAATATTGTCAAAGGTGGACTTCATTTATGACTCGTGTAGTAGATGTCTCTTTTTTATGTTGCTTCCATGGAGTGTGTTCTGATTAAAAATGATTTTGGGTTCACAATATCCAATGTTGAAACATAATTCAAAAAATATAAAAAAAATAGTATTACATAGCAGAGACTCAATGTTTCTTAATTTCCACTGAAACAATGTTCACAAAAAATATAATATATCACCATATCTCAGTTTTCCCCATTATTTCAATACGGGGATTTTCTTTTGATGAAACTTCTCAGAAAATTGACTTCATCCATAGATCATCACCACCATCTGCTAAACAATACAACAAATTTATATAATTGTCTTAAAATCATCATTTGTTTTCTTAAATCATTCTAATTATATTAACACAACCACTACATGTTTTTTTGTAATAGTAAAATCATCCATTAACTAATGATTGTTTGTGCAATATGAGATAACCAGTAAACTAATCTTTCAAACCTGAAAATCATCCCTGTAAATATTAGTTACAAACTCGATCTTGTATATTACTTTAAGTTTCCTTATCTTCAATCATTTTCACTGCATTCATGACTTTTTATCGGTAGTTACTTGCCCATTCTAACACAACAATATCAAAACAAAAGATTCCTATAATCTCTTTCAAACTAACAATATTCAATTTTTTTTGTAGTTTTGAAATAGTGCAACTTCAATTCAACATATTCAGGAAACTAACTAGGGAAAATCATCTTCCTTATATAAAATACATGATGGTACATACCCCTTTACACTACAAAATATTCAATTTTTCTAAGAGAATAGAAATGGTGTAACTTCAAGGAATTTCATATTTTATGATAGGGTTTTTATAGTTTAATTAGACCCCATATCATTAATTGGATACATTTTATCTTTTCATAATCTCAGTGTCATTCAATTACACTTGATTTCATTTTAAATTTGGTTGACAAAATTGTCTAATTTTACTTCATTGAATTTAAAAAAATATGAGAATCATATTCATACCATGACCTTTTAGATACCACATCGATGAATAAAGCTACACTAGTAATCATTAAAATTGTTTAAAAAGGAGAATTATTCATTACACCTATATTCATATTGTATTCATACCATGAATGTTTCTAAATAACACTAGTATACACACCCCGATATGCATACTATATGAAAACTATCTGATTTTGGAAAACCGCCATAAAATAAGAAACTATGTGCTTCATTGTGAAAATAATTCATAGATTTTATGTATATAAATATTGTAATTATACATATCTGTATCAATATTGTTTGCATCTATTGTTTGAAATTGCATAATCGTGATCACATATGGTAAATTGTATACAGTATACAATTTCATACTTGCACACCTCACATGATTGTTCCAGAATCACTTCATCTGTAATTACAATATGTCTATTATTTCTACTATGTGTTAAGGTATATCCACTATACACACATAACAAATATAGTTAAACATAATGTTTCAAACTACTTATAGCGATATGCATAAATTATTCGTATATTAATTCAAATTAAAAAATATTATAAATGCAATATTATAGGCCCATTTCCCATTGAAACTATGTGAAAATAAACAATGCATACATAAATATTACACCATTTTCCTCTAATAATATATATATATATATTAGGCGTTCATTCTTTAAAATGATATGCATAATGCTTAAGTGAGTGCATCTACTCATGTGTAGATATTTATATAGTTAAATTTATACAGTTACATGATTACATTTTAGGTAATAAACCTCTATCTATATGGAAAATTGTGTAGGTACGTGAATACACTTCAGTGACTTTGACTGAACCAATATGCATATTTTATAGTATGCATTTACACTTAGCACGACACTATGAGAGACTGCAATTTTGTTTTTTCTCTTAGGAGTCTCCAATATTAATCACTCTATTCATAAGGCTTCACTTAGAGGAATTATATTATGCAATATGCATGTGTTTAAACATTCTATAATTTACATATTATGAAATAAACCATCACTTTCCAATACTATGAAGTTTCTTTCATACAACACCTATAAATTCTCTTTAATAAATATAAAACTATGATCACTAATTTATTTCTGAACATGAACAGATTGTTTGGGTATCTTATTAGTAAATTTATTTGACCTGTTATACCAGTTGATTCTTTATTTTTCATCCTAATTATTAAATTTGAATTTAATTAAATCATCATGTTTTTTTTAAATTCCATAACTCTATTCTAAAATCTATGTTAAACTGATTATAAAATATTTTGTTTCAAAAATCCTTCTGATTATACATCTTCTGATGATGTTGATGTCTTCAAATTCCATACATCCATTATAATTCATAGATTTCATAGAATCTTTAGTGTTTATTGTGCAAAAAAATCAGTTCCATCAATTATTTACTATATGATTTCTATGATTCAGTTGATTCTCATGAATATCATTTTATTGGTGATTCATAGAAAGCCTTTGAGAAAAAAATTAGGTTCTAAATTATCAATTCCATTAAAATGTGAGCTATATTGTTCTTTTCCTGGTTGTTACTTTCAAAGTAAAAATAATTAATGGTGTGCCAATCAATTTTCTGCGATTCATCCTCCAAAAATATTCACCAAGGATCTTCTGGTTAGCCATTGAAAATGTATCTCACATTCTCATCCTTCTAGAAATAATTCATTGTTCAATCATTGGTTAGCATAGTTTTTTACTCAGTCACAGTTAGCTATTACTCTTTGTTCAATCATCTTTTTTGGGCTTTGTTAGTCCTATTTCTATTTGTAAACATTTTATGTTGTTTATATTATAGTACTACGTATTGAAATTGCATCATTTTTAAAATTCATACTATGGAGAACATTGAGATGACAGGATGGAAATCATTGGTTAGATTTCACCCAAATAGGTGCACATACAGTTTCAAGACTCAATGCATGTGGTTACACACAGGGGGGGTTGGGTAAATGAAAGATAGATCTCTACAGGCGGTCCTACAACAAATAGGGATACTCTTATAATGGATCATGTGGTATCTCCTCACTCTCATTCACTCATGATTATGGGATTTCCATAAACTAATTTAACATTAAGATAACATGTTTATACAAATTACATTAATTCAAATGTTTTAGTTCCATATGAATTGGTATAATTTCAAATATTCATTTATAATAATAAAACATCCCTAAAAAATCTCTACACCTTTTCTAGTTTGTCAATCATTATATTTCAATATAGACTATTGTATATCATTTCAATCCTATACTCACCACATTGTCAACAACATATTCGTACATAATATAAAGAATGCAATTATAGTATGCATTCCTTCTCCTTGCAGTTTAGTATTCCTCTCATGCCTCTTCTACATTAAAATTTTCCATATAGTATTATGCATACAACAATCATACATTGTTTCAAATCACATAAACATGTATTCATACTTTATGAATACATTGATTTAATTTATATACACATGTGTACATAAATTCACATCTATAATTATATATAATGCTTCCAGCTACATGTCTCACCACCATCCTTTCACTAAATATCCATGTGTTGCAAACACCCCCACTCACTTCATTTCATCCTCAAACTTCCTCCCACTCTCTCAACAAGGTACACGGATTCCATAGATGGTCACCAAAAAAAATTGAGCGCATGTATGAAAATTTGTAATTAAATACTCATTTCATGAAAATGCATGAGTTATGTATTAGTTTTTTAATAAAATTAATTATTGAAGGGAATAATTAAGTAATTAAATAGTTCTTTTATCATCTCTATTTTTAGAATTGATTTATCAATTAACATTAAATAGTTTCTATAATTAAAATTGTACATAAATAATTTTAATAAAACATTAGAAAATTCAATATATAATACATTACATTTAATATCATGTAATTATCAAGCATTTTCTCACATTGTTGATACAAATTAGACAACCCATCATCACCATTATTCAAATGTAAATGGCCATTGGTACCACCCTTCTACGAATAGTGAAAATAATTTTTTTATAAAAGTGTGATCTATTTTTTAAAAAATAATCCACATTTCTTTTCTAAATTTTATTTCAAATTATAATAATAATTATTTATTTTTATTTAATCCAATTGATTGAATTTAAATCATCTTTATACTAGATTTTAGTAAAAGTTTTTTTGGGGTTTAAAACACTTTTATTCTAAAAACTACTTTAAAGTGCATGATGTTTCTCCATATTTAAATAATTGAAATAACACCTACTGAGAAAATGATTTACATTAAAATCATAGATTATATATATATATATACTAATTTATATCCAATTAATCATGATTACTTTTAATATAGATAATATGAGATTATCTTTTCTTAAAAAAATGCATTTCTTGAAAACCTATTTTTTTGTCACGTATGCAGGTTTATTTTTAAATTACATTTTTCCACATTTGTAAGATAGTGTCGAAAAATGGATTACATATTTGGAATCATCATAATATTTATTATCTAATAAGTTAATCTTAAATTTTAACAATCATTAATAGTGAAAATAATAAAAATTATTTACCATATTTATGGTAAAAATGGGTTTATCGGGGATTTAAAATAACAATATAAGTGTTAAAAATGATCTAAAACATATCTAATTACTATTTTATGGTAATATTTTGACATAATATCTTGTAATTTTCAATAATGGTCCATTTAGGATCCATTTGGCATGATAAAATCATTACTTTATTTCATTACTTTCAAAAATTACCGATAAGTCCTCTCCTCCACTTATAAAAGGTAACTCACCCTCCTCTCAGTTACACACTTACAAAACCCATTATATTTTCCAATACCTATCCAAATCACTTCCTTGGTTATCTCCCCTCATCCTCAATGACTATAATCTCATCATAAATCTAAACTAGTATGGATTTTGTTGAAAATATAAAGACGTTGGTCGAAGAAGAGGTAACATCCTTAAACAAGCGTTTTGTTTTATTTCTTATTTTACCTAATATCTTATTAAATAATGATGATATAATATCCAAAGTAACATATAATTATATGTTTTTATGTTAGGGTAATGAATTAAATCCATCTCATCTTCCCTCAATTGGGCTACATAATCGTTGATCTCGTGTACGAAGGACTATTTCCTCACAAATCGATGTAATTTGTTTTGCATCACTGCTTATCATGGATGGAAAAAATGATGTTTTTAGTGTTTAAATATGATATTTATTCTATAATTATACATCTTTAATTATAATATAAACTATGCATTCTTACATTCCATTCCATAAGGAATATGATAATACCGCTCATGTGTAAGGTGGATTATCGCCTCATGAAGCGATGTGTTTCATTTTTCACTTACGCATTATATGGATGGTAATAAAGATTGATTTTATTTTGATAAATTATATTAATGACATAATAAATATGGAAAATAAAAATATCATATAATTTCTTACCTTACCTTCAATTGAATAAATGATAAAGTCTTTCATGTTAACGGAGGACTGTCACCTTGCGAAACAATGTGATTTGTTTTTATTATTGAATCACATGGATGGTACATGAGAGGGTATTTAAAAATAATATGTTATTTATGATATTATTTTAAGAAAATAATAATAAAATAATACTTATCTTCTTTCTATCATGATCATCGAAAAATAGAAATGTTACTCATGCATACATACGACATATTGTTTTGATGATTGTAACGTAGATATTTTATCATAACCATAATTAATAGTTAGCTTAAATAGTAAAATTTAAGTATAAAATTTATAATTATTTCATTATTATGATCCTTCGTATGATTAAATAATAATCTCTTTGACTATAGTCAAATTACCGATGTGATTTTGGACATATAAATCGTTTATTTTTAAAATGTTTGAAATAAAATTAATTGGTTTTGTATTTGAACAAGGAATAGTGAAAAATAAAATAAAAGTAATAATAAAAATGAAATAGGTTCTTAAGGGAGTAAATAATCAACAGAATTTTATTTAGGAAGATAAATAATGTACATTAGAAATTAGGCTCGAGATAAGGGATCTCTCCAAACCACCATTTCCTTTAGGTTATAAACTTTCTCTCTCTAACACACTATCTCTCCCTTTAATGTTATATAATTATTTTAAATTCTATATATATGTATCTCACATATATACCTAGATAATTTTCCATTACTTTGATGGGGAAATACTTGTTTTATGATCATTTTTCAATTACCTCCATTCTGAAATTTCCATTGGTCGTGATTTGTAATAAGATTATTCAACCATTTTTCATTCCATGGGTAATTATTATGTTATGCATTGGGATTAAATCATTGACGTGGTACACTTATATCATGAAAATGTTATTATGGGTGCACTCATATAGTACTCCAATACATTGGGTAAAGCTTCAGTCTCATGAGGTGTCATGTATGAGATTAGGGAGTAATCCTGGTCCATTTTGGGGCTTTGTCCACAATGTGATATTGTATAAGAAATTATCCTTGAATCATGTTTTTGTCATGTTATCTGTTTCTTCCACATTTCCTATGACTCCATAATCTTATTATACCATGTTCTTTATGTTACTCATCCATGTGATTCCTCATGATCCCTCTCTTTTATGATATAATGTGACACCTTTGACTCACATGTTATGTTTCCTAGTCATGTTAGTTCCTTAAAGAGTTTTTTAGCTCACACATTTATTTATGTATCCCCTAGGTTATCTCCTTTACTTTTAAGAGCACATTATGAAGAATAAAATAAGGATTCCATGTTTTATGTTCCTTTTGACATAATATGAACCTAATCATCCAAAGACATTATGACTCATGGTATTTGGGATTGTAATTTTTGGATATTTTTGTTTAAAACTCATGTAATAATATTTGTATGACTTGGTTCACTAGAAATATCCCCTAAAAAGTTCATCACCAATTATACCATCAATAAAATTTCCTTGGAAAATAAGATACAATCTATGTAGCATCTAGAGGATAACTTTTCAATAAGGAAAATTGGATATGGTCATTTAATCTTTGAATTCATCAATGAAAATGATAAATTAAAAGGGATTCTTTGGAAACTATGACCTTTTTGATAATTATCTCATTATAATGGAGGATCTAAGAGATTGTGGATATGATTATAATATCAATTTCTCCAAATCACTATTTTATGTTTGAATTTTTGGCATCCCATTTTATAAAATATTAAAATGAATTATGTAGGATATTGGAGGCTGTATTAGGGAATGTGTGGAGTGGTATCACTTAGATCGCATTATTTGGTTGTCGTTTGTGTAGATCAAGGTTCTGGTTAACATCACACAACCACTTCTGAGGGACACTTTCATTTTTATAGAAGACGCAACTGATTTGATCTCATTTGTATATGAAAAATAGCCTATATTTTGTGTCTTCTATGGATGCATTAGTCATATAGAAAAATATTGTGTCCCTATAGTGATAGATGGAGAGATTAATATTTTCATTTAGTATAGTCTATGGATTTGGGAAAAACTATTAGAGATGTTTTGTAAAGGAGGTGAAGAGACAAAGGGATATAGATAAGCTTTCTAAGGTTGTATGCATGAAATATGTTCCTAATCAAAATAAATTCTTTAGGATGAGACTGTCAAATTATTTTAGACCAAAAAATTCATACGTGGCTTGAGGATTAAGATATTTCAGCTTCCCAATTTGTTTCTAGTGGTTTCGGGAAGACTTTTTGATGACCATGTTAAATTTCCCACGGTGATCGCCAATAATGCGACATGCTTTCCTACAACTATTGACGGCAACCCAATAATTACTTCTAATCTAAAAAGGATATGTTCTGACACTCCGGACCAAGTGGTCGCTTCGAGTTTTGATCCTCATTTTTTCTCCTCCAAGTTAGGTGTGAATCATAATGAAACTATGAGGGATAGCCTGAAAACGAATCAGATATGGATGATGATAGGTCGAGGGTATCTCAGTACTGATATTTCTATAGTGGGACCCAGCTACTCTAAAAGAATTATAGAGGCTCCAAATGATATTGAGTTACTCTAGAAGGTGTAAAGTAGTGGAGATGGGTTCATTATTGATTATATAGAAGAAGAGGCCAGGGTGATCCAGACCCTCCCATCCCAATGAAAATATTAAGCTTTTATCGTCATGGGCTTGGAAACCCACTATAGTATAGACGCTCCGACGTCAAAGTATGAAAGTGGTCCTGATATGGTTTTATGTCTAAAAACATATTGTATATTTATGAAATGTCCAATTTTATGACAAATTGTTTTTTCTATGGGTGACTTTTGGTTTCCCAAAATGGTCACTCTTGTGGTTTGTGCCTTCTCTGGAGGGAGGATATGGATTTCAGGGTCAAGAGTTTCTCTTTGAATCACATTGTTTCCTATATTCAACATCATGATTCCCTTGCATTTTTTTGGGTTTATATGAGTGGCTTTCATAGAAGGATAAATGATTGTCTTGATAGATTAAGTCATTGTAGTACAGTCTACTTGGGCTCTTATAATAGGTGGGTACATTAATGATATAATGTACCAGAATGAAAAGAGAGGGGATGACATAAGGTCATGTTATTTGATGCTCAATTTACTACAAACAGTCTAGACTATAGGTATTTCTTATCTAGGACACACAGTCAATAATTTTACCTATTTTCAAGGGAATAATGTACTCTCATAGTAGAGTATTTTTACATATTTTTATGTTTGATCGAATGGATCAGCCTATTTATGTTTACCTCAGTGTCCTATATTTCTCTCATTGTATCAGATCACTTACCCCATCCACATTAACATTTTTCCAAGGTCCAGGAACCCTAGATATGAGACTATCTTTAGGGTTGAATGTTTTTGGAATACTGAGGTGGATTTTGAGGGGATGATCCATTCGCTTTGGACATTGTGGGAGTCAAATTTCAAGAATAAAATCTTTCTTTTGGATTCTATAATAAAAATATAAAGTGATAATACAATACACCACCCTAAAATCCAATGCGATTCCATTGAATGTGGGCTAAATGAGAACTACTCTCACCCATCTCAGATGTAGTGTTGTCTAGAATTTCAACCCTAGAAGAAGATTTGAATGCGACCCTAAAATTAAGAAATACTTATGGTCAATGTGTGCGCATGTTTCTCATGTTAAAGAAGGTGATTCCAGTATGCTTTACTTCCACCAAAAGAATTTTGTGAGATTCCATAAGTATAATATCTCCTTTCTCTTTACTCCTGATGGTGGGGTTTCTTCGAATGATAAGGTGACTCGTGCTCTTATCCTTCATTTTTTTATGATCTTTATTCAGCTGGGGAATCTACCATCTCTTTGGATATCACTTCTTGTATTAAATAATGTTCATTCCAAGGACATGTGGCTCTACTAAATCCATTAACACATACGTTTCCACCTCTCCAGGTTCCTCATCCTCTAATCTATCATCCTACCTTATATGCTTCCCATTCATAATTTTACTCAGAAAACACTAATTCATATTCTAGTTCGATTTCCTCCCCAAATGCTTGTTCTCCTCCCCAAATTCCCTCAAAAAAATCCAATATCTTCATAACATGCATCCTCTAATATTTCTTCCTCTCAAATACCCACATACCATTTCTAATTTTCATCGAAAAATACATATTCTTCATCCAATTCTATTTTTTTGGAAAATACGTATCCATCCTCAATAAATCACCGCTTACCCTACCTAATTCCTCTAAAAATACCAAATTCATCCCAAAGTAATTCCATATTCCCATTCTATTTCCTTCACAATATTACTAATTCCATGATGTCATGGTGAATAGCAAAACCAAAAAATAAAAAATCAAAACCACATATATAACATCAAAAACTACTGAACAAAGCATGAAGTTCCCAATCTTGATCTTCCCTCAAATGCAACATCGTGATATCATCCCATCAAAATCACAATAACCAAGCCAGTGGTAAAATGACTCACTTGTCCCCAGGAAGTCGCTATGAAAATTTATAACATGCTCAATCTACCTGGAAATGCAGGTAAGATCTCCATTAATGGAGGTTCAAGATCACCAAATGAATAAAGAAAAATAAAACACAAATACATAAATGGAAAGCTTAGTTTTTAACAACCTATTTAACCTCTACGAGTTGGTATTGTATTTTTTGAAAATATAAGTTAATATTTGTACAAAATGGATGTTATAATTAATGGAATCTGTTAAAGAATGTGAAGTGGTGATTTGAAAATATTTTTAAGGTCACCTAAGGTTCTTTTTTAAATATACATGTTTGAGACGACCAAGGTGGTGTTTGAAAGTTTTTGTGAGTTTTTCTCAACAAAAAGTTGGTTTTTATTGAATGGAGGTGTAGGAATCAAAGAAAAGAAGTTTGGAAGTCGTCTGGAAGTGGAGATAATGGAAGGAGGTTGGTGGAGTCCAACCACATCGTAGTGCCTAAGTGCCATGAACATCATGATGTAGAAATGCACACATGTCTTATACCATGTCATAGAGAAGATTATGTTAAGGTAAAGGTTGATTTTCATAAGGGTTGTCTCATAGTAAGGGGACTGATATAAAGAGGTAACAAATAACCAAATGGATGACCTATGTATGGGACAAATGTTAAATCCAGAAGTTATATACAGGTAACTCTATAATATGAAAGTTATGTAAGGGTATTGGCATGATTCCTTGAGCTGTGTAAATGTAATGGATGACATGTGTAAATCTATTCTAGGAATTTTAATACACTTTCTTTAAGGATAGAGGAGTATACCTCACTAATTAAGATGTTTTCATCAAGCCTTAGAAGTTGCATTGGGCATAGATTTAATTGTATCCATAGTAAAAGGATTGTGGATAAAAGTCCGTAAGAGATCACCACATCATTTTACTTGGTGTGGTGGTTTGTGAGATTTACCATGAAAAATGATGAGCCCTAATTCAGGAGTGGATCTGGTCATGGTGAGTTTCATGCATTAAAGCTGAAGCTAAAATAATCGGTCAAGATTGACCACACTATGGATCTCAGTGTTTTGGTATTAGGTGTATACTAGTATGAAATGAGAAGCCAACCATGGCATAAAGATGGTAATGGTGTAATTTCATGAGATAAGTTGAACTGAATGGTGTAGGGCCCCCACATCATGGCACCCTCACCAAAAGCATTTTGATGGTCATGGTAAGCATCGTGTTTTTACCAGGAGAATATTGAAAATGACCAGCAATAATGATTCCAATCATTTCAAAGTGTGTTTCTCTTTAAAGGGATCCCCACCATGGTGTGTTATCATGATAAATGCATTTGGTTAGGCATTTTTCCTGAAGAAGTACATAACACATCGTTGCAATGGTGGTTATGTTGTGGTGATTGTGAGTCGATAAATGGAGAAGTCCTCGACAATTTAGATAATGCTTGAACCAATCTGAAATGATCCAAAGATCGTGTTCTTTAAATTTCAAACATAATCCAAGCTAATTTAAATGGAGTTATAATGACTTAAGTTTTTTAAATGATAAATCAATATCACAGTGCAATGAACAATAAAGACAAACCATAAAGAAGTTAAATGCATGGAGATCGACAAGAATTTTAGAGATCAAGGAGTTAATGGCAGTTTATGTAGAAAGTTATTCTCGAGCAGTATCCATATCAAACTATGGAGGGTGATTCATATATTAATATTTTTAATGGTTGATCAATAAAAGTGGAATCTTTATGGAGTGAAAATTATGATAATTCCATATTAAAAATTATATGGAAATAGAAATCTCATATCTAAGTATTTTTTCTCCCATAAAAGGAGAATAGAAGGAAGAGGAGGATGACTCTATTGTTCTTTAAATATTCTTGCACATAAAAGAAAGGTGGAACCCAACGCTATCTTTAAGACCAGTATTCCAAGGAGTGGAAGAGGATAGTTATGCAAAAAGGATATTTTTGTGAAGATAGAAAGGTATTCAAGTTGATAAAATTGGAAAGGAGTTCTAGATTTATTTTAGAAGCGAAAGAGGATGCTTTTTATAGAATAATTCACAATATATATTTTTAAAGGATCAGTAATGAGGATTAACAAAGCATCTACCTAGAACAATTATTATTTGCGGCGGCCTGGGTCTAGTAGTATGAAACTCAATTATTATTTTATTAAGTGGTGGGAAATATGAGATATTTTTTATGGAATATGCATGGAAAAATGGTTATTATAGTTCGATGAATGATGCATTCATATTAAATAATATAATACATTAAGATGATTCAAGAATGAGGATTGTGTGGAGAAATGTGATTATCTTGATAAGCTTGTTAAGGAATTTCATATATTTTTGTTGAACTATTTCCCGAATAATTTGCATAGTGCATCATTTTTATAAAACGAGGGGTTAGGGAACAACTGGAAAATGGTGTATTTGTGAAGGGCTATTTGCAACAAGTATCCATCACAAAATTCTCTTCATCGAAAAATGCGTCACAAAAGGTAGCTTTTATGATGGATCGCATAAAAAACTATCTTTTGCGACATGAGGGCGTCTCATCGCAAATAGTTTTTTTGGGTTTATTTAATGAACTATTTGTGACCGTCCATGAGACTCGTTGTAAATTAAGTATTTGTGACGCGCCACAGGACACATCACAAATAAGTAATTGTGATGGGTTATAGTCCAATCACAAATAGGTTTAAAAATAAAAAATATAAAAACATCAATGTAATTTAAAAAAATTATTATATGAAAATTTAAACATCTAAAATAATAAAAATATTATGAAAAATATTTTCATTCAAATTTTAACATAATAAATGTATGCATAATGTATCAATCACTATGGAGGTGGAGGGTATTCTCAAGGGAGGGGAGGGTTATCTGGAAGAGTGGGGGGAGGGGACTTCATCCCTACACCCTGAGCCAACTCACATATACTCTGTCATTTAATAATGTTGTTGCTCCTTCCATCATCACATCTCATCCTCCTACTGATGTTGTTGTTGATAGAGATCTTTTTGTTCCCTACGCATTGTGTTTATAAGTACAATCTAAGCTCGCAACTTCTCCTCATACTGTGCAATTGATGATGTTGACTTTACACAAGCTCTCCTTGAGTTGGACGACATCCACGTAGCAGTACCATAAAAACTTTTACGCGTCAATCAAGAACTGATACCAAGAACACGTTACGGTCTTCTGAAGAAAAATATTGATGTACCTAGTAAAAAAATCAATGAATCAACATAACAATAATGATTTAATCTTTTATCGTATGAAATATTGGTTTTGTGTCATGACATCAACAACACTATGTTTTTTGAAATAAATAAACACTACAATCTGAGTGGAAGCTGGAAATACATCAACACTTTAATAGGAAACACTCCAGACATCTCTTGTTGAGCCTCTTTGTACCTCGATTGACCACACGTTGGACAACTAAATAACAACTCATTTTCACCATAATTTAGGATGCAATCATTTTTTCTAACATCTCGGATTTTTTGTGTATTATTTTAAAATATTATATGAATTATTTTCAAGAATAGGTGTTGAGACGACATGCGATTCCGAGCCCTGATGTACCCGAAATAAATGTTTTGAAATATATTAAATATATTCAATAGAACATGCATTCCTTTTTCTATAAAAGGTGGAATAACTCCTAGACAGGTGTTTAGATTGGAAATCAGAGGGCACCGTTGAGTTTTGAATGGCGGTTTTATGCTAGGCGCAACTTAACCTTAGTCGGAGCGGGTCGTTTCTGAAAAAGTTTCCATAGACGCGAAACTAATAAAACAAATTAACATAAGAATTTATTTTATTTTTTTCAGCACGGTGACATGCTTAGGAACACCCCAAGCTTCCACGATACATTTCTCTTTGAACAATGCAGTAGATTGCGTTGTACGCAACTTGGAGTTTTAACACACAACGACCAATCAAACTAGCTGTTATGAATAGTAATACCCACTTTTTTAAATTTTATAAATTTTATCTTTCAAAATGGAATTCATTTTTGAATTCGGAATATCAAAATTATCTTAGGGTGAATTTTTGGTATTTTTTTGAAAATTTCAATTTTTGATGAATAGTGAAAAAAACTGAGTTATTGTTTAAATCTGACTTTTTATTTAAATAATTATTTATTTTATTTAAATTTATTTTAGGTCAAAATAGATACATAATACCTATATAAGTTAAATGTAATTCATTGGAGTCATTTTACAATAAGTTTAGATATATAAAATATTTATTGAACTTTTTACCGTCTTTTACCCACCTCCTAGGAGCATTTGCAAATTTGCGTAAAACTTAATTTTACCGCTTCTGTGAGTTGAATTTCAAAAATCCGAGAGACACGGTTAATATTAGTAAGTGAAATGTGGTTCAATAATATGAAAATAATTTTTGGGGAATAATAACTTTTGACTTTTATTTATCACGGTTAAAAGTAAATAGGGTAATTAAGGGTAAAAATGATATCATAATTACCCTGACACATGTCCTAATTCTATTGGATAAGTATAATTCGACCAAAAACAACCTTAGAAATAAAATATTATCCTCTTTGGTCCACTTGGATTGGATTATGACGTTTATTATTATTTTATTTAAAGAAGAGTTAAAAGAGAAAAATTCAAAGTTTAATAACTAAACCATTTTTAATATAAAGATATAGATAAGATAAATTGGACTATAAATATTCATTATAAAGATAAAAAAAATTCATATATAATGGTATTTAATTTATAATTTTTATACATTAAATAATTTATTTATTTATGACACAATGATGATGAGGTAATTACCTTATTAATGAAATATTAAAATAATTGATATTATAAATATCCAAATAAATGTAAATTGAGACTTCTGATGAATTCCAATAATTTTCTAGGTTAATATGACATGTTATGGTTGGTTAAATAAATTTTATTCTAAGTGATAAAGTTTTTATGGCTTTCAAAAAATCAAATACTAAATAGTGTCAAAATTGACATAATTGAGTTTTTAAAACAAATATTATATTATTAATTGATATAATATTACTAAAAATATAATGTTCGTCCAAAGGACTTAGATAAGGTTATATATATTAATAATGAACCACATGGGGTTTTCTTGGTTTGTTATAGTAAGTTTATTAACCATATAATATAAAAATACAAAGAGACATGATAAATGTCAAACTATTTAACTAAAAGTAAAATATAAAAGATAAGGTTAATATGATGACCTAAACCTATCTAAAACCTATCGGTTCAGAGGTTTTCGACCCATACCCACCTTATCCTTTAAATAATTCATTTTTTATCCATTATAAACCAAAAATTATTTTTATTATAAAATAATATTTCAAGCTTTTCTTAAAGTGACCCTCACCTCTCTTATAAAAGGGCAATTTCACTTCTCTTAATTTAAAACCTCCAAAGCCATTTGGCTCGGCCAAACCCTAGCCAAATATCCTCCCAAATTTCCTCCCTTCATCCTAGATGCCTTTATTTGGTCAAAAAACCAACCTAAGGAGCCCTTTTGATCAAATCAAAAGGAAGAACCCGAAGAAGAGGTAAATATTTCATCACCTCTTTCAAGTTCTTTTCTTCTTCCACTTCCTATTTCTTTATTGTTTCCATTATAAAATAATAAATCCAGTATATTATATATATTTTGATGTTATTATAAAAATAGTACAACCATATTCATTATTCTATCTATCCTATGAATGGAAAAGTCACCATACGTGCGTGCGTACGACTTACCGTCTCCATGTCGTGGTGTAGTTTGTTATTCAAACACTTCATTATTTGGATGGGTATAATAATGAGTATAACTGATTTAAATAATAAATATAACATTTTAATTATTTTTTATATATGATATACTATCCAATTACATACGATTTCACCATCAATATAATGATATTGTCGCTCGTGCGTACGTATGGATTACCGTCTCTATGAACGCGATGTGATTCATTCCCCATCGCAATCATTAAAGAATAATTTTCATTTTATGATTAAAAATAATTTTTATGAACATAATATCATTCTTTATATGAATCAAATACATATTATCCATAACAAACATGGATTACGTAACCGAGCATATAAAGGAAAATGAATCAGTTAACACCCGAAACGATGATACTACTAAAATATTATTAACAAGGCAATATTATACGATCATATATGATATCATATTTATGTATATAGTTATTTTAAAATTTAATAACAATTTTTTAACTATTATACATGAGGTTAGCATACCATTGACTAAGGAAAAGTAAATGGTAAGGGTTAATTTCACAATCTCTTTATTATCCGAGGTTGTTTTTATGTAAGTATCTATCGGGGCCTCTTTATCATCCACATCCGTATTTTATTAAAAATGTATTTCAAAACATTTTTACTATTTACTAGAAAATGGGTTAAAGTCATTTATACCTTTATTTGACCTTATATGTTTTGAAATGAATATTTTCTTCGTTTTCCAAACAAGGTACTTTATGACCTTTTCGACAAAATTAAGGTAAGAATGTCTTTTTTTAACTTATACAGTGAGTGCAGTTATTTTCCACCGTTATAACATCATTGAAGCTTCCCATACAAGATTATAAGAATATTTTCAAAATAAATGTTTTCTTTTATAATTATACGACTTTTAAATTATTTCAAAATAGAAAGAGATATTTCTCTCAAAAAGTTTTGATTTCATCTATGTCAACATACTTTGATGGATTTTAAACTTGTTTGAAGTTGATCTATCATGATACAAATCTTTCATATTGTATTGAAGGTTTTGTGATATATTTGACTATGGATGTGTTATTTCTATACCATTCATGGATTATGGATAAAGTATTGGCATCTCGTATTCTAGTTTTAATACGAATGTTTATGTTATGTTTAAACCTTTTCATATGAGGAATGCATTGGACTTAGTAAGTGAAGGGTGGAGCCCACTATAGCTCCTCGATGCATCAGTAGGTCTCACGAGACAAACTAGTGTCTTGGCACAAGACCTTGAAAAAATATTATTTGTAGTCTTGGTACAAGGCCTTGACTATGTGGTTATGAAGTTTGGCATTATGCATTCCATCATTATGAAAGTGACTATTGATATTGCATGTGATTATTCGACTAGTATAACAAGTGAGGTTAGTTCTTTACTTTTATTTTTGGTGGATTTCTCCCTTTGTTCATCGGATTTTCATTTTGGGCACTTACTTTTGACCTACGGTTTGACGAATACTAAGTATTAGATCATTGTGTGACCTTTCTTCAATGCAATAGATCGATACCGCAGGTGCGGTTCATGATCAGTGATGTGATCAAGGTGCGATGATGAAATGATAGCAGATTTGTGGTACCTGTTCAACCTAGTTTTGATGCACAACAACGTATGGATCGATGGTGGAGATTTCTAAGAAGATTCGAACCTAAAATCTATAAATATAGAAACTAGAGGCTTGGATGAACCCTAATTTGCAGGTTCCATCTAGATCAGAGGTTCTGGTGGTGCACAGATCGACGTGGTAGAAATCCCCGAAGGATCTGGAAAATCCCAAGCAACACAACATGTATTTCGGGATTACACACCATGTGGGACCCCCTTGGATGTAGTGCTAGGCTTCCGAACAAAGTTAAGGATCACACAATGTGTGTCCCCTATCACACAAGGTGTGACCCTCCTCGATTGACTCGGCGTGTACTTCAGAAGTACACAGACACAAGTTAGAGTACAAGGGAACTGACACGCCGTGTACTCCAACACAAACACAGCCAGGCTACACGAACAGGGTATCGTGTGTCTCTACACATTTTGTATTATCTTCTACAAGCTGTGTATTTGAAGACTACATGTCATGTGAGGCTCTTCTACACAGGCAGGACTTAGGATAGCTTGGCACACCATGTACCCCTCGGTACATGCTGTGTACTCCCTTAAAAGGGTGATTGGAGATCTTTTTTTCTTAGTTTGGACCATTATAGGTTGAGTGCATTCCTTTGGTCCTTTCCCAAAGGGTACAACATAGCATTACATCCACATCACTAGATTTTGATACCCTCTAGAGGCCAAGTCACAAATAGAGTTGTGTTGTCCCTATATGAGACTGCAGTAAGATCCTCTATCAACCCTAGTTGGAGTTTATGGAATCAGCATAAATTCTCTAAGAAGGGCATTGATCCTCCATCTAGTAGGCCGTATTAGTAGGGTTTGTGGAATCATTAGCATATGATCCCCTACGTAGAGGTTCGATCCGGATTGGGTTCATGGTGTCTCCAAGTGGTTCTGTGCGTGACACCCTATCTATGTATCAAAGTCTTCTTAGAGCAGTACGTTCTCTTTGGGTGGGGTTAAATGAGCTAGACCTATTTGTTGAGTGTCTCTGATGATAGCAAGGCTCGTGGAGAGAGTTCTCCTAGAACGAGTGTTGCTTCGAGCATAATTTGGTGGCTGACAGTTGGTTATGACTGCCTGATGGCGTGGTGTCTCTCCTGAGTAAATCTGGGGTTTGTTTCTATTCTACATTGATTGTTAAATATTGCATTGATCTTACCATAATTGGTGCTTTGTGTTTAGTGTTTTAGGGATTTCTTACTGAGTATTATTATACTCACCCCTACCCGAACTTTGCCTGCATGTGTTGTGTCTTGTGCAGATGACGACCCTTTTGATGGTGTCCTGGGAGGACAGGGAGTGGGTGGAGGATAGATAAAGATTTATAGACCGAGGTGTTTACGAGGAGTATACTATTGACTTAGTCCTCACCATTAAAGTATGTTAGACTCTTTGTAGTTTTGGGTGGGATGGTATTTGGCCCCTTTTCTATTTTCAATACTTTAATTTTGTACTCTGTTGTGGGATATTAGATGTGTGCATTCACTTTTTCAATTGTTTTACATTTCAGTATTTTGGTCATGAAGATGAGTGCATGTGAATAGCTACATTAGGCTAATGCTTCCTATTTGTGGAACATGTTTACCCGACACCAGTCGCCAGCCCTTGGCGTATTAGAGGTAGGCTTGGGGTAGTCACGATTTAGGTCCTTCTGGGACATGTTGTGACAGAGTGGTATCTGAGGGGTTGGTTCTACTTTAGGACCGAGGGTCAGTGAGTTTTATTTGGTGCAATAGTGCTAAGTGTTTTGAGTTCGGCTTTCAGGACAGGGACTCCAGTGTTGTTGCGACGACTGATGTATCCATACAATGGCACATGAATCATGTGACACCCTAAGAATTTAAAATATTTTCATTTTAGAATAAATATAATATTTTTTTTGGCATTATTTATAAACAAAGTTAAATTTACGTTACACATGACATTGAATTAGCTTGTGTTACACACAAGAACGAGTTTTACACCTGTTTATTACCGAACCTAATTTAAAACCAAATTTTGACACTTAATAATTTTATTTTTAAAAATAAACATCATTATTGAATTAATAATGTAAAACGTATCTTATGGTGATTTTGTTTGCATTTTTATGAGAAACTTCATTTTTTGATGAATAGTGAAAATTACTGCAATTTAGTTAAAAACAGCCTTTTAATTTAAATAATTATTAATACTAAATTATATTTTAGATTTGTTATAGAGTTTCATTATATAAATTATACATTTATATATACAATTAAGTTCATTATAATCAATTTCACTTTGAAATTGAATACAAAAACTTAACTAACTTTTAAGCGTTTTTTTTCTACTTTAAAAACCCGTTATTTCACCCTATCTGTAGGATTAGCGTTAATCTTAATTTTCCCACTTGCGTGATTTGAATTTTTAAAATATGACATACACATATGTAATTAGTATGATATTTTTGGTCTAGTAAGATCAACTTAATTTTTGACAAAAAAGATTAGTGAAAGTGATTAAAATTAACTATGGTGATTAAGGTAAAATTAAGCATAATAAGGGACTAAACCATAATATTAAGGACCAAAATGACCTAGAAACTTGAACAAAATCTATTGGAAGCCAATAATTTTACCATATTCGCACTTAATTTTAAATTTATGGCTTATTGGGATATTATTAAATGGAAGTGCGCTATATAAAAGGTTAAGTAAGGAAAAAGACAAAAAAGGAACTTTCCTTACCTTTAACATTCATAAAACATTGAGATATGTAAAAAAACATCATATTTTTTGATATACATATCCATTTTTAACATATATGGGTTATTTTTATCATAATAATTTATCAATAGTTTTTAGATATGGTTCAGTTACTTAAAATGCTTAAAAAATGTCAATGTAGTGATTATTTAGTTAATAATTAACTAAAATAAATGATACTACAAATATTAAAAGTGAAGTTAATTGATTGAATTATTGTATTTTTTTGTAGATGAATATATCATTTTACACACCTATAAACCTAATATATTTGAATACAAATATTAGATTAATATTTTTGAAATTAACATTTAATAAATAATGTCAAAATAGACATTATTGTTATTTTACAATAAAAGAAATTTTATTAATTGATTTAAAATTAATAAAAATATTATATTCTTTCAAGTGATTTTTAAGTGTTAATAAATATTAAATATGGTATATTAGTGGACCAATTATTCTTTTATAATTAATATATTGACCCATATATTGTAAAAATGTTGTTAACACGGTCTGGATTTAAGAAACATTTTAGCACGTTACATGTGCTTGTTTTAAAATTAATTTCCAAAACGCATTGGAATTTTATTTTATAAATTAGTTATAATATTGATAATTTAGTGATTATATATAGTCTAATAAATCTAACATTATTTTAGTATTAATGGTAAAATTAATTAGATTAGAAAACTAGATTCTTTAATAAAAAAACCAAAATGATAAATTTGGAGAATCTTAGAAGTTAAGGAACCAAATTATTAAAATGCACATATTTTTGTGTGGTGGAGATTTGAATCGACTATTATTCCAATTTAATCCATTATTTTTTAATTTTAGATTCACTTTAGGTAAGTTAGACCACCCATTAATGAATACCTTTTGTTATTTACAAGAATGTCACTCCCCCTCCACTATAAAAAAGAAAGCACTCTACCCCTTCCTCACACCTCTAAATCCACAGTTTCTCATCCAAAAACATTCTAAATAGTCTCAAAAAATCCCTCCCCTAGACCTATAATCCTCCCCTTGGTCAAAAATCAACCCAAGGAAGCTTTTGGTATAAACCAAAAAAAGTTACCCGATTAAGAGGTAACACCTTCTCTCAAACTTTTTAGTTTCATTCACATTCTCCACATCCTATACTCTTCTTATTATATGATTACATAACTAAAACAGTATCAAAAATATACTAGAATTTTTTTATGCTAATGGTTCGACCCACACTAACACACACATCCATCTAATGGGTAACGAACAAACTGTTATTGTGTATGGCGAACTACTGCCTCACGAAACGATGATTATTCAATTCTCCTTTATCATCTATCATGGTGGCCATTATGATAGAAAATATATTTATATATGATATAAATTATATTTATAATGTCTCTAGGGTTCTTTAATTTTTATTTAGAACATACGTTTATACTTTCCAAGTTGTGTAAATATGATAATTTCGTTTGAGGAATTGTGGACTACCGCTCCCTCAAATCCATATGACTCATTCATGCCATACATAGAACATATAAAGGATAGTTTTAATAAAATTATATAACGTATTTAAAATATATATGATACTATAATTATAATATACATATGTTTCATTTATTTTTTATTCTTTTCATACAATAAAGAAATGAAAGTAGCGTTTATGCGTACGTACGACCTACCATCTCCATGAATGGTGCACTTCATTTATAATCTCCAAATATTATGGACTATTATAAATATATATATAATGAATATATAAGATAATTTAGTCATGGTTTAAATTTTATATATGATAAAATCATGATCTAATAAATAGGATAAACAAGTTACAAGTCTAAACATACTTAGGAAAACTAGGCAATTAACACTCAAAATAGTTAAAATAATTAAAGAGTGTTAACAAAAGCGTAATAAAATATTGTAAGAAGTTAATATATGATATTATAAACATTATTATAGTTTTGGTATAATTTAGTAACATATTTTAAACCACTATACAGGAGGATAAAAACCACACAACAAAATGAAGGTTAAGGTAAGAGATTCTTGTCTCATTTTCATTATGTGAGACATACTTAATTGTTGCGCACCTAATTTCTTGTATGTGGTGTACATAATACCAATTTGAAATATAATATCATCAATTATATTATCTTCATGGTATTTAAATGTTTTATTTTTGATTTATTACCTTTGGTTTTTCCAATTCATTTGTTACTTCATTAGTAAGGGATTTTCACCTCACTTTTTAAATATGTGGGATTAATGTCATATTCACTACTTACTTATTTTGTGTGATATAAAAACTACCCATTTAGATATATTATATAATGATTTACCTTTATTTCATGATATTAAAATTTTCAATTGATTTTACTCTGTCATGGAACCCTTAACTCAAAATCTACTCAAGTAGTAAGGGAATTTCGTCTCAATTTACATTCCATTAAGACTTATTTGTTATTATGCACCGATTTACTTTTATTTGGTGTATATACTTCCTTTTTTATGTTATATAATGAATACTATTATTATAATGATATTCTAAGTTTCATGTCATATCTTTTTTGAGATTATGATTCAAATGTTTCAAAGTGGTATGAGACACATTTGAATGTTTAAAGATTATTATCCTCAAGAATTTTCTTAATTGTTATCTTTTCAATATCACTTCCTTTTGTGATTTTTAACATTATATTGAAACAATAAATTTATTTTAAAATTTTTTAATTGTAAATTTACTTAAATATCCATATCATTTTTCTTGGATATGATTATTTACTAAACCATATACCATTTTTTATACGGTGTTCACTTTAAAAATATTAGATTCTTGGAATGAAGTCTTGAAAGTATTAGATTCTAGGAATTAAGCCTTGAAAGTATTATATTCTTGGAATGAATCCTTGACAATATTATATTCATGGTACAAAGACTTGACAATATTAGATTCTTTCCATGAATCCTTGAAAGTATTAGATTCTTGGCATGAGGCCTTTATAGTATTAGATTCATGGAACAAAGCCTTGACAATATTAGATTCTTGGTATAAAGCCTTGAAAGTATTAGATTATTGTAATGAAGCCTTGATAATATTAGAATCATGGCATGAAGCCTTGATAGTATTAGATTCTTTTCATTAATCCTTGAAAGTATTAGATTCTTGGCATGAAGCCTTGAAAGTATTAGATCTTTTGAATGAAGCCTCAATGGTATATTATAGATATTAGTAATTAATAATTTCCCTCATTTAGATTCAATTACTATTAATACATGAGATTTTTCATTTAGATATCTATGGATACATTTCATTATCAATTTATTGATTTATATGGCATGGATTTTAGTTTCTAACCTTTCCATATTGATATCGCCTTATTTAGTTATTTGAATGGAATGTTATTTACTTTTCCATGTTAATTTATTAATATTTATTAATTATTGCTTCTGATTTACTTATCCTTACTGAGCATTTGAGCTCACCCTTATTATGATTCCTTTCCCCAGGTTATGAAGAAGAGATCTTTGAATAAGCATTCAAGGATGCCGTTTATTTCATTTTATTATGTCTCATGTTTGTATTTCCTATTTTAAAATGTATTATGGGTATCATGTATGTAATATGGATTTCCAAGACTACTAAACTGAATGGTACTTTGGGATCTAATTCCTTATAATCATGCCAATGTAATGTAATTAATAATGTACTGGCTCCATGCTTCTGGGGTCAGGGTGTTACACATCATATAGTAATGGTCGTGTTTTCCATATCCTTCATGAGATAGATCTCTAGATATACTCTGTAACACCATGACCCCAATTACCTAGATTCGGTGCATTATTTTAATACATTGGAATGATTACAAGGAATCAAGTCCTGAAGGATCGATAAGTTTAGCAGTCTTGGAAAATAGATTACATACATGAATGTTACATTACACTATAAAATGAAAAACAACAACAACATTGTTTCCATTGACCACATTCATATCCCTTAGACTATCCTATAAGGTCAGTCATAATATACTTCTTCGCATCTTGGGAAAAATAAAACATAGAAATGGGTGAGCTTAGATGCTCAGTAAGGATAACAATATAGCATAAACTTTCAAAAATAAGCATAAACATTTAAGGAAATGTATAAAACTAAAACAAAATACTTTTAAACTTAAACTTCAACATAATATGGAAAAGATAATAATTCCATTTACTTATTCACATAGATATTATACTAGTCAAATAACCACATGTAATATCAATAGCTAATTTCATAATGATGGAATGCATAATGTCAGACGTCATTACCACATAGTCAAGGCCTTGTGCCAAGACTAAAAATAAGATTTTGTCAAAGCCTTGTGCCAAGACACTAGTTTGACTCATGAGACCTACCGATGCATCGAGGATCTATAGCGGACTCCACTCATCACTTACTAAGTCCAATTCATTCCTCATATGAAAAGGTTTAAACATAACATAAACATTCGTATTAAAACTAGTATATGAAATGTAGATACTTTATCCATAAAACATGAATGGTATAAAAATAACACATCCACAGTAAAAAATATCACAAAACCTTCAATACAATATGGAATATTTGTATCATAATAAATCAACCTTGATCAAGAATAATATCTCGTAAAGGATGTTGACATAGTTGAAAATGATCAGTAAAAAACTTTGAGAGAAATATCCCTTTTTTCATGAAATAATTTAAAAGTCACATAATTTATAAAGGAAGTAATTTAAAGTATAGTTTTTAATCAAATTTTCCCATACCAATTTGAATATTTTGAAATTAATTAACATTTTAAAACATTCATGTCTATATAAATAAATCCTTAAAACTATTTTGAAAACATGGACATTAATGAGAAAGGTTTAGAATAATAAATTTTTAAAACATTTAAAATGATGTTTTAGTAAAAAAATTCCCTTAAAAATAATCCCTTTGAAAACCCTTTTATGAAACATGGTCATGTATAATAAATATATCCCAATAGATACTTACATAAAAACAATCTCGGATAATAAAGAGATTGTAAATTAACCCTTACCTTGAACTTTCCTTTGGTCGAGGGTACGTTTAACCTCCTGTATAATGACCATAATATGTTATTAAATTATACCAGAGACATTTTAATATTTATTATATCATAAATTATTCATTTATGACTTTATACTACCCATTTAATAATTATTTCCAACTTAAATTAACATTTTGGGTAATAATCGCTTTCTTTATCATACATGTTTTAACTTGTTATTCTTGATCATATCATTTAGATCATGATTTAAATACTTCCAGAATATAAACCTTGATTTATATATCATATATATTTAGAATATAAATATTTATGATAGATAGATATATGAAATGGAAGGCACCGTTTATGGAGACGGTAGGTCGTACGTACGCATAAACGCTATTTCCGTTTTCATATTGTATTGAACAGAAGTAAGTGAATAATATATATGTAAGTACACACACACACACCTAAAATAGCATTATTATTTCATATATTACATAATTAGTAATAATATATATTTTTATAATCATCATTGAATGGTGAACGTGGGAATGAATCTCATCACGTCGTGGAGACGGTAATCCGTACGTACGCACGAGCGACAATATCATTATATTGATGGGGAAATCGTATGTAATTGGATGGTATATCATATATAAATAATAATTAACATATTATATTTATTATTTAAATCAGTTATACTCATTATTATACCCATAAAAATAATGAAGTGTTTGAATAACAAACTACACCATGACATGGAGACGGTAAGTCGTACGTACACACGTATGGTGACTTTGTCATTTATAGGATGGGTAGAATAATGAATATGGTTGTACCATATTTATAATAACATCACGGTATGTAGGAGGTACTTTAGTTATTATTTTGGTATGAAAACAACAAATAAAGAGGAAGTAGAAAATGAAAATAACTTGAAAGTGGGTGGTGAAATTATTACATCTTCTTCGGGTGTTTCCTTTTGAGTAGATCAAAAGGACCCCTTAGGTTGGCCTTATGATCAAAGTAATGACTCTATGTTGATTTGAGGGAAGTTGTTATGATATTTGGGCAGGTTTTGGCTGATCCAAATGGATTTGGAGGTGTGATTTTGGGAGAAGGGAAAGTTTCCTTTTATAAGAGGGGTGAGGGTCACTTTATAAAAATATTAAAAGATTAATTTATTATACAATCGTATTCAGTTTATAATGGCTCAAAATGAATTTATTTAAAGAATTTGGAGGTTATGGGTGTAAATAATCTCAACTAATAGATTTTAGACAAGTTTAGGTTACCATTTTAACCTTATCTTTTAGATTTAACTCTTAGTTAAATAGTTTAACTTTTACCGTGTCTTCTTGTATTCTTACACTATATGGTTAATAAACTTACTCTAAACTTCAAAGAGAACCTCAAGTGGTTAATCAATGACATATATAATATTATTTAATACCTTTTTATGAACCTTAATTTTTTTGGAATATTATATCAACTGATAATAGAGTATTTTAAAAAAAATTAATTTATGTCAATTTTGACACTATTTGGTATTTTGTTTTTGTGAAATCCATAAAAACCTTATAACTTATAAAAAAATTATCTAATAAACCCTAACATTTAATATTAACCTATAAAATTAGTTTAATTCATTAGAAGTATCAATTTACATTTATTTGGATATTTATAATATCAATTATTTTAATATTTGATTAATAAGGTAATTACTGCATCATCATTGTGTCATAAATAAATTTAATTATTTAATCTCTAAAAATTATAAATAAAATACCATTATGTAAGAAATATTTTTATATTTCTAATTAATATTTATAGTCGAATTTATCTTATGTATAACCTTATATTAAAAATGGTTTAGTTAATAAACTTTGAATTTAACACTTTTAACTATTCTTTAAATAAAATATTAATAAATGTCCTAATCTAATCCAATTGGACCTAATTGATCATAATTTATTAATAAGGTTGTTTTTGGTCTAATTAAACTTATTCAATATAATTAGAACATGTGTTAGGGTAATTATAATATCATTTTTACCATTAATTACCCTATTTACTTTTAACTGTGGTAAATAAAAGTCAAAAGTTACTATTCACAAAAAATTATTTTCATCTTATGGAATCACATTTTACTTACTGATTTCAACCCTGTCTCTTTAATTTTTTAAATTCAACTCACAAAAGTGGTAAAATTATGTTTTAGGCAAATTTGCTAACATGCCTAGAAGGTGGGTAAAAGAGGTTAAAAAGTTCAATAAAATTTTATACATCTAATTTTATTATAAAATGACTCCAATGAATTACATTAAACTTATATAGGTATTATTTATCTATTTTTACTTAAAATAATTTTAAATAAAATAAATAATTATTTAATTAAAAAGTCGTTTTTAAATAATAACGCAATGTTTTTCACTATTCATCAGAAATTGAAAGTTTTCAAAAAAATACCAAAAATTCACCCTAATCTAATTCTGTCATTATGAATTCAAAAATTAATTCTATTTTACCAAATTCAAAACATATAAGTTGCATTTATTAATTTAAAATTAATTTCCGTTGTCAAAACCAAAAAACGTGTTTTTGAAAAGTAAAAACTATCAAAAGATTGACATGTGTTTATGTCAAATTTAAATGTGAAATCACTTATAATGACCTACATTGTATTAAATGATAAAAATATAATCTAATTACACTTCAAAACCATTTAAATGCATAATTTAACACTATAAATTATTTTGATTAAAAAAGTTGTTTTCAAATAAAACATAGTATTTTTCACTATTCATCAAAATATGAAAGTTGTCAGAAAAGTACCAAAAATTTATCAAAACTAAATTTTTATGTCCCTCTTATAAAGAAGAATTTTATTTAATTTAATTGAATATATAAAAGTTTCAAATATTGGTTTTAAAAAGGGTTCTCCATTAAAAGACGGTAAAATTGCATTTTTTGAAAAATACCTATTTTTATCTGAAAAAAATTAATTTGTTCTTATATTATGTCTAAGAAACACCTAATATGGATGTTAAAATTATACAGAGTAAGTAAGATTCAAAATTCAGTTAATACTATTCATAACCTCTTTTTGAACGGTTAGTTAGGTGAGTTGTGGTGCGCTCGAACTCGGTGTTGCGTGTAACCCAAGCTATTGAATTACTTTAATGAGATAATGTACTATGAAATCTTGGGGTGTTACATTCTCCCCTACTTTAATAAATTGCATCCTCCGAATTTGAAATTGTTCTTCGAAAATAAATGGTTAAAAATAGAAAAATACCTTTGTGGAAACCCACATCAGAAATTGGGTTAATAAAATTTAGTCTTAATAAGAGGTAAAGAGAAATGAAAAAGTCACCACCAAATTATGATCTCAATTAGGAGAAAATTGGTGGAAATTAGAGACACATAATTGGAGAAAAATCATAAATATTTATAGGGAGTGATTGAGGTCATCAATCACAAACAAGTGTAAAATTGAGGGCCTCAAAGCCATCAATCTAAGATGATGTAAAATATCATCGGTTCAACAAAACATATGGTATTAGGATAACACATTTTTGGTTTTAAGATCCCTTCCATAAATTTTAAGAATTAATTTATTCATAGAATAAGAGGAAATATATATATATATATATATATATATATATATATATATATATATACTTGACAAGTAGAGTTTCATCCATCAACTAATTCCTACCACAAACTCATTTTTCACTCCAAAAGATAATAGAATTTAAAAATATTCTGTTTATCTTAATCGCATAGGGTTCAAAAAAATGAATTTATAATTTATCCGTCAGACCATTTAAAAAACTACATTATACAAACCAGGACATCACGTAGGCAAGTAGTAGGTGATGCACCCTTGTCGCTCTTCGGTTGTGGGTTCAAGTCTCGTGGCCTTGCCAGACACGACGGGTTATCGCCCGACCTCTAGGTTACCCTTTTTATGACAATCCAAAAATAATATCAAGAAATGATTTAACCTTAACAATAATATCCAATGTCAAACTTAATCGATTCCAACCTTTAGACTTATCCAAAATACTTCTGTCCAAACTCATAGTCTAAAATTTATAAGGAAGGTAAACACAATGAAGATCCTTTTTGCCATGTAATAACATGTGAATACCCTCATCATGTATTCTTTTAAAACACTGTAACACCCTGAATTACCATAAAACCTTATTGAGTACATTCACACTCCCTTATTCCTTATAGAATACTAGATATACTCCTTCTATCCAAAAATGTTGTAAACTCCAACAATGATGGAATATACAAATCATTAATCGGTTTCAAGGTAGTCAAGAATATCCAATATAACTTATCCAAATCAATCATATATTATTAAAAAATTACTACCTCAGTATCAGAACTATAGTATGGTTTATCTTTCTCTCAACCATATATTTTCCAAAAAAAAATTAACCTGCTATTGAGTCACTTTTCTTGGTTTCACACAATATCAAGTCTTTAATAAAATAGTACTGCAGTACAATCCTTTTAAACTCTATAATTCTTATAACATGTACATAATTAACACAATACTCAAATGAAACAATAATTTAATAACAACATACTAAATATAATCATTCTTCTTTATCTTTGGTGGTATCATAACTTGATTATTATCCAATAGCAACATTTGGGGTATACTCTAATGATTTAGACATTGCTTCGCGTAGTGTCTCAACTCCTTGCAGATGAATCATTGTACATTTGAAACATTTTTCTTAACCTTACAATCACTTACTTGGTGTCCATTTTCTCCATAATTATAAAAAACTCTCATTCCCTTCAATCATTTACCAAGGTGATTCTTTCCACAGTTATCACATATGGGAAAATCTTTCTTTCCCCTCTTCCCATTATCCACCTTTCTCTCTTCCATCCTTTTCTTCTCTTGCTTCCCTTCAAGGCCATAGGACACAGATAATTCTTTACTTGCCTTATTAACACATGATACTATTTCTTCATATGATGAGAATACGTGGAATATTATTTCCCTTTTAAATGTTGTCTTAATACCATGAAATATATGATCCTTATTAATCTTTCGATCATGTGTATTGATGGAATTCTCATTCCTTCTACTAGGAACTATTTCTAAACAATGGAATACAATAGGTTAGTTTATGAATCACAATGCATAATTCCAAACTTGTAAAATACCTAACATAAATGGAAAAGAATATGCATATAATCTATAATCATAAAATGTTTTTTTGAGCTAGTATTTACTTCTAAATCATTCATAATGGATTGTAATGAAAATGTGAATTATCCTAAACATATCTCCTAGAAGTGTCATAACCAAGAGTGCAGCAAGTCCTGTTGTCATGTACCAGGATACCCCGAGTTAAGCCTGAAACTCCTTGTCGGAGTTTTCACTCCTAGGTACATCTGTGCTAGAGCAGCCTCGACCTGCTCGTATCTAGAGAGGGTTGTATTTCTTGGAAAATACACAAAATATCTACATTACCAAAATTCTAGGAAGTTATTCTATACTAATCCTCAAAGTCTATCTTAGGGTAATGTTCTCTAATCAGAATTTATATAAATCTATTTCCAAGGTTGTTTCTAAAATTCATCTGATACCAACTGTAACGCCCCGACCCCAGTTACCCAGAGTCGGTGCATTATTTTAATACATTGGCATGATTACAAGGAATCAAGTCCTGAAAGATGGATCTGTTTAGCAGTATTGGAAAATAGATTGCATACATGAACGTTGCATTACATTATAAAATGAAAAACAACAACAACATTGTCTCCATTGACCACATTTATATCCCTTATACTATCACTTCAGGTCAATCATAATATACTTCTTCTCATCTTGGGAAAAATAAAACATAGAAAGGGGTGAGCTCAGATGCTCAGTAAGGATAACAATATAGCAAAAACTTTCATAAATAAGAATAAACATTTAAGTAAATGTATAAAACTAAAACAAAATCCTTTTAAACTTAAACTTCAACATAATATGACAAAGATAAATCAAATAGTGTCATTTACTTATTTACATGGATATTTTACTAGTCGAATAATCACATGTAATATCAATAGCTAATTTTATAATTATGGAATGCATAATTCCAGACTTCATAACCACATATTCAAGGCCTTGTGCCAAGACTACAAATAAGATTTTGTCAAGGCCTTGTACCAAGACACTAGTTTGTCTCATGAGACCTACCGATGCATCAAGGAGTTATATCAGGCTCCACCTGTCACTTACTAAGTCCAATTCATTTCTCATATGAAAATTTTTAAACATGACATAAACATTCATATTAAAACTAGCATATGAAATGTCAATACTTTATCTAAAACTATGAATGGTATAAAAATAACACATCCACAGTAAAAAATATCACAAAACCTTTAATACAATATAGAAGATTTGTATCATAATAAATCAACTTCAATCAAGAATAATATCCTATAAAGGATGTTGACATAGTTGAAAATGATCACTAAAAAATCTTTGAGAGAAATATCCATTTCTTCATGAAATCATTTAAAAGTCACATAATTTATAAAGGAATTCATTTAAAAGATAGTCTTGAATCAAAGTGTCTCATACCACTTTGAAACTGTTGAAAGGAATTAACATTTTAAAACATTCGTGTCCATATAAATAAATCCTTAGAACCATTTTGAAAACATGGACATTAATGAGAAAGGTTTAGAAGAATAAATCTTTAAAACATTTAAAATGATGTTTTAGTAAAAAAGTCCCTTAAAAATAATCCCTTTGAAAACTATTTTATGAAACATGGACATGGATAATAAATATGTCACAGTAGATACTTACATAAAAATAACTTTAGATAATAAATATTTTGTGAAATTAACCCCTACCTTGCACTTTCCTTTGGTTGAGGGTACGTTTAAACTCCTATATAATGACCATAGTATGTTATTAAATTATACCAAAACCATATTCATATTTATTATATCATACATGATTCATTTATGACTCCTGATACTACTTGAAAAAGTAACCAAAAAGATAGGAAAACTTTGTATATTTCAAATCCCAAAGAAGGATTCAAAGAGTACAAAGGAAAATCCATAATACTCCCAAAGTGATACGCGGCTGAGCTACGTGGCCGAGCTACACGGCCGAGCTACATGCCAGACCTCCGCGCCAGAAGATGTTTTATGTCCCTATGCAGAGAACCTACACGGCGAAGCTATTTGAAGTACCTGCGCAGGAAACATCTCTTCAACCATGCCCATCCAAGCCTATAAATAGAGCCCTTGGGCTCCCCATTTCAGAACTGAAAAAAAAAAGTGAAAGACTCTCTGAAGCTCCCATTGCGTAGCTCCTTCACCTAGATCTCTCAAATTGTCTGAGGTAGTTCTCTAAACTAAAAAATAAGGGATAATTAAAGGGGATATGCATGTTTTGAAGTTCTTCATATTCTTCATTCCTCATCCATACCTACGTGGTATATCTGCGCGCCACACCTATGCAGTACACCTGCGTGTCGTACCTGCATGATAGGGAAATGCGGGGTACCTACGCGGCATACTTGCACGAGGTACCTATACGAACAGCTCAATTACCCTTCTTTAAAGCCATCCATGGTAGGGTATCTCCTTCCTTTGTTCCCTTATCCGAAATGGGCTAAGTTGAAACCTCCACCAAAACCTTCTGACTTCTCAAACCTTTGGGTAAGGCACATTAGCATGTCTCCAGTTTGGGTTTGTATTTATACAGTCAGAGGTCTCCCACATTTGTTTCACAATGGGGTTGTATTCATGGGATGTTTGTGGATTTGTATATCCATAGTCACATGGACTTTTCTCTCAGAAACAATGTTGGGAAGTTCCCGGTTTGGAGGATGGTTGGTTACCGGCCTCGCCCTTCTCAAAGAGGTGACCCGGGACCTCAAGTCTCTCATAGGGAAGGTATACTTTGAACTTGCCATTCTATGCAAGTATAAGAGAAGTCTCCCTCCTCTACTAGAACCAATTTTAGGACAACCATCCTGGTATAAGCCCCTCACCTTCACCCCTTCTTCCTTACATTAGACCCTTGTTCAATGTAAATAGAACAAAGGGAAGGTTCGTCACCTCGCCCTCTTCCATGGTTGACGCCCCATATTCTATCATCATGGAGGAAAAATTTGGAAGTTTGAAGTGTCATTGTTTAATATTTCATATCCTCTTGTTTCTCACACTGATCATGACTCACGTGGGCTTATAGACACATGATGGTTGTAACATATGCACAAATACTCGGAAAATGAACTATGAGAACTCTAATTCCTGTTCAAACCAGGATACGTAGGAAGATCTTTCAGGGCTAGAGCTCACTAGATATCCTCCTCAGGAATCCAACCCTAATTCCCCCAATTTGGGCATCCTCCTTAGGAAATAAGCCCCAAATTCAATCCTCAAATCATCAAGGCATCCTTTTTCAGGATGTACTCCCAAACTCATCTCTCTCAGAGGACTATACTCTCCTATGATATTTATCAAACTACGTTGGATTTGATTCCCATCAATATGGGATACGTAGGAAGCCTTCTTGAGGTTCAAACCCAATACTTAAAATCAACCCTATTCTATTTAGGACATATTCCCAATAGGGTCTGATCCTACTTGGAAACTCATATCCTTTCCAAGTTCCTTGGGTTGATTCAGCATAAGTCCCAAACTAAGTTTCAACTAAACACCTTCTGCTTAGAGGTCCTTATCACATGAACTTAAAAGGTATGATGTGTCCTACTAAGCAGCACTTAACTACGAGGGTTCTGATTCCTTTCACAAGGATACATAGGTAGCTCATTTTATGAGCACGATCCCAAGATTAAAACAAACCTTCGTCTCCCTGGATGATAATAAATTCTAGAGTGCCCCACTGAGTGGCTTAAAAAACTAGTATCATCATAATGATGATTAAAAGAATCTATAATCAGTACATTAGAGGATATCATTAATGGAAAACCTTGAATACATACAAATGTTTCCATTGATGAAGAACATTGAATGCATACTGATGATTCTAAATTTTACACATGTTAATAAGTGATTGTAAATTCTAAGGGATACTTATGATATACTTGGTGAATTAATAAGGATTCATGAAAATATATTAATTTTACAAAGATAAACCCAGAGTAGACAATAATTCCCCCCAAAGGGTGTGATGATTCTGACCTCCCATCCTATCGACCAATGCATGTTCTTAAGTATCGTAAAGTTAAAAAATTAATGAACGTCTGCCTTTGGAAAGTAGGTCCTCTTTGGATAAATAACTATTGTAAGTTTCTGGTTCCATGAATAAATCCAATGGAAACTACCTGGAAAAAATTATTCTTAAATCTAGAACACATGTTTCAAGGAACTACAAAACAAAAATGGTGAACCTGATGTGAAGGGGGTCGGAGTGACCAATTCTATCAGCAGTATCGTCTCCCAGTATTGAAGGAAGCTTGTCAACCATACTTGATGGAAAATAGCCAGCAAGCACATACACCTAACGATGTTCATCAAGCCTGACAACAGTCTCGTTTGGTAGCACTCGGAGAAGTCAGTCGGAAAGCTCCGACGACAAATTTGGGGCAGACCCAACTCTCTACCCCTATGTGTGAGTACTGTTAATATCCATTGGCAGGAAAAGGAGGATAGGATCAGGCACATACACCTACTCTAGATACGGAATGGATGTATATTCCCATTCCATCTGCTGAAGTCACCAAACACATCTTATCAATGATGAAAGGGCAGACGCAAATCCCAACCCATATTCTGGAAGCATGCCAGGATATTTTAACAACTACTTCAGCAGTATCAGGGGAATAGACACATAAATTTGTCCCCACATATGGGATGAAACATCATCATGCCATCCCAGAGTAGATACACACCTCTATTCTAGTCCAGGAGGGTCATGGGGAATACTCCCCCATATCATATGAAAAACAAGATCAGGAACATACACCCTTTCCAATTGGAGGTAACTGGTCTGTTTTGGTAACTAATCCAAGGTAGGCACATATATCTGCCCATGATAACCACTTTTCCCAACAAGTGGACCCAACTAAGTATAAGAGAACATCCAAGAAGAAATCTCACCAAATATCGATGGGAAATCAAGAGTCAATATGCGATTTAGCTCCTCTTAATGTTGGAGTTATTGAAGCCCTCAGACATTTATCTATTGCTGCTCAAGATCCTACCCTCTCATTACCAAATTTTGGGAGTGGTAGTTGTAATTTTGAAGTTTCTCACCATAAACATAATTATGAAGGCTTGCTTCGTGAAAATTCAGTCAATCCAGAGTGTATATCTTTGGATGAGAGCCACGAAAACCCTCTGTGTGGCCAGAAGACCAAGGAGAAAGAAGATTTATCCCTTGTTGTAATCCATCATGGTGATCCACCCCATGATGGAATTCCCTGTAAAAGTCCTCTCCGCAATAGTATTTCGCATTGTCAAAACAATTATATAATTGACAATGTAGCAATAAGAAAGCCCTCCTATCTTGAGGCACTTGCAAACACAAGTCTAGTCATGTCTAATGCCTTGTCATTGACGGGTGAAACACTTTCTCATTTAGAAGACATCTTAAGTGAACAGTCATTCTACGAACCACCCTTGGGTCATTTATCCTCTAATGCAGAGCATCCACTTTGGTCAGACCAAGTGGAGAAACCTCTAGTAGAAGATTATGAAGACTTGTTAAACATGAGGAAACAATTAGATAAAGGAGAAATATCAGTCATGTTCTCGCCTTCAGCAAATTCTCAGTTTGATATTCCATAATTGATGATAGAAGATTGCATTCATGACATTCATCTCAACTTATGGAAAACTCTTCATCATTTGAAAACTAAAGTATTACCATATGATGAATATCAAAATCATATAAAGGTAATAGAAGGGTTACAGCACCAAATTGACTTGGCATCTCTTTTAGTTTCCCATCATCCAAGGGTTGAAAAACAATAGATAACCCTTCAGCGCACATGTCTTAATGATCTGAAGAGGCTATGCTAATTAATTTCTGATTCCCCATCTAATGTTCAAATCAGAGGATGGGGTGCATATGAAGCATTTCATTTTAATGCACTCCAAAATCAGAAAAGTCTGCCAAAAGTGGTCTCATGCAATGTTATTGCCCATGGTCGGCCACAGTCAATAGGTTTTGTATATAATCAAATGTACGCTCAAGAACAGACCTCAAACAGTTCTCATCAGAATCAGGTCCAAAGAAAAGAAGATGTTGAATTACTTCTACATCAAGACTCTGATAATCTTGAGCAGGCGTCCCATTTAGAGGATATCAGGCGTCAGAGGATGCAAATGTCTGAAATAGAACAATGATCTTCTGAAACATGTGATTTAATTAATTGTCAGATGATGCACCCAGCTAATGTCCGAACCAAAATCCGAAAAATCAGAAGAGTAGTTGCACGAATTTTAGCTGTAGTAGTTCAAGAATCACCCCAGCTTTCCAGGATGGGGGCTCATTTAATGCAATCTTAAAATTCATTAAACAATGTTCAAAGATTTGAAGAAGAAGAACAGGATTAATCCTAGCCTGCAAGGATGGGGGATTTTTTACATCTACAATCCCCTCCTCAACAGAAGTCAGTTTTCTCCCGATTAGGAAAGAAGCCACAATGAAAGCATACAACTGAACTATCCAATGATTCCCTTCATGTTACTATTCGCCAAACAGTTCTAGGTAATTCTTCATATAGGATAACAAAGTTTCGTGAAAGACAAAAAGGGGGACGATCTACCAGAAACACTAACATAATGCCATTAATGCGTTATGAATCAGTGAATGTTATCAATACCATTACAGAAGATCCTCCAGAAAATAATTCTAGTTCAGGGGAATCAGAAGATGAAGTTCTTGTCCACAATACGGTACACACCGAGGCAAATGAAGAAGGTGTATGTACCTGAAATCAGAGGCTTATCTAGAATCTAGGTATACCTTTAAATAACCAACTCCCCCTATCTAAAAAGCATCGAACAAGGGGAGAGGAAAAAGTTAGATTGCATCTCACTTTTCCACTAGATAAGGTCAATATCTTTCACTTGAAGAGAGATTTTCACAGCAATCAGAGGAAATCAAGGAGTTGAAAAGACTTAATACAGAGTTTCTTCAAAACATCATTTCTGCTAGACATACTCCCCAGGAAGGTCCTCAACTTGAAAATCCTGTAGGAGCTCCTCAGCAAATAGGATTTATAGTAACTACAAATGCAGATAATGAATTCCCTCCATTGGGTACACAATCAAGATAGGATCATATACATCCTGATAGACCTATTTCCATGGGTTATCCATGACAGATATCAGCACCATCATCAGTGGTCTTACCAGTCATTGCACCAGCTCAAGTTCCAGTTGCAATACCTGCACAGAATCCAGCTCATCCGGATATTCCCCAAATAATTATGAATACAATTGATGCATTAAAAACTCGGTTGGAAGCTATGGAGGAACAACGTGCACCAATTCAGCTAGAAAAGGGAGCTTAACCTAAATGGATGGATGTAATTTGTCCCCCACCAAATTTGTGAATACCACATTCCCAATTTTTAATGGTTTGGGAGATCCGGAACAACACTTAACACATTTTTTTTCTCGTTGTGATCCTATGATGGGAACTTCTCAACAATAAGAAGCAGTTAATCTTAGGTGTTTTGTGCAGTCATTACAAAGAATAGATTTTGTTTGGTATACAAGTTTATAATCTCGATCAATTACCAGGTGGGAAGATCCCCGTCATAAATTCCTTCTTCAATTTAGCTCAACATTACCAAAGATGATAGTTTTTGATCTTACCAATTGTAAAAAAAGGGAAAATGAAAGAGTTTCAGATTTCATTTCTTGATGGAAGGGATTAACATATTCTTTAAGTTTAGCAATCCCTCAAGAAGAGTTTCTGCCAATCCGTGTGACAAATATGTGTGATGAATTACGCACACCATTGATCCCTGTGAAATACACAGGAGGGTTTCAAGACCTTACTTCAATCACTCAGCAGATAGAAGACTCTATTATAGAGACTAAGGATAAAACTTGTGTAATTCCATTAGTTCCAGGAAGGAGAATAGAAAAGGTAGAAGCTGCTACAATTACACTCAAACAAAAACCTGTACCTTCTACTACTTCAAGACCTTCATCATATCGAAGGGATACGCTTCCGGAGCATCATCAGTAATGACCACCTCATCAAGATTATCAAAGAGATCAAATGCACAAACAGCTTGAGAAATTAAAGAATAAAATATATTCTTTCAGGAATGAGCAAGTTCCTGGCTACTTCATCTTATCCTTAGAAAACAATTTGGTTCAGTTGCCAAGGCTGAAGAATCCAAATAAAGACAGAGATGAAGATCGTTCAAATTATTGTCCCTTTCATTAGATGTTGGGACACCCCATTCAGGAGTGATTTGTTTTCAAAGATCTTCTGCAAAAGATGGTAGACTCTGGATAAGTGAAATTGAAAAGTTCATCAGCTCAAGTAGCATGTGTTACTGCCACCAATCCAGAGGAAGAAGAAGAATGACAAGAGGTTAAAAGTAAAAATGTGCAAAAATATGATGATTGGATGATCAAGAAAATTATCAAACAGACTCATCATGTTATTTTATGAACATAGTTGAAACAACCAATTGTGTCTTCTACCACTTCTTCCATAGCAAGACCATCTTCATCAAAAGTTCATTCCTCAAAGAAACAAGGTGGTCATAAGGATAAAGAGCATTCCGAAGAAGACGAGCTCCCTTTAAGGCCAAAGTTATCCTTAAAACTGGCAGATTTTATGCCATATGTTTCAAAATCACGGGCACTACCTCACCAAATGGTACAACCAGAAATAACTTGTCTGGAAGAGTCCTCATCAGATGAAGAATTGATCTTTGGTTTCGTTAATGGTATCCATTTAACATATCCTTATGCCAATAGTGATTATAATTGTATTGAGATGGAATTATTTGTTCCTAATCAGGGAACTAGAGGAAGAGGCCAAGGTCGAGGATACAGGGGAAGATGTGAGAATTTTAGAAACCATCATTTTAACTCTACCCCTGCTCAAACGATATATGCGGAATAAACTCGTGGAAGAGCCCTTTTGTGAGCTCAACAAGAACAAAGAGTTTCTTCCATGAAAAACAATTCTAGTTCTGGCACAATTATCCTGGAGGAATGATTAAAAGCTCCACCATCTTCTTCTCAGCAGATGAATAGACTTAGTCAGTCTAATTTTCCAAAGTCAGTGGGAAATACCACTTCTGTTTCAACACAAAATACATCTACAATAGAAGCATCAACTTCCAAAGTACCTGAAAAACCACATCTCTGTGCTAGGAAACATAGACCTTTGGACCAAAAGTATGATTTCTTGAAAAAATTGGCCCAAGTACCAGCCATGTTATCAATTTTGGATGCTTTGAATCTTTCAAAAGATCTTCGAGAAGCACTCATTGAGGACTTGTTAAGTCCTCAAGAATTTGAAACTGAAGTTGTTGCTGCTGAAGTTTACCATATAGAGAATGATTCTTCAGAATGTCATGAAGTCATATATTTTATAGATGAAGATGAAGACCATGTGGTACATGGACACATCAAACCTTTGTATATGTCTGGAAAGGTCAATGACATGGATATCCAACGAGCCTTCATTGATAATGGCTCCGGGGTCAACCTCATTCCCATTCATACACTTCGTAGATTGGGCCTGACTGAATCTAACTTATCTCCTTCAACTTTAATGTTGCAAGGATATGACAAGAATGAACAAGAACCCCTAGACGAAATTACACTCAGAACTCAGTTTGGAGATCATGTGTCTAATTCAGATTTCATGGTTGTTCTTTAGGACACAACCTTCAATATTATTCTTGGAAGGCCTTGGTTGCATTAACATGCAGCCATACCTTCATTATAACTCCGATGTATGAAATATTATTTCAATGGTAAAATCAGAACATTGTATGGTGACAAGGCTCCGTTCAAAACATGTGAATCTCAATACATTGAGGCAGAGTTTTATCACACAAAAGGAATGAAGTCTATGACCAAGGAGAAAACTAGATTGAATGCTCTAAATGGACTGGAAAAGATTCCAGCAAATCCATTCATGCATTTGAGTATAGATTATGTGTTACCAATCAATCAAGTTAAAAGGTTAAAGCCAAATCCATGCACTCATCCAATAATTCCCATAATTTCAATTGCGGCAATTGAGCCTGATAACATGGGAGAAATTATTGATACACCAAGCAATGATGGAAGATTGAATGAAGATGTTTTCATTTCATCTACTGAACTACAACGAGCCTCTACTTATTCATTCAAAGTAGAATAAATTGTGTCAATGTTAGAGGGAGACAAATATGTTGATTCTCAATCCATCAATCCCTCTTTACAAAAAAAAAACCTTTCACCATCAGTAGGGTCAGATATGGTGGCTTCTTCTTCAATATGTTCAAATACAGATTCCTCCCCTAACTTTGGGAGTTTTTCCTTGTCATCTACCATGAAAATGGAAACAGAAGAGGTAACACATAATGAATAAGAAGAGTAAGATATCATGGATGATCCTCCATCATTTGAAGAAGGTGTTTCTACCACCATGGATGAACTCATAGAAATAAATCTGGGTACAAGAGAAGATCCATGCCTCACCTTAATTAGTGTGTCCATGACCTCTGTGGAGAAAGAGGTGTATACTTCCTTTCTAAAGAAAAATAGAGATATATTTTCTTGGAATTATACATAAATTTTAGGTCTTAATCCTGATGTAGCCACCCATCATTTGGGTTTTCCAGAAGAACATCGTGGGTTCAAGCAAGCAGTAAAGAGAATACACCCAACTCATGCCTCTAAAATTGAAGATGAAGTTGATAAGCTTATAAAGGCTAACTTTTTCAGGAAATTTCAGTATCCCAAATGGCTATCCAATATTGTCCTAGTGAAAAAGAAGAATGGGAAAATTAGAGTCTGCATTGATTTCAGAGATCTTAACCGGCATTGTCCTAAAGATGATTTTATAGTCCCGATTACAGAACTTCTAATTGATGAAAAGGCTAGCTATAAAGCTCTTTCCTTCATGGATAGATATTTTGGGTATAATAAAATTTGAATGACCCTAAAGGATGAAGAATATATAGCCATTAGATCTCTTTAAGGTGTGTTTTGCTATCAGGTAATTCCCTTTGGCTTAAAGAATGCAGGCGCGACATACCAACGTGCCATGCACCATATCTTCAAACCCTTCTTAGGGAAATTTGTTGAATGTTATGTGGATGATTTGGTAGTCAAATCCAAACAATGTTCCAATCAATTAGATGATTTGGAAACTATATTTTGTAAACTTCGACAACATAATTTTAAGATGAACCCCTTAAAATGTGCTTTCGGAGTAACCTCAGTAAAATTACTTGGCATCGTTGTATGTCATTGTGGTATCGAAGTTGATCCTGAGAAGAGAAAATCAATCCTTGGTATGTCACCTCCTTGAAATTTGAAATAATTGAGAGGACTTCAAGGACACTTGGCCTATATTCGGTGCTTTATCGCAAATTTGGCAGGAAAATATTTACCCTTCACTAGATTAATGAAGAAGGGAGTCACTTATCAATGGACTGAGGATTTCCAAGAATCATTTGATATACTCAAAATATATCTCTTTATTCCACCAGTATTGATGCCACCTGTTGAAGGAAGACCACTCATTCTCTACGTGAAAACTTTAGAGTGATCACTAGGTGTCTTCCTCGCCCAAAAGAATGATGCTGGAAATGAAAACAACCTTTATTATCTCAGTCACACTATGCTTGATGCGGAAACTTGGTATTCAAGTATTAAGAAGTGTTGCATGACATTAATCTTTGTTGTTCAGAAATTGAGACATTACCTACAACATCATGAGGTCCAATTGGTATCTCGTAATAACCCACTAAAATTTATCCTCAGTCTTCCTATGCTTACAGGACGTCTAGCACAGTGGGCGGTTATTTTACAATAGTTTGATATCTAGTTTGTGCCTCAAAAGGCAATAAAAGGCCAAGCTCTGGCTGATTTCCTTGCTGAACACCCATCTGTGGAAGACACATCGTTTAATACTGAACTTCCTGGTGAAGAGGTCTTCTCTATTCAAGATAATTCCCAAACATGGGAAATGTATTTTGATGGTGCTTCTAGAAGTCTAACAGGGAAGAGACTGAAAATCCTAAACTCAACAAGGTTGGATCAGGAATAGTCCTTATTTCCCCATAAAAGGTAGTATTGCCTTATTATTTTCTATTATCGAAAGGTGGTACCAACAATGAAGAAGAGTATCAAGCTCTCATTGTAGGTTTGGAATTATATCTTCAGGTGAAAATGAATCATTTAAGGGTAAAAGTTGATTCAGAATTGGTAATCAAACAAATCAATGGGGAATACTCTACAAGAAAATAAGAGCTAATCCCTTTGTGTGATTACGTCAGAGAGTTAATGGATGAATTTTCCTTAGAGTCGACATTTTCCTATGTACCACGATCACAAAATTCCTAAGCAGATGCACTGGATAATGTAGCTACAACCTTGGCAGATCCAAATCGAGATAAGACAGTTATCAGCATAACCCATCACCACGTGGTTTTACCTTTTGTTCAAACCATAAGGGAAAAAATTAATGAAATTAGCCCTATTTATGAACTGTATGGTCATACCACGAGATGGAGAACATCCATCATGGAATATCTTAAAAATGGGATACTTCCACCAAATAGGGTTGAGAAGAAGCAGATCCGGTGACGAGTGGCCAATTTTACTCTTTATGATAGTTCAAACCACCAAAAGATTCTTTACAAGACTTTTATGGAATTATTTTCAGATGTATTGATGGAGAAGAGACTGTAGCTATCATGAAAGAAGTACATTCAAGAGCTTGTGGTGCCTATCAATCCAGGAACAGACTCTCTGATTAGATTTGAATTCTTGGATACTTTTGGCCTTTAATGACACAGGATTGTACAGATTTCACTGAAAAATTTCATCTATGTCAAGTGCATTCCAACTTCATTCATCAACCCCCAGAGTTGCTACATATAGCTAAATACTTCTGACCATTTGTTGCATGGGGAATGGATGTAGTAGGGCCTTATCCTCCAGCCACGGCTAACCAGTTCAAGTATATTATCACTACTACTGATTTCTTCTCTAAGTGGGCTGAGGCAATACCTCTCAAGGAATTCAGATCCAAAAGCATCATTAATTTTGTCAAAACTAATATCATCACCAGATTTGGCATCCCTCATACTATTTTGATGGACAATGGCACCAATTTTTTCTGCTGAATTAAAAAAATTATATTAGGAATATAATATCAAATCCAACCATTCATCTTGCTATCATGCGGTGGCCAATGGATAGATAGAGGCTTTTAACAAAACCCTTTAAAATATACTCCAGAAGATGGTAAATAAAGATAAGAAATCATGGCCTGATAAACTTTTGAATGATTTATGGGATTATCGAACAACTACCCATACTGCTACCGAAGCAACTCCTTATTCATTGGTATATGGAACTGAAGTGGTTTTTCCAATTAAAGTACAATTTCCTTTACTTAGCGTTGCAATATGTGATCAGTTATCTATAGATGAAAGATCTTAGAAATGGTTTAATGAGTTGGAATGATTAGATGAGAAAATATTGCATACTTTGCATCATTTAGAAGTCTATCAGAATAGAATATCATGATCTTTTAATAAGAAAGTTCGCCTTTGTTCATTCCTCCAAGGAGAATTGGTATTGGTCCTTAGGACTCCAATGATACCAGGAAAGAAACCTCCAAAACTTGAACCAAAATGGGAGGGACCTTATTCCATACATAAGGTCTATTCAAATAGAGCCTATGCTTTAATCTCAATGGATATAGAGCGCATTACATCTCTAACCAATGCGAGATTTTTGAAGAAATACTTTGTGTAATTATACCCATTAGTCCTCACTATAAGAATTTAAACTACAGAGTACATAGTCCTCACTGTAATACTTTAAACAGCACAGTACATAGTCCTCACTGTAAGACTTTAAACTGCACAGTACATAGTCCTCACTATAAGACTTTAAACTGCACAGTGCATAGTCCTCACTGCAAGACTTTAAATTGCACAGTACAATGTCTTTGCTGTAAGACTTAAAACTACACAGTAACCAATGTCCTAGTTTCAAGACATTAAACTGCATAACAACCATAAGCTCCCATACTGCATGACGTTAAAGTACGTAGTATCTTCATCCTTGTTTCATGACGTTAAACTGCATGACATCATATGTACAACTAATGTTTTCTCTATTTAACGTTAGAATCTTCCATAAGCAAATGTAATTGATGTCATCACTACTTCTTAGTAGTACATGAGTCCCTCTATTTCCTATGTTGGAGTCAGATCTGCATAGAGACCAAGTTTCAAGAACTACGTATGGATTGATTCTCATTTTCAATGAGATATGTAGAGATGCCTAAATCTTTAATTCTGGGCCCATCCACAATCACAAAATTTTCTTATTTTCTTTTCTCCTCCTGTATATGAATTAGATCTATACAGAGTGTTTCCTTAAGATATATGATTTGGTCCTTATACCATTTCATGTCTTAAGATTTATCGTTCTCTCAAAACGTATCAAAAGCCCCCATTCCTCATGTAAGACATATAGTGACACTTAGGTTTTATCCCTTAATATAGTTACAATATGTATTTCCTATCATATCAGTTTATAGTCATACTTACCACATGATGTTACACTGAATGAAAATCTAATACCCTTATTCTTCATTTGCATCACCTTTTCATTATAAAAGAAACCCTTACTGCTCCTTGTTTCTCACACCGAGCATAGCTCACATGGGGTTAGGAATTGAGTAAATGGATTCTTTATATAAGGTGTTTTAATTTCTTATGGGGTTAATAATTTCTTTATTGCATGACTTGAAACTGTATAGTATAATGTCCTTACTGCAAGAATTAAAACTGCACATTACCATATTCATCCAAAGGAAACAAATGAATTATCCATTTTATATATGAGTTAGATCTATATAAAGGACATAAAATTAATGGTGAATATTGATTCAAATATTTCTCATATACATTGGGAATAACCCCCTTCCATATCTCACACTCTTAATCTTGAATTTTTCTTTCATATTTTTATAATCTTTCTTACGGTTTCTAGTGAAAAGGTTTCCAATATCTGAGAGCTTTTTTGTCTGACTATGCAGCACGTGCCCTTAGGCAGCCTTGCATAAGTTTCCTAAATAACAGACCTGTCAGTCAAAAGATTCCACTCTTTGGATATGCATCATATTCCCCAGTTGGCCCTGCATAATACAGCCCCCATCACGGGTTTTTCAAATAATCGTAACTTTGTTCTTGGTTATAGTATCTTTGTCCCCTTTAATCTTTGATGACAATATACAAGAATATGTATTTTAAAATCGTCATTCAAGTATACTTGTCCCATTATCTTTCTCACAGTCTGAAAGTATTCAAGACCATGGTTTACACATTTCCCTCATCATGTGTTCGATACACTATGAAATAATATTGAAATAACTTGGCCACATATTATATATTATTTCCATTTCTGGTCCTAGTTGTATGACCTAAAACTACAGACACCATATATTTTACATTTGGTTCAAACCTTTGTAAAAGTATCATTCCTCTGATTCTTTAGATATCTTGATTGGAAATACCCTTTCCATATTTAGGTACCTTTCTCCATAAACCAAACTATATGCTTTGGAAAATATGAATCTCTATAAACTTTCTTCGACTTTTAGCAATAGAATATAAAACTTCTGAGAGCTCTTTTTCCTGACTATGTAGCACGTGCATAACGAGTTTGTCACGTAATGGTAACTTTGACTTTTAGAAATATGCCCCAGTTGGCCTTGCATAATACAACCCCCATAATGAGTTTGTCAAGTAATGGTAACTTCGTTCTTAGAAAAGACTTCCTCTAATTATTCTATCCCTTTTCCCATACCATTCCTCGGTTTCAGAAATTCTCAAAATCACAGTTTACAATTTTACCTTTAATACCTGAATATGATAGTATATTTCCAAACAAATTATCAAGAAATTTAAAGATTTTCATACTTTTGGTCAGATCTAAAGACCTTAAATTAAAGCCACCCCATGTCCTCACTTCATGACTTAAAACTGCACAACATCAATGTCCTCACTGCATGACTTAAAACTGCACAATACCATGTCCTCACTGCCTGACTGTTGGTTTAAAATAACCCCTTTTCATTCTTAAAATTCATTTCCTTAAAAAAAACCACCTATTATGGTCTTAACTCACCCAAATATTATTTTTTCCTATCTATCAATAGCAAAACGTTAAATTCCTAAAGATCCCTTTTGCTTGACTATGCATCATGTGTCTATAGGCGATCTTGTATAAGTTGCTTACATAACAGGCCTATCAGTCAAAAGATTCCACTATTTGGATATGCAGTATATGCCCTAATTGGCCTTGCATAATATAAACCCCATAACGGGTTTGTCAAATAATGGTAACTTTGTTCCTAGAAAAGACACACATTATGTTGATACAGGCTTTAAATTTGGTATCCATAAAAAAACATGGCCCAAGATTCCCCTTGGAAATGTTTAAAGAATATTAAAGAAATTCTTAACCATAGTGTTTTGTTTGGGATTTAATTCAAAGTTTACGGTCAAAGCAATTTCGACCCTAAACATTAGCCCTTTATAGTCAAACATGCATGACTCTAAAATGCCAATAACAAAAGACTTTGTGCTCATTAAATTGAGAACCCATGAAGGGAACTCTAAACAAAAGTTAAGTCCCAGCTCACTAAACATACATTTTTGTATGTTTTAGGTAATATTGAGAAATAAAAGTCAAAAGACACAATGTATGTAGGGTTATCTATATAACCCTAGAAATAGTCAAATCATGCTTATTAGGTCCCTTGGCTTAATAGAAATTTTTTTGAGCACTTCATTCTAATTATAATAATGATTGTTTAACATAAAGAAATCATTATCATCATTTACTTTTCATATTTCTATCATGAAAATATAGAAATGAAGATTTATTATTTTTATTTTATTATTATGATTGAAAAAAAAATTTCTTTCATTCATGTGAAAATAGAGGGCCATCCACAAAATGGAGCCTCTCTATCATGTTTCAGAATAAACTCTCAACATGACTTTTCATTTCTTGGACCACTTCATAAGCTCTATCAGCTGCCTGTTGAAGTTGAGATAGTTGAGAAACTCTATCCTCCTTTTCCTAAAAAAGTGCTTCCTTAGCAGTTGAAATGGAAGTTATCCCCTCTAATTGGGTTTCTCCTAATGTTTGGTTCAATTTCTCAATCTTGTTATGAACAACATCTAGTTGTTGTTGAAGAGATAACAACTCCTTTATGGCTTCTTTGATTTGTTGGACAATCTTGAGTTATTTCTTTTTATGATTTGCCTCCGCCTCAACTACTGCAGCTTGAAAGCCCCCAATATTGATGAGTCGTTTATCCTCTTTAAAATCTCGTCGCATCTTATGATCCTGATCCCGTCGGTGAATAATCTCTTTCATGGCATCGTAGACTGGCTGATAATTAAATCCATCAAGTCCCAATACGTAGAATAATACTGAGAGTTTTGGAAAATTGGATGACAATTCATCTAAATTATTTTCAGAAATTACGCTCCAAATATGTCTCCATGTCTTCTTATGTTCCATGCCAAGAGAATATTACATCTCTAAGTCTAAATCTTAATCACTACCATGAGGTAAAATATACTCTAGAAACAGGTTGCTTAAAGAGCTGTTTTGTTCTGCTTCTCTTGGGGCAGTAAAAGTTCCACCTTCTCATCTAGGAGCAGATAACACTAAATGATAAATCAAGGTCATTATTATTTTCAAATGAAGGAAGAAAATATGATTCAAATAGATGATTATATTTACCCAATAACAAGTCAGCTACTTGATTGGATTCATCCCCTGAATTCTCAACTCCAGTGTTTTGAGCTGGTGTTTCTTGAGAAGGGGAATTTCCTTTAATTTGATTAGGTATGACATTTGAAGGCTCAAGAACATCTCTTGATGAAGGATCCTCTTTAATTATTTCTCTATCCCTAGTATAAGGATAAATTTAAGTGGAACACCCTATTCTTGAAGATCCTTTTCAACATTTTCTACAGATAAAGCTGCATAAGGTGAATTTTGATGTAAAGAATCAAGTTGAAGAACAAATTATGTATGGAAAATGAAAGAATAGGGACTTACTTCCTTACAATTCCTCATGAAAATCTCCAAACTCCTTGATGGAACATGGAATATCAATATTCAGATTAAGGGTGTCCATTATTTCAGTGTATATGTCTTGAAATGTTACAACATCCTCACCATTTAAGGTATCCAACAAATGTTGGTTGATGCCCAAATTGGTTCCGATGACATTTTGTTCCGCTGACTCTTCAATTGGTATACCAGCATCAGATCTTTCCGAGTTTGGGTTAATATCAGCGTTGGTTTTAGATTTCCCTGGATCTTCATTCCTTTCTTCTAAAGTAATAGTAATATCAGTATTGATTATTTTCTAGATCCTTTGACAAAAGTAACTGTGGAATGTATTTAATCTTACCATGTATTTCCTCTCTCTCAACAAAGCCAGGAGCAAGTATAGCTGAATCTTTTGACATTACAGATTCGTCAGCATGAACCTGGGTTTCCCCTGGGGCTTCTTTTTCTGGTCGTGAAGCATCAGCTCTTAATCCCTTGATAGAGGAGAGAGACATAGATCCTACAAGAGATAAAACAAGGTTACCAAAATATATTTAGCAAGTTTTATGCCCTAAGGATCATATAAACACTTACTCCTTCGGTGAACACTTCGAATCAATCTCATTGCTCTCTTGCATTTTTGTTCAAAAGCTTGAGGAGATATTAAAACACTCCTCTTAGCAGGGGAAACGTGAGGTAATGGTTGAGGATTATCTATCGCCATTACCCCAGTCATGATTATTGCTCCTGGAGAAAGTTCTGGCGACCTGGGAGGATCATTTGTTTCATTGATAGGAGAGCCTGTAGGACCGTACTTGGGTGATTCGAGAACTGGTCCAGATATTCCTTCTTTACACTCAAGCTGCATAAATATATTTTCATCAAGATAAATAATGATAAATGATAAAGTAGAGTTGAGACAAAATAAAAATAGAAATACATTCTTAGTATTAACATAAATATCCCACTCATCATCAGAGTCGATAATTACCCCTTCACAGACTCCTAAGTCCAACATATGAGATACTCGTTTAGAGGCTGGGATTTGTTCATCAGTTGCATATATAAAAACCTCCAGATTCACAATATACTTCTGTACTTCAGTCAAGTTATGGTCCGGATTGAAATCAGAATGTGCCTTGATATCACCAATATCTGGTATTCGAATGCCATGCTGGAGGAATGCCCATGCGTCCCTAAGATCACAGGTTTTACTTTCCCAATGATGAATGGATGAAGGTCGCACATATTTCAATCTTGGTATGGTTGACTGTCGAAGGGAAGATTCACCTTCTGATTGGGAAATTTATTCAGACCTACTTTCTTCAGAAAGTTCAACAGATGGATTAGGGACCACTGTTTGATGGCGGTGATTGGATCGCCTTGGCATTGGAGGTATTGCTTCTCTAGCCTTGGTCTTCCTGGTGTACTTCCTATGAAGATGTTTTGAGGGATCTGAAACCTCAGACACTTATGTATCATCTATAGCCTTGGATTTCATTCCAAGATTTCCATGTGAAATAGTTGTTGTAGCTGCTACTTGATATATCCATTTTGTTAGTTCCCCTTGGGGATATGAAGAAACCCAATATTTGGCATACTCAGCTTCCAATCTGATCGATGCATCTAGTGGACGTAATGTAATTGAAAATTTGGATACCTCTAAAGCTGTTAGAATCCATAATTGTCATTCTACCATTGGTTGCTTCTCATGTATGACATATGTGGGTGGAAAAGTGCTTGATTGTTGAAGACATATGAATTGACAAGCAAACCTATAGGGGTCAGAAGCCTCGCAGATAATTTCACCATCAATCCTGGTTGATAATATGGTATCCCTAAAAAATTCATGTGGGGATTGAGTACAATAATACTCAGTAAGATACCCCGAAAAAACTAAACATGAAGCACCAAGTATAGTCATATCAATACAAGATATAACAATCAATGTAGAATTGGAACAAAACCCAGATATAATCATGAGAGACATTATGTCATCAGGAGGTCATAACCAACTGTCAACCTTAAGATTCTACTCAAAACAATGCTCATTTTGGGAGAAATCGCTCCATGAGCCTTGCTATCATCAAAGACACTCAAAAAACATGTGTAGTTCATTGGGCCCAGCCCAAAGAGAATTTTCTGGTCTAAGAAGACATTGATACACATATAGGGGGTCACACCCAAAACCACTAGGGGACACCAAGAACACAATCTGGGTCAACCCGCTACGTAGGGGATCATATGCTAAAGATTAAACAAAACATATCGATACGACCTTCTAGATGGAGGATCAATGCCCTATATAAGGAGGTCATGCTAATTCCACAAACTCTAACTATGGATGATAGAGGATCGCACTCCAGTCTCATAGTGGGACATCATAAATTTATCTAAGACTCGACCTCTAGATGGGATCATAATCCAGTGATGTGGTTGTAATGTCACATCGAACCCTTGAGAAAAGGACTAAAATATCACACTCAACCTATATTGGTCCAAATTAAGAAAACAAAGAACCTCAAGAACTATTGAAGGGATTACTTGGCATATAGTGGTGTATACTGGGCATGCCTAGCTATCCCAAGTCATTCCCATGTGGAAGAGCCTCACATGACATGTATTCTCCAAATAAACGGTGTGTATAAGAGGATATATGGAACATAGAGACACACAATACTATGTCTATGTAACTTGTTCATGTATGTGTGGGAGTACACAACGTGTCCATGCCTGTGTACTCCAACCCATGTATGTGTACTTCTGAAGTACATGCCGAGTCAATCAGGGAGGGTCATATGTTGTGTGATAGGGTTCACACACCATGTTATCCTTAACTTCATCTGGAACCCCAACGCCACAGTGAGGGGGCCCACACGACGTGTAATCCCGAAATATACGCTGTTTTTCTTGGGATTTTCCAGATCCTTCAAGGATAACTTCTATGTTGATATGTGCACCACCAGAACCTTCAATCTGGATGGAACCTACAGATCAGGGTTCTTCCATGCCTCTAGTTTCCAGATCTATGGATTTCGGGTTCAGATCTACTTGGAAACCACCACTATCAAACCATACATTATCATGCCTCAAAACCGAGTTGAACAGATACCACAAATCCATTCTAACCCACCTTTATTCATCCACTTCTTTCATCACACCTTGATCACATCACTGATCATGAATTTTTACGATGGTATCGATCTATTTCATTGAATAATGGTCATGAAATGATAGAATACTGAGTATTCATCGAACTGTTGTCCAAAAGGAATCACCCACAGTGAATGTGAAAAGAATGGAGGGTGTAATCCACAAACCATAAAAGTGAGGAAAGAACCTTGTATGTTGTCCGTTTGGCCTCGATTCATTATCATATAAAGGATGGATGAAGAGGGATAATTCAACGAACCAAAAACAATTCCATCAATTTGAAATCTACCGATGATGCATGTATCAATTCTTGTTTGTTGAAATGATCCGCATTCATTTGGGATTAATAATGGGATGGGAATTACAAGAAAAAACATCCTAGCTATAGTTTGGATCAATCATTGACAAAGAATGGTTACGTTTCCATTGTTGATGAGATCCTCCAACTACTCTCGCCTGACAATCCACAATTCATTATTGATCCATTGTCATCCACCAAGAATAATCTCCTCCAACAATATCTAGTTATCCAAGGTTTATCTTAAAACCTTTAGATGATTGTCATAGTTGTATATTTAAAGAAGAAGAAGGTCATTACACTGAACAAATTAAAATAAATTCTTAAGTTTAGTTATTTTATTAATTTCATGCCTATGACAACTTCTTCAAAAATTACCCACACCGACCAAGGTTAAGTTTCACCTATAGTAACAACACCATTCTGAACTTAGTGGTGCTCTCGAATTTTCAATTTAGACACTTGTTTATGAGTTATTTTTATTTTTCTAGAAAACCAAACGTGAATGCTATTTAATTATTTCATATATTTAAAACATTTAATCCAGACACACAGAGCTTCAGAATTGATTTTTTTCTAAGTGATTTGTCTATAAAATAATCCATATAATATTTAAAAATAATACATGGAAAATCCAAGATGTTATATTCTTTATGCCATGTGGATTTTCATCCCAAAAAGAGAAAAACTACTCAATGAGATGGGGGTATTGGTCTTGAATTTGGGTCTCCCACTCTGATTATCAAATAAAAACATATATTTTAATTACATTTTAATGGTATTAAATGTTCATTTTTGATCTTATGGGCCTGAGTTAGTGCATTTTCATTATGAACATCTATTCTCATCATTTGTGCACTTCATGCCTAATATACACCAATTTAGGCCCAATGAGTCATCTGATTCTAAGGAATGTAATTATCAATATTTTAATTTGATATTTTGGGAACTATATCTAAACTTAAATGTGAACATTTTTAATTCATGAATCAATGGATGATTCATAAAAGATGATGGAGATATTTGGAGATGAATGGAAGCAATTCTAGAGAAGGCAGATTGGACACCATCCCACTTATGAGACCGTGGGGCCCAACATACAGGCCCCATGAATCCCAAATTTTGTGAAAAGATAGAAGCAATGTTGAGGAACAAATCACTATTCATGAGATAATGCTAATTATGCCTCTATTGTGGTCAGTAAGGCGGCCCAATTTAGGGATACAATTCTGGGCCAGATTCTGCGTCCCAGAAAAACAACCTACTAATCTGATCATATCTCCGAATATACAACTCCAAATGGGACCAAATTTTACAGGAGGTTATTAGACATCTGGGGATCCATTTTATTATTCTATGGACCACTCTTATTCGGCCATCTAGAAGGTCATCAAAGTGCGTCTATTCGGTGGATGAAAGATGGGTGCCACCTCGGGTCAAATGTGGAAAAGTCTAAGTTCCACAAGATTTCCACCACCCTAGGCCTACAATAATCAAGTGGGATGCTTTGTACTGTTGGATTCTCAACCCAAGGCTTCCAAAATTCATATTTAAGGAAGTGGTGGTGGAGGAGTTGAGAATCTTTGAGCTTGTTTTCATCTTAATGTTATGATGCCAATTTCTCTTTGTAATGTTCTTCCTTCACATGTAAGTTGTTTTAATTCATCCTTGTTTCTTAATAAAAGTTCTTCTTATCTTATTATTATGTTATTCTCCTTATAACTTTTATACCATTGGTTCAATGTTTGAACTTGTTCATACCAAACCTTGTGATATTATCACACAATGGTGGAGTGATTGTTATTTTATTGCGTTTTTTTTTACTTCTCCAGTTCCTCCCTCATGAGTCTACTTTCCGCTTCCATTGAAACCATAGAATCAATGGTGGGATAACCCACTTATGGGTTGATCCAAGAGAGTAGCAAGGGGATGGATTGGATGTTATTTATCACCTCATTAATGTATAATCACTTCTTTAATTGAGATTTTTATTTGATGATTTTTAAACTCCATCATCCTTGTTGAATTTAAGGCCACACACTTCAAGTGCTAATACGAACCTTTACCTTGAAGTGCTCAAAACTTTGATCCTTCAAGTCTATAGGTGATTGGTATTAAATGGTGTAGGAATTAAACCAGTCAGTGATGATGTTTTTTTATCTCCTTAAATGAACCCATCTCAAATTTAAGAAATTAAAATCATTAAAAAGAAAATACGTCCAATCCACCCCGAGCGATAACCTAGGATCAACTCATTCTTTTAAATTGAATTCTCTTAAATCTGTTAGTTATAATTTAAAACCATATAAAATCAACCCAAGTTGGAAAATTCATAGCCAAAAACAGTCCATAGAATTTATGTGTCTATAGGTTTCTTCTTAGGTCTCTGAGAATTCGATAACCCAAACTAAACTACAAGGACCGTTCTACCTTCATCTCTTGGGTAAATTTGAGCGAGAATCAAATTTTGGCGCCGTTTCTGGGGACCCAAGTAAGTAATATAAACACCCATTCTATTCTCTCCCATTTCTTCTTTTCTCATCCAAATTCTCTTATCTTTTCCCTTTCTCATTTTTTTTTCTTTTGGCGCATGTCCGCCTACACCCGCGATAAATCAAACAATCTAGTTAGGGTGGATAGTCCTGGGGTTGGGGAGTCAAGTACACCAAGGGAACTCATTCCATTATATCCTAATCTTCATAATACTCTAGAGTCCAAAATTGATCCAATTTCAATGGAAGGTCTTCAAATAAACCAACTCATAAACCCGGGTGGGAACCAAAATGGAAACCCAAATAAGGCAGCCCCAAACTTGGGGAATGAAATTGATCAAACCATGAATGACTACCTCACACATTCCTGGACCAATTCCCCCTCATGCATTAGACACAATTCCCTAGGAGATTCCAACTACATATTTAAACCCCATGTCCTAAACCACCTTCCCACATTCCATGGAATGGAGTCCGAGATGCCATACCTGCACATTAAGGAGTTCAATGACATTGTAAATTCCATTTGTCCCCCACATCAACTAGAATAAGCTAAGATGAGGATATTTCCTTTTTATTTAAAGACTCGATCTAAAAATTGTCTAAACAATTTGATACCATCATACATCAACTCTTGGGACCAACTACAAAGAGAATTCTACAAAAACTACTTTCCCCACCATAAAACAATTGCACTTAAAAAGAGTATCTGAAACTTTTTTGAAAAAGAGGGAGAGTCATTCTATGAAACATGGGAGAGGTTCAAAGACACTCTAAACATGTTTCCACACCATGGTTTTTCTATCCCTGAACAAGTGAGAATTTTCTATGAAGGTTTGGGTCTAGGGAATAAACAATTCATTGACATGATGTGTAATGGAACATTTAAAAACAAAGCCCCAAATGATGCTTACGAGTATCTAGAAAGCCTTTATGAACAAAACCAAACATGGGGAACTTCACCTTATTCTAAAAATCCACAAAGAACTACTTGAATTCATACACTTATATAAGAGGAAATCCTTAGGGCTAAACTCGTAGCACTCTCTAGGAAGGTTGAAGAGATAGACCTTAGGAAAGTCCATGAAATCCAAACTATTGACCCTGTTTGCACAACAAGACCATAAGACAGACAACTGACCAACCATTCCATCCATCAAGGATGTTCTCTTAGGAGGACCCCCTGTGGAAGTAAATTCTTTGAACTTTCAAAAGCTTCAATACCAAAACACCTTCAACCCAAGGTATAACAACCACCCAGGCATCCGCTGGAAAGATAACCAACAACCTAGCCAACCACAGGGACAAAATACTTACCCCCATCAGAACTACCAATCCCATAACCAGTTCCAAACCCAACCTATCCAATATCAAGAAACCATCCCACTTCCAAAATATCCCCTCGGGATAAACCAATCTTCTCAAGCACCAACCCAAACTGTTCCACAAAGCCTACTAGAACAACTATGCAAACAAATGGAGAGGATGAACTCGGAGGTATCTTACCTAAAACAAGAACTTCAAACCATCAAAACTGGAAAGGCACCCATGCCTACTCAGGCAGTGCCATCCTCAACTTCAAGGGGAGATTCAAGTTGTGCTCAAACAACTCCTGAACAACTAAAGTCCATGACTGTTTTAAGAAGTGGGAAATCAATTGAGAAACCTGAACAACTAATTCATAACCCACCTGAAGATTCAAACTTGGATGAAAATTCAAATGAACCACAAGATCAAACTGAAGAAACTGATAACATTGTCAAGGAAACAACTCTTCAACAAAAAACCCCACAACCTGCACCATTTACTCAACGCATGAGGGGGAAAACCAAGCCTGAACTAAGTGAAACGTTGAGAGAAATATTTTCACAAGTCAAGTTGAACATACCCCTTCTCGATGCAATCCAAACCATACCTGTCTACTCAAAGTACCTTAAGGACTTGTGCACTTTTAAAAGAAAATTTTCACATAAAAACCAAGTCCTTTTGGATTCTAATGTGAGTACCACCATTCAAGGGACCATTACTCCTAAGTTGAAAGACTCAGGTTGCCCTTACATCAATGTTGAACTAAGAGAAAGCAAAGTTGTCAAAGCCTTGTGTGACCTAGGTGCTAGTGTCAATATCATCCCATATGTTGTGTACTGCTAGTTAGGCCTAGAAGAACTCCAACCCACATCTGTCACACTTCAACTTGCTAATCGTAGCATTAGGGTTCCGAAGGGGATTTTAAAGGACGTTCTGGTAAAGGTTGAAAACTTCATCTACCCTGCTGATTTCATTGTCCTTGACAACCATCCAAACTTAGGAAATAAGGAACAAACCCCAATCATGCTTGGTCGTCCTTTCCTTGCAACAATCAACTCTGTTATCCGAGTCCGAAATGGGAACATGACCATAACCTTTGGGAACATGAGTCTAGACTTGAACATTTATAATGCAAGCTCACAAATAGGGGATGACGAGGACATTCATGAAGTAAACATGATAGGAAGAATTGATACTGAATCCATAGAACATAAAGGAATATTTGATGAATGTTTAAGTCAGGATGAGATTGATTTCCTTTTTTCATATGAAGGAAGTTTATCTCCTTGGCTTGAATCATTTTCAAATTGCTCTTATGATGAAGTCTTAGGTCCAACAATCAGTGAAACCTTTCAAGAAACCACTTTCATGGAGACCACTCCAATTTCCTTCCCTAAATCTGATCAATCCAATCTAGTAGCTGAAACTTCTACATGTGGGGAATCAATCCTATCTGAAACTCTAAAAAACGAAATTGATCTTGATCCAATGTCCCAATCTTCTGCTGAAATTTTGAACCAACCTGATCTTGAATTGAAGGAAATTCCTACTGCACTAAAGTATTCCTTCCTAGGGGAAAACCAAACACATACTATTGTAATTTCTTCTTCTCTTGAATCCAATCATGAGAGGATGCTTCTAGATGTCCTTACGAAGTATAAGAAATCCATTGGTTAGACCCTTTCTGATATTCCTGGGATTAGCCCACTTATCGGGACTCATAGGATTATTCTGGAATCTGATTCAAAGCCATGTCATCAACCTCAATGGTGACTCAATCCTAATCTCATGGAGGTAGTAAGGAAGGAACTTCTGAAATTGTTAAAAGCTGGTATCATATATCTCATAGCTGAGAGTGAGTGGGTGAGCCCGATCCAAGTGGTTCCAAAAAAGGCTGGAATCATAGTGATAACCAATGAGGATGGAGAGATTATTCCAACAAGGGTGAGTAGTGGATGGAGGGTATGCATTGACTATAGGAAGCTAAACTCATTCACCAAGAAGGACCATTTCCCCTTACCATTCACTGACCAAGTCCTTGAGAGAGTGGCAGGTCATGCGTTCTATTGTTTCTTAGATGGGTACTTGGGGTACAATCAAATTGAGGTCTCCCTAGAGGATCAAGGGAAGACTACATTCACATGTCCATTTGGAACCTTTGCTTTCAAACGCATTCCCTTCAAGTTATGCAATGCCCCTGGAACCTTCCAGCTGTGCATGATGGGAATCTTCTCAGACATGGTAGGGGATTTTCTAGAGGTCTTCATGGATGACTTCTCTATGTTTATGGATACATTTGAGGGATGTCTGCAGAATGTGGAGAGAGTCTTGTCAAGATGTGAAGAAAATAATCTGGTTCTAAACTGGGAAAAATTCTATTTCATGGTTAAAGAGGGACTAGTTTTAGGCCATCTGGTCTCAGGTAGGGGGATTGAAGTTGATAAAGCCAAGGTTGACATCATTTGTCACCTTCCATCACCCAAAACTGTCAAGGAAGTGAGGTCTTTCTTAGGACATGTTGGTTTCTATAGAAGATTCATCAAGGACTTTAGTTCAATATCACATCCCCTTTGTGCTATCCTAGTAAAGGATGCTCCATTTGTTTGGACAGAAAGCTGTGAGGGTTCATTCTAAACCCTCAAATACTCTCTCACCTCTCCTCCCATTATGAAATCTCCAAATTGGAACCTTCCTTTTGAACTTATGTGTGATGCCAGTGACTTTCCTGTAGGAGCTGTTTTAGGACAACGTTGTGATAAAAATCCTTATGTCATTGCTTATGCAAGCAAATCCTTAAATGATGCCCAAATCAACTACACCACCACTGAAAATGAGTTACTTTCTATTGTGTTTGCCTTAGAGAAGTTTAGGTCCTACCTCTTAGGATCCCCCATCACTGTGTTCACTGACCATTCTGCACTAAAATACCTCTTCCAAAAACAAGATGCTAAGGCTAGACTAATTAGGTGGGTCCTTCTCTTACAAGAATTTGACCTCACAATCAAGGATAAAAAGGGAGTTGAAAATGTTTTAGTTGATCACCTCTCTAGGATGGAATTAAAAGACAACTCAAATCACCTTTCTGTGTCTGATTCTTTTCCTGATGAACACTTATACTCTGTGAGTGACTGCCCTTGGTATGCTGACATAGAAAATTTCTTAGTGACAGGAGTCATTCCAAAATTCTTAGGGAATCAAGCTTGAAGGAAATTTCTTTCTGATGTTAGACACTATGTGTTTGATGATCCATACCTCTATAAGTTATGCCCTGACCAAGTCATTAGGAGGTGTGTTCCAGAATCTGAACAAGATTCCATCCTTAAATTCTGTCATAGTGAGGCATGTGGAGGTCATTTTTCCTCTAAGAAAACATCTGCTAAGATTCTTCAATGTGGTCTTTTCTGAACCACCCTCTCAAGGTACTCCTACACATTTTTTCAAAGTTGTCCTAGGTGTCAACAAGTAGGGTCCATCACAAATAGGAATCAAATGCCACTCACTCCCATCTTAGTGGTTGAAATATTTGATTGTTGGGGAATTGACTTCATGGGTCCCTTCCCAAACTCTCGGGGATACATATACATACTCTTAGGTGTTGATTATGTCTCAAAATGGGTTGAGTCTATTCCCACTAAGTCTAATGATCATCAAGTTGTGATTCGATTTCTGAAAGAGAACATATTTTCAAGATTTGGAATTCCTAGGGCTATAATCAGTGATCAAGGAACCCATTTCTGCAACCGCCCATTCTCTTCACTCATGTCTAAGTATGGTATTTCTCATAAAGTTTCCACTACATACCATCCTCAAACCAATGGTCAAGCTGAGTTAGCGAATAGGGAGATTAAGAAAATTCTTGAAAAAACTGTCAACCCCTCTAGGAAAGATTGGTCTGAGAAACTCTTAGATGCTCTTTGGGCCTATATAACCGCATATAAAACCATTTTAGGAATGTCCCCATATATTTTGGATTATGGTAAAGCATGCCATTTTCCAGTGGAGATTGAACATAAGTCCTTTTGGGCAATTAAGAAAATGGATTATGACCTCTCATTGGCCGGGACAAAAAAGAAATTAGATCTCAATGAACAGGAGGAACTAAGGATGGAGGCTTATGAAAATTAAAGGATCAATAAATCTAGAGTTCAAGGCTACCAATCTAGTAATATCAAGTTCAAACATTTTGAACCCGGAAAACTTGTGCTCTTGTATAGTTCAAAACTTCATTTACACCCGGGAAAGTTAAGGTCTAGATGGTCAGGTCCTTTCATAGTGCATCATGTATACCCCCATGGGGCAGTAGAGATTCAATATCCCACTAGTGGTCACATTTTCAAGGACAATGGTCAAAGGTTAAAAACATTCATTGAATCATTCAATAAACAGGAAATAGATGTTGAGTTAATTGAGCCAATATATGAACCAGGAAAGAATTGATAAATTTAGGATCTATGTCGGGCTAACGACGTTAAACAAAGCGCTGCACGGGAGGCAACCCGTTGTTTTTATGTTTCTAATCTTTCTGAATCATATTTATTTTTTAAATAATATTAATTAATCATTTTTATATTTAAAAATAAAAAAATAGACTTTTGACCTGTTCTTCTATTATGAGTATGGATGGGTACGAAAAGGGTAGCACCATATTCATCTGTGTCACGTGGTGTGATCCTTGAGTAATACCTTACCCAGAAATTTAAAAAGAAGACAATGTATCATCAGTTTATTTTGTTGTATTTTTATTATTTTCTAGGTTAAGATAAAAATAATAAAAATAATATAATAATTAAAAAAGGGGACATGCCATAGGTCGTGGGGAAAACCCCATCACAACCGGCGAAGCCGCGGGGACTCGAACCCGAGACCGAAGGGAGACAGGGGTGCGCGCTTACCACTGACCTACGACTTAATGTGCTTAATTATTCTATAATTTATATATATATACTTATATTTTACTTATATATATATATATATATTGTTTTTTTTTGTTTGTTTGTTTTCCTTTTTCCACTAGGGAACTTTGCAAGCGACATGGATATCAAAGGACTAAATTCGAGCGACAAGAACTTAAAACTTCAACCACCAGGTGACTTCATTCCATGATCCTCATATTTCAATTTCCTTATTGAACTCCCCTTTTTTCCCTCTACCCCATTCTAAATATTATTTTTACTAAACTAGGGATAGTTTCATTCTAAGTTTGGGGGTGTGGAAACAAAATGTTTGTTTAAAAAAACAATGATAAAAAAAAGAAGTAAAATTCATTTATCATTCATATAATAACATCTTTTCTCACATTAAAACTACATATCAAATAAATTTTATTTCCTTGACTCTTAATTTAATTCATGATTAAGTTTAAAATCATTGATTTTGGAAGTTTGGTTGTCCAATGAAAATTTTCATCATTTTTATTTTCATCCCTTAAATCAAAATGCCACAATGCACGTCCTCTAGACTGTGGGGTACTAATTTGATTTTTTTGGGGTCCCATAATAAATAGCATAGGCTGGTTTGATTTTTATGAATAATATTAGTATTCAAATAAAATAAATAAATAAATAATTTTTTTTTGCGTGTAGAGCAACGGATTGATAAAATGCGAGGCTTTCGGCACTTGGGGATCATGACTCCAGAGTTGTCTAGACCTGAGTTTTTATATCTATCTCTATTTATGGTAATATGACTTTTTTTTTATTAAGTTAACTCCAGATGATGCCCGAGTATGTGTGCTTCACTTGGTGCCCTAAGGCCTTTGAGTCTGGGAGTCATCGATAAAGTTTTTCTACATGGGTTAATTTGATTAACTGAAATCTCAATTACTATGCAATATGGAAAAAAAATAAAAAAAAAAGAGGAATGAAGAATACTCATATTAGTATTAAATGTGATTCCACCTAGCGCTTCCATGATTTCCCCCTTGAATGAAAATGAACCCCCATATCTATTGTGATTCATAACACATCATTACACCTAATTTAGTTGGATGAAGTATGATGATGGATTTGATCAAAGGAATGGGCTTGGTATTGGGATCTTCTTTTAAATTCATCTTGTTTTAAATTATCTTGATAGGTTATAAAAATATATTTGTGTGCAGTTTACATTGTGAGAACCGTTTGTTATAATGTGTTTGAAGAAAGGAATTCAAATAAAATCATTAAATTATTTGCTCGGGACTAGCAGATATCAAGTTGTGGGTGTGATTATCCAATAAAAACATATATTTTAATTACATTTTAATGGTATTAAATGTTCATTTTTTATCTTATGGGCCTGAGTTAGTGCATTTTCATTATGAACATCCATTCTCATCATTTGTGCACTTCATGCCTAATATACACCAATTTAGGCCCAATGAGTCATCTGATTCTAAGGAATGTAATTATCAATATTTTAATTTGATATTTTGGGAACTATATCTAAACTTAAATGTGAACATTTTTAATTCAGGGATCAATGGATGATTCATAAACGATGATGGAGATATTTGGAGATGAATGGAAGCAATTCTAGAGAAGGCAGATTGGACACCAGCACAATTATGAGACTGTGGGGCCCAACATACAGGCCCAATGAATCCCAAATTTTGTAAGATGATAGAAAAAAATGTTTATTAACAAATAAATCTTCATGATATAATGCTAATTCTACCTCTATGATGGTCATTAAGGCGGCCCAAGTTAGAGATACAATTCTGGGCCAGATTCTGCGGCCCAGAACAACATCCTACTAATAGGATCATATATCCGAATATACAACTCAATATGAGCCCATATTTTACAGGAGGTTAGGAGAAATCTGGGGCTCCATTTTATTCTTCTATGTTCCACTCTTATTCGGCCATCTAGAAGGTCATCAAAGCACATCTGTTCGGTGGATGAAAGATGGATGCTACCTCGGGTAAAATGTGGAAAAGTCTAAGTTCCACAAGATTTCCACCACCCTAGGCCTACCATAATCAAGTGGGATGATTTTTACTATTGGAGTATCAACCCAAGGCTTCCAAAATTCCTATTTAAGGCATTGGTGGTGGATTATTTGAGAATCTTTGAGCTTGTTTTCATCTTAATGGTATGCTGCCAATTTCTCTTTGTAATGTTCTTCCTTCACATGTAAGTTGTTTTAATTCATCCTTGTTTCTTAATAAAAGTTCTTCTTATCTTATTATTCTATTCTTATCCTTATCACTTTGATACCGTTGGTTCAAGGTGTGAACTTTTTCATACCAAACCTTTTGATATTATCACACAATGGTGGAGTGATTGTTATTTTATTGCGTTTTTTTTACTTCTCCATTTCCTCCCTCATGAGTCTACATCCGCTTCCATTGAAACCATAGAATCAATGGAGGGATAACCCACTTATGGTTTGATACAAGGGAGTAGAAAGGGGATGGATTGGATGTTATTTATCACCTCATTAATGTATAATCACTTCTTTAATTGAGATTTTTATTTGATAATTTTTAAACTCCATTGTCCTTGTTGAATTTAAGGCCACACACTTCAAGTGCTAATACGAACCTTTAACTTGAAGTGCTCAAAACTTTGATCAATAAAGTGTATAGGTGATTAGTATTAAAGGTTGTAGGCATTAAAACAGTAAGTGATGATGTTGTTTTATCTCCTTAAATGAACCCATCTCAAATTTAAGAAATTGAAATCATTAAAAAGAAAATACATCCAATCCACCCCAAGCGATAACCTAGGATCAACTCATTCTTTTAAATTGAATTCTCTTAAATCTGTTATTTATACTTTAAAACCATATAAAATCAACCCAAGTTGGACACTTCAAATCCAAAAAGAGTCCATAGAATGTACGTGTCTATAGGTTTCTTTTTAGGTCTCTGAGGATTCGATAACCCAAGCTAAACTACAAGGACCGTTCTACCTTCATCTCTTGGGTAAATTTGAGCGAGAATCACACTCCCATGAGATATCTTGAAGATTATTGTGCTTCCACCGAACATGAAAAAGGGGAGTCAATTTCCTATGAAGGATACTCTCATGTTGATCCTTGATCTCTACTTGGAAATCTACAAAAGTTTCTTTTATCCTTAATATCCAGCTCACCCCAATTGATAATGTGTGATGGGTCATGCATATACCTCCTCGACATCGACACATGGAATACATTGTGTACCCATTATAACTATGGAGGTAGAGCTAAGAGGTATTCCACATCACCAACTCTACATAGTATCTGGAAATAAATGATGAATCTTGAAGACAACATACCACCATGGCCAAATCTCCTCAATCCACGTCGAGGTGAAACCCGTAGGAACACATGGTCTCCTTCCTTGAACACCAAAGGCCTCATTCACCTGTTATAATAAGACTTATGATGGCTCGGTGTAGTCTTCATCCACTCCTAGAAGATATATACTTTCTCTGTTGTAGGTCGCACCAACTCTGAGCCCATGATCGTTGACTCAGCAGTCACCCATATAAAGTCTCTAATGGTTCCATACAAATAGTGGAATGGTAACTGTTGTTGTATGCGAACTCTACCAGGGGTAGTTGATCCTCCTAACTACATACAAAATCCAACATGTAAGCTCGCACTATATCCTCTAGAACATCAATTTCTTGCTCAGTTTGGCCATCATTTTGAGGGTGAAACACTGTGATCAATAATAAGTGAGTCCCAAATACCTCCTATAATCCCTTACATAATTGGGATTTAAAGCAAGTATCATAGTTAGAAATAGTCATTGATGGAACTCCATGGAGTCTCACTATCTCTTGTACATATAGACAGTTGGACTCCTTATGTGTTAATCATGTTTTAATGATCACAAATCATATACATTATATAGAGCTTGTTAATCCTATTTAATCTATCTAAAATCATGTGTAAAAATGCTTAGTTTCTTTATGCCTTAAATAATTATTGTAAACTATTTTGCATGTAATGAAATTGTCTTATGAATGATTATGTTTAATTCATTCTATGAATATCACTGTTTAAGTATGTATACAAATATTTGGCTAAGTCTAAGAAACCGTGACCATCCAGACACCGTGACCATCTAGACACCCAGACCATCCAGACACCATGACCATCCAGACACCATGACCATCCTGACACCGTGAACATCCAGACACTATGACCATCGAGAAATTGTGACCATCCAGACATAGTGACCACCCAGACATTGTGACCATCCAGACACCTCTTACAACATTATTTCAAGGAGACACTGTTTCATGGAGACACTGTTTACAGACAGACTGTTACACCGTTTCTTTATAGAAATGTTACCTAACAATATGAGGTATGAGGTTCAAAATGCATGCATCCTATCAGCTCCAACACATGCATTCTAAGAATAAAAAGAGCAGCGTGACTGGGGTGACAAGTGACAATAGTGTAACAGAAAAACAAGTGTGTGTGTGTGATAACGAAGAAGCACGGTCATTCATGCAACCCTACACTGCTAAAGAACACAAAAATTATACTCAAATCCTAGATTTGAGAACATTTCTGTACTATCAACTCCACGAAGAACACGAGCCAGATCTAGCTAACTTACGATACTCTGTTTTCCACAAGAGGACTCGATTTCTTCATCTGCTTCATCCTAGAAGTCCAGATCTGCATAAACTAACACTCAGAGCACTTCTATCCTTATCTCATCATTTCTACTCTTTTGTGTATTATTTTTATCTTTCGATAAGTGTGTGTGTCTGTATAAAAACATTCACTGTCTCCTGTATCAAACTTAAGGTTAAAATATATCATTTCTCTTACATCTTTTTACACTTGTGTATTTCCAAGGATAAGTGTGGAAGGGTTCCTAGTGTGACCTCTTAGTTCATACCCATGAAGAACTGTGGAAGAGGTCATGTGACCTAGACAGTCTTGTGTACTATTGTTAACCCCGATCAAGGGTGTGGATCAAGTTTATTTATATAAACTACTTGGTGGCAGGTGATCACCAAGTGGAGTGGATTAGGTCTCGACTTGAGACTGAACCACTTGTTTCATATCTATTGTGTTGTTTATTTTATTTTTCTCTATTTTACTATTTAATTCAGAAATCACTAAATTTACTTTGATAGGAAAGAAGTTATAATTGTTTTTCCTTATTACAATAGCTTCAAAAGTAATGTTAATAACTGATATTAAGATTACTGAGAATTAATCAATCTTCTAAGCAGTTATTTAAATAGTCAAACTTTCATAACTGTATAAACTTGATTAAATGGGTTGTATTTAAATTTATTGGGGGAACAATTTAAGAATAATTTTTAAATAGAAATTTTTATAGATACTCAATTCACCCCCCTCTTGAGTACTCTACTCCGAAAAACATTTGGTATCAGTGGATTGTTTTTTTACTCTATTTTTTGACCCTATTCAACTGTGATTGTAGCAATTCTTTAAATATCTATTAATTTCTGTTAATTATAAATTTCTAGCTCTTTTAAAGTATTTCTTTATTATAGATAATATATTGGAAGGTGTTGTAACAAACAGACCGTCATTCTTTAATGGAACCAATTATGCTCAATGGAAAATTAAAATGAAAATGCATTTAGAAAGTATGATCTTTGAAATTTGGTCTTCAATTATAGATTAATATAAGATTCCTACTAATGATATAATCACTTTGGATGAACCAAAAAAACTGCCTACAATAACAATTGAAAATCTATGAATGCTTTATACTTATCTTTAGGAGATGAGGAATTTAATAGAATCTCTGCATGTAAAACTGCCCATGAAATTTGGGATACCTTGTCTGTTTCACATGAAGGAACTTCTAGTATGAAAGAAATGAGACTTAATAATTATACTATTAAATATGATAACTTTAAAATGAAATTTGATGATCCTATTTCTGACATGTATCTCAGGTTCAACGAAATTTTCAACACAATGATTTCTCTTAGGAGAGAAGTCACTATCAAAGAACAAATCATGAGGATTCTCATATGTCTACCTAAAATATAGAGAGGAACCTCTGTCTCTATTAGAGAGTCATGTGACAACAGCAAGATACATGTAAAAGAACTCATTAGAAAACTAATGATGTATGAAGAAGAGATAAAAGTCAACAAGGAAGAGGAGTATGAACCCAAAATAAAATCTATTGCATTCAAGACCACCACCTCTAAACACAAAGAAAAAGGGAAATTGTAAGTTTCTATAGAATGTTTCAGTAGTGAAAAATCATCACCAGATAGTGATGAGGAGATGAATAAATTATCTAGAAGGTTTAAGAGATTTTACAAGAAAAAGAACTTTTTCAAAAATCCTAACTTAAAGGGAAGATATGATAAAAAAGGAAGTTGGAAGGAAGATTGGAAAAGAAGTGACAAGTCTGATGAGATTGTCTGCTATGAATGTAAATGAAAGGGAAATATCAAGGATTATTGTCCCAAGCTCAAGTACAAAAATAAATATCAGGATAAAGATAGAAAGTATAAAAATGAAATGAAAGAAACATGGAGTTCTTTTGAGTAAAGTTCAAGTGACTTGGAATTTTCACATAATGAACAGGCTAACAAAGCCAATATGTGTTTTATGAAAAACACATCTAAGGTAACACTGGAATCTCCTGTACACAATTCTTATTATTTTGGAGATGAGAGTGACTCTGAAAATATGTCTAATGAAGCAATGTTTGAGTACTGTAATATGCTTGAAGAGACATGCAATGAACTAAAATATAAATACAAGTCTTTAAAGAAACAACATGCTCTTACCTCAACTGTTAAAACTAAACTCACTGTAGAAAGGGAGAAAAATGCTCAATTACTCAAAGAGAAAAATGAACTAAAACTATCTAATGATCAATTGAAAAGGGATCTTGAAAGGTTTACTAATGGTAAATATACCTTGGTACAAATTCTAGGTAAACAAATTGCTTCTAAATATACTATTCGAATTGGCTATCAACCTAGTAAAAAAATTTTTGGAAGAACTAATTTTGTTTCTAAATCTAGGACATACAGATTTACTCCAAGTTCTTTAAAACATTCATCTAGTTCAAGTTATGATACAATCTCTACTTTTTCAAGATTTTTTGGACCAAATAGAGTTTATTTTTCAATTAATTTACATAATACTTATAGAAAACCTATAAGGAAAACATGGGTTCCTAAGGCACTAGTCACTAATATTACTGGACCGAAACAAGTATGGGTACCAAAATCTGTTTTCATTTGACTATTTTGTAGGAAAGTTGCTTAAAGAGTTCCTATAAAATCTTATGGGACTTGGACAGTGGGTGTTCGAGACACATGATAGGAGACTATTCATGCTTGAAGAACTTAATAAAAATTGATGGAGGACATGTCACCTTTGGTGACAATGACAAAGAAAAAATTATTGGACTTGACCAAATCGGTAACTCTAACTCAGTTTTGATTTCGAAAGTACTTTTTGTTGATGGATTCAAATATAATCTACTTAGTATTTCACAATTATGTGATCATGGATTTCATGTCACATTTAAAAATGATGCTTGCAATTTTTTTAATTCTAAAAATTAATTAGTGTTTTCTGCATTAAGGAATGAAAATGTATATTATGTTAACTTAGATTCTTTAGATTCTTAAAATGATTCGTGTTTAAGTGTGTTTCACAAAGATTTTTGGTTTTGTCATAGGAGACTAGGACACTGTAACACTCACTCCCTTAGAAATTTAACTAGAAAAATCCTAGTCAAAGACCTACCCAAACTTGAGTTTCCAAATGATAAAGTGTGTAATCCTTGTCAAAAGGGAAAGCAACACAAAATTTCCTTCAAACTAAAGAAAGAAGTTTCAACTTCTCAACCTCTCGAATTGGTTCACATGGATTTGTTTGGAAAATCTAGAGTTTAAAGTTTAAATGGGAAGCACTATGTTTATGTTCTTGTAGATGACTTTTCTAAATATACTTGGAATTTCTTTTTGACTCACAAAAGTGAATCCTGCTCTCATTTTACCAAATATTCCAAAACTGTAGAAAATCTTAGTGGACTTATAATTAAATCCTTAAGAAGTGATCATGGTCGTGAGTTTGAAAATAAAGAGTTTGAATCCTTTTGCTCATAAAATAGATATAGTCATAATTTCTATGCCCCTAGAACCCCTCAACAGAATGGAGTTGTAGAAAAAAGAAATATAACCCTGCAAAATATTTCTAGAACCATGCTTAGTGAAAATGACTTACCTATTTAATTTTGGGTTGAAGCTATAAATACAACTTGTTATATTATCAATAGAGTATTGATTTGACCTATTCTTAAAATAACTCCAAATGAGTTGTGGAACAGTAGAAAACCCAAAGTTAGCTACTTCAAAGTATTTGGTTTCAAAGTCTATATCCATAATACTAAGGAAAATCTTGAAAAATTTGCATCCAAGAGTGACAAAGGAATCTTCTTAGGATATCCAATTTCTAGCAAAGCCTATAGAGTGTTTAATAAAAGAAATAAATGTGTGGAAGAATCTTTCCAGGTAAAATTTGATGAAATAGATCCACATGAGCCAAAGACCACTGTAGATAACCAGGAGGATGCTGTATCAAATATAGACATTAAGTCCAAATCCTCTAGCCATCCTGTAAAGGAATCTCTGAAAACTTCTAGTTCTGTAAATTCTTTAGATTCAGGTCACAAAGAACCAAACCCTGTTGAAGAACCTAAAATCACCAGTCCTTCTTTTTATAGAGCTGTTAGAACTCTTAAGAACCATCCTTTAGATGTTGTTGTAGGAGACTTAGACAAAGGAACTCAAACTAGAGCTTCTCTAAGAAATCAGGTTGAACATCGAGTCTTCTTGTCACAACTTGAACCTAAAAACATTAATGATGCTATCAATGATGAATTTTGGGTGATTTCTATGCAAGAAGAACTTAATCAGTTTGAAAGGAACAAAGTTTGGAAACTGGTTGATAGACCCAAAGACACATTCACCATAGGCACTAAATGGGTGTTTAAAAATAAGGTAGATGAAGCTGGTAATATAGTTAGAAACATGGCTAGATTGGTTGCACATGGCTATAGTCAATAAGAAGGAATTGACTATTAAGATACCTTTTCACCAGTATCTATACTTGAATCCATTAGAATTCTAATTGCTTATGCTGCACATCTGAATTTCAAACTATATCAAATGGATGTCAAAAGTGCATTTCTAAATGGGTATACACTACCACAAAACAGGGCAAGGGAAGCGCTTCCCTTTATCAGCACTAAACAGAAAGCGCTGATAAAGGGGTATGCCTTTATCAGCGCTAGTTAAAAGCGCTGATAAATTTAACCTTTATCAGCGCTAAAATAAGCACTGATAAAGGTATAACCTTTATTAGCACATTTTTTAGCCCTGATAAAAGGGCACATTTATCAGTGCTTATTTTAGCGCTGATAAAAGTTTTTATTCTTAATTTATAAAAAATTATAATATTTATCAGCGCTTTTATTTTAGCACTGATAAAACATACCTTTATCAGCACTTTTAATGAGAACTGATAAAGGTTCCAGCGGTTTCTATTTAATAACCCTAATAGGCCCTCCTCTCTCGTACGCGGTAAAGTTTTCGTGGAAGCTGAACCAGGACCCTCTTCCACCGCGACTTCTCCTCCTTGTTCGCGCCTCATCCTCGTCTTCCTCCTCCGCCGCCGCCACCGCTGTTGGGTTTTTCTCCTCTGTTTTTGCCTCTATGCCATTGGTTTTTCTCCTCCACCATGACTGTCATTGTCTCCGCCACCGCAACTGCTGCTGCCTCTGTCGCCGCGACTGCCGCTCCCTCTGCCGCCGCTGCCTCCGCCGCCACCGCCTCTGCTACTGCTGGTCAGTGTAGGAGTATATATAATCATTAACTATAGATAATATTTATTCAATTTGAGTATTATACTATTAAAAACATAATATTGTTTTCTATAGTTGTATTTTGATGATGAACCTCTTAGGGATGAGGATTCGGTGTAGGGAATTGGTCTTGAGGTGGTACCTCTAGGTGGTTTTCCAATCCATCTGCTACCCATTGAGTAGAAGGTTATGACGACATTACAAGATGAGGACGTGAACAAGATTATTTTTCTACATGTGTTTTAGAGGAATATTCCTCCCATGTATTGGTGTGAGCTAGACCCCAGGAAGTTAATGGTTGGCTTGATAGAGTCACATATGTTCCACACCTTGTGATGAAACATCTCAATAAAATGGTGGTCTTAATGATAATTCTTTTTCTGGTATTAGCTATTCGATGGTTAATTCTGGGGATGAATAACTATAATGAGATGATACTCACTTGGATGAATATTAAGTTATTTTTTTGGGTAAAATATTATCTAGACATATAGTGCTCAGTCTGTATCTAAGAGATTCTGCACCTTCGGAAGAATATCATGACCTTCATAGAGATTTATCTGAGGTTAAAAAATCTTTCATAGTATAAAATGGATATAGTTTGATAGCGAAGGAATGGTCATGCCTTGTATTTTTATAAGGGAAGCACTCTCTATTCTTGAGTTTTGGTGTTATGACTGGGTAGAGGGACATGATCATTTGGATTCCTAACCTTATTGATTTATAGCATGGTTTTAATGTGACCATCACTATTGAACCTAGATGGATGGGTTTAGGGTAATGAAACATGGGTATATTCCTTTGGTTTTGGAATAATGTTGGGTAACTGGTGATCGTGTGGTGAGTTTTGTCATGGTGTGATGTTAAGATTGGAAAAGAGTACCAGGGGTGTCCCATTGGAAATATGTGTGGTCCTCATAATTTTTGTCAAGATGTACGGGTAGGCTCATTGAGTTTGAATAGGTATATGATCCTACTCACTAGATACCACGTGTTGTGTTGAAAAGATTGTACCATGAAGTTTAAATTCATGCGATTAGGATGTATGTGTCGTGAAATGTGTGATAAAAGAGGATTGGTCAGGGCTAAATCATTTGGAATATGCTATATAGAATAAACTTGGGGATTATACATAGTAATGAGGACCTATTGGTCAGGGATTACCCATTGTATGTTCATATTTTATATTTTAAAAAGTCTGTTGAACTCGTTCTATCGAAGGTGGGTTCTATAATTTCTTGTTATCTTAAGGTGTGTTTAATCATGGTGTGGGTTGATTTCGGTTTTAGTGGGTTCTTGGGGTTTGTGGGATGTGGTAAATGGTGAACTCGGTTTTATATTATTTTATTCTCATGATTTTCCCCTATTTTATGTTTTCTTTTCAGTTGGAAATCTCCTCTGTTGTGAGCCTCTCCTCTGCCACGAACGCATCTCTGTTGTGTGCTTAAAAACACCTTCGCGGTGAGTTTTCTCCTGTTACTCATTGATTTACTCTTGTTCATATGTTATTACTGTTTGATATTGATGGTTATAATGTGAAATGTATGGGCTAAATGCCCCACTGAAAATCGTGGTCATTGGTGGTCCTTGTTTGCGCACTAAATTAATTGCATGTTGGTTGGTTCTTGTTGAACATTTGTATATAAAAATTGGTAATTTACGTATACTTGACTTATGAATGAACTCCCCAGGATGATAAAAATTCTATGATAACCCCTAAATTAACAAACAAAATTGAATAAGGGATGCTTTGTAAAATCTAAAATTGTGATTGTTTGGTTTGTATGGTGTTGCGATTGTGAGCACGATTGTGTTTTTGTATGGTGTTTTGGTTGTTGGCATGATTGATATGCCATTTGTTTTCCATGTTGTAGTTCTTCCACCATTGAATATCAATCCAAACTTTACCCATTTCAATGGAACCACCACTTTGTTACTAGTGAAATTCCACTAAATCCTAAAAAACCACTTCTAGAGGACTCTATGAGGCACTTTATGGTGTGAAGATGATGTTTTTCAGATTCTATATATTTTTAAAATAAATGGTATGTAGTCTTGTTAAATGGAACATGATTCACCATACATGGATTTCATATAGATTTTAATGCCACACAACATTTATCTCCAAAATTTACACCACATGACTCATCTTTTGACTCAAAATTGGAATAAGCTTTATTTTAAATGTTACATGTCATGTGAACGTAGGTCACACACAATGTATCTCCAAGACATATACTTCAGCATGAAACCATTTACATGCCATGAAATAATGGTAGAACCATATGATATGTGTTTTAATTTAATCACACCATGTATAGATACCATAAAAACTTGATGTGTATAGACTATACACCCCTAGTGGTCATGTAAGGACTACACACTGTGTATTACACAAAAATTTGATGCATAGACGGTGAAGTGACTCATTTTGTATCTAAAGTACATGCCTTTAGCTCAAGTTGTTCTATATGTCATGTATTTTCAAAGGCATCATGCAGTATTTGTAAGAATAACTTGGAATTAATTTGATATATGTCAGATTAAATCAGGTATCTTATCCATAGAAGATGTTCACCCTACTGAACACACCATGTATATGGATTTCACATGAGTTTAGAAATGGTAGTATACAACCAACCTTGACTGATAACCCTACACATTGTATATCCATTGAACAAATTGTGTGCTATGCTAATTTCATTATTATTATTTATTTTTCACTTAGATGATAATATTTCATGTATGAGTATCCCATTATAAATATCTTCTCATGTAGATCACAATATTATGATTCCCTCATTCATTGGAAATTGCACACGATGTGGTTTGGATATTTTAATTATCTTCACTCTGCTTGAGAGTTTACAAGTGATAAGTGAGATATTTGGAGAAAATATAGAGTATGGTACTCCCCCATGTTTCGGTGAAGAGTCCTCCATGTATAGGTTTTAGGTACTCCATGGAGATATACAAAAGACAAGGTACTATCCCTCGTATATAGATAGAGTTCAAGTACTTTCACATGTTTTGGGGTGGGTTCCTCTATTTCATTGTAGAGGCATTTGTACCATGATTTTTTTTTTATAAAACCCAAAAAATGCTACTTGATTAATTAAAACATAATATTAGGAAATTTCAAGATAGAACCCATAAAGACGATGAATATGAATAAATAATGGGTGAATGAAAATCGGTTGAGAAAAGAGTATGAAGATGGAGTGAAAGAGTTTATCAAGTTTGTAGGAGATCATGCATGTGACCCTTCTCAAATCCTTTGTCTGTGTTTACGCTGTTGTTATTCAAGACAAATTAGTCCAGAGGAGTTGGAAGAACACCTGATTTGTCACGGAATAGATCTCAGTTATACATGTTGGAATAAACATGGGGAAAAAATGTAAGTAGTGGCTCAGATAACACGACATTTTATGGAAGATCTGATATGATTACAAGTGTGAATAGTGAAGACGATCGTATGGAGGGTGTGATTACAAATGTGAATGATGATGAAGATCGTATTGATGAAATGACAAGGACAGTTAAAGATGAACTTCATGATTTCCCAAAATTGTTTGAGAAGTTAAAGAGTTGTGCAAAAATTCCATTGTATGCTGGTTGCACTAAATATATAGCATTGTCAACTGTAATGAAGCTGTATAATTTGAAAGCAGGCAATAGGTGGAGTGATGCCAGTTTTACGGAACTACTTGTTCTCCTGAATGACATGCTCCCAGAAGATAATGAACTCCCAAGCCGAACATACGATGCCAAATGAATGCTACAATCGATGGGGTATGATCTCTGAAAGAATACACGCATGCCCGAATGATTTTATATTGTTTCGCAAGGACCATAAATCACTTAAAGAATTCCCAAAGTGTGGTGCTTCTCGATACAAGAAAGATGATTCTAGTCCTACGAAATTTTTATGGTACATTCCAATCATTCCAAGGTTTAGGCGCCTATATGGAAGTGAGGAGACTGCAGGACAATTGACATGGCATGCAGATACAAGAATTAAAAATGGGAAACTACGTCACCCAGCAGACTCTCCTCAGTGGAAGAGAATTGATCACAAGTATCCTGAATTTGGAAACGAGTTGAGAAACCTTCATCTAGTGTTATCTACAGATGGGTTGAATCCTTTTGGTTTTCAAATAAGCAGTCATAGCACATGGACGGTTATGTTGGTAAATTATAACTTACCATCGTGGTTATGCATGAAACGAAAATACATCATGTTATCTATACTTATATCAGGAACAAAGTAACCGGTTAATGATATTGATGTTTATTTGGCTCCATTGATCGAGGATTTGAAAATATTATGGTATTCAGGTGTTACGTTGTATGATGCTTACAAAAAAGAAAATTTCACTTTTAAAGACATGTTGTACGAGATGATAAATGAATTTTCTGCTTATGGAAATTTGTCAAGATATATCATTAAAGGAACTCAAGGGTGTTGGCTGCACCCAAATTTACCCTACCAGTAAAAGCGGTCGTTGAAGTACAAGTAGGGATCGAATCCACAGGGACCGAAGAAGAAACCTTGAGACACTATGATTTGGTGAAGGATGGGATATGAAGTAGCCACCTTTGGGTTTGATTTAAAGAACACTAAGAAACCTAAGTTAATTCAATTAAAAGAAAATGGGTTGATCTTAGGATTATACTCGGGGTTGATTGAATGAATTTTACTTCTTTAGACAATTTTGGTTTTATTAATTCTTGATGAATCCATTCTTTAAAAATAACACTACCTTCATCATTTTCTGGTTTGGTGCTTACTAAACACAATTACTAATCCACTATAAACTTAGAGAACCAAATTCATGATCTCTCCGAGGTATATGGTCATTTAATAATTGAATTTAGTTTCCTCAAACACAGTAAAGATGAAGAGTAGAAATAACTGAAGAATGGATGTCTTGAATTAATTATCCAATTAACAACAATTCGTTCATAAAATATTATTCAATCCAGCCTTTGTATCCTCCTAAGATCAACCCATTAAATTTTTGTCCCTCCATTGATGGTATAATCTCAATGGTGTGTGGAAGATGGCTCACAAGAATTGGATTGAAGAAATAAAAACCGTGGAAATAACGAGCACTCCTCCGTGTGTGTGAATGAAATTCACACCTATCTGTGAACTAATTCACAACAACACAGAGATATCACTGTGCTTTGTGATAATAAAGTTTTAATAAATGAAATGGAAAATATACAAGAGAAATAAGTTGATTAAGAACATAAAGATACAAAAAAGAAACTTACATGGAAATGGAAAACATTACAAAGGAAATTTGGAAGCATAACCTTACAATGAAACAAGAAACAAAAGATGATAAGAAAAATATACACCCCTATTACCTTCACCACTAGCTCCTTATATAGGCATATTAGGAGCCTTATATCCGCCCCCCACAATCAATTCACCCCCAACAATTAATAGAGTCAAAAGGAGGGTGAATAATCAAAAGGAAATCGACGTTTCGAAGTTGACCCGAAAAACTGTCCAGATTCTTCCACCATATTGACGTGTGAATTTGTAATTGAATAAAGAAAAATCAGGAGGGGTTTTAGGAGATAAAAATATTTTTACCTCTTTCATATATGAGATGTAAAAATTTCAGGAAATTTGGCATATCCGTTTGGAAGTTATGGTTGAAATGGTGGGACGGATTTCTGTGCATTAATGTTGGGTCCACCATTTAAATCTCAAATTAAGATCCCTTTATCATCATTAAAACATAAGATTTAGCTCCGTCCACAGTTGAATAAAATGATCCTAATATTTTTTTCTTTCTAATGTATAAATTTGAGCTTCATTGGGCTTATTTTGTGGGCCCCACATTTGTTTGATAGGGCTTAGGCCCATTATGCTTTTTCCAGCAAGTTTCTACCTTCAGGTGTAAAAATATCCATCTTCACTTGTGATTCAACCATCAGACATAAAAGAAAAAATGTTCCAAATAAAGTGATTAATAATATACCAAAATATCAAATTAAAATGATGAATATTGTAATTTCCACAAGCAAATTATTGTGTGGGCCCAAATTGACACTTTAAGCATGAATTGCACAATGATGGGAAATGAAGTTCAATTTCTGAATTGGACTAAAATTGATGTTTATGAACTTTTAAACACATTAATATTAAGATCTTAACAATGAATATTAGCCACTTTCAGTGACTAATCACACCCCCCAACTTGAGTTTTTCTAGTCCCGAGCAAAATATATTAGAAATATGAAATTCAAATCCCCTTTTCCAAAAACATTTAAATACAAAATTCTCACCCAAAGATATCATACCAAAAAAATTATGGAACCCATCAAAATAATTTAAAACAAGCTAGTTCCATAAGCATATCCCAAGCCCAAGCCCATTCCTTTGTTCAAATTCATCGCCACATTTCATCCAATTTAAATTAAACATGATAAAGTGTTGTGCATCACAAAAGATATGGGGCCCATTTTATTGTTCAAGGGGAAAAAATGGAAGAGATAGGTGGGAATCACATTAAACCTTAATATGAGTATCCATTTTTTTTATTTTTTTTATGCTTTTTTTTATCCACAATAGATATGAAAAGACTAACTCTGGGCAAGACAACTATGGAGTCATGATCCCCAAGTGTCGGACGCCACACATATTGTCAATTCCATGCTCTACAATAGAGATATAAAGACTAACTCTGGGCAAGACAACTATAGAGTCACGATCCCCAAGTGCCGAATGACACGCATTTAGATAAAACATTGCACTATGTGGTATTTATTTTTTTCAATTTTTTTTTTTGTTTTTTCTTTTTTTGATACTCAAATTAACTAAAAGTGACCCCAAAACCCTATGATATAATGAAAGGGACCCAAGAACTCAAATTTACACCCACGATCCAGTATACGTGCATTGTGGCATTTTTATTAAGAGGATGAAAATGTAAACATTGAAAAATCACATCGGACAACCGCACTTTCCAAAAACTATGCTCATGAACTTAAACTTGCATTAAAATCAGAATCAAGGCATGAAAAATTTATTTGATATCCAATTTTAGAGTTTTCAATGTGTGTTATTATGTTTATGGTTAATGGAATTTTTATTTTCATGCATGTTCTTATTCACAAAAAAAAATCATTTTTATTTCATCTCCCCCAACATAGAATAACATTGTCCCTAATTTTTAAGGAAAAGAAAAGTTATAGGGGGGGTAGTAGAGGATTTCAAAGAGTAAATTTTAAATGATAATCATGGAATGAAGTCACCTGGTGGTTGATGATGATAGTGCGTGCCACAATCTCCCTTCACTCCTAGATTTGAGTCTCAGTGGCTTGGATAGTGGTGAATGGATTTTCCTTATGACTTACGACATGTCCTTTTATTTTTTTAACCTATAAAAACATAAAAATAAAACAAAACAAAATAAATTGATGATACATTGTCTTATTTTTATATTTCTGGGTAAGGTATTACTCAGAGATCATGCCACGTGACATAGATGAATATGGTGATCCCCTTTCATACCCATCCTTACTCATAAAATAAGAACAGGTCAACAGTCTATGGTAATTTATTATATGAAAAAGAAAATGATTCAAAATGATCAGAGACATGAAAACCATGGGTTGCCTCCCATGCAGCGCTTTTGTTTAACGTCGTTAGCTCGACTTGAACCCCCCAACTTATCCAATTCCAACTTTCAAAATTTTAATGAACACATATTTCTCCACCTCAACAAGATTTAGATTAAGTATTTTTTTTATAATTTTTTCCATGTGAAATTCCATGCTTAACAATGAGTGTGAAAGTCCAAGGAATTTCGATAATGGTTGATTGAGTTTCATTTGGAGTATTTCCTAAGATTTCAAGGTTCATTCCTACTTTCTGAGATTCTTGATGAAAACGGATGATAATTTAATGGTCTAGGTTTTCATAAATAGGGATATTCTTTAGTGGGGAAGGAAGGATTATAATTTTGAGTTCAGTTTCATTGAAGTTTCCCAAAGATGAATTGAAATTTGAATCCAAATTTGTTTCTTTTACAAAACATTTTGAAAGAATTTGTTCCTTTTGAAAATATGATTCATCCCAAAAATTTTCCATTTGAATTTCATGAGTGGGTATGGAATCACTATTTGTTATATCTCCCAATGGTTCAATGATAGGTGATTCTAAAAAAAATATTATTGGAGCAATATTCTGAACACTCAATCCATGAAGACAAATTTTCCCTTTGTGAATACAAAAAATTAATTTCCTCCTGATTTAAGCACCCATCAACAATTCCTTGATTATCTTCAACTATCCCAAATTCAATGGTTTGTTCTTCAATAAATTCATGTGGGGTTTGTGGGATACAAGATTCTTGTATTAGTGATGAGGAAGAGACAACCTGAGTGGGAATGGGTTCCACAACCATTTCAATGCTTTGTAGTTCTACTCTTAAAGATGAAACCTCTGAATTCATTTTATCCATTTTTTCACACAAATGTTCAAGAATTTTTTTAGAATTAGGATTGATAGATGTTTGGACATCCTGAACTTCATTATTTTTTATCTCTTCAATCATTCTCGAGAGGTATAGAAATTGATCGTTTAAACAATCAGCATCCCATTGATTGTAGATCTCATCTGGTGTGGTGTATTCAATCATGGTTTGGTCAATGAAATTTTCTATGTGAGGTGATTCAAATTATTGATTTTCCAGTTGATTATATCCTTGGTATATTAATGGGTATTGTTGAAGATAATCCATTGGAGTTGATTGAAAGTTGTTTTTGGGATTCATTGGACACGCATAAAAAGAAAGGGGAATAGAGAAGAGAAATTAGGATGAGAATAGATAATTTGGGGTGAGAAAAGAAGATGAGTGTCTAAGGTACTCACTTGGGTCCTCGGCAACGGAACCAAAATTTGGTTGCACCCAAATTTACCCTACTAGTAAAAGCGGTCATTGAAGTACAAGTAAGGATCGAATCCACAGGGACTGAAGAAGAAACCTTGAGACACTATGATTTGGTGAAGGATGGGCTATGAAGTAGCCAACTTTGGGTTTGATTTTGGATGGTTTAAAGAACACTAAGAAACCTAATTGAATTCAATTCAAAGAAAATGGGTTGATCTTAGGATTATGTTTGGGGTGGATTGAATGAATTTTACTTCTTTAGACAATTTTGGTTTTATTAATTCTTGATGAATCCATTCTTCAAAAATAACACTACCTTCATCATTTTCTGGTTTGGTGCTTACTAAACACAATTATTAATCCCCTATACACTTAGAGAACCAAATTCATGATCTCTCCGAGGTATATGGTCATTTAGTAATTGAATTTAGTTTTCTCAAACACAGTAAAGATGAAGAGTAGAAATAACAGAAGAATGGATGTCTTAAATTAATTATCCAATTAACAACAATTCGTTCATAAAATAACATTGAATCCAGCCTTTTCATCCTCTTAATATCAAACCATTAAAGGGTTATCCCTCCATTGATGGTATACTCTCAATTGTGGGTGGAAGATGGCTAACAAGAATTGGATTGAAGAAATTAAAACTGCGGAAATAACGAACACTCCTCCGTGTGTGTGAATGAAATTCGCACCTATGTGTGAACTAATTCACAAAAACACAGAGATATCACTGTGCTTTGTGATAATAAAGTTTTAATAAATGAAATGGAAAATATAGAAGATAAATAAGTTTATTAAGAACATAAAGATACAAAAAAGAAACTTACATGGAAATGGAAAACATTACAAATGAAATTTGGAAGCATAACCTTACAATGAAACAAGAAACAAAAGATGACAAGAAAAATATCCACCCCTATTACCTTAACAAATAGATCCTTATATAGGAATATTAGGAGCCTTATATCCTCCCCCACAATAAATTCACCCCCCAACAATTAATAGAGTCAAAAGGAGAGTGAATAATCAAAAGGAAATTAACGTTTTGAAGTTGACCTGGAAAACTGTCCAGATTCGTCCACCATATTAACGTGTGAATTTGTAATTGAAGAAGGCAGAATACGGAGGGGTTGTAGAAGAGAAATACCTTCGTCCATCTATCCTATATGAGATGTAAAAATTTCAGGAAATTTGACTTATCCTTTTGGAAGTTATGGTTGCAATGGTGGGACCTATGTCTGTGCATTAATGTCGGGTCCACCATTTAAATCTCAACTTCAGATCCCTTTATCATCATGAACACATCAGATTTAGCTCTAGAAACAGTTGAATAAAATGATCCTCATATTTTTATATTTCTAATGTATAAATTTGAGCTTCATTGGACTTAATTTGTGGGCCCCACATTTGTTTGATGGGCCTTAGGCCCATTATGCTTTTTCCAGCAAGTTTCTGCCTTCAGGTGCAAAAATATCCATCTTCAATTGTGATTAATACATCAGACCTAAAAGAAAAAATGTTCCAAATAAAGTGATGAATCATATACCAAAATATCAAATTAAAATGATCAATATTGTAATTTACATTAGCAAATTATTGAGTAGGCCCAAATTGACACTTTAAGCATGAATTGCACAATGATGGGAAATAAAGTTCAATTTCTGAATTGGACTAAAATTGATGTTTATGAACTTTTAAACACATTAATATTAATATCTTAACAATGAATATTAGCCACTTTCAGTGACTAATCACACCCCAAACTTTAGTTTTTCTAGTCCCGAGCAAAATATATTACAAATATGAAATTCAATTCCCTTTTTCCAAAAACATTTAAATACACATTGCTCACCCAAAGATCTCATACCAAAAAAATTATGGAACCCATCAAAATAATTTAAAACAAGCTAGTTCCATAAGCATATCCCAAGCCCAAGCCCATTCCTTTGTTCAAATTCATCACCACATTTCATCCAATTTCAATTAAGCATGATAAAGTGTTGTGCATCACAAAAGATATGGGGCCCATTTTATTGTTCAAGGGGAAAAAATGGAAGCGATAGGTGGGAATCACATTAAACCTTAATATGAGTATCCATTTTTTTATTTTATTTTTGATTATTTTTTTATCCACAATAGATATGAAAATACTAACTCTGGGCAAGACAACTATGGAGTCACAATCCCCAAGTGTCGGACGCCACACATATTGTCATTTTCATGCTCTACAATAGAGATATAAAGACTAACTCTGGGCAAGACAACTATGGAGTCACGATCCCCAAGTGCCGAATGCCACGCATTTAGCCAAAACATTGCTCTATGTGGTCTTTATTTTTGTAAAAAAAAATTTGTTTTTTGTTTTTTTCATACTCAAATTAAACTAAAAGTGACCCCAGAACCCTATGCTATAATGAAAGGGACCCAAGAACTCAAATTTACACCCACGATATAGTAGACGTGCATTGTGGCATTTTTATTAAGAGGATGAAAATGTAAACATTGAAAAATCACATCGGACAACCGCACTTTCCAAAAACTATGCTGATGAACTTAAACTTGCATTAAAATCAGAATCAAGGCATGCAAAATTTATTTGATATCCAATTTTATAGTTTGAAATGTGTGTTATCATGTTTATGGTTAATGGAATTTTTCTTTTCATGCCTGTTCTTATTCACAAAAAAATTCATTTTTTATTTCATCTCCCCCAACATAGAATAACATTGTCCCCAATGTTTAAGGAAAAGAAAAGTTATAGGGGGGTAGTAGAGGATTTCAAAGAGTAAATTTTAAATGATAATCATGGAATGAAGTCACCTGGTGGTTGATGATGATAGTGCATTCCACAGTCTCCCTTCACTCCTGGATTTGAGTCTCAGCGGCTTGGATAGTGGTGAATGGATTTTCCTTATGACTTACGACATGTCATTTTTTTTTAACCTATAAAAACATAAAAATAAAAAAAACAAAATAAACTGATGATACATTGTCTTCTTTTTATATTTCTGGGTAAGGTATTACTCAGAGATCACGCCACGTCACACAGATGAATATGGTGATCCCCTTTCATACCCATCCTTGCTCATAAAAGAAGAACAGGTCAACAGTCTATGGTAATTTATTATATAAAAAATAAAATGATTCAAAATGATCAGAGACATGAAAACCATGGGTTGCCTCCCATGCAGCGCTTTTGTTTAACGTCGTTAGCTCGACTTGAACCCCCCAACTTATCCAATTCCAACATTCAAAATTTTAATGAACCCATCTTTCTCCACCTCAACAAGATTTAGATTAAGTCCTTTTTTATAATTTTTCCATGTGAAATTCCATGCTTAACAATGAGTGTGAAAGTCCAAGGAATTTCGGTAATGGTTGATTGAGTTTCATTTGGAGTATTTCCTAAGATTTCAAGGTTCATTCCTACTTTGTGAGATTCTTGATGAAAATGGATGATAATTGAATGGTCTAGGTTTTCGTAAATATATAGATTCTTTAGTGGGGAAGGAAGTATTATAATGTTGAGTTCAGTTTCATTGAATTTTCCCAAAGATGAATGGAAATTTGACTCCAAATTTGTTTCTTTTACAAAACATTTTGAAAGAATTTATTGCTTTTGAAAATATGATTCATCCCTAAAATTTTCCATTTGAATTTCATGAGTGGGTATGGAATCACTATTTGTTATATCTCCCAATGGTTCAATGATAGGTGATTCTAAAAAAATGTTATTGGAGCAATATTATGAACACTCAATCCATGAAGACAAATTTTCCCTTTGTGAATCCAAAAAATTAATTTCCTCCTGATTTAAGCACCCATCAACAATTACTTGATTATATTCAACTATCCCAAATTCAATGATTTGTTCTTCAATAAATTCATGTGAGGTTTTTGGGAGACAAGATTCTTGTATTAGTGATGAGGAAGAGACAACCTGAGTGGGAATGGGTTCCACAACCATTTCAATGCTTTGTAGTTCTACTCTTAAAGATGAAACCTATGAATTAATTTTATCCATTTTTTCACACAAATGTTCAAGATTTTTTTTAGAATTAGGATTGATAGATGTTTGGACATCATTAACTTCATTATTTTTTATCTCTTCAATCATCCTCGAGAGGTATGGAAATTGATCCTTTAAACAATCAGTATCCCATTGATTGTAGATCTCATCTGGTGTGGTGTATTCAATAATGGTTTGGTCAATGAAATTTTCTATGTGAGGTGATTAAAATGTTTTATTTTCCAGTTGAGTATATCCTTGGTATATTAATGGGTATTGTTGAAGATAATCCATTGGAGTTGATTGAAAATTGTTTTTGGGATTCATTGGACACGCATAAAAAGAAAGGGGAATAGAGAAGAGAAATTAGGATGAGAATAGATAATTTGGTGTGAGAAAAGAAGATGAGTGTCTAAGGTACTTACTTGGGTCCCCAGAAATGGTGCCAAAAATTGGTTGCACCCAAATTTACCCTACCGGTAAAAGCGGTCATTGAAGTACAAGTAAGGATCGAATCCACAGGGACTAAAGAAGAAACCTTGAGACACTATGATTTGGTGAAGGATGGGCTATGAAGAAGCCAACTTTGGGTTTGATTTTGGATGGTTTAAAGAACACTAAGAAATCTAAGTGAATTCAATTCATAGAAAATGGGTTGATCTTAGGATTATGCTTGGGGTGGATTGAAGGAATTTTACTTATTTAGACAATTTTGGTTTTATTAATTCTTGATGAATCCATTCTTCAAAAATAACACTACCTTCATCATTTTCTGGTTTGGTGCTTACTAAACAAAATTAATAATCCCCTATAAACTTAGAGAACCAAATTCATGATCTCTCCGAGGTATATGGTCATTTAGTAATTGAATTTAGTTTGCTCAAACACAGTAAAGATGAAGAGTAGAAATAACTAAAGAATGGATGTCTTAAATTAATTATCCAATTAACAACAATTTGTTCATAAAATAACATTGAATCCAGCCTTTGTATCCTCCTAAGATCAAACCATTAAAGGGTTATCCCTCCATTGATGGTATACTCTCAATGGTGGGCATAATATGGCTAACAAGAATTGGATTTAAGAAATTAAAACTGCGGAAATAACGACCACTCCTCCGTGTGTGTGAATGAAATTCACACCTATGTGTGGACTAATTCACAACAACACAGAGATATCACTGTGCTTTGTGATAATAAAGTTTTAATAAATGAAATGGAAAATATAGAAGATAAATAAGTTGATTAAGAACATAAATATACAAAAAAGAAACTTACATGGAAATGGAAAACATTACAAAGGAAATTTGGAAGCATAACCTTACAATGAAACAAGAAACAAAATATGATAAGAAATATATCCACCCCTATTCCCTTAACCAATAGATCCTTATATAGGCATATGAGGAGCCTTAGATCCGCCCCCACAATAAATTTACCCCCCAACAATTAATAGAGTCAAAAGGAGAGTGAATAATCAAAAGGAAATTGACGTTTTGAAGTTGACCCGGAAAACTGTCCAGATTCGTCCACCATATTAACGTGTGAATTTGTAATTGAAGAAGGCATAATCCAGAGGGGTTGTAGAAGATAAATACATTTGACCATCTGTCCTATATGAGATATAAAAATTTCAGGACATTTTACTTAGTCGTTTGGAAGTTATGGTTGCAATGGTGGGATGGATTTCTGTGCATTAATGTCGGGTCCACCATTTAAATCTCAACTTCAGATCCCTTTATAATCATGAAAACATCAGATTAAGCTCTAGACACAATTGAATAAAATGATCCTCATATTTGTATCTTTCTACTATATAAATTTGAGCTTCATTGGACTTAATTTGTGGGCCCCACATTTGTTTGATGGGCCTTAGGCCCATTATGCTTTTTCCAGCAAGTTTCTGCCTTCAGGTGCAAAAATATCCATCTTCAGTTGTGATTAATCCATCAGACCTAAAATAAAAAATGTTCCAAATAATGTGATGAATCATATACCAAAATATCAAATTAAAATTATCAATATTGTAATTTCCACAAGCAAATTATTGAGTGGGCCCAAATTGACACTTTAAGCATGAATTGCACAATGATGGGAAATGAAGTTCAATTTCTGAATTGGACTAAAATTGATGTTTATGAACTTTTAAACACATTAATATTAAGATCTTAACAATGAATATTAGCCACTTTCAGTGACTAATCACACCCCCAACTTGAGTTTTTCTAGTCCTGAGCAAAATATATTACAAATATGAAATTCAATTCCCCTTTCCAAAAACATTTAAATACACATTGATCACCCAAAGATCTCATACCAAAAATATTATGGAACCCATAAAAATAATTTAAAACAATCTAGGTCCATAAGAATATCCCAAGCCCAAGCCCATTCCTTTGTTCAAATTCATCACCACATTTCATCCAATTTCAATTAAGCATGATAAAGTGTTGTGCATCACAAAAGATATGGGGCCCATTTTATTGTTCAAGGGGAAAAAATGGAAGCGATAGGTGGGAATCACATTAAACCTTAATATGAGTATCCATTTTTTTTTATGATTTTTTTTATCCACAATAGATATGAAAAGACTAACTCTGGGCAAGACAATTATGGAGTCACGATCCCCAAGTTTCGGACGCCACACATATTGTCAATTCCATGCTCTACAATAGAGATATAAAGAATAACTCTGGGCAATACAACTATGGAGTCACAATCCCCAAGTGTCGGATGCCACGCATTTAGACAAAACATTGCTCTATGTGGTCTTTATTTTTTTTAATTTTTTTTGTTTTTTGTTTTTTTGATACTCAAATTAAACTAAAAGTGACCCCAGAACCCTATGCTATAATGAAAGGGACCCAAGAACTCAAATTTACACCCACGATCCAGTAGACGTGAATTGTGGCATTTTTATTAAGAGGATGAAAATGTAAACATTGAAAAATCACATCGAACAACCGCACTTTCCAAAAACTATGCTCATGAACATAAACTTTCATTAAAATCAGAATCAAGGCATGAAAAATTTATTTGATATCCAATTTTAGAGTTTGCAATGTGTGTTATCATGTTTATGGTTAATGGAATTTTTCTTTTCATGCATGTTCTTATTCACAAAAAAAATCATTTTTTATTTCATCTCACCCAACATAGAATAACATTGTCACCAATTCTTAAGGAAAAGAAAAGTTATAGGGGGGTTAGTAGAGGATTTCAAAGAGTAAATTTTAAATGATAATCATGGAATGAAGTCACCTGGTGGTTGATGATGATAGTGCGTGCCACAGTCTCCCTTCACTCATGGATTTGAGTCTTAGCGGCTTGGATAGTGGTGAATGGATTTTCATTATGACTTAAGACATGTCCTTTTATTTTTTTAACCTATAAAAACATAAAAATAAAACAAAACAAAATAAATTGATGACACATTGTCTTCTTTTTAGATTTCTGGGTAAGGTATTACTCATAGATCACGCCACGTGACACAGATGAATATGGCGATCCCCTTTCATACCCATCCTTACTCATAAAAAAAGAACAGGTCAACAGTCTATGGTAATTTATTATATGAAAAAGAAAATGATTCAAAATGATCAGAGACATGAAAACCATGGGTTGCCTCCCATGCAGTGCTTTTGTTTAACGTCGTTAGCTCGACTTGAACCCCCCAACTTATCCAATTCCAAATTTCAAAATTTTAATGAACCCATTTTTTTCCACCTCAAGAAGATTTAGATTAAGTCTTTTTTTATAATTTTTTCCATGTGAAATTCCGTGCTTAACAATGAGTGTGAAAGTTCAAGGAATTTCGGTAATGGTTGATTGAGTTTCATTTGGAGTATTTCCTAAGATTTCAAGGTTCATTCCTACTTTGTGAGATTCTTGATGAAAATGGATGATAATTGAATGGTATAGGTTTTCATAAATAGAGATATTCTTTAGTGGGGAAGGAAGGATTATAATGTTGAGTTCAGTTTCATTGAATTTTCCCAAAGATGAATGGAAATTTGAATCCAAATTTGTTTCTTTTACAAAACATTTTGAAAGAATTTGTTATTTTTGAAAATATGATTCATCCCTAAAATTTTCCATTTGAATTTCATGAGTGGGTATGGAATCACTATTTGTTATATCTCCCAATGGTTCAATGAGAGGTGATTCTAAAAAAATGTTATTGGAGCAATATTCTGAACACTCAATCCATGAAGACAAATTTTCCCTTTGTGAATCCAAAAAATTAATTTCCTCCTGATTTAAGCACCCATCAAGAATTCTTTTATTATCTTCAACTATCCCAAATTAAATGGTTAGTTATTCAATAAATTCATGTGTGGTTTGTGGGAGACAAGATTCTTGTATTAGTGATGAGGAAGAGACAACCTGAGTGGGAATGGGTTCCACAACCATTTCAATGCTTTGTAGTTATACTCTTAAAGATGAAACCTATGAATTCATTTTATCCATTTTTTCACACAAATGTTCAAGAATTTTTTTAGAATTATGATTTATAGATGTTTTTACAACATGAACTTCATTATTTTTTATATCTTCAATCATCCTCGAGAGGTATGGAAATTGATCCTTTAAACAATCAGCATCCCATTGATTGTAGATCTCATATGGTGTGGTGTATTCAATCATGGTTTGGTCAATGAAATTTTCTATGTGAGGTGATTCAAATTATTGATTTTCCTGTTGATTATAGCCTTTGTATATTAATGGGTATTGTTGAAGATAATCCATTGGAGTTGATTGAAAGTTGTTTTTGGGATTCATTGGACACGCATAAAAAGAAAGGGGAATAGAGAAGAGAAATTAGGATGAGAATAGATAATTTGGGGTGAGAAAAGAAGATGAGTGTCTAAGGTACTTACTTGGGTCCCCGGCAACAGCGCCAAATTTTGTTTTCACCCAAATTTACCCTACTGGTAAAAGCGGTCATTGAAGTACAAGTAAGGATCGAATCCACAGGGACTGAAGAAGAAACCTTGAGATACTATGATTTGGTGAAGGATGGGCTATGAAGTAGCCAAATTTGGGTTTGATTTTGGATGGTTTAAAGAACACTAAGAAACCTAAGTGAATTCAATTCAAATAAAATGGGTTGATCTTACGATTATAATTGGGGTGGATTGAATGAATTTTACTTCTTTAGACAATTTTGGTTTTATTAATTCTTGATGAATCCATTCTTCAAAAATTACACTACCTTCATCATTTTCTGGTTTGGTGCTTACTAAACACAATTAATAATCCCCTATACACATAGAGAACCAAATTCATGATCTCTCTAAGGTATATGGTCATTTAGTAATTGAATTTAGTTTTCTCAAACACAGTAAAGATGAATAGTAGAAATAACTGAAGAATGGATGTCTTAAATTAATTATCCAATTAACAACAATTCGTTCATAAAATAACATTGAATCCAGCCTTTGCATCCTCCTAAGATCAAAACATTAAAGTGTTATCCCTCCATTGATGGTATACTCTCAATGGTGGGCGGAATATGGCTAACAAGAATAGGATTGAAGAAATTAAAACTGCGGAAATAACGAGCACTCCTCCGTGTGTGTGAATGAAATTCACACCTATGTGTGAACTAATTCACAACAACACAGAGATATCACTGTGCTTTGTGATAATAAAGTTTTAATAAATTAAATGGAAAATATAGAAGATAAATAAGTTGATTAAGAACATAAAGATACAAAAAAGAAACTTACATGGAAAGGGAAACATTACAAAGGAAATTTGGAAGCATAACCTTACAATGAAACAAGAAACAAAAGATGATAAGAAAAATATCCACCCCTATTCCCTTAACCAATAGCTCCTTATATAGGAATATTAGGACCCTTATATCCGCCCCCACAATAAATTCACCCCCCCAACAATTAATAGAGTCAAAAGGAGAGTGAATAATCAAAAGGAAATTGACGTTTCGAAGTTGACCCGGAAAACTGTCCAGATTCGTCCACCATATTAACGTGTGAATTTGTAATTTAAGAAGGCAGAATCCGGAGGGTTTGTAGAATATAAATACCTTCACCCATCTTTCCTATATGAGATGTAAAAATTTCAGGAAATTTGACTTATCTGTTTGGAAGTTATGGTTGCAATGGTGGGACGGATTTCTGTGCATTAATGTCGGGTCCACCATTTAAATCTTAAATTCAGATCCCTTTATCATCATGAAAACGTCCGATTTAGCTCTAGAAACAATTGAATAAAATGATCCTAATATTTTTATTTTTCTACTGTATAAATTTGAGCTTCATTGGACTTAATTTGTGGGCCCCACATTTGTTTGATGGGCCTTAGGCCCATTATTCTTTTTCCAGCAGGTTTCTTCCTTCAGGTGCAAAAATATCCATCTTCAATTCTGATTCATCCATCAGACCTAAAAGAAAAAATGTTCCAAATAAAGTGATGAATAATATACCAAAATATCAAATTAAAATGATGAATATTGTAATTTCCACAAGCAAATTATTGAGTGGGCCCAAATTGACACTTTAAGCATGAATTGCACAATGATGGGAAATGAAGTTCAATTTCTGAATTGGACTAAAATTGATGTTTATAAACTTTTAAACACATTAATATTAAGATCTTAACAATTAATATTACCACTTTCAGTGACTAATCACACCCCCAACTTGAGTTTTTCTAGTCCTGAGCAAAATATATTACAAATATGAAATTCAATTCCCCTTTTCCAACAACATTTAAATACACATTGCTCACCCAAAGATCTCATACCAAAAAAATTATGGAACCCATCAAAATAATTTAAAACCAGCTAGGTCCATAAGCATATCCCAAGACCAAGCTCATTCCTTTGTTCAAATTAATCACCACATTTCATCCAATTTCAATTAAGCATGATAAAGTGTTGTGCATCACAAAAGATATGGGGGCCATTTTATTGTTCATGGGGAAAAAATGGAAGCGATAGGTGGGAATCACATTAAACCTTAATATGAGTATCCATTTTTTTTATTTTTTTTGATGATTTTTTTTATCCACAATAGATATGAAAAGACTAACTCTGGGAAAGACAATTATGGAGTCATGATCCCCAAGTGTCGGACGCCACACATATTGTCAATTACATGCTCTACAGTAGAGATATAAAGACTAATTCTGGGCAAGACAACTATGGAGTCACGATCCCCAAGTGTCGGATGCCACGCATTTAGACAAAACATTTCTCTATGTGGTCTTTATTTTTTTAATTTTTTTTTTGTTTTTTGTTTTTTGATACTCAAATTAAACTAAAAGTGACCCCAGAACCCTATGCTATAATGAAAGGGACCCAAGAACTCAAATTTACACCCACGATCTAGTACACATGCATTGTGGCATTTTTATTAAGAGGATGAAAATGTAAACATTGAAAAATCACATCGGACAACCGCACTTTCCAAAAACTATGCTCATGAAGTTAAACTTGCATTAAAATTAGAATCAAGGCATGCAAAATTTATTTGATATCAAATTTTATAGTTTGCAATGCGTGTTATCTTGTTTATGGTTAATGGAATTTTTCTTTTCATGCATGTTCTTATTCACAAAAAAAAATCATTTTTTATTTCATCTCCCCCAACATAGAATAACACTGTCCCCAATGTTTAAGGAAAAGAAAAGTTATATGGGGTTAGTAGAGGATTTCAAAGAGTAAATTTTAAATGATAATCATGGAATGAATTCACCTAGTGGTTGATGATGATAGTGCATGCCACAGTCTCCCTTCACTCCTAGATTTGAGTCTCAGCGGCTTGGATAGTGGTGAATGGATTTTCCTTATTACTTACAACATGTTCTTTTATTTTTTTAACCTATAAAAACATAAAAATAAAACAAAACAAAATAAACCGATGATACATTGTCTTCTTTTTAGATTTATGGGTAAGGTATTACTCAGAGATCACGCCACGTGACACAGATGAATATGGTGATCCCCTTTCATACCCATCCTTACTCATAAAAGAAGAACAGGTCAACAGTCTATGGTAATTGATTATATGAAAAAGAAAATGACTCAAAATGATCAAAGACATGAAAACCATGGGTTGCCTCCCATGCAGTGCTTTTGTTTAACGTCGTTAGCTCGACTTGAACCCCCCAACTTATCCAATTCCAACTTTCAAAATTTTAATGAACCCATATTTCTCCACCTCAACAAGATTTAGATTAAGTATTTTTTTATAATTTTTTCCATGTGAAATTCCATGCTTAACAATGAGTGTGAAAGTCCAAGGAATTTCAGTAATGGTTGATTGAGTTTCATTTGGAGTATTTCCTAAGATTTCAAGGTTCATTCCTACTTTGTGAGATTCTTGATGAAAATGGATGATAATTGAATGGTCTAGGTTTTCATAAATAGATATATTCTTTAGTGGGGAAGGTAGGATTATAATGTTGAGTTCAGTTTCATTGAATTTTCCCCAAGATGAATGGAAATTTGAATCCAAATTTGTTTCTTTTACAAAACATTTTAAAATAATTTGTTCCTTTTGAAAATATGATTCATCCATAAAATTTTCCATTTTAATTTCATGAGTTGGTATGGAATCACTATTCGTTATATCTCGCAAAGGTTCAATGATAGGTGATTCTAAAAAAATGTTATTGGAGCAATATTCTGAACACTCAATCCATGAAGACAAATTTTCCCCTTGTGAATCCAAAAAATTAATTTCCTCCTGATTTAAGCACCCATAAACAATTCCTTGATTATCTTCAACTATCCCAAATTCAATGGTTTGTTCTTCAATAAATTCATCTAAGGTTTGTGGGAGACAATATTCTTGTATTAGTGATGAGGAAGAGACAACCTGAGTGGGAATGGGTTCCATAACCATTTCAATGCTTTGTAGTTCTACTCTTAAAGATGAAACCTCTGAATTCATTTTATCCATTTTTTCACATAAATGTTCAATAATTTTTTCAGAATTAGGATTTATAGATGTTTGTACATCATGAACTTCATTATTTTTGATCTCTTCAATCGTCCTCGAGAGGTATGGAAATTTAACCTTTAAACAATCAGCATCCCATTGATTGTAGATCTCATCTGGTGTGGTGTATTCAATCATGGTTTGGTCAATGAAATTTTCTATGTGAGGTGATTCAAATTATTGATTTTCTAGTTGATTATATCCTTGGTATATTAATGGGTATTGTTAAAGATAATCCATTGGAGTTGATTGAAAGTTGTTTTTGGGATTTATTGGACACGCAGAAAAAGAAAGGGGAATAGAGAAGAGAAATTAGGATGAGAATAGATAATTTGGGGTGAGAAAAGAAGATGAGTGTCTAAGGTACTTACTTGGGTCCCCGACAACGGTGCCAAAATTTGGTTGCGCCCAAATTTACCCTACCGGTAAAAGAGGTCGTTGAAGTACAAGTAGGGATCGAATCCACAGGGACCGAAGAAGAAACCTTGAGACACTATGATTTGGTGAAGGATGGGCTATGAAGTAGCCAACTTTGGGTTTGATTTAAATAACACTAAGAAAACTAAGTGAATTCAATTCAAAGAAAATGGGTTGATCTTAGGATTATGCTCGGGGTGGATTGAATGAATTTTACTTCTTTAGACAATTTTGGTTTTATTAATTCTTGATGAATCCATTTTTCAAAAATATCACTACCTTTATAATTTTCTGGTTTGGTGCTTACTAAACACAATTACTAATCCCATATACACTTAGAGAACCAAATTCATGATCTCTCTGAGTTATATGGTCATTTAGTAATTGAATTTAGTTTGCTCAAACACAGTAAAGATGAAGAGTATAAATAACTGAAGAATGGATGTCTTAAATTAATTATCCAATTAACAACAATTCGTTCATAAAATAACATTCAATCCAGCCTTTTCATCCTCTTAAGATCAACCCATTAAAGTTTTATCCCTCCATTGATGGTATACTCTCAATGGTTGGTGGAAGATGGCTAACAATAATTGGATTGAAGAAATTAAAACCGCGGAAATAACGAGCACTCCTCCGTGTGTGTGAATGAAATTCACACCTATGTGTGAACTAATTCACAACAACACAGAGATATCACTATGCTTTGTGATAATAAAGTTTTAATAAATGAAATGTAAAATATAGAATATAAATAAGTTGATTAAGAACATAAAGATACAAAAAATAAACTTACATGGAAATGGAAAACATTACAAAGGAAATTTGGAAGCATAACCTTACAATGAAACAAGAAACAAAAGATGATAAGAAAAATATTCACCCCTATTCCCTTAACCACTAACTCCTTATATAGGCATATTATGATCCTTATATCCTCCCCCCATAATAAATTCACCCCCCAAAAATTAATAGAGTCAAAAGGAGGGTGAATAATCAAAAGGAAATTGATGTTTCCAAGTTGACCCGGAAAACTGTCCAGATTCGTCCACCATATTGACGTGTGAATTTGTAATTGAAGAAGGAAGAATCTGGAGGGGTTGTAGAATAGAACTATATTCTTCCATCTGTCCTATATGAGCTGTAAAAATTTCAGGAAATATGGCTTAGCAGTGTGGAAGTTATGGTTGAAATGGTGGGACGGATTTCTGTGCATTAATGTCGGGTCCACCATTTAAATCTCAAATTCAGATCCTTTTATCATCATGAAAAAATCAGATTTAGCTCTGGCCACAATTTAATAAAATGATCCTCATATTTTTATCTTTCTACTTTATAAATTTGAGCTTCATTGGGCTTATTTTGTGGGCCCCACATTTGTTTGATGGGCCTTAGGCCCATTATGCTTTTTCCAGCAAGTGTTTGCCTTCAGGTGCAAAAATATCCATCTTCACTTGTGATTCATCCATCAGACCTAAAAGAAAAAATGTTCCAAATAAAGTGATGAATCATATACCAAAATAGAAAATTAAAATGATGAACATTGTAATTTCCACAATCAAATTATTGAGTGGGACCAAATTGACACTTTAAGCATGAATTGCACAACGATGGGAAATGAAGTTCAATTTCTGAATTGGACTAAAATTGATGTTTATGAACTTTTAAAAACATTAATATTAAGATATTAACAATGAATATTAGCCACTTTCAGTGACTAATCAGGTGTCTCATTTGCGAATAGGGTACACAATCAATTAGGTTGAAACATTCATCAAAAACCATTTTTTTAGGACATCGCAGATTTTTACCCCGACGGAATAAGTACCGATCTTGGATGACATCATTCGAAGGAAGTTCAGAAGAACATACAACACCGTATCCACTAACATGTGATCAATTTCTTGAGAAGGTAAAAGATTTTAACACTACTTTTGCTAAATTGTTTTCGAAAAACCTTACGAAAACTGGTTGTAAAAAGAGATCAGTTTTTTTTTGAATTACCATACTGGAATTGTCTGTATGTTAGACATTTTCTTGATGTTATGCATATTGAAAAAAATTTACGTGATATTGTCATCGGCATGTTTCTAAATGCACCTAGAAAAAATAAGGGTGGAATTCAGGCTAGATTGGACATGGTTGAGATGGGAATACGAGAAGAGTTGGCACCAGTGAAGGGTGAAAAATGAACATTTCTTCCTCCTGCTGCTTACACTCTTTCCAGGTAGGAGAGATATCAGTTTTGAAACTTCTTGAATGACATAAAGGTTTCAGAGGGGTATTCATCAAATATCAATAACATCATGTCAATGAATGATTTAAAATTAAAGGGTCTGAAATCACATGACTGTCATGTTTTGATGCAAGATCTAATTCTAATAGCTTTACGTTGCATTTTTTCCAAGAATGTCCATCATACATTAACAAATCTATATTTCTTCTTCAAATCCATATGCAGAAAAGTTATAGACCCGATGAAATTGACAACTATGGAAAGAGAAATTGCCGTCATATTATGTGAATTGGAAATGTTCTTCCCGCAGACATTTTTTGATATGATGGTTCATTTGATGGTTCATTTGGTGAGAGAGATTAGACTATGTGGGCCTGTAAATTATAGATGGATGTACCCCATTGAATGGCATATGAAGATTTTGAAAGGTTATGTCAAAAATTGAAGTCAGCTAGGGATGAAAAATGGATATCAGATACACATAATCAACAGTTTATAGGATGGATTCAGGACCATATTTTGAAGCAGTTAGATGAAAATCCAGACTCAATTTCAGAATGACTTTGATGGCTAGTCGGAGGAGCAAGTGTGTATGTATTATCTTACAATGCTTATGCAGTTAATGGTTATACATTCTATACTAATGAACATGATGAAGACAGTACCATGCAGAATAGCAGGGTTACACTTGTGGCTAAGGCGATGCATGTTTCTGGTGCTAAGGACAAAAATCCAATTTATGCGAATATGTCATACTTTGGCATCATCAAACGAATATGGGAGTTGGATTATACAAAATTAAAAGTTCCGATTTTTCAATGCAAGTGGGTTGATAACAGGAGTTTTTTTAAAATAGATGAATTAGGATTCGTGAAATTTTATTTCAGTAAAGAAGGGGAGAAAGACAAACCATTTATAATAGCATCACAGGCAGTACAATTATTTTATGTTCCAGACCCTGTAAACTGAAATTGGTCAATTGTTCTGTTATCGACCAAAACAACTGAAGGTTCATATGAAAGTTCAACGGAGGATGACCCTTTTATAGGGACTTCACAATCATTTCGCAGCGGTCCCAATGTAGATGGCGTTTTGTATGTCAGAGGAGACCACAATGAAGGGATTTACATAGTCGATAGAGGAGTCAAATCTCTTCAACCTTTAAAGAAAAAAAACCGAGTACAATAATCAGGTTATTTGTTTATTGTAATATACATTGTGTTACGTTATGTTATTATTTGTCCACTACTACTTTTATGTAATCTAAATTAAATGTTAAACCACTTCTGCAGATAATGACTTCTTCACCTGCTTATGCACCCAATCTTGAGGCACAAAAGGTCTCTCAACCATGTACTAGTGGTCCCAGTGCAGAGCAACAATAGGTTTCTCAACCAGCTGCTGGTGGTCACAGTGCAGAGCAGCAAAAAGTTTCTCAACCTGTTGGTGCTGGTCCCAGTGCAGAGCAACAACAAGTTTCTCAACCTGTTGCTTCTAGTCCCAATGCTAATGCTAGTGCTCCATAGAAAGATATTGATGATACTTCTGGGGAAATTGTAGGAAATGAAACCCTGAAAGTGAAAAAAAACAAGAGCACTGTAGTTTGACAATGTTAGCCAAAATCCTTAAGGCAAAAGAAAAAAGGCATCAAATTTGAGGTGGGATGGAATAAGAGAGGCCAACATTTTAACCCCAACAAAGTCATCTTTAGTAGCTACATTGGAATCGTCACTCAACAACGCGTGCCGATTGATATACAGTCGTGGCACCATATTGTCACTGGTCTGAATACACTAATGTGGGAAGATATTACGGTAACATTATGATATCATTTTTTTAATTTATGAAAATAAAATACCAAAACATTGACTCACTCTTCATCATCCATTGTATAGTGCATTTATAGTAGATGCCTCACACAAGGAATATGTATTAAGAGTTGTAGGAAGGATTCATAGAGGTTTCTACACAATTTTAACAAAATATCCTCTTAAAGATGTTGAAGGGAAAATCAAGCCGCACCCACCTCCTCTTTATGCACACTTGATATCCCAAGGAGCGTGGGACGTGTTTATCAACCGTCGTGGAGAGAAGACTTTTCAGGTACATTGTGTGGGGTAATAGGTTGTTTGACGTTTCTTGTATTCATCACTTTGATTGACAGTTTTTTATTTATGAAACAGCAACTGAGTGCTAAAAATAAAAAACATGTAGCAGAACCAGCGTACCCTTACCGTAAATCAAGGTTAGGGTACGCTTCACTTGAGCAAAAATCAGTACGTCTTTTAAATCTATCGTACTACTTATATGTGACATAAAACAACACCATAACCATGTTTCTCTATTTATATGCAGATTGATGAATCGAAATCGAAATCCAAATCCATCCCACGCCATGTGCTATGGAAGGAGGATCGTGTAAATAAAGAGGGGATACTGATAGATGAAAACACACAAAAAGTGTGGGAAACATGTGTAAGTATGACATAATATAAATTTGATTTGTTTTAAATCACTATTATATTACAATGACTACTTATTTTTCTATATTTTCTATTTGACATAGTCACAGGAATCAACAACACCCGCACCAGATGCAGACATACTTTCAGCAGCCTTGAAGCGGCCAGACCAGTATGGACACGTCAGAGGTGCGGGTTTTGGGGTGACACCCTGAACATATTTTCAAAAACAAAAACAAGTGGATGATGAAAATGAAAAAATGGAAAAGCTGCAAGAAAAATTGGCTATTTTCTAAGAAGAATTACAATACCATAGAGATATTATAGAAACATTGATGGGGGATAGGCAAAGAGAAGAAACAACTCAACAACAACCCGTGCGTGATGATCCCGCCCCACCCCTCACCAGCTTTGAGGCAAGCCATTCCCCTAAAAAACCTGACTTAGCTGAGGTAATCAATGTTTTAATAATTATTTCTATGAAATGTGATTCACATAGACACTGATACCTTTCCTATACTAATATTATACAGGATGAAAATGACTGTGATTTATATCTAGAAACTCCCACATATCGCCTTGTAGCGAGGGCTATGGTGTTCAATACGCAGAACGACATGCTACACAACAGACAGCTTCCAACAGATCATTTCAGAGTGTCAATTAATGTAGATAATGATCCGAGTTCCAAGCTACCTATTCCAAATGACGATGACGACATTCATATGGTTGAAAAAGATATTGGAACATTCATCGCATGGCCGTCAGTTCTTGTAAAAAAATTGGTCATGGAGGTATCCATTTCCAAGTTATTTTTCAAGCTCGACCTTTAACATTTAATGAAAAAAGGTTTGAACTGATGAATGATATTACAGAATGACAAAGAGAAGGGGTGAAACGAAATATCAGCTCAAAACTATCTCAAGGATCAACCAACTGATTGAAATGGTCTACTGAGAGCACCTTCACCTCGCTCGTTCTATATCCATAGTTAATATCATTACATGCTCATGTGGATACAAAGTTGATAGAAAACAATGCTCACACAGTTTTTTTTGAAAAAAATATGTATGGAGAGGAAACATCAGATTTCATTAGTGCTGAAAATGTAAATGAAATCCTCAAGTATGAATGGCTAGGCGCCTCAGTTGTAAATGTATACATGAGGTATGTTTTCATGATTTGATTTTACAAAAGATGATATACTCTGATAATAATGACTAAATACATTTTATATTTTTTGCAGGCGTATATATGAAAAAAAATTGAAGGGATTTCCCCATGAAAAAAATTTGGACTCGTTAGTCCTCACACCACCTCTTCAAAAGAAGAAATAGATTCTGATAAAGAGGCTAAAATAATGTCATCCATGCTCAAATTGTTTGAAAACAAAATTACGGCTGACGGACTCTTTTTAATACCAATGATGCAGGGGTAAAACTCTACAATTTATTCATATCAACTATATTTTCATTTCTTTACTTATTCCTTTTTATATTTTTAGGGAGCATTGGATGCTTATTGAAGTCAATTTGGATACTCCAAAGATTTATTTTCTGGATTCAACGCATGGATATCCAACAAACCGACTACGCATGATGGCGTTTGTTAATTTGTAATACACTATATCTAGCATTTTAAAACTAAAAATATAGTTATATAATTTATGTTATCTTTTAATGAGGATTCTGTTATGATAGGGCGGTGCATCAATATCATCTAATGCATGGAATGAATCCAGGGCATAAGGATGAGAAAGCCTATAAGATCTACAACTAGAAAAGTATCCGGGTATATATAATAACATTGCACTATCCAAACACATATCAAAACAAATTACTTATTGTTTTCTATATTTCTTCAGTGTCCAAAACAAACAAACATAAAGGACTGTGGTTATTATGTTTGTAAATTTATGAAAGAGATCGTATTTCATCAAAAAACTAGCATCCCTAACGAGGTATTTTCAAAAATAATTACGAGTTCATTTAAAATATTTATTAATCCTTTTTGTATTTATATTTTTTAGTACTACCATGACTGTCATAAAAACTAATATTCAGAAGATGATATAGATGTGTTTAGAAACGAATGGGCAACATACCTGATGGAAGATTGTACACAAATAGGATGAAGGTGAATTCCTACTAATGTTATCCATATATGATCATTGATATCTCCCTTGTTTACACTTAATGAGCATATATGATCACCCTTTATCATGTTTTATATCCTTAGGTTATGAAGAATGGTTTTAGATATTATTTTTCTTTCTAGTAAAGCATAACTCATTGGCTAAAAGTGTCTAATAACAGTTTCAAATTGACATTAAGTTTAGAAAACAACACTACTGACATAAGTAAAAACGAGAAAACGCATTCAGATTGTTTTCATACTTTAGGAAAATGATCCATGAGTCATTTTTGAGGTGTACGAATCAACCGTACCTCAATCCGACACACGGTGTGACCGTTATGACTAAAAGTGTCTGATACCAGTTTCAAATTGACATTAAATTTAGAAAACAACATTACTGACATACGAAATACTGAGAAAACGCGTTCAGATTATTTTGATACTTTAGGAAAACAATCCATGAGTCATTTGTGATGTGTATGAATCGACCGCACCTCAATCCGATGCACGGTGTGACCGATATGGCTAAAAGTGTTTGATACCAGTTTCAAATTGACATTAACTTTAAAAAAAACACAAGTGACATACGTAAAACCAAGAAAACACGTTCAGATTGTTTTGATACTTTAGGAAAACGATCCATGATTCATTTTTGAGTTGTAAGAATTGACCACACCTCAATCTGACGCACGGTGTGACCAGTATGACTAAAAGTGTCTGATACCAGTTTCAAATTGACATTAACTTTAGAAAACAACACTACTGACATACAAAATACCAAGAAAAAACATTCGTATTGTTTTGATACTTTAGAAAAATGATCCATGAGTCATTTTTGAGGTGTGCGAATCGACCGCACCTTAATCCGACGCACGGTGTGACCGGTATACCTAAAAGTGTCTGATACCAGTTTCAAATTGACATTAACTTTAGAAAACAACACTACTGACATATGGAATACCGATAAAATGTGTTCGGATTGTTTTGATACTTTAGGAAAATGATCCATGAGTTATTTTTGAGGTGTACGAATCGACCTCACCTCAATCTAACACATGGTGTGACCAGTATGGCTAAAAGTGTCTGATAACAGTTTCAAATTGACATTAATTTTAGAAAAAAACACAAATGACATACGGAATACCATGAAAACGTGTTAGTATTGTTTTTATACTTTAGTACAATGATCCATGAGTCATTTTTGACGTGTAAGAATTTATCGCACCTCAATCTGATGCATGGTGTGATCGGTATGACTAAAAGTGTCTGATACCAGTTTCAAATTGACATTAACTTTAAAAAACAACACAAGTGACATACGGAAAAATGAGAAAACACATTCATATTGTTTTGATACTTTAGAAAAACGATCCATGAGTCATTTTTGAGGTGTACGAATCGACCGCACCTCAATTCGACACACGGTGTGACCGGTATGACTAAAAGTGTCTGATACCAGTTTCAAATTGACATTAACTTTAGAAAACAACACTACTGACATATGGAATACCAAGAAAACGCATTCATATTGTTTTGATAATTTATGAAAAAGATCCATGAGTCATCTTTGAGGTGTGTGAATCGACCACACCTCAATCCGATGCACAGTGTGACCGGTATGCCTAAAAGTGTATGATACCAGTTTCAAATTGACATTAACTTTAGAAAACAACACTACTGACATAAGTAATACCGAGAAAACACATTCGGATTGTTTTGATACTTTAGGACAACGATACATGAGTCATTTTTGAGGTGTACGAATCGACCGCACCTCAATCTGATGCATGGTGTTACCGGTATGGCTAAAAGTGTCTGATAAAAGTTTCAAATTGACATTAATTTTAGAAAACAACACAAATGACATAAGGAATACCAAGAAAACGCATTTGGATTGTTTTGATACTTTAGGACAATGATCCATGAGTCATTTGTGATGTGTAAGAATTGACCGAACCTCAATCCAACGCATGGTGTGACCGGTATGGATAAAAGTGTCTGATAACAGTTTCAAATTGACATTAAGTTTAGAAAACAACACAAGTGACATATGGAATATCAAACAAATGCGTTCGGATTGTTTTTATACTTTAGGAAAACGATCCATGAGTCATTTTTGAGGTGTAAGAATTGACCTCACCTCAATCCGACGCACGATGTGACCGGTATGGATAAAAGTGTCTGATACCAGTTTCAAATTGACATTAACTTTAGAAAACAACATTACTGACATAAGTAATACTGAGAAAAAGCATTCGGATTGTTTTGATAATTTAGGAAAATGATATATGAGTCATTTTTTGTGGTGTATGAATTGACCGCACCTTAATCTGACACACGGCGTGACCAGTATGCCTAAAAGTGTTTGATACAAGTTTCAAATTGACATTAACTTTAGAAAACAACACTACTGACATACATAATACTAAGAAAACGCATTCGGATTGTTTTGATATTTTAGGACAACGATCCATGAGTCATTTTTGAGGTGTAAGAATTTATCAAACCTCAATCTGACGCACGGTGTGACCGGTATGGATAAAAGTGTCTGATAACAATTTCAAATTGACATTAATTTTAGAAATCAACACAAATGACATACGGAATACCGATAAAACACGTTCATATTATTTTGATACTTTAGGAAAACAATCCATGAGTCATTTATGACGTGTACGAATCAACCACACCTCAATCCGACACACGGTGTGACCAGTATGGATAAAAGTGTCTGATACCATTTTCAAATTGACATTAACTTTAAAAACCAACACAAGTGACATATGGAAAACCAAGAAAACACATTTGGGTTGTTTTGATACTTTAGGAAAATGATCCATGAGTCATTTTTGAGGTGTAAGAATCGACCGTACCTCAATCCGATGCACAGTGTGACCCGTATGACTAAAAGTGTTTGATACCAGTTTCAAATTGACATTAAATTTAGAAAAAAAACACTATTGACATACGGAATACCGAGCAAACGCGTTCGGATTATTTTGATACTTTATGAAAACGATCCATGAGTCATTTTTGAGGTGTAAGAATTGACTGCACCTCAATCTGACGCACGGTGTGACCGGTATGCCTAAAAGTGTCTGATACCAGTTTCAAATTGACATTAACTTTAGAAAACAACACTACTGACATATGGAATACCGAGAAAACGCGTTTAGATTTTTTTGATACTTTAGGAAAACGATCCATGAGTCATTTTTGAGGTGTAAGAATTGATCTCACCTCAATCCAATGCACGATGTGACCGGTATGGCTAAAAGTGACTGATACCAGTTTCAAATTGACATTAATTTTAGAAAACAACACAAGTGACATTCGGAAAACCAAGAAAACGCATTCGGATTGTTTTGATAATTTTGGAGAATGATCCATGAGTCATTTTTGATGTATAAGAATCGACTGCACCTCAATCTGACGCACGGTGTTACCGGTATGGCTAAAAGTGTCTGATAACAGTTTCAAATTGACATTAATTTTAGAAAACAACACAAGTGACATACGGAATATTGAGAAAACGCATTCGGATTGTTTTGATACTTTAGTACAATGATCCATGAGTCATTTGTGAGGTGTAAAAATTGACCTCACCTCAATCTGACGCATGGTGTGACCGGCATGGATAAAAGTGTCTGATATCAGTTTCAAATTGACATTAACTTTAGAAAACAACACAAATGACATACGGAAAACCAAGCAAACACGTTCAGATTGTTTTGATACTTTAGAGAAATGATCCATGAGTCATTTGTGACGTGTAAGAATAGACCGTACCTCAATATGATGCACGGTGTAACCGGTATGGCTAAAATTGTCTGATACCAGTTTCAAATTGACATTAACTTTAAAAAACAACACAAGTGACATACAAAAAACCGAGCAAACATGTTCGGATTGTTTTGATAATTTAGGGAAATGATCCATGAGTCAATTTGAGGTGTAAGAATCGAACGAACCTCAATCTGACACACGGTGTGACCGGTAAATATTTTCATTAGATAAAGAATCAGTATTTATTAAATGAGATAATCATCCAAAACCATATTGATTTTACATTATTCCCTTTCATTGTTATCAGAATGAAAACATTTGAGTTTATCATTTCCATATTTTAGTTTCACATTTCCATATTAATGTATTCTTTCATATTAATGTTTTAATTTATTTCATTATTGTATTACTAGCATAATAATTTTTTTCTTATATAGGTGAATTTTTTTCCTTGAGTTCAGATGCTTTTTTCGGCAACAAATACCATGGACGACAATTTTTGAAAGAGGATCACGGATATCAAAGGATAAAACATTAATGTTTATAATTTTTGTTGGATAATCGTAATTGTAACCATGTAAAACATTGTTTGAAATGTATATAGCAGTGTGTTTTTTTGTATTCATGATGTTAAGTAAATGTATATAGGATTGTTTGTCAAAATATTGTGTGTGGGTGCTATTTTGTACAGGTGTGCAGCTGCTGTTTTGTATAGGTGTTGGTGCTGGTTTGTGCAGGTGTTGGTTTTGCAGGTGCACATGAAGGAGCCTTTATCAGCGCTATATTGAGCACTAATAAAGGAAACCTTTATCAGTGTTATCTTGAGTGTTGATAATAGGGCCCTTTATCCGCGCTAGAAGAGCGCTGTAAATATCAGCGAAGATAAAGGGGGGGTCCCCTTTATCAATGCTCTAAAAAGTAATGATAAAGGCTACATTTATCAAGGTTAAAAAAAGAGCTGATAAAGGGTGGCCTTTATCAACACTTTTTTTAGTGCTGATAAAGGTCGCCTTTATCAGCGCTTTTCGGAGCGCTGATAAAGGGGACCCCCCCTTTATCTTCTCTGACATTTACAACGCTTTTCTAGCGTTGTTAATGTCAGTTTTTAGCACTGATAAAGACCCAATTTGTAGTAGTGATATAGATGAGGATGTATTTGTTGAGAAACCCCCTGGTTTTACAAACCCTCATTTTACAAACCATATTTTTAAATTATCAAAATCTTTATATAGTTTAAAACAAGCTCTAAGATCTTGGTATGATATATTAAGTACTTTTCTTATATTTCCAAAGGTTTTACAAAAGGAATAGTTGATCCTACCCTTTTTATAAAAAAAATCCAATGATGTTTTAGTAGTTCAAATCTATGTAGATGACATTATCTTTGGATCTTCAAAAAATTATTTATGTATTGAATTTTCTAAAATGATGCAAAATGAATTTGAAATGGGTTTAATGGGTGAACTCAAATTATTTCTTAAATTTCAAATCTTTCAAAATAATGATGGTATTATTTTAAATCAAAGAAAATTTACTAGAGATATTCTAAAACGTTTTGAATTGGATAGCACTAAATGTTGTGAGACTCCAATGAGTACTACTTGTAAGTTGGATCTTGATGAAGATGGAAAATCTATTGATCAAACCACTTACAGAAGAATCATTGGAAGTTTACTCTACTTAACTATTAGTCAACCTGACATTATGTTTAGTGTGTGTATGTGTGCTCAGTTTCAAGCAAATCCTAAGGAACCTCATTTAAATGTTGTTAAGAGAATTTTCAAATACCTCAAGCATACATCCAATCTAGGATTGTTCTATCCCAGAGGACAATAATTTGAGTTAGTGAGCTATTCTAATGCCAACTTCTGTGGTTGTAAGTTAGATTTAAAAATCACCTCTGGAATATGTCACTTTTTAGGCAAGTCACTGGTATCATAGTGTAATAAGAAACAAAAATTTGTTTCATTATCCATTGCATAAGCGGAATACATAGTTGCTTGAAAATTTTGTGCACAAATTTTGTGGATGAAACACACATTACTAGATTATGGATATCAATTCAGGCATGTACCTATAAATTGTGACAATACAAGTGATATTATCATCTCAAAAAATATCGTTTCACACTCTAGGACAAAATATATTGATGTAAGACATCACTTTTTGAGAGATCAATATCAAAAAGGTGAAATCACTTTGGAATTCATTGGAACTGAATATCAGCTTGCTGATATATTCACCAAACCACTAAATTCTAAAAGAATGGATTACATCATACATTAATTGGGAATGATAAATCTTAAGTAGTAAGTATACTGTTTCAGATTTTATGGTTTCACAAGTCACTGTCTTAAGATTACTGTTTAACTCTAACAGTTCTATAGATTTATTGTCTTAAGAGTTGATGTTTCATGTTTACAATCTCACAGTTACTATTTCTTGGTTACTGTATGGCACTTACTATCTCAAACAATACGGTCTCACGGTTTAGAAATCACACTGTTATGGTCTCACTGTGAAGGCTTTTTATGGTCTCACAGTGAAAGTTGATTACAGTCTCACCGTAAAGATGATTTATTGTTTTATTTATACATTATAACTCATATCACGGTAATTCATTGTTTTATTCTTTTTTACTTTCTCGTGCTTTTGATCTCACGACACTTGATATACCTAAATGATAAAATAAAAGAAGTTTCACTCGTTCTTCACTTGAGATCTCTTCTCTCAAACCGTAACCCTTCTTTCAACCCTTCTCTCTCTCAAACCTTCGGTGAATGACTAGGATGAAACACCCATAGTCGTCAACTCCTAAGAAGCGCAGTTCAAAGAATAAGTTGAAAATCATGCCGAAGTTAGCACCCGAAGGCCCTCTGAATCCGAATCTAGTGAACAGAATAGTGGTACCTGAAAAAGAGATATTCCCCAAGTGGCTTATGTCAAGTAAGTATTTGGTTTTGAAAGTGATAACATATCAAGGATGGATGGATTGGTTCACAAAGTGGGATAAGCCTATTTACCCGAAGCTACTTGCACAGTTTTATCAATATGTTCAATTCTCTTTTGATTCAAAAGATGGATATGTTGTGCGAAGTTGGATCAATGGCCAGATTTGTACCTTTTCTTCGAGGTTATGGGTTTCATGCATTAGGATACCTCATGAGGGTATTTTTGAGGACTACTTGAAAGGAAACTAAGAGGAGATCCATAGCTGCCAAGCTAGATAGAAAAACCAAACTCCTGTTTAAGTTTGTTCAAAATTTGATTAGCCCCAGAAAAGGTGATTTTTCTATACTCAAGTATCAAGATGTATTTTTGATACATCTCATGAAAAATGGACATAAGATTAACCTATGAAAGTATGTTATACACCATATGTGTGAGTTTATCAAAACAACCTCCAAGTAAACCTCCCTATTTCATTCAAGGATTATCTCAACTATGCTTCATGTAAAGGGATTGGTTGGACCAGATGAAGAATCCATTAAGGATTATGAGTTCTGTCTTTCAAAAGTTACAGTAAAGAGAATGAAAATCAATTGGAATCTGTGGAGAAAATCTTGGGTGGAAGATAATGATAGAGTTTATGAAAAGTTTAATTCGATGGAACACCCTTCAAGGCCTAAGGATATTTTTTATCCTAGTTTGGAGCCAGATGAACTTATTGAATATTCTGATGAGGAAGAAGAAGAAGAGTTTGTTGTACCTCTAAGAGAAACTGTTCTGGTTGAGGAAGATAGTGAATATTCTCCTCAAGTCTTATTTGAGAAGGACATGCCTGTTTCTGAAGAAGTTGTTGATCTGGAAGAACAACTTGCTTCAAAAGAAGAATATATTTCTAAGGTAAGTGAAAAGAATGTTGTAGAAGAACATATAGAAGAAAATATTTATTTTGTACAAGCAACTGCTCTTGAGGAACACCAAGAGGAATAAGTTGTTCATGAAGTTATTCCATCTACTGAATAGAGAATGGATCAATCCTTTCAATTGGCTAGAAAGGAAATGGATAAGGAAATTAGGGATGAATTCATGGAAATAGATCAAGGATCTAAATCCCTCAGTCCTGAAAAAGATGCACCTATTAAGGGGAGTCAGCCTCCCAATCTAGAATTTATTGAAGTACCTAATCCGATTGATCCAAGATCATTGGATACATGGTATAAATTCCCCAGTTGTTTTGATGTGACTAATTCTAAGGAAGTCTCAGTTAAAGGAATTGATATATCTACTATATTTCATTTGAAACTGGTATCTGCTCCTGAAGCTATCTCGCCCAAGGAACTTGATCATGTCTCAGCTTCTATTCTTGAACCTTCACAAGAACCTTCAAACTTGGTGAATAAGGATGATCTGAAATCATTTGAAACTACCCTATTGGATAGAGTTGAAAAACTCATGAATATCCAACCAGATCCTGTAACCAATTTAAGTGAGAGAGATGATACCTCATTGTTGGAAAAAATTCATGTGGTAGATTCAGCCCAAGATGTTTTATGAGATTCAAGAAGTCATATTCGAGAAGAAAAAACTCAATGATGAAGTAAAAACTCTTAGAGGTATGTTTGAAGAAATGAAGAGAGTGATAACCTCAAGACCAGAACCTGTTTCTTATCCTATTGAGGATATTTTTAGTCAGACCCCATAGGAAGTAGCCTCACTGATTCAACCACATCTAACTTCCTTAGCTAAAAATGTAGCTGAAAGAAACAAGAAGATTGTTCAAGAGATGTGTGAGCTTGTTATTGGTCTTAACAAGTTAACTGATGAGTATAAGGGTTGTCTCCATAAGTTTCTAAATCAACTTAAATCCCTTACCTCAGCTATCACTACTTCTCGTACTTCTGGACAATCATCTTAACCTTCTTTAGACAATGATCTGATCTGAATATTTGTCAAAGAAGAACTTCAATTTGTGCTTAGTGTCTTTGACAAGGAATCTCTATATGAAGTTATCAAGAATAGTGACAAAGTTCTTGATTTGGTGAGAATTCATTCCAATATTGACAATGATTCTTAGCAAGAAATTGCTAAGAAGGTGGAATTCTACTTCAATCAGATCTTCTCTAATAATGACATGACCAACCACGTCAAGTACCTTGTGGAGAATCTGAGGATTCCTCCTCTCACTCAAGCCTTCAAAACTCAAGTCCAAAAGCTCAAATATTTCACTCCTTTTTTGTATAAGTTTATGGAGAACAAGGATTACTTTGAGAATGAAATGAAGTATGGTGGTGAGATCATTGCTGACTTCATAAATATTTTGATGCCTTATCTTCATGTCCAGAGTACTGCAATTGTCGCTCCTACAACTGCACCCCTGAGATCTGGTTTTCCTAACTTCTCATCCTCTTCCCTTGCTTCTACATCTATGTCTGTCTCTCAAGCTCTGAGTCAGATCAGGACTGTTATCCTTGATCAATAGTTGCCTCAGTCTTCCACTACACCTACCTTAGCCCCTTCTATTTTTTAAGGACTCCCTTTACCATCTTTGTCCACTAGTTCACTCCCTTACTCCACTTCTACCTCTTATCCTATGTCTTCTTCTTCTGATGTTGCTTCCAAGGGAAAAGAGAGGATAAGTCAGTGTTGAAGAACAATGACTACTATCTTTTGATAGGGATGTTTTATGTAGTCTTGTTCCTTACTATTTATAATGGCATCTTTTATCCACATAATGCATTGTGCCCTTTTATTGTCTACTTATTATTTACTCTTTTTGATAATCCCAAAAGGGAGAGAAATATGTATTCTATATGCACTAAATGCACATTACAGAAGAGACACATATGCACTAAATGAACATTATAGAAGTGACACATTATCTAAGAATAAATCTCTCACTTGCATGATTTGTGATCATCAAAAAGAGGGAGATTGTTGGACTCCTCATGTGTTAATCATGTTTTAATGATCACAAATCATATACATTCTGTAAAGCTTGTTAATCCTGTTTAATATATCTAAAATCATGTGTATAGATGATTAGTTTCTTTATTCCTTAAATAATTATTGTAAACTATTTTGTTTCTAATTAAATTCTCTTATGAATTATTAAATTTAATTCATTCTATGAATATCACTGTTTAAGTCTGTATACAGAGATTTGTCTAAGTCTGAGAAACCGCGACCATCCGACACCGTGACCATCCAGAAACTGTGGCTATCCAGACACCGTGACCATACAAACACCATGACCATCTAGACACTGTGACCATCTAGAAACCATGACCATCCAGACACTGTGACCATCTAGACACCGTGACCATCCAAACACTGTTTACAACACCATTTAAAAGAGACACTGTTTCATGGAGACACCGTTTACAGACATACTGTGACACTGTTTCTTTCTCTATTTTTTCATATTTCAATTTAATTTCTAACGGTCATATTTGAAGTTTCTAAATGCACTGACATAATTAATGTTTCTTTGTAGACGTGACATCTAATAGTATGAGGTACGAGGTGCAGAATACATGCATCATGTCAGCTCCAACACATGCATTCTAAGAATAAAAATAACAACATGACTGGGGTGACAAGTGACAATAGTGTAACAGAAAAACAAGTGTATGTATGATAACAAAGAAGCACGGGCATTCATGTAACCTGACACTGCTGAAGAACACACAAAGCATACTTGAATCCTAGAATCGAGAACATTTTTGCACTATCAACTCCATGAAGAAAACGAGCCAGATATAGTTGAATTACGATACTCTGGTTTCCACAATTGGACTCGATTTCTTCATCTGCTTCATCCCAAAAGTCCAGAGCTACATAGACAAACACTTAGAGCACTTATAACCTTATCTCATCATTTATGCTCTGTTGTGTATTATTTTTATCTTTTGAGGAGTGTGTGTGTCTGTATAAAAACATGCACTGTCTCCTATATCAAACTGAAGGATAAAATATATCATTTATCTTACATCTTTTTACACTTGTGTATTCCCATGGATAAGTGTGGAAGAGGTCCCGGTGTGACCTATTAGTTCATACCCATGGAGAACTGTGGAAGAGGTCGTATGACCTGAACATTCTTGTTTACTATTGTTAACCTCGATCCAGGGTGTGGATCAAGTTTATTTATATAAACTTCTTGGTGGCAGGTGATCAATAAGTGGAGTGGATTATGTCTCAACTTGAGACTGAACCACTTGCTCCATATCCACTGTGTTTTTTATTTTAGTTTTCTCTGTTTTACTGTTTAATTCAGAAATCACTAAATTTACTTTAATAGTTAATCTTGGAAAGAAGTTATAATTGTTTTTCCTTATTATAATAGCTTTAAAAGTAATGTTAATAACTAATATTAAGATTATTGAGAATTAATCAATCTTCTAAGAAGTTATTTAAATAGTCAAACATTCATAACCTTATAACATTGATTAAATAGGCTGTATTTAAATTGTTTGGGGAACCTTTTTAAGAATACTTTTTAAACAAAAATTTGTATAGATACTCAATTCACCCCACTCTTGAGTACTCTACTCCGACCAATAGAGACATCCCAATCTCTCTACTGAACTCTACTCCCATATTACTAAAAAGTGGTTTGACATGGTGAGACGATCTATGATCACCCAGATGGCATCATGTCTGATGCATGTACATGGTAATCCCATCATGAAGTCCATAGATATTACATATCACTTCCACTTTGGCACCTGAAGGGGTTGAGTTAAAACCTATGGATATTGGTTCTCATCTTTCAATTTCCCACAAGTAATGTATTGAGAGACAAACTTTGAAACTCCTTTCTCCATGACTAGCCACAAAAACTAACTTCAGAGGTCTTGGTAAATCTTTTCCACACCTAGATGCACCGCCAAAGGAGACGTATGAAACTCTCTTAGAACCTTATTTTACAATATCAGTGGTACCATTGTGCATCCTATGAAAATAATGTCATTCTCATCACCTTTATAAAATCCATCACGAGCATAACCTATGGATATATTAGCATGTAGGGTCTCACAGTAGACATCTCCAAGTTGTGCCTCCCAGACTCACTACAAGAGAATAGGGTTAACAACCATTTATTGGATGTAAGCTACTCCATATCCATCTAAAAATGACAACTGCAATGAGAAAAACTACTATGAAACCTTGTTCAACAACTACCAAACCAATTAATCACCACACCTCTATCATGATCTTGGTTGTCTTCCAATATAACACTACCTCGACCATGGATGGGTCCACTACAACTTCATCTACTAAGATAATGTGTCCTAGAAAATAGACCACCTACATCCAAAACTGACGCTTAAAGAGATTATCATAAAGTTGTTGCTCTGAGAGTACATCCAAAGTCATCCTCAAGTGTCTCGCATTCTCCTACTAATATGCCAAGAATATAATGATATCTTCGATGAAGAATATCATGAACCTGTCTAAGAAGGGATAAAAGATCCTATTCATGTGTCCCATCAATGCTGCTAGGGATTTTTTCATGCCAAATGTCATAATCAAATATTCATAGTGACTATAGCAACATCTAAATGTTGTCTTCTGTATATCCATGTCCTTTACTCATAGTTGGTGATATCCCGATCTAAGGACAACCATCGAGAACCATCAATCCCCTCTCAGTTGATCAGAGAGGTCATAGATTCTTGATAGTGGATACTTATTCTTTATGATCACCTGGTTTAAGAGTTGATAGTCCACATATAACCATAATCCCCCAACTACCTTCTTGGAAAACAAAACCCGGGCTCCCTAGGGTGAAACACTGGGTCTAACAAAGACCTTCCTCTGCAAATCCTCCAACCACACCCTTAGATCACGAATCTCTACAGGAGACATCTGATATTCCATCTTATATATTGATGTCATCCCAGGGTGTAGATCAATGAAGATGTCTATGTCTTGGTGGGGAGGTAAACCCGGAACATCCTTAGGGAAAACATCTTCATACTCCACCACAACTGCAGTAAACTGAGGACTCATAACATTCACTACACCAAGGGTTAGGATAGCTAACTGATGAGAAATTAGCTACACCATCCTATGCATGATTCCATCCTACTCTGCATGGATTTACTTTTCACCAAAAAAGAGAAACATTGTTCCATCACTATGTAAAAACCACACTCTTCTCCTAAAATAGTCATTATGAGAATTAATTGTAGATAACCAGTCCATACCAATAATGATTTCATAAGGCCTTGGTGCCAATACCAAGAGATCCTGACCGAAACTCTCGCCTCTAAGAGTCAGGTCACACTATTGGCATTAGTGCATGATCATTGAGTCTCCTCTAGTATGAGTCTACAATCTTAAGGGTTGAGTCAATGGATCAACTAGAATTTCCATGTCTCGAACAAGATTTGTGGTATGAAAGGAATGACTATCACCTTTGTCTATAAAAACTGAAGCAAAGGTATAAAAGACATTGATCATACCTCGTATCATCCTTGGAGTCTTAGTTTCATAGGTTTCCATAGCTTGTATCTGGACTCATCCCTTCCCACCTGCTCCCTAATCCTAACATGGACCACTTGGGGATGGTGGTGGTAATATGTCGAACATCCAACCACCTCCTCATACCTTGCTTTCCCCTCTAACACATATGTCGCCCTGTGGACCACCCTGCTCCTGCCTCTATCACAATATCAGTAGTACCACAAACATCTCTTGATCAGTAGTATGATGGTTTGGGTAATCTCATGCCATATTTACCCAACTGTTGCAAGAGAAACATTATGTGTTCCTTGGATGATCAGATCCGCCCTAAGAGCCTTGCACAGCTGACCCTAAGTCCTGGGATTGCCTCATGAAGTGTCAGACTTACTTGGATCGAAGTGACTACAACCGACTACCTGCTTCTGAGGTCTAAGCTACTGGGTGCCCACATCTAGATCCCACTAATGGTGTCTGCTCTGCTAGAAAACTTTCTACCAACAAGGCTCACTCAGGCACTCCAACATAGGTTGAAATACTAAGAGATACCACTTGCGCCCTAATTTCCTGGCACATTCCCTACTCAAATGTCTGAACCCTGAATAACTTGTATCGTACCATATTAATATAGTAACGTCAGAGATCATTAGACCTAGTTTAATACTCTTCCACGGTCATACTACCATGTTGTAGATACTAAATCTCCTACAGGTGTACCAATCACAATGTGTCCGAATAGAAATCCTATCTGAAATGAAACTTGAAGTCCATTTAGGAGAGATCTTTATCATTGTGTGAATGGGTAACCAACCCAAAGAAGACTTGAAAAAAGTAATTCTATCTAATTTTTAGGCATCCTCGCAAGGAAGAAAATGTGACTGACTGCCTCTAGCCAATCCTCATCTACCTAGGGGTTTGGTACACCCCAAAACGTGGGAGGTCACTTCCAATGAAACTCATTCAACACACTCATCCTACAATAATCCACATCTAGTAGAGATGGTGATAGTTATAGCTAAATGGGTGGTAGTATATCTAGTGAATCATTTGAAGGTTTTATCTCTGGTACAAGCCCCTGTATTGATATCTCATCCCTAGGCAGATCATCCTCATGATCACGTAGCAGAATCCTACCTTGTTGTCAATGTGGAGGCATCCTGAAATAAAACAAGATGTACCATGGTCATTGATTATATCTAGAGATATATCTCAATAAGGATATGTAAAATACAACCATTCCTATATGATGTGTAACGCCTCGACCCTAGAAGCTCAGAGCTGGTGCATTATTAAATTACATTGGCATGATTACAAGGAATCAAATCTCGAAGGCCTGTTCAGTTTAGTATTATTTCAAATCCATATTACATACATGATACCCATAATACATTGGGAAATAGTAAATACAAATACGAGGCATAATAAAATGAAATAAATTCTGTCCTTGAATGCTTATTAAAATATCTATTCTTAATAAACTAGGGAAAGGAAACATAATAAGGGTGAGATAAAATGCTCAATAAGGGTAAGTAAAGCAGAATCAATAATGAATCAATATGAATAAATTAACATGGAAAAGTAAATAACTAATAACAATTCCATTAAAATTACTAGATAAGGTGATATCAATATAACAAGGTAAGAAACTGAAACTCATGCCATATAAATCAATAAAGTGAGAATTAAATGTATCCATAGATATGTTAATTAAAAATCTCATGGATGAATAATAGTTGAATCTAAATGAGGGAAATACTTAATTACTGATATCTATAATATACCATTGAGGCTTCATTCCAAAGATCTAATACTTTCAAGGCTTCATGCCAAGAATCTAATACTTTCAAGGCTTCATACCAAGAATCTAATATTGTCAAGGGTTTGTTCCATGAATCTAATATTATCAAGGATTTATGCCAAGAATCTATTACTTTCAAGGATTCATTCCAAGAATCTAATATTATCAAGGCTTTGTTCCATGAATCTAATATTTTCAATGCTTCATGCTAAGAATCTAATACTCTCAAGGCTTAATGCCAAGAATTTAATACTATCAAGGATTTGTGCCATGAATCTAATATTATCAAGGATTCATGCCAAGAATCTAATAATTTCAAGGCTCTATTCAAAGAATCTAATACTTTCAAGGCTTTATTCCAAGAATCTAATTTTTTTAAAGTGAACACTATATGAAAAATGGAATACGGTTTAGGAAATAATCATATACATGAAAAATGATATGGATATTTATGTAAATTTACAATTAAAAATTATTAAAATAAAGTGATTTTTTCAAGATAATGTTAACAATAAAAAAAGGAAGTGATATTTCAAATATAACCATTAATAATATTCTTGAGGGGAATAATATTTAAATATTCCAAAGTGTCTCATACCACTTTGAAACATTTGAATCATAATCTATAGAAAGGTAAGACATGAAACATAGAATATCATGAGAATAGTAGGATTCATGATATAACATGAAAAAGTCAGTATATACAGCAAATAAAAGTTAATAGATGCATAATAAAAAATAAGTCTCGATGGAATGTAAATTCAGATGAAATTCCCTTACTACTTGAGTAGATTTTGAGTCAAGGGTTCCATGAAATAGTGACATCAATTAAAAAATTTAATATCATTAAATAAAGGGAAATAATTATATAATATATAAAAATGGGTAGTAGGTATAGCACACAAAATAAGTAAGTAGTGAATATGACATTAATCTCACAGAATTAAAAAGTGAGATAAAAATCCCTTACTAATGAAGTAACAAATGAATTGGAAAACCCAAAGGTAATAAATCATAAATAAAACATTTAAATACCATTAATATAATATAATTAATGATATTATATGTCAATGTGGTAGTATGTACACCATATATAATAAATTATGTGCACAATAATTAAGTATGTCTCGCAGAATGAAAATGAGACAAGAATCTCTTACCTTAACCTTCATTTTTGTGTGTGGTATTTATCCTCCTGTATAGTGGTTTAAAATATGTTACTAACTTATAAAATAACTGTAATAATGTTTATAATATCATATATTAACTTTTTACAATATTTTATTACCCTTTTGTTAACACTCTTTAATTATTTTAACTATTTCAAGTGTTAATTGCCTAGTTTTCTTAAGTATGGTTGGACATGTAACTTGTTTATCCTATTTATTATATCAGGGTTTCATAATATAAATAATTTAAACCATTAATAAATTATCTTATATATTAATTACATATGTATTTAGAATAGTCCATAATATTTTGAGATTATAAATGAATTGCATTGTTCATGGAGACGGAAGGTCGTACGTAAGCATGAATGTTACTTTCAATTATTTATTGTATTAAAAGAATGAAAAATAAATGATTAATATGTATATTATAATTCTAGTATCATATATATGTTATATATGTTATATAGGTTTAATAAAACCATCCTTTATATGTTCCATGTATGGAATGAACGAGTCATGTGGTCTTCAGTGGGCGGTAGTCCACATTTCCTCAAATGAAATTATCATATTTACACAACTTGGAAAGAATAAAAGTATGTTCTAAATAAAAATTATAAAATAATAGAGATATTATAAATATAATTTATATCATATATAAATATATTTTCCATCATAATGGCTACCATGAGAGGTGGTAAATGAGAATTGAACAATCATCATTTCGTGAGGTGATAGTTCACCGTACACAAAAATAACACGTTTGTTACCCATTAGATGAAGGTGTGTGTAAGTGTAGGTCGAACCCTTATCATAAAAAAATCCAAGTATATTTTTTATACTGTTTTTTTATATAATCATATAATAATGATAGTATAGGGAGTGTATAATATAAATGAAACTAAAAAGTTTGAGAGAAGGTGTTACCTCTTAATCAGGTAACTTATTTTGATTTGCACCAAAAGCTTCCTTGGATTGATTTTTAAAAAATGGGAGGCTTCTAGGTATATGGGATAGATTTTTTTGAGACTATTTGGATAGATTTTGGATGATACAATGTGGCTTGAGAGGTGTGAGGGAGGGGTAGAGTGCTTGCTTTTTTATAGTGGAGGGGGAGTGACACTCTTGTAAATACCAAAAGGTATTCATTAATGGGTGGTACACCTTACCTAAAGTGACTCCAAAATTAAAAAATAATGGATTAAATGGGAATAATAGTCTATTAAAACCTACACCACACAAAAATATGTTCATTTTACTAATTTTTTTCCTTAACTTCTAAGATTCCCCAATTTTATCATTTTGATTTTTTTATTGAAACATCTAGTTTTCTAATGTAATTAATTAAACATTAAGACTAAAATAATGTGAGATTTATTAGAATATATATATACACTTAATTATTAATATTATATGTAATTTATAAAATAAAATTCCCATGGTTTTTGGAAATTAATTTTAAAACAAGCGCATGTGACGTGCGAAGATGTTTCTTAAACCCAGACTTTGTTAACAACATTTTTACGATATATGGGTAAATATGTTAATTATAAAAGAATAATTGGTACATTAATAGAACATATTTAATATTTATTAAAACTTAAAAATCACTTGGTAGAATATAATATTTTTATTAATTTTAAATCATTTAATAAAATTTCATTTATTGTAAAATAACAATAATGTCTACTTTGGAATTATTTATTTAATGTTAATTTTAAATTATTAATCTAATTTTGAAATTAAAATATATTATGTTTATAGCTGTGTAACATGATATATTCGTATAAAAAATAATAAAAATAATAATTTGAATCAATTAACTTCACTTTTAATATTTATAGTATTATTTATTTTAGTTAATTATTAATCAAATAATCATTACATTGGTGTTTTTTAAGCATTTTAAGTAAGTAAACCATCTCAAAAAATTATTGATAAATTATTATGAAAAAAATAACCCATATATATTACAAAAGTATATTCAAAATTAAAATCACAGAAGTGGAAAAATTAAGATTAACGCTAATCCCATAGATGGGGCAAAATAACTGGTTTTTAAAGTAGAAAAAAACGTTCACAGGTTTGTTAATTTTTTATATTCAATTTCAAAGTAAAATTGATTATAATGAAATTAATTATATATAAAAATTTATAATTTATATAATTTGACTCTCTAAAAAATCTAAAATATAATTTAGTATTAATAATTATTTAAACAAAAAGGTTGTTTTTAACTAAATTGCAGTAATTTTCACTATTCATAAAAAAATGATGTTTCTCAGAAAAATCCCAAAAATACACCCTAAGATAATTTTTACATTATAAACTCAATAATGATGTTTATTTTTAAAAATAAAATTCATAAAAGTGTCAAAAATTGGTTTTAATATAGGTTTTCCAACAAAAGGCGCTAAAACTCATTCTTGTGTTTAATGCAAGCTAATTCAGTGTTGTGTGTAGCGTAAGTTTAACTTTGTGTATAAAGCATTCCTACAAAAAAATTATATTTATTCTAAAATGAAAATATTGTAAAGTCTTGGATTATCACATGATGCATGTGTCATTGTATGGATACATCGGTCGTCGCAACAACACTGGAATCCCTATCCTAAAAGCCAAACTCAAAACACTTAACATTGTTTCCCCAAACCAATATCACCGACCCATGGTCATAAAGTAGAACCAAACTCTCTAATACCACTCTGTCATGACATGTCCTAGAGGGTTCTGACTCATGACTACCCTAATCCCTCCTCTAATAGGCCAGGGGCTGGTGACTAACGCCGAGTAAACATGTTCTACAAATGGGAAGCATTAGCCTAACACTACAAGAAAACCACATTTAGCGGTGGTTATTTTTGAGTATAGAAGCAATTTAAACCACTTCTACATGTTTTGGTGGCGGTTTACAGAAACCACTGCTAAATTGGGCGTCAACAATCTATTAGCGGCGGTTATTTCCATTTAGCGGCAGTTTAAGGGAAGCGTCGTAGCAGCCTCATTTCTTGGCGGTTTTACTGATTTTAGCGGCGGTTTTTACGAGCCCTGGATTTTATTTTATTAGTGGCGGTTATAACCACCTTGAAAAAAATAAAATCCAGCGGCCATAAAACAACCGCTAAATTCATGAGCACCACTGCGGAATGCACGCGGGTGATGCGACTCTTTAGCAGCGGTTTTAACCGCCGCTAATGTCTTAACTATATACTTTTCCCGGCGGTTTTAACCACCGTGAAAAGCTGACCAGAAAAAAAAATAAATTTTCTGCTTCCACTGCACCACTGCCCTGAAAAACAAATCAAACCGTAAATACAAATATCCTAACAGATTAATGCACACAAAATTTAACAAATAATGGAGACAACTAGTAAAAAAATTATGGTCGTGATTCTTGGAAAATATAGTGGAACATCATAAATGGATATGTATAGTGAGGAGGAGTAAAAAACATGACCTGAATTGATAGGGAATGGGTACAACACCACACAACACATTCTAATGTTGATTTAAAATTATATTAGATTAGTGATTCATGGACATGGAATACTCATTTAAGGTTATAGAATTAGGACTATGTGGTGATCATGCAACTCAACCATGCTTGAGGTGGACTTCCACCCAACCCCTAAGCCCTACTGAGCCATGATTGATTCAATAATCAAGGATATTTATATAGTTATAATTGATTATAGGGGTTAACCCAATGAGGGGAAGAAGTGACCTGAAAAATATCACGATGACAATTACAACTTTTGAGAACTGGGAAGTGAAATGGGAGTAATCGACAGAAATAGAATTATTATTGACCATTTTTGAAACATAGGATACCTGAGATGGTTGAGGATAGGATGAAAAATATCATGATCTGCTATTTATGGAGATCAAAGCATGAGATCCTCTTTTTATTAGTAAATGTACTTCATTGAATAATCCTGAGATGGTATGTAAGACACTATGTCCATGAATCATTTCATTAGAGATCCTTTTAGATTGGTAGGGTGAGGATTATCCAAATAGTAGAATGTGTGAACCGCACAAGTGTATGTGGGGATGTGCCATATAGAATATTAGGTTCCATGGGAGATATTTCCTCATGTGCTCAAATGTTCTATTTAAACATGTGGGTTGGCAAGATTCAAGCCTGGCCCAGAGGGAAACGTCTCCATGATGAGTTGCTGGTAGGGATGAGATTAAGATGAAATATACATGCATCAATATGTGTCTCCTCATAATGGGTATCAAGACAAACATAGTTTTGATGCGTGACATGGTAAGAGACTATTGTCAGTGGGGTGATTTCATCTCTGGAAAGGATATCATATCATCTCATATTCAAAGAAATGCAAGTTTTATACGGGTAATGTGTGGTTCATTTGATACTTATCATATGAGGAATCTCAATTTTATATGTGGTAATTATTTTTATAATCATACCACACTTATCAGATGAGGCATCCTTATTTGATTTAATAGGGTATGGTTGTTAATTAACATTGTTTGCTGAGGACATTGGGCTTTGATGTTTAAAATAATACAACATGGACTATGAATAGAACTACTTTAAATTCCTAGAGATCCAAATATAGGAATAGGTTTGAGTTAAAGGTCTCCAAGCTTTGACCAAAGTATATAGGAAAGGGAGATGTGCCCTGGATTAAATATTTATATGTAACTACTTATATTGTGATTATTGGAATCAATGCACATGTTTTTATGATTCACGGTGTCATAGGATACCAACACTAGAAGGGTTTACCTTCTTGTATGATGATATTGAATAATTACATATTATAATATTAGTCATCGAGAATTTATAAGAGGTGAAATTATCTCTCTTTAAGAGACATATCAATTTTTTATGGGGTTAAATTATCTATCATTAATAGGTATATATATTTTACATGGGGTAATGATATAGTTTAAATTCATATTATTAGGATTTTAGAAGGTCTTTTGCATCTATAAACCCATTATTTACTTCCTTGTATCAGGAAATGAGAGCATCTTGGACCACTGATGTGTCAACATAAATGAAAGGAGATTATTGCTAAAAAAGAGGCTCATATGAGTGTTTTGGGGCAATGACACCTTATTTAATGGATTATTATATGGTGAATCATCAACTAGGCTCAATGATAGAAGATATATGAATCAATACATATCCCATGGAAATGGGAATCAATCCACCCATAGTTCTAGAATTTTTTGGAAATAGATGTTTGATGAAACTCTAGGGATAAATAAACCCGTGTGATGGATGGATGAGCATATTTTATTGTCATAATGCTTGGACTAGGGATCTCTTGATATAAACAGTTATAGTATAGGGAATCAAGAATGTTTTTGTGTTGAATAAAACCTGGTGTTATAGGATAAAATAGGCCCTTCAACCCATGACGAAATCCGGAATATGATTGCACACAGTGTAAGATCATACAACCAAGACCATGGTGAAAAATTTAATGTCATGTTTTGAAGAAAATAATTTTTTTCATCTCACATAATGTGATGATTCCATGTTTTATATGAGGTAATGTTTTTGAACATATCATAATTATCACAAGAGGAATTCAAATTTTATATAGTGTAAGAATTTTAGAACATCCAATACACATCGTACAATGAATCTCGGTTTTATACAGTTTAATACCATCTCCCATTAAGAGTAACCTAGGTTTTATATGGGGTATGACCACATTTTATCATCATGAACAAAATATGATAACCATTAATAATGCATGAAGATTCACTATCTACACATTCTGCCTCACCAAAGTGTCCACAACACTATCCCCTTGATCAACATGAAATGACCCAATTTGTTCCACACGTCAACAATGGGTTTAACTTCTAGTCATCCGAAATCTCGACTACCAATTCTAACACAGGCCTAAATGGAATGATGTATACCACACTCAAGAAATCAAGACATAAAAGGACACATCAGAAATCAATAAAATGCATAAAATGAAACATGAGAAATCAAGTAAATGTTAGGACATAAAAATGTTTGGTGGAAACTATGTGCCACACATGTTACATATACAAACCAAATGTTCCCATATTTGTTCAACACATCAACAATACAACTACTCATGGTCTGATGATGCATCTTCACCCTCTCCACCTCCATCTCCACTTTTTTTTGTCACCTGTAAGAACATTATATTTAAAATAAAATTTTGTTGCATATTTATATTAAAAATTAAAACCAATGAAAGTTTGAAAACTAAATGATTTTGATTTTTTGTGATTTACCTACATACCACCAGTCGATGCACTACCACTGGGGTTATATCTGCTCATCTGCTGATGTATATCAGTCATCGCTTTCTGCCAAGCGGATATCTGAACCCCCTGGTCTTGAACTATGGTTCGTAGAGAAGAAATCTCCCTATGAGAATATTCGGGTATGGACTAACTATAACTAGGAGTAGATGCAGCTGGAATCCCTAGTGGCATGCCAAAGACCTCAGATGGTATGGGTCCGAAACCCATCTTGCGCACTCTACTAGGATGCTCCTTCCCAAGGACTTTAGCAACTGGGTCATCCTGAGAGACTGAGTAGGACTTCCCAGGATTGGCATCCCATAGTTCTTTAATTTTTACCTATAAATAAAATATCAATATATATTAACATATTAAAAACTGATAATAAGTTATTATAATAAAAAATTGACTTCATACCCCAACTTCTTTGACAGGCTCATTAACAAAACTTCCATCTGATTTTTTGTGAACATCCAACCACAGTTCAGTTCAGGATGCTTCATTCCCTAAACTCTGTGACTGCATTAAGAAAATATAAATAAAAAATTCAATATATTAAACAGATAATATTGTCTTATAAATATTTAAACTAATTAAAAGATTATCAATGTCGTTTAGCTTCTAGAAAATCTTTTTGAGCCCGCAGTGTGAGGGATGACTTACTTAGCCTGGTTTGATGCATTCTGTCTTGAGAGATCCTGAAATAAATAAAATTTAATTTAAAATTAATGTATTCAATGTCATATCCTCTTCATATACATGTATAAATATAAAATGAGGATAATATAATAATATATATTTCAATACCAACCGCTTCTCATCACGATGTCTGTCAACAAAAACTTTCCACTATTCTTTAGGTACCCCACTGGGTAGCTTCTCATACATTTGGTTCACATTCAATGAAGTGTCATTGACATCACACCACAATCTCCATTTTAAATCTTTCCATTTCTTACCAAGATTTTTTAACGTCCACTTTTGTGCTATCATATCAGCAACTGTAAAGTGGAAGAACATCTGTATATAAAAATTCATTTTGAACATATTAGTAACATGAAATTCAATTAAACCATAATGTAATAAAATTACCTTTATTTAGGAATCAAAAACTTCATTTTTCCAGCTTGCATTTTTTTTCATATTCAATGAGAAAACAATTAGTATAAACAAAATGAAATAAATTTATTTAATTAAAATCTGTACCTATGACAGTGACACTCCAGTATGTCCGTGATGAACTGGAAGGGGCGTGTTTCTACCCCACTACTAAGGCTTCTGAAGGGGGATTCGATGACTCAGCCTCTAATGGGACATCCACAGATGGTGTGAGAGATGGATCATGCAGTTCACAACTCAGCCTCTTTGTATTATGTGAGAAACTATACTTCACACTTAATCCACAACATCATTCACATAATATACCATTTTTGCTTGTGATGCTAAGATATATGGATCATGTAGTTCACGATCACCAAAATCCATCAAGTGAGAGAATTTCACAGAAGTAAATTGCAAGGAATCTCTTTTAACACCTATGATAATATCGACCCATTTGCATTTAAATAAAACAACATAAAAATGTTTGTGGTAGTTTAATTCAATAATATCATGCAGCTTTCCATAGTATCCCACTTCAGAAAATGTAAATATACCACTATTCTGTGTCTTCAAACCCACTTCTCGATTGACTGTACGAAATCTAAAACCATTCACATTATAAGCGTCGAACTTTCTAACTTGTTTTATAGGACCTCTAGCAAGAAACTTCAAATCTTCTGACAAGTCTGCTCAAGTATCAGTATTCATGATCTGAAAAAAGAAATATAATTTAATAAATTTACAAAATGTATGTGTCAAACTAATATTCGTATTTATTGAAATATTTATTAACTTACACGTCTTGCAAACCATTCTACAAGCTCTTTATTCACAGATTTCGTTATATCTTTATCATTTCGTGTCTAACCCCTCATTCGTCTCTTTTTTTATCCTAAACTATTCAATAAATGGATCTAAAATTTCACTATTCAGTAGCACATATCTATGTGCCTATAATAATTCCAATTTTGTCAGTGTCACATTTGAGGTCCTCCCAATTGATCGGCCAATAACAAGAAATATTTTTGATTTCTAATGCATTTGAGATTGAGTTGATGTGTCTTCAATGCATCCAAATCAATTAAATATTGCCTCAATATCATCCAAATATCTGAAACAAAAGGTAAGACACTCCTCAGCCAAATAGCCTTCAGCAATAGAGCCTTCTGGTTGAGCTTTATTTCTCATGTATGCTTTCAAATTCCCAAGATATCTGTGAAATAAAATAATAATATTATTCATTTATTTAAATGCCAAAAATTGTTTACTTTAATGAAAAACATATAAATAAAATACCTCTCAATTGGATACATCCATAAATAATGAAAGGGGCCATCTAATTTAGTTTCCTCAACCAAATGCACAGTTAAATGCATCATGACAGTAAAAAATGATGGAGGAAAGATCATCTCCATTGCACAAAGGGTCAATACAAACCTCTCCTGGAGGTTGTTAAGCTGAAATTGATGTAGAGATTTCTCACATAATTTCCTAAAAAATGTGCAGAATTAGAGTACAACAGCAGTAACTATTTCAGGTAATAATGTACGCAATGTCAATGGTAGTAACTGTTATAACAAAATATATAAATCGTGACTTTTCAATCCATGTAACTTACAATTCTTCAAGTAAACACACCTCGATATGTTACTCGAATACCCATCAGATACCTTCACATTCTTTAAAATTTGAAGGAATGTATCTTTACCCCTATTTTTCATTACAAAAATGGCTGGAGCATACTTTTCATTCTCATCTGGCCAGAGATCACATTTTATGTTCATTACTTGTAAGTCTTTGCGAGCATTGAGATGATCCTTCGACTTTCCATGCTCATTAAGTAATGTGAAAATCAAATTATCACAGAAATTCTTCTCAATATGCATCACATCAAGATTGTGCCGCAACAAATTAAATTCCCAATACGGAAGTTTGAATAATATACTTTTTTTCTTCCATTGTTGCATTCTGATTTCATTTGACGATGCACTTAGGACCTGTTTTCTTCTATCATTCAAATGATGAACCTTACCAAATTCTGTTTCAACATTTTCAAGTTGTGTCAATATTTCAGAATTAGTTAACAACTTTGGAGGTGGTCTACGATCAATGGAACCATTAAATTTTGATATGTTTAACTAAAATCTATGAGATGCATCAAGAAATCTTCGATGGCACAAGAAGCACCATTTTCTACTGTGAGTTACCCGTTTGGGCTCAAAATCAAAGTTACAAACGAGACAAGCCAAACCCATGTAAGTGTCCCAACCAGATAAATTCTCAATCCCAAGGAAGTCACTAATGGTCCACATTAAAGCATCATGCATTTTGAACATTGTTTTAAAAGAAACATCAAATATCTCAACATTGTTGCTCCATAATTCCTACAATTCATCAATCAAAGGTTGAAAGTATACATCAATATTATTTCCAGGCATTTGTTTTCCAGGAATAATTATCGAAATGATAAAAGATTTTTGTTTCATACACATCCACATAGGGAGATTGTAAGGGATCAAAACAACTGGCCAAATGCTATAACTGGTACTCAAAGTCCTAAATGGGTTGAATCCATCGGCATCCAATCCCAATCAAACATTCCCGAGATCAGCTGAGAAATTTGGATGTAATGAATCAAATGTCTTCCAAGATTGGGAATCTCGTGGATGTCTCATTAACCCATCATTATTATTATCTACATAATTCCACTTCATGTGTTTGGCAGTTTTCAATGACATGAATAATCTTTGCAATCGAGGCTTCAAAGGAAAGTAAAGCAAAACCTTTGTAGGTGCGTTCCTTTTCTTCTTCTCCATGAAATTATGTTTATTTAGACTTCCAACATCACCCTTTGACTACCATCTAGAAGAAGAACATTTCTTGCAATTCTATCTACTTGAATCCTCTCCCCAATAAAGCATACAATCATTGGGACACACATGTATTTTTGTATAATTCAGACCAATCTTGTTAACAACTTTTTTCATATCATAAAAATATTCTAAGATTTTTGCTTCAGGAAATGCATCACGAATCAATTCCAATATCATGGACATTTCCTTATTTGTAATTCCACATAGACATTTGATATGGTACAACTTTAGCATAAATGAAATCTTTGAATATTTTAAACACCCACTATACAAATCTTGATTTCCATCGTCAACTAAATCATGAAACACATTTTCTTCAGTGAGGTTTTCTCTTACATTTGGCTCCACATAATCAAGAAGATGATCCAATGATATGTTACAATCTTGATCTGTTTGTGTTACAGTCTCAAAAACATCACTTGTCACGTTACAATTTGTAGCACCCTCTTCTGGTTTTTCTGATATGTTTTGATGTTGATAGTGGTGTCTTTCAGTGATGAATGCATCATTTATGAGGTTTTGCATTTCTTTTTTCATTGTCGATGAACTTGGGACCTCATTCTGTGGATTAACATCAGTGCTCAATCTTTCTGTAACGTTCGATTCTCCATGCCAAATCCAACACAAATATTGACCAAGTAATTGATTTAGTATTAAATGTTCATAAACTTCATCTCTCTTCAACCATGTTCTAAATTTACATTTAGGACATGGACATCTTATTCTCCCTTCAATGGATCGATTAGAAATTTCAAAATCTAAAAACTCATTCAAACCCTTAACATACTGAGGTATGTTTCTCGGTAACGTGATCCAGCTTTTATCCATGTATATCACAATGTTCCTACACAATAATAAAAAAAATTAAAACACATAGTTACTAATAAATAGAGAAAAAAATTCATATATATGATAGTGCAAGATTACAGAAACATAATATAATAAAGATGAGCCCATGATTTAGATATGAACCCTCTAGTGTTTGGGATAGGGGAAGTTTCTTTGGTAAAGAGAAACAGTGTGCTAACAAGGTGGTAGCTACTTTACCATGAAAACCAAAGCACATTGTTAATTTGGAATAACTACGTGGATATAAAAATCATTCATAAGGTATGATAAAACATCTATAATATAGTCCATTCATCCAAATGGTTTTCATGGAAATGAATGGTTAAGAAAAATCTGCTGGAATAATAAAAATTATCAATAGAACCAACAATGCCATATTACTCAATTACCACATGGTCAATACTAAAAGTTATTCTAAACAGTATTCCTGTCATGTTTTTCCCAAATCTCCAAAATTTCAACCCTCGAATTTTGAAATCCTTTATAGCATCAAAATATAATATTAGATGACAAAACCATGCAACCATCTGAAGTAAATCCTCAACCACCCCTAAGTCATATAAAACCATGCAATCATCTGATGGGAAAATCACTACCACTTCTCAAGGGTTGGAGCTACTTGATACACCTAATAGGGTCCCATTCACTATTAAAGGTGGAAATCATCTCATTTACAAAACCACATAACACCATATAACAATAGAAAAGGGTAACCAATACAAACCAAGGAAGATACTACTGGGTATCATCTCTACCAAAAAGGAATCCCATGAATGGACCCTTTCTCTATTGGGGATAAAATCACTTTACCAAAAAGTATGATTAAAAGATAGTCACCATTAGTGGAAATTTTTTAGTTGATAAAAGGTATGATAAGGGTCGCGGGGGGGCGGGGGAAGTGGGGTCTCCAGGGTCATGGGGTTGCTGGGGTCATGGGGGGTTGGGGGAAGTGGGGTCACTGGGGTCGCGGGGTCGTCGCGGTCGCAGGTTCGTGGGGGGTCAGGGCCTTAGATTTGGATGAATTCATTGTTTGTTCCTTGGAGTGGCAAGAACCACATGTGGTATGGTAGTCTTGAGGCATGATAAGTGGTGGTGTTCATGGAAATTCATGATGAAATAAATTGGGATATTAGGTTTTGAGGTTCTACGAACCTTGTGTGGATTGAACTCCTAGACCTCTCTTTGGTGTATTCACATAGAAAAGAGTGGGGGTGTGACTTGAGGGTGATTTGGATCATATATGTGTTAGTGCTCATGAGTGGAGAATTATGGTTAAATGGGACGATCGAGGATCTGACCATGGAGTTGAACTAAGAGTTAGATTCAGACTTCGGTGTGGGCATTGAACATTTTTGTTATTCCTTGAGTTTTAAGGCATCGTGGTCGGGAAATTATAGCGCATTGGTGGGTGGGATTGAGCGCCTTTGGTATAATTCATCTAGAGAAGGACTTACTAGTGTTGTTGCATAAAAATTTATGTGGTAAGGTGGAGACCACATCATAAATGTCATTCAAGATGCGACTGATGTGGTTTGGGGATCAAACTAGGGTATTTGAAGAATAGTTGATGTGTTTGGGCTTGGTGTTTGGAGTTTCATAGTAGAATCATGTTGGGAATTTGGAGATGAAATGTTGGGTGTTGGTACTATCCTCCAGGACAACATAATAAGATAATCAGATTCACATAGGTGGAAATAGATCCCAGAAGGAATTCTCTCTAAACATTATATTTGGGAACTTGGAAGAATTATATTCATCCAAACCACTATAATAAGTTAGAATGAATTCAATACCATTCACTTCAACACACAAAAGAAATTTATGCAAAGTAAATTAAATGACAGTATGAAAGAACACTTCAGTTTTATGTTGTTTGGAATGAAATTGTGGCTTCTAAGAGAGAAACACTACAACATTCCATTTTACCGAAAATAAAAGATTACAACTTGTGAGTAACAATCCATGACCTGAGGCATTAATCAGGCATCCCTATAAAGTCACTAGAGTCTCATATGGTAGTAGGGGATTCCATGAAAATGTATTAAAAGTATAAGGGATTCTATGACCATATATCACAAGTATGAGGTACTCCATACCTTAGTAATACTATAATTTGGGATGTGATTACTATGTATTACAAGTATAAGGGATTCAATGACTAATTATTCTAAGTATTAGGGACACCATGCTCGGGTGTCACAAGTATAAGGGACACAATGCTCGAGTACCACACATATAAGGGATGTTATGCTTGAGTAACACATGTTTGATGGACTCCATGATCGAGTATCAAAAGTATAAGGAACTCCATACTTAAGTGTCATAATTCATTATAGTCAAGTAGGCCTTATAATCTATCATCATTATAGTTTAACAAGGGAGTATCCTTTTTTATGTAGAAACAGGTGATATGGTCTCATGACACCCTTCTCATCAAATTTATTATAGTCATTACAATTAATATTCAAGAAAAAACCACATAGATTGTGGTTTGGTCACCTAAGAATGCACAATACCTAGGGATATTTCAATTGAACACCTTAAGTTGTTCAAATAGTCGAGAAGGATTAAACATAAATAATAACAAAGTGATAATAAGTTTTTCTATCAAGTATAACATATTAAACATGAGTTATGTGTATGTTTAATGAATCGAATGGAAAATCAACCATGAATCTTCATAATTCATAATATAAGGAGACAATAATTGAGGTAAAATTACTAGAATTAAAACCTTAGGGTTTGTATAGGTCGCCGGGGTCACGGGGGGCCAAGGGAAGTGGGGTCTCTGGGGTCGCGGGGTCGCCGAGGTCACAGGGTGCTGGGGTCGCGGGGGTCGCGGGGTCACCGGGGTTGCGGGGTGAGAAGGGGTCAGGGTGGGGGGAAGGGTTGGTAGTGTAAGAAAATGTTTCACGATGGTTTATTATAAACCGCCGCGAAACCATTTTAAAAAAGGGTTTAGCGGCGGTTCCCAAAACCGCTACTAAAGGCAATTTATGTTGTAGTGTAATGTACCTATACATGTGCAATTATCTTCATGACCACAATGATGAAATGTAAAACAACTGAAAAAAAACATGAATACATCTAATATCCCACAACAGAGTACAACATTAAAGTACTGAAAACTGAAGAGGGGCCAAAGACAAGCCCTGCCAAACCTGCAAAGATTCTAACCTACTCCAAGGGTGATGACTAAGTCAATAGTATTATCCTGGTAAACACCTCGGTCAATTGAGCTCCAACTATTCTCCACCCACTCCCTATCCTCCCAGGAAACCGTCAAAAGGGTCATCATATGCACAAGACCCAACATGTGCAGGCAAAATCCGTGCAGGGTGAGTATAATAATACTCAATAAGAAACTCATAAAACACTAAACACAAATCACCAAGTATGGTAATCTCAATAAAAGATTTAAAAATCAATTTAGAATAGAAAAAAAACCCATATATACTCAAGAGAGACACCACGCCATCAGGTGGTCATGACCAACTGTCAGCCACCAGATTCTTCTCGAAGCAATGCTCGTTCTGGGAGAACTCACTCCACAAACCATGCTATCATCAAAGACACTCAACAAAGAGCTCATTGGGCCCCACCCAAAGAGAATGTACTGGTCTAAGAATACTTTGATACATAGATAGGGGGTCACGCCTAGAACCACTAGGGGACACCACAAACCCTATTCAGGTCGACCCGCTACATAGGGAATTGTATGCTAATGATTCCACAAACCCTACTAATATGGCCTGCTAGATGGAGGATCAACACCCTGCTTAGGGAAGTTATGATGATTCCACAAACTCCAAATAGTGTTTACATAGGATCGCATTCCAGTCTCACAGAGGGACAACAAAATTCTATCTGAGACTCAGCCTCTAGATGGGATCACAATCTAGTGATGTGGGTGTAATGTTACATTGTACCCTCAATGAAAGGACCAAGGGAATGCACTCAACCTGTAATTGTCCAAACTAAGAAAAAAAGAGCATCAATCACTCTTGAAGGGTGTACACGGTGTGTACCAAGGGTTACACGGTGTGTCAAGCTATCCTAAGTCATGCCCATGTGGAAGAGCATCACATGGAATGTAGTCTCCAAATATATGATGTGTAGAAGAGGATACACGGCGTGTAGAGACACACGATACCCTGTTCATGTAGCCTGGTCGTGTCTGTGTTGGAGTACACGGTGTGTTTGTGCCCTTGTACTCCAACTTGTGTCAGTGTACTTCCGAAGTACATGCCGAATCAACCGGGGAGGGTCACACCTCGTGTGATAGGGGAAACAGGTTGTGTGGTCCTTAACTTCATCTGGAACCCTAGCGATGTGGCCAAGGGGTCCCACACAGTGTTTAATTTCAAAATACATATTGTTTTGCTCGGTATTTTCCAGATCCTTCGATGATCTCTTCCGCGTCAATTTGTGCACCGTCAGAACCTCTGATCTGGATAGAACCTGCAAATCGGGGTTCATCCAAGCCTCTAGTTGCTAGATTTATAGATTACAAGTTCAAATTCGCTTATAAATCACCATCATCAAGCCATACATTGTCATACATCAAAACTGGGTTAAACAGGTACCGCAAATCTGCTCTGACGCCATCATCGTACCTCGATCACATCACTGATCACAAACTGCACCAGCGGTATCGATCTGTTGTGCCAAAGAACAGTCACACAATGATCTAATACTAAGTATTCATTGAACCGTGGGCCAAAATTAAGTGTCCACAATGAACGACCAAAGAACAGAGGGAGAAATCCACAAAAACTAAAAGTAAAGAATGAACCTCAACCGTTGTTCATTTGGACTCGATTCGTTATTGTAGAAAGAATGAACAAAGAGGGATAAATCAACGAACCAAAAACAATTCCATCAATTTGGAATCTACTGATGATGCACATATCAATTCATGTTCGTTGAATTGATTTGCGTTCATCTGGGATTAAGAACGGGATGAAAATTACAATACAAAATATCCTACCAGGAGTTTGGATCAATCGTTGATGAGGAACAGATACATTGTCATCATTGATGATATCCTCCAACTCCATTGGTGTGATGATCCATGATGTGTTCTTGATCCATTGTCATCCACCAAGAATGCTCTCCTCCAACAGCATCTAGGTCTCCAAGGTTTAGGAGCCAAACCTGAGATGATTTCCATAGTCGTATATTTTAAAATAATCATGTCACCACGCTGAACAAAATAAAATAAATTCTTAAGTTGATTTATTTTACTAATTTAGCACCCATGATGACTTTTTCACAAATGACCCGCGCCGACCTAGGTTAAGTTGCACCTAGCGTAAAACTGTCATTCCAAACTCAACGATGCCCTCTAATTTCCAATCCGAACAGCTTTCTAGGAGTTATTCCACCATGTTTGGAAAAATTCATGCACGTTCTATTTAATACATTTCCAAACATTTATTCCAGGCACACTAGGGCTTAGAATTGCACGTCGTCTTAATGCATGTTCTTGAAAATAATCCATAAAATATTTAAAAATAATACATAGAAAATTCGAGGTATTAGACAAATGACTGCATCTTATATTATGGTGAAAATGAGTTGTTATTTAGTTGTCCAAAATGTGGTCAATCGAGGGAGAAAGAGGCTCAACAATGGATGCCTGGAGTGTTTCCTATTAAAGTGTTAAGGTATTTCCTTCTTCCACTCAGATTGCAGTCCTTATTTATTTCAAAAAACATAGCATCATTGATGTCAGGATACAAAAACCAATATTCCATATGGTAAAAGATTAAATCATTATTGTGATGTTGATTCATCAATTTTTTTTGACTAGGTACATCAGTATTTTTCTTCGGAATCCCACAATGTGTTCTTGGTATCAGTTCTTGATTGACGTGTGAAAAATTTTATGGTACTGCTGCATGGATGGCGTCCAGCTCAATGAGAGCTTGTGTAGAGTCAACATCATCAATTGCACAGTATGAGGAGCAGCTGTGAGCTCAGATTGAGGTTATAGACACAATGTGTAGGGAGCAGGAAGAGCTCTATCAAAAACAATAGGAGGATGAGATGTGACAATGGAAGGAGAATCAACATGATCAAATGATGGAGTATATGTGATGGTTGGTTCAGGGTGTAGGGATGAAGTTCCCTCCCCCTCCTCTTCCAGATGACACTCTCCCTCCCCGTCGAGAATACCCTCCACCTCCATGATGATTGATACATTATGCATAGATTTATTATGTTAAAAATTGAATGAAATTTATTTTTTATAGTATTTTTATTATTTTGGATGTTTAAATTTTGATATATTATTTTTTTAAAATTATATTGATGCTTATATATATATATATATTTATTTAAACCTATGCGTGACTGGACTACAACACATCACAATTACTTATTTGTGATGTGTCTTGTGGCCTGTCACAAATGATTATTTGCAAGAGTCTCATGGTCGGTCACAAAATAGTTCATTAAAGAAACCCGAAAAAAACTATTTACCACGGGCCGTTCTCCTGTCACAAAAAATACTTTTTGATACGACCCATCATAAAAGCTACCTTTTGTGACACATTTTTTGGCAATGAACGATTTTTGATGGGTCCCCGTTGCAGATAACCCATCACAAATACACCATTTTCCACTTGTTCCCTAACCCCTCATTTTATAATAATGATGCACTACACAAATACTACACGGGAGGACCACCAACGGCGGTTGCTAAAGAAAGCAATAGCCCTTAAGGTGGTCGCTGTTCTATAAAAAAATTCCTCGGCTCCCCACCCCAAATCCCTCGTGCCCCCTTTGCCCTAATGTCACCGCCGCCGTGGATCCCTTGCCTTAAGCCCACCGCCGCCATGGATCCGTCGCCCTAAGCCAGCCACCTTCCCCTGACCGCAAGCCCTCTACCTCACCCTTTGCCCCCCGTTGTCTCCACCGATCCATAGGTCCCATGCACCGCTGGTCACTGCCCTCCCCATCTACTGACCTCTCCCTCCCCATCCCCAACTCCCCGTCTGCAGGCCTCCGCCTCCCCTCCTCCGGTCCCGACTGTGCTTCTTCCTCAGCTCCCCTCATAGGTGGATTCTTCTTCTTGTTATTGCACTCTATTATGCAAATAAAGCTCCACTTTGTACTTTTTGTCTTCACTAATTTTCATCCTTTTTTTCTAGGTTTTACACTATCTAATTCATTTTAATAAGTGTTCAGCTACTATGTGTTAATATGAAACGGTGCTTATTTTATCCTTTACTATCTTCTTACTCAATTAGTGTATATTTTAGTCCAAGATCACCGTCTTCTGTTTCTATTGTGTTGCGTGACATGAAGGGGGACTATTTTATCTTTTTCTTTATTGATTTTTTTATGTTAATTAGCTAGGATAGTGGTAGCAGCGTGTATGCTTGTATATGGTCGTTTGTGGATAATGTTTGGTTGGTGTATATGATGTTGCATAATCAAGGATATTTCTTCTAGATTTCTTGGGGGTTCGACTTTGGTGTACTCGATGTGTAATTAATTATCTTGTCTTATTGTTGTTCATCTTTGTTGAGGTAGGGGATTTCTAGCATTCATTATTCTGAAATTAATTGTTTTTGATATGATGTGGGATTTATCCAAGTCCCCCAATTGAGCCTTAAATACTTTGTTAGTCCCTTGAATTGAATGACTCAAACAATCACCATTCTTCCTCAATTGTAAACCTCTTTGCCTGAATTCTTGGTGTTTCCACCACTATCTTGATTGAAACCCACCCTATTATTCCATGAAACCAATTCATTATACATATTTTTTGACTGAAAATTACTTTTTTATTTTCAAAACACTTTTGAGGAAAAGTGAGAAACCATAAGGCATACTTCAGTGAAGACTTAATGCTCTGATCCCCATCTGGAGCAGATCCAAGTAGCATGCTAAGGTTGAAACACCAGACTGAAAGAAACCAACTGAGTAACTTTCAATTTAAACAAAGTCATAAAATATCAACTTAAGGTTACCAGAATCTGCTTCCCTGAACAACTTCCAGGATAAAGATGAAACTTGAGTGTTGGATTCCTCCATCATCATCCTTTCAACCTTAGAAGTGAGCTGGTCCCATGCTTGTATGTACTCCTCCATGCTTATCTTCCCTTTATTGAACCCCCCTACTATAATGAGATCCTGTTTGTCAATCCATACGTATTTCTCCTCGTTGAGACACACTGAGGGTCCTCCCCATCATCTTGGCTGCCTCCTTTTTGGTTGCATTGAGCACTAATACCTGCTCAATCACTTCCTCATTGGAGCTCAACAGAAAATCCAAAGATTGTTCATTCTAGTTCCATGGCCTCTGGTGTCTCAAAGTCTGAATGGTTATTTTCTTGTCGTTTAAATTTTTTGAAAAGCGAGTCACCAGGGGAGGAGGTAACTAGGAGTAATCCTTTCTCCCCTTCCTCCTACTAAAGCTTCTATTTCTCCTCGGGCTTGGAATTTCATCCGCTGAATGCCCAAGTTCACTCCCATTGGATTCCTTCCCGCGAACCCCATTGCCATCTTTCTCACCTGTAACAGCAGGATCCAAACCCAACTCAACCTCTGAGAGGCCTTCAAACCTGTTACTAAAATGAACATGGGTTTAATTCAAAAAATTCGAACCCCCTGCAAAAAATATCCCACTTCTATATGGACCACCCGCATCTGTAGCGGGCCCCTGCTTCCCCTTACACACATCCACACCGCCCGGTCTTGATTTCTCAGCAAAAGACCCATACAAAGCCATCTTCTCACCACTTGTTGTCTGTTCCAAGACCCTATTACTCTCATTCCTCTGAATTTCACCTCAGGCATGCTCATGTCGAGCCCTTCCCTTGCCCTTCCGCAGGTTGGAAGGACTCATGAGATCCTGCCTCAGTCGATTGAACACCTTAGATACCTTCGGATTGGGCTGAAGTGTCGTGGCTTCCTTCCCCACGCCAGAACCAATATCAGTCTCAGCAAAGCAGTCCACTGCCTCGTTGCTGAGATGTTTCTCCACGCCCGATCGCAACGACAGAGGATCCCAACCTCTATCTTCTCCACCTGTTTCAACCTGTCCCGATCCAACCTCCTCACCAGCCTCAGAATTCTTTCCAAGACTATTTTCCACTATCCTTGTCGGACTCGGAACTCCCTGGTAACCAACCTCCAACTTCTTTCCTAAACCCCTACCCGCCATCGATGCATGCCCTCGACGATATACATCTAAAGAATGCCCCAACCGTCTACATGAAGAACAGTCCGTCCAATTCTCATAGACCACATCCTGCTTGCACCTATACTCCTCGCCAATTGTGATCCATACAAAATCGAAGGGGACTCTAGACACATCCAACTCGACACTGACTCGCAGATTCACAGGGTGACAAACCGACTCTGTGCGACTATCCGAACATAAATATATACCGATAAGGTTTCCGAGCATTCTGATAACAGAGGGGTTTTGAAATGGTAACAGAAGATTAGAGAAGCTAACCCAGATTGCAGTGGAAGGCAAGTCGCGTTTCATGTGGAAATCGAACGACCATCAAAGCAGAAAAAACCGAAGACCACTGCAGCATCGGGGGGCCCTCGACCAGACGCTGATGAGTTCTTCCTCCTATGAAAATCGAATCATAATATGGTGATTGTCAAGCAAGACAACTGTCACCCTCTCTTGAAGATCCCATGAGTTGAAGACGAACCGGTTGAAGGAATCAACTGAAGGCCTTCGCTGCTTAAACCGTGCAACCAAGGTGAGTTTTAGAAGCGCAGATGATTCCGTGAACTTTGCTGTCAAGATATGGAGGTTCGGGAAACCATCGATGAGCTCCACAACTTTAGGGCATAGTATTCCCTTTGAGAAAGGAGGGATAAGTTTGGGGTTTGAGAAGGGTCGAAACTTCGAAGATCCCTCCCCCATCGGGGGAGGAGGGATCAACACGGACGCCACTGTCTTCACCGAGAGGAAGCGCCTCACCTAGGGTTTCCCATGATCCAAAAATCTTCCTTCATTATACATATTCAACCTTTGATAACCAACCCACACCGTGATGCTTTCCGAGATGGTAAGTACAACACTATTTCCCCAGGTTTGGTGTTATGAAAATATGTCATAGGGGAAGGGTTTCTCTAACCTTGTGCCCTCCTTTCAATAACCCCCTCTTTGAACCTGATGTTGAGAAGACATTTTCTTGAGAGAGAGGCTGTTATTATCATATGAATTCACTCTTCACTTAGGCCCGATGTGGTGGAGATTTTAGCCCGGGGGAAGGGGATGGTTGTGTGGTTTCTTTTTGTGCGGTTTCCTTCTTTATCGTGCTATCACTTTGATTTTTTTTTAAAATTTTCTACTTAGGCACACTATTACATATATATGGTTTATATGGAAACTAATTTGTAGGTTTCTTGGAAATGGTTGTGAAACTATTATGGTAGGTGTACAAGTTGGATAACCTTATTTATTTTCATCAAATAAGCTTGTTGAATTCTGCCATTACGCTGCTGCTTTGTTATAGATAATTGGAAGGAATAAATATGAAATATTGGAAAAAGGGATGATCCTGTAACTAGGAATTGATGTTAAGAATGCATAAATTTATGTTATTTAATGTTTGTAGAATTTTTTTATTTCTAAAATAATTGGTTAGATTTTTTCCTTGAAGGATGATGTCTAGTGGTAAAGTAGTTTAATATTAGAGGTTTGACATTTATTCTCCATCCCTATGACTTTGTATGGTGTGTTTTTAATCTTATGGTGGTTTTCCATTTATGTCAGTTTTTTATTTTTCTCTATTCATTCTGTGATCTTGAACCACCATTAATGGAGATCTAATCTACATTTTTAGGTTGATGGAGCATGCTAGAAATTTTCATAGTGACTTCCTATGGAAATGTGGCGGTCATTTTATCACTAGATTGGTTATTGTGATATTGATGAGATGATATCATGATGTTGCATTTGAAGGAAGATCAAGAATGGAAACTACATGCTTTGGTAAGTATTTTTTGATGTTATATATCTAGTTTTCTATTTTTTGATTTTTAGTTTTTTGGTTTTGTTTACATACTTACATTAGTATGATGTTTCTTATTATCGGTTGACACGTTTACAGATTTGTTTACATACTTCTTATATTAGTTCCTCGTTGCCAATTTTATCCATTGAATCTTGCATATTCATTACTATTACCCTAATGAAATATAACCTAATAACAACATACTTAAACCGGTTATGGAAAACGTAATTTTTAGATAAGTGAACAGAACTTTGGTCATCCCAATAAATAGTGAAATATGAAAAACCCTTGTTCTCACACTGCATCTTTAAGCTATAAAGCTTACTTAAAAGATTTAGTTAACTCTATATGTTTTACTTTTCATTTAGATAATGGAAATCTAAATTTCATATTATATTTTTGAGTTTTTAATCCTCCACATCCCATAAAAACAAAACATGTCATCAATATCTTAATCTCTATATTTGTTACAGTCAAAATATGTAAACTACTGAATATTAACATTTGAATATTTACCAAAATAAAAAACTACTGTTGAAGTTGTAAATAAATTTCTCCTTGGCCATTTCAAATCATTCCAATGGGCTTTTTCTGGATTTTTCATAAACCTACCCACCTTATCAAATTAAATATTTATAGTGCATGTGAGAAAAGGTTCAAGGTGGTCTAAAATTGTGAAGCCCAACACCATCACCGCAAACCACATAATTACAATCAAACGTAGGGATGCAAGATTAGTGAAAACGCCAAGCTACCTTTGGAAACCAAGATATCTACTTTGTTTCCCTTAAGAAACCTGCATTTTCTTATGTGATAAATCACATACTAGTGTGAAGTTGTCGCCCCCTTATGGAAGTTGGTGATCATGATAAAATCATTTCAAACCTCAATAATTCAAAGATTATATATCTAGCATAACAAAATCCCTTTAGATATCACCCTCACTTCATTATGTAGAGTGACCTTCATTATGTCTTCTTAGATTTTTATGGGTTCTTATTTCAGGAACCCGCATTATAACACATTTCAAAAACCCAGGTAAATCTGCCACCATTCTATAAAAATTTTGAATACCAAATTTATTGAATATATATTCTTTTATCTTTTTTTTGTAAGGTTATAAATTGATTTATCAAATTTTATTATGTATTTTTAATTTTTGAAACCTGTACTATGTAACTGCAGAATCTTTGATCTATATATATGATTGTTTTTGTTGAATAAGGCATATTTGATTATTTAGGGGTTTATTTGGTTGGTCCTTTAATTCTAAAAGTTGGTTTATTCATCTAAAGATTATTTTCAATAGGTTTCGATATCTTGATGGTTATGAATCCAAAAACATGACATCTCATTGCATCTTCAAGGTGTTTGGTCCATTTAATTGCTCATAAGAGATTGTAAGTCTATTTTTTGAACCATTTTTTATTGGATTATTTATTTTTTCTATAAATGAAAGAATTTTTGTTTATATTTATTCTTTAAAGTTTTTTTTGGAGAGACTAGTCTGGAACATGATGTTGTAAGGAAAGGGCATACGGGGATTTGATAGAATCCAAAAATAATCATATTTCTCTCACATTTCTCCATATCTGAGCTGACAAGTTGAATTCCAATAACATGTTTATTTAAACATATATTTTTACTCACTCTAAAATCATCCATTGTTATATCAAGGGTGTTAATATTATTCTTGACTACAACTATGAAGCTATGATACTTCTCACTTCCTGTAACTCTTGTTTTTTTATTCCCCTATTCTTTGATGGGTTATACATATCAAATATGTATACAACTTCTTCAATACTTTTCTAATGAATATGTGCTTTATATCTAGTTGCACACCTAAAATGGAGAGTTTCACACTTCAAACTAGATATATAGACAATTGATGACTACTTGTAGTTTGATTGTTGCATCTCTAATTTGATATGGATCAATGTTGATGATATGTGTTTTTTTGTTGGAAACACTAATAAAGGAATTTCTGATTTTTGGAGTATATTAACTAAAATTTGTTTGACCAAATATGATGTTTATCTTATAATGACAATTGGGTGATGGTGTGTATGAAATGACAACTTGATTTGACCCATTATGAATTTAAATTCTTTGTTGGTAAATGATATGAATTCATTCAAAACCCCACTTAGGTCTAAATGTAGTTGTTGCTTACTCATTTAGGATGATCTTATATAGGTATCCATTATTTTTGATGGAATTTATTTTCATGGAACCTCTGTTTCTTGTTTGGTGTATGGTTCTATGTATACAGGTTTCTTCTTTTCATTAAAGTGAAAGTTAAAGATTTTTTTGCATGAAGCTTTAACCTTGGGAGTTTATATACCATGAAAGCTGGAAATATTGATATATCATTATTCTTCTGACTCGAAGGCGTGAGATGAGGTGTTTTTTTGTTTATATTTATGAATATAGGTTCTTAGTGGTTTTTTTGTTGGTAGATGAATGATTTATGAAAGTTTTTTTTCTTGGAACATGTGTTACCTTCTTTATCATTCTATCTCTTTGCTTCTTTTAATTTGATACTTAAGAACACTATTACATATATATGGTTGTTGTGGAAACTAATTTGTAGGTGCCTTAGAAAGAGTTGTGAAACTGTTATGATAGGTGAACAAGTTGGATAACTTTATTTATTTTCATCAAATACATTTTCTTAATTCTACTCTTACGTTGCTACTTCTTTATAAATAATTTGAAGGAATAATAATGAAATATTGGAAAAAGGGATGATCATGTAACCTTAAATTAATGATAAGCATGAATACATTTCTTTTATTTAATGTTTTTATAATTTGTTTATTTCTAAAATAATTGGTTATTTGTCTCCTTGAAGGATTATGTCTAGTGGTAAGGTAGTTTAAGATTAGAGGTTTGACATTTATCTATGTCCCAATGAATTTGGATGGTGTTAGGTGTTAGTATCCCTCATTATGTCAAGATAACTTCTAACCTAACCCTTCTTCTTATTCTCACATTGCTTTGGGGAAGATCACCCAAAATTTATAGATGTTGACGTCTTCCATAATTTAAGGACATGTATGTCCACTATGTTCAACAACACTTGAATGATCTTGTTCTAGGTAGATGCGTTGTTAATTATCATTACTGTTCCTTCAAAAATATATAGTGAATTATTTTATAAAAAACATCCTCTTTCTCTTCCAAAATAAATCTAGAACTCCTTTCCAATTGTATCGACTTGAATACCTTTTTTTATCTTTACAAAAATATCATTGTTGCATAACTATCCTCTTTTACTCCTTGAAATACCAATCTTAAAGAAAGTGTTAGGTTCCACCTTTATTTGATGTACATGAATTGTTAAAGAATAATAGTCATTCTCCTTCTCTTCCTTATGTTCTCCTTTTAAGGGAGGAAAAATACTCGATATGAGATTTCTATTTCCATATAATTTTTAACATGGAATTACCATAATTTTCACTCCATAAAGATTCCACTTTTATTTTTTCAACCATGAAAAATATTAATAGATGAAGCACCCTCCATAGTTTGATATAGAGACTGTCAGAGAATAACTTCCTACATAAACTCCCATCAACTCCTTGATCTCTAAAATTATTGTTGATCTCCATGCATATAACTTCTTTGTGGTTTGTCTTTATTGCTCATTGCAGCGTGGTATTGATTTATCATTTAAACAACTTAAAAGTCATTATAAATCCATTTAAATTAGCTTGAATTATGTTTTAAATTTAATGAACATGATCTTTGGATCTTTTAATATTGGTTCAATCATTATCTGAATTGTCGAGGAATTCTCTATTTATCGACTCACAATCACCACAACATAACCACCATTGCAACGGTGTGTTCTTTACTTCATGAAAAATGACCAGCCAAATGAATTTATCTTAATAGAACACCATGGTGAGACTTCCCTTTAATAGAAACACATTTTGAAATGATTGGAACCATGGCCACGAGTTATTTTCAATATTATCTTGGCAAGAACACGAAGCTTACCTTTCCCATCAAAAAACCTGTGAGGGAACCATGATGCGGGGGTCCTTCAGCATGCAGTTCAACTTATCTCATGCAAGTCCACCATGACCAAATCTATGAAATTGTTGGCTTCCCATTTCATACTAGTAGACACCAAATACCAAAACACCGATCTCCATAGTGTGTTCAATCCTGACCGATTATTTTCGCTTCAACTTCAATGCATGTAAATCACCATGGCTAGATCCACTCTTGAATTAGGGTTCATCATTTTTCTTGAGATCATCCACAATCCTTTAAATATGGATACAATTAACTCTATGCCCAATACAACTTCCAATGGTTGATGAAAACACCTTCTTTAGAGAGGTTTACTCTACTTTATGAAAGTGTAGAAAAATTCCTAGAATAGATTTACACATGCCATCCATTACATTTACACACCTCAAGGAACCATGCCAATACCCTTACATAGCTTCCATATTATAGAGTTACCTTTATATAACTTCTAGATTTCACATTTGACCCTTACATAAGTCATCCATTTGGTTATCCATTACCCCTTTATACCAGTTCCCTTACTCTGAGATGACCCTTATGAAAATCAACCTTTACCTTAGCATAATCTTATTCATGAAATGGTCTAAGACATGTGTGCATTTCAGTATCATGATGGTCATGACACCTAGGCACTACGATGTGGTTGGACTCCACTAGTGTAAAGACTCGACCTCAGTTGCACGAAATCGGTGCTTTATTACATTACATTGACATGATTATAAGAAAGTTGTATCCTGAAGGAACAAATAGTTTAGTAGATTTGGAAACAAGATACATATATGAGTTCGACAATACATCTTGAAAGGAAATACCACACTAATTTATTCCATTATAAACATCCATGACTCCTAGATTATGCTTGAAAGTCATTCATAATTTACTTCTTCATATCAGGGAAAAAAACATAAGAAAGAGATGAACTCAAACGCTCATTAAGAGTAAGCAATACAACGAAAGATAACATAAACCTTAGGCGTGGTGAATAATTGAAAACACATGCCTTTAAATGAAAAATGTGAACATAATATGGAAGAAATATGAGCAAAGTAAATATTTCCAAAATAAAACATAATCATGAGTATTATATTAGTTGAATAACCACATGAACTATAAATTTCTAGTTTCATAATGAGGGAAATGCATATGCCAGACATTCTGAAATATACCATCAAGGCATCGACCAAAACCATATCTCAAAATGGGCAAGGCCTCGGCTAAGTTCACGTTTATTTGTCTCATGAGACTTACCGATGCATCAAGGGGATATAGTGGGCCCCACCCGTAACATAATAATTTCAATTCATTCCTCATATGAGCAGGGATAAACATAAACAACATATACATTCATATTGAAACTAACATATGAAATGTAAATAACTTTCCCCGAACATTAAACATAAAGATTAACCATTCAGAGTAAATTGGTGAATGGTTTTAGGATAGAACATCCACAGTCAAACTAATCATAAACCATTAAATTAAATATGGTAGATGATATCACACATAAGAATCTACAAAAGTGTTGAAATAGATGAATATATTCTTATAAAATTATTGAGTAATTCTTGAGATAAATACTCTTCTACTTTGAAAAGAAGAGTTCTTTTGGAAAAGTATTTATATAAAACCAGGAGTGAAGTAAGATAGTGTTTTCACAATAAAATTAGTGATTTTATAAAGATAATGTTTTCCAAAAATAGATTATAGAGTGACCTTGAAAATAGGTAAGAATTTGAGAAATTCCCTTGAACCAGACTTGTATTTTGGGAAGAATTTTTGAAATATCCTTTTAGAACATATAACTCCCCTTAAATGAAAGTTGGATTTTGGTTGGTACACATATATAGAACATTCTCACAGAATATATGATGGGTAATTATTAATAAATAGGAATTTAATTGAGGTAAGTAGAAAAAATAGTAACCCGAATGAAAATGGTGGTTCAGGTAGAAAAACCCTTACATTAAGTCTGAATGTTCCGCTCTTGACCTTATAGTTCTCGAATATAAAATTAGAATCATTAATAAATAAATTCAGAACCTATTAGACATGTATTTAATTTATCATAATTTTGTTTCATTCATTTAAGTCCTTATTGATAAGTTATAATATTGAATTTCGTCATTTTGAAGTATTCATTTTTCTTGATTTTCATAATCAGTTCACTTGTTTTTTAGTAATGGAGTTTATGTGGAATGGATGTAAATATCCAGAATTGAATTTACATATTATTTATGAACATCCATAGGTGTTAATTGTCATTTATCTCATTTGTTTACATGGAATGAGTATGAATCATTAGGTGAAATATTAATGACAATCACTTATATTATTTGACGGTATTTGGATTATTATGAGCTAGTTTTGTCATAATTTAATACTTTGTACATATATTGGTTCCTGAATATTAAGTAGGTTATAATGCATATATTATAGTCTAGTTCAACCATAAAAATGGTTTTATGACCAGTAATGAAGGATAAAATGAAGAACAAAACTTCGTTGTCCATGAATGTTGTAAATTGAAAACCCACGAACGATGATTTCATTAATAAAATGGAGAGAGAGTAAGAAGATTGATAATGATTATTACATTGGCATGATATAATTCTATTATATAGATGATACTGGAGTTATAAGTATCAATTAGTCAGATAAGGTTAAGAGAGAATAAGAAAGAAGATAAATTGAAATGAAACTAATGGAAAAAGAAAGATGTTTTACCTCTTGAAATAACCTCCTTGAGAACCTTCTTAAAGGAAGGGGTTTTGGTCTTTTGGAAAGACTAAGAGCTCCTGAATGTGGGGAGTGACTAAAGAAGGGTATCTGGGAATAACATAGATAAGGAACAAGTCTTGAGAGGAATGAAGAGAAGAGGGAGTGAGAGGGAGTTTTGGTGGAGGAGAGGAGTGAATTTTGAATATTTTATTCATTATTTTATTATTTCCTTCAATACAAAAAATAATGTTGATTCATGTGACCCATAGTAATAATTTCATGTGAGTTCAAAAAAGTGGGCTTACATTACTTATGATGTCATAAATAGTGTATTTAACTGATAATTTGTTTATACGGTATTTTACTGTATTTCACTATTCATTAAAAATTCAAGAATTTCAAAAAAATTCCAAAAATTCACACTAACCATTTTTCGATGTGTAGAATTAAAAAAATGAACACCATTTTTTGAAAATAATTTTCTAAATATGATTAATTTAATTTTTAAGTAAAATCATACCTTATTTAAAAATTAACAATTTTAAAACTATAACTCATTTTATATCACCTTGAAAAAATAAACAATATGTCATTATCTTATAGCCTTAAGAAAATAAAATAATAATATAATTTACTATTCATAAGGGTCATATTATTATTCATATTACTATTCATAAGGGTATTCTACTATTCATAAAAAATCAAGTTGGTTCTATTAAACTCCAAACGACTTACTGATTGCAACTCTAGATGACCGTTTTTCTAGATTCAAAACATATTAGAGGCAAAGTTGTATTTAACAGTTAGATTACAAAATTTGTTGTTTTGTTGAGACTCAGTGTTTCATGCATTCAATATTTTTTTAAAACCTTGGGGTGTTACATTCTCCCCTCCTTACAAAAATTTTGACCTCGAAATTCACAGAATGTTACCTCATAAAAAGATTTGGGTAGGTCTTCATCATAATCTCCTCGGTCTCTCATGTTGCCTCTTCGATTTTATGATTTTCCAAAGTGTCTTTATTAGACGAGTCGTCCAATTCCTAAACACTTGTTCTTTAGAGTCCATAATTCGGATTGGATCTTCACAGTAAGATAGGTTAGGTTCTAACTCTATACCTTCAGAAGTGAGGACATGCGTTGGGTCTGACATGTACTTTCTCAGCAATGAGACATGGAACACATTGTGTAATTTGGATAGGTTAGGTGACATAGTCAAACGTTATGTAACAACTCTAATTCTCTCCAGTTTTTCAAAAGACCCAATGTACTTAAGGCTCAGTTTCCTTTTCTTTCCAAATCTTATAACGCCCTTCCATGAAAATACATTTAAGAAAACGTAATCTCCCACTTGAAATTCCATATTCTTCCTTCGATTATCAGCATAACTCTTTTGTCTGCTTTGAGATGTTTTGATATGACCTTGAATAGTCTTTACATTCATTGTTGTTTCCTCCACAATCTCTGGGCCCACAAGCTTCATTTCTCCTACTTCATCCCAACAAGTTGGTATACGACATTTCTTTCCATACAATGCTTCATATGGAACCATTTGAATACTTGAATGGAAACTATTATTGTAGGAAAACTCCACTAAAGGTAAGTATTGATCCCACATACCTTGGAATTTAAGTGAACATAATCTCAACATGTCCTCTAGGGTTTGGATCATCCTTTCTGATTGCCCGTCGGTTTGTGGGTGTTAAGCAGTACTCAATCAAAGCTCAGTATCCAAAGCTTTCTGAAGACTTTTCCAGAATTTTGATGTAAATTGTGGGTCACGATCAGACACAATTGATTGAGGTGCTCCATGAAGTCTCACAAATTCATTGATATAGTCTTGCTAGGTGCTCCAGTGGAAAATCCTCCCTTATAGCGAGGAAATGTGCAAATTTCGTAAGTCGATCCACAATTAACCATATTGAATCATTATTTCTTGGAGTTTTGGGTAATCCAGTGACAAAATCCATGGTGATTTCATCCCATTTCCATGTAGGAATAGGTAGAGGTTGCATGAATCCTCTGGGACATTGTCGTTCGGCCTTCACATATTGACAAACTAAACATCTTGATACATAATCCACAATTTTCCTCTTCATGTTATCCCACCAGAAATGTTCCCTCAAATCTCTATACATCTTAGTGCTACCAATATGCATGGAGAAATTCAAACTATGGGCATCATCTAACAACTCCCTTTTTATCTCGGGTATAGTTGGAACACAAAGCCTCTTTCCAAATTTCAGAACACCATCTTCACACACAAAGTTATCCATCTTCCCATCTTTCACAACATTAATTTTCTTTTGAAGGTTCTCGTTATCAGGCTGTGAAATTTTAATCTTTTCTAATAAAAATGGTTGGGAAACCAAATGAAAAAATAGTGATGTTTCACCTTCTTTGATAATTCCCATATCCATCCTCACTAGATCTATATACAAAGCATCCTTGTTAATCCTCATTTTGTTGAAAACTCCACGATCCTTCCTGCTCAATGCATCAGCTTACCTTGTTTTCCTTTCTTGGGTAATAGTGTACAATACAATCATAATCCTTGAGTAGTTCGAACCATCTCCTTTACCTCATGTTGATTTCTTTATATGAGAAGATATATTTTAGACTCTTATGATCTGTATATATCTCACATTTTTCTCTATATAGATAATGTCCCCATATCTTCAGAGCAAAGATTACTTCTACTAACTCAAGATCATGATTATGAAAGTTTTGTTCATGAATTTTTAATTGTCTTGATACATATGTAATACCTCTATCATTCTGCATAAGTAAAAAAACCAAGTTCTTTCTTTGATGCATCATTATAGATCACAAACCCATCATTCTCCGATGGTAGAGTTATGATCAGAGCATTCACTGATCTCCTCTTTAATTCTTCAAAACAGTCCTCACATTTTTTTGTCCATGCAAACTTAACCACTTTACATGTAAGCTTGGTCATTGGGTTGGCTAAATGGGTGAAGTTATGAACGAAACGCCGATAATAACATGCTAAACCAATAAAACTACATACCTCAGTTATGTTCGTTGGAGTAGGCCATTCATGAACATCCCTTGCCTTTGCAGTATCAAAAGATATTCTATCCTTAGAGAAAATGTGGCCAAGAAAGGAAATTGATTGAAGCCAAAATTTACATTAGCTAAACTTTCCATATAATTAATTTATTCTAAGAGTCTTCAAGATAGAGAATAAGTGATTTTCATGATCTTTGTAGCTTTTGGATTATACCAAGATATCATCAATAACTACCACCAAAAAGTCGTCAAGATATTCTTTGAAAACTCTATTCATTAGATCCATGAAAACATATGGTACATTAGTCAGTCCAAAATGCATTACTGTAAACTCGTAATGCCCATACCTGGTTCGAAATGTTGTTTTTGGAATGTATTCATTCCTCACAAGCAACTAATGATATCCATATCAAAAGTCAATTTTCGAAAAATATTGAGCTTCATGAAGTTGATCAAATAAATCATCAATGAGAGGTAGGAGATACTTGTTATTTATTGTATAACATTGATCTCCATTTAGTCAATGCACAACCTCATAGATCCATTTTTCTTCGTAATGAAAATAACAGGGGCTCCCCATGGAGAGACACTAGGGCGAATAAATCCTTTATCACTTAATTCCTCTAGTTGTTTCTCCAGTTCCACTAATTCCACAATCGGCATTATATAAGGGGTCTTTGATATGAGCCTTGAATCAGGAATTAAGTCAATGGAAAACTCAATTTCTCGCTTTGGAGGATGTCCAAGTAAATCCTCTTGAAATACATCAACATATTCTTGCACAATCAGTACATCCTCTACCGGAACATTCCCTTACCCATAATTATTACATTTCTTTCCTCCATAATAATTGAATTCAATAGAGCTACTGGGGGTGGATCTAGATGAGAATCAGAGGATGTTTTTGCCCTAAAGATAAGAGATTCCACATCATCAAAAATTTTAACCTCCATCTTACAATAAATTTTCGCATCATGGTTTTGAAAGTCAATCCATACCAATGATTATATGAAATTCAATCATGGTATGACAATAAAATCAGCAGATAAAGCATGTTTATATGCCATAATGGGGACTGCCTAACACAACTTTGTTGCAATGATACTTTCCTTTGAAGTTTTGACTGACAACACACTTATTAAATCAAATTGGAAATATCTATTTTTTTTGGAAAACTTAGAAGATATGAAATAATGTGATGATCCCGAATCAAATAAAGCATTGGCTATGTTTGAGAGAACGATTAAAGTACCTACCACCACATCATTATGAACTTCAATATCAGTAGTTTTGATCGCATGAGCTTGTCCCTGCTCCCTTGACCTTTTCTGTGACATGTTTTCTTGACGCTTTGGACAATTATTAGCATAGTGACCCATCTCCCTGCAATTATAACATTGAACATTAATAGCTTCTTTCTTCCTCTAGAAATCACCAGAAAACTAGCCTTTCTGTCCAAATTTGTAGCATACTCTTTTTCCTTTTAAGCATACACCATGCCACAATTATCATAGGGTGAAAATTCAACTCTTCCCTTCTTCATCATTTCCTTATTTTCTTTTCTAGAGTTTTCAGCAACCCTATTCTTCTCTTGCTTTCCTTTAAAGACATAAGACTTAGAGAATTCTTTTTCCATCTTGATAGCACATGAAACTATATCTTCATATGATGAGAAACTTTGGGATACCAGTGCTCATTGGAGGAACGACGTTAGGCCATCAAAGAATCGATCAAACATTCTCCTTGGATTTCGTATGTAGTCCACTACATGTTTTTCTATCCTTGTGAAGTTAGCTTCATACTTTGCAACATTCTCATCTTTCTTTTGTGTCAAATTCAGAAACTGTCTTTCCATATTCGCTCTCTATTCACAAGGAAAGTATTTTTTTTAGGAATATTTTCTTAAAGTCCATCCATTTCATCTCTTTTATCTCTTCCTCCTCATTTGTGTTTGGGATTAACGACCACCACTAATTCGCATCTCCCGATAGACGATAAACTGCCATGATGACCTTCTCTCTTTCGTTACATCCCAAAGAGAGAAATATCTTCTCTAGGGAATATATCCACTGTTCAGCTATAAATGGGTTTGTAGTCCCATTGAATGATGGAGGCTATTTTCGCATAAAGAGATCTAACAAAGCTCCTCCACGTGGTGGATTCAGATGCTCCATTCAGGTAAGATTATTGTTCATAACCGGAGTAAGTTTTCCCAATGTAGTTATAAGCTGCTCTGCACCAGTCACAGCACCAGAGCCAACATCATTATCTTTCATCAGAGGGGAATCCCTACATGAGACACGCACATTCATGCGGTTTCCATTCCTTCCACCAGGTGCCATTTATAAATAATGGCGCACACTAGATTAAGTTATGAATCATAATGTATAATCTCAACGTAGAAAAATGCTTAGCATGAATAATCTCATAATCATACACATGGTTTCTTTGAGGAAAAATTTACATTTAAATTCTTCATAATGCCTTGTAAAGAAAATGTGAATTTTCTTAAGCATATCCTTCGGGAGTGTCAAACCAGGTGTGTAGTAATGCCCGTTGTCGTGTACCTGGATACCCCAGGTCAAGCCTGAAACTCTTTGTTGGAGTTTTCACTCCTAGGTACATCTGTGCCAGAACCACGTCCACTTGTAGTATCCAGACAATGATGTATTTTCTAGAAAGATCCACATAATCTATTCCTTACCAAAATACCAAGACGTTCTTGTATGTTTATCCACAAAGACTATCTTAGGGGTTTGTTCTCTAATTTAAGTTTTCTAAATCTAGTCCCTAATATATGTTTTCTAAATCTAGTTTCCATGTATTCTACTAAACTTCCTTTGATACCAATAGTAAATACCCGATCCCAGTTTCTCAGAGTCGGTGCCTTATTACATTACATTGTCATGATTACAAGAGAGTCATATCCTGAAGGAATGAATAGTTTTGTAGACTTGGAAACAAGACACATATACGAGTTCAACATTACATCCTAGAAGGAAATACAATACTAATTTATTCCATTAGAAACATCCATGCCTCCAAGATTATGCCTGAAAGTCTTTCATAATTTACTTTTTTCACATCCTGGGAAAAATAAATATAAGAAAAAGGTGAGCTCAAACACTCAGTAAGAGTAAAAAATACAATGAAAGATAACAAAAACCTTAGGCATGATGAATAATTGAAAACACGTGCTTTTAAATGAAAAATGTGAACATAATATGATAGAAATATGAGCCGAGTAAATATTGTCAAAATAAAAGATAATCATGGGTATTCTACTAGTCGAATAACCACATGAATTATCAATTTATAGCTTTATATTGAGAGACATTCATATTTCGGACATTCTAAAATATACCATCAAGGCCTCAACCAAGATGTTTAAAAATGATTAAGTTCTCGGCCAAAACCATATCTCAAAATGGGCAAGGTCTCAACCAAGTCCACATCTATTTGTCTTATGAGACCTATTGATGCATCGATGGTCTATAATGGGACCCACCCATCACATAATAAGTCCAATTCATTCCTCATATGAGCAGTGATAAACATAAACAACATGTACATTCATATTGAAACTAACATATGAAATTTAAATAACTTTCCCTGAACATTAAACACAAACACTAACCATTTAGAGTAAATTGGTAAATGATTTTAGGATAACACATCCATATTCAAACTAATCATAAAACATTCAATTAAATATGGTAGATGATATCATACATAAGAATCAACAAGAGTGTTGAAATAGACAAATATACTCTTATAAAATCATCAAGCAATTCTTGAGATGAATACTCTTGTACTTTGAAAAGAAGAGTTCTTTTGGAAAAGTATTTGTATAAAATCAGAAATGAAGTAAGATAGTATTTTCACAATAAAATGAGTGATTTTATAAATATAATTTTTTCCAAAAATAGATTATATAGGGACCTTGAAAATAAGTAATAATTTGAGAAATTCCCTTGAATCAGGCTTGAATTTCGAAAGAATTTTTGAAAGATATTTTTAAAACATATAACCCCCATTAAATGAAAGTATGATTATGGTTGGTACACATATATAGAACATTCTCACAGAATATATGAGGATTAATTATGAATAAATAATAAGTTAATTGTGATAAGTAGAAAATAAGAGTAACCCGAATGAAAATGGAGGTTCAAGTGGAAAAAACCTTACCTTAAGTCGGAATGTTCCGCTCTTGACCTTATGGTCCTGGAATATGAAATTAGACTCATTAATAACTCAATTAAGAACCCATTAGACATGTATTTAGTTTATCATAATTTTGTTTCGTTCATTTATGCCCTTATTGATAAGTAATAATATTGAATTCTGTTGTTTCGAAGTATTCATTTTTCTTTATTTTCATAATCGGTTTACTTGTTTTTTAGTAATGGAGTTCATGTGGAATGGATGTAAATCTCCAGAATTGAATTTAAATATTATTTATGAACATTAATAGGTGTTAACGGTCATTTATATCATTTGTTTATATGATATGTGGATGAATAATTATGTGAATATTAATGACAACCACTTAGATTATTTGGTGGTATTTGGAATATTATGAGCTAGTTTTGTCATATAAATTAATAATTTGTACATATACTGATTCTTGAATATTAAGTAGGTTATAATACATATATTATAGTCTGGTTCAACCATTAAAATGGTTTCATTACCACTAATGGAAGAGAAAATGAAGAACTAAACTTCGTCATCCATGAAGGTGTAAATTGGAACCTCACAGACAATGTTTTCATTAATAAAAGAGAGAGATAGAGTAAAAAGATTGATAATGGTTATTACATTGATATGATATAATTCCAGTATAAAGACGATACTGGAGTTATAAGGATAAATTGTTCAGAGGATGTTAGGAGAGAATAATAAAGAAGATAAATTGAAATAAAACTAAATGAAAAAGAAAGATGTTTTACCTCTTGAAATAACCATCTTGAGAACATGCTTAAGGGAATGGGTTTTGGTCTTTTGGAAAGAACAAGAGCTCCTGAACGTGGGGAGTGACTATGGAAGGGTATTTGGGAAGAACTTATACAAGTCACAAGGCTTGAGATGAGTGAAGAGGAGAGAGAGTGGGGGGGTTATAGTGGAGAGTGAATTTTGAATATTTTATTCATTATTTTATTATTTCCCTCAAGACAACCAATAATGTTGATTCATGTGAACCATAATAGTAATAAGTGCATTTGAGTTCGAACCAAGTAGGCTTAAATCACTTATGATGTCATTAATAGTGTATTTAACTGATAATTTTTTATACGGTATTTTATGATATTTCACTATTCATAAAAAATTCCAGAATTTTCGAAAAATCCCAAAAATTCACACTAATAATTTTTCAACATGTAGAATTCAAAAAATGTACTCCATTTTTTGAGAATAATTTTCTAAATATGATTAAATTAATTTTTAAATAAAATCATACCTTATTCAAAAATTAACAATTTTACAACTATAACTAATTTTATATCACCTTGAAAAATTAAACAAGATGTCATTATCTTATATCCTTAAGAAAATAAAATAATAATATGATTTACTAATCATAAGGGTCATATTACTATTCATATTACTATTCATAAGGGTATGATACTATTCACCAAAAAATCAAGTTGGTTTTATCAGAATCCAAACAATTTATTAATCACAACTCCGGATGACCGTTTTTCAAAATTCAAAACATAGTAGAGGAAAAGTTGTGTTTAACGACTAGATTGTAAAATGCGTTGTTTTCTAGGGACTCAGTGTTTCATGCATTCAATATTTATTTTCAAAACCTTTGGGTGTTACAACCGGCCTCCTTCCATTATCTCCACTTTCAGATTACTTCCAAAATTCTTTCTTTTGGATCTTACACCTCCAATCAAGAAAAAGAAACTTTTTGTTGAGAAAAACTCTAACATAACTTTAAAACACCACTTTGACCATCTCAAACATGTATATTTAACAAAGAAACTAGGGCAACCTTAAAAATATTTTTAAATCGCCATTTCACATTCTTTAACAGATTCCATTAATTATGACATCCATTTTGGACAGATATCAACTTATATTTTCAAAAAATACAATACCAACTCATAGAGTTTAAACAGGTTAAGAAATAAGCTTTCCATTTATGTACTTGTGTTTTATTTTTCTTTATTTATTCAGTGATTTTGAACCTCCATTAACAAAGATCTAACCTGCATTTCTAGGTTGATGGAGCATGCGATAAATTTTCATAGCAACTTCCTATGGACACGTGATAGTCATTTTACCATTGGATTGGTTATTGTGATTTTGATGGGATGATATCATGATTTTGCATTTGAGGGAAGATCAAGAATGGAAACTGCATGCTTTGGTCAGTAGTTTTTGATGTTATATATATGTGGTTTTGATTTTTTATTTTTTGGTTTTGTTATTCACCATGACACCATGGCATTAGTAATATTGTGAAGGAAGTAGAATTGAATGATGAAATTACCTTGGGATGGATTTGGTATTTTTAGAGGAATTAGGTAGGGTAAGCGGTGATTTGTTGAGGGTGAATATGTATTTACCAAGAAAATCAAAGTGGATGAAGAATGTGTAGTTTTCGATGAAAATTAGAAATGAGATGTGGGCATTTGAGAGGAAGACAGATTAGAGGATGCATGTCATGAATATATTAGATGGTTTTGAGGGAATTGGGGGAGGAGAACAAGCATTTGGGGTGGAATTCGAACAAGAATATGAATCAGTATTTTTAGAGTAAAATTATGAATTGGAAGCGTAGAAGGAAGGATGACATATTGGAGGATGAGGGAATCCAGAGAGGTGGAAACGTATGTGTTAATGGCTGCGGTGGAGCCACATGTCTTTGGAAGGAACACTATTTAATACAAGTGATATCCAAAGAGATGGTAGATTCCCCAGATGAATAAAGATCATAGAAAAAAATGAAGGATAAGAGCTTGAGTCACCTTATCATTCGAAGAAACTCCACCATCAGGAGTAAAGATACGAGAGATATTATTCTTATGGAATTTCACAAAATCCTTTTGGAAGTAAAACATATTGGAATCACCTTTTTTAACATGGGAAACATGTGCACATATTAACCATGAGTATTTTTTTATTTGAGGGTCACATCCAAATCTTCTTCTGGGGTTGAAATTCTGGATAACACTGCATCTGAGGTGGGTGAGAGTAGTGCTCATTTAGCCCATATTCAATGACATCACATTGGATGTCAGGGTGGTTTATTTTATTATCACTTTATCTTTTTTATCATAGAATCAAGAAGAAATATTTTATTCTTGACATCAAACTCCCACAATGTCTGAAGCGAATGGATAATCCCCTCAAAATCCACCTCAGTATTCCAAAAACATTCAATCCTAAAGATAGTCTCATATCTAGGTTTTATGGACCCTAAAAATTGTTAATGTGGATGAGGAAGTGATCTAATACAATGATAGAAATGTAGGACACCAAGGTAAACATAAATAGGTTGATCCATTCGATTGAACATAAAAATATGTACAAATTCTCTACTATGTGAGTGCATTCTTCCCTTGAAAATAGGTAAAAGTGTTGACTGTGTATCCCAGATAAGAAATACCTGTAGTCTAGACTGATTGTAGTAAATTGAGCATCAAAGAACATGACCTTATGTCACCCCCTCACTTTCCATTCGGGTACATTATATCATTAGTTTCCTCACATATTAGAAAATCCCAAGTAGAATGTACTACAATGACATGAGAATCTATCAAGATAGTCATTTATCCTTCTACGAATGACACTCATATAAACCCACAAACCCACATGTAAGGGACTCATGATGTTGAATATAGGAATCAATGTGATTAAAAGAGAAACTCTTTACCCTAAAATCTATATCCTCCCTCCAAAGAAGGCAGAAACCACTAGAGTTGCCATTTCGGGAAACCAAAAGTCACCCATGGAAAAAACAATTTTTCGTAAAACTGTACATGTCATTATTATACAATATGTTTTTAGACATAAAACCATATCAGGGACACTTTAATACTTTGACGTCAAAGCGTCTATTCTATAGTGGGTTTCCAAGCCCATGACGGTTCAAACTTAAGTTTTTCATTGGGATGGGAGGGTGTGGATCACCTTGGCCTCCTTTTCTATATAATCAATAATGGATCCATCCCCCTCTATTTTACACCTTCTAGAGTTTAACTCAATATCATTTGGAGCCTCTATAATTCTTTTAGAGTAGCTGGGTTGCACTACAAAAATATTAGTACCGAGATCCCCTCGACGTATCATCCTCCATATGTGATGCCCTTTTAGGCCATCTGTCATAGTCTCATTCACATTCACACCTAACTTGGAGGAGAAAAAATGAGGATCAAAACTCGGAGTGATCACCTGGCCAGGATTGTCAGAACATATCCTTTTTAGATTATAAGGAATTATTGGGTTTCCCTCAATAGTTGTAGGAAAGCATGTCACAATGTTGGTGATCACCATGGAAATTTAACATGGTCATCAAAAGGTCTTCCCGAAACCACTAGAAACAATTTTGGAAGCTGAAATATCTAAATCTTCTGGCTACGTATTAATTTTTTGGTCTATAAAATAATTTGTCCATCCCAAACTAATGAATTTATTTTGATCAGGAACATATTTCATGCATACAACCTTAACTAGTTTATCTGTATCCCTTTGTCTCTTCACCTCCTTTACAAAACACCTCTAACAGTTTTTCCCAAATCTATGGACCATAATACATGAAAATATTAATCTATTCATCCACCACATTAGGGACACAATATTTCTCTATATGACTAATTCATCTATAGAAGAAACAAAATATAGGTAGTTTTTCATATAAAAAAATTAGATAAAATCATTTGAGTCTTCTATAAAAATGAATGTGGCCCTCAGAAGTGGTTGTGAGACATTAACCAGAACCTTGATCTACACAAACGACAACCAAATAATGTGATCTAAGTGATCCCACTCCACACATTACCTAATAAAACCTCTAATATCCTACATAATTCATTTTAATCTTTTATAAAATTGGAAGCCTAAAATTCAAGCATAAAATACTGATTTGGAGAAATTGATATTATAATCATTCCCATCATCTCTTAGATCCTCCATTAGAATGAGATGATTATAAAAAAGATCATAGTTTCCAAATAATTCCTTTTAATTTATCATTTTCATTGATGAATTCAAAGATCAGATGACTATATCCAATTTTCCTTATGGAAAAGTTATCCTCTAGATGCTACAAAGATTGTATCTTATTTTCCAAGGAAATTTTATTGATGGTCTCATTGGTGATGAACTTTAGGGGATATTTCTAGTGACCCAATTTTTTTATACATATTATTACATGAGTTTTATTAAAAAATATCAAACAATTACAATCCCAAAGACCATGAGGCATAGTGTCTTTGGATGATTAGGTTCGTATTATGTCAAAAGGAACATAAATCATGGAATCCTTATTTTATTCTTCATAATGAGCTCTTAAAAGTACATGAGATAACCTAGGGGATACATAAATAAATGTGTGAGCTAACAAAACCCATTAAGGGAACAAACAAGACCAAGAAACATAACATCCGAGTCAAAGGTGTCACATTATATCATAAAAGAGAGGGATTGTGAGGAATCACATGGATGATTAACATAATGAACGGGGTATAATAAGACCATGGAGTCATTGGAAATGTGGAAGAAACATATAACATGATAAAAACATGAGTCAAGGATAATTTCCTATATAATATCACATTGTGGAAAAAGTCCCAAAATGGGATTAGGATTACTCCCTAATCCCATACATGACACCTTATGAGACTGAATCTTTTCCCAATGCATTAGAGTACTATATGGGTGCATCCACAATAAAATGTTCATGATATATGTGTTTCACATAAAGGATTCAATCCTAATTCATAACATAAGAATTACCCATGAAAAGAAAAATGGTTGAATAATCTTGTTACAAATCATAATCAATGGAAATTTCAGAATGAAGGAAATTGAAAAATGATCATAATGAAAGTATTTTCCCATCAAAGTAATGTATAATAAGCTATGTATATATGTGAGATACATATATATAGAATTAAAAAGAATTATATATCATTAATTTTTCGGAAGTGTTGGGAGTCGCAACGACAAAAACGAGATATGGAAAGAAAATGCAGAAGAAAAGAAACCACATGGGACACAAATTTACGTGATTCGGGAATAATCCCTTCGTCCACGGAGATACAGAACTTCACTATTTCGAGAGCACAAATTACAAAGTTTTTTCAGGTAAGAAACCCTAGCTCAAAATGAGCTACATATGGAGAAAACAATCCACTGTTTCAAATAGGAAGTCCGCGTCGCTAGAGTGAAAGGTGACCACCTTTGTCAAAAAAGTGCTACAGTGGCTACCGGATGGAAGTAAAAAGTGCAACAGTATAGTTGATATTTTCATCTTCAGCTGCAAGACGATCTTTGTACATGACACCTTCATTGAATATCACATTCTGGCTCCCGATGACCATCTTATTGAGATCATCCCAGAAGCGATAACCAAACTCCTTAACACCATAACCAATAAAGAAACATCTTTTGGACTTCGCATCAAGTTTGTCTCTTGTAGCAGCATCAACATGTACATATGCCAAACAACCAAAGACTCGTAAATGTGAGAGTCTCGCCTTCTTACTAGACCAGATCTCCTTAGGTAGACGTTCTTCCATTGGCACAGATGGACTCCTGTGGATGAGATATGCTTCCATGTTCACAGCATCCGCCCAGAAGGTTTTGGGCAACCCTGAGTGTAACCTCATGCTTCTAGCATTTTTTTTTCAACGCTTTATTCATACTTTTAGCTACACCATTCTGCTGTGGTGTTCCTAGGATAGTATTCTCCCACCGAATTCCATTATCAGAACAGAATTCTATGAAATCCTGACTGCCATACTCTCCACCGTTGTCAGACCTCAAGCATTTCAGCTTAGCTCCTGACTCATTCTCCACCATGACCTTCCACTTCTAAAACATTTTAAACACATCATATTTACTTTTCAGAAAGTAAATCCATACCTTCCTTGTTGAGTCATTGATGAATGTCACATAGTATTGTGACCCTCCAAGGGAATGTACTGGTGCAGTCCCCCAAACATCAGTGTGAACCAAGTTCAACTTCCCATCCTTTGGTGTTCTTCCTCCTTTTGTAAAAGACACATTCTTCTACTTTCTGAAGATACAATCTTCACATAAGCCAACTTCCAAGGACTTCAGCTCCGGTAGAAGCCCTTTTGTTGTCAGCACCTTTATCTCCTTCTCACTCATGTGGCCTAGCCTATTGTGCCACAATTGTTAATCTTCTACAACTTTTAGTGAAGCAGCAATGTCCATGCAAGTTTCTGTTATGTTGTATAGGGTACCATTCTTTGCTCCCTGAGCTATGACCATAACTCCTTTGGTGATTTCCCATGCACCACTAGTAAACGTGGTACTCAACCCTGCATCATTAAGTTGTCCAATAGAAATAAGATTTCTTCTTAAATCAGGGATGTACCTCATGTTTTCCAGAACCAGCAAGCTTCTAGTGTTGGTCTTGATCCTTTCATCTCCTTTCCCCATAATCTGCAAGGGCTCATCATCAGAAAGATGTACCTTGCCAAAATTTTCAGAAACAGAATTTTCGAGGAAGCCCTTCTCCGATGTAGAATGGAAAGATGCCCCTAAGTCTAAAATCCAAAACTCCATAGGATTTTCCATGCTCAGCAGCATCACGTCATCAGTTCCTTCAACTGCCATGTTTGCTCCACTGGTATCAGGGCCCTTATGATTTTCTATGCACTCCTTGACATGTCCTTTCTTCCTGAAAGTCTCGCAGGTTGGACCAGGCCCCTTTGCCCCGTCTTTGCTCTTTCCTCTTGACTTCGATCGTCCTCTGCGATTGTCCCGCTGCACATATCTTCCTCTTCCTTCAACATTCAAAGCAGAACCAGAGAATATGCATGATTCTCTTCTTTGCATATCCTCTCTGAGGATCAGGTCTCGTACATCTTTCAGAGCCAACTTTTTATTCCTCAAAGTACTGCTAGCAACTGTTACAATTTCTTCCCAACTATCAGTTAACAAAGATAGTAAAACCAACACACATACCTCATCACCAAGATCAATGTCCACCGATGTCATTTGACTTATGATGGTATTGAATTTGTTGATATGATCTGTGAAAACTCTCCCTTCAACCATTTTTAGGTAGAACAATTGTCGCATCAAGTGTACTTTGTTAGATGCAGAAGGCTTCTCGTACATATTGGCGAGAGCTTTCATCAGTACAATCATCGTCTTCCCCTCTCTGATGTTGAACGCCACGTTTTTGGCCAACTTCAGACGCACAACACCCAAAACCTGTCGATCCAGTAGCTCCCACTTCGACTGCTCCATGTCCGTTGGCTTCACACCCAGAAGCGGCAAATGCATCTTTTTTTTATAATGACAATTATCGATCTGCATCCTCCAGAAACTGAAATCAGTTACATCGAAGCGATCAATATTCACATTACCTTAATCCATAGCCATCGTTGGAGAATTTCAAACTCAACCTCTAATACCAATTGTTACGGAAGCGCCGAGAGTCACAACGACATAAACGAGATACGGAAAGAAAATGAAGAAGAAAAGAAACCACACAGGACACACAAATTTATGTGGTTCGGGAATAATCCCTACACCCATGGAGAAGAAGGAACTTCACTATTTCAGGAGCACAAATTACAAAGTTTTTTCAGGTAAGAAACCCTAGCCCGAAATGGGCTACATATGGAGAAGACATCCACTATTCTGAACAGGAAGTCCACATCGCTACAGTGAAAGGCGACCACCTTTGTCAAAAGTGCTACAATGGCTGCCGGTTGGAAGTCAAAAGTGCAACAGTATAGTCGAATCCAAAGTTCGCACTGCTACAATGCCTGTCAGTTGCGGGCCACAAGCATTTGACCCAACCGGATCGGGCTACACCAATCCAACAGTTAAATGGAGAGAAAAAGTGTTAGAGAGAGAAAGTTTATAACCTAAAGGAAAGGGTGGTTTGGAGAGATCCCTTACCTCAAGGATAATTTATAATGTATGTTATTTATCTTCCTAAATAATAAAATTATGTTAATTATTTACTCCATCAAGAAACTATTTCATTTTTATTATTACTTTTATTTTATTTTTCACTATTGCTTATTCAAATACATAACCAATTAATTTTAAGTCAGATGTTTTAAAAATAAATGATTTATATTACCAAAACCACATCGGTAAGTTGACTATTGTCAAATAGATTTTTATTTAATCATACCAAGAATAGTAATAATGAAATAATTATCGTTTTTATACTTAAATTTTACATTTTAAACTAACCATTAATTATGGTTATGATAAAAGATCTATGTTACAATTATCAAAACAATATGTCTTATGTACGCATGAGTAACAAACAATTCCATTTTTCGTTGATCATGATGGAAAAAAGATAAATATTATTTTATCATTGTATTTTTATAATAATATCATAAATAACATATTATTTCTTTTAAGTACCCTTTCACATACCATCCACATGATTTGGTAATAAAAATGAATCATATCGCTTCGCATGATGACAGTCCTCCGTTTACACAAAGGACTATCATTTATTCAATGGAAGGTAAGGTAATAAATTATATGATATATTTATTTTACATATTTATTATTATGTCACTAATTTGATCCTTACTACGATCCATATAATGCGTAAGTGAAAAATAAATCACATCGCTTCACGAGACGATAGTCAACCTTACACATGAGAGATATTATCATATTCCCTATGGAATGGAAAGTAAGAATGTGTAGTTTATATTATAATTAAATATGTATAATTAGAGCAGAAATATCATATTTAAACATTAAAAACAACATTATTTCCATCCATGATAAATGGTGATGCAAAACAAATTACATCGATTTGCGAGGAAGTAGTCATTCATACACAAGATCAATGATTATGTATCCCTTTTGAGGGAGGAGGAGATGGATGTAAGTCATTCACTTAACATAACAACAGATAATTATATGTTAATTTGGATATTATATCATCATTATTTAATATGATATAATTTAGGTGAAATAATTAATAAAACAAAATTCTTGTTTAAGGACGTTACCTCTTCTTCGGACTTTATATTTTCAACAAAATCCATACTAGGTTAGATTTCTGATCATATTATAGTCATCTTGGATGGGGGAGATAATTAAGGAAGATATTTAGATAGGTATTGGAAAATACAATGGTTTTTGTAAGTGTGTAACTGCTAGGAGAGTGGGTTGCCTTTTATAAGTGGAGGAGAGGACACATCCGTAATTTTTGAAAATAATGAAATAAAGTAATGATTTTATCATTCCAAAAGGATCCTAAATGGACCATTATTGAACCTTAGAAGAGATAATGTGAAACTATTACCAGAAAATAGTAATTAGATATGTTTTGGATTATTTTTAATGCTTATATTGTTATTTTAAATCCCCGACAAACCCGTTTTTACCTTAAATATGATAAATAATTTTTATTGTTGTCACTATTCATTATCATTAAAATTTAAGATGAACTTATTAGATAATAAAAATTATGATGATTCCAAATATTTAATCCATTTTTCAACAATCATATTACAGATGTGGTAGAATTTAATTTAAAAATAAACCTATATACGTGACAAAAAACAGGTTTTTAAGAAATGCATTTTTTAAGAAAAGATGATCTCATATTACCTATATCACAAGTAATCATAATTAAATGGATTTAAATTGATATATATATATATATAATATGAATTTAATTTAAATCATTTTTTCAGTAGGCCTTATTTCAATTATTTAAATATGGAGAAACATTATGCTCTTTAAAGTAGTTTTTAGAATAAGTGTTTTAAACCCAAAAAAAAAACTTTTACTAAAATCTAGTATAAAGATTATTTAAATGAAATTAATTTTATTAAATAAAACCAAATAATAATTATTATAATTTTAAATAAAATTTAAACAATAATTGTGGATTATTTTTTAAAAAATAAATCACAATTTTATAAAAAAAATTATTTTCATTTTTCATAGAAAAATTAATATTTTCCAAAAAGCCTAAATTTTTTCTTTAAGTTAATATTGAAATACTTATTTTAGAAATTATGTTTATTTTATCTATAAAATTTCTAAATCCTCAAAAAATTAATTATGGTATTTTCTCTTTAATAAAATTAAAAATCATTTTTAGAATAAATGTTTTTATTAAAAAATGAGAACTTATTCCTCTATTTAAAAATACATTTATATTGGGTATTATATTTATATATAATCCATAAAATAGTTGATACTATTCATACTTTCCATTTTAATAACTAGTTCACAATGGTCTTATTTAAACAATAAAGGTTCATTTTGGTTCGATGTTGCATGTCTCATGAGCTATTAAACATAGTTTTCTCTATTAAAAACAAAGGGTGTTTCATTATTCCCCCCATAAAGAATTTCACACTTGAAATTTTCTATTACATGTAAGGTGAAAACAGGTGATTGTATTTTTGTTTTTATCTCCACTTCTAGTTCCCGTGTTGCTTCTTTAAACTTATGGTTTCTCCATAACACTTTGACCAGGTGAGTTGTCTTATTTCATAGAACTTTGTCTCTATGATCTAATATATTTACTGGTCGATATGTATATGAAAGGTCATTTCCCAATGGTATCACCACTAAATTCAGTACATGTGTGGGTTCTGGTATGTACTTTCTTAAGAGGGACACATGGAACACATCATGTACTGCATGTAGGTTAGGTGGGAGTGCTAATCAGTAGACCACCGCTTCAATGCAATCAAGGATCTCATTAGGGCAGATGTATCTGGGACTAAGATTTAAATTTTTTCCAAACCTCATGACTATCTTCCATGGGGATATGTAGAGGAACAACTTATCTCTAACATCAAAATAATGGTCTCACCAATGATTATCTACATGGAACTTTTATCGAATTCTCATGTATTTCATGTGTGACGCTTAATGGTTTGAAACTTGTCTATCATGTCATGGAAAATATCATGTATGATCAGAATCCATTCTCCAATGTCGTCATCTTAGAATGTCCAAGTTCGACACTACATCCCATACAAAGCCTAATATGGCTTCATATGAATGCTACGATGGAAGCTGTTATTGTATGAGAACTTTATGTAGTGAAGGTGTTAATTGTAACATACATGTAAATAAATTGGGAAGGATCTCAACATTTCTACTAGAGTTTGGATGGTTCTACTAGACCGACCATCCTCCCTAGGGTGATAAGAAATGTTCAAATAGAGTTGTATACCCAACACTTTCTGAAGGCTTCTCTAGAACCATTAGAAAAACCTCAGATCAAAATTAGATAATATAGAGAGTGTAACTCCATGCAATTTTAACATGTCCAATATGTATATCATAGTGAGTTGGTCAAGAGGGAAATATTCCTCGATAGAAATGAAATGTGTGAACTTTGTAAAGTGATCGACTACCACGCAAATGACATTATTACCATTAGTCATCCTAGGGTGTCTTAGGATAAAATCCATGATTATTTTTTCTTATTTTCATACCGGTATGAGAAAATGTTTAATTATAACATTGCACTTATATCTTTCACCTTACTTTCTAGTCTAACATGCATTGAGACACAAATTCCACAATCTCCCTCTTCATTTTTCCCACCACAAGTTTTGCATCAGATTTCTCTACATCACAGTGCTTCCCATATTAATAGAGAAGAATGAGCTATACACATAATCCAAAATCTTGATCTTCAGCTTTGGTGTTGATGGGACACATATTTGGGTTTTAAACCTTATAACTCCATCTTCTGGAAAGTTGAACACCGAAGTATTCACTAACTTTTTCTATAGCACCCAATCATCATTCTGGTCCTCCTTGATCATCTCTTGAATGTATGTCTGAACAATGATTTTAAAAAGGTAGGATGAAGATCCTTACTGTTCATCAAATCGTATTTCATCGTGCCAATCATCTGGAAGAGAAGCAACCAACATCTAGAAAGAAACATGATCGACAATAACAATTTATGTTTTCACCCTCACGGTACTTCAAAACAAATGAAAACCCTAGGAATAACCAAAACCTAGAAAAAACATATGCACACGCTCTCACATGTTGATAGTTTTATTTGAAATGTAATTTAACCTAGTAGATGTGCTAAAAAACTAACGCTTGGGATGATCATAGGATGGGGTGGTTAACCTAGATTCGACATTTTGTATGTATTATGAGTGTTTTGAATTTTGACACAATCATAAATTTAAATAATTAATTATTTTAAAATGTTCATGCATGTGATTTTCATATTTTAAATAAAATGAGTAATTATCTAAAATGTTGATTTTGAAAAATCCTTCAAAACAAATCATTAGTCCTGAATTTCATCATTTACCTCAATGTCAAAATTTGTTGAGTTTTTTTTGGGTATTGGATTTTTATTCATGTTATTAAATTAATTTAAATATATATTTAATTAAGAAATTCATATGAAACATGTTTACTCATGTTTCCTACAAAACATAGCTTTGATTTGAATAACATTTGTGTCAGGCTTCTCAGGATGTCATGTTCTATTGAAAACTATTGTTAGTTTATTTTAGGCTCTTAGCCTAACCCTAGCCCATTACACGCGTCTATTGATAAATTGACAAAGAGCCTCTATAGATCCCATTTTGGCACATGATTTGAGGTATACAGATTATAAGATGATAAAGGGAGCAAAGGAAACTCCCTCGAGGTAGGTTTACCCCAAATATCTCATTCAATTTCTTGTAAAATGTTGTTAATTGTGTTGATTAAAACATATACGAATCAATTAGTTACCATATTGATTTCAATTCATCAATTATTATTAATTTCAATATTTTTATTAATATTTTCAATATGTGGATAAATTAATTCCCAACTATGTTTACACATGATTGAAAGTGTTCTGGGTGTATAAATATTTCCCATCGATATCTCATCCATATATTATATTTAGCGCACCATCCAACATTTATTGTCTTTCCTATAACATGGTCAGTCATCAATGCCCATCCATCAAGATAATAAGAGGGATCACCTTTATCCATAGTGAAGGAGCTACAAAGTGGTGAGGGGAAATAGAAGGTCAGGTCGCATAGCTTGGGAAAACATGAGTGAGGTGAGGCCAAGATTTTGTGAAAGTGAAACTGGATTTTTTTAATACTTAATCTGGTACACCTGCTGCCTACTCTTCAGGGATTTTTTGAATTATTATGAGCTTCCATATTTTTAGATAATCATAATTCAAGTAATGTTATGGGTCAAAATTTTAGCTACTTAATGTATATTTTTAAATTATATATATATATATATATATATATATATATATATATATATATGTTGTATTGTGAATTGTATTGCAATTTCTACATTATTGAACTTATTTATAAAATAATTATTATTTTGTTAAAATTTTTTAATTGTTGTTTTTTATTATAAACAAAATCAACTTTATAAAATGCTATAAATATTGTTTTCATGAAAAGAAAAATAAGAAAAATAAGAAGTAATTAGGTTGGGCCATTTGCATGTAGGTTCAAAAGTGTAAGTCTATGGCCTATTAAATATAAATTTATTCATTTTTTATTCAATATCATTTGAGGAAACAATCTATGTTTTTTTTGTAATTTAATTTTATATTTTTAATTGTGTTATTAAATTATGTTTAGTATAATTATTAATTTTTTACATAATGAAATATATTTTTTTTGTGTTGATTTTTTTAAAAAATATATTTTTTTTGTGGAACATGATAAATAAATGTAATAATAAAAATGAAACAAATATAATAATATATTATTTTATTGGAGTTCATTTCGAATTAGTTACTATATTTTGAAGTATGCCTTTCAACATTTGGTACTTTAGGATTAGGATCCATAAGTCATTTTTGATGTGTATGGATCAATCAAACCTCAATCCAACACACGATGTGATTGGTATAACTCCAATTTTTTTTATTTGACATTAAATTTAGTAAACAAAACAAGTTACATAATAAAAACCAAGAAAACACATTTGGATTGTTTTGAAACTTTAGGAAAATTATTTATAAGTCATTTTGATGTGTAAGAATCAACTGCACCTTAATATGATGCATGGCGTGACCAATATGACCAAAATTGTGGCTTTTTATTTAAAATTGACCTTAATTTTAGTAAAAGGATCATGTGACATACTAAGAACCAAACAAACACATTCATATTGTTTTGATACTTTAGGAAAACGATCTGTAAGTCATTTTTGATGTTTTAGAATCAATCACACATCAATCTGATTCATGGTTTAACCATTATGACTCATATTTCTTGTTTCCAGTTTGATATGACATTTTAATAAAAATCATAACAAATATAATCAAAATTGAGAAAACTCATTCGGATTATTTTCATACTTTAAGAAAATAATCCATATGTAATTTATGCTGTGTAGGAATTAGATTCACCACAATTTGATGCACAATGTGATCTGTATAACTAAAATTGTGTCATTTTATTTAAAATTGAAATTATTTTTTAGGGGTGTCCATGGGTTGAGTCGAGTTGGGTCGGGTAGAATCTCTTTATAGTCCTGACCCAACTAAAAAATGGGTCGGGTCGGGTGGGGTCGCATGCTTCATAATCAGTTGACCTGACCCAACCCAACATATGGGGATTGGGTTAGGTGGTTCATGGCCAAAGGACTCATCCCAACCCGAACAGTTGTGGGTTGGGTCATATCGGGTTGATTTAAGTGGGATTTATGCATCAGACACGACCCAACCTGATGGATCCATTCCCAAACTCGACCTTACCCGATGAATCCAAACCTAAACCCAGACCCAACTCAATGAAGCATAGTGGGTTCCAACAAAATCTAATCCAAAAAATATAGAAAAATATAACCAAAAAATATAGACCCCGACCCAAACCAAAAATCTTGTGGCATCCAAAATGTAGTAGTATCCAATTCCAAAATGAAACAGTGGCATCCAACAGAGTGTTCAAAATTGTAGTGGCATCCAATAGACATTGGTGGCATGAAAAATGCAGAAAAATGTAACAATGAAGTAGCAAAAAAATAAAATGTAGAAAAATGTAATAATGAAGTAGTAAAAAAATAAATGATCAGGAAGGTCACAACTCTATAAGTTTGATCATAAAATCATAAACATATTCAACAACCAAACAAAAAACACTGGTATGCAATTCCAAACACAACAAAACAGGGGAAACAAATAGGTAAAGTGCATAATAATTAGGGGAGGGTAGCCAACCTGTTAACTAAGCAACAACATTTAGAAATATGACCCCAATAGCTTTGTATTAACACCATAAGGAATAATCTTGTTCTTTTTATTCTACTTCAAGTAATTAGTGCAGTTAAACTTGGTAAACTCCCACTTCCTACTGACTATTGGAAAAAGAATACATGTTCTCAAACATCATTCTCTTTTATTTATTTTTCTTTAATTTATTCCTTGTGAACCAAATAAAGTATTAGGTCCTAATAGAGTAGTTCAATCCATCCAAACATGAACTCACAAACATACAAAAGTCTAGAAATTTAGAAAAAGAAAGAAACACTACTAGATAAGATCTTTTTCATTGTAGCCTTTAATAAAGAAGAATCTGTCAAAAAAATGTACAAGAATAATAATTAGTAAATTAAACTACATTCACATAAAAAAGTAAGAGAGGTCATTCATCTACATTAAAAAGAAAATAGATCTTAAATAATGAAAACCATTTTACACTGTTAATACCATTACACTGCACTCTTGTATACATTATGCAGTCATAAGAAGAGAGAAAAAAGAAAAACCAAAAACTTATTTTGATGAGTGAGAATTGTATAAAGATTTTAAACAATGAAGTTTTATGAGTGGTATAAAATGAATAAACTCATGCAGCAGTTTCATTTTAATAGGTGTGTGGATCAGGGTCATAATCAGCTTATTAAAATATAATGAAACTTTTATCAAACAACTTAGAATAAAAACTCAGAGTGCACATGCAGTACTTTGAATTATATTTCAAATCAGTATTCAATGATTGACTAAATTTAGCATGTAGATCATCCCAATCAGTATGTGTGTGCGCCATGTACACATGCTCTTCCCCAAGTATTATCAACCTAACACCATGAACTATGAAATATAAAATATTTTTCAAACACAATAATATTCTAGGTGAAGTATAATTTGGTAGTAAGTGGCCTTGGGGAAAATCACCATCATATTTACCTCAACCAATCTCATGAATGTAAAGTTCCGCTATTTATGAATTTATAAGCATTCTATTAAATCATTTAGGAAACACTGATATTGATTTCACTTCATATCAAGATAGTTTTTATAGCTTTGGGAGAAAAATTAGATGAAATACGTCAACTTGTTTTTTATAACTGACCAACAAATAAGTAGTTATGTATCCAATATATGTGATTAATCAAATAATCATGGAGATCAATCAACACCATATGTGGTTGATTTTTCCTTCCACAAAGTGATAATATAATATAATAAATTATAAAGAAGTAACTGTGATACACTTCATTGAAGGATAGTTTCCATTTAAATATCATGTAATGAACATAAGTGTGAAACTAGTGGGGTTTCAAGTGTTTGAATTTTATGTTTTGAATCTAATGACACACGTTGGATCAAATCATGATGAATAAGGATTTCAAGCACTTGAATTTTCACTCAGCACTAAGAAGAGGAAAATGTGTGGGTATAAAATAGAATAGAGGAGTGGTGTTAAACTTCTAAAGTAAAAAATCATGGTTTTAAGTTCTTAGGTTACATGAGAAAACCAAACAACTATACCTTTAATAATGTAGAAATATTTAAGTTGATCCAATTTTTCAAATGATGATCCGTAAAATATATGTAGAGTATAAAATATAAGGGAAATTTTTTTCTTGGATACATGAACATAGGCACTATATTATTTGACAATGTGGTAGTCATTCATTGAAAATCTAAGGTGAGTAGATATTATTGAAGATTGTCACCAAAAGATTTATCTTAATGGGATAGTAATGGTGTATCACACTAGAGTACCATCAATCATAGTATTAAGAAATATTGTATAGGAAAAGTTTTTTACATGATTGATTCAACACATTGAGTATATTTAATGATATTATTGTATTTTAAGTAAAAATATGATCATGGGGCACATAGAAAATATCATCAAAAATATGGTAGCATACTGGGAAAAGAGATGAGTTTTGAACTACCTGAGAGAAATGCTATGTTATCTCCATATGTACGTGGAGCAGAAAAAAAAGTCAATGTAAAGAATTTAAAAAAAATCATAAATTTTTTCCTCCATCATCCATGCTTCTAAATTTTAGACAGTGAAACATTGATCATGGATCATGGATGATGGAATATATTAAAAACACAATATAAGAATGATCAAGCCAGTATTTTTCTTTTTCAAACAGAGGTTTGTAATTGATAAATATCAAATGATAAAAAATTAGAATATTTTTAATGGTGCCTAATTCAATAAATTCCACTTCTACTTTCTTTCTAATATCAATTGGTTTAGGCTTTTAAAACTATTTTTTTGTAACAATTTAATGACTCAACGATATTGGTATTCAAACAACTATGAAAGGGATCAAGGACTCATTATCCTATAATAAATGTGGACTCTAATGAAACAATACTTGGAATTGCTAGAATATCTCTGGAAATGCATGTGATATCATGATACTTTCCTTTCCTTTCCAACAACTTAAAATATCAAATCTATTGAAATAATCCTCACAGTCATCAATATCTATATGTCTTTCTAGTTCATTCCATTATTATGTTAATTTTCTTTTACCTTTCTTTGATATATATGTATCTTTACATTTCTCATCATTCTCACTACCTCTACTAGCATCATGAATATGTGAATCTTGATGAGAACATGACTCATATTGATCATCATGGATGGGATATTTTCATTTGTGAAACTCGAATATATTATTCACAATCTCTGTTAATTTACTGATCAAATCATTCTTGTCATCATCATCAAACATCATTTTAAAACTATCCTGAACATATTATAATTTTTATCATGGATTAAGAACAACATCCACTAGTAAGAGAGAATTAAAATTAGAACCAATACCCTAATACCTGTCTAACATCACCTTTATTGAAATAGCCATTTCACTCACAGTAATAACATTACTCTTCAACCATTTCATGATTTTTATATATATATCATAAAGTGTATTAAAGAATGTGTGATAAGACATGCATAGAATCAAAAAAATCATAAATTCCATCATAAAATATTTTTTAGAACATGAAAAATACATGAGCATTCTCCCAATCATATGATGCAGGAGTCCCACCTTCACAAATGAGATCACTCTAAAAACATGAATCCTCTTCAAGGAAAATAAATACTTTCTCATACTTATCTGCAACATCCAACATTATCTAACAAGAATTCCACCTAGTATGCGCATCAAGAATTATGGTCGATTGACTAGGAGTTTTTAACTTCTCGGCAATGCTAATGAAAATCCAATCTTGAATGGGAACTTCTCAAAAAAATTCATGAAAATCTAAATCTAGAAATTGATTTTGATATTTTATTTATCCCATCACTAACAATAAGATTTAAAATATGTTCACAACATCTTATATTCATATACTCTCCTTTAAGAATAGACCAATTTCAATCATTAACCCTCATAACCAAATAATTGGTCATTGTATTATTAGAATTATCATTTTCTATGGTAATAGTATTAATCCTTTCAATCCCCCACTATTTCAATGCATGTTCTAATACTCAACAACTTTCCCCCCTTTATGGTTTGCAAAAAGACAAAACCTGATTATTTTTCTCTTTAAGATCCAATTGTCATCAATAAAATGTGAAGTCACAAAAATATAATTCATATTATGAATTGATGTCCATGTGTCAGTGGTAAGACATACCATATTAGAGAACATATTAAACAAATACTTTAATTTTTCATTCTCTCTCAAATATAACTACAAGTAATCTCAAGAACTGTTTGCCTAGAGGAACTTGAAATTGAGGTTGAACAACTTCAATAAATTCTCTAAGAGCTCGATTCTCAACATATTTAAATGATAACTTATCAATGATTATCATTTTATCAAGAGTTATTCTGCACTCCTCTTAGTTAAAATGAGTTACTTAAATTTTAACTATCCCATCATTCTCATCTTCACAATTATTACTAAGACCAATAGTGGTTTTACTTTTATCAAGGATTTTTTGAGGATTTTTTTCCTTCACCTTGTCTAATTACTATTCAAATTACTAGTTCCCTGCTAGACAGACGTGTAAGCATAATCTTTTCCACAATAATAACAAATAGACCTATTTTTCTTATGAAAATGATCCCAAGATTGAGAAACTCTAGAACTAGTAAGAGATTTAGGAATTGTTACCTTTTTTAGGTGACCACTTACCCTCAATATCATCAAATATTTTCCTACTAATCCCCCTTTTATTTATGTAATTGAATGTGTAGTTGGAGAAGACCACTTCTAAATTTGAGTTCATGCGGCAACTGGAGGATTAGAACAACTTTTTCCACTGCCTTCCATGAATGGCTAGCTGATGTCTACCAAATACTCCCACCTGACCCACTGGAAAGTCTCTACTGTTGCACACCCCTGGAAGAAGAAGAATAAATAGTTTTTGAGTGTTGGTAGTGTTATCATAAGCACCACAACATCTGTGAATGGGGAAGATAATAAGAAAAAACATGAAAAAAAACTATGTAACAATAGGCTGAACTCAAAACACAAGTAGGAGGAGGCAAATTAGGCGAGTAGACTTTCTCCTGATCACTTGCGAGGGAATTTTAGGGCAGGAGGTGAGCAAAGAGGGATTTCTTGGCCAGGTGGGTGATTTATCGGTGTTTTTAAAGGAGGCATGAGAGGAGGATGGAAGGAGGAGTAGGGTTTTCTCACAAGGGAAAGAGAAGAGAGAAGATGAGTCAAGGTTTTCTCATGAGGGAAGCTCAGGAAGGAGGAGGAAGGAGGAGAAGAGGAGGGAGTAGGGTTTCACCAGTCACTCACGAGGGAATGAACAAGGTAATGAAGAGGAAGGAGGGAGTAGGGTCTTTCCATGCACGGGACGGTCATGGTCAGGTAGAGGAGGAGGAGGAGGAGGTGGTGGAAAGTATAAGGGAGGGAATGAGTGAAGAGGAGGCGACTAGCCGGGAAAAGGGTTTTTGTCATACACCTGTTGGGTCTTTGGGTAGGTTGGGTCTATATGTAGCCAAAACGAGACTTGACCCAACCCATGCATGGGTCGACCCAACATAAACCCAACCTGAGTATTTGTTTACATAACCCGACCCAACCCGATTGGGTCTGGACTCCTCTATTAATTTTAGTAAAAAGAACAAGTAACATACTAAAAATCAAGAAAACACATTCAGATTATTTTGATACATTGGGACGATGATCCATAATTCATTTTTGATGTATAGGAATCACCCACACCTCAATACGACACATGGTGTGACCTATGTGACTTCAAGTGTGTTTTTTATTTACTAATGACATTTTATTTATGTATTCTTTCATATTTATGTTTGATTTATTTCTTTATATTATTACTGACATAAGATTTATTTTCTTATACAAGTGGATTCTTTTACTTAGGTTGGGGTGGTTTGTTCAGAAACTGATACTGTGGTCAGTCTTTTTTAAGGGGGGTTGCGGGTGAAAAAGATGATGAAACCTTAACAATTTTAAATGTTTGTGGATAGTAATTCTAAATGTAATTATACAAAACATTGTTTGAGATGTATATAGTTGTGTTTTTTTGTATTTATGGTGTAAAATTTATTTCAATTAAATTATTTAATTTCATATAGGTATATTTTAATATGGGTTATAAGTGTATATGTTGCCATGTGTTGTTATTCAACCATCACATCATCTAAATTTTTCCATTATTAGCACCATTTAGAGCACCGATAAAGGCCCACATTTTTAGCGCTAAAATAGAGCTGATAAAGAGAGTCATTTATCAATGCCTTTTTAGCACTGATAAAGGTCCCCCTTTATCAACACTTTTTTAGTGTTGATAAAGGGGACCCCCCTTAATGGCGCTGAGGACAACGTCACTTTTTGGAACTGTTAAATCCCTTTTTTCCCATGATTCAAGGTACGCATATCATAAGATGATAACAGTATAAAAGGAAGCTCCCTTTAGGTAGGTTGATGCCTAATATCGCATTCAATTTCATGGAAAATGTTGTTAATTGTGTTGATTAAAATTTATAAGAATCAATTAGTTTCCATATTGATTTCAATTCATTAATTTTGAATTTATTTCAATATTTGTAAAATAAATCACAATTTTTAAGTAAATTAATTTATATCTATGTTTATCTATGATGAAAAGTGTTCTGGGCATATAAATATTTCTCATTGATATCTCTCATCCAACTTTTGAATTTAGTACACTTTTTAGCATGTGTTGGATTTCTTATAACTTGGTCGGTAGTTGATGCTCATCCATCATGCTAATAAGATGTATAACCTTTATCCCCAATTAAGGGGCTATGGAGTGGTGAGGTGAAATGGAAGGTTAGGTTGCATATCTTGGGAAAACCTGAGGGAGGTGTAGCCAGGAATTTTCTAAAGTGAAACTGGATTTGGGGAATCCTCAATGTGGTACACCTGTTACCATACTCATTAGGGGTTTGGTATATTATTTCAAGATGGAATTTTTTTAGATAATTTTTATTCAAGTAATATTATGGGTCAGCAGTACACAAACTTAATGTATATTTCATTATTTATATATATTTATACATTCTATTTTGAATTGAATTGTAATTTCTACATTGGAGATTTTTTTATAAAATAATTATTATTGTTTTGAAATTATTTGATGTTTATTTTTTATTATAAATAAATCCATTCTTATAAAATGAAATAAAGATCATTTTCTAGAAAAGAAAAACAAGAAAATGAATATGTAATTTGATCGTCTTGCTTGCATGCAGGTTCATAAAAGTAGAGCCATGGCTTGTGAAATATAAATTTATTCATTTGTTATTAAATATAATTTTAGAAAAACAAACTATGTTTTTATATAATTTAATTTTATATTGGTAATAACATGATAAAATTCCCATTAGTTTCATTATAAAAATTTTACATAATAAAATATATTTTTGGGTTTTATTTGTTTAAATAGATTTGGTCAAACATTCTAAATAAAAGTAATACTAAAAATGAAACATATTTAAAAATATATTATTTTCTTGGAGTTCATTTCAAATTAGTTTTTGAGTTTTTAATTATGCCTTACTACATTTTAGTATTTTGGGTCAAAGATGTCCTAAAGCTCAACATGAACCTGGTGAAAAACTCATAATAAATAATAAGATGTAAAAATAATGAACCCATCCTTGATTATTTAGTTTATCATAAAATCAACATGAAGATTTCCAACGTCATAGCATAAAATAAAATAATGAATGTGTGAAATAAGACAAGTCTCTATACTTTGAAACAAACAAGAAAACTAATCATCAGGAAAACAAATACTTAAATACAAATAAAATTTACAATTAGGAAAAAAATCATTAATAGAAGCCTCTATATATTTTTTAAAAGAAAATTTGGAAAATTTTCATTAAAAAATCATACAATAACTACTTAAATCGTGACAACCATGTTTCTTCATGCATATCTAATCCAATATGGCCATGATGGTGATGGAGAATTTTTTTTTTTGGGGGGGGGGGTAAATGAAAATGAATTGTGATGGTTATAGTCTTCTTCTACATTTGGTTGACCATATTCTCCATCTTCATACTCCCATAATTGGTTATAGGGTTGTGGGGAGTAAGAATTGAGATCTAAATCGATGACTAGGGATTCCCTTAATGCTTTCCACTTCTTTCCATATATCAGGTCTCGACGGACTTTCTTGAATCTCTGGGAGAAGGGGCTGTTAGAAAAAATAAGGCATGTTTCCTCCATCATCCATATATCCTAAACTTCAATCTGGGTCTCAGAGCAGGTGATTAAAATAGGATTATGGAGGAATTCTTGATGTTTAGGAAACAAGTGGGAAGAATGAGAAAAGTGAGAATCCTCCATGTCCATCAATTCTGATAATTTTATTCTTCTTCTATTTCCATTGGTGGGGGTAGAACCAACACCATTAACATTGTCTAGGGTAGGCATATTGTGGGAGTAAATTTGGGGTGTGGATGGGGTGTGCTTTACTTCCACCTCTGATGATGTAGGAATGAAGTTCATCAGGAAAAAGCATGCAAGAGGGAACCCGTAGGCCTTGATGATGGATGTGGGGCTACTAACGCCTTGGTTTGGAACCACACAGATTCTTCATGGTTGGGTCTCCATGTGATAGAAGGATGACCTCCTTCGACATCTTACGGTGATACAGAAGCCTCTGTCGGTTTACACACGTAATGAAAATGAGGATATTAGCATTCATAAATTTCAGGAGAAGTGATTGATTCAAATAAACCTTTTGGGGTTTGGGTTTTTTGTGAGATTTGAGAATAAAGCACCGCAAACATGATGGAAGAGCCATGGAAACTATGTGGAAGAAGAGGAAAGCTCAGTGGGTAAGAAAAGTATAGAGTTTGTGCATGGGGGATCAGAAGCTACATCCTTGAGCTTGACCAACAATGCTGATACGAACCACATTCTCTATAATTTATATAGTATTTACTGAATCATTCTAATTTATTGTTTTATGTTTTTTAAATTTTCTTTCAGTGTATACTAAATATGGATCAGTCTCTTTGAATCCACATATAAAGACTAAAATTAATATTTTACGGCTTTTATGATCTTTGACTTATGGATTTCTTTATTTCATGTGAGTGAAAAAGACCTCTTTTTTATCACTTTAAATTCAATGTATTATATATGGAAATTACTTAATTTTTTATTGAAATGATTTATTTACAATTATTATTTATGGAAACTATTTATCGTTTATGGATAAATCAATTCTAAAAATGGAGATGATAAAAGAAACTATTGCCTTACTTAATTACGTCCTCCAATCATTAATATTATTAAAAAATTATTAATATTTACTTTTATTAATGATGATGTCGGTGAAAAAATTAATAACCTAAAATTTTAATTTAAATATTTTTCACAAAGAAAATAGTCATTTTCTATTTATTGACTCATTTAAAAATGTTAGTGTGACTGGAACGCACGTACACACACACACACATATTATCATTGGCCCAAAAGTTATAAGGGGATCCATACATCTTTAAGTACCAAGGGTGGTCTGAAAAAATCATGTTGGAAGGTGTGTGCAAAGATTTAACATAGGAGGGTGGTCCCAAAGACCATATAGATTTGATTAATGGTGAGGGTGGGTTGTCTAATTTGTCTCAACAATGTGAGAAAATGCTTGATAATTACATGATATTAAATGAAATATATTATATATTGATGTTTATAATGTTTTATTAAAATTTTTTATGTAAATTTTTTATTTATAGAAACTATTTAATGTTAATTGATAAATCAGTACTAAAAATGGAGATGATAAAAGAACTATTGAATTACTTAATAATCCCCTTCAATCATTACTTTTATTAAAAAACTAATACCCAACCCATACATTTTCATGACATGAGTATTTAATTACAAATTTCCATACATGGGCTCAAAAAATTGTGGTGATGGTCTATGGAATCTGTGTCCCTTATTGAGGGAGTGGGAGGAAATTTGAGGATGAAATGAAGTGAGTGGGGTTCTTGTGACACATGGATATAGAGTGAAAGGATGGTGGTGAGACGTGTAACTGGAAGCATTATATAAAATTATAGATGTTCATTTATGTGCACATGTGTATATAAATTAAATCAACGTATTCATAAAGTATGAATAAATGTTTATGTGATTTGAAACAATGTATGCTTGTTGTATGCATAATACTATATGGAATTTGTTAATGTAGAAGAGGCATGGGAGGAATGCTAAACTAGAAGGAGAAGGAATGCATACTATATTTTCAGGCATTATATAATGTATGAATATATTTTTGAAAATGTGGTGAGTGTAGGATTGAAACGATATAAAATAGTCTATATTAAAATATAATGATTGGCAAACTAGAAAAGGTGAATAGTTTTTTAGAGATGTTTTATTATTATTAATGAATATTTTAAATTTTACCAATGCATATGGAACTAAAACATTTGAATTAATAGAATTTTTATAAACATGTTAGTGTTAAATTAGTTTATGTAAATCCCATAATCACAAGTGAAATAGATTGATGAGATACCACATGAGCCATTATAAGAGAATCCCTATTTGTTTCCGGACTGCATGTAGCGATCTATCTTCCATTACCCAAAAACCCCCTATGTGTAACCACATGCGGTGAGTCTAAAACTACTAAATCCTACTATACTACCATTCGATCTCTATATTTTTTGCAAACACTTGTATGCTTGAAACTGTATGCACATCTATTCAGGTAAAATATAACCAATGATTTCCATCATGTCATCTCAATGTTCACCATAGTATGAATTTTGAAAATGATACAATTTCAATACAGAGTACTATAATATAAACAACATAAAATGATTGAAAATAGAAATAGGACTAACAAAGTCCAAAAAATATGATTGAAGAAAGAGTAATAACTAATTGTTATAGATTAAAAAACTATGGTAACCAATGATTGAAAAATGAATTATTTCTAGAAGGATGAGAATGTGAGATACATTTGCAGTGGCTAACCATAAGATCCTTGGTGAAGTTATTTGGAGGATGAATCCCAAGAAATTGATAGTCACACCATTAATTATTTTTACTTTGCAAGTAACAACCAGGACAAGAACAATATAGTTCATATTTTAATGTAATTGATAATTTGAAACTCAAAAAAAAATTCTCAAAGGCTTTCCATGAATCACTAATAGAATGATATTCATGGGAATCAATTGAATCATAGAAATCATGTAATACATAATTTATGGAAATAGTTTTTTTGCACAATAAACACTAAAGATTCTATGAAATCTATGAATTATAATGGAGTTATGGAATTTGAAGACATCAACATCATCAGAAGATGAATAATCAGGAGTTTAGAAACAAAATATTTTATAACCAGTTTAACATAGAATTTAGAATAGAGTTATGGAATTTAAAAAACAGAAAAAAACATGATGATTTAATTAAATTAAAATTGAATAATTAGGATGAAAAACAAAAAACTAACTTGTATAACAGATCAAATAAATTTACTAATAAGATACTTAAACAATATGTTCATGTTCATAAATAAATCAGTGATCATAGTTTTATATTTATTAAAGAGAATTTATAGGTGTTGTATGAAATAAACTTAATAGTATTGAAAAGTGATGGTTGATTTCATAATATGTAAATTACTGAATATTGAAACACATGCATATTACATACTATAATTCCTCTAAGTGAAGCCTTGTGAATAAAGTGATTAATATTGGAGACTCCTAAGAGAAGAATCTAAATTGCAGTCTCTTGTAGTGTCATGCTAAGTGTAAATGCATACTATAAAAAATACATATAGGTTCAGTCAAAATCACTGAAGTTTATTCATGTAACTAAACAATTTTCCATATATATAGAGATTTATTACCTAAAATGTAATCATGTAACTATATAAATGTAACTATATAAATATCTATACACGAGTAGATGGACTCACTGAAGCATTATGCATACTAAAATTGCATCATTTTATAGAATGAATGACTAATATATATATATATATATTATATGAAAATGGTATAATATTTATATATGCATTGTTTATTTTCACACAGTTTCAATGTGAAATAGGACTATAATATTGGGTTTAAAATATTTTGTAATTTGAATTAATATATGAATACTTTATGCATACAGATATAAGTAGTTTGGAACATTGTGTTTATATTATATTTGTTAAGTGTGTATAGCGGATATACCTTAACTCATAGTAGACATTTTAGACATATTGTAATTATAGATGAAGTGATTCTGGCACAATCATGTGAGGTGAGCAAGTATGCAATTGTATATATATACAATTTACCATATGTGACCAAGATTATGTAATTTCAAACAATAGATGCAAAAAATATTGATATAGATATATATAATAACAATATTTATATACATAAAATCTATGAATTATTTTCACAATGAAGCACATAGTTTCCGATTTTATGGAAATTTTCCAAAACCAGATAGTTTTCATATAGTATGCATACTGGGGTCTATATACTAGTGTTATTTAAAAATGTTCATGGTATGAATACAATATGAATACAAGTGTAATGAATAATTATCTTTTTAAAACTATTTCAATGATTACTAGTGTAGCTTCATTCATCAATATGGTATCTAAAAGGTTATGGTATGAATATGATTCTATTATTTTTTAAAATTCAAAAAAGTAAAATTAGACAATTTTGTCAACCAAATTTAAAATGAAATCAAGTGTAATTGAATGACACTGAGATTATGAAAAGATATAATATATCTAATTAATGATACAAGGTCTAATTAAACTATAAAAATCTTATCATAAAATATGAAATTCCTTGAAGTTACACCATTGATATTCCCTTATAAAAAATGAATATTGTGTAGTGTAAAGGGGTATGTACCATCAAGTATTCTATCCAAGGAAGATGGTTTTCCCTAGTTAGTTTTCTGAATATATTACCTAGAAGTTTCACTATTTCAAAACTACAAAAAAAAAACAAATATTGGTAGTTTAAAAGAGATTATAGGAATCTTTTGTTTCGACATTGTTGTGTTAGAATAGGCTAGTGACTACCTATAAAAATTCACGAATGAAATGAAAATGGTTGAAGATAATGAAACATAAAGTAATATACAAGATCAAGTTTGTAACTAATATTTACAAGGCCAATTGTCAAGTTTAAAAGATTAATTTACTGGCTATCTCATATTGCACAAACAATAATTAACCAATGAATGTTTTCACTGTTACAAAAAAACATTTAGTGGTTGTGTTAATATAATTGGAATGATTTAAGAACACAAATGATGATTTTAAGACAATTATACAAATTTATTATATTGTTTAGAAGATGGTGGTGATGATCTATGGATGATACAATTATCTGAGAAGTTTCATCAAAACAAAATCCCCGTATTGAAATAAAGGGGAAAAACTGAGATATGGTGATATATTATATTTTTGTGAACATTGATTTAGTGGAAATTAGGGAACATTGAGTGTCTCTACTATGTAATACTAATTTTTTATATTTTTTGAATTATGTTTCAACATTGGATATTGTGAACCTAAAATCATTTTTAATCAGAATACACTCTATGGAAGAAACACAAAAATGAGACATCTACTACACTTGTCAGAAATGAAGTCCACCTTTGACAATCTTCAATGGGATTCCTCTTTAACATAAAAATAAAAAAGTTATCATGAAAAAAATATCTTCAATCCATTAATTCATATACTACAACCTATCCAATTACCGCCAATACAAATTTTCTTGTAGGAATATACAATGATTTAAATTATCCTAGTTCACCATAAACCAGCTAAGCAAACCTCCCTAACCAGTATCTCTACACAATGAATTAAATTTTTGAACAATCTTCATTCAATTAGCTACAAAATGAATTAAATCAGCCTCAAATTTGAGTAAAATTATCCATAGCCTACATCTCCACAACCAGAATTCAATTATCCATGAAAGAAACTACAACCCACATCTGACACCACATAAGTGAAAAGAGATTCAGAATTTTAAAAGAATTAAATCAATTATTCTAGCAAAGTGTGGATGATGAAAATATTCCCTAACATAGTTAAACATGCTAGCACCACAAGAAAAATATTTGTTTCCATCAAGACAATGAAAAATAGACCCGACACCAATCAACATCAATGGTAACTTCTAATGAACACCACAAATCATTCCAATTTTAATCAAGTATCACTAAACATTAAAATTGAATTATTAGAGAAGCATGCCAGAAATGAACTTCCACTACTGCTTATTACTTTTTTTCACCCATGAAAAAACACATGTTACAAATAAGATGCAGAACATTAATAGCCTAACATACATGCATTGAGGCTTTGATACTAGATTACCAAAGAGACATATGGTTCAATGTTAAGAGTGCATATGAAGGAACAAGAGCATGAGGTAAATATAATTTTGAATTGAAAATTTCTATCTAATTAAACAATTATTTATGAATAAAATAAGATGTTGTAGACCGCTTTATTTGTATTTAGTTGAAATTGATATTAGAAAAAAATAAAGAGTATTTTTTTATAAATAAAAAAATTAAAAAATGAGAAATAGAGTAAAGGTTATGGGATATATCATATTATCCTTTAAAATGAGTATAAACAAATAATATATATAGCATATAAAAAATTAATCAAACGCAACCTCAAAAAATAAAATAAAATAGTTGTGTTTAAATCTTCCAAGCTATCAGAAATTATAATCACACAAAATGTATGCATGGATATATTTATTTGAATGAAATCATACATGTCTATTGAAGAGAGCACCAAAGTGGAGAAGAAAAACTATTGATACATAATTGGAAATTGGAAATTGTAGTATAAAACATTGTCAGTGAAACCGACATATGTGAAATACTTTCCATTTCAAGAAGAGTATCTAAAATTATTTTCCACACATGTATTCCAATAACTGGTAGGGAAAATTATAAAAAATATTATAAAATTTACAACATTTCTTTGGATGGTGTGTGAAAAGATTTAACATATGAGGGTGGTCCCAAAGGCCATTTACATTTGAATAATAGTGAGAAAGGCTTGTCTAAGTTGTCTCAAAAATGTGAGGAGATGCTCGATAATTACATGAAATTAAAATTTTAAACTCTACTTTCATGAACCCACTCCATATACAAAAGTATATTTGAGTATGAATTCAATCTCTAAATAAATAGAATAACTAAAAAGTGAAGAACTAAATAATTTGATGATGAACTCTAACTATGTCAATCCATCAACTCTCCATTGGAGTAGTAGCCAAAAGTCACACCGATAACAAAAATTATGGTAATTAGGATCATAGATGGAATGAAAATAAAAAAAATATATCATAAATGAAAATGATGTCCCCATTATGGGAAAATGTGGTTTTGCGATGGGTTTGTCGCCCATCCCAAATAGTCTCTTGAAAACAACTATTTGTGACGAGATTTGTTTCTTGTCGCAAATAATCCAAACTAAACAATTATTTGCAATGTGACAACATTCCTGTCGCAAATATCATTGGCGCATGTGCACGCTGAATCGCAAAAAAGGTATTTGCAACTGGTATTTACCCTCATCACAAATACCTTTCATCATTTTTGTTATTTGGCACTAGAATTAATAACACATCACAAATAATATGTCAACAAATGACTATTTGCAATGGGACCCGTTGCAAATATCTTTTTGATCTCCATTATACTTATTTTTTGTTAGTAGTATTTGAGATGGGTCTCATCGCAAATAGTTTCATCACTACTAATCTAACCTATATATACCCCACCTTATTTTTTGGCATTAATTTTTTATTTGAGCTCTACTCTCTTCTTCTCTTCATTTCATTGTTTAAAAGTTTAATTTTTACAGGAAAGAAAGTTTTCAATTTTTCATCCCATTGAAGCTTTGATTTTGAGGGATTCATTTAATTTGTTGAATTTGAGATTCATTTATTTTATTTCATATTAGAATTACTATTTTTATTTAGCAGTAATCAGCGTTAATTAGAAATAATTATTTATAATTAGTAGTATTAATTTTAAATTAAATATACAGTTCTAATTAGTAGTAATTATTTTTAATCAGAAGTAATTAGTTTTAATTTGAAATAATTAGTAGACACATTAATTTTTTGTAATTAACAATTTAAAATAATAATTTTAATGAAATTGGTAAGAATTAGTAATCTTTAGTAATAATTAACAGTAATTAGTAAAAATGGTAATTAGTAAAAATTTATGGCAATTAGTAAAAATTAGCATTAATCGGTGTTAATTAATAAAAATTAATGATTATTAATTATACTTAGTAAAAAATCAATCATATTAAAAAATACCGATAATTACTAAAAATTAGCAGTAATTACTAAAAATTAGCGGTAATTTCTAAAAAATAGTGATACGTATTAAAAATTAGATCAAATTATTAAAAATTAGGCGCAATCAGTAAAAAATAGAGGTAATCAATAAAAATTAATAAAAATTAGCAGTAATTAACTATAATTAATAAAAACTAGCAGTAATTATCGATAATTAGTAATAATCAGTATTGAACAATATAAAATAGTAAAAATTAGTAGTAATTAATTGTATTTAATAAAAATTTACAGTAATTAGAAGTACTTAGTAAAAATTAACGATAATCAGTGATCATTAGTAAAAAATAGACTCAATTATTGATCATTAGAAAAAAATAGAGGTAATCATCTATCATTAGTAAAAATTAGTGGTAATTAGAATTACTTTGTAAAAAATAGTGATAATTAGCGGTACTTAGAAAAAAATAGTAGTAATTTGAAAAAATGAGCTATAATTAACTTTTATTAATAAGAATTAGCAGTAATTAGTAAAAAAACCCAGTAATTAGCAGTAATTAGTAAAATATAGCCTTAATTAGTGTTAATTCATAAAAATTATCGTTAATTAGTAAAAAATTGTGGTAATTACTATAAATTGGCGATAATCAATAAAAATTAGTGGTAACCAATAAAAATTAATAAAAAATAGCAAGAATTATTAAAAATTATCTATAATTGACTGTAATTAGTAAAAAATTTCAGTAATTAACATTGATTATTGAAAAATAGTAGTAACTAGTGGTAATTAGAAAAAAATTAGCAGTAATTAGTAAAAATTAATGGAAATTAGAAATAATCATTAAAAAAATGTGGTAATTAGTGGGACTTAGTAAAAATTAGAGATAATTAATAAATATTTGTAATAACCAGCAACAATTAATGGTAATTAGAAGTAATTATTAAATATTAATGGTAATTACTGGTAATTAGTGGTAATTATTAAACATTAGTGGTGATTAGTAAACATTAGTGGTGAACAGTAAACATTAGTGACAATCAATAAAAATTAATAAAAAATAGAGACAATTAATAAATATTAGTTGTAATTATCTTTAATTAGCAAAAAACTAGAAGTAATTAGCACTAATTAGTAAAAAACAGTAGTAATTAGTATTAATTAGTGAAAATAGTTACAATTAGGGGTAATTGGTAGGAGATTATGGTAATTTACAGCGCATAATAAATATTAGTGATAATTAGAAAAAAAAATAGAAAAATATAGCGGTAATTATTGATAATTAGAGGTGATTAATAAAAATAAATGGTAATTAGCAATAATTAGTAAAAAATAATATTATTTAGTGGTAATTAGTAAAAATTAGTGGTAATTAGTCAACATTAGGGGTAATTAGTAAATATTAGCGATAATTAGTAAACATTTGTGGTAATTAGTAAACTTTAGAAACAATTAGTTAAAATTAATGGTAATTGGTGGTAATTAGTAAAAAATAATGGTAATTAGAAATAATTAGTAAAAAATAGATGCAATTAGTAAAAAATAGCAGTAATTAGTAACAATTAGTGGCAATTACTAAAAAGTGTTGATAATTAGTAAAAAATATTACTAATTAGTAAATAATAGTGGTAATTAGTAAACAATAAAGGAAATTAGTAAGAATTAATGTTACATAATGATAATTAGTAAAATTTAAATGCAATAATAAAAACTAACAGTATTTAGTAAAACTTAGCAGCAAATTTTTATATTTAGCATTAATTAAAAAAATAGCGATAATTACTAAAAATTTGAGATAATTATTAAATATTTAAAGCAATTAGTAATAATTATTGATAATTAGCAGAAAAAATAGCATTAATTAGTAAAATTTTATTGATAATTACTTAAAATTAGGGGTAATTAGTAAAAATTACCCTTAATTAGTTATATTAAAATTTAATTAGTGGTAGTTAATGATAATTAGAAAAAATTAACACTGATTATTAAAAATCAGTTTTAAATAGATAAAATTCATAATATATAAAATTAATTTTTAATATTTTTATTTTTAAATTTTAATAGAAATATGGAACAAGGAAGTAGACAAAAATACTTATTACTTGATCATGATTTGATAAATCATCGTAGGAATCCAAACAGTTTTAGTGGAAAACCTGAATATACTGAGCATGTTGTATCTTTTTTTATCATCTACATCATCAAAACTATTATTTGTTTCTGAATGAGAAATTAAGTGACCATGTAATAAATGTGATATGAGGAGGTTTTTCACATTTGACAATGTTGGGTGGTTATCTATTGTGTTTTTTTCCAAAATTATTATGTTTTTTGAAATATGTATGGTGAACATAGTTCTTGAGAAGATACTTATAATTTGGTTCCATATCCATCACAGTTTCAAACCTTTGTATATAATGTTAATTGTCCATATTTTCAACAAAAAGAAACTTAGGATGATATTGATTTCACCCCACACTTAAAACCATAATAATTTTCTAAGTTACTAAAATTTACTATGGATGTCGTATATCCTGGATGTAAGACAATAAAAGAAGTGGTTGAAAATTCATGGTTATTAAATGAGATAATGGAATGTCAGGTATCTTTTTTGATCAAATATTCTCTTTGGTTGAATCACTATTACCTAAATGAAATGTGTTATAAATTTCTATGAGTGTAATAGGTTGGTTCATAATTTGGGTCTTGATTATCAGAAAATTCATGCTGACTCAAATTTTCATGACCCATCCCAGAGGGGCCCGACCTCTGACTACCCCATGCCCACCTCCAACAGGCCATGGGCTGACAACTAGCAGAAAGTAGGTATATTCCATAAATGGGAGGCGTTCTCCTAAAGTACCTGTACACACACACACATATCCAAGCCCACAATGCTAAAATGTAAAATAATTGAAACAAGGAATGCATATATCTAAGACCCCACAACAGAGTACAACCTTAAAGTAATGAAAAGAGAAAATGGGCCAAAGTCAATCCCAACCAAAACTAGAAATTGTCTATCCTACTCCAAGGGTGAGGACTAAGTCAAAAGTACACTCTTGGTAAACACCTTGGCCTATCAAGCTCCAACTATGTTCCACCCACTCCTTATCCTCCCAGGACACTGTCAAAAGGGTCGTCATCTGCACAAGACACGACACGTGTGAGAACTTGTGTGGGGATTGAGTACAATAATACTCAGTAATATACCCTAAAAACACTAAACATGAAGCACCAAGTATATTCATATCAATACAAGATATAATAATCAATTTAGAATAAAAAAACCCATATATATTCAGGAGATACACCACGCCATCAGGCGGTCATAACCAATTGTCAGCCTTAGGATTCTACTCAAAGAAACGCCCATTTCAAGAGAACTCCCTCCATGATCCATTCTATCATCGGAGACACTCAATAAAGAGGTATATTTCATTGGGCCTCACCCAAAGAGAACGTGTTGGTCTATGAAGACATTGATACACATATAGGGGGTCACGCCCAGAATTGTTGGGGGGCACCACGAACCCAATCTGGGTCAACCTGCTACATAGAGGATCATATGCCAATGATTCCATAAACCCCACAGATATGGACTTCTAGATGGGGGATCAATGCCCTCCATAGGGTGGTCATGCTGATTCCACAAAGTCCAACTAGGTATGATAGAGGATCACACTCCAGTCTCATACAGGGACACCGCAACTCTATTTGAGACTCAACCTCTAGAGGGGATCACAGTCCAGTGATGTGGATGTAATGTTGCACTGTACCCTGAGGAAAGGATCAAGGGAGAACAATCAACCTATACTAGTCTAAACTAAGAAAACAAAGAGCCTCAAGCACTCTTGAAGGGATCACTCGGCATGCACTAGGGTGTACACGATGTGTCCAAATATCTGAAGTCATGCCCGTGTCGAAGTGCCTCACACGGTATGTAGTCTCCAAATGCAATGAGTGCATAAGAGGAGACACTGTGTGGAGAGACAAATGATAATATATCTTTGTAACATGTCTGTGTCTGTGTGGGAATACATGGTGTTTCCTTTCCCATGTACTCCAACCAATGTTCATATACTTCTGAAGTATTGGATGAGTCAACCAGGGAGGGTCACATGTTGTGTGATAGGGTTCACACACCATGTGATCCTTAACTTCTTTCAAAACCCCAACACTGCATCCAGGGGTCCCACATGGCGTGTAATCCTGAAATACATACTATGTTTCTTGGGATTTTACAAATCCTTCAGGGATCACTTCTTTGTTGATATGCGCACCATCAAAACCTCTAGTTTCCAGATCTATGGATTCTAGGTTTGGATCCTCTTAGAAATCACCACCATTGAGCCATACGTTGTTGTGGCTCAAAACCAGGTTGAACAGATACTGTAAATCCATTCTAATCCACCTCCAGTCATCCACTACCATCATCACACTTTGATCACATCACTAATCATGAACCTCTCATGTGGTATCGATCTGTTGGACTGGATAATGATTACACAATGATTGAATGCTGAGTATTCATCGAACCATTGGCCAAAAGGAAGCACCCACAGTGAACGTGTGAAGAATGGATGGAGAAATCCACAAACCATAGAAGTGAGGAACAAACCTCGTTTGTTGTTCGTTTGGACTATATTCATTATCGTATAAAGGATGGATGAAGAGGGATCAATAAATGAACCAAAAACAATTCCATCAATTTGAAATCTACTGACAATGCACATATCAATTCTTGTTCGTTGAATTGATCCTCATTCCTCTGAGATTAAGAACAGGATGATAATTATAAGAAAAAACATACTACCTAGAGTTTAGATCAATCATTGAAAAAGAATGGTTACGTTGTCGTCATTGATGAGATCCTCCAACTCTGATGGCGTGATGATCCACAATTCATTCTTGATCTATTGTCATCCACCAAGAATGCTCTCCTCCAACAACATCTATTTATCCAAGGTTTAGTGTCCAACCTTGAGATGATTTCCATAGTTTTATATTTAAAGAAGAAGCAAGTCATCGCACTGAACAAAATAAAATAAATTCTTAAATTCATTTATTTTATTAATTTCATGTCTGTGATAACTTTTCACAAATTACCCATTCCAACCAAGGTTAATTTGTGCCTAGGGTAACAACACCATTATGAACTCAGTGGTGCTCTTGGATTTCTGATTTGGACACCCATTTAGGAGTTATTTATTCTTTTTAGGAAAATCGTGCATGCGTGCTATTTAATTATTTAATATATTTAAATCATTTATTCCAAAAACATAGTGCTTCAGAATCGATTTCTGTCATAATGCCTAGTCTCAAAAATAATCCAAATAATATTTAAAAATAATACATGGAAAATATAAGATGTTACATTCTCTTCACCTTAGGGATTTTCATCCCAAAAATAGAAAAACTACTCAAAGAGATGGGGGTATTCAGCTCTCATTTGGGTCTCCCACTTCCATGAGCTCTCCTGAAGGTTCATGTGCTACCACCGAACATGTAAAAGGGGAATCGATCACCCAAAAAGGATCCTCTCCCATCGATCCTTGATCTCTACCAGGAACTCCATAAAGGTCGCTCTATCCTCAATGTCTAGCTCATCCCAGTCAATAACGTATGATGGGTCATGCACTTACCTCCTCAGCTTCAACTGTAAAGACCCATAAAATTCAAGGTAAATTTTTTTTCTTAATTTTCTTTGGAATTTTACAAGAGCGCGGTTTCTGACGGCACCTGATTCCGAGGCCCGGAGTGCCCGGAATCAATTTCCGAAGTTTGACTCGGGTACGTTCAGTGAACGAACGAGCGGGAATTCCTAACTTTTGATCCGGTGCTCGGAATTGAAATCCGAGGGCACCGATGAACTCGCAGCGCCGATATTCGCTTAAGGAGACCTTTTCGGAAGTTGCTTTTGTTACGGGTTGAAAGTTAGTTTTGGGGTTTTTAGATTAAGTTAAATAAAATTTGTGAAGTACAAAATTTTATTTTAACTTGATGTTGTTTTCTAAAAATCCTTCCAAAAGGAGTTGGGAGTGGGACCCACATCCACTTAACCTCCCTTGGGAGGATTAAGTGTGGTGGGGCCCACACGAAACCCAACCTTCCATCTCCCTTTAACTCTCCTTTTAATTAATGTTTGACAACTTTAAGTATTAATTGAGGTGAGTTGTTCAAATTCAAACCTTTGAAATTCATGTGGTAAAGTTGTGTAATAATATAAGCTTAAAGCTTATTTTATTCTGGGATAATTATTTTACCATCTTGAGAGGAATTTTGGAGCTTCTCCTTATTCTTCTTCTTCTTCAACTCTGACGAAGAACACGAAGAACCTTCGAACTTCGACGAAGAACTCCACGTTCTTGGGAACCGTCTTCCGTGACGACATAACCGCGACATCGACGTTCTTCTTCTGCGACGCTCGACTTCCGCGAATCGTTATCGATCATCGAACTTCGTTCCAGAACCAAGGTAGGGGTTTGTCCTTTTTAAATTACATGTTTTCATTCCCTCGAGCATGAAAGAATAATCCGTTGGGCATAGTTCCAAATTTTTTATTAAAAAATTTGTGAAACGATCATTGTTGTATACGATTGGCCAACTGTTATCGTTATAACGGGAGGAGACCGGACCGCACGAACACGGCCGATTCTCCTCCCCCTTCTAATCTTTCGTGTTGATTTAGCGGAGACAGTGCGGTGTCGTCGCACCGCGCAGGAACAAAAGAATTTATGGTCGGAGCGAGCAGCGATAAAGAAATGCGGTGCCGACGCACCGCGTCGTTGTTTACGAAAGAGGCCGCGGCCGGAGATGGGCCGCGGCGGAACGAGGAGGCGACCGGGCCGCCGGCGCCGGAGATCGAGAAGGGCCGCGGCCCTACGGCCGCGGCGGAGCAGCCAGGGGCGGCCGGCCTCGCCGGCCGCCGGAGATGGGAAGAGCCGCGGCGATGGCCGCGGCGGAGAAGAAGAGGGCGGCCGGCCGCCGGTTCGGTCAGAATGCGGGACCCGCGGGTCCCGTGGGTTAATTAAAACGGCCGGCAAAAGCCGGCCGAGATCCAGAAAAGGGGGTGTTTCACCCCCCGCGTGCGGCACATGCGCGGCACTTGGCCGCGCCGCCGCGCCGCCACCGGCAGGGCCGGGTCCAGCGGACCGGGTCGGTCCGACCCGGTTCGGTTCGGATCCGGGTCGGGTCGACCCGGTTCGGTCAGACCAGGGGGGGTCGGGCCGGGTCAGCCCGGACCCGGACCCCCCGTTTTCGAGACTGTTTCGGTCTTTTGGCCATAACTTGAGCCACAGACCTCCGATTGACGAACCGTCTATGGAAACGCGATCCTTGGATCGAGACGGTCGTTTCGGTATATCGCACTCAAGGTTTCGGAACACTTTGAGTTCGGCCGGGTTGGTTCGTTCACGAAACCAATCGGGCCTTCGGAGCGGAAACGCTCATATCTTGAGCTACGGACGTCCGATTGACGTGCCGTCAGCTTTGTTGTGTTCCTCTTAGTGAGACGGATCTTTTGGCATACTCCGCCCGAGGTTTGGACGCAGGTGGAGTACGGTCGGGTTGGTTTTTCCTTAAAAACCAACCGGGCCCCGGGGACGAAAATGCCAATATCTCTCAGACCGGGCGTCCGATCGACGCGCCGTCTGTTGCGTTGAGTTCCTGTTGACGATACGGAACTTTTGGATACATCAACTCTGGACTTTGTGACAGTTGATGTATCAGCCTCTCGGCTCGTGGAGCGGACCCTCCGAACGAGTTTGCTGTGTGCGGGAACCCTAGTGCTGGCTGCGACTGCTACTGCTACTGCTACTGTGACTGCGACGACGACAGTACAGAGATCCTGTGTGGATTCGACGACGACGACTTCAGCACTCAGCGATCCTACGTGGATCAGTGCTACAGGTCCTGTGTGGGCCCGATCCTGTGTGGGTCCGATCCTGTGTGGGTCTTTGCGCTCAGCGGTCCTGTGTGAACCAGCGCCTACAGGTCCTACGTGGGCCCGATCCTGTGTGGGTCTTTTGCGGGGGTTAGTTACCTATCGATCCTTCGTGGGTCCGACGACTTAGATGGATCAGAGATCATCTTTATCGTCTTTCGAAGAAGTATACCTGTGTGAGCTGAATCCTGTTGCCTTCCTGTGTGGATTGTGTTGTGCTATCCTGTGTGGATTACGTTTTTCTTTCCTGTGTGGAATACGTTTACTTTCCTGTGTGGACTGAGTTGTACTTGGGCTCGGAGGTTGGAGCGTATTTGAAATTGATGACTTAGGTATATGTATGGGCATATACGTAAGCAGTGTCGGTTGTTACTTCGTGATTGTACCTTTCTTTGTGGTTTATCCTTTGTGGATTTTGAGAAACCTTCAGGGGTCTCGGGGTCCCTACTGAGTAGCTTATACTCACCCCTGCACGGGCTTTGCCTGCACTACGTTGTGTTGGTTGCAGACGACGGACAACGTTGATCTTAGCTGAGGCTTGCAGAGAAGGACGGTACCTGGAGGTGGACCACTGGGCGGGACGTGCTCGGAGCAGACGGCGGGACCGTGGAGCAGTGGAGCTATCTGTACCCACCCTTCAGGTGGGATTTCCAGTGGACAGCTCGGTGTAGCGGCATTTACTTTTTAGTTTTTGTTTTCTCTTTCGAGTTGTACTTTACTTTCAGTTTGGGTTTGTATACTGGCCCATTTACTTTTCCGCACCTTCAGTTGTACTCTGTTTTTGCTTAGTGTTTACTTTCTGCTTGCTTACTCTGTGGTGGTTGTTTACTTTACAAAGGCAATGCCTTCCCTTTTTACCGGGATTTACGCCTTGGTGCTAGTCGCCAGCCCCTGGCCTATGGAAGGCGGGCTTGGGGTAGTCACGGCACGGACCCCGAGGGGCGGGTCGTGACATCAACACATGGAAGACATCGTGTACCCAGTCTAACTGTGAAGGTAGAGCTAAGCAGTAGGCCACCTCACCAACTCTATGCAGTATCTAGAAAGAAAAAATGAATCTCAGAGATAACATACCATCACAGCTAAATCTCCCCTATCCATGTTGAGGTGAAACCCATAGGAACACATGGTCTCCTTCCTTGAACACTAAATGACTTAGTTTCCTATTAGCATAAGACTTCTGATGGCTCGGTTTAGTCTTCATCTGCTTCTGGAAGACTTGCACCTTCTTTGTTAGAGCTCGCACCAACTCCGGGCCCATGAGTGTCGACTCGCCTGTATCAGTCCAACAAAGTGGTGACCTGCAGGGTCGCCCATATAAAGCCTCGAATGGTTCCATACCAATGGTGGAATGGTAGATTTTTTTGTATGCGAAATCCACCAGGGGTAGGTGTTCCTCCCAACTATGTACAAAATCCAACATGCAAGCTCGCACTATGTCCTCTAGAACCTGAATTTTCCACTATGTCTGGCCATCAGTATGAGAGTGAAACATTGTGCTCAAGCGTAGCGGAGTCTTAAATGCCTCTTGTAATCCCTTCCACAACTAGGATATAATGTGAGCATCACAGTCAGAAATGATCGTTGAGGGAACTCCATGGAGTCTCACTATCTCTTGTGCATAGAGATATCCCAAGCTCTATACTAAACTCTACTCCCGTATTACTAGGAAGCAGTCTGACACGGGGAGTCGATCTACAATCGCCCAAATGACATCATGTCTGCTAGATGTATGTGTTATGCTCATCATGAAGTCCATGAATATTTCATCCCACTTCCACTTTGGCACTTCAAGGGGTTGTGTTAAACCCTCTGGATCTTGGTGCTCATCTTTCACTTGCTGACATGTAAGGCATCAAGATACAAACTTTGAAACTCCTTTCTTCATGCCTAGCCACCAAAAATGAATTTGGAGGTCCTGGTAAATATTTTCCACACCTAGATGTTCCGCCAAAAGAGACGTGTGAAACTCTCTTAGAACCTAATTTTGTAACGTCAGTGGCACCATCATGCATCCTCTGAAAAGTACTTCATGCTCAACACCTTTAGAAAATCCATAAGGAGCATGTTCTATGGATATCTGAGCACGTAGGGTCTCACAGTCGACATCTCCAAGCTGCGCCTCTCAGACTCACTGTAAAAGCGGAGGGTTAACCACCATAGATTGGAGGTAAAATGATCCATATCCATCTGTAAAGGATAACTACAAAAAGTACAACTACTCTGAAACCTTGTTCAACAACTGCCAACCCAAGGAAATGCCACACCTCTATTGTGCTCTTGGTTGGCCCCCAATCTAACACCATCTCTACCGTGGCCGGGTCCACTAAAACTCTATCTACTGAGATAATGTTTCCCAAGAAGTGGACCACCTACATCCAAAACTGACACTTAGAGAGATTCTCATAAAGCTGGTACTCTCAGAGTACATTTAGAATCATCTTCAAGTGTCTCGCATGCTCCTCCTCAGACGCTAAGTACATGAGGATATCATCGATGAAGACTACCATGAACCTGTCTAAGAAGGGATAAATGATCTTGTTCATGAGTCCCATCAAAGCTTCTAGGGAGTTTTTCATGCCAAAGGTCATCACTGAGTACTCATAGTGACTGTAGAAACATCTAAATGTTGTCTTTGGTATATCATCATCCTATACATGAAGCTGGTGATATCCCAATATGAGATCCACCATTGAGAACCACCGAGCCCCTCTCAACTGACCAGAGAGGTCATCGATTCTTGATAGTGGATACTTATTCTTTATGTTCACCTGGTTTAAGAACTGACAGTCCACATATAACCACAATCCCCTAACTGCCTTCTTGGAAAACAAAACCTGGGCTGACCAGGGTGAAACACTAGGTCTAATAAAGCCCTTCCTCTTCAAATCTTCCAACTACACCTTCAGCTCGTGAAGCTTTGTGGGAGCCATATGATATGTTGGATCTGATATAGATTCCATATCATGGTGTAGATCAGTGGATATTTCTATGTCTTGGTGGGGAGGTAAACCTGGAACATCCTTGGAGAAAATGTCTGCATACTCCACCACAACTACAGGAAACTTAGGACTCATAACATTCACTACACTGAGGGTCAGGCCATCCAACTGATGAGTAATCAACCATACCCTCCTATGCATGAGTCCATCCTACTCTTCCAAGATTTAATTTTCACCGATAAAGAAAAAATTTGTTCCATCACTATGGACAAACCACACTCTTCTCCTAAAAGAGTCATTCTAATCATTAACTATGGATAACTAGTCCATACCTAGAATGATGTCACAAGGCCTCAACGCTGCTACCAAGATAACCTGACCGAAAATTTTGCCTCTAAGATTCAGTTCATACTATCGACACCAGTGCATGATCATTGATTCTCCTCCAGTATGAGTCTCTAATCATAAGGGTTGAGTCAACGGATCAACCAAAATCTCCATGTCTCAAACAATATTTTTGGTATGAAAGGAATGACTAGCACTTTTGTCTATAAAAACTGAAGCAAAGTTAGAAAATACATAGATCATACCTCATATCATTCCTAGAGCCTCAGGTTCATAGGAATCCATAGCTTGTAGCTGGCCTCATCCCTAACCACTTGCTCCTTGAGCCTGGTGTGGACCACCTGTGGGTGGTGGTGTTAATAGGTCAAACAACCAACCACCTCTTACTGTCCTTCCTGCCCCTCTAACACGTATGTTTCCCTGTGGACCACCCTGATCCTACCTCTATCTCTATCCCATCAGTTCCTCGACCATCTCCTGATCAGTTGTATGACGGGTTGAGTAATCTCATGTCATATGTCCCTGGCTGTCGCAAGAGAAACATTGCATGCCCCTAGGATGATTCGAGCCACCATGAGAGCCTTGCACAACTAATCCTAAGTCCTAGGATTTACTACTGAAGCGTATGACCCACTTGGATTCCTATGAATATCATCATCTACCTGTTTTCTAGGTCTAAGCTATCGGATGACAACTTCTAGCTCTCACTACTAGTGTCTGCTCTTCCAGAAAAATTTCTACCAACCGGGCTCACTCGGGCACTCCAACATGGGTTGAAATGTTAAGCGATACCACTGACATCCTGATTTCCTAGAGCAAGCCCTGCTTGAAGGTTCAAGCCCTGAAGAACTAGTCTTGTACCATATTAATGGAGGAAGGCGAGAGATCAGTAAACCTCACTTAATACTCTTCCATGGTCATATTTCCCTCTTGTAGATACAAAATCTCATGTATGCGTACTAATTGCAATGTATCCAGATAGAACTCATCTCTAAAATGAAACTTAAAGTCTATTTAGGAGAAAGATTTCTCATTGTGTGACTGGGTAACCAATCTACACCATCTCCCCACATAGTCCTAATGAAGACTTGCATCAAGGACTGTCATCTGATAAGTAGGCATCCTCACAAGGCGGAAAACATGAGTGACTGCCTCTAGCTAATCCCCAACCACCTGGGGGTATGACTCACCCTGAAACCTGGGAGGTCACTATCAATGAAACTCATGCAATGCACTCTGCCTCTGAGCATCCTCATCCAGTAGTTCTGTGTGGAGGCATCTTAAAATAAAATAATACGTACCATGGTCATTGAGTATATCTGGAGATCAAGCTCAAGAAGGACATGGAAAACACAACCATTCATATATGATGTGTAACACCCTAATCCCAAAATCCTAGAGCTGTTGCATTATTACATTACATTGACATGATTATAAGGAATCAAATCCAAAAATACCATTCAGTTTAGCAGTCTTGGAAATATAGATTACATACATGATACCCATAATACATAAGGAAATATGAAATATAAGCACGGGACATAATAAAATGAAATAAACTACATCCTTGAATTCGTATTCAAATATCTCTTCTTCATAACTTGGAGAAAGGAAACATAATAAGGGTGAGCTCAAGTGCTCAGTAAGGGTAAGTAAAGCAGAAGAAATAATTTATCAATATGAATAAATTAACATGGAAAGGTAAATAACTAATAACACATTCCATTCAAATAACTAGATAAGAAAATATCAATATGGAAAGGTAAGAAGGTGAAACCCATGACATCAAAATCAATAAATTGAGAATGAAATGTATTGTAACATCCCAGAATTTCTATGTAATTTTTTTTATATGGAATTATTTCGAGACCACGAAATTCAACGGCACGCGATTCCGAAGTCTGGGGAGCCTGTAATGGAATTTTAAACTTTTTAAGGTATGTTCAGTAAACATGTGAGCATGATTTTTTATCTTTTCAACTATTGCTCAAATCAAAAATTTAAGGGAACCGTTGAATTCAGAATGCTGAGATTCACCTAGAAATGACTTAGCCGACAAGAGTCGAGTGGAAAATATATTTTTCTTACTTTTTGAGAAACACAATAAAATAATTTAAAATAATTATTTTCTTTTCTTTCTCACTTTTGAGTGGCGGATGATGACGATTTAGGGTAGCGACAGGGCGGCGATGATGCACATCAATGAGGTACATTAATGGCTCATTAAACTCACAATGTAATGATTCTTTAATGATGTGTAACAACGATGTTGTTTCTTAAATAAAATAGTGTAATGACGTGATGTCACGTCATAATGGGAACGCTACGACGTGCTTCTATTTATAGTTCAACACACTGGGGAAATATGGATTAAAAATTTGGAGGATTCTCTAGAGAATCTATGATGGACTTCCACCCCAACGAATAACGAAAAACACCAGTAGAACTTCATCATCTTCTACGCCTTTCAAAGATAGGAGTCGGGAAGCGACGTCGACATCTTAAGTCCCTCGAGGATGAATTCTGCGACATCGAACGTCATAAGAGGTAGGGGTTATTTGATTTTAAAGTTTTCCTCATCCTTATTTCAAAACGAAAAACACAGATTAACCCACAAATAGGTCAATCCATGGACCGTGTGTTCTTACGAGAGGGTGACTTCTTTGGGGTTTTTTTATCTGGGATTGATTTATCATTATTGTTCGAATTAAAATCCTCCGACCTCCCTTGTGTTTTAAACTTCTAACGTGGAGGGTGCAAGCTGACACGAACAAGGCCCGAGCCCCTTCGTCGTGGGTGTTCTTCATGGAAAAACTCTTGAATGAACAAAAAGACATATTTGAGACCTTCGCAGTGGAGAGGATGTTCCCCAGAGAATACAGGCGCAAGCGGCACGAAGAACGGACCATTGGTGCGGACCCGTTGGTCCGTGGAAGAATCTACCGGCGATGGCCCACGGCGGCGGCCACGGGTGGGAGGCGGCACGCCATGACTGTGTGCCGGAGGAAGGGCTGCATCTTACTAGGCCACGACGCAAATGAACAAGCTGCTGGCTGGGATGACGGTTGGAGTCGGTGGATGCGGTTGCTCGACCGCGTCAGCGGACCGCTGATGTGGCACTGAGTCGCGTCCCACGCGACGGGCTGTGGTCTCTTGACCATGGCAGAGGAGGCACCCAGTGATGACCCATGGGGCAATGGTAGTGGACAGATGGGGCATCTGGCCATGTCCGGTGAGGCGGACCGGACAAGGCACAAACCGCCTCGTGGGCCGGACCCACATTAGTGTGCCGGACCCGCCCAGCGGGCCGGACCTGCACTAGTGCGCCGAACCCGCACCCAGTGGGCCAGAACCGCACTCATCGGGTCGAACCCACACTAGCATGCCGAATCTGCGCCCTCTTCAGGCCGGGCTGGACTAGACCGGGTCGTCGGGCGACTCGACGGGCTGGACCCTCGACCAACCGAGCCGGGTCCAGCGAGGCCTGTTGGGCTTGGCCCACTGGCCAGGCTGGACTAGACCGACCTCAACCCACACCAGTTCAGGTTGAGTCCATCTTAATAAACCGGGGTATGTGGGATCCCCGGGCTGGGTTGGTCGGGTCGGTCTGACCGGGTCGGACCGGGCCCCGTCGCAACTGTCCCCCTGGTTACTAAAACACCCATATCTTGCAAACCGTGAATCCGATTGACAAGCCATTTGTGGTGTTGGGACCCTCTTGACGAGGTAGATATTTTAGAACGTGCTATGGAGACTTTTGTGATAGTTGAGATGTGACTAAATGCTTGAAGAGAGGTTCTCCCAAGCGCGCTACATACATAACCGTATGACTGGCTGAAACCTGAAGACTACTGGATTTTGGCCTAGTGGGAAGAACCTCTCTATGAATTGAAAGGCCCACAGTGGGAAGAACCTCTCTGTGACTTTTCAGGCCCACAGTATGTGATTAGGATGAGTACCTCAGTTGTCCATGACTAGTGGGAAGCACCTCTCCGTGACTTTGCACGCCCATGGTACGCGATAGGGGAGGAGTACCTAAGCAGTCCAAGGTTAGCAGGAAGAACCTCTTTGTGACTCAGCAGGCCCACTGTACTCCCTAGAGGAGGAGTTCTCTAGTAGCTGAGGTGTTCAACGATGCGACTGATGATTCTACTGTTACTACCCTAGAATATACCTGGTGTGAGCAATCTTGTGTTTCATGCTTTACTTTGAGGAATTGATGTGTGGTATTTTATTTTTGTTTTGGGGTCCCCACTGAGTACTGTGTTACTCACCCCTACACGGGCTTCACCCATACGTGTTTTGTTTCGTGTAGACGATCGAAGTTTTGACAAGGGTGCTCAGGGAGACAGGACTAACAGACACTTCAATGGTGGACTTGGTGGCCTAAGACTAGGCAGGGCCCAGTAGGACCAGGCGGACATGAAATACTACTTAGTCTTCCTGTAGCTTCACTAATCTCACGATCAGGTGGGGTTTTCTACAGATTTCCATCAGAGTTTCCTTTTTGTACATGTTGTTTTCAGTTTTTTGTTGGGTTTGTATTCTGGCCCAATTACTTTCAGTTGTATTTGCACTCATCTTTGTTTTAGTGGTACTTGTTTCCCATTTTTTGTGTATTGGGATGTGGTTGGGCATTATGTGCATACAGGTACTCAGGAAAATGCCTCCCACTTGTAAGTTGATGCCTTCGGTGCTAGTTGCTTTCCCCTGGCCTTCAGGAGGCGGGCTTGGGGTAGTCACGACACGGGCCCCGGGGGACGGGTCATGAAAAAGATGTATCAGAGGGCTGTTGGTTCCCCGTTAAAGACCGAGAGTCTGATGTTTTGTTTTGGGGAAACAATGTTAAGTGTTGTGAGTTCGACTTTCATATTCGGGGAGTCCAGTGTTGGTGTGGATGTTGACGTATCCATACACCAGGACCATGAATTCTTTTTTCAGATCAATACATGAAAACACTAGTTGCATAAGTGTTTACTTATTTTGAATAAGAGTCAGCTCACTAGGCATAACCTTCTAACCATGGTACATCTTGATCTATCTTAGGATGTATCTATTTAGACGACCAGCCAGGATCCCAATACGTGGTTGTGAGGAGAGATCGCCTAGTGATGAGGCGTCCATACAGGGACCAATTCTAGAGATGGCCCCACCGGGTGGTGCACCAGTGCTACCACCGCCCGATGGTCAACATCTACTACTGGTGGTTCCAGCAGAGGATGTTCATAGGCTCAGTGCCCAATATGAGTTTCAGAGACAGAGACCTACCAGGTTAAGAGAAGAGATGTATCCTCAGGTTTCTGAGGACTGGCTGGAGGTTGTGACACAGTTCTCCCACTTAGTGAGGACACCACCTGACCAGATGAAAATCTTGGCAACGAGCCTTTTGTAGGGATCACCAAGGAGATAGTGGATTTTGACCATCTAGACTCATGATGAGGCGACCTTCACTTAGGTTGACTTTGATAATCTTTTCTGGGATGAGTTTTTCTGCACGACCTTGCGCTCTGTGAGCATCCAGGAGATGCTTCACCTACAGCAGGACAACATGACGATGGTTGAGTACTCAGAAGGGTTCACGGAGCTTTCCCACTACTCCACAGATATAGTTTGATACCCTTTCTTCAGGGCTCGAGCCTTTGATCAGGGACTCAGGTGGGAGATCATGGCTTCAGTGGAGTCTCTCATCATCCCTACCCAGGCTGAGGTGCTTGAGCAAGCCCTTCTGATGGAGAGTTTCTTGGTGGATCCGGTGCCCGTAGCTAGATCTACCAGTGGATCCCAGGCGGTGGAGTCTTCTGCAGGCAGCAGGCAACAGACACATGGGCCCAAGCAGGCCAGGTCTTTCAGAGGCCGACCCTAGGACTTAGGGTCGGTAGTGAGAGGCTCCCATTCCAGAGGGATTCAGATGGGGGATGGACTTTGCTACTCGTGTGACGGGTAGGGAAACATGGCACGTGACTGCCTGAACCCTTGTACAGATAACCAGCCGATGGTCAAGGGGCCTCTGAGGCAGCGACAACGACAGAGGTTCAAGTGAGGAGGTCTGTAGGGAACCAGACGTGGCAGGGGAGCTCGACGAGCAGTAAACGGTGGGTGATGGTTAGAGGTGTTACAGCCACCACCCCTAGGTGGTCCACCCCGACCTCAGGGAGCAGGCAGACAGGGGAAAGCTCAACTCCAAGAAGTAGAGGAATATGACCACGACACTCCATAGATGATCCGAGGTATGATCTATTTCTTCTCCAACCGATCTGCAGTACTTATAGACACAAGTTCTAGTCACTCTTTCCTTGCCATAGTTCTCATTTGGAGCTTGGAGATTCCGGTGGAGCCTTTGGCTTGATCCTTATGGCTAGAGACTCATACAAGAGGGAATTTGATGATTACACACTGGTGCTAGGAGTGTGAGATTACTTTAGGAGGTGAGAGCTTCGGCTGTGATCTCCTAGTAACAGCATCGAGGCCTTATGATGTCATCTTGGGTATGGACTGGTTATCCACAGTCCATGCTCAGATCGACTGTTTTAGGCCTATAGTGTGGTGTGTTTATGGAGATGTAACTAGGTTTTCCTTCACTGGTGGGAAGGAAACCCTTGCAACACAGGATAGACTCTCTCGGAGGAGGGTACATCCGATCACTCACCAGTTGGCTAGCCTCACCCTGGGTGCAGTGGAGGAGAGGAGTCCAAGATTCCCTCTAGTGGTGGAGGAGTACAAGGATTTTTTTCCTGATGAGGTTCCAAGGCTACATCCTCCTAGAGAGGTAGACTTATATATCGACCTGTACCCCAGGACGACACCGATATCCACACTGGCATATTGAATGGCTCCCGCAGAGCATCGCGAGCTGAGGGTACAACTCGAGGAATTGCTGGAAAAGGGGTTCGTAAGGACCAACGTTTCACCATGGGAAACCCCAGTGCTTTTTCCATGAAGGAAAATGGTAGTTTGAGGTTATTCATGGACTTTCGATACCTGAACCAGGCGACCGTGAAGAACAAGTACCCACTACCGAGAATTGATGACCACTTCGACCAACTGAAGGGAGAGAAGTGGTTCTCAAAGATAGACCTCAGATCAGACTATCGCCAGCTCCAGGTATGAGACGTGGATGTACCAAAGACATAATTCAAGTGTCGGTATGGCCACTATGAGTTCCTGGTGATGCCTTTAGGCAAGAAAAATTCCCCAGCAGTGTTCATGGGCCTCATGAATAGGATCTTCCAGCCCTACCTCGACCGGTTCATCATGGTCTTCATCGATGAAATCTTGGTGTACTTAGCGTCGGGGGAGGAGCACGTTGTACATCTTCAGATAGTCCTGGATACACCTTGAGAGAACCAAATTTATAGTAAGCTCTCGAAGTGTCAGTTTTGGATTTGGGAGGTCCATTTCCTAGGACACGTCATCTCGGAGGCTGGATTTACAGTAGATCTAGTAAAGATAGAGGTGGTTCTTGCTTGGGAGAAACCTATGAGCGTGAATGAAGTATGGAGCTTCTTAGGGTTGGCTGGTTACTATCGGAGGTTCATGCTCAACTTTTCCAGGGTAGCAGCACCCTTATCGGCATTGAAATGGAAGGGACCACCCTTCATGTGCACGGAGAAATTCCAGCAGAGTTTTCAGGAGATGAGGAGGAGACTGACTAGTGCCCCCATATTAAGACTACCGGAGGAGGGTGTTGGGTATGTAGTTTACTGCGACGCATCAGGGACCGATATCGGTTGTGTCCTGATGCAGGGGTAATCAGTTATCACCTACGGCTCACGACAATTGAGGCAGCATGAGAAAAACTACACAACCCATGACCTAGAGTTAGCAACAGTGGTATTTTCCTTGAAGATGTGGAGACACTACTTGATGGGGGAATGGTTTACAGTTTACTCCGACCACAAGAGTCTCTGGTATATCTTCTCCCAGAAGGACTTGAACCTGAGACAATGACGATGGCTAGAGTTCCTCAAGGAATATGATTTTTAGATAGTCTATACTCCTAGAAAGGGGTACGTGGTGGCAGACATGCTCAGCAGAAGTACCGGGTTGCAATTACTGAGTGAGGAAACAGAGTGATTAGCCGTGATGTAGATATCCTTTTTGGATGATTCTTAAACGGATTACCTCCAGTTGATGACTGTTACTCCCCCACTCTTACAGCAAGTCATGGAGGAACAAGTGGTGGATGTTGACTGTGAGGCCTGACGTGCTCAGATATCATCAGGACGGTTTTCTGATGGACTTTCGATAGGTGGGGAGCTTGTCATCCTTTTTAGAGGGCGCACCTTAGTACCGGGGGTGTTTCGGGAGGAGGTGATGATGGAATTTCCTAAATCTCCCTTGACAGTACATCCTAGAGTGGTGAAGATGTACCAAGACCTCCAGCATTAGTACTGGTGGCCAGAGATAAAGAAATAAGTGGTCAAGTTCGTTTCACGATGCCTCTCTTGTCATCAAGTGAAGGTCAAGATCTAGGTTCTAGTAGGCTTGACTCAAACACTCAATGTACCATAGTGGAAATGGGATGATTTCTCGATGGACTTAGTGATGGGGTTACCACATAAATATAGAGGTGACAACTCTATTTGGGTGATCATTGACCGACAAACCAAGTCAGCTCACTTCCTACCCATCCGGGAGCAGGGACCGGTAGAGGTCTTGGGACGCCTCTATGTCTAGGAGATAGTGCGGCTTCACAGGGTTCCTTTAATGATCGTCTTAGATCGTGATTCCTGCTATACATCCCAGTTGTGGAAGGGATTACAGGAGGCATTTGGGATGTAGCTTCGTTTTAGCATAGCTTTTCATCCCTAAATAGATGGTCAGACAAAGCGGACCATACAGACCTTGGAGGACATGCTTCATTCTTGCGTCCTAGACTTTGTTCATAGTTGGGAGTACCACCTTCCACTGGTTTATTTTGCATATAAAAACAGTTATCACTCCACAATTGACATGCCACTATTTGAGGTCTTGTATGGGTGGCCTTGCAGATCACCCATATGCTGGACAGACCTAGGGGAGTCGGCATTCATGGGGCTAGATTTGGTATAGACTACCAATGAGAAGGTGAAGATCATCCAGGAGCAAATGAGGACTGCCCAGAGCAGGTAGAAGTCTTATTCCGACAGGAGGCAGAGACCCTTGGAGTTCGAGGAGGGAGATCATGTGTTACTTCGTGTCTTACCCTGACGAGGATTGTAGAGATTTGGCTGGGGAATCAATCTATCTATGAGGTTCATTGGACCTTTTCAGATCTTGATCAGAGTTGTTGAGGTGGGGTACTTCCTAGATCTTCCCCCACAGATGCACCAGGTGCATGATGTTTTTCATGTGTCGCAACTGTGGAGGTACGTGCATGATCCATCACACGTCATTGATTGGGGAGAGCTGGACATTGATGATGGGGTGATGTTTGTGGAGTTCCTAGTAGATATAGAGGATCGACAGAAGCGGGTCCTATGTGGGTGGTCGATTCTTCTAGTGCGTTTCTGATGGCAGCACAGAAATATCTAGGAGAGCACATGGGAGCGGGAGGCTCAGATTCATTCTCAGTACCCACATATTTTTGTTTAGTTGTTGTTTTGGATTTCGGGGACATAAATCCCTAAGGTGGGGAGAATGTAACATCTCATAATTTCTATGTATTTTCTTATATGGAATTATTTCGAGATCGTGAAATTTTATGGCACGTTATTCTGAGGTCCGGGGATCCCAGAACGTAATTTTGAACTTTTTTTAAGGTACGCTTAGTAAACATGTGACTGAGATTTTCTATCTTCTGAACTGTTGCTAGAATTGAAAATCCAAGGGCACCGTTGAATTCAGAATTTCGGGATTCACCTAAAAATGACTTAACTTCGGTCGATAAGGGCTGAGCAGAAAAGTTATTTTTTGGAATTTTTGAGAAAAATAATAAAATAATTTAAAATAATTATTTTATTTTCTTTCTCACTTTTGAGTGGGGGATGACGACATTGTGGGGCAGTAATAAGGCTCATTAATGGCTTGTTAAACTCACAGCATAACGACGCTTTAAGGATGCATAACAGTACCGATGTTTCCTAAATAAAATAGTGTAATGACGCATCATTACATTGTAATGGGAACACTATGACGTACTCCTATTTATAGTTCGACGTGCTAGGGAAATATGGATTAAAATTTTGGAGGATTATCTGGTGAACCTCTGATGGACTTCCACACCAATGAAGAATGATGAACGTCGGCGGAACTTCATCGTCTTCAACGCCTTTCGAAAATCAGAGCTGAGAAGCTACGTCAACGTCTTAAATCCCTTGAGGATGAACTTTGCGAAATTGGACATCATAAGAGGTAGGGGTTATTTGATTTTAAGTTTTCTCCGTTCTTATTTCAAAACAATGAATGCGGATTAACCCACGAAAATGTTAATCTGCGGATCATGCATTCTTGCGGGAGGGTGAATTATTTGGGGTTTCTTTATCCGAGATTGATTTATCATTGTTGTTCAAATTAAAATCCCTAGACCTCCCTTGTGTTGTAAAGTTCTAATGCGGAGGGCGTGGGGCGACACAAACAAGGCCCGAGCCCCTCCATTATGGGTTTTCTTCGTGTCCAAACTCTTGAATCGAAGACAAGACCGATTTTAAAACTTTGCGGTGGAGAGGACGTTCCTCGGAGAACGTAGGTGCCAGCGACAAGAATAACGGACCATCGGTGCAGACCCGGTGGTCCGCAGAAGAATCCGATGGTGATTGTCGGGAGTGGTCCGCGACGGTGGCCGTGGGTGGGAGGCAGCGTACCGAAGGAAGGGCCGCATCATAATGGAAGATGCCACCGGTTGGAGGCGGCGGATGCAGTCACTCGACCATGTCGGGGGGTTGAAAACATGGAACTGATCCGCGTCTCATGTGACGGGCCACGATCGATTGACCACAGCAGAGGAGGCACCCCGCAGCAAACTGTGGGGCGATGGGGGTGGACAAACGCGACATCTGATGGAATCCAGTGTGGCAGACCGGTCCGCCTCTTGTGGACCGGGTGGGGCGCGAACCTTCCAGCGGGGCACGAACCATCCAGTGGGTCGAACCCACACCCGATGGATCAGATCTTCACCCTCTTCGGGCCGGGTCGGACTAGACCGGGTTACCGGACTGGACCCTCGACCAACGAGGTTGATTCTAGCGAGGCCTGTTGGACCTGGACCACTGGCCAGGCCGAACCAGATCGACCACAGCCCTCACCAAGTCTGGTTGAGTCTGTATTAATGAATCCGGGTATGTGGGAGCCTCGAGTTAGGTTGGTCGGGTCAGTATGACCGGGTCAGACTAGGCCCCGTCGTAACCGGCCCTCTGGTTACTAAAATGATTGTATCTTGCAAATCGCGTGTCTGATTGAAGATCCGTTTATGGAATTGGGACCCTCTCGACGTGGCGTATCTTTTGGATTTCTCTATGGTGAATTTCGTGATATTTGAGATGCGACAAAAGGCTTGATGAGGGGTTCTCCCAAGTGTACTACGTACAAAACTCTGCAACTAGATGTGACCTGCAGACTACTAACTTTTGGCCCAGTGGGAAGCACCTCTCTGTGACTTGAAAGGCCCACAGTGAGAAGCAACTCTATGTTACTTTGCAGGCCCATGATAAACGATTAAAAATGAGTACCTCAGTTGGCCATTACTAGTGGGAAGCACCTCTCTATGACTTTGCAGGCCCACGGTACGTGATGGGGGAGGAGTAACTAAGAAGTCCAAGGTTAGTGAGAAGCACCTCTTTGTGACTTGGCAGGCCCACTGTACTCCTTAGAGGGGGAGTTCTCCATCAGCTGAGATGTTTGACGATGTGATTGATGATGCTACTATTACTACCCTAGAATATACTTGGTGTGAGCTGTCTTGCGTTTCATGATTTACTTAGAGGAATTGTTTTGTGATCTTTACTTTTTGTTTCGGGGTACCTACTGAGTATTTTATTACTCACCCCTGCACGGGCTTCACCCACAGGTGTTGTGTCTGGTGCAGATGACCGATGTTTCAACAGGGGTGCTCAGGAAAACAGGACTGATGGATACTTCAGCTGTGGAATTAGTGGCCTAGTACCTGGCGGAGCCCAGTAGGATCAGGAAGATAGGACATACTACTTCAGTTTCTTGTAGCTTCACTACTCTCACGACCAAGTGTGGTTTTTTTCGAATGACCATTAGAGTTTCCTCTTTGTACTTGCTATTTTCAGTTCTTTGTTGGGTTTGTATTTTGTCCCACTTACTTTAGTTTTACTTGCACTCATCTTTGTTTTAGTGGTACCTGTTTCCCCTTTTCAGTGTGTTGGGATGTGGTTTGGTGTTTGTGTGCAAACAGGTACTCAGGAAAATTCCCCCCACTTACAGGTTGACGCATTCGATGCTAGTCTCCAGCCCCTGGACTTCGGGAGGCAGGCTTGGGGTAGTCACGGCACGGGCCCCAGGGGACGGGTTGTGACATGTATCCATAGATATGTTGATGAAAAATCTCATGGATGAATAATAATTGAATATAAATGAGGTAAATACTTAATTATTGATATCTATAATATACCAATGAGGCTTCATTTCAATGATCTAATACTTTCAAGGATTTATGCCAAGAATCTAATACTTTCAAGGATTCATGTCAATAATCTAATATTGTCTAGGATTTTTTCCATGAATCTAATATTTTCAAGGCTTTATGCCAAGAATATAATACTTTCAAGGATTTATTCCAAGAATCTAATATTGTCAAGGCTTCATTCCATGAATCTAATACTGTCAAGGGTTCATGCCAAGAATCTATTACTTTCAAGGATTCATGCCAAGAATCTAATACTGTTAAGGCTTTTTTGCATGAATCTAATACTTTTAAGGATTAATGTCAAGAAACTAATACATTCAAGGATTCATTCTAATAATCTAACACTTTCAAGGCTTCATTCCAAAAATCTAAAAAAATTAAAGTGAACACCATATGAAAAAATGGTTTACGATTTAGGAAATAATCATATCCATGAAAAATGATATGGATATTTAAGTAAATTTACAATTAAAAATTACTAAAATAAAGTTTTTGTTTCAAGATAATGTTAACAATCACAAAAGGAAGTGAGATTGCAAAGATAACCATTAAGAACATTTTTTAGGAGAATAGTCTTTAAACATTCCAAAGTGTCTCATACCACTTTGAAACATTTGAATCATAATATCTAGAAAGGTATGTCATGAAACATATAATATCATGAGAATAATAGGATTCATGGTATAACATTAAAAAGGTAGGATATGCACCAAATAAAATTTAATTAGAACATAATAAAAAATAAATCACAATGGAATGTAAATTGAGATGAAATTCCCTTACTAGTTGAGTAGATTTTGAGTCAAGGGTTCCATGAAAGAGTAACATTGATTGAAACATTTAATATCATGAAATAAAGAAATTTTATGATATAATATATCAAAATGGTTAGTAGGTATGGCACACAAAATACTATTGAGTGAATATGACATTAATCTCACAGATTTAAAAAGTGAGATGAAAATCCCTTACTAATGTAGTAACTAATGATTTGGAAAACCCAAAGGTAATAAATATTAAATAAAACATTTAAATACCATGATGATAATATAATTTATTATATTATATGTCAACATGGCAGTATGTACACTATATATAAGAAATTAGGTGCACAACAATTAAGTATGTCCCACATAATGAAAATGAGATAAGAATCCCTTACCTTAACCTTCATTTTGTTTTGTGGTATTTATCCTCCTGTATAGTGGTTTAAAATATGTTAATAAATTATACCAGAACTATAATCATGTTTATAATATCATATATTAATTTATTATAATATTTTATTACCCTTTTGTTAACACTCTTTAATTATTTTAACTATTTTGGGTGTTAATTGCCTAGTTTTCTTAAGTATGTTTGGACTTGTAACTTGTTTTCCCTATTTATTAGATCATTATTTCATCATCTCAAAAATTTAAACCATGAATAAATTATCTTATATATTCAGTACATATGTATTTAGAATAGTACACAATATTTGGAGATTTTAAATGAAGCGCACCGTTCATAGAGACGGTAGGCCGTACGTACGCATGAATGTTACTTTCATTTCTTTATTGTATTAAAAGAATGAAAAATAAATGATACATATGTATATTATAATTCCAGAGTCATATATATGTTATATATTTTATATAGGTTTATTAAAACCATCCTTTATATGTTCTATTTATGGCATGAATGAGTCATATCACTTTGAGGGGGCGGTAGTCCACTCTTCCTCAAACGAAATTATCGTATTTACACAACTTGGTAAGCATAAAGGTGTGTTCTAAATAAAAATTTAAAAAGCATAGATACATTATAAATATAATTTATATCATATATAAATATATTTTCAATCATAATTACCACCATGAGATGTGGTAAAGGAGAATTGAACAATCATCCTTCTGTGAGGTATTAGTTCATCATACACATAAATAGTATGTTCGTTGCCCATTAGATGGGGGTGTGTGTAAGTGTAGGTTAGACCCTTAGAATAAAAAATCCTAGTATATTGGTGATTCTGGTGTTGTTATGTAATTATAGAATAATAAAAGTACATGGAGTGTAGAATGGAAATGAAACTAAAAATCTTGAGAGAAGGTGTTACCTCTTAATCGGGTAACTTCTTTTGGTTTATACCAAAATATTCCTCGGATTGATTTCTTCCCAAGGGGAGGATTCTAAGTTTATGGGAGGGGTGTTTGGGGACTACTTGGATAGAGGTTGGATGATCTAATGTGGCTTGATAGGTGTGAGGAATGGGTATAGTGCTTGCCTTTTTATAGTGGAGGGGGAGTGACACTCTTGTAAATTCCAAAAGGAATTCATTAATGGGTGGTATACCTTACCTAAATTGCCTCAAAAATGAAAAAATAATGGTTTATAGGGTAATAATGGTTGATTAAAACCTCCAATACACAAAAATATGTGCATTTTAATAATTTGGTTCCTTAACTTCTAAGATCCCTTATTTTTATCATTTTGGTTTTTTATTAAAGAATCTAGTTTTCTAATCAAATTAATTTAACCATTAATAATAAACTAATGTGAGATTTATTATACTTTATATATCCATTGAATTATTAATATTATATATAATTTATAAAATAAAATTTCCATTTGTTTTGGAAATTAATTTTAAAACAAGCGCAAATGACGTGCTAAAACGCTGCTTAAACCCGGACCGTGTTAACAACATTTTTATAATATATTAGTCAATATGTTAATTATAAAAGTTTAATTGGTTCATTAATAGATCATATTTAATTTTTATTAACATTTAAAAATCTCTTGGCTTAATATTGTATTTTTATTAATTTTAAATCATTCAATAAAATTTCATTTATTATAAAAAAACAATAATGTTTATTTTGAAATTATTTATTTAATGTTAATTTTAAAATATCAATATAATATTGGAATTAAACTATATTAGTTTTAAAGGTGTGTAACATGATATATTCATAAAATAAATAAATTAAGACAATAATTCAATCAATTAACTTAACTTTTAATATTTATAGTATCATTTATTTTAGTTACTTATTAACTAAATAATCACTACATTGGCGTTTTTAAGAATTTTATGTAACTAAAACATCTCTAATAATTATTGATATATTTTTATGGTAAAAATAAACCATCTATATTAAAAAGGGATATTTATATAAAAAAATATGATGTTTTGTACATATATCAATGTTTTTTAAATGTTAAAGGTAAGGAAAGTTCCCTTTTTATCTTTTTTCCTTACTTGACCGTTTATAGAGGGCACTTCCATTTAATAATATCCCAATAACCCATAAATTTAGAAAAAAGTGGGTATATTGTTGATTTATTGGTATCCAATTGATTTTGGACAAGTTTCCATGTCATTTTGGTCCTTAATATTAAGGTTTAGTTCGGTATTAAGCTTAATTTTACCTTAATCACCGTAATTAATTTTAATCACTTTCACTAATCTTTTTGGTCAAAAATTAAGTTTATATTATTAGAGAAAAAATATCATTAAAATTACATCCATTTATATAATATTTTTAAAATTCAAATCATAGAAGTGGGAAAATTATGATTAACATTAATCCCACTGACGGGGCGAAATAACAGGTTTTTAAATTAGAAAAAACGTTCAAAAGTTTGTTAGGTTTTTATATTCAATTTCAAAGTGAAATTGATTATAATGAAATTAATTGTATAAATAGTTGTATAATTTATCTAATTAAACTCTATAACAAATCTAAACTATGATTTAACATTAATTATTATTTAAATGAAAAGGTTGTTTTTAACTAAATTGCTATAATTTTCATTATTCATCAAAAAATGAAGTTTCACAAAAAAATCTCAAAAATTCGCCCTAATCTAATTTCAACATTATGAATTCAATAATGATATTTATTTTTAAAATTAAAATTCATAAAAGTGTCAAAATTTGGTTTTAAAATAGGTTCGCCAATAAAAGGAGGTAAAACTCATTCTTGGGTGCAACACAAGGTAATTTAGTGTTGTGTGTAGCGTACGTTTAACTTTGTGTATAAAGAACGCCAAAAAAATTTATATTTATTCTAAACGGAAAATATTATAAATTATTGGGGTGTCACATGATGCACGTTCCATTATATGGATACATCGGTCGCCGCAACAACACTAGAATCCCTGGCCTGAAAGCCGAACTCAAAACACTTAATAATGTTTCCCCAAACCAATCTCACAGACCCTTGGTCCTAAAATAGAACTGACCGCTCTGATATAAATCTATCAGGACGTGTCCCAGAGGGGCCCGACCCGTGACTGCCCCAATCCCACCTCCAATAGGTCAGGGGATGGCGACTAGCGCTGAGTAGGTGTATTCCACAAATGGGAGGCATTAGCCTAATGTACTTATACACATGCACTCATCTTAATACACACAATGCTGAAATGTAAAAAAACTGAGAAAATGCATGCATACATCTAAGATCCCACAATATAGTACAACAATAAAGTACTGAAAACAGAAAAGGGTCCAAAGACAAGCCCAACTAAAACTATAAAGATTATAACATACTACAAGGGTAAGGACTAAGTCAATAGTATGATCCCAGTAAACACCTCGGTCTTTCAATCTCTAGCTATGATCCACCCGATCCCTATCCTCCTAGGACACTGTCAAAAGGTTCGTCATCTTTACAAGACATAACACATGTGGAAAAAGTCTATGCATGCACTACTACAAAAACGGGCAATAACAGCGCTAAAATCGGGCTTTAACAGCGCTAGAAAAGCGTTGTAAAGCTCAGCGCTGATAAGGGGGGGGTCCTTTAACAGCGCTTTTTTAGCGCTGTTAAATATCTCCTTTAACAGCGCTTTTTTAGCGCTGTTAAATGTCACCTTTAACAGCGCTAAAAAAGCGCTGTTAAATCCCTGCCTGCTGCTAATAAAAAACCTGCACCAGTACAGCCAGCTGAGTAGACCTGCACAAAAACCAGTATATTAACCACAGACCTGCACAAAAACCAGTATATCAACCACAAGCATGTCATCAACCGATCACAACCCAACCAAACAGTGTTATTACCATGAGTTAGATACCGTCTACCCAGAAACAAAAACTACCTCATTACATAGTATCCCAAAATATTCCTACACAACTCAGAAGATAAATACTAGAACATTCCACTATGCATTGTTTCTCCTTGTATTGCCACTTGGTTTTGACAAATCGTGCAGAGCCCATGCTCCTTGAATCATTCTGCAATACGTAAAAAGGATATCCCAACTCTCCCAACCATCACCCTTAGTAATTATGTATATTAATACAAAAAAGGTAACATATCATAAACTGGGGGACTATAATGAGACATCAAGATTAACATTCTATATATAGGATCGATGTCTAGTAGGATTGGTTGCGTTGATACATGACTCTACCTGGACCTCAAAAATAGATATATGATCTCACTCCAGGACTTTCAGAGAGACTCCAACTATGTCTAGGACGTCCTGCTGAAGCGATCGTACTACCGTAAGTAGGAAAAGATACCAAAACCATCCTAGGAAGGATCATGGGAGCCAACCCTAATGAAATATGTCCTTGATATAGTGTTCAAAGAGATCAATCATGGTACATAAAATTATGTGTCATTTAAAGGGTCACATGCCTTGTCCCTTTACCCTGGGTAACTCCAATGTTCAGCTGCCTGTGTGAATATACATGTCATATCAATAGGAAATTACATGGCATGTTAAAAAACATATACGTGTTACCCTTTGATCTTGTGTCCTCTTATGCACCATTGCCCTATGTTAGTACATGACGTCGATCCCGTGTGATTCTTCCTGTGTATCTGTATAAGGGATAAACTGCGTAGCTGGCTCATTAAAGACGTGTAGTGGGATATATTCCATGTAGGAAAGCCATTTAATCCACCCCATGTTTGTGTATCTCAAAAATTCATGCCAAGTCTTGGGGGAGGGTCTACACTACATGTGAGGTGGATATCTCAGTTGTTGATTTCACTTAAAAATAAGTCCATTTTGAACAAAACAGAGGCACTTTGAGTGGTGTCGACCACACCGGGCCTCGGATTGAGTTGGGGTTGACTCATACACATCAAATTTGACCCATGGATCATTGTCCTTAAGTTTCAATAGAATCCAAATGCGTTTGGTCAGTTTCCCGTATGTCAGTTGTTGATTTCTCACTTAAAATTAAGTCCATTTTTAACAAAAACAGAGGCACTTTCAGTGTTGTCGGCCACACCGGGCCTCGGATTGAGGCGGGGTTGACTTGTACATGTCACATTTGACCCATGTATCGTTTTTATAAAGTTTCAACAGAATCCGAATGCGTTTGGTTGGTTTGTCGTATGTTAGTTGTTGATTTCACTTAAAATTAAGTCCATTTTTAACAAAAACAGAGGCACTTTGAGTGGTGTCGGCCACACCGGGCCTCGGATTGAGGCGGGGTTGACTCGTACACGTCACATTTGACTCATGGATCGTTTTCCTTAAGTTTCAATAGAAACCGAATGTGTTTGTTCGGTTTGGTGTATGTATGTAAAATATTGTCCATTTTAAACAAAATACATACACTTGGAGTATTACCGGCCACACCGCGTCTCGGATTGAAGCAGGGTTGACTCGTACACGTCACATATGACCCATGGATCATTGTACTAAAGTGTTAACACAATCCTAAGGCGTTTGGTCGGTTTCCCATATGTCAGTTGTTGATTTCACTTAAAAATAAATCCATTTTGAACAAAATAGAGGCACTTTGAGTGGTGTCAGCCACACCGGGCCTCGGATTGAGTCGGGGTTGACTCTTACACGTCAAATTTGACCCATGGATCATTGTCCTTAAGTTTCAACAGAATCCAAATGTGTTTGGTCGGTTTGCTGCATGTCAGTTGTTGATTTCACTTAAAAATAAGTCCATTTTGAACAAAAGAGAGGCACTGTGAGTGGTGTCGGCCACACCGGGCCTCGGATTGATGCGGTGTTGAATCGTACACGTCACACATGAGTCATTGATCATTGTGAAAATGTATCAACGCAATCAGAAGCCGTTAGATCGGTTTGGCATATGTACGTAAAATATTGTCCATTTTAAACTAAATACATACACTTGGAGTGATACCGGTCACACTGCGCCTCTTATTGAGGCGGGGTTGACTCTTACACGTCACATTTGACCCATGGATCGTTTTCCTTAAGTTTCAATAGAATCCCAATGCGTTTGGTCGGTTTTCCGTATGTCAGTTGTTGATTTCACTTAAAATTAAGTCCATTTTTAACAAAACAGTGACACTGTGAGTGGTGTCGGCCACACCGGGCCTCGGATTGATGCGGTGTTGAATCGTACATGTCACACATGAGTCATTGATCGTTTTGAAAAAGTATCAACGCAATCAGAAGCCGTTAGATCGGTTTGGCGTATGTACGTAAAATATTGTCCATTTTAAACTAAATACATACACTTGGAGTGATACCGGTCACACCGCGCCTCTGATTGAGGCAGGGTTGACTCGTACACATCACATTTGACCCATGGATCATTGTCCTTAAGTTTTAATAGAATCCCAATGCGTTTGGTCGGTTTTCCGTATGTCATTTGTTGATTTCACTTAAAATTAAGTCCATTTTTAACAAAACAGTGACACTATGAGTGGTGTCGGCCACACCGGGCCTCGGATTGATGTAGGGTTGACTGATACACATCACACATGAGTCATGGATCGTTGTGCAAAAGTATCAACACAATCATAATCTGTTAGATTGGTTTGGCGTATGTATGTAAAATATTGTCCATTTTAAACAAAATACATACACTTGGAGTGATACCGGTCACACCGCGTCTTGGATTGAGGCGGGGTTGAGTCGTACACGTCACATATAACCCATGAATCGTTTTCCTAAAGTGTCAACACAATCCGAAGGCATTTGGTCGGTTTCCCGTATGTCAGTTGTTGATTTCTCACTTAAAAATAAGTCCATTTTGAACAAAACAGAGACACTTGGAGTTGTGTCAGCCACAACAGGCCTCAGATTGAGGCGGGGTTGACTCGTACACGTCACATTTGAAGGTGAGTATGCATACACGATAGTTGACCTTCTTAGAGAAGAGTTTTTGGAAGAGTATAAAAGACATGAAGCAATGAAGATCATTAGAGTGTTGGAGCAAATGTGGTTGCTACAAACAATGTGGAAATCGTCTTGTGCAAAGCGACCTAAGTTACAACTTGCAGGTATTGTACTCTATTTTTTTCGGGAAGGTTTCAGTTTAAATGCATTTTGGAATGATCATTGCTAGCCATTGTCTTTTAGGTTTTTTTGACAGCTGAGGGGAAAGGGTGGGGTCTGCAGACATTGGAGGATATGTCGAAGGGTGATTTTGTGTGTGAATATGTTGGAGAAATGTTAACTCCCGCAGTTCTGAAAAGAGTTACTATTTAAAAGAAAGTCACAAGTTTAGATACATCTCAAGATGGTCAGTTTAAAGACATTTTGAGGGACACTACTAAATACATGCTCAGATATGCACACATTCCCCACTTTTAGATCGTTGTCTACTACAATGATCTTCCAAACAAGATATGCATTAGAATGCTCATGATACATAGAGAAATTAACTGGCCACCTTCGAGAATGATCTGAAGCACAAACCATGACATCATTATGTTTTTCCTTGAAAATTCTCTTGGCGAACTGTAATGGCAACTCACTCTTGTGATTTTGCGTCTCTACTTGTCTCTTCATGTGTGCAGCTACTGCCATTCCAGTTCGCCAAGATAATTTTCAAGGAAAAACATAATGCTGTCATTGTTTGGGCTTAAAATCATTCTCAAAGTTGGGCATTGAATTGCTCTATGTATCATGAGCGTTCTAATTCATATCTTGGTTGAAAGATCATTGTAGTAGACAACGATCTAAAAGTGGGGGATGTGTGCATATCTGAGCATGTCTTTAGTAGTGTCCCTCAAAATGTCTTTAAACTGACCATCTTGAGATGTATCTAAACTTGTGACTTTCTTTTAAATAGTGAATCTTTTCAGAACTGCGGGAGTTAACATTTCTCCAACATATTCACACACAAAATCACCCTTCGACATATCCTCCAATGTCTGCAGACCCCACCCTTTCCCCTCAGCTGTCAAAAAAACCTAAAAGACAATGGCTAGAAATGATCATTCCAAAATACATTTAAACTGAAACCTTCCATAAAAAAATAGAGTACAATAACTGCAAGTTGTAACTTAGGTCGCTTTGCACAAGCCAATTTCCACATTGTTTGTAGCAACCACATTTGCTCCAACACTCTAATGATCTTCATTGCTTCATGTCTTTTATACTCTTCCAGAAACTCTTCTCTAAGAAGGTCAACTATCGTGTATGCATACTCACCTTCAAATGTGACGTGTACGAGTCAACCCCGCCTCAATCTGAGGCCTGTTGTGGCTGACACAACTCCAAGTGCCTCTGTTTTGTTCAAAATGGACTTATTTTTAAGTGAGAAATCAACAACTGACATACGGGAAACCGACCAAACGCCTTCGGATTGTGTTGACACTTTAGGACAACGATTCATGGGTTATATGTGACGTGTACGACTCAACCCCGCCTCAATCCAAGACGCGATGTGACTGCACCACTCCAAGTGCCTCTGTTTTGTTCAAAATGGACTTATTTTTAAGTGAGAAATCAACAACTGACATACGGGAAACCGACCAAACGCCTTCGGATTGTGTTGAAATTTTAGGACAACGATTCATGGGTCATATGTGATGTGTACGAGTCAACCCCGCCTCAATCTGAGACGCGGTGTGACCGGTATCACTCCAAGTGTATGTAATTTGTTTAAAAGGGACAATATTTTACGTACACATGCCAAACCGATCTAACGGCTTCTGATTGTGTTGATACTTTTGCACAACGATCCATGACTCATGTGTGACGTGTAAGAGTCAACACCACATCAATCTGAGGACCGATGTGGCCGACACCACTCACAGTGTCTATGTTTTGTTAAAAATGGACTTAATTTTAAGTGAAATCAAGAAGTGACATACGGCAAACCGACCAAACGCATTCGGATTCTGCTGAAACTTAAGGACAACCAAGATATGCATTAGAACGCTCATGATACATAGAGTAATTCACTGCCCACCTTCGATAATGATCTGAATCCCAAACCATGACAGCATTATGTTTTTCCTTGAAAATTCTCTTAGCGAAGTGGAATGGCAATAGCTGCACACATGAAGAGACAAGTAGAGACGCAAAATCACAAGAGTGAGTTTCCATTCCAGTTCGCCAAGAGAATTTTCAAGGAAAAACATAATACTGTCATGGTTTGTGCTTCAGATCATTCTCGAAGGTGGCCAGTGAATTGCTCTATGTATCATGAGCGTTCTAATGCATATCTTGTTTGGAAGATCATTGTAGTAGACAACGATCTAAAAGTGGGGAATGTGTGCATATATGAGAATGTCTTTAGTAGTGTCCCTCAAAATGTCTTTAAACTGACCATCTCAAGATGTATCTAAACTTGTGACTTTCTTTTAAATAGTGACTCTTTTTCAGAACTGCGTGATATGAAGGTATTTTGGAGATTTTACTGGTTCATGCATGATATGAAGGTATTTTGGAGATTTTACTGGTTTTTTTGTCCAAAGGCCAAAGAAATGTGGTCCATCATTCTTGCATGTTACTGGTGCATTTCATCTGTTAAAATGGACAAATGACCCATTGGAGAAAGAATGTTTTATTTAATAATAATTACAATTTTTCTACAAACATTTACATACAAGAATGTTTCATCTTTTTATCCCCATGAACCCCTCTCAAAAATTTCCGCCAATTATACGCGTCTGCAACTCTTGCAATAAAAGTCAGATCTTCATGCTATATCTGGACAATCTTGCATCAGGTATGCGGCCCACTCATTTCTGAACATATCTACATCGTCTTGTGAATATGACGCTTTTCAGCATTCATAATAGTACTGAAAAATATATAAATAAAGAATTAATAAATAATTTAAATAAAATAGTACTTGTTTTCGAAAATACCTCTTTAGGGATGCTAATTTGTCCATTGAAAACGATCTCTTTCATGAATCTACAAACATAATAACCGCAATCTTTGTCATTTGTTTGTTTTGGACACTGCAGAAACATTGATCATGAGGTGAGTAAGTAACTTGTGTTTCATATATGCTTGGATAGTGCAATTTTATTATATATACCCTGATATTTGTCCAGACATAGTACTTTCTCGGCTCCTTATGCTTAGCCCCTATCCTCATACCATGATTTAGACGATATTGTTACACCGCCCTATCATAACAGAATCCTCAGTAAAAGATAATATATATTATATAAATTGATGTTTAGACCTAAAACGTAGGATGTAGTGTCTTACAGATTGACAAACTGCATCACATGCGGTCGGTTTGTTGGATATCCGTGTTTTAAGTCCAGAAAATAAATCTTGGGAGTATCCAAATGCACCGCAATTAGCAGCCAATGTTGCCTAAATACACAAAAAGGAATAAGTAATGAAAGAAATGAAAATATAATTGATATGCTTTAATCGTAGAGTTTTACCCCTGCATGGTTGGTATGAGGAAGAGTCGGTCATCCGTTATCTTGCTGTCAAATGCTTTTAGCAAAGTAGTCGCTCTTTCCTTAATTTTTGATTCTGATAATTCTATTTCTTGTGTTGATGTGATATGAGGACTGACGAGTCTGAACTTTGGCTCATGAGGAAAACCCTTCAACTGCTTTTCATATATACGTCTGCCAATAATATAAAATGTATTTAATCATAATTAGCACAATATATCATCTTTTAGAAAAGCGACGGGGTTGAAAACATACCTCATATACACATTTACACTTGTGACACTGAGCCACTGATACTCAAGGATCTCATTTACATTTTCAGCAGCAAAAAAATCTTGTATTTCCTCTCCATACATATTCTCTTCAAAAAAAACTACATGTCTACTACCATTTGTCAACTTCGTATCCACATGAGTCTTCAATTCAATTAAATGTGGATAGAGAATAGGCGGTGTAATTCCACTTTCAGTAGATCTTTTGGATTGGTTGGTCGATCCTTTCGATGCTCCTTTCACTGCATCCCCTTTCTTCGTCTACAATAAAATTCATTGGTTCATACCTTTTTTTTATAAAGGTTTGGCTTAAAAAAACTATAAATAAATACCTATTTTTCGACATGTAGTCTCACAAGTTGTGATGGCCATGCAATGAATGTCCCAATAGCCTGTTCGACTGTACAAATATCATCATCATCAAGTGGAACAGGTAGTTGTGCTGTTGGCTCATGAGCTACCGTAATTGTCACTTTCAGATGATCTTTTGGAAGTGCTCTATTGTGCAGCGTGTCCTCTGAGATGTTGAATACTATAGCCCTCGCTACAAGGAGATAGGTGGGTGTTGAAATATATAAATCACAATCATTATCACCCTACAGAAGATCAGTATAGGAAGAAATCAGTGTTTGTCCGATTCACATTTTATCAGAACAATTAATAGAATATTGATTACCACAGCTAACACAACTCTTTCAGGGGAATGGCTTGCCTCAAAGCTGGTGGGGTGTGGGGCAGGATCTTCAGGCGCTGGTTTTTCCTGAGTTGTCTCTTCTCTTGGCTTCTGACCCATTAAAGTTGCTAGCAACTCTCCCTTCCATTGAAACTGTTCTTCAAGAGTTTCTAGTCTATTTTTCATTGCTGTCATTTCTTCATTTTTTTGATCCTCTTGTTTTTTTTCTCATAATATACTTGGGGTGTCACCCCAAACCCCCCAGCTCTGACGCGACTGTATTGTTCTGGTCGCTTCAAAGCTATCGCTAATATATCTGCACCAGCTGCAAGAGTACCTGACTCCTGTGACTATCGGATATAAGAAAATAAGTAATTATTATTATGTAATAGCAATTTAAAAACAAAACATTTTATCGTGTCATACTTACACATATTTCCCACACTTTTTGTGTGTTTTCATCAACCAAATTCCCTTACTTATCCACACGTGCCTCCTTCCATAGCACATGACGAGGGATGGATGTGTGTTTGGTTTCAGAGGCATCAATCTACATATAAATAAAGAAAGATTTTTATAAAGTTATTTCTTGACACATAACAATATCACTGTAAATTTAAAATACGCACCATTTTCTTTTCTAGTGAGGCGTACCCCATCCTTGCTTTAAGATAGGGGTACGTCAGTTTTGATGCACGTTCCTTGTTTTCAGTACTGAGTTGCTGTTTCATAAATGAAATATTGACAATCAAAGTGATGAATACATGTATATCCTCAAACAACATATTATCAGTCACAATGTACCTGAAACTTTTGATCCCCACGATGACCAACAAATGAATCCCATGATTCTTGGGATATCAAGTGATTGTAGACAATGGGTGGTTGCGGGTTTATTTTACCCTTGGAATCTTTCAGATGATATTTTGTAAGAAGAGTGCGAAAACCTCAATGACACCTTCCCGCAAGCCTTAGTACATAAGTCTTGTGTGAATCATCTACTATAAATGCACTCTACAATGGATTGTGAAGAATAAGACATTGTTTCATTATTTTATTTGCTAGTAAATTAAAGAAATGAAATCAAAATGTTACCGTAATTTCTTCCCACATCACAGCCTTCAGGCCGGACGAAACATGGTGCCATGAAGCTATGTCAATCGGCACGCGTTGCCGAGTGACAATTCCAACGTAACTGCTAAACATTGCCTTGTTGGGGTTAACGTGTTGGCCTCGTGCATTCCACCCAACATCGAATCTGATTCCTTTTCTCTTTCCCTTCAAAACATTAGCCAACACTGTTAAACTACAACGCACCTGTTTTTTCTGTGATGTCGCTCCTTTATCCCCAACCATTTCGTCTATATCAGCATCATCAATGTTTTCATCTAAAATCCTAGCATCAGCATGTTCAGATGGTTGTTGGACCTCAATAATAGGAGCACCAATAGCAGCAGCAGTACCAACAACAATATGTTGAGATTGAGAGGCTTGAGAGGCTTGAGAGGCTTGTTCAGCAGTAGCAGCAGCAGAAGCAGCAGCAGCAGAAGCAGAAGCAGCAGCAGCAGCAGCTTGAGAGGCTTGTTCAGCCTCGAGGTTAGGAGCACCAGAACGTGCAGAAGTCATTATCTGCAAAAAAAGGTTTAACACTTAAGTTGGATTACATAAATTCAATAATGATAAGATAATAACATGAGATAACAATATTTATATTACAAACAAAATATAACCTGTTTATTGAACTCTTTTTTTTTCAAAGGATGAATGGATTTGACACCTCTATCGATAATCCAAATCCCTTCATTATGGTCTCCTCTAACATACAAAACGTCGTCTTCATTGGGACTGCTGCAAAATGATTGCGACGTCCCACTGAAAGGATCATCCTCAATTGAATTTTCATTGAACCCTTCAGTAATTTTGGACGATAACAGAACAGTCGACCACTTTCGGTTTGCGGGGTCTGGAACATAAAATACTTATACCGCTTGTGATGCCATTATAAATTGTTCGTCTTTGTACCCTTCTTTACTGAAATCAACTTTCACAAATCCCAATTCATCTATTTTAACACCACTGTTGTTATCAACCCAGTTGCATTGAAAAATCGGCAATTGGAATGTCGTATAATCCAACTCCCATATTCTTTTGATAATGCCAAAGTATGACATATTCGCGAAAATTGGATTTCTATCCTTACTACCAGAAACATGCATCGCTTCAGCCACAAGTGTTACTCCACTATTTTGCATGGTACTATCTTCATCATGTTTATCTGTATAGAATTTATAACCATTAATTACGTAACCATTGTAAGATAATACATACACGCTTGGTCCGGCAGCTAGCCATCGAAGTCGTTCTGAAATTGAATTCAGATTTTCATCTAACTCCTTAAAAATATGGTCTCGAAACCATCCTATAAACTGGTGATTATGTGTATTTGCTATCCATTTTTCAGCCCTTGATGGATTCAACTACCTCAAAATTTCTTTGTGGGTTTCAATATATGGAGCAACCTCCCAACTGTTATGCAAAACATAAAGGTGGGCCTGCTCCCGATCAGTAATATTGATTGTCACAACATCTCTTCCAGAAATTCCCTCACCCTCAATGCGTCCAGTGTGACGAGATTTCGGCAAACCAATGCTTTCCACATCAGATAGGTATTCGGTACAGAATTCAATGGCTTCCTCAACAATATATCGCTCCACAATACAACCCTCTGGCCGACTTCGATTTTTGACATACCCTTTCAAAATCTTCATATACCGTTCAACGGGGTACATCCATCTATAGTGCACAGGACCACAAAGTCGAACCTCTCTCACCAAATGAACCATCAAATGAACCATCATATCAAAGAATGTTGGCGGGAAGAACATTTCTAATTCACATAATATGATGACAATTTCTTTTTCCATAGCTGGCAATTTCGCCGGGTCTAAAACTTTGCTGCATATAGATTTGAAGAAGAAACAAAGTTTTCTTAACGTATGACGAACATTCTTGGGCAAAATTCAACGTAAAGCTATAGGAATTAAATCTTGCATCAAAACACGGCAGTCATGTGATTTCAAACCTTTTAACTTCAAATCATTCATTGACACAATGTTTTTGATATTTGATGAATATCCCTCTGGAACCTTTACATCATTGAAGAAGTTGCAAAACTGATATCTCTCATCCCTAGAAAGAGTGTATGCAGCTGGAGGAAGAAATGTTCGATTTTCACCCTTCACGGGAGCCAACTCTTCTCTTATTCCCATGTCAACCACGTCCAACCTTGCCTTAATTCCATACTTTGTTTTTCCAGGAGCATTTAGCAACGTTCCTATAACACTGTCACATACATTTTTTTCCACATGAATCACATCAAGAAAATGTCTGACGTACAGACATTTCCAGTATGGTAATTCAAAAAAAATTGATCTCTTTTTCCAACCGATTTTCGTAAGGTTTTTCGAAAATGGTTTACCAAAAATAGTGTTCACGTCTTTTACTTTCTCAAACAGCTGATCACCTGTTAGTGGAGACGGTGTTTTGCGTTGTTCTGAACTTCCATTGAATGATGTCGTCCAAGATCGGTACTTATGTCGATGGGGTAGAAATCTACGATGTCCTAGAAACACAAATTTGGATTAATGTTTCAACCTAATTGATTCTGTTTCTTCTTCGCACACAGGACACCCTTGACTTCCTTTAATGCTATAGCCTGAAAAATTTCCATAAGCAGGGAAATCATTTATCGTCCCATACAACAACGCTCTCAACGTGAAGTATTCTTTTTCATAAGCATCATACAACATAACACCTGAATCCAACAGTAACTTCAAATCATCGATCAAGGGAGCCAAATATACATCAATATCGTTACCTGGTTGTTTTGGTCCTGATATAAGCAAAGATAACATAATGAATTTCCGTTTCATGCATAACCAGGGTGGCAAGTTATAATTTACCAACATAACAGGCCAAGTACTATGAGTGCTGGTTTGAAAACCAAAAGGATTCACTCCATCGGTAGATAACGCAAGACGCAGGTTTCTCGACTCATTTCCAAATTCAGGATACTCATGATCAATTCTCTTCCATTGAGGAGAGTCGGTCGGGTGACGTAATTTTCCATCTTTATTTCTTTTATTTGCATGCCACGACAATTGTCTTGCAGTTTCTTCACTTCCATATAGACGCCTAAACCTTGGAATGATTGGAAAGTACCATACAAATTTCGTAGGACTGTGTTCATCTTTCTTGTATCGAGAAGCACCACACTTTGGGCATTCTGTAAGTGATTTGTTCTCCTTGAGAAACAATATACAGTCTTTTGGGCAGGCATTTATTCTTTCATAAATCATACCCATCGAGTGTAGCATTTTTTTAGCTTCATATGTCCGTCTTGGGAGCTCATTATCTTTTGGAAGCATGTCATTCAAAAGAGCAAGTAGTTCCGTGAAACTGACATCACTCCATCCGTTGCCTGCTTTCAATTTATACAACTTCAGTACAGCTGAAAATGCAGTATATTTAGTGCAACCAGCATACAATGGCGTCTTTGCACAACTCTTTAACTTCTCAAACAATTTTGGGCAATCACGGAGTTCATGTTCAACTGTCCTTGTCATTTCCTCAATACGATCTTCATCATCATTGATATCTGTAATCACATCCTCTATACGGTCTTCTTCATTATCCATATTTGTAATCATATCTGATGATCCATAAAATGTAGTTTTATTCCATCCAATAGCTACATTCTCTTTTTCCACGTGTTTATTCCAACATTTATAACTCCTATCTATTCCGTGACATATCAAATGTTCTTCCAACTCCTCTGGAGTAATTAGTCTAGAATAACAACAACGTAAACACGGAAAAAGGAGTTGAGAAGGATCCTTTGCATGATACTGTGCAAACTTGATGAACTATTTCACTCTGTTCTCATACTCTATTGTCAAACGATTATCATCCATCCAATCTTTATTCATCGCCATTAATTCTGAATAAACAACATGGAACATCATGTCCATTAATTAAAAATGAACAATAACGAATGTCGTGTCCATTAATTCCATGTAAACCATAAGGATCATATTTTTCATTAATTTTGAATAAGAAACATGGAACGTCATGTCCATTAATTCCAAATAAATAATAAGGAATTTCATGTCCATTAATTCTTAATAAGCAATACAGAACGCCATGTCCATTAATTCCAAACAAACAATATAGAATGTTAATTCCATTAATTTCGAATAAGCAATATGGAAGTTCATGTCTATTAATTCCAAATAATCAATATGAAACATCATATTCATTAAAGAAGGTAATAATGATGTAATCACATCCATATCATATTATGATCAAGTCTAAGGAATATCACCCTTGCATTTTATCAATTAATTTGATAAATTTAAGTCTTATAACTGATAATTAGTAAGATGGGGTCCAAGGTATATAATCAATAGCACTACATTGTTTAAAAATGGTTAAGGAACATGGCCTTACCATTCAACTTTTATTTAATTCATTTATAAGTGATCAAGTAGTCCATGGGTATGTCTATTACACATAAATATCATTAATTCCCTTTAATAAACCCATGGGCATGGGATATATCAACACATGTCAAAGGTGGTTCAATTTCAAGCCAAAGATCAATAGGGGTCATGGGCCTATAAGAAACACACCCTAAGGGGGTGATTCGAGTAAGGTATACAACCTCCAAAGAATAAGTTTGGTGCACAATGACTAACCAATTTAAGACATGATAATCTACTAAATTAATTTTACATTTTATAGTCAACATGCAGAAGGTTCACCACACGGCACAATAGCGCATCATATAAACTAGGGGTGTCCATGGGTCGGGTCGGGTCGGGTTGGAGGTGTTTCAAGGCCCGACCCGAACAAAAAAGTTCGGGTTGGGTCGGGTCGGGTCACAAGCTTCCGGAGCAACCAACCTGACCCAACCCGACCCAGTGGGGTCGGGTTACCCATCGCATGCCCGAAGGAACCAACCCAACCCAACCCATCGAGGGTCGGGTCAATTTGGGTTGGGTTATATGTGTAAACCCGACCCAACCCGACCCAAACCAATCCAACCCATCCCAACCCAACGGACCCGAACCATCCACTCAAACCCAACCCCCCTAGACCCAACCTGATGGACCCCCTGCACTGCACCAGCCTGCTGCACAAAAAAACCAGCCCCCCTGCACAAAAATTTCAGCCCCCTCCCCCTGCACCCTCTGCCCCCTCCCCCAGGCACACCAGCCCCCCCCCCTCCTGTACCCTGTACAACACAACACCCCTCTCCCCCTGCCCCCTCCCCCCTGCACAGTCTCCCCCCTCCTACACCCCTGCACAAAAAACCCAGACCCCCCCCCCCCCCCCCCGCACAAAAATTTCAACCCCCCTGCACAAAAATTTCAGCCCCCTGCACCCTCTGTCCCCCTCCCCCAGGCACACCAGCCTCCCCCCTCCTGTACCCCGTACAACAAAACAACCCTCTCCCCCTGCACTCCCTGCCCCCCTCCCCCTGCACTCCCTGCCCCCTCCCCTCCCCCTCCTGCACCCCCACACAACACCCCTCCACCCCTGTATGGCACCCTTGCACCCCTACACCAGCCTGCAGCAGCCTTTCACCCCCACACCCTCCCCCCTGCACACACACACCAGCCTCCCCCTCCCCCTGCAAACCAACCAGCCTGCCCCCCTCTCCCCCGTGCCTGCACACCAGACCCCCCCCCTGCACCCCTGCACCACCAGCCTCTTTGCACCCCTGCGCCTGCCAGCCAACCTCCCCCTACACACACACTCCCCCCTGCAAACCAGCCTGCCCCCTACAAACCAGCCAGCCCCCCCCCCCCCACCGGCACGCCAGACCCATCCCCCTCCAGCAGCACCACCAACCGACCTCCCTCCCCCCTAATGCCCCCTACCCACTCCCTCTTGCAAACCATCTTGTCCCCTCTCCCCCTGCCTGCACACACTAAACCAACCCAGCCTATCTATCCCCCCTGCCTGCACACACCAAACCCAGCCTCCCCCCTACACACACCAACCCCCTCTCCCCCCTGCCTGCACACACCAAACCTACCCATCTTGTACCCCTGCACACACCAGCCCCCCCTCACACCCCCTGCAAACCAGCCCCCCTAATGTGACTCACTATCAACACCAGTAACAGAACCAATTGAAGTTAAAGTGGAGTAAATTCATGATGCAGTAGAAATAAACATTACTAACATAAGGAAAATCAAATCAAAAAAACACACAGCAGTAGCAGATTTGAAGAACGAATAAGCGAAAACATATGCAAAAAAAAATCATCACCAGGAGTACAGTGAATAACATTGATTCACTCTGAAAAGATGGAGGAGGGGAAGCAGAGGCGACAAATAAATGACAACCACATAAAAACCTACACTGAAAAACAATATTTAGGGCATCCACATACCTTGGGTGAAGAAATCGGAAGTCCAAAGAGGTGAGGGAGCCTTCTGCGCTGCCTGGAAGACGCGACCGCCGGAGTATGGGTGCACGGGAGGAGCCGCCAACCGTTGAAGAGGAGGAGTAGGGTTCGGAAGGGAGGAAGATCCGCGGAAGAGGGTCGAGAAGAAGGAGAAGGAGTACGGTGGAGGTCCGGCAAAGGGAAGATCGGGGGGAGGAAGCAGTCGCAAGGGTACAGTCCCGCGAGAGCTTAGGGCACGATAAAAAAGAGGAGACTGTCGGCCTCCTTTTAATAAAATCGGAGACAGGTTTTAACAGCGCTAGAAAAGCGCTGATAAAGCCCCCCTTTATCAGCGTTGTTAAAACCTTTCCTTTATCAGCACTAGAAAATCACTGATAAATCATCCCTTTATCAGCGCTTTTAAATAGCACTTATAAAGATTATCCTTTATCAGCACTTTTTGATTAGCGCTGATAAATGTAGCGCTTTGCTTGCCCGTTTTTGTAGTAGTGATGGGTGAGTACAATAATACTCAGTAAGAAACCCCTAAAACACTAATCACAATGAAAAAGTATAGTCTCATCAATACAAGATTTAACAATAAATGCAGAACAGGAAAAAAACCTAGATATACTCAGGAGAGACACCAAACCATCAGGTGGTCATAACCAACTGTCAGCCACCAAATTCTGCTCAAAGAAACTGTCGTTCTGGGAGAACATTCTCCACGATCCATGATATCCTCTAAGACACTCAAAAAAGAGGTCAAGCTCATTGGGACCCGCCCAAAGAGAACATACTAGTCTAACAAGACTTTGATACATAGATAGGGTGTCTCGCCTAAAACCGTTGGGGGACACCACAAGCCCAATTTGGATCGACCCGCTGCGTAGGGGGTCATATGCCAATGATTCCACAAACCTTACTGATACAACATGCTAGATGGAGGATTGATGCCCTGGTTAGGGAAGTTATGCTGATTACACAAACTCCAACTAGGGGTGATAGAGGATCACACTCAAGTCTCACAGAGGGACAACACAACTCTATCTGAGAATTGACCTCTAGAGGGTATCAAAATCTAGTGATTTGGATATAATGTTACATTATACCCTTAAGAAAAGGACCAAGGGGATGCACTCAACCTCTAATGGTACAAACTAAGAAAAAAGAGAGCCTCGGTCACTCCTGAAGGGAGTACATGACATGTACTAGGGGATACATGGTGTGTCAAGCTATCCTAAGTCCTACCCAAGTGGAAGGGCCTCACACAACATTTGGTCTCCAAATACATGGTGGGTAGAAGAGGATACACCGCGTATAGAGACACACGATACCTTTTCCATGTAGCCTGACCATGTCTGTGTCAGAGTACACAATGTGTCTATTCCCTTGTACTCGAACTTGTATCCATGTACTTCTGAAGTACATACCGAGTCAACTGGGGAGGGTCACACCTCGAGTGATAGGGGAAACACAATATGCGATCCTTAACTTTGGTCTAAACCCTATCGCTGAAGCCAGGGGGTCCCACATGGCATGTAATCTCAAAATATATGTTGTGTTGCTCAGGATTTTCCAAATCCTTTGGGGATCTCTTCCACATCGATCTATGAACCCCCAGAACCTATGATCTGTCCGGAACCTGCAAATAGGGGTTCATCCAAGCCTCTAGTTGCTAGATTTATAGACTATGGGTTTAAATATTCTTAGAAATCTCCACCATCGATCCATACGTTGTCATGCATCAAAACTAGGTCAAATGAGTACCATAAATCTATTCAGATGTCATCATCACACCGTGATCACATCACTGATCATGAACCGCACATGTGGTATCGATCCGTTGTGCCGAAGAATGGTCACATAATGATCTAATACCGAGTATTCATTAAACCGTGGTCTAAAAGGAAGTGCCCATGATAAACGTCTAAAGAATAGTGGGATAAATCCACAAAACATAAAACTGAATAATGAACCTCGACCATTGTTTATTTGGCCTCAATTTGTTAATACAAAAAGGATGAACGAAGCAGGGTAAATCAACAAACCAAAAACAATTCCATCAATTTGGAATCTACCGACAATGCACGTGTCAATTCGTGTTTGTTGAATTGATCCACATTCATTTGGGATTAAGAACAAGATGAAAATGACATGAAAAAACATCCTACCTAGATTTTGGGTTAATTGCTGATGAGGAACAGATATGTTTTCGTCATTGATGAGATCCTCTAACTCCACTGGTGTGACGATCCATGATCTGTTCTTGATCCATTTTCGTCCGACAAGAATGCTCTCCTCCAACGGCGTCTAGGTCTCTAGGGTTTAGCATCCAAACCTGAGATTATTTCCATAGCTGTATATTTAAAACGAATCATTTCACCATGCTGAAAAATATAAAATAAATTCTTAAGTTAATTTATTTTATTAATTTCACGCCCATGACAACTTTTTCACAAACAAACCACCCTAACCAAGGTTAAGTTTTTTCTAGGGTAAAATCGCCACTCTGAACTCAATGGTGCCCTCTGATTTCCAATATAGTCACCCGTCTAGGAGTTATTCCACATTTTCTGGAAAATTTCATGCTCGTTCTATTTAATATATTTCAAAACATTTATTCCGGACACACTGGGCCTTAGAATCACATGCCCTCTCAGTGCCTGGTGTCAAAAATAATCCATATAATATCTAAAAATAATACACGAAAAATATGAGATGTTAGAAAAATTATTGTATCATGTATTATGGTTAAAAAGGAGTTGTTATTTATTTGTCCAATGTGTGGTCAATTGAGGTAAAAAGAGTGTAACAACCTGAACTTTTGAATAATATTTTGTTTCCTAAAAACATATGTTTTACTGTGTCACAATCATTAACACCATATAAGAATAAATTGAAATGTAACTATAGATTTTAGACCATTATGTTACAATTGGACCATTGATCAATATGACCATTGGAAACAATAATAAATTTAACATTATAATTATTATTTATAAATAGAAATGATAATGGAAAATTAATTCAGAAAGAAGAGTCGATGGCCTCTATGAGTAGATTTTTTCTACATGAAGCCCATTTATCAGAGCTTCTGAGGGAGATAGATTTTTTAGGATTTCCCTAGACCAATACCAAGCCTAGATCCAACAACTTAAGCATGAGAAAAACCATTTATGGGAGAATTTCAAGTTCATCGAGATCACGACCCAAACCATGTTCACCGAACGACCCCATGAAAGCCCCAACATCACACACCTTACTCTTAGGGCATATGATGGTGTAATAAAGGGATATGTAACAAGACCCTAGTTTTATGATTATGTACATTAATTTTCTATATAATAATGAATATATATTCATCTTGTTATTGTTACTTTATAAATTATTCTTAACGCACAAATAGTATTTTTGGTTAATTTTCAAATTCCATTAAGAAGTCTATTTTGGTGAATTAATGGATTTTTCAAAAAAATAATATTTTAATAAAATATTATCATTAAATTAATTTTATTAAATATAAATGATCATATAATTTTTATGAAGTCAAATTTAATTTTTATTAATTTTTAAAAACTATATTTGTCAAAACCTGTCAATTTTCAATAAATGTCAGTTTTTATTTTAAAAGTGAAAATTCACATATTTAGAAAATTATTTAGATAAAATTTATATTATTTTTGGAATCAGGATGTCGAAATTATCCAATGATAAAATTTTCACAATTTTCTAAGACAGTTGAATTTTTGGGTAAAAAATAAATATCGTATAAGTATATAATGTGTTTTATGAAATCATAATAAATCAATAGTGATGTAATAAAATACTATAAAAGGGATATTCAGACAAATATATGTTTTAAGTTTAAAATAATTTTGTTTTATATTTGTTTGTTTTATTTTGTAAGGCTTTAGTGAATCCTCCAAGACTTATTAAATATTTTAGGATTTTAAAATAATTCCCTTGAAAGTATGACTCACCTCCACATAATCAAGGGAAATATTTTAATATATTTGGCCCTGTTACTTATAAAATAATTTATACCACTCCCCTTTTTCATAAACCATGGGCAAAAACCATGCGATGATTTGTGGTTTAGAATATTTTAGTGTTTAGTGTCCAAAACCAAAATAATAAAGAATTTCCACACCTTTCCTATATAAACCCACCCAAGATCCCATTTATATTCACTCAAGCTCTTTGAATCTCGACCAAACTATTCCTATTACTCCCTATATTCTTCTAAATGTGACCCTAAGATCCCAATAAGCCTCTCCCAAGCCATTGTGATCACACATCCAAGTAAGAGATCTTCCACTCTCCTCTTTTATCAAGCACTTATTTTATGATATATCTTTTAATTTAAATTTACATATGTTGGGATATGTTCATACAAACTCACCTTACTATCCATTTTAATTATAAATAATTAGAGCTTCATTTTCACTCTCATTAATCCATCCTTGGTCCTTTATATAAACCTGTTACCATGCTGAAATTTCTTAAGGGATTCTCACCTTCCTCTCCTCCTTTCAATTCAAAAACCATGTTTGAAATTTTTATTTTTAATTTAAATTGGTTATAATTTAATAATTTTATAATAAATTACCTACTGTACATTTTATGTTATTTTAATGAGGTATCATTTATCCTCCCCCATTTGGACCCTTGCCTAAGCTGTTATTATGCTGAAATTTCGTAAGGGTTCCTTCCTTTATTAATTTTTGTCCATGTTTACTTATATTGTTACAACCTTTTATTTTCAATTAAAAATTATGCGGTATGTTTTCTCACCTCCCCAATACTACCATTATTATTTTTTAATTATTAGATACCCCTTTCTATCTCATTAATCCCTCCTGTGTACACCTGTTACCATGCCGAAATTCTATAAGGGATTTCTCTCTTTTCATTTCCATTCAATAATTTATTTTATATCATGAATCTTAAATTCCATTTAATATGTTGATACATTATGTTCCATTATCCCCTTACTATCAATTTCATGTATAAATTATGAGAGACCCCTTTCGCTCTCATCAACCCATCTTACGAATTTCTATTTGACACAGTTATGCTGCCGAAATTGCCCCACGATTTTCTATGCCAAAATAATCATGTAGTGAATACCATACCCATTTCTCTATCAATGGTTTTCACCTTTATGCTCATGTACTTATTGATTGGTGACTTACATGTATGTATTTCACATTCCTTATTTGTGTAATAAATTATGATGTTTAATGAATCCATGTTGTATGATCTATATGACACACTTATACATGAAAATGAAATGATTATGAAGGGTGCACCCTGATGGTGCTCCAATGCATTGGGTAATGTTTAGTATCATGATACATCATGCACAATGAGGGTTTACTCATGATAATTCATGTTCAATGAGGGTTTAATCATGCTAATTAATGTGCAATGAGGGTTTACTCATGCTAATCCATGTGCAATTATCCATGGATCATGATAATATCATGTTGTATGTTGTTGCCACATTTCCATGTTTTGAATATCATGCTTTCATGTTCATGTTTATTTTATGATCTATTGATATTCCTATTGAATAAAATGTATTTTCTTCCTCATGTTATGTAATTTTTGTTCCCTTACTAGGCTTTATAGCTCACCCTTTTCTTATGTATGTCCTCAGGTTATCCTATGCAATGCTAAGTACAAAGGAATATTGTGGTCATGTAAAATAAGTTTTCAATAAAGATGTATATTTCATGTTTTAAGTTTCCATGTAATGTTCCTAATACCCAAAGAAAATAGACCTCTAGATATTCTAAGTTTCATTAAGTTCAAGTTTATATAATAAATTGTGTTTAAATATGAAATAAAGAGTAGGGTAGTTATAGTTGGTATTAGAGGATAGGTTTAGTTATTTTTGGGATTAGGATTAGAAAACTCTAGTGAAAGACTTAAAAATAAGACTAAGTATAAGATTATAATCTATAAATTTTTGTGGGTATAGAGTAAGTGGTTTATCAAGAAAATATATCCCTATCTAAATACAAACAAGTAGAGGTGGATCTGGCACAAATGTATCTTGGGGTAAAAACCGAAAACACCACTCTGAGAGCTAGACTCGAACGGGAACTAGTGCACCACAACGATCCTTGCTGCACTCTTGGTTCAACACTCTCAGGGGATATGATTTGGTAAATTCATAATTGAACAGGCCAGAGGTCGTCACAGCCCTCAAAATTACATTTATTAACCTACACTAGCACAGTGGTGCAGGGTCGATCCACAGAGAAGGCAGATGAGAGTTTTAGGTTTTATTCAAAAGTAACTCCACTGTTGTTAGCAGTGAAGTGAGTACACATTTTTTTTAGTTTTTTTTTACTTTATAATTTTTTTTTACTTTTATTTAAGCAAGAAGTAAGATAAAAGATGATGAGAAGAGACTAAATCACTTACTAGTATACTAATAAACTAAGATCTACAGTAAAACTAACATAAGAGAACAAAATACTAAAATAAAGAAGCAGGGTCGAAGGAGCAGATCAAAAGTAATACTCAAGAATTTCCACCTACTGGTTAATGGATATCTTCTCCACTACACTTTATTGAGTCACATCTCAAGAAAAAAAAGTGAAAAGTCTCCCTCGCTAGGAAACTCAACACACAGAAGACTGACTTTAGGAGTTCGCCACTCCAAAATTAGTCAAACTGCTTGACTATTATAAAATGATAACATTTGGAAATAAACTCGCCGTAAATTTCCAGATGTAAAGACATTAATGAATTGAAAAAGTATTCAAGAACTACCTCGCCAGTTGATCTTGAATTAATGAATTAAGAAAACAATTGAGGTGTGAAGCAACTAAAAAGAGATTCATTAATCAATCTCGCCAATTTATTACGATTCTAAAAAAATGTAGAGTGAATGAAGAAGACTAAAAGATTAACTAATAGAATTGAATTCTCGAGCTAGACAGTTCATTCTTTGATCATCTTGATTAAAGAAATGAAAAACATCCAAGAACAGAGTACAAAATTTAAGGACGAAGGGAAGAATTACTCCCCAAATAATGCTCTGCTCTCGGGATCCTCAGTCCCTTTCTCATCTCCAGTGTTGCTCCCGGGAGTCTTCGCTCTCGTCTGATGTGTCGTGGAATGAGAATGAGAGTCCCCCTCCCTAAAATCTACTGCTGCTCTGCTTTATATATCAACAGTCAACTGTTGCATGTCACTGCTCGATTTCCACCAACTTGGAATGTCCTTCATGAGTGCACCGCACACGTGTTTTTGTTTTGTGACAGGCACGTCGCGCGAGTTTTTCTCACATAAATAACTTTCACTGAGTTAGTTAAGTGAATATGGACATGTTTTAGACCCTTGAATGAACCTGCACATGATATAAACAGGATAAAGTAGTTAAAACTCAAATACAAAAGTTAAATAAAGTTAATTAATAAATATTTAAGTTGAAAATCATTATAAAATTATTCACATAATATTACTATGGTAAAACATAATTTAATTAAAAAGTTATTACTTAAATTAAGTTATTAGTTATAGTTACTAAGTTATTAATTTTATCATTTTTAACTAAGTTTTTAAAGTTTAACATCATAAGAAAATAAGTAATAACAATTAATATAGAATTAATATATAATTATTATTATCATTATTATTATCACTTTTAAAGAGATTAAATTGTTCGATTAATTTATTAAATAGTTAATTTTTAATTTAGTAATTAGAATTAATACTTTAGTTTTAAATTAATAAGTATATATTAAAGTTTATTTATAATTATTATTAATTATATATTTATACTATAAACAGTATATTAATTAATTATTAAATTTTATTATTAATTTAGTTTTATATTTTAATTTATGATTAATCTATTTGTTAATATTATAATTATTTAAATTTATGACTTAATAAAAATTTATTCTATTTATTTAATTAATTAAAGTTAACTTTAACTTTAATTTTAACTTTAATTACTTTTTGTTTTACTTTAATTTTATTATTACTTTTATTATTATATATTTTTTTATTTAATTTTTTTACTTCCCCCTCCCCAATTCCACGCCCAGCAAGGGGGAGGGTTTTTCTTCTTCCTCTGAAACTCCATAGCGGCAGACAACTTTTCTCCTTTGAAGGCAGCAGAAAGCTGGAGGCTGCGGTTCCTCGGCCTTCAGTGACGATCAGCTCACGATTCTCCCTTGATGGCGCTATAGGGAGGGTCTGTTTCATCTTCCTCGAACAATGCCGGTGGTTCCCAGCTTGGCATCGGCTCCAGCAACATCCAAGCTCCCTTGCTCCAGTGGGTTGAGCCAATTCTTCCAAACAGGTGCTGCGCAGGTCACCCACAGCGACGAACCGGCTCTACCTCGGCTCAAGCGGCGGACAACGGCCTCTTCCACGGCTCCAGCGTGGTGCACTCCTCCATTCAGCAGCATCCAGCAACATCCAGGCTCCCTTGCTCCAGTGGATTCCCTCCTCGCAGGTCCTCTTCGGTTCGCAGTGGCAACCCACTCTGTTGCGGCAGAACAACGATTACTTCTCCTCTGAATCTCAATGGTTGTTGAGGCATTGCTTCATCCTCTCAGATCGGATACCGGCCTCCTAAAATCTTCAGTGGTGCGGCCGCATCTGAAATCCCAACAGCAGTGGATTATTCTCACTGCAGAACTAAGATGAATTTTAGTTCTTATACGATTACAATCTGCATCCCTCGATTGTTGAAATTTTGTCGCTAAATCTCAATTCGAAATTGAGATTGGTTTATGTTGGTATGAGGAACAATGGTGGCAGGATGGATTTGCGGTGGGAAAGTGAAAAGATGAAGGTGGAATAGGGACAGACAAGGGTTTAGAGAAGAAAGAAAATAGTGTGTGCATGAATGAGTTGAAGTAGGGTAGGTGCGAACGAAGAAGCTAACGGTGAGGTAGAGAAAATAAGGTATAACATTGAGAAAAGAAGGTAACGGTGAGGTTTGGGAATGGGGTGGTAATGGTGAGGGTGAGAGGCTGGGAAAGTGAGGGTCACTGATAGACATAAATAAGGCTAACAGTGAGGAAAAGATAACAGTGAGGTAGGAAGAAGCGGGGGTATGAATTATTCTAACGGTGAGGAAAAAGGAGAAAGGTGAGTAACGGTGAGGTGGAAAAAAATGGGTAACGGTGAGGAGGAAAAACCATGCGAAGGTCACCATTAAAGGAAAGGATATCGATATCTTAAAATCAAAAGGTCACCGATAGAATTAAATGGAAGTCACCGTTAGCTTAAAAGAATAGGTTACTGGTACCAAAATAGTCACCGATATACAATGATGTGACAGTGAGGTGCGGGAGTCACTGGTAGAATACTAACGGTGACCCTTTTATTCAAATAAATCAAATTGAACTTAAAAAGTTAAAACTTAAGTTATTTAAAACAAGTATTGAAAATAATTAATTAAAAAGAAAACTAAACACAATTAATTTAAAACAATATTTTTATTAAACTTTAAAACATTAAAATAATTAATTGAAAACACTTAAATTATAAACTGAAAAATTGTTTAACTAAATTAATAAAAGAGTTAAATTAAAATAACTAAACACACTAATTACAAAGTAGCAGCGAATAATGAAAATTAGCATCGGTGACCCAAATAAATCACCGCAAGCTCTTATCTACCTCACTGGTAGACTAAAATAAAAATTTGGCAACTTAATAAATAATATGCATACATAAAATAATATAATTAATGTTTAAAAACTCTTAATTAATTAATTAATTAACTAATTGAACACAAAAAATTAAAAGTGAACTATTATATTTAAATAAAACTAAAACTATTTACTTTAATAATTAGCAGGATGACTAAACATATTTATTAATATAGTTAACGTATTCTAATGTAACTAAAATAATAGATAAAATATTAAAATAAAGACTAAGTTAATTAAATAGAATTATGTCAATTAAATAATTTTTTAAAAAATAGATATTAACTTATTAAAAAGACAAGAAGATTTAAATTAACCAAACTAAATAAGACATAATTAAAGTTGAATAGTTTAGTTAGATTAAAATTATTATTTTGATGACTAAAATTAAATAATTAATTATAAAAATTGAATAATTAACAATATTAATTATAAAAATACAAAGGTACAATTATTTAGTAAAAAGTGATTAAATAAGTAATTAAATCATTAAAAATTAAGTAAAAAGATGTGGCAAAACTATGCAAAAATAGAGCCACGTCAAATTCCCCCACACTTAAGCATTGTTTGTCCTCAAACAATCTCATATTTTATTTTCTTTGAAAAACAGTAAAGTGTATTAATGATTTTGCTCAAAATGTAACATGTCCAGCACTCAAAACAGAGAACAAAACATAACAATAGGCTTTAAGAAAATGAATTACTCATATGAATCTTGCTTATAAAAAATACTCAAGGGTAATTAAGAAAGCTATGAATCATCAAGCAATGAAGATGTCATGCCTCATACGTGACACAACTTAATGAATCACTTCAATCCAAGATTAAGTTCTAATTTCAAGAATTACAGGTGATAAAAAATCAATAGAATTAAGATCTTAACCAAGGAACTTTGTACTTTGACTTTTTCACCTAAGTTCCAAAAATAAATATTTTTTTGTGAATCACCTCAATGATACAACCTAAATGACTCCCATATAAACCAATTGATTCCTTCTTCATCTGGCGTTCATCATTCCCCTCACTTTAATGAGTTCATTATTGACCCTAGACACTTTATTTATTTATCCCAATCCATGTGTCATTGTGCTAAGCACTGTGCAATGCACTTATTCAAAGTTTACAGAGGGCTTTTAGTAAACTGAAACGCACCGAGCATCTAGGGTCTCAGAGACTCACCATGGGATCCCAGATGCCCAAATTACTCCAGTTTCAGAATATTTATATAAAACCCATTTACATTGTCTCATTAAAGCTATGACTTTTAATAATTAAAAGAAAATAAATGAATCCCCTAGAATAAGAATCAAACTTCCAGTTCCAAGGGTTATGACCATAGCTCTATAAACATGTAACCCATATCATTTTCAGAAGTAGGTCCTAAACCGAATTTACATGAAACAACTAAACAAGATCACTCAAAAATCATCCATTATCATCAATTTCAGACTCAATGCAGTTCTTAACTACCAGCAAATAACTTTTCCTAAGGCAAGACCCAATTGAGTACAGTGTAAAGCCTAAAAATATGTAAGAATTTTGAAAAAAAATTAACCAGTTTTTACAAGAAATTTGAAATGAGTGGAAATTGATGGGCTTGTATTAAAGCATAGTTTAAAATAGTCAAAAATTGACCCCCTCCCCCACACTTAAAACCCAACCTTTTCCCCAAATTTGACTTCTAAAGTGGAGAAGAAAAATTAGATAGTTAAAATTCAAAACATATTTACAATTAAGTAGATATATGACATGTTTTAAAGGGTCTCAATGAAGTTCAAAAAGATTGTTTTCCACAATAAATAAATGATCAGCAGGTTCATATCCAAGTACATGCATTAACATTTATGCCCAGTGACAAAGATTTTCAATTAAAGTTCAAACAAGTCTTGTAACTTGTGGGTGCACAATTAATTGGGGTGAAAGCAAGTTAAGTAGAATTTATTTAGTTAGATATTCAATAAAGAAGACTAATTTCATGCTAAACACCCCAACATTAATCAGATTTAAAAGACCAGCATCATGTACCCCTCCCCCACACTTAGTTTCAAGCAGTGAAAGATTATTTCAATATTTATCAATGAATTCGAATTTCCAGCAAGAGGCACATGTAGGATTTTAAATCACAACATAGTGACATGCAGCAAAAGTTTTTTATTACAAAATATGCAGCAGATTTTCAAAAAACATGTAGCATATTTTTTTTAGTGAGCATAATTTATTTTAGCAAAAACAGGAGCAAAAATAAATGCAGGAAGTTGAAGCACTTCCCTGACTAAGTTCTTGTCCAAAGATGATCATGGTAATTCAACTCCATTGGATGAAATAGCAGCAGCATCCTAAAAACACAAAACATATAAATAAGAAGAAAAAACCAGCAGAGATAGAGCATATGGAAGACAACAAAGCAGCACTTTATTCAACACTAAACAATACAAAAATGAAAACAAATAAAGAGCATGGGTTGACTCCCATGAAGCACTGAATTTAAAGTCTTCAGTTAGAATTTATTTAATTACAAATTTTTATTTATTAACAAAAGAAAAACCATGGGTTGCCTCCCATGAAGCACTAGATTTATAGTCCCCAGCCGGATTCACCAAGCAACTAACCGCAGTCACTAGGTGGATGTGGTTTCCTTAATAGGAACCACCACATGTGTTTGGACCAAATATTTTTAACAAAAAGATGAAATTTGTGGGCACCAAAACTTATACAGACAAAAACTGAATTCTCATAGCCTAAAATAACCCCAAAGTAGCACCCTTTAACAGTCGTGGGTATAGTGTTGTCCACTTCCAGAATAAGTTCATACATTTCAAGATTTGAAAACACATGAAGGGACAACATAGAACTAGGTGCTTCAAAGGGTGTAGCATTGACCTCAAATCTATCTCTCTTAACCTCAACACTAACAGGTTCAAATTCAAGCGTGAAAATGGGTGAATACTGAATAGTATGTTCAAGAAGAGATTCAATAGAGTGCAGAATAGAATCACATACAATGGAACTCAATTCTAATTCTCCCTCTAGACTACTATCAGTATCATGAGAAGGCTCAGAACCCTTCATAAGTGAGGATGTAATTGATAGGAAGGGAATATAATTTATTTTATCACAAACAGGTTCAAGTCTAACAATGTTATAAATCTCTTCCAAAAGATCCTTGTCTATTAAATCATATTGAACATCTATAGATTCTAAAAAATCTACTCTGCAACCATCATCTAGTGTGTGTTCAACATCTCTTTCAAGTTCAAGTTCAAAAGGATCACTTTCTAAAACCAAATCATTTGAGTGTTGCAAAAAGTTTAAATCAAGAGGAGTAATGTCCAATTCAGCATCAATAAATTCAGTTTCCAGAATGTTCAAATTAAGACAATTCTCCTCAAGTTGGCAAACACTGAATTCCATTTCATTGCACAATGATTGAGAAAAGTTATTACTATTAGAATAGGGAAATGAGAACTCATCAGTTAGACTTTCTTCAAATGTTATTCCCACATCCTCATTATCCAATAACATTTCAGAGATTATTGGGTTTGGATTTTTAAAGCATGGAAGAGTAGTGTTCAGTTCAAGTTCAAAAATTTAAGATTCTTTAACTTCCAGTTTAATGTTTTCTTCCAAAGTGTTCCCCATTTCCAGTTCAGGTTTAGTATTCACAATGTCAGAAAAATTGGGTGAAGAGTTTTTAACATTCGAGTATTCAGTTTCAAGTATCTCTTCTACCCGAGTAACTTCCTTCTCAAAACTTCTAAAACAGTGATTTTTCTCAAAAGAAGGGATGATGAAAAGAACTGGGAAATCTTTTTCAGTCTGTTTTAATTCATCTTCAGAATTATCCAACTCAATATCATTAAATTTATTTTTGGGATCATCATTAATGTGTTCTTCATTAAGTGAGTTGGTTATCTCCATGTTTTGTTTAACAGTTTCAGATTCTTCAAAGAAAATGTTTTCTTGTCCAGTTTCACAATCACTCTCTTCTTCCACTTGATTTTCAAATCTTTTATACACATTTTCTTTTTCTTTTTCTTCAAATTCTTCTTTTTATTTAACATTTTGTTGTAAATCCAAGAGCATGGTTTCTAATCTTTTCATTCTTTGATCTTTCTCTTGAGAATATCTAATTTGAATTTCATGGGTTTGAGTTAACCAATTGTTAATTAGTTCCACCCTATCATCCAGTTTAGAATCAATTAATTCAATTTTAGCTAGGGTGTCAGGACTGGGCTCATATTGTTCATTTTCATCAGTGTAAAAATCCTGTTGTGGCTGGTTATAGACACACTTCCAGACAGTATGTCCATAATCTCCACAACAAACATAGTAATGTCCAGTGCAGTAGTTTGAGCCTTCATAATATTCCGTTTTTTAAAAAAAAATCAGATTAAACACACAGAGTTTCACAGTTGATGTAGAATTTAAATGGACCACTTAAGCAGTAGGTTCTAGTTCACAATGTTTTTTAAGCAATTTTTTTATATGATTTTTTTATGTTTTTTCTTTTCTTTGTTTTTATTGATTTTTTTATCATAACCCTAGACTCTCAGTGCATGCCTTCCCTGGTAACGGTGCCAAATTTTGAACAGGATAGAGGTCGTCACAACCCTCAAAATTACATTTATTAACCTACACTAGCACAGTGGTGCAGGGTCGATCCACAGAGAAGACAGATGAGAGTTCTAGGTTTTATTCAAAAGTAACTCCATTGTTGTCAGCATTGAAGTGAGTGCGCACTTTTTTTAGTTTTTTTTACTTTACAATTTTTTTGTACTTTTCTTTAAGAAAGATGTAAGATAAAAGATGATGACAAGAGAATAAATAACTCATTAGTATACTAATAAACTAAGATCTACAGTAAAACTAACATAAGAGAACAAAATACTAAAATAAAGCAGCAGGGTCGAAGGAGCAGATCAAAAGTAATACTCGAGAATCCAAACGTACTGGTTTAATGGATATCTTCTCCACTATACTTTATTGAGTCACACATCAAGAAATAAAAGTGAAAAGTCTCCCTCTCTAGGAAACTCAACACACAGAAGACTGAATTTTGGAGTTCGCCACTCCAAAATCATTCAAATTGTGTGACTGTTATAAAATGATAACATTTGGAAATAAACTCGCCGTGAATTTCTAGATGTAAAGACATTAATTCTTTGAAAATGTATTCAAGAACTACCTCGCCAGTTGATCTTGAATTAATGAATTAAGAAAACAATTGAGGTGTGAAGCAACTAAACAGAGATTCATTAATCAATCTCGCCAATTGATTGTGATTCTAAAAAAATGTAGAGTGAATGAAGAAGACTAAAATATTAACTAATAGAATTGAATTCTCAAGCTAGAAAATTCATCCTTTGATCATCGTGATTAAAGAAATGAAAAATATCCAAGAACATAGTACAAAATTTAAGGATGAAGGGAAGAAGTACTCCCCAAATACCACTCTGCTCCCGGGCTCCTCGGTCCCTTGCTCATCTCCAGTGCTACTCCCGGGAGTCTTCTCTCTCGTCTGATGTGTCGTGGAATGAGAATGAGAGTCCCCCTCTCTAAAATCTACTGCTTCTCTGCTTTATATATCAACTGTCAACTTCTGCATGTCACTGCTCAATTTCCACCAACTTGGAATGTCCTTCATGAGTGCACTGCACACGTGCGTTTTTTCACGATAGGCACGTCCTGTGAGTTTTTCTCACATAACTAACTTTTGCTGAGTTAGTTAAGTGAATATGGACATGTTTTAGACCCTTGAATGAACCTGCACATGATATAAACAAGATAAAGTAGTTAAAACTCAAAGACAAAAGTTAACTAAAGTTAATTAATAAATATTTAAGTTGAAAATTATTATAAAATTATTCACATAATATTACTATGCTAAAACATAATTTAATTAAAAATTTATTACTTAAATTAATTTATTAGTTATAGTTAATAAGTTATTAATTTTACCATTTTTAACTAAGTTTTTAAAGTTTAACATCATAAGCAAATAAGTAATAACAATTAAGATAGAATTAATAAATAATTTTTATTATAATTTTTATTATTACTTTTAAAGAGATTAAATTGTTCGATTAATTTATTAAATAGTTAATTTTTAATTTATTAATTAGAATTAATACTTTAGATTTAAATTAATAAGTATATCTTAAAGTTTATTTATAATTATTATTAATTATATATTTATACTATAAAAAGTATATTAATTAATTATTAACTTTTATTATTAATTTAGTTTTATATTTTAATTTACGATTAATCTATTTGTTAATATTATAATTGTTTAAATTTATGACTTAATAAAAATCTATTCTATTCATTTAATTAATTAAAGTTAACTTTAACTTTAATTTTAACTTTAATTACTTTTTTTTTTACTTTAATTTTATTAATAATTTTATTAATACATATTTTTTTATTTAATTTTTTTTACTTCCCCCTCCCCAATTCCATGCGCAGCAAGGGGGAGGGTTTTTCTTCCTCCTCTGAAACTCCACAGCACCGGACAACTTTTCTCCTTGGAAGGCAGCAGCAAGCTAGAGGCTTCGGTTCCTCAGCCTTCAGTGGCGATCAGCTCGCGATTCTCCCTTGATGGTGCTATAGGGAGGGTCTATTTTGTCTTCCTCGAACAATGCCGGTGGTTCCCAGATTGGCATCGGCTCCAGAAACATCCAAGCTCCCTTGCTCTAGTGGGTTGAGCCAATTCTTCCAAACAGGTGTTGCGCAGGTCACCCACAGCGACGAACCGGCTCTACCTCAGCTCAAGCGGCGGACATCGGCCTCTTCCACAGCTCCAACGCGGCGCACTCCTCCATTCAGCGGAATCCAGCAACATCCAAGCTCCCTTGCTCCAGCGGACTCCCTCCTCGCGGATCCTCTTTGGTTCGCAGTGGCAACCCACTGTGTTGCGGCGGAACAGTGGTTACTTCTCCTTTGAATCTCAATGGTTGTTGAGGCATTGCTTCATCCTCTCAGATCAGATACTGGCCTCCTACAATCTTCAGTGGTGTGACCGCGGCTGAAATCCAAACAGCAATGGCTTATTCTCACTACAGAACTAAGATAAATTTTAGTTCTTATAAGATTGCAATCTACATCCCTCGATTGTTGAAATTTTGTCGCTAAATCTCAATTCGAAATTCAGATTGGTTTATGTTGGTATGAGGAACAATGGTGGCAGGATGGATTTGCGGTGGGAAAGTGAAAAGATGAAGGTAAAACAGGGATGGATAAGGGTTTAGAGAAGAAAGAAAACAGTGTGTGTGTGAATGAGTTGAAGCAGGGGAGGTGCGGATGAAGAAGCTAACGGTGAGGTAGAGAAAATAAGGTATAACAATGAGAAAAAGAGGGTAACAATGCGGTTTGGGAATGGGGCGGTAATGGTGAGGGTGAGAGGCAGGGAAAGTGAGGGTCATTGATAGACATAAATAAGGCTAACAGTGAGGAAAAGATAACAGTGAGGTAGGAAGAAGCGGGGGTATGAATTATTCTAACGGTGAGGAAAAAGGAGAAATGTGAGTAACAATGATGAGGAAAAAAATGGGTAATGGTGAGGAGGAAAAACCACGTGAAGTTCACCATTAAAGGAAAGGCTACCGATATCTTAAAATCAAAAGGTCGCCGATAGAATTAAATGGAAGTCATTGTTAGCTTAAAAGAAGAGGTAACCGGTACCAAAATGGTCACCGGTATACAGCGATGTGACAGTGAGGTGCGGGAGTCACTGGTAGAATACTAACAGTGGCCCTTTTATTCAAATAAAACAAATTGAACTTAAAAAGTTAAAACTTAAGTTATTTAAAACAAGGATTGAAAATAATTAATTAAAAATAAAACTAAACACCATTAATTTAAAACAAGATTTTTATTAAACTTTAAAACATTAAAATAATTAATTAAAAACAATTAAATTATAAACTGAAAAATTGTTTAACTAAATTAATAAAAGACTTAAATTAAAATAACTAAACGCGCTAATTACAAAGTAGCAGGGAATAATGAAAATTAGCACCAGTGACCTAAATAAATCACCGCAAGCTCTTATCTACCTCAGCGGTAGACTAAAATCAAAATTTGGTGACTTAATAAATAATCTACACACATAAAATAATATAATTATTGTTTAAAAACTCTTAATTAATTAATTAATTAACTAATTGAACACAAAAAATTAAAAGTGAACTATTATATTTAAATAAAACTAAAACTATTTACTTTAATAATTAGCAGGATGACTAAACATATTTATTAATATAGTTAACCTATTCTAATGTAACTAAAATAATAGATAAAATATTAAAATAATGACTAAGTTAATTAAATAGAATTATGTCAATTAAATAATTGTTTAAAAAATAGATATTAACTTATTAAAAAGACAAGCAGATTTAAATTAACCAAACTAAATATGACATAATTAAAGTTGAATAGTTTAGTTAGATTAAAATTATTATTTTGATGAATAAAATTACATAATTAATTATAAAAATTGAATAATTAACAATATTAATTATAAAAATACAAAAATACAATTATTTAGTTAAAAGTGATTAAATAATTAATTAAATCATTAAAAATTAAGTAAAAATATGTGGAAAAACTATGAAAAAATAGAGCCACATCAATAATCTTAGTACAAACTATTATTAAGGTAAAAAATAAAATCCCATAAGTATATATGTTATGAAATAGATCATGGATAATTGAGATTGAAACTTAGGGTATCACAAGTTATGATATATTATTTATATGAAAGTTTATCCTTCTATGTTTTATTTTTTACATTCTTATTAGCTAAGTATTAAAACCCCTAATTGTATTTTCTTTTTATTATTTAAAATATTTAAGGAGGAATATCACGGACAATGCTTCTCTCTCTCTCGGAAGAACTACTTGGAAATATTATCCTAAAGTCATGCTCAGATGACTTTGAAACTTTTTCAAATGTCCAAGTTACATGAAAAAAAACTTTATGAGGAATCCAATACCTCTAACATTATATGATTCTTTCAAGGATCAAGTACTATCTATTGGAAAATCTTGTGCTATCAACTTTCTTATCATTCTAAGTGTGGGAAGTATCATCAGGGTCTTTTCAAATTCTTATCTTTATTCCAAAATAATGAAGCACTAAATGATTTTCTAGATGCTATAAAAGTGGGAGACCACCGAGCAGCCTATATGTATCAAATTATAGATTTCTATCTTTGGGGAAATACTAAAACTGATATACCAAAACCCCATTTTGAAATATTTTATGATGAATCAGTAAGATTTTTTATAAAAAAACAAGTTCGAGAAGATATTTTAAAATTATATATAAGAAATTCCTTTTTAATGACTTATCAATGCTTCCATCGATATAATCCAAGACGCTTGAGGTGTTTTTGGGTAAAGTAAGTAGATGATTTTGAAAATATCCTATGGTACCACTGTGACGCATGAACCCTTTCTACTTAAAGGAAATGATAATAGGAAAGACTGAAGACCTCATTAAAAATATGATGGAGAAGTACCCTCATCTGTTTTCACCTTAGTATGTCAAATGAAATTTCGAGGGTAAAATTTCTTAAGGGGGGAAGAATGTAGTGACCCAAACTTTTGAATAATATTTTTTTCATGAAAATGTATGTTTTACTGTGTCACATTCATTAAAACCATATAAGTATAAATTGAAATGTAACTATCAGTTTTTGACCATTATGTGACCCTTGGACCATTGGAAACAATAATAAATTTAATGATATAATTATTGTATTTAAATAGAAATGACAATGAAAAATTAATTCAGAAAGAAGATTTGATGGCCTCCACCAGTAGAATTATTCCATATGAAGCCCATTTATCAGAGCTTCCAAGGGAGATAGAATTTCTTGGATTTTCCCTAGACCAAGCCCAAGCCGAGATCCAATAACTTAAGCATGAGTGAAACCATTTATAGGATAATTTCAAGCTCATTGAGATCACGACCCAAACCATGTTCACCAAACATCTCCATGAAAGACCACTATCGCACACCTTACACTTAGGGCGTATGTTGGTGTAATAAAGGGATATGTAACAAGACCCTAGTGTTATGATTATGTAAATTATTTTTTTATAGAATAATGAATATATATTCATCCTTTTATTGTTACTTTTTACATTATTCTTAACGCAAAAATAGTATTTTTGGTTAATATTCAAATTCAACTAAGAAATCTATTTTGGTGAATTAATGGATTTTTGAAATAAATAATATTTCAATAAAATATTAACATTAAATTAATTTTATTAAATATAAATTATCATATAATTTTTATGAAGTCAAATGTAATTTTTATTAAGGTTTAATTTTTTTTTCAAAACCTGTCAATTTTCAATAAATGTCAATTTTTATTTTAAAAGTAAAAATTCACATATTTAGAAAATTATTTAGATAAAATGGATATTATTTTTGAAATTAGGATGTCAAAATTATCCAATGGTGAATTTTTCATAATTTTCTGAGATAGTCAAATTTTTGGGTAAAAATTAAATACTGTATAAATATATGATGTGTTTTATGACATCATAATGAACCAATAGTGATGTGATAAAATACAATAAAAGGGATATTCAAACAAATATATCTTTTACCTTTAAAATGATTTTATTTTAGATTTTTTTTTATAAATATTTAGTGAATCCTCCAAGACTTATTAAATATTTTAGGATTTTAAAATAATTTCCTTGAAAGTATGACTCAACACCACATAAGAAAGGGAAATATTTTAATATATTTGGACCTTATAATTATAAAATAATTTATTCTACTCTCCTTTTCCAGAAACTTTGGGCAAAAACCATGATATGGTTTGTGGTTTTGAATATTTTAGTGTGTAGTGTCCAAAACCAAAATAATAAAGAATTCCCCCACCTTTTCTATATAAACTCACACAAATCCCATTTATTTTCACTCAAGATCTATGAAGCTCGACCAAAATTTACCTATTACTCCCTATAGTCCTCCCAAGGCACTCCCAAGCTCCCAAAAAGCCTCTCCCAAGCCTTTGGGATCACACATCCAAGTAAGGGATCTTCCACTCCCCTCTTTTATCAAGCACTTATTTTATGATATGTCTTTTAATTTCAATTTGCATATGTTGGGATATGTTCATACATACTCCCATTAATTTCCATTTTATTTATAAATAATTATATCTTCCTTTCCACTCTCATTAATCCATCCATGATCCTTTATATACACCCGTTACCATGCTGAAATTTCGTAAGGGATTCTCACCTTCCTCTCCTAATTTCAATTCAAGAACCATCTTTGAAATTTATCTTATAATTTCAATTTGTTATATTTTCATCCTTTTATAATAAATTACCTACTATCCATTTTATTTTATTTAAATGATGGATCATTTATCCTCCCCCATTCGGACCCTTACCTAAGCCGTTATTATGCCGAAATTCCATAAGGGTTCCTTCCTTTCTCAATTTTTCTCAAAGTTTCCTTATATTGTTACATCCTTTTATTTTCAATTAAAAAGTATGAGGTATGCTTTCAAACCTCCCCCATACTTCCCTTATTATTTTTTAATGATGATATACCCTTTTATCTCTCATTAATCCCTCTCGTGGACACCCATTACCATGCAGAAATTCCGTAAGTGATTTCTCTCTTCTTATTTCCATTCAATAATTTCTTTTATATTATACATCTTAAATTCCATTTCATATGTTTTGATATTATGTTCCATGGTCCCCTTACTTCCCATTTCATTTATAAATGATGAGATACCCCTTTCACTCTCATCAACCCATTTTATGAATTTCTATTTGACGTCGTTATGCTATTGAAATTGTACCATGATTTTCCATGCGAAAATCATCGTGTAGTGAATACCATACCCATTTCTCTATCAATGGTATTCACCTTTATGCTCACATACTTATTGATTTGGGACTTACATATATGTATTCCACGTTAATTGTTCATGGAATAAATTATGATGTTTAATGAATCCATGTTGTATGATCTATGTGGTACACTTATACATGAAAATGAAATGATTATGAAGGGTGCGCCCTGATAGCACTCCAATGCATTGGGTAATGTTTAGTACCCTGATACGTCAAGTGAAATGAGGGTTTACTCATACTAATTCATGTCCAATGAGGGTTTAATACATGTTAATTCATGTGCAATGGGAGTTTACTCATGCTAATCAATGTGCAATGAGCCTTGACTCATGCTAATATCATGTTGTATGTTGTTGCCACATTTCTATGTTATGAATATCATGTTATATCATGCCTTCATCTTCATGTTTCTTTTATACTCTATTGATATTCCTATTGACTAACATGTATTTTCTTCCTCATATTATGCCATATTTATTCCCATACTGATATTTATAACTCACCCTTTTCTTATGTTTGTACTCAGGTTATCCCATGCAATGCTAAGTATGAAGGAATGTTGTGGTCATGTAAAAGAAGTTTTCAATAAAGATGTGTATTTTATGTTTTAAGTTGTTATGTAATGTTCATAAGCCCCAAAGACACTATACCTCTTGATCTTCTGAGTTTTATTAAGTGCAAGTTTATGTAATAAATCATTTTTAAATATGAAATAAAGAGCAGGGTTGTTAGAAAGAGGCTCAAAAAGGGATGTCTTGAGTGTTTCTTATTAAAGTGTTAAGGTATTTCGCACTTCCACTCAGATCACAATGTTTATTTATTTCAAAAAACATAGCATCGTTGATTTCATGACACAACACCAATATTTCATCCGGTAAAAGATTAAATCATTATTATGATGTTGGTTCATTGAATTTTTTTGACTAGGTACATTAGTATTTTTCTTCGAAATCCCATAACGTGTTCTTGGTATCAGTTCTTGATTGACGTGTGAAAGTTTTTATGGTACATCTACATGGGTGGCGTCCATCTTGAGGGTAGCTTATGTAGAGTCAATATCATTAACTGCACGATATGAGGAGGAGTTGTGAGCTCTAATTGAGGTTATAGATACAATGCGTAGGGAGAAGGAAGAGCTCTATCAACAGTAGCATCAGTAGGAAGATGAGATGCGATGATGGAAGGAGAAACAACATTATCAAATGATGAAGTTTATGTCACGACCCATCCCCCGGGGCCTGTGCTGTGACTACCCCAAGCCCACCTTCCATAGGACAGGGGCTGACAACTAGCACCGGAAAGGTGTATCCCTATAACGGGAAGGCATTGCCTTTAAACCTGTGCACACAATCCAAGAACACAACAAGAAGCAACCACAAAGTAAACTGCTATAGTAAAAAGTGTGCTGAAAGTAAAGAGGCTAGAATACAAGCCCAACTGGAAAGTACAAGTACAAATGAAAAGAGGAAAACAACTCCTGGATCATCCACCGAGGATCCTATCTGAAGGGTAGGTACAACTCTCAATCAGTAGTCCTTACGTCACGTCACACCAAATGGTCCACCTCTGAGCACCGTCCAGTCCCGACTCCCTCAGCCTCTATCAATGTTGTCCTTCATTTGCACAAGACACAACAAGGTGCGGGCGAAGCCCATGCAGGGGTGAGTATAACAATACTCAGTAGGGACCCCGTGACCCCTGAAGGTCTCCCAGAGTTCCACAAAGGAAAGATCACAAGCAAGACCTCAATCATAAAGCACAAAGAAGTCAACAACTCTACTTAGGTATATACCCATACATATACCTAAATTATCAAGATATACTCATCTCATACACGAGGAAAGAATATCACAAAGGTAACACATGAAGGTAAAAGTACCACACAGGTAACACAGTGAAGATAACACCACAAAGGTAAAAGTACCACACAGGTTACGCCATGAAGATATCACCACGAAGGTAAAAGTACCACACAGGTAACACCACGAAGATATCACGATGAAGGTAAAAGTACCAAACAGGTATCACCACAAAGATATCACCACGAAGGTAAAAGTACCACACATGTATCACCACAAAGATATCACCACAAAGATAAAAATACCACACAGGTATCACCACGAAGATATCACCACGAAGATAAAAGACTCAGCTCACACCAGGTATTAGTGAAGTATATAAGTACAAATGATTAGTCGCAAAGCTAAATCATCTTGTTCTATCAAGAGGCACTACTGCTGACCATACAGAGTTTGACCCACACACGATCGATAAGTACTAACCCCCACAATGATCCAAACAGGATCCGACCCACCCGAAGTTGATAGGTACTAACCCCTGCAATGATCCACACAGGATCTGACCCACACAAGATCGGTATGCGCTGACCCACAAAGGATCTGACCCACATAGGATCGGTGCTGTCCCACATAGGATCACTCAGCACTAACCTCCGTATGATCTGTCTCCAACCTTCTCCTCACTGCCAACCACTGGATTCCCGCATATAGTACGCTTGATTCTGGGAGAACCGCTCCTCAAGCAATTGGTCGTACCTCAACTGCCATGAAGCTCCATGAAGAAGCATCCCAAAGGACAGCTATGTCATAAGGGTTCCCAACGCGACAAAAGGCGCATCAATCGGATGACTGGTCAGTGACTTATAAGCATTTTAGTTCTGAGGGCCCGGTTGGTTTCGGGTTCAATCCAACTCGGCTGCACTCCAACTTTCTCCAAAACTCAAGTGGAGTATACCAAAAGAACTGCCTTGTCCTAAGGGTTCCAACACTATAGACGGTTTGTCAAACGGATGTTCGGTCTATTAGTTACACCCCTTTCCGAGAAACGGGGGTGATCACACCTTGGTCTGGCCTAGCTCAGTCGGGCCCTCCAGAATACGCCAAAGGGACCACCTCCCAAAAGAGATCCCAACGCCACACGCGATGTGTTGAATGGACACCCGGTTTGTCAGTTACGGGCGTTTCTTTATCCGGGGACCGGTTGGGTCTGGGCCCAGTCTGAATTGGTCAGATCGGCCCGACACAACGGGTCTCGGGGTCCACCTGACCCTGCTTGGGTCTGACCCACTAAGGGTCGGCCCAGTTCGGTTCTCAGGTTCGGGCCGTGGTTGGCCCGACCCATCGGATGGGGCTCGGCCCACCCGCGTTGGCCTACTGGGTCGCGGGTCCAGCTCGACCTGCTGGCGGGGTCTGGCCAGCTCAGTCGGCCCGCGCCTGGCCTGGTTCGCCAGAAGGCGGACCAGTTTCTCCAGCTATCCCCACAGGTGTGGGGCCGTTTCGGCCAGCTGGTGGGGGCACTGCCCCACTGTGTAATGGTCAGCCTTTTCGGCTGACTAGGGGTCTGCCAGCCCAGCGCGGCATGAGGGCCGTGCCGCTCTCCACCTGCCACGACCTTGAGTTGCGACCTCCTCCAGTGGCGTGCGATAAAAGGCTGCTCTTCCTTCCTCCGCGAACCACCTGCCACGACCCAGTTATAAAAATATCAGAACCCTAACCCCTTTTACCTAATTTTTGTTTTTCTAAAACCCATATTAAAAAATTAGCCCGAGGCAGACGTCCGGGACAGGGGGAGCACTGCTGGAGGGTGCGCCATAGGTCAGCTCATGCAAGAGAAGTCATTCGCACAGGGTGAGGGCGGTGGTGTCGAAACAAGCTGGTCGGGGGAGGCACGCTAGCTGGAGTTGTTGCAAGGAGGTTGAGGTGGAGGCCGGGTCCGAGGGCACTGTGTTGTTGGCAGAGGGAAGATGAGGCAATGACCTGCACGCATGGCACAAGGGGAAGAATGGGAGGGTTGGAGGCGCGCGAGGGAGCGCTTCAAGAGGGGGTGTGCCATGGGATAAGAGAGGGAAAGATGGGAAGGGGGTGGCGGCGCATGGGGGTTGAATTAGGGTTTGATGAATTTTTTCCAATTATTATTATTATTATTATTATTATTATTATTTTCTATTAAAACCTCAAAACGAATAATAATAAATGTACATCCATAATAACCTCAATAATTATAATTGAAATAATAAAAATTTAATAATATTAATAATTACAATAATCATTATTATAAAACTTGATTAATAACAATAACACTAATAGAACTTCAGTAATAATAATTCGTATCAAACTTTAGTAATAATAAAAATAATAAAACATTGATAATAATAAAAATGGAACATTCACTAACAACACACACACACACAAACACACACACACACACACACACATACATATATACCCGTTGTCTGATTTATTCACTATATCACCACTTAGCCAAATTTTTTAATTACTCTTAAATGTGGGTGACTGCGTGATCGCCCTGCACGACTCAGTCGACCATGTGCGGACTGTGCGGTGGCCCATGCTCACTCCAGCAATGACCGCATGGGTATCCAAACTATCCGCACGACATCCACTAAAAGGCACAGTGTTCGCACATTGGCCTAAACCCCATAAATTTTTCCAAACTTCAAAAATTTGAACTGGGACTCACCGGAACTTTGGAAAAAACACCTGACGCCAAGATAAATAATAGGAATAAAATTATTTGAAAAAGTCGGGTGTGACACTACCCATGAAAAATATTCTCTATAAGATTTGAAGTAGTAGAATAATGAAATACAGGACACTGAAAAAATGTGAAAATGGAGGTATTTGGAGAAAAATACTAAGGAAGAGGCGGAGGAATGGATTTAGGAAGAAAAATAGGAAAAAATTAATGAATTAATGATGAAACTATTCTTGGAGGCTTATCCTGACCACTTCATGCACCAGGTGGAACATGTTCATGTACTTGATCCACTTACTGATTAGGTCTGAGATGAATTTTATAACACCCCAAACATTTTATGGTATGATTCTATTAACTATTCATCATTGTGTTCCTTTGAAACAACACTAGGTTATTTAGAATATAGTCAAAACCTAGCCATTAAATATAAATTTTCCTCTTCTATGTTTTGAATTTCGAAAAATGGTCATCTAGTGTTGTGATTAGTAAGTCATTTGGAGTCTGATAGAACAAAATTGATTTTTGGTGAATAGTAACATACCCTTATGAATAGTAATATGACCCTTATGAATAATAAATAATAATATTATTTTATTTTCTTAAGGCAATAAGATAATGAGATCTTAATTAGTTTTTCAATGAGAAATAAAACTAATTACACTTTAAGATTGTTATTTTTCGAATTAACTATGACTTTATTTAAAAATTAAATTAATAATATTTAGAAATTTATTTTTGAAAAATGGATTTCACTTTTGAATTCTACACGTTGAAAAATGGTTAGGGTGAATTTTGGGAATTTTTCTGAAACATTTGATTTTTCAATGAATAGTAAAAAAATACAGTTTTTAGTTTCGGTGTGTTTATGACATCATTAATGATGTAATAATGATGTCATAAATCTGGTCAAATTGTGTATAGTTAAATAAGATGTGAGGTGTCCCAAGTGGATTTAACCATGGGCAAATACCATGGGCAAGCCCATGGTTTTTCAAATACCACCCATGAGGTGTCCCTTGGAAATTATTAAAATAATCCCTCACTTTTCCTATAAATACCAACTCTTCCCTTCCTTGAATTCATTCCCAATTATCCCTCAATGAATCTCTGGCCTCCTTACCTTAATATTAGTCCTCCCAAGGTTTCCTCAAACCCCCAAGGTCCCAACCTTCAAGTTCTAAGGGTTACTCTACAAGGTAAGAAAATTCTCAATTTCTTTCTTTTTCCTTTCAAGTTCTCTTTTATGTGGTATATCTTTCAAGTTTCCATACCATGTTTTTATTTTCTTCTTATTCTTGATCTAATCTATATTATGATTCATTTCTGGATAGGTGACCCTTTTCCCCTCTCTTTTTTAATATATGTGTTATGACTCACCCATGGTTCTGGAATTCTTTGGTACTCATGGTTCTAATTTATAAAACACTCCATCTGTAGATAATACAAGATGAAGGTTTCTCAACTCGTTTCCAAAATCAGGATACTCATGATCGATTCTCTTCCACTGAGGAGAGTCTGTCGGGTGATGTAGTTTCCCATCTTTATTTATTCTATCCGCATGCCATGCCAATTGCCTTGTGGTCTCCTCACATCCATATAGGTTCCTAACCCTTGGAATGATTGTAAAGTACCATACAACTTTCGTAGGACCAGATTCATCTTTCTTGTATCGAGAAGCACCACACTTTGGGAATTCTCTATGATAATTTTGGTCCTTGAAAAATAGTATACAGTCATTCAAGAAGGTTTTTATTCATTCAGATATCATACCCATCAAACGTAACATTCATTTGACATTGTATGTTTGGCTCAGGATCTCATTATATTCTGGGAGCATGTCATTCAAGAGAGAAATTAATTATATAAAACTGGAGTCACTCAATCATTTTCCTGCTTTCAAATTATATATCTTTAGTATGGATGAAAATGCAGTATATTTAGTATAACCACCATACAAAGGCGTTTTTTCACAACTTTTTAACTTCTCAAACAATTTTGGGTAATCATGAAGTTCATCTTCAACTGTCCTTGTCATTTCCTCAATATAATCTTCATCATCATTCACATTTTTAATCACGTCCTCGATACGGTCTTCTTCATTGTCCACACTTGTAATCATATCATATGATCTATAAAATGATTTGTTATCCTAGCCATTAGCTAAATTCCATTTTTACCTATGTTTATTCCAACATTTATAAGTTTGATCTATTCCGTGATAGATCAAGTGTTCTTACAACTCCTCTGGACTAACTTGTCATAAATAACAACAACATAAACATGAAAAAATGATTTGAGAAGGGTCGTATGCATGATCTTTTACAAAAAAAGATGAACTCTTTCACTCCATCTTCATACTCTCTTTTCAAACAATTAGTGTTCATCCGATCTTTATTCATATCCATCCTATTTAGTTTGGTGATATTAGTAATTACCAAAATAAATACACAAAATATTGATATAATGTAATGGTTTTCCTAATTCTATAAAAATATAAAGATAAAATATTATGAAAAAACTACAATTCAAATGTCCTTTGAAAACTATTTAAAAAATCACACTTGAAATCCCATTAAAAAACCATTTACACAAATTCCTCATTAAAATAACACACCCTTTTAAAAATAAATTGATCAATTACAAACACTCTTTCAAAAAACCACAGTTCCATTTTTTTAAAGCATTCAAGACAACTTCATGACCCAATAATCTTAATCATTTAAAATGGGCGACATCCCTCTAAGAAAAATTTCAAAACTCTTGAATCAATTTAAAAGATCCACTTAGGCATTTTCACAAAGAAATAGATCCCAATAGAGAAACTTTATAAAAGATAAATAGAAAACACCTCAATTCATCCAAAATCAATCAGTGTTGTATGATTCCATCACATTATTCCAAAGGTAGGTGTAATAACAATAATTTCCATAATCATTTGGTATTGTTCTCCCCGCTATTGTATACCCCTTATGCATACTTCCATTGTCCAATTATATCAATTATCCTTCACCACAACACCAGAGTCCCAATGAATATATTCCATAGTTAGTGAACACACTCACAACCATGAAACACTCATGTTCTATTTTACTACAAACACTAGATGATCCCAATGGTCCTTGGATCACATAAAATCAATTGGTTGTACACCCCAAGAACAATGTATATGTCTCTCATATGAAGTAATATTGGTTCCTTTATAAATACACCTAAGAAAATCTATAATCATGAACCCATTACATAATCAAAAATTTCTCAAGTTTCATTCCTTTCTCACAAAGAATTTCCCTGTGCCACTCATCACTAGAAGAAACTATGTCGCTTTCCCAATCCTTTTAAGTACATCATGTCTCAAGTCAAAATAAGAAATGAAATATGGCACTAAACTAATAGATGGTATGATTTTCCATAGTCTATTTTCTAAAATATTCAAAAAAGAATTTATAAATGACATTACAAAGACTAGTCATTCTAAAATTCTTAATTGAACTCATATCAGTAACCTCTAGAATCAAAGTGATGAGAATATCATTATAAGTCTCAAGAGAATTCTTACCTCTCAAAAACTCATTCATGAGGTTAACAACATAAATTTCCAAAATAGTCTGGACCCTTTTAAAGATAATTTTAAAAAGGAAAATCTAGGTTTGGTACCTTTGATGGACGCATCAACCTAAATGTCACGACCACTTCATAACATTGAATATCAATTGTTAATAATTCATTCATATAATTTGTTAAAGTTGTAATAAAATAATAATTTATATATTTAGATATAAAATTATTCTAAGAAGATATTATTTGATAATCACTTGAATTATATCATTGGTATCTTTTAGGGGATTCACTATAAAGTGATTGTGGGAGGAAGGATTCATTACATGTGTTATTATGGTTATTTGACAAGGGTTTCCAAAAAGTGTCTCATGTAGCTTTGATAGGTAGGGCTAACAAAATATATGTTTCCCTTATAACTCAATTTATCCCTTAATAAAAATATCAATGTATTCCCTTATGAAGTAGGGTTGTCATCCAAACAACATAAATTTCATGTGGTGTGTTTATTCCATTTATTTCATGCATTTATCCTTGATTGCTCATTTTCCTTTAGGGGGGAATTTTCAAAACAATGAGGTTACTAGAACTATAAGGTATAGATATGATATAGTGACTTAGATGTAGCTTTACTTCTATGTTATGGTATATCAGGTTTGGGGATTTGTTTCAATTCAGGTATGTTTTGGAATTTATTTCGTTATCTACAAGTTTTGGGGGTTTAATTTATGTTTTGGGGGTTTAACATTAGGATTGTTGATTTATACCAAATACAACTAGTGGTATCATCTCTCTTTCTTATTCTACTATCAGTTACCAAAAAGTGGTATTAAATCATGGTTACCTAACATATGGTGATTATTTTATCAAGACGTGATAGAAAGTCTTAGTTTCAAGACTACTGGGTTTCTTCTAGTGAAGTGGTTTTCTATGACTTAGTGGAATTTCACTAGTAACAAAGTAGTGGTTCCATTGAAATGGGTAAGGTTTGGATTGATATTCAATGGTGGAGAATTCAGACTTTGGGGGGAAATGGATTTCCTACTCTTGGAGAGTTAAAAAATCAGATTGATTTTGAATTAGTCAGAAGCAAGGTGTTCAGTAGAATGGAAAACCATGAGATGAAAGCATTAGATTTTTTTTTTTAAATGTGTGTCCAAGAGAATCTAGATCCAAGAGGGAAGAAGGACATGCCTCAACGATGTTGAGCATTAAAGGTGGATGTGTATTTGAGGGAGGGATCAAAGAGTATGATTGGTCAAGGTTTTGGTGCAACAGTGGTTCTCGATGAGAATGTCTCAATGCCAAGAAACTGAAGCATTTTGATCCATATCTAGGGAGTGCATATTGATTCCTAGTACGTGTGGGGATGTAATCACATACTAGGGAGAGCGGATCAATGGCAAGTACATGTCTTAGGTCCCGCCTAAGTAACTAGGGTTCTCATGATAAATGAAATGGAGGAGATCAAAATCAATCATGAAGTCAATCACATAAAATCTAAATGACATAAAAAACTATTCATTTCGTCTCTAAATACCCTTCACTGAAACAACCCCTTTTTACCCATGTATAAGACATTACAAAAGAACATCAACCCACTTTATATAACCATCAAAATCCAAATATAATAGAGTAAAAATGTTCCCAGATCAAATACGCTTTTTATAAAGTTCCAACCAGACCTTTGAGAATTCATTGATAACCAAAGCATGAAATTATTTTTAAGAATTTTCCAAACGATCCTTAAATATTACACCCAAGTTGAACACATAAAATCCTTTTTTGGAGACTAAACACAATTCAAAACTTAATGAACAACTCCTTTAAATAATAAATGAATTTAATTCCATCATAAATATATCAAACATACATAATGGGGTGTCCAAAATTCATATCAGATATCATTACATATTACAAAATCAAATTAATATATAAGATTCATAAAATGATAACGAAAGAACACCAAAGTTCAATAACAATCAAATCCCCTTCAAAAACCAACCAACAAGAAATTCATTTAGTGCGCAAACAAAGATCACCAATTTCTTTTCAAAAACCAACCAACATGCAATTCATTTAGTGAGAAAACAAGGAACACCAACAACCACAATTTTTAACGGGGAGTTTAACCCGTATAATTCACAAAGACGCCATCAAACAAAGAGAAAGAGGATAAAACTCACCGTAGAGGTGTCGTTTAGTGCTCACCGGAGGTGCGTTCGTGGCGAAGGAGAGGCATGTAGCAGAGTAGAGGCACCTGGCGGAGGAGAGGCGTGCGGCGGAGGAGAGGCGCACGACAGAGGTGTGGCCTGCGGCGGAGGTGTGGCGTGCGGTGGAGGTGTGGCGTGCAGTGGAGGAGAGACGCATTGTTGTCTGGTTCGCGGCGGAGGAGAGGCTCGTGACGAAGGTGTGGCTCGAGGTAGAGGAGAGGCGGCTGGAGAGGAGGAGGAGGAGGAGGAGGAGGCGCGACGGCAGCGATCATCTTCTGCGAGAGCTTAAGGGGTGCGAGGAAGGAGGAGGAAGTTAGGGTTTTTTCATAAAACCCAGTGAACCTTTTATCAGTGCTAGCTAAAAGCACTAATAATGATAACCTTTTGTCAGTGCTAAAAAAGCGCTGATAAAGCACATCATTATAAGTGCTAAAATTATATTCCTGATAAAGACGTCCCTTATCACCACTAAAAATGCATCGATAAAGATATAATGTTAATAATTTATTTATATTATTATATATATTTATAAAATTAAATACGTGGTTAATATATATTGATATTTATATATTTATAATTTAAATAATTATAAAATTATAAGAAATATACTTATTATATTTATAATCATAGAAATATATATAATAAATATATTAATTATATATATTTATAAGATTATAGATGTATGTAACTATATTTCTTCTAATTTTATAATTATTTATATGAATATATATTTATTTATAATTATAAGTATAAATGAATATATATTTAATTATTTAAATAATTATAAAATTATAACAAATTAATATTTATATTATTTATAATTTTAATAATATTTATATTTAATATATTTATTATAATTTTATAATCATTTAAATATATCTGTATTTATTTATAACTATAAATATAAATTTTTGTATTTATTTCTCAATATTTCTATATATTTATTCAATTAAATATAACATTATATATGAAAATAATAAATATATTTTTTATGAATTAATAATTATTAAAATAAATATTTATTTCTTTATATTTATAAATGATAAATAAATATTTATTTATTTGTAATTAAAAATTATAATAAATAAGTTATTTATAATTGTAATTATATATATATATAATTATAAATTTCTAACAAATATATATATAATTTTATAAATATATATAATTAATATATTTTTTATAATTTTTTAATTATTTAAATATATCTACATTTATTTAGAATTATATTTATAATTATTTTTATTTATTTATATATATTTGTATATAAATATAAATATATATATATAATAAATATATATATTATAATTTTTTAATTATTTAAATATATCTATATTTATTTTAGAATCAAAATTATAAATATCTGTATGTAAATATATTTATTTAATTATATATTTATAACTTTATAAGAAGTATAATTAATATCTTCAATATAATTTTATAATTATTTGAATATATCTATATTTATTTATAGTTATAATTATAACTATAAATAAATATATTTATAAATTTTTGTGTATATTTATAAAATTATAATATATGTATTTATTTTAATTTTATAATTATATAAATATATATATAGTTATAGTTATAATTATAATTTCAACTAAATATATTTAAAAAGAATTTTTATATACTTAAAATTTAATAATTATAAATATAATAAATATATTTATTCTTTAAATATATTTAATGTAATTTTATAAGTATTGAGAACATAATATAGTTTATGGGTAACATGAATTAATCATATATACATAGTAAAATATATATAATAAAAAACGATTCATCAATGGACAACATGAATAATAATAAGAGTGTAATGTATAAATGAACATTCATGATGAAAGGTAACATATATGCACGCTTGATAAATATATTAATTGACCAAATTCATTAGAAAACACACATATATTTAATTATAATCTTATACTTTTTTAAAACATTATATATATATATATATTTGAATTATTAAAAAATGTATATTAATTATAAACATGGGTTTTTTATTTAATATATAAAAATAAACATTATTTTTTAATGTAAATATAATAATTGTATATAAATTATTATAAAAAACTTTTATTAGCGCTTTTAGCTAGCACTGATAGAGCCCCCCCCCCCCTATCAGGGCTTTTTTACTTAGCACTAATAAAACTATACGCTTCCCTTGTCCCGTTTGGTGGTAGTGTATAATGACCCAATCTCAAAATAGATGAATTAGTTCACTACAACCCCAAGAGTATACATAGATTCACTAGGACTGGTGCCTATCAATTACTGTATTGGTTTAATATGTGGGACACAATTTTCCCACTTTGAGTAAATTGATAAGCTATAATCGAAATATCCTAAGAACGGACATGAAACATTCATATGCCATAAATTCTTGAGAAAAATAAACAATACTTTCCTCTATAATTGAATAAAAATATAAAAGAAACCCCAACACCACTATATGAATGCAGTCAGAAACAATAAACCATATCCATATATAAATAGACGATGAAAAACATGTGAAACTACACTGAAAAAACATAACTAAAAATGGATGGGTTATATTCTATGACGTGATCTCGAGCCAAACATGGCCTTCATTCTCAAAATTATCCAACAAACAAACCAATTCCTATGCCACTAAATATCAATTGGGCCACAAGCATCCAATAGCTGACAATATACTTATTGAACCAAAAATGTATTTAGAGGTACTCCATATCCACCACGGTGTCCATACCACGTGTGAACATAATTGAAAAGAATGGAACCCAAATGGTTTCTTAATAAAACATTTAATAAGCGTATTCTGGCTCTAGAAGCTCATTGATATCCTTAATCATAAATAGAAAAGTTATAGACATTAAATTGATCATGGAATATTGTACAATGAGAAAATAGAAAGGAAATACTAAGAGCATTACAAGAATACTCGCAGTGGTAGCACCTGAGAAGAGGAGGGATTTGCAGCAGAGGTGGAGTTCGACAGTAGCGGTGGGGTACGCGGAGGAGGTGGGTACGAGGCAAAGGAAGGGTTCAAGGTGGGGGTGGGGTTCGACGCGCGATAAAGGTGATGTTCCTGGTGGAGGTGATGTTTTGCAGCAGATTGGGTTCAGTGGCGGAGGTGAGGTTCATGGCAGAGGATAGCTCCACAGTGGCAGAGGGTTTCGCAGTGGTAGGAGTCGGCGACAGATATATATATATATATATATATATATATATATATATATATATATATAATAATAATAATAAATATAAATTTATATTTATTTATTTATACTTACTTATTTAATAAATATATATTTATTTATAATTATAAATTTATAATAAATATATTTATCATATTTATAATTATATATAAGTAATATCTTAATTATAATTTTATAATTATTTGGATATATCTATATTTATTTAGAATTATATTTGTATATATCTATTATAATTTTATAATTATTTAATAATAATAAATTGATATATATTTATTTTAAATATATATTTATCACGTAAATATTTTAATTATAGTCATAAATATAAATAAATTTATATATATATTTAAATACTTATGAAAATAAAATAAATATATTAATTATATATAGTCATAAATACAAAGATATATATATATATATAAATACTTATGAAATTAAAATAAATATATTAATAATTTTTTTATAATTTCATAATTATTTAAATAAATATATATTTATATTTAAGTAATTATGAAATTATAATATATATTTATCATATTTATAATTATAATTATAAATAAATATATTTATTTAAATACTTATGAAACTAAAATAAATATATTAATTATATATATATATATTATAATTTCATAAGAACCGGTCAAACCATAACATTCTTAAATGGGTGTCAATAAATATAAAATGACCATTTTCATTGTGAAAAATATTTACACCAAAATTTTACGATATTAAATTTGTCACGGACATTATCATTAATTAAAAGTAAATATTAATAAACTTTAAATAATAGTAGTGATTGAATGGCGTAATTAAGTAAGTCAATAGTTTCTATAAATAATAATTGTACATAAATATTTTGAATAAAATTTAAGTAATTTCGGTATATAAAACATTGCATTTAAAGAGATAAAAAAGGAGGTCTTCTAAACAAATCCCCAAATCAAATATCTTAAAATCCACATAACAATAAATTCCATCTTTGCACGTGGAGTCAAAAAATACTGATCCATATTTATTATACATTGAATGAAAATTTTAAAAAAATGAAACGAGTAACCCAGAAACATTCTATATAAGTTATGAGAATTTGGTACGCATGTGCATTATGTTGTGTCGATCAAGCCCTGAACCCCCGTACACTTTCCTTAAGCAGTGAGATTTTCTTGCCTTCCCAGTCCTTTCCATGGCTCCAACATCGTGGTTACACTGCTTCTGTGGCAACGTTCAGCAACCAAAACTGAAACCTGAGACGGTTCCCCGAAATCATTCAATTGTCCGGCAATTCCTCAACTGCATTATCCCTTGTCATTTGCTAACTAAACCTGCAGAGCAAGCAGCGGTGGTCGAGGTCGAGGTGGGGGGAGGCTGTCCTGGTGACGCAAGGAGACCCAACCTTGAAGAAAATGTGGGGTCCCAAACCCGCTCCTCCTCAGCCCCACGTCCGCCGTCAACGCCTGGCTGCCTTCATCCAGGATCGCGGCAACCAGTACGGGGAGGTGATGTTGCCGCTGTCCCTGTCCCACGGACACCCAACCCCCAAACCCCACCTCCGCCGTCGGGGCTTGGGTGGTTCCATCCAGCGGAGGCTTCTGGATAGCCGCAACCAGTGGAGGGTGGTGTACCACGGACACCCAACCATGAAGCGTCTTCATCAGCCCCACCTCCGGCATTAGGGATTGGGTGCTTCCATGGGGAGGCTTCTACCTCGGCAAATGGAGATAGAAGAAGAACAACACTGTGCCAACTGATGATGGAGGAGGACTTGGAGGACGGATGCATTGTTTTCGATACTCGCTCAGGGACATGGAAGCTTGAAGATAAAGAAGATTTTCAACCGGATATAGAAGATATCTACGACCATTGTGATGCATTTTCATTTAAACTCCCCCTCCAACCATCATGATCCAATGATTTGGTTTCCTAATTGTAAATTTTCTTTGTATATAAGGATTTTTTTCCTAATGATTCATTTTTTTGACGCTTATCTTATTTTACACTTTCATTATTTTATTTTGGAAATCTTCATGTTGATTTCATGTACAATTAGAAAATAATATATATTATTAAATATGCTTCATTTTTAATATTACTTTTATTTAGCATGTTTGACCAAATCTATTTAAAAAAATCAACCAAAAAAATATATTTTATTATGTAAAAAATGAATAATTAAACTTATAAATGTAATTTTATCATGCTGTTACAAATATAAAATTAAATTATATAAATGAATATATATTTATTTATTTAAAAAATTATAAAATTATAACAAATTAATATTTCTAATATTTATAATTTTATTAATATATATATTTATTATATTTATTATAATTTTATAATTATTTAAATATATTTGTATTTATTTATAAGTATAAATATAAATATTTGTATTTATTTCTCAATATTTCTATATATTTGTAAATGCATTTATTTAATTATATATAACATTATATATGAAAATAATAAATATATTTTTTATGAATTAATAATTATTTAAACAAATATATATTTATATATATATATATATATATTATTAAAAATTATAATAAATAAATTATTTATAGTTGTAATTATAAATATATATATATAATTATAAAATTATAACAAATATATGTATAATTTTATAAATATATATAATTATAATATATTTATTATAATTTTTTAATTATTTAATTATATTTATGTTTATTTAGGAATTATAATTATAAATATTTATATTTATTTATTAATATTTGTAGATATCTATTTAATTATATGTTTATATCTTTATAAGTAGTATAACAAATATAGTTATTATAATTTTATAATTATTTACATATATATATTTATTTATAGTTGTAATTATAACTATAAAAAATATATATTTATAAATATTTGTATATAATTATAAATATATTTATATTTATATTTATTTATTTATAAAATTATAATATATGTATATATTTATTGTAATTTTATAATTATTTAAAGATATATATAGTTATAATTATAATTACAAATAAATATATTTAAAAAGTATTTATATATAATTAAAATTTAATAATTAAAATATAATAAATATATTTATTATTTAAATATATTTAATATAATTATATAAGTATTGAGAACATAATATAGTATATATATGGGCAACATGCATGAATTAATCATATACACCTAGTAAAATATACATAATAAAAAACGAGCCAATAATGGATAACATGAATAATAAGAAGAGTGTAATGTGTAAATGAACATTCATGATGATACATAACATATACACATGCATGATCAATATATTTTTTGACCAAATTCATTGAAAATGCATATATATATTTAATTATAATCTTAGAAATATTTTTTTAAACATTATATATATATTTGAATTATTAAAAAATATATTAATTATTTTTTGATATAAATATAATAATTGTATATAAATTATTACTAAAAACTTTTATCAACGCTTTTAGATAGCGCTGATAAAGGCCCCCCCTTTATCAGTGCTTTTTGTTTAGCACTGATAAAATGAGGCGCTTCCCTTGCCATGTTTTGTGGTAGTGCTAGTCAAAAAAAATTGATGAATCAATATCACAATAATTACATTTCAATTTATACTTATATATTTTTAATGAATGTGACACAATAAAACATACATTTTTAGGAAACAAAATATTATTCAAAAGTTCAGGTCACTACACTCTTTGTACCTCAATTGACCACATGCTAAACATCTAAATAACAACTCATTTTCACCATAATATAAGATGCAATCATTTTTCTAATGTCTTTGATTATTTATGTAGTATTTTTAAATATTATATGGATTATTTTTTAGACCAAGCGCTGAGACGATATGTAATTTTGAGATCCAGTGTGCCCGGAATAAATATTTTGAAATATATTAAATATATAAAATAGAATGCATGTGAAATTTTCTAGAAAAGGTGGAATAACTCCTAGATGGGTGTCTGAATTGGAAATCAAAGAGCACCGTTAAGTTTAAAATAGTCGTTTTACCCTAGGTTCAACTTAACCTTGGTCTGTGCGGGTCGTTTGTGAAAAAGTTTTCATGGTCGCAAAATTAATAAAATAAATTAACTTAAGACTTTATTTTATTTTGTTCAGTGCGGTGACATGATTCTTTTTAAATATATGGCTATGGAAATCATCTCAGGTTTGGCCACTAAACCCAGGAGACCTGGATGCAGTTAAAAGAGAGCATTCATGGTAGACGACAATGGATCAAGAACAGATCATGGATCATCACACCAGTGGAGTTGGAGGATCTCATCAACGACGGCAACATATCTGTTCCTCATCAACAATTGACCCAAACTCCAGGTAGGATGTTTTGTCTTGTAATTTTTATCCCGTTTTTAATCCCAGGTGAACGTGGATCAATTGAATGAATGTGAATTGATACGTGCATCATCGGTAGATTCCAAAATGATGGAATTGTTTTTGGTTTGTTGATTTATCCCGCTTCGTTCATCCTTTCTGTGATAAAAAATTGAGGCCAAATGAACAACATGCAAGATTCATTCTTCACTTTTATGTTTTGTGGATTTCTCCCTCTTTTTTTAGACATTTATCACGGGCACTTCCTTTTGGCCCATGGTTCGACGAATACTCAGTATTAGATCATTGCGTGACCATTCTTCGGTGCAATAGATCGATACCACAGGTGCAGTTCGTGATCAGTGATGTGATCAAGGTGTGATGATGGAATCCGAATAGATCTGCAGTACTTGTTCGACCCAGTTTTGATGCACAACAATGTATGGCTTGATAGTGGTGATTTATGAGTGGATTTGAACCCGAAATCTACAAATCTAGAAACTAGAGGCTTGGATGAACCCTGATTTGCAGGTTCTGTCCAGATCAGAGGTTTTGGTGATGCGCAGATCGACACAGAAGAGATCCTCGAAGGATCTGGAAAATCTTGATCCACACAACATGTATTTCGAGATTACACACTATGGGGGACCCCCTGGTTGTAGTGCTAGGGTTTCGATCGAAGTTAAGGATCACACACCGTGTGTCCCCTATCACACGAGGTGTGACCCTCCTCGGTTGACTTTGTGTATACTTCATAAGTACACGAACACAAGTTGGAGTGCAAGGGAATAGACACGCCATGTACTCTAACACAAACATAGCTAGGCTAAACGGATAGGGTATCATGTGTTTATACATTCCATCTATCCTCTTCTACACATCGTGTATTTGGAGACTGCATGTCGTGTGAGGCTATTCCACACAGACAGGACTTAGGATAGCTTGACACGCCATGTAACCCCTGGTAGACACCATATAATCCCTTCAAGAGTGATTGAGGCTTTTTTTTTGGACCATTATAGGTTGAGTGAGTTCCCTTGGTCCTTTCCTTGAGGGTACAATGCAACATTACATTCATATCACTAGATTGTGATCCTCTCTAGAGGTTGAGTCTCAGATAGAGTTGTGTTGTCCCTCTGTGAGACTCGAGTGTGATCCTCAATCACCCCTAGTTTGAGTTTGTGGAATCAGCATAACTTCCCTAAGCAGGGCATTGATCCTCCATCTAGCATGCCATATCAGTAGGGTTTGTGGAATCACATGAATACGATCCCCTACGTAGCGGATCGATTCAGATTGGGCTTGTGGTGTCCCCTAGTGATTTTGGGCATGACACCCTATCTATGTATCAAAGTCTTCTTAGACCAGTACGATTTCTTTGGGCGGCGTGTAAAGACCCAGAATTTTCCATGTATTTTTTTTAATTATATGGAATTATTGAGTCTGCAAAAATTAACAGCGCATGATTCCAAGGCCCGGTGTGCCCGAAATGAAATTCTGAACTTTTTTTCGGGTACGTTCAGTAAACGCGCGAGGGACGTTTTGTAACTTTTGAACTGATGCTCGGAATTGAAAACTGAGGACATTGTTGAACTCATAGCGCAGACATTCTCTTAAGGAGACCTTCACATCGACCGTAATAGGTCAAGGGTGGGAGTAAGTTTTTTGGATTTTTGTGGGAGAGTTAAAAGAAAAATAATAAAATAAAACAATAACTTTTATTTTAATTATTTGAAACCTCTCATTTGAATTTGGTGGTAAGGACCGCCCGACCTTGAAACTTTTTTTAAATGTGAAGTAACTCTTGGAATTCTCCCAATTAATGAGCCAACATTAAACTTAATTAAGTTGACTCCTCACCTCTTTTGGTTGGGGAATGTTGGCAAAAGATTTTGCGAAAGAACTCTTGGTGGAAGAAACTGGGAACCTCCAACGAAGAACTAACAACTCTCCGGATCAAGAACATTGAACCGACATTGGAGTGTGGTTTGGAAGCGGGTTGCAGGAGCAACGAACATCAGCGTCTACATCATCTTCGTCTTCTTCCTCACGCTACCTTCAATGATCAAACGAGGTAGGGTTTGTTTATGATTATTCTTCATTAATTTACGTTGAATCATTCTTCTTGAGCCGCATGTTATCGGTCTAACGCACAGGGTGCTGGCCAAACAAACAAGGATCGATCCCTCTGCAACTTCGTCGTTTGACATGCTCTTCACGGAAGAACTCCGGGATGAGTGGAAGCCTGCCGGTGCGACGGTACCAGTGACAGGCGCCGGCAGGGTGCAAGGCGGCAGCCGGCACACCGGTCGGCCGCGATGACGGCGGCGGCGCAACCGCGCTGTCGGTAGTGAGGGAGGTCGCGGCCCATCGGCCGCGGTGGTGGAAGGTGGCGGTCGGCACCCCGGCCGGCCCCATGGAACTAGGGCATCGTGGGTCCGCGCCGCCAGTTGAAGAAGAGGTCTCGGCTGCGTCACGCCGAGCGGGACCGCTCTGACGAGTCCTGCGTGCCAGATGGTGCCGCCGGGGTGGGCAAAACTGAACGGCCATTTGGCCGTTCTGGAATCTGGGGGCGCCTCCCTCAAGTGTTGACTCGGGCGGACCCTACCACAGTGGGCCATCCCTACTGCGGGCCGTACCGCAGGCCGTGCACAGTGGGTCGCGCCCCACGTGCGTGGGGCCACGCCCAGCGGGTTGGGTCGCCCCCTTTGTGGGATAGGCCGGACCACGGCCCAGCGGGCCGGGCCCGCCACGGCCCAGCCCTTCCAAGTCGGACCCGGGCTGGTTCGGGTCAACCCAAACCGGGTCGAGTCGGCCCAGGCAGGGTCGGGCCGGGTCGGGCCTATCGGCTCGGACCGGACCCAGGCCCATCTGGACCCAGATACGCCTTTTTGGCCATAACTTAAGAACCGAGTGTCCGTTTGAAGAACCGTCTATGGCAATGGATTCCTTGGATCGATACGTTCATTTTGGTATACTCCACTTGAGTTTTGGATAAAGTTAGAGTACGAACAGGTTGGATCAAACCCGAATCCAACCGGGTCCTTGGAATGGAAACGCTAATAACTTACAGACCGGGCGTCCGATTAATGCTTCATCTGTTGCTTTGGGACCCTTATGACGTGGCGGTCCTTTGAGATACTTATTCATGGGACTTTTTGGTAGTTGAAGTATCGACCGATGGCTTGAGGAGCGGATCCTCCCGGAATCAAGCGCGCTTAGTGTGAGAACCCTATGGCTGGTTGTACTTGAAGAATCTCCAGATCCTATGTGGGTTATATTTGGATCTTGTGTGGGTCAGCTTCTACCGATCTTGTGTGGGTCATCTACAGATCTTGTTTGGGTCATCTTCAGATCCTGTGTGGATCATCTTCAGATCCTGTGTGGATCATCTTCAGATCCTGTGTGGGTCATCTTTGATCCTGTGTGGGTCAACAACAGAGCTTATCGACGAAGTAAGATGATCGAGCAATACAGCTAATCATCTATACTTTTGTACTTAAGTTATACCTGGTGTGAGATGAGTCTTTACCTTTGTGATAAACTTCTGTGTGGTTATACTTTCGCGGTATTCTTCTGTGTGGCGTTACCTTTGTGGTACTTACCTTCGTGGTGTTACCTGTGTGGTACTTCTATCTTCGTGGTGTTACCTGTGTGGTACTTCTACCTTCGTGGTGTTACATTTGTGGTATTCTTCCCTCACGTGTGAGATGAGTATATATTGATAACTTCGGTATATGTATGGGCATATACCTTAAGTAATGTTGATGACTATTGCTTCATGATTTGAGATTGAGATCTTTCTTTGTGGTTTATCCTTTGTGGATTCTGGGAGACCTTTAGGGGTCTCGGGGTCCCTAATGAGTTTTGTTATACTCACCCCTGCACGGGCTACGCCTGCACCTTATTGTGTCTTGTGTAGACAACAGACAACATTGATCGAGGCTGAGGGTGTCAGGACAAGAGGCTGCTCGGGGGTGGACCATTAGATGAGAAGTACCGCAAAGACAATTGTTTAAGAGTTGTACCTACCCTTTAGGTAGGATCCTTGGCAGGTGTTCACATGAGTTGTTTTCAGTTTTACTTGTACTTTCCAGTTGGGCTTGTATTCTGGTCCCTTTTTTCTTACTGTACTCACCCTTATTACTATATAATTTACTTTTTTGCTTGTATCTTGATGTGTGCTTGGATGTGTGAGTTTGCAGGTTAAAAGGCAATGCCTTCCTGATTTTAGGGATATGCCTTTCTGGTTCTAGTCGCCAACCCCTGGCCTATGGAAGGCGGGCTTGGGGTAGTCACGGCACGGGCCCTGGGGGACGGGTCGTGACAAATTGGTATCAGAGGAGTCGGTTCTACTGAAGAACTTGGACTATGATCTTTTAATCAGCAATAGTGTTAAGTGTTATGAGTGTGGTTATCGGTTTGGGGAATTCAGTGTTGTTGCGGCGGCCGACGTATGCATACACCAGGTCCTTGACTTCTGATTTCTGACTCAGTGCATGAAAACGCTGATTGTGTGTGTGTTTTTCAAAAGTTTTCTTTGTGATCTCTTTGAGTCATCTCACCCAGTATAACTTATTGACCGTGGCGTACCTGTTTCTTTCCAAGATGCCTCCACGAAGACAGCCAGCCGGGGTTCCAGGTAGAGTACGTGATGACAGCCCACCGAGCGATGAGGCTTCGGTGCAAGGGCCCCCTTTCGGGAGTTGTACCATCGGGTGGTGTACCAGTAGCACCACTACCTGTTGGGCAGCTGATGCCACCAGCCCCAGCAGCAGAGGGTGCACGCCATTTGAGCGCATTGCACGAGTTTCAGCGCCAAAGGCCATCGAGGTTCCGGGGAGAGATGGATCCACAGGCAGCTGAGGACTGGCTGGAGGCCATGTTTAGAGTTTTTCGACTGGTAGGGACACGAGCTGATCTCATGGTGATCTTTGTCGCCAATCTTCTTCAGGAAGCAGCGGGCAGATGGTGGAGCTTGATGCTCCAGGTTCACGATGAGTTCACTCTCAGCTGGCGGACTTCGAGAGCCTTTTCAGGGCAGAGTTCGTTCCAACAACCTTACACTCTGTGTGTATACAGAAGCTTCTCCCCTTGTAGCAAGGTAGCATGACCGTGACTCAGTATTCAGTGAGGTTCACCGACCTCTCACGCTACTCCACTAATATGGTGCGGGACCCTTTCTTCAGGGCCCTGACCTTTGAATAGGGGCTCAGATGAGAGATTAGAGATTCGATGATTTCTCTCAGCATCCCGACGTAGGCGGGGGTGTTAGAGCGAGTGCTCTTAGTGGAGAGCGTCCTTACTGAGCAGTCACCAGCAGCGAGACCCACCACCAGACGTCACATAGCAGAGACATCTACAGCAGGCAGCAGATAGATGATGCAAAGGTCCAAGAGGACCAGACCAACAGGTGGACGACCGCAGGATACAAGATCGGTTGTACGGGGCTCTCAAGATAGAGCAGGACAGGCGAGGAGCAGGCAGTGTTACTCGTCTGGTAGGCATGGTCACATGGCTCGCGACTGCCCGACCCGCCGTACGGACGACCATCAGACAGTCGAAGGACCGCCTAGGCAGAGGCAAATATTCGATCGAGGAGGTCCGCAGGAAGCAGCCGGACGTGGCAGAGGAGCTGGTCGTGCAGTGGTGGGCGGCGATTTGATGTTCTACCACCACCACCTCTAGGTGGTCCACCCCAACCACAGGGAGTAGGTGGACAGGGACGAACTCCGCTCCAGGCAGCTAAGGCCTACGACCACGGTGCTCCGGAGATGATTCGAGGTATGATCTGTGTCTACTCCACCTTAGTTGTAGTACTTATAGACACAGGTTCCAGTCACTCTTTTATTGCCACGACCCTCGTTCGGAGCTCAAAGATTCCGGTGGAGTCGTTGGCTCGATCTTTACGGCTAGAGACTCCTACGGGAGAGGATTCGATGATTACACACCGGTGCCGGCAATGTGAGCTTACTCTAGGAGGCGAGAGCTTCAGCTGGGATCTTCTAGTAGCGGCGTCGAGGCCTTACGACGTCATCTTGGGTATGGATTGGTTATCTACATTCCATGCTCAGATCGACTGTATTAGGTGCAAAATGTGGTGTGTCCGCAAGGATAGGACCAGGTTTCCCTTCACCGGCGAGAAGGGAACCTTTTCAGCATAGTATGGACTCACCTGGAGGAGGGTGCAACCAATCACATATCAGTTGGCTAGCCTTACCCTCGGAGCGGTTGATATAGAGAGTCTAAGCTATCTTGTAGTGGTGGACTAGTACACTAATGTTTTCCCTGATGATGTTCTGGGTCTACCTCCTCACAGATAGGCGGACTTTTATATCGACTTGTACCGCGAGATGGCATCGATATCTACACCATCATATCGGATGGCTCCCGCAGAGCTTTGAGAGCTGCGAGCACAGCTGGAGGACTTGTAGAGCAAGGGGTTCATTAGGCCCAGTGTTTCACCTGGGGCAGCCCCAATTTTGTTTGCCAAAAAGGCGGATGGGAGTTTGATACTTTTTGTGGATTATCGGTGCCTAAACCAAGTGACCATGAAGAACAAGTACCCACTACCGAGGATTGGCGATCTTTTTTATCAGCTGAAGGGAGCACGGTGGTTTTTGAAAATATACCTCAGATCAGGCTATCACCAGCTCAGGGTACGAGATGAGGATGTGTAAAAGATGGCCTTCAGATGTCGGTGTGGACACTATGAGTTCTTGGTTATGCCATTCGGTGTGACCAACTCCCCAGCAGTGTTCATGTGACTTATGAACAGGATCTTCCTGCCATACCTTGATCACTTTGTGGTAGTCTTCATTGACGGCATCCTGATATACTCAGCTATGGAGGGGGAGCATGCCTATCATCTGTAGATAGTTCTTAACACACTCCGAGAGTACTAGCTTTATGGTAAGCTCTCGAAGTGCCAGTTCTGAATCTGAGAGGTTCACTTTCTGGGACACGTCATCTCAGAAGCTGGAGTTGCGGTGGATCCAGCGAAGATTGAGGCTGTACTTTCGTGGGAGCCACCCAGGAGTGTGATAAAGGTGTGGAGTTTCCTGGGTTTGGCTGGTTACTACCAGAGGTTTGTACTTGACTTTTCCATAGTTACGACACCCTTATCAGCGTTGATGAAGAAGGGGAAACCCTTCATGTGGTCGGAGAAATGCCGGCGGAGTTTCCAAGAGCTGAGGCAGAGACTGACGAGTTCCCCCATCTTGAGGTTACTAGAGGAGGGTGTTGGGTACGTAATCTACTACGACGCATCAGGGACCGGTCTTGGATGTCTCCAGATGCATGAGCGAGTAGTGACCGCGTATAGTTCTTGACAACCGAAACAGCATGAGAAAAACTACGCTATCCATGACCTGGAGTTAGCAGCAGTGGTCTTCACCTTGAAGATGTGGCGATATTACTTGATGGGTGAATGTTTTACAGTCTACTTGGATCATAAGAGTATCAGGTATATCTTCTCTCAGAAGGACCTGAACCTGAGACAGTGGTGTTGGATTGAGTTCCTCCAGGACTATGACTTCGAGATAGTCTATACTCCTGGGAAGGGGAATGTGGTAATAGATGCACTCAATAGGAGATCTGGTATACAGATGCTGAGTGAGGCGACGGAGCAGCTAGCCTTTTTGCGGATATCCTACGTGGATCGAGATGAAGCAGCTTACCTTCAGTCTCTGACAGTCACTCCCCCACTCCTTCAGCGAGTCAGGGAGGCACAGCTTGGGGACATTGACTGCGAGGCATGACATGCTCAGATATCCACAGGACAGGCACCTGATGGATTTTATGAAGGTGGGGAGCACGTCATCCTTTTTAGAGGACGTAATATGGTACCAGTGGTGCTACAGGAGGAAGTGTTGAGGGAGTTCCATACGTCCCCTCTAGTGGTACATCCAGTAGTGGCGAAGATGTATCAGGACCTCCGGCGTCAGTACTGGTGGCCGAGAATGAAGAAAGCAGTGGCAGAGTTTGTCTCACGGTGCCTCACTTGTCAGCAAGTGAAGGCAGAGCATCAGGTTCCAGCGGGCTTATTTCAGCCACTAGAGGTGTCAGAGTGGAAGTGGGATGGAATCTCCCTGGAATTTGTGACAGGAATTACATGCACGTCCAAGGGCCATGATTCCATCTAGGTGATCATTGACCGACTCACCAAGTAGGACCATTTCCTACCTATTAGGGAGCAGGGTTCAGTAGATGTCTTGGGATGCCTCTACGTGTAGAAGATTGTACGACTTCATTGAGTGCCTTCGACGATTGTCTTCGATCGTGATGCACATTTTACTTCCTGGCTATAGAAGGGGTTGCAGGAGGCATTTGGGAATCAGCTTCGATTGAGCACCGCCTTTCATCCTCGGACGGATGGTCAGACAGAGCGAACCATTCAGACCCTTGTGGACATGGTACATGCTTATGTCCTAGATTTCGGCCACAGCTAGGAGGATCACTTGCCTTTGGTGGAGTTCGCATACAACAACTATCACACCATCATCGGTATGGCACCATTTGAGACATTGTACGGGTGACCTTGCAGATCACCTCTGTGCTGGACTAACCTAGGGGAGTCGGCACTCATGGGACCAGAGATGGTACGGGCTACCACAGAGAAGGTGTAGATCATCCAGGAGCAGATAAAGACTGCACAAAACAGGCAGAAGTCTTATGCTGACAGGATACAGAGACCTCTCGAGTTCAAGGATGGTGACCATATCTTTCTACAGGTCTCACCTCGATGAGGTTTGCGGAGATTTGGTCGGGGTGGCAAGTTATCTCTGAGGTTCATCAGACCCTTTCAGGTCCTCAGTAGAGTTGGCGAGGTGGCATACCGCTTAGCTCTTCCCCCTCAATTGCATCGGGTGCACGATGTTTTCCATGTATCCCAGCTAACGAGAAACGTACATGATCCTCCGCACATCATTGACTTGGGCGAGCTGGACATCAACGATGGGGTGATGTTTTCAGAGGATCCAATGGAGATTGAGGATTAACAGGAGATATTCCTTCGTGGGCGATCGATACCGCTAGTGCGCTTAGGTTGGCAGCACGGGAACCTCCAGAAGAGCACATGGGAGCGGGAGGCTCAGATTCGTGCTCAGTACCCCCACTTGTTTCCCTAGTTTGTGTTGTGGCTTTTGGGGATGCAAAGCCCTGAGGTGGGGAGAATTAAAAGACCCGGAATTTTCCATGTAATTTTTTTAATTATATAGAATTATTACGAGTCTGCAAAAATTAACAGCGCATGATTTCGAGGCCCGGTGTGCCCAGAATGAAATTCTGAACTTTTTTTCAGGTATGTTCAATAAACGCGCGAGTGGAGTTTTGTAACTTTTGAACCGGTGCTCAAAATTGAAAAGTGAGGACATCGTTGAACCCGTAGCGCTAACATTTTCTTAAGGAGACCTTTACCTCGACCGGAGTAGGTCGAGGGTGGGAGTTAGTTTTTCGGATTTTTGTGGGAGAGTTAAAAGAAAAATAATAAAATAAAACAATAACTTTTATTTTATTTATTTGAAACCTCTCATTTGAATTTGGTGGTGGGGAACACCCGACCTTGAAACTTTTTTTAATGTGAGGTAACTCTTGGAATTCCCCCAATTAATGAGCTAACATTAAACTTAATTAAGTTGGCTCCTCACCTCTTGTGGTTGGGGATCGTTGGAAAAAGCTTTTGCAGAAGAACTCTTGGTGGAAGAAACTGGGAAGCTCCAACGAAGAACGAACAACTCTTCGGATCAAGAACGTTGAACTAAAATTGGACCGTGGTTCAGAAGCGTGTTGCGGGAGTGACGAACGTCGACGTCTTCATCATCTTCATCTTCTTCCTCACACCACCTTCAACGATCAAACGAGGTAGGGTTTGTTTGTTCTTCGTTAATTTACGTTGAATCGTTCTTCTTGAGCCCCAAGCTATCGTTCTAACGCGGAGGGTGCGGGCCAAAAAAACACAGCACAATCCCTCCGCAACTTCTTCGTTTGACGTGTTCTTTGCGGACGAACTCCGGGATGAGCGGAAGCCCGCCGGCACGACGGCACCGGCGACTGGCGTCGGTAGGGTGCAAAGCTGTGGTCGGCACACCGGTCGGCCATGATAACGGTGGCGGCGCAACCATGCCGCCGGTAGCGAGGGAGGTCGTAGCCCGTCGCCCGCGGCGGTAGAAGGTGGTGGCTGGCACCCCGGCCGGTCGCGTGGAACCGGGGCGGCGCATGTCCACGCCACCGGATGAGGAGGAGGTCGCGGCTGCTGAGCCACGACGGCGCACCAGGGCGGCCGACAACCGACCGACCGTGGTAGGACAGTGGTGTCGTCGCGCCGCTGGAAAGGGAAGCCGGTTAGGATTCTAGCTGGTCGCGTCACACCAAGAGGGACCGCTCTGGCGGGTCCGGCGTGCTAGCAGGCGGCACCACGTGGCACCGCCGGGATGGCCAAAACTAAACGGTCATTTGGCTATTCAGGAATCCAAGGGGCGCCGCCCCCGGGTATCGGCTAGGGCGGACCCCGCAGCGGCAGGCCACCCCGGTCGTGGGCCGCACTGCGTACCACACCCAATGGGTAGGGCCCGCCGTCGCCCAACCCTTCCGGGTCGGACTCGGGTCGGGTCGGGCTGGGTCGGTCCTATCGGGTCGGACCGGACCTAGGCCCATCTCGACCGAGATACGCCTTTTTTTCATAACTTGAGAACCGAGTGTCCGTTTGACGAACCATCTATGGCACTAGATTTCTTGGATTGAGACGGTTGTTTTGGTATACTCCACTTGAGTTTTGGAAAAAGTTGGAGTACGGCCAGGTTGGATCGAACCTGAATCCAACCGGGCCCTCAGAGCAAAAACGCTAATAACTTACAAATCGGGCGTCCGATTGATGCATCGTCTGTTGCGTTGGGACCCTAATGACGTGGCGGTCCTTTGAGATACTTCTTCATGGGACTTCATGGCAGTTGAAGTATCGACCGATGGCTTGAGGAGCGGATCCTCCCGGAATCAAGCACGCTTAGTGCGGGAACCCTGTGGCTGGTTGTACTTAAAGAATCTCCAGATCCTGTGTGGGTTATCTTCGGATCCTATGTGGGTCAGTTTCTACCGATCATGTGTGGGTTATCTACATATCCTATGTGGGTCATCTTTAGATCCTGTGTGGGTCATCTTCAGATCCTGTTAGGATCATCTTCGATCCTGTGTGGTTCAACAATAGAGCTTCTCGACGAAGTAAGATGATTTAGTAATACAACTAATCATCTATACTTTCGTACTTAATTTATACCTGGTGTGCGCTAAGTATTTACCTTTTTGGTACACTTCTGTGTGGTGATACCTTCACGGTATTCTTCTGTGTGGTGTTACCTTTGTGGTACTTACCTTTGTGGTGTTACTTGTGTGGTACTTCTATCTTCGTGGTGTTACCTGTGTGGTACTTCTACCTTCGTGGTGTTACCTTTGTGGTATTCTTCCCTCACGTGTGGGATGAGTATATATTGATAACTTAGGTATATGTATGGGCATATACCTAAGTAGTGTTGAGGACTATTTCTTCGTGCTTTGAGATTGAGATCTTACTTTGTGGTTTATCCTTTGTGGATTCTGGGAGACCATCAGGGGTCTCGGGGTCCCTACTGGGTATTGTTAAACTCACCCTTGCATGGGCTATGCCCGCACCTTGCTGTGTCTTGTGCAGACAACGGACAAAATTGATCGAGGCTGAGGGTTCCAGGACTGGAGGTTGCTCAGAGGTGGACCATTAGACAAGATGTACCGCAGAGACGACTGTTCGAGAGTTGTGCCTACCCTTCAGGTAGGATCCTTGGCGGGTGTTCAGAGGAGATGTTTTCAGTTTTACTTGTACTTTCCATTTGGTCTTGTATTCTGGACCCTTTTTTCTTACTGTACTCGCCCTTATTACAATATAGTTTACTTTGTGCTTGTATCTTTTTGTGTGCTTGGATGTGTGAGTTTGCAGGTTAAAAGGCAATGTCTTCTCGGTTTTAAGGATATGCCTTTCTGGTGCTAGTTGTCAGCCCCTGGCCTATGAAAGGAAGGCTTGGGGTAGTCACAGCACGGGCCCTAGGGTATGGGTCGTGACACTGTGTCCAATGATCTAGACATCTTTATTGAGTGCCTCTGATGATAGCATGGCTCATGGAGCATGTTCTCCAAGAATGAGCGTTGCTTCTAGCAGAATTAGGTGGCTGAGAGTTGGTTATGACCACCTGATGGCGTGGTATCTCTACTGAGTATATCTGGGTTGTGTTCCTGTTCTACATTGATTGTTAAATCTTTTATTGAGCTGACTATACTTGGTGCTTTGTTTTTAGTGTTTTAGGGCTTTCTTATTGAGTATTATTATACTCACCTCTGCACGGACTTTGCTCGCACGTGTTGTGTCTTGTATAGACGACGACCCTTTTAACGGTGTCCTGGGAGAATAGGGAGTGTGTGGATAACTAGAGCTTGACAGACTGGGGTGTTTTCCAGAAGCATACTATTGAATTAGTCCTCACCCTTGGTGTAGGTTAGACTCTTTTTAGTTTTATTTGGGCTTTTCTTTGGTCCCTTTTCTGTTTTCAGTACTTTATTGTTGTACTCTGTTGTGGGATCTTAGATGTATGTATGCATTTTATCATTTGTTTTACATTTCATCATTATGGGCATTAATATGAGTGTGTGTGTACAGGTACATTAGGCTAATGCCTCCCATTTTTGGAATACACCTACTTAGCGCTAGTCGTCATCCCCTAACCTATTGGAGGCGGGCTTGGGTAGTCATGGGTCGGGCCCCTCTTGGACATGTCATGACAGAGTGGTATTAGAGCGGTCGATTCTAATTTAGGACCGAGGGTCTGTGAAATTGGTTTGGGGCAACATTTTAGGTGTTTTGAGTTTGGCTTTCAGGCCAGGGATTCCAGTGTTGTTGCGACGGTCGAAGTATACATACAATGGCACATGAATCATGTGACACCCCAAGACTTTATAATAGTTTCATTTTAGAATAAATATAATTTTGTTTTTGGCATTCTTTATACACAAAGTTAAATGTACACTACACACAATACTGAATTAGCTTGTGTTACACGCAAGAACGAATTTTACAGCCTTTTATTGGCGAACCTATTTTAAAACCAAATTTTGACACTTTTATGAATACTATTTTTAAAAATAAAAATCATTATTGAATTCATAGTGTCAAAATTATCTTAGGGTGAATATTTGGGATTTTTCTGAGAAACTTCATTTTTTGATGAATAGTGAAAAATACTGTAATTTAGTTAAAAAAGGCCTTTTCATTTAAATAATTATTAATGATAAATTATATTTTAGATTTGTTAGAGAGTCAAATTAGATCAATTATAAATCCATTTATACAATTAAGTTCATTAGAATCAATTTCATTTTGAAATTGAATATAAAAACTTAACAAACTTTTGAATGTTTTTTTATAATTTAAAAACCCATTATTTCGCCCCATCTGTGGGATTAGTGTTAATCTTAATTTTTCCACTTCTTTGATTTGAATTTTGAAAATATGACATACATGGATGTAATTAGTATGATATTTGTGTTCTAATAAGATCAACTTAATTTTTGACCAAAAAGATTAGTGAACGTGATTAAAATTAATTATGGTGATTAAGGTAAAATTAAGCTTAATAAGTGACTAAACCTTAATATTAAGGGCCAAAATCACATGGAAACTTTCCCAAAATACATTGGATACCAATAACTAGACCATATACCCACTTGGTTCGAGATTTATGGGTTATTGGGATATTATTAAATGGAAGTTCCCTATATAAAAGGTTAAGTGAGGAAAATGGAAAAAAAGAACTTTCCTTGCCTTTAAAATTTATAAAACTTTGAGATATGTAAAAAACATCATATTTTTTTATATACATATCCTTTTGTAATATATATGGGTTATTTTTATCATAATAATTTATCAATAATTTTTAGAGATGTTTTAGTTACCTAAAATGCTTAAAAACGCCAATATAATGATTATTTAGTAAATAATTAACTAAAATAAATGATACTATAAATATTAAAAGTTAAGTTAATTGATTGAATTATTGTATTTATTTATTTTTGAGATGAATATATCATGTTACACACCTGTAAACCTAATATATTTTAATTCAAATATTAGATTGATATTTTAAAATTAACATTAAATAAATAATGTCAAAATAGACATTATTGTTATTTTATAATAAATGAAATTTTATTAAATGATTTAAAATTAATAAAAATACAATATTCTGCCAAGTTATTTGTAAGTGTTAATAAATATTAAATATGTTCTATTAATTGACCAATTAATATTTATAATTAACATATTGACCCATATATTGTAAAAACTTTGTTAACACGGTCCGAGTTTATGCAGCGTTTTAGCGAGTCGCGTGTGCTTGTTTTAAAATTAATTTCCAAAACACATGGGAATTTTATTTTATAAATTAGATATAATATTAATAATTTGTTGCATCTATATATTCTAATAAATCTCACATTAGTTTATTCTTAATGGTTAAATTAATTTGATTAGAAAACTATATGCTTTAATAAAAAAACCAAAATGATAAAATTGGGGAATCATAGAAGTTAAGGAACCAAATTATTAAAATGCATATATTTTTGTGTGGTGGAAGTTTTAATCGACCATTAATTACCTTTACTCCATTTTTTCAATTTTGGAGTCACTTCAGGTAAGGTAGACCACCCATTAAATAATACCTTTTGGTATTTACAAGAGTGTCACTCCCCCTCCACTATAAAAAGGCAAGCACTCTACCCCTTCCTCACACCTCTCAAGACACATTGGCTCATCCAACCTCTATCAAAATAGTCTCCCAACATCTCTCCCCTATACCTAGAAGCCTCCCCTTGGGCAGAAATCAATCCAAGGAAGCTTTTTGTATAAACTAAAAGAAGTTACCCGATTAAGAGGTAAAGCCTTCTCTCAAGCTTTTTAGTTTCATTTCCATTCTCCGCTCCATATACTCTTATTCTATGATTACATAACAACACCATTATCAAAAATATACTATAATGTTTTTATGCTAAGGGTTCTACCTACACTTACGCACACCTCTATCTAATGGGTAACGAACATACTATTTCTGTGTACGGTGAACTACTGCCTCACGACATGATGATTGTTCAATTCTCCTTTACCGTCTCTCATGGTTGCCATTATGATGGAAAAAATATTTATATATGATATAAATTATATTTATAATGTCTCTATTCTTCTGAAATTTTTATTTAGAACATACCTTTATGCTTTCCAAGTTGTGTAAATATGATAATTTCATTTGATAAAGTGTGGACTACCGCCCCTCAAAGCGATATGACTCATTCATGTCATACATGGAACATATAAAGGATGGTTTTAATAAAACTTTATACCATATATAACATATATGTGATACTTTAATTATAATATACATATGTATCATTTAGTTTTCATTCTTTTAATACAATAATGAAATGAAAGTAGCATTCATGTGTACGTACGGCCTACCGTCTCCATGAACGGTGCACTTGATTTATAATCTCCAAACATTATGGACTATTCTAAATACATATGTACTGAAAATATAAGATAATTTATTCATTGTCTAAATTTTTTAGATAATTAAATCATGATCTAATAAATAGGAAAACAAGTTTCAAGTCCAAACATACTAAAGAAAACTAGGCAATTAACACCCAAAATAGTTAAAATAATTAAAGAGTGTTAACAAAAGGGTAATAAAATATTATAAGAAGTTAATATATGATATTATAAACATGATTATAGTTTTGGTATAAGTTAGTAACATATTTTAAACCACTATACAAGAGGATAAAGACCACATAACAAAATGAAGGTTAAGGTAAGGGATTCTTGTCTCATTTTCATTTCATGGGACATACTTAATTATTGTGCACCTAATTTCTTATATATGGTGTACATACTACCACGTTGACATATAATATCATATATTATATTATATTCATGGTATTTAAATTTTTTAATTAATATTTATTACCTTTTTGTTTTCCAATTCATTAGTTGCTACACTAGTAAGTGATTTTCATCTCACTTTTTAAATCTGTGAGATTAATGTCATATTCACTACTTACTTATTTTGTGTGATATACCTACTACCAATTTTGATGTATTATATCATAATTTACCTTTATTTCATGATATTAAATGTTTTAATTGATGTTACTCTTTCATGGAACCCTTGACTCAAAATCTACTCAAGTAGTAAGGGAATTTCATCTCAATTTACATTCTATTGAAACATATTTTTTATTATGTGCCAATTCAATTTTATTTGGTGTATATAATTCCTTTGTTCATGTAATATAGTGAATCCTATTATTCTCATGATATTCTAAGTTTCATGTCATGCCTTTATGGAGATTATGATTCAAATGTTTCAAAGTGGTATGGGACACTTTGGAATGTTTAAAGATTATTCTCCTCAAGAATGTTTTCAATGGTTATCTTTGCAATCTCACTTACTTTTGTGATTGTTAACATTCTCTTGAAATTATCACTTTATTTTAATAATTTTTAATTGTAAATTTACTTAAATATCCATATCATTTTTTCATATATATGATTATTTCCTAAACCGTATACCATTTCTCATATGGTTTTCACTTTAAAAAATTTAGATTCTTGGTATGAATCCTGGGAAGTATTAGATTCTCGGAATGAATCCTTGAAAGTATTAGATTCTTGACATGAATCCTTTATAGTATTAGATTCATAGAACAAAGCCTAGACAATATTAGATTTTTGTCATGAAGCCTTGAAATTATTAGATTCTTGGCATGAAGCCTTGATAGTATTATATTCTTGGCATGAAGCCTTGACAATATTAGATTCTTGGCATGAAGCCATGAAAGTATTAGATTCTTGGCATGAAGCCTTGAAAATTTTAGATTTGTGGCATAAAGTCTTGACAGTATTAGATTCTTAGCATGAAGCCTTGAAAGTATTAGATTCTTGGTATGAATCCTTAAAAGTATTATATCTTTGGAATCAAGCCTTAGTGGTATATTATATATATTAATAATTAATCCTTTCCCTCGTTTAGATTCAATTATTATTCATCCATGAGATTTTTCATTGACATATCTATGGATATATTTCATTCTCAGTTTATTGATTTAGATGGCATGAGTTTCGGTTTCTTACCTTGCCATATTGATATTGACTTATCTAGTTATTTGAATGGAATGTGTTATTAGTTATTTACCTTTACATGTTAATTTATTTATATTGATTCATTATTGCTTCCTCTTTACTTAAACTTACAGAGCATTTAAGATCACCCTTATATATGTTTCCATTCCCTAGGTTATGAAGAAGAGGTCTTTGAATAAGCATTCAAGGACGCAATTTATTTCATTCTATTATTTCTTGTGTATGTATTTCCTATTTCCCAATGTATTATGGGTATCATGTATGTAATCTGGATTTCCAAGACTGCTAAACTAAACCATCTTTTTGGATTTGATTCCTTGTAATCATGCCGATGTAATGTAATAATGCACCGGCTCCGGGCTTCTGGGATTGGGGCGTTACACATCATATAGGAATGGTTGTGTTTTCCACATTCTTCTTGAGATTTATCTCCATATATACTCAATGACCATGGTACCGCTTGTTTTATTTCAGGATTCCCCCACATAGACAGCAAGTTAGGATTCCACTACATGATCACGAGGATGATCTGCCTAGGGATGAGACATCAATATAGGGACTTGTACCGAAGATGGAACCTTCGGGTGGTTCACCAGTTATACCACCACCCATTGAGCTATATCTAGAACCAGCACTACTAGCTAAGAATTATCGTAGCCTGAGTGTGTTTCATGAGTTTTATTGACAGTGACCTCCCAGGTTTCGGGGTGAGCTAGACCCCCAAGTGGTTGGCGATTGGCTAGAGGCAATCATTCGTGTTTTCCGCCTTGTGAGGATGCCTATTGATAAGATGGTAGTCCTTGTTGTAAGTCTACTTCAGGACTCTGAGGGGAGATGGTGGATCTTGGTTACCCAATCACACAAAGAGAAAACTCTCTCCTAAATAGACTTCAAGTGTCATTTCTGAGAGGAGTTCTATTCGACTACATTGTGATCGGTTCACATGCATGAGCTTTTGTATCTGCAATAGGGAAGTATGACCGTGGCGGAGTATTCAGTGAGGTTTACTGATCTCTCATGTTACTCCATTGATATGGTATGAGACCAGTTCTTCAGGGCTTGGACCTTTGAGTAGGGTTTGCGCTAGGAAATCAGGTCATCAATGGTATCTCTTAGCATTTCATCCTAGGTTGGAGTTCCTGAGTGAGCCTTGTTGGTAGAAAGTTTTCTAGTAGATAAGAAACCGTTAGTGGGAGCTAGAAGTGGGCACCTAGTAGCTTAGACCTCATTAGCAAGTAGCTAGCGACAGTCAAAGGTATCCAAGTGGGTCATACACTTCAGGAGGAAATCCCAGGACTCAGGGTCAGTTGTGCAAGGCTCTCAGGGTGGCTTGAATCAGCCTAGGGACATGCAATGTTTCCTTGGCGACGGTCGGTGAAATCTGACATGAGATTACCCAACCTGTCATACAACTGATCGGGAGACGGTCGATGGACCGCCGAGATAGTGATAGAGGTAGGAGTAGGGTGGTCCACAGGGCGACATACTTGTTAGAGGGGCAGGAAGGGCAGTAGGAGGTGGTTGGTTGTTTGACCTATTACAACCACTACCCCCAGGTGGTCCACGTCAGGATCAGGGAGCAGGTGGGTAGGGATGAGGCTAGCTACAAGTTATGGGTGCATATGAACTTGAGGCTCCAGGAATGATACGAGGTATGATCTATGTCTTTTCTACCTTAGATTCAGTTTTTATAAACAAAGGTTCTAGTCATTCCTTTCATACCACAAATCTTGTCAAGACATAGAGATTTCGGTTGATCTGTTGACTCTACCCTTACGCTTGGAGACTCATACTAGAGGAGACTCAATGATCATGCACTGGTGTCGATAGCATGACATGACTCTTAGAGGAGAGAGTTTCGGTCGGGATCTCTTGGTAGCAGCTTCGAGGCCTTACGACATCGTTCTTGGTATGGACTAGTTATCCACAGTTAATGCTTATAATGAATGTTTTAAGAGAATAGTTTGGTTTGTCCATAGTGATGGAATAAAGTTTTTATTTATCGGTGAAAAGGAAATCTAGGAAGAGCAGGATGGACTCATTCATAGGAGGGTGTAGCTGATTACTCGTCAGTTGGATGGCCTGACCCTCAGTGCAGTGAATGTTATGAGTCCTCTGTTTCCTGCAGTTATAGTGGATTATGAAGACATTTTCCCTGTGGATGTTATAGGTTTACCTCCTCACCGAGACATAGACATCTCCATTGATCTAAACCCCGAGATTGCATCGATATCTAAGCCAACATATCATATGGATCCTATAAAGCTTTGTAAGTTGAGGGTGTAGATGGAGGATTTGCAGAGTAAGGGCTTTGTTAGACCCAATGTTTCACCCTGGGCAGCCCATGTTTTGTTTTCCAAGATGGCAGTTAGGGGATTCTGGTTATATGTGGACTATCAGTACTTAAACTAGGTGACCGTAAAGAATAAGTATCCACTATCAAGAATCGATGGCCTCTCTGATCAACTGAGAGGGGCTCGATGGTTCTTGATGGTTGACCTCAGATCGGGATATCACCAGCTACGAATACAAGACGAGGATACACAACTGGAAAATAGGTCTATACCCATGGTTTTGCAAAAAACCGTGGGTATAGGGATAGTACGTGAACCTATACCCACGGTTCTCCAAAACCATGGGTATAGGGTATTTTCCAAAGGCCTATACCCACGGTTTTGGAGAACCGTGGGTATTGGGGTTTTTTTTTTGAAGACCTATACCCACGGTTCTGGAGAACTGTGGGTATAGCTTATGGCGGGGTATGAAAATTAGGCGGGAAACGAAAACATTTTGGCGGGAAGATATTTTTTCACGGTTTAGTTTAATATATTTATATAAATATAAATTTATATACTCAGAATTTGTTTAGCTCGATTGGTTACAAGTGGAGGCGCGACCGTGAGACTCGGGTTCGAATCCCGCGGTCCACTTTTTTTGAATTTAAATACCCGATGTAGATTATATTAATATATATACGTATATGTATATGTAAATAACAATTAAAAATCCTAGGTCGGTTGGTCTGTTGTTGGTGCGCGGCCGAGAGGCGCAGCCTGAGACGCGGGTTCGATTCCCCTTGGCTGTTTTTTTGAATTTTAAGTACACCGCGTGAATTAAATTAATATATATAAGTTGATGTATGAACAGCCGGGGTGCACACTTTGACTCCCCTATACCCACGGTTCTCCAAAACTGTGGGTATAGTTTGAGACCCCTATACCGACGTCGTTCCAGCCCACGGTTCCCAAAACTGTGGGTATAGCCTATACCCACGGTTTTGGGGGCTATACCCATGGTTTTGAACCGTGGGTATAGGTCGTTTTTCCAGTAGTGATATACTAAAGATGAAATTTAGATGTCGCTACAATCACTATGAGTACTTGGAGATGATCTTTGGCATGATGAACTCCCCGGCAGTGTCGATGGGACTCATGAACAGGATCATTCAACTCTTCTTAGATAGGTTCATGGTAGTCTTCATCGATGATATCCTTGTGTACTTAGCGTATGAGGAGGAGCATCTGAGACACTTGAGGATGATTTTGGAAATACTCTGAGAGCACTAGCTTTACGAGAATCTCTCAAAGTGTCGGTTTTGGATGCAGATGGTCCACTTTTTGGGAAACATTATCTCAGTAGATGGAGTTGTAGGAGACCCGGCCACGGTCGAGGTCGTGTTAGCCTGGGAGCCAACCAAGTGCATGATAGAGATGAGGTGTTTCCATGGGTTGGTAGTTGTTGAACAATGTTTTAGAGTATTTGGCATGTTTTAGTTATCCTTTGTAGATGGACATGGAGTAGTTTACCTCCAATTGATGGTTGTTACCCCTCCGCTCTTACAGTGAATCTGAGAGGCACATCTTGGAGATGTTGACTGTGAGAACCTACATGCTCAGATATCTATAGGACATGCTCCTAATGGATTTTCTAAAGGTTTTGAGCGTGACCTTCTTTTCATAGCATGAATGATAATACCATTGACATTACAAAATGAGGTTCTGAGAGAGTTCCATACACCTCCTTTGGCGGTACATCCAGGTGTGACAAAGATTTACCAGGACTTTCGAAGTCAGATTTGGTGGAAAGGCATGAAGAAAGGAGTTGTAAAGTTTGTCTCTTGATGCCTTATTTGTCAGCAAGTGAAAGCTGAGCACCAAGATCCATAGGGTTTAACCCAACCCCTTGAGGTGCCAAAGTGGAAGTGGGATAGAATATACAAGGACTTCATGATGATCTTACCACATACATCCAACAGACATGATGTCATCTGGGTGATCGTAGATCGACTCACCATGTCGGCCCGCTTATTAGCAATATGGGAGTAGAGTTCAGTAGAGAGTTTGGGATATCTCTATGCGCAGGAGACAGTGAGACTTCATGGAGTTCCCTTAACGATGGTTTCTGACTATGATGCTTGCTTTACATATCAGTTGTGGAAGGGATTATAGGAGGCGTTTGGGACTCAGCTACACTTAAGCACAGTGTTTCACCTTTAAACTGATGGCCAGACTGAGTGGAAAATTTAGGTTCTATAGGACATAGTGCAAGCTTTCATGTTGGATTTTGTACGTAGTTGGGAGGATCACCTACCCCTGGTGAAGTCCACATACAACAATAACTACCATTACACCATTTTTATGGCACTATTTGAGGCTTTATACGGGTGACCCTGTAGGTCACCACTTTGTTGGACGGATACAAGTGAGTCGACACTCATGGGCCCAGAGTTGGTGCAAGCTACAACAGAGAAGCTGAATATATTCTAGGAGTGGATGAAGACTGCATCGATCCATCAAAAGTCTTATGATAACAGGCGACTGAGGCCTTTGGTGTTCAAGGAAGGAGATCATGTGTTCCTATGGGTTTCACCTCGACGTGGTTTGAGGAGATTTAGCTACGGTGGTATGTTATCTCCAAGATTCATCATTTCTATCCAGATACTGCATAGAGTTGATGAGGCGGCGTACCGCTTAGCTCTACCTCTGCAGTTAGACCGGGTACACGATTTCTTCCATGTGTCGAAGCCAAGGAGGTATGTGCATGACCTATCGTACGTTATCAACTAGGATGAGCTGAATATTGAGGACAGAGCGACCTTTTCTGAGTTCATGGTAGAGATCGAGGATTGGCAGGAGAGGATCATTTGTGGGTGATCAATTCCCCTTTTTCATGTTCAGTGGTAGTATAGGAACCTTCAGGAGAGATCATGGGAGTGGGAGACCCAGATGCAAGCCCAATACCCCTATCCTTTTGAGTAGTTTTCTCTTTTTGGGATGAAAATCCCTAAGGCGGAGAGAATGCAATGTCTTGGATTTTCAGTGTATTATTTTTAAATATTATATGGATTATTTTCGAGACTAGGCACTAAGAGGGAAAGTGATTCTAAAACTCTATGTGTCCAGAATAAATGATTGAAATATATTAAATAATTAAATAGCATGCACACACGATTTTCTTAAAAAAGATAAATAACTCCTAAATAGGTGTTGTAATTAGAAATCCAAGAGCACCGCTGAGTTCATAATGGAATTGTTACCCTTGGAGAAACTTAACCTTGGTCGGCGTGGGTCGTTTGTGAAAAAAGTTATCGCAGGCATGAAATTAATAAAATAAATAAACATAAGAATTTATTTTATTTTGTTCAACAAGGTGAACTGCTTCTTCTTTAAATATACAACTATGGAAATCATCTCAAGGTTTGGTGCAAAACCATGGAGAACTAGATGATGTTGGAGGAGAGTGTTCTTGGCATATGAAAACGGATCAGGAATGGATTTTGGATCATCATGCCATCAGAGTTGGAGGATCTCATCAATGACAGTAACGTAACCATTCTTCGTCCACAATTGATCCAAACTCTAGCTAGGATGTTTTTTCTTGTATTTTCCATCCCGTTCATAATCTTAGAGGAATACGAATAAATTCAACAAACAAGAATTGATACATGCATCATTGGTTGATTTCAAATTGATAGAATTGTTTTTTGGTTCTTTGACTTATCCCTCATCATCCATCCTTTCTACGATAATGAATCAAGGACAAACGAACAACAGACGAGGTTCGTTCCTCACTTTTATGGTTTTTGGATTTCTCCCTCCATTATTTGAACGTTCACTATGGGTGCTTCCTTTTGGCCAATGGTTCGATGAATACTCGGTATTCGATCATTGTGTAACCATTCTTCAGCACAACAGATCGATACCGTGGGAGAGGTTCATGATTAGTGATTTGATCAAGGTGTGATGATGGTAGTGGATGACCAGAGGTGGGTCAGAATAGATTTTAGGTATCCGTTCAACCTGGTTTTGAGCCGCAACAACATATGGCTTGACAGTGGTGATTTCTGAGAAGATCTGAACCCAAAATCTATAGATCTAGAAACTAGAGGCATGGAAGAACCATGATCTGCAGTTTCCAGCCAGATCAGAGGTTTTAGTGGTGCACATATCAACACAGAAGTGATCCCTGAAGGATCTGGAAAATCCCATGCAACGCGGCATGTATTAAAGGATTGCACACTGTGTGGGCCCCCTGACTACGGCATTGGGGTTCTGGATGAAGTTAAGGATCACATGGTGTGTGAACCCTATCACGCAGTATGTGACCCTCCCCAGTTGACTCGACGTGTACTTCGAAAGTACACAGACACGGGTTGGATTACAGGGGTAAGGACACACCGTGTACTCCCACACACACACGGACACGTTACACGGACATAGTATCATGTGTCTCTACATTTTGTGTATCCTCTTATGCACTCTGTGCATTTGGAGACTATATATCATGTAAGGCACTTCCAAATAGGCATGACTTGGGATAATTGGACATGTCGTGTACACCCTGGTACATGCGGAGTACTCCCTTCAACAGTGCTTGAGGCTCTTTGTTTTCTTAGTTTGGACCAGTATAGGTAGAGTGTGCTCCCTTGGTCCTTTCCTTGAGGGTACAGTGCAATATTACATCTAGATCATTGGATTGTGATCCCCTCTAGAGGTCGAGTCTCAGATAGAGTTGTGGTGTCCCTCAGTGAGACTGGAGTGCAATCCTCTATCATACCTAGTTGGATTTTGTGGAATCATCGTGACCTCCCAATGGGGGGAATTGATCCTCCATTTATCAGGCCGTATCGGCAGGGTTTTTTGGAATCATTGGCATACAATCACCTACGTAGCAGGTTGACCTGGATTGGGTTCGTGGTGTCCCCCAATAGTTCTAGGTGTGACCCCCTATATGTGCATCAATGTCTTTATAAACCAACATGTTATCATTGGGTGGGGACCACTGAGCTAGACATCTTTTTTGAGTGTCTCTTATGATAACATGGCTCGTAGAGCGAGTTCTCCCAAAATGAGTGTTGCTTTGAGTAGAATCCTAAGGCTAGCAATTAGTTATGACCTCCTAATGGTGTGGTGTATCTCCTGAGTATATCTGGGTTTTGTTCCTATTCCAAATTAATTTTTATATCTTGTATTGAGATGACTATACTTGGTTCTTTGTGTTTAGTTTTTTTAGGAATCTTACTGAGTATTATTGTACTCAATCCCAACATAATCTTTTCCCACATGTGTCATGTCTTGTGCAGATGAAGACCCTTTTAAGGATGTCCGGGGAGGATAGGGAGCGATTAGAGCATAGATGGAGCTTGATAGACCAAGGTGTTTACCAAGAGTGTACTTTTGACTTAGTCCTCACCCTTGGCGTAGGATGGACTCTTTTTATTTTTGGTTGGGCTTAACTTTGGCCCCTTTTCTATTTTCAGCACTTTAAGGTTGTACTATGTTGTGGGGCCTTAGATGTATGCATGCTTTGTTTCAGTTATTTTACATTTTAGCATTATGGGCTTGGAGATGTGTGTGTGTGTGTGTAGGTACTTTAGGCTAATGCCTCCCATTTATGGAATATAACTACTTGGTGCTAGTCATCGGCCCCTGGCCTATTGGAGGTGGGAATGGGGTAGTCACAGGTCAGGCCCCTCTGGGACAGGTCGTGACAATTTGAGCCTGCAAAAATTTTCTGAGAACCAAGACCCAAATTATGAACCAACCTATTTCTCTCATAGTAATTTATAGGAAACACATTTCATTCAGGTGATAGTGATTCAACCAAAGAGAATATCTGATCAAAATAGATACCTAACATTCCATTATCTCATTTAATAGCCATGAATTTTCAAATGCTTCAAATTTTATTATCTTACAACCAGGATATACAACATCCACAATAAATTTTAGTAACTCATAAAATCATTATGGTTTTAACTAAGGGTTGAAATAAATATTATCATGAGTTTCTTTTTGTTGAAAATACGGACAAGCAACATCATATACAAAAGTTTGAAACTATGATGGATATGGAACCAAATTATAAGTATCTTCTCAAGAAATGTGTTCACTGTGGTGATTTCAAAAAACATAATCTTTTCGGAAAAAAACACAATAGATGACCAACCAAAATTGTAAAATGTGAAAAACCTCCTCATATCACATTTATTACATGGACACTTAATTTCTCATTCAGAAACAAATAATAGTTTTGATGATGTAGATGATAAAAAAAGCTACAACATGCTCAGTATATTCAGGTTTTACACTAAAACTGTTTGGATTCCTACGATGATTTATCAAATCATGATCATGTAATAAGTATTGTTGTCTACTTCCTTGTTCCATATTTCTATTAAAATTTACAAATAAAAATATTAACAATTACTTGTATATATTATGAATTTTATCTATTTAACATTGATTTTTAATAATTAGTGTTGATTTTTTCTAATTATCATTAACTACCACTAATTAGATTTGATTTTAACAAATTAAGGGTAATTTTTACTAATTACCAAAAACAATTACCCCTACTTTTAAGTTATTATCAGTAAATTTTTACTAATTAATACTATTTTTTCTAATTATCAATAATTATTACTAATTATTGTGAAGATTTAGCAATTATCACAAATTTTTAGTAATCATCGCTCTTTTTTTAATTACTGTTAAATATCAAAATTTATTGCTAATTTTTACTAAATATTGTTTAATTTTTAATTATTGGTGCTAAATTTTACTAATTGTCATTATGTAACATTAATGCTTACTAATTACCTTTATTGTTTACTAATTACCACTATTATTTACTAATTAGCAATATTTTTGACTAATTATCGATAATTTTTAGTAATTGTCGCTAATTGTTACTAATTACAGCTATTTTTTACTAATTACATCTATTTTTTACTAATTACTGATAATTACCATTATTTTTTACTAATTACCACTAATTACCATTAATTTTAACTAATTATTGCTAATGTTTACTAATTACCAATAATTTTTACTAATAATCACTAATGTTTACTAATTACCCCTAATATTGACTAACTACCACTATTTTTTACTAATTACCAATAATTACCATTATTTTTTACTAATTACAGCTAATTACCATTTATTTTTACTAATAACCATTAATTATCAATAATTACCACTGTTTCTTTCTATTTTTTCTGATTATCGCTAATATTTACTATGTACTACTAATTACCACTATGTCTTACTAATTACCCATAATTATAACTATTTTTAACTAATTAATACTAATTACTACTATTTTTTACTAATTAATGCTAATTACTGCTATTTTTTGCTAATTACAGATAATTACAGCTAATATTTACTAATTATCTCTATTTTTTATTAATTTTTATTAATAACTGCTAATGTTTACTGATCACCACTAATGTTTACTAATCACCACTAATGTTTGCTAATTACCACTAATTATCATTAATATTTAATAATTACTGCCAATTACCATTAATTACTCCTGGTTATTACAAATATTTATTAAATATCTCTAATTTTTACTAGTCCCGCTAATTAACACCATTTTTTTAATAATTATTGATAATTTCCATTAATTTTTACTAATTGCCACTAATTTTTTTATAACCACTAATAGTTACTACTTTTTTTCAATAATCAATGCTAATTACCATTATTTTTTACTAATTATAGTCAATTACTGCTGATTTTTACTAATTATCGCTATTTTTATTAAGTTTTACTGGTTACCACTAATTTTTACTGATTACCACTAATTTGTAATAATTACCATAATTTGTTATTAATTAGCGATAATTTTTATTAATTACCGCTAATTAAGGCTATTTTTTGCTAATTAGTACTAATCAACGGGGGGTTTTACTAATTACTGCTAATTCTTATTAATAATGTTAATTATAGCTCATTTCTACTAATTACTGCTATTTTTTGCTAAGTACTGCTAAGTATCGCTATTTTTTACAAAGTAATTCTAATTACCGCTAAATTTTACTAATGATAGATGATTACCTATATTTTCTACTAATGATCAATAATTAAGTTTATTGTTTACTAATGATCACTTATTACTGGTAATTCTAATTACCGCTAAATTTTACTACACGGCGTGTACCCATTTATTTCACACGGCAAGGACACGACTCCAACACGGCACACGACCGTTGACTGGTAACGCGTACACGGGGAAGGACTACACGGTGTGTAGTATTGGGCACACAGCGTGTACCCATTCATTGCACATGGCACGGACACGGCTCCAACACGGGGTATACCCGGCGAGGGGGTACACGGCGTGTACTCAAACTACACGGCGTGTAGTTTCAAAATTCTGGAAAGTGTGCGAAAAGTCCATTTTACCCTCCAGAACACTTCGTGACCTTCTTTTTGATAAAGGAATGGGTCGGAGAGGTCCGGGTCATTACATCAGATACCTCTTAAAACATTCTCGTCCCCGAGAATTCAAAAACCAACACAGAGGAACCCAACAAGATACCTCTTAGGGTTATCGTTATAACAGGAACCCAACCAACAACCCTAATCATATGTGTTAGGAATTCCTTCTCCTATGTCCAGATATTATCCGCTTTAGGCGGCACTGACTCGCCTGCACGGGTTTAATCGCATTCTCATTAATGCGTCTCGATTAAGAATTGGGTCTTCCCACTTTCATACATTAGGATTTTTCAACTCGCACTACCCCCAACACCACACAACCAACACACTGCCCGAACACGTGGTTTTGGGAAATTCATTCTCCTATGTCGAGCTATTATCCGCTTTAGGCGGCACTGACTCGCCCGCACGGGTTCAATCGCATCCGCATTAATGCGTATCGATTAAGGGTCAGGTTTTTCCCTTTCCCCACACATTCGGACATGTTACACATTACCAGGGAACAAGGAAACAAAAGGTCTCACAACCGACAAGCCAAGCATTCCATATATCAAAGGTACAGAGTAGAACATCAACACAAAGCTCAGAAGAATAAGGGAAAACACAAATCAAAACAACTTCGGGTACTGAGCGTGCATCTGGGTCTCCTGCTCCCAAGTGCTCTCCTCGAGGCCGCCATGCCTCCACAACACACGAACCAACAGAATGGTTCGTCCATGGAGCACCTTCTCTTTACGATCCTCGATTCTGACTGGTCGTTCCTCGAAGGTCGCGTCGTCTCCCATATCTAGCTCTCCAGAGTCGATAACGTGAGAGTCGTCGTGTAAGTATCGATGAAGCTGGGAGACGTGGAAGACGTCATGAACCTTCTCCAACTGAGGTGGCAGGGCCAACTGATATGCCACCTCGCCGACTCGCCTAAGCACCTCAAAAGGTCTGATGAACCTAGGTGAGAGCTTGCTCCCTTTTCCAAACCTCCGCTGCCCCCGTCGAGGGGAAACCTTCAAGAACACATGATCTCCCACCTCGAACTCCAAGGGCCTCCTCTGACGATCATCATAAGACTTCTGTCGGTCCTGAGCTGCTTTCATCCTCTCACGTATAAGCTGGACTTTCTCTATGGTGCTCTGCACTACCTCTAGCCCAAGAGCACCTGTCTCACCAACCTCTGCCCAGCAAATGGGTGAACGACACAGTCTTCCATACAAAGCCTCAAACGGTGCCATGCCAATAGTAGAGTGGAAGCTGTTGTTTTAGGCGAACTCCACTAAAGGCAAGTGTCGTACCCACGATCCTCCGAAATCTAGAACGCATGCTCGCAGCATGTCCTCCAGCGTCTGGATAGTCCGCTCTGTCTGCCCATCGGTCTGGGGGTGGAAAGTAGTGCTAAGGCGTAGCTAGGTGCCAAAAGCATGTTGTAACCCCCTCCAGACTCGTGAGGTAAACCGAGTATCCCGATCTGAGATGATGGTCTTTGGAACTCCATGCAAACGCACCACCTCATCTACGTACCTTTGTGCTAAGGTACTCACCACGCCCGACTCCTTAATTGCTAAGAAGTGGGCTGATTTCGTCAATCGATCCACCACTACCCAGATAGCATCATAACCACCCTGAGCTCTGGGTAGTCATGTGACGAAGTCCATTGAGATGTCATCCCACTTCCACTCGGGGACATCTAAAGGATGCAACAACCCACTGGGAACACGGTGTTCAGACTTCACTTGCTGACACACTAGGCATTTAGCCACAAACTCCGCCACTGCCCATTTCACCCCGGGCCACCAAAACTGTTCCCTCAGGCCTTGGTACATTTTTGAAACTCCTGGATGTACCGCCAAGGCTGATCTATGGAACTCACGGAGAACTCCCTCACGGATTGTCTCCGGGACAAACAACCTTCCATGGAAAAGCATCCGATGTTGGTTGTCCTCTGACCATCCTTCTAGAGCGTTCCCCTGATCGACACGATCCCGCATCACTTCTGCCTCAGAGTCCCCCCACTGAGACTCTTCCACCTGCTGCAACAAGGAGGACTACACCGTCATCTGAAACAAACAGTCTCTAACACCTTCTACCCTGGCATACAAGTGCAAGGCAGCAAACTCTCCCATCGCCTTCCAAGCATCAGTGGATTCTCGAACCACTTCCTTATGCGACTTCCTGCTCAGGGCATCAGCCACAACGTTGCCCTTACCTTCAGTGTAAGAGATCTCAAAGTCATAGTCTTGGAGAAACTCGACTCATCTCTGCTGTCGCAGGTTCAGGTCACACTGGGAGAAGATATAACGCGGGCTCTTGTGATCTGTGAAGACCACAAAGTGCTCCCCAAAGAGGTAATGTCGCCACAACTTCATTGCGAACACTACTGCTGCAAGCTCTAGGTCATGGGTGGCATAGTTACGCTCGTGAGGGCGTAACTGCCTAGACCCATAACATATCACTCCCTTCTTCTGCATCAGCACGCACCCCAGACCAAGGCCAGAAGCATCACAAAACACCTCATACAACAACCCTTCCTCTGGCAACCTGAGTACGGGAGCACTGACCAACTTCTCCTTCAGGTAGTCGAAAGCCTTCTGGCATTGCTCGCTCCATAGGAAGACCTGGTTCTTCCTAGTCAAAGCTGTCAATGGAGCAGCAACTCAAGAGAAGTCTGAAACGAACCTCCGATAGTAACCTGCTAACCCCAGGAAACTACGAACTTCTGCCACGCTCTTGGGTGCTTCCCAAGAAACAACTGCCTCCACCTTCGACGGGTCCACTGACACTCCATGCTGAGACACAACGTGCCCAAGGAAGTGTACTTCTTGCGTCAAGAACTTACACTTCGACAATTTCCCGTAAAGCTGGTGGTGTCGAAGGACTTCTAAGACTGCCCTGAGATACTCAACGTGCTCCCCCTCTGATCTTGAGTAGATCAGGATGTCATCGATAAACACAACGACGAACCGGTCCGGAAACTCTCAGAAGACAAAGTTCATAAGTCCCATGAACACAGCCGGTGCATTCGTAACTCCAAACGGCATTACTACAAACTCGAAGTGCCCATACCTGCACCTGAAAGCCGTCTTCGAGATGTCACTGTCCTTTACCCTCAGCTAATGATATCCAGATCGTAGATCAATCTTGGAAAACCAACTTGCTCCCCTCAGTTGGTTGAAGAGATCATATATCCTTGGAAGGGGGTAACGGTTCTTGATCGTTACCTGGTTCAACCTTCGGTAGTCTATGCATAGCCTTAGACCACCAGCTGCCTTCTTCACAAACAAAACTGGAGCACCCCATGGTGATATGCTGGGTCGAACAAAACCCTTCTCCATCAGATCATCAATCTGAATCCGCAACTCCCACAACTCCGAAGGTGCAATCCGATAAGGGGTCATCGAAATCGGACGGGCACCAGGCTGTAAGTCTATCCCGAACTCAACGTCGCGTCGGGGGGGGGGGGGGTAGAGTCACAACCTCCTTAGGAAAAACATCGAGGAACTCCCCAACAACCTCTGGAACATCCATCATCTCTGTATCAGCTGGAACCACTGATAACCCGCCTAACAAGGAAAGGAGAGGCTTCACATGTTGGCTTCCCACCTGATAGCTCCTCTCGCCAACAAAAGATACGTGTTGCCCATCCACGTCGGAGAAAACGAATCATCTCCGGAAGCAGTCGATAACAGAACTAACAGAAAACAACCAGTCGATGCCTAGGATGACATCGTATGGCTGCATCTGTAACAGAAAAAGGTCCCCACTAGATCGATGTGGTCCCAATGTCAGCCCACATCCCCGGCAAACACAAGATACGTTGGTCTGGCCTCCAACTGGTGTACTCAGCACCAGTGGTATGGAAAGTCTCTCTACGTCTAGTCCCAAAGCATGGGCTAGACCAGGTGCAACAAAGGAGTGCGAAGCTCCCGAATCGAACAAAGCAGAAACAAGAGTGCTGAACAAACAAATTGTACCTCGCACCACCTCTGGTCCTTCCGGAGCTGTCAACTCTGCTGCGTGCAACTGTCCACGCCCAGCTCCTCTGCCTCTCTGATGTCGTCCACCTCCCCGACCACGCCCTGGTCGAGGTCCCTGAGGAGCACCCTAAGGTCGACCTCCTCCTGCAAAGTCTGCCCTCGGAGGAGCATGGTCCTGCTGCTGCTGGAAGGGCCCCGCCGGCAACTGGTGCTACTGAGGTGGGCGTTGAACCTTCCCACCTCCACCGTACTGAGCTCGGGTCGGGCACCAACTCTGAACGTGTCCGAAACCTCCACAAGAAAAACACTTCGGTCATGGGCTCGTGAAAAAGGGACGAGGACCCGAAGATCTGAACTGGAACTGTTGGGGCCTGCTCCCCACTGGCCTGAACCTGGAAGGTCCCGTTGCAGGAGACCTGCTGCTGACTACCTTCCTCTTCGACGAGCCCGGCTGGATCCCCTCTCGGGGTGCACCTCCCAGCGAGTGCATCCTCTCTACAACCTCTGCCTTCTTCTGTACCACCAAGTACGTCGGAAGGGTGAAGGGGGGTGACAGCATACTGGAGCGAAGGACGAAGCGCCTCCTCCAAACGTCTCGCTCGAGACTCCTCATCCGGAAAGAGATCCGGAGCAAAGCGCAGGAGATCCTTGAACTTGATCCCCAATTCTCGTACCGACATACTCCCCTGCTGAAGGGAGAGTAACTCCTGCCACTTCTCCGCCTTGATCATGGAAGAAATGAATTCCTCTCAGAATTCCTTCTCAAAGTCATCCCATGGAACCTCTGCCTCTATCCTCTCTCCGAGGTAGAGCATCCACCACTGTCGCGCCGCACCTCTCAGCTGACTGACTGCTAGGGGAACGCAGTACTCCCTCGGAGCACGAATCAAGGTAAAAGCGATCCCTACCTCCTCAAGCCACCCCTCTGTCTCCGTATCCGAAGTACTACCCTCGTACTTCTTGAGGGTCTGCCGCTGAAAAGAACGGAGAGTCTTCTGCCACTGGCTATCTTCCTCCTCTCGGTCAATCCTCAACTGATCAACCGCCTGAATCTGCTGGGCCTCGGCCGTCTGAGCCACCCGGGGACGACGTCCAGGTGCCATAGCTGTATGGTAAAAAAAGATCGCCTAAGCCCAAGTAGTAAGGAAATTTCTCAAGGTTTTATTTTATTATTTTCATTTCAATTTCTTTCCCAGAACACCCAAATCAAGTAACACACAATCATGATGATGCATGTACCTTCCCTAGGGTCTCTACCCTGCAATCAATGTAGTCTCACTTGGTCGTTCGGTAGGCTCAGAGTCCTTGCATCGAATCACAGGGGGCCCTAAAATCCCGTGTCCTAGCCGGTTTTTCCTGGCCTATGTCACGCACCAAGATTAACTAACATTATTGCCCTACCATCCCATGCAATCCTCAGTGTGCCTAACTCCAGACTCCATCCTATCGCTCAACCATCACCTCTGATACCATTCTGTCACGACCCCCTCCCACCAAAGATGCCCCTCCTGAGCTGGCAATGGTGAAAGGGGGATAATGACCCCCGAGTCCCGCCTCCAGTAGGCCCCGGGGTGGCGACTAGCACCAAGGGTATGAGTTTTCACAATTATGCTAGGCATTACCCTTTTTATTATTTAGGATCGGGAAATAGGACAAGTCAACCACCAAGAAGGAAAAGAACAAGTGTATATAAACTCAAACCAATCCCACATGCATGTTTAAACAGTTTTATAACAAGGTACAAGTACAAGAAAGCTCAAAGTACAATACCAAAAGAAAACAAGAGTACAACAACTGCAACAACTCCAACTGTCCGACTAGTAGGGTCCCGCACGGCCCTGGTAGTCCTCCTGGAAACCTGAAAGTAAACGTAGGGTGAGCATACAAGTATACTCAGTAGGGAAACTCAAAGCTCTCGTGCACAAGTGGGGAGACATCCTAATGTCCCGTGAGAACAACAGAAGAAACCTAGCAAGGAATTCTATCCACCCAACCTCACCAGCCACACTCACCAAAAACACAATCACAATAGGTAGTAGTATATAAGAACAAGAGTATTGGGTACCACGCACCATTTCCCTTTAGTTAGCTGCTCTTCCTAACGGCGAACGTCCTAACGCTGCCACACTCTCCCCGCCCGCACACACCTGGACCTCACAACCACGTATCCCGTCCGCACACACCTGGGCCTCACAACCACGTAACCCGCCCGCACACACCTGGGCCTCACAACCACGTATCCCGCCCGCACACACCTGGGCCTCACAACCACGTATCCCGCCCGCACACACCTGGGCCTCACAACCACGTATCCCGCCCGCACACACCTGGGCCTCATCCCGAAGATTCTTGGGAAACAGTAGAACCTTCCCGAAGAGTCTTGGGCTAAAACCATCCCAATCGAAACCTACCCGAAGAGTCTTAGGTGTAAGGTCGCCTCAAGCCATCACAGCCAAGGGAAGGAGCAGGAAGGAGCTAGTAACTAAGGGGAAAACACCTTCTCCCATGAAATGGGAGTGTTCGGCACTAAGTGCTCAACATGGGTGGGGTGCGATAAAACACAAAAGATACAGATATATATATATAGCAACCACTCAGCCCAACCTATGGCTTCTAAATAGAGAAACTGAGCATGTGCCCCAGCACTACTACTACGAAGCATGCATACAACAAACAACCCCAACCTCATTTAGGTTTTCACGTTTCAGCAGAATTAGTTTAATTAGTTCCTTAACTACTGGGCAACTATCCACAACCAACCACATCGATCATTCGTAAAACATATCCCTGCCATCCACAAAACAAGTTAGGAAAAACACAAGCAACACAACCAAGTCCTTCTTATTAGCCAAACAGCCCCATTGATTATTATTCTTGTTCCATTACCATGACCCACCATTCATTAACTCTTCCACTTTTTATTTATTAATCACAACCCATAGTCCGTTCACATTAAAACCCAACCCTGCAGCCCCGCTGCCAACCACCATAATCACAACCGCACCGTACATCATTATCCCTTTAATACCATTTATCGCAGCCCCGCTGCCTGTCACCAACATAACATTCACACCATCCCACAACCAAGCCAACTGTAACCCCACTGCTCACCCGATACAACAACCCACAAAACACCCCCATCACATGCCACGTTACCAAGCCAACACCCACATGTTCATTATTCCATTTTTGTTTAACCGGGGTGATCACACAAGGGTTCCAGATTTTAAACAGTCAACTTTACATGATTAACCAATTTCCACATTCCACAAAGTTTCCATCCACAAAAACGGTCTAGAAAGATAGGGCAACATTTAATTGTGCAAGAAAAGGCCCCCAACGACCGTGATTTTCAGTAGGCATAAGCCTATTCAATTCACAACATAATATCACAGGATATAAAGATAAACATAACAACTTCCACATCCCCATTCTTTAACCAGTTATTATCTTTATTTAATGGTTCAACTGTTTCTCATGAAAACAAGAGGATAACCACCCCGCATGATGCACAAATTAGATAGACGAAGGTAAGATCCCTACCTCAACAGGTTCTGATCGCAACGCTTCCCCGGATCAACTTTAGAAGACGTCTGTCGGCGTCCGTCACTTCCGTCGAGTTCCGGAAAAACCTCCTCAGGTGGAAGTCGGAAAGGAAAGGCCGAAGGAAAGACAACGGATCCAAGCTTAGAAGTTCCGCCTCTTCGTTACGATCTTGTGTCCGCTGACGGATCGTAAATCGGAGCTCGGACGAAGAAGTTATGGAAGAAAGAGCCTTCGAGTCTCTTGGGAGAACTCTGCTCAAAGGAAAGGGGAGGAGGGGGGTGAGTTGAAAAGGATGAAGGGACCCCTCCTTTTATAAGCGAGAAAAGCAAAAGTACACGGCGTGTACTTTATGGTACACGGCATGTACTCGGTTATTTCACACGGTCTCCACGCGGCTTCCAACACGGCTCCGTGGCCGTTGACTGGTCAACACACGGTTTGAGGGTAACGCATACGCGGGGAAGGATTACACGGCGTGTAGTTTGGGCACACGGCGTGTACCCATTTATTTCACACGGCAAGGACACGGCTCCAACACGGCACACGGCCGTTGACTAGTAACGCGTACGCGGGGAAGGACTACACGACGTCGTGTAGTATTGGGCACACGGCGTGTACCCATTCATTGCACAAGGCACGGACACGGCTCCAACACGGGGTATACCCGACGAGGGGGTACACGGCGTGTACTCAAACTACACGGCGTGTGGTTTCAAAATTCTGAAAAGTGTGGGAAAAGTCCATTTTACCCTCCAGAACACTTCGTGACCTTCTTTTTGACAAAGGAATTGGCCGGAGAGGTCCGGGCCATTACAATTAGTTGTCCTATTTATTTAGAGATTGAATTCATACTCAAATATACTTTTGTATATGGAGTGGGTTCATGAAAGTAGTGTTAAAATTAAAATTTTAATTTCGTGTAATTATCAAGCATCTTCTCACATTATTGAGACAATTTAGACAACCCTTTCTCGCCATTATTCAAATGTAAATGGCCTTTGGGACCACCCCCTATATTAAATTTTTCACACACCATCTAAAGAAATGTTTTAACTTTTACAATATTTTTTATAATTTTCCCTACCAGTTATTGGAATACATGTGTGAAAAATAATTTTAGATACTCTTCTTGAAATGGCAAGTATTTCACATATGTTGGTTTCACTGACAAAGTTTTCTACTACAATTTGCAATTTCCATTTATGTATCAATAGTTTTTCTTCTCCAATTTGGTGCTCTCTTCAATAGAAATGTATGATTTCATTCAAGTAATTATATCCCTCCATACATTTTTTGTGATTATAATTTCTAATCACTTGGAAGATTTAAACACAACTGTTTTATTTTTTTGTGAGGTAGGGTTTGATTAATTTTTTATATGCTCTATAAATTATTTGTTTAGACTCATTTTACAGGATAATATGATATATCCCATAACCTTTACTCTATTTTTCATCTTTCAATTTTTCAATTTATAAAAAAATACTCTGTTTTTTCTAATATCAATTTCAAATAAATACAAATAAAATGGTCTCGAACATCTTATTTTATTCATAACTAATTGTTTAATTAGATAAACATTTTCAATTCAAAAGTATATTTACCTCATGTACTTGTGCCTTCATAAGCACTCTTAACATTGAACCATATGTCTCTTTGGTAATCTAGTCTCAAAGCCTTAATGCATGTATGTTAGGTTATTGATGTCTTGCATCTTATTTATAACATGTGTTTTGTCATGGGTGACAAAAAGGAATAAGAAGTATTGGAAGGTCATTTCTAGCATGCTTGTCTAACAATTCAATTTTAATGTTCAGTTCTGCTTGATTAAAATTGGAATCATTTGTGGTGTTCATTAGAAGTTACCATTCATGTTGATTGGCATCAGGTCTATTTTTCATTGTCTTGATGGAAACAAATATTTTTCTTACGGTGCTCTAATGTTGAACTATGTTGTGGAATATTTTCATCATCCATCCTTTGCTAGAATAATTGATTTAATTCTTTTAATATTATGAATCTCTTTGAACTTATGTGGTGTCAGATGTAGGTTGTAGAGTTTTTCATGGATAATTGAATTCTGGTTGTGAAGATGTAGGCTATGGATCATTTTACTCAAATTTGAGGATGATTTAATTCATTTTGTGGCTAATTGAATGAAGATTCTTCACAAATTTAATTCATTATGTGAAGATATTGGTTAGGGTGATTTGATTAGCTGGCTTATGGTGCACTGGGCTAATTTAATTCATTGTATATTCCTACAAGCTAATTTGTATTGGTAGTAATTGGATAGGTTGTAGTGTATGAATTAATGGATTGAAGATATTTTTTTCTTCATGACACCTTTATTTTTTGTGAATGAGGAATCCCATTAAAGATTGTCAAAGGTGGACTTCATTTATGACTCGTGTAGTAGATGTCTCTTTTTTATGTTGCTTCCATGGAGTGTGTTCTGATTAGAAATGATTTTGGGTTCACAATATCCAATGTTGAAACATAATTCAAAAAATATATAAAAATAGTATTACATAGCAAAGACTCAATGTTTCTTAATTTCCACTGAAACAATGTTCACAAAAATATAATATATCACCATATCTCAATTTTCCCCTTTATTTCAATACGGGGATTTTCTTTTGATGAAACTTCTCAGAAAATTGACTTCATCCATAGATCATCACCACCATCTGCTAAACAATACAATAAATTTATATAATTGTCTTAAAATCATCATTTGTGTTCTTAAATCATTCTGATTATATTAACACAACCACTACATGTTTTTTTCTTGTAATAGTAAAAACATCCATTGACTAATGATTGTTTGTGCAATATGAGATAACCAGTAAACTAATCTTTCAAACCTGACAATCATCCCTGTAAATATTAGTTACAAACTCGATCTTGTATATCACTTTATGTTTCCTTATCTTCAATCATTTTCATTGCATTCATGACTTTTTATCGGTAGTTACTTGCCCATTCTAACACAACAATATCAAAACAAAAGATTCCTATAATCTCTTTCAAACTAACAATATTCAATTTTTTTGTAGTTTTGAAATAGTGCAACTTCAATGCAACATATCCAGGAAACTAACTAGGGAAAATCATCTTCCTTAGATAAAATACATGATGGTACATACCCCTTTACACTACAAAATATTCAATTTTTCTAAGAGAATAGAAATGGTGTAACTTCAAGGAATTTCATATTTTATGATAGGGTTTTTATAGTTTAATTAGACCTCATATCATTAATTGGATACATTTTATCTTTTCATAATCTCAGTGTCATTCAATTACACTTGATTTCATTTTAAATTTGGTTGACAAAATTGTCTAATTTTACTTCATTGAATTTAAAAAAATATGAAAATCATATTCATACCATGACCTTTTAGATACCACATCGATGAATGAAGCTACACTAGTAATCATTAAAATTGTTTAAAAAGGAGAATTATTCATTACACCTGTATTCATATTGTATTCATACCATGAATGTTTCTAAATAACACTAGTATACACACCCCGATATGCATACTGTATGAAAACTATCTGATTTTGGAAAACCGCCATAAAATAAGAAACTATGTGCTTCATTGTGAAAATAATTCATAGATTTTATGTATATAAATATTGTAATTATACATATCTGTATCAATATCGTTTGCATCTATTGTTTGAAATTACATAATCGTGATCACATATGGTAAATTGTATACAGTATACAATTTCATACTTGCACACCTCACATGATTGTACCAGAATCACTTCATCTGTAATTAAAATGTCTATTATTTCTACTATGTGTTAAGGTATATCCACTATACACACATAACAAATATAGTATAGACATAATGTTTCAAACTACTTATAGCGATATGCATAAATTATTCGTATATTAATTCAAATTAAAAAAATATTATAAACGCAATATTATAGGCCCATTTCCCATTGAAACTATGTGAAAATAAACAATGCATACATAAATATTACACCATTTTCCTCTAATAATATATATATATATATATATTAGGCATTCATTCTTTAAAATGATATGCATAATGCTTCAGTGAGTGCATCTACTCATGTGTAGATATTTATATAGTTACATTTATACAGTTACATGATTACATTTTAGGTAATGAACCTCTATCTATATGGAAAATTGTGTAGGTACGTGAATACACTTCAGTGACTTTGACTGAACCAATATGCATATTTTATAGTATGCATTTACACTTAGCACGACACTATGAGAGACTGCAATTTTGTTTTTTCTCTTAGGAGTCTCCAATATTAATCACTCTATTCATAAGGCTTCACTGAGGAATTATATTATGCAATATGCATGTGTTTCAATATTCTATAATTTACATATTATGAAATAAACCATCACTTTCCAATACTATGAAGTTTCTTTCATACAACACCTATAAATTCTCTTTAATAAATATAAAACTATGATCACTAATTTATTTCTGAACATGAACAGATTGTTTGGGTATCTTATTAGTAAATTTATTTGACCTATTATACCAGTTGATTCTTTATTTTTCATCCTAATTATTAAATTTGAATTTAATTAAATCATCATGTTTTTTTTAAATTCCATAACTCTATTCTAAAATCTATGTTAAACTGATTATAAAATCTTTTGTTTCAAAAATCCTTCTGATTATACATCTTCTGATGATGTTGATGTCTTCCAATTCCATACCTCCATTATAATTCATAGATTTCATAGAATCTTTAGTGTTTATTGTGCAAAAAAATCAGTTCCATCAATTATGTATTATATGATTTCTATGATTCAGTTGATTCGCATGAATATCATTTTATTGGTGATTCATAGAAAGCCTTTGAGAAAAAAAATTAGGTTCTAAATTATCAATTCCATTAAAATATGAACTATATTGTTCTTTTCCTGGTTGTTACTTTCAAAGTAAAAATAATTAATGGTGTGCCAATCAATTTTCTGCAATTCATCCTCCAAAAATATTCACCAAGGATCTTCTGGTTAGCCATTGAAAATGTATCTCACATTCTCATCCTTCTAGAAATAATTCATTGTTCAATCATTGGTTAGCATAGTTTTTTACTCCGTCACAATTAGCTATTACTCTTTGTTCAATCATCTTTTTTGGGCTTTGTTAGTCCTATTTCTATTTGTGAGCATTTTATGTTGTTTATATTATAGTACTACGTATTGAAATTGTATCATTTTTAAAATTCATACTATGGAGAACATTGAGATGACAGGATGGAAATCATTGGTTAGATTTCACCCAAATAGGTGCACATACAGTTTCAAGACTCAATGCATGTGGTTACACACAGGGGGAGTGGGGAAATGAAAGATAGATCGCTACAGGCGGTCCTGCAACAAATAAGGATTCTCTTATAATGGATCATGTGGTATCTCCTCACTCTCATTCACTCATGATTATGGGATTTCCAAAAACTAATTTAACATTAAGATAACATGTTTATACAAATTCCATTAATTCAAATGTTTTAGTTCCATATGAATTGGTAGAATTTCAAATATTCACTAATAATAATAAAACATCCCTAAAAAATCTCTACACCTTTTCTAGTTTGTCAATCATTATATTTCAATATAGACTATTTTATATCATTTCAATCCTATACTCACCACATTGTCAACAACATATTCGTACGTAATATAAAGAATGCAATTATAGTATGCATTCCTTCTCCTTGCAGTTTAGTATTCCTCTCATGCCTCTTCTACATTAAAATTTTCCATATAGTATTATGCATACAACAATCATACATTGTTTCAAATCACATAAACATGTATTCATACTTTATGAATACATTGATTTAATTTATATACACATGTGCACATAAATGCACATCTATAATTATATATAATGCTTCCAGCTACATGTCTCACCACCATCCTTTCGCTCAATATCCATGTGTCGCAAACACCCCCACTCACTTCATTTCATCCTCAAATTTCCTCCCTCTCTTAACAAGGGACACGGATTCCATAGATGATCACCAAAAAAAATTGAGTGCATGTATGAAAATTTGTAATTAAATACTCATGTCATGAAAATGCATGAGTTATGTATTAGTTTTTTAATAAAATTAATGATTGAAGGGAATAATTAAGTAATTAAATAGTTCTTTTATCATCTCCATTTTTAGAATTGATTTATCAATTAACATTAAATAGTTTCTATAAATAAAATTGTACATAAATAATTTTAATAAAACATTAGAAACTTCAATATATAATACATTACATTTAATATCATGTAATTATCAAGCATTTTCTCACATTGTTGATACAAATTAGACAACCCATCATCACCATTATTCAAATGTAAATGGCCTTTGGGACCACCCTTCTACGAATAGTGAAAATAATTTTTTTATAAAAGTGTGATCTGTTTTTTAAAAAATAATCCACATTTCTTTTCTAAATTTTATTTCAAATTATAATAATTACTATTTATTTTTATTTAATCCAATTAATTGAATTTAAATCATCTTTATACTAGATTTTAGTAAAAGTTTTTTTGGGGTATAAAACACTTATTCTAAAAACTACTTTAAAGTGCATGATGTTTCTCCATATTTAAATAATTGAAATAACACCTACTGAGAAAATGATTTACATTAAATTCATAGATTATATATATATATATATATATATATACTAATTTATATCCAATTAATCATGATTACTTGTAATATAGATAATATGAGATTATCTTTTCTTAAAAAAATGCATTTCTTGAAAACCTGTTTTTTTGTCACGTATGCAGGTTTATTTTTAAATTACATTTTTCCACATTTGTAAGATAGTGTCGAAAAATGGATTACATATTTGGAATCATCATAATTTTTATTATCTAATAAGTTCATCTTAAATTTTAACAATCATTAATAGTGAAAATAATAAAAATTATTTACCATATTTATGGTAAAAATGGGTTTATCGAGGATTTAAAATAACAATATAAGCGTTAAAAATGATCTAAAACATATCTAATTACTATTTTATGGTAATATTTTGACATAATATCTTGTAAGTTTCAATAATGGTCCATTTAGGATCCATTTGGCATGATAAAATCATTACTTTATTTCATTTCAAAAATTACGGATAAGTCCTCTCCTCCACTTATAAAAGGCAACTCACTCTCATCTCAGTTACACACTTACAAAACCCATTAGATTTTCCAATACCTATCCAAATCACTTCCTTGGTCATCTCCCCTCATCCTCAATGACTATAATCTCATCATAAATCTAAACTAGTATGGATTTTGTTGAAAATATAAAAAAGTTGTTCGAAGAAGAGGTAACGTCCTTAAACAAGCATTTTGTTTTATTTCTTATTTCGCCTAATATCTTATTAAATAATGATGATATAATATCCAAAGTAACATATAATTATATGTTTTTATGTTAAGGGAATGACTTGCATCCATCTCATCTTCCCTCAATTGGGCTACATAATCGTTGATCTCGTGTACGAAGGACTATTTCCTCACAGATCGATGTAATTTGTTTTGCATCACCGCTTATCATGGATGGAAATAATGATGTTTTTAGTGTTTAAATATGATATTTATTCTATAATTATACATCTTTAATTATAATATAAACTATGCATTCTTACATTCCATTCCGTAAGGAATATGATAATATCGCTCATGTGTAAGGTGGATTATCGTCTCATGAAGCGATGTGTTTCATTTTTCACTTACGCATTATATGGATGGTAATAAAGATTGATTTTATTTTGATAAATGATATTAATGACATAATAAATATGGAAAATAAAAATATCATATAATTTCTTACCTTACCTTCAATTGAATAAATGATAAAGTCTTTCATGTTAACGGAGGACTATCACCTTACGAAACAATGTGATTTGTTTTTATTATTGAATCACATGGATGGTACATGAGAGGGTATTTAAAAAAAATATGTCATTTATGATATTATTTTAAGAAAATAATAATAAAATAATACTTATCTTCTTTCTATCATGATCATTGAAAAATAGAAATGTTACTCATACATACATACGACATACTGTTTTGATGATTGTAACATAGATATTTTATCATAACCATAATTAATAGTTAGCTTAAATAGTAAAATTTAAGTATAAAATTTATAATTATTTCATTATTACGATCTTTCGTATGATTAAATAATAATCTCTTTGACGATAGTCAAATTACCTATGTGATTTTGGACATATAAATCGTTTATTTTTAAAATGTTTGACATAAAATTAATTGGTTTTGTATTTGAACAAGGAATAGTGAAAAATAAAATAAAAGTAATAATAAAAATGAAATAGGTTCTTAAGGGAGTAAATAATCAACATAATTTTATTTAGGAAGATAAATAACGTACATTAGAAATTAGGTTGTCGTTTGTGTAGATCAAGGTTCTGGTTAACATCACACAACCACTTCTGAGGGCCACTTTCATTTTTATGGAAGACGCAAATGATTTGATCTCATTTGTATATGAAAAACTGCCTATATTTTGTGTCTTCTATGGATGCATTAGTCATATAGAAAAATATTGTGTCCCTATAGTGATGGATGGAGAGATTAATATTTTCATGTAGTATAGTCTATGGATTTGGGAAAAACTATTGGAGATGTTTTGTAAAGGAGGTGAAGAGACAAAGGGATATAGATAAACTTGCTAAGGTTGTATGCATGAAATATGTTCCTAATCAAAATAAATTCATTAGGCCGAGACTGTCAAATTATTTTAGACAAAAAAATTCATACGTGGCTAGAGGATTAAGAGATTTCAGCTTCCCAAATTGTTTCTAGTGGTTTCAGGAAGACTTTTTGATGACCATGTTAAATTTCCCACGGTGATCGCCAATAATGCGACATGCTTTCCTACAACTATTGACGGCAACCCAATAATTCCTTCTAATCTAAAAAGGATATGTTCTGACACTCCTGACCAAGTGGTCGCTCAGAGTTTTGATCCTCATTTTTTCTCCTCCAAGTCAGGTGTGAATCATAATGAAACTATGAGGGATAGCGTGAAAACGAATCAGATATGGATGATGATAGGTCGAGGGTATCTCAGTACTGATATTTCTATAGTGGGACCCAGCTACTCTAAAAGAATTATAGAGGCTCCAAATGATATTGAGTTACTCTAGGTGTAAAATAGTGGGGATGGGTCCATTATTGATTATATAGAAGAAGAGGCCAAGGTGATCCAGACCCTCCCATCCCAATGAAAATATTAAGCTTTTATCGTCATGGGCTTGGCAACCCACTATAGTATAGACGCTCCGACGTCAAAGTATGAAAGTGGTCCTGATATGGTTTTATGTCTAAAAACATATTGTATATTTATGAAATGTCCAATTTTATGACAAATTGTTTTTTCTATGGGTGACTTTTGGTTTCCCGAAATGGTCACTCTTGTGGTTTGTGCCTTCTCTGGAGGGAGGATATGGATTTCAGGGTAAAGAGTTTCTCTTTGAATCACATTGTTTCCTATATTCAACATCATGATTCCCTTGCATGTTTTTGGGTTTATATGAGTGTCTTTCATAGAAGGATAAATGATTGTCTTGATAGATTAAGTCATTGTAGTACGGTCTACTTGGGCTCTTATAATAGGTGGGGACATTAATGATATAATGTACCAGAATGAAAAGAGAGGGGTTGACATAAGGTCATGTTATTTGATGCTCAATTTACTACAAGCAGTCTAGACTATAGGTATTTCTTATCTAGGACACACAATCAATACTTTTACCTATTTTCAAGGGAAGAATGTACTCTCATAGTAGAGTATTTGTACAGATTTTTATGTTTGATCGAATGGATCAGCCTATTTATGTTTACCTCAGTGTCCTATATTTCTCTCATTGTATCAGATCACTTCCCCCATCCACATTAACATTTTTCCAAGGTCCAGGAACCCTAGATATGAGACTATCTTTAGGGTTGAATGTTTTTGGAATACTGAGGTGGATTTTGAGGGGATGATCCATTCGCTTCGGACATTGTGGGAGTCTAATGTCAAGAATAAAATCTTTCTTCTGGCTTCTATAATAAAAATATAAAGTGATAATACAATACACCGCCCTAAAATCCAATGTGATTCCATTGAATGTTGGCTAAATGAGCACTACTCTCACCCACCTCAGATGTAGTGTTGTCTAGAATTTCAACCCTAGAAGAAGATTTGGATGCGACCCTAAAATTAAGAAATACTTATGGTCAATGTGTGCGCATGTTTCTCATGTTAAAGAAGGTGATTCCAATATGCTTTACTTCCACCAAAAGAATTTTGTGAGATTCCATAAGTATATTATCTCCTTTCTCTTTACTCCTGATGGTGGGGTTTCTTCGAATGATAAGCTGACTCGTGCTCTTATCCTTCATTGTTTTATGATCTTTATTCAGCTGGGGAATCTACCATCTCTTTGGATATCACTTCTTGTATTAAATAATGTTCATTCCAAGGACATGTGGCTCTACCAAAGCCATTAACACATACGTTTCCACCTCTCCAGGTTCCTCATCCTCCAATCTATCATCCTACCTTATATGCTTCCCATTCATAATTTTACTCGGAAAACACTAATTCATATTCTAGTTCGATTTCCTCCCCAAATGCTTGTTCTCCTCCCCAAATTCCCTCAAAACAATCCAATAGCTTCATAACATGCATCCTCTAATATTTCTTCCTCTCAAATACCCACATACCATTTCTAATTTTCATCGAAAAATACATATTCTTCATCCAATTCGATTTTTTTGGTAAATACGTATTCATCCTCAATAAATCACCGCTTACCCTACCTAATTCCTCTAAAAATACCAAATCCATCCCAAAGTAATTCCATATTCCCATTCTATTTCCTTCACAATATTACTAACACCATGATGTCATGGTGAATAACAAAACCAAAAAATAAAAAATAGAAAACCACATATATAACATCAAAAACTACTGACCAAAGCATGGAGTTTACATTCTTGATCTTCCCTCAAATGCAACATCATGATATCATCCCATCAAAATCACAATAACCAAGCCAGTGGTAAAATGACTCACTTGTCCTCAGGCAGTCGCTATGAAAATTTATAACATGCTCAATCTACCTGGAAATGCAGGTAAGATCTCCATTAAAGGAGGTTCAAGATCACCAAATGAATAAAGAAAAATAAAACACAAATACATAAATGGAAAGCTTAGTTTTTAACAACCTATTTAAACTCTACAAGTTGGTATTGTATTTTTTGAAAATATAAGTTAATATTTGTACAAAATGGATGTTATAATTAATGGAATCTGTTAAAGAATGTGAAGTGGTGATTTGAAAATATTTTTAAGGTCACCTAAGGTTCTTTTTTAAATATACATGTTTGATACGATCAAGGTGGTGTTTGAAAGTTGTGAGTTTTTCTCAACAAAAAGTTGGTTTTTATTGATTGGAGGTGTAGGAACCAAAGGAAAGAAGTTTGGAAGTCGTCTAGAAGTGGAGATAATGGAAGGAGGTTGGTGGAGTCCAACCACATCGTAGTGCCTAAGTGCCATGAACATCATGATGTAGAAATGCACACATGTCTTAAACCATGTCATGGAGAAGATTATGTTAAGGTAAAGGTTGATTTTCATAAGGGTTGTCTCATAGTAAGGGGACTGATATAAAGAGGTAACAAATAACCAAATGGATGACCTATGTAAGGGTCAAATGTTAAATCCAGAAGTTATATAAAGGTAACTCTATAATATGAAAGCTATGTAAGGGTATTGGCATGATTCCTTGAGCTGTGTAAATGTAATGGATGACATGTGTAAATCTATTCTAGGAATTTTACTACACTTTCTTTAAGGATAGAGTAGTATACCTCACTAATGAAGATGTTTTCATAAGTATTAGAAGTTGCATTGGGCGTAGAGTTAATTGTATCCATAGTCAAAGGATTGTGGATGAAAGTTCGTAAGAGATCACCACACCATTTTACTTGGTGTGGTGGTTTGTGAGATTTCCCATGAAAAATGACGAGCCCTAATTCAGGAGTGGATCTGGTCATGGTGAGTTTCATGCATTGAAGCTGAAGCTAACATAACGGTCAAGATTGACCACACTATGGAGCTCAGTGTTTTGGTATTGGGTGTATACTAGTATGAAATGAGAAGCCAGCCATGGCATAAAGATGGTAATGGTGGACTTTCATGAGATAAGTTGAACTGCATGGTGTAGGACCCCCACATCATGGCACCCTCACCAAAAGCATTTTGATGGGCATGGTAAGCATCGTGTTTTTACCAGGAGAATATTGAAAATGACCAGCAACAATGATTCCAGTCATTTCAAAGTGTGTTTCTCTTTAAAGGGAGCCCCACCATGGTGTGTTATCATGATAAATGCATTTGGTTAGGCATTTTTTCTGAAGAAGTACATAACACATCGTTGCAATGGTGGTTATGTTGTGGTGACTGTGAGTCGATAAATGGAGAAGTCCTCGACAATTTAGATAATGCTTGAACCAATCTGAAATGATCCAAAGATCGTGTTCTTTAAATTTCAAACATAATCCAAGCTAATTTAAATGGAGTTATAATGACTTAAGTTTTTTAAATGATAAATCAATATCACAGTGCAATGAACAATAAAGACAAACCATAAAGAAGTTAAATGCATGGAGATCGACAAGAATTTTAGAGATCAAGGAGTTAATGGCAGTTTATGTAGGAAGTTATTCTCGAGCAGTCTCCATATCAAACTATGGAGGGTGATTCATATATTAATATTTTTATTGGTTGATCAATAAAAGTGGAATCTTTATGGAGTGAAAATTATGAGAATTCCATATTAAAAATTATATGGAAATAGAAATCTCATATCTAAGTATTTTGTCTCCCATAAAAGGAGAATAGAAGGAAGAGGAGGATGACTCTATTGTTCATTAAATATTCTTGCACATCAAAGAAAGGTGGAACCCAACGCTGTCTTTAAGACCAGTATTCCAAGGAGTGGAAGAGGATACTTATGCAACAAGGAGATTTTTGTGAAGATAGAAAGGTATTCAAGTTGATAAAATTGGAAAGGAGTTCTAGATTTATTTTAGAAGCTAAAGAGGATGCTTTTTATAGAATAATTCACAATATATATTTTTGAAGGAGCAGTAATGAGGATTAACAAAGCATCTACCTAGAACAAGATGATTCAAGTGTTGCTAAACATAATGGACCTACGTGTCCTTTTGTGGTAGACGTTCACATCTATAAACCATGGGTGATCTTCCCCAAAGCAGTGTGTGAAGAAGAAGGGTTAGGTTAGAAGTTATCTTGATACAATAAGGGGTACTAACACCTAAAACATATAATCAAGTAATAAGATTAAAAAAATGGCAAAATGAACAATAAGAGAAGAAATAGTCACATAACACCATCCAAATTCATAAGGACAAAGAATAAATATCATACCTCTAATCATAAACTACCTTACTACTAGATATCATCCTTCAATGAGACAACTAACCAATTTTTTTAGAAACAAACAAATTCTACAAACATTAAATAATAGAAATTTATTCATACTTAACATTAATTTAAGTTTACAAGATCATCCCTTCTTCCAATATTTCATATTTATTCCTTCAAAATATTTAAAGCAGCGTAAGAGCAGAATTCAGCAAGTGTATTTAATGAAAATAAATAAGACTATCCAACTTAATGCCCTACCATTACAGTTTCACAACCATATCTAGAACACCTAAAAATTAGTTTCCACAACCATATATATGTAATAGTGTGTCTAAGTATCAAATTAAAACAAGCAAAGAGATTGCATGATAAAGAAGGAAACAGAGGTTCCGAGGAAAAAAATTCATAAATCATTCATCTACCAACAAAAAACCATTAACAACCTATATTCATAAATATAACAAAACAAATCACCTCATCCCATGCTTTCGAGTCACAAGAATGTCGATATATCAATATTTCCAGCTTTCGTGGTCTCTAAACTCCTTATAAGGTTAAAGCTTCATGCAAAAAAATCTTGAACATTCAATCTAATGAAAATAAGAAGTTGGTATACATATAACCATATACCAAACAAGCAACAGAGGTTCCAAGAAAATAACTTTCATCACCAATGGTGCAAAACAATGGATACAAATATAAGATCACACTAAATGAGTAGGCAACAACTACAATTAGACTTAAGTGACGTGTTGAAAGAAATCATATCATTTCCCAACAAAGAGATTAAATTCATAATGGGTCAAATCAAGATGTCATTTCAGACACACCATCACCAAATTACCAGTATAAGATAAAAATCATATTTGTTCAAACAAATTCTAGCTAATATACTCGATAAAATAGAAATTCCATGATTAGTGTTGCCAACAAAAAACACATATCATCAACATTGATCCATATCAAACTGGAGATGCAACAATCAAACTACAAGCAGTCATCAATTGTCTATATATCTAGTTTCAAGTGTACAACTCTCCATTTCAGGTGTGCAATTAGATATAAAGAACATATTCATTAGAAAAGTACTTAAGAAACTGTATACATATTTGATATGTATAACCCATCAATGAATAGTAGAATAAACAAAATCAAGAGTTGCAGGAAGTGAGAAGTACCATAGCTTCATAGTTGTAGTCAAGAAGAATATTAACACCCTTGATGAAACAATGGATAATATGAGAGTGACCTACAGGTAAAAATATATGTTTAAATGAACATGTTATTAGAATTCAACTTGCCAACTCACATATGGAGAAATGAGAGAAATACGATTGTTTTTGGATTCTATCAAATTCACGTATGCTCTTTCCTTACAACATGTTCAAGACTAGTCTCACCTAAAAATCTTTAAAGAAGAAATATAAACCTAAATTCTATCATTTATAGAAAAATTAAATAATCTAATCAAAAATGGTTAAAAAAACAAAGTTACAATCTATTATGAGCAATTAAATGGACCAAACACCTTGAAGATGCAATGAGATGTCATATTTTTTGATTCATAACCATGAAGATATCTAAACCTATTGAAAATAATCTTTACACGAATAAAAAATACCTTTTAGAATTAAAGGACCAACCAAATAGACCCCTAAATAATCAAATATGCATTATTCAACAAAAAAATCATATATATAAATCAGAGATTCTACAATTACATAATACAGGTTTCACAAATTAAAAATAAATAATAAAATTTGATAAAGCAATTTCTAACCTTACTAGAAAAGATAAAAGAATGTAGATTTAATAAATTTGGTATTCAAAATTTATATGGAATGGTGGCAAATTTACCTGAGTTTTTGAAACATGTTATAATGTGGGTTCTTGAAACAAGAACCCATGAAAATATAAGAAGATATTCTAGAAGGAAGAATAACTCCTCTATGGTACTTAAAATTCTCTACTTAATGAAATGAGGGTGATATTGAAAGGGCTTTTGTTATGCTAGATATATAATCTTTGTATTGTTGAGGTTGGGAATGATTTTATCATGCTCACCAAGGGGGCGACAACTTTACACTAGTCTGTGATTTATCACATCAGAAAATGCAAGTCACTTAAGGGAAACAAAGAAGTAGATATCTTGGTTTCCAAAGGTAGCTTGGCGGACACTCTGTGTGTTTTCACTAATCTCAAATCCCTACATCCAGTTGGTAAATGTTCAAATGTTAATATTCAGTAGTTTATATATTTTGAATGTAACAAAGATAGACATTAAGATATTGGCGACATGTTTTGTTTTTATGGGATGTGGAGGATTAAAAACTCAGAAATATAACATGAAATTTAGAGTTCCGTTATCTATAAGAAGTATGTAAATAAACATGCAAACGTGTGACTAATGTAAGTATGTAAATAAAACCAAAAAATAAAAAATCAAAAAATAGAAAACCAGATATATAACATCAAAAACTACTGACCAAAGCATGTAGTTTACATTCTTGATCTTCCTTCAAATGCAACATCATGATATCATCCCACCAAAATCACAATAATCAAGCCAATGATAAAATGAATGTCACATTTCCATAGGTTGTCACTATGAAAATTTCTAGCATGCTTCATCAACCTTGAAACCTCAATTATATCTCCATTATTGGTGGTTCAATATCATATAAACATGTAATAAGATTAAAAAATGGCTAAATGGACAATAAGGGAAGAAATAGTCACATAACACACCATACAATGTCATAGAGAGAGAATAAATATCAAACCTATAATCTTAAACTACCTTACCACTAAACATCATCGTTCAAGGAGATAGATAACTAATTATTTTAGAAACAAACAAATTCTACAAACATTAAATAAATGAAATTTATTCATTCTTAACTTTAATTCCAGGTTACAGGATCAACCCTTTTTCCAATATTTCATATTTATTTCTTCAAATTATCTATAACAAAGCAGAAGCATAATAACAGAATTCTACAAGCATATTTGATGAAAATAAATAAGGTTATCCAACTTGTTCACCTACCATAACAGTTTCACAACCCTTTCTAAGACACCTACAAATTAGTTTCCATAGAAACTGTATATATGTAATAGTGTGCCTAAGTAGCAAATTAAAAAAAAGCAATGAGATCGCATGATAAAGAAGGCAACCGTACAAAAAGAAACCACACAGCCATCCCCTACCCCCCGGCTAAAATCTCCACCACACCAGGGGTCGAGTGAAGAGTGAACGCATATGATAATAACAACCCCTCCATCAAGAAAATGTCTCCAAAACATCAGGTTTTAAGAGGGAGTTATTGAAATGAAGGCACGGGGTTAGAGCAAGCCTTCCCCTGGGACATATTTTCATAACACCAAGCATGGGGAAATAGTGTTGTACTTACCATCTCAAAAGGCATCACGGTGCGGGTGGGTTATCAAAGGTTGAATATGTATAATGAATTGGTTTCATGGAACAATAGGGTGGGTTTCAATCAAGATAATGTTGGAAACACCAAGAATTCAAGCAAAGGGTTTTACAATTGAGGGAGAATGGTGATGGTTTCAGTCATTCAATTCAAGGGGCTAACAAACCAAGTATTTAAGGCTCAATTGGGGGACTTAGATAAATCCCACAACAAATAAAAAACAATAAATTTTAGAAAAATGAATGCTAGAAATCTCCTACCTCATCAAAGTCGAACAACACTGAGCCAAGATAATTACACATCGAGTACACCAAAGTCGAACCCCCAAGAAATCCAGAAGAAATATCCTTGATTCTGCAACAACATATACACCAACCAAACATTATTCAAAAAAGGCCATATACAAGCATACACGCTGCTACCACTGTCCTAGCTAATTAACATAAAAATTTCAAGAAATAAAAAGATAAAATAGTCCCCCTTCGTGTCATGCTCTACAATAGAAACCGAAGATGGTGATCTTGGCCTGAAATATGCACTAATTGAGTATGAAGATAGTAAAGGATCAAATAAACACCGTTTCATATTAACACATAGTAGCTGAACACTTATTAAAATGAATTAGATAGTGTAAAACATAGTAAAAAGGATGAAAATCTCTGAAGAAATGATCTACAAAGTGGAGTTTTATTTACAGAATATAGTGCAGCAGCAAGAAGAAGAATCCACCTCTGAGGGGAGCTGAGGCACAAGCAGAGTCAGGATCGGAGGAGGGGAGGAGAGGGCCAGCAGATGGGGAATTAGGGATAGGGAGGGTGAGGTCGGTAGATGGGGAAGCGGGGGGAGCCGTGAATGGGAAGCTGGATCTGCGGATTGGCGGCGGCGGCGACCGGCGGCGCGCGGGATCTACGGATCTGTGTCGACAACGAGGGCAGAGGGTGAGAAATCTATGCTACGACAGTGGCGGCGGCTGGCTTAGGGTGAGGGATCCGCGGCGGCGGCGGGCTTAGGGCGAGGGAGCCATGAGGCGGCGGCGGGCTTAGGGCAAGGGAGACGCAAGGGATTTGGGGTGGGGGGCTGAGGATTTTTTTTTTTTTAGAACAGCGACCGCCTTAAGCGGTCTCTATTTCTTCCATGCGAGCGCCATTGGCGGCGGCCTGGGTCTAGTAGTATGAAACTCAATTATTATTTTATTAAGTGGTGGGAAATATGAGATATTTTTTATGGAATATGCATGAAAAAACGGTTATTATAGTTGGATGAATGATGCATTCATATTAAAGAATATACTACAATGAGATGATTCAAGAATGAGGATTGTGTGGAGAAATGTGATTATCTTGATAAGCTTGTTAAGGAATTTCATATATTTTTGTTGAACTATTTCCCGAATAATTTGCATAGTGCATCATTTTTATAAAACAAGGGGTTAGGGAACAATTAGAAAATTGTGTATTTGTGAAGGGCTATTTGCAACAAGTATCCATCACAAAATTCTCGTCATCGAAAAATGCGTCACAAAAGGTAGCTTTTATGATGGATCGCATAAAAAAACTATCTTTTGCGACATGAGGGCGTCCCATCGCAAATAGTTTTTCCGGGTTTATTTAATGAACTATTTGTGACCGTCCATGAGACTCGTTGTAAATTAAGTATTTGTGACGGGCCACAGGACACATCACAAATAAGTAATTGTGATGGGTTATAGTCCAATCACAAATAGGTTTAAAAATAAAAAATAATTGAAAAATAAAAAATATAAAAACATCAATGTAATTTAAAAAAATTAATGCATGAAAATTTAAACATCTAAAATAATAAAAATATTATGCAAAATATTTTCATTCAAATTTTAACATAATAAATGTATGCATAATGTATCAATCACTATGGAGGTGGAGGGTATTCTCAAGGGAGGGGAGGGTCGTCTGGAAGAGGAGGGGGAGGGGACTTCATCCCTACACCTTGAGCCAACTCGCATATACTCTGTCATTTAATCATGTTGTTCCTCCTTCCATCATCACATCTCATCCTCCTGCTGATGTTGTTGTTGATAGAGCTCTTTTTGTTCCCTACGCATTGTGTTTATAAGCACAATCTAAGCTCACAACTGCTCCTCATATTGTGCAATTGATGATGTTGACTTTACACAAGCTCCCCTTGAGTTGGACGTCATCCACGTAGCAGTACCATAAAAACTTTCACGCGTCAATCAAGAACTGATACCAAGAACACGTTACGGGCTTCTGAAGAAAAAAAATTGATGTACCTGGTAAAAAAAATCGACGAATCAACATCACAATAATGATTTAATCTTTTATCGGATGAAATGTTGGTTTTGTGTCATGACATCAACAACACTATGTTTTTTGAAATAAATAAACACTACAATCTGAGTGGAAGCTGGAAATACCTTAACACTTTAATAGAAAACACTCCAGACATCCCTTGTTGAGCCTCTTTGTACCTCGATTGACCACATGTTGGACAACTAAATAACAACTCATTTTCACCATAATATAGGATGCAATCATTTTTTCTAACATCTCGGATTTTCTGTGTATTATTTTTAAATATTATATGAATTATTTTCAAGAATAGGTGTTGAGACGACATGCGATTCCGAGCCCTGATGTACCCGAAATAAATGTTTTGAAATATATTAAATATATTCAATAGAACACGCGTTCCTTTTTCTATAAAAGGTGGAATAACTCCTAGATGGGTGTTTAGATTGGAAATCAGAGGGCATCGTTGAGTTTTGAATGGCGGTTTTATGCTAGGCGCAACTTAACCTTGGTCGGAGCGGGTCGTTTCTGAAAAAGTTTCCATAGATGCGAAATTAATAAAACAAATTAACATAAGAATTTATTTTATTTTGTTCAGCACGGTGACATGCTTTGGAACACCCCAAGCTTCCACGATACGTTTCTCTTTGAACAATGCAGTAGCTTGCGTTGTACGCAACTTGGAGTTTTAACACACAACGACCAATCAAACTAGCTGTTATGAATAGTAATACCCACTTTTTGAAATTTTATAAATTTTATCTTTCAAAATGGAATTCATTTTTGAATTCGGAATATCAAAATTAGCTTAGGGTGAATTTTTTGTATTTTTTTGAAAACTTTCAATTTTTGATGAATAGTGAAAAACACTGAGTTATTGTTTAAATCTGACTTTTTATTTAAATAATTATTTATTTATTTAAATTTATTTTAGGTCAAAATAGATACATAATACCTATATAAGTTCAATGTAATTCATTAGAGTCATTTTATAATAAGTTTAGATATATAAATTTTTTATTGAACTTTTTACCGTCTTTTACCCACCTCCTAGGAGCATTTGCAAATTTGCGTAAAACTTAATTTTACCGCTTCTGTGAGTTGAATTTCAAAAATCCGAGAGACACGGTTAATATTAGTAAGTAAAATGTGGTTTAATAAGATGAAAATAATTTTTGGTGAATAATAACTTTTGACTTTTATTTACCACGGTTAAAAGTAAATAGAGTAATTAAGGGTAAAAATGATATCATAATTACCATAACACATGTCCTAATTCTATTGGATAAGTATAATTCGACCAAAAACAACCTTAGAAATAAAATATGATCTTCTTTGGTCTAATTGGATTGGATTAGGACATTTATTATTATTTTATTTAAAGAAGAGTTAAAAGAGTCAAATTCAAAGTTTAATAACTAAACCATTTTTAATACAAAGTTATACATAAGATAAATTCGACTATAAATATTCATTATAAAGATAAAAAATTTTCCTACATAATGGTATTTCATTTATAATTTTAATACATTAAATAATTTATTTATTTATGACACAATGATGATGCGGTAATTACCTTATTAATGAAATATTAAAATAATTGATATTATAAATATCCAAATAAATGTAAATTGAGACTTCTGATGAATTCAAATAATTTTATAGGTTAATATGACATGTTAGGGTTGGTTAAATAAATTTTATTCTAAGTGATAAAGTTTTTATGGCTTTCAAAAAATCAAATACTAAATAGTGTCAAAATTGACATAATTGAGTTTTTAAAACAAATATTATATTATTAATTGATATAATATTACTAAAAATCTAAGGTTCGTCCAAAGGACTTAGATAAGGTTATATATATTAATAATGAACCACATGAGGTTTTCTTGGCTTGTTATAGTAAGTTTATTAACCATATAATATAAAAATACAAAGAGACATGGTAAATGTCAAACTATTTAACTAAAAGTTAAATATAAAAGATAAGGTTAATATGATGACCTAAACCTGTCTAAAACCTATCGATTGAGAGGTTTTCGACCCATACCCACCTTATCCTTTAAATAATTCATTTTGGATCCATTAGAAACCAAAAATGATTTTTATTATAAAATAATATTTCAAGCTTTTCTTAAAGTGACCCTCACTTCTCTTATAAAAGGGCACTTCCCCTTCTCTTAATTTAACACCTCCAAAGCCATTTGGATCGGCCAAAACCTAGCCAAATATCCTCCCAACTTTCCTCCCTTCATCCTAGATGCCTTTTCTTTGGTCAGAAAACCAACCTAAGGAGCCCTTTTGATCAAATCAAAAGGAAGAACCCGAAGAAGAGGTAAATATTTCATCACCTCTTTCAAGTTCTTTTCTTCTTCCACTTCCTATTTCTTTATTGTTTCCATTCTAAAATAATAACTACAATATCTTATATATATTGTGATGTTATTATAAAAATAGTACAACCGTATTCATTATTCTATCTATCATATGAATGGCAAAGTCACCATACGTGCGTGCGTACGACTTACCGTCTCCATGTCGTGGTGTAGTTTGTTATTCAAACACTTCATTATTTGGATGGGTATAATAATGAGTATAACTGATTTAAATAATAAATATAACATGTTAATTATTTTTTATATATGATATACTATCCAATTACATACGATTTCACCATCAATATAATGATATTGTCGCTCGTGCGTACGTATGGTTTACCGTCTCCATGAACGCGATGAGATTCATTCCCCATCGTAATCATTAAAGAATAATTTTCATTTTATGATTAAAAATAATTTTTATGAACATAATATCATTCTGTATATGAATCAAATACATCTTATCCATAACAAACATGGATTACGTAACCGAGCATATAAAGGAAAACGAATCAGTTAACACCCGAAACGATGATACTACTAAAATATTATTAACAAGGCAATATTATAAGATCATATATGATATCATATTTATGTATATAGTTCTTGTATAATTTAATAACAATTTTTTAACTATTATACATGAGGTTAACATACCATTGACTAAGGAAAAGTAAATGGTAAGGGTTAATTTCACAATCTCTTTATTATCCGAGGTTGTTTTTATGTAAGTATCTACCGGGACCTCTTTATCATCCACATCCGTATTTTATTAAAAATGTATTTCAAAACATTTTTACTATTTACTAGAAAATGGGTTAAAGTCATTTATACCTTTATTTGACCTTATATGTTTTGAAATGAATATTTTCGTCGTTTTCCAAACAAGGTACTTTATGACCTTTTCGACAAAATTAAGGTAAGAATGTCTTTTTTTAACTTATACAGTGAGTGCAGATATTTTCCACCGTTATATCATCGTCGAAGCTTGCCATACAAGCTTATAAGAATATTTTCAAAATAAATCTTTTCTTTTATAATTATACGACTTTTAAATGATTTCAAAATAGAAAGAGATATTTCTCTCAAAAAGTTTTTATTTCATCTATGTCAACATACTTTGATGGATTTTAAACTTGTTTGAAGTTGATTTATCATGATACAAATCTTCCATATTGTATTGAAGGTTTTGTGATATATTTGACTATGGATGTGTTATTTCTATACCATTCATGGCTTATGGATAAAGTATTGGCATCTCGTATGCTAGTTTTAATACGAATGTTTATGTTATGTTTAAACCTTTTAATATGAGGAATGCATTGGACTTAGTAAGTGAAGGGTGGAGCCCACTATAGCTCCTCGATGCATCAGTAGGTCTCATGAGACAAACTAGTGTCTTGGCACAAGACCTTGACAAAATATTATTTGTAGTCTTGGTACAAGGCCTTGACTATGTGGTTATGAAGTTTGGCATTATGCATTCCATCATTATGAAAGTGACTATTGATATTGCATGTGATTATTCGACTAGTATAATATCCATGTGAATAAGTAAATGGAAATATTTGATTTTATCTTTTCCATATCATGCTGAAGTTTAAGTCTAAAAGGCTTTTGTTTTAGTCTTATACATTGCCTTAAATATTTATGTTTATTTATGAAAGTTTCTGCTATATTGTTATCCTTACTGAGCATCTGAGCTCACCCCTTTCTATGTTTTATTTTTCCCAGGATGTGAAAAAGTATTTTATGGTTGACCTGCAGGGATAGGATAAGGATATAAGTGTGTTCAAAAGGGGACAAAATGTTGTTGATGTTTTTATTTCATGATATAATGTAAAACTTGTGAATGTATCTAGTACTTCTAAGGCTACTACATTGATCAGTCTTTCAGAACATGATTCCTTGTATCATTCCAATGTTATGTAACAATGCACCGACTCTAGGCAACTGGGGTCGGGGTGTTACATGCTTCTTTTTAAATATACAACTATGGAAATCGTATCAGGTTTGGTTGTTAAACCTTAGATACCTAGACACTGTTGGAGGAGAGAATTCTTAGCAGATGAAAATGGATCAAAAATATATCGTGGATCGTTACACTAGTGGAGTTAGAAAATCTCGTCGATGATGAAAACATATCTGTTCCTCATCAGGGGTTGAACCAAACTCCAGGTAAGATGTTTTTTCTTATAATTTTCATCTTGTTCTTAATCCCAGACGAATTCAGATCAATTCAAAAAACATGAATTGATACGTGCATCATTGGTATATTCCAAATTGATGGATTTTTTTTGGTTCACTGATTTATCCCTCGTTCATTTTTTTCTTATAATTTTCATCTTGGGGCTCTTTTTTTTCTTAGTTTGGACCATTATAGGTTGAGTGCATTCCTTTGGTCCTTTCCCAAAGGGTACAACATAACATTACATCCACATCACTAGATTGTGATCCCCTCTAGAGGCCAAGTCACAAATAGAGTTGTGTTGTACCTATATGAGACTGCAGTAAGATCCTCTATCAACCCTAGTTGGAGTTTGTGGAATCAGCATAAATTCCCTAATAAGGGCATTGATCCTCCATCTAGTAGGCCGTATTAGTAGGGTTTGTGGAATCATTAGCATATGATCCCCTACGTAGCGGGTCGATCCGGATTGGGTTCATGGTGTCCCCCAGTGGTTCTGTGCATGACACCCTATCTATGTAACAAAGTCTTCTTAGAGAAGTACATTCTCTTTGGGTGGGGTTCAATGAGCTAGACCTATTTGTTGAGTGTCTCTGATGATAGCAAGGCTCGTGGAGCGAGTTCTCCTAGAACGAGTGTTGCTTCGAGCATAATTTGGTGGCTGACAGTTGGTTATGACTGCCTGATGGTGTGGCGTCTCTCCTGAGTAAATCTGGGGTTTGTTTCTATTCTACACTGATTTCTAAATATTGTATTGATCTTACCATAATTGGTGCTTTGTGTTTAGTGTTTTAGGTATTTCTTACTGAGTATTATTTTACTCACCCCTACCCGAACTTTGCCTGCATGTGTTGTGTCTTGTGCAGATGACGACCCTTTTGATGGTGTCCTGGGAGGACAGGGAGTGGGTGGAGGATAGATAGAGATTTATAGACCGAGGTGTTTACGAGGAGTATACTATTGACTTAGTCCTCACCATTAAAGCATGTTAGACTCTTTGCAGTTTTGGTTGGGATGGTCTTTGGCCCCTTTTCTGTTTTCAATACTTTACTTTTGTACTCTGTTGTGGGATCTTAGATGTGTGCATTCATTTTTTCAATTGTTTTACATTTCAGTATTGTGGTCATAAAGATGAGTGCACGTGAACAACTACATTAGGCTAATGCTTTCTATTTGTGGAACATGTTTACCCGACACCAGTCGCCAGCCCTTGGCGTATTAGATGTAGGATTGGGGTAGTCACGAGTCAGGTCCTTCTAGGACATGTTGTGACAGAGTGGTATCTGAGGGGTTGGTTCTACTTTAGGACCGATGGTTAGTGAGTTTGATTTGGTTCAATAGTGCTAAGTGTTTTGAGTTCGGCTTTCAGGACATGGATTCCAGTGTTGTTGCGACGACTGATGTATCCATACAATGGCACATGCATCATGTGACACCCTAAGAATTTACAATATTTTCATTTTAGAATAAATACTATTTTTTTGTTGGCATGATTTATAAACAAAGTTAAATTTACGTTACACACGACATTGAATTAGCTTGTGTTACACACAAGAACGAGTTTTACACCTGTTTATTACCGAACCTAATTTAAAACCAAATTTTGACACTTTTAAGAATTTTATTTTTAAAAATAAACATCATTATTGAATTAATAATGTAAAAAGTATCTTATGGTGATTTTTTTTTCATTTTTCTGAGAAACTTCATTTTTTTATGAATAGTGAAAATTACTGCAATTTAGTTAAAAACAGCCTTTTAATTTAAATAATTATTAATACTAAATTATATTTTAGATTTGTTATAGAGTTACATTATATAAATTATACATTTATATATACAATTAAGTTCATTATAATCAATTTCACTTTGAAATTGAATACAAAAACTTAACTAACTTTTAAACGTTTTTTTTCTACTTTAAAAACCCGTTATTTCACCCTATCTGCAGGATTAGCGTTAATCTTAATTTTCCCACTTGCGTGATTTGAATTTATAAAATATGACATACACATATGTAATTAGTATGATATTTTTGGTCTAGTAAGATCAACTTAATTTTTGACAAAAAAGATTAGTGAAAGTGATTAAAATTAACTATGGTGATTAAGGTAAAATTAAGCATAATAAGGGACTAAACCATAATATTAAGGACCAAAATGACCTAGAAACTTGAAAAAAATCCATTGGAAGCCAATAATTTTACCATATTCTCACTTAATTTTAAATTTATGGGTTATTGGGATATTATTAAATGGAAGTGCGCTATATAAAAGGTTAAGTAAGGAAAAAGACAAAAAAGGAACTTTCCTTACCTTTAACATTCATAAAACATTGAGATATGTAAAAAACATCATATTTTTTGATATACATATCCCTTTTTAACATATATGGGTTATTTTTATCATAATAATTTATCAATAGTTTTTAGATATGGTTCAGTTACTTAAAATGCTTAAAAAATGTCAATGTAGTGATTATTTAGTTAATAATTAACTAAAATAAATGATACTACAAATATTAAAAGTGAAGTTAATTGACTGAATTATTGTATATTTTTTGTAGATGAATGTAAACCTAGTATATTTGAATAAAAATATTAGATTAATATTTTTGAAATTAACATTTAATAAAAAATGTCAAAATAGACATTATTATTATTTTACAATAAAAGAAATTTTATTAATTGATTTAAAATTAATAAAAATATTATATTCTTCCAAGTGATTTTTAAGTGTTAATAAATATTAAATATGGTATATTAGTGGAACAATTATTCTTTTATAATTAATATATTGACCCATATATTGTAAAAATGTTGTTAACACGGTCTGGATTTAAGAAACATTTTAGCACGTCACATGTGCTTGTTTTAAAATTAATTTCCAAAACCCATTGGAATTTTATTTTATAAATTAGATATAATATTGATAATTCAGTGCTTATATATAGTCTAATAAATCTAACATTATTTTAGTATTAATGGTAAAATTAATTATATTAGAAAACTAGATTCTTTAATAAAAAAACCAAAATGATAAATTTGGAGAATCTTAGAAGTTAAGGAACCAAATTATTAAAATGCACATATTTTTGTGTGGTGGAGATTTTAATAGACTATTATTCCAATTTAATCCATTATTTTTCCATTTTAGTGTCACTTTAGGTAAGTTAGACCACCCATTAATGAATACCTTTTGTTATTTACAAGAATGTCACTCCCCCTCCACTATAAAAAAGAAAGCACTCTACCCCTTCCTCACACCTCTAAAGCCACATTGTCTCATCCAAAAACTTTCTAAATAGTCTCAAAAAATCCCTCCCATAGACCTAGAATCCTCCCCTTAGTCAAAAATAAACCCAAGGAAGCTTTTGGTATAAACCAAAAGAAGTTACCCGATTAAGAGGTAACACCTTCTCTCAAACTTTTTAGTTTCATTCACATTATCCACACCCTATACTCTTCTTATTTTATGATTACATAACTAAAACAGTATCAAAAATATACTAGGATTTTTTTATGCTAAGGGTTTGACCTACACTAACACACACATCCATCTAATGGGTAACGAACAAACTGTTTCTGTGTATGGCGAACTACTGCCTCACGAAACGATGATTGTTCAATTCTCCTTTATCGTCTATCATGGTGACCATTATGATAGAAAATATATTTATATATGATATAAATTATATTTATAATGTCTCTAGGATTATTTAATTTTTATTTAGAACATACGTTTATACTTTCCAAGTTGTGTAAATATGATAATTTCATTTGAGGAATTGTGGACTACCGCTCCCTCAAAGCCATATGACTCATTCATGCCATACATAGAACATATAAAGGATAGTTTTAATAAAATTATATAAAATATTTAAAATATATATGATACTATAATTATAATATACATATGTTTCATTTATTTTTTATTCTTTTAATACAATAAAGAAATGAAAGTAGCGTTCATGCGTACGTACGACCTACCATCTCCATGAATGGTGCACTTCATTTATAATCTCCAAATATTATAGACTATTATAAATATATATATAATGAATATATAAGATAATTTAGTCATGGTTTAAATTATATATATGATAAAATCATGATCTAATAAATAGGAGAAACAAATTACAAGTCCAAGCATACTTAGGAAAACTAGGCAATTAACACTCGAAATAGTTAAAATAATTAAAGAGTGTTAACAAAAGGGTAATAAAATATTGTAAGAAGTTAATATATGATATTATAAACATGATTATAGTTATGGTATAAGTTAGTAACATATTTTAAACCACTATACAGGAGTATAAAAACCACACAAAAAAATGAAGGTTAAGGTAAGTGATTCTTGTCTCATTTTCATTATGTGAGACATACTTAATTGTTGCGCACCTAATTTCTTGTACGTGGTGTAAATAATACCAAGTTGACATATAATATCATCAATTCTATTATCTTCATGGTATTTAAATGTTTTATTTTTTATTTATTACCTTTGGTTTTTCCAATTCATTTGTTACTTCATTAGTAAGGGATTTTCACCTCACTTTTTAAATATGTGGGATTAATGTCATATTCACTACTTACTTATTTTGTGTGCTATAAAAACTACCCATTTTGATATATTATATCATTATTTACCTTTATTTCATGATATTAAAATTTTCAATTGATTTTACTCTTTCATGGAACCCTTAACTCAAAATCTACTCAAGTAGTAAGGGAATTTCGTCTCAATTTACATTCCATTAAGACTTATTTGTTATTATGCACCGATTTACTTTTATTTGGTGTATATAATTCCTTTTTCATGTTATATAATGAATAATATTATTATAATGATATTCTAAGTTTCATGTCATATCTTTTTTGAGATTATGATTCAAATGTTTCAAAGTGGTATGAGACACATTTGAATGTTTAAAGATTATTATCCTCAAGAATGTTCTTAATTGTTATATTTTCAATATCACTTCATTTTGTGATTTTTAACATTATATTGAAACAATAAATTTATTTTAAAAATTTTTAATTGTAAATTTACTTAAATATCCATATCATTTTTCTTGGATATGATTATTGACTAAACCATATACCATTTTTCATACGGTGTTCACTTTAAAAATCTTAGATTCTTGGAATTAAGTCTTGAAAGTATTAGATTCTAGGAATGAAGCCTTGAAAGTATTAGATTCTTGGAATGAATCATTGACAATATTATATTCATGGTACAAAGACTTGACAATGTTAGATTCTTGCCATGAATCCTTGAAAGTATTAGATTCCTGGCATGAAGCCTTGATAGTATTAGATTCATGGAACAAAGCCTTGACAATATTAGATTATTGGTATAAAGCCTTGAAAGTATTAGATTATTGGAATGAAGCCTTGATAATATTAGAATCATGGCATGAAGCCTTGATAGTATTAGATTATTTTCATTAATCCTTGAAAGTATTAGATTCTTGGCATGAAGCCTTGAAAGTATTAGATCTTTGGAATGAAGCCTCAATAGTATATTATAGATATTAGTAATTAATAATTTCCCTCATTTAGATTCAATTACTATTAATCCATGAGATTTTTCATTGAGATATCTATGGATACATTTCATTATCAATTTATTGATTTATATGGCATGGGTTTCAGTTTCTTACCTTGCCATATTGATATCGCCTTATCTAGTTATTTGAATGGAATGTTATTTACTTTTCCATGTTAATTTATTAATATTGATTAATTATTGCTTCTGATTTACTTATCCTTACTGAGCATTTGAGCTCACCCTTATTATGATTCCTTTCCCCAGGTTATGAAGAAGAGATCTTTGAATAAGCATTCAAGGACGCCGTTTATTTCATTTTATCATGTCCCATGTTTGTATTTCCTATTTTCAAATGTATTATGGGTATCATGTATGTAATATAGATTTCCAAGACTACTAAACTGAATGATACTTTGGGATCTAATTCCTTGTAATCATGCCAATGTAATGTAATTAATAATGTACCGGCTCCAGGCTTCTGGGGTCAGGGTGTTACACATCATATAGGAATGGTCGTGTTTTCCATATCCTTCATGAGATAGCTCTCTAGATATACTCTGTAACACCATGACCCCAATTACCTAGATTCGATGCATTATTTTAATACATTGGAATGATTACAAGGAATCAAGTCCCAAAGGATCGATAAGTTTTGCAGTCTTGGAAAATAGATTACATACATGAATGTTACATTACATTATAAAATGAAAAACAACAACAACATTGTTTCCATTGACCACATTCATATCCCTTAGACTATCCTATAAGGTCAGTCATAATATACTTCTTCGCATCTTCGGAAAAATAAAACATAGAAATGGGTGAGCTTAGATGCTCAGTAAGGATAACAATATAGCCGAAACTTTCAAAAATAAGCATAAACATTTAAGGAAATGTATAAAACTAAAATAAAATACTTTTAAACTTAAACTTCAACATAATATGGAAAAGATAAATCAAATAATTCCATTTAATTATTCACATATATATTCTACTAGTCAAATAATCACATGTAATATCAATAGCTAATTTCATAATGATGGAATGCATAATGTCAGACTTCATTACCACATAGTCAAGGCCTTGTGCCAAGACTACAAATAATATTTTGTCAAAGCCTTGTGCCAAGACACTAGTTTGCCTCATGAGACCTACCGATGCATCAAGGAGCTATAGCGGACTCCACTCATCACTTACTAAGTCCAATTAATTCCTCATATGAAAAGGATTAACCATAACATAAACATTCGTATTAAAACTAGTATATGTAATGTCGATACTTTATCCATAAAACATGAATGGTATAAAAATAACACATCCACAGTAAAAAATATCACAAAACCTTAAATACAATATGTAATATTTGTATCATAATAAATCAACCTCGATCAAGAATAATATCCCGTAAAGGATGTTGACATAGTTGAAAATGATCAGTAAAATTTTTTGAGAGAAATATCCCTTTTTTCATGAAATAATTTAAAAGTCACGTAATTTATAAAGGAATTAATTTAAAGGAAAGTTTTTAATCAAATTTTCCCATACCAATTTGAATATTTTGAAAGTAATTAACATTTTAAAACATTCATGTCTATATAAATAAATCCTTAAAACCATTTTGAAAACATGGACATTAATGAGAAAGGTTTAGAAGAATAAATTTTTAAAACATTTAAAATGATGTTTTAGTAAAAAATTCCCTTAAAAATAATCCCTTTAAAAACCCTTTTATGAAACATGGTCATGGATAATAAATATATCCCATTATATACTTACATAAAAACAATCTCGGATAATAAAGAGATTGTAAATTAACCCTTACCTTGATATTTACTTTGGTCGAGGGTACATTTAACCTCCTGTATAATGACCATAATATGTTATTAAATTATACCAGAGCCATATTAATATTTATTATATCATACATTATTCATTTATGACTTTATACTACCCATTTAATAATTATTTCCAACTTAAATTAACATTTTGGGTAATAATCTCTTTCTTTATCATACGTGTTTTAACTTGTTATTCTTGATCATATCATTTAGATCATGATTTAAATACTTCCAGAATATAAACCTTGATTTATATATAATATGTATTTAGAATATAAATATTTATAATAGATAGATATATGAAATGGAATACACCGTTTATGGAGACGGTAGGTCGTACGTACGCATAAACGCTGTTTCCGTTTTCATATTGTATCGAACAGAAGTAAGTGAATAAGATATATGTAAGTAAACACACACACACACCTAAAATAGAATTATTATTTCATATATTACATACTTATTAATAATATATATTTTTATAATCATCATTGAATGGTGAACGTGGGAATGAATCTCATCGCGTCGTGGAGACGGTAATTCGTACGTACGCACGAGCGACAATATCATTATATTGATGGTGAAATCATATGTAATTAGATGGTATATCATATATAAAGAATAATTAACATATTATATTTATTATTTAAATCAGTTATACTCATTATTATACCCATAAAAATAATGAAGTGTTTGAATAACACACTACACCATGACATGAAGACGGTAAGTCGTACGTACACACGTATGGTAACTTTGTCATTTATAGGATGGATAGAATAATGAATATGGTTGTACCATATTTATAATAACATCACAGTATGTAGGAGGTACTTGAGTTATTATTTTGGTATGAAAACAACAAATAAAGAGGAAGTGGAAGAAGAAAATAACTTGAAAGTGGGTGGTGAAATTATTACCTCTTCTTCAGGTGTTTCCTTTTGAGTTGATCAAAAGGGCTCCTTAGGTTGGACTTATGATCAAAGTAATGACTCTATGTTGATTTGAGGGAAGTTGTTATGATATTTGGGCAGGTTTTGGATGAGCCAAATGGATTTGGAGGTGTGATTTTGAGAGAAGGGGAAGTTCCCTTTTATAAGAGGGGTGAGGGTCACTTTAGAAAAATATTAAAAGATTAATTTATTATACAATCGTATTCAGTTTATAATGGCTCCAAATGAATTTATTTAAATAATTAGGTGGTTATGGGTGTAAATAATCTCAACTAATAGATTTTAGACAAGTTTAGGTTACCATTTTAACCTTATCTTTTAGATTTAACTCTTAGTTAAATAGTTTAACTTTTACCGTGTCTTCTTGTATTCTTACACTATATGGTTAATAAACTTACTCTAAACTTCAAAGAGAACCTAAAGTGGTTAATAAATGACATATATAATATTATTTAATACCTTTTTATGAACCTTAAATTTTTTGGAATATTATATCAACCGATAATATAGTATTTTAAAAAAAATTAATTTATGTCAATTTTGACACTATTTGGTATTTTGTTTTTGTGAAAGACATAAAAACCTTATAACTTATAAAAAATTTATCTAATAAACCCTAACATTTAATATTAACCTATAAAATTAGTTTAATTCATTATAAGTATCAATTTACATTTATTTGGATATTTATAATATCAATTATTTTAATATTTGATTAATAAGGTAATTACTGCATCATCATTGTGTCATAAATAAATTTAATTATTTAATCTCTAAAAATTATAAATAAAATACCATTATGGAAGAAATATTTTTATATTTCTAATTAATATTTATAGTCGAATTTATCTTATGTATAACCTTATATTAAAAATGGTTTAGTTAATAAACTTTGAATTTAACACTTTTAACTATTCTTTAAATAAAACAATAATAAATGTCCTAATCTAATCCAAGTGGAACTAATTGATCATATTTTATTACTAAGGTTGTTTTTGGTCTAATTAAACTTATTCAATAGAATTAGAACATGTTTTAGGGTAATTATAATATCATTTTTACCTTTAATTACCCTATTTACTTTTAACTGTGGTAAATAAAAGTCAAAAGTTACTATTCACAAAAAATTATTTTCATATTATAGAATCAAATTTTACTTACTGATTTTAACCCTGTCTCTTTAATTTTTGAAATTCAACTCACAAAAGTGGTAAAATTATGTTTTATGCAAATTTGCTAACGTGCCTAGAAGGTGGGTAAAAGAGGTTAAAAAGTTCAATAAAATTTTATACGTCTAATTTTATTATAAAATGACTCCAATGAATTACATTAAACTTATATAGGTATTATTTATCTATTTTTACTTAAAATAATTTTAAATAAAATAAATAATTATTTAATTAAAAATTCGTTTTTAAATAATAACGCAATGTTTTTCACTATTCATCAGAAATTGAAAGTTTTCAGAAAAATACCAAAAATTCACCCTAAGCTAATTTTTTCATTATGAATTAAAAAATTAATTATATTTTACCAAATTCAAAAAATATAAGTTGCATTTATTAATTTAAAATTAATTTCCGTTGTCAAAACCAAAAAGCGTGTTTTTGAAAAGTAAAAACTATCAAAAGATTGACATGTGTTTATGTCAAATTTAAATGTGAAATCACTTATAATGACCTAAATTGTATTAAATGATAAAAATATAATCTAATTACACTTCAAAACCATTTAAATTCATAATTTAACACTATAAATTATTTTGATTAAAAAAGTTGTTTTCAATTAAAACATAGTATTTTTCACTATTCATCAAAATATGAAAGTTGTCAGAAAAGTACCAAAAATTTATCAAAACTAAATTTTTATGTCCCTCTTATAAAGAAGAATTTTATTTCATTTAATTGAATATATAAAAGTGTAAAATATTGGTTTTAAAAAGGGTTCGCCATTAAAAGACGGTAAAATTGCATTTTTTGAAAAATACCTATTTTTATCTGAAAAAAATTAATTTGTTCTTATATTATGTCTAAGAAACACCTAATATGGATGTTAAAATTATACAGAGTATGTAAGATTCAAAATTCAGTTAATACTATTCATAACCTCTTTTTGAACGGTTAGTTAGGTAAGTTGTGGTGCGCTCGAACTTGGTGTTGCGTGTAGCGCAAGCTATTGAATTACTTGAATGAGATAACGTACTATGAAATCTTGGGGTGTTACATTCTCCCCTCCTTCAATAAATTGCTTCCTCACAATTTGAAATTGTTCTTCGAAAATAAATGGTTAAAAATAGAAAAATACCTTTGTGGAAACCCATATCAGAAATTGGGTTAACAAAATTTAGTCTTAATAAGAGGGAAAGAGAAATGAAAAAGTCACCACCAAATTATGATCTCGATTAGGAGAACATTGGTGGAAATTAGAGACACATAATTGGAGAAAAATCATAAATATTTATAGGGAGTGATTGAGGCCATCAATCACAAACAAGTGTAAAATTGAGGGCCTCAAAGTCATCAATCTAAGATGATGTAAAATATCATCGGTTCAACAAAACATATGGTATTAGGATAACACATTTTTGGTTTTAAGATCCCTTCCCTAAATTTTAAGAATCAATTTATTCATAGAATAAGAGGAAATATATATATATATATATATATATATATATATATATATACTTGACAAGTAGAGTTTCATCCATCAACTAATTCCTACCACAAACTCATTTTTCACTCCAAAAGATAATAGAATTTAAAAATATTCTGTTTATCCTAATCGCATAGGTTTCAAAAAAAATGAATTTATAATTTATCCGTCAAACCATTTAAAAAACTACATTATACAAACCAGGAAATCACGTAGGCAAGTGGTAGGTGATGCACCCTTGTCTCTCTTCGGTTGTGGGTTCAAGTCTCGTGGCCTTTCCAGACACGACGGGTTGTCGCCCGACCTCTAGGTTACCCTTTTTATGAAAATAAAAAAATAATATCAAGAAATGATTTAACCTTAACAATAATATCCAATGTCAAACTTAATCAATTCCAACCTTTAGACTTATCCAAAATACTTCTGTCCAAACTCACAGTCTAAAATTTATAAGGAAGGTAAACACAATGAAGATCCTTTTTGCCATGTAATAACATGTGAATACCCTCATCATGTATTCTTTTAAAACACCGTAACACCCTGAATTACCATAAAACCTTATTGAGTACATTCACACTCCCTTATTCCTTATAGAATACTGGATATACTCCTTCTATCCAAAAATGTTGTAAACTCCAACAATGATGGAATATACAAATCATTAATCAGTTTCAAGGTAGTCAAGAATATCCAATATAACTTATCCAAATCAATCATATATTATTCCAAAATTACTACCTTAGTATCAGAACTATAGTATGGTTTATCTTTCTCTCAACCATATATTTTCCAAAAAAATTAACTTGCTATTGAGTCACTTTTCTTGGTTTCACACAATCTCAAGTCTTTAATAAAATAGTACTGCAGTATAATCCTTTTAAACTCTATAATTCTTATAACATGTACATAATTAACACAATACTCAAATGACACAATACTTTAATAACAACATAATAAATATAATCATTCCTCTTTATCTTTGGTGGTATCATAACTTGATTATTATCCAATAGAAACATTTGGGGTATACTCTAATGATTTAGAAATTGCTTCACGTAGTGTCTCAACTCCTTGCAGATGAAGCATTTTACATTTGAAACATATTTATTACCCTTAAAATCACTTACTTGGTGTCCTTTTTCTCCACACTTATAACAAACTCCCATTCCCTTCAATCATTTACCAAGGTGATTCTTTCCACAGTTATCACATATGGGAAAATCTTTCTTTCCCCTCTTCCCATTATCCACCTTTCTCTCTTCCATCCTTTTCTTCTCTTGCTTCCCTTAAAGGCCATAGGACTCAGATAATTCTTTACTTGTATTATTAACACATGATACTATTTCTTCATATGATGAGAATACGTGGAATATTATTTCCCTTTTAAATGTTGTCTTAATACCATGAAATATATGATCCTTATTAATCTTTCGATCTTGTGTATTGCTGGAATTCTCATTCCTTCTACTAGGCACCATTTCTAAACAATGGCATACACTAGGTTAGTTTATGAATCACAATGCATAATTCCAAACTTGTAAAATACCTAACATAAATGGAAAAGAATATGCATATAATCTATAATCATAAAATGTTTTTTTGAGGAAGTATTTACTTCTAAATCATTCATAATGGCTTGTAATGAAAATGTGAATTATCCTAAACATATCTCCTAGGAGTGTCGTAACCAAGAGTGCAGCAAGGCCTGTTGTCATGTACCAGGATACCCCGGGTTAAGCCCGAAACTCCTTGTCGGAGTTTTCACTCCTAGGTACATCTGTGCTAGAGCAGCCTCGACCTGCTCGTATCTAGACAGGGATGTATATTTTGGAAAATACACAAAATATCTACATTACCAAAATTCTAGGAAGTTCTTCTATACTAATCCTCAAAGTCCATCTTAGGGTAATGTTCTCAAATCAGAATTTATCTAAATATATTTCCAAGGTTGTTTCTAAAATTCATCTGATACCAACTGTAACGCCCCGACCCCAGTTACCCAGAGTCGGTGCATTATTTTAATACATTGACATGATTACAAGGAATCAAGTCCTGAAGGATGGATCTGTTTAGCAGTATTGGAAAATAGATTACATACATGAACGTTACATTACATTATAAAATGAAAAACAACAACAACATTGTCTCCATTGACCAAATTTATATCCCTTAGACTATCATTTCAGGTCAGTCATAATATACTTCTTCGCATCTTATTAAAAATAAAACATAGAAAGGGGTGAGCTCAGATGCTCAGTAAGGATAACAATATAGCAAAAACTTTCATAAATAAGAATAAACATTTAAGGAAATGTATAAAACTAAAACAAAATCCTTTTGAACTTAAAATTCAACATAATATGACAAAGATAAATCAAATAGTGTCATTTACTTATTTAAATGGATATTCTACTAGTCTAATAATCACATGTAATATCAATAGCTAATTTTATAATGATGGAATACATAATGCCAGACTTCATAACCACATATTTAAGGCCTTGTGCCAAGACTACAAATAAGATTTTTTCAAGGCCTTGTGCCAAGACACTAGTTTGTCTCATGAGACCTACCAATGCATCAAGGAGCTATAGCGGGCTCCACTTGTCACTTACTAAGTCCAATTCATTCCTCATATGAAAAGGTTTAAACATAACATAAACATTCATATTAAAACTAGTATACGAAATGTCAATACTTTATCTAAAACTATGAATGGTATAAAAATAACACATCCATAGTAAAAAATATCACAAAACCTTTAATACAATATAGAATATTTGTATCATAATAAATCAACTTCAATCAATAATAATATCCCGTAAAGGATTTTTACATAGTTGAAAATGATTAGTAAAAAATATTTGAGAGAAATATCCCTTTTTTCATGAAATCATTTAAAAGTCACATAATTTATAAAGGAAGTCATTTAAAAGATAGTCTTGAATCAAAGTGTCTCATAAGACTTTGAAACTGTTGAAAGGAATTAACATTTTAAAACATTCATGTCCATATAAATAAATCCTTAGAACCATTTTGAAAACATAGACATTAATGAGAAAGGTTTAGAAGAATAAATCTTTAAAACATTTAAAATGATGTTTTAGTAAAAAAGTCGCTTCAAAATAATCCATTTGAAAACTATTTTATGAAACATGGACATGGATAATAAATATGTCACAGTAGATACTTATATAAAAATAACTTTAGATAATAAAGATTTTGTGAAATTAACCCCTACCTTGCACTTTCCTTTGGTTGAGGGTACGTTTAACCTCCTCTATAATGACCATAGTATGTTATTAAATTATACCAGAACCATATTCATATTTATTATATCATACATGATTCATTTATGACTCTTGATACTACTTAAAAAAGTAACAAAAAAGATAGGCAACCTTTGTATATTTCAAATCACAAAGAAGGATTCAAAGAGTACAAAGGAAAATCCATAATACTCCCAAAGTGCTACGTGGCTGAGCTACGTGGCCGAGCTACACGGCCGAGCTACACGCCAGACCTCCCCGCCAGAAGATGTTTTATGTCCCTATGCGGAGAACCTACGCGATGAATCTATTTGAAGTACCTGCGCAGGCAACATCTCTTCAACCATGCCCATCCAAGCCTATAAATAGAGCCCTTGGGCTCCCCATTTCAGAACTGAAAAAAAAGTGAAAGACTCTCTGAAGCTCCCATTGCGTAGCTCCTTCACCTAGATCTCTCAAATTTTCTGAGGTAGTTCTCTAAACTAAAAAAGAAGGGATAATTAAAGGGTATATGCATGTTTTGAAGTTCTTCATATTCTTCAGTTCTCATCCATACCTATGTGGTATATCTGCGCGCCACACCTGTGCAGTACACCTGCAAGCCGTACCTGCGTGATAGGGCAATGCGGGGTACCTACGCGGCATACTTGCAGGAGGTACCTATGCGAACAGCTCAAGTACCCTTCTTTAAAGACATCCATGGTAGGGTATCTCCTTCCTTTGTTCCCTTATCCAAAAGGAGCTAAGTTGAAGCCTCCACCAAAACCTCCCAACTTCTCAAACCTTTGGGTAAGGCACATTAGCGTGTCTCCAATTTGGGTTTGTATTTCTACAGTCAGAGGTCTCCCACATTTGTTTCACAATGGGGTTGGATTCATGGGATGTTTGTGGATTTTTATATCCACAGTCACGTGGACTTTTCTCTCAGAAACAGTGTTGGGAAGTTCCCGGTTTGGAGGATGGTTGGTTACCAGCCTTGCCCTTCTCAAAGAGGTGACCCGGGACCTCAAGTCTCTGGTAGGGAAGGTATACTTTGAACTTGCCATTCTGTGCAAGTATAAGAGAAGTCTCCCTCCCCTACTAGAAACAATTTTAGGACAACCATCCTGGTATAAGCCCCTCACCTTCACCCCTTCTTCCTTACATTAGACCCTTGTTCAATGTAAATAGAACAAAGGGAAGGTTCGTCACCTCGCCCTCTTCCACGATCGACGCCCCCTATTCTATCATCATGGAGGAAAAATTTGGAAGTCTGAAGTGTCATTGTTGAATATTTCATATCCTCTTGTTTCTCACACTGATCATGACTCACGTGGGCTTATAGACACATGATGGTTGTAATATATGCACAAACACTCTGAAAATGAACTATGAGAACTCTAATTCCTGTTCAAACCAGGATACGTAGGAAGCTCTTTCAGGGCTAGAGCTCACTAGATATCCTCCTCAGGAATCCAACCCTAATTCCCCCAATTTGGGCATCCTCCTTAGGAAATAAGCCCCAAATTCAATCCTCAAATCATCAAGGCATCCTTTTTCAGGATGTAATCCCAAACTCATCTCTCTCAGAGGACTATAATATCCTATGATATTTATCGAACTACGTTGGATTTGATTCCCATTAATATGGGATACGTAGGAAGCCTTCTTGAGGTTCAAACCCAATACTTCAAATCAACCCTATTCTCTTTAGGACATATTCCCAATAGGGTCTGGTCCTACTTGGAAACTCATATCCTTTCCAAGTTCCTTGGGTTGCTTCAGCATAAGTCCCACACTAAGTTTTAACTAAACACCTTCTGCTTAGAGGTCCTTATCACATGAACTTAAAAGGTATGATGTTTCCTACTAAGCAGCACTTAAATACAAGGGTTCTGATTCCTTTCACAAGGATACATAGGTAGCTCATTTTATGAGCACGATCCCAAGATTAAAACAAAACTTCGTCTCCCTGGATGATAATAAATTCTAGATTGCCCCACTGAGTGGCTTAAAAAACCAGTATCATCATAATGATGATTAAAAGAATCTCTAATCAGTACATTAGAGGATACCATTGATGGAAAACCTAGAATATATACAAATGTTTCCATTGATGAAGAACCTTGAATGCATACTGATGATTCTAAATCTTACACATGTTAATAAGTGATTGTAAATTCCAAGGGATACTTATGATATACTTGGTGAATTAATAAGGATTCATGAAAATATATTAATTTTACAAAGATAAACCCAGAGTAGACAATAATTCCCCCCAAAGGGTGTGATGATTCTGACCTCCCATCCTCTCGACTAATGCATGTTCTTAAGTATCGTAAAGCTAAAAAATTAACGAACGCCTGCCTTTGGAAAGCAGGTCCTCTTTGGATAAATAACTGTTGGAAGTTTTCGGTTCCATGAATAAATCCAATGGAAACTACCTGGAAAAAAATATTCTTAAATCTAGAACACATGTTTCAAGGAACTACGAAACAAAAATGGTGAACCTGATGTGAAGGGGGTCGGAGTGACCAATTCTATCAGCAGTATCGTCTCCCAGTATTGAAGGAAGCTCGTCAACCATACTTGATAGAAAATAGCCAGCAAGCACATACACCTACCAATGTTCATCAAGCCTGACAACAGTCTCGTTTGGTAGCACTCGGAGAAGTCAGTCGGAAAGCTCCGACGACAAATTTGGGGCAGACCCAACTCTCTACCCCTATGTGTGAGTACTATTAATATCCATTAGCAGTAAAAGGAGGACAGGATCAGGCACATACACCTACTCTAGATACGGAATGGACGTATATTCCCATTCCGTCTACTGAAGTCACCAAAAACATCTTATCAACGATGAAAGGGTAGACGCAAATCCAAACCCATATTCTGGAAGCATGACAGAATATTTTAACAACTACTTTAGTAGTATCAGGGGAACATACACATAAATCTGTCCTCACACATGGGATAACACATCAGCATGCCATCCTAGAGCAGATACACACCTCTATTCTAGTCCAGGAGGGTCATGGGGCATACTCCCCCATATCATATGAACAACAAGATTGGGAACATACACCCTTTCCAATTGGAGGTAACTGGTCTGTTTTGGTAACTAATCCAAGGTAGGCACATATATCTGCCCATGATAACCACTTTTCCCAGCAAGTGGCCCCAACTAAGTATAAGAGAACATCCAAGAAGAAATCTCACCAAATATCGATGGGAAATCAAGAGTCAATCTGCGATTTAGCTCCTCTTAATGTTGGAGTTCTTGAAGCCCTCAGACATTTATCTATTGCTGCTCAAGATCCTACCCTCCAGTTACCAAATTTTGGGAGTGGTAGTTGTAATTATGAAGTTTCTCACCATAAACTTCATCATGAAGGATTGCTTCGTGAAAATTCAGTCAATCCAGAGTGTATATCTTTGGATGAGAGCCACGGAAACCCTCCGTGTGGTCAGAAGACCAAGGAGAAAGAAGATTTATCCCTTGTTGTAATCCATCATGGTGATCCACCCCATGATGGAATTCCCTATGAAAGTCCTCTCCGTAATAGTATTTCTCATTTTCAAAACAATTATGTAATTGACAATGTAGTAATAATAAAGCCCTCCTATCTTGAGGCACTTGAAAACACAAGGCTAGTCATGTCTAATGCCTTTTCATTGACGGGTGAACCACTTTCTCATTTAGAAGACATCTTAAGTGAACAATCATTCTCCAAACCTCCCTTGGGTCATTTATCCTCTAATGTAGAGCATCCACTTTGGTCAGACCAAGTGGAGAAACCTCTAGTAGAAGATTATGAAGACGTGTTAAACATGATGAAATAATTAGATAAAGGAGAAATACTAGTCATGTTCTCGCCTTCAGCAAATTCTCAGTTTGATATTCCAGAATTGATGACAGAAGATTGCATTCATGACATTCGTCTCAACTTATAGAAAACTCTTCATCATTTGAAAACTAAAGTATTACCATATGATGAATATCAAAATCATATAAAGGTAATAGAAGGGTTATAACGCCAAATTGATTTGGCATATCTTTTAGTTTCCCAACATCCAAGGGTTGAAAAATAATAGAGAACCCTTCAGCGCACATTTCTTAATGATCTTAAGAGGCTATACTAATTAATTTCTGATTCCCCATCTAATGTTCACATCATAGGATGGGGTTCATATTAATCATTTCATTTTAATGCACTCCAAAATCAGCAAAGTCTTCTAAAAGTGGTCTCATGCAATGTTATTTCCCATGGACGGCCACAGTCAATAGGTTTTTTATATAATAAAATGTACGCTCAAGAACAGACCTCAAACAGTTCTCATCAGAATCAGGTCCAAAGAAAAGAAGTTTTTGAATTACTTCTACATCAAGCCTCTGAGAATCTTGAGCAGGCGTCCCATTTAGAGGATATCAGGCGTCAGAGGATGAAAATGTCTGAAATAGAACAATGATCTTCTGAAACATGTGATTTAAGTAATTGTCAGATGATGCACCCAGCTAATGTATGAACCAAAATCCGAAAAATCAGAAGAGCAGTTGCACGAATTTCAGCTGTAGTAGTTCAAGAATCACCCCAGCTTGCCAGGCTGGGGGCTCATTTAATGCAATCTTAAAATTCATTAAACAATATTCAAAGATTTGAATAAGAAGAACAAGATTAATCCCAGCCTGCAAGGATGGGGGATTTTTCACATCTACAATCCCCTCCTCAACAGAAGTCAGTTTTCTACCGATTAGGAAAAAAGCCACAAGGAAAGCATACAACTGAACTATCCAATGATTCCCTTCATGTTACTGTTTTCCAAACAGTTCCAGGGAATTCTTCATATAGGAGAACAGAGTTTCATGAAAGACAAAAAGGGAGACGATCTACCAGAAACACTAACATAATGCCATTAATGTGTTATGCATCAGTGAATGTTATCAATAACATTACAGAAGATCCTACAGAAAATAAGTCTAGTTCAGGGGAATCAGAAGATGAAGTTATTATCCACAATATGGTACACACTTAGTAAAATGAAGAAGGTGTACGTACCTGAAATCAGAGGCTTATCTAGAATCTAGGTATACCTTTAAATAACCAACTCCCCCTATCTGAAAAGCATCGAACAAGGGGAGAGGAAAAAGTTAGATTGCATCTCACTTTTCTGCTAGATAAGGTCAATATATTTCACTTGAAGATAGATTTTCATAGCAATCAGAGGAAATCAAGGAGTTGAAAAGACTCAATACAGAGTTTCTTCAAAACATCATTTCTACTAGACATACTCCCCAGGAAGGTCCTCAACTTGTAAATCCTATAGGAGCTCCTCAGCAAAGAGGATTTATAGTAACTAAAAATGTAGATATTTAATTCCCTCCATTGGGTACACAATCAAGATAGGATCATATACATCCTGATAGACCTATTTCCATGGGTTATCTATGACAGATATTAGCACCATAATCAGTGGTCTTACCGGTCATTGCACTAGCTCAAGTTTCAGTTGCAATACCTGCACAGAATCCAGCTCATCTGGATATTCCCCAAATACTTATGAATACAATTGAGGCATTAAAAACTCGGTTGGAAGCTATGGAGGAACGACGTGCACCAATTCAGCTGGAAAAGAGAGCTTAACCTGAATGGATGGATGTAATTTTTCCCCCACCAAATTTGTGAATACCACATTCCCATTTTTTAATGGTTTGGGAGATCCGGAACAACACTTAACACATTTTTTTTCTCATTGTGATCCTATGATGGGAACTTCTCAACAACAAGAAGCAGTTAAGCTTAGGTGTTTTGTGCAGTCATTACAAGGAACAAATTTTGTTTGGTATACAAGTTTACAATCTCGATCAATTACCAGGTGGGAAGATCCCCGTCATAAATTCCTTCTTCAATTTAGCTCAACATTACCAAAGACGATAGTTTTTGATCTTACCAATTGTAAAAAAAGGGAAAATGAGAGAGTTTTAGATTTCATTGCTTGATGGAAGGGATCAAAATATTCCTTAAGTTTATCACTCCCTTAAGAATAGTTGTTGCCAATCCGTGTGAAAAATATGTGTGATAAATTACGCACACCATTGATCCCTGTGAAATACACAGGAGGGTTTCGAGACCTTACTTCAATCACTCAGCAGATAGAAGACTCTATTATAGAGACTAAGGCTAAAACTTGTGTAATTCCATTAGTTCTAGGAAGGAGAATAGAAAAGGTAGAAGCTGCTACAGTTACACTCAAACAAAAACCTGTACCTGCTTCTACTTCAAGACCTTCATCATACCGAAGGGATCCTCTTCCTGAGCATCAGTATTAATGACCACCTCATCAAGATGATCAAAGAGATCAAATGCATAAACAGCTTGAGAAATTAAAGAATAAAATCTATTCTTTCAGGAATTAGAAAGTTCCTGGCTACTTCATCTTATCCTTAGAAAACAATTTGGTTCAGTTTCCAAGGCTGAAGAATCCAAATAAAGACAGAGATAAAGATCGTTCAAATTATTGTCCCTTTCATTAGATGTTGGGACACCCCATTCAGGATTGATTTGTTTTCAAAGATCTTCTGCAAAAGATGGTAGACTCTGGATAAGTGAAATTGAAAAGTTCATCAGCTCAAGTAGCATGTGTTACTGCCACCAATCCAGAGGAAGAAGAAGAATGAAAAGAGGTTAAAAGTAAAAATGTGCAAAAATATGATCATTATATGATCAAGAAAATGATCAAACAGACTCATCATGCTATTTTATGAACACAGTTGAAACAACCAATTGTGTCTTCTACCACTTCTTCCATAGCAAGACCATCTTCATCAAAAGTTCATTCCTCAAAGAAACAAGGTGGTCATAAGGATAAAGAGCATTCCGAAGAAGACGAGCTCTCATCAAGGACAAAGTTGTACTTAAACCTGGTAGATTTTATGCCATATGTTTCAAAATCACGGGCACTGCCTCACCAAACGGTAAAACCAGAAATAACTTGTCTGGCAGAGTCCTCATCAGATGAAGAATTGATCTTTGGTTTCATTAATGGTATCAATTTAACATATCCTTATGCCAATAGTGATTCTAATTGTATTGAGATGGAATTATTTGTTCCTAATTAGGGAACTAGAGGAAGAGGCCAAGGTCGAGGATACAGGGGAATATGTGAGAATTTCAGAAACCATCATTTTAACTCTACCCCTGCTCAAACCATATATGCGGCATAAACTCGTGGAAGAGCCCTTTTGCGAGCTCAACAAGAACAAAGAGTTTATTCCATGCAAAACAAGTCTAGTTCTGGCACAATTATCCTGGAGGACTGATTAAAAGCTCCACCATCTTCTTCTCAGCAGATTAATAGACTTAGTCAGTCTAATTTTCCAAAGTCAGTGGGAAATACCACTTCTGTTTCAACATAGAATACATCTACAATAGAAGCATCAACTTCCAAAGAACCTGAAAAACCACATCTCTATACTGGGAAACATAGACCTTTGGACCAAAAGTATGATGTCTTGAAACAATTGGCCCAAGTACCGACCAAGTTATCAATTTTGAATGCTTTGAATCTGTCAAAATATCTTCGAGAAGCACTCATTGAGGCCTTGTTAAGTCCTAAAGAATTTGAAACTGAAGTTGTTGTTGCTGAAGTTTACCATATAGAGAATGATTCTGCAGAATGTCATGCAGTCATATCTTTTATAGATGAAGATTAATACCATGTGGTACATGGACACATCAAACCTTTGTATCTGTCTGGCAAGGTCAATGACATGGATATCCGACGAGCCTTCATTGATAATGGCTCCAGGGTCAACCTCATTCCCATTAATACACTTCATAGATTGGGCCTGACTGAATCTAACTTATCCCCTTCAACTTTAATGTTACAAGGATATGACAAGAATGAACAAGAACCTCTAGACGAAATTACACTCAGAACTCAGTTTGGAGATCATGTGTCTAATTCAGATTTCATGGTTGTTCGTTAGGACACAACCTTCAATATTCTTCTTGGAAGGCCTTGGTTGCATTAACATGCAGCCATACATTCATCATACCACCAATGTATGAAATATTGTTTCAATGGTAAAATCAGAACATTGTATGGTGACAAGGCTCCGTTCAAAACATGTGAATCTCAATACATTGAGGCATAGTTTTATCACACAAAAGGAATGAAGTCTATGACTAAGGAGATAACCATAGTGAATGCTCTAAATAGACTGGAAAAGATCCCAAAAAATCCATTCATGCATTTGAGTATAGATTATGTGTTACCAATCAATCAAGTTGAAAGGTTAAAGCCAAATCCATGCACTCATCCAATAATTCCCATAATGTCAATTGCGACAATTGAGCCTGATAACATGGGAGAAATTATTGATACACCAAGCAATGATGGAAGCTTGAATGAAGATGTTTTCATTTCATCTACTGAACTACAATGAGCCTCTACTTCTTCAATCAAAGTAGAATAAATTGTGGCAATGTTAGAGGGAGACAAAGATGTTGATTCTCAATCCATCAATCCCTCTTTACCAAAAAAACCCTTCACCATCAGTAGGGTCAGATATGGTGGCTTCTTCTTCAAGATGTTCAAATACAGAATCCTCCCCTAACTTTGGGAGTTTTTCCTTATCATCTACCATGAAAATGGAAACAGAAGAGGTAACACATAATGAAGAAGAAGAGGAAGATCTCATGGATGATCCTCCAGCATTTGAAGAAGGTGTTTCTACCACTATGGATGAACTCATAGAAATAAATATGGGTACAAGAAAAGATCAATGCCTCACCTTAATTGGTGTGTCCATGACCTCTGTGGAGCAAGAGGTGTATACTTCCTTTCTAAAGAAAAATCGAGATATATTTGCTTGGAATTATACATAAATTCTAGGTCTTAATCCTGATGTAGCCACCCATCATTTGGGTTTTCCAGAAGAACATCGTGGGTTCAAGAAAGCAGTAAAGAGAATACACCCAACTCATGCCTCTAAAATTGAAGATGAAGTTGATAAGCTTATAAAGGCTAACTTTTTCAGGGAATTTCAGTATCCCAAATGGCTGGCCAATATTGTCCTAGTGAAAAAGAAGAATGGGAAAATTAGAGTCTGCATTGATTTCAGAGATCTTAACCAGCATTTTCCTAAAGATGATTTTATAGTCCCGATTACAGAACTTCTAATTGATTAAAAGGCTAGCTATGAAGCTCTTTCCTTCATGGATATATATTTTGGGTATAATAAAATTTGAATGACCCTGAAGGATGAAGAATATATAGCCATTAGATCTCTTTAAGGTGTTTTTTTCTATCGGGTAATGCCCTTTGGCTTAAAGAATGCAGACGCGACATACCAACGTGCCATGCACCATATCTTCAAACCCTTCTTAGAGAAATTTGTTGAATGTTATGTGGATGATTTGGTAGTCAAATCCAAACAATGTTCCAATCACTTGACTGATTTGGAAACTATATTTCATAAACTTCGGCAACATAATTTGAAGATGAACCCATTAAAATGTGCTTTCAGAGTAACCTCAGTAAAATTACTTGGCATCGTTGTATGCCATTGTGGTATCAAAGTTGATCCTGAGAAAAGAAAATCAATCCTTGGTATGTCACCTCCTCGAAATTTGAAATAATTGAGATGACTTCAAGGACACTTGGCCTATATTCGGTGCTTTATCACAAATTTGGCAGACAAATGTTTACCCTTCACTAGATTAATGAAGAAGGGAGTCACTTATCAATGGACTGAGGATTTCCAAGAATCATTTGATATACTCAAAAAATATCTCTTTAGTCCACCAGTATTGATGCCACCTGTTGAAGGAAGACCACTCATTCTCTACGTGACAACTTTAGAGTGATCACTAGGTGTCTTCCTCGCCCAAAAGAATGATGCTGGAAATGAAAGCAACCTTTATTATCTCAGTCACACTATGCTTGATGTGGAAACTCGGTATTCAAGTATTGAGAAGTGTTGCCTGACATTAATCTTTGTTGTTCAGAAATTGAGACATTACCTGCAACATCATGAGGTCCAATTGGTATCTCGTAATAACCCACTCAAATTTATCCTCAGTCTTCCTATGCTTATAGGACGTCTAGCACGGTGGGCGGTTATTTTAAAATAGTTTGATATCTAGTTTGTGCCTCAAAAGGCAATAAAAGGCCAAGCTCTGGCTGATTTCCTTGCTGAGCACCCATCTACAGAAGACACATCGTTTAATACTGAACTTCCTAATGAAGAGGTCTTCTCTATTCAAGATAATTCCCAAACATGGGAAATGTATTTTGATGGTGCTTCTAGAAGTCTAACAGGGAAGAGACTGGAAAATCCTAAACTCAACAAGGTTGGATCAGGAATAGTCCTTATTTCCCCATAAAAGGCAGTATTGCCTTATTATTTTCTATTATCGAAAGGTGGTACCAACAATGAAGAAGAGTATCAAGCTCTCATTGCAGGTTTGGAATTATCTCTTCAGGTGAAAATGAATCATTTAAGGGTAAAAGGAGATTCAGAATTGGTAATCAAACAAATCAATGGGGAATACTCTATAAGAAAATAAGAGTTAATCCCTTTGTGTGATTACATCAGAGAGTTAATGGATGAATTTCCCTTAGATTCAACATTGTCCTATGTCCCACGATCACAAAATGCCTAAGTAGATGCACTGAATAATGTAGCTACAACCTTGGAAGATCTAAATCGGGATGAGACAGTTATCAGCATAACCCATCACCACGTGGTTTTACCTTTTGTTCAAACCATAAGGGAAAAAGTTAATGAAATTAGCCCTATTTATGAACCGTATGGTCATACCATGAGATGGAGAACATCCATCATGGAATATCTTAAAAATGGGATACTTCCACCAAATAGGGTTGAGAGGAAGCAGATCCAGCGACGAGTGGCCAATTTTACTCTTTATAATAGTTCAAACCACCAAAAGATTCTTTAAAATACTTTGATGGAATTATTTTCAGATGTATTTATGGAGAAGAGACCGCAGCTGTCATGAAAGAAGTACATTCAAGAGCTTGTGGTGCCTATCAATCCGGGAATAGACTCTCTAATTAGATTTGAAGTCTTGGATACTTTTGGCCTTCAATGACACATGATTGTACAAATTTCACTAAAAATTTTCATCTATGTCAAGTGCATGCCAACTTCATTCATCAACCCCCAGAGTTTCTACATATAGATAAATACTTCTGACCATTTGCTGCATGGGGAATGGATGTAGTAGGGCCTTATCCTCCAGCCACGGCTAACCAGTTCAAGTATATTCTCACTACTACTGATTTCTTCTCTAAGTGGGCTGAGGCAATACCTCTCAAGGAATTCAGATCCAAAATCATTGTTAGTTTTGTCAAAACTAATATCATCACCATATTTGGCATCCCTCATACTATTTTGACGGACAATGGCACAAATTTTTTTCTGCTGAATTAAAAAAGTTATATTAGGAATATAATATCAAATCCAACCATTCATCTCGCTATCATGCAGTGGCCAATGGATAGATAGAGGCTTTTAACAAAACCCTTTCAAATATACTCCAGAAGATGGCAGATAAAGATAAGAAATCATGGCCTGATAAACTTTTGAATGATTTATGGGATTATCGGACAAATACCCATACTGCTACCCAAGCAACTCCTTATTCATTGGTATATGGAATTGAAGTGGTTTTTCCAATTAAAGTACAATTTCCTTTACTTAGCGTTGCAATCTGTGATCAGTTATCTATAGATGAAAGATCTTAGAAATGGTTTAATGAGTTGGAATGATTAGATGAGAAAATATTGCATACTTTTCATCATTTAGAAGTCTATCAGAATAGAATAGCACGAGCTTTTAATAAGAAAGTTTGCCTTCGTTCATTCCTCCAAGGAGAATTGGTATTGGTCCTTAGGACTCCAATGATACCAGGAAAAAAACCTCCAAAACTTGAACCAAAATGGGAGGGACCTTATTCCATACATAAGGTCTATTCAAATAGAGCCCATGCTTTAATCTCAATGGATATAGAGCGCATTACACCTCTAACCAATGCGAGATTTTTGAAGAAATACTTTGTGTAATTATACCCATTAGTCCTCACTGTAAGAATTTAAACTGTAGAGTACATAGTCCTCACTGTAATACTTTAAACTGCACAGTACATAGTCCTCACTGTAAGACTTTAAACTGCATAGTACATAGTCCTCACTGTAAGACTTTAAACTGCATAGTGCATAGTCCTCACTGTAAGACTTTAAACTACACAGTACAATGTCTTTGTTGTAAGACTTAAAACAACACAGTAACCAATGTCCTAGTTTCAAGACATTAAACTGCATAACAACCATAAGCGTCCATGCTGCATGACGTTAAAGTGCGTAGTATCTTCGTCCTTGTTGCATGATGGTAAACTGCATGACATCATATGTACAACTAATTTTTTCTCTATTTAACGTTAGAATCTTCCATAAGTAAATGTAATTGATGTCATCACTACTTCTTAGTAGTACATGAGTCCCTCTCTTTCCTATGTTGGAGTCAGATCTTCATAGAGACCAAGTTTCAAGAACTACGTATGGCTTGATTTTCATTTTCAATGAGATACGTAGAGACGCCTAAATCTTTAATTCTGGGCCCATCCACAATCACAAAATTTTCTTATTTTCTTTTCTCCTCCTGTATATGAATTAGATCTATACAGAGTGTTTCCTTAAGATATATGATTTGGTCCTTATACCATTTCATGTCTTAAGATTTATCTTTCTCTCAAAATGTATCAAAATCCCCCATTCCTCATGTCAAACTTAGCGTGAAGAATGATTGTTTAAAGAAATACGTATGGCTTGATTCTCATCTATTTTGAGATACATAGAGATGCATAGATCTCCAATCTTGGGCCCAACCACCCACAATAAAAAATCCCTTTATTTATTGTATAAAATCAAATCTTCATAGGGAATGTTTTAAAAACTATGCATGACTTGGTTCTTTCCCCAGTAAGACATATAGTGACACTTGGGTTTTATCCCTTAATCTAGTTACAATATGTCTTTCCTTTCATATCAGTTTATAGTCATACTTACCACATGATGTTACACTGAATGAAAATCTAATACCCCTATTCTTCATTTGCATCACCTTTTCATTATAAAAGAAACCCTTACTGCTCCTTGTTTCTCACACCGAGCATAGCTCACATGGGATTAGGAATTGAGTAAATGGATTATTTATATAAGGTGTTTTAATTTCTTATGGGATTAATAATGTCCTTACTGCATGACTTGAAACTGCATAGTATAATGTCCTTACTGCATGAATTAAAACTGCACATTACCATATTCATCCAAAGGAAACAAAGGAATTATCCATTTTATATATGAGTTAGATCTATATAAAGGACATAAAATTCATGGTGAATATTGATTAAAATATTTCTCATATACATTGGGCATAACCCCCTTCCATATCTCACACTCTTAATCTTGATTTTTTCTTTCAGATTTTCATAATCTTTCTTACGATTTCTAGTGACAAGGTTTCCAATATCTGAGAGCTTTTTTGTCTGACTATGCAGCACGTACCCTTAGGCATCCTTGCATAAGTTGCCTAAATAACAGACCTGTCAGTCAAAAGATGCCACTATTTGGATATGCATCATATTCCCCAGTTGGCCCTGTATAATACAGCCCCCATCACAGGTTTTTCAAATAATCGTAACTTTGTTCTTGGTTATAGTATCTTTGTCCCCTTTAATCTTTGATGACAATATACAATAATATTTATTTTAAAATAGTCATTCAAGTATGCTTGTCCCATTATCTTTCTCACAGTCTGAAAGTATTCAAGACCATGGTTTACACATTTTCCTCATCATGTGTTCGATACACTATGAAATAATCTTGAAATAACTTGGCCACATGTTATATATTGTTTCGATTTCTGGTCCTAGTTGTATGACCTAAAACTATAGACACCATATATTTTACATTTGGTTCAAACCTTTGTAAAAGTCTCATTCCTATGATTCTTTGGATATCTTGATTGGAAATACCCTTTCCATATTTAGGTACCTTTCTCCATAAACCAAACTCTATGCTTTGAAAAATATGAATCTCTATAAACTTTCTTCGACTTTTAGCAATAGAATATAAAACTTCTGAGAGCTCTTTTGCCTGACTATGTAGCACGTGCATAACGAGTTTGTCAAGTAATGGTAACTTTGACTTTTAGAAATATTCCCCAGTTGGCCTTGCATAATACAACCCCCATAATGAGTTTGTAAAGTAATGGTAACTTCGTTCTTAGAAAAGACTTCCTCTAATGCTTCTAGCCCTTTTCCCATACCATTCCTCAGTTTCAGAAATTCTCAAATCACAGTTTACAATTTTTCCTTTCATACCTAAATATGATAGTATATTTCCAAACAAATTATCAAGAAATTGGGAGAGTTTCATACTTTTGGTCAGAGCTAAAGACCTTAAATTAAAGCCACCCCATGTCCTCACTTCATGACTTAAAACTTCACAACATCAATGTCCTCACTACATGACTTAAAACTGCACAATACCATGTCCTCAATGCATGAATGTTGGTTTAAAATAACCCCTTTTCATTCTTAAAATTCATTTCCTTAACAAAACCACATACTATGGTCTTAAGTCACCCAAATATTATTTTTCCCTATCTATCAACAACAAAATGTTAAATTCCTAAAGATCCCTTTTGCTTGACTATGCATCATGTGCCTATAGGCGGCCTTGCATAAGTTGCTTACATAACAGGCCTATCAGTCAAAAGATGCCACTATTTGGCTATGCAGTATATGCCCCAGTTGGCCTACATAATATAACCCCCATAATAGGTTTGTCAAATAATGGTAACTTCTTTCCTGGAAAAGACACACATTATATTGATACAGGCTTTAAATTTGGTATCTATAAAAAAACATGGCCCAAGATTCCCCTTGTAAATGTTTAAAGAATATTAAAGCAATTCTTAACCATAGTTTTTTGTTTGGGATTTAATTCAAAGTTTATGATCAAAGCTATTTCGACCCTAAACATTAGCCTTTTATAGTCAAACATGCATGACTCTAAAATTCCAATAACAAAAGACTTGGTGCTCATTAAATGAGAACCCGTTAAGGGAACTCTAAACAAAAGTTGAGTCTCAGCTCACTAAACATACATCTTTGTATGTTTTAGGTAATATTGAGCAATAAAAGTCAAAAGACACAATGTATGTAGGGTTATCTATATAACCCTAGAAATAGTAAAATCATGCTTATTAGGTCCCTTAGCTTAATAGAAAGTTTTTTGAGCACTTCATTCTAATTATAATAATGATTGTTTAACATAAAGAAATCATTATCATCATTTACTTTTCATATTTCTATCATGAAAATATAGAAATGAAGATTTATTATTTTTATTTTATTATTATGATTGAAAACAAAATTTCTTTCATTCATATGAAAATAGAGGGCCATCCACAAAATGGATCCTCTCTATTATGTTTCAGAATAAACTCTCAACATGATTTTTCATTTCTTGGACCACTTCATAAGCTCTATCAGCTGCCTGTTGAAGTTAAGATAGTTGAGAAACTCTAGCCTCCTTTTCCTGAAAAAGTGCTTCTTTAGCAGTTGAAATGGAAGTTATCCCCTCTAATTGGGTTTCTCCTAATGTTTGGTTCAATTTCTCAAGCTTGTTATGAACAACATCCAGTTACTGTTGAAGAGATAACAACTCCTTTATGACTTCTTTGATTTGTTGGCCAATCTTGAGTTATTTCTTGTTATGATTTTCCTCCGCCTCAACTACTGCAGCTTGAAAGCCCTCAATATTTATGAGTCGTTTAGCCTCTTTAAAATCTTGTCGCATCTTATAATCCTGATCCCGTCGGTGAATAATCTCTTTCATGGCATCGTAGACTGGATGATAATTAAATCCATCAAATCCCAATACGCAGAATAATGTTGGGAGTTTTGGAAAATGGGATGACAATTCATCTAAAGTATTTTCAGAAATTACGCTCAAAATATGTCTCCATGTCTTCTTATGTGCCATGCCAAGAGCATATTACATCTCTAAGTCTAAATCTTAATCACTACCATGAGGTAAAATATACTCTAGAAACAGGTTTCTTAAAGAGCTGTTTTGTTCTGCTTCTCTTGGGGCAGTAAAAGCTCCACCTTCTGATCTAGGAGATGATAACACTAAATGATAAATCAAGGTCATTATTATTTTCAAATGAAGGAAGAAAATATGATTCAAATATCTGATTATATTTACCCAATAACAAGTCAGCTACTTGATTGGATTCATCCCCTGAATTCTCAGCTCCAGTGTTTTGAGATGGTGTTTCTTGAGAAGGGTAATTTCCTTTAATTTGATTAGGTATGACATTTGAAGGCTCTAGAACATCTCTTGATGACGGATCCTCTTTAAGTATTTCTCTAGCCCTAGTATAAGGATAAATTTAAGTGGAACACCCTGTTCTTGAAGAGCCTTTTCAACATTTTCTACAGATAAAGCTGCATAATATAACGAACCATACTTTACATACATTGTTAATACTTCAAAATTGAATCACACTTATTACAACATATGACAAAACCACAAAGGACCGTATAGGTATAGTGTCTTTAGAAACTGGGAAACATAAACAACTGGTTCATAAATCTTCTACAGTGTCTCCCATTTATTTCATCATATCTAGGGTCCCTTTTAGCATATCCTACTTAATAACATTCTTCCTGACCTGGGGAAAAGAAAACATACAAAAAAGGGTGAGCTCAAATGCTCAGTAAGGGTAAACAAAAGAAATATCAATCACGTCATATTCATAAGAACATATCTTTTGGAAATCTTAACCTGCAAAAGAGATCATAATTTCATAACATGGGATAAATCATAGTAGTGAAATGTAATCCCAATAATCATAACATAAAACATGAAACTTTATGGAATACACACATAATCATAGAGAATCATTTCTTGTTAGTCAAGACTCATTGCCAAGACTATCTTAGTGGACAAAGTCCCTTTCTGAACCGAGTTCATTCCTCGTTTCAGTCCTGTTTCACTGAACCGGTATAACCTACCGTTCCAGCCATGTCTATCTCATGAGATATAAAATCTTTACCCAATGCATTGGAGGGATATATAGGTCCCACCTATCTTATAATTAATCCTTTCTTATGTGTGCCACAAAATCATAAATCATACATCATTGCATAACCCAAGTAATAAAAATGGGAATCTTAAACATCGTGACATCATAAAACATTTCATATAAGATAAAGGAATTCATAAAAATAATTCCATCACAACATAATCAAGCCAATTTAATAATAGGGATAAAAACATAACCCTTTATTATCATAGATGGAAAATAATTTTGATAAAACACTTGAACTCCATTCTTGGGGAAAATATCCTTTCTTCTTCAAAAACACTTTTCCTTTCTTAACATGTCATACAATTTTAAACTAAAAGAATTTGATTAAAAATAAACATGAAAACTTGTAAAGGAATCTTCTTGGAAATAATGTTTTAAAATTCCATTAATGCCGTATAAGTTAAAAAAAACTTTCTTCTCGTACTTTTGTCAGAAAAGTCAAAAAGTACCTCGTACGAAAAACGACAAAATATTCCTTTCATATCTTTTAATAAAAACTCACCAAAGGGTAAAAATGGATTTAAACAATTATAGGTGAATGGAAATAATATTACATATTGAGGAAACATGGATGTGGATGATAAAATACACCCTAGTAAATACCAAAGTATAAACAGTCTCGGATAAAAATGATATTGTGACATTTCCCTTACCTTAGGTCCGATTTGCTTTGTACGTGTCCGAAGCTCCTGTATAATGGTTTAAATAATGTTATTGACTTATTACAGAATCATACATATTGATATGATATCATATATGGTCATATTCTTAGCTTCTTATTAGTAATATTTCATTGTTACTTGTTACTCGGGTCTTTATTGCCTTTTGTTCTTATGCGTGTTTTGCCGAATAAATTCTTATTCTTCTTTTAAGGTTATAGATACCATATATCCAGAATGGTATTAGTGTAACATATATAATATTTATTCATTCAATTCATTTATATAATTACTATGTAATGATGATCATGTAGAACGAGTCGCATCACATCGTGGAGACGGTATTCCGTACGTACGCACGAGCGATGATATTGTTCCCATGATCGTGGAATTGTATTTAAGTGTATTTATACTATTTCAGTATCAATATCACTTTATAATAATCATATATAGTTACTATTTACACCATTATACCCATACTTGTAAGGTGATGGTGGAAAATAGATTACACCGCGGCGTGGAGACAGTATTCCGTACGTACGCACGCGCGGTGATTTCATTTTTCCGTAGGATGGATAGAAGGTGAATTAGGGTTGTTTCATATTTATAATAACATATCAGTATGTAAGTAATACTGATGTTATTACTTTATCATGAAACAACTAAAGAAGAAGAAGTTGAAGAAGAAAGAAATTGAAAAGATCGGTAATGGATATTACCTCTTCTTTGAAACGCCTCTTTGAATCCTCCACTTAGGGAACTAAGATTGGTCTTTGAAGAAGACCAGGACCTCTAGGATTATTCTAGGAAAGTGGAGAAGGGATTTTTGCAGGGGTTGGCCGAGCTTGAGTTCTCAAATTGGTGTGAGGAGGAGGGGGGGGGAGGTGCCCTTTTATAAGGGAGGAGAGGGGCACCTTAGGAATATCTCACAATATTATTTTATATTAAAGTCAAAATCGGTTTATAATGGTTCCAAAGAGTCTTATTTCGAAGGTAAAGTGGGGATGGGTCAAAATACTATCAACCAATAGGATTTAGACAAGTTTAGGTTATTATTTTAACCTTATCAATTAGATTTAACTCTAAGTTAAATAATTTAACTTTTACCGTGACTTTTTGTTTTCTTACACTATATAGTTAATACACTTACTATAACATGCCAAAAGAACCCCAAGTTTTTTATTATTAATATATATATCCTTATCTAAGTCATTTGGCCGAATCTTAGATTTTTAGGAATAAAGTAACAATTAATAATATTATATTTGATTTAAAAACTATTTTGTGTCAATTTTGACACTATTTGATATATGATTTTTGTGAAAGTCAAAACAGAATTATATGTTTGAACCAAGTTTATTAAATCAACAATAATATATCATAATAACCTATAAAATTAGTGTAATTCATAAAAGTCTCAAATTACATTTATGTGAGCATTTATAACATCAATTATGTTAACATTTCCTTAAAAGGGTAATTACTGCATCATCGTTGAGTCATAAATAAATTAATTTATTTAAAGTATAAAAATTATAAATAAAATATCATTATGTAGGAAATCTTTTTAGATTTATAATGAATATTTATAGTCGAATTTATCTTATGTATAACCCCATATTAAAAATGTTTTAGTTATTAAACTTTGATTTTAACTATTTTAACTATTCATTAAATAAAATAATATTAAATGTCATAATCTAATCCAAGTGGACCTAAATGGTCATATTATATTCATAAGGTTGTTTTTGGTCGAATTACACTTATCCAATAGAATTAGGACATGTGTTAGGGTAATAGTAATATCATATTTTCCCTTAGTTACCCTATTTACTATTAACCGCGGTAAAAAAAATAAAAAGTTACTATTCACCAAAAAATTATTTTTATCTCATTGAACTAAATTTTACTTACTGATATCAACCGTGTCTGTCGGATTTTCGAAATTCCATTCACAGAAGCGGTAAAATTAAGTTTTATGCAAAATTCAGATTTTAACCTACCACTTAGTGGTTTCACTATTCACCAAAAATTGAAAGTTTTCAAAAAAATACCAAAATTTCACCCTAGGCTAATTTCGGTATTCCGAATCCAAAAATGAAGTCCATTTTGAAAAATAAAATTTATAAAATTTCAAAAAGTGGTTATTACTATTCATAACGGCTAGTTTTAATAATATTTTAATATCATATCGTTGTTTAGTGAAACTCGGTATTGCGTACAACGCAAGCTATCGAGGAAGGTCGTGATTGCATGTAAAGTAAGACAAGCTAGTGTGTAGTGAAAGATTTTTTTGATGATATATATATAACATAAAAACAAAATATTACTCATAAAAATCTCGGGTGTTACATTCTACCCCCCTTAAAAAGAATTTCGCCCTCGAAATTCGTCACTTTGTAACAAACAGACGAGGATACTTCTCCCTCATCATATCCTCAAGCTCCCATGTAGCTTCTTCAAGTTGGTGGTTCCTCCATAAAAATTTCACCAATCGAGTGGTCTTGTTTCGTAGGACTTTTTCACTACGATCCAGAATCTCTATCGGTTGTTCTTCATAAGAAAGATCTTGCTCCAGCGGTACAACTTCTGAGCTGAGTAAATGTGAAGGATCAGGTATGTACTTTCTCAGGAGAGATACATGGAACACATCGTGAACTTGAGAGAGATTCGGTGGAAGCGCCAATCGGTAAGCTACCTTCCCAACACGATCCAGTATTTCGAAAGGACCGATATATCTAGGGCTCAACTTCCCCTTCTTTCCAAATCTCATAACCCACTTCCAGGGAGATATTCGTAAGAACACTTTATCACCCACTTCAAACTCTAGGTCTTTTCTTCGGTTGTCGGCATAACTTTTCTGTCGACTCTGAGCTGCTCTTATGTGTTGTTGAATAGATCTGATCTTTTCTGCCATTTCATCAATGAGATCAGGTCCTAATAGCTTTCTTTCCCCAACTTTATCCCAACAAGTTGGAGTCCTGCATTTATTTCCATAGAGAGCTTCATAAGGAGCCATCTGAATACTGGAGTGAAAGCTATTATTATAAGAAAATTCCACCAAAGGTAGGTGTTGATCCCAACCTCCTTTGAAATCCATAGAGCAAGCTCTCAACATATCTTCTAGGGTTTGAATTGTTCTCTCAGACTGACCGTCTGTCTGAGGATGATAAGCAGTGCTGAAACTCAACTCTGTATCCAGAGTATGCTGAAGACTTCGCCAGAACTTCGAGGTAAATCTCGGATCCCGATCAGATATAATATAAAGTGGTACTCCATGCAATCTTACCACTTCCTTTACATATATCCTGGCAAGCTGATCTAGAGAGAAATCCTCTCTAACAGCAATGAAGTGTGCAGACTTTGTAAGATGATCAACTATGACCCAGATAGCATTATTTCCTTTGGATGTTTTAGGAAGTCCTGTGACAAAGTCCATAGTGATGTTTTCCCATTTCCATTCGGGTATGGGTAATGGTTGTAACATCCCCTTAGACTTCTGTCTCTCAGCTTTAACTTGTTGACAGACCAAGCATCGAGAGACATATTCAGCAACATCTCTTTTCATGCCATCCCACCAGAAGTACTCTTTCAGGTCCCTATACATCTTCGTGCTTCCAGGATGAATAGAGAATGAAGAACTATGATCCTCATCCAGCATCTCCTTCTTTAATTCGGGGATGAGAGGAACACAAACCCGATTCCTGAACTTTATTATCCCATCACAATCAAGGTTGAATTCAGGAATATTTCTCACCTTCTTTTGTAACTCGACATCTTCTTTCTGTGCCTCTTTAATCTTCATATGTATAGATGGCTGAACATTCATTTGAGAAAGATAAGATTTTTCCCCTTCCATTATAATTCCAAGATCCATCCTTTTTAAATCCATAAATATTGGATCTTTTGTGATCCTCATCATGGATAAACTAGCATGGTCTTGTCGACTTAATGCATCTGCCACCTTGTTTGCTTTCCCAGGGTGGTAATGGATTTAGCAGTCATAATCCTTAATCATCTCCAACCATCTTCTTTGACGCATATTCAGCTCCTTTTGTGTGAAAATATACTTTAAACTTTTATGATCAGTCTAAATATCACACCTTTCACCATAAAGGTAATGCCTCCAAATCTTTAATGCAAAGATTACCGCAGCTAACTCCGAATCATGTGTTGGGTAATTTTGCTCATGGATTTTCAACTGTCGTGAGGCATAAGCTATCACCATATCATTTTGCATAAGAACACACCCCAATCCCTTCTTGGATGCATCACTGTATATCACAAAACTTTCTCCACTACAAGGCAGTGTGAGCACAGGTGCACTGGATAACCTTCTTTTCAACTCCTTGAAATTCTCTTCACATTCCTCTGTCCAAACAAACTTAACTCCTTTTCGAGTCAACTTGGTGAGTGGATTAGATAATCGTGAAAAATCTTTTACAAAACGTCGATAATATCCATCCAAACCAAGAAAACTTCGGATCTCAGTTACTGTTGTTGGTCTCGACCATCTTTCAATAACCTCTGTTTTTGCTGGATCCACAGATATCCCCTCTTTTGAGATTATGTGACCCAAAAATGCAACTTTTTGAAGCCAAAATTCACACTTGGTAAATTTGGCATAAAGCTTCTCCTTTCTCAGGGTCTTCAATATAATTCTCAAGTGATCTTCATGCTCTTCCTTGCTCTTTGAATAGACAAGAATATCGTCTATAAAGACTACCACAAATTGATCAAGATAGTCTCTAAAGACTCTATTCATTAGATCCATGAAGATAGCAGGGGCATTAGTAAGACCAAATGGCGTCACTATAAATTCATAGTGTCCATACCTTGTACGGAAAGCCGTCTTTGGTATATCCTCCCTTTTGACCCTTAATTGATGATACCCTGAACGAAGATCAATCTTGGAAAAGTATTAAGCTCCACGTAGTTGGTCAAATAAGTCATCAATGCGTGGGAGAGGATATTTGTTCTTGATAGTGATCTTGTTAAGTTCTCGATAATCAATGCAGAGTCTCATTGATCCATCTTTCTTCTTAACAAATAGAAAAGGTTCCCCCCAAGGTGACGCACTAGGGCATATGAATCCCTTATCAAGATTCTCTTGGAGTTGCTTCTTCAATTACTGCAACTCAATTGGGGCCATTCTATTAGGTGTCTTTGAAATAGGCAAAGCACCCGGTACGAGTTCTATTGAAAACTCAACTTCACGATTTGGTGGAAGACCCGGTAATTCCTCCGGAAATACATCATCAAACTCCCGTACGATGGGCATATTCTTAATCGCGAGTTTCTCACCAACCATTTGAGATAAATAACCTTCATTTAGTGGAATCAATACCCATAAAATGGAAGAAATTTCCACTGGAAGGTTATGTTCATCCTTGCATTGATAGACGATCATAGATTGATCTGGAATATGAAATGTGACTTCCCTTATTTGGAAATTGATATGAGATCTGTATAAAGAAAGCCAATCCATGCCAAGAATCACATCGAATTCCACTAAAGGAAGGATCACCAGATTTTCAGGAAGCACTTTCCCACAAACTTCGATCGGAGAAGAATTATAAACTTTTGATGCGATTGATGTGCCATTAGGTGTTGTCACAGCTAACTCAAAATCTAATTGTTGAGGTAATACGGTGATAACATTAGAAAATTCTTCAGAAATAAAAGAGTGGGTGGATCCAGAATCAAATAAAACATTTGCTACTTTAGAGTGGATGGTAAGTGTACCTTTCACCACTTCGTTATCGTACTCCACATCGCTGATAGAAATTGCATGTGACTTTCCTTTGTCATTAGACTTAAGAGTTTGTTGACGTCGACCATCATCATCAACCCTTGGATTTGGGCATTGATTGGCATAATGCCCCATCTCATTGCACTTGAAACATTGAAGTGTAGTAGGTTCATTCTATGTATCCCTTCCTTTGTTTTCATCATTAGACATCTTCTTCCCATTATCGCGGCATTCAAATGCCCGATGACCTTCCTTTCCACATTTGAAACATTTACTTGTCCCTTTATGACAACTCCCTCCATGTTTCTTTCCACACTTTGAGCATAAGGGAAAGCTCATCTTCTTTTCAGTGTGCTCTTTAGATTTTCCTTTGAATTCCATTTTCCTCTTCTTATCAAACCCATATGACTGATGGGTTACTCCAATCTCCATCTCGACTTTGAGAGCACATCGAACGATTTCCTCGTAGCTATTGAAGTCCCTTATGGCTAACGCCCTTCGAAGACTTGGTTTTAATCCACTAAAGGATCGATCGATCTTACTCTCAGGTTGGATAATAATACCAGAAGCGTACCTTGTAAGTCTTGTAAAATTTGCTTCATAGGTACCAACAGATTCATCATCCCTTTTCTTCAGTTCAATAAACTCTTTCTCCATCTTTGTTCGGAGAATACGAGGGAAGTACTTATTGAAAAATAAGTTCTTGAACTCGTCCCATTCCATGGACTCAATTTCATCCCTTTGCCTCGTATTCTTAATAATATTCCACCATTGATCAGAATCTCCTTCCAAACGATACACTGCTAGGATGACTTTATCATGTTCAGAACATTGAAGAACTGAAAATATCTTTTCAGTAGTACTAATCCATTGTTCAGCAACTAATGGATCAGTAGACCCGCTGAAAGAAGGTGGACGCTGCCTCATGAAGGATTCAACAGAATGTTGCTCCTTACTTTGCTCGTTTGGAAGTCCTGCATGATTCATAGCTTGAGAAAGTTGTGTGAGCATGGATACAAGATTTTTCATTCTAGCTCCCATATCGTTTGGTTGCTCAGGGGGACAATCATTGCATTTCCCATCGCATTCCGCATTAACACGATTCCTTCGGGTTCCATCCATTGACTAAAACCAAGAAGAATAGTGTGAGAAACACTAATTATAATAGGAAAACCACATAATTCAAGAATAAAATTTTCATGCTTAATGTCTTATCCTAGGTTATTCATGGCCATTTCTAAAATACTAAGATTGTGTTCTATGCTTAGACTTATCCTTAGGGTTCTTACTAAGGCTTCCACATCCTAGTTTCCAAAGGTTGACTATACCTTTCCTCTGATACCAACTATAACGACCCATACTTTACATACATTGTTAATACTTCAAAATTTAAGCACACTTATTACAACATACGACAAAACCACAAAGGACCGTATAGGTATAGTGTCTTTAGAAACTGGGAAACATAAACAACTGGTTCATAAATCTTCTAAAGTGTCTCCCATTTATTTCATCATATCTAGGGTCCCTTTTAGCATATCCTACTTAATAACCTTCTTCTTGACCTGGGGAAAAGAAAACATTCAAAAAAGGGTGATCTCAAATGCTCAGTAAGGGTAAACAAAAGAAATATCAATCACGTCATATTCATAAGAACATATCTTTTGGAAATCTTAACCTGCAAAAGAGATCATAATTTCATAACATGGGATAAATCATAGTAGTGAAATGTAATCCCAATAATCATAACATAAAACATGAAACTTTGTGTCATACACACATAATCATAGAGAATCATTTCTTGTTAGTCAAGACTCACTACCAAGACTATCTTAGTGGACAAAGTCCCTTTCTAAACCGAGTTCATTCCTCGTTTCAGTCCTGTTTCACTGAACCGATATAACCTACCATTCCAGCCATGTCTATCTCATGAGATATAAAATCTTTACCCAATGCATTGGCGGGAGATATAGGTCCCACCCATCTTAAAATGAATCCTTTCTTATGTGTGCCACAAAATCATAAATCATACATCATTGCATAACCCATGTAATAAAAATGGGAATCTTAAACATCGTGACATCATAAAACATTTCATATAAGATAAAGGAATTCATAAAAATAATTCCATAACAACATAATCAAGTCAATTTAATAATAGGGATAAAAACAGAACCCTTTATTATCTTATATGGAAAATAATTTTGATAAAACACTTGAACTCCATTCTTGAGGAAAATATCCTTTCTTCTTCAAAAACACTTTTCCTTTCTTAACATGTCATACAATTTTAAAATAAAAGAAGTTGATTAAAAATAAACATGAAAACTTGTAAAGGAAGCTTCTTGGAAATAATGTTTTAAAAACCCATTCATGCCGTATAAGTTAAAAAAAACATTCTTCTCGTACTTTTGTCGGAAAAGTCAAAAAGTACGTCGTACGAAAAACGACAAAAGATTCCTTTCATATCTTTTACTAAAAACTCACCAAAGGGTAAAAATGGATTTAAACAATTGTAGGTGAATGGAAATAATATTACATATTGAGGAAACATGGATGTGGATGATAAAATACACCCCAGTAAATACCAAAGTATAAACAATCTCGGATAAAAATGAGATTGTGACATTTCCCTTACCTTAGGTATGATTTGCTTTGTACGTGTCCGAAGCTCCTGTATAATGGTTTAAATAATGTTATTGACTTATTACAGAATCATACATATTGATATGATATCATATATGGTCATATTCTTAGCTTCTTATTAGTAATATTTCATTGTTACTTGTTACTCGGGTCTTTATTGCCTTTTGTTCTTATGCGTGTTTTGCTGAATAAATTCTTATTCTTCTTTTAAGGTTATAGATACCTTATATCCAGAATGGTATTAGTGTAAAATATATCATATTTATTCATTCAATTCATTTATATAATTACTATGTAATGATGATCATGTAGAAAGAGTCACATCACATCGTGGAGACGGTATTCCGTACGTACGCACGAGCGATGATATTGTTCCCATGATCGTGGAATTGTATTTAAGTGTATTTATACTATTTAATTATCAATATCACTTTATAATAATCATATATAGTTACTAATTACACCATTATACCCATCCTTGTAAGGTGATGGTGGAAAATAGATTACACCACGGCGTGGAGACGGTATTCCGTACGTACGCACGCGCGGTGATTTCATTTTTCCGTAGGATGGATAGAAGGTGAATTAGAGTTGTTTCATATTTATAATAACATATCAGTATGTAAGTAATACTGATGTTATTACTTTATCATGAAACAACTAAAGAAGAAGAATTTGAAGAAGAAAGAAATTGAAAAGATCGGTAATGGATATTACCTCTTCTTTGAAACGCCTCTTTGAATCCTCCACTTAGGGAACTAAGATTGGTCTTTGAAGAAGACCAGGACCTCTAGGATTATTATAGGGAAGTGTAGAAGGGATTTTGGTAGGGGTTGGACGAGCTTGAGTTCTCAAATTGGTGTGAGGAGGAGGGGGAGGAGGTGCCCTTTTATAAGGGAGGAGAGGGGCACCTTAGGAATATCTCAAAATATTATTTTATATTAAAGTCAAAATCGGTTTATAATGGTTCCAAAGGGTCTTATTTCGAAGGTAAAGTGGGGATGGGTCGAAATACTATCAACCAATAGGATTTAGACAAGTTTAGGTAATTATTTTAACCTTATCAATTAGATTTAACTCTAAGTTAAATAATTTAACTTTTACCGTGACTTTTTGTTTTCTTACACTATATAGTCAATACACTTACTATAACATGCCAAACGAACCCAAAGTTTTTTATTATTAATATATATATCCTTATCTAAGTCATTTGGCCAAATCGTAGATTTTTAGGAATAAAATAACAATTAATAATATAATATTTGATTTAAAAACTATTTTGTGTCAATTTTGACACTATTTGATATATGATTTTTGTGAAAGTCATAACAGAATTATATGTTCGAACCAAGTTGATTAAATAAACACTAATATATCATAATAACCTAGAAAATTAGTGTAATTCATAAAAAGTCTCAAATTACATTTATTTGAGCATTTATAACATCAATTATGTTAACATTTCCTTAAAAGGGTAATTACTGCATCGTCGTTGAGTCATAAATAAATTAATTTATTTAAAGTCTAAAAATTATAAATAAAATATCATTATGTAGGAAATCTTTTTATCTTTCTAATGAATATTTATAGTCGAATTTATCTTATGTATAACCCCATATTAAAAATGTTTTAGTTATTAAACTTTGATTTTAACTATTTTAACTATTCATTAAATAAAATAATATTAAATGTCATAATCTAATCCAAGTGGACCTAAATGGTCATATTATATTCATAAGGTTGTTTTTGGTCGAATTACACTTATCCAATAGAATTAGGACATGTTTTAGGGTAATAGTAATATCATATTTTCCCTTAGTTACCCTATTTACTATTAACCGCGGTAAACAAAATAAAAAGTTACTATTCACCAAAAAATTATTTTTATCTCATTGAACCACATTTTACTTAGTGATATCAACCGTGTCTGTCGGATTTTCGAAATTCCATTCACAGAAGCTGTAAATTTAAGTTTTATGCAAAATTCAGTTTTTAACCTACCACTTAGTGGTTTCACTATTCACCAAAAATTGAGAGTTTTCAGAAAAATACCAAAATTTCACCCTAGGCTAATTTCGGTATTCTGAATCCAAAAATGAAGTCCATTTTGAAAAATAAAATTTATAAAATTTCAAAAAGTGGTTATTACTATTCATAACGGCTAGTTTTAATAATATTTTAATAGCATATCGTTGTTTAGTGAAACTCGGTATTGCGTACAACGCAAGCTATCGAGGAAGGTCACGATTGCGTGTAAAGTAAGCCAAGAAAGTGTGTAGTGAAAGATTCCTTTGATGATATATATATAACATAAAAACAAAATATTACTCATAAAAATCTCGGGTGTTACATTCTACCCCCCTTAAAAAGAATTTCGCCCTTGAAATTCGTAACTTTGTAACAAACAGATGAGGATACTTCTCCCTCATCATATCCTCAAGCTCCCATGTAGCTTCTTTAAGTTGGTGGTTCCTCCATAAAACTTTCACCAATCGAGTGGTCTTGTTTCGTAGGACTTTTTCGCTACGATCCAGAATCTCTATCGGTTGTTCTTCATAAGAAAGATCTTGCTCCAGCGGTACAACTTCTGAGCTGAGTACATGTGAAGGATCAGGTATGTACTTTCTCATGAGAGATACATGGAACACATCGTGAACTTGATAGAGATTCGGTGGAAGCGCCAATCGGTAAGCTACCTTCCCAACACGATCCAGTATTTCGAAAGGACCGATATATATAGGGCTCAACTTCCCCTTCTTTCCAAATCTCATAACCCACTTCCAGGGAGATATTCGTAAGAACACTTTATCACCCACTTCAAACTCTAGGTCTTTTCTTCGGTTGTCGACATAACTTTTCTGTCGACTCTGAGCTGCTCTTATGTGTTGTTGAATAGATCTGATCTTTTCTGCCATTTCATCAACGAGATCAGGTCCTAATAGCTTTCTTTCCCCAACTTCATCCCAACAAGTTGGAGTCCTGCATTTCTTTCCATAGAGAGCTTCATAAGGAGCCATCTAAATACTGGAGTGAAAGCTATTATTATAAGAAAATTACACCAAAGGTAGGTGTTGATCCCAACCTCCTTTGAAATCCATAGAGCAAGCTCTCAACATATCTTCTAGGGTTTGAATTGTTCTCTCAGACTGACCGTCTGTCTGAGGATGATAAGCAGTGCTAAAACTCAACTCTGTATCCAGAGTATGCTGAAGACTTCGCGAGAACTTCGAGGTAAATCTCGGATCCCGATCAGATATAATATAAAGTGGTACTCCATGCAATCTTACAACTTTCTTTACATATATCCTGGCAAGCTGATCTAGAGAGAAATCCTCTCTAAGAGCAATGAAGTGTGCAGACTTTGTAAGACGATCAACTATGACCCAGATAGCATTATTGCCTTTGGATGTTTTAGGAAGTCCTGTGACAAAGTCCATAGTGATGTTTTCCCATTTCCATTCGGGTATGGGTAATGGTTGTAACATCCCCTTAGACTTCTATCTCTCAGCTTTAACTTGTTGACAGACCAAGCATCGAGAGACATATTCAGCAACATCTCTTTTCATGCCATCCCACCAGAAGTACTCTTTCAGGTCCCTATACATCTTCGTGCTTCCAGGATGAATAGAGAATGAAGAACTATGAGCCTCATCCAGCAGCTCCTTCTTTAATTCGGGGATCGAAGGAACACAAACCCGATTCCTGAACTTTATTATCCCATCACAATCAAGGTTGAATTCAGGAATATTTCTCACCTTCTTTTGTAACTCGACATCCTCTTTCTGTGCCTCTTTAATCTTTATATGTATAGATGGTTGAACATTCATTTGAGAAAGATAAGATTTTCCCCTTCCATTATAATTCCAAGATCCATCCTTTGTAAATCCATAAATACTGGATCTTTTGTGATCCTCATCATAGATAAACTAGCATGGTCTTGTCGACTTAATGCATCTGCCACCTTGTTTGCTTTCCCAGGGTGGTAATGGATTGAGCAGTCATAATCCTTAATCAGCTCCAACCATCTTCTTTGACGCATATTCTGCTCCTTTTGTGTGAAAATATACTTTAAACTTTTATGATCAATATAAATATCACACCTTTCACCATAAAGGTAATGCCTCCAAATCTTTAATGCAAAGATTACCGCAGCTAACTCCAAATCATGTGTTGGGTAATTTTGCTCATGGATTTTCAACTGTCATGAGGCATAAGCTATCACCATATCATTTTGCATAAGAACACACCCCAATCCCTTCTTGGATGCATCACTGTATATCACAAACCTTTCTCCACTACAAGGAAGTGTGAGCACAGGTTCACTGGATAACCTTCTTTTCAACTCCTTGAAATTCTCTTCACATTCCTCTGTCCAAACAAACTTAACTCCTTTCCGAGTCAGCTTGGTGAGTGTGTTATATAATCGTGAAAAATCTTTTACAAAACGTCGATAATATCTAGCCAAACCAAGAAAACTTCGGATCTCAGTTACTGTTGTTGGTCTCGACCATCTTTCGATAACCTCTGTTTTTGCTGGATCCACAGATATCCCCTCTTTTGAGATTATGTGACCCAAAAAATGCAACTTTTTGAAGCCAAAATTCACACTTGGTAAATTTGGCATAAAGCTTCTCCTTTCTCAGGGTCTTCAATATAATTCTCAAGTGATCTTCATGCTCTTCCTTGCTCTTTGAATAGAAAAGAATATCGTCTATAAAGACTACCACAAATTGATCAAGATAGTCTCTAAAGACTCTATTCATTAGATCCATGAAGATAGGAGGGGCATTAGTAAGACCAAATGGCATCACTATAAATTCATAGTGTCCATACCTTGTACGGAAAGTCGTCTTTGGTATATCCTCCCTTTTGACCCTTAATTGATGATACCCTGAACGAAGATCAATCTTGGAAAAGTATTGAGCTCCACGTAGTTGGTCAAATAAGTCATCAATGCGTGGGAGAGGATATTTGTTCTTGATAGTGATCTTGTTAAGTTCTCGATAATCAATGCAGAGTCTCATTGATCCATCTTTCTTCTTAACAAATAGAACAGGTGCTCCCCAAGGTGACGCACTAGGGCGTATGAATCCCTTATCAAGATTCTCTTGGAGTTGCTTCTTCAATTCCTACAACTCAATTGGGGCCATTCTATAAGGTGTCTTTGAAATAGGCAAAGCACCCGGTACGAGTTCTATTGAAAACTCAACTTCACGATTTGGTGGAAGACCCGGTAATTCATCCGGAAAGACATCATCAAACTCCCCTTACGATGGGAATATTCTTAATCGCGAGTTTCTCACCAACCATTTGAGATAAATAACCTTCATTTAGTGGAATCAATACCCATAAAATAGAAGAAATTTCCACTGGAAGGTTATGTTCATCCTTGCATTGATAGACGATCATAGATTGATCTGGAATATGAAATGTGACTTCTCTTCTTTGGAAATTGATATGAGCTCCGTATAAAGAAAGCCAATCCATGCCAAGAATCACATCGAATTCCACTAAAGGAAGGATCACCAGATTTGAAGGAAGCACTTTCCCACAAACTTCGATCGGAGAAGAATTATAAACTTTTGATGCGATTGATGTGCCATTAGGTGTTGTCACAGCTAACTCAACATCTAATTGTTGAGGTAATACGGTGATACCCTTAGAAAATTCTTCAGAAATAAAATAGTGGGTGGATCCAGAATCAAATAAAACATTTGCTACTTTAGAGTGGATGGTAAGTGTACCTTTCACCACTTCGTTATCGTACTCCACATCGCTGATAGAAATTGCATGTGACTTTCCTATGTCTTTAGCCTTAAGAGTTTGTTGACGTCAACCATCATCATCAACCCTTGGATTTGGGCATTGATTGGCATAATGCCCCATCTCCTTGCACTTGAAACATTGAAGTGTAGTAGGTTCATTCTGTGTATCCCTTCCTTTGTTTGCATCATTAGACATCTTCTTCCCATTATCGCGGCATTCAAATGCCCGATGACCTTCCTTTCCACATTTGAAACATTTACTTGTCCCTTTAATACAACTCCCTCCATGTTTCTTTCCACACTTTGATCATAAGGGAAAGCTCATCTTCTTTTCAGTGTGCTCTTTATATTTTCCTTTGAATTCCATTTTCCTCTTCTTATCAAACCCATATGACTGATGGGTTACTCCAATATCCATCTCGACTTTGAGAGCACATCGAACGATTTCCTCGTAGCTATTGAATTCCCTTATGGCTAACGCCCTTCGAAGACTTGGTTTTAAGCCACTAAAGGATCGATCGATCTTACTCTCAGGTTGGATATTAATACCAGAAGTGTACCTTGAAAGTCTTGTAAAATTTGCTTCATAGGTACCAACAGATTCATCATCCCTTTGCTTCAGTTCAATAAACTCTTTCTCCATCTTTGTTCGGAGAATACGAGGGAAGTACTTATTGAAAAATAAGTTCTTGAACTCGTCCCATTCCATGGACTCAATTTCATCCCTTTGCCTCGTATTCTTAATAAGATTCCACCATTGATCAGCATATCCTTCCAAACGATACACTGCTAGGATGACTTTATCATGTTCAGAACATTGAAGAACTGAAAATATCTTTTCAGTAGTACTAATCCATTGTTCAGCAACTAATGGATCAGTAGACCCGCTGAAAGAAGGTGGACGCTGCCTCATGAAGGATTCAACAGAATGTTGCTCCTTCCTTTGCTCGTTTGGAAGTCCTGCATGATTCATAGCTTGAGAAAGTTGTGTGAGCATGGATACAAGATTTTGCATTCTAGCTCCCATATCGTTTGGTTGCTCAGGGGTAGAATCATTGCATTTCCCATCGCATTCCGCATTAACACGGTTCCTTCAGGTTCCATCCATTGACTAAAACCAAGAAGAATAGTGTGAGCAACACTAATTATAATAGGAAAACCACATAATTCAAGAATAAAATTTTCACGCTTAATGTCTTATCCTAGGTTATTCATGGCCATTTCTAAAATACTAATATTGTGTTCTATGCTTAGACTTATCGTTAGGGTTCTTACTAAGGCTTTCACATCCTAGTTTCCAAAGGTTGACTATACCTTTCCTCTGATACCAACTCTAACGACCCATACTTTACATACATTGTTAATACTTCAAAATTGAAGCACACTTATTACAACGTACGACAAAACCACAAAGGACTGTATAGGTATAGTGTCTTTAGAAACTGGGAAACATAAACAACTGGTTCATAAATCTTCTATAGTGTCTCCCATTTATTTCATCATATCTAGGGTCCCTTTTAGCATATCCTACTTAATAACCTTCTTCTTGACCTGGGGAAAAGAAAACATACAAAAAAGGGTGAGCTCAAATTCTCAGTAAGGGTAAACAAAAGAAATATCAATCACGTCATATTCATAAGAACATATCTTTTGGAAATCTTAACATGCAAAAGAGATCATAATTTCATAACATGGGATAAATCATAGTAGTGAAATGTAATCCCAATAATCATAACATAAAACATGAAACTTTGTGGCATACACACATAATCATAGAGAATCATTTCTTGTTAGTCAAGACTCATTGCCAAGACTATCTTAGTGGACAAAGTCCCTTTCTGAACCGAGTTCATTCCTCGTTTCAGTCCTGTTTCACTGAACCGGTATAACCTACCATTCCAGCCATGTCTATCTCATGAGATATAAAATCTTTACCCAATGCATTGGTGGGAGATATAGGTCCCACCCATCTTATAATGAATCCTTTCTTATGTGTGCCACAAAATCATAAATCATACATCATTGCATAACCCATGTAATAAAAATGGGAATCTTAAACATCGTGACATCATAAAACATTTCATATAAGATAAAGGAATTCATAAAAATAATTCCATCACAACATAATCAAATCAATTTAATAATAGGGATAAAAACATAACCCTTTATTATATTAGATGGAAAATAATTTTGATAAAACACTTGAACTCCATTCTTGAGGAAAATATAATTTCTTCTTCAAAAACACTTTTCCTTTCTTAACATGTCATACAATTTTAAACTAAAAAAAGTTGATTAAAAATAAACATGAAAACTTGTAAAGTAAGCTTCTTGGAAATAATGTTTTAAAAATCCATTCATGCCGTATAATTTAAAAAAAACATTCTTCTCGTACTTTTGTCGGAAAAGTCAAAAAGTACCTCGTACGAAAAATGACAAAAGATTCCTTTCATATATTTTACTAAAAACTCATAAAAGGGTAAAAATAGATTTAAACAATTGTAGGTGAATGGAAATAATATTACATATTGAGGAAACATGGATGTGGATGATAAAATACACCCCAGTAAATACCAAAGTATAAACAATCTCGGATAAAAATGAGATTGTGACATTTCCCTTACCTTAGGTCCGATTTGCTTTGTACGTGTCTGAAGCTCCTGTATAATGGTTTAAATAATGTTATTGACTTATTACAGAATGATACATATTGATATGATATCATATATGGTCATATTCTTAGCTTCTTATTAGTAATATTTCATTGTTACTTGTTACTCGGGTCTTTATTGTCTTTTGTTCTTATGCGTGTTTTGCCGAATAAATTCTTATTATTATTTTAAGGTTATAGATAACTTATATCCAGAATGGTATTAGTGTAACATATATCATATTTATTCATTCAATTCATTTATATAATTACTATTTAATGATGATCATGTAGAACGAGTCGCATCACATCGTGGAGACGGTATTCCGTACGTACGCACGAGCGATGATATTGTTCTCATGATCGTGGAATTGTATTTAAGTGTATTTATACTATTTCAGTATCAATATAACTTTATAATAATCATATATAGTTACTAATTACACCATTATACCCATCCTTGTAAGGTGATGGTGGGAAATAGATTACACCACGGCGTGGAGACGGTATTCCGTACGTACGCACGTGCGGTGATTTCATTTTTCCATAGGATGGATAGAAGGTGAATTAGGTTTGTTTCATATTTATAATAAAATATCAGTATGTAAGTAATACTGATGTTATTACTTTATCATGAAACAACTAAAGAATAAGAAGTTGAAGAAGAAAGAAATTGAAAAGATCAGTAATGGATATTACCTCTTCTTTGAAACACCTCTTTGAATCCTCCACTTAGGGAACTAAGATTGGTCTTTGAAGAATACCAGGACATCTAGGATTATTCTAGGGAAGTGGAGAAGGGATTTTGGCAGGGGTTGGCCGAGCTTGAGTTCTCAAATTGGTGTGAGGAGGAGGGGGAGGAGGTGCCCTTTTATAAGGGAGGAGAGGGGCACCTTAGGAATATCTCAAAATATTATTTTATATTAAAGTCAAAATCGGTTTATAATGGTTCCAAAGGGTCTTATTTCGAAGGTAAAGTGGGGATGGGTTGAAATCCTATCAACCAATAGTATTTAGACAAGTTTAGGTTATTATTTTAACCTTATCAATTAGATTTAACTCTAAGTTAAATAATTTAACTTTTACCGTGACTTTTTGTTTTCTTACACTATATAGTTTATACACTTACTATAACATGCCAAACGAACCCCAAGTTTTTTATTATTAATATATATATATCCTTATATAAGTAATTTGGCCGAATTTTATATTTTTAGGAATAAAATAACAATTAATAATATAATATTTTATTTAAAAACTATTTTGTGTCAATTTTGACACTATTTGATATATGATTTTTTTGAAAGTCATAACAGAATTATATGTTCGAAACAAGTTTATTAAATCAACACTAATATATCATAATATCCTATAAAATTAGTGGAATTCATAAAAAGTCTCAAATTACATTTATTTGAGCATTTATAACATCAATTATGTTAACATTTCCTTAAAAGGGTAATTACTGCATCATCATTGAGTCATAAATAAATTAATTTATTTAAAGTCTAAAAATTATAAATAAAATATTATTATGTAGGAAATCTTTTTAGCTTTCTAATGAATATTTATAGTCGAATTTATCTTATGTATAACCCCATATTAAAAATGTTTTAGTTATTAAACTTTGATTTTAACTATTTTAACTATTCATTAAATAAAATAATATTAAATGTCATAATCTAATCCAAGTGGACCTAAATGGTCATATTATATTCATAAGGTTGTTTTTGGTCGAATTACACTTATCCAATAGAATTAGGACAAGTGTTAGGGTAATAGTAATATCATATTTTCCCTTAGTTACCCTATTTACTATTAACCGCGGTAAAAAAAATAAAAAGTTACTATTCACCAAAAAATTATTTTTATCTCATTGAACCACATTTTACTTACTAATATCAACCGTGTCTGTCGGATTTTCGAAATTACATTCACAGAAGCGGTAAAATTAAGTTTTATGCAAAATTCAGTTTTTAACCTACCACTTAGTGGTTTCACTATTCACCAAAAATTGAAAGTTTTCAGAAAAATACCAAAATTTCACCCTAGGCTAATTTCAGTATTCCGAATCCAAAAATGAAGTCCATTTTGAAAAATAAAATTTATAAAATTTCAAAAAGTGGTTATTACTATTCATAACGGCTAGTTTTAATAATATTTTAATAGCATATCGTTGTTTAGTGAAACTCGGTATTGCGTACAACGCAAGCTATCGAGGAAGGTCGCGATTGCGTGTAAAGTAAGCCAAGCTAGTGTGTAGTGAAAGATTCCTTTGATGATATATATATAACATAAAAACAAAATATTACTCATAAAAATCTTGGGTGTTACACATAAGGTGAATTTTGATGTAAAGAATCAAGTTGAAGAACAAATTATGTATGGAAAATGAAAGAATAGGGACTTACTTCCTTACAATTCCTCATGAAAATATCCAAACTCCTTGATGGAACATGGAATATCAATATTCAGATTAAGGGTGTCCATTATTTCAGTGTATATGGCTTGAAATGTTACAACATCCTCACCATTTAAGGTATCCAACAAATATTGGTTGATGCCCAAATTGGCTTCGCTGACATTTTGTTCTGTTGACTCTTCAATTGGTATACCAGAATCAGATCTTTCCGAGTTTGGGTTAATATCAGCGTTGGTTTTAGATTTCCCTGGATCTTCATTACTTTCTTCTGAAGAAATAGGAATATCAGTATTGATTATTTTCTAGATCCTTTGACAAAAGTAAATGGGGAATGTATTTAATCTTACCATGGCTTTCGTCTCTCTCAACAAAGCCAGGAGCAAGTATAGTTGAATCTTTTGACATTACAGATTCGTCACCATGAACATGGGTTTCCCCTGGGGCTTCTTTTTCTGGTCGTGAAGCATCAGCTCTTAATCCCTTGATATAGGAGAGAGACATAGATCATACAAGAGATAAAACATGGTTACCAAAATATATTTAGCAAGTTTTATACCCTAAGGATAATATAAACACTTACTCCTTCGGTGAACACTTCAAATCAATCTCATTTCTCTCTTGCATTTTTGTTCTAAAGCTTGAGGAGATATTAAAACACTCCTCTTAGTAGGGGAAACGTAAGGTAATGGTTGAGGATTATCTATCGCCATTACCCCAGTCATGATTATTGCTCCTGGAGAAAGTTATGGAGACCTGGGAGGATCATTTGTTTCATTGATAGGAGAGCCTGTAGGACCGTACTTGGGTGATTCGAGAACTGGTCCAGATCTTCCTTCTTTACATTCAAGCTGTATAAATATATTTTCATCAAGATAAATGATGATAAATGATAAATTAGAGTTGAGACAAAAGAAAAATGGAAATAAATTCTTAGTATTAACATAAATATCCCACTCATTATCAGAGTCGATAATTACCCCTTCACGGACTCCTAAGTCCAACATATGAGATACTCGTTTAGAGGCTGGGATTTGTTCATCAGTTTCATATATAAAAACCTCCAGCTTCACAATATACTTCTGTACTTCAACCAAGTTATGGTCTGGATTGAAATCAGAAGGTGCCTTGATATCACCAATATCTGGTATTCGAATACCATGTTGGAGGAATGCCCATGCGTCCCTAAGATCACAGGTTATACTTTCCCAATGATGAATGGCTAAAGGTCGCACATATTTCAATCTTGGTATAGTTGACTGTCGAAGGGAAGATTCACCTTTTGATTGGGAAATTTCTTCAGACCTACTTTCTTCAGAAAGTTCAATAGATGTATTAGGGACCACTGTTTGATGGCAATGATTGGATCTCCTTGGCGTTGGAGGTATTGCTTCTCTAGCCTTGGTCTTCCTGGTGTACTTCCTATGAAGATGTTTTGAGGGCTCTGAAACCTCTGACACTTCTATATCATCTCTAGCCTTGGATTTCTTTCCAAGATTTCCATGTGCAATAGTAGTTGTAGCTGCTACTCGATATATCCCTTTTGTCAGAGCCCCTTGGGGATACGAAGAAACCCAATCTTTGGCATACTCAGCTTCCAATCCGATCGATGCATCTAGTGGAGGTAATGTAATTGAAAATTTGGATACCTCTAAAGCTGTTAGAATCCATAATTATCATGCTACCATTGGGTGCTTCTCATGTATGACATATGTGGGTGGAAAATTTCTTGATTGTTAAAGACATATGAATTGACAAGCAAACCTATAGGGGGCATAAGCCTCGCAGATAATTTCACCATCAATCCTAGTTGATAATATGGTATCCCTAAAAAGTTCATGTGGGGATTGAGTACAATAATACTCAGTAAGATACCCCGAAAAAACTAAACATGAAGCACAAAGTATAGTCATATCAATACAAGATATAACAATCAATGTAGAATTGGAACAAAACCCAGATATAATCATGAGAGACATTATGTCATCAGGAGGTCATAACCAACTGTCAACCTTAGGATTCTACTCAAAACAATGCTCATTTTGGGAGAAATCGCTCCATGAGCCTTTCTATCATCAAAGACACTCAACAAACATGTGTAGTTCATTGGGCACAACCCAAGGAGAATTTTCTGGTCTAAGAAGACATTGATACACATATAGGGGGTCACAACCAAAACCACTAGGGGACACCAAGAACACAATTTGGGTCAACCCGCTAAGTAGGTGATCATATGATAAAGATTACACAAAACATATCGATATAACCTTCTAGATGGAGGATCAATTCCCTACATAAGGAGGTAATGCTAATTCCACAAACTCTAACTATGGATGATAGAGGATCGCACTCCAGTCTTACAGAGGGACATCATAAATTTATCTAAGACTCAACCTCTAGAGGGGATCATAATCTAGTGATGTGGTTGTAATGTCACACCGAACCCTTGAGGAAAGGACTAAAAGATCACACTCAACCTATATTGGTCCAAACTAAGAAAACAAAGAACCTCAAGCACTATTGAAGGTATTACTTGGCATGTACTGGTGTATACTGGGCATGCCTAGCTATCCCAAGTCATGCCCATGTGGAAGAGCCTCACATGACATGTAGTCTCCAAATAAACAGTGTGTATAAGAGGATATATGGAACATAGAGACACACAATACCATGTCTATGTAACTTGGTCGTGTATGTGTGGGAGTACACAATGTGTCCATGCCTATGTACTCCAACCCATGTATGTGTACTTCCAAAGTACATGCCGAGTCAACCAGGGAGGGTCATATGTTGTGTGATAGGGTTCACACACCATGTGATCCTTAACTTCATCTGGAACCCCAACGCCACAACGAGGGGGCCCACACGACATGTAATCCCGAAATACACGCTGTTTTGCTTGGGATTTTCCAGATCCTTCAAGGATAACTTCTATGTTGATATGTGCACCGCCAGAACCTTCAATCTGGATGGAATCTATAGATCAGGGTTCTTCCATGCCTCTAGTTTCCAGATCTATGGATTCCGGGTTCAGATCTGCTTGGAAACCACCACTGTCAAGCCATACATTATCATTCCTCAAAACCAAGTTGAACGTATACCACAAATTCATTCTAACCCACCTTTATTCATCCACTTCTTTCATCACACCTTGATTACATCACTGATCATGAACTATTACTATGGTATCGATCTGTTTCATTGAATAATGGTTATGAAATGATAGAATACTGAGTATTCATCGAACTGTTGTCCAAAAGGATTCACCCACAGTGAATGTGAAAATAATGGAGGGTGTAATCCACAAACCATAAAATAGAGGAAAGAACCTTGTATGTTGTCCGTTTGGCCTTAATTCATTATCATATAAAGGATGGATGAAGAGGGATAATTCAATGAACCAAAAACAATTCCATCAATTTGAAATCTACCGATGATGCATGTATCAATTCTTGTTTGTTGAATTGATCCACATTCATTTGGGATTAATAATGGGATGGGAATTACAATAAAAAACATCCTACCTAGAGTTTGGATCAATCATTGACAAAGAATGGTTACGTTTCCATTATTGATGAGATCCTAAAACTCCTCTCACATGACAATACACAATTCATTATTGATCTATTTTAATCCACCAAGAATGATCTCCTCCAATACTATCTAGTTATCCAAGGTTTAGCATAAAACCTTTAGATGATTGTCATAGTTGTATATTTAAAGAAGAAGAAGGTCATTACACTGAACAAATTAAAATAAGTTCTTAAGTTTAGTTATTTTATTAATTTCATTCCTATGACAACTTCTTCAAAAATTACCCACACTGACCAAGGTTAAGTTTCACCTAGAGTAACAACACCATTCTGAACTTTGTGGTGCTCTCGAATTTTCAATTTATACACTTGTTTATGGGTTATTTTTATTTTTCTAGAAAACCAAACGTGAATGCTATTTAATTATTTCATATATTTAAAACATTTATTCCAGACACACAGAGCTTCAGAATTTCTTTTTGTCTAAGTGATTAGTCTAGAAAATAATCCATATAATATTTAAAAATAATACATGGAAAATCCAAGATGTTATATTCTCTATGCCATGTGGATTTTCATCCCAAAAAGGGAAAAACTACTCAATGAGATGGGGGTATTGGTCTTGAATTTGGGTCTCCCACTCTGATTATCCAATAAAAAATATATTTTAATTAAATTTTAATGGTATTAAATGTTCATTTTTGATCTTATGGGCCTGAGTTAGTGCATTTTCATTATGAACATCCATTCTCATCATTTGTGCACTTCATGCCTAATATACACCAATTTAGGCCCAATGAGTCATATGATTATAAGGAATGTAATTATAAATATTTTAATTTGATATTTTGGGAATTATATCTACACTTAAATGTGAACATTTTTAATTCAGGGATCAATGGATGATTCATAAACGATGATGGAGATATTTGGAGATGAATGGAAGTAATTCTAGATAAGGCAGATTGGACACCGGCTCACTTATGAGACTGTGGGGCCCAACATACAGGCCCAATGAATCCCAAATTTTGTGAGATGATAGAATAAATGTTTAGGAAAAAATAAACCTTCATGAGATAATGCTAATTCTGCCTATATGGTGGTCATTAAGGCGGCCCAAGTTAGGGATACAATTCTGGGCCAGATTCTGCGGCCCAGAAAAACAGCCCACTAATCTGATCATATCTCCGAATATACAACTCCAAATGGGCCCAAATTTTACAGGAGGTTATTATAAATCTGGAGATCCATTTTATTCTTCTATGGCCCACTCTGATTCATCAATCTATAAGGGCATAAAAGTGCGTCTTTTCGGTGGATGAAAGATGGCTGCCACCTCGGGTCAAATGTGGAAAAGTCTAAGTTCTACAAGCTTTCCACCACCCTAGGCCTACCATAATCAATTTGGATGCTTTGTACTGTTGGAGGCTCGACCCAAGGCTTAAAAAATGCCTATTTAAGGAAGTGGTGGTGGAGGAGTTGAGAATCTTTGAGCTTGTTTTCATCTTAATGTTATGCTGCCAATTTCTCTTTGTAATGTTCTTCCTTCACATGTAAGTTGTTTTAATTCATCCTTATTTCTTAATAAAAGTTCTTATTCTCTTATTATTATGTTATTATCCTTATAAATTTGATACCATTGGTTCAATGTGTGAACTTGTTCATACCAAACCTTGTGATATTATCACACAACGGTGGAGTGATTGTTATTTTATTGCGTTTTTTTTACTTCTCTATTTCCTCCCTCATGAGTCTACTTTCCGCTTCCATTGAAACCATAGAATCAATGGAGGGCTAACCAACTTATGGGTTGATCCAAGGGAGTAGAAAGGGTATGGATTTGATGTTATTTATCACCTCATTAATGTATAATCACTTCTTTAATTGAGATTTTTATTTGATGATTTTTAAACTCCATCGTCCTTGTTGAATTTAAGGCCACACACTTCAAGTGCTAATACAAACCTTTACCTTGAAGTGCTCAAAACTTTGATCCTTCAAGTTTATAGGTGATTAGTATTAAAGGGTGTAGGAATTAAACCAGTCAGTTATGATGTTGTTTTATCTCCTTAAATGAACCCATCTCAAATTTAAGAAATTGAAATCATTAAAAAGAAAATACGTCCAATCCACCCCGAGCGATAACCTAGGATCAACTCATTCTTTTAAATTGAATTCTCTTAAATCTGTTGGTTATAATTTAAAACCATATAAAATAAACCCAAGTTGGACACTTCATAGCCAAAAAAAGTCCATAGAATGTACGTGTCTATAGGTTTCTTCTTAGGTCTCTGAGGATTCGATAACCCAAGCTAAATTACAAGGACCGTTCTACCTTTATCTCTTGGGTAAATTTGAGCGAGAATCAAATTTTGGTGCCGTTTCCGGGGACCCAAGTAAGTCATATAAACACCCATTCTATTCTCCCCCATTTCTTCTTTTCTCATCCAAATTCTCTTATCTTGTCCCTTTCTCATTTTTTTTCTTTTGGCGCATGTCCGCCTACACCCGCGATCAATCAAACCGTCTAGTTAGGGTGGATAGTCCTGGGGTTGGGGAGTCAAGTACACCAAGGGAACTCATTACATTATATCCTAATCTTCCTAATACACTAGAGTCCAAAATTGAGCCAATTTCAATGGAAGGTCTTCAAAGAAACCAACTCATAAACCCGGGTGGGAACCAAAATGGAAACCCAAATGAGGCAGCCCCAAACTTGGGGAATGCAATTGATCAAACCATGAATGACTACCTCACACCTTCCTGGACCAATTCCCCCTCATTCATTAGACACAATTACCTAGGAGATTCCAACTACATCTTTAAACCCCATGTCCAAAACCACCTTCCCACATTCCATGGAATGGAGTCCAAGATGCCATACCTGCACATTAAGGAGTTCAATGACATTGTAGAAACCATGTGTCCCCCACATCAACTAGAATCAGATAAGATGAGGCTATTTAATTTTTCTTTAAATTATTGAGCTAAAAATTGGATAAACAATTTGAGACCATCATCCATCTACTCTTGGGACCAACTACAAAGATAATTCTACAAAAAATACTTTCCCCACCATAAAACAATTGCACTTAAAAAGAGTATCCAAAACTTTTTTGAAAAAGAGGGAGAGTCATTCTATGAAACATGGTAGAGTTTCAAAGACACTCTAAACATGGTTACACACCATGGTTTTTCTATTCCTGAACAATTTAGAATTTTCTATGAAGGGTTGGGTCTGGAGAATAAACAATTCATTGACATGATGTGTAATGGAACATTTAAAAACAAAGCCCCAAATGATGCTTAAGAGTATCTAGAAAGCCTTTCTGAACAAAACCAAACATGGGGAACTTCACCTTATTCTAAAAAGCCACAAAGAACTACTAGAATTCATACACTTAGATAAGAGGAAAGCCTTAGGGCTAAACTCGTAGCACTCTCTAGAAAGGTTGAAGAGATAGACCTTAGGAAAGTCCATGAAATCCAAACTATTGACCCTGTTTGCACAACATGAACATAAGACAGACAATTGACCAACCATTCCATCCATCAAGGATGTTCTCTTAGGAGGAACCCTAGTGGAAGTAAATGCTTTGAACTTTCAAAAGCCTCAATACCAAAACACCTTCAACCCAAGGTATAACGACCACCCATGCTTCCACTGGAAAGATAACCAACAACCTAGCCAACCACAGGGACAAAATACTTACCCCCATCAGAACTACCAATCCCATAAACAGTTCCAAACCCAACCTATCCAATATCAACAAACCATCCCAATTCTAAAATATCCCCCCGGGATAAACTAATCTTCTCAAGCACCAACCCAAACTGTTCCACAAAGCCTACTAGAACAACTATGCAAACAAATTGAGAGGATGAACTTGGAGGTATCTTCCCTAAAACAAGAACTTCAAACCATCAAAACTGGAAAGGAACCCATGCCTACTCAGGCGGTGCCATCCTCAACTTCAAGGGGAGAGTCAAGTTGTGCTCAAACAACTACTGAACAACTAAAGTCCATGACTATTTTAAGAAGTGGGAAATCAATTGAGAAACCTAAACAACTAATTCAAAACCCACCTGAAGATTCAAACTTGGATGAAAATTCAAATGAACCACAAGATCAAACTGAGGAAACTGATAACATTATCAAGGAAAAAACTATTCAACAAACAACCCCACAACCTGCACCATTTCCTCAATGCATTAGGGGGAAAACCAAGCCTGAACTGAGTGAAACGTTGAGAGAAATATTTTCACAAGTCAAGTTGAACATACCCCTTCTCGATGCAATCCAAACCATACCTTCCTACTCAAATTACCTTAAGGACTTGTGCACTTTTAAAAGAAAATTTTCACATAAAAACCAAGTCCTTTTGGCTGTTAATGTGAGTACCACCATTCAAGGGACCATTCCTCCTAAGTTGAAAGACTTAGGTTGCCCTTACATCAATGTTGAACTGGGAGAAAGCAAAGTTTTCAAGGCCTTGTGTGACCTAGGTGCTAGTGTCAATCTCATCCCATATGTTGTGTACTGCTAGTTAGGCCTAGAAGAACTCCAACCCATATCTGTCACACTTCAACTTGCTGATCGTAGTATTAGGGTTCCAAATGGGATTTTAAAGGATATTCTGGTAAAGGTTGAAAACTTCATCTACCCTGCTGATTTCATTGTCCTTGACAACCATCCAAAATTAGGAAATAATGAACAAACCCCAATCATCCTTGGTCATCCTTTCCTTGCAACAATAAACTCTGTTATCCGAGTCCGAAATGGGAACATGACCATCACCTTTGGGAACATGAGTCTAGACTTGAACATCTATAATGAAATCTCACAAATAGGGGATGACGAGGACATTCATGAAGTAAACATGATAGTAAGAATTGATAATTAATCCATGGAACATCAAGGAATATTTGATGAATGTTTAAGTCAGGATGAGATTGATTTCCTTTGTTCATATGAAGGAAGTTTATCTCCTTGGCTTGAATCATTTTCAAATTTCTCTTATGATGAAGTCTTAGGTCCAACAATCAGTGAAACCTTTCAAGAAACCAATTTCATGGAGAACACTCCAATTTCCTTCCCTAAATATGATCAAGCCAATCTAGTAGCTGAAAATTCTACATGTGGGGAATCAATCCTATCTGAAACTCTAAAAAAGAAATTGATCTTGATCCAATGTCCCAATCTTCTGCTGAAATTCTGAACCAACCTGATCTTGAATTGAAGGAACTTCCTACTGCACTAAAGTATGCCTTCCTAGGGGAAAATCAAACACATACTATTGTAATTTCTTCTTCTCTTGAAGCCAATCATGAGAGGATGCTTCTAGATGTCCTTAATAAGCATAAGAAAGCCATTGGTTGGACCCTTTCTGATATTCCTGGGATTAGCCCACTTATCAGGACTCATAGGATTATTATGGAATCTGATTCAAAGCCATGTCGTCAACCTCAACGGCGACTCAATACTAATCTCATGGAGGTAGTAAGGAAGGAACTTATGAAATTGTTAAAAGTTGGTATCATATATCCCATAGCTGAGAGTGAGTGGGTGAGCCCAATCCAAGTGGTTCCAAAAAAGGTTGGAATCACAGTGATAACCAATGAGGATGGAGAGATTCTTCCAACAAGGGTGAGTAGTGGATGGAGGGTCTGCATTGACTATAGGAAGATAAACTCATTCACCAAGAAGGACCATTTCCCCTTACCATTCATTGACCAAGTCCTTGAGAGAGTGGCAGGTCATGCGTTCTATTGTTTCTTAGATGGGTACTCGGGGTACAATCAAATTGAGGTCTCCCTAGAGGATCAAGGGAAGACTACATTCACATGTCCATTTAGAACCTTTGATTTCAAACGCATGCCCTTTAGGTTATGAAATGCCCCTGGAACCATCCAGCGGTGCATGATGGGAATCTTCTCAGACATGGTAGGGGATTTTCTAGAGGTCTTCATGGATGACTTCTCTGTGTTTGGGGATACATTTGAGGGATGTCTGCAGAATGTGGAGAGAGTCTTGTCAAGATGTGAAGAAAAGAATCTTTTCCTAAACTGGAAAAAATTCCATTTCATGGTTAAAGAGGGGCTAGTTTTAGGCCATCTGGTCTTAGGTAGGGGGATTGAAGTTGATAAAGCCAAGGTTGACATCATTTGTCACCTTCCATCACCCAAAATTGTCAAGGAAGTGAGGTCTTTCTTAGGACATGCTGGTTTATATAGAAGATTCATCAAGGACTTTAGTTCAATATCCCGTCCCCTTTGTGCTCTCATAGTAAAGGATGCTCCATTTTTTTGGAAAAAAAGCTGTGAGGGTTAATTATCAACCCTCAAATCCTCTCTCACCTCTCCTCCCATTATGAAATCTCCAAATTGGTACCTTCCTTTCGAACTTATGTGTGATGCCAGTGACTTTTTTGTAGGATCTGTTTTAAGACAATGTTGTGATAAAAATCCTTACGTCATTGCTTATGTAAGAAAATACTTAAATGATTCCCAAATCAACTACACCACCATTGAAAAGGAGTTACTTGCTATTGTGTTTTCCTTAGATAAGTTTAGGTCCTACCTCTTAGGATCCCCCATCACTGTGTTCACTGACCATTCTGCACTAAAATACCTCTTCCAAAAACAAGATGCTAAGGCTAGACTGATTAGGTGGGTCCTTATCTTACAAGAATTTGACCTCACAATCAAGGATAAAAAGGGATTTGAAAATGTTGTAGCTGATCACCTATCTAGGATGGAATTCAAAGACAACTCAAATCACTTTTCTATGTCTGATTCGTTTCCTGATGAACACCAATACTCTGTGAGTGACTGCCCTTGGTATGCTGACATAGAAAATTTCTTAGTGACAAGAGTCATTACAAAATTCTTAGGGACTCAAGCTCAAAGGAAATTTATTTCTGATGTTAGACACTATGTGTTTGATGATCCATACCTCTATAAGTTCTGCCCTGACCAAGTCATTAGGAGGTGTGTTCCAGAATCTGAACAAGAGTCCATCCTTAAATTCTGTCACAGTGAGGCATGTGGAGGTCACTTTTCCTCTAAGAAAACATCTGATAAGATTCTTCATTGTGGTCTTTTCTAGCCTACCCTCTCAAGGTACTCCTACACATTTTTTCAAAGCTTTCCTAGGTGTAAACAATTAGGGTCCATCACAAATAGGAATCAAATTCCAATCACTCCCATATTAGTGGTTGAAATATTTGACTGTTGGGGAATTGACTTCATGGGTCCCTTCCCAAACTCTCGGGGATACCTCTACATACTCTTAGCTATTGATTATGTCTCAAAATGGGTTGAGGACATTCCCACTAAGTCCAATGATCATCAAGTTGTGATTCGATTTCTGAAAGAGAACATATTTTCAAGATTTGGAATTCCTTGGGCTATAATCAGTGATCAAGGAACCCATTTCTACAACCGCCAATTCTCTTCACTCATGTCTAAGTATGGTATTTATCATAAAGTGTCCACTGCATACCATCCTCAAACCAATGGTCAAGCTGAGTTAGCGAATAGGGAGATTAAGAAAATTCTTGAAAAAACTGTCAACCCCTTTAGGAAAGATTGGTCTGAGAAACTCTTAGATGCTCTTTGGGCCTATAGAACCACATATAAAACCATTTTAGGAATGTCCCCATATAGGTTGGTTTATGGTAAAGCATGCCATTTTCCAGTGGAGATTGAACATAAGGCCTTTTGGGCAATTAATAAAATGGATTATGACCTCTCATTGGCCGGAACAAAAAGGAAATTAGATCTCAATGAACTGGCGGAACTAAGGATGGAGGCTTATGAAAATTCAAGGATCAATAAAGCTAGAGTTCAAGCCTACCAATATATGAATATCAAGGTCAAACATTTTTAACTGGGAAAACTTGTGCTCTTGTATAGTTTAAAACTTCATTTACACCTGGGAAAGTTAAGGTCTAGATGGTCAGGTCCTTTCATAGTGCATCATGTATACCCCCATGGGGCAGTAGAGATTCAAGATCCCACTAGTGGTCACATTTTCAAGGTCAATGGTCAAAGGTTAAAAACATTCATGGAATCATTCAATAAACAGGAAATAGATGTTGAGTTAATTGAGCCAATCTATGAACCAGGAAAAAATTGATAAATTTAGGATCTATGTCGGGCTAACGACGTTAAACAAAGCGCTGCACGGGAGGCAACCCGTGGTTTTTATGTTTCTAATATTTTTGAATCATCTTTATTTTTCAAATAATATTAATTAATAATTTTTATATTTAAAAATAAAAAAATAGACTTTTGACCTGTTCTTCTATTATGAGTATGGATGGGTACAAAAGGGGAGCACCATATTCATCCGTGTGACGTGGTGTGATCCTTGAGTAATACCTTACCCAGAAATTTAAAAAGAAGACAACGTATCATCAGTTTATTTTGTTGTATTTTTATTATTTTCTAGGTTAATATAAAAATAATAAAAATAATAAAAATAATATAATAATTAAAAAAGGGGACACGCCATAGGCCGTGGGGAAAACCCCGTCACAACCGGCGAAGCCGCGGGGACTCGAACCCGAGACCGAAGGGAGACAGGGGCGCGCTCTTACCACTTACCTACAACTTAATGTGCTTAATTATTCTATAATTTATATATATATACTTAGATTTTACTTATATATATATATATTGTTTTGTTTTGATTGTTTGTTTGTTTTCCTTTTTCTACTAGGGAACTTTGCAAGCGACATGGATATCAAAGGACTAAATTCGAGCGACAAGAACTTCAAACTGCAACCACCAGGTGACTTCATTCCATGATCCTCATATTTCAATTTCCTTATTGAACTCCCCTTTTATTCCTCTACCCCATTCTAAATATTATTTTTACGAAACTAAGGACAGTTTCATTCTAAGTTGGGGGGTGTGGAAACAAAATGTTTGTTTAAAAAAAACAATGATAAAAAAAAGAAGTAAAATTCCTTTATCATTCATATAATAACATATTTTCTCACATTAAAACTACATAGCAAATAAATTATATTTCCTTGAATCTTAATTTAATTCATGATTAAGTTTAAAAGCATTGATTTTGGAAGTTTGGTTGTCCAATGAAAATTTTCATCATTTTTATTTTCATCCCTTAAATCAAAATGCCACAATGCACATCCTCTAGACTGTGGGGAACTAATTTGATTTTTTTGGGGTCCCATAATAAATATCATAGGCTGGTTTTATTTTTATGAATAATATGAGTATTCAAATAAAAAAAATAAAAAAAATAAATAATTTTTTTTGCGTGTAGAGCAATGGATTGATAAAATACGAGGATTTCAGCACTTGGGGATCATGACTCCAGAGTTGTCTAGCCCTTAGTTTTTCAATCTATCTCTATTTATGGTAATATGACTTTGTTTTTGATTAAATTAACTCCAGATGATGCCCGAGTATGTGGGCTTCACTTGTTGCCCTAAGGCCTTTGAGTCTGGGAGTCATCGGCAAAGTCTTGCTACATGAGTTAATTTGATTAACTGCAATCTCAATTACTATGCAATATTGCAAAAAAAAAAATCAAAAAAAAAAGGAATGAAGAATACTCATATTAGGATTAAATGTGATTCCACCTAGGGATTCCATGATTTCCCCCTTGAATGAAAATGAACCCCCATATCTATTGTGATTCATAACACATCATTACACCTAATTGAGTTGGATGAAGTATGATGATGGATTTGATCAAAGGAATGGGCTTGGGATTGGGATCTACTTTTAAATTCATCTTGTTTTAAATTATCTTGATAGGTTATAAAAATATATTTGTGTGCAGTTTACATTGTGAGAACCGTTTGTTATAATGTGTTTGAAGAAAGGAATTCAAATAAAATCATTGAATTATTTGATCGGGACTAGAAAATATCAAGTTGGGGGGTGTGATTATCCAATAAAAACATATATTTTAATTACATTTTAATGTTATTAAATTTTCATTTTTGATCTTATGGGCCCGAGTTAGTTCATTTTCATTATGAACATCCATTCTCATCATTTGTGCACTTCATGCCTAATATACACCAATTTAGGCCCAATGAGTCATCTGATTTTAAGGAATGTAATTATCAATATTTTAATTTGATATTTTGGTAACTATATCTAAACTTAAATGTGAACATTTTTAATTCAGGGATCAATGGATGATTCATAAACGATGATGGAGATATTTGGAGATGAATGGAAGCAATTCTAGAGAAGGCAGATTGGACACCATCCCACTTATGAGACCGTGGGGCCCAACATACAGAACCAATGAATCCCAATTTTTTTGAGATGATAGAAGAAATTTTTGGGAACAAATAAATCTTCATGAGATAATGATAATTATGCCTCTATGGTGGTCATTAAGGTGACCCAAGTTAGAGATACAATTCTGGGCCAGATTCTGCATCCCAGAAAAAAATCCCACTAATCGGATCATATCTCCGAATATACAACTCAAAATGGGTCCACATTTTACAGGCGGTTAGGAGACATCTGGGGATACATTTTATTCTTCTATGTCCCACTCTTATTCGTCCATATAGAAGGTCATCAAAGCATGTCTGTTCGGTGGATGAAAGATGGCTGCCACCTCGGGTCAAATGTGGAAAAGTCTAAGTTCCACAAGCTTTCCACCACCCTAGGCCTACCATAATCAAGTGGGAAGCTTTGTACTGTTGGAGTATCGACCCAAGGCTTCCAAAATGCCTATTTAAGGTAGTGGTGGTGGATTATTTGAGAATCTTTGAGCTTGTTTTCATCTTAATGTTATGCTGCCAATTTCTCTTTGTAACGTTCTTCCTTCACATGCAAGTTGTTTTAATTCGTCCTTGTTTCTTAATAAAAGTTCATCTTCTCTTATTATTCTGTTATTCTCATTATCACTTTGATACTGTTGGTTCAAGGTGTGAACTTTTTTATACCAAACCTTGTGAGATTATTACACAACGATGGAGTGATTGTTATTTTATTGCGTTTTTTTACTTCTCCATTTCCTCCCTCATGAGTTTACTTTCCGCTTCCATTGAAACCATAGAATCAATTGAGGTCTAACCCACTTATGGGTTGATCCAAGGGAGTAGAAAGGGGCTGTATTGGATGTTATTTATCACCTCATTAATGTATAATCACTTCTTTAATTTACATTTTTATTTGATAATTTTTAAACTCCATCGTCCTTGTTGAATTTAAGGCCACACACTTCAAGTGCTAATACGAACCTTTAACTTGAAGTGCTCAAAAATTTGATCCTTCAAGTGTATAAGTGATTAGTATTAAAGGGTGTAGGAATTAAACCAGTAAGTGATGATGTTGTTTTATCTCCTTAAATGAACCCATCTGAAATTTAAGAAATTGAAATCATTAAAAAGAAAATATGTCCAATCCACCCCGAGCGATAACCTAGGATCAACTCATTCTTTTAAATTGAATTCTCTTAAATATGTTAGTTATACTTTAAAACCATATAAAATCAACCCAATTTGGCCAATTCATAGCCAAAAAGAGTCCATATAATGTACGTGTCTATAGGTTTCTTCTTAGGTCTCTGAGGATTCGATAACCCAATCTAAACTACAAGGACCGTTCTACCTTCATCTCTTGGGTAAATTTGAGCGAGAATCACACTACCATGAGATCTCTTGAAGATTCTTGTGCTTCCACCAAACATGAGAAAGGGGAATCAATTTCCTATGAAGGATACTCTCATGTTGATCCTTGATCTCTACTTGGAAATCTACAAAAGTTTCTTTTATCCTTAATATCCAGCTCACCCCAATTGATAATGTGTGATGGGTCATGCATATACCTCATCGACTTCGACACATGGAATACATTGTGTACCCATTATAACTATGGAGGTAGAGCTAAGCGGTATTCCACATCACCAACTCTACACAGTATTTGGAAATAAATGATGAATCTCGAAGATAACATACCACCATGGCCAAATCTCCTCAATCCACGTCGAGGTGAAACCCGTAGGAACACATGGTCTCCTTCCTTGAACACGAAAGGCCTTATTCACCTGTTAGAATAAGACTTATGATGGCTCGGTGTAGTCTTCATACACTCCTAGAAGATCTATACTTTCTCTATTGTAGGTCACACCAACTCTGATCCCATGATCGTTGACTCACCAGTCACCCATATAAAGTCTCTAATGGTTCCATACAAATAGTGGAATGGTAATTGTTGTTGTATGCGAACTCTACTAGGGGTAGATGATCCTCCTAACTACATAAAAATACAACATATAATCTTGCACTATATCCTCTAGAACATGAATTTCCTGCTCAGTTTGGCCATCATTTTGAGGGTGAAACACTGTGATCAATAATAGGTGAGTCCCAAATGCCTCCTATAATCCCTTACATAATTGGGATTTAAAGCAAGTATCACAGTTAGAAATAGTCATTGATGGAACTCCATGGAGTCTCACTATCTCTTGTACATTGAGACAGTTGGACTCCTCATGTGTTAATCATGTTTTAATGATCACAAATCATATACATTATATAGAGATTGTTAATCCTATTTAATCTATCTAAAATCATGTGTACAAATGCTTAGTTTATTTATAATTTAAATAATTATTGTAAACTATTTTGTATCTAATGAAATTATCTTATGAATGATTAAGTTTAATTCATTCTATGAATATCACTGTTTAAGTATGTATACAAAGATTTGGCTAAGTCTAAGAAACCGTGACCATCCAGACACCGTGACCATCTAGACACCCAGACCATCCAGACACCGTGACCATCCAGACACCATGACCATCCTGACACCGTGAACATCCAGACACTATGACCATTGAGACACTGTGACCATCTAGACACAGTGACTACCCAGACACTGTGACCATCCAGACACCGTTTACAACACTATTTCAAGGAGACACTGTTTCATGGAGACACTGTTTACAGACAGACTGTTACACCGTTTCTTTATAGACATGTTACCTAACAGTATGAGGTATGAGGTGAAAAATACATGCATCCTGTCAGCTCCAACACATGCATTCTAAGAATAAAAAGAGCATCGTGACTGGGGTGACAAGTGACAATAGTGTAACAGAAAAACAAGTGTGTGCGTGATAACGAAGAAGCACGAGAATTCATGCAACCCTACACTGCTAAAGAACACAAAAAGCATACTCGAATCCTAGAGTTGAGAACATTTCTACACTATAAACTCCACGAAGAACATGAGCTAGATCTAGGTGACTTACGATACTCTGTTTTCCACAAGAGGACTCGATTTCTTCATCTGCTTCATCCTAGAAGTCCAGAGCTGCATAAACTAACACTCAGAGCACTTCTAACTTTATCTCATCATTTCTGCTCTGTTGTGTATTATTTTTATCTTTCGAGAAGTGTGTGTGTCTGTATAAAAACATGCACTGTCTCCTGTATCAAACTTAAGGATAAAATATATCCTTTCTCTTACATCTTTTTACACTTGTGTATTTCCAAGGATAAGTGTGGAAGGGGTCCTAGTGTGACCTCTTAGTTCATACCCATGAAGAACTGTGGAAGAGGTCATGTGACCTAGATAGTCTTGTGTACTATTGTTAACCCCGATCCAGGGTGTGGATCAAGTTTATTTATATAAACTTCTTGGTGGCAGGTGATCACCAAGTGGAGTGGATTAGGTCTCGACTTGAGACTGAACCACTTGTTTCATATCTGTTGTGTTGTTTATTTTAGTTTTCTCTATTTTACTATTTAATTCAGAAATCACTAAATTTACTTTGATAGGAAAGAAGTTATAATTGTTTTTCCTTATTATAATAGCTTAAAAAGTAATGTTAATAACTGATATTAAGATTACTAAGAATTAATAAATCTTCTAAGAAGTTATTTAAATAGTCAAACTTTCATAACTGTATAACCTTGATTAACTGGGTTGTATTTAAATTTATTGGGGGAACATTTTAAGAATACTTTTTAAACAGAAATTTTTATAGATACTCAATTCACCCCCCTCTTGAGTACTCTACTCCGGCCAACATTTGGTATTAGTGGATTGTTTTTTTACTCTATTTTTTGACCCTATTCAACTGTTATTGTAGCTGTTCTTTAAATATCTGTTAATATTTGTTAATTCTAAATTTCTAGCTCTTTTAAAGTATTTCTTTATTATAGATAATATATTGGAAGGTGCTGCAACAAACAGACCGTCATTCTTTAATGGAACCGATTATGCTCAATGGAAAATTAAAATGAAAATGCATTTAGAAAGTATGATCTTTGAAATTTGGTCTTCAATTATAGATGAATATAAGATTCCTACTAATGATAGAATCACTTGGGATGAACCTAAAAAAACTTCCTACAATAAAAATTGAAAATCTATGAATGCTTTATACTTTTCTTTAGGAGATGAGGAATTTAATAGAATCTCTGTGTGTAAAACTACCCATGAAATTTGGGATACCTTGTCTGTTTCACATGAAGGAACTTCTAGTGTGAAAGAAATGAGACTTAATACTTATACTATTAAATATGATAACTTTAAAATGAAATTTGATGATCCTATTTCTGACATGTATCTCAGGTTCAACGAAATTGTCAACACAATGATTTCTCTTAGGAGAGAAGTCACTATCAAAGAACAAATCATGAGGATTCTCAGATGTCTACCTAAAATATAGAGAGGAACCTCTGTTTCTATTAGAGAGTCATGCGACATCAGAAAGATACCTGTAAAAGAACTCATTATAAAACTGATGATGTATGAAGAAGAGATAAAAGTCAACAAGGAAGAGGAGGATGAACCCAAAATAAAATCTATTGCATTCAAGACCACCACCTCTAAACACAAAGAAAAAGGGAAATTGGAAGTTTCTATAGAATTTTCCAGCAGTGAAAAATCATCACCTGACAGTGATGAGGAGATGAATCAATTATCTATAAGGTTTACGAGATTTTACAAGAAGAATAACTTTTTCAAAAATCCTAACTTCAAGGGAAGATATGATAAAAAAGGAATTTGGAAGGAAGCTTGGAAAAGAAGTGACAAGTCTGATGAGATTGTATGCTATGAATGTAAATGAAAGGGACATATCAAGGATGATTGTCCCAATCTCAAGTACAAAAAGAAATATCAAGATAAAGATAGAAAGTATAAAAATGAAATGAAAGCAACATGGAGTTCTTTTGAGGAAAGTTCAAGTGACTCGGAATTTTCACATGATGAACAGGCTAACAAAGCCAATATGTGTTTTATGACAAACACATCTAAGGTAACACTGGAATCTCCTGTACACAATTGTTATTATTTTGGAGATGAGAGTGACTCTGAAAATATGTCTAATAAAGCAATGTTTGAGTACTGTAATATCCTTGAAGATACATGCAATGAACTAAAATATAAATACAAGTCTTTAAAGAAACAACATGCTCTTACCTCAACTGTTAAAACTAAACTCACTGTAGAAAGGGAGAAAAATGATCAATTACTCAAAGAGAAAAATGAACTAAAACTATCTAATGATCAATTGAAAAGGTATCTTGAAAGGTTTACTAATGGTAAATATACCTTGGTACAAATTCTAGGTAAAAAAATTGCTTCTAAATATAATACTTGCATTGGCTATCAACCTGGTAAAAGAAATTTTGGAAGAACTAATTTTGTTTCTAAATCTAGAACATACAGATTTACTCCAAGTTCTTTAAAACATTCATCTAGTTCAAGTTATGATACACTCTCTACTTTTTCAATCTTTTTTGGACCAAATAGAGTTTATTTTTCAAATACTTTACATAATGCTTATAGAAAACCTATAAGGCAAACATGGGTTCCTAAGGCACTAGTCACTAATATTACTGGACCCAAACAAGTATGGGTTCCAAAATCTGTTTTCATTTGACTATTTTGTAGGAAAGTTGCTTAAAGAGTTCCTATAAAATCTTATGGGACTTGGACAATGGGTGTTCGAGACACATGATAGGAGACTATTCATGCTTGAAGAACTTAATAAAAATTGATGGAGGACATGTCACCTTTGGTGACAATGATAGAGGAAAAATTATTGGCCTTGATCAAATCGGTAACTCTAACTCAGTTTTGATTTCGAAAGTACTTTTTTTTGATGTATTGAAATATAATATGCTTAGTATTTCACAATTATGTGATGATGGATTTCATGTCACATTTAAAAATGATGCTTGCAATTTTTTTAATTCTAAAAATTAATTAGTGTTTTCTGCATTAAGAAATGAAAATGTATATTCTATTAACTTACATTCTTTAGATTCTTAAAATGATTCATGTTTAAGTGTGTTTCACAAAGATTTTTGGTTTTGGCATAGGAGACTAGGACACTGTAACACTCACTCCCTTAGAAAGTTAACTAGAAAAATCCTAGTCAAAGACCTACCCAAACTTGAGTTTCCAAATGATAAAGTGTGTAATCCTTATCAAAAGGGAAAGCAACACAAAATTTCCTTCAAACTAAGGAAAGAAGTTTCAACTTCTCAACCTCTCGAATTGGTTCACATGGATTTGTTTGGACAATCTAGAGTTTCTAGTTTAAATGGGAAGCACTATGTTTATGTTCTTGTAGATGACTTTTCTAAATATACTTGGACTTTCTTTTTGACTCACAAAAGTGAAGCCTGCTCTCATTTTACCAAATATGCCAAAACTATAGAAAATCTTAGTGGACTTATAATTAAATCCTTAAGAAGTGATCATGGTCGTGAGTTTGAAAATCAAGAGTTTGAATCCTTTTGCTCATAAAATAGATATAGTCATAATTTCTATGCCCCTAGAACACCTCAACAGAATGGAGTTGTAGAAAAAAGAAATATAACCCTGCAAAATATTTCTAGAACCGTGCTTAGTGAATATGAATTACCTATTTAATTTTGGGTTGAAGCTATAAATACATCATGTTATATTATCAATAGAGTATTGATTTGACCTATTCTTAAAATAACTCCAAATGAGTTGTGGAACAATAGAAAACCCAAAGTTAGCTACTTCAAATTATTTGGTTTCAAAGTCTATATCCTTAATACTAAGGAAAATCTTGACAAATTTTCATCCAAGAGTGACAAAGGAATCTTCTTAGGATATTCAATTTCTAGCAAAACCGATAGAGTGTTTAATAAAAGAAATAAATGTGCGGAAGAATCTTTCCATGTAAAATTTTATGAAATAGATTCACATGAGCCAAAGACCACTCTAGATAACCAGGATGATGATGTATCAAATCTAGACATTAAGTCAAAATCCTCTAACCATCCTGTAAAGGAATCTCTGAAAACTTCTAGTTCTGTAAATTCTTTAGATTCAGGTCACAAAGAACCAGACCCTGTGGAAGAACCTAAAATCACCAGTCCTTCTTTTTCTAGAGCTGTTAGAACTCTTAAGAACCATCCTTTAAATGTTGTTGTAGGAGACTTAGACAAAGGAACTCAAACTAGAGCTTCTCTTAGAAATCAGGTTGAACATCAAGTATTCTTGTCATAAATTGAACCTAAAAACATTAATGATGCTATCAATGATGAATTTTGGGTGATTTCTATGCAAGAAGAACTTAATCAGTTTGAAAGGAACAAAGTTTGGAAACTGGTTGACAGACCCAAAGACACATTCACCATAGGCACTAAATGGGTGTTTAAAAATAAGGTAGATGGAGCTAGTAATATAGTTAGAAACATGGCTAGATTGGTTGCACATGGCTATAGTCAATAAGAAGGAATTGAATATCAAGATACCATTTCACCAGTATCTAGACTTGAAGCCATTAGAATTCTAATTGCTTATGCTGCACATCTGAATTTCAAACTATATCAAATGGATGTCAAAAGTGCATTTCTAAATGGGTATACACTACCACAAAACAGGGCAAGGGAAGTGTGTCCCTTTATCAGCACTAAACAGAAAGCGCTGATAAAGGGGTATGCCTTTATCAGTGCTAGTTAAAAGCGCTGATAAATATAACCTTTATCAGCGCATTTTTTAGCACTTATAAAAGGGCACATTTATCAGCGCTTATTTTAGCGCTGATAAAAGTTTTTATTCTTAATTTATAAAAAATTATAATATTTATCAGTGCTTTTATTTTAGCACTAATAAAATGTACCTTTATCAGTGATTTTAACGAGCGCTGATAAAGGTTCCAGCGGTTTCTATATAATAACCCTAATAGGCCCTCCTCTCTCGTACGTGGTAAAGTTTTTGCGGAAGCTGAACCAGGACCCTCTTCCACCGCGACTTCTCCTCCTTGTTCGCGCCTTGTCCTCGTCTTCCTCCTCCTCCTCATCCTAATCCTCCTCTTCCTCCTCCTCCGCCGCTGCCGCCATTGGGTTTTTCTCCTCCACCGTTGCCTCTGTGCCATTGTTTTTGCTCCTCCGTCGTGACTGCCGCTGTCTCCACCGCCGCGACCGCCGCAACCGCTGCTGCCTCTGTCACCGCGACCGCCGCTCCCTCCGTTGTCGCTGCCTCCGCCGCCACCACCTCTGCTACTGCTGGTCAGTGTAGGAGTATATATAATCATTAACTATAGATAATATTTATTCAATTTGAGTATTATACTATTAAAAACATAATATTGTTTTCTATAGTTGTATTTTTATGATGAACCTCTTAGGGATGAGGATTCGGTGTAGGGAATTGGTCTTGAGGTGGTACCTCTGGGTGGTTTTCCAATCCATTTGCTACCCATTGAGTAGAAGGTTATGACGACATTACAAGATGAGGACGTGAACAAGATTATTGTTCTACATGTGTTTTAGAGGAATATTCCTCCCATGTATTGGTGTGAGCTAGACCCCATGAAGTTGATGGTTGGCTTGATAGAGTCACATATGTTCCACACCTTGTGATGAAATCTCTTAATAAAATGGTGGACTTAACGATAATTCTTTTTCTGGTATTAGCTAGTCGATGGTTAATTCTGGTGATGAATAACCATAATGAGATGATACTCACTTGGATGAATATTAAGTTATTTTTTGGGTAAAATATTTTCTAGACATGTAGTGCTCAGTCTGTATCTAAGAGATTCTGCACCTTCGGAAGAATATCATGACCTTCATAGAGATTTATCTGAGGTTAAAAAATATTTCATAGTATAAAATGGATATAGTTTGATAGTGAAGGTATGGTCATGCCTTGTATTTTTATAAGGGAAGCACTCTCTATTCTTGAGTTTTGGTGTTATGACTGGGTTGAGGGACATGATCATTTGGATTCCTAACCTTATTGATTTATAGCATGGTTTTAATGTGACCATCACTATTGATCCTAGATGGATGGGTTTAGGGTAATGAAACATGGGTATATTCCTTTGGTTTTGGAATAATGTTGGGTAACTGGTGATCGTGTGGTGAGTTTTGTCATGGTGTGATGTTAAGATTGGAAAAGAGTACCAGGGGTGTCCCATTGGAAATATGTGAGTTCCCCATAATTTTTGTCAAGATTTACGGGTAGGCTCATTGAGTTTGAATAGGGATATGATCCTACTCACTAGATACCACGTGTTGTGTTGAAAAGATTGTACCATGAAGTTTAAAGTCATGCGATTAGGATGTATGTGTCGTAAAAGGTGTGATAACAGAGGATTGATCAGGGCTAACTCATTTGGGATATGCTATATAGAATAAACTTGGGGATTATACCTAGTAATGAGGACCTATTGGTCAGGGATTACCCATTGTATGTTCATCTTTTATATTTTAAAAAGTCTGTTGAACTCGTTCTATCGAAGGTGGGTTCTATAATTTCTTGTTATCTTAAGGTGTGTTTAACCATGGTGTGGGTTGATTTAGGTTTTAGTGGGTTCTTGGGGTTTGTTGGATGTGGTAAATGGTGTACTCAGTTTTATATTATTTTATTCTCATGATTTTCCCCTATTTTATGTTTTCTTTTCAGTTGGAAATCTCCTCTGTTGTGTGCCTCTCCTCTGCCACGAATGCATCTCTGCTGTGTGCTTAACAACACCTTCGTGGTGAGTTTTCTCCTATTACTCATTGATTTAATCTTGTTCATATGTTATTACTGTTTGATATTGATGGTTATAATGTGAAATGTATGGGCTAAATGCCCTGCTGAAAATCATGGTCGTTGGTGGTCCTTGTTTGTGCACTAAATTAATTGCATGTTGGTTGGTTCTTGTTGAACATTTGTATATAAAAATTAGTAATTTAAGTATACTTGACTTATGAATGAACGCCCTAGGATGATAAAACTTCATTGATAACCCCTAAATTAACAAACAAAATTGAATAAGGGATGCTTTGTAAAATCTAAAATTGTGATTGTTTGGTTTGTATGGTGTTGCGATTGTGAGCGCGATTGTGTTTTTGTATGGTGTTTTGGTTGTTGGCATGACTGATATGCCATTTGTTTTCCATTTTGTAGTTCTTCCACCATTGAATATCAATCCAAAATTTACCCATTTCAATGGAACCACCACTTTGTTACTAGTGAAATTCCACTAAATCCTAAAAAACCACTTCTAGAGGACTCTATGAGACACTTTATGGTGTGAAGATGATGTTTTTCAGATTCTATATGTTTTTAAAATAAATGGTATGTAGTCTTGTTAAATGGAACATGCTTCACCATACATGGATTTCATATATATTTTAATTCCACACAACATTTATCTCCAAAATTTACACCACATGACTCATCTTTTGACTCAAAATTGGTATAAGTTTTATTTTAAATGTTACATGTCATGTGAACGTAGGTCACACACAATGTATCTCCAAGACATATACTTCAGCATGAAACCATGTACATGCCATGAAATAATGGTAGAACCATATGATATGTGTTTTACTTCAATCACACCATGTATAGATACCATAAAAACTTGATGTGTATAGACTATACACCCCTAGTGGTCATGTAAGGACTACACACTGTGTATTCCACAAAAATGTGATGCATAGACGGTGAAGTGACTCATTTTGTATCTAAAGTACATGCCTTTAGCTCAAGTTGTTCTATATGTCATGTATTTTCAAAGGCATCATGCAGTCTTTGTAATACTAACTTGGAATTAATTTGATATATGTCAGATTAAATCAGGTATCTTATCCATAGACGATGTTCACCCTACTGAACACACCATGTATATGGATTTCACATGAGTTTAGAAATGGTAGTATACAACCAACCTTGACTGATAACCCTACACATTGTGTATCCATTGAACAAATTGTGTGCTATGTTAATTTCATTATTATTATTTATTTTTCACTTAGATGATAATATTTCATGTATGAGTATCCCATTATAAATATCTTCTCATGTAGATCACAATATTATGATTCCCTCATTCATTGGAAATTGCACACGATGTGGTTTGGATATTTTAATTATCTTCACTTTGCTTGAGAGTTTACAAGTGACAAGTGATATGTTTAGAGAAAATATAGAGTATGTTACTCCCCCATGTTTCGGTGAAGAGTCCTCCATGTATAGGTTTTAGGTACTCCATGGAGATATACAAAAGACAGGGTAAAATCCTTCGTATATAGATATATTTCAAGTACTTTCACATGTTTTGGGGTGGGTTCCTCTATTTCATTGTAGAGGCATTTGTACCATGATTTTTTTTATAAAACCCAAACAATGCTACTTGATTAATTAAAACATAATATTAGGCAAGTTCAAGATCGAACCCATAAAGACGATGAATATGAATAAAGAATGGGTGAATGAAAATCGGTTGACAAAAGAGTATGAAGATGGCGTGAAAGAGTTTATCAAGTTTGTAGGAGATCATGCATGTGACCCTTCTCAAATCCTCTGTCCGTGTTTACGCTGTTGTTATTCAAGACAAATTAGTCCAGAGGAGTTGGAAGAACACCTGATTTGTCACGGAATAGATCACAGTTATACATGTTGGAATAAACATGGGGAAAAAACAAATGTAAGTAGTGGCTCAGATAACACGACATTTTATGGAATATCTGATATTATTACAAGCGTGAATAATGAAGATTATCGTATGGAGGGTGTGATTACAAATGTAAATTATGATGAAGATCGTATTGATGAAATGACAAGGACAGTTAAAGATGAACTTCATGATTTCCCAAAATTGTTTGAGAAGTTAAAGAGTTGTGCAAAAATGCCATTGTATGCTGGTTTCACTAAATATACAGCATTGTCAGCTGTAATGAAGCTGTATAATTTGAAAGCAGGCAACAGGTGGAGTAACGCCAGTTTTACGGAACTACTTGTTCTCCTGAATGACATGCTCCCAGAAGATAATGAACTCCCAAGCCGAACATACGATGCCAAACGAATGCTACGATCGATGGGGTATGATCTCTGAAAGAATACACGCCTGACCGAATGATTTTATATTGTTTTGCAAGGACCATAAATCACTTAAAGAATTCCCAAAGTGTGGTGCTTCTCGATACAAGAAAGATGATTCTAGTCCTATGAAATTTGTATGGTACTTTCCAATCATTCCAAGGTATAGGCGCCTATATGGAAGTGAGGAGACTGCATGACAATTGACATGGCATGCAAATACAATAATTAAAAATGGGAAACTACGTCACCCATCAGACTCTCCTCAGTGGAAGAGAATTGATCACGAGTATCCTGAATTTGGAAACGAGCTGAGAAACCTTCATCTAGCGTTATCTACAGATGGGGTGAATCCTTTTGGTTTTCAAAGAAGCAGTCACAGTACATGGACAGTTATGTTGGTAAATTATAACTTACCATCGTGGTTATGCATGAAATGAAAATACATCATGTTATCTATGCTTATATCAGGAACAAAGCAACCAAGTAATGATATTGATGTTTATTTGGCTCCATTGATCGAGGATTTGAAAATATTATGGGATTCAGGTGTTACGTTGTATGATGCTTACAAAAAAGAAGATTTCACTTTGAAAGACATGTTGTATGAGATGATAAATGACTTTCCTGCTTATGGAAATTTTTCAGGATATATCATTAAATGAACTCAAGGGTGTTGGTTGCGCCCAAATTTACCCAACTGGTAAAAGCGGTCGTTGAAGTACAAGTAGGGATTGAATCCACAGGGACCGAAGAAGAAACCTTGAGACACTATGATTTGGTGAAGGATGGGCTATGAAGTATCCAACTTTGGGTTTGATTTAAGGAACACTAAGAAACCTAAGTGAATTCAATTCAAAGAAAATGGGTTGATCTTAGGATTATGCTCGGGGTGGATTGAATGAATTTTACTTCTTTAGACAATTTTGGTTTTATTAATTCTTGATGAATCCATTCTTCAAAAATAACACTACCTTCATCATTTTCTAGTTTGGTGCTAACTAAACACAATTACTAATCCCCTATACACTTAGAGAACAAAATTCATGATCTCTCCGAGGTATATGGTCATTTAGTAATTGAATTTAGTTTTCTCAAACACAGTAAATATGAAGAGTAGAAATAACTGAAGAATGAATGTCTTAAATTAATATTCCAATTAACAACAATTCATTCATAAAATAACATTCAATCCAGCCTTTTCATCCTCCTAAGATCAACCCATTAAAGGGTTATCCCTCCATTTATGGTATACTCTCAATGGTGGGCGGAAGATGGCTAACAAGAATTGGATTGAAGAAATTAAAACTGTGGAAATAACGAGCACTCCTCCGTGTGTGTGAATGAAATTCACACCTATGTGTGAACTAATTCACAACAACACAGAGATATCACTGTGCTTTGTGATAGTAAAGTTTTAATAAATGAAATGGAAAATATAGAATATAAATAAGTTTATTAAGAACATAAAGATACAAAAAAGAAACTTACATGGAAATGGAAAACATTACAAAGGAAATTTGGAAGCATAACCTTACAATGAAACAAGAAACAAAAGATGATAAGAAAAATATCCACCCCTATTACCTTCACCACTAGCTTCTTATATAGGCATATTATGAGCCTTATATCAGACCCCCATAATCAATTCACCCCCAACAATTAATAGAGTCAAAAGGAGGGTGAATAATCAAAAGGAAATTGACGTTTCGAAGTTGACCCGAAAAACTGTCCAGATTCGTACACCATATTGACGTGTGAATTTGTAATTGAAAAAAGCAGAATCCGGAGTAGTTGTAGAAGATAAATATATTTTTCCATATTTAATATATTAGATGTAAAAATTTCAGGAAATTTGGCATAGAATTTTGGAAGGTATGGTTGAAATGGTGGAACGGATTTCTGTGCATTAATGTCGGGTCCACCATTTAAATCTCAACTTCAGATCCCTTTATCATCATGAAAAAATCAGATTTAGCTTCATACACAGTTGAATAAAATGATCCTAATATTTTTATCTTTCTAATGTATAAAGTTGAGCTTCATTGGGCTTATTTTGTGGGCCCCACATTTGTTTGATGGGGCTTAGGCCCATTATGCTTTTTCCAGCAAGTTTATGCCTTCAGGTGAAAAAATATCCATCTTCACTTGTGATTAATCCATCAGACCTAAAAGAAAAAATGTTACAAATAAAGTGATGAATCATATACCAAAATATAAAATTAAAATTATGAATATTTTAATTTCCACAAGAAAATTATTGAGTGGGCCCAAATTGACACTTTAAGCATGAATTGCACAATGATGGGAAATGAGGTTCAATTTCTGAATTGGACTAAAATTGATGTTTATGAACTTTTAAACACATTAATATTAAGATATTAACAATGAATATTAGCCACTTTCAGTGACTAATCACACCCCCAAATTGAGTTTTGCTAGTCCCGAGAAAAATATATTAGAAATATGAAATTCAGATCCCCTTTTCCAAAAACATTTAAATACACATTGCTCACCCAAAGATCTCATACCAAAACAATTATGGAACCCATCAAAATAATTTAAAACAAGCTAGGTCCATAAGCATATCCCAAGCCCAAGCCCATTCCTTTGTTCAAATTCATCGCCACATTTCATCCAATTTCAATTAAGCATGATAAAGTGCTGTGCATCACAAAAGATATGGGGCCCATTTTATTGTTCAAGGGGAAAAAATGGAAGCGCTAGGTGGGAATCACATTAAACCTTAATATGAGTATCCATTTTTTTATTTTTTTTTTGATGATTTTTTTTATCCACAATAGATATGAAAAGACTAACTCTGGGCAAGACAACTATGGAGTCACGATCCCCAAGTGTCGGACACCACACATATTGTCAATTCTATGATCTACAATAGAGATATAAAGACTAACTCTGGGCAAGAAAACTATGGAGTCATGATCCCCAAGTGCCGGATGCCATGAATTTAGACAAAACATTGCTCTATGTGGTCTTTATTTTTTTCAATTTTTTTTTGTTTTTTGTTTTTTTGATACTAAAATTAAACTAAAAGTGACCCCAGAACCCTATGATATAATTAAAGGGACCCAAGAACTCAAATTTACACCCATGATCTAGTAGACGTGCATTGTGGCATTTTTATTAAGAGTATGAAAATGTAAACATTGAAAAATCACATTGGACAACCGCACTTTCCAAAATCTATGCTCATGAACTTAAACTTGCATTAAAATAAGAATCAAGGCATGCAAAATTTATTTGATATCCAATTTTAGAGTTTTCAATGTGTGTTATCATGTTTATGGTTAATGGAATTTTTGTTTTCATGCATGTTCTTATTCACAAAAAAAATCATTTTTTATTTCATCTCCCCCCAACATAGAATAAAATTGTCCCCAATGTTTAATGAAAATAAAAGTTATAAGGGGTATTAGAGGATTTAAAAGAGTAAATTTTAAATGATAATCATGGAATGAAGTCACCTGGTGGTTGATGATGATAGTGCGTGCCACAGTTTCCCTTCACTCCTGGATTTGAGTCTCAGCAGCTTGGATAGTGGTGAATGGATTTTCCTTTTGACTTACGACATGTCCTTTTATTTTTTTAACCTATAAAAACATAAAAATAAAACAAAACAAAATAACCTGATGATACATTGTCTTCTTTTTATATTTCTGGGTAAGGTATTACTCAGAGATCACGCCACGTGACACAGATGAATATGGAGATCCCCTTTCATAACCATCCTTACTCATAAAATAAGAACATGTCAACAGTTTATGGTAATTTATTATATGAAAAAGAAAATGATTCAAAATGATCAGAGACATGAAAACCATGGGTTGCCTCCCATGCAGCGCTTTTGTTTAACGTCGTTAGCTCGACTTGAACCCCCCAACTTATCCAATTCCAACTTTCAAAATTTTAATGAACCCATCTTTCTCCTCCTAAACAATATTTAGATTAAGTATTTTTTTATAATTTTTTCCATGTGAAATTCCATGCTTAACAATGAGTGTAAAAGTCCAAGGAATTTCGGTAATGGTTGATTGAGTTTCATTTGGAGTATTTCCTAAGATTTCAAGGTTCATTCCTACTTTGTGAGATTCTTGATGAAAATGGATGACAATTTAATGGTCTTGGTTTTCATAAATAGAGATACTCTTTAGTGGGGAAGGAAGGATTATAATTTTGAGTTCAGTTTCATTGAATTCTCCCAAAGATGAATGGAAATTTGAATCCAAATTTGTTTCTTTTACAAAACATTTTGAAAGAATTTGTTCCTTTTGAAAATATGATTCATCCCTAAAATTTTCCATTTGAATTTCATGAGTGGGTATGGACTCACTATTTGTTATATCTCCCAATGGTTCAATGATAGGTGATTCTAAAAAAATGTTATTGGAGCAATATTATGAACACTCAATCCATGAAGACAAATTTTCCCTTTGTGAATCCAAAAAATTAATTTCCTCCTGATTTAAGAACCCATCATCAATTCCTTGATTATCTTCAACTATCCCAAATTCAATGGTTGGTTCTTCAATAAATTCATGTGAGGTTTGTGGGAGACAAGATTCTTGTATTAGTGATGAGGAAGAGACAACCTGAGTGGGAATGTGTTCCACAACCATTTCAATGCTTTGTAGTTCTACTCTTAAAGATGAAACCGATGAATTCATTTTATCCATTTTTTCACACAAATGTTCAAGAATTTTTTCATAATTAGGATTGATAGATGTTTGGACATCATGAACTTCATTATTTTTTATCTCTTCAATCATCCTCGAGAGGTATGGAAATTGATCCTTTAAACAATCAGCATCCCATTGATTGTAGATCTCATCTGGTGTGGTGTATTCAATCATGGTTTGGTCAATGAAATTTTATATGTGAGGTGATTCAAATTATTGATTTTCCAGTTGATTATAGCCTTGGTATATTAATGGGTATTATTGAAGATAATCCATTGGAGTTGATTGAAAGTTGTTTTTGGGATTCATTGGACACGCAAAAAAAGAAAGGGGAATAGAGAAGAGAAATTAGGATGAGAATAGATAATTTGGGGTGAGAAAATAAGATGAGTGTATAAGGTACTTACTTGGGTCCTCGACAACGGCGCCAAAATTTGGTTGCGCCCAAATTTACCCTACCGGTAAAAGCGGTCATTGAAGTACAAGTAGGGATCGAATCCACAGGGACCGAAGAAGAAACCTTGAGACACTATGATTTGGTGAAGGATGGGATATGAAGTAGCCAACTTTGGGTTTGATTTTGGATGGTTTAAAGAACACTAAGAAACCTAAGTTAATTCAATTCAATGAAAATGGGTTGATCTTAGGATTATGCTCGGGGTGGATTGAATGAATTTTACTTCTTTAGACAATTTTGGTTTTATTAATTCTTGATGAATCCATTCTTCAAAAATAACACTACCTTTATCATTTTCTGGTTTGGTGCTTACTAAACACAATTAGTAATCCCCTATACACTTAGAGAACCAAATTCATGATCTCTCCGAGGTATATGGTCATTTAGTAATTGAATTTAGTTTTCTCAAACACAGTAAAGATGAAGAGTAGAAATAACTGAAGAATGGATGTCTTAAATTAATTATCCAATTAACAACAATTCGTTCATAAAATAACATTCAATCCAGCCTTTTCATACTTCTAAGATCAACCCATTAAAGGGTTAGCCCTCCATTTATGGTATACTCTCAATGGTGGGTGGAAGATGGCTAACAAGAATTGGATTGAAGAAATTAAAACCGCAGAAATAACGAGCACTCCTCCGTGTGTGTGAATGAAATTCATACCTATGTGTGAACTAATTCACAACAACATAGAGATATCAATGTGCTGTGTGATAATAAAGTTTTAATAAATGAAATGGAAAATATAGAAGATAAATAAGTTGATTAAGAACATAAAGATACAAAAAAGAAACTTACATGGAAATGGAAAACATTACAAAGTAAATTTGGAAGCATAACCTTACAATGAAACAAGAAACAAAAGATGATAAGAAAAATATCCAACCCTATTCCCTTAACCAATATCTCCTTATATAGGCATATTAGGAGCCTTATATCTCCCCCCCACAATAAATTATCCCCCCAACAATTAATATAGTCAAAAGGAGAGTGAATAATCAAAAGGAAATTGACGTTTCGAAGTTGACCCGGAAAACTGTCCAGATTCATCCACCATATTGACGTGTGGATTTTTAATTGAAGAAGGCAGAATATGGAGGGGTTTTAGAAGAGAAATACCTTAGCCCATCTGTCCTATATGAGATGTAAAAATTTCATGAAATTTGAATTATCCGTTTGGAAGATATGGTTGAAATGGTGGGACGGATTTCTTTGCATTAATGTCGGGTCCACCATTTAAATCTCAACTTCAGATCCCTTTATTATCATGAAAACATCAGATTTAGCTCTAGACACAGTTGAATAAAATGATCCTAATATTTTTATATTTATAATTTATAAATTTGAGATTTAATGGACTTATTTTGTGGGCCCCACATTTGTTTGATGGGCCTTAGGCCCATTATGCTTTTTCCAGCAAGTTTCTGCCTTCAGGTGAAAAAATATCCATCTTCAATTGTGATTCATCCATCAGACCTAAAAGAAAAAATGTTCCAAATAAAGTGATAAATCATATAACAAAATATCAAATTAAAATTATGAATATTTTAATTTTCACAAGCAAATTATTGAGTGGGCCCAAATTGACACTTTAAGCATGAATTGCACAATGATGGGAAATAAAGTTTAATTTCTGAATTGGACTAAAATTGATGTTTATGAACTTTTAAACACATTAATATTAAGATCTTAGCAATTAATATTAGCCACTTTCAGTGATTAATCACACCCCCCAACTTGATTTTTGCTAGTCCCGAGCAAAATATATTACAAATATGAAATTCAATTCCCCTTTTCCAAAAACATTTAAATACACATTGCTCACCCAAAGATCTCATATCAAAAAAATTATGGAAGCCATCAAAATAATTTAAAACAAGCTAGGTCCATAAGCATATCCCAAGCCCAAGCCCATTACTTTGTTCAAATTCATCGCCACATTTCATCCAATTTCAATTAAGCATGATAAATTGTTGTGCATCACAAAAGATATGGGGCCCATTTTATTGTTCAAGGGGAAAAAATGGAAGCGCTAGGTGGGAATCACATTAAAACTTAATATGAGTATCCATTTTTTTGATGATTTTTTTTATCTACAATAGATATGAAAAGACTAACTCTGGGAAAGACAACTATGGAGTCACGATCCCCAAGTGTCAGACGCCACACATATTGTCAATTCCATGCTCTACAATAGAGATATAAAGATTAACTCTGGGAAAGACAACTATGAAGTCACGATCCCCAAGTACCAGATGCCACGCATTTAGACAAAACATTTCTCTATGTGGTCTTTATTTTTTTCAATTTTTTTTTGTTTTTTGTTTTTTTGATACTCAAATTAAACTAAAAGTGACCCCAGAACCCTATGCTATAATGAAAGGGACCCAAGAACTCAAATTTACACCCACGATCCAGTAGAAGTGCATTGTGGCATTTTTATTAAGAGGATGAAAATGTAAACATTGAAAAATCACATCGGAAAACTGCACTTTCTAAAAACTATGCTCATGAACTTAAACTTGCATTAAAATCAGAATCAAGGCATGCAAAATTTATTTGATATCCAATTTTAGAGTTTTCAATGCGTGTTATCATGTTTATGGTTAATGGAATTTTTCTTTTGATGCATGTTCTTATTCACAAAAAAAATTATTTTTTATTTTATCTCCCCCCAACATAGAATAACACTGTCCCCAATGTTTAAACAAAAGAAAAGTTATAAGGGGGTAGTAGAGGATTTCAAAGAGTAAATTTTAAATGATAATCATGGAATGAAGTCACCTGGTGGTTAATGATGATAGTGCCTGCCAAAGTCTCCCTTCACTCCTGGATTTGAGTCTCAGCGGCTTGGATAGTGGTGAATGGATTTTCCTTATGACTTAAGACATGTCCTTTTATTTTTTTAACCTATAAAAACATAAAAACAAAACAAAACAAAATAAGCTGATGATACATTGTCTTCTTTTTATATTTCTGGGTAAGGTATTACTTAGAGATCACTCCAGGTGACACAGATGAATATGGAGATCCCCTTTCATACCCATCCTTACTCATAAAAGAAGAATAGGTCAACAGTATATGGTAATTTATTATATGAAAAAGGAAATGATTCAAAATGATTAGAGACATGAAAACCATGGGTTGCCTCCCATGCAGCGCTTTTGTTTAACGTCGTTAGCTCGACTTGAACCCCCCAACTTATCCAATTCCAACTTTAAAAATTTTAATGAACCCATATTTCTCCACCTCAACAAGATTTAGATTAATTCTTTTTTTATAATTTTTTCCATGTGAAATGCCATGCTTAACAATGAGTGTGAAAGTCCAAGGAATTTCGGTAATGGTTGATTGAGTTTCATTTGGAGTATTTCCTAAGATTTCAAGGTTCATTCCTACTTTGTGAGATTCTTGATGAAAATGGATGATAATTGAATGGTCTAGGTTTTCATAAATAGAGATATTATTTAGTGGGGAAGGAAGGATTATAATGTTGAGTTCAGTTTCATTGAATTTTCCCAAAGATGAATGGAAATTTGAATCCAAATTTGTTTCTTTTACAAAACATTTTGAAAGAATTTGTTCCTTTTGAAAATATGATTCATTCCTAAAATTTTCCATTTGAATTTCATGAGTGGGTATGGAATCACTATTCGTTATATCTCCCAATGGTTCAATGATAGGTGATTCTAAAAAAATGTTATTGGAGAAATATTCTGAACACTCAATCCATGAAGACAAATTTTCCCTTTGTGAATCCAAAAAATTAATTTCCTCCTGATTTAAGCACCCATCAACAATTCCTTGATTATATTCAACTATCCCAAATTCAATGGTTGGTTCTTCAATAAATTCATCTGAGGTTTTTGGGAGACAAGATTCTTGTATTAGTGATGAGGAAGAGACAACTTGAGTGGGAATGGGTTCCACAACCATTTCAATGCTTTGTAGTTCTAATCTTAAATATGAAACCTCTGAATTCATTTTATCCATTTTTTCACACAAATGTTCAAGAATTTTTTCATAATTAGGATTTATAGATGTTTGGACATCATGAACTTCATTATTTTTGATCTCTTCAATCATCCTCGAGAGCTATGGAAATTAATCCTTTAAACAATCAACATCCCATTGATTGTAGATCTCATCTGGTGTGGTGTATTCAATAATGGTTTGGTCAATGAAATTTTCTATGTGAGGTTATTCAAATTATTGATTTTCCAGTTGATTATATCCTTGATATATTAATGGGTATTGTTGAAGATAATCCATTGGAGTTGATTGAAATTTGTTTTTGGGATTCATTGGACACGCAGAAAAAGAAAGGGGAATAGAGAAGAGAAATTAGGATGAGAATAGATAATTTGGGGTGAGAAAAGAAGATGAGTGTCTAAGGTACTTACTTGGGTCCCCATAAAAGGCTCCAAAATTTGGTTGCGCCCAAATTTACCCTACCCGTAAAAGCGGTCGTTGAAGTACAAGTAGGGATCGAATCCACAGGGACCGAAGAAGAAACCTTGAGACACTATGATTTGGTGAAGGATGGGCTATGAAGTAGCCAAATTTGGGTTTGATTTAAATAACACTAAGAAATCTAAGTGAATTCAATTCAAAGAAAATGGGTTGATCTTAGGATTATGCTCTGGGTGGATTGAATGAATTTTACTTCTTTAGACAATTTTGGTTTTATTAATTCTTGATGAATCCATTCTTCAAAAATAACACTACCTTCATCATTTTCTGGTTTGGTGCTTACTAAACACAATTACTAATCACATATACACTTAGAGAACCAAATTCATGATCTCTCCGAGGTATATGGTCATTTAGTAATTGAATTTAGTTTGCTCAAACACAGTAAAGATGAAGAGTAGAAATAACTGAAGAATGAATGTCTTAAATTAATTATCCAATTAACAACAATTCGTTCATAAAATAACATTCAATCCAGACTTTGAATCCTCTTAAGATCAACCCATTAAGGGGTTATCCCTCCATTTATGGTATAATCTCAATGGTTGGCGGAAGATGGATAACAAGAATTGGATTGAAGAAATTAAAACTGCGGAAATAACGAGCACTCCTCCGTGTGTGTGAATGAAATTCACACCTATGTGTGAACTAATTCACAACAACACAAAGATATCACTATTCTTTGTGATAATAAAGTTTTAATAAATTAAATGGAAAATATAGAAGATAAATAAGTTGATTAAGAACATAAAGATACAAAAAAGAAACTTACATGGAAATGGAAAACATTACAAAGGAAATTTGGAAGCATAACCTTACAATGAAACAAGAAACAAAAGATGATAAGAAAAACATTCACTCCTATTCCCTTCACCACTAGCTCCTTATATAGGCATATTATGAGCCTTATATCCTCCCCCACAATAAATTAACCCCCAAAAATTAATAGAGTCAAAAGGAGGGTGAATAATCAAAAGGAAATTGACGTTTCGAAGTTGACCCGGAAAACTGTCCAGATTCGTCCACCATATTGACGTGTGAATTTGTAATTGAAGAAGGCAGAATACGGAGGGGTTGTATAAGAGAAATATCTTCTTCAATCTGTCCTATATGAGCTGTAAAAATTTCAGGAAATATTTCTTAGAATTTTGGAAGTTATGGTTGAAATTGTGGGACGGATTTCTATGCATTAATGTCGGATCCACCATTTAAATCTCAACTTCAGATCCTTTTATCATCATGAAAACATCAGATTTAGCTCTGTCCACAGTTGAATAAAATTATCCTCATATTTTTATCTTTCTAATGTATAAATTTGAGCTTCATGGGACTTATTTTGTGGGCCCCACATTTTTTTGATGGGCCTTAGGCCCATTATGCTTTTTCCAGAAAGTGCCTGTCTTCAGGTGCAAAAATATCCATCTTCACTTGTGATTCATCCATAAGACCTAAAAGAAAAAATGTTACAAATAAAGTGATGAATAATATAAAAAAATATAAAATTAAAATGATGAATATTGTAATTTCCACAAGAAAATTATTGAGTGGGCCCAAATTGACACTTTAAGCATGAATTGCACAATGATGGGAAATGAAGTTCAATTTCTGAATTTGACTAAAATTGATGTTTATGAAATTTTAAACACATTAATATTAATATCTTAAAAATGAATATTTTCCACTTTCAGTGACTAATCAGGTGTCTCGTTTGCGAACAAGGTACACAGTCAATTAGGTTGAAACATTCATCAAAAACCATGTTTTAGGACATCGCAGATTTTTACCCCGACGACATAAGTACCGATCTTGGACGACATCATTCGAAGGAAGTTCAGAAGAAAGTACAACACTGTATCCACTAACAGGTGATCAATTTCTTGAGAAGGTAAAAGATTTGAACACTACTTTTTCTAAACTGTTTTTGAAAAACCTTATGAAAACTGGTTGTAAAAAGAGATCAATTTTTTTTGAATTACCATACTGGAATTGTCTGTATGTTAGAAATTTTCTTGATATTATGCATATTAAAAAAAATATACGTGATATTGTCATCGACATGTTTCTAAATGCACCCGGAAAAACGAAGGGTGGAATTAAGGCTAGATTGGACATGGTTGATATGGGAATACGAGAAGAGTTGGCACTAGTGAAGGGTGAAAAATTAACATTTCTTCCTCCTACTGCTTACACTCTTTCCAGGTAGGAGAGATATCAGTTTTGAAACTTCTTGAATGATGTAAATGTTTCAGAGGGGTATTCATCAAATATCAAGAACATCATTTCAATGAATGATTTAAAATTAAAGGGTCTGAAATCACATGACTGCCATGTTTTGATGCAAGATCTAATTCCAATAGCTTTATGTTGCATTTTTTCCAAGAATGTCCGTCATACATTAACGAAGCTATATTTATTCTTCAAATCCATATGCAGCAAAGTTATAGACCCGGAGAAATTGACAACTATGGAAAGATAAATTGCCATCATATTATGTGAATTGTAAATGTTCTTCCCACAGACATTTTTTGATATGATGGTTCATTTGATGGTTCATTTGGTGAGAGAGATTCGACTATGTGGGTCTGTACATTATAGATGGATGTACCCCATTGAACGACATATGAAGATTTTGAAAGGTTATGTCAAAAATTGAAGTCGGCTAGAGGGTTGTATTGCAGAGAAATATATTGTTGAGGAATCCGTTGAATTTTGTACTGAATACCTGTTTGGTGTGGAAAACGTTGGCCTACTGAAATATCATCACACTGAGTGACTTGAGGGTGAAAGATTTTTTGGAAGAGAGGTTGTCACAATCAATATTACAGATCGGGAGCAGGCTCACCTTTACATTTTGCATAACAGTTTTGACGTTGACCCATATGTTCAAACCCACAAAGAAATTCTTAGGCATTTGAATCCATCTAGGGATGAAAAATGGATATCAGATACACATAATCGACAGTTTATAGGATAGTTTCAGGACCATATTTTGAAGCAGTTAGATGAAAATCCAGACTCAATTTCAGAATGACTTTGATGGCTAGTCGGAGAAGCAAGTGTGTATGTATTATCTTACAATGCTTATGAAATTAATGGTTATACATTCTATACTAATGAACATGATGAAGACAGTACCATGAAGAATAGCGGGGTTACACTTATGGCTGAGGTGATGCATGTTTCTGGTGCTAAGGACAGAAATACCATTTATGTGAATATGTCATACTTTGGAATCATCAAATGAATATGGGAGTTGGATTATACGAAATTCAAAGTGCTGATTTTTCAATGCAAGTGGGTTGATAACAGGAGTGTTGTTAAAATAGATGAATTAGGATTCGTGAAAGTTGATTTCAGTAAGGAAGGGGAGAAAGACGAACCATTTATAATGGCATCACAGGTAGTAAAATTATTTTATGTTCCAGACCCTATAAACCGAAATTGTTCAATTGTTCTGTTATCGACCAAAACAACTAAAGGTTCAGATGAAAGTTCAACGGAGGATGACCCTTTTATAGGGACTTCACAATAATTTTGCAGCGGTCCCAATGTAGACAACGTTTTGTATGTCAGAGGAGACCACAATGAAGGGATTTACATAGTCGATAGAGGATTCAAATCTCTTCAACCTTTAAAGAAAAAAAAAACAAGTACAATAATCAGGTTATTTGTTTATTGTAATATACATTGTGTTACGTTATGTTATTATCTGTCCACTACTACTTTTATGTAATCTAAATTAAATGTTAAACCACTTTTGCAGATAATGACTTTTGCACCTGCTGATGCACCCAATCTTGAGGCACAAAAGGTCTCTCAACCACGTACTAGTGGTCCCAGTGCAGAGCAACAACAGGTTTCTCAACCAGCTGGTGGTGGTCCCAGTGCAGAGCAACAACAAGTTTCTCAACCTGTTGGTGCTGGTCTTAGTGCAGAGCAACAACAAGTTTCTCAACCTATTTCTGCTAGTCCCAGTGCTGATGCTAGTGCTCCATAGAAATATATTGATGATACTTCTGAGGAAATGGTAGGAAATGAAACCCTGAAAGTGAAAAAAACAAGAGCACTGTAGTTTGACAATGTTAGCCAAAATCCTTAAGGCAAAAGAAAAAGGCATCAAATTTGAGGTGGGATGGAATAAGAGAGGCCAACATGTTAATCCCAACAAAGCCATATTTAGTAGCTACATTGGAATCGTCACTCAACAACACGTGCTGATTGATATATAGTCGTGGCACCATGTTGTCACTGGTCTGAAGACACTAATGTGGGAAGATATTACGGTAACATTATGATATCATTTTTTTAATTTATGAAAATAAAATACCAAAACATTGACTCAATCTTCATCATCCATTGTAGAGTGCATTTATAGTAGATTCCTCGCACAAGGAATATGTATTAAGAGTTGCAGGAAGGATTTATAGAGGTTTCTGCACAATTTTAACGAAATATCATCTTAAAGATGTTGAAGGGAAAATCAAACCGCACCCACCTCCTCTTTATGCACACTTGATATCCCAAGGAGCGTGGGACATGTTTATCAACCATCGTGGAGAGAAGACTTTTCAGGTACATTGTGTGGGGTAATATGTTGTTTGCTGTTTCTTATATTCATCACTTTGATTGACAGTTTTTTATTTATGAAACAGCAACTGAGTGCTGAAAATAAAAAACGTGTAGCAGAACCAGAGTACCCTTACCGTAAATCAAGGTTGGGGTACGCTTCAATTGAGAAAAAATTGGTACATCTTTTAAATCTACCGCACTACTTATATGTGACATAAAACAACACCATAACCATGTTTCTCTGTTTATATGCAGATTGATGAATCGAAATCGAAATCGAAATCCATCCCATGCCATGTGATATGGAAGGAGGCTCGTGTAAATAAATAGGGGATACTGATAGATGAAAACACACAAAAAGTGTGGGAAACATGTGTAAGTATGACATAATATAAATTTGATTTGTTTTAAATCACTATTACATTACAATGACTACTTATTTTTCTATATTTTATATCTGACATAGTCATAGGAATCAACAACAACCGCACCAGATGTAGACATACTTTTAGCAGCCTTGAAGCGGCCAGACCAGTATGGACGTGTCAGAGGTGCGGGTTTTGGGGTGACACCCTGAGCATATTTTCAAAAACAAAAACAAGCGGACGATGAAAATGAAAAAATGGAAAAGCTACAAGAAAAATTGGCTATTTTATAAGAAGAATTACAATACCATAGAGAGATGATAGTAACATTGATGGGGGATAGGCAAAGAGAAGAAACAACTCAACAACAACCCGTGCGTGACGATCCCGCCCCACCCCCCACCAGCTTTGAGGCAAGCCATTCCCCTAAAAAACCTGACTTAGCTGAGGTAATCAATGTTTTAATAATTGTTTCTATGAAATGTGATTCACATAGACACTGATACCTTTCCTATACTAATATTATACAGGATGAAAATGAATGTGATTTATATCTCGAAACTCCCACATATCGCCTTGTAGCGAGGGCTACGGTGTTCAATACGCAGAACAACATGCTACACAACATACAACTTCCAACAGATCATTTCAGAGTGTCAATTAATGTAGCTAATGAGCCGAGTTCCGAGCTACCTATTCCAAATGACGATGACGACATTCATATGGTTGAACAAGATGTTGGAACATTCATCGCATGGCCGTCAGTTCTTGTAAAAAAAATGTCGACATGGAGGTATCCATTTCCAAGTTATTTTTCAAGCTCTAACTTTAACATTTAATGAAAAAAGTTTTGAACCGATGAATGATATTACAGAGCGACAAAGAGAAGGGGGTGAAATGAAATATCAGCTCAAAACTATCTCAACGATCAACCAACTGATTGAAATGGTCTACTGAGAGCACCTTCACCTCGCTCGTTCTATATCCACAGTTAATATCATTGCAGGCTCATGTGGATACAAAGTTGATAGACAACAATGATCACACAGTTGTTTTTGAAAAAAATATGTACGGAGAGGAAACATCAGATTTCATTAGTGCTGAAAATGTAAATGAAATCATCAAGTATGAATGGTTAGGTGCCTCAGTTGTAAATGTATACCTGAGGTATGTTTTCATGATTTGATTTTACAAAAGATGATATACTCTGATAATAATGACTAAATACATTTTATATTTTTCACAGGCGTATATATGAAAAAAAAAATTGAAGGGATTTACCCATGAAATTTTTTTTGGACTCGTTAGTCCTCACACCACCTCTTCAAAAGAAGAAATAGATTCTGATAAAGAGGCTGAAATAATGTCATCCCTGATCAAATCGTTTGAAAACAAAATTACGGCTGACAGACTCTTTTTAATACCAATGATGTAGGGGTAAAACTCTACAATTTAATCATATCAACTATATTTTCATTTCTTTACTTATTCCTTTTTATATTTTTAGGGAGCATTGGATGCTGATTGCAGTCAATTTGGATACTCCAAAGATTTATTTTCTGGATTCAACGCATGGATATCCAACAAACCGACCACACATAATGGTGTTTGTTAATTTGTAATACACTATATCTAGCATTTTAAAACTAAACATATAGTTATATAATTTATGTTATCTTTTAATGAGGATTTTGTTATGATAGGGCGGTGCATCAATATCGTCTAATGCATGGAATGAATCCAGGGCATAAGGATGAGCAAGCCTACAAGATCTACAACTGGAAAAGTATCCGGGTATATATAATAACATTTCACTATCCAAACACATATCAAAACAAATTACTTATTGTTTTCTATATTTCTTCAGTGTCCAAAACAAACAAACGGAAAGGACTTTGGTTATTATGTTTGTAAATTTATGAAAGAGATCGTATTTCATCAACAAACTAGCATCCCTGACAAGGTATTTTCAAAAATAATTACGAGTTAATTGAAAATATTTATTAATCCTTTGTGTATTTATATTTTTTTAGTACTACCATGACTGTCGCAAAAACTAATATTCAGAAGATGATATAGATGTGTTTAGAAACGAATGGGCAACATACCTGATGGAAGATTGTACACAAATAGGATGAAGGTGAATTCCTACTAATTTTATCCATATATGATCATTGATATCTCCCTTGTTTACACTTAATGAGCATATATGATCACCCTTTATCATGTTTTATATCCTTAGGTTATGAATAATGGTTTTAGATATGATTTTTCTTTCTAGTAAAGCATAACTCATTGGCTAAAAGTGTCTGATAACAGTTTCAAATTGACATTAAGTTTAGAAAACAACACTACTGACATACGGAAAACCGAGAAAATCGGATTGTTTTCATACTTTAGGACAATGATCCATGAGTCATTTTTGAGGTGTACGAATCAATCGTACCTCAATCCGACACACGGTGTGACCATTATAACTAAAAGTGTCTAATACCAGTTTCAAATTGACATTAACTTTAGAAAACAACATTACTGACATACGGAATACCGAGAAAACGTGTTCATATAGTTTTGATACTTTAGGACAACGATCCATGAGTCATTTGTGATGTGTATGAATCGACCGCACCTCAATCCGACGCACGGTGTGACCGATATGGCTAAAAGTGTCTGATACCAATTTCAAATTTACATTAACTTAAAAAAAACACAAGTGACATACGGAAAACCAAGAAAACACGTTCAGATTTTTTTGATACTTTAGGAAAACGATCCATGATTCATTTTTGAGGTGTAAGAATTGACCGCACCTCAATCTGACGCACGGTGTGACCAGTATGATTAAAAGTGTCTGATACAAGTTTCAAGTTGACATTAACTTTAGAAAACAACACTACTGACATACGAAATACCAAGAAAAAGAATTTTTATTGTTTTGATACTTTAGGAAAATGATCCATGAGTCATTTTTGAGGTGTGTGAATCAACCGCACCTTAATCCGACGCACAGTGTGACCGGTATGCCTAAAAATGTCTGATACCAGTTTCAAATTGACATTAACTTTAGCAAATAACACTACTGACATATGGAATACTGATAAAACGTGTTCGGATTGTTTTCATACTTTAGGAAAACGATCCATGAGTTATTTTTGAGGTGTACGAATCGAACTCACCTCAATCTGATGCATGGTGTGACCGGTATAGCTAAAAGTGTCTGATAACAGTTTTAAATTGACATTAATTTTAGAAAACAATAAAAATGACATACGGAATACCAAGAAAATGTGTTAGTATTGTTTTGATACTTTAGTAAAACGATCCATGAGTAATTTTTGACGTGTAAGAATTTATCGCACCGCAATCCGACGCACGGTGTGACCGATATGACTAAAAGTGTCTGATACCAGTTTCAAATTGACATTAACTTTAAAAAACAACACAAGTGACATAAGGAAAAATGAGAAAACACATTAATATTATTTTGATACTTTAGAAAAACTATCCATGAGTCATTTTTGAGGTGTACGAATTGACCGCACCTCAATTCGACACACAGTGTGACCGGTATGACTAAAAGTGTCTGATACCAGTTTCAAATTGACATTAACTTTAGAAAACAACACTACTGACATACGGAATACCAAGAAAATGCTTTTGGATTGTTTTTATAATTTAGGAAAACGATCCATGAGTCATTTGTGAGGTGTACGAATCGACCGCACCTCAATCCGACGCACAGTGTGACCGGTATGCCTAAAAGTGTCTGATACCAGTTTCAAATTGACATTAACTTTAGAAAAAAAAACTAATGACATACATAATACCGAGAAAACGCATTTTGATTGTTTTTATACTTTAGGAAAATGATACATGAGTCATTTTTGAGGTGTACGAATCGACCGCACCTTAATCTGATGCATGGTGTGACCGGTATGGATAAAAGTGTCTGATAATAGTTTCAAATTGACATTAATTTTAGAAAACAACACAAATGACATAAGGAATACCAATAAAATTCATTTGTATTGTTTGATACTTTAGGAAAATGATCCATGAGTCATTTGTGATGTGTAAGAATTGACCGAACCTCAATCCGACGCACGGTGTGACCGGTATGGCTAAAAGTGTCTGATAACAGTTTCAAATTGACATTAATTTTAGAAAACAACACAAGTGACATACGGAATATCAAGAAAATGCGTTCGGATTGTTTTTATACTTCAGAAAAACGATCCATGAGTCATTTTTGAGGTGTAATAATTGACCTCACCTCAATCCAACGCACGGTGTGACCGGTATGGATAAAAGTGTCTGATACTAGTTTCAAATTGACATTAACTTTAGAAAACAACACTACCGACATACTTAATGCCAAGAAAAAGCATTCAGATTGTTTTGATAATTTAGGAAAATGATCTATGAGTCATTTTTGTGGTGTATGAATCGACCGCACCTCAATCCGACGCACGACGTGACCGGTATGCCTAAAAGTGTTTGATACCAGTTTCAAATTGACATTAACTTTAGAAAACAACACTACTGACATACAGAATACTAAGAAAACGCGTTCGGATTGTTTTGATATTTTAGGACAATGATCCATGAGTCATTTTTGAGGTGTAAGAATTTACCGAACCTCAATCCGATGCACGGTGTGACCGGTATGGATAAAAGTGTCTGATAACAATTTCAAATTGACATTAATTTTAGAAAAAAACACAAATGACATACGGAATACCAAGAAAACATGTTCATATTATTTTGATACTTTAGGAAAACAATACATGAGTCATTTATGACTCGTACGAATCAACCACACCTCAATCCAACACACGGTGTGACCAATATGGCTAAAAGTGTCTGATACCAGTTTCAAATTGACATTAACTTTAAAAAACAACAGAAGTGACATACGGAAAACCAAGAAAACGCATTCAGGTTGTTTTGATACTTTAGGAAAATGATCCATGAGTCATTTTTGAGGTGTAAGAATCAACCGTACCTCAATCCGACACACAGTGTGACCCGTATGACTAAAAGTGTCTGATACCAGTTTCAAATTGACATTAACTTTAGAAAAAAACACTATTGACATACGGAATACCGAGCAAACGTGTTCGGATTATTTTGATACTTTATGAAAACGATCCATGAGTCATTTGTGAGGTGTAAGAATTGACTAAACCTCAATCTGATGCACGGTGTGACCGATATGCCTAAAAGTGTCTGATACCAGTTTCAAATTGACATTAACTTTAGAAAACAACACTATTGACATATAGAATACCAAGAAAACGCATTTAGATTGTTTTGATACTTTAGGAAAACAATCCATGAGTCATTTTTGAGGTGTAAGAATCGACCTCACCTCAATCCAATGCACGGTGTGACCGGTATGGCTAAAAGTGACTGATACAAGTTTCAAATTGACATTAATTTTAGAAAACAACACAAGTGACATACGAAAAACTGAGAAAACACATTCGGATTGTTTTGATAATTTTGGACAACGATCCATGAGTCATTTTTGAGGTATAAGAATTGACTGAACCTCAATATGACGCACGGTGTTACCAGTATGGCTAAAAGTGTCTGATAACAGTTTCAAATTGACATTAATTTTAGAAAACAACACAAGTGACATACGGAATATCGAGAAAACTCATTAGGATTGTTTTGATACTTTAGTACAACGATCCATGAGTCATTTTTGAGGTGTAAGAATCGAACTCACCTCAATCCGATGCATGGTGTGACCGGTATGGATAAAAGTGTCTGATATCAGTTTCAAATTGACATTAACTTTAGAAAACAACACAAATGACATACGAAAAACCGAGAAAACGCGTTCGGATTGTTTTGATACTTTAGGGAAACGATCCATGAGTCATTTGTGACGTGTAAGAATAGACCGTACCTCAATCCGATGCACGGTGTAACCGGTATGGCTAAAAGTGTCTGATACCAGTTTCAAATTGACATTAACTTTAAAAAACAACACAAGTGACATACAGAAAACTGAGCAAACACGTTCGGATTGTTTTGATAATTAAGGACAATGATCCATGAGTCATTTTGAGGTGTATGAATCGAACGCACCTCAATCCGACACACGGTGTGACCGGTAAAGCTTTTCATTAGATAAAGAATCAGTATTTATTAAATGAGATAATCATCCAAAACCATATTGATTTTACATTATTCCCTTTCATTGTTATCAGAATGAAAACATTTGAGTTTATCATTTCCATATTTTAGTTTCACATTTCCATATTAATTTATTCTTTCATATTAATGTTTTAATTTATTTTATTATTTTATTACTAACATAATATTTGTTTTCTTATATAGGTGAATTTTTTTCCTTGAGTTCGGATGCTTTCTTAGGCAACAAATACCATGGATGACAATTTTCGAGAGAGGATCACGGATATCAAAGGATGTAACATTAATGTTTATAATTTTTGTTGGATAATCGTAATTGTAACCATGTAAAACATTGTTTGAAATGTATATAGCAGTGTGTTTTTTTGTATTCATGATGTTAAGTAAATGTATATAGGATTGTTTGTCAAAATATTGTGTGTGGGTGCTGTTTTGTACAGGTGTGCAGCTGCTGTTTTGTACAGGTGCAGGTGCTGGTTTGTGCAGGTGTTGGTTCTACAGGTGCAGCTGAAGGAGCCTTTATCAGCGCTATATTGAGCACTGATAAAGGAAACATTTATCAGTGCTATCTTGAGCACTGATAATAGGGCCCTTTATCAGCGCTAGAAGAGCGCTGTAAATATCAGCGAAGATAAAGGGGGGGGGGGGGTCCCCTTTATCAGTGCTCTAAAAAGTGCTGATAAAGGCTACATTTTTAAAGGCTAAAAAAAGAGCTGATAAAGGGTGGCCTTTATCAACACTTTTTTAGCACTGATAAAGGTTGCCTTTATCAGTGCTTTTCGGAGCGCTGATAAAGGGGACCCCCCCTTTATCTTCTCCGACATTTACAACACTTTTCTAGCACTGTTAATGTCAGTTTTTAGCGCTAATAAAGACCCAATTTGTAGTAGTGATATATATGAGGATGTATTTGTTGAGAAACCCCCTGGTTTTACAAACCCTCATTTTACAAACCATATTTTTAAATGATCAAAATCTTTATATAGTTTAAAACAAGCTCCAAGAGCTTGGTACGATATATTAAGTACTTTTATTATATTTACAAAGGTTTTACAAAAGGAATAGTTGATCCTACCCTTTTTATAAAAAAAAATCCAATGATGTTTTAGTAGTTCAAATCTATGTAGATGAAATTATATTTGGATCTTCAAAAAATTATTTATGTATTGAATTTTCTAAAATGATGCAAAATGAATTTGAAATGGGTTTAATGGGTGAACTCAAATTATTTCTTAAATTTCAAATCTTTCAAAATAATGATGGTATTATTTTAAATCAAAGAAAATTTACTAGAGATATTCTAAAACGTTTTGAATTGGATAGCACTAAAAGTAGTGAGACTCCAATGAGTACTACTTTTAAGTTGGATCTTGATGAATATGGAAAATCTATTGATCAAACCACTTACAGAAGAATTATTGGAAGTTTACTCTACTTAACTGTTAGTCAACCTGACATTATGTTTAGTGTGTGTATGTGTGCTCAGTTTCAAGCAAATCCTAAGGAACCTCATTTGAATGTTGTTAAGAGAATTTTCAAATACCTCAAGAATACATCCAATCTAGGATTATTCTATCCCGGAGGACAATCATTTGAGTTAGTTAGCTATTCTAATGCCAACTTCTGTGGTTGTAAGTTAGATTTAAAAATCACCTCTGGAATATATCACTTTTTAGGCAAGTCACTGGTATCATAGTGTAATAAGAAACAAAAATTTGTTGCATTATCCATTGCAGAAGCTGAATACATAGTTGCTGGAAAATTTTGTGCAAAACTTTTGTGGATGAAACACACATTACTAGATTATGGATATCAATTTAGGCATGTACCTATAAATTGTGACAATACAAGTGCTATTATCATCTCAAAAAATCTCGTTTCACACTCTAGGACAAAACATATTGATGTAAGACATCACTTTTTGAGAGATCAATATCAAAAAGGTAAAATCACTTTGGAATTCATTGGAACTGAATATCAGCTTGCTGATATATTCACCAAACCACTAAATTCTAAAAGAATAGATTACATCATACATTAATTGGGAATGATAAATCTTAAGTAGTAAGTATACTGTTTCAGAGTTTACGGTTTCACAAGTCACTGTCTTAAGATTACTGTTTAACTCTAACAGTTTTATAATTTTATTGTCTTAAGAGTTGATGTTTCATGTTTATGATCTCACAGTTACTATTTCTTGGTTACTATCTGGCACTTACTATCTCAAACAATATGGTCTCACGGTTTAGAAGTCACACTGTTATGGTCTCACTATGAAGTCTTGTTATGGTATCATCGTGAAAGTTGATTACAGTCTCACCGTAAAGATGATTTATTGTTTTATTTATACATTATAACTCATATCACGGTAATTAATTGTTTTATTCTTTTTTTCTTTCTCATGCTTTTGATCTCACGACGCTTGATATCCCTAAATGATAAAATAAAATAAGTTTCACTCATTCTTCACTCGAGATCTCTTATCTCAAACTGTAACCCCTCTTTAAACCCTTCTCTCTCTCAAACCTTCGATGAATGACTAGGATTAAACACCCATAGTCGTCAACTCCTAAGAAGCGTAGTTCAAAGAATAAGTTGAAAATCATACCGAAGTTAGCACCCGAAGGCCCTCTGAATCCGAATCTAGTGAACAAAATAGTGGTACCTAAAAAGAGATATGCCCCAAGTGGATTCTGTCAAGTAAGTCTTTGGTTTTGAAAGTGATAACATATCAAGGATGGATGGATTGGTTCAAAAAGTGGGATAAGCCTATTTACCCGAAGCTACTTGCACAGTTTTATCAATATGTTCAATTCTCTTTTGATTCAAAAGATGGATATGTTGTGAGAAGTTGGATCAATGGCCAGATTTGTACCTTTTCTTCATGGTTATGGGTTGCATGCCTTAGGATACCTCATGAGGGTATTTTTGAGGACTACTTGAAAGGAAACTAAGAGGAGAGCCATAGATGACGAGCTAGATAGAAAAACCAAACTCCTATTTAAGTTTGTTCAAAATTTTATTAGCCCCAGAAAATGTGATTTTTCTATACTCAAGTATCAAGATGTATTTTTGATACATCTCATGAAAAATGGACATAAGATTAACCTATGAAAGTATGTTATACACCATATGTGTGAGTTGATCAAAACAACCTCCAAGTAAACCTCCCTATTTTATTCAAGGCTTATCTCAACTATTCTTCATGTAAAGGGATTGGTTGGACCAGATGAAGAATCCATTAAGGATTATGAGTTCTGTCTTTCAAAAGTTACATTAAAGAGAATGAAAATCAATTGGAATTTGTGGAGAAAATTTTGGGTGGAAGATAATTATAGAGTTTATGAAAAGTTTAATTCAGTGGAACACCCTTCAGGACCTAAGGATATTTCTGATCCTAGTTTGGAGCCAGATGAACTTATTGAATATTCTGATGAGGAAGAAGAAGAAGAGTTTGTTGTACCTCTAAGAGAAACTGTTCTGGTTGAGGAAGATAGTGAATCTTCTCCTCAAGTATTATTTGAGAAGGACATGCCTGTTTCTAAAGAAGTTGTTGATCTGGAAGAACAAATTGCTTCAAAAGAAGAATATATTTCTAAGTTAAGTGAAAAGAATGTTGTAGAATAACATATAGAAGAAAATATTTCTTTTGTACAAGAAACTGCTCTTGAGGAACACCCAGAGGAACAAGTTGTTCATGAAGTTATTCCATCTGCTGAATAGAGAATGGATCAAGCCTTTCAATTGGCTAGAAAGGAAATGGATAAGGAAATTAGGGATGAATTCATGGAAATAGATCAAGGATCTAAATCCCTTAGTCCTGATAAAGATTCACCTATTAAGGGGGATCAGCCTCCCAATCTAGAATTTATTGAAGTACCTAATCCAATTGATCCAAGATCAGTGGATACATGGTATAAATTCCCCAGTTATTTTGATGTGACTGATTTTAAGGAAGTCTCAGTTAAAGGAATTGATATATCTACTATATTTCATTTGAAACTAGTATCTGCTCCTAAAGCTATCTCAGCCAAGGACCTGATCATGTCTCAGCTTCTATTCTTGAACCTTCACAAAAACCTTCAAACTTGGTGAACAAGGATGATCTGAAATCATTTGAAAATACCCTATTGGATAGAGTTGAAAAACTCACGAATATCCAACCGGCTTCTGTAACCAATTTAAGTGAGAGAGATGATACCTCATTGTTGGAAAAAATTCATGTGGCAGATTCAGCCCAAGATGTTTTATGAGATTCAAGAAGTCATATTCGAGAAGAAACAACTCAATGATGAAGTAAAAACTCTTAGAGGTATGTTTGAAGAAATTAAGAGAGTTATAACCTCAAGACCAGAACCTGTTTCTTATCCTATTGAGGATATTTTTAGTCAGACCCCATAGGAAGTAGCATCACTGATTCAACCTCATCTAACTTCCTTAGCTAAAAATGTAGCTGAAAGAAACAAGCAGATTGTTCAAGAGATGTGTGAGCTTGTTATTGGTCTTAACAAGTTAACTGATGAGTATAAGGGTTGTCTTCATAAGTTTCTAAATCAACTAAAATCCCTTACCTCAGTTATCACTACTTCTCGTACTTCTGGACAATCATCTCAACCTTCTTTAGACAATGATCTGCTCCAAATATTTGTCAAAGAAGAACTTCAATTTGTGATTAGTGTTTTTGACAAGGAATCTCTATCTGAAGTTATCAAGAATAGTGACAAAGTTCTTGATTTGGTGAGAATTCATTCCAATATTGACAATGATTCTCAGAAAGAAATTGCTAAGAAGGTGGAATTCTACTTCAATTAGATCTTCTCTAAGAATGACATGACCAACCACTTCGAGTACCTTGTGAAGAATCTGAGGATTACTCCTCTCACTCAAGCCTTCAAAACTCAAGTCCAAAATCTCAGATATTTCACTCCTTTTTGTATAAGTTTATGGAGAACAAAGATGACTTTGAGAAAGATATGAAGTATGGTGGTGAGATCATTGCTGACTTCATAAATATTTTGATGCCTTATCTTCATGTTCAGAGTACTGCAATTGTCGCTCCTACAACTGCACCCCTGAGATCTGGTTTTCCTACCTTCTCATCCTCTTCCCTTGCTTCTACATCTATGTCTATCTCTCAAGATCTGAGTCAGATCAGGCCTATTATCCTTAATCAACAGTTGCCTCAGTCTTCCACTACACCTACCTTAGCCCCTTCTATTTTTGAAGGACTCCCTTTACCATCTTTGTCCACTAGTTCACTCCCTTACTCCACTTCTACCTCTTCTCCTATGGCTTCTTCTTCTGATGTTTCTTCCAAGGGAAAAGAGAGGACAAGTCAGTGTTGAAGAACAATTAATACTATCTTTTGATAGGGATGTTTTATGTAGTCTTGTTCCTTACTATTTATGATGGAATCTTTTATCCATATAATGCATTGTGCACTTTTATTGTCTACTTCTTATTTACTCTTTTTGATAATCCCAAAAGGGAGAGAAATATGTATTCTATATGCACTAAATGAACATTACAGAAGAGACACATATACACTAAATGCACATTATAGAAGTGACACATTATCTAATAATAAATCTCTCACTCTCATGATTTGTGATCATCAAAAAGAGGGAGATTGTTGGACTCCTCATGTGTTAATCATGTTTTAATGATCACAAATCATATACATTCTGTAAAGCTTGTTAATCCTGTTTAATCTATATAAAATCATGTGTACAGATGATTAGTTTCTTTATTCCTTAAATAATTATTGTAAACTATTTTGTTTCTAATTAAATTATCTTATGAATTATTAAATTTAATTCATTCTATGAATATCACTGTTTAAGTCTGTATACAGTTATTTGTCTAAGTCTGAGAAACCGCGACCATCCGACACCGTGACCATCCAGAAACTGTGGCTATCTAGACACCATGACCATACAAACACCATGACCATCTAGACTCTGTGACCATCTAGACACTATGACCATCCAGACACTGTGACCATCTAGACACCGTGACCATCCAAACACTGTTTACAACACCATTTCAAAGAGACACTGTTTCATGGAGACACCATTTACAGACATACTGTGACACTGTTTCTTTATATATTTTTTCATATTTCAATTTAATTTCTAACCGTCATATTTGAAGTTTTTAAATTCACTGACATAATTAATGTTTCTTTGTAGACGTGTCATCTAATAGTACAAGGTACGAGGTGTAGAATACATGCATCGTGTCATCTCCAACACATGCATTCTAAGAATAAAAAGAACAATGTGACTGGGGTGAAAAGTGACAATAGTGTAACAGAAAAACAAGTGTGTCTACGATAACAAAGAAAAACGGGCATTCATGTAACCTGACACTGCTGGAGAACACACAAAGCATACTTGAATCCTAGAATCGAGAACATTTTTTCACTATCAACTCCACGAAGAACACGAGCCAGATATAGTTGAATTACGATACTCTGTTTTCCACAAGTGGACTCGATTTCTTCATCTGCTTCATCCCAAAAGTCCAGAGCTACATAGACAAACACTTAGAGCACTTATAACCTTATCTCATCATTTATGCTCTGTTGTGTATTATTTTTATCTTTCGAGGAGTGTGTGTGTCTGTATAAAAACACGCACTGTCTCCTATATCAAACTGAAGAATAAAATATATCCTTTCTCTTACATCTTTTTACACTTGTGTATTCCCATGGATAAGTGTGGAAGAGGTCCCGGTGTGACCTATTAGTTCATACCCATGAAGAACTGTGGAAGAGGTCGTATGACCTGAACAGTCTTGTGTACTATTGTTAACCTCGATCCAGGGTGTGGATCAAGTTTATTTATATAAACTTCTTAGTGGAAGGTGATCACTAAGTGGAGTGGATTAGGTCTCAACTTGAGACTGAACCACTTGTTTTATATCCACTGTGTTGTTTATTTTAGTTTTCTCTGTTTTACTGTTTAATTCAGAAATCAATAAATTTACTTTAATAGTTAATCTTGGAAAGAAGTTATAATTGTTTTGCCTTATTATAATAGCTTTAAAAGTAATGTTAATAACTAATATTAAGATTATTGAGAATTAATCAATCTTTTAAGAAGTTATTTAAATAGTCAAACATTCATAACCTTATAACCTTGATTAACTAGGCTGTATTTAAATTGTTTGGGGATCCTTTTTAAGAATACTTTTTAAATATAAATTTTTATAGATACTCAATTCACCCCACTCTTGAGTACTCTACTCCGACCAATAGAGACATCCCAATCTCTCTACTGAACTCTACTCCCATATTACTAAAAAGTGGTTTGACATGGTGAGACGATCTATGATCACCCAGATGGAATCATGTCTGATGCATGTACATGGTAATCCCATCATGAAGTCCATAGATATTCCATCTCAATTACACTTTGGCACCTCAAGGGGTTGAGTTAAAACCTATGGATATTGGTTCTCATCTTTCAATTTCCCACAAGTAATGTATTGAGAGACAAACTCTGAAACTCCTTTCTCCATGACTAGCCACAAAAACTAACTTCAGAGGTCTTGGTAAATCTTTTCCACACCTAGATGCACCGCCAAAGGAGACGTATAAAACTCTCTTAGAACCTTATTTCACAATGTCAGTGGTACCATTGTGCATCCTATGAAAATAATGTCATGCTCATCACCTTTAAAAATCCATCACGAGCATAACCTATGGATATCTTAGCATGTAGGGTCTCACAGTCGACATCTCCAAGTTGTGTCTCCTAGACTCACTGTAAGAGAATAGGGTTAACAACCATTTATTGGATGTAATCTACTCCATATTCATCTAAAAATGACAAATGCAATGAGGAAAACTACTATGAAAACTTGTTCAACAGCTACCAACCCAAGTAAGAACCACACCTCTGTCATGATCTTGGTTGTCTTCCAATATAACACTACCTCGACAATGGATGGGTCCACTACAACTCCATCTACTAAGATAATGTGTCCTAGAAAATAGACCACCTACATCCAAAACTGACACTTAAAGATATTATCATAAAGCTGGTGCTCTGAGAGTACATCCAAAGTCATCCTCAAGTGTCTCGCATTCTCCTACTCATACGCCAAGTACATAATGATATCGTCGATGAAGAATACCATGAACCTGTCTAAGAAGGGATAAAAGATCCTATTCATGAGTCCCATCAATGCTGCTAGGGATTTTTTCATGACAAATGCCATAATCAAGTATTCATAGTGACTATAGCAACATCTAAATGTTGTCTTCTGTATATCCCTGTCCTTTACTCACAGCTGGTGATATCCCGATCTAAGGCCAACCATTGAGAACCATCAATCCCCTCTCAGTTGATCAGAGAGGTCATCGATTCTTTATAGTGGATACTTATTCTTTATGATCACCTGGTTTAAGAGTTGATAGTCCACATATAACCATAATCCCCCAACTACCTTCTTGGCAAAAAAAACATGGGCTCCCTATGGTGAAACACTGGGTCTAACAAAGACCTTCCTCTGCAAATCCTCCAACTACACCCTTAGATCACGAATCTCTATGGGAGACATCTGATATTCTAGCTTAGATATTGATGTCATCCCTGGGTGTAGATCAATGAAGATGTCTATGTCTTGGTGGGAAGGTAAACCCGGAACATCCTTAGGGAAAACATTCTCATACTCCACCACAACTACAGTAAACTGAGGACTCATAACATTCACTACACCAAGGGTTAGGATAGCTAACTGATGAGAAATCAGCTACACCCTCCTATGCGTGATTCCATCCTACTCTGCATGGATTTACTTTTCACCAAAAAAGAAAAACATTGTTCCATCACTATGGAAAAACCACACTCTTCTCCTAAAATAGTCATTATGAGCATTAATTGTAGATAACCAGTCCATACCAATAATGATTTCATAAGGCCTTGGTGCCAATACCAAGAGATCCTGACCGAAACTCTCGCCTCTAAGAGTCAGGTCACACTATTGGCATTAGTGCATGATCATTGAGTCTCCTCTAGTATGAGTCTCCAATCTTAAGGGTTGAGTCAATGGATCAACTAGAATTTCCATGTCTCGAACAAGATTTGTTGTATAAAAGGAATGACTAGCACCTTTGTTTATAAAAACTGAAGAAAAGGTATAAAAGACATTGATCATACCTCGTATAATCCTTGGAGCCTTAGTTTCATAGGTTTCCATAGCTTGTAGCTGGACTCATCCCTGCTCACCTGCTCCCTAATCCTAACATGGACCACTTGGTGATGGTGGTGGTAATATGTCGAACATCCAACCACCACCTCCTACCTTACTTTCCCCTCTAACACATATGTCGCCCTTCGGACCACCCTACTCCTGCCTCTATCTCAATATCAGTAGTCCCAAAAACATCTCTTGATCAGTAGTATGATGGGTTGGGTAATCTCATTCCATATTTACCCAACTGTTGCAAGAGAAACATTGTGTGTTCCTTGGATGATTCGATCCGCGCTAAGAGCCTTGCACAGCTGACCCTAAGTCCTGGGATTGCCTCATGAAGTGTCAGACCCACTTGGATCCAAGTGACTAAAACTGACTACCTGCTTCTGAGGTCTATGATACTGGGTGACCACATCCAGATCCCACTACTGGTGTCTACTCTACTAGAAAAATTTCTACCAACAAGGCTCACTCAGGCACTCCAACATAGGTTGAAATACTAAGAGATACCACTTGCGCCCTAATTTCCTGGAACACGCCCTACTCAAAGGTCTTAACCCTGAAGAACTTGTATCGTACCATATTAATAGAGTAACGTGAGAGATAATTAGACCTAATTTAATACTCTTCCACAGTCATACTACCATGTTGTAGATACTAAAGCTCCTACAGGTGTACCAATCACAATGTGTCTGAATAGAAATACTATCTGAAATGACACTTGAAGTCCATTTAGGAGAAATCTTTCTCATTGTGTGACTGGGTCACCAACCCAAAGAAGACTTGAAACAAGTAATTCTATCTAATTTTTAGACATCCTCGCAAGGAAGAAAATGTGAGTGACTGCCTCTAACCAATCCTCATCTACCTAGGGGTTTGGTACACCCCAAAACTTGGGAGGTCACTTCCAATGAAACTCGTTCAACACACTCATCCTACAATAATCCTCATCTAGTAGAGATGGTGATAGTTATATCTAAATGGGTGGTAGTATATCTAGTGAACAATTTGAAGGTGTTATCTCTGGTACAAGCCCCTATATTGATATCTCATCCCTAGGCAGATCATCCTCATGATAACGTAGCAGAATCCTAGCTTGTTGTCAATGTGGAGGCATCCTAAAATAAAACAAGATGTACCATGGTCATTTATTATATCTAGAGAGATATCTCAATAAGGATATGTAAAATACAACCATTACTATATGATGTGTAACACCTCGACCCTAGAAGCTCAGAGCTGGTGCATTATTAAATTACATTGGCATGATTACAAGGAATCAAATCTCGAAGGACTATTCAGTTTAGTAGTATTTCAAATCCATATTACATACATGATACCCATAATACATTGGGAAATATTAAATACAAATAAGAGGCATAATAAAATTAAATAAATTGTGTCCTTGAATGCTTATTAAAATATCTCTTCTTCATAAACTAGGGAAAGGAAACATAATAAGGGTGAGATCAAATGCTCAATAAGGGTAAGTAAAGAAGAATCAATAATGAATCAATATGAATAAATTAACATGGAAAAGTAAATAACTAATAACAATTACATTCAAATTACTAGATAAGGAGATATCAATATAACAAGGTAAGAAATTGAAACTCATGCCATATAAATCAATAAAGTGAGAATTAAATGTATCCATAGATATGTTAATGAAAAATCTCATGGATGAATAATATTTGAATCTAAATGAGGGAAATAATTAATTACTGATATCTATAATATACCATTGAGGCTTCATTCCAAAGATCTAATACTTTCAAGGCTTCATGACAAGAATCTAATACTTTCAAGGCTTCATACCAAGAATCTAATATTTTCAAGGGTTTGTTCCATGAATCTAATATTATCAAGGATTTATGCCAAGAATCTATTACTTTCAAGGATTCATTCCAAGAATCTAATATTATCAAGTCTTTGTTCCATGAATCTAATATTGTCAATGCTTCATGCTAAGAATCTAATACTCTTAAGGATTAATGCCAAGAATTTAATACTATCAAGGATTTGTGCCATGAATCTAATACTATCAAGGATTCATGACAAGAATCTAATAATTTCAAGGCTCTATTCAAATAATATAATACTTTCAAGGCTTTATTCCAAGAATCTAAATTTTTTAAAGTGAACACTATATGAAAAATGGAATACGGTTTAGAAAATAATCATATACATGAAAAATGATATGGATATTTATGTAAATTTACAATTAAAATTTATTAAAATAAAGTTATTTTTTCAAGATAATGTTAACAATAAAAAAAGGAAGTGAGATTGCAAATATAACCATTAATAATATTCTTGAGGGGAATAATATTTAAATATTCCAAAGTGTCTCATACCACTTTGAAACATTTGAATCATAATCTATAGAAAGGTAAGACATGAAACATAGAATATCATGAGAATAGTAGGATTCATGATATAACATGAAAAAGTCAGTATATACAGCAAATAAAAGTGAATCGATGCATAATAAAAAATAAGTCTCAATGGAATGTAAATTCAGATGAAATTCCCTTACTACTTGAGTAGATTTTGAGTCAAGGGTTCCATAAAAGAGTGAAATCAATTAAAAAAATTAATATAATTAAATAAAGGGAAATAATTATATAATATATAAAAATGGGTAGTAGGTATAGCACACAAAATAAGTAAGTAGTGAATATGACATTAATCTCACAGAATTAAAAAGTGAGATAAAAATCCCTTACTAATGAAGTAAGAAATGAATTGGAAAACACAAAGGTAATAAATCTTAAATAAAACATTTAAATACCATTAATATAATATAATTAATGATATTATATGTCAATGTGTTAGTATGTACACCATATATAATAAATTAGGTGCACAATAATTAAGTATGTCTCGCGGAATGAAAATGAGACAAGAATCTCTTACCTTAACCTTTATTTTTTGTGTGGTATTTATCCTCCTGTATAGTGGTTTAAAATATGTTACTAACTTATAAAATAAATATAATAATGTTTATAATATCATATATTAACTTTTTACAATATTTTATTACCCTTTTGTTAACACTCTTTAATTATTTTAACTATTTCAAGTGTTAATTGCCTAGTTTTCTTAAGTATGGTTAGACATGTAACTTATTTATCCTATTTATTATATCACGGTTTCATAATATAAATAATTTAAACCATTCCAAAATTATCTTATATATTCATTACATATGTATTTAGAATAGTCCATAATATTTTGAGATTATAAATGAATTGCACTGTTCATGGAGACGGAAGGTCGTACGTAAGCATGAATGTTACTTTCATTTATTTATTGTCTTAAAAGAATGAAAAATAAATGATTAATATGTATATTATAATTATAGTATCATATATATGTTATATATGTTATATAGGTTTAATAAAACCATCCTTTATATGTTCCATGTATGGAATGAACGAGTCATGTGGTCTTGAGTGGGCGGTAGTCCACATTTCCTCAAACGAAATTATCATATTTACACAACTTGGAAAGAATAAAAGTATGTTCTAAATAAAAATTATAAAATAATAGAGATATTATAAATATAATTTATATCATATATAAATATATTTTCCATCATAATGGCTACCATGAGAGGTGGTAAATGAGAATTGAACAATCATCATTTCGTGAGGTGATAGTTCACCGTACACAGAAATAACATGTTTGTTACCCATTAGATGAATGTGTGTGTAAGTGTAGGTAGAACCCTTATCATAAAAAAATCCTAGTATATTTTTTATACTGTTTTTTTATATAATAATATAATAATAATATTATAGGGAGTGTATAATATAAATGAAACTAAAAAGTTTGAGAGAAGGTGTTACCTCTTAATCAGGTAACTTATTTTGATTTGCACCAAAAGATTCCTTGGATTGATTTTTAAAAAATGGGAGGCTTCTAGGTATATGAGAGAGATTTTTTTGAGACTATTTGGATAGATTTTTGATGATACAATGTGGCTTGAGAGGTGTGAGGGAGGGGTATAGTGCTTGCTTTTTTATAGTGGAGGGGGAGTGACACTCTTGTAAATACAAAAAGGTATTCATTAATGGGTGGTACACCTTACCTAAAGTGACTCCAAAATTGAAAAATAATGGATTAAATAGGAATAATAGTCTATTAAAACCTACACCACACAAAAATATGTTCATTTTACTAATTTTGTTCCTTAACTTCTAAGATTCCCCAATTTTATCATTTTGATTTTTTTATTGAAACATCTAGTTTTCTAATGTAATATATTTAAAAATTAAGACTAAAATAATGTGAGATTTATTAGAATATATATATCCACTTAATTATTAATATTATATGTAATTTATAAAATAAAATTCCCATGGTTTTTGGAAATTAATTTTAAAACAAGCGCATGTGACGTGCGAAGACGTTGCTTAAATCCAGACTTTGTTAACAACATTTTTACAATATATGGGTAAATATGTTAATTATAAAAGAATAATTGGTACATTAATAGAACATATTTAATATTTATTAACACTTAAAAATCACTTGGTAGAATATAATATTTTTATTAATTTTAAATCATTTAATAAAATTTCATTTATTGTAAAATAACAATAATGTCTACTTTGGAATTATTTATTTAATGTTAATTTTAAATTATTAATATAATTTTGAAATTAAAATATATTATGTTTATAGCTGTGTAACATGATATATTCATATAAAAAATAATAAAAATAATAATTCAATCAATTAACTTCACTTTTAATATTTATAGTATTATTTATTTTAGTTAATTATTAATCAAATAATCATTACATTGGTGTTTTTTAAGCATTTTAAGTAAGTAAACCATCTCAAAAAAGTATTGATAAATTATTATGAAAAAAATAACCCATATATATTACAAAATTATATTCAAAATTAAAATCACAGAAGTGGAAAAATTAAGATTAACGCTAATCCCATAGATGGGGCGAAATAACTGGTTTTTAAAGTAGAAAAAAATGTTCACAAGTTTGTTAATTTTTTATATTAAATTCCAAAGTAAAACTGATTATAATGAAATTAATTATATATAAAAATTTATAATTTATATAATTTGACTCTCTAAAAAATATAAAATATAATTTATTATTAATAATTATTTAAACAAAAAGGTTGTTTTTAACTAAATTGCAGTAATTTTCACTATTCATAAAAAATGATGTTTCTCAGAAAAATCCCAAAAATTCACCCTAAGATATTTTTTACATTATAAACTCAATAATGATGTTTATTTTTAAAAATAAAATTCATAAAAGTGTCAAAAATTGGTTTTAATATAGGTTTTCTAACAAAAGGCTCTAAAACTCATTCTTGTGTTTAATGCAAGCTAATTCAGTGTTGTGTGTAGCGTAAGTTTAACTTTGTATATAACGAATTCCTACAAAAAAATTATATTTATTCTAAAATGAAAATATTGTAAAGTCTTGGAGTGTCACATGATGCATATGTCATTGTATGGATACATCGGTCGTCGCAATAACACTGGAATCCCTCTCCTAAAAGCCAAACTCAAAACACTTAACATTGTTGCCCCAAACCAATCTCACTGACCCATGGTCATAAAGTAGAACCAACCTCTCTAATAACACTCTGTCATGACATGTCCTAGAGGGGTCTGACTCATAACTACCCTAAGACCGCCTCCAATAGGCCAGGTGCTGGTGACTAGCACCGAGTAAACATGTTCTACAAATGGGAAGCATTAGCCTAACACTACAAGAAAACCACATTTAGTGGCGGTTATTTTTTAGTATAGCAGCAGTTTAAACCACCGCTACATGGTTTGGTGGCGGTTTACAGAAACCGCTGCTAAATTGGGCGTCAACAATCTATTATCGGCGGTTATTTCCATTTAGCGACAGTTTAAGGGAAGCGTCGTAGCAGCCTCATTTCGTGGAAGTTTTACTGATTTTAGCGGCGGATTTTACGAGCCCTGGATTTTATTTTATTAGTGGCAGTTATAACCACCGTGAAAAAAATAAAATCCAGCGGCCATAAAACAACCACTAAAGTCATGAGAACCACCGCGGAATGCACGCGGGTGATGCGACTCTGTACCGGCGGTTTTAACCACCGCTAATGTCTTACCTATATACTTTTCACGGCGGTTTTGACCACCGAGAAAAGCTGACCAGAAAAAAAATATATTTTATTCTTCCACTGCACCAATGCCCTGAAAAACAAATCAAACTAGAAATACAAATAGCATAACAGATTAATGCACACAAAATTTAAAAAATAATGGAGACAACTAGTAAAAAATTTATGGTCATGATTCTTGGAAAATATAGTGGAACATCATAAATGGATATGTATAGTGAGGAGGAGTAAAAAACATGACCTGAATTGATAGGGAATGGGTACAACACCACACAACACATTCTAAGGTTGATTTAAAATTAGTTTAGATTAGTGATTCATGGACATGGAATACTCATTTAAGGTTATAGAATTAGGACCATGTGGTGATCATGCAACTCAACCATGCTTGAGGTGGACTTCCACCCAACCCCTAAGCCCTACTGAGCCATGATTCATTCAATAATCAAGGATATTTATATAGTTATAATTGATTATAGGGGTGAACCCAATGAGGGGAAGAAGTGACCTGAAAAATATGACGATGACAATTACAACTTTTGAGAACTGGGAAGTGAAATGGGAGTAATCAACAGAAATAGAATTATTATTGACCATTTTTGAAACATAGGATACCTGAGATGGTTGATGATAGGATGAAAAATATCATGATCTGCTATTTATGGAGATCAAAGCATGAGATCCTCTTTTTATCAGTAAATGTACATCATTGAATAATCCTGAGATGGTATGTAAGACACTATGTCCATGAATCATTTCATTAGAGATCCTTTTTAGATTGGTAGGGTGAGGATTATCCAAATAGTATAATGTGTGAACCGCACAAGTGTATGTGGGGATGTACCATATAGAATATTAGGTTCCATGGGAGATATTTCCTCATGTTCTCAAATGTTCTATTTAAACATGTGGGTTGGAAAGATTCAAGCCTGGCCCAGAGGGAAACGTCCCCATGATGAGTTGCTAGTAGGGATGAGACTAAGATGAAATATACATGCATCAATATGTGTCTCCTCATAATGGGTATCAAGACAAAAATAGTTTTGATGCGTGACATGGTAAGAGACTATTTTCGATGGAGTGATTTCATCTCTGGAAAGGATATCATATCATCTCATATTCAAAGAAATGAAAGTTTTATATGGGTAATGTGTGGTTCATTTCATACTTATCATATGAGGAATCTCAGTTTTATATGTGGTAATTATTTTTATAATCATCCCACACTTATCAGATGAGGCATCCTTATTTCATTTAATAGGGTATGGTTGTTAATTAACATTGTTTGCTGAGGACATTGGGCTTTGATGTTTAAAATCATACAACATGGACTATGACTACAACTACTTTAAATTCCTAGAGCTCCAAATATAGTAATAGGTTTGAGTTAAAGGTCTCCAAGCTTTGACCAAAGTATATAGGAAAGGGAGAAACCTATAATGATTCTGTGATAGGGTTGTGCCCTGGATTAAATATTTATATGTAACTACTTATATCATGATTATTGGAATCAATGCACATGTTTTTATGATTCACGGTGTCATAGGATACCAACACTATAAGGGTTTACCTTTTTGGATGATGATATTGAATAATTACATATTATAATATTAGGCATCGAGAATTTATAAGAGGTGAAATTATCTCTCTTTAAGAGACATATCAATTTTTTATGGGGTTAAATTATCTATCATTAATAGGTATATATATTTTACATGGGGTAATGATATAGATTAAATTCATATTATTAGGATTTTATAAGGTCTTTTGCATCTATAAACCGATTATTTACTTCCTCGTATCAGGAAATGAGAGCATCTTGGCCCACTGATGTGTCAACATAAATGAAAGGAGATTATTGCTAAAAAAGTGGCTCATATGAGTGTTTTGGGGCAATGACACCTTATTTAATGGATTATTATACGGTGAATCAGCAACTAGGCTCAATGATAGAAGATATATGAATCAATACATATCCCATGGAAATGGGAATCAATCCACCCATAGTTCTAGAATTTTGTGGAAATAGATGTTTGATGAAACTCCAGGGATGAATAAACCCATGTGATGGATGTATGAGCATATTTTATTGTCATAATGCTTGGACTAGGGATCTCTTGATATAAACTGTTATAGTATAGGGAATCAAGAATGTTTTTTTGTTGAATAAAACCTGGGGTTATAGGATAAAATAGGCCCTTCAACCCATGATGAAATCCTGAATATGATTGCACACAGTGTAAGATCATACAACCAAGACCTTGGTGAAAAATTTAATGTCATGTTTTGAAGAAAATAATTTTTTTCATCTCACATAATGTGATGCTTCCATGTTTTATATGAGGTAATGTTTTTGAAAATATCATAATTATCACAAGAGGAATCCAAATTTTATATAGTGTAAGAATTTTAGAACATCCAATACACATCATACAATGAATCCCGGTTTTATACAGTTTAATACCATCTCCCATTAAGAGTAACCTAGGTTTTATATGGGGTATGACCACATTTTATCATCATGAACAAAATATGATAACCATTAAAAATTCATGAAGATTCACTATCTACACATTCTGCCTCACCAAAGTGTCCACAACACTATCCCCTTGATCACTATGAAATGACCCAATTTGTTCAACACATCAACAATGGGTTTAACTTCTAGTCATCCGAAATCTCGACTAACAATTCAAACACAGGCCTAAATGGAATGATGTATACCACACTCAAGAAATAAAGACATAAAATGAAACACCAGAAATCAATAAAATGCATAAAAGGAAACATGAGAAATCAAGGAAATGTTAGGACATAAAAATGTTTGGTGGAAACTATGTGCCACACATGTTACATATACAAACCAAATGTTCCCATATTTGTTCAACACATCAACAATACAACTACTCATGGTCTGATGATGCATCGTCACCCTCTCCACCTCTATCTCCACTTTCTGTTGTCACCTGTAAGAACATTATATTGAAAATTAAATATTGTTGCATATTTATATTAAAAATTAAAACCAATGAAAGTTTGAAAACTAAATGATTTTGATTTTTTGTGATTTACCTACATACCACCAGTCGATGCACTACCACCGGGGGCATATTTGCTCATCTGCTGATGTATATCAGTCATCGCTTTCTGCCAAGCGGATATCTGAACCCCCTGGTCTTGAACTGTGGTTCGTAGAGAAGAAATCTCCCTATGAGCATATTTGGGTATGGACTAACTATAACTAGGAGTAGATGCAGCTGGAATCCCTAGTGGCATGCCAAATACCTCAGATGGTACGGGTCTGAAACCCATCTCGCGCACTCTACTAGGATGCTCCTTCCCAAGGACTTTAGCAACTAGGTCATCCTGAGAGACTGAGTAGGACTTCCCAGGATTGGCATCCCATAGTTCTTTAATTTTTACCTATAAATCAAATATCAATATATATTAACATATTAAAAACTGATAATAAGTTATTATAATAAAAAATTGACTTCATACCCCAACTTCTTTGACAGGCTCATTAACAAAACTTCCATCTGATTTTTTGTGAACATCCAACTACAGTTCAGTTCGGGATGCTTCATGCCCTAAACTCTGTAACTACATTAAGCAAATATAAATCAACAATTCAATATATTAAACAGATAATATTTTCTTATAAATATTTAAACTAATTAAAAGATTATCAATGTCGTTCAGCTTCTAGAAAAGCTTTTTGAGCCTGCAGTGTGAGGGATGACTTACTTAGCCTGGTTTGATGCATTCTGTCTTGAGAGATCCTGAAATAAATAAAATGTAATTTAAAATTAATGTATTCAATGTCATATCCTCTTCATATAAATGTATAAATGTAAAATGAGGATAATATAATAATATATATTTCAATACCAACTGCTTCTCATCACGATGTCTGTCAACAAAAACTTTCCATTGTTCTTTAGGTACCCCATTGGGTAGCTTCTCATACATTTGGTTCACATTCAACGAAGTGTCATTGACATCACACCACAATCTCCATTTAAAATCCTTCCATTTCTTACCACGATTTTTTAACGTCCACTTTCGTGCTATCACATCAGCAACTGTAAAGTGGAAGAACATCTGTATACCATTTTTGCTTGTGATGCTAAGATATATGGATCATGCAGTTCATGATCACCAAAATCCATCAAGTGAGAGAAGTTCACAGAAGTAAATTACAAGGAATCTCTTTTAACACCTCTGATAATATCGACCCATTTACATTTAAATAAAACAACATAAAAATGTTTGTGGTAGTTTAATTCAATAATATCATGCAGCTTTCTATAGTATCCCACTTCAGAAAATGTAAATATACCACTATTCTGTGTTTTCAAACCCACTTCTCGATTGACTGTACGAAATCTAAAGCCATTCAAATTATAAGCGTCAAACTTTCTAACTTGTTTTATATGACCTCTAGCAAGAAACTTTAAATCTTCTGAAAAGTCTGCTCAAGTATCAATATTCATGATCTGAAAAAAGAAATATAATTTAATAGATTTACAAAATGTATGTGTCAAACTAATATTCGTATTTATTGAAATATTTATGAACTTACACGTCGTGCAAACCATTCTACAAGCTCTTTATTCACAGCTTTCATTATATCTTTATCATTTCGTGTCCAAACTCTAATTCGTCTCTTTGTTTTTATCCTCAACAATTCAATAAATGGATCTACAATTTCACTATTCAGTAGCATATATCTATGTGCCTATAATAATTCCAATTTTGTCAGTGTCACATTTGAGGTCCTCCCAACTGATCGACCAATAGCAGGAAATATTTTTGATTTCTAATGCATTTGAGATTGATTTGATGTGTCTTCAATGCATCCAACTCAATTAAATATTACCTCAATATCATCCAAATATCTGAAACAAAAGGTAAGACACTCCTCAGCCAAATAGCCTTCAACAATAGAGCCTTCTGGTTGAGATTTATTTCTCATGTATGCTTTCAAATGCCCAAGATATCTGTGAAATAAAATAATAATATTATGCATTTATTTAAATGCCAAAAATTGTTTACTTAACTGAAAAAAATATAAATAAAATACCTCTCAATTGGATACATCCATAAATAATGAACGGGGCCATCTAATTTAGTTTCCTCAACCAAATGCACAGTTAAATGCATCATGACAGTAAAAAATGATGGAGGAAAGATCATCTCCATTGCACAAAGGGTCAATACAAACATCTCCTAGAGGTTGTTAAGCTGAAATTGATGTAGAGATTTCTCACATAATTTCCTAAAAAATGTGCAGAATTAGAGTACAACAGCAGTAACTTTTTCAGGTAATAATGTACGCAATGCTAATGGTAGTAACTGTGATAACTAAATATATAAATCGTGACTTTTCAATCCATGTAACTTACAATTCTTCAAGTCAACACACCTCGATATGTTACTCGAATACCCATCAGATACCTTCACATTCTTTAAAATTTGAAGGAATGTATCTTTACCCCTATTTTTCATTGCAAAAATGGCTGGAGCATACTTTTCATTCTCATCTGGCCAGAGATCACATTTTATGTTCATTACTTGTAAGTCTTTGTGATCATTGAGATGATCCTTCGAATTTCCATGCTCATTAAGTAATGTGAAAATCAAATTATCCCAGAAATTCTTCTCAATATGCATCACATCAAGATTTTTCCGCAACAAATTAAATTCCCAATACGGAAGTTTGAATAATATACTTTTTTTCTTCCATTATTGCGTTCTGATTTCATTTGACGATGCACTTAGGACCTGTTTTGTAACACCCCAAGCTTCTACGGTACGTTTCCCTTCGAATAATGCGATAGCGTGTGTTGTACGCAACCTCGAGTTCTAACACACACCACAACTAATTAAACTAGCCGTTGTGAATAGTAATACCTACTTTTTGAAATCATATATATTCTATATTTCAAAATGGACTTCATTTTTGGATTCGGAATATCAAAATTAGCCTAGGGTGAAATTTTGGTACATTTCGGATAACTTTCATATTTTGATGAATAGTGAAAATTTCTAAATTTTAATTAAAAACAACTTTTTTAATCAAAATAATTAATAGTGATAAATTATGAATTTGAGTGGTTTTAAAGTATATTTAGAATATATTTTTACCATTCAATTTAATGTTTATCATTGGACATAATTTTACAATTAAACCGAACATAAACAAGTGTCAATCTTTTGATAGTTATTATCTCTTAAAAACACGCTTTTTGTTTTGACAGCAGGAATTAATTTTAAATTAATTTCTGCCACTTCTGTGTTTTGAATTTAGGAAAATGGATTCCATATTTGGAATCAGGATGTTCAAATTGTGTAAATAGGTAACTTTTATTTTTAGACATTTTGAATAGTTACTGTGGTAAATATTTTATTTACCATGGTTAAAGGGTAAATCCGGTAAATAAGGGTTAAAAAAATAATATTATAATAATAAAAAATTACCCTAAAACGTGTCCTAACCTTATTGGTGGACACATACCCGACCATGGGCATCCTTTGGTCAATTTGGGGACCCCTTGGAGCCACTTGTATGTGGTAGGGACACTTTATATTAATAAAGTTAAAATAAAAATAAAAATGGCATAAGCTTACATCTTTTAGAAGAACAATTTTTACATAGGGTTATACATGTTGGATTTTCGATTATAAATTTTCATTAGAAAGCTAAAAAGATTTCCTACATAATGATATTTTATTTATAATTTTTAGACATTATATAATTTATTTTATTTATGACACAATGATGATGCAGTAATTACTAAAATAGTGAAAAATAAAAATAATTGATCTTATAAATACCCAAATAATTATAATATGAAACTTTTAATAAATTACACTAATTTTATAGGATAATATGATATATTAGGATTGATTTAATTGACTTTGTTATAAGTAATCAATCTGTTATGAGTTTCAAAAAAATCAACTATTGAATAGTGTCAAAATTGACATAAAAGAGTTCTTAAAACAAATATTATATTATTAATTGATATTAAATTCTTAAAAATCTAAGGTTCGGCCAAGAGACTTATATTATGATAGGTTAATCATTAATGGACCACTTGGGGGTCGCTTGTATGTATATGGTAAGTTTATTAACCATAATATATAAAATACAAAGAGACATTGTAAAAGTGAAACTAATTAACTTAGAGTTAATACTTAAAGATAAGGTTAATATAAGTACCCAAACCTGTCTAAATTCTATTGGATGAGTTGTTTTCGACCTATCCCCACCTCATCCTTTGAATAGTCAACTTTGGAGCCTTTAGAAACCGAATATGAATTTATTATAAATTAATATTTCTAGCTTTTCCAAAGGTGCCCCTCACCCCTCTTATAAAAGGGCACTCCTCCTTCTCATTTCTCCACACCTTCAAAGCCTTTTGGTTCGGCCAAACTCTGCCCAAATACTCTCCCAACATCCCTAAATACAACCTAGAGGCCTTAGTTTGATCAGAAAGCCAACCTAAGGAGCCCTTTTGATCAAATCAAAAGGAAGAACCCGAAGAAGAGGTAATGATTTCACCACCCTTTTCTAAGTTCATTTCTTCTTCCACTTCTTATTCCTTTGTTCTTACCATTCTAAAATAATAACTCCAGTATCTCACATATACTGTGATGTTATTATAAGTATGGTACAATCATATTCAGTATTCTATCCACCCTTTGAATAACATGTCACCATACGTGCGTACGTACGGCTTACCGTCTCCACGTCGTGGTGTAATTGTTATTCAATATAATATTATTTGGATGAGTATAATAATGATGTGTAACTCATGTAAATAATAAATATAACATGTTAATGATTCTGTATATATGATATACCATCCATTTATGTATTATTTTAATATCAAAAGAATGATATTGTCGCTCGTGCGTACGTACGGACTACCGTCTCCACGAACGCGATGAGATTCATTCTCCATCGTATCCATTCAAGTATAATTATCATTTGATGATTTAAAAATGATGTTTAAGGACTGTATATCATTCTGGATATGAATAAGATACAACAACCATGGCTTATGTAACAAAACATATAAAAGAAAATGAGTAAGTTAACTCCCGAAACGACGATAATTCTAAGATATTATTAACAAATCAATGTTAAAAGATCATATATGATATCATATTAATATATATGGTTCTTGTATAATTTAATAACAACTATTTCACCATTATACAGGAGGTTAACCTACCCCAACCAAGGAAAAGTACAAGGTAAGGGTTATTTCACAATCTCTTCATTATCCGAGGTTGTTTATATGTAATAATCTACTGGGATCTCTTTATCATCCACATCCATGTTTCTTAAAAATGTATTTCAAAACATTTTTACTATTTACAAGAATATGGGTTAAAGTCATTTATACCTTTTTTTGACTTTTTATAAGAGGTTTATAAAGGAATCTTTCCGTCGTTTTCAAAACAAGGTCCTTTTTAACCATTTCGACAGAATTGAGGTAAGAATGTTTTTTTTAACTTATACGGCGGGTGCGGTTATTTTACGCCATTATAAAATCTTCAAAGCTTTCCTTACAAGCTTATAAGAATATTTTCAAAGAAAATGTTTTATTTTATATGGATCTTAAATGATTTCAAAATAAAAGGAGATATTTCTTTAAAAAGAATTTTGATTTCATCTATGTCAACATCCTTTGATGGATTTTAAGATTATTTGAAGTTGATTTATTATGATACAAAACTTCTATATTGTATTGAAGGTTTTGTGATATGTTTGACTGTGGATGTGCTATTTTTATACCATTCATAGTTTATTGTGAAAGTATTGACATTTCGTATGCTAGTTTTAATACGAATGTTTATGTTATGTTTAAACCTTTTCATATGGGAATGCATTGGACTTAATAAGTGACGGGTGGAGCCCGCTATAGCTCCTCGATGCATCTGTAGGTCTCATGAGACAAACTAGTGTCTTGGCACAAGGCCTTGACAAAATCTTATTTGTAGTCTTGGCACGAGGCCTTGGCTATGTGGTTATGATAGTCTGGCATTATGCATTCCAACATTATGAAAGTGGTTATTTATTTTTGCATGTGATTATTCGATTAGTGGAATATCCATGTGAATAAGTAAATGGAATTATTTCATTTTATTTATGCCATACCATGTTGAAAGTTCATGTTTAAAAGGCTTTTGTTTTAGTTATACATTGCCTTAAATGTTTATTCTTATTGATGAAAGTTTCCGCTATATTGTTATCCTTACTGGGCATTTGAGCTCACCCCTTTTCTATGTTTTATTTTTCCCAGGAAGTGAAGATGTAAGTTATGAATGACCTGCAGGGATATTATGAGGGGATTGTAGTGTGGACTGTGGAAACATTATGTTGTTGTAGTAGTTTTTGATTTTATGATGTAATGTAAAACTTATGAATATATCTAGTGTTTCCAAGGCTACTAAACCAATCGGTCTTTCGAGATTTGATCTTTCTTGTGATCATGCCAATGTTATGTAATAATGCACCGACTCTAGGAAACTATGGTCGGGGCGTTACAGTTGGTATCAGAGGAAGTTTAGTACAAACCTTGGAAGCTAGATTTAGATAAACTCTGATTAGAGCACGTAGACCTAAGATGAACTTTGAGGATTAGTATAGAAGAACTTCCTAGAATTTTGGTATTGTAGAGACTTTGTGAGTTTTGCGAGCAATACATCCCTGTCTGGATACGAGCAGGTAGAGGCGGCTCTGGCACAGATGTACCTAGGGGTAAAACCCGAAAACACCGCTTTGAGCTAGACTCGAACGGGAACTGGTGCACGACAACGGGCCTTGCTGCACTCTTGGTTACGACACTCCCGGGGGATATGCTTAGGATAACTCTCACTTTCTTTACAAATCATTATGAAGGGTTTATGAGTATATACTTCCTCAAAGAAAACATATTTATGATTATGGATTATATCCATAGATAGTTCAATTTATGTTAAGTGTTTTATAAGTATGGGATTATGTATTTTGATTCATAAACTGATCTAGTTTATGCCATTGTTTAGAAATGGCACCTAGTGGAAGAAATGGAAACCGTATCAATGCACGCACTCCATGTAGGGATTGCCCTCCTGCTCAAGATAATTATAGTGGGGCTGGTGATGCAACTGGTGCTGATCAGCTAATCACCGTACTGGGACAACTTACTCAGGTTATGAATAATAACCTTACCCGTATGGAGCACCCTGATCCGCAGCGTGGAGGATCAATGTTAGATCGATTCATGAGACAACAACCACCAACGTTCAATGGAAGTACAAATCCCTTAGTAGCTGAGCAATGGATATTTTCCCTAGAGAAAATATTTCAGGCTTTGGGGAGTAGTGAAAGGGAAAAAGTTACCATGGCAGTTTACCGCCTCACTGGAGATGCTGATCAATGGTGGTCATTGATTCAAAACATGAAGGAAGATGATGAAGTATCAAACATGGAATGGAGGGAGTTCAAAGATCTGTTTTTAGAAAAATACTTTCCTCGCGACCATCGAGCAGATATGGAAAGGCAATTTCTGAGTCTGAGACAAAAGGAGGATGAGAATGTCACAAAGTATGAGGCTAACTTTACAAGGTTAGCGAGGTATGCTGGAGATTATATTCGCAACCCAAGAAGTAAGATTGATCGTTTCTTTGATGGGTTAAAACCATTTCTCCGTCGAGCATTAGTCTCACAATCCTTTTCATCGTACGAAGACATTGTCTCATGTGCTATCAAGACCGAAAAGGAATTCTCTAAGTCTTATGACTTTAAAGCAAAGCAAGAGAAGAAGAGACCTGCTGATCAATCTGGGAATGGAAATAAGGGGAAGAAGGGAAAGGTTGAATATCCATCTTGTGGTAAGTGCGGGAAGAAACACCCCGGTGCTTGCCTGAAGGGAATGGGAGTCTGTTACAAGTGTAGTGAAAAAGGCCACCAAGCTCATGATTGCAAGGGGAAGAAGGAAGCTACCAACGTTCAGTGCTACAATTGCAGGGAGATGGGGCATTATGCAAATGCATGCCCTAAGCGTCAGGAGAACTTACCTCAGAAAAGGCCAAGGGATCAAGGCCAGGCTTATGCTATCACTACTGCTGAGGTAGAAACTCCGAAAGACGTGGTGGCAGGTAATTTAATGGTTTCCTCAAGTTTAGCAAATGCATTATTTGATTCTGGATCATCGCATTGTTTCATATCTTCCCAGTTTGCTAAGAAAATTAGATATTTCCAATTTGATTTAATAAGGGAGTTGTCAGTTAAAACTCCTAAGGGAAGTATCGTTGCAACAAAGTTTTGTGAATCAGTCCCCATTAGAGCACATAAATTTTCTTTATCTGCTGATTTCATCGTCATACCTATGATTGAGTTTGATATAATCCTCGGTATGGATTGGCTTTCGGACTATGATGCGAAGATTTATTGTAAGAAGAAAGAGGTTACGATTCTTGATGATAATGATAAGGAACACCTTATTTTTAGAGCAGAATCATCACCACCTAATTCTTATTTAGATCCACCCTCAATAGCTCAACTAAATTCAATTATTGGGGAGGAAGAGAATGAAATAACTGCGGGTGAGGAAAGGAATGTTCAAATAGAGGATGTACCTGTTGTGAAAGAATTTGTAGATGTATTTCCAGAAGATTTACCTGGACATCCTCCAGAACGAGAAGTTGAGTTTTCTATTGATTTGATTCCTGGATCAAGGCCTATATCGAAGACCCCTTATAGAATGGCCACTGTAGAGTTAGTCGAACTAAAGAAACAACTAGAGGAATTGAGTAATAAGGGATTTATTCGCCCTAGTGTTTCTCCATGGGGAGCCCCTGTTCTTTTTGTTAAAAAGAAAGATGGATCTATGAGGTTATGTATCGACTACAGGGAGATCAATGCTATAACGATAAAGAACAAGTATCCCCTACCTCGTATTGATGATTTATTTGACCAACTGCATGGAGCTCAATACTTTTCAAAGATTGACCTTCGATCTGGATACCATCAGTTGTGTGTGAAGAAGGAAGACATTCCGAAGACAGCATTTCGAACCAGGTACGGGCATTACGAGTTTACTGTAATGCCGTTTGGATTGACTAATGCACCCTCTGTATTCATGGATCTGATGAATAGAGTTTTCAAGGAGTATCTCGATGAATTTGTGGTGGTATTTATTGATGATATCTTGGTATACTCCAAAACCTACGAAGATCATGAAAATCACTTGCGCATTATCTTGAAGACTCTGAGGAGGCATGAATTATATGGAAAGTTTAGCAAGTGTGAATTCTGGCTTCAGGAGATTTCTTTTCTTGGCCATATTGTCTCTAAAGATGGAATCTCTGTTGATCCTTCTAAGACCAAGGCAATCCAAGAATGGCCAGCACCTACGAGTATAACTGAGGTACGTAGTTTTATTGGCTTGGCAGGTTATTATCGACGTTTCGTCCAGAATTTTGCCCGATTGGCTAACCCATTAACGAAGCTCACACGTAAAGGGGTTAAATTTGTTTGGACAAAAGAGTGTGAAGAATGTTTCGAAGAACTGAAGAGAAGATTAGTCAATGCTCCTATATTGACTCTACCATCGGGGAATGATGTGTTCGTTATTTATAGTGATGCATCAAAGAAAGGACTTGGCTGTGTCCTTATGCAGAATGATAGAGTTATTGCCTATGCATCACGACAGTTGAAAATTCATGAACAAAACTATCCTACTCATGATCTTGAGTTAGCAACTGTGATCTTTGCTTTGAAGATATGGAGGCACTACCTCTATGGTGAAAAATGTGAGATTTATACTGATCACAAGAGTTTGAAGTATATTTTCTCACAAAAAGAACTCAACATGAGGCAAAGGAGATGGCTTGAATTACTCAAGGATTATGATTGTACGATACACTACCACCCGGGTAAGGCAAACAAGGTGGCAGATGCTTTGAGTAGAAAATACCATGGAGTTTTGAACAATATGAGAATTGAAAGGGATCCAATTTTCATGGATCTAGTGAAAATGGACATGGGAATAACCAGGGAAGGTGAAACATCAATGCTTTTTCAAATGGTTGCCAAACCATCTTTACTAGAAAGGATTAAGAGTTCTCAGACCGATGATGACGAATTCCAAAAGAAGATTAAAGCTGTGAATGATGGGAGATTGAGAGACTTTGTGTATGAAGATGGAATTTTGAAATTCGGGAAAAGACTTTGTGTTCCCAATATACCTGATCTAAAAAGGGAATTGCTGGATGATGCTCATAGTTCCAATTTCTCTATACACCCTGGGAGCACCAAAATGTATAGAGATTTGAAGGAACATTTTTGGTGGGACAACATGAAGAGGGAGATTGCTGATTTTGTGTCAAGATGTATGGTTTGTCAACAAGTGAAAGCTGGAAGGCAACAGCCTGGAGGAGTCATGCAACCTCTTCCCATACCGGAGTGGAAATGGGACAATATTACGATGGACTTTGTCATGGGGCTACCAAAGACTCCTAGAAGGAACGATGCAATATGGGTTATTGTTGATCGTCTTACCAAGTCAGCACATTTTCTTGCTATAAGAGAAGATCTACCCCTGGAACGTCTAGCAAGACTATACATTAATGAAGTTGTGAGACTTCATGGAGTTCCCCTATCGATTGTTTCTGATCGTGATCCCCGTTTTACTTCAAGATTTTGGAAAAGTCTTCAGAAATCCCTGGATACTGAACTTCATTTGAGCACTACTTACCACCCTCAGACAGACGGACAATCAGAACGGACTATTCAGACCTTAGAAGACATGTTGAGATCTTGCTCACTTGATTTTCAGGGTATGTGGGATCAATATTTACCTCTGGTAGAATTTTCCTATAACAATAGCTTCCATTCGAGTATAAAAATGGCACCATATGAAGCGTTATACGGAAAGAGATGTCGTACACCAACCTGTTGGGATGACGTTGGTGAAAGAAAACTTGTAGGCCCAGAACTGGTGGAGGAAACGGTGGAAAAGGTGAAGGTAATCCAAAATCACATCAAAGCAGCTCAAAGTAGGCAGAAGAGCTATGCCGATAATCGAAGGAAGGATTTGGAATTTCAAGTCGGTGATCATGTTTTCCTAAAGGTATCTCCGTGGAAGGGAGTCATACGTTTTGGTAAGAAAGGTAAATTGAGTCCCAGGTACATCGGACCTTTCGAAATTCTAGAACGAATTGGGGCTGTAGCTTACCGATTGGCAATGCCGCCAAGTCTCTCCAAAGTTCACGATGTGTTCCACGTATCTCTGTTGAGAAAATACATGCCTGACCCAACGCATGTACTCACCTATGAGGAATTAGAACTGGAACCCGATCTGTCTTATTGCGAAGAGCCCGTCAGGATTCTTGATACAAGAGAACAAGTACTGAGAAACCGGACGACGCGTCTGGTAAAAGTTTTGTGGAGAAATCATAAAATGGAAGAGGCAACGTGGGAACCCGAGGAACTTATGATGAAGAACCACCCGAGTCTTTTTATGCAGTAATACCCTAGAAATTGCGAGGACACAATTATTTGAAGGAGGGGAGAATGTAACACCCCAAGCTTCTACGGTACGTTTCCCTTCGAATAATGCGATAGCGTGTGTTGTACGCAACCTCGAGTTCTAACACACACCACAACTAATTAAACTAGCCGTTGTGAATAGTAATACCTAATTTTTGAAATCATATATATTCTATATTTCAAAATGGACTTCATTTTTGGATTCGGAATATCAAAATTAGCCTAGGGTGAAATTTTGGTACATTTCGGATAACTTTCATATTTTGATGAATAGTGAAAATTTCTAAATTTTAATTAAAAACAACTTTTTTAATCAAAATAATTAATAGTGATAAATTATGAATTTGAGTGGTTTTAAAGTATATTTAGAATATATTTTTACCATTCAATTTAATGTTTATCATTGGACATAATTTTACAATTAAACCGAACATAAACAAGTGTCAATCTTTTGATAGTTATTATCTCTTAAAAACACGCTTTTTGTTTTGACAGCGGGAATTAATTTTAAATTAATTTCTGCCACTTCTGTGTTTTGAATTTAGGAAAATGGATTCCATATTTGGAATCAGGATGTTCAAATTGTGTAAATAGGTAACTTTTATTTTTAGACATTTTGAATAGTTACTGTGGTAAATATTTTATTTACCATGGTTAAAGGGTAAATCCGGTAAATAAGGGTTAAAAAAATAATATTATAATAATAAAAAATTACCCTAAAACGTGTCCTAACCTTATTGGTGGACACATACCCGACCATGGGCATCCTTTGGTCAATTTGGGGACCCCTTGGAGCCACTTGTATGTGGTAGGGACACTTTATATTAATAAAGTTAAAATAAAAATAAAAATGGCATAAGCTTACATCTTTTAGAAGAACAATTTTTACATAGGGTTATACATGTTGGATTTTCGATTATAAATATTCATTAGAAAGCTAAAAAGATTTCCTACATAATGATATTTTATTTATAATTTTTAGACATTATATAATTTATTTTATTTATGACACAATGATGATGCAGTAATTACTAAAATAGTGAAAAATAAAAATAATTGATCTTATAAATACACAAATAATTATAATATGAAACTTTTAATAAATTACACTAATTTTCTAGGATAATATGATATATTAGGATTGATTTAATTGACTTTGTTCTAAGTAATCAATCTGTTATGAGTTTCAAAAAAATCAACTATTGAATAGTGTCAAAATTGACATAAAAGAGTTCTTAAAACAAATATTATATTATTAATTGATATTAAATTCTTAAAAATCTAAGGTTCGGCCAAGAGACTTATATTATGATAGGTTAATCATTAATGGACCACTTGGGGGTCTCTTGTATGTATATGGTAAGTTTATTAACCATAATATATAAAATACAAAGAGACATTGTAAAAGTGAAACTAATTAACTTAGAGTTAATACTTAAAGATAAGGTTAATATAAGTACCCAAACCTGTCTAAATTCTATTGGATGAGTTGTTTTCGACCTATCCCCACCTCATCCTTTGAATAGTCAACTTTGGAGCCTTTAGAAACCGAATATGAATTTATTATAAATTAATATTTCTAGCTTTTCCAAAGGTGCCCCTCACCCCTCTTATAAAAGGGCACTCCTCCTTCTCATTTCTCCACACCTTCAAAGCCTTTTGGTTCGGCCAAACTCTGCCCAAATACTCTCCCAACATCCCTCAATACAACCTAGAGGCCTTAGTTTGATCAGAAAGCCAACCTAAGGAGCCCTTTTGATCAAATCAAAAGGAAGAACCCGAAGAAGAGGTAATGATTTCACCACCCTTTTCTAAGTTCATTTCTTCTTCCACTTCTTCTTCCTTTGTTCTTACCATTCTAAAATAATAACTCCAGTATCTCACATATACTGTGATGTTATTATAAGTATGGTACAATCATATTCAGTATTCTATCCACCCTTTGAATAACATGTCACCATACGTGCGTACGTACGGCTTACCGTCTCCACGTCGTGGTGTAATTGTTATTCAATATAATATTATTTGGATGGGTATAATAATGATGTGTAACTCATGTAAATAATAAATATAACATGTTAATGATTCTGTATATATGATATACCATCCATTTATATATTATTTTAATATCAAAAGAATGATATTGTCGCTCGTGCGTACGTACGGACTACCGTCTCCACGAACGCGATAAGATTCATTCTCCATCGTATCCATTCAAGTATAATTATCATTTGATGATTTAAAAATGATGTTTAAGGACTGTATATCATTCTGGATATGAATAAGATACAACAACCATGGCTTATGTAATAAAACATATAAAAGAAAATGAGTAAGTTAACTCCCGAAACGACGATAATTCTAAGATATTATTAACAAATCAATGTTAAAAGATCATATATGATATCATATTAATATATATGATTCTTGTATAATTTAATAACAACTATTTCACCATTATACAGGAGGTTAACCTACCCCAACCAAGGAAAAGTACAAGGTAAGGGTTATTTCACAATCTCTTCATTATCCGAGGTTGTTTATATGTAATAATCTACTGGGATCTCTTTATCATCCACATCCATGTTTCTTAAAAATGTATTTCAAAACATTTTTACTATTTACAAGAATATGGGTTAAAGTCATTTATACCTTTTTTTGACTTTTTATAAGAGGTTTATAAAGGAATCTTTCCGTCGTTTTCAAAACAAGGTCCTTTTTAACCATTTCGACAGAATTGAGGTAAGAATGTTTTTTTTAACTTATACGGCGGGTGCGGTTATTTTACGCCGTTATAAAATCTTCAAAGCTTTCCTTACAAGCTTATAAGAATATTTTCAAAGAAAATGTTTTATTTTATATGGATCTTAAATGATTTCAAAATAAAAGGAGATATTTCTTTAAAAAGAATTTTGATTTCATCTATGTCAACATCCTTTGATGGATTTTAAGATTATTTGAAGTTGATTTATTATGATACAAAACTTCTATATTGTATTGAAGGTTTTGTGATATGTTTGACTGTGGATGTGCTATTTTTATACCATTCATAGTTTATTGTGAAAGTATTGACATTTCGTATGCTAGTTTTAATACGAATGTTTATGTTATGTTTAAACCTTTTCATATGGGAATGCATTGGACTTAATAAGTGACGGGTGGAGCCCGCTATAGCTCCTCGATGCATCGGTAGGTCTCATGAGACAAACTAGTGTCTTGGCACAAGGCCTTGACAAAATCTTATTTGTAGTCTTGGCACGAGGCCTTGGCTATGTGGTTATGATAGTCTGGCATTATGCATTCCAACATTATGAAAGTGGTTATTTATTTTTGCATGTGATTATTCGATTAGTGGAATATCCATGTGAATAAGTAAATGGCATTATTTCATTTTATTTATGCCATACCATGTTGAAAGTTCATGTTTAAAAGGCTTTTGTTTTAGTTATACATTGCCTTAAATGTTTATTCTTATTGATGAAAGTTTCCGCTATATTGTTATCCTTACTGGGCATTTGAGCTCACCCCTTTTCTATGTTTTATTTTTCCCAGGAAGTGAAGATGTAAGTTATGAATGACCTGCAGGGATATTATGAGGGGATTGTAGTGTGGACTGTGGAAACATTATGTTGTTGTAGTAGTTTTTGATTTTATGATGTAATGTAAAACTTATGAATATATCTAGTGTTTCCAAGGCTACTAAACCAATCGGTCTTTCGAGATTTGATCTTTCTTGTGATCATGCCAATGTTATGTAATAATGCACCGACTCTAGGAAACTAGGGTCGGGGCGTTACATGTTTTCTGCTATCATTCAAATGATGAACCTTCCCAAATTCTGTTTCAACATTTTCAAGTTGTGTCAATATTTCAGAATTAGTTAACAACTTTGGAGGTGGTCTAAGATCAATGGAACCATTAAATTTTGATATGTTCAACTAAAATCTATGAGATGCATCAAGAAATCTTCGATGGCACAAGAAGCACCATTTTCTACTGTGAGTTAGCCGTTTGGGCTCAAAATCAAAGTTACAAACGAGACAATCCAAACCCATGTAAGTGTCCCAACCAGATAAATTCTCAATCCCAAGGAAGTCACTAATGGTCCACATTAAAGCATCATGCATTTTGAACATTGTTTTAGAAGAAACATCAAATATCTCAACACCGTTGCTCCATAATTCCTACAATTCATCAATCAAAGGTTGAAAGTATACAACAATATTATTTCCAGGCATTTGTTTTCCAGGAATAATTATCGAAATGATAAAATATTTTTGTTTCATACACATCCACATAGGGAGATTATAAGGGATCAAAACAACTGGCCAAATGCTATAACTGGTACTCAAAGTCCTAAATGGGTTGAATCCATCGGCATCCAATCCCAATCAAACATTCCCGAGATCAGCTGAGAAATTTGGATGTAATGAATCAAATGTCTTCCAAGATTGGGAATCTTGTGGATGTCTCATTAACCCATCATTATTATTATCTACATAATTCCACTTCATGTGTTTGGCAGTTTTCAATGACATGAATAATATTTGCAATCGAGGCTTCAAAGGAAAGTAATGCAAAACCTTTGTAGGTGCGTTCCTTTTCTTCTTCTCCATGAAATTATGTTTATTTAGAATTCCAACATCACCCTTTGACTACCATCTAGAAGAAGAACATTTCTTGCAATTCTATCTACTTGAATCCTCTCCCCAATAAAGCATACAATCATTGGGACACACATGTATTTTTGTATAATTCAGACCAAGCATGTTAACAACTTTTTTGATATCATAAAAATATTCTGAGATTTTTGCTTCAGGAAATGCATCACGAATCAATTCCAATATCATGGACATTTCCTTATTTGTAATTCCACATAGACATTTGATATGGTACAACTTTAGCATAAATGAAATCTTTGAATATTTTAAACACCCACTATACAACTCTTGATTTCCATCGTCAACTAAATCAGGAAACACATTTTCTTCAGTGAGGTTTTCTCTTACATTTGCCTCCACAGAATCAAGAAGATGATCCAATGATATGTTACAATCTTGATCTGTTTGTGTTACAGTCTCAAAAACATCACTTGTCACGTTACAATTTGTAGCACCCTCTTCTGGTTTTTCTGATATGTTTTGATGCTGATAGTGGTGTCTTTCAGTGCTGAATGCATCATTTATGAGGTTTTGCATTTCTTTTTTCATTGTCAATGAACTTGGGACCTCATTCTGTGGATTAACATCAGTGCTCAATCTTTCTGTAACATTCGATTCGCCATGCCAAATCCAACACAAATATTGACCAAGTAATTGCTTTAGTATTAAATGTTCATAAACTTCATCTCTCTTCAACCATGTTCTAAATTTACATTTAGGACATGGACATCTTATTCTCCCTTCAATGGATCGATTAGAAATTTCAAAATCTAAAAACTCATTCAAACCCTTAACATACTGAGGTATGTTTCTCGGTAACGTGATCCAGCTTTTATCCATGTATATCACAATGTGCCTACACAATAATAAAAAAAATTAAAACACATAGTTACTAATAAATAGAGAAAAAGATTCATATATATGATAGTGCAAGATTACAGAAACATAATATAATAAAGATGAGCCCATGAGTTAGATATGAACCCTCTAGTGTTTGGGATAGGGGAAGTTTCTTTAGTAAAGAGAAACAGTGTGCTAACAACGTGGTAGCTACTTTAACATGAAAACCAAAGCACATTGTTAATTTGGAATAACTACGTGGATATAAAAATAATTCATAAGGTATGATAAAATATCTATAATATAGTCCATTCATCCAAATGGTTTTCATGGAAATGAATGGTTAAGAAAAATATACTGAAATAATAAAAATCATCAATAGAACCAACAATTCCATATTACTCAATTACCACATGGTCAATACTAAAAGTTATGATAAACAGTATTCCTATCATGTTTTTCCCAAATATCCAAAATTTCGACCCTCGAATTTTGAAATCCTTTATAGAATCAAAATATAATATTAGATGACAAAACCATGAAACCATCTGAAGTAAATCCTCAACCACCCCTAAGTCATATAAAACCATGCAATCATCTGATGGGAAAATCACTACCACTTCTCAAGGGTTGGCGCTACTTGATACACCTAATATGGTCCCATTCACTATTGAAGGTGGAACTCATCTCATTTACAAAACCACATAACACCATATAACAATAGAAAAGGGTAATCAATACAAACCAAGGAAGATACTATTGGGTATCATCTCTACCAAAAAGGAATCCCATGAATGGACCCTTTCTCCATTGGGGATAAAATCACTTTACCAAAAAGTATGATTAAAAGATAGTCACCATTAGTGGAAATTATTTAGTTGATAAAAGGTATGATAAGGGTCGCGGGGGGCCGGGGGAAGCGGGGTCGCTAGGGTCATGGGGTCGCTGGGTTCACGGGGGGCTGGGGGAAGTGGGGTCGCTGGGGTCACGGGGTCGTCGCGGTCGCAGGTTCGTGGGGGTCAGGGCCTTAGATTTGGATGAATTCGTTGTTTATTCCTTGGAGTGGCAAGAACCACATGAGGTATGGTAGTCTTGAGGCATGATAAGTGGTGGTGTTCATGTAAATGCATGATGAAACAAATTGGGATATTAGGTTTTGAGGTTCTACGAACCTTGTGTGGATTGAATTCCTAGACCTCTCTTTGGTGTATTCACATAGAAAAGAGTGGGGGTGTGACTTGAGGGTGATTTGGATCATATATGTGTTAGTTCTCATGAGTGGAAAATTATGGTTAAATGGGACGATCGAGGATCTGACCATGGAGTTGAACTAAGAGTCAGATTCAGACTTCGGTGTGGTCATTGAACATTTTTGTTATTCCTCGAGTTTTAAGGCATCGTGGTCGGGATATGATAGCGCATTGGTGGGTGGGATTGAGTGACTTTGGTATAATTCATCTAGAGAAGGACTTACAAGTGTTGTTGCATAAAAATTGATGTGGTAAGGTGAAGACCACATCAGAAATGTCATTCAAGATGCGACTGATGTGGTTTGGGGATCAAACTAGGGTATTTGAAGAATAGTTGATGTGTTTGGGCTTGGTGTTTGGAGTTTCATAGTAGAATCATGTTGGAAATTTGGAGATGAAATGTGGGGTGTTGGTACTATCCTCCAGGACAACATAATAAGATAATCAGACTCACATAGGTGGAAATAGATCCCAGAAGGAATTCTCTCTAAACATTATATTTGGGAACTTGGAAGAATTATATTCATACAAACCACTACAATAAGTTAGAATGAATTCAATACCATTCACTTCAACACACAAAAGAAATTTATGCAAAGTAAAGTAAATGACATTATGAAAGAACACTTCAGTTTTATGTTGTCTGGAATGAAATTGTGGCTTCTAAGAGAGAAACACTACAACATTCCATTTTACCGAAAAGAAAAGATTACAACTTGTGAGTAACAATCCATGACCTGAGGCATTACTCAGGCATCCCTATAAAGTCACTAAAGTCTCATATGGTAGTAGGGGATTCCATGAAAATGTATTAAAAGTATAATGGATTCCATGACCATATATCACAACAATGAGGTACTCCAGACCTTAGTAATACTATAATTTGGGATGTGATTACCATGTATTACAAGTATAAGGGATTCAATGACTAATTATTCTAAGTATTAGGGACACCATGCTCGGGTGTCACAAGTATAAGGGACACAATGCTCAAGTACCACACATATAAGGGATGTTATGCTTGAGTAACACATGTTTGATGGACTCCATGATCGAGTATAAAAAGTATAAGGAACTCCATACCTAAGTGTCATAATTCATTATAGTCAAGTAGGCCTTATAATCTATCATCATTATAGTTTAACAAGGGAGTATCCTTTTTTATGTAGAAACAGGTGATATGGTCTCATGACACCCTTCTCATCAAATTTATTATAGTCATTACAATTAAGATTCAAGAAAAAACCACATATATTGTGGTTTGGTCACCTAAGAATGCACAATACCTAGGGAGATTTCAATTGAACACCTTAAGTTGTTGAAATAGTCGACAAGGATTAAACATAAATAATAACAAAGTGATAATAAGTTTTTCTATCAAGTATAACATATTAAACATGATTTATGTGTATGTTTAATGAATCGAATGGAAAATCAACCATGAATATTCATAATTCATAATATAAGGAGACAATAATTGAGGTAAAATTACTAGAATTCAAACCTTAGGGTTCGTATAGGTCGCCGAGGTCGCGGGGGGCTGAGGGAAGTGGGGTCTCCGGGGTCACGGGGTCGCCGGAGTCACGGGGTGCTGGGGTCGCGGGGGTCGCGGGGTCACCGGGGTTGCGGGGTGAGAAGGGGTCAGGGTGGGGGGAAGGGTTGGTAGTGTAAAAAAATGTTTCACGATGGTTTATTATAAACCACCGCGAAACCATTTTAAAAATGGGTTTAGCGGCGGTTCCCAAAACCGCTGCTAAAGTCAATTTCTGTTGTAGTGTAATGTACCTATACATGTGCAATTATCTTCATGACCACAATGATGAAATGTAAAACAACTGAAAAAAAGCATGAATATATCTAATATCCCACAACAGAGTACAACATTAAAGTACTGAAAACAGAAAAGGGGCCAAAGACAAGCCCTGCCAAACCTGCAAAGATTCTAACCTACTCCAAGGGTGATGACTAAGTAAATAGTATGATCCTGGTAAACACCTCGGTCTATTGAGATGCAACTATTCTCCACCCACTCCCTATGCTCCCAGGACACCGTCAAAAGGGTCATCATCTGCACAAGAACCAACATGTGCGGGCAAAATCCGTGCAGGGGTGAGTATAATAATACTCAATAAGAAACCCATAAAACACTAAACACAAATCACCAAGTATGGTAATCTCAATACAAGATTTAAAAATCAATGTAGAATAGAAACAAAACCCAGATATACTCAAGAGAGACACCACGCCATCAGGTGGTCATGACCAACTGTCAGCCACCAGATTCTTCTCGAAGCAATGCTCATTCTGGGAGAACATACTCCACAAACCATGCTATCATCAAATACACTCAACAAAGAGCTCATTGGGCCCCACCCAAAGAGAATGTACTGGTCTAAGAAGACTTTGATACATAGATAGGGGGTCACGCCTAGAACCACTAGGGGACACCACAAACCCTATTCAGGTCGACCCGCTACATAGGGAATCATATGCTAATGATTCCACAAACCCTACTGATATGGCCTACTAGATGGAGGATCAACACCCTACTTTGGGAAGTTATGTTGATTCCACAAACTCTAAATAGGGTTGACAGAGGATCGCATTCCAGTCTCACAGAGGGACAACAAAATTCTATCTGAGACTCAGCCTCTAGAGGGGATCACAATCTAGTGATGTGGGTGTAATGTTACATTGTACCATCAATGAAAGGACCAAGGGAATGCACTCAACCTGTAATTGTCCAAACTAATAAAAAAAGAGCATCAATCACTCTTGAAGGGTGTACACGGCGTGTACCAAGGGGTACACGGTGTGTCAAGCTATCCTAAGTCATGCCCATGTGGAAGAGCCTCACATGGAATGTAGTCTCCAAATATATGATGTGTAGAAGAGGATACACGGTGTGTAGAGACACACGATACCCTTTTCATGTAGCCTGTTCGTGTCTGTGTTGGAGTACACGGTGTGTTTGTTCCCTTGTACTGCAACTTGTGTCAGTGTACTTCCGAAGTACACGCCGAGTCAACCGGGGAGGGTCACACCTCGTGTGATAGGGGAAACAGGTTGTGTGATCCTTAACTTCATCTGGAAACCTAGAGATGTGTCCAAGGGGTCCCACACGGTGTTTAATCTCAAAATACATATTTTGTTGCTCGGTATTTTCTAGATCCTTCGATGATCTCTTCTGCGTCAATTTGTGCACCGTCGGAACCTCTGATCTGGATGGAACCTGCAAATCAGGGTTCATCCAAGCCTCTAGTTGCTATATTTATAGATTAAAAGTTCAAATCCGCTTATAAATCACCATAATCAAGCCATACATTGTCATGCATCAAAACTGGGTTGAACAGGTACCACAAATCTGCTCTGACGCCATCATCGCACCTCGATCACATCATTGATCACAAACTGCACCTGCGGTATCGATCTGTTGTGCCAAAGAATAGTCACAAAATGATCTAATACTGAGTATCCATCAAACCATGGGCCAAAATGAGGTGTCCACAATGAACTACCAAAGAACAAAGGGAGAAATCCACAAAAACTAAAAGTAAAGAATGAGCCTCAGCCGTTGTTCATTTGGACTCAATTCGTTATTGTAGAAAGAATGAACAAAGAGGGATAAATCAACGAACCAAAAACAATTCCATCAATTTGGAATCTACTGATGATGCACATATCAATTAATGTTCGTTGAATTGATTTGCGTTCGTTTGAGATTAAGAACGGGATGAAAATTACAATACAAAACATCCTACAAGGAGTTTGGGTCAATCGTTGATGAGGAACAGATACATTGTCATCATTGACGAGATCCTCTAACTCCACTGGTGTGATGATCCATGATGTGTTCTTGATCCATTGTTATCCACCAAGAATGCTCTCCTCCAACAACATCTAGGTCTCCAAGGTTTAGGAGCCAAACCTGAGATGATTTCCATAGTCGTATATTTTAAAATAATCATGTCACCACGCTGAACAAAATAAAATAAATTCTTAAGTTGATTTATTTTACTAATTTAGCACCCATGACGACTTTTTCACAAATGACCCGTGCCGACCTAGGTTAAGTTTCACCTAGCGTAAAACCGCCATTCCAAACTCAACGGTGCCCTCTAATTTCCAATCCGAACAGCTTTCTAGGAGTTATTCCACCATGTTTGGAAAAATGCATGCACGTTCTATTTAATATATTTCCAAACATTTATTCCAGGCACACTGGGGCTTAGAATTACACGCCGTCTCAATGCATGTTCTTGAAAATAATCCATATAATATTTAAAAATAATACACAGAAAATTCGAGGTATTAGACAAATGACTGCATCTTATGTTATGGTGAAAATGAGTTGTTATTTAGTTGTCCAAAATGTGGTCAATCGAGGTACAAAGAGGCTCAAAAATGGATGCCTGGAGTGTTTCCTATTAAAGTGTTAAGGTATTTCCTACTTCCACTCAGATTGCAGTCCTTATTTATTTCAAAAAACATAGCATCATTGATGTCAGGATACAAAAACCAATATTCCATATGGTAAAAGATTAAATCATTATTGTGATGTTGATTCATCAAATTTTTTTGACTAGGTACATCAGTATTTTTCTTCGGAAGCCCACAACGTGTTCTTGGTATCAGTTCTTGATTGACGTGTGAAACTTTTTATGGTACTGCTGCATGGATGGCATCCAGCTCAATGAGAGCTTGTGTAGAGTCAACATCATCAATTGCACAGTATGAGGAGCAGATACGAGCTCAGATTGAGGTTATAGACACAATGTGTAGAGAGCAGGAAGAGCTCTATGAACAACAACAGGAGGATGATATGTGACAATGGAAGTATAATCAACATGACCAAATGATGGAGTATATGTGATGGTTGGTTCGGGGTGTAGGGATGAAGTTCCCTCCCCCTCCTCTTCCAGTTGACACTCTCCCTCCCCGTCGAGAATACCCTCCACCTCCATGATGATTGATACATTATGCATAGATTTATTATGTTAAAAATTGAATGAAATTTATTTTTTATAGTATTTTTATTATTTCGGATGTTTAAATTTTGATATATTATTTTTAAAAAATTATATTGATGCTTATATATATATATATATATATATTTAATCCTATGTGTGACTGGACTACAACACATCACAATTACTTATTTGTGATGTGTCTTGTGGCCTGTCACAAATGATTATTTGCAAGAGTCTCATGGCCGGTCACAAAATAGTTCATTAAAGAAACCCGAAAAAAACTATTTACAACGGGCCGTTCTCCTGTCACAAAAAATAGTTTTTGATACGACCTATCATAAATGCTACCTTTTGTGACACATTTTTCAGCAATGAACGATTTTTTATGGGTCCCCGTTGCAGATAACCCATCACAAATACACCATTTTCCACTTGTTCCCTAACCCCTCATTTTATAATAATGATGCACTACAAAAATTATTCAGGAAATAGTTCAACAAAAATATATGAAATTACTTAACAAGATTATCAAGATAATCACATTCCCCCACATGATTCTTATTCTTGAATCATCTAATTATATCATATTCTTCAATAAATGTATTGTTCATCCAACTATAATAACCGAAATCTGATCAATTTTCCATGCATGTTTCATAAAAAAAATATCTTACATTTCCCACCACTTTATGAAATAGTTTCATACTACTACACGGGAGGACCACCAATGACAGTTTATAAAGAAAGCAATAGCCCTTAAGGTGGTCGCTGTTCTATAAAAAAATTCCTCGGCTCCCCACCCCAAATCCCTCGTGCCCCCTTTCCCTAATGTCACCACCGCCGTGGATCCCTTGCCTTAAGCCCACCGTTGTCGTGGATCCGTCACCCTAAGATAGCCACCTTCGCCACCGCAGCACATATTCCCACCCCCAGCCCACCCCCGATCCTCCAACCATGATTGCTCCCCCCACACCTCCCCTGACCGCACGCCCTCTACCTCACCCTCTTCCCCCTTTGTCGCCACCGATCCATAGATCCCGTGCGCCGCTGGTCACCGCCGCCACCAATCCACAGATCCAGGTTCCCTTTCACGGCTCCCCCCGCCTCCCCATCTACTGACCTCTCCCTCCCCGTCCCCAACTCCCCGTCTGCAGGCCTCCGCCTCCCCTCCTCCGGTCCCGACTGTGCTTCATCCTCATCTCCCCTCAGAGGTGGATTCCTCTTCTTGTTATTGCACTCTATTATGAAAATAAAGCTCCACTTTGTACTTTGTTTCTTCACTAATTTTCATCCTTTTTTCCTAGGTTTTACACTATCTAATTCATTTTAATAAGTGTTCAGCTACTATGTGTTGATATTAAATGGTGCTTATTTTATCCTTTATTATCTTCTTACTCAATTAGTGCATATTTTATCCCAAGATCACCGTCTTCTGTTTCTATTGTGTTGCGTGACATGAAGGGGGACTATTTTATCTTTTTCTTTATTGATTTTTTTATGTTAATTAGCAAGGATAGTGGTAGCAGCGTGTATGCTTGTATATGGTCTTTTGTGGATATTGTTTGGTTGGTGTATATGATGTTGCATAATCAAGTATATTTCTTCTAGATTTCTTGGGGGTTCGACTTTGGTGTACTCGATGTGTAATTAATTATGTTGTCTTAGTGTTGTTCATCTTTGTTGAGGTAGGGGATTTCTAGCATTCATTATTCTGAAATTAATTGTTTTTTATATGATGTGGGATTTATCCAAGTCCCCCAATTGAGCCTTAAATACTTTGTTAGTCCCTTGAATTGAATGACTGAAAAAATCACCATTCTTCCTCAATTGTAAACCTCTTTGCCTGAATTCTTGGTGTTTCCACCACTATCTTGATTGAAACCCACCCTATTGTTCCATGAAACCAATTCATTATACATATTTTTTGACTGAAAATTACTTTTTTATTTTCAAAACACTTTTGAGGAAAAGTGAGAAATCATAAGGCATACTTCAGTGAAGACTTAATGCTCTGATCCTCATCTGGAGCAGATCCAAGTAGCATGCTAAGGTTGAAACACCAGACTCAAAGAAACCAACTGAGTAACTTTCAATTTAAACAAAGTCATAAAATATCAACTTAAGGTTACCAGAATCTGCTTCCCTAAACAACTTCAAGGATAAATACAAAACTTGAGTGTTGGATTCCTCCATCATCATCCTTTCAACCTTTGAAGCGAGCTGGTCCCATGCTTGTATGTACTCCTCCATGCTTATCTTCCCTTTATTGAACCCCCATACTAGAATGAGATCATATTTGTCAATCCATACGTATTGCTCCTCGTTGAGACACGCTGAGGGTCTTCCCCATCATCTTGGTTGCCTCTTTTTTGGTTGCATTGAGCACTAATACCTGCTCAATCACTTCCTCATTGGAGCTCAACAGAAAATCCAAAGATTGTTCATTCTAGTTCCATGGCCTCTGGTGTCTCAAAGTCTGAATGGTTATTTTCTTGTCGTTTAACTTTTTTGAAAAGTGAGTCACCAGGGGAGGAGGTAACGAGGATTAATCCTTTATCCCCTTCCTCCTACTAAAGCTTCTATTTCTCCTCGGGCTTGGAATTTCATCTGCCGAATGCCCAAGTTCACTCCCATTTGATTCCTTCCCACGAACCCCATTTCCATCTTTCTCACCTGTAACAACAGGATCCAAACCCAACTCAACCTCTGAGAGGCCTTCGAACCTGTTGCTCAAATGAACATTAGTTTGATTCAAAAAATCCGAACCCCCTGCAAAAAATATCCCACTTCTATATCGACCACCCGCATCTGTAGCGGGCCCCTGCTTCCCCTTACACTCATCCACACCGCCCGGTCTTGATTTCTCAGCAAAAGAGCCATACAAATCCATCTTATCACCACTTGTTGTCTATTCCAAGACCCTATTACTCTCATTCCCTTGAATTTCACCTTAGGCATGCTCATGTCGAGCCCTTCCCTTGCCCTTCCGCAGGTTGGAAGGACTTGTGAGATCATGCCTCAGTCGATTGAACACCTTAGATACCTTCGGATTGGGCTGAAGTGTCATGGCTTCCTTCCCCATGCCAAAACCAATATCAGTCTCAGCAAAGCAGTCCACTGCCTCATTGCTGAGATGTTTCTCCATGCCCGATCGCAACGACAGAGGATCCCAACCTCTATCTTCTCCACCTGTTTCAACCTGTCCCGATCCAACCCACTCACCAGCCTCAGAATTCTTTCCACGAATATTTTCCACTATCCTTGTCGGACTCGGAACTCCCTGGTAACCAACCACCAACTTCTTTCCTAAACCCCTACCCGCCATCGATGCATGCCCTCGACGACATACATCTAAAGAATGCCCCAACCGTCTACATGAAGAACAAAAGTCCGTCCAATTCTAATAAACCACATGCTTCTTTCACCTATACTCCTCTCCAATTGTGATCCATACAAAATCGAAGGGGACTCTAGACACATCCAACTCGACACAGTCTCGCAGATTCACAAGGTGACAAACCGACTCCGTGCGACTATCCGAACATAAATATATACCGATAAGGTTTCCGAGCATTCTGATAACAGAGGGGTTTTGAAATGGTAACATAAGACTAGAGAAGCTAACCCATATTGCAGCGGAAGGCAAGTCGCGTTTCATGTGGAAATCGAACGACCATCAAAGCAGAAAAAACCGAAGACCACTGCAGCATCGGGGGGCCCTCGACCAGGCGCTGATGAGTTCTTCCTCCGATGCAAATCGGATCATAATATGGTGATTGTAAAGAAAGCCAACTATCACCCTCTCTTGAAGATCCCATTAGTTGAAGACGAACCGGTTGAAGGAATCAACTGAAGGCCTTCGCTGCTTAAACCGCGCAACCAAGGTGAGTTTCAGAAGCGCAGATGATTCTGTGAACTCTTCTGTCAAGATATGGAGGTTCGAGAAACCATCGATGAGCTCCAGAACTTTAGGGCATAGCGCTCCCTTTGAGAAAGGAGGGATAAGTTCGGGGTTCGAGAAGGGTCGAAACTTCGAAGATCCCTCCCCCATCGGGGGAGGAGGGATCAACGCGGCCGCCACTGTCTTCACCGAGAGGAAGCGCCTCACCTAGGGTTTCCCATGATCCAAAAATCTTCCTTCATTATACATATTCAACCTTTGATAACCCACCCACACTGTGATTCTTTCCGAGATGGTAAGTACAACACTATTTCCCCAGGTTTGGTGTTATGAAAATATGTCATAGGGGAAGGGTTGCTCTGACCTTGTTCCCTCCTTTCAATAACCCCCTCTTTGAACCCGATGTTGAGAAGACATTTTCTTGAGGGAGAGGCTGTTATTATCATATGAATTCACTCTTCACTTCGGCCCGATGTGGTGGAGATTTTAGCCCGGGGTAAGGGGATGGTTGTGTGGTTTCTTTTTGTGTGGTTTCCTTCTTTATCGTGCTATCACTTTGATTTTTTTTAAATTTTCTACTTAGGCACACTATTACATATATATGGTTTATATGGAAACTAGTTTGTAGGTTTCTTGGAAATGGTTGTGAAACTATTATGGTAGGTGAACAAGTTGGATAACCTTATTTATTTTCATCAAATAAGCTTGTTGAATTCTTCCATTACGCTGCTGCTTTGTTATAGATAATTGGAAGGAATAAATATGAAATATTGGAAAGGGATGATCCTGTAACTAGGAATTGATGTTAAGAATGCATAAATTTATGTTATTTAATGTTTGTAGAATTTTTTTGTTTCTAAAATAATTGGTTATCTTTTTTCCTTGAATGATTATGTCTAGTGGTAAAGTAGTTTAATATTAGAGGTTTGACATTTATTCTCCATCCCTATGACTTTGTATGGTGTGTTTTTAATCTTATGGTGGTTTTCCATTTATGTCAGTTTTTTATTTTTCTCTATTCATTCTGTGATCTTTAACCACCATTAATGGAGATCTAATCTACATTTTTAGGTTGAAGGAGCATGCTAGAAATTTTCATAGTGACTGCCTATGGAAATGTGGCGGTCATTTTATCACTAGATTGGTTATTGTGATTTTGATGGGATGATATCATGATGTTGCATTTGAAGGAAGATCAAGAATGGAAACTACATGATTTGGTCAGTAGTTTTTGATGTTATATATCTAGTTTTCTATTTTTTTATTTTCAGTTTTTTGGTTTTGTTTACATACTTACATTAGTATGATGTTTCTTATTACCGGTTGACACATTTACAGATTTGTTTACATACTTCTTATATTAGTTCCTCATTGCCAATTTTATCCATTGAATCTTGCCTATTCATTACTATTACCCTAATGAAATATAACCTAATAAAAACATACTTAAACCGGTTATGGAAAATGTAATTTTTAGATAAGTGAATAGAACTTTGGTCATCCCAATAAATAGTGAAATATGAAAAACCCTTGTTCTCACACTGCATCTTTAAGCTATAAATCTTACTTAAAATCTTTAGTTAACTCTACATGTTTTACTTTTCATTTAGATAATGTAACTCTAAATTTCATATTATATTTTTGAGTTTTTAATCCTCCACATCCCATAAAAACAAAACATGTCATCAATATCTTAATGTCTATATTTGTTACAGTCAAAATATGTAAACTACTGAATATTAACATTTGAATATTTACCAAAATAAAAAACTACTATTGAATTTGTAAATACATTTCTCCTTGGCCATTTCAAATCATTCCAATGGGCTTTTTCTGGATTTTTCATAAACCTACCCACCTTATCAAATTAAATATTTATAGTGCATGTGAGAAAAGGTTCAAAGTGGTCTAAAATTGTGAAGCCCAACACCATCACCGCAAACCACATAATTAAAATCGAACGTAGGGATGCAATATTAGTGAAAACGCCAAGCTACCTTTGGAAACAAAGATATCTACTTTATTTTCCTTAAGAAACCTGCACTTTCTTATGTGATAAATCACAGACTAGTGTGAAGTTGTCGCCCCCTTATGGAAGTTGGTGAGCATGATAAAATCATTTCGAACCTCAATAATTCAAAGATTATATATCTAGCATAACAAAATCCCTTTAGATATCACCCTCACTTCATTATGTAGAGTGACCTTCATTATGTATTCTTAGATTTTTATGGGTTCTTATTTCAGGAACCCACATTATAACACGTTTCAAAAACCCAGGTAAATCTGCCACCATTCTATAAAAATTTTGAATAACAAATTTATTGAATATACATTCTTTTATCTTTTTTTTAAGGTTATAAATTGATTTATCAAATTTTATTATGTATTTTTAATTTTTGAAACATGTACTATGTAACTGCAGAATATTTGATCTATATATATGATTGTTTTTGTTGAATAAGGCATATTTGATTATTTAGGGGTTTATTTGGTTGGTCCTTTAATTCTAAAAGTTGGTTTATTCGTCTAAAGATTATTTTCAATAGGTTTCAATATCTTGATGGTTATGAATCCAAAAACATGACATCTCATTACATCTTCAAGGTGTTTGGTCCATTTAATTGCTCATAAGAGATTGTAAGTCTATTTTTTGAACCATTTTTGATTGGATTATTTATTTTTTCTATAAATGAAAGAATTTTTGTTTATATTTATTCTTTAAAGTTTTTTTTGGAGAGACTAGTCTGGAACATGATGTTGTAAGGAAAGGGCATACGGGGATTTGATATAATCCAAAAATAATCGTATTTATCTCACATTTCTCCATATCTGAGCTGACAAGTTTAATTCCAATAACATGTTTATTTAAACATATATTTTTACTCACTCTCAAATCATCCATTGTTATATCAAGGGTGTTAATATTATTCTTGACTACAACTATGAAGCTATGATACTTCTCACTTCCTGTAACTCTTGTTTTTTTATTCTCCTATTCTTCGATGGGTTATACATATCAAATATGTATACAACTTCTTCAATACTTTTCTAATGAATATGTGCTTTATATCTAGTTGCACGCCTAAAATGGAGAGTTTCACACTTCAAAATAGATATATAGACAATTGATGACTGCTTGTAGTTTGATTGTTGCATCTCTAATTTGATATGGATCAATGTTGATGATATGTGTTTTTTTGCTGGAAACACTAATAAAGGAATTTATGATTTTTGGAGTATATTAACTAAAATTTGTTTGACCAAATATGATGTTTATCTTATAATGAAAATTGGGTGATGGTGTGTATGAAATGACAACTTGATTTGACCCATTATGAATTTAAATTCTTTGTTGGGAAATGATATGAATTCATTCAAAACCCCACTTAGGTCTAAATGTAGCTGTTGCTTACTCATTTAGGATGATCTTATATAGGTGTCCATTATTTTTGATGGAATTTATTTTCATGGAACCTATGTTTCTTGTTTGGTGTATGGTTCTATGTATACAGGTTTCTTCTTTTCATTAAAGTGAAAGTTCAAGATTTTTTTGCATGAAGCTTTAACCTTGGGAGTTTATATACCATGAAAGCTGGAAATATTGATATATCATCATTCTTCTGACTCGAAGGCATGAGATGAGGTGTTTTTTTGTTTATATTTATGAATATAGGTTCTTAGTGGTTTTTTTGTTGGTAGATGAATGATTTATGAAAGTTTTTTTTCTTCTTGGAACATGTGTTACCTTCTTTATCATGCTATCTCTTTGCTTCTTTTAATTTGATACTTAAGAACACTATTACATATATATGGTTGTTGTGGAAACTAATTTTTAGGTGCCTTAGAAAGAGTTGTGAAACTGTTATGATAGGTGAACAAGTTGGATAACTTTATTTATTTTCATCAAATACATTTTCTTAATTCTACTCTTATGTTGCTACTTTTTTATAAATAATTTGAAGGAATAAATATGAAATATTGGAAAAAGGGATGATCTTGTAACCTTAAATTAATGATAAGCATGAATACATTTCTTTTATTTAATGTTTGTAGATTTTTTTTATTTCTAAAATAATTGGTTATTTGTCTCCTTGAAGGATTATGTATAGTGGTAAGGTAGTTTAAGATTAGAGGTTTTACATTTATCTATGTCCCAACGAATTTGGATGGTGTTAGGTGTTAGTATCCATCATTATGTCAAGATAACTTCTAACCTAACCCTTCTTCTTATTCTCACATTGCTTTGGGGAAGATCACCCACAATTTATAGATGTTAACGTCTTCCATAATTTAAGGACATGTATGTCCACTATGTTCAACAACACTTGAATGATCTTGTTCTAGGTAGATGCGTTGTTAATTATCATTACTGCTCCTTCAAAAATATATATTGTGAATTATTTTATAAAAAACATCCTCTTTCTCTTCCAAAATAAATCTAAAACTCCTTTCCAATTGTATCAACTTGAATACCTTTTTTATCTTTACAAAAATATCATTGTTGCATAACTATCCTCTTTTACTACTTGAAATACCGGTCTTAAAGAAAATGTTAGGTTCCACCTTTATTTGATGTACATGAATCGTTAAAGAATAATAGTCATTCTCCTTCTCTTCCTTATGTTCTCCTTTTAAGGGAGGAAAAATACTCGATATGAGATTTCTATTTCCATATAATTTTTAACATGGAATTACCATAATTTTCACTCCATAAAGATTCCACTTTTATTTTTTCAACCATGAAAAATATTAATAGATGAAGCACCCTCCATAGTTTGATATAGAGACTGTCAGAGAATAACTTCCTACATAAACTCCCATCAACTCCTTGATCTCTAAAATTATTGTTGATCTCCATGCATATAACTTCTTTGTGGTTTGTCTTTATTGCTCATTGCAGCGTGGTATTGATTTATCATTTAAACAAATTAAAAGTCATTATAAATCCATTTAAATTAGATTGAATTATGTTTTAAATTTAATGAACATGATCTTTGGATCTTTTAAGATTGGTTAAATCATTATCTGAATTGTCGAGGAATTCTCTATTTATCGACTCACAATCACCACAACATAACCACCATTGCAAAGATGTGTTCTTTACTTCATGAAAAATGACCATCCAAATGCATTTATCTTAATAGAACACCATGGTGAGACTTCCCTTTAATAGAAACACATTTTGAAATGATTGGAACCATGTCCACGAGTTATTTTCAATATTCTCTTGGCAAAAACACGAAGTTTACCTTGCCCATCAAAAAACCTGTGAGGGAACCATGATGCGGGGGTCCTTCAGCATGCAGTTCAACTTATCTCATGCAAGTCCACCATGACCAACTCTATGAAATTGTTGGCTTCCCATTTCATACTAGTATACACCCAATACCAAAACACCGATCTCCATAGTGTGGTCAATCCCGACCGATTATTTTCGCTTCAACTTCAATGCATGTAAATCACCATGGATAGATCCACTCTTGAATTAGGGTTCATCATTTTTCTTGAGACCATCCACAATCCTTTAACTATGGATACAATTAACTCTACGCCCAATAAAACTTCCAATGGTTGATGAAAACACCTTCTTTAGAGAGGTCTACTATACTTTATGAAAGTGTAGAAAAATTCCTAGAATAGATTTACACATGCCATACATTACATTTACACACCTCAAGGAACCATTCCAATACCCTTACATAGCTTCCATATTATAGAGTTACCTTTATATAACTTCTAGATTTCACATTTTACCCTTACATAAGTCATCCATTTGGTTATCCATTACCTCTTTATACCAGTTCCCTTACTCTGAGATGACCCTTATGAAAATCAACCTTTACCTTAGCATAATCTTATTCATGAAATGGTCTAAGACATGTGTGAATTTCAGTATCATGATGGTCATGACACCTAGGCACTACGATGTGGTTGGACTCCACCAGTGTAAAGACTCGACCTCAGTTGCACGAAATCGGTGCTTTATTACATTACATTGACACGATTACAAGAAAGTTGTATCCTGAAGGAACAAATAGTTTAGTAGATTTGGAAACAAGATACATATATGAGTTCGACAATACATCTTGAAAGGAAATACCACACTAATTTATTCCATTATAAACATCCATGACTCCTAGATTATGCTTGCAAGTAATTCATAATTTACTTCTTCATATCAGGGAAAAAAACATAAGAAAGAGATGAACTCAAACGCTCAGTAAGAGTAAGCAATACAACGAAAGATAACATAAACCTTAGGCATGGTGAATAATTGAAAACACATGCCTTTAAATGAAAAATGTGAACATAATATGGCAGAAATATGAGTAAAGTAAATATTTCCAAAATAAAACATAATCATGAGTATTATATTAGTTGAATAACCACATGAACTATCAATTTCTAGTTTCATAATGAGGGAAATGCATATGCCAGACATTCTGAAATATACCATCAAGGCATCGACCAAAACAATATCTCAAAATGGGCATGGCCTCGGCTAAGTTCACGTTTATTTGTCTCATGAGACTTACTGATGCATCAAGTGGCTATAGTGGGCCCCACCTGTAACATAATAATTTCAATTCATTCCTCATATGAGCAGGGATAAACATAAACAACATATACATTCATATTGAAACTAACATATGAAATGTAAATAACTTTCCTCGAACATTAAACATAAAGATTAACCATTCAGAGTAAATTGGTGAATGGTTTTAGGATAGAACATCCATAGTCAAACTAATCATAAACCATTCAATTAAATATGGTAGATGATATCATACATAAGAATCAACAGAAGTGTTGAAATAGATGAAGATATTCTTATAAAATTATTGAGTAATTCTTGAGATAAATACTCTTCTACTTTAAAAAGAAGAGTTCTTTTGGAAAAGTAATTATATAAAACCAGGAGTGAAGTAAGATAGTATTTTAACAATAAAATTAGTGATTTTATAAAGATAATGTTTTCCAAAAATTTATTATAGAGTGACCTTGAAAATAGGTAAGAATTTGAGAAATTCCCTTGAACCAGACTTGTATTTCGGGAAGAATTTTTGAAAGATCCTTTTTGAACATATAACTACCCTTAAATGAAAGTTGGATTTTGGTTGGTACACATATATAGAACATTATCACAGAATATATGATGGGTAATAATGAATAAATAGGAATTTAATTGAGGTAAGTAGAAAAAATAGTAACCCGAATGAAAATGGTGGTTCAGGTAGAAAAACCCTTACCTTAAGTCCGAATGTTCCGCTCTTGACCTTATGGTTCTCGAATATGAAATTAGAATCATTAATAAATCAATTAATAACCTATTAGACATGTATTTAATTTATCATAATTTTTTTTCGTTCATTTATGTCCTTATTGATAAGTTATTATATTGAATTTCGTCATTTCGAAGTATTCATTTTTCTTGATTTTCATAATCGGTTCACTTGTTTTTTAGTAATGGAGTTTATGTGGAATGGATGTAAATATCTAGAATTGAATTTACATATTATATATGAACATCCATAGGTGTTAATGGTCATTTATATAATTTTTTTACATGGAATGAGGATGAATCATTAGGTGAAATATTAATGACAATCACTTATATTATTTGACGGTATTTGGATTATTATGAGCTAGTTTTGTCATAAATTAATACTTTGTACATATATTGGTTCCTGAATATTAAGTAGGTTATAATGAATATATTATAGTCTAGTTCAACCATAAAAATGGTTTTATGACCAGTAATGAAGGATAAAATGAAGAACGAAACTTCGTTGTCCACGAATGTTGTAAATTGAAAACCCACGAACGATGATTTCATTAATAAAATAGAGAGAGAGTAAGAATATTGATAATTATTATTACATTGGTATGATATAATTTTAGTATATAGATGATACTAGAGTTATAAGTATCAATTGTTCATAGAAGGTTAAGAGATAATAAGAAAGAAGATAAATTGAAATGAAACTAAATGAAAAAGAATGATGTTTTACCTCTTGAAATAACCTCCTTGAGAACCTTCTTAAAGTAAGGGGTTTTGGTCTTCTGGCAAGACTAAGAGCTCTTGAATTTGGGAGTGACTAAAGAAGGGTATCTGGGAATAACTTAGATAAGGAACAAGTCTTGAGAGGAATGAAGAGAAGAGGGAGTGAGAGGGAGTTTTGGTGGAGGAGAGGAGTGAATTTTGAATATTTTATTCATTATTTTATTATTTCCTTCAATACAAAAAATAATGTTGATTCATGTAACCCATAGTAATAAATTCATGTGAGTTCAAAAAAATGGGCTTACATTACTTATGATGTCATAAATAGTGTATTTAACTGACAATTTGTTTATATGGTATTTTACCGTATTTCACTATTCATTAAAAATTCAAGAATTTCAAAAAAATTCCAAAAAATCACACTAACCATTTTTAGATGTGTAGAATTATAAAAATGAACACCATTTTTTGAAAATAATTTTCTAAATATGATTAATTTAATTTTTGTGTAAAATCATACCTTATTTAAAAATTAACAATTTTAAAACTATAACTCATTTTATATCACCTTGAAAAAATAAACAATATGTCATTATCTTATTGCCCTAAGAAAATAAAATAATAATATGATTTACTATTCATAAGGGTCATATTATTATTCATATTACTATTCATAAGGGTATGCTACTATTCATAAAAAATCAAGTTGGTTTTATTAAACTCTAAACGACTTACTGATTACAACTCTAGATGACCGTTTTTCTAGATTCAAAACATATTAGAGGAAAAGTTGTATTTAACAGTTAGATTACAAAATGTGTTGTTTTGTTGAGACTCAGTGTTTCATGCATTCAATATTTTTTTTAAAACCTTGGGGTGTTACATTCTCCCCTCCTTACAAAACTTTTGACCTCGAAATTCACAGAATGTTACCTCATAAAAAGATTTGGGTAGGTCTTCGTCATAATATCCTCGGGCTCTCATGTCGCCTCTTCGATTTTATGATTTTCCAAAGTTTCTTTATCAGACGAGTCGTCCAATTCCTCAACACTTGTTCTTTAGCGTCCAGAATTCGGATAGGCTCTTCACAGTAAGATAGGTTAGGTTCTAACTCTATACCTTCAGAAGTGAGGACATGCGTTGGGTCTGACATGTACTTTCTCAGCAATGAGACATGGAACACATTGTGTAATTTGGATAGGTTAGGTGACATAGTCAAACGTTATGAAACAAATCTAATTCTCTCCAGTTTTTCAAAAGACCCAATGTACTTAAGGCTCAGTTTCCTTTTCTTTCCAAATCTTATAACACCCTTCCATGAAAATACATTTAAGAAAACATGATCTCCCACTTGAAATTCCATATTATTCCTTCGATTATCAGCATAACTCTTTTGTTTGCTTTGAGATGTTTTGATATGACCTTGAATAGTCTTTACATTCGTTGTTGTTTCCTCCACAAGCTCTGGGCCCACAAGCTTCATTTCTCCTACTTCATCCCAACAAGTTGGTATACGACATTTCTTTCCGCACAATGCTTCATATGGCACCATTTGAATACTTGAATGGAAACTATTATTGTAGGAAAACTACACTAAAGGTAAGTATTGATCCCACATACCTTGGAATTCAAGTGAACATAATATCAACATGTCCTCTAAGGTTTGGATCATCCTTTCCGATTGCCCGTCAATTTGTGGGTGTTAAGCAGTACTCAATCAAAGCTCAGTATCCAAAGCTTTCTGAAGACTTTTCCAGAATTTTGATGTAAATCGTGGGTCACAATCAGACACAATTGATTGAGGTTCTCCATGAAGTCTCACAAATTCATTGATATAGTCTTGCTAGGTGCTCCAGTGGAAAATCCTCCCTTATAGCGAGGAAATGTGAAAATTTCATAAGTCGATCCACAATTAACCATATTGAATCATTCTTTCTTGGAGTTTTGGGTAATCCAGTGACAAAATCCATGGTGATTTCATCCCATTTCCATGTAGGAATAGGTAGAGGTTGCATGACTCCTCTGGGACGTTGTCGTTCGGCCTTCACATATTGACAAACTAAACATCTTGATACATAATCCACGATTTTCCTCTTCATGTTATCCCACCAGAAATGTTTCTTCAAATATCAATACATCTTAGTGCTACCAATATGCATGGAGAAATTCAAACTGTGGGCATCATCTAATAACTCCCTTTTTAGCTTGGGTATAGCTAGAACACAAAGCCTCTTTACAAATTTCAGAACACCATCTTCACACACAAAGTTATCCATCTTCCCATCTTTCACAACATTAATTTTCTTTTGAAGGTTCTCTTCATCAGGCTGCGAACTTTTAATCTTTTATAATAAAAATGGTTGGGAAACCAAATGAAAAAATAGCGATGTTTCACCTTCTTTGATAATTCCCATATCCATCCTCACTAGATCTATATACAAAGCATCCTTGTTAATCCTCATTTTGTTGAAAACTCCATGATCCTTCCTGATTAATACATCAGCTTACCTTGTTTTCCTTTCTTGGGTAATAGTGTACAATACAATCATAATCCTTGAGTAGTTTGAACCATCTCCTTTACCTCATGTTGATTTCTTTGTATGAGAAGATATATTTTAGACTCTTATGATCTGTATATATCTCACATTTTTCTCTATATAGATAATGTCTCCATATCTTCAGAGCAAATATTACTGCTCCTAACTCAAGATCATGAGTATGATAGTTTTGTTCATGAATTTTTAATTGTCTTGATGCATATGTAGTACCTCTATCATTCTGCATAAGTAAAAAACCAAGTTCTTTCTTTGATGCATCATTATAGATCACAAACCCATCATTATCCGATGGTAGAGTTACGATCAGAGCATTCACTGATCTCCTCTTCAATTATTCAAAACAGTCCTCACATTGTTTTGTCCATACGAACTTAACCACTTTACATGTATGCTTGGTCATTGGGTTGGCTAAATGGGTGAAGTTCTGAACGAAACTCCGATAATAACATGCTAAACCAATAAAACTACATACCTCAGTTATGTTCATTGGAGTAGGCCATTCATGCACATCCCTTGCCTTTGCAGTATCAAAAGATATTCTATCCTTAGAGAAAATGTGGCCAAGAAAGGAAATTGATTCTAACCAAAATTTACATTCTCTAAAATTTCCATATAATTAATTTATTCTAAGAGTCTTCAGGATAGAGCACAAGTGATTTTCATGATCTTTGTAGCTTTTGGAGTATACCAAGATATCATCAATAACTACCACCACAAAGTCATCAAGATATTATTTGAAAACTCTAGTCATTAGATCCATGAAAACAGATGGTACATTAGTCAGTCCAAAATGCATTACTGTAAACTCGTAATGCCCATACCTGGTTCGAAATGCTGTTTTTGGAATGTATTTGTTCCTCACAAGAAACTAATGATATCCATATCGAAAGTCAATTTTCGAAAAATATTGAGCTTCATGAAGTTGATCAAATAAATCATCAATGAGAGGTAGGAGATACTTTTTATTTATTGTATAACATTGATCTCTATGTAGTCAATGCATAACCTCATAGATCCATTTTTCTTCATAATGAAAATAACAGGGGCTCCCCGTGGAGAGACACTAGGGCGAATAAATCCTTTATCACTTAATTCCTCTAGTTGTTTCTTCAGTTCCACTAATTCCACAATCGGAATTATATAAGGGGTCTTTGATATGAGCCTTGAATCAGGAATTAAGTCAATAGAAAACTCAATTTCTCGCTTTGGAGGATGTCCAAGTAAATCCTCCTGAAATACGTCAACATATTCTGGCACAATCGGTACATCCTCTATCGGAACATTCCCTTACCCATAATTATTACATTTCTTTCCTCCATAATAATTGAATTCAATAGAGCTACTGGGGGTGGATCTAGATGAGAATCAGAGGATGTTTCTGCCATAAAGATAAGAGATTCCACGTCATCAAAAATTTTAACCTCCATCTTACAATAAATTTTCACATCATGGTTTGAAAGTCAATCCATACCAATGATTATATGAAATACAATCATGGTATGACAATAAAATCAGCAGATAAAGCTCGTTTATATGCCATAATGGGGACTGCCTAACACAACTTTGTTGCAATGATAATTTCCTTTGGAGTTTTGACTGACAACACCCTTATTAAATCAAATTGGAAATATCTATTTTTTTTGGAAAACTGAGAAGATATGAAAGAATGCAATGATCCTGAATCAAATAAATCATTGGCTAAGTTTGAGAGAACGATTAAAGTACCTACCACCACATCATTATGAACTTCAATATCAGTAGTTTTGATCGCATGAGCTTGTCCCTGCTCCCTTGACCTTTTCTGTGACATGTTTTCTTGACGCTTTGGACAATTATTAGTATAGTGTCCCATCTCCCTGCAATTATAACATTGAACATTAATAGCTTCTTTCTTCCTCTGGAAATCACCAGAAAAATATCCTTTCTGTCCACATTTGTAGCATACTCTTTTTCCTTTTAAGCATACACCATGCCACAATTATCATAGGGTGAAAATTCAACTCTTCCCTTCTTCATCATTTCCTTATTTTCTTTTCTAGTGTTTTCAGCAACCCTATTCTTCTCTTGCTTTCCTTTAAAGTCATAAGACTTAGAGAATTCTTTTTCCATCTTGATAGCACATGAAACTATATCTTCATATAATGAGAAACTTTGGGATACCAGTGCTCATTGGAGGAACGACGTTAGGCCATCAAATAATCGATCAAACTTTCTCCTTGGATTTCGTATTTCATCGTGCCACTCATCTGGAAGAGAAGAAACCAACATCTAGAAAGAAACATGATCGACAATAACAATTTATGTTTTCACCCTCACGGTACTTCAAAACAAATGAAAACCCTAGGAATAACCAAAACCTAGAAAAAACATATGCACACGCTCTCACATGTTGATAGTTTTATTTGAAATGTAATTTAACCTAGTAGATGTGCTAAAAAAACTAACGCTTTGGATGATCATAGGATGGGGTGGTTAACATAGATTCAACATTTTGTATGTATTATGCGTGTTTTGAATTTTGACACAATCATAAATTTAAATAATTAATTATTTTAAAATGTTCATGCATGTGATTTTCATATTTTAAATAAAATGAGTAATTATCTAAAATGTTGATTTTGAAAAATCCTTCAAAACAAATCATTATTCCTGAATTTCATCATTTACCTCAATGTCAAAATTTGTTGAGTTTTTTTTGGGTATTGGATTTTTATTCATGTTATTAAATTAATTTAAATATATATTTAATTAAGAAATTCATATGAAACATGTTTACTCATGTTTCCTACAAAACATAGCTTTGATTTGAATAACATTTGTGTCAGGCTTCTCAGGATGTCATGTTCTATTGAAAACTATTGTTAGTTTATTTTAGGCTCTTATCCTAACCCTAGCCCATTACATGTGTCTATTGATAAATTTACAAAGAGCCTCTATAAATCCCATTTTGGAACATGATTTGAGGTATACAGATTATAAGATGATAAAGGGATCAAAGGCAACTCCCTCGAGGTAGGTTTACCCCAAATATCTCATTCAATTTCTTGTAAAATGTTGTTAATTGTGTTGATTAAAACATATACGAATCAATTAGTTACCATATTGATTTCAATTCATCAATTATTATTAATTTCAATATTTTTATTAATATTTTCAATATGTGGATAAATTAATTCCCAACTATGTTTACACATGATTGAAAGTGTTCTGGGTGTATAAATATTTCCCATCGACATCTCATCCATATATTATATTTAGCGCACCATCCAACATTTATTGTCTTGCCTATAACATGGTCAATCATCAATGCCCATCCATCAAGATAATAAGAGGGATCACCTTTATCCATAATGAAGGAGCTACAAAGTGGTGAGGGGAAGTAGAAGGTCAGTTCGCATAGCTTGGGAAAACATGAGTGAGGTGAGGCCAAGATTTTGTGAAAGTGAAACTGGATTTTTTTAATACTTAATCTGGTACACCTTCTGCCTACTCTTCAGGGATTTTTTGAATTATTATGAGCTTCCATATTTTTAGATAATCATAATTCAAGTAATGTTATGGGTCAAAATTTTATCTACTTAATGTATATTTTTAAATTATATATATATATATATATATATATATATATTTATATGTTGTATTGTGAATTGTATTGCAATTTCTACATTATTGAACTTATTTATAAAATAATTATTATTTTGTTAACATTTTTTAATTATTGTTTTTTATTATAAACAAAATCAACCTTATAAAATGCTATAAATATTGTTTTCAGGAAAAGAAAAATAAGAAAAATAAGAAGTAATTAGTTTGGCCCATTTGCATGTAGGTTCAAAAGTGTAAGTCTATGGCCTATTAAATATAAATTTATTCATTTTTTATTCAATATCATTTGAGGAAACAATCTATGTTTTTTTTGTAATTTAATTTTATATTTTTAATTGTGTTATTAAATTCTTTTTAGTATAATTATTAATTTTTTACATAATGAAATATATTTTTTTTGTTGATTTTTTTAAAAAAATATATATATTTTGTGGAACATGATAAATAAATGTAATAATAAAAATGAAACAAATATAATAATATATAATTTTATTGGAGTTCATTTCGAATTAGTTACTATATTTTGAAGTATGCCTTTCAACATTTGGTACTTTAGGATTAGGATCCATAAGTCATTTTTGATGTGTATGGATCAATCAAACCTCAATCCAACACACGATGTGATTGGTATAACTCCTTTTTTTTATTTGACATTAAATTTAGTAAACAAAACAAGTTACATAATAAAAACCAAGAAAACACATTTGGATTGTTTTGAAACTTTAGGAAAATGATTTATAAGTCATTTTGATGTGTATGAATCAACTGCACCTTAATATGATGCATGGCATGACCAATATGACCAAAATTGTGGCTTTTTATTTAAAATTGACCTTAATTTTAGTAAAAGGATCATGTGACATACTAAGAACCAAACAAACACATTCATATTGTTTTGATACTTTAGGAAAACGATCTGTAAGTCATTTTTGATGTTTTAGAATCAATAACACCTCAATATGATGCATGGTTTAACCAGTATGACTCAAATTGCTTGTTACCAGTTTGATATGACATTTTAATAAAAATCATAACTGATATAATCAAAATTGAGAAAACTCATTCGGATTATTTTCATACTTTAATAAAATAATCCATATGTAATTTATGTTGTGTAGGAATTAGATTCACCACAATTTGATGCACAATGTGATCTGTATAACTAAAATTGTGTCATTTTATTTAAAATTGAAATTATTTTTTATGGGTGTCCATGGGTTGAGTTGAGTTGGGTCGGGTAGAATCTGTTTATAGTCTTGACCCAACTAAAAAATGGGTCGGGTCGGGTGGGGTCGCATGCTTCATAATCAGTTGACCTGACCCAACCCAACATATGGGGGTTGGGTTAGGTGGTGCATGGCCAAAGGACTCATCCCAACCTGAACCGTTGTGGGTTGGGTCAGATCAGGTTGATTTAAGTGGGTTTTATGCATCAGACACGACCCAACCTGATGGATCCAGTCCCAAACTCGACCTTACCCGATGAATCCAAACCTAAACCCAGACCCAACCCAATGCAGCATAGTGGGTTCCAACAAAATCCAATACAAAAAATACAAAAAAATATAACCAAAAAATATTAACCCCGACCCAAACCAAAAATCTTGTGGCATCCAAAATGTAGTAGTATCCAATTCCAAAATGAAACAGTGGCATCCAACAGAGTGTTCAAAATTGTAGTGGCATCCAATAGACATTGGTGTCATGAAAAATGCAGAAAAATGTAACAATGAAGTAGAAAAAAAATAAAATGTAGAAAAATGTAATAATGAAGTAGCAAAAAAATATAAATGATCAGGAAGGTCACAACTCTATAAGTTTGAGCATAAAATCATAAACATATTCAACAACCAAAAAAAACACTGGTATATATTCAACAACCAAAAAAAAACACTGGTATGCAATTCCAAACACAAACAAAACAGGGGAAACAAATAGGTATAGTGCATAATAATTAGGAGAGGGTAGCCAACCTGTTAACTAAGCAACAACATTTAGAAATATGACCCCAATAGCTTTGTATTAACACCATAAGGAATAATCTTGTTCTTTTTATTCTACTTCAACTAATTAGTGAAGTTAAACTTGGTAAACTCCCACTTCCTACTGACTATTGGAAAAAAGAATACATGATCTCAAACATCATTCTCTTTTATTTATTTTTATTTAATTTATTCCTTGTGAACCAAATAAAGTATTAGGTCCTAATAGAGTAGTTAAATCCATCCTAACATGAACTCACAAACATACAAAAGACTATAAATTTAGCAAAAGAAAGCAACACTACTAGATAAGATCTTTTTCATTGTAGCCTTAATAAAGAAGAATCTGTCAAAAAAAATGTACAAGAATAATAATTAGTAAATTAAACTACATTCACATAAAAAAGTAAGAGAGGTCATTTCATCTACATTAAAAAGAAAATATATATTAAATAATGAAAAACCATTTTACACTGTTAATACCATTACACTGCACTCTTGTATACATTATGCAGTCATAAGAAGAGAGAAAAAAGAAAAAACCAAAAACTTATTTTGATGAGTGAGAATTGTATAAAGATTTTTAAACAATGAAGTTTTACGAGTGGTATAAAATGAATAAACTCATGCAGCAGTGTCATTTTTAATAGGTGCATGGAGCAGGGTCCATAATCAGCTTATTAAAATATAATGAAACTTTTATCAAATAACTTAGAATAAAAACTCAGAGTGCACATGCAGTACTTTGAATTATATTTCAAATCAGTATTCAATGATTGACTAAATTTAGCATGTAGATCATCCCAATCAGTATGTGTGTGCGCCATGTCCACATGCTCTTCCCCAAGTATTATCAACCTAACACCATGAACTATGAAATATAACATATTTTTTCAAACACAATAATATTCTAGGTGAAGTATAATTTTGGCAGTAGGTGGCCTTGGGGAAAATCACCATGATATTTACCTCAAACAATCTCATGAATGTAAAGTCGTGCTATTTTATGACTTTATAAGCATTCTATTAAATCATTTAGGAAACACTGATATTGATTTCACTTCATATCAAGATAGTTTTTTATAGCTTTGGGAGAAAAAATTAGATGAAATACGTCAACTTGTTTTTTTATAACTGACCAACAAATAAGTAGTTATGTATCCAATATATGTGATTAATCAAATAATCATGGAGATCAATCAACACCATATGTGGTTGATTTTTTCCTTCCACAAAGTGATAATATAATATAATAAATTATAAAGAAGTAACAGTGATACACTTCATTGAAGGATAGTTTCCATTTAAATATCATGTAATGCACATAAGTGTGAAACTAGTGGGGTTTCAAGTGTTTGAATGTTATGTTTTGAATCTAATGACACATGTTGGATCAAATCATGATGAATATAAGGATGTCAAGCACTTGAATTTTCACTCAGCACTAAGAAGAGGAAAACTGTGTGGGGTATAAAATAGAATAGAGGAGTGGTGTTAAACTTCTAAAGTAAAAAATCATGGTTTTAAGTTCTTAGGTTACATGAGAAAACCAAAACAACTATACCTTTAATAATGTAGAAATATTTAAGTTGATCCAATTTCGCAAATGATGATCCTTAAAATATATGTGGAGTATAAAATAGAAGGGAAATTTTTTTCTTGGATACATGAACATAGGCACTATATTATTTGACAATGTGGTAGTCATTCATTGAAAATATAAGGTGAGTAGATATTATTAAAGATTGTCACCAAAATTATTTATCTTAATGGGATAGTAATGGTGTATCACACTAGAGTCCCATCAATCATAGTATTAAGAAATATTGTATAGGAAAAGTGTTTTACATGATTGATTCAACACATTGAGTACATTTAATGATATTATTGTATTTTAAGTAAAAATATGATCATGGGGCACATAGAAAATATCATCGAAAATATGGTATCATACTGGGAAAAGAGAAGAGTTTTGAACTACCTGAGAGAAATGCTCTGTTATCTCCATATGTACGTGGAGCAGAAAAAAAAATTCAATGTAAAGAATTTAAAAAAAAAATCATAAATTCATTCCTCCATCATCCATACTTCTAAATTTTAGACAGTGAAACATTGATCATGGATCGTGGATGATGGAATATATTAAAAACACAATATAAGAATGATCAAGTCAGTATTTTTCTTTTTCAAACAAAGGTTTGTAATTGATAAATATCAAATGATAAAAAATTAGAATATTTTTAATGGTGCCTAATTCAATAAATTCCACTTCTACTTTCTTTCGAATATTAATTGGTTTAGGCTTTTAAAACCATTTTTTTGCAACAATTTAATGACTCAACGATATTGGTATTCAAACAACTATGAAAGGGATCAAGGACTCATTCTCCTATAATAAATGTGGACTCTAATGAAAACAATACTTGGAATTGCTAGAATATCTCTGGAAATTCATGTGATATCATGATACTTTTCCCTTTCCTTTCCAACAACTTAAAAATATCAAATCTATTGAAATAATACTCACAGTCATCAATATCTATATGTCCTTTTTAGTTCATTCCATTATTATGTTAATTTTATTTTACCTTTCTTTGATCTATATGCATCTTTCCATTTCTCATCATTCTCACTACCTCTACTAGCATCATGAATATGTGAATCTTGATGAGAACATGACTCATATTGATCATCATGGATGGGATATTTTCATTTGTCAAACTCAAAAGATATTATTCAAAATCTCTGTTAATTTACTGATCAAATCATTCTTGTCATCATCATCAAACATCATTTTAAAACTATCCTGAACATATTATAATTTTTATCATGGATTAAGAACAACATCCACTAGTAAGAGAGAATTAAAATTAGAACCAATACCCTAATACCTGTCTAACATCACCTTTATTGAAATAGCCATTTCACTCAAAGTAATAACATTACTATTCAACCATTTCATGATTTTTCTATATATATCATAAAGTGTATGAAATAATGTGTGATAAGACATGCATAGAATCAAAAAAAATCATAAATTCCATCATAAAATATTTTTTAGAACATGAAAAATACATGAGCATTCTCCCAATCATGTGATGCAGGAGTCCCACCTTCACAAATGAGATCACTCTAAAAACATGAATCCTCTTCAAGGAAAATAAATACTTTCTCAAACTTATCTACAACATCCAACATTATCTAACAAGAATTCCACCTAGTATGCACATCAAGAATTATGGTCAATTGACTAGGAGTTTTTAACTTCTCAGCAATGCTAATGAAAATCCAATCTTGAATGGTAACTTCTCAAAAAATTTCATGAAACTCTAAATCTAGCAATTGATTTTGATATTTCCTTTATCCCATCACTAACAATAAGCTTTAAAATATGTTCACAACATCTTATATGCATATACTCTCCTTTAAGAATAGACCAATTTCAATCATTAACCCTGATAACCAAACAACTGGTCATTGTATTATTAGAATTATCATTTGCTATGGTAATAGTATTAATCCTTTCAATCCCCCACTATTTCAATGCATGTTCTAATAATCAACAATTTTCCCCCCTTTATGGTTTGCAAAAAGACAAAACCTGATTATTTTTCTCTTTAAGATCCAATTGTCATCAATAAAATGTGAAGTCACAAAAATATAATTCATATTCTGAATTAATGTCCATGTGTCAGTGGTAAGACATACCATATTAGAGAACATATTAAACAAAGACTTTAATTTTTCATTCTCTCTCAAATATAACTACAAGCAATCTCTAGAACTGTTTTCCTAGATGGAACTTGAAATTGAGGTTGAACAACTTCAATAAATTCTCTAAGATCTCGATTCTCAACATATTTAAATGATAACTTATCAATGATTATCATTTTATCAAGAGTTATTCTGCACTCCTCTTAGTTAAAATGAGTTACTTAAATTATAACTATCCCATCATTCTCATCTTCACAATTATTACTAAGACTAATAATGGTTTTACTTTTATCAAGGATTTTTTGAGGATTTTTTTCCTTCACCTTGTCAAATTATAATTCAAATTAGTAGTTCCCTGCTAGACAGACGTGTAAGCATAATCTTTTCCACAATAATAACAAATAGACCTATTTTTCTTATGAAAATGATCCCAAGATTGAGAAACTCTAGAACTAGTAAGAGATTTAGGAATTGTTACCTTTTTAGGTGATCACTTACCCTCAATATCATCAAATATTTTCCTACTAATCCCCCTTTTATTTATGTAATTGAATGTGTAGTTGGAGAAGACCGCTTCTAAATTTGAGTTCATGTGGAAACTGGAGGATTAGAACAACTTTTTGCACCGCCTTCCATGAATGGCTAGCTGATGACTACCAAATACTCCCACCTGACCCACTAGAAAGTCTCTACTGTTGCACACCCCTGGAAGAAGAAGAATAAATAGTTTTTGAGTGTTGGTAGTGTTATCATCAGCACCACAACATCTGTGAATGGGGAAGATAATAAGAAAAAACATGAAAAAAAAACTATGTAACACTTGGCCGCACTCAAAACACAAGTAGGAGGAGGCAAATTAGGCGAGTAGACTTTCTCCTGATCACTTGCGAGGGAATTTTAGGGCAGGAGGTGAGCAAAGAGGGATTTCTTGGCCAGGTGGGTGATTTATCGGTGTTTTGAAAGGAGGCATGAGAGGAGGATGGAAAGAGGAGTAGGGTTTTCTCACAAGGGAAAGAGAAGAGAGAAGATGAGTCAGGGTTTTCTCATGAGGGAAGCTCAGGAAGGAGGAGAAGAGGAGGGAGTAGGGTTTCACCAGTCGCTCACGAGGGAATGAACAAGGTAATGAAGAGGAAAAAGGGAGTAGGGTTTTTTCATACACGGGAAGGTCATGGTCGGGTAGAGGAGGAGGAGGAGGAGGTGGTGGCAAGTATAAGGGAGGGAATGAGTGGAGAGGAGGCGACTAGCCGGGAAAAGGGTTTTTGTCATACACCTGTTGGGTCTTCGGGTAGGTTGGGTCTATATGTAGCCAAAACGAGACTTGACCCAACCCATGCATGGGTCGACCCAACATTAACCCAACCTGAGTATTTTTTCACATAACCTGACCCAACCCGATTGGGTCTGGACTCCCCTATTAATTTTAGTAAAAAGAACAATTAACATACTAAAAATCAAGAAAACAAACTCAGATTATTTTGATACATTGGGACGCTGATCCATAATTCATTTGTGATGTATAGGAATCACCCACACCTCAATACGACACATGGTGTGACCTGTGTGACTTCAAGTGTGTTTTTTATTTACTAATGACATTTTATTTATGTATTATTTCATATTTATGTTTTATTTATTTATTTATATTATTACTGACATAAGATTTATTTTCTTATACAAGTGGATTCTTTTACTTAGGTTGGGGTGGTTTGTTCAGCAACTGATACTGTGGTCAGTCTTTTTTAAGGGGGGTCGCGGGTGCAAAAGATGATGAAACCTTAACAATTTTAAATGTTTGTGGATAGTAATTCTAAATGTAATTATACAAAACATTTTTTGAGATGTATATAGTTGTGTTTTTTTGTATTTATGATGTAAAATTTATTTCAATTAAATAATTTAATTTCATATAGGTATATTTTAATATGGGTTATAAGTGTATATGTTGCCATGTGTTGTTATTAAACCATCACATCATCGAAATTTTTCCATTATTAGCACCCTTTAGAGCACCGATAAAGGCCCACATTTTTAGCGCTAAAATAGAGCTGATAAAGAGAGTCATTTATCAATGCTTTTTTAGCACTGATAAAGGTCCCCCTTTATCAACACTTTTTTAGTGTTGATAAAGGGGACCCCGCTTAATGGCGCTGAGGACAACGTCACTTTTTGGCACTGTTAAATCCCTTTTTTCCCATGATTAAAGGTACGCATATCATAAGATGATAACAGTATAAAAGGAAGCTCCCTTTAGGTAGGTTGATGCCTAATATCGCATTCAATTTTATGGAAAATGTTGTTAATTGTGTTGATTAAAATTTATAAGAATCAATTAGTTACCATATTGATTTCAATTCATTAATTTGAATTTATTTCAATATTTGTAAAATAAATCACAATTTGTAAATAAATTAATTTATATCTATGTTTATCTATGATGAAAAGTGTTCTGGGCATATAAATATTTCTCATTGATATCTCTCATCCAACTTTTGAATTTAGTACACTCTTCAGCATGTGTTGGATTTCTTATAACTTGGTCGGTAGTTGATGCTCATCTAACATGATAATAAGATGTATAACCTTTATCCCCAATTAACAGGCTATGGAGTGGTGAGGGGAAATGGAAGGTTAGGTTGCATATCTTGGGAAAACCTGAGGGAGGTGTAGCTAGGAATTTTCCAAAGTGAAACTGGATTTGGGGAATCCTCAATGTGGTACACCTGTTGCCATACTCATTAGGGGTTTGGTATTTTATTTCAAGATGGCATTTTTTTAGATAATTTTTATTCAAGTAATATTATGGGTCATCAGTACACAAACTTAATGTATATTTCATTATTTATATATATTTATACATTTTATTTTGAATTGAATTGTAATTTCTACATTGGAGATTTTTTTATAAAATAATAATTATTTTTTTGAAATTATTTGATGTTTATTTTTTATTATAAATAAATCCATTATTATAAAATGAAATAAAGATCATTTTCTAGAAAAGAAAAACAAGAAAATGAATATGTAATTTGATCGTCTTGCTTGCATGCAGGTTCATAAAAGTAGAGCCATGGCTTGTGAAATATAAATTTATTCATTTATTATCAAATATAATTTTAGAAAAACAAACTATGTTTTTATATAATTTAATTTTATATTGGTAATAACATGATAAAATTCCCATTAGTTTCATTATAAAATTTTTACATAATAAAATATATTTTTGGGTTTTATTTTTTTTAAATAGATTTGGTCAAACATTCTAAATAAAAGTAATACTAAAAATGAAACATATTTAAAAATATATTATTTTCTTGGAGTTCATTTCAAATTAGTTTTTGAGTTTTTAATTATGCCTTACTACATTTTAGTATTTTGGGTCAAAGATGTCCTAAAACTCAACATGAACCTGGTGAAAAACTCATAATAAATAATAAGATGTAAAAATAATTAACCCATCCTTGATTATTTAGTTTATCATAAAATCAACATGAATATTTCCAACTTCATATCATAAAATAAAATAATGAATGTGTGAAATAAGACAAGTCTCTATACTTTGAAACAAACAAGAAAACTAATCATTAGGAAAACAAATACTTAAATACAAAGAAAATTTACAATTAGGAAAAAAATAATTAATAGAAGCCTCTATATATTTTTTAAAAGAAAATTTGAAAATTTTTCATTAAAAAATAATACAATAACTACTTAAATCGTGACAACCATGTTTCTTCATGCATATCTAATCCAATATGGCCATGATGGTGATGGAGAATTTTTTTTCGGGGGGGGGGGGGTAAATGAAAATGAACTATGATGGTTATAGTCTTCTTCTATATTTGGTTGACCATATTCTCCATCTTCATACTCCCATAATTGGGTATAGGGGTGTGGGGAGTAATAATTGAGATCTAAATCGATGACTAGGGATTCCCTTAATGCTTTCCACTTCTTTCCACATATCAGGTCTCGACGGACTTTCTTGAATCTCTGGGAGAAGGGGCTGTTATAAAAAATAAGGCATGTTTCCTCCATCATCCATATAGCCTAAACTTCAATCTGGGTCTCCGAGCAGGTGATTAAAATAGGATTATGGAGGAATTCTTGATGTTAAGGCAACAAGTGGGAAGAATGAGAAAAGTGAGAATCCTCCATGTCCATCAGTTCTGATAGTGTTATTCTTCTTCTCTTTCCATTGGTGGGGGCAGAACCAACACCATTAACATTGTCTAGGGTAGGCATATTGTGAGAGTAAATTTGGGGTGTGGATGGGGTGTGCTTTACTTCCTCCTCCGATGATGTAGGAATGAAGTTCATCAGGAAAAAAGCATGCAAGAGGGAACCCGTAGGCCTTGACGATGGATGTGGGGCTGCTGACGCCTTGGTTTGGCACCACACAGATTCTTCATGGTTGGGTCTCCATGTGATAGCAAGACGACCTCCCTCGACAGCTTACGGTGATACAGAATCCTCTTTCGGTTTACACACGTAATGAAAATGAGGATATTAGCATTCATAAATTTCAGGAGAAGTGATTGATTCAAATAAACCTTTTGGGGTTTGGGTTTTTTGTGAGATTTGAGAATAAAGCACCGCAAACATGATGGAAGAGCCATGGAAACTATGCGGAAGAAGAGGAAAGCTCAGTGGGTAAGAAAAGTATAGAGTTTGTGCATGGGGTATCAGAAGCTACATCCTTGAGCTTGACCAACAATGCTGATACGAACCACATTCTCTATAATTTATATAGTATTTACTGAATCATTCTAATTTATTGTTTTATGTTTTTTAAATTTTCTTTCAGTGTATACTAAATATGGATCAGTCTTTTTGAATCCGCATATAAAGACTAAAATTAATATTTTACGGCTTTTATGATCTTTGACTTATGGATTTCTTTATTTCATGTGAGTGAAAAAGACCTCTTTTTTATCACTTTAAATGCAATGTATTATATATGGAAATTACTTAATTTTTTATTGAAATGATTTATATACAATTATTATTTATGGAAACTATTTATCATTTATGGATAAATCAATTCTAAAAATGGAGATGATAAAAGAAACTATTGCCTTAATTACATCCTCCGATCATTAATATTATTAAAAAATTATTAATATTTACTTTTATTAATGATGATGTCGGTGAAAAAATTAATAACCTAAAATTTTAATTTAAATATTTTTCACAAAGAAAATAGTGATTTTCTATTTATTAACTCATTTAAAAATGTTAGTGTGACTGGCATGCACGTACACAAACACACACATATTATCATTGGCCCAAAAGTTATAAGGGGATCCAAACATCTTTAAGTACCAAGGGTGGTCTAAAAACATCATGTTGGAAGGTGTGTGCAATGATTTAACATAGGAGGGTGGTCCCAAAGACCATATAGATTTGATTAATGGTGAGGGTGGGTTGTCTAATTTGTCTCAACAATGTGAGAAAATGCTTGATAATTACATGATATTAAATGCAATATATTATATATTGATGTTTATAATGTTTTATTAAAAAAATTTATGTAAATTTTTTATTTATAGAAACTATTTAATGTTAATTGATAAATCAGTACTAAAAATGGAGATGATAAAAGAAGTATTGAATTACTTAATAATCCCCTTCAATCATTACTTTTATTAAAAAACTAATACCCAACCCATACATTTTCATGACATGAGTATTTAATTACAAATTTCCATACATGGGCTCAAAAAATTGTGGTGATTGTCTATGGAATCTGTGTCCCTTATTGAGGGAGTGGGGGGAAATTTGAGGATGAAATGAAGTGAGTGGGGTTCTTGTGACACATGGATATGGAGTGAAAGGATGGTGGTGAGACGTGTAACTGGAAGCATTATATAAAATTATAGATGTTCATTTATGTGCACATGTGTATATAAATTAAATCAACATATTCATAAAGTATGAATAAATGTTTATGTGATTTGAAACAATGTATGCTTGTTGTATGCATAATACTATATGGAATTTGTTAATGTAGAAGAGGCATGGGAGGAATGCTAAACTAGAAGGAGAATAAATGCATACTATATTTTCAGGCATTATATAATGTATGAATATATTTTTGAAAATGTGGTGAGTGTAGGATTGAAACGATAAAAAATAGTCTATATTAAAATATAATGATTGACAAACTAGAAAAGGTGAATAGTTTTTTAGAGATGTTTTATTATTATTAATGAATATTTTAAATTTTACCAATGCATATGGAACTAAAACATTTGAATTAATAGAATTTTTATAAACATGTTAGTGTTAAATTAGTTTATGTAAATCCCATAATCACAAGTGAAATAGATTGATGAGATACCACATGAGCCATTATAAGAGAATCCCTATTTGTTTCCGGACTGCATGTAGCGATCTATCTTCCATTACCCCAAAACCCCCTATGTGTAACCACATGCGGTGAGTCTAAAACTACTAAAGCCTACTAGACTACCATTCGATCTCTATATTTTGTGCAAACACTTGTATTCTTGAAACTGTATGCACATCTATTCAGGTAAAATATAACCAATGATTTCCATCATGTCATCTCAATGTTCACCATAGTATGAATTTTGAAAATGATACAATTTCAATACAGAGTACTATAATATAAACAACATAAAATGATTGCAAATAGAAATAGGACTAACAAAGTCCAAAAAATATGATTGAAGAAAGAGTAATAACTAATTGTGATAGATTAAAAAACTATGGTAACCAATGATTGAACAATGAATTATTTCTAGAAGGATGAGAATGTGAGATACATTTGCAGTGGCTAACCATAAGATCCTTGGTGAAGTTCTTTGGGGGATGAATCCTAAGAAATTGATAGGCACACCGTTAATTATTTTTACTTTGCAAGTAATAACCAGGACAAGAACAATATAGTTCATATTTTAATGCAATTGATAATTTGAAACTCAAAAAAAAAATTCTCAAAGGCTTTCCATGAATCACTAATAGAATGATATTCATGAAAATCAATTGAATCATAGAAATCATGTAATAAATAATTGATGGAACTAGTTTTTTTTGCACAATAAACACTAAAGATTCTATGAAATCTATGAATTATAATGGAGTTATGGAATTTGAAGACATCAACATCATCAGAAGATGAATAATCATGAGTTTAGAAAAAATATATTTTATAACCAGTTTAACATAGAATTTAGAATAGAGTTATGGAATTTAAAAAACAAAAAAACATGATGATTTAATTAAATTAAAATTGAATAATTAGGATGAAAAATAAAAAACTAACTTGTATAACAGATCAAATAAATTTACTAATAAGATACTTAAACAATCTGTTCATGTTCATAAATAAATCAGTGATCAAAGTTTTATATTTATTAAAGAGAATTTATAGGTGTTGTATGAAATAAACTTCATAGTATTGAAAAGTGATGTTTGATTTCATAATGTGTAAATTACTGAATATTGAAACACATGCATATTACATACTATAATTCCTCTAAGTGAAGCCTTGCGAATAAAGTGATTAATATTGGAGACTCCTAAGAGAAAAAACTAAATTGCAGTCTCTTGTAGTGTCATGCTAAGTGTAAATGCGTACTATAAAAAATACATATAGGTTCAGTCAAAATCACTGAAGTTTATTCATGTAACTAAACAATTTTCCATATAGATAGAGATTTATTACCTAAAATGTAATCATGTAACTGCATAAATGTAACTATATAAATATCTATACATGAGTAGATGGACTCACTGAAGCATTATGCATACTAAAATTGCATCATTTTATAGAATGAATGACTAATATATATATATATATATATTATTAGATGAAAATGGTATAATATTTATATATGCATTGTTTATTTTCACATAGTTTCAATGTGAAATAGGACTATAATATTGGGTTTAAAATATTTTGTAATTTGAATTAATATATGAATACTTTGTTGTACCTCTCGTATCCCCTCGTGGTTTAATTTTCATGATCACAATCACTTTCATGTTTATCTAACATTGTTTTAAGTGTTTTTGTTTTATAGGCAAAAGATTTCCAAGGAAATGGGCCATGAAGCACATCAAGTGGACTGAAATTCAGTCCACCGGCCAACCGGTGTGATAGCACCGGCCAGCCGGTGGAACTGGCAGAGGCATTGCCCACTGCCAGGTTCCACCGGTCGAACGGTGGCTCTGTCACCGGTCGACCTGTGGCATCCAGCCCAAATAGTGTTTGCTACTGTCTTGCCACCGGCCAGCCGGTGGCTCCTCCACCGGTCAGCCGGTGGCACCTGCACAGAGTGGCAAGCTACTGTCTTGCCACCGGCCAGCCGGTGGCTCTGGCACCGGTCAGCCGGTGGCCCCTGGACAAGAATCCTATGCCTTTTTGCACACACCGGCCAGCCGATGGGACTGTACCGGCCAACCGGTGGATCCAGTCAAACTAGCCGTTGGAGCTTTGACCAGGCTGCTCCACTTGCCTCCCAACGGCTCCGAAAGCCTTTCCAACGGCTCCAAAGGCCTCCAACGGCCATATGAGGGTTCCCCCTCTATAAATAAAGGACCTTGAAGCCCCGGAACAATTGTCGGACCATAATTAAGCATTGTGAAGCCAACGAACACAATTCTCCTCATTTGGCAAACCTCCGGCGGATTTCTCCAAGGGAACCACAACTGCTCCAATCCAATTCCACATCCAAGGAGCACCACCATAGAAGCTTGGGAGTGCACGTCTTCAACTCCATTCAACCCTTGGCGCCCAAGGCTTCTCAACAATACGGTTTTTATTGTTTTATTTATTTTGAGCTTTAATTTTGGGTTTGTGCCTACAAACCCCAACACCTTTTCTCTTCCCCCTTTCTTTTGGGTTCTCACACCACCATTAAGGTGTGAAGAGGTTTCTTCAAGCCTTTCCTTTTAAAAGGCTTGTGTCACCGGTGAGCTAGCCTTCACCCGTTAAAAAGGCTAGTGGGTTCTTGCTAAACCATCAAAAGCAAGTGGGTTCTTGCTAAACCACAAAAAGCAAGCTGTAATAGGTTCTAGTGCTACCTCAAAGCCTAGTGGGTTTCTTGCTAAAACCATTGAAAAGAAAGCGGTAGGAATCTCTCAACGGTTGAGTTGGGAGCGGAGACGTAGGCCGGGTTTTGGCCGAACTCCGTTATCAATTTTGTGTGTCTTGCCTCTTTATTTCCGCTGCACTTTCAACTTTGATTTTAATTTGTTAATCAATTTTTTAAAAGGCAATTCACCCCCCCTCTTTCCATCACTCCCCTGCTTTTTCCGAACCAACAATTGGTATCAGAGGGACGTATTTGAATAATTCCCTAACCCGGTTTCAAATAAAAGATCCATTGTGATGGCATCCACTTCTTTCGCCCCCGAGGGCCTCTCTTTGGGTCGGGCTCCATTTTTTGATGGGACCGACTATAATTATTGGAAAACCCGCATGACCACTTTTTTAAGAAGCATAGGATATCCTATTTACAAAATAGTCATGCAAGGTTACACTTTGTCTACCCCCGACGAATCCAAATGGACCCAAGCCGACATTAGAAATTTTGAGCTTGATGGCAAAGCCATGAATGCTCTTCATTGCGGCCTTGACCGAAATGAGTTCAATCGAGTTTCCACATGCACCTCCGCACATGAAATCTGGAAGCTTTTGGAGGTTACCCATGAGGGGACCAACAAAGTAAAGGATACTCGATTGGACATGTACCGTCAGGATTTTGAGTCTTTTTCCATGCACCCAAATGAATCAATTTCTGAAATGTTTACTCGATTTACTGATGTGTGCAATGGTAGAAAATCTCTTGGAGATGACATTTCTGCAGAAACAATGGTCAAGAAGATCCTATGGGTCCTTCCGAGCTCATGGGAACCTAAAGTGACGGCAATCCAAGAAGCTAAGGATGTCAAAAATATGCCGGTAGAGGAGCTCATCGGATCTCTCATGACTTATGAGATCACGATGAGGAGGCAAGCACAAAAGGAAGGCACACCAATCAAGACACCAAAGAATATTGCCTTCAAGGTACAAAAGGAAGTAAGCTCCTCCTCCTCATCATCATCTTCATCTCCTTCATCATCAAGCGGCGACTCGGAAATGGAGAATCTCGCCCGCCAAATGCACAAATTTATGAAGAAGCACAAGAAGAAGAAGAAATCTTGCAAGGCACGAAAGCAAGAACCCACCGCAAGATCCGAGCCCAAGGTAAAATGCTACAGGTGCGGTGAAAAGGGCCATTACAAGCCCGATTTCCCACTCAACAAGAAACGGGCCACGCAAAAGGAGAAAGGAAAGAAAAAGGTCCTCAAGGCGACATGGAGTGACACCTCCTCATCATCATCCTCCTCCTCCTCCTCAAGAAACAACGGTAACAAATGCCTAATGGCATTCCATGAGGTAACTTCTTCCGATTCCTCTTCCTCATGTTCTTCAAATTCAAACTCTTTAAATCATTTATCTTATGAAGAACTCTCAAACGCTAGAGACCAACTAGAAAATGGTTTTCATGAACTTTCTTCAAAATTTGTTGCTTTAAAAAAGTCTTTCGAAAAACTCTCCTCCGAAAAAGACCAACTTCTCAAAGAGAAGGAGGAACTCACCCTTAAAATCCAAAATTTTCCAAATGTTGATTCCATGGAATCAACCATCAAAGACCTAAGGGAGACCCTAGCTAAGTTCACCCAAGGGGAACAAAATTTGAATAATCTCCTAGGTTCCCAACGTATATCTAGAACCACCCAAGGGCTAGGATACACCAACCGAACTTCCTCCTCCCATGCACCCACTGTTTTTGTAAGGGGGAGCTCTAGTTTTAAATTTTGTAATTATTGTAAGAAACCCGGGCACCTTATTTATTGGGGGAGAATCCTTTTCATCGTGCTTAGCATTTCCTTTCAATTTCAGTATTTTACATTAATTGTTTTGGTGATTGTGATCATCAAAATAGGGGGAGATTGTTGTACCTCTCGTATCCCCTCGTGGTTTAATTTTCATGATCACAATCACTTTCATGTTTATCTAACATTGTTTTAAGTGTTTTTGTTTTATAGGCAAAAGATTTCCAAGGAAATGGGCCATGAAGCACATCAAGTGGACTGAAATTCAGTCCACCGGCCAACCGGTGTGATAGCACCGGCCAGCCGGTGGAACTGGCAGAGGCATTGCCCACTGCCAGGTTCCACCGGTCGACCGGTGGCTCTGTCACCGGTCGACCTGTGGCATCCAGCCCAAATAGTGTTTGCTACTGTCTTGCCACCGGCCAGCCGGTGGCTCCTCCACCGGTCAGCCGGTGGCACCTGCACAGAGTGGCAAGCTACTGTCTTGCCACCGGCCAGCCGGTGGCTCTGGCACCGGTCAGCCGGTGGCCCCTGGACAATAATCCTATGCCTTTTTGCACACACCGGCCAGCCGGTGGGACTGTACCGGCCAGCCGGTGGATCCAGTCAAACTAGCCGTTGGAGCTTTGACCAGGCTGCTCCACTTGCCTCCCAACGGCTCCGAAAGCCTTTACAACGGCTCCAAAGGCCTCCAACGGCCATATGAGGGTTCCCCCTCTATAAATAAAGGACCTTGAAGCCCCGGAACAATTGCCGGACCATAATTAAGCATTGTGAAGCCAACGAACACAATTCTCCTCATTTGGCAAACCTCCGGCGGATTGCTCCAAGGGAACCACAACTGCTCCAATCCAATTCCACATCCAAGGAGCACCACCATAGAAGCTTGGGAGTGCACGTCTTCAACTCCATTCAACCCTTGGCGCCCAAGGCTTCTCAACAATACGGTTTTTATTGTTTTATTTATTTTGAGCTTTAATTTTGGGTTTGTGCCTACAAACCCCAACACCTTTTCTCTTCCCCCTTTCTTTTGGGTTCTCACACCACCATTAAGGTGTGAAGAGGTTTCTTCAAGCCTTTCCTTTTAAAAGGCTTGTGTCACCGGTGAGCTAGCCTTCACCCGTTAAAAAGGCTAGTGGGTTCTTGCTAAACCATCAAAAGCAAGTGGGTTCTTGCTAAACCACAAAAAGCAAGCTGTAATAGGTTCTAGTGCTACCTCAAAGCCTAGTGGGTTTCTTGCTAAAACCATTGAAAAGCAAGCGGTAGGAATCTCTCAACGGTTGAGTTGGGAGCGGAGACGTAGGCCGGGTTTTGGCCGAACTCCGTTATCAATTTTGTGTGTCTTGCCTCTTTATTTCCGCTGCACTTTCAACTTTGATTTTAATTTGTTAATCAATTTTTTAAAAGGCAATTCACCCCCCCTCTTGCCATCACTCCCCTGCTTTTTCCGACCCAACATACTTTATGCATACAGCTATAAGTAGTTTGGAACATTGTGTTTATATTATATTTGTTAAGTGTGTATAGCGGATATACCTTAACTCTTAGTAGACATTTTAGACATATTGTAATTATAGATGAAGTGATTCTGGAACAATCATGTGAGGTGTGCAAGTATGCAATTGTATATATATACAATTTACCATATGTGACCAAGATTATGTAATTTCAAACAATAGATGCAAAAAATATTGATATAGATATATATATAATAACAATATTTATATACATAAAATCTATGAATTATTTTCACAATGAAGCATATAGTTTCCGATTTTATGGAAATTTTCCAAAATCAGATAGTTTTCATATAGTATGCATACTGGGGTCTATATACTAGTGTTATTTAAAAATGTTCATGGTATGAATACAATATTAAAACAAGTGTAATGAATAATTATCTTTTTTAAACTATTTTAATGATTACTAGTGTAGCTTCATTCATCAATATGGTATCTAAAAGGTTATGGTATGAATATGATTCTATTATTTTTTAAAATTCAAAAAAGTAAAATTAGACAATTTTGTCAACCAAATTTAAAATGAAATCAAGTGTAATTGAATGAAACTGAGATTATGAAAAGATATAATATATCTAATTAATGATACAAGGTCTAATTAAACTATAAAAATCCTATCATAAAATATGAAATTCCTTGAAGTTACGCCATTGATATTCCCTTATAAAAAGTGAATATTGTGTAGTGTAAAGGGGTATGTACCATCAAGTATTCTATCCAAGGAGGATGGTTTTACCTAGTTAGTTTTCTTAATATATTACCTAGAAGTTTCACTATTTCAAAACTACAAAAAAAACAAATATTGGTAGTTTAAAAGAGATTATAGGAATATTTTGTTTCGACATTGTTGTGTTAGAATAGGCTAGTGACTACCTATAAAAATTCACGAATGCAATGAAAATGGTTGAAGATAATGAAACATAAAGTAATATACAAGATCAAGTTTGTAACTAATATTTACAAGGCCAATTGTCAGGTTTAAAATATTAATTTACTGGCTATCTCATATTTCACAAACAATCATTAACCAATGAATGTTTTCACTGTTACAAAAAAACATTTAGTGGCTGTGTTAATATAATTGGAATGATTTAAGAACCCAAATGATGATTTTAAGACAATTATACAAATTTATTATATTGTTTAGCAGATGGTGGTGATGATCTATGGATGAAGTCAATTATCTGAGAAGTTTCATCAAAACAAAATCCCCGTATTGAAATAAAGGGGAAAAACTGAGATATGGTGATATATTATATTTTTTGTGAACATTGATTTAGTGGAAATTAGGGAACATTGAGTGTCTCTACTATGTAATACTAATTTTTTATATTTTTTGAATTATGTTTCAACATTGGATATTGTGAACCTAAAATCATTTTTAATCAGAATACACTCTATGGAAGCAACATAAAAATGAGACATCTACTACACTTGTCAGAAATGAAGTCCACCTTCGACAATCTTCAATGGGATTCCTCTTTAACATCAAAATAAAAAAGTTATCATGAAAAAAATATCTTCAATCCATTAATTCATATAATACAACCTATCCAATTACCGCCAATAAAAATTTTCCTGTAGGAATATACAATGATTTAAATTATCCTAGTGCACCATAAACCAGCTAAGCAAACCTCCCTAACCAGTATCTCCACACAATGAATTAAATTTTTGAACAATCTTCATTCAATTAGCCACAAAATGAATTAAATCATCCTCAAATATGAGTAAAATGATCCATAGCCTACATCTCCACAACCATAATTCAATTATCCATAAGAGAAACTACAACCCAAATATGACACCACATAAGTGAAAAGAGATTCAGAATTTTAAAAGAATTAAATCAATTATTCTAGCAAAGTGTGGATGATGAAAATATTACCTAACATAGCTAAACATGCTAAAACCATAAGAAAAATATTTGTTTCCATCAAGACAATGAAAAATAGACACGACACCAATCAACATCAATGGTAACTTCTAATGAACACCACAAATCATTCCAATTTTAATCAAGTATCACTAAACATTAAAATTGAATTATTAGAGAAGCATGCCAGAAATGAACTTCCACTACTGCTTATTACTTTTTTTCACCCATGAAAAAACACATGTTACAAATAAGATGAAGAACATTAATAGCCTAACATACATGCATTGAGGCTTTGATACTAGATTACCAAAGAGACATATGGTTCAATGTTAAGAGTTTATATGAAGGAACAAGATCATGAGGTAAATATAAATTTGAATTGAAAATTTCTATCTAATTAAACAATTATTTATGAATAAAATAAGATGTTGTAGACCGGTTTATTTGTATTTAGTTGAAATTGATATTAGTAAAAAACAAAGAGTATTTTTTTATAAATAAAAAAATTGAAAGATGAAAAATAGATTAAAGGTTATGGGATATATCATATTATCCTTTAAAATGAGTCTAAACAAATAATATATATATCATATAAAAAATTAATCAAACACCACCTCAAAAAATAAAATAAAATAGTTGTGTTTAAATCTTCCAAGCTATCAGAAATTATAATCACACAAAATGTATGCATGGATATATTTATTTGAATGAAATCATACATGTCTATTGAAGAGAGCACCAAAGTGGAGAAGAAAAACTATTGATACATAATTGGAAATTGGAAATTGTAGTATAAAACATTGTTAGTGAAACCGACATATGTGAAATACTTGCCATTTCAAGAAGAGTATCTAAAATTATTTTCCACACATGTATTCCAATAACTGGTAGGGAAAATTATAAAAAATATTATAAAATTTACAACATTTCTTTGGATGGTGTGTGAAAAGATTTAACATATGAGGGTGGTCCCAAAGGCCATTTACATTTGAATAATAGTGAGAAAGGGTTGTATAAGTTGTCTCAAAAATGTGAGGAGATGCTCGATAATTACATGAAATTAAAATTTTAAACTCTACTTTCATGAACCCACTCCATATACAAAAGTATATTTGAGTATGAATTCAATCTCTAAATAAATAGAATAACTAATAAGTGAAGAACTAAATAATTTGATGATGAACTCTAACTATGTCAATCCATCCACTCTCCATTGGAGTAGTAGCCAAAAGTCACACCGATAACAAAAATTATGGTAATTAGGATCATAGATGGAATGAAAATAAAAAAAAAATATCAGAAATGAAAATGATGTTCCAATTATGGGAAAATGTGGTTTTGCGATGGGTTTGTCGCCCATCCCAAATAGTCTCTTGAAAACAACTATTTGTGACGAGATTTGTTTCTTGTCACAAATAATCCAAACTAAACAATTATTTGCAATGTGACAACATTCCTGTCGCAAATATCATTGGCGCATGTGCACGCTGAATCGCAAAAAAGGTATTTGCAACTGGTATTTACCCACATCGCAAATACCTTTCATCATTTTTGTTAGTTGGCACTAGAATTAATAACACATCACAAATAATATGTCAACAAATGACTATTTGCAATGGGACCCGTTACAAATATCTTTTTGATCTCCATCATACTTATTCTCTGTTAGTAGTATTTGAGACGGGTCTCATCGCAAATAGTTTCATCACTACTGATCTAACCTATATATACCCCACCTGATTTTTTGGCATTCATTTTTTATTTGAGCTCTCCTCTCCTCTTCTCTTCATTTCATTGTTTAAAAGTTTAATTTTTACAGGAAAGAAAGTTTTCAATTTTTCATCCCATTGAAGATTTGATTTTGAGGTATTCATTTAATTTGTTGAATTTGAGATTTATTTATTTTATTTCATATTAGAATTACTATTATTATTTAGCAGTAATCAGCGTTAATTAGAAATAATTATTTATAATTAGTATTATTAATTTTAAATTAAATATACAGTTCTAATTAGTATTAATTATTTTTAATCAGAAGTAATTAGTTTTAATTTGCAATAATTAGTAGTCACATTAATTTTTAGTAATTAACAATTTAAAATAATAATTTCAATGAAATTGGTAAGAATTAGTAATCTTTAGTAATAATTAATAGTAATTAGTAAAAAATAGTAATTAGTAAAAATTTGTGGCAATTAGTAAAAATTATCATTAATCGGTGTTAATTAAAAAAAATTAATGATTATTAATTATACTTAGTAAAAAATCAATCATATTAAAAAATACCGATAATTACTAAAAAATAGCATTAATTACTAAAAATTAGCGGTAATTTCTAAAAAATAGTGATACGTATTAAAAATTAGATCAAAATATTAAAAATTAGGCGCAATCAGTAAAAAATAGAGGTAATCAATAAAAATCAATAAAAATTAGCAGTAATTAACTATAATTAATAAAAACTAGCAGTAATTATCGATAATTAGTAATAATCAGTATTGAACAATATAAAATAGTAAAAATTAGTAGTAATTAATTGTATTTAATAAAAATTTACAGTAATTAGAAGTACTTAGTAAAAATTAACGATAATCAGTGATCATTAGTAAAAAATAGACTCAATTATTGATCATTAGTAAAAAATAGAGGTAATCATCTATCATTAGTAAAAATTAGTGGTAATTAGAATTAATTTGTAAGAAATAGTGATAATTAGCGGTACTTAGAAAAAAATAGCAGTAATTAGAAAAAATGAGCTATAATTAACTTTTATTAATAAGAATTAGCAGTAATTAGTAAAAAAACCCAGTAATTAGCAGTAATTAGTAAAATATAGCCTTAATTAGTGTTAATTCATAAAAATTATCGTTAATTAGTAAAAAATTGTGGTAATTACTATAAATTGGAGATAATCAATAAAAATTAGTGGTAACCAGTAAAAATTAATAAAAATAGCAAGAATTATTAAAAATTAGCTATAATTGACTCTAATTAGTAAAAAATTTCAGTAATTAACATTGATTATTGAAAAATAGTAGTAACTAGTGGTAATTAGAAAAAAATTAGCAGTAATTAGTAAAAATTAATGGAAATTAGAAATAATCATTAAAAAATTGTGGTAATTAGTGGGACTTAGTAAAAATTAGAGATAATTAATAAATATTTGTAATAACCAGCAACAATTAATGGTAATTAGAAGTAATTATTAAATATTAATGGTAATTACTGGTAATTAGTGGTAATTAGTAAACATTAGTGGTGATTAGTAAACATTAGTGGTGAACAGTAAACATTAGTGACAATCAATAAAAATTAATAAAAAATAGAGACAATTAATAAATATTAGTTGTAATTATCTTTAATTAGCAAAAAAATAGAAGTAATTAGCACTAATTAGTAAAAAACAGTAGTAATTAGTATTAATTAGTGAAAATAGTTACAATTAGGGGTAATTGGTAGGAGATTATGCTAATTTACATCACATAGTAAATATTAGTGATAATTAGAAAAAAAATAGAAAAATATAGTGGTAATTATTGATAATTAGAGGTGATTAATAAAAATAAATGGTAATTAGCAATAATTAGTAAAAAATAATGTTATTTAGCGGTAATTAGTAAAAATTAGTGGTAATTAGTCAACATTAGGGGTAATTAGTAAATATTAGCGATAATTAGTAAACATTTGTGGTAATTAGTAAACTTTAGCAACAATTAGTTAAAATTAATGGTAATTGGTGGTAATTAGTAAAAAATAATGGTAATTAGCAATAATTAGTAAAAAATAGATGCAATTAGTAAAAAATAGCAGTAATTAGTAACGATTAGTGGCAATTACTAAAAAGTGTTGATAATTAGTCAAAAATATTACTAATTAGTAAATAATAGTGGTAATTAGTAAACAATAAAGGTAATTAGTAAGAATTAATGTTACATAATGATAATTAGTAAAATTTAAATGCAATAATAAAAACTAATAGTATTTAGTAAAACTTAGCAGCAAATTTTGATATTTAGCATTAATTAAAAAAATCGCGATGATTACTAAAAATTTGAGATAATTATTAAATATTTAAAGCAATTAGTAATAATTATTGATAATTAACAGAAAAAATAGCATTAATTAGTAAAATTGTATTGATAATTACTTAAAATTAGGGGTAATTAGTAAAAATTACCCTTAATTAGTTATATTAAAATGTAATTAGTGGTAGTTAATGATAATTAGAAAAAATTAACACTGATTATTAAAAATCAGTTTTAAATAGATAAATTCATAATATATACAATTAATTTTTAATATTTTTATTTTTAAATTTTAATAGAAATATGGAACAAGGAAGTAGACAAAAATACTTATTACATGATCATGATTTGATAAATCATCATAGGAATCCAAAAAGTTTTAGTGGAAAACCTGAATATACTGAGCATGTTGTAGCTTTTTTTATCATCTACATCATCAAAACTATTATTTGTTTATGAATGAGAAATTAAGTGACCATGTAATAAATGTGATATGAGGAGGTTTTTCACATTTGACAATGTTGGGTGGTTATCTATTGTGTTTTTTTCCAAAAGGATTATGTTTTTTGAAATATGTATGGTGAACATAGTTCTTGAGAAGATACTTATAATTTGGTTCCATATCCATCATAGTTTCAAACATTTGTATATAATGTTAATTGTCCTTAGTTTCGACAAAAAGAAACTGAGGATGATATTGATTTCACCCCTCACTTAAAACCATAATAATTTTATGAGTTACTAAAATTTACTATGGATGTCGTATATCCTAGATGTAAGACAATAATAGAAGTGGTTGAAAATTCATGGTTATTAAACGAGATAATGGAATGTCAGGTATCTGTTTTGATCAGATATTCTCTTTGGTTGAATCACTATTACCTAAATGAAATGTGTTATAAATTTCTATGAGAGTAATAGGTTGGTTCATAATTTGGGTCTTGATTATCAGAAAATTCATGCTGACTCAAATTGTCATGACCCATCCCAGAGGGGCCCGACCTCTGACTACCCCATGCCCACCTCCAACAGGCCAGCGGCTGACAACTAGCAGAAAGTAGGTATATTCCATAAATGGGAGGAATTATCCTAAAGTACCTATACACACTCACACATATCCAAGCCCACAATGCTAAAATGTAAAATAATTGAAACAAGGCATGCATATATCTAAGACCCCACAACAGAGTACAACCTTAAAGTAATGAAAAGAGAAAATGGGCCAATGTCAATCCCAACCAAAACTAGAAATTGTCTATCCTACTCCAAGGGTGAAGACTAAGTCAAAAGTACACTCTTGGTAAAAACCTTGGTCTATCAAGCTCCAACTATGTTCCACCCAGTCCTTATCCTCCCAGGACACCATCAAAAGGGTCGTCATCTGCACAAGACACAACACGTGTGAGAACTTGTGTGGGGATTGAGTACAATAATACTCATTAATATACCCTAAAAACACTAAACATGAAGCAACAAGTATATTCATATCAATACAAGATATAATAATCAATGTAGAATAAAAAAACCCAGATATATTCAGGAGAGACACCACGCCATCAGACGGTCATAACCAATTGTCAGCCTTAGGATTTTACTCAAAGAAACGCCCATTTCAAGAGAACTCCCTCCATGATCCATTCTATCATCAGAGACACTCAATAAAGAGGTCTAGTTCATTGGGCCCCACCCAAAGAGAATGTGTTGGTCTATGAAGACATTGATACACATATAGGGGGTCATGCCCAGAATTGTTGGGGGGCACCACGAACCCAATCTGGGTCAACCTGCTACATAGAGGATCATATGCCAATGATTCCATAAACCCCACAGATATGGACTTCTAGATGGGGGATCAATTCCCTCCATAGGGAGGTCATGCTGATTCCACAAAGTCCAACTAGGTATGATAGAGGATCACACTCCAGTCTCATACAGGGACACCACAACTCTATCTAAGACTAAACCTCTAGAGGGGATCACAATTCAGTGATGTGGATGTAATGTTGCACTGTACCCTGAGGAAAGGATCAAGGGAGCACAATCAACCTATACTAGTCCAAACTAAGAAAACAAAGAGCCTCAAGCACTCTTGAAGGGAGTACTCGACATGCACTAGGGTGTACACGATGTGTCCAAATATCTGAAGTCATGCCCGTGTCGAAGTGCCTCACACGGTATGTAGTCTCCAAATGCAATGAGTGCATAAGAGGAGACACTGTGTGGAGAGACACATGATAATATATCTTTGTAACATGTATGTGTCTGTGTGGGAATACATGGTGTTTCCTTTCCCATGTACTCCAACCAATGTTCATATACTTCTGAAGTATTGGACGAGTCAACCAGGGAGGGTCACATGCTGTGTGATAGGGTTCACACACCATGTGATCCTTAACTTCTTCTGAAACCCCAACACTGCATCCAGGGGTCCCACATGGCGTGTAATCCTGAAATACATACTATGTTTCTTGGGATTTTCCAAATCCTTCAGGGATCACTTCTTTGTTGATATGCGCACCGTCAAAACCTCTAGTTTCCAGATCTATGGATTCTAGGTTTGGATCCTCTTATAAATCACCACCATTGAGCCATACGTTGTTGTGTCTCAAAACTAGGTTGAACAGATACTGTAAATCCATTATGACCCACCTCCAGTCATCCACTACCATCATCACACTTTGATCACATCACTAATCATGAACCTCTCATGTGGTATCGATCTGTTGCACTGAATAATGATTACACAATGATTAAATGCTGAGTATTCATCGAACTATTGGACAAAAGGAAGCACCCACAGTGAACGTGTGAAGAATGGATGGAGAAATCCACAAACCATAAAAGTGAGGAACAAACCTCATTTTTTGTTCGTTTGGACTATATTCATTATTGTATAAAGGATGGATGAAGAGGGATCAATAAACGAAACAAAAACAATTCCATCAATTTGAAATCTACTGATAATGCGCGTATCAATTCTTGTTCGTTGAATTGATCCTCATTCCTCTGAGATTAAGAATGGGATGATAATTATAAGAAAAAACATACTACCTAGAGTTTAGATCAATCATTGACAAAGAATGGTTACGTTGTCGTCATTGATGAGATCCTCTAACTCCGATGGCGTGATGATCCACAATTCATTCTTGATCTGTTGTCATCCACCAAGAATGCTCTCCTCCAACAACATCTATTTATCCAAGGTTTAGTGGCCAACCTTGAGATGATTTCCATAGTTTTATATTTAAAGAAGAAGCAAGTCATCGCACTAAACAAAATAAAATAAATTCTTAAATTCATTTATTTTATTAATTTCATTTTTGTGATAACTTTTCACAAACGACCCATGCCGACCAAGGTTAATTTGTGCCTAGGGTAACAACACCATTCTAAACTCAGTGGTGCTCTTGGATTTCTGATTTGGACACCCATTTAGGAGTTATTTATTCTTTTTAGGAAAATCATGCATGCGTGCTATTTAATTATTTAATATATTTAAATCATTTATTCCAAAAACATAGTGCTTCAGAATCGATTTCTGTCTTAGTGCCTAGTCTCAAAAATAATCCATATAATATTTAAAAATAATGCATAGAAAATATAAGATGTTATATTCTCTTTGCCTTAGGGATTTTCATCCCAAAAATAGAAAAACTACTCAAAGAGATGGGGGTATTCAGCTCTCATTTGGGTCTCCCACTTCCATGAGCTCTCTTGAAGGTTCATGTGCAACCACTGAAAATGTAAAAGGGGAATTGATCACCCAAAAAGGATCCTCTCCCATTGATCCTTGATCTCTACCAGGAACTCCATAAAGGTCGCTCCATCCTCAATGTCTAGCTCATCCTAGTCAATAACGTATGATGGGTCATGCACTTACCTCCTCAGCTTCAACACATGGAAGACATCGTGTACCCAGTCTAACTGTGAAGGTAGAGATAAGCGGTAGGCCACCTCACCAACTCTATGCAGTATCTAGAAAGAAACAATGAATCTCAAAGATAACATACCATCACAGCTAAATCTCCCCTATCCATGTTGAGGTGAAACCCATAGGAACACATGGTCTCCTTCCTTGAACACTAAATGCCTTAGTTTCCTATTATAATAAGACTTCTGATGGCTCGGTTTAGTCCTCATCTGCTTCTGGAAGACTTGCACCTTCTTTGTTAGAGCTCGCACCAACTCTGGGCCCATGAGTGTCGACTCGCCTCTATCAGTCCAACAAAGTGGTGACCTGCAGGGTCGCCCATATAAAGCCTCGAATGGTTCCATACCAATGGTGGAATGGTAGATTTTTTTGTATGAGAAATCCACCAGGGGTAGGTGATCCTCCCAACTATGTACAAAATCCAACATGCAATCTCGCACTATGTCCTCTAGAACCTGAATTTTCCACTATGTCTGGCCATCAGTATGAGAGTGAAACATTGTGCTCAAGCATAGCTGAGTCTGAAATGCCTCTTGTAATCCCTTCCACAACTAGAATATAAAGTGAGCATCACAGTCAGAAATGATCATTGAGGGAACTCCATGGAGTCTCACTATCTCTTGCGCATAGAGATATCCCAAGCTCTATACTAAACTCTACTCCCGTATTACTAGGAAGTAGTCTGACACGGAGAGTCGATATAAAATCGCCCAAATGACATCATGTATACTAGATGTATGTGTTATGCTCATCATGAAGTCCATGAATATTTCATCCCACTTCCACTTTGGCACTTCAAGGGGTTGTTTAAACCCTCTGGATCTTGGTGCTCATCTTTCACTTGCTGACACGTAAGGCATCAAGATACAAACTTTGAAACTCCTTTCTTCATGCCTAGCCACCAAAACTGACTATGGAGGTCCTGGTAAATCTTTTCCACACCTAGATGTTCCGCCAAAGGAGACGTATTAAACTCTCTTAGAACCTAATTTTGTAACGTCAGTGGCACCATCATGCATCCTCTGAAAACTACTTCATGCTCAACACCTTTATAAAATCCATAAGGAGCATGTTCTATGGATATCTGAGCACTTAGGGTCTCACAGTCGACATCTCCAAGTTGCGCCTCTCAGACTCACTGTAAGAGCGGAGGGTTAACCACCATCGATTGGAGGTAAAATGCTCCATATCCATCTGTAAAGGATAACTACAAAAAGTCCAACTGCTCTGAAACCTTGTTCAACAACTACCAACCCAAGGAAATGCAACACCTCTATTGTGCTCTTGGTTGGCCCCCAATCTAACACCATCTCTACCGTGGCTGGGTCCACTACAACTCTATCTACTGAGATAATGCGTCCCAAGAAGTGGACCACCTGCATCCAAAACTGACACTTCGAGAGATTATCATAAAGCTGGTACTCTTAGAGTACATTTAGAATCATCTTCAAGTGTCTCACATGCTCCTCCTCAGATGCTAAGTACATGAGGATATCATCGATGAAGACTATCATGAACCTGTATAAGAAGGGATAAATGATCTTGTTCATGAGTCCCATCAACGCTGCTAGGGAGTTTTTCATGCCAAAGGTCATCACTGAGTACTCATAGTGACTGTAGAAACATCTAAATGTTGTCTTTGGTATATCATCATCCTATACGTGAAGCTGGTGATATCCCAATATGAGATCCACCATTGAGAACCACCGAGCCCCTCTCAGCTGACCAGAGAGGTCATCGATTCTCGATAGTGGATACTTATTCTTTATGTTCACATGGTTTAAGCACCGACAATCCACATATAACCATAATCCCCTAACTGCCTTCTTGGAAAACAAAACCTGGGCTGACCAGGGTGAAACACTAGGTCTAACAAAGCCCTTCCTCTTCAAATCCTCCAACTACACCCTCAACTCGTGAAGCTTTGTGGGAGCCATATGATATGCTGGATCTGATATCGATTCCATATCATGGTGTAGATCAGTGGATATTTCTATGTCTTGGTGGGGAGGTAAACTTGGAACATCCTTGGAGAAAATGTCCTCATACTCCACCACAACTACAGGAAACTTAGGACTCATAACATTCACTACACTGAGGGTCAGGCCATCCAACTGATGAGTAATCAACCATACCCTCCTATGCATGAGTCCATCCTACTCTTCCAAGATTTCATTTTCACCGATAAAGAAAAAATTTGTTCCATCACTATGGACAAACCACACTCTTCTCCTAAAAGAGTCATTCTAATCATTAACTGTGGATAACTAGTCCATACCTAGAATGATGTCACAAGGCCTCGACGCTGCTACCAAGATAACCTGACCGAAAATTTTGCCTCTAAGAGTCAGTTCATACTATCATCACAAGTGCATGATCATGGATTCTCCTCCAGTATGAGTCTCTAATCATAAGGGTTGAGTCAACGGATCAACCAAAATCTCCATGTCTCAAACAATATTTTTGGTATGAAAGGAATGACTAGCACATTTTTCTATAAAAACTGAAGCAAAGTTATAAAAGACATAGATCGTACCTCATATCATCCCTAGAGCCTCAGGGTCATAGGAATCCATATCTTGTAGCTGGCCTCATCCCTAACCACCTGCTCCTTGAGCCTGGTGTGGACCACCTGTGGGTGGTGGTGTTAATAGGTCAAACAACCAACCACCTCTTACTGTCCTGCCTGCCCCTCTAACACGTATGTTTCCCTGTGGACCACCCTACTCCTACCTCTATCTCTATCCCATCAGTTCCTCGACCATCTCTTGATCAGTTGTATGACGGGTTGAGTAATCTCATGTCATATGTCCCTGGATGTCGCAAGAGAAACATTGCATGTCCCTAGGCTGATTCGAGCCACCATGAGAGCCTTTCACAACTAATCCTAAGTCCTAAGATTTCCTACTAAAGCGTATGACCCACTTGGATTCCTATGACTATCATCATCTACCTGTTGTCGAGGTCTAAGCTACCGGATTCCAACTTCTAGCTCTCACTACTAGTGTCTACTCTGCCAGAAAACTTTCTACCAACCGGGCTCACTCGGGCACTCCAACATAGGTTGAAATGTTAAGCGATACCACTGACATCCTGATTTCCTAGAGCAAGCCCTGCTTGAAGGTTCAAGCCCTGAAGAACTAGTCTTGTACCATATTAATAGAGGAAGGCGATAGATTAGTAAACCTCACTTAATACTCTTCCACGGTCATATTTCCCTGTTGTAGATACAAAAGCTCATGTATGCGTACTAATTGCAATGTATCCAGATAGAAATCCTCTCTAAAATGAAACTTAAAGTCTATTTAGGAGAAAGCTTTCTCATTGTGTGACTGGGTAACCAATCTACACCATCTACCCACATAGTCCTAATGAAGACTTACATCAAGGACTGTCATCTGATAAGTAGGAATCCTCACAAGGTAGAAAACATGAGTGACTGCCTCTAGCTAATCCCCAACCACCTGGGGGTATGACTCACCCTGAAACCTGGGAGGTCACTATCAATGAAACTCATGCAATGCACTCTACCTATGAGCATCCTCATCTAGTAGTTCTAGTGTAAGTTTTATCTCAACGGGTGGTGGTATAGCTGGTGAACCACCCGAAGGTGCTATCTATGGTACAAGACCATGTATTGATGTCTTGTCCCTAGGTAGATAATCCTCATGATCACGTATTATAATCCTAGCTTGTTGTCTATGTGGAGGAATCTTAAAATAAAATAAGACGTACCATGGTCATTGAGAATATCTGGAGATCAAGCTCAAGAAGGACATGGAAAACGCAACCATTCATATATGATGTGTAACGCCCTAATCCCAAAATCCTAGAGATATTGCATTATTACATTACATTGACATGATTATAAGGAATCAAATCCAAAAATACCATTCAGTTTAGTAGTCTTGGAAATCTAGATTACATACATGATACCCATAATACATAAGGAAATATGAAATATAAGCACGAGACATAATAAAATGAAATAAAATACGTCCTTGAATTCGTATTCAAATATCTCTTCTTCATAACTTGGAGAAAGGAAACATAATAAGGGTGAGCTCAAGTGATCAGTAAGGGTAAGTAAAGCAGAAGAAATAATTGATCAATATGAATAAATTAACATGGAAAGGTAAATAACTAATAACACATTCCATTCAAATAACTAGATAAGAAAATATCAATATGGAAAGGTAAGAAGGTGAAACCCATGACATCAAAATCAATAAATTGAGAATGAAATGTATTGTAACATCCCATAATTTCTTTGTAATTTTTTTTATATGGAATTATTTCGAGACCACGAAATTCGACGGCACACGATTCCGAAGTCTGGGGAGCCTGTAATGGAATTTTAAACTTTTTAAGGTATGTTCAGTAAACGTGCGAGCATGATTTTTTATCTTTTGAACTGTTGCTCGAATCAAAAATTTGAGGGAACCGTTGAATTCAGAATGCTAGGATTCACCTAGAAATGACTTAGCCGACAAGAGTCGAGTGGAAAATATATTTTTCTTACTTTTTGAGAAACACAATAAAATAATTTAAAAGAATTATTTTATTTTCTTTCACACTTTTGAGTGGCGGATGATGACGATTTAGGGCAGCGACAGGGTGGCGACGATGCGCATCAATGAGGCTCATTAATGGCTCGTTAAACTCACAATGTAATGATTCTTTAATGATGTGTAACAACGATGCTGTTTCTTAAATAAAATAGTGTAACGACGTGACGTCGCGTCATAATGGGAACACTACGATGTTCTTCTATTTATAGTTCAACACACTGGGGAAATATGGATTAAAAATTTGGAGGATTCTTTGGAGAACCTATGATGGACTTCCACCCCAACGAATAAAAAAAACACCAGTAGAACTTCATCATCTTCGACGCCTTTCAAAGATCGGAGTCGAGAAGCGACGTCGACATCTTAAGTCCCTCGAGGATGAATTCTGCGACATCGAACGTCATAAGAGGTAGGGGTTATTTGATTTTAAAGTTTTCCTCATCCTTATTTCAAAACGAAAAACACAGATTAACCCACAAATAGGTCAATCCATGGACCGTGTGTTCTTGTGAGAGGGTGACTTCTTTGGGGTTTTTTTATCTGGGATTGATTTATCATTATTGTTCGAATTAAAATCCTCCGACCCCCCTTGTGTTTTAAACTTCTAACGTGGAGGGTGCAAGCTGACACGAACAAGGCCCGATCCCCTTCGCCGTGGGTTTTCTTGATGTCCAAAATCTTGAATGAACGAAATGACATATTTGAGACCTTCGCAGTGGAGAGGATGTTCCCCAGAGAATACAGGCACAAGCGGCACGAAGAACGGACCACTAGTGCGGACCCGTTGGTCCGTGGTAGAATTTTCCAGCGATGGCCCGCGGCGGCGGCCACGGGTGGGAGGCGGTATGCCATGACAACATGTCAGAGGAAGGGTTGCAGCTTACTAGGCCACAATGCAAATGAACAAACCGCTGGCTGGGCTGACGGTTGGAGTCGGTGGATGTGGTTGCTCGACCGTGTCACCGGACCGCTGATGTGGCACTGAGCTGCGTCCCATGCGACGGGCTGTGTTCTCTTGACCGTGGAAGAGGAGTCACATAGTGATGACCCATGGGGCAATGGTAGTGGACAGATGGGGCATCTGGCCATGTCCGGTGAGGCGGACCGGACAAGGCACAAACCGCCCCGTGGGCCGGACCCGCATTAGTGTGCCGGACCCGCCCAGCGGGCCAGACCTGCACTTGTACGTCAAACCCGCACCCAGTGGGCCAGAACCACACTCAGCGGGTCGAACCCACACTAACATCCCGAATCTGCGCCCTCTTCGGGCTGGGCTGGACTAGATCGGGTCGTCGGGCGACTCGACGGGCTGGACCCTCGACCAACCGAGCCGGGTCCAGCGAGGCCTGTTGGGCTTGGCCCACTGGCCAGGTTGGACTAGACCGACCTCAACCCACACCAGTTCAGATTGAGTCCATCTTAATAAACCGGGGTATGTGGGATCCCCGGGCTGGGTTGGTCGGGTCGGTCTGACTGGGTCAGACCGGGCCCCATCGCAACTGTCCCCTTGGTTACTAAAACACACATATCTTGCAAACCGTGAATCCGATTGACAAGCCATTTGTGGCGTTGGGACCCTCTTGACGAGGTAGATCTTTTGGAACGTGCTATGGAGACTTTTGTGATAGTTGAGATGTGACGAAAGGCTTGAAGAGAGGTTCTCCCAAGCGCGCTACATACATAACCGTATGACTGGCTGAAACCTGAAGACTACTGACTTTTGGCCTAGTGGGAAGAACCTCTCTATGAATTGAAAGGCCCACAGTGGGAAGAACCTCTCTGTGACTTTTCAGGCCCACATTACGTGATTAGGATGAGTACCTCAGTTGTCCATGACTAGTGGGAAGCACCTCTCCGTGACTTTGCACGCCCATGGTACGCGATGGGGGAGGAGTACCTAAGCAGTCCAAGGTTAGCAGGAAGAACCTCTTTGTGACTCAGCAGGCCCACTGTACTCCCTAGAGGAGGATTTCTCTAGCAGCTGAGGTGTTTGACGATGAAACTGATGATTATACTATTACTACCCTAGAATATACCTGGTGTGAGCAATCTTGTGTTTCATGCTTTACTTTGAGGAATTGATGTGTGGTCTTTTCTTTTTGTTTTGGGGTCCCTACTGAGTACTGTGTTACTCACCCCTGCACGGGCTTCACCCATACGTGTTGTGTTTGGTGTAGACGATCGAAGTTTCGACAAGGGTGCTCAGGGAGACAAGACTGACAGACACTTCAGTGGTGGACTTGGTGGCCTAAGACTAGGCAGGGCCCCGTAGGACCAGGCGGACATGAAATACTACTTAGTCTTCCCGTAGCTTCACTAATCTCACGATCAGGTGGGGTTTTCTATTGATTTACATCAGAGTTTCCTTTTTTTACATATTGTTTTCAGTTCTTTGTTGGGTTTGTATTCTGGCCCAATTACTTTCAGTTGTATTTGCACTCATCTTTGTTTTAGTGGTACTTGTTTCCCCTTTTCTGTGTGTTGGGATGTGGTTGGGAATTATGTGCATACAGGTACTCAGGAAAATGTCTCCCACTTGTAAGTTGATTCCTTCAGTGCTAGTCTCTTTCCCCTGACATTCAGGAGGCGGGCTTGGGGTAGTCACGACACGGGCCCCGGGGGATGGGTCATGAAAAAGATGTATCAGAGGGCGGTTGGTTCCCCGTTAAAGACCAAGAGTCTGATGTTTTGTTTTGGGGAAACAATGTTAAGTGTTGCAAGTTCGACTTTCATATTCAGGGAGTCCAGTGTTGGTGTGGCTGTTGACGTATCCATACACCAGGACCATGAATTCTTTTTTTAGATCAATACATAAAAACACTGGTTTCATAAGTGTTTACTTATTTTGAATAAGAGTCAGCTCACTAGGCATAACCTTCTAACCATGGTACATCTTGATCTATCTTAGGATGTATCTATTTAGACGACCAGCCAGGATCCCAATACGTGGTTGTGAGGAGAGATCGCCTAGTGACGAGGCGTCCATAAATGGACCAATTCTAGAGATGGCCCCACCGGGTGGTGCACCAGTGCTACCACCGCCCGATGGTCAACATCTACTGCTGGCGGTTCCAGCAAAGGATGTTCATAGGCTCAGTGCCCAATATGATTTTCAGAGACAGAGACCTTCCAGGTTAAGGTGAGAGATGGATCCTCAGGTTTCTGAGGACTGGCTGGAGGCTGTGACACAGTTCTCCCACTTAGTGAGGACACCACCTGACCAGATGAAAATCTTGGCAACAAGCCTTTTGTAGGGATCACCAAGGAGATAGTGGATTTTGACCATCTAGACTCACGATGAGGCGACCTTCCCTTAGGTTGACTTTGAGAAGCTTTTCTGGGAGGAGTTTTTTCGCACGACCTTGCACTCTATGAGCATCCAGGAGATGCTTCACCTACAGCAGGACAACATGACGATGGATGAGTACTCAGAAGGGTTCACGGATCTTTCCCACTACTCCACAGATATAGTGTGAGACCCTTTCTTCATGGCTCGATCCTTTGATCAGGGACTCAGGTGGGAGATCATGGCTTTAGTGGAGTCTCTCATCATCCCTACCTAGGCTAAGGTGCTTGAGCGAGCCCTTCTGATGGAGAGTTTCATGGTGGAGTCGGTGCCCGCAGCTAGAGCTACCAGTAGATCCCAGGCGGTGGAGTCTTTTGCAGGCAGCAGGCAACAGACATGTGGGCCCAAGCAGGCCAGGTCTTTCAGAGGCCGACCCTAGGACTTAGGGTCGGCAGTGAGAGGCTCCCATGCCAGAGGGATTCAGATGGGGGCCGGAATTTGCTACTCGTGTGATGGGTAGGGAAACATGGCACGTGACTTCCTGAACCCTTGTACAGATAACCAGATGATGGTCGAGGGGCCTACGAGGCAGCGGCAATGACAACGGTTCAAGTGAGGAGGTCTGTAGGGCACCAGACGTGGCAGGGGAGCTCGACGAGCAGTAAACAGTGGGTGATGGTTAGAGGTGTTACAGCCACCACCCCTAGGTGGTCCACCCTGACCTCAGAAAGTAGGCAGACAGGGGCAATCTCAACTCCAAGAAGTAGAGGAATATGACCATGACACTCTATAGATGATCCGAGGTATGATCTATTTCTTCTCCAACCGATCTGTAGTACTTATAGAAACAAGTTCTAGTCACTCTTTCCTTTCCATAGTTCTCATTTGGAGATTGGAGATTCCGGTGGAGCCTTTGGCTTGATCCTTATGGCTAGAGACTCATACGAGAGGGAATTTGATGATTACACACTGGCTCTAGGAGTGTGAGATTACTTTAGGAGGTGAGAGCTTCGGCTGTGATCTCCTAGTAATAGCATCGAGGCCTTACAATTTCATCTTGGGTATGGACTGGTTATCCACAGTCCATGCTCAGATCGACTATTTTAGGCCTATAGTGTGTTGTGTTTGTGGAGATGGAACTAGGTTTTCCTTCACCAGTGGGAAGGAAACCCTTGCAGCACATGATAGACTCTCTCGAAGGAGGGTACATCCGATCACTCACCAGTTGGCTAGCCTCACCCTGGGTGCAGTGGAGGAGAGGAGTCCAAGATTCCCTCTAGTGGTGGAGGAGTACAAGGATGTTTTTCCTGATGAGGTTCCAAGGCTACATCCTCCTAGAGAGGTAGACTTATATATCGACCTGTACCCCAGGACGACACCGATATCCACACCGGCATATTTAATGGCTCCTGTAGAGCTTCGCGAGCTGAGGGTACAACTGGAGGAATTGCTAGAAAAGGGGTTCGTAAGGACCAACGTTTCACCATGGGAAACCCCAGTGCTTTTTCCATGAAGGAAAATGGTAGTTTGAGGTTATGCATGGACTTTCGATACCTGAACCAGGAGACCGTGAAGAACAAGTACCCACTACCGAGAATTGATGACCACTTCGACCAACTGAAGGGAGAGAAGTGGTTCTCAAAGATAGACCTCAGATCAGACTATCGCCAGCTCCAGGTATGAGACGTGGATGTACCAAAGAAATAATTCAAGTGTCGGTATGGAAAATATGAGTTCCTGGTGATGCCTTTAGGCAAGAACAATGCCCCAGTAGTGTTCATGGGCCTCATGAATAGGATCTTCTATCCCTACCTTGACCGGTTCATCATGGTCTTCATCGATGAAATCTTGGAGTACTTAGCGTCGGGGTAGGAGCACGTTGTACACCTTCAGATAGTCCTAGATACACCCTGAGAGAACCAAATTTATAGTAAGCTCTTGAAGTGTCAGTTTTGGATTTGGGAGGTCCATTTCCTAGGACATGTCATCTCAGAGGCTGGATTTACAGTAGATCCAGTAAAGATAGAGGTGGTTATTTATTGGGAGAAACCTATGAGCGTGAATGAAGTATGGAGCTTCTTAGGGTTGGCTGGTTACTATCGTAGGTTCATGCTCAACTTTTCCAGGGTAGCAGCACCCTTATCGGCATTGACATGGAAGGGAAAACCCTTCATGTGCACGGAGAAATGCCAGCAGAGTTTCCAGGAGATGAGGAGGAGACTGACTAGTGCCCCCATCTTAAGACTACAGGAGGAGGGTGTTGGGTATGTAGTTTACTGCGACGCATCAGGGACCGATCTAGGTTGTGTCCTGATGCAGGGGTAATCAGTTATCGCCTATGGCTCACGACAGTTGAGGCAGCATGAGAAAAACTACACAACCCACGACATGGAGTTAGCAACAGTGGTATTTTCCTTGAAGATATGGAGACACTACTTGATGGGGGAACGATTTATAGTTTACTCCGACCACAAGAGTCTCTCGTATATCTTCTCCCAGAAGGACTTGAACCTGAGACAATGGCGATGGATAGAGTTCCTCAAGGAATATGATTTTGAGATAGTCTATACTCCTAGAAAGGGGTACGTGGTGGCAGACATGCTCAGCAGGAGGACCGGGTTGCAATTGCTGAGTGAGGAAACAGAGTGATTAGCCGTGATGTAGATATCCTTTTTGGATGATTCTTAAGTGGCTTACCTCCATTTGATGACTGTTACTCCCCCACTCTTACAGCAAGTCATGGAGGCACAAGTGGTGGATGTTGAATGTGAGGCCTGACGTGCTCAGATATCATCAGGACGGTTTTCTGATGGACTTTCGATAGGTGGGGAGCTTTTCATCTTTTTTAGAGGGCGCACTTTAGTACCGGTGGTGTTGCGGGAGGAGGTGATGATGTAATTTCCTAAATCTCCCTTGACAGTACATCCTAGAGTGGTGAAGATGTACCAAGACCTCCAGCATTAGTACTGGTGTCCAGAGATAAAGAAAGAAGTGGTCAAGTTCATTTCACGATGCCTCGCTTGTCATCAAGTGAAGGCCGAGATCCAGGTTCTAGTAGGCTTGACTCAGAAACTCAATGTACCATGGTGGAAATGGGACGATTTCTCGATGGACTTCGTGATGGGGTTACCACGTAAATATAGAGGTGACAACTCTATTTGGGTGATCGTTGACCGACTCACCAAGTCATCTCACTTCCTACCCATCCGAGAGCAGGGACCGGTAGAGGTCTTGGGACGCATCTATGTCTAGGAGATAGTGCGGCTTCATAGGGTTCCTTTAATGATCGTCTTAGATTGTGATGCCTGCTATACATCCCAGTTGTGGAAGGGATTACAGGAGGCATTTGGGATGTAGCTTCGTTTATCATAGATTTTCATCCCTAAATAGATGGTCAGACAAAGTGGACCATATAGACCTTGGAGGGCATGCTTCGTTCTTGCGTCCTAGACTTTGGTCATAGTTTGGAGGACCACCTGCCACTGGTTGATTTTGCATATAAAAATAGCTATCACTCCACAATTGGCATGCCACTATTTGAGGTCTTGTATGGGTGGCCTTGCAGATCACCCATATGCTGGACAGACCTAGGGGAGTCGACATTCATGGGGATAGAGTTGGTATAGGATACCACTGAGAAGGTGCAGATCATCTAGGAGCGAATGAGGACTGCCCAGAGCAGGTAGAAGTCTTATGCCGACAGGAGGCAGAGACCCTTGGAGTTCGAGGAGGGAGATCAAGTGTTACTTCGTGTATTACCCTGACGAGGATTGCAGAGATTTGGATGGGGAATCAATCTATCTATGAGGTTTATTGGACCTTTTCAGATCTTTATCAGAGTTGGTGAGGTGGGGTACTTCCTAGCTCTTCCCCCACAGATGCACCAGGTGCATGATGTTTTTCATGTGTCGCAACTGTGGAGGTACGTGCATGATCCATCACACGTCATTGATTGGGGCGAGCTAGGCATTGATGATGGGGTGACGTTTGTGGAGTTCCTAGTAGATATAGAGGATCGACAGAAGCGGGTCCTATGCGGGCGGTTGATTCCTCTAGTGCGTGTCTGATGGCAGCACAGAAATCTCTAGGAGAGCACATGGGAGCGGGAGGCTCAGATTCATTCTCAGTACCCACATCTTTTTGTTTAGTTGTTGTTTTGGATTTCGGGGACATAAATCACTAAGGTGGGGAGAATGTAACATCTCATAATTTCTATGTATTTTCTTATATGGAATTATTTCGAGATCGTGAAATTTTATGGCACATGATTCTGAGGTCCGGGGATCCCAGAACGTAATTTTGAACTTTTTTTAAGGTACGCTCAGTAAACATGTGACTGAGATTTTCTATCTTCTGAACTGTTGCTAGAATTGAAAATCCAAGGGCACCGTTGAATTCATAATGTCGGGATTCACCTAAAAATGACTTAACTTCGGTCGATAAGGGCTGAGCAGAAAAGTTATTTTTTGGAATTTTTGAGAAAAATAATAAAATAATTTAAAATAATTATTTTATTTTCTTTCTCACTTTTGAGTGGGTGATGACGACATTGTGAGACAGCAATAAGGCTCATTAATGGCTTGTTAAACTCATAGCATAACGACGCTTTAAGGATGCATAACAGCACCGATGTTTCCTAAATAAATTAGTGTAACGACGCATCGTTACATTGTAACGGGAACACTGCGACGTACTCCTATTTATAGTTCGACGTGCTAAGGAAATATGGATTAAAAATTCGGAGGATTATCTGGTGAACCTCTGATGGACTTCCACACCAACGAAGAATGATGAAAGTCGGCGGAACTTCATCGTCTTCAACGCCTTTCGAAAATCAGAACTGAGAAGCTACGTCAACGTCTTAAATCCCTTGAGGATGAACTTTGCGAAATTGGACATCATAAGAGGTAGGGGTTATTTGATTTTAAGTTTTCTCCATTCTTATTTCAAAACAATGAATGCAGATTAACCCACGAAAAGGTTAATCCGCAGATCGTGCGTTCTTGCGGGAGGGTGAATTCTTTGGGGTTTCTTTTTCCGATATTGATTTATCATTGTTGTTCAAATTAAAATCCCTAGAACTCCCTTGTGTTGTAAATTTCTAACGCGGAGGGCGTGGGGCGACACAAAAAAGGCCCGAGCCCCTATGTTATGGGTGTTCTTCGTGTCCAAACTCTTGAATTGAAGACAAGACAGATTTTAAAACTTCGCGGTGGAGAGGACGTTCCTCGGAGAACGTAGGTGCCAGAGACAAGAATAACGGACCATCGGTGTTGACCCGGTGGTTCGCAGAAGAATCCGATGGTGATTTTCGGCAGTGGTCCGCGATGGTGGCCGTGGGTGGGAGGCAGCGTACCGAAGGAAGGGCCGCAGCATAATGGAAGATGCCACCGGTTGGAGGCGGCGGATGCAGTCACTCGACCATGTCGGGGGGTTGCAAACGTGGAACTGATCCGCGTCTCATGTGAAGGGCCACGATCGCTTGACCATAGCAGAGGAGGCACCCCGCAGCGACATGTGGGGCGATGGGGGTGGACAAACACGACATCTGATGGAATCCAGTGAGGTGGACCAGTCCGCCTCTTACGGACCGGGTGGGGCGCGAACCTTCCAGCGGGGCGCGAACCATCCAGTGGGTCGGACCCACACCCGATGGATCAGATCTCCACCCTCTTCGGGCCGGGTCGGACTAGACTGGGTCGCCGGGCTGGACCCTCGACCAACGAGGTTGAGTCTAGCGAGGCCTGTTGGGCCTGGCCCACTGGCCAGGCCGGACCAGATCGACCTCGGCCCTCACCAAGTCTGGTTGAGTCTGTCTTAATGAATCCGGGTATGTGGGAGCCCCGAGTTAGGTTGGTCAGGTCAGTATGACCGGGTCAGACTAGGCCCCATCGCAACCGGCCCTCTGGTTACTAAAATGACTGTATCTTGCAAACCGTGTGTTCGATTGATGATCCGTTTATGGAATTGGGACCCTCTCGACGTGGCGTATCTTTTGGATTGATCAATGGTGAATTTCGTGATATTTGATATGTGACAAAAGGCTTGAGGAGTGGTTCTCCCAAGCGTACTACGTACAAAACTCTGCAACTAGCTGAGACCTGAAGACTACTAACTTTTGGCCCAGTGGGAAGCACCTCTCTATGACTTGGAAGGCCCACAGTGAGAAGCTCCTCTATGTTACTTTTCAAACCCATGATAAACGATTAAAAATGAGTACCTCAGTTGGCCATTACTAGTGGGAAGCACCTCTCTGTGACTTTGCAGGCCCATGGTACGCGATGGGGGAGGAGTACCTAAGCATTCCTTGGTTAGTGAGAAGCACCTCTTTGTGACTTGGCAGGCCCACTCTACTCCTTAGAGGGGGATTTCTCCAGCAACTGAGATGTTTGACGATGTGATTGCTGATGCTACTATTACTACCCTAGAATATACTTGGTGTGAGCTATCTTGCGTTTCATGATTTACTTAGAGGAATTGTTGTGTGGTCTTTAATTTTTGTTTCGGGGTCCCTACTGAGTATTTTATTACTCACCCCTGCACGGGCTTCACCCACAGGTGTTGTGTCTGGTGCAGACGACCGATGTTTCAACAGGGGTGCTCAGGAAAACGGGACTGATGGATACTTCAGCTGTGGAATTGGTGGCCTAGGACCTGGCAGAGCCCAGTAGGATCGGGAAGATAGGACATACTACTTCAGTTTCTTGTAACTTCACTACTCTCAAGACCAAGTGTGGTTTTTTGCGAATGACCATTAGATTTTCCTTTTTGTACTTGTTGTTTTTAGTTCTTTGTTGGGTTTGTATTTTGTCCCACTTACTTTAGTTTTACTTTCACTCATCTTTGTTTTAGTGGTACCTGTTTCCCCTTTTCAGTGTGTTGGGATGTGGTTAGGTGTCTGTGTGCATACAGTTACTCAGGAAAATGCCCCCCACTTACAGGTTGACGCCTTCGACGCTAGTCGCCAGCCCCTGGCCTTTGGGAGGCAGGCTTGGGGTAGTCACGGCACGGGCCCCAGGGGACGGGTTGTGACATGTATCCATAGATACGTCAATGAAAAATCTCATGGATGAATAATAATTGAATCTAAATGATGTAAATACTTAATTATTGATATCTATAATATACCAATGAGGCTTCATTTCAATGATCTAATACTTTCAAGGATTTATGCCAAGAATCTAATACATTCAAGGATTCATGTCAATAATCTAATATTGTCTAGGATTTTTTCCATGAATCTAATATTGTCAAGGCTTTATGCCAAGAATCTAATACTTTCAAGGATTTATGGCAAGAATCTAATATTGTCAAGGCTTCATGCCATGAATCTAATACTATCAAGGGTTCATGCCAAGAATCTATTACTTTCAAGGCTTCATGCCAAGAATCTAATACTCTTAAGGCTTTGTTCCATGAATCTAATACTTTTAAGGATTAATGTAAAGAAACTAATACATTCAAGGCTTCATTCTAATAATCTAACACTTTCAAGGCTTCATGCCAAAAATCTAAAAAATTTAAAATGAACACCATATGAAAAAATGGTTTACGATTTAGGAAATAATCATATACATGAAAAATGATATGGATATTTAAGTAAATTTACAATTAAAAATTATTAAAATAAAGTTTTTGTTTCAAGAGAATGTTAACAATCACAAAAGGAAGTGAGACTGCAATGATAACCATTAAGAACATTTTTGAGGAGAATAGTCTTTAAACATTCCAAAGTGTCTCATACCACTTTGAAACATTTGAATCATAATCTCTAGAAAGGTATGTCATGAAACATATAATATCATGAGAATAATAGGATTCATGGTATAACATTAAAAATGTCGGATATGCACCAAATAAAAGTTAATTAGAACATAATAAAAAATAAATCTCAATGGAATGTAAATTGAGATGAAATTCCCTTACTAGTTGAGTAGATTTTGAGTTAAGGGTTCCATGAAAGAGTAACATCGATTGAAACATTTAATATCATGAAATGAAGGAAAATTATGATATAATATATCAAAATGGGTAGTAGGTATGGCACACAAAATACTATTGAGTGAATATGACATTAATCTCACAGATTTAAAAAGTGAGATGAAAATCCCTTACTAATGTAGTAACTAATGATTTGGAAAACCCAAAGGTAATAAATATTAAATAAAAAATTTAAATACCATGATGATAATATAATTTATTATATTATATGTCTACATGGAAGTATGTACACTATATATAAGAAATTAGGTGCACAACAATTAAGTATGTCCCACATAATGAAAATGAGATAAGAATCCCTTACCTTAACCTTCATTTTTGTTTTGTGGTATTTATCCTCCTGTATAGTGGTTTAAAATATGTTAATAAATTATACCAGAACTATAATCATGTTTATAATATCATATATTAATTTATTATAATATTTTATTACCCTTTTGTTAACACTCTTTAATTATTTTAACTATTTTGGGTGTTAATTGCCTAATTTTCTTAGGTATGTTTGGACTTGTAACTTGTTTTCCCTATTTATTAGATCATTATTTCATCATATAAAAAATTTAAACCATGAATAAATTATCTCATATATTCAGTACATATGTATTTAGAATAGTACACAATATTTGGAGATTTTAAATGAAGCACACCGTTCATAGAGACGGTAGGCCGTACGTACGCATGAATGTTACTTTCATTTCTTTATTGTATTAAAAGAATGAAAACTAAATGATACATATGTGTATTATAATTCCAGCATCATATCTATGTTATATATTTTATATAGTTTTATTAAAACCATCATTTATATGTTCTATTTATGGCATGAATGAGTCATATCGCTTTGAGGGGGCGGTAGTCCACTCTTCCTCAAACGAAATTATCGTATTTACACAACTTGGTAAGCATAAAGGTATGTTCTAAATAAAAATTTAAAAATCATAGATACATTATAAATATAATTTATATCATATATAAATATATTTTCAATCATAATTACCACCATGAGATGTCGTAAAGGAGAATTGAACAATCATCATTCTGTGAGGTATTAGTTCATCATACACATAAATAGTATGTTCGTTGCCCATTAGATGGGGGTGTGTGTAAGTGTAGGTTAGACCCTTAGAATAAAAAATCCTAGTATATTGGTGATTCTGGTGTTGTTATGTAATTATAGAATAATAAAAGTACATGGAGTGTAGAATGGAAATGAAACTAAAAAGCTTGAGAGAAGGTGTTACCTCTTAATCAGGTAACTTCTTTTGGTTTATACCAAAATATTCCTCGGATTGATTTCTGCCCAAGGGGGGGATTCTAGGTTGATGGGAGGGATGTTTGGGGACTATTTGGATAGAGTTTGGATGATATAATGTGGCTTTATAGGTGTGAGGAATGGGTATAGTGCTTGCCTTTTTATAGTGGAGGGGGAGTGTCACTCTTGTAAATTCCAAAAGGAATTCATTAATGGGTGGTCTACCTTACATAAATTGCCTCAAAAATGAAAAAATAATGGTTTAAAGGGTAATAATGGTTGATTAAAACCTACAATACACAAAAATATGTGCATTTTAATAATTTGGTTCCTTAACTTCTAAGATCCCTTATTTTTATCATTTTGGTTTTTTATTAAAGAATCTAGTTTTCTAATCGAATTAATTTAACCATTAATAATAATATAATGTGAGATTTATTAGAATTTATATATCCATTTAATTATTAATATAATATATAATTTATAAAATAAAATTTCCATGTGTTTTGGAAATTAATTTTAAAACAAGCGCAAATGACGTGCTAAAACGCTGCTTAAACCCGGACCGTGTTAACAACATTTTTATAATATATTAGTCAATATGTTAATTATAAAATTTTAATTGGTTCATTAATAGATCATATTTAATATTTATTAACATTTAAAAATCACTTGGCTTAATATTGGATTTTTATTAATTTTAAGTCATTTAATAAAATTTCATTTATTATAAAAAAACAATAATGTTTATTTTGAAATTATTTATTTAATGTTAATTTTAAAATATCAATATAATATTAGAATTAAACTATATTAGGTTTAAAGGTGTGTAACATGATATATTCATAAAATAAATAAATAAAGACAATAATTCAATCAATTAACTTAACTTTTAATATTTATAGTATCATTTATTTTAGTTACTTATTAACTAAATAATCACTACATTGGCGTTTTTAAGAATTTTATGTAACTAAACCATCTCTAATAATTATTGATATATTTTTATGATAAAAATAAACCATCTATATTACAAAGGGATATTTATATCAAAAAATATGATGTTTTTTACATATCTCAAAGTTTTTTAAATGTTAAAGGTAAGGAAAGTTCCTTTTTTGTCTTTTTTCCTTACTTGACCGTTTATAGAGGGAACTTCCATTTAATAATATCCCAATAACCCATAAATTTAGAAAAAAGTGGGTATATTGTTGATTTATTGGTATCCAATGGATTTTGGACAAGTTTCCATGTCATTTTGGTCCTTAATATTAAGGTTTAGTTCGGTATTAAGCTTAATTTTACCTTAATCACCGTAATTAATTTTAATCACTTTCACTAATCTTTTTGGTCAAAAATTAAGTTTATATTATTAGAGAAAAAATATCATACAAATTACATCCATTTATATCATATTTTTAAAATTCAAATCATATAAGTGGGAAAATTATGATTAACACTAATCCCACTGACGGGGCGAAATAACAGGTTTTTAAATTAGAAAAAACGTTCAAAAGTTTGTTAGGTTTTTATATTCAATTTCAAAGTGAAATTGATTATAATGAAATTAATTGTATAAATAGTTGTATAATTTATCTAATTAAACTCTATAACAAATCTAAACTATGATTTAACATTAATGATTATTTAAATGAAAAGGCCGTTTTTAACTAAATTGCTGTAATTTTCATTATTCATCAAAAAATGAAGTTTCACAAAAAAATCCCGAAAATTCCCCCTAATCTAATTTCAACATTATGAATTCAATAATGATATTTATTTTTAAAATTAAAATTCATAAAAGTGTCAAATTTTGGTTTTAAAATAGGTTCGCCAATAAAAGGAGGTAAAACTCATTCTTGGGTGCAACACAAGGTAATTTAGTGGTGTGTGTAGCGTATGTTTAACTTTGTGTATAAAGAACGCCAAAAAAATTATATTTATTCTAAATGGAAAATATTATAAATTATTGGGGTGTCACATGATGCACGTTCCATTATATGGATACATCGGTCGCCGCAACAACACTAGAATCCCTGGCCTGAAAGCCGAACTCAAAACACTTAATAATGTTGCCCCAAACCAATATCACAGACCCTTGGTCCTAAAATAGAACTGACCGCTCTGATATAAATCTATCAGGACGTGTCCCAGAGGGGTCCGACCCGTGACTGCCCCAATCCCACCTCCAATAGGTCAGGGGCTGGCGACTAGCGCTGAGTAGGTGTATTCCACAAATGGGAGGCATTAGCCTAATGTACTTATACACATGCACTCATCTTAATGCACACAATGCTGAAATGTAAAACAACTGAGAAAATTCATCCATACATCTAAGATCCCACAATAGAGTACAACAATAAAGTACTTAAAATAGAAAAGGGTCCAAAGACAAGCCCAACTAAAACTACAAAGATTATAACATACTACATGGGTAAGGACTAAGTCAATAGTATGATCCCAGTAAACACCTCGGTCTTTCAATCTCTAGCTATGCTCCACCTGATCCCTATCCTCCTAGGACACTATCAAAAGGTTCGTCATCTTTACAAGACATAACACATGTGGAAAAAGTCTATGCATGGGTGAGTACAATAATACTCAGTAAGAAACCCCTAAAACACTAATCACAATGAAAAAGTATAGTCACATCAATACAAGATTTAACAATCAATGCAGAACAGGAAAAAAACCTAGATATACTCAGGAGAGACACCAAACCATCAGGTGGTCATAACCAACTGTCAGCCACCAAATTCTGCTCAAAGAAACTGTTGTTCTGGGAGAACTTTCTCCACGAGCCATGCTATCCTCGAAGACACTCAAAAAAGAGTTCTAGCTCATTGGGACCCGCCCAAAGAGAACGTACTGGTCTAAGAAGACTTTGATACATAGATAGGGTGTCTCACCTAAAACCGTTGGGGGACACCACAAGCCCAATTTGGATCGACCCACTACGTAGGGGGTCATATGCCAATGATTCCACAAACCTTAGTGATACAACATTCTAGATGGAGGATTGATGCCCTGGTTAGGGAAGTTATGCTGATTCCACAAACTCCAACTAGGGGTGATAGAGAATCACACTCAAGTCTCACAGAGGGACAACACAACTCTATATGAGAATTGACCTCTAGAGGGTATCAAAATCTAGTGATGTGGATATAATGTTACATTGTACCCTCAAGAAAAGGACCAAGGGGATGCACTCAACCTCTAATGGTACAAACTAAGAAAAAAGAGAGCCTCGATCACTCCTGAAGGGAGTACATGACATGTACTAGGGGGTACATGGTGTGTCAAGCTATCCTAAGTCCTACCCATGTGGAAGGGCCTCACACAACATTTGGTCTCCAAATACATGGTGTGTAGAAGAGGATACACCGCGTATAGAGACACACAATACCCTGTCCATGTAGCATGACCATGTCTGTGTCAGAGTACACAACGTGTCTATTCCCTTGTACTCGAACTTGTATCCATGTACTTATGAAGTACATACCGAGTCAACTGAGGAGGGTCACACCTCGGGTGATAGGGGACACACAGTCTGCGATCCTTAACTTTGGTCTAAACCCTATCTCTGAATCCAGGGGGTCCCACATGGCATGTAATCTTGAAATATATGTTGTGTTGCTCAGGATTTTCCAAATCCTTTGGGTATCTCTTCCACATCGATCTATGAACCCCCAGAACCTATGATCTGTCCGGAACCTGAAAATAGGGGTTCATCCAAGCCTCTAGTTGCTAGATTTATAGATTATGGGTTCAAATATTCTTAGAAATCGCCACCATCGATCCATACATTTTCATTCATCAAAACTAGGTCAAATGAGTACCATAAATCTATTCAGATGTCATAATCACACCGTGATTACATCACTGATCATGAACCGCACATGTGGTATCGATCCGTTGTGCCGAAGAATGGTCACACAATGATCTAATACCGAGTATTCATTAAACCGTGGTCTAAAAGGAAGCGCCCATGATAAACGTCTGAAGAATAGTGGGATAAATCCACAAAACATAAAAGTGAATAATGAACCTCGACCATTGTTTATTTGGACTCAATTTGTTAATACAAAAAGGATGAACGAAGCAGGGTAAATCAACAAACCAAAAACAATTCCATCAATTTGGAATCTACCGACGATGCACGTGTCAATTCGTGTTTATTGAATTGATCCAAATTCATTTGGGATTAAAAAAAAGATGAAAATGAAATGACAAAACATCCTACCTAGATTTTGGGTTAATTGCTGATGAGGAACAGATATGTTTCCGTCGTTGATGAGATCCTCTAACTCCACTGGTTTGACGATCCATGATCTGTTCTTGATCCATTTTCGTCCGACAAGAATGCTCTCCTCCAACGGCGTCTAGGTCTCTAGGGTTTAGTGGCCAAACCCTTTGATTATTTCCATAGGTGTATATTTAAAACGAATCATTTCACCATGATGAAAAATATAAAATAAATTCTTAAGTTAATTTATTTTATTAATTTCGCGCCCATGATAACTTTTTCACAAGCAAACCACCCTGACCAAGGTTAAGTTTTTTCTAGGGTAAAATCGCCACTCTGAACTCAATGGTGCCCTCTGATTTCCAATATAGTCACCCATCTAGGATTTATTACATCTTTTCTGGAAAATTTCATGCTCGTTCTATTTAATATATTTCAAAACATTTATTTCGGGCACACTGGGCCTTAGAATCTCATGCCCTCTCAGTGCCTGGTGTCAAAAATAATCCATATAATATCTAAAAATAATACACGAAAAATATGAGATGTTAGAAAAATTATTGTATCATATATTATGGTTAAAAAGGAGTTGTTATTTATTTTTACAATGTGCGGTCAATTGAGGTACAAAGAGTGTAACAACCTGAACTTTTGAATAATATTTTTTTTCCTAAAAACATATGTTTTACTGTGTCACAATCATTAACACCATATAAGAATAAATTAAAATGTAACTATAGATTTTAGACCATTATGTTACCATTGGATCATTGATCAATATGACCATTGGAAACAATAATAAATTTAACATTATAATTATTATTTATAAATAGAAATGATAATGGAAAATTAATTCAGAAAGAAGAGTCGATGGCCTCTACGAGTAGATTTTTTCTACATGAAGCCCATTTATCAGAGCTTCTGAGGGAGATAGATTTTTTAGGATTTCCCTAGACCAATACCAAGCCTATATCCAACAACTTAAGCATGAGAAAAACCATTTATGGGAGAATTTCAAGCTCATCGAGATCACGACACAAACCATGTTCACCGAACGACCCCATGAAAGCCCTAACATCACACACCTTACTCTTAGGGCGTATAATGGTGTAATAAAGGGATATGTAACAAGACCCTAGTTTTATGATTATGTACATTAATTTTTTATACAATAATTAATATATATTCATCTTGTTATTGTTACTTTATAAATTATTCTTAACGCACAAATAGTATTTTTGGTTAATTTTCAAATTCCATTAAGAAGTCTATTTTGGTGAATTAATGGATTTTTGAAAAAAATAATATTTTAATAAAATATTATCATTAAATTAATTTTATTAAATATAAATGATCATATAATTTTTATGAAGTCAAATTTAATTTTTATTAATGTTTAAAAACTATATTTGTCAAAACCTGTCAATTTTTAATAAATGTCAGTTTTTATTTTAAAAGTTAAAATTCACATATTTAGAAAATTATTTAGATAAAATTTATATTATTTTTGGAATCAGGATGTCAAAATTATCCAATGATAAAATTTTCACAATTTTCTGAGATAGTTGAATTTTTGGGTAAAAAATAAATATCATATAAGTATATAATGTGTTTTATGAAATCATAATAAATCAATAGTGATGTAATAAAATACTATAAAATGGATATTCAGACAAATATATGTTTTAAGTTTAAAATAATTTTGTTTTAGATTTTTTTGTTTTATTTTGTAAGGCTTTAGTGAATCCTCCAAGACTTATTAAATATTTTAGGATTTTAAAATAATTCCCTTGAAAGTATGACTCACCTCCACATAATCAAGGGAAATATTTTAATATATTTGGCCCTGTTACTTATAAAATAATGTATACCACTCCCCTTTTTCAGAAACCATGGGCAAAAACCATGCGATGATTTTTTGTTTTGAATATTTTAGTGTCTAGTGTCCAAAACCAAAATAATAAAGAATTTCCACACCTTTCCTATATAAACCCACCCAAGATCCCATTTATATTCACTCAAGCTCTTTGAATCTCAACAAAACTATTCCTATTACTCCCTAGATTCTTCTAAATGTGACCCTAATATCCCAATAAGCCTCTCCCGAGCCATTGTGATCACACATCCAAGTAAGAGATCTTCCACTCTCCGCTTTTATCAAGCACTTCTTTTATGATATATCTTTTAATTTCAATTTACATATGTTGGGATATGTTCATACAAACTCACCTTACTATCCATTTTAATTATAAATAATTAGAGCTTCATTTTCACTCTCATTAATCCATCCTTGGTCCTTTATATACACCTGTTACCATGCTGAAATTTCTTAAGGGATTCTCACCTTCCTCTCCTCCTTTCAATTCAAAAACCATGTTTGAAATTTTTATTTTTAATTTAAATTGGTTATAATTTAATAATTTTATAATAAATTACCTACAATAAATTTTATGTTATTTTAATGAGGTATCATTTATCCTCCCCCATTTGGACCCTTACCTAAGCTGTTACTATGCTGAAATTTCGTAAGGGTTCCTTCCTTTATTAATTTTTTTCCATGTTTACTTATATTGTTACAACCTTTTATTTTCAATTAAAAATGATGGGGTATGTTTTCTCACCTCCCCCATACTACCATTATTATTTTTTAATTATTAGATACCCCTTTCTATCTCATTAATCCCTCCTGTGTACACCTATTACCATGCCGAAATTCTATAAGGGATTTCTCTCTTTTCATTTCCATTCAATAATTTATTTTATATTATGAATCTTAAATTCCATTTAATATATTGATACATTATGTTCCATTATCCCCTTACTATCCATTTCATGTATAAATGATGAGAGACCCCTTTTTCTCTCATCAACCCATCTTACGAATTTCTATTTGACACAGTTATGATGCCGAAATTGCCCCATGATTTTCTATGCCAAAATAATCATGTAGTGAATACCATACCCATTTCTCTATCAATGGTTTTCACCTTTATGCGCATGTACTTATTGATTGGTGACTTACATGTATGTATTTCACATTCCTTATTTGTGTAATAAATTATGATGTTTAATGAATCCATGTTGTATGATCTATATGACACACTTATACATGAAAATGAAATGATTATGAAGGGTGCACCCTGATGGTGCTCCAATGCATTGGGTAATGTTTAGTATCATGATACATCATGCACAATGAGGGTTTACTCATGATAATTCATGTTCAATGAGGGTTTACTCATGCTAATTAATGTGCAATGAGGGTTTACTCATGCTAATCCATGTGCAATTAGCCATGGATCATGATAATATCATGTTGTATGTTGTTGACACATTTCCATGTTTTGAATATCATGCCTTCATGTTCATGTTTCTTTTATGCTCTACTGATATTCCTATTGAATAACATGTATTTTCTTCCTCATGTTATATAATTTTTGTTCCCTTACTAGGATTTATAGCTCACCCTTTTCTTATGTATTTCCTCAGGTTATCCTATGCAATGCTAAGTACAAAGGAATATTGTGGTCATGTAAAATAAGTTTTCAATTAAGATGTATATTTCATGTTTTAAGTTTCCATGTAATGTTCCTAATACCCAAAGACAATAGACCTCTCGATCTTCTAAGTTTCATTAAGTTCAAGTTTATATAATAAATTGTGTTTAAATATGAAATAAAGAGTAGGGTAGTTATAGTTGGTATTAGAGGATAGGTTTAGTTATTTTGGGGATTAGGATTAGAAAACTCTAGTGAAAGCCTTAAAGATATGACTAAGTATAAGATTATAATCTATAAATTTTTGTGCGTATAGAGTAAGTGGTTTATCAAGAAAATATATCCCTATCTAAATACAAACAAGTAGAGGTGGATCTGGCACAAATGTATCTTGGGGTAAAAACCGAAAACACCACTCTGAGCTAGACTCGAACGGGAACTGGTGCACGACAACGATCCTTGCTGCACTCTTGGTTCAACACTCTCGAGGGATATTCTTTGGTAAATTCATAATTTAACAGGCCAGAGGTCTTCACAGCCCTCAAAATTAAATTTATTAACCTACACTAGCACAGTGGTGCAGGGTCGATCCACAGAGAAGGCAGATGAGAGTTTTAGGTTTTATTCAAAAGTAACTCCACTGTTGTTAGCAGTGAAGTGAGTGCACATTTTTTTAGTTGTTTTTACTTTACAATTTTTTTGTACTTTTCTTTAAGCAATAAGTAAGATAAAATATGATGACAAGAGACTAAATCACTTACTAGTATACTAATAAACTAAGATCTATAGTAAAACTAACATAAGAGAACAAAATACTAAAATAAAGCAGCAGGGTCGAAGGAGCAGATCAAAAGTAATACTCAAGAATTCGAACCTACTGGTTTAATGGATATCTTCTCCACTACACTTTATTGAGTCACATCTCAAGAAAAAAAAGTGAAAAGTCTACCTCTCTAGGAAACTCAACACACAGAAGACTGACTTTAGGAGTTCGCCACTCCAAAATCAGTCAAACTGTTTGACTATTATAAAATGATAACATTTGGAAATAAACTCGCCATAAATTTCCAGATGTAAAGACATTAATGCATTGAAAAAGTACTCAAGAACTACCTCACTAGTTGATCTTGAATTAATTAATTAAGAAAACAATTTAGGTGTGAAGCAACTAAAGAGAGATTCATTAATCAATCTCGCCAATTTATTACAATTCTAAAAAAATGTAGAGTGAATGAAGAAGACTAAAAGATTAACTAATATATTTGAATTATCGAGCTAGATAGTTCATTCTTTGATCATCTTGATTAAAGAAATGAAAAACATCCAAGAACAGAGTACAAAATTTAAAGACGAAGGGAAGAATTACTCCCCAAATATTGCTATGCTCTCGGGATCCTCAGTCCCTTGCTCATCTCCAGTGCTGCTCCCGGGAGTCTTCACTCTCATCTGATGTGTCGTGGAATGAGAATGAGAGTCCCCCTCCCTAAAATCTACTGCTGATCTACTTTATATATCAACAGTCAACTGCTACATGTCACTGCTCGATTTCCACCAACTTGGAATGTCCTTCATGAGTGCACCGCACACGTGCGTTTTTTTTGTGACAGGCACGTCGCGCGAGTTTTTCTCACATAAATAACTTTCAATGAGTTAGTTAAGTGAATCTAGACATGTTTTAGACCCTTGAATGAACCTGCACATGATATAAACAAGATAAAACAGTTAAAACTCAAATACAAAAGTTAAATAAAGTTAATTAATAAATATTTAAGTTGAAAATCATTATAAAATTATTCACATAATATTACTATGGTAAAACATAATTTAATTAAAAATTTATTACTTAAATTAAGTTATTAGTTATAGTTACTAAGTTATTAATTTTATCATTTTTAACTAAGTTTTTAAAGTTTAACATCATAAGAAAATAAGTAATAACAATTAATATAGAATTAATAAATAATTATTATTATCATTATTATTATCACTTTTAAAGAGATTAAATTGTTCGATTAATTTATTAAATAGTTAATTTTTAATTTAGTAATTAGAATTAATACTTTAGTTTTAAATTAATAAGTATATATTAAAGTTTATTTATAATTATTATTAAATATATATTTATACTATAAACAGTATATTAATTAATTATTAAATTTTATTATTAATTTTGTTTTATATTTTAATTTATGATTAATCTATTTGTTAATATTATATTTATTTAAATTTATGACTTAATAAAAATTTATTCTATTTACTTAATTAATTAAAGTTAACTTTAACTTTAATTTTAACTTTAATTACTTTTTTTTACTTTAATTTTATTATTACTTTTATTATTATATATTTTTTTATTTAATTTTTTTTACTTCCCCCTCCCCAATTCCACGCGCAGCAAGGGGGAGGGTTTTTATTCCTCCTCTGAAACTCCATAGCGGCAGACAACTTTTCTCCTTTAAAGGCAGCGGAAAGTTGGAGGATGCGGTTCCTCAGCCTTCAGTGGCAATCAGCTCACGGTTCTCCCTTGATGGCGCTACAGGGAGGGTCTGTTTCGTCTTCCTTGAACAATGCCGGTGGTTCCTAGCTTGGCATCGGCTCCAGCAACATCCAAGCTCCCTTGCTCCAGTGGGTTGAGCCAATTCTTCCAAACAGGTGCTGCGCAGGTCACCCAGAACGACGAACCGGCTCTACCTCGGCTCAAGCGGCGGACAACAGCCTCTTCCATGGCTCCAGTGCGGCGCACTCCTCCATTCAACAGCATCCAGTAACATCCAGGCTCCCTTGCTCCAGCGGACTCCCTCCTCGCGGGTCCTCTTCAGTTCGCAGTGGCAACCCACTATGTTGCGGCAGAACAACGATTACTTCTCCTCTGAATCTCAGTGGTTGTCGAGGCATTGCTTCATCCTCTCAGATCGGATACCGGCCTCCTACAATCTTCAGTGGTGCGGCCGCATCTGAAATCCCAACAGCAGTGGATTATTCTCACTGCATAACTAAGATGAATTTTAGCTCTTATAAGATTACAATTTGCATCCCTCGATTGTTGAAATTTTGTCGCTAAATATCAATTCGAAATTGAGATTGGTTTATGTTGGTATGAGGAACAATGGTGGCAGGATGGATTTGCGGTGGGAAAGTGAAAAGATGAAGGTGGAATAGGGACAGACAAGGGTTTAGAGATGAAAGAAAACAGTGTGTGCATGAATGAGTTGAAGTAGGGGAGGTGCGAACGAAGAAGCTAACGGTGAGGTAGAGAAAATAAGGTATAACATTTAGAAAAGAAGGTAATGGTGAGGTTTGGGAATGGGGCGGTAATGGTGAGGGTGAGAGGCTGGGAAAGTGAGGGTCACTGATAGACATAAATAAGGCTAACAGAGAGGTAGGAAGAAGCGGGGGTATGAATTATTCTAACGGTGAGGAAAAAGGAGAAAGGTGAGTAACAGTGAGGTGGAAAAAAATGGGTAACGGTGAGGAGGAAAAACCATGTGAAGGTCACCATTAAAGGAAAGGATACCGATATCTTAAAATCAAAAGGTCACCGATAGAATTAAATGGAAGTCACCATTAGCTTAAAATAAGAGGTTACTGGTACCAAAATGGTCACCGATATACAATGATGTGACAGTGAGGTGCGGGAGTCACTGGTAGAATACTAACGGTGACCCTTTTATTCAAATAAAACAAATTGAACTTAAAAAGTTAAAACTTAAGTTATTTAAAACAAGGATTGAAAATAATTAATTAAAAAGAAAACTAAACACCATTAATTTAAAACAATATTTTTATTAAACTTTAAAACATTAAAATAATTAATTGAAAACACTTGAATTATAAACTGAAATTTTTTTTTAACTAAATTAATAAAAGAGTTAAATTAAAATAACTAAACACTCTAATTACAAAGTAGCAACGAATAATGAAAATTAGCATCGGTGACCCAAATAAATCACCGCGAGCTCTTATCTACCTCACCGGTAGACTAAAATCAAAATTTGGCGACTTAATAAATAATATGCATACATAAAATAATATAATTAATGTTTAAAAACTCTTAATTAATTAATTAATTAACTAATTGAACACAAAAAATTAAAAGTGAACTATTATATTTAAATAAAACTAAAACTATTTACTTTAATAATTAGCAGGATGACTAAACATATTTATTAATATAGTTAACATATTCTAATGTAACTAAAATAAAGATAAAATATTAAAATAAAGACTAAGTTAATTAAATAGAATTATGACAATTAAATAATTGTTTAAAAAAATAGATATTAACTTATTAAAAAGACAAGAAGATTTAAATTAACCAAACTAAATAAGACAAAATTAAAGTTTAATAGTTTAGTTAGATTAAAATTATTATTTTGATGACTAAAATTAAATAATTAATTATAAAAATTGAATAATTAACAATATTAATTATAAAAATACAAAGGTACAATTATTTAGTAAAAAGTGATTAAATAATTAATTAAATCATTAAAAATTAAGTAAAAATATGTGGCAAAACTATGCAAAAATAGAGCCACGTCAAATTCCCCCACACTTAAGCATTGTTTGTCCTCAAACAATCTCATATTTTATTTTCTTTGAAAAACAGTAAAGTGTATTAATGATTTTGCTCAAAATGTAACATGTACAACACTCAAAACAGAGAACAAAACATAATAGTAGGCTTTAAGAAAATGAATTACTCATATGAATCTTGTTTATAACAAATACTCAAGGGAAATTAAGAAAGCTATGAATCATCAAGCAATGAAGATGTCATGCCTCATACGTGACACAACTTAATGAATCACTTAAATCCAAGATTAAGTTCTAATTTCAAGAATGACAGGTGATAAAAAATCAATAGAATTAAGATCTTAACCAAGGAACTTTGTACTTTGAGTTTTTCACCTAAGTTCCAAAAATAAATATTTTTTTTGTGAATCACCTCAATGATAAAACCTAAATGACTCCCATATAAACCAATTGATTCCTTCTTCATCTGGAATTCATCATTCCCCTCACTTTAATGAGTTCATTTTTGACCCTAGACACTTTATTTACTTATCCCAAGCCACGTGTCATTGTGCTAAGCACTGTGCAATGCACTTATTCAAAGTGTACAGAGGGCTTTTAGTAAACTGAAATGCACCCAGCATCTAGGGTCTCAGAGACTCACCGTGGGATCCCAGATGCCCAAATTACTCCAGTTTCAGAAGATTTATATAAAACTCATTTACATTGGATCATTAAAGCAATGACTTTTAATAATTAAAAGAAAATAAATGAATCCCCTAGAATCAGAATCAAACTTCCAGTTCCAAGGGTTATGACCATAGCTCCATAAACATGTAACCCATATCATTTTCAGAAGTAGGTCCTAAACCGAATTTACATGAAACCACTAAACAAGATCACTCAACAATCATCCATTATCATCAATTTCAGACTCAATGCAGTTCTTAACTACCAGCAAATAAATTTTCCTAAGGCAAGACCCAATTGAGTACAGTGTAAAGCCTAAAAATATGTAAGAATTTTGAAAAACAAATTAACCATTTTTTACAAGAAATTTGAAATGAAGTGGGAATTAATGGGATTGCATTAAAGCATAGTTTAAAATAGTCAAGAATTGACCCCCTCCCCCACACTTAAAACCCAACTTTGTCCCCAAATTTGACTTCTAAAGTGCAGAATAACAATTAGATAGTTAAAATTCAAAACAGATTTACAATTAAGTAGATATATGACATGTTTTAAAGGGTCTCAATGAAGTTCAAAAAGATTGTTTGCCACAATAAATAAATGATCAGCAGGTTCATATCCAAGTACATGCATTAACATTTATGCCCAGTGACAAAGATTTTCAATTAAAGTTAAAACAAGTCTTGTAACTTGTGGGTGCACAATTAATTGGGGTGAAAGCAAGTTAGGCAGAATTTATTTAGTTAGATATTCAATAAAGAAGACTAATTTCATGCTAAACACCCCAACATTAATCATATTTAAAAGACCAGCATCATGTACCCCTCCCCCACACTTAGTTTCAAGCAGTGAAAGATTATTTCAATATTTATCAATGAATTTGAATTTCCAGCAAGAGGCACATGTAGGATTTTAAATCACAACATAGTGACATGCATCAAAAGTTTTTTATTACAAAATATGCAGCAGATTTTCAGAAAAAATGTAGCATATTTTTTTTAGTGAGCATAATTTATTTTAGAAAAAACAGGAGCAAAAATAAATGCAGGAAGTTGAAGAACTTCCCGGACTAAGTTCTTGTCCAAATATGATCATGGGAATTCAACTCCATTGAATGACATAGCAGCAGCATCCTAAAAACACAAAACATATAAACAAGAAAAAAAATCCAGCAGAGATAGATCATATGGAAGACAACAAAGCAGCACTTTATTCAACACTAAACAATACAAAAATGAAAACAAAGAAAGAGCATGGGTTGACTCCCATGAAGCACTGAATTTAAAGTCTTCAGTTAGAATTTATTTAATTACAAATTTTTATTTATTAACAAAATAAAAACCATGGGTTTCCTCCCATGAAGCACTAGATTTATAGTCCCCAGTCGGACTCACCAAGCAACTAACCACAGTCACTAGGTGGATGTGGTTTCCTTAATAGGAACAACCACATGTGTTTGGACCAAATATTTTTAACAAAAAGATGAAATTTGTGGGCACCAAAACTTATACAGACAAAAACTGAATTCTCATAGCCTAAAATAACCCCTAAGTAGCACCCTTTAATAGTCGTGGGTATAGTGCTGTCCACTTCCAGAATAAGTTCATACATTTCAAGATTTGAAAACACATGAAGGGACAACATAGAACTAGGTGCTTCAAAGGGTGTAGCATTGACCTCAAAGCTATCTCTCTTAACCTCAACACTAACAGGTTCAAATTCAAGGGTGAAAATGGGTGAATAATGAATAGTATGTTCAAGAAGAGATTCAATAGAGTGTAGAATAGAATCACATACAGTGGAACTCAATTCTAATTCTCCCTATAGACTACTATCAGTATCATAAGAAGGCTCATAACCCTTCACAAGTGAGGATGGAATTGATAGGAAGGGAAGAGAATTTATTTTATCACAAACAGGTTCAGGTATAACAATGTTATAAATCTCTTCCAAAAGATCCTCATCTGTTAACTCACATTGAACATCTATTTCTTCTAACAAATCTACTCTGCAACCATCATCTAGTGTGTGTTCAACATCTCTTTAAGTTCAAGTTCAAAAGGCTCACTTTATAAAACCAAGTCATTTGAGTGTTGTAAAAAGTTTAAATCAAGAGGAGTAATGTCCAATTCAGCATCAATAAATTCAGTTTCCAGAATGTTCAAATTAAGACAATTCTCCTCAAGTTGGAAAACACTAAATTCCATTTCATTGCACAATGATTGAGAAAAGTTATTACTATTAGAATAGGGAAATGAGAACTCATCATTTAGTCTTTCTTCAAATGTCATTCCCACATCCTCATTATCCAACAACATTTAAGAGATTATTGGGTTTGGATTTTTAAAGCATGGAAGAGTAGTGTTCAGTTCAAGTTCAAAAATTTCAGATTCGTTAACTTTCAGTTTAATGTTTTCTTCCAAAGTGTTCCCCATTTCCAGTTCAGGTTTAGTATTCACAATGTCAGAAAAATTGGGTGAAGAGTTTTTAACATTCGAGTATTCAGTTTCAAGTATCTCTTCTACCCGAGTAACTTCCTTCTCAAAACTTCTAAAACAGTGATTTTTCTCAAAAGAAGGGATGATGAAAAGAACTGGGCAATCCTTTTCAATCTGTTTTAATTCATCTTCAGAATTGTCCAACTCAATATCATTAAATTTATTTTTGGGATCATCATTAATGTGTTCCTCATTAAGTGAGTTGGTTATCTCCATGGTTTGTTTGACAGTTTTAGATTCTTCAAAGAAAATGTTTTCTTGTCCAGTTTCACAATAACTCTCTTCTTCCACTTGATTTTCAAATATTTTATACACATTTTCTTTTTCTTTTTCTTCAAATTATTCTTTTTCTTTAACCTTTTGTTGTAAATACAAGAGCATGGTTTCTAATCTTTTCATTCTTTGATCTTGCTCTTGAGAATATCTAATTTGAATTTCATGGGTTTGAGTTAACCAATTGTTAATTAGTTCCACCCTAGCATCCAGTTTAGAATCAATTAATTCAATTTTAGCTAGGGTGTCCGGACTGAGCTCATATTGTTCATTTTCATCAGTGTAAAAATCATGTTGTGGATGGTTATAGACACACTTCCAGACAGTATGTCCATAATCTCCACAACAAACATAGTAATGTCCAGTGCAGTAGTTTGATCCTTTATAATATTCCGTTTTTTTTTTTAATTTTCAGATTAAACACACAGAGTTTCACAGTTGATGTATAATTTTAATGGACCACTTAAGCAGTAGGTTCTAGTTCACAATGTTTTTTAAGAAAATTTTTTATATGATTTTTTTATGTTTTTTCTTTTCTTTGTTTTTATTGATTTTTTTATCATAACCCTAGACTCTCAATGCATGCCTTCCCCTGTAATGGTGCCAAATTTTGAACAGGACATAGGTCGTCACAACCCTCAAAATTACATTTATTAACCTACACTAGCACAGTGGTGCATGGTCAATCCACAGAGAGGGCAGATGAGAGTTCTAGGTTTTATTCAAAAGTAACTCCACTGTTGTCAGCAGTGAAGTGAGTGCGCACTTTTTTTAGTTGTTTTTACTTTACAATTTTTTTGCACTTTTATTTAAGCAAGAAGTAAGATAAAAGATGATGAAAAGAGACTAAATCACTCACTAGTATACTAATAAACTAAGATCTACAGTAAAACTAACATAAGAGAACAAAATACTAAAATAAAGTAGCAGGGTCGAAGGAGCAGATCAAAAGTAATACTCGAGAATCCGAACGTACTGATTTAATGAACATCCAAGCTCCCTTACTCTAGTGGGTTGAGCCAATTCTTCCAAACAGGTGTTGTGCAGGTCACCCATAGCGACGAACTGGCTCTACCTCAGCTCAAGCGGCGGACATCGGCCTCTTCCACGGCTCCAACGCGGCGCACTCCTCCATTCAGCGGCATCCAGCAACATCCAGGCTCCCTTGCTCCAGCGGACTCCCTCCTCGCAGATCCTCTTTGGTTCGTAGTGGCAACCCACTGTGTTGCGGCGGAACAGCGGTTACTTCTCCTTTGAATCTCAATGGTTGTTGAGGCATTGCTTCATCCTCTCAGATCAGATACCGGCCTCCTACAATCTTCAGTGGTGTGAACGCGGCTGAAATCCAAATAGCAATGGCTTATTCTCACTACAGAACTAAGATAAATTTGAGTTCTTATAAGATTGCAATCTGCATCCCTCGATTGTTGAAATTTTGTCGCTAAATCTCAATTCGAAATTCAGATTGGTTTATGTTGGTATGAGGAACAATGGTGGCAGGATGGATTTGCGGTGGGAAAGTGAAATGATGAAGGTAGAACAGGGATGGAGAAGGGTTTAGAGAAGAAAGAAAACAGTGTTTGTGTGAATGAGTTGAAGCAGGGGAGGTGCGGACGAAGAAGCTAACGGTGAGGTAGAGAAAATAAGGTATAACAATGAGAAAAATAGGGTAACAATGTGGTTTGGGAATGGGGCGGTAATGGTGAGGGTGAGAGGCAGGGAAAGTGAGGGTCACTGATAGACATAAATAAGGCTAACGGTGAGGAAACGATAACAGTGAGGTAGGAAGAAGTGGGGGTATGAATTATTCTAATGGTGAGGAAAAAGGAGAAATGTGAGTAACAATGATGAGGAAAAAAATGGGTAATGGTGAGGAGGAAAAACCACGTGAAGTTCACCGTTAAAGGAAAGGCTACCGATATCTTAAAATCAAAAGGTTGCCGATAGAATTAAATGGAAGTCACTGTTAGCTTAAAAGAAGAGGTAACCGGTACCAAAATGGTCACCGGTATACAGCAATGTGACAGTGAGGTGTGGGAGTCATTGGTAGAATACTAACAGTGACCCTTTTATTCAAATAAATCAAATTGAACTTAAAAAGTTAAAACTTAAGTTATTTAAAACAAGGATTGAAAATAATTAATTAAAAAGAAAACTAAACACCATTAATTTAAAACAAGATTTTTATTAAACTTTAAAACATTAAAATAATTAATTGAAAACAATTAAATTATAAACTGAAAAATTGTTTAACTAAATTAATAAAAGACTTAAATTAAAATATCTAAATAGGCTAATTACAAAGTAGCAGGGAATAATGAAAATTAGCACCAGTGACCCAAATAAATCACCGCAAGTTCTTATCTACCTCAGCGGTAGACTGAAATCAAAATTTGGTGACTTAATAAATAATCTTCATACATAAAATAATATAATTAATGTTTAAAAACTCTTAATTAATTAATTAATTAACTAATTGAACACAAAAAATTAAAAGTGAACTATTATATTTAAATAAAACTAAAACTATTTACTTTAATAATTAGCAGGATGACTAAACATATTTATTAATATAGTTAACATATTCTAATGTAACTAAAATAATAGATAAAATATTAAAATAATGACTAAGTTAATTAAATAGAATTATGTCAATTAAATAATTGTTTAAAAAATAGATATTAACTTACTAAAGAGACAAGCAGATTTAAATTAACCAAACTAAATATGACATAATTAAAGTTAAATAGTTTAGTTAGATTAAAATTATTATTTTGATGACTAAAATTACATATTTAATTATAAAAATTGAATAATTAACAATATTAATTATAAAAAATACAAAAATACAATTATTTAGTAAAAAAGTGATTAAATAATTAATTAAATCAATAAAAATTAAGTAAACAAATGTGGAAAAACTATGAAAAATAGAGCCACATCAATAATATTAGTACAAACTATTATTAAGGTAAAAAATAAAATCCCATATGTATATATGTTATGAAATAGATCATGGATAATTGAGATTGAAACTTAGGGTATCACAAGTTGTGATATATTATTTATATGAAAGTTTTCCTTCTATGTTTTATTTTTTACATTCTTATTAGCTAAGTATTAAAACCCCTAATTGTATTTTCTCTTTCTTATTTAAAATATTTAAGGAGGAATATCACGGACAATGCTTCTCTCTCTCTCGGAAGAACTACTTGGAAATATTATCCTAAAGTCATGCTCAGATGACTTTGAAACTTTTTCAAATGTCCAAGTTACATGAAAAAAACTTTATGAGGAATCCAATACCTCTAACATTATATAATTCTTTCAAGGATCAATTACTATCTATTGGAAAATCTTGTGCTATCAACTTTATTACCATTCTAAGTGTGGGAAGTATCATCAGGGGCTTTTCAAATTCTTATCTTTATTCCAAAATAATGAAGCACTAAATGATTTTCTAGATGCTATAAAAGTGGGAGACCACCGAGCAGCCTATATGTATCAAATTATAGATTTCTATCTTTGGGGAAATACTAAAACTGATATACCAAAACCCCATTTTGAAATATATTATGATGAATCAGTAAGATTTTTTATAAAAAAACAAGTTCGAGAAGATATTTTAAAATTATATATAAGAAATTCCTTTTTAACGACTTATAAATGCTTCCATCGATATAATCCAAGACGCTTGAGGTGTTTTGGGTAAAGTAAGTAGATGATTTTGAAAATATCCTATGGTACCACTGTGACGCATGAAACCTTTCTACTTAAAGGAAATGATAATAGGAAAGACTGAAGACCTCATTAAAAATATGATGGAGAAGTACCCTCATCTGTTTTCACCTTAGTATGTCAAATGAAATTTCGAGGGTAAAATTTCTTAAGGGGGGAAGAATGTAGTGACCCGAACTTTTGAATAATATTTTTTTCCTAAAAATGTATGTTTTACTGTGTCACATTCATTAAAACCATATAAGTATAAATTGAAATGTAACTATCAGTTTTTGACCATTATGTGACCCTTGGACCATTGGAAACAATAATAAATTTAATGATATAATTATTTTATTTAAATAGAAATGACAATGAAAAATTAATTCAGAAAGAAGATTTGATGGCCTCCACCAGTATAATTATTCCATATGAAGCCCATTTATCAGAGCTTCCAAGGGAGATATAATTTCTTGGATTTTCCCTAGACCAAGCCCAAGCCGAGATCCATTAACTTAAGCATGAGCGAAACCATTTACAGGAGAAGTTCAAGCTCATTGAGATCACGACCCAAACCATGTTCACCGAACATCTCCATGAAAGACCACTATCACACACCTTACACTTTGGGCGTATGTTGGTGTAATAAAGAGATATGTAACAAGACCCTAGTGATATGATTATGTAAATTATTTTTTTATATAATAATGAATATACATTCATCCTTTTATTGTTACTTTTTACATTATTCTTAACACAAAAATAGTATTTTTGGTTAATATTCAAATTCAACTAAGAAATCTATTTTGGTGAATTAATGGATTTTTGAAATAAATAATATTTTAATAAAATATTAACATTAAATTAATTTTATTAAATATAAATTATCATATAATTTTTATGAAGTCAAATGTAATTTTTATTAAGGTTTAATTTTTTTTTCAAAACCTGTCAATTTTCAATAAATGCCATTTTTTATTTTAAAAGTAAAAATTCACAAATTTAGAAAATTATTTAGATAAAATGGATATTATTTTTGAAATTAGGATTTCAAAATTATCCAATGGTGAATTTTTCATAATTTTCTGAGATGGTCAAATTTTTGGGTAAAAATTAAAATACTGTATAAATATATGATGTGTTTTATGACATCATAATGAACCAATAGTGATGTGATAAAATAAAATAAAAGGGATATTCAAACAAATATATCTTTTACCTTTGAAATAATTTTATTTTAGATTTTTTTTTATAAATATTTAGTGAATCCTCCAAGACTTATTAAATATTTTAGGATTTTAAAATACTTTCCTTGAAAGTATGACTCAACACCACATAAGAAAGGTAAATATTTTAATATATTTGGACCTTATAATTATAAAATAATGTATTCCACTCTCCTTTTCCAGAAACTTTGGGCAAAAACCATGGTATGGTTTGTGGTTTTGAATATTTTAGTGTGTAGTGTCCAAAACCAAAATAATAAAGAATTCCCCCACCTTTTCTATATAAACTCACCCGAATCCCATTTATTTTCACTCAAGATCTATGAATCTCGACCAACATCTACCTATTAATACCTATAGTCCTCCCAAGGCACTCCCAAGCTCCCAAAAAGCCTCTCCCAAGCCTTTGGGATCACACATCCAAGTAAGGGATCTTCCACTCCCCTCTTTTATCAAACACTTCTTTTATGATATGTCTTTTAATTTCAATTTTCATATGTTGGGATATGTTCATACATACTCCCATTAATTTACATTTTATTTATAAATAATTATATCTTCCTTTCCACTCTTATTAATCCATCCATTATCCTTTATATACACCTGTTACCATGCTGAAATTTCGTAAGGGATTCTCACCTTCCTCTCCTAATTTCAATTCAAGAACCATGTTTGAATTTTATCTTATAATTTCAATTTGTTATATTTTCATCCTTTTATAATAAATTACCTACTATCCATTTGATTTTATTTAAATGAGGGATCATTTATCCTCCCCCATTCGGACCCTTACCTAAGCCGTTATTATGCCGAAATTCCGTAAGGGTTCCTTCCTTTCTCAATTTTTCTCAAAGTTTCCTTATATTGTTACATCCTTTTATTTTCAATTAAAAATTATGAGGTATGCTTTCAAACCTCCCCCATACTTCCCTTATTATTTTTTAATGATGATATACCCTTTTATCTCTCATTAATCCCTCTCATGGACACCCATTACCATGCAGAAATTCCGTAAGTGATTTCTCTCTTCTCATTTCCATTCAAGAATTTCTTTTATATTATACATCTTAAATTCCATTTCATATGTTTGGATATTATGTTACATGGTCCCCTTACTTCCCATTTCATTTATAAATGATGATATACCCCTTTCACTCTCATCAACCCATTTTATGAATTTATATTTGACGTCGTTATGCTGTCGAAATTGTACCATGATTTTCCATGCGAAAATCATCGTGTAGTGAATACCATACCCATTTCTCTATCAATGGTATTCACCTTTATGCTCACATACTTATTGATTGGGGACTTACATATATGTATTCCACATTAATTTTTCATGGAATAAATTATGTTGTTTAATGAATCCATGTTGTATGATCTATGTGGTACACTTATACATGAAAATGAAATGATTATGAAGGGTGCACCCTGATAGCACTCCAATGCATTGGGTAATGTTTAGTACCCTGATACGTCAAGTGAAATGAGGGTTTACTCATACTAATTCATGTCCAATGAGGGTTTAATAAATTTTAATTCATGTGCAATTGGAGTTTACTCATGCTAATCAATGTGCAATGAGCCTTGACTCATGCTAATATCACGATGTATGTTGTTGCCACATTTCTATGTTATGAATATCATGCTATATCATGCCTTCATCTTCATGTTTCTTTTATACTCTATTGATATTTATATTGACTAACATGTATTGTATTCCTCATATTATGCCATATTTATTCCCATATTGATCTTTATAACTCACCCTTTTCTTATGTATGTACTCAGGTTATCCCATGCAATGCTAAGTATGAAGGAATGTTGTGGTCATGTAAAAGAAGTTTTCAATAAAGATGTGTATTTTATGTTTTAAGTTGTTATGTAATGTTCATAAGCCCCAAAGACACTATAGCTCTCGATCTTCTGAGTTTTATTAAGTGCAAGTTTATGTAATAAATCATTTTTAAATATGAAATAAAGAGCAGGGTTGTTAGAAAGAGGCTCAAAAAGGGATGTCTGGAGTGTTTCTTATTAAAGTGTTAAGGTATTTCGCGCTTCCACTCAGATCAAAATGTTTATTTATTTCAAAAAATATAGCATCATTGATTTCATGACACAACACCAATATTTCATCCGGTAAAAGATTAAATCATTATTATGATGTTGATTCATTGAATTTTTTTGACTAGGTACAATAGTATTTTTCTTCGAAAGCCCATAACGTGTTCTTGGTATCAGTTCTTGATTGACGTGTGAAAGTTTTTATGGTACATCTACATGGGTGGTGTCCATCTTGAGGGGAGCTTATGTAGAGTCAATATCATTAACTGCACGATATGAGGAGGAGCTGTGAGCTCAAATTGAGGTTATAGATACAATGCGTAGGGAGAAGGAAGAGCTCTATCAACAATAGCATTAGTAGGAAGATGAGATGAGATGATGGAAGGAGAAACAACATTATCAAATGATGAAGTTTATGTCATGACCCATCCCCCGGGGCCTGTGCTGTGACTACCTCAAGCCCACCTTCCATAGGACAGGGGCTGGAAACTAGCATCGGAAAGGTGTATCCCTATAACGGGAAGGCATTGCCTTTAAACCTGTGCACACAATCCAAGAACACAACAAGAAGCAACCACAAAGTAAACTGCTATAGTAAAAAGTGTGCTGAAAGTAAAGAGGCTATAATACAAGCCCAACTGGAAAGTACAAGTACAAATGAAAAGAGGAAAACAACTCCTGGATCATCCACCGAGGATCCTATCTGAAGGGTAGGTACAACTCTCAATCAGTAGTCCTTACGTCACGTCACACCAAATGGTCCACCTCTGAGCACCGTCCAGTCCCGACTCCCTCAGCCTCTATCAATGTTGTCCTTCATTTGCATAAGACACAACAAGGTACGGGCGAAGCCCATGCAGGGGTGAGTATAACAATACTCAGTAGGGACCCCGAGACCCCCGAAGGTCTCCCAGAGTTCCACAAAAGAAAGACCACAAGCAAGACCTCAATCATAAAGCACAAAGCAGTCAACAACTCTACTTAGGTATATACCCATACATATACCTAAATTATCAAGATATACTCATCTCATACACGAGGAAAGAATATCACAAAGGTAACACATGAAGGTAAAAGTACCACACAGGTAACACAGTGAAGATAACACCACAAAGGTAAAAGTACCACACAGGTTACACCATGAAGATATCACCACGAAGGTAAAAGTACCACACAGGTAACACCACGAAGATATCACGATGAAGGTAAAAGTACCACAAAGGTATTACCACAAAGATATAACCACGAAGGTAAAAGTACCACACATGTATCACCACCAAGATATCACCACAAAGATAAAAATACCACACAGGTATCACCACGAAGATATCACCACGAAGATAAAAGACTCAGCTCACACCAAGTATTAGTGAAGTATAGAAGTACAAATGATTAGTCGCGAAGCTAAATCATCTTGTTCTATCAAGAGGCACTACTTCTGACCATACAGAGTTTGACCCACACACGATCGATAAGTATTAACCCCCGCAATGATCCAAACAGGATCCGACCCACCCGAAGTTGATAGGTACTAACCCCCGCAATGATCCACACAGGATCTGACCCACACAAGATCGGTATGCGCTGACCCACACAGGATCTGACCCACATAGGATCAGTGTTGTCCCACACAGGATCACTCAGCACTAACCTCCGTATGATCTGTCTCCAACCTTCGCCTCACTACCAACCACTGGATTCCCGCATATAGTACGCTTGATTCTGGGAGAACCGCTCCTCAAGCAATTGGTCGTACCTCAACAGACATGAAGCTCCATGAAGAAGCATCCCAAAGGACCGCTATGTCGTAAGGGTTCCCAACACGACAAACGGCGCATCAATCGGATGCCCGGTCAGTGACTTATAAGCATTTTAGTGCTAAGGGCCCGGTTGGTTTCAGGTTCAATCCAACTCGACTGCACTCCAACTTTCTCCAAAACTCAAGTGGAGTATACCAAAAGAACTGCCTTGTCCTAAGGGTTCCAACGTCATAGACGGTTCGTCAAACGGATGTTCGGTCTATTAGTTACACCCCTTTCTGAGAAACGGGGGTGATCACACCTTGGTCCGGCCTAGCTCAGTTGGGCCCGCCGGAATACGCCAAAGGGACCACTTCCCAAAAGGGATCCCAACGCCACACACGATGTGTTGAACGGACACCCGGTTTGTCAGTTACGAGCGTTTCTTTATCCGGGGACCGGTTGGGTCTGGGCCCGGTCTGACTTGGTCAGACCGGCCCGACACAACGGGTCCCGGGGTCCACCTGACCCTGCTTGGGTCCGACCCACTAAGGGTCGGCCCAGTTCGGTTCTTAGGTTTGGGCCGTGGTTGGCCCGACCCATCGGATGGGGCTCGGCCCACCCGCGTTGGCCTACTGGGCCGCGGGTCCAGCTCGACCTGCTGGCGGGGTCTGGCCCGCTCGGTCGGCCCGCGCCCGACCTGATCCGCTAGAAGGCGGACCAGTTTCTCCAGCTGGCCCCATAGGTGTGGGGCCGTTTCGGCCAGCTGGTGGTGGCACTGCCCCACTGTGTAATGGTCGGCCTTTTCGGCTGACTAGGGGTCCGCCAGCCCAGCGCGGCATGAGGGCCGTGTCGCTCTCCACCTACCACGACCTTGAGTTGCGACCTCCTCTAGTGGCGTGCGATAACAGGATGCTCCGCCTTCCTCCATGGCCATCCGGTGCCAGCCGCCGCTGCACGCCGTGACTACATATCACGACCCCTCTTGCCCGGCGGCACACAATGGTGCGTCGCTGCCTCCTTCACAGTCGGCCGAGCTGGCCACTATCTTCACCCACTGCGGCTACGGCCGCGACCTTCTTCGCTGGCAATGCACGACGGTGCGCCGCTATCTCTTCTGCGGTCGGCCGTTGTTGGCCGCCATCGTCCCGATTTTCGTCCAACCAGAATGGAATGCTCGTGAAGAACGCACCAAAATTCCAACAAAAAAAGGGTGGAGGGTCCGGGCCTTGGTCGTTTGGTCCACGCCCTTCGTGTTAGCTTGATATCAAGAGGGTGGTAAAATATTTATCAACTCTTGAAATTAAACAAGAAATAAACCCTACCTCAAGTTTGTTGGAGAGCGTCCATGTTTGAGGAAGTGTCAGCGTCTGTCGTCCCCGCAACAAACCGACAACATTGTCGCTCGAACATCGTCCTTCGGTTCGTGATTCGGTGTCGCTCGTCATCGCCTGGTGGAACTGGCTTCGTCCTCCAACTGTTGGGCATCACGACACTTTACCAGAGTTTCGTCACTTGATGAAGCCATGCCAAAACCTCCCTCTAAGTTTCATATAAATAGGAGAGGGGGAGGGTAAGTGACGATCGTGGAATTTATGGGGGTTCATTTAATAGGAACCTTCTTAAATTCCAACGATGATGTTACTTAGGATTTGAAGGATCAAGCCATTTAATGGCTTGAATCATCACTGGTCCCACACTACCGCTTGTTCATTGGAGGAAAAGAAAAAAACAAATAAAAAAATAAAGTTATTTTATTATTCTTTTAAAAAGTCCAAAAAACTAACTTTTTCTCCAGACTTACTGCGGTCGAAGTGAAGCCTCCCTTAAGAGAATATTGGCGCTGTGGATTCAACGGTGGCCTTATATTTTTAATCCGAGCACTGGTCCAAAAGTTAGAATCGCCGCCCAGGCATTTACTGTATGTACCTTAAAAAAAGTTCAATAAATTATTAACATTCATCCTCGACCTGAGCCGGTCAAGGTTATACTCTACTTAAGGGAAACACACCCCGACGAACCCAACGGTACTCTCAAATTTTTAATCTGAGTTACCGTTTAGAAGTTATGGATTTTAATAATAAAATAATTGTTACTTAATTATTTTATTTACGGTCAAAATTTAACTTTCACTGATGGCCCATGTTGGCCAATATTAGTATCATCCTAAGGAAAACATACCCTCACGAGTTTAGCGGTTGTCTCATATTTTCAATCCGAGTTACCGTTTGTGAGTTATAAGCATTTGAAAAATAAAATAATTTTATTTAATTATTTTATTTACGGTTATGCCATTTTTTGGGTTTTCCCACTAGAGGCTGGCGTCGACTAAACTTATGTTGCGCCCAGGGTAAACCCACAATCCTGAACGCAACGGTGTCCTCAGATTTATGATCTGAGCAACCCTTTAAGAGTTATTCAACTTTTTCATGAAAACTGTTTACACGCGCTAAAAAAAGGTTAACAAAACTTCGATGGATCATTCCGGGCACTCCGGGCCTCGGAATCACGCACTGTTTGATTTCATGGTCTTGAAATAATTCCATATAATTAAAAAAATAGACATAAATTTTGAGACATTACAATATATGCGATAGTTGGCTCAGGGTGTAGGGATGGAGTTTCCTCCCCTTCCTCTTCCAGATGACCCTCCACCCCTCGAGAATACCCTCCACCTCCACAGTGATTGATACATTATGTATATATTTATTATGCTAAAATTTGAATGAAAATATTTTGAATAATTTTTTTTATTATTTTTGATGTTTAAATTTTTGTATATTATTTTTTAGAAATTATATCGATGTTTTTATATTTTTTATTTTTAATTTTTTTTGAATTTTAAACCTATTTTTGACTGGACTACAACCCATCAAAATTACTTATTTGTGATGTGTCTTATGGCCCATCACAAACACTTATTTGCAACGGGTCTCATGGCCGGTCTCAAATAGTTCATTAAATAAACTTGAAAAAACTATTTGCAATGAGCTTACCTCCCGTTGCAGAAGATAGTTTTTGATACGACCTATCGTAAAAGTTACCTTTTGTGACACATTTTTCGACGACGAACAATTTGTGGCGGGTTCCTGTCGCAAATAGCCCATAAAAAATACACTATTTTCCAATTGTTCACCAACCCATCATTTTATAATAATGTTTCCCTACACAAATTATTTGGGAAATAGTTCAACAAAAATATATGAAATTTGTTAACAAGCTTATCAAGATAATCACATTCCTCCACATGATCCTCCTTGAATCATCTCATTATTGTATATTCTTCAATATGAGTGTATCATTCATCCAACTATAATAACTAAAACCCAGTCACTTTTCCATGTATATTCCATAAAAAAATCTCTTACATTTCCCACCACTTTATGAAATAATAATTGAGTTGTGGTTCAATGCTTCACAACATTGGTGATTTGGTGTGTTGGACCCACCATTTATGTAAATATATTTATTAGTATATAATTATTATTATATATATAATAGTATATATATATAATTTGAAATTGGAGGGGGGGTGTGATTTCCAGATCAATTGGCACGCACCATTTTTCTGGCTAGTGCCACTTAAATTTTCATTGGACAAACCCATATCCACATTTATACACATCCAAAACCATTTTAATTAAAAAATAGTCTGGGAATTTTTTCTAAAAAACACCTTCTCTTTTTAATAAAAGGGTTGGTCCCCAACCTGTTTGAATATTATTTATGGAAATTACTTAATGATTTATTGAAATTATTGATGTATAATTATTATTTATGAAAACTGTTTAATGATTATTTATAATAATATGGATCACCTTTATCCATAGTGAATGAGCTACGGAGTGGTGAGGGGAAACAGAAGGTTAGGTCGTATAGCTTGGGAAATCTTGAGGGTGGTGCGTCCGGGAATTTGCGATGGCGAATTCTTAATATGATACTCCTGTTTCCCTACTCTTCAGGGATTTGGTATATTATTATGAGTTGCCTTATTTTTATATAAGCGTAATTGAAGTAATATTATTGGTAAACAGTACAACATAACGTATATTTTTTAAATATATATATATATATATATATATGCATATGTTGTGTTTTGTATTGTTTTGCAATTTCTACATTGTAGAATTTATTTATAAAATAATAATTATTTTGAGACATTTTTATTGTTTATTTTTTATTATAAATAACTTCAGCATTATAAAATGCAATAAATATTAGTTTTCTGAAAAGAAAAATAAGAAAGAGAAGATGCAATTGGATCGGCCCGCTGGCATGCAAGTTCATAAGAGCAGGACAAGGGCCCGTGAAATACATATCTATTCATTTTTTAGTCAATATCATTTGTGAAAACAAACTATATTTTTATATAATTTAATTTTTTATTTGTAATAGCATGATAAAATTACATTTATAAGTTTAATTATTCATTTTTTACATAAGAAAATATTTTTTTTGGGTTGAGTGTTTGTAAATAGATTTGGTCAAACATGCTAAATAAAAGTAATATTAAAAATGAAACATATTTAACGATATATATTATTTTATAATTGGTCATAAAATCATCATGAATATTTCCAAAATAAAATAATGAAAGTGTAAAATAAGATAATCGTCCAAAAAATTAACCATCACGAAAACAAATCTTTATATATAAACAATGAGTATTGACAATCTTCTACATTGGGTTCAAAATCTTCTTTATCTTTTAGGTTCCATGTCCGTGAGTGAGTATTGAAAATAATGCAGTTGTCCTCCAAATCCTCCTTCATCATCAGTTGGCGCAGTGTTGTTCTTCGTCTATCTCCATTTGTAGAGGTAGAAGCATCAGCATGGAAGCACCCAAGCCCTGATGCCGGAGGTGGGGCTGCAGAAGACGCTTCACGGTTGGGTGTCCGTGGGACACCACCCTCCACTGGTTGCTGCGACCCAGAAGCCTCCACTGGATGGAACCACCCAAGCCCTGACAACGGAGGTGGGGTTTGGGACCACGAAGACTCTTCATGGATGGGTCTCTGTGGGACCGTGACACCAGCACGACCTCTTTGGACTGGCTGAGTGGATCCATAATGGAGGCGGGCAGGCTTTGACGGCAGACTCGGGGCTGGTGATGAGCGGGTTTCGGACCCCACATTTCCTTCATGGTCGGGTCTCCTTATTGCCTCACCAGGACCACCTTCCTCCATCTATGCTTGGTCCGCCAGTTTTGATATCAAATGACAAGCTGGGATAAGGCAGTTGAGGAATTTCAGGAAAGTTGAATGATTCCGGGAAACCTTCTCAGGTTTCGGTTTTTGTTGCTGAACGTTGCCATGGAAGCAGCGCAACCACGATGTTAGAGCCATGGAAATGATTGGGAAGGCAAGGAAATCTCACAGCGTAAGGAAAGTGCACGGGGTTCAGGGCTTGACGGAGACAACACAATGCACATACGAACGATTCTCATAATTTATATAGTATGTTTCTGGTTTGCTGTTTTCATTTTTTAATTTTTTTATTCAATGTATAATAAATACAGATCAGTATTTTTTTGACACCACGTACAAAGACGGAATTTATTGTTATGCGGATTTTAAGATATTTGATTTAGGGATTTGTTTAGAAGACCTCTTTTTTTATCTCTTTAAATGCAATGTTTTATATACCGAAATTATTCAAATTATTTATGTACAATTATTATTTATAGAATCTATTTAATGTTAATCCATAAATCAAGATGATGTAAGAAACTATTGACTTACTTAATTACGCCATTCAATCACTACTATTACTTAAAAACTATTAATATTTACTTTTAATTAATGATAATGTCCGTGACAAATTTAATATCATAAAATTTTGCTCTAAATATTTTTCACAATGTCATATTTATTGACACCCATTTGAGAATGTTATGGTTGGACTGGTTCTTATGAAATTATAAAAAATATATATAATTAATATATTTATTTTAGTTTTATAAGTATTTAAATATATATATATTTATAATTATAATTATAATTATAATAAATATATTTATTATAATTTCATAATTATCTAAATATAAATATATATTTATTTAAATAATTATGAAATTGTAATATATATATATATTATTAATATATCTATTTTAATATCATAAGTATTTGAATATATGTATATATATTTATATTTATATTTATGACTATATATAATTAATATATTTATTTTAATTTCATAAGCATTTAAATATATATATATATGACTATAATTAAAATATATATGTAATAAATATAAATTTATAATAAATATATATAAATTTATAATTATTAAATAATTATAAAATTATAATAGATATATACAAATATAATACTAAATAAATATAGATATATTCAAATAATTATAAAATTATAATAAAGATATTAATAATATATAATTATAAATATATTTATTATAGATTTATAATTATAAATAAATATATATTTATTACATATGTAAATAGAAATAAATAAATATTTATTTATAGTTATTATTATAAATAAATAAATATATATCTATTATACATATAATTCCATAAAATGGTCATTTTATATTTATTAACACCCATTTAAGAATGTTATGGATTGACTGTTTCTTATGAAATTATAAAAAATATATATAATTAATATATTTATTTTAGTTTTATAAGAATTTAAATATATATATATATATATAATTATAATTATAAAAATAATAAATATATTTATTATAATTTCGTAATTATTTAAATATAAATATATATTTATTTAAATAATTATGAAATTATAATATATATATAATTAATATATTTATTTTAATTTCATATGTATATATATATATATTTATATTTATGACTATATATAATTAGTATATTTATTTTAATTTCATAAGCATTTAAATACACATATATATATATATATCTATGACTATAATTAAAATATATATGTAATAAATATATATTTATAATAAATATATCTAAATTTATAGTTATTAAGTAATTATAAAATTATAATAGATATATACATATATAATTCTAAATAAATATAGATATATTCAAATAATTATAAAATTATAATAAAGATATTAATTATATATAATTATAAATATAATAAATATATTTATTATAAATTTATAATTATAAATAAATATATATTTATTAAATTTGTAAATATAAATAAATTAATATCTATTTATAGATATTATTATAAATAAATAAATATATATCTATTACGCATATAATTTTATAAATATATATAAAAATATAAATAATTTATAATCATTATAGGTTTATCAGCGCTTTGTTAGCGCTGATAAAGATTGACCTTTATCAGCACGAAAAAAGCGTTGATAAAGACATGTTTTATCCGCGCTTTCTATTTTAGTGCTAATAAAACATACCTTTATCAATGCTTTTTAACTAGCACTGATAAATGGTTTACCTGGTTTTATAAATAAACCCTAAAAGTCTCCTCCTCCTGCCGCACGACATAAGATCTCGCGGAAGCCGAATCATGCCGCCTCCTCCTCTTCCTCCTCCTCCCCCTCCTCTGCTGCCGACTCATCCTCCTCCACCGCCACCGCGAAACCCTCCTCCTCCTCCTCTGCCGCCGACTCCTACCGCCGTGAAGCCCTCCTCTACCACGGTGAAGATCTCCTCTGTCGTCAACCACACCTTTGCCGCCGAACCCCATCTGCTGCAGACATCACCTCCACCAAGAACATCACCTCTGTCGCGCACTGAACCACGCCTCTGCCCTGAACCCTTCCTTTTCCACGAACCCACCACCTCCGCGTACCCTACCTCTGCTGCCGAACCCCACCTATTCTGCAAAACCCTCATCCTCTACAAACACACCTCCGCCGCGAACCCAGCTCCTCAGGTGCTACCACTATGAGTGTTCTTGTAATGCTCTTAGTATTTCCTTTGTATTTTCTCATTGTATAATCTTCCATGATCAATTCCATATATGTAACTTTTCTATTTCCGATTAAGGATATTGATGATCTTTTAGGACTAGAATATGCATATTAAATGTTTTATTGAGAAACCATTGGCAGTTCCATTCTTTTCATTTATGTTCACACCTGGTATAGACACCGTGGTGGATATGTATTACCTCCAAATACATTTTGTGTTCAATAAGTTTATGGTTAGATATTGGATGCTTGTGGCCCAATTTATGTTTAGTGGCATAGGAATTGGTTTGTTTGTTGGGTGATTTTGAGAATGAATGCCATGTTTGGTTGGAGATCAGGTCATAGAATATAACCCATTCATTTTTAGTTATGTTTTTTTTTTCAGTGTAGTTTCACATGTTTTTCATCGTTTGTTTATATATGGATATGGTTTATTGTTTCTGACTTCATTCATATAGTGATGTTGGTGTTTCTTTTATATTTTTATTCAATTATAGAGGAAAGTATTGATTATTTTTCTCAAGATTTTATGGCATTTGAATGTTTCATGTCTATTCTTAAGATATTTCAATTATAGCTTATCAATTTACTCAAAGTGGGAAAATTGAGCCCCACATATTTTTCCAATACAGTAAGTGATAGGCTTCAGCCCATGTGAATCGATGTACACTCTTGGGGTAGTAGTGAACTGATTCATCTATTTTGAGATTGGGTCATTATACTTTCACCCACATCTCTTCTTACTGTCACCCATAATCATCAACTTTTATGTCCATGTTGGAGGAGTAGATTATAGATATCATTATAGCTATGGATAATAAACAAGATTAGTTATCATCCAAAGGAATTGCCCCATCTAGTAATATAATTTCATCCACTATTCCACCAACCCCTACCTATCACGAACCAACCCAGGTCGACCCTGAACCGGTCACCCGAACTGATCCGCGGCAAGGCCCAAGAGGCGTTCCTGATCCTCCCAGGCTGGTGACAAGCATCATGGCATCAACAGAGTACAATGGGAACAATTTCGTCCAATGAAAATAAACTAAGTAGTATAAATAAAATAGAACACCGCAAAGTAAATAAATGACACTTAAAAGAAATAACGACCAAAAACACACACTAACCTGATCTTGACCAGAAACTCCTCGTGACCTCGAGAGTCACTCTCCAAACCACAACCAACTCTCACCCACGGCGAGCAAGCTCGAGTCGAACCTGCAATAGAAACTAAAAAAAGGAAAACACTATAGGCGTGAGTATTAAAATTCAGTAGGTGTTCCCAACAAACTATCCCCAAAACACTACCTTTAAATAGAGAATTTACTAATTCCAGGTTTGAACTAAATTATATAAAACATGGGTTTCCACACACACACTTTCATTTTTAAATAATTAATAATCCATTTCCCTTTTTAATTTGAAAACAAGTTTAATGTTTAAATGAAATAGGTGCATTACATTTTTAAAACATTTTTGCGAAAAAATTAGAAATCCAAATTTTAGTTGTTCGTCAAAATAAAAACCACACACAACACACAACACACAATAAGGGAAATGAGAAAGTATCAAACATGGACTAGCAACCGAACTAGGCCCCTCAATCATCTGCCACATACAAATATGCACTAAAGGAAACATGGGTCGAACCTAGGAGCTCATGAAAAATCCAGAATATACTATACATGTGACTCATCCTGAAGGCATGCTTACTCTCAATGAAGTCATAACTCCAAAACACTCGGTGTTGCCTTACCTGGCCTAACCGAGGGGCCCAATCACCTATCAGAGCAAAGTCCGTATTAAGGGCCACTAGCCAGTGCGTATTCTAAAATAGTGCAACAATCGTTCTCAGAAGATTCACTTACTATGCCAGGTTCTCATGTCAACACGTATAATAAAAAGGGGGTGAGTCAAAAATGTCAAACAAGAAACCAATTCCAATGCACAAACATCACACACAACAACCCACAAAATCGACGTGCACAACAAGATCACCCCTGAGTCACCCCAAAGAAAATTTTCCAAAATAATTTATTTTATCAAAGTGCCAAATGGGCCTTATGCAACTTTTAAAAGAAGCACCATTTCTCAAGTGAAACCAAAACATTTTCTCACACATCAGAAGAAAACATTTACCAACAAACTAGAACCACACTTGAAAATCAATGAATTATGTTCAAAGGCCAAACTGGCATTTTTTTACTATTGTGCGTCAATTCATCAAGAAAATATTTCAAGTGTCGTGCATAAAATAAACATCTACGTTTACATCATGTAATTATTCCAAAAATAATTATCTAATACTATTTTTCTTTTATTAAAAATCAATGAAATATCAAGCAATTAATAAATTATAAATTTAATGGCGAGTGCAATGGGGGGCCTACTTTGACTCGCAGTCCAAACACGGTGACGTGACACGCCTCGAGTGGGTGCACAAGCACGACAAGCTGACGACCACAGTTTTCACAGAATTACCTCACCAATGCACTGCAACAAACGCACAACATCTAAAATACATAAACACGGACTTAAAAAATCCAAATGAACAAATAGCACAAAAGAACCATCTCGACATATTTTCAAAACACAACTCGCACCACCTAATTAAATAAACTCAATTATTTTTAAAAAGGATAAATTTGCACCAACTTAAATAAACACAACACTCGTTAATGTAATTATCTAACACCCAAACAAGGACAGTGCAAACCTCACCTCGATGCGGAGATGTGCTCGACCAGCGGGGTCACACGACCGTTAGAAAGGGGCGGCGCACACCCGTAGGGACTGTCGTTGGACAGAAAAGAGTGCGTGATGCACTACCGGGGGATGGATGGAGCAACGAAGGGGGGACGACGCCAACGACTTGGCAAGAGGACTCATGGCGGGTGCCGGAAAGTATAGCAAGGGGGCGTGGGGCGCCGTGCAACAACCGGGGAAGGAAAAAGGGGTCGTGTAGGGATTGCATGACTGGACATGAGGTGCGTTGGCAGAAAGCACGTATGTCACACTGGCGGGGCTGGTCGGACGACGCGTGGTGGGTCAAAAGGCGTGCAACCGGAAGGAGGTTTGGCAGGTGCGTGGCGGCTGAAAGGAGGTCTGGCGTGAGGCGTGTGCAGCCGATACAGCTAGTGGGTGCCAGCGAGAGGAGACCGCAGCCAGTGTAGCGAAGGGGGACGTTGTCGGGGCGCTGCGCCGCCTTTGGTTGGCTGGAGCAGGGAAGCGGACCACTTCATGCACCAGGTGGAACATGTTCATGTACTTGATCCACTTACTGATTAGGTCTGAGATGAATTTTATAACACCCCAAACATTTTATGGTATGATTCTATTAACTATTCATCACTGTGTTCCTTTGAAACAACACTAGGTTATTTAGAAGATAGTCAAAACCTAGCCATTAAATATAAATTTTCCTCTTCTATGTTTTGAATTTTGAAAAATGGTCATCTAGAGTTGTGATTAGTAAGTCATTTGGAGTTTGATAGAACAAACTTGTTTTTTGGTGAATAGTAACATACCCTTATGAATAGTAATATGAATAGTAATATGACCCTCATGAATAATAAATAATAATATTATTTTATTTTCTTAAGGTAATAAGATAATGAGATCTTAATTAGTTTTTCAATGAGAAATAAAACTAATTACACTTTAAGATTGTTATTTTTAGAATTAACTATGACTTTATTTAAAAATTAAATTAATAATAATTAGAAAATTATTTTTGAAAAATGGATTTCACTTTTGAATTCCACACATTGAAAAATGGTTAGGGTGAATTTTGGGAATTTTTCTGAAACATTTGATTTTTCAGTGAATAGTAAAAAATACAGTTTTCAGTTTCGGTGTGTTTATGACATCATTAATGATGTAATAATGATGTCATAAATCTGGTCAACTTGTGTATAGTTAAATAATATGTGAGGTGTCCCAAGTTTCTTTAACCATGGGCAAATACCATGGTCAAGCCCATGGTTTTTCAAATACCACCCATGAGGTGTCCCTTGGAAATTATTAAAATAATCCCTCACTTTTCCTATAAATACCAACTCTCCCCTTCCTTGAATTCATTCCCAATTATCCCTCAACGAAGCTATGTCCTCCTTACCTTAATAGTAGTCCTCCCAAGGTTTCCTCAAGCCCCCAAGGTCCCAACCTTCAAGTTCTAAGGGTTACTCTACAAGGTAAGAAAATTCTCAATTTCTTTCTTTTTTCCTTTCAAGTTCTCTTTTATGTGGTATATCTTTCAAGTTTCCATACCATGTTTTTATTTTATTCTTATTCTTGATCTAATCTATATTATGATTCATTTCTGGATAGGTGACCCTTTTCCCCTCCCTTTTTTAATATACGTGTTATGACTCACCCATGGTTCTGGAATTCTTTGGTACTCATGGTTCTAATTTATAAAACACTCCATCTGTAGATAATACAAGATGAAGGTTTCTCAACTCATTTCCAAAATCAGGATACTCATGATCGATTCTCTTCCACTGAGGAGAGTCTATCGGGTGATGTAGTTTCCCATCTTTATTTATTCTATCTGCATGCCACGCCAATTGCCTTGTGGTCTCCTCACATCCATATAGGTTCCTAACCCTTGGAATGATTGTAAAGTACCATACAACTTTCATAGGACCGGATTCATCTTTCTTGTATCAAGAAGCACCACACTTTGGGAATTCTCTATGTGAATTTTGGTCCTTGAAAAATAGTATACATTCATTCAAGAAGGTTTTTATTCATTCAGATATCATACCCATCAAATGTAACATTCATTTGGCATTGTATGTTTGGCTCAGGATCTCATTATATTCTGGGAGCATGTCATTCAAGAGAGAAAGTAATTATATAAAACTGGCGTCACTCAATCATTTTCCTACTTTCAAATTATATATCTTTAGTATGGATGAAAATGCAGTATATTTAGTATAACCACCATACAAAGGCGTTTTTTCACAACTCTTTAACTTCTCAAACAATTTTGGGTAATCATGAAGTTCATCTTCAACTGTCCTTGTCATTTCCTCAATATGATCTTCATCATAATTCACATTTTTAATCACGTCCTCGATACGGTCTTCTTCATTGTCCACACTTGTAATCATATCATATGATCTATAAATTGATTTGTTATCCTAGCCATTAGCTAAATTCTCTTTTTACCTATGTTTATTCCAACATTTATAAGTTTGATCTATTCCGTGATAGATCAAGTGTTCTTACAACTCCTCTGGACTAACTTTTCATAAATAAAAACAACATAAACATGAAAAAATGATTTGAGAAGGGTCGTATGCATGATCTTTTACAAAAAAAGATGAACTCTTTCACTCCATCTTCATACTCTATTTTCAAACAATTAGTGTTCATCCGATCTTTATTCATATCCATCCTATTTTGTTTGGTGATATTAGTAATTACCAAAATAAATACACAAAATATTGATATAATGTAATGGTTTTCCTAATTCTATAAAAATATAAATATAAAATATTATGAAAAAACTACAGTTCGAATGTCCTTTGAAAACTATTTAAAAAATCACACTTGAAATCCCATTAAAAAACCATTTACACAAATTCCTCATTAAAATAACACACCCTTTTAAAAATAAATCGATCAATTACAAAAACTCTTTCAAAAAACCACAGTTCCATTTTTTTAAAGCATTCAAGACAACTTCATGACCCAATAATCTTAATCATTTAAAATGGGGGACATCCCTCTAAGAAAAATTTCAAAACTCTTGAATCATTTTAAAAGATCCACTTAGGCATTTTCACAAATACATAGATCCCAATAGAGAAACTTTATAAAAGATACATAGAAAACACCTCAATTCATCCAAAATCAATCAGTTTTGTATGATTCCATCACATTATTCCAAAGGTAGGTGTAATAATAATAATTTCCATAATCATTTGGTATTGTCCTCCCCGCTATTGTATATCCCTTATGCATACTTCCATTGTCCAATTATATCAATTATCCTTCACCACAACACCAGAGCCCCAATGAATATATTCCATAGTTAGTGAACACACTCACAACCATGAAACACTCGTGTTCTATTTTACTACAAACACTAGATGATCCCAATGGTCCTTGGCTCACATAAAATCAATTGGTTGTACACCCCAAGAACAATGTATATGTCTCTCATATGATGTAATATTGGTTCCTTCCTTTATAAATACACCTAAGAAAATCTATAATCATGAACCCATTACATAATCAAAAATTTCTCAAGTTTCATTCCTTTCACACAAAGAATTTCCCTGTGGCACTCATCACTAGAAGAAACTATGTCGCTTTCCCAATCCTTTTAAGTACATCATGTCTCAAGTAAAAATAAGAAATGAAATATGGAACTAAACTAATATATGGTATGATTTTCCATAGTTTATTTTCTAAAATATTCAAAAAAGAATTTATAAATGACATTACAAAGACTAGTCATTCTAAAATTCTTAATTGAACTCATATCAGTAACCTCTAGAATCAAAGTGATGAGAGTATCATTATAATTCTCAAGAGAATTATTACCTCTCAAAAACTCATTCATGAGGTTAACAACATAAATTTCCAAAATAGTCTGGACCCTTTTAAAGATAATTTTAAAAAGGAAAATCTAGGTTTGGTACCTTTGATGGACGCATCAACCTAAATGTCACGACCACTTCATAACATTGAATATCAATTGTTAATAATTCACTCATATAATTTGTTAAAGTTGTAATAAAATAATAATTTATATATTCAGATAAAAAATTATTCTAAGAAGAAGATATTATTTGATAATCACTTGAATTATATCATTGGTATCTTTTAGGGTATTCACTATAAAGTGATTGTGGGAGGAAGGATTCATTACATGTGTTATTATGGTTATTTGACAAGGGTTTCCAAAAAGTGTCTCATGTAGCTTTGATAGGTAGGGCTAACAAAATATATGTTTCCCTTATAACTCAATTTATCCCTTAATAAAAATATCAATGTATTCCCTTATGAAGTAGGGTTGTCATCCAAACAACATAAATTTCATGTGGTGTGTTTATTCCATTTATGTCATGCATTTATCCTTGATTGCTCATTTTCCTTTAGGGGGGGAATTTTCAAAACAATGAGGTTACTATAACTATAAGGTATAGATATGATGTAGTGACTTAGATGTAGCTTTACTTCTATGTTATGGTATATCAGGTTTAGGGATTTGTTTCAATTCAGGTATGTTCTGGAATTTATTTCGTTATCTACAAGTTTTGGGGGTTTAATTTATGTTTTGGGGGTTTAACATTAGGATTGTTGATTTATACCAAATACAACTAGTCGTATCAGCTCTCTTTCTTATTCTACTATCAGTTACCAAAAAGTGGTATTAAATCATGGTTACCTAACATATGATGATTATTTTATCAAGATGTGATAGAAAGTCTTAGTTTCAAGACTACTGGGTTTCTTCTAGTGAAGTGGTTTTCTATGATTTAGTGGAATTTCACTAGTAAAAAAGTAGTGGTTCCATTGAAATGGGTAAGGTTTGGATTGATATTCAATGGTGGAGGATTCAGACTTTGGGGGGAAATGGATTTCCTACTCTTGGAGAGTTAAAAAATCAGATTGATTTTGAATTAGTCAGAAGCAAGGTGTTCAGTAGAATGGAAAACCATGAGATGAAAGCATTAGAATTTTTTTTAAAATGTGTGTCCAAGAGAATCTGGATCCAAGAGGGAAGAAGGACATGCCTCAATGATGTTGAGAATTAAAGGTGGATGTGTATTTGAGGGAGGGATCAAGGAGTATGATTGGTCGAGGTTTTGGTGCAACATTGGTTCTCGATGAGAATGTATCAATGCCAAGAAACTGAAGCATTTTGATCCATATCTAGGGAGAGCATATTCATTCATAGTACGTGTGGGGATGTAATCACATACTAGGGAGAGCAGATCAAAGGCAAGTACATGTCTTAGGTCCCACCTAAGTAACTAGGGTTCTCATGATAAATGAAATGGAGGAGATCAAAATCAATCATGAAGTCAATCACATAAAATCTAAATGACATAAAAAAACTATTCATTTCGTCTCTAAATACCCTTCACTAAAACAACCCCTTTTTACCCATGTATAAGACATTACAAAAGAACATCAACCCACTTTATATAACCATCAAAATCCAAATATAATAGAGTAAAAATGTTCCCATATCAAATACACTTTTTATAAAGTACCAACCAGACCTTTGAGAATTCATTGATAACCAAAGCATGAAATTATTTTTAAGAATTTTCCAAATGATCCTTAAATATTACACCCAAGTTGAACACATAAAATCCTTTTTTGGAGACTAAAAACAATTCAAAACTTAATGAACAACTCCTTTAAATAATAAATGAATTTAATTCCATCATAAATATATCAAACATACATAATGGGGTGTCCAAAATTCATATCAGATATCATTACATATTACTAAATCAAATTAATATATAAGATTCATAAAATGATAACGAAAGAACACCAAAGTTCAATAACAATCAAATCCCCTTCAAAAACCAACCAACAAGCAATTCATTTAGTGCGCAAACAAGGATCACCAATTTCTTTTCAAAAACCAACCAACATGCAATTCATTTAGTGAGAAAACAAGGAACACCAACAACCACAAATTTTAACGGGGAGTTTAACCCGTATAATTCACAAAGACGCCATCAAACAAAGAGAAAGAGGATAAAACTCACCGTAGAGGTGTCGTTTAGTGCTCGCCAGAGGTGCGTTCGTGGCGAAGGAGAGACATGTAGCATAGTAGAGGCACCTGACGGAGGAGAGGCGTGTGATGGAGGAGAGGCGCACGATAGAGGTGTGGCCTGCGGCGGAGGTGTGGTGTGCGGCGGAGGTGTGGCGCGCAGTGGAGGAGAGACGCATTGTTGTCTGGTTCGCGGCATAGGAGAGGCTCGTGATGGAGGTGTGGCTCGGGGTAGAGGAGAGGCGGCTGGAGAGGAGGAGGAGGAGGAGGAGGAGGCGCGACGACAACGATCATCTTCTGCGAGAGCTTAAGGGGTGCGAGGAAGGAGGAGGAAGTTAGGGTTTTTTTATAAAACCCCAGTGAATCTTTTATCAGTGCTAGCTAAAAGCACTAATAATGATAACATTTTGTCAGTGCTAAAAAAGCGCTGATAAAGAAAATCATTATAAGTGCTAAAATTATATTCCTGATAAAGACGTCCATTATCAGCACTAAAAATGCATCGATAAAGATATAATGTTAATAATTTATTTATATTATTATATATATTTATAAAATTAAATACGTGGTTAATATATATTGATATTTATATATTTATAATTTAAATAATTATAAAATTATAAGAAATATACTTATTATATTTATAATCATAGAAATATATATAATAAATATATTAATTATATATATTTATAAGATTATAGATGTATGTAACTATATTTCTTCTAATTTTATAATTATTTATATGAATATATATTTATTTATAATTATAAGTATAAATGAATATATATTTAATTATTTAAATAATTATAAAATTATAAAAAATTAATATTTCTATTATTTATAATTTTAATAATATTTATATTTAATATATTTATTATAATTTTATAATCATTTAAATATATCTGTATTTATTTATAACTATAAATATAAATTTTTGTATTTATTTCTCAATATTTCTATATATTTATTCAATTAAATATAACATTATATATGAAAATAATAAATATATTTTTTATGAATTAATAATTATTAAAATAAATATTTATTTCTTTATATTTATAAATGATAAATAAATATTTATTTATTTGTAATTAAAAATTATAATAAATAAGTTATTTATAGTTGTAATTATATATATATATATAATTATAAATTTCTAACAAATATATATATAATTTTATAAATATATATAATTAATATATTTTTTATAATTTTTTAATTATTTAAATATATCTACATTTATTTAGAATTATTTTTAGAATTATTTTTATTTATTTATATATATTTGTATATAAATATAAATATAAATATATATAATTAATATATTTATTATAATTTTTTAATTATTTAAATATATTTATATTTATTTTAGAATCAAAATTATAAATATCTGTATGTAAATATATTTATTTAATTATATATTTATAACTTTATAAGAAGTATAATTAATATCTTCAATATAATTTTATAATTATTTGAATATATCTATATTTATTTATAGTTATAATTATAACTACAAATAAATATATTTATAAATTTTTGTGTATATTTATAAAATTATAATATATGTATTTATTTTAATTTTATAATTATATAAATATATATATATTTATAGTTATAATTATAATTTCAACTAAATATATTTAAAAAGAATTTTTATATACTTAAAATATAATAATTATAAATATAATAAATATATTTATTCTTTAAATATATTTAATGTAATTTTATAAGTATTGAGAACATAATATAGTTTATGGGTAACATGAATTAATCATATATACATAGTAAAATATATATAATAAAAAACGATTCATCAATGGACAACATGAATAATAATAAGAGTGTAATGTATAAATGAACATTCATGATGAAAGGTAACATATATGCACTCTTGATAAATATATTAATTGACTAAATTCATTAGAAAACACACATATATTTAATTATAATCTTATACTTTTTTTAAAACATTATATATATATATATTTGAATTATTAAAAAATGTATATTAATTATAAACATGTGTTTTTTATTTAATATATACAAATAAACATTATTTTTTAATGTAAATATAATAATTGTATATAAATTATTATAAAAAACTTTTATTAGCGCTTTTAGCTAGCACTGATAGAGCCCCCCCCCTATCAGGGCTTTTTTACTTAGCACTAATAAAACTGTACGCTTCCCTTGTCCCGTTTGGTGGTAGTGTATAATGACCCAATCTCAAAATAGATGAATTAGTTCACTACAACCCCAAGAGTGTACATAGATTCACTAGGACTGGTTCCTATCAATTACTGTATTGGTTTAATATGTGGGACACAATTTTCCCACTTTGAGTAAATTGATAAGCTATAATCGAAATATCCTAAGAACAGACATGAAACATTCATATGCCATAAATTCTCGAGAAAAATAAACAATACTTTCCTCTATAATTGAATAAAAATATAAAAGAAACCCCAACAAAACTATATGAATGCAGTCAGAAACAATAAACCATATCCATATATAAATAGACGATGAAAAACATGTGAAACTACACTGAAAAAACATAACTAAAAATGGATGGGTTATATTCTATGACGTGATCTCCAGCCAAACATGGCCTTCATTCTCAAAATTATCCAACAAACAAACCAATTCCTATGCCACTAAATATCAATTGGGCCACAAGCATCCAATAGATGACAATATACTTATTGAACCAAAAATGTATTTGGAGGTACTCCATATCCACCACAGTGTCCATACCACGTGTGAGCATAATTGAAAAGAATGGAACCCAAATGGTTTCTTAATAAAACATTTAATAAGCGTATTCTAGCTCTAGAAGCTCATTAATATCCTTAATCATAAATAGAAAAGTTATAGACATTAAATTGATCATGGAATATTGTACAATGCGAAAATAGAAAGGAAATACTAAGAGCGTTACAAGAATACTCGTAGTGGTAGCACTTGAGAAGAGGAGGGATTTGCAGTAGAGGTGGAGTTCGACAATAGCGGTGGGGTATGCGGAGGAGGTGGGTACGAGGCAAAGGAAGGGTTCAAGGTGGGGGTGGGGTTCGATGTGCGATAAAGGTGATGTTCCTAGTGGAGGTGATGTTTTGCAGCAAATTGGGTTTGGTGGCGGAGGTGAGGTTCATGGCAGAGGATAGCTCCACAGTGGCAGAGGAGGGTTTCGCAGTGGTAGGAGTCGGCGGCAGATATATATATATATATATATATATATATAATAAATATAAATTTATATTTATTTATTTATACTTACTTATTTAATAAATATATATTTATTTATAATTATGAATTTATAATAAATATATTTATCATATTTATAATTATATATAAGTAATATCTTAAATATAATTTTATAATTATTTGGATATATCTATATTTATTTAGAATTATATTTTTATATATCTATTATAATTTTATAATTATTTAATAACAATAAATTTATATATATTTATTTTAAATATATATTTATCATGTAAATATTTTAATTATAGTCATAAATATAAATAAATTTATATATATATTTAAATACTTATGAAATTAAAATAAATATATTAATTATATATAGTCATAAATACAAATATATATATATATATATACTTATGAAATTAAAATAAATATATTAATAATTTTTTTTATAATTTCATAATTATTTAAATAAATATATATTTATATTTAAGTAATTATTAAATTATAATATATATTTATCATATTTATAATTATAATTATAAATAAATATATTTATTTAAATACTTATGAAACTAAAATAAATATATTAATTATATATATATATATATTATAATTGCATAAGAACCGGTCAAACCATAACATTCTTAAATGGGTGTCAATAAATATAAAATGACCATTTTCATTGTGAAAAATATTTACACAAAAATTTTACGATATTAAATTTTTCACGGACATTATCATTAATTAAAAGTAAATATTAATAAACTTTAAATAATAGTAGTGATTGAATGGCATAATTAAGTAAGTCAATAGTTTCTATAAATAATAATTGTACATAAATATTTTGAATAAAATTTAAGTAATTTCGGTATATAAAACATTGCATTTAAAGAGATAAAAAAGGAGGTCTTCTAAACAAATCCCGAAATCAAATATCTTAAAATCCACATAACAATAAATTCCATCTTTGCACGTGGAGTCAAAAAATACTGATCCATATTTATTATACATTGAATGAAAATTTTAAAAAATGAAACGAGTAAACCAGAAACATTCTATATAAGTTATGAGAATCTGGTACGCATGTGCATTGTGTTGTGTCGATCAAGCCCTGAACCCCCGTGCACTTTCCTTAAGCAGTGAGATTTTCTTGCCTTCCCAGTCCTTTCCATGGCTCCAACATCGTGATTGCACTGCTTCCGTGGCAATGTTCAGCAACCAAAACCGAAACCTGAGACAGTTCCCCGGAATCATTCAATTGTCCGACAATTCCTCAACTGCATTATCCCTTGTCATTTTCTATCTAAACCTACAGAGCAAGCAGCGGTGGTCGAGGTCGAGGTGGGGGGAGGCTATCCTAGTGACGCAAGGAGACCCAACCTTGAAGAAAATGTGGGGTCCCAAACCCGCTCCTCCTCAGCCCCACGTCCGCCGTCAACACCTGGCTGCCTTCATCCAGGATCGCGGCAACCAGTACGGGGAGGTGATGCTGCTACGATCCCTGTCCCATGGACACCCAACCCCCAAACCCCACCTCCGCCGTCAGGGCTTGGGTGGTTCCATCCAGCGGAGGCTTCTGGATGGCCGCAACCAGTGGAGGGTGGTGTCCCACGGACACCCAACCATGAAGCGTCTTCATTAGCCCCACCTCCTGCATTAGGGATTGGGTGCTTCCATGGGGAGGCTTCTACCTCGGCAAATGGAGATAGACGAAGAACAACACTGCACCAACTGATGATGGAGGAGGACTTGGAGGACGGATGCATTGTTTTCGATACTCACTCAGGGACATGGAAGCTTGAAGATAAAGAAGATTTTCAATCGGATATAGAAGATATCTACGACCATTGTGATGCATTTTCATTTAAAATCCCCCCTCCCACCATCATGATCTAATGATTTGGTTTCCAAATTGTAAATTTTCTTTGTATATAAGGATTTTTTTTCCTAATGATTCATTTTTTTGACGCTTATCTTATTTTACACTTTCATTATTTTATTTTGGAAATCTTCATGTTGATTTCATGTACAATTAGAAAATAATATATATTATTAAATATGTTTCATTTTTAATATTACTTTTATTTAGCATGTTTGACCAAATCTATTTAAAAAAATCAACCAAAAAAATATATTTTATTATGTAAAAAATGAATAATTAATCTTATAAATGTAATTTTATCATACTGTTACAAATATAAAATTTAATTATATAAATGAATATATATTTATTTATTTAAATAATTATAAAATTATAACAAATTAATATTTCTAATATTTATAATTTTATTAATATATATATTTATTATATTTATTATAATTTTATAATTATTTAAATATATTTGTATTTATTTATAAGTATAAATATAAATATTTGTATTTATTTCTCAATATTTCTATATATTTGTAAATGTATTTATTTAATTATATATAACATTATATATGAAAATAATAAATATATTTTTTATGAATTAATAATTATTTAAACAAATATATATATATATATATTTGTAATTAAAAATTATAATAAATAAATTATTTATAGTTGTAATTATAAATATATATATATATAATTATAAAATTATAACAAATATATGTATAATTTTATAAATATATATAATTATAATATATTTATTATAATTTTTTAATTATTTAATTATATTTATGTTTATTTAGGAATTATAATTATAAATATTTATATTTATTTATAAATATTTGTAGATATTTATTTAATTATATGTTTATATCTTTATAAGTAGTATAACAAATATAGTTATTATAATTTTATAATTATTTACATATATATATTTATTTATAGTTGTAATTATAACTATAAAAAATATATATTTATAAATATTTGTATATAATTATAAATATAAATATAAATATATTTATTTATTTATAAAATTATAATATATGTATATATTTATTGTAATTTTATAATTATTTAAAGATATATATAGTTATAATTATAATTACAAATAAATATATTTAAAAAGTATTTATATATAATTAAAATTTAATAATTAAAATATAATAAATATATTTATTCTTTAAATATATTTAATATAATTATATAAGTATTGAGAACATAATATAGTATATATATGGGTAACATGCATGAATTAATCATATACACCTAGTAAAATATACATAATAAAAAACGAGCCAATAATGGATAACATGAATAATAAGAAGAGTGTAATGTGTAAATGAACATTCATGATGATACATAACATATACACATGCATGATCAATATATTTTTTGACCAAATTCATTGAAAATGCATATATATATTTAATTATAATCTTAGAAATATTTTTTTAAACATTATATATATATTTGAATTATTAAAAAATATATTAATTATTTTTTGATATAAATATAATAATCGTATATAAATTATTACTAAAAACTTTTATCAATGCTTTTAGCTAGCGCTGATAAAGGCCCCCCCCCTTTATCAGTGCTTTTTGTTTAGCACTGATAAAATGAGGCGCTTCCCTTGCCCTGTTTTATGGTAGTGATAGTAAAAAAAAATAGATGAATCAACATCACAATAATTACATTTCAATTTATACTTATATAGTTTTAATGAATGTGACACAATAAAACATACATTTTTAGGAAACAAAATATTATTCAAAAGTTCAGGTCACTACACTCTTTGTACCTCAATTGACCACATGCTAAACATCTAAATAACAACTCATTTTCACCATAATATAAGATGCAATCATTTTTCTAATGTCTTTGATTATTTATGTAGTATTTTTAAATATTATATGGATTATTTTTTAGACCAGGCACTAAGACGATATGTAATTTTGAGACCTGGTGTGCCCGGAATAAATGTTTTGAAATATATTAAATATATTAAATAGAACGCATGTGAAATTTTCTAGAAAAGGTGGAATAACTCCTAGATGGGTGTCTGAATTGGAAATCAAAGAGCACCGTTGAGTTTAAAATAGTCGTTTTACCCTAGGTTCAACTTAACCTTGGTCTGTACGGGTCGTTTGTGAAAAAGTTTTCATGGTCTCAAAATTAATAAAATAAATTAACTTAAGACTTTATTTTATTTTGTTCAGTGCGGTGACATGATTCTTTTTAAATATATGGCTATGGAAATCATCTCAGGTTTGGCCACTAAACCCAAGATACCTGGATGCAGTTAAAAGAGAGCATTCATGGAAGACGACAATGGATCAAGAACAGATCATGGATCATCACACCAGTGGAGTTGGAGGATCTCATCAACGATGGCAACATATCTGTTCCTTATCAACGATTGACCCAAACTCCAGGTAGGATGTTTTGTCTTGTAATTTTTATCCCGTTTTTAATCCCAGGTGAACGTGGATCAATTGAATGAACGTGAATTGATACGTGCATCGTCGGTAGATTCCAAAATGATGGAATTGTTTTTGGTTTGTTGATTTATCCCGCTTCGTTCATCCTTTCTGTGATAAAAAATTGAGGCCAAATGAACAACATGCAAGATTCATTCTTCGCTTTTATGTTTTGTGGATTTCTCCCTCTTTTTTTAGACATTTATCATGGGCACTTCCTTTAGGCCCATGGTTCGATGAATACTCAGTATTAGATCACTGCGTGACCGTTCTTTGGTGCAATAGATCGATACCACAGGTGCAATTCGTGATCAGTGATGTGATCAAGGTGTGATGATGGAATCCGAATAGATTTGTGGTACTTGTTCGACCCAATTTTTATGCACAACAATGTATGTCTTGATAGTGGTGATTTATGAGTGGATTTGAACCCGAAATCTACAAATCTAGCAACTAGAGGCTTGGATGAACCCTGATTTGCAGGTTCTGTCCAGATCAGAGGTTTTGGTGATGCACAGATTGACACGGAAGAGATCCTCGAAGGATATGGAAAATCCTCAGCCACACAACATGTATTTCTAGATTACACACTATGGGGGACCCCCTGGTTGTAGTGCTAGGGTTTCGACCAAAGTTAAGGATCACACACCATGTGTCCCCTATCACATGAGGCGTGACCCTCCTCGGTTGACTCTGTGTATACTTCAGAAGTACACGAACACAAGTTGGAGTGCAAGGGCATAGACACGCCATGTACTCTAACACAAACATAGCTAGGCTACACGGATAGGGTATCATGTGTTTATACATTCCATCTATCCTCTTCTACACATCGTGTATTTGGAGACTGCATGTCGTGTGAGGCTATTCCACACAGACAGGACTTAGGATAGCTTGACACACCGTGTAACCCCTGGTAGACACCATATACTCCCTTCAAGAGTGATTGAGGCTCTTTTTTTATTTTGAACCATTATAGGTTGAGTGAGTTCCATTGGTCCTTTCCTTGAGGGTACAATGCAACATTACATTCATATCACTAGATTGTGATCCTCTCTAGAGGCTGAGTCTCAGATAGAGTTGTGTTGTCCCTCTGTGAGACTCGAGTGTAATCCTCAATCACCCCTGGTTTGAGTTTGTGGAATCAGCATAACTTCCCTAAGAAGGGCATTGATCCTCCATCTAGCATGCCATATCAGTAGGGTTTGTGGAATCACAGGAATACGATCCCCTACACAGCGGATCGATTCAGATTGGGCTCGTGGTGTCCCCCAGCGATTTTGGTCATGACGCCCTATCTATGTATCAAAGTCTTCTTAGACCAGTACGATTTCTTTGGGCGGCGTGTAAAGACCCGAAATTTTCAATGTAATTTTTTTTAATTATATGGAATTATTGAGTCTGCAAAAATTAACAGCGCATGATTCCAAGGCCCGGTGTGCCCGAAATGAAATTCTGAACTTTTTTTCGGGTACGTTCAGTAAACGCGCGAGGGACGTTTTGTAACTTTTTAACTGATGCTCGTAATTGAAAACTAAGGACATCGTTGAACTCGCAGCGCAGACATTCTCTTAAGGAGACCTTCACATTGACCGTAGTAGGTCGATGGTGGGAGTAAGTTTTTTGGATTTTTGTGGGAGAGTTAAAATAAAAATAATAAAATAAAACAATAACTTTTATTTTAATTATTTGAAACCTCTCATTTGAATTTGGTGGTAAGGACCGCCCGACCTTGAAATTTTTTTTAATGTGAAGTAACTCTTGGAATTCCCCCAATTAATGAGCCAACATTAAACTTAATTAAGTTGACTCCTCACCTATTTTTGTTGGGGAATGTTGGAAAAAGATTTTGCGAAAGAACTCTTGGTGGAAGAAACTGGGAACCTCCAACGAAGAACTAACAACTCTCCGGATCAAGAACATTGAACCGACATTGGAGTGTGGTTTGGAAGCGGGTTGCAGGAGCGACGAACATCAGCGTCTACATCATCTTCGTCTTCTTCCTCATGCCACCTTCAATGATCAAACGAGGTAGGGTTTGTTTATGATTATTCTTCATTAATTTACGTTGAATCATTCTTCTCGAGCTGCATGTTATCGGTCTAACGCACAGGGTGCTGGCCAAACAAACAAGGATCGATCCCTCTACAACTTCGTCGTTTGACATGCTCTTAACAGACGAAATCCGGGATGAGCGGAAGCCTGACGGTGCGACGACACCAGTGACAGGCGCTGGCAGGGTGCAAGGTGGCGGCCGACACACCGGTCGGCCGCGATGATGGCGGCGGCACGGTTGGTCGGTCGCGATGACAGCGGCGGTCCAACCGCGCCGCCGGTAGTGAGGGAGGTCGCGTCCCATCGGCCGCGGTGGTGGAAGGTGGAAGTCGGCACCCTGGTCGGCCCCATGGAACCAGGGCATCGTGGGTCCGCGCCGCCAGTTGAAGAAGAGGTCCCTGCTGCGTCACGTCGAGCAGGACCGCTACGACGAGTCCTACGTGCCAGCAGGCGGCGCCACGTGGTGCCGCCGGGGTGGGCAAAACCGAACGGCCATTTGGCCGTTCTGGAATCTGGGGGCGCCTCCCTCAAGTGTCGACTCGAGCGGACCCTACCATAGTGGGCCATCCCTACCGCGGGCCGCACCGCAGGCCGTGCATAGTGGGTTGCGCCCCACGTGCGTCGGGCCACGCCCAGCGGGTTGGGTCGCCCCCTTTGTGGGCTGGGCCGGACCACGGCCCAGCGGGCCGGGCCCGCCACGACCCATCCCTTCCAGGTCGGACCCGGGCTGGTTTGGGTCAACCCAAACCGGGTCAAGTCGGCCCAGGCAGGGTCGGGCCTATCGGGTCGGACCGGACCCAGGCCCATCTGGACCCAGATACGCCTTTTTGGCCATAACTTGATAACCGAGTGTCCGTTTGAAGAACCGTCTATGGCACTAGATTCCTTGGATCGATATGGTCATTTTGGTATACTCCACTTGAGTTTTGGATAAAGTTAGAGTACAAACAGGTTGGATCAAACCCGAATCCAACCGGGTCCTCGGAATGGAAACGCTAATAACTTACAGACCGGGTGTCCGATTAATGCATCATCTGTTGCTTTGGGACCCTTATGACGTGGAGGTCCTTTGAGATACTTATTCATGGGACTTTTTTATAGTTGAAGTATCAACTGATGGCTTGAGGAGCGGATCCTCCCGGAATCAAGCGCCCTTAGTGCGAGAACCCTATGGTAGGTTGTACTTGAAGAATCTACAGATCCTATGTGGGTTATATTTGGATCATGTGTGGGTCATCTTCTACCGATCTTGTGTGGGTCATCTACAGATCTTGTTTGGGTCATCTTCAGATCCTGTGTGGATCATCTTCAGATCCTGTGTGGGTCATATTTGATCCTGTGTGGGTCAACAACAGATCATATCGATGAAGTAAGATGATCGAGCAATACAGCTAATCATCTATACTTTTGTACTTAAGTTATACCTGGTGTGAACTGAGTCTTTACCTTTGTGATAAACTTCTATGTGGTGATACTTTCGCGGTATTCTTCTGTGTGGCGTTACCTTTGTGGTACTTACCTTCGTGGTGTTACCTGTGTGGTACTTCTATCTTCGTGGTGTTACCTGTGTGGTACTTCTACCTTCGTGGTGTTACATTTGTGGTATTATTCCCTCACGTGTGAGATGAGTATATATTGATAACTTCGGTATATGTATGGGCATATACCTTAAGTAATGTTGATGACTATTGCTTCATGATTTGAGATTGAGATCTTTCTTTGTGGTTTATCCTTTGTGGATTCTGGGAGACCTTCAGGGGTCTCGGGGTCCTTAATGAGTATTGTTATACTCACCCCTGCACGGGTTACGCCTGAACCTTATTTTGTCTTGTGCAGACAACGGAAAACATTGATCGAGGCTGAGGGTGTCAGGACAGGAGGCTGCTCGGGGGTGGACCATTAGATGAGAAGTACCGCAAAGACAACTGTTTAAGATTTGTACCTACCCTTTAGGTAGGATCCTTGGAAGGTGTTCACATGAGTTGCTTTTAGTTTTACTTGTACTTTCCAGTTGGGCTTGTATTCCGGTCCCTTTTTTCTTACTGTACTCACCCTTATTACTATATAGTTTACTTTTTTCTTGTATCTTTATGTGTGCTTGGATGTGTGAGTTTGCAGGTTTAAAGGCAATGCCTTCCTGATTTTAGTGATATGCCTTTCTGGTTCTAGTCGCCAGCCCCTGGCCTATGGAAGGCGGGCTTGGGGTAGTCACGGCACGGGCCCTGGGAGATGGTTTGTGACAAATTGGTATCCGAGGAGTCGGTTCTACTGAAGAACTTGGACTATGATCTTTTAATCGGCAATAGTGTTAAGTGTTATGAGTGTGGTTATCAGTTTGGGGAATTCAGTGTTGTTGCGGCGGCCGGCATATCCATACACCAGGTCCTTGACTTCTGATTTCTGACTCAGTGCATGAAAACACTGATTGTGTGTGTGTTTTTGAAAAGTTTTATTTGTGATCTCTTTGAGTCAGCTCACCCAGTATAACTTATTGACCATGGCGTACCTGTTTCTTTCCAAGATGCCTCCACGAAGACAGCCAGCCAGGGTTCCAGGTAGAGTACGTGATGACAGCCCACCGAGCGATGAGGCTTCGGTGTAGGGGCCCCCTTTCGGCAGTTGTACCATCGGGTGGTGTACCAGTAGCACCACTACCTGTTGGGCAGCTGATGCCACCAGCCCCAGCAGCATAGGGTGCACGCCGCTTGAGCGCATTGCACGAGTTTCAGCGCCAAAGGCCACCGAGGTTCCGGGGAGAGATGGATCCACAGGCAGCTAAGGACTGGCTGGAGGCCATGTTTAGAGTTTTTTGACCGGTAGGGACACGAGCTGATCTCATGGTGATCCTTGTTGCCAATCTTCTTCAGGCAGCAGCGGGCAGATGGTGGAGCTTGATGCTCCAGGTTCACGATGAGGTCACTCTCAGCTGGCAGACTTCGAGAGCCTTTTCAGGGCAGAGTTTGTTCCAACGACCTTACGCTCTGTGCGTATACATGAGATTCTCCCCTTGCAGCAGGGTAGCATGACCGTGACTCAGTATTCAGTGAGGTTCACCGACCTCTTGAGCTACTCCACTGATATGGTGCGGGACCCTTTCTTCAGGGCCCAAACCTTTGAATAGGGGCTCAGATGAGAGATTCGAGATTCGATGATTTCTCTCAGCATCCCGATGTAGGCAGGGGTGTTAGAGCGAGTGCTCTTAGTGGATAACGTCCTTACTGAGCAGTCACCAGCAGCGAGACCCACGACCAGACGTCACATAGCAGAGACATCTACAGCAGGCAGCAGATAGATGATGCAAAGGTCCAAGAGGACCAGACCAACAGGTGGACGACCACAGAATACAAGATCAGTTGTGCGGGGCTCTCAAGATAGAGCAGGACAGGCGAGGAGCAGGCAGTGTTACTCGTCTGGTAGGCATGGTCACATGGCTCGCGACTGCCCGACCCGCCGTACGGATGACCATCAGACAGTCGAAGGACCACCTAGGAAGAGGCAAAGATTCGATCGAGGAGGTCCGCAGGCAGTAGCCGGACGTGGCATAGGAGCTGGTCGTGTAGCGGTGGGCGGCGATTTGATGTTCTACCACCACCACCACTAGGTGGTCCACCCCAACCACAGGGAGTAGGTGGACAGGGACGAACTCCGCTCCAGGCAGCTAAGGCCTACGACCACGGTGCACCGGAGATGATTCGAGGTATGATCTGTGTCTAATCCACCTTAGCTGTAGTACTTATAGACACAGGTTCCAGTCACTCTTTTATTGCCACGACCCTCGTTCAGAGCTCGAAGATTCCAGTGGAGTCGTTGGATCGATCCTTATGGCTAGAGACTCCTACGGGAGAGGATTCGATGATTACACACTGGTGCCGGCAGTGTGATCTTACTCTAGGAGGCGAGAGCTTCAGCTGGGATCTTCTAGTAGCGGCGTCGAGGCCTTACGACGTCATCTTGGGTATGGATTGGTTATCTACATTCCATGATCAGATCGACTGTATTAGGTGTAAAATGTGGTGTGTCCACAAGGATAGGACCAGGTTTTCCTTCACCGGCGAGAAGGGAACCTTTTCAGCACAGTATGGACTCACCCGGAGGAGGGTGCATCCAATCACATATCAGTTGGCTAGCCTTACCCTCGGAGAGGTTGATGTAGAGAGTCTAAGCTATCCTATAGTGGTGTACTAGTACACTAATGTTTTTCCTGATGATGTTCTGGGTCTACCTCCTCACAGATATGTGGACTTTTATAACGACTTGTACCCTGAGACGGCACCGATATCTACACCATCATATCGGATGGCTCCCGCAGAGCTTTGAGAGCTGCGAGCACAGGTGGAGGACTTGTAGAGAAAGGGGTTCATTAGGCCCAGTGTTTCACCTGGGACAGCCCCAATTTTGTTTGCCAAAAAGGCGGATGGGATTTTGAGACTTTGTGTGGATTATCGGTGCCTAAACCAAGTGACTGTGAAGAACAAGTACCCACTACCGAGGATTGGCGATCTTTTTTATCAGCTGAAGGGAGCACAGTGGCTTTTGAAAATATACCTCAGATCAGGCTATCACCAGCTCAGGGTACGAGATGAGGATGTGTAAAAGATGGCCTTCAGATATCGGTGTGGACACTATGAGTTCTTGGTTATGCCATTCGGTGTGACCAACTCCCTAGCAGTGTTCATGTGACTTATAAACAGGATATTCCAGCCATACCTTGATCACTTTGTGGTAGTCTTCATTGACGACATCTTGATATACTTAGCTATGGAGGGGGAGCATTCCTATCATCTGTAGATAGTTCTTAACACACTCCGAGAGTACTAGCTTTATGGTAAGCTCTCGAAGTGATAGTTCTGAATCTGAGAGGTTCCCTTTCTGGGACACGTCATCTCAGAAGCTGGAGTTGCGGTGGATCCAGCGAAGATTGAGGCTATACTTTCGTGGGAGCCACCCAGGAGTGTGATAAAGGTGCGGAGTTTCCTGGGTTTGGATGGTTACTACCGGAGGTTTGTACCTGACTTTTCCATAGTTATGGCACCCTTATCAGCGTTGATGAAGAAGGGGCAACCCTTCTTGTGGTCGGAGAAATGCCATCGGAGTTTCCAAGAGCTGAGGCAAAGACTGACGAGTTCCCCCATCTTGAGGTTACTGGAGGAGGGCGTTGGGTATGTAATCTACTACGACGCATCATGGACCGGTCTTGGATGTCTCCTAATGCTTGAGCGAGTAGTGACCGCGTATAGTTCTTGACAACCGAAACAGAATGAGAAAAACTATGCTATCCATGACCTAGAGTTAGCAGCAGTGGTCTTCACCTTGAAGATGTGGCGACATTACTTGATGGGCGAATGTTTTACAGTCTACTTGGATCATAAGAGTCTCAGGTATATCTTCTCTCAGAAGGACCTGAACCTGAGACAGTGGTGTTGGCTTGAGTTCCTCCAGGACTATGACTTCGAGATAGTCTATACTCCTGGGAAGGGGAACGTTGTAATAGATGCACTCAACAGGAGATCTGGTATACAGATAATGAGTGAGGCGATGGAGCAGCTAGCCGTTTTGCAGATATCCTACGTGGATAGAGATGGAGCAGCTTACCTTCAGTCTCTGACAGTCACTCCCCCACTCCTTCAGCGAGTCAGGGAGGCACAGCTTGGGGACATTGACTGCGAGGCATGACGTGCTTAGATATCCACAAGACAGGCACCTGATGGATTTTCTGAAGATGGGGAGCATGTCATCCTTTTTAGAGGACGTAATATGGTACCAGTGGTGCTACAGGAGGAAGTGTTGAGGGAGTTCCATACGTCCCCTCTAGCGGTACATACAGTAGTGGAGAAGATGTATCAGGACCTCCGGCGTCAGTACTGGTGTCCGGGAATGAAGAAAACAGTGGCAGAGTTTGTCTCACGGTGCCTCACTTGTCAGCAAGTGAAGGCAGAGCATAAGGTTCCAGCGGGCTTATTTCAGCCACTAGAGGTGTCAGAGTGGAAGTGGGATGGAATCTCTATGGAATTTGTGACAGGAATTACATGCACGTCCAAGGGCCATGATTCCATCTGGGTGATCATTGACCGACTCACCAAGTCGGACCATTTCCTACCTATTAGGGAGCAGGGTTCAGTAGATGGCTTGGGATGCCTCTACGTGCAGGAGATTGTACGGCTTCATTGAGTGCCTTTGGCGATTGTATCCGATCGTGATGCACGTTTTACTTCCTGGCTATAGAAGGGGTTGCAGGAGGCGTTTGGGACTCAGCTTCGATTGAGCACCTCCTTTCATCCTCAGACAGATGGTCAGACATAGCAGACCATTCAGACCCTTGTGGGCATGGTACATGCTTATGTCCTAGATTTTGGCCACAGCTAGGAGGATCACTTGCCTTTGGTGGATTTCACATACAACAACTATCACTCCATCATCGGTATGGCACCATTTGAGACATTGTACAGGTGACCTTGCATATCACCTCTATGTTGGACTAACCTAGGGGAGTTGGAACTCATGGGACCAGAGATGGTATGGGCTACCACAGAGAAGGTGTAGATCATCCAGGAGCGGATGAAGACTGCACAAAATAGGCAGAAGTCTTATGCTGAAAGGATACAGAGACCTCTCGAGTTCAAGGATGGTGACCATATCTTTCTACGGGTCTCACATCGATGAGGTTTGTGGAGATTTGGTTAGGGTGGCAAGTTATCTCTGAGGTTCATCAGACCCTTTCAGGTCCTCAGTAGAGTTGGCGAGGTGGCATACCGCTTAGCTCTTCCCCCTCAATTGCATCGGGTGCACGATGTTTTCCATGTATCCCAGCTGAGGAGATACGTACATGATCCTCCGCACATCATTGACTTGGGCGAGTTGGACATCAACGATGGGGAGATGTTTTTAGAGGTTCCAATGGAGATTGAGGATTAACAGGAGATATTCCTTCGTGGGCGATCGATACCTCTAGTGCGCGTAGGTTGGCAGCACGGGAACCTCCAGAAGATCACACGGGAGCGGGAGGCTCAGATTCGTGCTCAGTAACCCCATTTGTTTCCCTAGTTTGTGTTGTGGCTTTTGGGGATGTAAAGCCCTGAGGTGGGGAGAATTTAAAGACCCCGAATTTTCCATGTAATTTTTTTAATTATATAGAATTATTACGAGTCTGCAAAAATTAACAGCGCATGATTTCGAGGCCCAGTGTGCCCAGAATGAAATTCTGAACCTTTTTTCAAGTATGTTCAGTAAACGCGCGAGCGGCTTTTTGTAACTTTTGAACCGGTGCTCAAAATTGAAAACTGAGGACATCGTTGAACCCGTAGCGCTGACATTTGCTTAAGGAGACCTTTACCTCGACCGGAGTAGGTCGAGGGTGGGAGTTAGTTTTTCGGATTTTCGTGGGAGAGTTAAAAGAAAAATAATAAAATAAAACAATAACTTTTATTTTATTTATTTGAAACCTCTCATTTGAATTTAGTGGTGGGGACCACCCGAACTTGAAACATTTTTTAATGTGAGGTAACTCTTGGAATTCCCCCAATTAATGAGCCAACATTAAACTTAATTAAGTTGGCTCCTCACCTCTTGTGGTTGGGGATTGTTGGAAAAAGCTTTTGCAGAAGAACTCTTGGTGGAAGAAACTGGGAAGCTCCAACGAAGAATGAACAACTCTTCGGATCAAGAACGTTGAACTAAAATTGGACCGTGGTTCGGAAGCGTGTTGCGAGAGTGACGAACGTCGATGTCTTCATCATCTTCATCTTCTTCCTCACACCACCTTCAACGATCAAATGAGGTAGGGTTTGTTTGTTCTTCGTTAATTTATGTTGAATAATTCTTCTTGAGCCCCATGCTATCGGTCTAATGCGGAGGGTGCGGGCCAAACAAACACGACCCAATCCCTCCGCAACTTCTTCGTTTGACGTGTTCTTCACGGACGAACTCCGGGATGAGCGGAAGCCCGTCGGCGCGACGACACCAGCGACTGGCGTCGGTAGGGTGCAAAGCTGTGGTCGGCACACCGGTCGTCCATGATGACGGCGGCGGCGCAACCGTGCCACCGGTAGCGAGGGAGGCCGTAGCCTGTCGCCCGCAGCGGTGGAAGGTGGTGGTTGGCACCCCGGCCGGTCGCGTGGAACCGGGGCGGCGCATGTCCACACCGCCGACTGAGGAGGAGGTCGCGGCTGCTGAGCCACGGCGGCGCACCAGGGCGGCCGACAACCGGTCGGCCGTGGTAGGACAGTGGTGTCGTCGCGCCGCTGGAAGGGGAAGCCGGTCAGGATTCTAGCCCGTCACTTCACACCAAGAGGGACCACTCTGGCGGGTCCGGCGTGCTAGCAGGCGGCACCACGTGGCACCACCGGGATGGCCAAAACTAAACGGTCATTTGGCTATTCGGGAATACAAGGGGCGCCGCCCCCGGGTATCGGCTAGGGCGGACCCCGCAGCGGCAGGCCACCCCGGCCACGGGCCGCACTGTGGACCACGCCCAACGGGCAGGGCCTACCGTCGCCCAACCCTTCCAGGTCGGACTCGGGTCAGGTCGGGTCAACCCGAACCAGGTTGGGTCGGCCCAGGCCGGGTCGGGCTGGGTCGGTCCTATCGGGTCGGACCGGACCTAGGCCCATCTCAACCGAGATACGCCTTTTTTTCATAACTTGAGAACCGAGTGTCCGTTTGACGAACCATCTACAGCACTAGATTTCTTGGATTGAGATGGTTGTTTTGGTATACTCCACTTGAGTTTTGGAAAAAGTTGGAGTACGACCAGGTTGGATCGAACCCAAATCCAACCGGGCCCTCGGAGCAAAAACACTAATAACTTACAAATCAGGCGTCTGATTGATGCATCGTCTGTTGCGTTGGGACCCTAATGACGTGGCAGTCCTTTGAGATACTTCTTCATGGGACTTCATGGAAGTTGAAGTATCGACTGATGGCTTGATGAGCGGATCCTCCTGGAATCAAGCACGCTTAGTGCGGGAACCCTGTGGCTGGTTGTACTTGAAGAATCTCCAGATCCTGTGTGGGTCATCTTCGGATCCTATGTGGGTCAGTTTCTACCGATCATGTGTGGGTTATCTACATATCCTATGTGGGTCATCTTTAGATCCTATGTGGGTCATCTTCAGATCCTGTTAGGATCATCTTTAGATCCTGTTAGGATCGTCTTCGATCCTGTGTGGTTTAACAGTAGAGCTTCTCGACGAAGTAAGATGATTTAGTAATACACCTAATCATCTATACTTCCGTACTTAATTTATACCTGGTGTGCGCTAAGTATTTACCTTTTTGGTACACTTCTGTGTGGTGATACCTTCATGGTATTCTTCTGTGTGGTGTTACCTTTGTGGTACTTACCTTTGTGGTGTTACTTGTGTGGTACTTCTATCTTCGTGGTGTTACCTGTGTGGTACTTCTACCTTCGTGGTGTTACCTTTGTGGTATTCTTCCCTCACGTGTGGGATGAGTATATATTGATAACTTAGGTATATGTATGGGCATATACCTAAGTAGTGTTGGGGACTATTTCTTCGTGCTTTGAGATTGAGATCTTACTTTGCGGTTTATCCTTTGTGGATTCCGGGAGACCTTTAGGGGTCTCAGGGTCCCTACTGGGTATTGTTAAACTCACCCTTGCATGGGCTACACCCGCACCTTGCTATGTCTTATGTAGACAACGGACAAAATTGATCGAGCCTGAGGGTTCTAGGACTGGAGGTTGCTCAGAGGTAGACCATTAGACAAGACGTACCGCAGAGACGACTGTTTGAGAGTTGTGCCTACCCTTCAGGTAGGATCCTTGGCGGGTGTTCAGAGGATATGTTTTCAGTTTTACTTTTACTTTCCATTTGGGCTTGTATTCTGGACCCTTTTTTCTTACTGTACTCACCCTTATTACAATATAGTTTACTTTGTGCTTGTATCTTTTTGTGTACTTGGATGTGTGAGTTTGCAGGTTAAAAGGCAATGTCTTCCCGGTTTTAAGGATATGCCTTTCCGGTGCTAGTTGTCAGCCCCTGGACTATGAAAGGCAGGCTTGGGGTAGTCACAGCACGGGCCCTAGGGTACAGGTCATGACACTGTGTCTAATGATCTAGACATCTTTATTGAATGCCTCTGATGATAGCATGGCTCATGGATCATGTTCTCCAAGAACGAGCGTTGCTTCGAGCAGAATCAGGTGGCTGAGAGTTGGTTATGACCACCTGATGGCGTGGTATCTCTACTGAGTATATCTGGGTTGTGTTCCTGTTCTACATTGATTGTTAAATCTTTTATTGAGCTGACTATACTTGGTGATTTTTTTAGTATTTTAGGGCTTTCTTATTGAGTATTATTATACTCACCTCTGCACGAACTTTGCTCGCACGTGTTGTGTCTTGTGTAGACGACGACCCTTTTGACGGTGTCCTGAGAGAATTGGGAGTGTGTGGATAACTAGAGCTTGACAGACTGAGGTGTTTTCCAGGAGCATACTATTGAATTAGTCCTCACCCTTGGTGTAGGTTAGACTCTTTTTAGTTTTATTTGGGATTTTCTTTGGTCCCTTTTCTGTTTTCAGTACTTTATTGTTGTACTCTGTTGTGGGATCTTAGATGTATGTATGCATTTTATCATTTGTTTTACATTTCGGCATTATGGGCATTAATATGAGTGTGTGTGTATAGGTACATTAGGCAAATGCCTCCCATTTTTGGAATACACCTACTTAGCGCTAGTCGTCATCCCCTAACCTATTGGAGGCGGGCTTGGGTAGTCATGGGTCGGGCCCCTCTTGGACATGTCGTGACAGAGAGGTATCAGAGCGGTCGATTCTAATTTAGGACCGAGGGTCTGTGAAATTGGTTTGGGGCAACAGTTTTAGGTGTTTTGAGTTTGGCTTTCAGGCCAGGGATTCCAGTGTTGTTGCGACGGTCGAAGTATACATACAATGGAACATGAATCATGTGACACCCCAAGACTTTATAATAGTTTCATTTTAGAATAAATATAATTTTTTTTTGGCATTCTTTATACACAAAGTTAAATGTATGCTACATACAATACTGAATTAGCTTGTGTTACACGCAAGAACGAATTTTACCGCCTTTTATTGGCGAACCTATTTTAAAACCAAATTTTGACACTTTTATGAATACTATTTTTACAAATAAAAATCATTATTGAATTGATACTGTCAAAATTATCTTAGGGTGAATATTTGGGATTTTTCTGAGAAACCTCATCTTTTGATGAATAGTGAAAAATACTGTAATTTAGTTAAAAAATGCCTTTTCGTTTAAATAATTATTAATGATAAATTATATTTTAGATTTGTTAGAGAGTAAAATTAGATCAATTATAAATCCATTTATACAATTAAGTTCATTAGAATCAATTTTATTTTGAAATTGAATATAAAAACTTAACAAACTTTTGAACGTTTTTTTATAATTTAAAAACCCGTTATTTCGCCCCATCTGTGGGATTAGTGTTAATCTTAATTTTTCCAATTCCTTGATTTGAATATTGAAAATATGACATAAATGGATGTAATTATTATGATATTTTTTTTCTAATAAGATCAACTTAATTTTTGACCAAAAAGATTAGTGAACGTGATTAAAATTAATTGTGGTGATTAAGGTAAAATTAAGCTCAATAAGTGACTAAACCTTAATATTAAGGACCAAAATCACATGGAAACTTTTCCAAAATACATTGTATACCAATAACTAGACCATATACCCACTTGGTTCGAGATTTATGTGTTATTGGGATATTATTAAATGGAAGTTCCCTATATAAAAGGTTAAGTGAGGAAAATGGCAAAAAAGAACTTTCCTTGCCTTTAAAATTTATAAAACTTTGATATATGTAAAAAACATCATATTTTTTTATATAAATATCCTTTTGTAATATATATGGGTTATTTTTATCATAATAATTTATCAATAATTTTTAGAGATGTTTTAGTTACCTAAAATGCTTAAAAACGCCAATATAGTGATTATTTAGTAAATAATTAACTAAAATAAATGATACTATAAATATTAAAAGTTAAGTTAATTGATTGAATTATTGTATTTATTTATTTTTTTAGATGAATGTATCATGTTACACACCTGTAAACCTAATATATTTTAATTCAAATATTAGATTGATATTTTAAAATTAACATTAAATAAATAATGTCAAAATAGACATTATTGTTATTTTATAATAAATGAAATTTTATTAAATGATTTAAAATTAATAAAAATACAATATTCTGCAAAGTTATTTGTAAGTGTTAATAAATATTAAATATGTTCTATTAATTGACCAATTAATATTTATAATTAACATATTGACCCATATATTGTAAAAACTTTGTTAACACGGTCCGAGTTTATGCAGGGTTTTAGCGAGTTGCGTGCGCTTGTTTTAAAATTAATTTCCAAAACACATGGGAATTTTATTTTATAAATTAGATATAATATTAATAATTCGTTGCATCTATATATTCTAATAAATCTCACATTATTTTATTCTTAATGGTTAAATTAATTTTATTAGAAAACTATATGCTTTAATAAAAAAACCAAAATGATAAAATTGGGGAATCATAGAAGTTAAGGAACCAAATTATTAAAATGCATATATTTTTGTGTGGTGGAAGTTTTAATCGACCATTAATTACCTTTACTCCATTTTTTCAATTTTGGAGTCACTTCAGGTAAGGTAGACCACCCATTAAATAATACCTTTTGGTATTTACAAGAGTGTCACTCCCCCTCCACTATAAAAAGGCAAGCACTCTACCCCTTCCTCACACCTATCAAGACACATTGGATCATACAACCTCTATCAAAATAGTCTCCCAACATCCCTACCCTATACCTAGAAGCCTCCCCTTGGGCAGAAATCAATCCAAGGAAGCTTTTTGTATAAACTAAAAGAAGTTACCCGATTAAGAGGTAAAGCCTTCTCTCAAGCTTTTTAGTTTCATTTCCATTCTCCGCTCCATATACTCTTATTCTATGATTACATAAAAACACCATTATCAACAATATACTATAATGTTTTTATGATAAGTTTTCTACCTACACTTATGCACACCTCTATCTAATGGGTAACGAACATACTATTTCTGTGTACGGTGAACTACTGCCTCACGACATGATGATTGTTCAATTCTCCTTTACCGTCTCTCATGGTTGCCATTATGATGGAAAAAATATTTATATATGATATAAATTATATTTATAATGTCTCTATTCTTCTGAAATTTTTATTTATAACATACCTTTATGCTTTCCAAGTTGTGTAAATACGATAATTTCATTTGAGAAAGTGTGGACTACCGCCCCTCAAAGCGATATGACTCATTCATGTCATAAATGGAACATATAAAGGATGGTTTTAATAAAACTTTATAACATATATAACATATATGTTATACTTTAATTATAATATACATATGTATCATTTAGTTTTCATTCTTTTAATACAATAATGAAATGAATGTACCATTCATGTGTACGTACGGTCTACCGTCTCCATGAACGGTGCACTTGATTTATAATCTCCAAATATTATGGACTATTCTAAATACATATGTACTGAAAATATAAGATAATTTATTCAGTGTCTAAATTTTTTAGATAATTAAATCATGATCTAATAAATAGGAAAACAAGTTGCAAGTCCAAACATACTAAAGAAAACTAGGCAATTAACACCCAAAATAGTTAAAATAATTAAAGAGTGTTAACAAAAAGGTAATAAAATATTATAAGAAGTTAATATATGATATTATAAACATGATTATAGTTTTGGTATAAGTTAGTAACATATTTTAAACCACTATACAAGAGGATAAATTCCACATAACAAAATGAAGGTTAAGGTAAGGGATTCTTGTCTCATTTTCATTTCATGGGACATACTTAATTATTGTGCACCTAATTTCTTATATATGGTGTACATACTACCACGTTGACATATAATATCATATATTATATTATATTCATGGTATTTAAATTTTTTAATTAAGATTTATTACCTTTTTGTTTTCCAATTCATTAGTTGCTACACTAGTAAGGGATTTTCATCTCACTTTTTAAATCTGTGAGATTAATGTCATATTCACTACTTACTTATTTTTTGTGATATACCTACTACCAATTTTGATGTATTATATCATAATTTACCTTTATTTCATGATATTAAATTTTTTAATTGATGTTACTCTTTCATGGAACCCTTGACTCAAAATCTACTCAAGTAGTAAGGGAATTTCATCTCAATTTACATTCCATTGAAACATATTTTTTATTATGTGCCAATTAAATTTTATTTGGTGTATATAATTCCTTTGTTCATGTTATATAGTGAATCCCATTATTCTCATGATATTCTAAGTTTCATGTCATGCCTTTATGGAGATTATGATTCAAATATTTCAAAGTGGTATGGGACACTTTGGAATGTTTAAAGATTATTCTCCTCAAGAATGTTTTCAATGGTTATCTTTGCAATCTCACTTCCTTTTGTGATTGTTAACATTATCTTGAAATTATCACTTTATTTTAATAATTTTTAATTGTAAATTTACTTAAATATCCATATCATTTTTTTATATATATGATTATTTCCTAAACCGTATACCATTTCTCATTTGGTTTTCACTTTAAAAAATTTAGATTCTTGGCATGAATCCTTGGAATTATTAGATTCTCGGAATGAATCCTTGAAAGTATTAGATTCTTGACATGAATCCTTTATAGTATTAGATTCATAGAACAAAGCCATGACAATATTAGATTTTTGGCATGAAGCCTTGAAATTATTAGATTCTTGGCATGAAGCATTGATAATATTATATTCTTGGCATGAAGCCTTGACAATATTAGATTCTTGGAATGAAGCCATGAAAGTATTAGATTCTTGGCATGAGGCCTTGAAAATTTTAGATTCGTGGCGTAAAGACGTGACAGTATTAGATTCTTAGCATGAAGCCTTGAAAGTATTAGATTCTTGGTATGAATCCTTAAAAGTATTATATCTTTGGAATCAAGCCTTAGTGGTATATTATATATATTAATAATTAATCCTTTCCCTCCTTTAGATTCAATTATTATTCATCCATGAGATTTTTCATTGACATATCTATGGATATATTTCATTATTAGTTTATTGATTTAGATGGCATGAGTTTCGGTTTCTTACCTTGCCATATTGATATTGACTTATCCAGTTATTTGAATGTAATGTGTTATTTGTTATTTACCTTTACATGTTAATTTATTTATATTGATTCATTATTTCTTCCTCTTTACTTACCCTTACAGAGCATTTAAGATCACCCTTATTATGTTTCCATTCCCTAGGTTATGAAGAAGAGGTCTTTGAATAAGCATTCAAGGATGCAATTTATTTCATTCTATTATGTCTTGTGTATGTATTTCTTATTTCCCAATGTATTATGGGTATCATGTATGTAATCTGGATTTCCAAGACTGCTAAACTAAACCGTCTTTTTGGATTTGATTCCTTGTAATCATGCCGATGTAATGTAATAATGCACCAGCTCCGGGCTTCTAGGATTGGGGAGTTACACATCATATAGGAATGGTTGTGTTTTCCACGTTCTTCTTGAGATTTATCTCCATATATACTCAATGACCATGGTACCGCTTGTTTTATTTCAGGATTCCCCCACATAGACAACAAGTTAGGATTCCACTACATGATCACGAGGATGATCTGCCTAGGGATGAGACATCAATATAGGGACTTGTACTGAAGATGGAACCTTCGGGTGGTTCACCAGTTATACCACTACCCATTGAGCTATATCTAGAACCAGCACTACTAGATAAGAATTATCATAGCCTGAGTGTGTTGCATGAGTTTTATTGATAATGAACTCCCAGGTTTTGGGGTGAGCTAGACCCCCAAGTGGTTGACGATTGGCTAGAGGAAATCATTCGTGTTTTCCACCTTGTGAGGATGACTATTTATAAGATGGTAGTCCTTGTTGTAAGTCTACTTCAAGACTCTGAGGGGAGATGGTGGATCTTGGTTACCCAATCACACAAAGAGAAAACTCTCTCCTAAATAGACTTCAAGTGTCATTTCTGAGAGGATTTCTATCCGACAACATTGTGATCGGTTCACATGCATGAGATTTTGTATCTGCAATAGGGAAGTATGACCGTGGAGGAGTATTCAGTGAGGTTTACTGATCTCTCATGTTACTCCATTGATATGGTATGAGACCAGTTCTTCAGGGCTTGGACCTTTGAGTAGGGTTTACGCTAGGAAATCTGGTCATCAATGGTATCTCTTAGAATTTCATCCTATGTTGGAGTTCCTGAGTGAGCCTTGTTGGTATAAAGTTTTCTAGTAGATAAGAAACCGTTAGTGGGATCTAGAAGTGGGCACCTAGTAGATTAGACCTCATCAGCAAGTAGCTAGTGACAGTCAAAGGTATCCAAGTGGGTCATACACTTCAGGAGGAAATCCCAGGACTCAGGGTCAGTTGTGCAAGGCTCTCAGGGTGTCTCGAATCAGCCTAGGGACATGCAATGTTTCCTTGGCGACGGTAGGTGAAATCTGACATGAGATTACCCAACCCGTTATACAACTGATCGGGAGATGGTCGATGGACCGCCGAGATAGTGATAGAGGTAGGAGTAGGGTGGTCCATAGGGTGTCATACTTATTAGAGGGGCAAGAAGGGCAGTAGGAGGTGGTTGGTTGTTTGACCTATTACAACCACTACCCCCAGGTGGTCCACGTCAGGATCAGGGAGCAGGTGGGTAGGGATGATGCTAGATACAAGTTATGGGTGCATATGAACTTGAGGCTCCAGGAATGATACGAGGTACGATCTATGTCTTTTCTACCTTTGATTCAGTTTTTATAAACAAAGGTTCTAGTCATTCCTTTCATACCACAAATCTTTTCAAGACATAGAGATTTCAGTTGTTCTGTTGACTCTACCCTTACGCTTGGAGACTCATACTAGAGGAGACTCAATGATCATGCACTGGTGTCGATAGCATGACATGACTATTAGAGGAGAGAGTTTCGGTCGGGATCTCTTGGTAGCAGCGTCGAGGCCTTACGACATCATTCTTGGTATGGACTAGTTATCCACAGTTAATGCTTATAATGAATGTTTTAAGAGAATAGTTTGGTTTGTCCATAGTGATGGAATAAAGTTTTTCTTTATTGGTGAAAAGGAAATCTAGGAAGAGTAGGATGGACTCATTCATAGGAGGGTGTAGCTGATTACTCGTCAGTTGGATGGCCTGACCCTCAGTGCAGTGAATGTTATGAGTCCTCCTTTTCCTGCAGTTATAGTGGATTATGAAGACATTTTCCCTGTGGATGTTACAGGTTTACCTCCTCACCGAGACATAGACATCTCCACTGATCTAAACCCCGAGATTGCATCGATATCTAAGCCAACATATCATATGGATCCTATAAAGCTTTGTAAGTTGAGGGTGTAGATGGAGGATTTGCAGAGTAAGGGCTTTGTTAGACCCAATGTTTCACCCTGCGCAGCCCATGTTTTGTTTTCCAAGATGGCAGTTAGGGGATTCTGGTTATATGTGGACTATCAGTACTTAAACTAGGTGACCGTAAAGAATAAGTATCCACTATCAAGAATCGATGGCCTCTCTGATCAAGTGAGAGGGGTTCGATGGTTCTTGATGGTTGACCTCAGATCGGGATATCACCATCTACGAATACAAGACGAGGATACACTACTGGAAAATAGGTCTATACCCATGGTTTTGAAAAAAACCGTGGGTATAGGGATAGTATGTGAACCTATACCCACGGTTCTCCAAAACCATGGGTATAGGGTATTTTCCAAAGGCCTATACCCATGGTTTTGGAGAACCGTGGGTATTGGGGTTTTTTTTGAAGACCTATACCCACGGTTCTGGAGAACTGTGGGTATAGCTTATGGCGGGGTAGGAAAATTAGGCGGGAAACGAAAAAAATTTGGCGGGAAGATATTTTTTCACGGTTTAGTTTAATATATTTATATAAATATAAATTTATATACTCGGAATTTGTTTAGCTCGGTTGGTTACAAGTGGAGGCACGACCATGAGACTCGGGTTCGAATCCCGCGGTCCACTTTTTTTGAATTTAAATACCCGATGTAGATTATATTAATATATATACATATATGTATATGTAAATAAAAATTAAAAATCCTAGGTCGGTTGGTCTGTTGTTGGTGCGCGGCCAAGAGGCGCAGCCTGAGACGCGGGTTCGATTCCCCTTGGCTGTTTTTTTGAATTTTAAGTACACAACGTGGATTAAATTAATATATATAAGTTGATGTATGAACAGCCGGGGTGCACACTTTGACTCCCCTATACCCACGGTTCTCCAAAACTATGCGTATAGTTTGAGACCCCTATACCGACATCGTTCCAGCCCACGGTTCCCAAAACTGTGGGTATAGCCTATACCCACGGTTTTGGGGGCTATACCCATGGTTTTGAACCGTGGGTATAGGTCGTTTTTCCAGTAGTGATATACTAAAGATGAAATTTAGATGTCTCTACAATCACTATGAGTACTTGGCGATGATCTTTGGCATGATGAACTCCCCGGCAGTGTCGATGGGACTCATGAACAGGATCATTCAACCCTTCTTAGATAGGTTCATGGTAGTCTTCATCGATGATATCCTTGTGTACTTAGCGTATGAGGAGGAGCATCTGAGACACTTGAGGATGATTTTGGAAGTACTCTGAGAGCACTAGCTTTACGAGAATCTCTCAAAGTGTCGGTTTTGGATGCAGATGGTCCACTTTTTGGGAAACATTATCTCAGTAGATGGAGTTGTAGGAGACCCGGCCACGGTCGAGGTCGTGTTAGCTTGGGAGCCAACCAAGTGCATGATAGAGCTGAGGTGTTTCCATGGGTTGGTAGTTGTTGAACAATGTTTTAGAGTAGTTGGAATGTTTTAGTTATCCTTTGTAGATGGATATGGAGTAGTTTACCTCCAATTGATGGTTGTTACCCCTCCGCTCTTACAGTGAATCTGAGAGGCACATCTTGGAGATGTTGACTGTGAGAACCAACATGCTCAGATATCTATAGGAAATGCTCCTAATGGATTTTATAAAGGTTTTGAGCATGACCTTCTTTTCATAACATGAATGATAGTACCATTGACATTACAAAATGAGGTTCTGAGAGAGTTCCATACAACTCCTTTGGCGGTACATCCAGGTGTGACAAAGATTTACCAGGACTTTCGAAGTCAGATTTGGTGGAAAGGCATGAAGAAAGGAGTTGTAAAGTTTTTCTCTTGATGCCTTATTTGTCAGCAAGTGAAAGCTGAGCACCAAGATCCATAGGGTTTAACCCAAACCCTTGAGGTGCCAAAGTGGAAGTGGGATAGAATATACAAGGACTTCATGATGATCTTAACACATACATCCAACAGACATGATGTCATCTGGGTGTTCGTAGATTGACTCACCATGTCGGCCCGCTTATTAGCAATATGGGAGTAGAGTTCAGTAGAGAGCTTGGGATATCTCTATGCGCAGGAGACAGTGAGACTTCATGGAGTTCCCTTAACGATGGTTTCTGACTATGATGCTTTCTTTACATATCAGTTGTGGAAGGGATTATAGGAGGCGTTTGGGACTCAGCTACACTTAAGCACAGTGTTTCACCTTTAAACTGATGGCCAGACTGAGTGGAAAATTTAGGTTCTATAGGACATAGTGCAAGCTTTCATGTTGGATTTTTTACGTAGTTGGGAGGATCACCTACCCCTGGTGAAGTTCACATAAAACAATAACTACCATTACACCATTTTTATGGCACTATTTGAGGCTTTATATGGGTGACCCTATAGGTCACCACTTTGTTGGATGGATACAAGCGAGTCGACACTCATGGGCCCAGAGTTGGTGCAAGCTACAACAGAGAAGGTGAGTATATTCTAGGAGTGGATGAAGACGGCATCGATCCATCAAAAGTCTTATGATAACAGGCGACTGAGGCCTTTGGTGTTCAAGGAAGAAGATCATGTGTTCCTATGGGTTTCACCTCGACGTGGTTTGAGGAGATTTAGCTGCGGTGGTATGTTATATCCAAGATTCATCATTTCTATCCAGATACTTCATAGAGTTGATGAGGCGGCGTACCGTTTAGATCTACCTCTGCAGTTAGACCGGGTACACGATTTCTTCCATGTGTCGAAGCCAAGGAGGTATGTGCATAACCTATCGCACGTTATCAACTAGGATGAGTTGAATATTGAGGATGGAGTGACCTTTTTTGAGTTCATGGTAGAGATCGAGGATTGGCAGGAGAGGATCATTTGTGGGTGATCAATTCCCCTTTTTCATGTTTAGTGGTAGCATAGGAACCTTCAGGAGAGATCATGGGAGTGGGAGACCCAGATGCAAGCCCAATACCCCTATCCTTTTGAGTAGTTTTCTCTTTTTGGGATTAAAATCCTTAAGGCAGAGAGAATGCAATGTCTTGGATTTTCAGTGTATTATTTTTAAATATTATATGGATTATTTTCGAGACTAGGAACTAAGAGGGAAAGTGATTCTAAAACTCTATGTGTCCAGAATAAATGATTGAAATATATTAAATAATTAAATAGCATGCACAAACGATTTTCTTAAAAAAGATAAATAACTCCTAAATAGGTGTCGTAATTAGAAATCCAAGAGCACCGCTGAGTTCATAATGGAATTGTTACCCTAGGAGAAACTTAACCTTGGTCATCGTGGGTCGTTTGTGAAAAAAGTTATCGCAGGCATGAAATTAATAAAATAAATAAACATAAGAATTTATTTTATTTTGTTCAACAAGGTGAACTGCTTCTTCTTTAAATATACAGCTATGGAAATCATCTCAAGGTTTGGTGCAAAACCATGGAGAACTAGATGATGTTGGAGGAGAGTGTTCTTGGCATATGAAAACGGATCAGGAATGGATTTTGGATCATCATGCCATCAGAGTTGGAGGATCTCATCAATGACAGCATGGTAACCATTCTTCGTCAACAATTGATCCAAACTCTAGCTAGGATGTTTTTTCTTGTATTTTCCATCCCGTTCATAATCTTAGAGGAATACGAATAAATTCAACAAACAAGAATTGATACATGCATCATTGGTTGATTTCAAATTGATAGAATTGTTTTTTGGTTCTTTGACTTATCCCTCATCATCCATCCTTTCTACGATAATTAATCAAGGACAAACGAACAACAGACAAGGTTCATTCCTCACTTTTATGGTTTTTGGATTTCTCCCTCCATTATTTGAACGTTCACTATGGGTGCTTCCTTTTGGCCAATGGTTCGATGAATACTCGGTATTCGATCATTGTGTAACCATTCTTCAGCACAACAGATCGATACCACGGGAGAGGTTCATGATTAGTGATTTGATCAAGGTGTGATGATGGTAGTGGATGACCAGAGGTGGGTCAGAATGGATTTTAGGTATCCGTTCAACCTGGTTTTGAGCCGCAACAACATATGGCTTGACAGTGGTGATTTCCGAGAAGATCTGAACCCAGAATCTATAGATCTTGAAACTAGAGGCATGGAAGAATCATGATCTGCAGTTTCCAGCCAGATCAGAGGTTTTAGTGGTGCACATATCAACACAGAAGTGATCCCTGAAGGATCTGGAAAATCCCATGCAACGCGGAATGTATTAAATGATTGCACACCGTGTGGGCCCCCTGACTACAGAATTGGGGTTCTGGATGAAGTTAAGGATCACATGGTGTGTGAACCCTATCACGCAGTATGTGACCCTCCCCAGTTGACTCGACGTGTACTTCGAAAGTACACAGACACGGGTTGGATTACACGGGTAAGGACACACCGTGTACTCCCACACACACACGGACACGTTACACAGACATAGTATCATGTGTCTCTACATTTTGTGTATCCTCTTATGCACTCCGTGCATTTGGAGACTATATATCGTGTAAGGCACTTCCAAATAGGCATGACTTGGGATAATTGGACATGTCGTGTACACCCTGGTACATGTTGAGTACTCTCTTCAAGAGTGCTTGAGGATCTTTGTTTTCTTAGTTTGGACCAGTATAGGTAGAGTGTGCTCCCTTGGTCCTTTCCTTAAGGGTACAGTGCAATATTACATCTAGATCACTAGATTGTGATCCCCTCTAGAGGTCGAGTCTCAGATAGAGTTGTGGTGTCCCTCAGTGAGACTGGAGTGCAATCCTCTATCATACCTAGTTGGATTTTGTGGAATCATTGTGACCTCCCAATGGGGGGAATTGATCCTCCATTTATCAGGCCGTATCGGCAGGGTTTTTTGGAATCATTGGCATACAATCACCTACGTAGTAGGTTGACCTGGATTGGGTTTGTGGTGTCCCCCAATAGTTCTAGGTGTGACCCCCTATATGTGCATCAATGTCTTTATAGACCAATATGTTATCATTGGGTAGGGACCACTGAGCTAGACATCTTTTTTGAGTGTCTCTTATGATAACATGGCTTGTAGAGAGAGTTCTCCCAAAATGAGTGTTGCTTTGAGTAGAATCCTAAGGCTAGCAATTAGTTATGACCGCCAAATGGTGTGGTGTATCTCCTGAGTATATCTGGGTTTTGTTCCTATTCCAAATTAAATTTTAGTTCTTGTATTGAGATGACTATACTTGGTTCTTCGTGTTTAGTTTTTTTTAGGAATCTTACCTAGTATTATTGTACTCAATCCCCACATAATCTTTTCCCACATGTGTCATGTCTTGTGCAGATGAAGACCCTTTTAAGGATATCCGGGGAGGATAGGGAGAAATTAGAGCATAGATGGAGCTTGATAGACCAAGGTGTTTACCAAGAGTGTACTTTTGACTTAGTCCTCACCCTTGGTGTAGGATGGACTATTTTTATTTTTGCTTGGGCTTGACTTTGGTCCCTTTTCTATTTTCAGCACTTTAAGGTTGTACTATGTTGTGGGGCCTTAGATGTATGCATGCTTTGTTTCAGTTATTTTACATTTTAGCATTATGGGCTTGGAGATGTGTGTGTGTGTGTGTAGGTACTTTAGGATAATTCCTCCAATTTATGGAATATAACTACTTGGTGCTAGTCGTCGGCCCCTGGCCTATTGGAGGTGGGCATGGGGTAGTCACAGGTCAGGCCCCTCTGGGACAGGTCGTGACAATTTGAGCCTGCAAAAATTTTCTGAGAACCAAGACCCAAATTATGAACCAACCTATTTCTCTCATAGTAATTTATAGGAAACACATTTCATTTAGGTAATAGTGATTCAACCAAAGAGAATATCTGATCAAAATAGATACCTAACATTCCATTATCTCATTTAATAGCCATGAATTTTCAAATGATTCAAATTTTATTATCTTACAACCAGGATATACAACATCCACAATAAATTTTAGTAACTCATAAAATCATTATGGTTTTAACTAAGGGTTGAAATCAATATTATCATGAGTTTCTTTTTGTTGAAAATACGGACAAGCAACATCATATACAAAAGTTTGAAACTATGATGGATATGGAACCAAATTATATGTATCTTCTCAAGAACTGTGTTCACTGTGGTGATTTCAAAAAACATAATCTTTTTAAAAAAAAACACAATAGATGACCAACCAACATTGTAAAATGTGAAAAACCTCCTCATATCACATTTATTACATGGACACTTAATTTCTCATTCAGAAACAAATAATAGTTTTGATGATGTAGATGATAAAAAAAGCTACAACATGCTCAGTATATTCAGGTTTTACACTAAAACTGTTTGGATTCCTATGATGATTTATCAAATCATGATCATGTAATAAGTATTGTTGTCTACTTCCTTGTTCCATATTTCTATTAAAATTTACAAATAAAAATATTAACAATTACTTGTATATATTATGAATTTTATCTATTTAACATTGATTTTTAATAATTAGTGTTTATTTTTTCTAATTATCATTAACTACCACTAATTACATTTGATTTTAACAAATTAAGGGTAATTTTTACTAATTACCAAAAAATATTACCCCTACTTTTAAGTTATTATCAGTAAATTTTTACTAATTAATACTATTTTTTCTAATTATCAATAATTATTACTAATTATTGTGAAGATTTAGTAATTATCACAAAGTTTTAGTAATCATCGCTATTTTTTTAATTACTGCTAAATATCAAAATTTATTGCTAAGTTTTACTAAATATTGTTTAATTTTTAATTATTGGTGTTAAATTTTACTAATTGTCATTATGTAACATTAATGCTTACTAATTACCTTTATTGTTTACTAATTACCACTATTATTTACTAATTATAAATATTTTTGACTAATTATCTATAATTTTTAGTAATTGTCACTAATTGTTACTAATTACAGCTATTTTTTACTAATTACATCTATTTTTTACTAATTACTGATAATTACCATTATTTTTTACTAATTACCACTAATTACCATTAATTTTAACTAATTATTGCTAATGTTTACTAATTACCAATAATGTTTACTAATAATCACTAATGTTTACTAATTACCCCTAATATTGACTAACTACCACTATGTTTTACTAATTACCAATAATTACCATTATTTTTTTACTAATTACAACTAATTACCATTTATTTTTACTAATAACCACTAATTATCAATAATTACCACTGTTTTTTTCTATTTTTTCTGATTATCACTAATATTTACTATGTACTACTAATTACCACTATGTCTTACTAATTACCCATAATTATAACTATTTTTAACTAATTAATACTAATTACTACTATTTTTTACTAATTAATGCTAATTACTGCTATTTTTTGCTAATTACAGATAATTACAGCTAATATTTACTAATTATCTCTATTTTTTATTAATTTTTATTAATAACCGCTAATGTTTACTGATCACCACTAATGTTTACTAATGACCACTAATGTTTGCTAATTACCACTAATTATCATTAATATTTAATAATTACTGCTAATTACCATTAATTACTCCTGGTTATTACAAATATTTATTAAATATCTCTAATTTTTACTAGTCCCGCTAATTAACACCATTTTTTTTAATAATTATTGATAATTTCGATTAATTTTTACTAATTGCCCCTAATTTTTTTATAACCACTAATAGTTACAACTTTTTTTCAATAATCAATGCTAATTACCATTATTTTTTACTAATTATAGTCAATTACTGCTGATTTTTACTAATTATCGCTATTTTTATTAAGTTTTACTGGTTACCACTAATTTTTACTGATTACCACTAATTTGTAATAATTACCATAATTTGTTATTAATTAGCGATAATTTTTATTAATTACCACTAATCAAGACTATTTTTTTTCTAATTGCTACTAATCACCGGGGGGTTTTAATAATTACTGCTAATTCTTATTAATAATGTTAATTATAGCTCATTTCTACTAATTACTGCTATTTTTTGTTAAGTACTGCTAAGTATCACTATTTTTTACAAAGTAATTCTAATTACCGCTAAATTTTACTAATGATCAATAATTAAGTTTATTGTTTACTAACGATCACTTATTACTGGTAATTCTAATTACCGCTAAATTTTACTACACGGCGTGTAGTTTGGGCACACGGCGTGTACCCATTTATTTCACACGGCAAGGACACGACTCCAACACGGCACACGACCATTGACTGGTAACGCGTACATGGGGAAGGACTACACGGTGTGTCGTATTGGGCACACAGCGTGTACCCATTCATTGCACACGGCACGAACATGGCTCCAACACGGGGTATACCCAGCGAGGGGGTACACGGCGTGTACTCAAACTACACGGCGTGTAGTTTCAAAATTCTGGAAAGTGTGGGAAAAGTCCATTTTACCCTCCAGAACACTTCGTGACCTTCTTTTTGACAAAGGAATGGTCCGGAGAGGTCCAGGTCATTACATCAGATACCTCTTAAAACATTCTCGTCCCCGAGAATTCAAAAACCAACCCAGAGGAACCCAACAAGATACCTCTTAGGGTTCTCATTATAACAGGAACCCAACCAACAACCCTAATCATATGTGTTAGGAATTCCTTCTCCTATGTCGAGATATTATCCGCTTTAGGCGGAACTGACTCATCTACATGGGTTTAATCGCATCCTCATTAATGCGTCTCGATTAAGAATTGGGTCTTCCCACTTTCATACATTAGGATTTTTCAACTCGCACTACCCCCAACACCACACAACCAACACACTGCCTGAACACGTGGTTTTGGGAAATTCCTTCTCCTATGTTGAGATATTATCCGCTTTAGGCGGCACTGACTCGCCCGCACAGGTTCAATCACATCCGCATTAATGCGTCTCGATTAATGGTCAGGTTTTCCCCTTTCCCCACACATTCGGACATGTTACACATTATCAGGGAACACGGAAACAAAAGGTCTCACAACCGACAAGCCAAGCATTCCATATATCAAAGGTACAGAGTAGAACACTAACACAAATCTCATAAGAACAAGGGAAAACACAAGTCAAAACAACTCCAGGTACTGAGCGTGCATCTGGGTCTCCTGTTCCCAAGTGCTCTCCTCGAGGCCGCCATGCCTCCACAACACACGAACCAACGGAATGGTTCGTCCATGGAGCACCTTCTCTTTACGATCCTCGATTCTGACTGGTCATTCCTCGAAGGTTGCATCATCTCCCATATCTATCTCTCCCCAGTCGATAACGTGAGAGTCGTCGTGTAAGTACCGACGAAGCTGGGAGACGTGGAAGACGTCATGAACCTTCTCCAACTGAGGTGGCAGGGCCAGCTGATATGCCACCTCGCCGAATCGCCTCAGCACCTCAAAAGGTCCGATGAACCTAGGTGAGAGCTTGCTCCCTTTCCCAAACCTCCGCTTCCCCCGCCGAGGGGAAACCTTCAAGAACACATGATCTCCCACCTCGAACTCCAAGGGCCTCCTCCGACGATCAGCATAAGACTTCTGTCGGTCCTGAGCTGCTTTCATCCTCTCATGTACAAGCTGGACTTTCTCCGTGGTGCTCTGCACTACCTCTGGCCCAAGAGCACCTGTCTCACCAACCTCTTCCCAGCAAATGGGTGAACGACACAGTCTTCCATACAAAGCCTCAAACGGTGTCATGCCAATAGTAGAGTGGAAGCTGTTGTTGTAGGCGAACTCCACTAAAGGCAAGTGTCGTACCCACGATCCTCTGAAATCTAGAACGCATGCTCGCAGCATGTCCTCCAGCGTCTGGATAGTCCGCTCTGTCTGCCCATCGGTCTGGGGGTGGAAAGCAGTGCTAAGGCGTAGCTAGGTGCCAAAAGCATGTTGTAACCCCCTCCAGACTCGTGAGGTAAACCGAGTATCCCGATCTGAGACGATGGTCTTTGGAACTCCATGAAAACGCACCACCTCGTCTACGTACCTTTGTGCTAAGGTACTCATCGGGCCCGACTCCTTAATTGCTAAGAAGTGGGATGATTTCGTCAGTCGATCCACCACTACCCAGATAGCATCATAACCACCCTGAGATCTGGGTAGTCCTGTGACGAAGTCCATTGAGATGTCATCCCACTTCCACTCGGGGACATCTAAAGGATGAAACAACCCACTGGGAACACTGTGTTCAGACTTCACTTGCTGACACACTAGGCATTTAGCCACAAACTCCGCCACTGCCCATTTCACCCCGGGCCACCAAAACTGTTCCCTCAGGCCTTGGTACATTTTTGAAACTCCTGGATGTACCGCCAAGGCTGATCTATGGAACTCACGGAGAACTCCCTCACGCATTGTCTCCGGGACAAACAACCTTCCATGGAAAAGCATCCGATGTCGGCTGTCCTCTGACCATCCTTCTAGAGCGTTCCCCTGATCGACATGATCCCGTATCACTTCTGCCTCGGAGTCCCCCCACTGAGACTCTTCCACCTGCTGCAACAAGGAGGACTGCACCGTCATCTGAAACAGCCTCTAACACCTTCTACCCTGGCATCCAAGTGCAAGGCAGCAAACTCTCCCATCGCCTTCCAAGAATCAGTGGATTCCCGAACCACTTCCTTATGCGACTTCCTGCTCAGGTCATCAACCACAACATTTCCCTTACCTTCAGTGTAAGAGATCTCAAAGTCATAGTCTTGGAGAAACTCGACCCATCTCCGCTGCCGCAGGTTCAGGTCACGCTGGGAGAAGATATAATGCAGGCTCTTGTGATCTGTGAAGACCACAAAGCGCTCCCAAAGAGGTAATGTCGCCACAACTTCAGTGCGAACACTACTACTGCAAGCTCTAGGTCATGGGTGGCATAGTTATGCTCATGAGGGCGTAACTGCCTGGACCCATAACATATCACTCCCTTCTTCTGCATCAGCACACACCCCAGACCAAGGCCAGAAGCATCACAAAACACCTCATACAACAACCCTTCCTCTGGAAACCTGAGTACGGGAGCACTAACCAACTTCTCCTTCAGGTAGTCGAAAGCCTTCTAGCATTGCTCGCTCCATAGGAAGACCTGGTTCTTCCTAGTCAAAACTGTCAATGGAGAAGCAACTCGAGAGAAGTCTGAAATGAACCTCTGATAGTAACCTGCTAACCCCAGGAAACTATGAACTTCTGCCACGCTCTTGGGTGCTTCCCAAGAATCAACTGCCTCTACCTTCGACGGGTCCACTGACACTCCATGATGAGACACCACGTGCCCAAGGAAGTGTACTTCTTGCATCAAGAACTTACACTACGACAATTTCCCGTAAAGCTGGTGGTGTCGAAGGACTTCTAAGACTGCCCTGAGATGCTCAACGTGCTCCCCCTATGATCTTGAGTAGATCAGGATGTCATCGATAAACACAACGATGAACCGGTCTAGAAACTCTCGGAAGACAAAGTTCATAAGTCCCATGAACACAGCTGGTGCATTCGTAAATCCAAACGGCATTACTACAAACTCGAAGTGCCCATACCTGCACCTGAAAGCCGTCTTCGAGATGTCATTGTCCTTTACCCTCAGATAATGATATCCGGAACATAGATCAATCTTGGAAAACCAACTTGCTCCCCTCAGTTGGTCGAAGAGATCATCTATCCTTGGAAGGGGGTAACGGTTCTTGATTGTTACCTGGTTCAACCTTCGGTAGTCTATGCATAGCCTGAGACCACCATCTGCCTTCTTCACGAACAAAACTGGAGCACCCCATGGTGATACGCTGGGTCGAACAAAACCCTTTTCCATCAGATCATCAATCTGAATCCGCAACTCCCGCAACTCCGAAGGTGAAATCCGATAAGGGGTCATCGAAATCGGACGGGCACCAGGCTGTAAGTCTATCCCAAACTCAACGTCGCGTCGGGGGGGGGGGGTAGAGTCACAACCTCCTTAGGAAAAACATCGAGGAACTCCCCAACAACCTCTGGAACATCTATCATCTCTGTATCAGCTGGAACCACTGATAACCCGCCTAACAATGAAAGGAGAGGCTTCACATGCTGGCTTCCCACCTGATAGCTCCTCTCGCCAACAAAAGATACGCGCTGCCCATCCACGTCGGAGAAAACGACTCTTCTCCGGAAGCAGTCGATAATGGAACTAACAGAAAACTACCAGTCGATGCCTAGGATGACATCGTATGGCTGCATCTGTAACAGAAAAAGGTCCCCACTAGATCGATGTGGTCCCAATGTCAGCCCACATCCCCGGCAAACACAAGATACGCTGGTCTGGCCTCCAACTGGTGTACTCAGCACCAGTGGTATGGAAAGTCTCTCTACGTCTAGTCCCAAAGCATGGGCTAGACTAGGTGCAACAAAGGAGTGCGAAGCTCCCGAATCGAACAAAGCATAAACAAGAGTGCTGAACAAACAAATTGTACCTCACACCACCTCTGGTCCTTCCGGAGCTATCAACTCTACTATGTGCAACTGTCCACGCCCAGATCCTTTGCCTCTATGATGTCGTCCACCTCCCCGACCACGCCCTGGTCGAGGTCCCTGAGGAGGACCCTGAGGTCGACCTCCTCCTGCAAAGTCTACCCTCGGAGGAGCATGGTCTTGCTGCTGCTGGAAGGGCCTTACCGGCAACTGGTGCTACTGAGGTGGGCACTGAACCTACCCACCTCCACCGTACTGAGCTCGGGTCGGGCACTAACTCTGAACGTGTCCGAAACCTCCACAAGAAAAACACTTCGGTCATGGGCTCGTGAAAAAGGGACGAGGACCCGAAGATCTAAACTCGAACTGTTGGGGCCTGCTCCCCACTAGCCTGAACCTGGAAGGTCCCGTTGTAGGAGACCTGCTGCTGACTACCTTCCCCTTCGACGAGCCCAGCTGGATCCCCTCTTGGGGTGCACCTCCCAACGAGTGCATCCTCTCTACAACCTTTGCCTTCTTCTGTACCACCAAGTACGTCAGAAGGGTGAAGGGGGTGACAGCATACTGGAGCGAAGGACGAAGCGCCTCCTCCAAACATCTCACTCGAGACTCCTCATCCGAAAAGAGATCCGGAGCAAAGCGCAGGAGATCCTTGAACTTGATCCCCAATTCTCGTACCGACATACTCCCCAGCTAAAGGGAGAATAACTCCTGCCACTTCTCCGCCTTGATCATGGAAGAAATGAATTCCTCTCAGAATTCCTTCTCAAAGTCAGCCCATGGAACCTATGCCTCTATCCTCTCTCCGAGGTAGAGCGTCCACCACTTTCGCGCCGCACCTCTCAGCTGACTGACTGCTAGGGGAACCCAGTACTCCCTCGGAGCACGAATCAAGGTAAAAGCGATCCCTAGCTCCTCAAGCCACCCCTCCGTCTTCGTATCTGAAGTACTACCCTCGTACTTCTTGAGGGTTTTCCGCTGGAAAGAACGGAGAGTCTTCTTCCACTGGCTATCTTCCTCCTCTCAGTCAATCCCCAACTGATGAACCGCCTGAATCTGCTGGGCCTCGGCCATCTGAGCCACCTGGGGACGACGTCCAGGTGCCATAGCGGTATGGTAAACAAAGATCGCCTAAGCCCAAGTAGTAAGGAAATTTCTCAAGGTTTTATTTTATTATTTTCATTTCAATTTCTTTCCCAGAACACCCAAATCAAGTAAAACACAATCATGATGATTCATGTACCTTCCCTATGGTCTCTACCCTGCAATCAATGTAGTATCACTTGGTCGTTCGGTAGGCTCAGAGTCCTTGCATCGAATCACGGGGGCCCTAAAATCCCGTGTCCTAGCCGGTCTTCCCTGGCCTAGGTCACGCACCAAGATTAACTAACATTGTTGTCCTACCATCCCATGCAATCCTCACTGTTCCTAACTCCAGACTCCATCCTATCTCTCAAACATCACCTCTGATACCATTCTGTCACGACCCCCTCCCACCAAAGATGCCCCTCCTGAGCTGGAAATGGTGAAAGGGGGATAATGACCCCCGAGTCCCGCCTCCAGTAGTCCCCGGGGTGGTGACTAGCACCAAGGGTATGAGTTTTCACAATTATGGGAGGGATTACCCTTTTTATTATTTAGGATCGGGAAATAGGATAAGTCAACCACCAAGAAGTAAAAGAACAAGTGTATATAAACCCAAACCAATCCCACATGCATGTTTAAACAGTTTTATAACAAGGTAAAAATACAAGAAAGCTCAAAGTACAATAACAAAAGAAAACAAGAGTACAACAACTGCAACAACTCCAACTATCCAACTAGTAGGGTCCCGCATGGCCCTGGTAGTCCTCCTGGAAACCTGAAAGTAAACGTAGGGTGATCATACAAGTATACTCAGTAGGGAAAACCAAAGCTCTCGTGCACGAGTGGGGAGACATACTAATGTCCCGTGAGAACAACAGAAGAAACCTAGCAAGGAATTCTATCCACCCAACCTCACCAGCCACACTCACCAAAAACACAATCACAACAGGTAGTAGTATATAAGAACAAGAGTATTGGGTACCCCGCACCATTTCCCTTTAGTTAGCTACTCTTCCTAACAGTGAACGTCCTAACACTGCCACACTCTCCCCGCCCGCACACACCTGGACCTCACAACCACGTATCCCGCCCGCACACACCTGGGCCTCACAACCACATAACCCACCCGCACACACCTGGGCCTCACAACCACGTATCCCACCCGCACACACCTAGGCCTCACAACCACGTATCCCACCCGCACACACCTGGGCCTCACAACCACGTATCCCGCCCGCACACACCTGGTCCTCACAACCACGTATCCCACCCGCACACACTTGGGACTCATCCTAAAGATTCTTGGGAAACAGTAGAACCTTCCCGAAGAGTCTTGGGTTAAAACCATCCCAATCGAAACCTACCCGAAGATTCTTAGGTATAAGGTCGCCTTAAGCCATCACAGCCAAGGGAAGGAGCAGGAAGGAGCTAGTAACTAAGTAGAAAACACCTTCTCCCATGAAATGGGAGTGTTCAGCACTAAGTTCTCAACATGGGTGGGGTGCGATAAAACACAAAAGATATAGATATATATATATAGAAACCACTCATCCCAACCTATGGCTTCTAAACAGAGAAACTGAGCACGTGCCCCAACACTGCTACTACAAATCATGCATACAACAAACAACTCCAACCCCATTTAGGTTTTCACGTTTCACCAGAATTAGTTTAATTAGTTCCTTAACTACTGGGCAACTATCCACAACCAACCACATCGATCGTTCGTAAAACATATCCCTGCCATCCACAAAACAAGTTAGGAAAAACACAAGCAACACAACCAAGTCCTTCTTATTAGCCAAATAGCCCCATTTATTATTATTCTTGTTCCATTACCATGACCCACCATTCATTAACTCTTCCACTTTTTATTTATTGATCACAACCCATAGTCCGTTCACATTAAAACCCAACCCTACAGCCCCGCTTCCAACCACCATAATCACAATCGCACCGTACATCATTATCCCTTTAATACCATTTATCGTAGCCCCGTTGCCCGTCACCAACATAACATTCACACCATCCCACAACCAAGCCAACTGTAACCCCACTGCTCACCCGATACAAAAACCCACAAAACACCCCCATCACATGCCACGTTACCAAGCCAACACCCACATGTTCATTATTCCATTTTTGTTTAACCGGGGTGATCACACAAGGGTTTCAGATTTTAAACAGCCAACTTTACGTGATTAACCAATTTCAACATTCCGCAAAGTTTTCATCCACAAAAATGGTCTAGAAAGATAGGGAAACATTTAATTGTGCAAGCAAAGGCCCCCAATGACCATGATTTTCAGTAGGCATAATCCTATTCAATTCAAAACATAATATCACAGGATATAAAGATAAACATAACAACTTCCCCATCCCCATTCTTTAACCAGTTATTATCTTTATTTAATGGTTCAACTGTTTCTCATGAAAACAAGAGGATAACCACCCCACATGATGCACAAATTAGAGAGACGAAGGTAAGATCCCTACCTCAACAGGTTCTGATCGCAACGCTTCCTCGGATCAACTTTAGAAGACGTCCGTCGGCGTCCGTCACTTCCATCGAGTTCCGGAAAAACCTCCTCAGGTGGAATTCGGAAAGGAAAGGCCGAAGGAAAGACAACGGATCCAAGCTTAGAAGTTCCACCTCTTCATTACGATCCTGTGGCCGCTGATGGATCATAAATCGGAGCTCGGACGAAAAAGTTATGGAAGAAAGAGCCTTCAAGTCTCTTGGGAGAACTCTGCTCAGAGGAATGGGGAGGAGGTGGGTGAGTTGAAAAGGATGAGGGGACCCCTCCTTTTATATGTGAGAAAATAAAAAGTACACAGCGTGTACTTTATGGTACACGGCATGTACTCGGTTATTTCACACGGTCTCCACGCGGCTTCCAACACGGCTCCGCGGCCGTTGACTGGTCAACACACGGTTTGAGGGTAACACATACGCGGGGAAGGACTACACGGCATGTAGTTTGGGCACACGGCGTGTACCCATTTATTTCACACGGCAAGGACACGGCTCCAACACGGCACATGGCCGTTGACTAGTAACGCGTACGCGGGGAAGGACTACACGGCGTCGTGTAGTATTGGGCACACGGCGTGTACCCATTCATTGCACACGGCACAGACACGGCTCCAACATGGGGTATACCCGGTGAGGGGGTACACGGCGTGTACTCAAACTACACGGCGTGTGGTTTCAAAATTCTGAAAAGTGTGGGAAAAGTCCATTTTACCCTCCAGAACACTTCGTGACCTTCTTTTTGACAAAGGAATGGGCCAGAGAGGTCCGGGCCATTACAATTAGTTGTCATATTTATTTTGATATTGAATTCATAATCAAATATACTTTTGTATATGGAGTGGGTTCATGAAAGTAGTGTTAAAATTAAAATTTTAATTTCATGTAATTATCAAGCATCTTCTCACATTATTGAGACAATTTAGACAACCCTTTCTCACCATTATTCAAATGTAAATGGCCTTGGGGACCACCCCCTATATTAAATCTTTTCACACACCATCTAAAGAAATGTTTTAACTTTTACAATATGTTTTTGTAATTTTCCCTACCAGCTATTGGAATACATGTGTGAAAAATAATTTTAGATACTCTTCTTGAAATGGCAAGTATTTCACATATGTTGGTTTCACTGAAAAAGTTTTCTACTACAATTTTAAATTTCCATTTATGCATCAATAGTTTTTCTTCTCCAATTTGGTGCTCTCTTCAATAGAAATGTATGATTTCATTCAAGTAAATATATCCCTCCATACATTTTTTGTGATTATAATTTCTGATCACTTGGAAGATTTAAACACAACTGTTTTATTTTTTTGTGAGGTAGGGTTTGATTAATTTTTTATATGCTATATAAATTATTTTTTTAGACTCATTTTACATGATAATATGATATATCCCATAACCTTTACTCTATTTTTCATCTTTCAATTTTTCAATTTATAAAAAAATACTCTGTTTTTTCTAATATCAATTTCAAATAAATACAAATAAAATGGTCTCGAACATCTTATTTTATTCATAACTAATTTTTTAATTAGATAAACATTTTCAATTCAAAAGTATATTTACCTCATGTACTTGTGCCTTCATAATCACTCTTAACATTGAACCATATGTCTCTTTGGTAATATAGTCTCAAAGCCTTAATGCATGTATGTTAGGTTATTGATGTCTTGCATCTTATTTATAACATGTGTTTTGTCATGGGTGACAAAAAGGAATAAGAAGTATTGGAAGGTCATTTCTAGCATGCTTGTATAACAATTCAATTTTAATGTTCAGTTCTGCTTGATTAAAATTGGAATCATTTGTGGTGTTCATTAGAAGTTACCATTCATGTTGATTGGCATCAGGTCTATTTTTCATTGTCTTGATGGAAACAAATATTTTTATTACAGTGCTCTAATGTTGAACTATGTTGTGGAATATTTTCATCGTCCATACTTTGCTAGAATAATTGATTTAATTCTTTTAATATTATGAATCTCTTTGAACTTATGTGGTGTCAGATGTAGGTTGTAAAGTTTTTCATGGATAATTGAATTCTAGTTGTGAAGATGTAGGTTATGGATCATTTTACTCAAATTTGAGGACGATTTAATTCATTTTGTGGCTAATTGAATGAAGATTGTTCACAAATTTAATTCATTATGTGTAGATATTGGTTAGGGTGATTTGCTTAGCTGGCTTATGGTGCACTAGGCTAATCTAATTCATTGTATATTCCTACAAGCTAATTTGTATTGGTAGTAATTGGATAGGTTGTAGTGTATGAATTAATGGATTGAAGATATTTTTTTCTTCATGACACCTTTATTTTTTGTGAATGAGGAATCACATTAAAGATTGTCAAAGGTGGACTTCATTTATGACTCGTGTAGTAAATTTCCCTTTTTTATGTTGCTTCCATGGAGTGTGTTCTGATTAAAAATGATTTTGGGTTCACAATATCCAATGTTGAAACATAATTCAAAAAATATAAGAGAATAGAAATGGTGTAACTTCAAGGAATCTCATATTTTATGATAGGGTTTTTATAGTTTAATTAGAACTCATATCATTAATTGGATACATTTTATCTTTTCATAATCTCAGTGTCATTCAATTACACTTGATTTCATTTTAAATTTGGTTGACAAAATTGTCTAATTTTACTTCATTGAATTTAAAAAAATATGAGAATCATATTCATACCATGACCTTTTAGATACCACATCGATGAATGAAGGTACACTAGTAATCATTAAAATTGTTTAAAAAGGAGAATTGTTCATTACACCTGTATTCATATTGTATTCATACCATGAATGTTTCTAAATAACACTAGTATACACACCCCGATATGCATACTGTATGAAAACTATCTGATTTTGGAAAACCGCCATAAAATAAGAAACTATGTGCTTCATTGTGAAAATAATTCATAGATTTTATGTATATAAATATTGTAATTATACATAATTGTATCGATATCGTTTGCATCTATTGTTTGAAATTACATAATCGTGGTCACATATGGTAAATTGTATACAGTATACAATTTCATACTTGCACACCTCACATGATTGTGCCAGAATCACTTCATCTGTAATTACAATATGTCTATTATTTCTACTATGTGTTAAGGTATATCCACTATACACACATAACAAATATAGTATAAACATAATGTTTCAAACTACTTATAGCGATATGCATAAATTATTCGTATATTAATTCAAATTAAAAAATATTATAAACGCAATATTATAGGCCCATTTCCCATTGAAAGTATGTGAAAATAAACAATGCATACATAAATATTACAACATTTTCCTCTAATAATATATATATATATATATATATATATATATATTAGGCATTCATTATTTAAAATGATATGCATAATGCTTCAGTGAGTGCATCTACTCATGTGTAGATATTTATATAGTTACATTTATACAGTTACATGATTACATTTTAGGTAATAAACCTCTATCTATATGGAAAATTGTGTAGGTACGTGAATACACTTCAGTGACTTTGACTGAACCAATATGCATATTTTATGGTATGCATTTACACTTAGCACGACACTATGAGAGACTGCAATTTTGTTTTTTCTCTTAGGAGTCTCCAATATTAATCACTTGATTCATAAGGCTTCACTTAGAGGAATTATATTATGCAATATGCATGTGTTTCAATATTCTATAATTTACATATTATGAAATAAACCATCACTTTCCAATACTATGAAGTTTCTTTCATACAACACCTATAAATTATCTTTAATAAATATAAAACTATGATCACTAATTTATTTCTGAACATGAACAGATTGTTTGGGTATCTTATTAGTAAATTTATTTGACCTGTTATACCAGTTGATTCTTTATTTTTAATCCTAATTATTAAATTTTAATTTAATTAAATCATCATGTTTTTTTTTTAAATTCCATAACTCTATTCTAAAATCTATGTTAAACTGATTATAAAATCTTTTGTTTCAAAAATCCTTATGATTATACATCTTCTGATGATGTTGATGTCTTAAAATTCCATACCTCCATTATAATTCATAGATTTCATAGAATCTTTAGTGTTTACTGTGAAAAAAAATCAGTTCCATCAATTATGTATTATATGATTTCTATGATTCAGTTGATTCGCATGAATATCATTTTATTGGTGATTCATAGAAAACCTTTGAGAAAAAAAATTAAGTTCTAAATTATCAATTCCATTAAAATATGAACTATATTGTTCTTTTCCTGGTTGTTACTTTCAAAGTAAAAATAATTAATGGTGTGCCAATCAATTTTCTACGATTCATCCTCTAAAAATATTCACCAAGGATCTTCTGGTTAGCCATTGAAAATGTATCTCACATTCTCATCCTTCTAGAAATAATTCATTGTTCAATCATTGGTTAGCATAGTTTTTTACTCAGTCACAATTAGCTATTACTCTTTGTTCAATCATCTTTTTTGGGCTTTGTTAGTCCTATTTCTATTTGTAAGCATTTTATGTTGTTTATATTATAGTACTACATATTGAAATTGTATCATTTTTAAAATTCATACTATGAAGAACATTGAGATGACAGGATGGAAATCATTGGTTAGATTTCACCCAAATAGGTGCACATACAGTTTCAAGACTCAATGCATGTGGTTACACACAGGGGGGGTTGGGGAAATGAAAGACAAATCGCTATAGGCGGTCCTGCAACAAATAGGGATTCTCTTATAATGGATCATGTGGTATCTCCTCACTCTCATTCACTCATGATTATGGGATTTCCATAAACTAATTTAACATTAAGATAACATGTTTATACAAATTCCATTAATTCAAATGTTTTAGTTCCATATGAATTGGTAGAATTTCAAATATTCATTAATAATAATAAAACATCCCTAAAAAATCTCTACACCTTTTCTAGTTTGTCAATCATTATATTTCAATATAGACTATTTTATATCATTTCAATCCTATACTCACCACATTGTCAACAACATATTCGTACATAATATAAAGAATGCAATTATAGTATGCATTCCTTCTCCTTGCAGTTTAGTATTCCTCTCATGCCTCTTCTACATTAAAATTTTCCATATAGTATTATGCATAAAACAATCATACATTGTTTCAAATCACATAAACATGTATTCATACTTTATGAAAACATTGATTTAATTTATATACACATGTGCACATAAATGCACATCTATAATTATATATAATGCTTCCAGTTACATGTCTCACCACCATCCTTTCACTCAATATCCATGTGTCGCAAACACCCCTACTCACTTTATTTCATCCTCAAATTTCCTCCCACTCTCTCAACAAGGGACACAGATTCCATAGATCACCAAAAAAAATTGAGCGCATGTATGAAAATTTGTAATTAAATACTCATTTCATGAAAATGCATGAGTTATGTATTAGTTTTTTAATAAAATTAATGATTTAAGGGAATAATTAAGTAATTAAATAGTTCTTTTATCATCTCCATTTTTAGAATTGATTTATCAATTAACATTAAATAGTTTCTATAAATAAAATTGTACATAAATAATTTTAATAAAACATTAGAAACTTCAATATATAATACATTACATTTAATATCATTTAATTATAAAGAATTTTCTTACATTGTTGATACAAATTAGACAACCCATCATCACCATTATTCAAATGTAAATGGCCTTTGGGACCACCCTTCTACGAATAGTGAAAATAATTTTTTATAAAAGTGCGATCTGTTTTTTAAAAAATAATCCACATTTATTTTCTAAATTTCATTTCAAATTATAATAATTATTATTTGTTTTTATTTAATCCAATTAATTTAATTTAAATCATCTTTATACTAGATTTTAGTAAAAGTTTTTTTGGGGTTTAAAACACTTTTATTCTAAAAACTACTTTAAAGTGCATGATGTTTCTCCATATTTAAATAATTGAAATAACACCTACTGAGAAAATGATTTACATTAAATTCATAGATTATATATATATATATATATATTAATTTATATCCAATTAATCATGATTACTTGTAATATAGATAATATGAGATTATCTTTTCTTAAAAAAAATGCATTTCTTGAAAACCTGTTTTTTTGTCACGTATGCAGGTTTATTTTTAAATTACATTTTTTCACATTTGTAAGATAGTGTCGAAAAATGGATTACATATTTGGAATAATCATAATTTTTATTATCTAATAAGTTCATCTTAAATTTTAACAATCATTAATAGTGAAAATAATAAAAATTATTTACCATATTTATGGTAAAAATGGGTTTATCGGGGATTTAAAATAATAATATAAGCGTTAAAAATGATCTAAAACATATCTAATTACTATTTTATGGTAATATTTTGACATAATATCTTGTAAGTTTCAATAATGGTCCATTTAGGATCCATTTGGAATGATAAAATCATTACTTTATTTCATTATTTTCAAAAATTACAGATAAGTCCTCTCCTCCACTTATAAAAGGCAACTCACTCTCCTCTCAGTTACACACTTACAAAACCCATTAGATTTTCCAATACCTATCCAAATCACTTCCTTGGTTATCTCCCCTCATCCTCAATGACTATAATCTCATCATAAATCTAAACTAGTATGGATTTTGTTGAAAATATAAAGAAGTTGTTCGAAGAAGAGGTAACGTCCTTAAACAAGCGTTTTGTTTTATTTCTTATTTCACCTAATATCTTATTAAATAATGATGATATAATATCCAAAGTAACATATAATTATATGTTTTTATGTTAAGGTAATGACTTACATCCATCTCATCTTCCCTCAATTGGGCTACATAATCGTTGATCTCATGTACGAAGGACTATTTCCTCACAGATCGATGTAATTTGTTTTGCATCACCGCTTATCATGGATGGAAATAATGATGTTTTTAGTGTTTAAATATGATATTTATTCTTTAATTATACATCTTTAATTATAATATAAACTATGCATTCTTACATTCCATTCCGTAAGGAATATGATAATATCGCTCATGTGTAAGGTGGATTATCGCCTCATGAAGCGATGTGTTTCATTTTTCACTTACGCATTATATGGTTGGTAATAAAGATTGATTTTATTTTGATAAATGATATTAATGACATAATAAATATGGAAAATAAAAATATCATATAATTTCTTACCTTACCTTCAATTGAATAAATGATAGTCTTTCATGTTAACGGAGGACTATCACCTTGCGAAACAATGTGATTTGTTTTTATTATTGAATCACATGGATGGTACATGAGAGGGTATTTAAAAAAAATATGTTATTTATGATATTATTTTAAGAAAATAATAATAAAATAATATTTATCTTCTTTCTATCATGATCATCGAAAAATAGAAATGTTACCCATGCATACATACGACATACTGTTTTGATGATTGTAACGTAGATATTTTATCATAACCATAATTAATAGTTAGCTTAAATAGTAAAATTTAAGTCTAAAATTTATAATTATTTCATTATTACGATCTTTCGTATGATTAAATAATAATCTCTTTGATGATAGTCAAATTACCTATGTGATTTTGGACATATAAATCGTTTATTTTTAAAATGTTTGACATAAAATTAATTAGTTTTGTATTTGAACAAGGAATAGTGAAAAATAAAATAAAAGTAATAATAAAAATGAAATAAGTTCTTAAGGGAGTAAATAATCAACATAATTTTATTTAGGAAGATAAATAACGTACATTAGAAATTAGGCTCGAGATAAGGGATCTCTCCAAACCACCATTTCCTTTAGGTTATAAACTTTCTCTCTCTAATACACTATCTCTCCCTTTAATGTTATATAATTATTTTAAATTCTATATATATGTATCTCACATATATACCTAGCTAATTGTCCATTACTTTGATGGGGAAATACTTTTTTATGATCATTTTTCAATTACCTCCATTCTGAAATTTCCATTGGTCGTGATTTGTAACAAGATTATTCAACCATTTTTCATTCCATGGGTAATTATTATGTTATGCATTGGGATTAAATCGTTGACGTGGTACACGTATATCATGAAAATGTTATTATGGTTGCACTCATATAGTACTCCAATACATTGGGTAAAGCTTCAGTCTCATGAGGTGTCATGTATGAGATTAGGGAGTAATCCTGGTCCATTTTGGGGCTTTGTCCACAATGTGATATTGTATAAGAAATTATCCTTGAATCATGTTTTTATCATGTTATATGTTTCTTACACATTTCCTATGACTCCATAATCTTATTATACCATGTTCTTTATGTTACTAATCCATGTGATTCCTCATGATCCCTCTCTTTTATGATATAATGTGACACCTTTGACTCACATGTTATGTTTCCTAGTCATGTTAGTTCCTTAAAGAGTTTTTTAGCTCACACATTTATTTATGTATCCCCTAGGTTATCTCCTGTACTTTTAAGAGCTCATTATGAATAATAAAATAAGGATTCCATGTTTTATGTTCCTTTTGACATAATATGAACCTAATCATCCAAAGACATTATGACTCATGGTATTTGGGATTGTAATTTTTGGATATTTTTGTTTAAAACTCATGTAATAATATTTGTATGACTTGGGTCACTAGAAATATCCCCTAAAAAGTTCATCACCAATTATACCATCAATAAAATTTCCTTGGAAAATAAGATACAATTTATGTAGCATCTAGAGGATAACTTTTCAATAAGGAAAATTGGATATGGTCATTTAATCTTTGAATTCATCAATGAAGATGATAAATTAAAAGGGCTTCTTTGGAAACTATGAACTTTTTTATAATTATCTCATTCTAATGGAGGATCTAAGAGATTGTGGATATGATTATAATATCAATTTCTCCATATCACTATTTTATGTTTGAATTTTAGGCATCCCATTTTATAAAATATTAAAATGAATTATGTAGGATATTGGAGGCTATATTAGGGAATGTGTGGAGTGGTATCACTTAGATCACATTATTTGGTTGTCGTTTGTGTAGATCAAGGTTCTGGTTAACATCACACAACCACTTCTGAGGGCCACTTTCATTTTTATGGAAGACGCAAATGATTTGATCTCATTTGTATATGAAAAACTGCCTATATTTTGTGTCTTCTATGGATGCATTAGTCATATAGAAAAATATTGTGTCCCTATAGTGATGGATGAAGAGATTAATATTTTCATGTAGTATAGTCTATGGATTTGGGAAAAACTATTGGAGATGTTTTGTAAAGGAGGTGAAGAGACAAAGGGATATAGATAAACTTGCTAAGGTTGTATGCATGAAATATGCTCCTAATCAAAATAAATTCATTAGGCCGAGACTGTCAAATTATTTTAGACCAAAAAATTCATATGTGGCTAGAGGATTAAGAGATTTCAGCTTCCCAAATTGTTTCTAGTGGTTTCGGGAAGACTTTTTGATGACCATGTTAAATTTCCCACGGTGATCGCCAATAATGCGACATGCTTTCCTACAACTATTGACGGCAACCCAATAATTCCTTCTAATCTAAAAAGGATATGTTCTGACACTCCTCACCAAGTGGTTTCTCCGAGTTTTCACTACGGGAAAAATGGGTATTTGCGACGGGTTGTTTGCGACGGGAATAAATCCCGTCGCAAATAGCCCTGTTAAAAACTTATTTGCGATAGGGGTATTTGCCCGTCGCAAATAAGTATCCTTTTGCGACGGGATAGCTTTCCCCGTCGCAAAAGGACTGGCGCCTTTTGCGCGCCAAATCGCGGGAAACATATTTGCGACGGGGGAATATTCCCGTCGCAAATAACCGGCGGCGGTAAAAGGTATTTGCGACGGGAATATTCCCCCGTCACAAATAGTATGTCGGCAGGTGATTATTTGCGACGGGTCCCGTCGCAAATAACTATTTAACCGTTGACCGTAATAAATGCTGGCTAAGGTATTTGCGACGGGATACCCGTCGCAAATGGTCCCGTCGCAACTAATCTAACCTATAAATACCCCCCATCTGTTTTTTTCAAATCATTCTCAAATTCCATCTTCTTCTTCTCTCAAAATTTTATTTCTACAGTTCAGTTTTTCTCAAGTTTAATTTTTTTCTTCGGAGTTGATATTGAAGTTTTGAAAAACGATCAGAGATCAACCTCATATCAATTTTCAAGGTATTTATATTTATTTTAATTTAATATTTATTTTTAATGTTTTATTAGTTTTAATTATTCTTAATTAGTTGTAATTTAATTATGTTTACATTGTTTTATTACTTAATAATTAGTAATAAATACTAATAATTAGGAATAATAACATTATTTAATTATTAATATATTTTATTATTAATATTAAAATAATATAATTTTATATATATATACAGTTCTCTTTTCATCTGTGTGTTTGCTGTCTTCACATGTATTATTTGTATATGGAGATAGAAAACACACAGATGAAAGGAGAATTGTATATAAATTAAAAAATTATATTATTTTAATATTAATAATAAAATATACTAATAATGTTATTATTCCTAATTATTGGTAATTATTCCTAATTATTGGTAATTATTTATTTAATTACTCATAATTAAGAACAATTACCAATAATTACCAATAATTAGTAATAATTAGTAATAATTAGAAATAATTAGTAATAATTACCAATATATAGTAATAATTAGTAATAATTAGTAATAATTAGTAATAATTTCCAATAATTAGTAATACTTACCAATAATTAGTAATACTTACCAATAATTATCAATAATTACCAATAATTATCAATAATTAGTAATAATTAGTAATAATTATTAATAATTACTAATAATTACCACTAATTAGTAATAATTAAGAATAATTAGTAATAATTAAGAATAATTAGGAATAATTACCAATAATTACCAATAATTAGGAATAATTAGTAATAATTAGTAATAATTAGTAATAATTAAGAATAATTAGAAATAATTAGAAATAATTAGTAATAATTAGGAATAATTAGGAATAATTAGTAATAATTAGGAATAATTAGGAATAATTAGGAATAATTAGGAATAATTAGGAATAATTAGCAATAATTAGTAATAATTACCAATAATTAGTAATAATTACCAATAATTAGTAATAATTAAAAATAATTACCGGTAAATAGTAATAATTACCGGTAAATAGTAATAATTAGTAATAATTAGAAATAATTACCGCTAAATAGTAATAATTAGTAATAATTAGTAATAATTACCAATAATTAGTAATAATTACCAATAATTAGTAATAATTACCAATAATTACCAATAACTAGTAATAATTAGTAATAATTAGGAATAATTAGTAATAATTAGTAACAATTAGTAATAATTAGGAATAATTAGGAATTATTAGTAATAATTAGTAATAATTAGTAATAATTAGTAATAATTAGTAATAATTACCAATAATTAGTAATAATTACCAATAATTAGTAATAATTACCAATAATTAGTAATAATTAGTAATAATTATCGGTAAATAGTAATAATTAGTAATAATTAGAAATAATTACCGGTAAATAGTAATAATTAGTAATAATTAGTAATAATTAACAATAATTAGTAATAATTACCAATAATTACCAATAATTACCAATAATTAGTAATAATTACCAATAATTACCAATAATTACCAATAATTAGTAATAATTACCAATAATTAGTAATAATTACCAATAATTAGTAATAATTAGCAATAATTAGTAATAATTAACAATAATTAGTAATAATTACCAATAATTAGTAATAATTACCAATAATTAGTAATAATTAAGAATAATTAGAAATAATTACCAATAATTAGTAATAATTACCAATAATTAGTAATAATTACCAATAAATTCCAATAATTACCAATAAATAGTAATAATTAGTAATAATTACCAATAATTAGTAACAATTAGTAATAATTAGTAATAATTACCAATAATTAGTAATAATTACCAATAATTAGTAACAATTACCAATAATGACCGATAATTAGTAATAATTAATAATAATTAGTAATAATTAGTAATAATTACCAATTATTAGTAATAATTACCAATAATTAGTAATAATTACCAATTATTAGTAATAATTACAAATAATTAGTAATAATTAATAATAATTACCAATAATTAGAAATAATTAGTAATAATTATCAATAATTACCAATAATTAGTAATAATTACCAATAATTAGTAATACTTAACAATAATTAGTAATAATTACCAATAATTACCATTAATTAGTAATAATTACCAATAATTACCAATAATTAGTATTAATTACCAATAATTAGTAATAATTACCAATAATTACCAATAATTAGTAATAATTAGTAATAATTAGTAATAATTACCAATAATTACCAATAATTACCAATAATTAGTAATAATTAGTAATAATTACCAATAATTACCAATAATTACCAATAATTACCAATAATTAGTAATAATTACCAATAATTACCAATAATTAGTAATAATTACCAATAATTACCAATAATTAGTAATAATTACCAATAATTAGTAATAATTATCAATAATTAGTAATAATTATCAATAATTAGTAATAATTACCGATAATTAGTAATAATTACCGATAATTAGTAATAATTACCAATAATTAGTAATAATTACCAATAATTAGTAATAATTACCAATAATTAGTAATAATTACCAATAATTAGTAATAATTACCAATAATTATCAATAATTAGTAATAATTAGTAATAATTACCAATAATTAGTAATAATTACCAATAATTAGTAATACTTACCAATAATTAGTAATAATTATCAATAATTAGTAATAATTACAAATAATTAGTAATACTTAACAATAATTAGTAATATTTACCAATAATTAGTAATATTTACCAATAATTAGTAATAATTACCATTAATTAGTAATAATTACCAATAATTACCAATAATTAGTAATAATTACCAATAATTACCAATAATTAGTAATAATTAGTAATAATTAGTAATAATTACCAATAATTACCAATAATTAGTAATAATTAGTAATAATTAGTGATAATTAGTAATAATTACCAATAATTACCAATAATTACCAATAATTAGTAATAATTAGTAATAATTACCAATAATTAGTAATAATTACCAATAATTTGTAATAATTACCAATAATTAGTAATAATTACCAATAATTAGTAATAATTATCAATAATTAGTAATAATTATCAATAATCAGAAATAATTACCGATAATTACCAATAATTACCGATAATTACCAATAATTAGTAATAATTACCAATAATTAGTAATAATTACCAATAATTAGTAATAATTATCAATAATTAGTATTAATTAGTAATAATTACCAATAATTGTTAATAATTAGTAATTATTACCAATAATTGGTAATAATTAGTAATAATTACCAACAATTAGTAATAATTAGTAATAATTAGTAATACTTACCAATAATATTAGTACTATGAAAATAATAAAAAATTTATATAATATTAAAATTATCAATATTTGTAACATGTTTTGCTTTATTCTCAACATATTCAATTCTTAAAGTGTCAATTTTTAGGTCTATCTCAATAAAAAGTTTGCATCAGTCGTGTATGATCTAAACTCTATAATTATCCTAGCTTGAGTGTTTTTTCTAACAAATTATTCAAAACCAGTAATGATTTTATATTTTATAGAGAAATATGGAACAACGAGGTCGTCAACAATCATTATTAGGTGACCACATATGGATAAATCAACGTAGAAATCCAAACGGTTCTGGTTTAAATCCAGTATATGTAGAGGGTGTGGAGAATTTTTTATCATTTGCGGCATCAAATCCAGAATTTGTTTCAGAAGGCAAAATAAAATGCCCTTGCAGAAAATGTGCATTGAGAACGTTTGACACAATTGACAAAGTGGGAGAACATCTCTTGCGTTTTGGTTTTCAACCAGATTATGTATTTTGGTATCAACACGGTGAACGCAGTTCCAGAGCAGGTGATACCAACTTGATTCCGGATCCATCCCGGTTTCAAGATTTAGTACATGATGTTGCAGGTTCATCTGTTCAACATACAGAAACTCCGGCTGATATAGCTTCAAATCCTGAGTTGGCACCGTCTGAATTTTATGAGTTGTTGAAGTCTGCTGAGGATGCATTATATCCTGGCTGCAAGATGAGCAAATTAGAAGCAGTTGCAAAATTTATGGCTATCAAATCAGATAACGGAATGTCAAACACCTGTTTTGACCAGATATTTTCTTTGCTTAAAACACTGTTACCCGAAGGAAATGTTTTACCTGCAAATTACTATGAGAGTAAGAGGCTGGTTCGAAATTTGGGACTTACTTGTCAGAAGATTCATGCATGTTCAAATGACTGCATTTTATATTCTGGGGAAAATGAGTCGTTGGATAGTTTTCCCACATGTGGGCAACTGAGATATAAAGAAGGACAACACGGGAAGTCTGGTTTGATTCTTGTAAAATAGTTGAGATATTTTCCGCTTACATCCAGACTCCAGCGTTTATTCATGTCTAAGAATACAGCGACAATGATGTCATGTCATAAAGAGAATATTTCAACTGATAAAAGCTTGAATCATCCAGCCGATGGTGATTCATGGAAACATTTTGATAGAGTGCATCCATCCTTTGCTTTAGAAGCTAGAAATGTTCGACTGGGGCTTTCCACTGATGGTTTCTGTCCGTTTGGATCTTATGGTAGTCAATATTCATGTTGGCCTGTTTTTTTAACTCCGTACAATTTACCTCCATGGATGTTGATGAAGGAGCCATATATCTTTTTGACTTTACTAATTCCAGGACATCCGAAGAAAAATATTGATGTTTATTTGAAACCATTGATTGATGAATTAAATTTATTGTGGAGTACTGGTGTCAGTACATATGATGTTGCAACGGAACAAAATTTCATACTGAGAGCAGCATTGATGTGGACAATAAGTGACTTCCCGGCTTATGGGATGTTATCTGGCTGGAGTACACATGATCAGAAATCATGTCCTTACTGTATGGGAGAGAACAAAGCATTTATGCTCATTCATGGAAAGAAACCTTGTTATTTTGACTGTCATCGCAGGTTTCTTCCAGCTGATCATCCTTTTCGCAGAAACAGATCTCATTTCAGAAAAGGAACAGTTGAAGGGGAAGGACCTCCAAAAATGCTATCAGGTTCGGAGTTAAAATCAGTTGTACTTTCATTACCTCCCATCACTTTTGGTCCCACAATAAACCAATAGAAAATTTCTGATTTTGGGAAAGAACAAAATTGGATTAAACGTAACATATTTTGGGATTTTCCATATTGGTCTGATTTGTTGGTCCAAAACATGTTAGATGTCATGCATATTGAGAAGAACTGTTTTGATAATTTGTTTCATACAGTTTTGGATACGCCAGGAAAGAGAAAAGACAATGTAAATGCACATTTAGATCTTGCCCAAATTTGTAGGCGTCCAGAATTAGAACTGTTTGAGAATGTCAGAACAGAAAGGTTACTGAAACCAAAATTAGCTTATACACTGTCTAAAGAAAATCGTTTATTATTTTGTCAGTGGATTGCAGATTTGAGACTTCCAGATGGCTGTGCTTCCAATTTGGGTAGATGTGTAAAGAATGGTCATATTACTGGATTAAAAAGTCATGATTGTCATGTTATAATGGAAAGACTGCTACCCATTGGATTAAGAGGTCTATTGAATTCTGTGATTTGGGGTTCCATAACAGTCATGTCTCAATTTTTTCGAGAAATTTGTTCGGCTACAGCAGATTATGATGCTCTAGGAAAACTTGAAAAAGATTTTGTTCTAATTATATGTAAACTGGAAAAAATATTTCCGCCGTCTTTCTTCGACTCAATGGAACATTTGATGTTACATTTTCCATATGAAGCCAAATGTGGAGGTCCAGTACAGTTTCGTTGGATGTACCCATTTGAAAGATGCATGCAAAAATTGAAAAGAAAAGTACGTAACAAAACATCTGTTGAAGGATCTATTACAGAAGCTTATTTTCAAGAGGAAATATCTTTTTCTGCTCCCATTATTTTGAATCTGAGTATCCTTCAAAACACAACCGGATGGGAAGGAACAAGAGGGATATTGATGAAATCGACAATCAATTATCTATTTTCAACCAGTCAGAGCTTGGTTTTGGTGGAGTTTATGAACGTTGGCTTTCAGATGATGAACATCATAGAGCTCATACGTATGTTCTGCTCAACTGTGAAGAGATGACATCAGTTGTACTGTAAGTGTTTATATCACTTATTCTATCATTTACGTTACAGTAAATAACTTTGGTTTTTATAGGTTGTATGATAATCATATCAAGAAACAAATTCCACAAATTACAGTAGCTGCTCTCGAAGAACATCGACTGAAAAATTTCTCTCAGTGGTTTCAAAAACTGGTAACATAAATTCTTTATCTTTTAGCAACTCATTCAATGTATAGTTTACTATATTGATAATTATTTCACAAATTTTCAGGTGTCTCGACATGCTGATAAAATTGACAAATGGCTGTGTGTGTTGAGTAACCCACCTTCCAAACTTGTTAAAACTTATAATGCATATGTGGTGAATGGATTTCGATTCCACACACATGCATATGGGGAATCGAAAAAACAATGAACAATGGAGTTAGCATGAGAGGATCTCATCATCGAGAAAATGAAGTTGACTTTTATGGCATACTTGATGAAATCATTGAACTCTGTTATCTTGGACAACATTACATAACCATGTTCAAATGTCGGTGGTTGGATACAGAGAGAGGTGTGCATGTTCATCCGACTCATGGAATCATTGATATTAAATGTAAAAGTGTTCTCGCAGTAAATGAACCATTCTTATTGGCTCAACAGGCACATCAAGTTTATTACGCAAAGTACTGTGCTACATCAAGAGACTTGACTGATTGGTGGAGTGTAATAAAAATCAAAATTCGAGACAATCAGTTTAGTCAAAGTGAATGTGCTTTCACTGATGTGCAAAGAATTGAAGTTTTTCAAGAGAGTACTCAAAATCAATCTTTTTTGCAAAGAGACATGAGTATCGATGACGACACCCCACATTTAAGAGTCGGTGATGACGATGATGTTAATGATGTCACATATGAATTTGAAATGGTAAGAGATGAAGCAACTGTAACTCGAATGGATATCGATGATGTTGAGGAGGAATATGAAGATGCCATTGACATATATGGAGATGATGATGAAGATGAACACTGATAGAATTCCATGGTATTTATATACAATCATAATATGTATATATGTATATATAATAGTAATTATGAATTATTTGCTAACAACATTAACATTTTCTGTTTCAGATGGACGACGCCACATTTCGTGAGTTGGTGGATGCTGACTTGACTTTCGATGCGGATGAGTTGCTGCCAGATGACCCTCAGCCTGCAGGCGCTCCAGGGAGTACGCGGAGGGGGCGCGGTCTTGCACGATTGATGATTCCTGACCCCGTCCCCGAGCGACGTCCACGTCTTGGGTTTGATCCACGCACACGGAGGTGTGATAACCTGTGTGATAACTTTTTGATTTGACTAAGATTTCATTAATCTATTAACATAATAAATGTTTATTATTTTTATAGTTTTCCGCATATAGCAGTCGGACAGGGCAGCGCTATTTTGCGCAACTATTTCTCTCAGCCATGGACCACATGGGAGCAGATTCCCATTGATGTGCAGCAGGCCATGTTCGGTCATTGGTTGGTACGTACGTAAATAAATAATTTTTATTTTGAAAATTATTTCATTTATAACTTGATATTTTGATTTATTTGTAGGTTTTATGGTATCCGATCGAGGATACCATGCGTGACGCCATCCACGAGGCATGGGAGGTGGCCATACGTGATCGCCTTTGTCAGTTTTTTCACAATTTAAGAAAAACTACGATGAAGAAAGCATGAGTGTTAGATTTTGACGAGTCATGTAGAGCACACCGAACAGAGTACATTTCATCCCATGTATGGGATGGATTATGTGCGCACTGGTTGAGTGGTGCCTTTCAGAGGAGATCATCGGTGGGGAGGCAGAATCGGGGGAGACAGGAGGTGACTCATCGAGCTGGGAGTCGTTCTTTCAGTACTCATAGACAACATCTGGTACGTACATTATTTATAAATATTTTATATAACTATAAATATTAACAGTTTATTTTTTATTCTTATAGGCTGTCGAGCACCCCGATATTACGGAGTACGACGTATATCAGAGGATGTATAGTGATCCTGCTACTGGGGAGCTCAGAGTTGATCATCAGCATCACATCGTGGTTAGTATTATTTGTTTTCAAGTTTAAAAATTAACTGTATATAATATATTCACAATTTTAATTTTAAATTGCAACTACAAGAGTCATATGAGGCCGCAGCGTCACAGGCCCGGCCTGAGAGTCAGGCCGAGTCATCAGATCAGACCACTGGCCGTCAGTTTGATGAGGCGGCATGGATGCAGGCCACCCAGTATGCCTTCGAGAAGGGTCGGGTAGTTGGTATCAGCTCTCGACTGACTCCCGGAGATTATTATGGCAGTGCTGCGATGTCGGCATCCAGCTTGAGAGGAGCTCGTGCATCTTCTTCTGCTACACAGTATGAGGATCAGTTGCGATCTCAGACTGCACTGATAGAGAGTCTCCGACAGGAGCAGGAGCAGATGCGTCAGCAGCATGAGGAGGAGCGTCGACGCCAGCAGCATCTGTACGAGGAGCAGACGAGTCGGTGGCAGCAGCAGCATCAGGAGCAGATGGAGTACATGCGCCGACTCACTCATGCTCTAGGGATGAAGTTTCCTCCACCACCATCTGCATATCCCCCCCTCCCCCCTCCTTCAGATTAGAGTTTGTATTTATGTTATAAAATTTGTGAAATCAAAATATGATTTTTTTTCTATTCGTAGTTTCTGTCTCATTATAAAATATTTATTAATATTCTATTATTTTTTATTTTTGAATTATAATTCTATTATTATTATATTAATTAAAATAATTTATTATTTTTATTTGTGAATTATAATTCTATTATTATATTAATTAAAATCATTTATTACTATTTTATTATTTTTTATTTTTGAATTATAATTGTATTATTATTATATTAATTAAAATAATTTATTAACAATTTATTTTTTTATTTTTTTATAGTATTTGCGACGGGATACTATTCCCGTCGCAAATAGTATTATTATTATTTTTTTTGAAAAATAGTTTTTGCGACGGGCACCATCGCAAATAGTTTTTTTACAAATATACGGTGGTTTAGTTGCGACGGGGATTCTCCCCGTCGCGGAAAAGGGCTTTAGCGACGGGCCCGTCGCAAAAAATTGTTATTGCGGCACCGTTTTCAGCAACGAGTCATTTGCAACGGGACCTCGTCGCAAAAGGCCATTTGCGACGGGATCCCGTCGCAAATGACCTGTCGCAAATACCTGTTTTTCTAGTAGTGTTTGATCCTCATTTTTTCTCCTCCAAGTCAGGTGTGAATCATAATAAAACTATGAGGGATAGCCTGAAAACGAATCAGATATGGATGATGATAGGTCGAGGTTATCTCAGTACTAATATTTCTATAGTGGGACCCAGCTACTCTAAAAGAATTATAGAGGCTCCAAATGATATTGAGTTACTCTAGAAGGTGTAAAATAGTGGGGATGGGTCCATTATTGATTATATAGAAGAAGAGGCCAGGGTGATCCAGAACCTCCCATCCCAATGAAAATATTAAGCTTTTATCGTCATGGGATTGGCAACCCACTATAGCATAGACGCTCCGACGTCAAAGTATGAAAGTGGTCCTGATATGGTTTTATGTCTAAAAACATATTGTATATTTATGAAATGTCCAATTTTATGACAAATTGTTTTTTCTATGGGTGACTTTTGGTTTCCCGAAATGGTCACTCTTGTGGTTTGTGCCTTCTCTGGAGGGAGGATATGGATTTCAGGGTCAAGAGTTTCTCTTTGAATCACATTGTTTCCTATATTCAACATCATGATTCCTTTGCATGTTTTTGGGTTTATATGAGTCTTTCATAGAAGGATAAATGATTGTATTGATAGATTAAGTCATTGTAGTACAGTCTACTTGGGCTCTTATAATAGGTGGGAACATTAATGATATAATGTACCAGAATGAAAAGAGAGGGGTTGACATAAGGTCATGTTATTTGATGCTCAATTTACTACAAGCAGTCTAGACTATAGGTATTTCTTATCTAGGACACACAGTCAATACTTTTACCTATTTTCAAGGGAAGAATGTACTCTCATAGTAGAGTATTTTTACAGATTTTTATGTTTGATCGAATGGATCAGCCTATTTATGTTTACCTCAGTGTCCTATATTTCTCTCATTGTATCATATCACTTCCCCCATCCACATTAACATTTTTCCAAGGTCCAGGAACCCTAGATATGAGACTATCTTTAGGGTTGAATGTTTTTGGAATACTGAGGTGGATTTTGAGGGGATGATCCATTCGCTTCAGACATTGTGGGAGTCTAATGTCAAGAATAAAATCTTTATTCTAGCTTCTATAATAAAAATATAAAGTGATAATACAATACACCACCCTAAAATCCAATGTGATTCCATTGAATGTGGGCTAAATGAGCACTATTCTCACCCACCTCAGATGTAGTGTTGTCTAGAATTTCAACCCTAGAAGAAGATTTGGATGAGACCCTAAAATTAATAAATACTTATGGTCAATGTGTGCGCATGTTTCTCATGTTAAAGAAGGTGATTCCAATATGCTTTACTTCCACCAAAAGAATTTTGTGAGATTCCATAAGTATAATATCTCATTTCTCTTTACTCCTGATGGTGGGGTTTCTTCGAATGATAAGGTGACTCGTGCTCTTATCCTTCATTTTTTATGATCTTTATTCAGCTGGGGAATCTACCATCTCTTTGGATATCACTTCTTGTATTAAATAATGTTCATTCCAAGGACATGTGGCTCTACCAAAGCCATTAACACATACGTTTCCACCTCTCGAGGTTCCTCATCCTCTAATCTATCATCCTACCTTATATGCTTCCCATTCATAATTTTACTCGGAAAACACTAATTCATATTCTAGTTCGATTTCCTCCCCAAATGCTTGTTCTCCTCCCCAAATTCCCTCAAAACAATCCAATAGATTCATAACATGCATCCTCTAATATTTCTTCCTCTCAAATACCCACATACCATTTCTAATTTTCATCAAAAAATACATATTCTTCATCCAATTCAATTTTTTTTGGTAAATACGTATTCATCCTCAATAAATCACCGCTTACCCTACCTAATTCCTCTAAAAATACCAAATCCATCCCAAAGTAATTCCATATTCCCATTCTATTTCCTTCACAATATTACTAACGCCATGATGTCATGGTGAATAACAAAACCAAAAAATAAAAAATCAAAACCACATATATAACATCAAAAACTACTGAACAAAGCATGCAGTTTCCAATCTTGATCTTCCCTCAAATGCAACATCATGATATCATCCCATCAAAATCACAATAACCAAGCCAGTGGTAAAATGACTCACTTGTCCTTAGGCAGTCGCTATGAAAATTTATAACATGCTCAATCTACCTGGAAATTCAGGTAAGATCTCCATTAATGAAGGTTCAAGATCACCAAATGAATAAATAAAAATAAAACACAAATACATAAATGGAAAGCTTAGTTTTTAACAACCTATTTAAACTCTACAAGTTGGTATTGTATTTTTTGAAAATATAAGTTAATATTTGTACAAAATGGATGTTATAATTAATGGAATCTGTTAAAGAATGTGAAGTGGTGATTTGAAAATATTTTTAAGGTCACCTAAGGTTCTTTTTTAAATATACATGTTTGAGACGATCAAGGTGGTGTTTGAAAGTTGTTGTGAGTTTTTCTCAACAAAAAGTTGGTTTTTATTGATTGGAGGTGTAGGAACCAAAGGAAAGAAGTTTGGAAGTCATCTGGAAGTGGAGATAATGGAAGGAGGTTGGTAGAGTCCAACCACATCGTAGTGCCTAAGTGCCATGAACATCATGATGTAGAAATGCACACATGTCTTAGACCATGTCATGGAGAAGATTATGTTAAGGTAAAGGTTGATTTTCATAAGGGTTGTCTCATAGTAAGGGGACTGATATAAAGAGGTAACAAATAACCAAATGGATGACCTATGTAAGGGTCAAATGTTAAATCCAGAAGTTATATAAAGGTAACCCTATAATATGAAAGCTATGTAAGGGTATTGGCATGATTCCTTGAGCTGTGTAAATGTAATGGATGAAATGTGTAAATCTATTCTAGGAATTTTACTACACTTTCTTTAAGGATAGAGGAGTATACCTCACTAATGAAGATGTTTTCATCAAGCATTAGAAGTTTCATTGGGTGTAGAGTTAATTGTATCCATAGTCAAAGGATTGTGGATGAAAGTCCGTAAGAGATCACCACACCATTTTACTTGGTGTGGTGGTTTGTGAGATTTCCCGTGAAAAATGATGAGCCCTAATTCAGGAGTGGATCTGGTCATGGTGAGTTTCATGCATTGAAGCTGAAGATAAAATAATCGGTCAAGATTGACCACACTATGGAGCTCAGTGTTTTGGTATTGGGTGTATACTAGTATGAATTGAGAAGCCAACCATGGAATAAAGATGGTAATGGTGGAATTTCATGAGATAAGTTGAACTGCATGGTGTAGGACCCCCACATCATGGCACCCTCACCAAAAGCATTTTGATGGGCATGGTAAGCATCGTATTTTTACCAGGAGAATATTGAAAATGACCAGCAACAATGATTCCAATCATTTCAAAGTGTGTTTCTCTTTAAAGGGAGCCCCACCATGGTGTGTTATCATGATAAATTCATTTGGTTAGGAATTTTTCCTGAAGAAGTACATAACACATCGTTGCAATGGTGGTTATGTTGTGGTGACTGTGAGTCGATAAATGGAGAAGTCCTCGACAATTTAGATAATGCTTGAACCAATCTGAAATGATCCAAAGATCATGTTCTTTAAATTTCAAACATAATCCAAGCTAATTTAAATGGAGTTATAATGACTTAAGTTTTTTAAATGATAAATCAATATCACAGTGCAATGAACAATAAAGAAAAACCATAAAGAAGTTAAATGCATGGAGATCGACAAGAATTTTAGAGATCAAGGAGTTAATGGCAGTTTATGTAGGAAGTTATTCTCGAGCAGTCTCCATATCAAACTATGGAGGGTGATTCATATATTAATATTTTTATTGGTTGATCAATAAAAGTGTAATCTTTATGGAGTGAAAATTATGAGAATTCCATATTAAAAATTATATGGAAATAGAAATCTCATATCTAAGTATTTTGTCTCCCATAAAAGGAGAATAGAAGGAAGAGGAGGATGACTCTATTGTTCTTTAAATATTCATGCACATCAAAGAAAGGTGGAACCCAACGCTATCTTTAAGACCAGTATTCCAAGGAGTGGAAGAGGATAGTTATGCAACAAGGATGTTTTTGTGAAGATAGAAAGGTATTCAAGTTGATAAAATTGGAAAGGAGTTCTAGATTTATTTTAGAAGTGAAAGAGGATGCTTTTTATAGAATAATTCACAATATATATTTTTGAAGGAGCAGTAATGAGGATTAAAAAAACATCTACCTAGAACAAGATGATTCAAGTGTTTCTAAACATAATGGACCTACGTGTCCTTTTGTGGTAGACGTTCACATCTATAAACCGTGGGTGATCTTCCCCAAAGCAGTGTGTGAAGAAGAAGGGTTAGGTTAGAAGTTATCTTGATACAATGAGGGGTACTAACACCTAAAACATATAATCAAGTAATAAGATTAAAAAAATTGAAAAATGAACAATAAGAGAAGAAATAGTCACATAACACACCATCCAAATTCATAAGGATGGAGAATAAATATCATACCTCTAATCATAAACTACCTTACCACTAGATATCATCATTCAATGAGACAACTAACCAATTTTTTTAGAAACAAACAAATTATACAAACATTAAATAATAGAAATTTATTCATGCTTAACATTAATTTAAGTTTACAAGATCATACCTTCTTCCAATATTTCATATTTATTCCTTCAAAATATTTATAGCAGCGTAAGAGCAGAATTCAGCAAGTGTATTTAATGAAAATAAATAAGACTATCCAACTTAATGCCCTACCATTATAGTTTCACAACCCTTTCTAGAACACCTAAAAATTAGTTTCCACAACCATATATATGTAATAGTGTGTCTAAGTATCAAATTAAAACAAGCAAAGAGATTGTATGATAAATAAGGAAACAGAGGTTCCGAGGAAAAAAATTCATAAATCATTCATCTACCAACAAAAAACCATTAACAACCTATATTCATAAATATAACAAAACAAATCACCTCATCCCATGCTTTCGAGTCACAAGAATGTCTATATATCAATATTTCCACCTTTCGTGGTCTCTAAACTCCTTATAAGGTTAAAGCTTCATGCAAAAAAATCTTGAACATTCGATCTAATGAAAATAAGAAGTTGGTATACATATAACCATATACCAAACAAGCAACATAGGTTCCAATAAAATAACTTTCATCACCAATGGTGTAAAACAATGGATACCAATATAAGATCACACTAAACGAGTAAGCAACAACTACAATTAGACTTAAGTGACATGTTGAAAGAAATCATATCATTTCCCAACAAAGAGATTAAATTCATAATGGGTCAAATCAAGATGTCATTTCAGACACACCATCACCAAATTACCAGTATAAGATAAAAATCATATTTGTTCAAACAAATTCTAGCTAATATACTCGATAAAATAGAAATTCCATGATTAGTGTTGCCAACAAAAAACACATATCATCAACATTGATCCATATCAGACTGGAGATGCAACAATCAAACTACAAGCAGTCATCAATTGTCTATATATCTAGTTTCAAGTGTAAAACTCTCCATTTCAGGTGTGCAATTAGATATAAAGCACATATTCATTAGAAAAGTACTTAAGAAACCATATACATATTTGATATGTATAACCCATCAATGAATAGTAGAATAAACAAAATCAAGAGTTGCAGGAAGTGAGAAGTATCATAGCTTCATAGTTGTAGTCAAGAAGAATATTAACACCCTTGATGAAACAATGGATAATATGAGAGTGACCTGCAAGTAAAAATATATGTTTAAATGGACATGTTTTTAGAATTCAACTTGCCAACTCACATATGGAGAAAGGAGAGAAATACGATTGTTTTTGGATTCTATCAAATTCACGTATGCTCTTTCCTTACAATATGTTCAAGACTAGTCTCACCTAAAAATATTTAAAGAAGAAATATAAACCAAAATTCTATCATTTATAGAAAAATTAAATAATCTAATCAAAAATGGTTAAAAAAACAAAGTTACAATCTATTATGAGCAATTAAATGGACCAAACACCTTGAAGATGCAATGAGATGTCATATTTTTGTATTCATAACCATGAAGATATCTAAACCTATTGAAAATAATCTTTACACGAATAAAAAATACCTTTTAGAATTAAAGTACCAACCAAATAGACCCCTAAATAATCAAATATGCATTATTCAACAAAAAAATCATATATATAAATTAGAGATTCTACAATTACATAATACAGGTTTCACAAATTAAAAATAAATAATAAAATTTGATAAAGCAATTTCTAACCTTACTAGAAAAGATAAAAGAATGTAGATTTAATAAATTTGGTATTCAAAATTTATATAGAATGGTGGAAAATTTACCTGAGTTTTTGAAACATGTTATAATGTGGGTTCTTGAAACAAGAACCCATGAAAATCTAAGAAGATATTCTAGAAGGAAGAATAACTCCTCTATAGTACTTAAAATTCTCTACTTAATGAAATGAGGGTGATATTGAAAGGGCTTTTGTTATGCTAGATATATAATCTTTGTATTGTTGAGGTTGGGAATGATTTTATCATGCTCACCAAGGGGGCGACAACTTTACACTAGTCTGTGATTTATCACATCAGAAAATGCAAGTCACTTAAGGGAAACAAAGAAGTAGATATCTTGGTTTCCAAAGGTAGCTTGGTAGACACTCTGTGTGTTTTCACTAATCTCAAATACCTACATCCAGTTGTAATGATGTGGTTTGTGGTGATGCCTCTGGGATTCACAATTTTAGACCACCTTGAACCTTTTCTCACATGAGCTGTAAATATTTAATTTGATAAGGTGAGTAGGTTTATGGAAAATCTAGGAAAAGCCCATTGGAATGATTTGAAGTGGATAAGGAGAAATGTATTTACAATCCTAGTTTTTAGTTTTGGTAAATGTTCAAATGTTAATATTCAGTAGTTTATATATTTTGACTGTAACAAAGATAGACATTAAGATATTGGCGACATGTTTTGTTTGTATGGGATGTGGAGGATTAAAAACTCAAAAATATAACATGAAATTTAGAGTTCCGTTATCTAAAAGAAAAGTAAAACATATAGAGTTAACTAAAGCTTTTAAGTAAGATTTATAGATTAAAGATGCAATGTGAGAACAAAAGTTTTCATATTTCACTATTTATTGGGACGACCAAAGTTCGCTTCACTTTTCTAAAAATCACGTTTTCCATAACCGGTTTAAGTATGTGTTTATTAGATTACATTTCATTAGGGTAATAATAATGAATAGGAAGGCTTCAATGGATAAAATTGGGAATGGGGAACTATAAGAAGTATGTAAATAAACATGCAAACGTGTGACTAATGTAAGTATGTAAATAAAACCAAAAAATAAAAAATCACAAAAATAGAAAACCAGATATATAACATCAAAAACTACTGACCAAATCATGTAGTTTACATTCTTGATCTTACTTCAAATACAACATCATGATATCATCCCACCAAAATCACAACAATCAAGCCAATGATAAAATGAATGTCACATTTCCATAGGTTGTCACTATGAAAATTTCTAGCATGCTTCATCAACCTTGAAACCTCGATTATATCTCCATTATTGGTGGTTCAATATCATATAAACATGTAATAAGATTAAAAAATGGGTAAATGGACAATAAGGGAAGAAATAGTCACATAACACACCATACAATGTCATAGAGGGAGAGAATAAATATCAAACCTATAATCTTAAACTACCTTACCACTAAACATCATCGTTCAAGGAGATAGATAACTAATTATTTTAGAAGCAAACAAATTCTACAAACATTAAATAAATGAAATTTATTCATTCTTAACTTTAATTACAGGTTACAGGATCAACCCTTTTTCCAATATTTCATATTTATTTTTTCAAATTATCTATAACAAAACAGAAGCATAATAACAGAATTCTACAAGCATATTTTATGAAAATAAATAAGGTTATCCAACTTGTTCACCTACCATAACAGTTTCACAACCCTTTCTAAGACACCTACAAATTAGTTTTCATAGAAACTGTATATATGTAATAGTGTTCCTAAGTAGAAAATTAAAAAAAAGCAATGAGATCGCATGATAAAAAAGGAAACCGTACAAAAATAAACCACACAACCATCCCCTTCCCCCCAGCTAAAATCTCCACCACGCTGGGGCCGAGTGAAGAGTGAATGCATATGATAATAACAACCCCTCCATCAAGAAAATATCTCCAAAACATCAGGTTTTAAGAGGGTGTTATTGAAATGAAGGCATGGGGTTAGAGCAACCCTTCCCCTGGGACATATTTTCATAACACCAAGCATGGGGAAATAGTGTTGTACTTACCATCTCGAAAGGCATCATGGTGCGGGTGGGTTATCAAAGGTTGAATATGTATAATGAATTGGTTTCATGGAACAATAGGGTGGGTTTCAATAAATATAATGTTGGAAACACCAAGAATTCAAGAAAAGGGTTTTACAATTGAGGGAGAATGGTGATGGTTTCACTCATTCAATTCAAGGGGCTAACAAACCAAGTATTTAAGGCTCAATTGGGGGACTTAGATAAATCCCACAACAAATAAAAAAAAATTAATTTTAGAAAAATGAATGCTAGAAATCTCCTACCTCATCAAAGTCGAACAACACTAAGCCAAGATAATTACACATCGAGTACACCAAAGTCGAACCCCCAAGAAATCCAGAAGAAATATCCTTGATTCTGCAACATCATATAAACCAACCAAACATTATTCAAAAAAGGCCATATACAAGCATACAGGCTGCTACCACTATCCTAGCTAATTAACATAAAAATTTCAAGAAATAAAAAGATAAAAAAGTCCCCCTTCGTGTCATGCTCTACAATAGAAACCGAAGATGGTGATCTTGGCCTGAAATATGCACTAATTGAGTATGAAGATATCAAATAAACACCGTTTCATATTAACACATACTAGCTGAACACTTATTAAAATGAATTAGATAGTGTAAAACATAGAAAAAAGATGAAAATCTGTGAAGAAATGATCTACAAAATGGAGTTTTATTTACAGAATATAGTGCAGCAGCAAGAAGAAGAATCCACCTCTGAGGGGAGATGAGGCACAAGAAGAGTCAGGATCGGAGGAGGGGAGGAGGGGGCTAGCAGATGGGGAATTAGGGATAGGGAGGGTGAGGTCGGTAGATGGGGAGGCGGGGGGAGCCGTGAATGGGAAGCTGGATCTGCGGATTGGCGGTGGCGGCGACCGGCGGCGCGCGGGATCTACGGATCGGTGTCGACAACGAGGGCAGAGGGTGAGGAAGAGGGTGCATGATCAGGGGAGGTGTGGGGGCGCAAGCATGGTTGGGGGATCGGTGGCAGGATGGGGGCGGGAATCTATGCTACGACAGTGGTGGCGGCTGGCTTAGGGTGAGGGATCCGTGGCGGCGGCGGGCTTAGGGCGAGGGAGACGCAAGGGATTTGGGGTGGGGGGCTGCGGATTTTTTTTTTAGAACAGCGACCGCCTTAAGCGGTCTCTATTTCTTCCATGCAATCACTATTGGCGGCGGCCTGGGTCTAGTAGTATGAAACTCAATTATTATTTTATTAAGTGGTGAGAAATATAAGATATTTTTTATGGAATATGCATGAAAAAACGGTTATTATAGTTGGATGAATGATGCATTCATATTAAAGAATATACCAAAATGAGATGATTCAAGAATGAGGATTGTGTGGAGAAATGTGATTATCTTGATAATCTTGTTAAGGAATTTCATATATTTTTGTTGAACTATTTCCCGAATAATTTTCATAGTGCATAATTTTTATAAAACGAGGGGTTAGGGAACAACTGGAAAATGGTGTATTTGTGAAGGGCTATTTGAAACAAGTATCCATCACAAAATTCTCGTCATCGAAAAATGCGTCACAAAAGGTAGCGTTTATGATGGATCGCATAAAAAAACTATCTTTTGCGACATGAGGGCGTCGCATCACAAATAGTTTTTTCGGGTTTATTTAATGAACTATTTGTGACCGTCCATGAGACTCGTTGTAAATTAAGTATTTGTGACGGGCCACAGGACACATCACAAATAAGTAATTGTGATGGGTTATAGTCCAATCACAAATAGGTTTAAAAATAAAAAATAATTGAAAAATAAAAAATATAAAAACATCAATGTAATTTAAAAAAATTAATATATGAAAATTTAAACATCTAAAATAATAAAAATATTATGCAAAATATTTTCATTCAAATTTTAACATAATAAATGTATGCATAATGTATCAATCACTATGGAGGTGGAGGGTATTCTCAAGGGAGGGGAGGGTCGTCTGGAAGAGGAGGGGGAGGGGACTTCATCCCTACACCCTGAGCCAACTCACATATACTCTGTCATTTAATCATGTTGTTGCTCCTTCCATCATCAAATCTCATCCTCCTGTTGATGTTGTTGTTGATAGAGCTCTTTCTGTTCCCTACGCATTGTGTTTATAAGCACAATCTAAGCTCGCAACTGCTCCTCATACTGTGCAATTGATGATGTTGACTTTACACAAGCTCCCCTTGAGTTGGATGCCATCCATGTAGAAGTACCATAAAAAATTTCACGCGTCAATCAAGAACTGATACCAAGAACACGTTACAGGATTCTGAAGAAAAATATTGATGTACCTAGTAAAAAAAATCGATGAATCAACATCACAATAATGATTTAATCTTTTATTGGATGAAATATTGGTTTTGTGTCATGACATCAACAACACTATGTTTTTTGAAATAAATAAACACTACAATCTGAGTGGAAGCTGGAAATACCTTAACACTTTAATAGGAAACACTCCAGACATCTCTTGTTGAGCCTCTTTGTACCTCGATTGACCACACGTTGGACAACTAAATAACAACTCATTTTCACCATAATTTAGGATGAAATCATTTTTTCTAACATCTCGGATTTTCTGTGTATTATTTTTAAATATCATATGAATTATTTTCAAGAATAGGTGTTGAGACGACATGCGATTCTGATCCCTGATGTACCCGAAATAAATGTTTTAAAATATATTAAATATATTCAATAGAACAGGCGTTCCTTTTTCTATAAAAGGTGGAATAACTCCTAGACGGGTGTTTAGATTGGAAATCAGAGGGCACTGTTGAGTTTTGAATGACGGTTTTATGCTAGGCGCAACTTAACCTTGGTCGGAGCGGGTCGTTTCTGAAAAAGTTTCCATAGACGCGAAATTAATAAAACAAATTAACATAAGAATTTATTTTATTTTGTTCAGCACGGTGACATGCTTTGGAACACCCGAAGCTTCCACGATACATTTCTCTTTGAACAATGCAGTAGCTTGCGTTGTACGCAACTTGGAGTTTTAACACACAACGACCAATCAAACTAGCTGTTATGAATAGTAATACCCACTTTTTGAAATTTTATAAATTTCATCTTTCAAAATGGAATTCATTTTTGAATTCGGAATATCAAAATTATCTTAGGGTGAATTTTTGGTATTTTTTTGAAAACTTTCAATTTTTGATGAATAGTGAAAAACACTGAGTTATTGTTTAAATCTGACTTTTTATTTAAATAATTATTTATTTTATTTAAATTTATTTTAGATAAAAATAGATACATAATACCTATATAAGTTCAATATAATTCATTGGAGTCATTTTATAATAAGTTTAGATATATAAAATTTTTATTCAACTTTTTACCGTCTTTTACCCACCTCCTAGGAGCATTTGAAAATTTGCATAAAACTTAATTTTACCGCTTCTGTGAGTTGAATTTAAAAAATCTGAGAGACACAGTTAATATTATTAAGTAAAATTTGGTTCAATAAGATGAAAATAATTTTTGGTGAATAATATCTTTTGACTTTTATTTACCACGGTTAAAAGTAAATAGGGTAATTAAGGGTAAAAATGATATCATAATTACCCTAACACATGTCCTAATTCTATTGGATAAGTATAATTCGACCAAAAACAACCTTAGAAATAAAATATGATCCTCTTTGGTCCACTTGGATTGGATTAGGACATTTATTATTATTTTATTTAAAGAAGAGTTAAAAGAGTCAAATTCAAAGTTTAATAACTAAACCATTTTTAATATAAAGTTATACATAAGATAAATTCGACTATAAATATTAATTATAAAGATAAAAAAATTTCCTACATAATGGTATTTCATTTATAATTTTTATACATTAAATAATTTATTTATTTATGACACAATGATGATGCGGTAATTACCTTATTAATAAAATATTAAAATAATTGATATTATAAATATCCAAATAAATGTAAATTGAGACTTCTGATGAATTACAATAATTTTATAGGTTAATATGACATGTTAGGGTTGGTTAAATAAATTTTATTCTAAGTGATAAAGTTTTTATGGCTTTCAAAAAATCAAATACTAAATAGTGTCAAAATTGACATAATTGAGTTTTTAAAACAAATATTATATTATTAATTGATATAATATTACTAAAAATATAAGTTTCGTCCAAAGGACTTAGATAAGGTTATATATATTAATAATGAACCACATGGGGTTTTATTGGCTTGTTATAGTAAGTTTATTAACCATATAATATAAAAATACAAAGAGACATGGTAAATGTCAAACTATTTAACTAAAAGTTAAATATAAAAGATAAGGTTAATATGATGACCTAAACCTGTCTAAAACCTACCAGTTGAGAGGTTTTCGACCCATACCCACATTATCCTTTAAATAATTCATTTTTTATCCATTAGAAACCAAAAATGATTTTTATTATAAAATAATTTTTCAAACTTTTCTTAAAGTGACCCTCACCTCTCTTATAAAAGGGCACTTCCCCTTCTCTTAATTTAACACCTCGAAAGCCATTTGGCTCAGCCAAAACCTAGCCAAATATCCTCCCAACTTTCCTCCCTTCATCCTAGATGCCTTTCTTTGGTCAGAAAACCAACTTAAGGAGCCCTTTTGATCAAATCAAAAGGAAGAACCCGAAGAAGAGGTAAATATTTCATCACCTCTTTCAAGTTCTTTTCTTCTTCCACTTCCTATTTCTTTATTGTTTCCATTCTAAAATAATAACTCCAGTATCTTATATATATTGTGATGTTATTATAAAAATAGTACAACCGTATTCATTATTCTATCTATCATATGAATGGAAAAGTCACCATACGTGCGTGCGTACGACTTACCATCTCCGTGTCGTGGTGTAGTTTGTTATTCAAACACTTCATTATTTGGATGGGTATAATAATGAGTATAACTGATTTAAATAATAAATATAACATTTTAATTATTTTTTATATATGATATACTATCCAATTACATACGATTTCACCATCAATATAATGATATTGTCGCTCGTGCGTACGTATGGATTACCGTCTCCATGAACGCGATGTGATTCATTCCCCATCGTAATCATTAAAGAATAATTTTCATTTTAAGATTAAAAATAATTTTTATGAAGATAATATCATTCTGTATATGAATCAAATACATCTTATCCATAACAAACATGGATTACTTAACCGAGCATATAAAGGAAAACGAATCAGTTAACACCCGAAACAATGATACTACTAAAATATTATTAACAAGGCAATATTATAAGATCATATATGATATCATATTTATGTATATAGTTATTGTATAATTTAATAACAATTTTTTAACTATTATAAATGAGGTTAACATACCATTGACTAAGGAAAAGTAAATGGTAAGGGTTAATTTCACAATCTCTTTATTATCCGAGGTTGTTTTTATGTAAGTATCTATCGGGACCTCTTTATCATCCACATCCGTATTTTATTAAAAATGTATTTCAAAACATTTTTACTATTTACTAGAAAATGGGTTAAAGTCATTATACCTTTATTTGACCTTATATGTTTTGAAATGAATATTTTCTTCGTTTTCCAAACAAGGTACTTTATGACCTTTTCGACAAAATTAAGGTAAGAATGTCTTTTTTTAACTTATACCGTGAGTGCAGATATTTTCCACCGTTATAACATCGTCGAAGTTTCCCATATAAGCTTATAAGAATATTTTCAAAATAAATGTTTTCTTTTATAATTATACGACTTTTAAATGATTTCAAAATAGAAAGAGATATTTCTCTCAAAAAGTTTTGATTTCATCTATGTCAACATACTTTGATGGATTTTAAACTTGTTTGAAGTTGATTTATCATGATACAAATCTTCCATATTGTATTGAAGGTTTTGTGATATATTTGACTATCGATGTGTTATTTCTATACCATTCATGGATTATGGATAAAGTATTGGCATCTCGTATTCTAGTTTTAATACGAATGTTTATGTTATGTTTAAACCTTTTCATATGAGGAATGCATTGGAATTAGTAAGTGAAGGGTGGAGCCCACTATAGCTCCTCGATGCATCAGTAGGTCTCATGAGACAAACTAGTGTCTTGGCACAAGACCTTGACAAAATCTTATTTTTAGTCTTGGTACAAGGCTTTGACTATGTGGTTATGAAGTTTGGCATTATGCATTCCATCATTATGAAAGTGACTATTGATATTGCATGTGATTATTCGACTAGTATAATATCCATGTGAATAAGTAAATGGAAATATTTGATTTTATCTTTTCCATATAATGCTGAAGTTTAAGTTTAAAAGGATTTTTTTAGTCTTATACATTGCCTTAAATGTTTATGTTTATTTATGAAAGTTTCTGCTATATTGTTATCATTACTGAGCATCTGAGCTCACCCATTTCTATGTTTTATTTTTCCCAGGATGTTAAAAAGTATTTTATGGTTGACCTGTAGGGATAGGAAAAGGATATAAGTGTGTTCAAAAGGGGACAAAATGTTGTTGATGTTTTTATTTCATGATATAATGTAAAACTTGTGAATGTATCTAGTACTTCTAAGGCTACTAAATTGATCAGTCTTTCAGAACATGATTCCTTGTATCATTCCAATGTTATGTAACAATGCACCGACTCTAGGCAACTGGGGTCGGGGTGTTACATGCTTCTTTTTAAATATACAACTATGGAAATCGTATCAGGTTTGGTTTTTAAACCTTAGATACCTAGACACTGTTGGAGGAGAGAATTCATAGCAGATGAAAATGGATCAAAAATAGATCGTGGATCGTTACACCAGTGGAGTTAGAAAATCTCGTCAATGATGAAAACATATCTGTTCCTCATCAGGGGTTGAACCAAACTCCAGGTAAGATGTTTTTTCTTATAATTTTCATCTTGTTCTTAATCCCAGACGAATTCAGATCAATTCAAAAAACATGAATTGATACGTGCATCATTGGTATATTCCAAATTGATGGATTTTTTTGGGTTCACCGATTTATCCCTTGTTCATTCTTTCTGCAATAACAAATTGAGGACAAATGAACAACAACTGAGGTTAGTTCTTTAATTTTATTTTTTGTGGATTTCTCCCTTTGTTCATAGGATTTTCATTGTGGGCACTTACTTTTGACCTACGGTTTGACGAATACTAAGTATTAGATCATTGTGTGACCTTTCTTAGATGCAACAGATCGATAACGTAGGTGCGGTTCATGATCAGTGATGTGATCAAGGTGCGATGATGAAATGATAACAGATTTGTGGTACCTGTTCAACCTAGTTTTGATGCACAACAACGTATGGATCGATGGTGGAGATTTATAAGAAGATTCGAACCTAAAATCTATAAATCTAGAAACTATAGGCTTGGATGAACCCTGATTTGCAGGTTCCATCTAGATCAGAGGTTCTGGTGGTGCACAGATCGACGTGGAAGAAATCCCCGAAGGATCTGGAAAATCCCAAGCAACACAACATGTATTTCAGGATTACACACCATGTGGGACCCCTTGGATGTAGTGATAGGCTTCCAGACAAAGTTAAGGATCACACAATGTGTGTCCCCTATCACACAAGTTGTGACCCTCCCCGATTGACTCGGCGTGTACTTCAGAAGTACACAGACACAAGTTAGAGTACAAGGGCACTGACACGCCGTGTACTCCAACACAAACATAGCCAGGCTACACGAACAGGGTATCGTGTGTCTCTACACATTTTATATTATCTTCTACAAACTGTGTATTTGAATACTACATGTCATGTGGGGCTCTTCCACACAGGCAGGACTTAGGATAGCTTGACACACCATGTACCCCTCGGTACATGCTGTGTACTCCCTTAAAAGAGTGATTGGGGATCTTTTTTTTCTTAGTTTGGGCCATTATAGGTTGAGTGCATTCCTTTGGTCCTTTCCCAAAGGGTAAAACATAACATTACATCCACATCACTAGATTGTGATCCCCTCTAGAGGCCAAGTCACAAATAGAGTTGTGTTGTCCCTATATGAGACTACAGTAAGATCCTCTATCAACCCTATTTGGAGTTTGTGGAATCAACATAAATTACCTAAGAAGGGCATTGATCCTCCATCTAGTAGGCCGTATTAGTAGGGTTTGTGGAATCATTAGCATATGATCCCCTACGTAGCGGGTCGATCCATATTGGGTTCATGGTGTCCCCTAGTGGTTCTGTGCGTGACACCCTATCTATGTATCAAAGTCTTCTTAGAGAAGTATGTTCTCTTTGGGTGGGGTTCAATGAGCTATACCTATTTGTTGAGTGTCTCTGATGATATCAAGTCTCGTGGAGCGATTTCTCCTAGAACGAGTGTTGCTTCGAGCATAATTTGGTGGATGACAGTTGGTTATGACTGCCTGATGGCGTGGTGTCTCTCCTGAGTAAATCTGGGGTTTGTTTCTATTCTACATTGATTGTTAAATATTGTATTTATCTTACCATAATTGGTGCTTTGTGTTTAGTGTTTTAGGGATTTCTTACTCAGTATTATTGTACTCACCCCTACCCGAACTTTTCCTGCATGTGTTGTGTCTTGTGCAGATGACGACCCTTTTGATGGTGTCCTAGGAGGACAGGGAGTGGGTGGAGGATAGATACAAATTTATAGATCGAGGTGTTTACGAGGAGTATACTATTGACTTAGTCCTCACCATTAAAGTATGTTAGACTCTTTGCAGTTTTGGTTGGGATGGTCTTTGGCCCCTTTTCTGTTTTCAATACTTTACTTTTGTACTCTGTTGTGGGATCTTAGATGTGTGAATTCATTTTTTAAATTGTTTTACATTTCAGTATTGTGGTCATGAAGATGAGTGCACATGAACAGCTACATTAGGCTAATGCTTCCTATTTGTGGAACATGTTTACCCAACACCAGTCGCCAGCCCTTGGCGTATTAGAGGTAGGCTTGGGGTAGTCACGAGTTAGGTCCTTCTGGGACATGTTGTGACATAGTGGTATCTGAGGGGTTGGTTCTACTTTAGGACCGAGGGTCAGTGAGTTTTATTTGGTGCAATAGTGCTAAGTGTTTTGAGTTCAGCTTTCAGGATAGGGATTCCAGTGTTGTTGCGACGACTGATATATCCATACAATGGCACATGCATCATGTGACACCCTAAGAATTTACAATATTTTCATTTTAGAATAAATATAATTTTTTTGTTGGCATGATTTATAAAAAAAGTTAAATTTACATTACAAACGACATTGAATTAGCTTGTGTTACACATAAGAACGAGTTTTACACCTGTTTATTACCGAACCTAATTTAAAACCAAATTTTGACACTTTTAAGAATTTTATTTTTAAAAATAAACATCATTATTGAATTAATAATGTAAAAAGTATCTTATGGTGATTTGTTTTTGAATTTTTATGAGAAACTTCATTTTTTTGATGAATAGTGAAAATTACTACAATTTAGTTAAAAACAGCCTTTTAATTTAAATAATTATTAATACTAAATTATATTTTAGATTTATTATAGAGTTAAATTATATAAATTATACATTTATATATACAGTTAAGTTCATTATAATCAATTTCACTTTGAAATTGAATACAAAAACTTAACTAACTTTTAAACGTTTTTTTTCTACTTTAAAAACCCGTTATTTCACCTTATCTGCAGGATTAGCGTTAATCTTAATTTTCCCACTTGCGTGATTCGAATTTTTAAAATATGACATACACATATGTAATTAGTATAATATTTTTGGTCTAGTAAGATCAACTTAATTTTTGACAAAAAAGATTAGTGAAAGTGATTAAAATTAACTATGGTGATTAAGGTAAAATTAAGCATAATAAGGGACTAAACCATAATATTAAGGACCAAAATGACCTAGAAACTTGAACAAAATACATTGGAATCCAATAATTTTACCATATTCGCACTTAATTTTAAATTTATGTCTTATTGGGATATTATTAAATGGAAGTGCGCTATATAAAAGGTTAAGTAAGGAAAAAGACAAAAAAGGAACTTTCCTTACCTTTAACATTCATAAAACATTGAGATATGTAAAAAACATCATATTTTTTGATATACATATCCCTTTTTAACATATATGGGTTATTTTTATCATAATAATTTATCAATAGTTTTTAGATATGGTTCAGTTACTTAAAATGCTTAAAAAGTGTCAATGTAGTGATTATTTAGTTAATAATTAACTAAAATAAATGATACTACAAATATTAAAAGTGAAGTTAATTGATTGAATTATTGTATTTTTTTGTAGATGAATATATCATTTTACACACCTGTAAACCTAATATATTTGAATACAAATATTAGATTAATATTTTTGAAATTAACATTTAATAAATAATGTCAAAATAGACATTATTGTTATTTTACAATAAAAGAAATTTTATTAATTGATTTAAAATTAATAAAAATATTATATTATTCCAAGTGATTTTTAAGTGTTAATAAATATTAAATATGGTCTATTAGTGGACCAATTATTCTTTTATAATTAATATATTGACCCATATATTGTAAAAATGTTGTTAACACGGTCTGGATTTAAGAAACATTTTAGCACATTACATGTGCTTGTTTTAAAATTAATTTCCAAAAAACATTGTAATTTTATTTTATAAATTAGATATAATATTGATAATTTAGTACTTATATATAGTCTAATAAATCTAACATTATTCTAGTATTAATGGTAAAATTAATTAGATTAGAAAACTAGATTCTTTTATAAAAAAACCAAAATGATAAATTTGGAGAATCTTAGAAGTTAAGGAACCAAATTATTAAAATGCACATATTTTTGTGTGGTGGAGATTTTAATCGACTATTATTACAATTTACTCCATTATTTTTCCATTTTAGAGTCACTTTAGGTAAGTTAGACCACCCATTAATGAATACCTTTTGTTATTTACAAGAATGTCACTCCCCCTCTACTATAAAAAAGAAAGCACTCTACCCATTCCTCACACCTATAAAGCCACATTTTCTCATCCAAAAACTTTCTAAATAGTCTCAAAAAATCCCTACCATAGACCTATAATCCTCCCCTTGGTCAAAAATCAACCCAAGGAAGCTTTTGGTATAAACCAAAAGAAGTTACCCGATTAAGAGGTAACACCTTCTCTCAAACTTTTTAGTTTCATTCACATTCTCCACACCCTATACTATTCTTATTATATGATTACATAACTAAAATAGTATCAAAAATATACTAGGATTTTTTTATGCTAAGGGTTTGACCTACACTAACACACACATCCATCTAATGGGTAACGAACAAACTGTTTCTGTGTATGACGAACTACTGCCTCACGAAACGATGATTGTTAAATTCTCCTTTATCATATATCATGGTGGCCATTATGATAGAAATATATTTATATATGATATAAATTATATTTATAATGTCTCCAGGGTTATTTAATTTTTATTTAGAACATACGTTTATACTTTCCAAGTTGTGTAAATATGATAATTTCATTTGAGGAATTGTGGACTACCGCTCCCTCAAAGTCATATGACTCATTCATGCCATAAATAGAACATATAAAGGATAGTTTTAATAAAATTATATAACATATTTAAAATATATATGATACTATAATTATAATATACATCTGTTTCATTTATTTTTTATTCTTTTAATATAATAAATAAATGAAAGTAGCGTTTATGCGTACGTACGACCTACCATCTCCATGAATGGTGCACTTCATTTATAATCTCCAAATATTATGGACTATTTTAAATACATATATAATGAATATATAAGATAATTTATTCATGGTTTAAATTATATATATGATAAAATCATGATCTAATAAATAGGAGAAACAAGTTACAAGTCCAAACATACTTAAAAAAACTAAATAGTTAAAATAATTAAAGAGTGTTAACAAAAGGGTAATAAAATATTGTAAGAAGTTAATATATGATATTATAAACATGATTATAGTTCTTGTATAAGTTAGTAACATATTTTAAACCACTATACAGGAGGATAAAAACCACACAACAAAATTAAGGTTAAGGTAAGAGATTCTTGTCTCATTTTCATTATGTGAGACATACTTAATTGTTGCGCACCTAATTTCTTGTATGTGGTGTACATAATACCAATTTGACATATAATATCATAAATTATATTATCTTCATGGTATTTAAATGTTTTATTTTTGATTTATTACCTTTTGTTTTTCCAATTCATTTGTTACTTCATTAGTAAGGGATTTTCACCTCACATTTTAAATATGTGGGATTAATGTCATATTCACTACTTACATATTTTGTGTTCTATAAAAACTACCCATTTTGATATATTATATCATGATTTACCTTTATTTCATGATATTAAAATTTTCAATTGATTTTACTCTTTCATGGAACCCTTAACTCAAAATCTACTCAAGTAGTAAGGGAATTTCGTCTCAATTTACATTCCATTAAGACTTATTTGTTATTATGCACCGATTTACTTTTATTTGGTGTATATACTTCCTTTTTCATGTTATATAATGAATACTATTATTATAATTATATTCTAAGTTTCATGTCATATCTTTTTTGATATTATGATTCAAATGTTTCAAAGTGGTATGAGACACATTTGAATGTTTAAAAATTATTATCCTCAAGAATGTTCTTAATTGTTATCTTTTCAATATCACTTCCTTTTGTGATTTTTATCATTATATTGAAACAATAAATTTATTTTAAAAATTTTTAATTGTAAATTTACTTAAATATCCATATCATTTTTCTTGGATATGATTATTGACTATACCATATACCATTTTTCATACGGTGTTCACTTTAAAAATCATAGATTCTTGGAATGAAGTCTTGAAAGTATTAGATTCTAGGAATGAAGCCTTGAAAGTATTAGATTCTTGGAATGAATCCTTGACAATATTATATTCATGGTACAAAGAGTTGACAATATTAGATTGTTGCCATGAATCCTTGAAAGTATTAGATTCTTGGCATGAAGCCTTTATAGTATTAGATTCATGGAACAAAGCCTTGAAAATATTAGATTATTGGTATAAAGCCTTGAAAGTATTAGATTATTGGAATGAAGCCTTGATAATATTAGAATCATGGCATGAAGCCTTGATAGTATTATATTCTTTTCATTAATCCTTGAAAGTATTAGATTCTTGGCATGAAGCCTTGAAAGTATTAGATCTTTGGAATGAAGCCTCAATGGTATATTATAGATATTAGTAATTAATAATTTCCCTCATTTAGATTCAATTAATATTAATCCATGAGATTTTTCATTGAGATATCTATGGATACATTTCATTATCAATTTATTGATTTATATGGCATGGGTTTCTGTTTCTTACCTTGCCATATTGATATCGCCTTATCTAGTTAGTTTAATGGAATGTTATTTACTTTTCCATGTTGATTTATTAATATTTATTAATTATTTCTTCTGATTTACTTATCCTTACTGAGCATTTGAGCTCACCCTTATTATGATTCCTTTCCCCAGGTTATGAAGAAGAGATATTTGAATAAGCATTCAAGGACGCCGTTTATTTCATTTTATTATGTCTCATGTTTGTATTTCCTATTTTCAAATGTATTATGGGTATCATGTATGTAATATGGATTTCCAGGACTACTAAACTGAATGGTACTTTGGGATCTAATTCCTTGTAATCATGCCAATGTAGTGTAATTAATAATGTATCGGCTCCAGGCTTCTAGGGTCAGGGTGTTAGACATCATATAGGAATGGTCGTGTTTTCCATATCCTTCATGAGATAGCTCTCTAGATATACTCTGTAACACCATGACCCCAATTACGTAGATTCGGTGCATTATGTTAATACATTAGAATGATTACAAGGAATCAAGTCCCGAAGGATCGATAAGTTTAGCAGTCTTGGAAAATAGATTACATACATGAATGTTACATTACATTATAAAATAAAAAACAACAACAACATTGATTCCATTGACCACATTCATATCCCTTAGACTATCCTATAAGGTCAGTCATAATATACTTCTTCGCATCTTGGGAAAAATAAAACATAGAAATGGGTGAGCTTAGATGCTCAGTAAGGATAACAATATAGCAGAAACTTTCAAAAATAAGCATAAACATTTAAGGAAATGTATAAAACTAAAACAAAATACTTTTAAACTTAAACTTCAACATAATATGGAAAAGATAATAATTCCATTTACTTATTCACATAGATATTATACTAGTCAAATTACCACATGTAATATCAATAGCTAATTTCATAATGATGGAATGTATAATGTCAGACTTCATTACCACATAGTCAAGGCCTTATGCCAAGACTACAAATAAGATTTTGTCAAAGCCTTGTGCCAAGACACTAGTTTGCCTCATGAGACCTACCGATGCATCGAGGAGCTATAGCGGACTCCACTCATCACTTACTAAGTCCAATGCATTCCTCATATGAAAAGGTTTAAACATAACATAAACATTCGTATTAAAACTAGTATATGAAATGTCGATACTTTATCCATAAAACATGAATGGTATAAAAATAACACATACACAGTAAAAAATATCACAAAACCTTCAATACAATATGGAATATTTGTATCATAATAAATCAACCTCAATCAAGAATAATATCCCGTAAAGGATGTTGACATAGTTGAAAATGATCAGTAAACAACTTTGAGAGAAATATCCCTTTTTCATGAAATAATTTAAAAGTCACATAATTTATAAAGGAAGTCATTTAAAGTATAGTTTTTAATAAAATTTTCCCATACCAATTTGAATATTTTGAAAGTAATTAACATTTTAAAACATTCATGTCTATATAAATAAATCCTTAAAACCATTTTGAAAACATGGACATTAATGAGAAAGGTTTAGAAGAATAAATTTTTAAAACATTTAAAATGATGTTTTAGTAAAAAATTCCCTTAAAAATAATCCCTTTGAAAACCCTTTTATGAAACATGGTCATTTATAATAAATATATCCCAGTAGATACTTACATAAAAACAATCTCGGATAATAAAGAGATTGTAAATTAACCCTTACCTTGAACTTTCCTTTGGTCGAGGGTACGTTTAACCTCCTGTATAATGACCATAATATGTTATTAAATTATACCAGAGCCATTTTAATATCTATTATATCATACATTATTCATTTATGACTTTATACTACCCATTTAATAATTATTTCCAACTTAAATTAACATTTTGGGTAATAATCGCTTTCTTTATCATACGTGTTTTAACTTGTTATTGTTGATCATATCATTTAGATCATGATTTAAATACTTCCATAATATAAACCTTGATTTATATATCATATATATTTAGAATATAAATATTTATAATAGATAGATATATGAAATGGAAGGCACCGTTTATGGAGACAGTAGGTCGTACGTACGCATAAATGCTGTTTCCGTTTTCATATTGTATTGAACAGAAGTAAGTGAATAAGATATATGAAAGTACACACACACACACACCTAAAATAGAATTATTATTTCATATATTACATACTTATTAATAATATATATTTTTATAATCATCATTGAATGGTGAACGTGGGAATGAATCTCATCGCGTCGTGGAGACGGTAATCCGTACGTAAGCACGAGCGACAATATCATTATATTGATGGTAAAATCGTATGTAATTGGATGGTATATCATATATAAAGAATAATTAACATATTGTATTTATTATTTAAATCATTTATACTCATTATTATACCCATAAAAATAATGAAGTGTTTGAATAACAAACTACACCATGACATGGAGACGGTAATCGTACGTACACACGTATGGTGACTTTGTCATTTATAGGATGGGTAGAATAATGAATATGGTTGTACCATATTTATAATAACATCACAGTATGTAGGAGTTACTTGATTTATTATTTTGGTATGAAAACAACAAATAAAGAGGAAGTGGAAGAAGAAAATAACTTGAAAGGGGGTGGTGAAATTATTACCTCTTCTTCGGGTGTTTCCTTTTGAGTTGATCAAAAGGACTCCTTAGGTTGGCCTTATGATCAAAGTAATGACTCTATGTTGATTTTAGGGAAGTTTTTATGTTATTTGGGCAGGGTTTGGCTAAGCCAAATGGATTTGGAGGTGTGATTTTGAGAGAAGGGGAAGTTCCCTTTTATAAGAGGGGTGAGGGTCACTTTAGAAAAATAATAAAAGATTAATTTATTATACAATCGTATTCAGTTTATAATGGCTCCAAATGAATTTATTTAAAGAATTAGGTGGTTATGGTTGTAAATAATCTCAAATAATAGATTTTAGACAAGTTTAGGTTACCATTTTAACCTTATCTTTTATATTTAACTCTTAGTTAAATAGTTTAACTTTTACCGTGTCTTCTTGTATTCTTACACTATATGGTTAATAAACTTACTCTAAACTTCAAAGAGAACCTCAAGTGTTTAATAAATGACATATATAATATTATTTAATACCTTTTTATGAACCTTAAATTTTTTGGAATATTATTTCAACCGATAATATAGTATTTTAAAAAAAAATTAATTTATGTCAATTTTGACACTATTTGGTATTTTGTTTTTGTGAAAGCCATAAAACCTTATAACTTATAAAAAAATTTATCTAATCAACCCTAACATTTAATATTAACCTATAAAATTAGTTTAATTCATTATAAGTATCAATTTACATTTATTTGGATATTTATAATATCAATTATTTTAATATTTAATTAATAAGGTAATTACTGCATCATTATGTAAGAAATAAATAAAATATTTTTAGAGATTAATTATTTAATCTCTAAAAATTATAAATAAAATACCATTATGTAAGAAATATTTTTATATTTTTAATTAATATTTATAGTCGAATTTATCTTATGTATAACCTTATATTAAAAATGGTTTAGTTAATAAACTTTGAATTTAACACTTTTAACTATTCTTTAAATAAAATAATAATAAATGTCCTAATCTAATCCAAGGGGACCTAATTGATCATATTTTTTTACTAAGGTTGTTTTTGGTCTAATTAAACTTATTCAATAGAATTAGAACATGTGTTATGGTAATTATAATATCATTTTTACCTTTAATTACCCTATTTACTTTTAACTGTGGTAAATAAAAGTCAAAAGTTACTATTCACAAAAAATTATTTTCATCTTATAGAATCAAATTTTGCTTACTGATTTCAACCCTATATATTTAATTTTTGAAATTCAACTCACAAAAGTGGTAAAATTATGTTTTATGCAAATTTGCTAACGTGCCTAGAAGGTGGGTAAAAGAGGTTAAAAAGTTCAATAAAATTTTATACATCTAATTTTATTATAAAATGACTCCAATGAATTACATTAAACTTATATAGGTATTATTTATCTATTTTTACTTAAAATAATTTTAAATAAAATAAATAATTATTTAATTAAAAAGTTGTTTTTAAATAATAACGTAATGTTTTTCACTATTCATCAGAAATTGAAAGTTTTCAGAAAAATACCAAAAATTCACCCTAAGCTAATTTTGTCATTATGAATTCAAAAATGAATTCTATTTTACCAAATTCAAAACATATAAGTTTCATTTATTAATTTAAAACTAATTTCCGTTGTCAAAACCAAAAAGCGTGTTTTTGAAAAGTAAAAACTATCAAAAGATTGACATGTGTTTATGTCAAATTTAAATGTGAAATCACTTATAATGACCTACATTGTATTAAATGATAAAAATATAATCTAATTACACTTCAAAACCATTTAAATGCATAATTTAACACTATAACTTATTTTGATTAAAAAAGTTTTTTTCAATTAAAACATAGTATTTTTCACTATTCATCAAAATATGAAAGTTGTCAGAAAAGTACCAAAAATTTATCAAAACTAAATTTTTATGTCCCGATTATAAAGAATAATTTTATTTCATTTAATTGAATATATAAAAGTGTCAAATATTGGTTTTAAAAAGGGTTCTCCATTAAAAGACGGTAAAATTTCATTTTTTTGAAAAATACCTATTTTTATCTGAAAAAAATTAATTTGTTCTTATATTATGTCTAAGAAACACCTAATATTGATGTTAAAATTATACAGAGTAAGTAAGATTCAAAATTCAGTTAATACTATTCATAACCTCTTTTTGAACGGTTAGTTAGGTAAGTTGTGGTGCGCTCGAACTCGGTGTTGCGTGTAGTGAAAGCTATTGAATTACTTTAATGAGATAACATACTATGAAATCTTGGGGTGTTACATTCTCCCCTCCTTCAATAAATTGCTTCCTCACAATTTGAAATTTTTCTTCAAAAATATATGGTTAAAAATAGAAAAATACCTTTGTGGAAACCCACATCAGAAATTTGGTTAATAAAATTTAGTCTTAATAAGAGGGAAAGAGAAATGAAAAATTCACCACCAAATTATGATCTCGATTAGGAGAACATTGGTGGAAATTAGAGACACATAATTGGAGAAAAAGCATAAATATTTATAGGGAGTGATTGAGGTCATCAATCACAAACAAGTGTAAAATTAAGGGCCTCAAAGCCATCAATCTAAGATGATGTAAAATATCATCGGTTCAACAAAACATATGGTATTAGGATAACACATTTTTGGTTTTAAGATCCCTTCCCTAAATTTTAAGAATTAATTTATTCATAGAATAAGAGGAAAAAATATATATATATATATATATACTTGACAAGTAGAGTTTCATCCATCAACTAATTCCTACCACAAACTCATTTTTCACTCCAAAAGATAATAGAATTTAAAAATATTCTGTTTATCTTAATCACATAGGGTTAAAAAAAATGAATTTATAATTTATCCGTCAGACCATTTAAAAAACTACATTATACAAACCAGGACATCACATAGGCATGTGGTAGGTGATGCACCCTTGTCGCTCTTCGGTTGTGGGTTCAAGTCTCGTGGCCTTGCCAGACACGACGGGTTATCGCCTGACCTCTAGGTTACCCTTTTTATGAAAATCCAAAAATAATATCAAGAAATGATTTAACCTTAACAATAATATCCAATGTCAAACTTAATCGATTCCAACCTTTAGACTTATCCAAAATACTTCTGTCTAAACTCACAGTCTAAAATTTATAAGGAAGGTAAACACAATGAAGATCCTTTTTGCCACGTAATAACATGTGAATACCCTCATCATGTATTATTTTAAAACACCGTAACACCCTGAATTACCATAAAACCTTATTTAGTACATTCACGCTCCCTTATTCCTGATAGAATACTGGATATACTCCTTCTATCCAAAAATGTTGTAAACTCCAACAATGATGGAATATACAAATCATTAATCGGTTTCAAGGTAGTCAAGAATATCCAATATAACTTATCCAAATCAATCATATATTATTACAAAATTACTACCTCAGTATCAGAACTATAGTATGGTTTATCTTTCTCTCAACCATATATTTTCCAAAAAAAATTAACCTGCTATTGAGTCACTTTTCTTGGTTTCACACAATCTCAAGTCTTTAATAAAATAGTACTGCAGTACAATCCTTTTAAACTCTATAATTCTTATAACATGTACATAATTAACACAATACTCAAATGACACAATAATTTAATAACAACATAATAAATATAATCATTCCTCTTTATCTTTGGTGGTATCATAACTTGATTATTATCCAATAGCAACATTTGGGGTATACTCTAATGATTTAGACATTGCTTCGCGTAGTGTCTCAACTCCTTGCATATGAAGCATTGTACATTTGAAACATTTTTCATACCCTTACAATCACTTACTTGGTGTCCTTTTTCTCCACAATTATAAAAAACTCCCATTCCCTTCAATCATTTACCAAGGTGATTCTTTCCACAGTTATCACATATGGGAAAATATTTCTTTCCCCTCTTCACATTATCCACCTTTATCTCTTCCATCCTTTTCTTCTCTTGCTTCCCTTTAAGGCCATAAGACTCAGATAATTCTTTACCTTCCTTATTAACACATGATACTATTTCTTCATATGATGAGAATACATGGAATATTATTTCCCTTTTAAATGTTGTCTTAATAACATGAAATATATGATCCTTATTAATCTTTCGATCATGTGTATTGCTAGAATTCTCATTCCTTCTACTAGGCACCATTTCTAAACAATGGCATACACTAGGTTAGTTTATGAATCACAATGCATAATTCCAAACTTGTAAAATACCTAAAATAAATGGAAAAGAATATGCATATAATCTATAATCATAAAATGTTTTTTTGAGGAAGTATTTACTTCTAAATCATTCATAATGGATTGTAATGAAAATGTGAATTATCTTAAACATATCTCCCAGGAGTGTCGTAACCAAGAGTGCAACAAGGCTTGTTGTCATGTACTAGGATACCCCGGGTTAAACCCGAAACTCCTTGTCGGAGTTTTCACTCCTAGGTACATCTGTGCTAGAGAATCCTCGACCTGCTCGTATCTAGATAGGGATGCATTTCTTGGAAAATACACAAAATATCTACATTACCAAAATTCTAGGAAGTTATTCTATACTAATCCTCAAAGTCTATCTTAGGGTAATCTTCTCTAATCAGAATTTAACTAAATCTATTTCCAAGGTTGTTTCTAAAATTCATCTGATACCAACTGTAACACCCCGACCCCAGTTACCCAGAGTCGGTGCATTATTTTAATACATTGGCATGATTACAAGGAATCAAGTCCTGAAGGATGGATCTGTTTAGCAGTATTGGAAAATAGATTACATACATGAACGTTACATTACATTATAAAATGAAAAACAACAACAACATTGTCTCCATTGACCACATTTATATCCCTTAGACTATCACTTCAGGTCAATCATAATATACTTCTTCGCATCTTGGGAAAAATAAAACATAGAAAGGGGTGATCTCAGATGCTCAGTAAGGATAACAATATAGAAAAAACTTTCATAAATAAGAATAAACATTTAAGAAAATGTATAAAACTAAAACAAAATAATTTTAAACTTAAACTTCAACATAATATGACAAAGATAAATCAAATAGTGTCATTTACTTATTTACATGGATATTCTACTAGTCGAATAATCACATGTAATATCAATAGCTAATTTTATAATTATGGAATGCATAATGCCAGACTTCATAACCACATATTCAAGGCCTTGTGCCAAGACTACAAATAAGATTTTGTCAAGGCCATGTGCCAAGACACTAGTTTGTCTCATGAGACCTACCGATGCATCAAGGAGTTATAGTGGGCTCCACCTGTCACTTACTAAGTCCAATTCATTCCTCATATGAAAAGTTTTAAACATGACATAAACATTCATATTAAAACTAGCATACGAAATGTCAATACTTTATCTAAAACTATGAATGGTATAGAAATAACACATCCACAGTAAAAAATATCCCAAAACCTTTAATACAATATAGAAGATTTGTATCATAATAAATCAACTTCAATCAAGAATAATATCCCGTAAAGGATGTTGACATAGTTGAAAATGATCAGTAAAAAATCTTTGAGAGAAATATCCCTTTTTTCATGAAATCATTTAAAATTCACATAATTTATAAAGGAAGTCATTTAAAATATAGTCTTGAATCAAAGTGTCTCATACCACTTTGAAATTGTTAAAAGGAATTAACATTTTAAAACATTCATGTCTATATAAATAAATCCTTAGAACCATTTTGAAAACATGGACATTAATGAGAAAGTTTTAGAAGAATAAATCTTTAAAACATTTAAAATGATGTTTTAGTAAAAAAGTCCCATAAAAATAATCCCTTTGAAAACTATTTTATGAAACATGGACATGGCTAATAAATATGTCACAGTAGATACTTAAATAAAAATAACTTTAGATAATAAAGATTTTGTGAAATTAACCCCTACCTTGCACTTTCCTTTGGTTGAGGGTACGTTTAACCTCCTATATAATGACCATAGTATGTTATTAAATTATACCAGAACCATATTCATATTTATTATATCATACATGATTCATTTATGACTCTTGATACTACTTGAAAAAGTAACCAAAAAGATAGTAAAACTTTGTATATTTCAAATCCCAAAGAAGGATTCAAAGAGTACAAAGGAAAATCCATAATACTCCCAAAGTGCTACGCGACTGAGCTACGTGGCCGAGCTACATGCCATACCTCCATTCCAGAAGATGTTTTATGTCCCTATGCGGAGAACCTACGCGGCGAAGCTATTTGAAGTACCTGTACAGGCAACATCTCTTCAACCATGCCCATCCAAGCCTATAAATAGAGCCCTTGGGCTCCCCATTTCAGAACTGAAAAAAAAGTGAAAGACTCTCTGAAGCTCCCATTGCGTAGCTCCTTCACCTAGATCTCTCAAATTGTCTGAGGTAGTTCTCTAAACTAAAAAAGAAGGGATAATTAAAGGGGATATGAATTTTTTGAAGTTCTTCATATTATTTAGTCCTCATCCATACCTACATGGTATATCTGCGCACCACACCTGTGCAGTACACCTGCACGCCGTACCTGCGTGATAGGGAAATGTGGGGTACCTACGCGGCATACTTGCACGAGGTACCTATGCGAACAGCTCAAGTACCCTTCTTTAAAGCCATCCATGGTAGGGTATCTCCTTCCTTTGTTCCCTTATCTGAAAGGGGCTAAGTTGAAGTCTCCACCAAAACCTTCTGACTTCTCAAACCTTTGGGTAAGGCACATTAGCGTGTCTCCAATTTGGGTTTGTATTTCTACAGTCAGAGGTCTCCCACATTTGTTTCACAATGGGGTTGGATTCATGGGATGTTTGTGGATTTTTATATCCACAGTCACATGGACTTTTCTCTCAGAAACAGTGTTGGGAAGTTCCTGGTTTGGAGGATGGTTGGTTACCGGCCTCGCCCTTCTTAAAGAGGTGACCCAGGACCTCAAGTCTCTCGTAGGGAAGGTATACTTTGAACTTGCCATTCCGAGAAAGTATAAGAGAAGTCTCCCTCCCCTACTAGAACCAATTTTAGGATAACCATCCTGGTATAATCCCCTCACCTTCACCCCTTCTTCCTTACATTAGACCCTTGTTCAATGTAAATAGAACAAAGGGAAGGTTCGTCACCTCGGCCTCTTCCACGGTCGACGCCCCCTATTCTATCATCATGGAGGAAAAATTTGGAAGTGTGAAGTGTCATTGTTGAATATTTCATATCCTCTTGTTTCTCACACTGATCATGACTCACGTGGGCTTATAGACACATGATGGTTGTAAAATATGCACAAACACTCAGCAAATGAACTATGAGAACTCTAATTCCTGTTCAAACCAGGATACGTAGGAAGCTCTTTCAGGGATAGAACTCACTAGATATCCTCCTCAGGAATCCAACCCTAATTACCCCAATTTGGGCATCCTCCTTAGGAAATAAGCCCCAAATTCAATCCTCAAATCATCAAGGCATCCTTTTTCAGGATGTAATCCCAAACTCATCTCTCTCAGAGGACTATACTCTCCTATGATATTTATTGAACTACGTTGGATTTGATTCCCCTTAATATGGGATACGTAGGAAGTCTTCTTGAGGTTCAAACCCAATACTTCAAATAAACCCTATTATCTTTAGGACATATTCCCAATAGGGTCTGATCCTACTTGGAAACTCATATCCTTTCCAAGTTCATTGGGTTGCTTCAGCATAAGTCCCACACTAAGTTTCAACTAAACACCTTCTGCTTAGAGGTCCTTATCACATGAACTTAAAAGGTATGATGTGTCCTACTAAGCAGCACTTAACTACGAGGGTTCTGAATCCTTTCACAAGGATACATAGGTAGCTCATTTTATGAGCACGATCCCAAGATTAAAACAAACCTTCATCTCCCTAGATGAAAATAAATTCTAGAGTGCCCCACTGAGTGGCTTAAAAAACCAGTATCATCATAATGATGATTAAAATAATCTCTAATCAGTACATTAGAGGATACCATTGATGGAAAACCTCGAATACATACAAATGTTTCCATTGATGAAGAACCTTGAATGCATACTGATGATTCTAAATTTTACACATGTTAATAAGTGATTGTAAATTCCAAGGGATACTTATGATATACTTGGTGAATTAATAAGGATTCATGAAAATATATTAATTTTACAAAGATAAAACCATAGTAGACAATAATTCCCCCCAAAGGGTGTGATGATTCTGACCTCCCATCCTCTCGACAAATGCATGTTCTTAAGTATCGTAAAGTTAAAAAATTAACAAATGTCTGCCTTTGGAAAGCAGGTCCTCTTTGGATAAATAACTATTGGAAGTTTCCGGTTCCATGAATAAATCCAATGGAAACTACCTGGAAAAAATTATTCTTAAATCTAGAACACATGTTTCAAGGAACTACGAAACAAAAATGGTGAACCTGATGTGAAGGGGGTCGGAGTGACCAATTCTATCAGCAGTATCGTCTCCCAGTATTGAAGGAAGCTCGTCAACCATACTTGATGGAAAATAGCCAGCAAGCACATACACCTACTAATGTTCATCAAGCCTGACAACAGTATTGTTTGGTAGCACTCGGAGAAGTCAGTCGGAAAGCTCTGACGACAAATTTGGGGCAGACCCAACTCTCTACCCCTATGCGTGAGTACTGTTAATATCCATTGGTAGGAAAAGGAGGACAAGATCAGGCACATACAACTACTCTAGATACGAAATGGACGTATATTCCGGTTCCATCTGCGGAAGTCACCAAACACATCTTATCAATGATGAAAGGGCAGACGCAAATCCCAACCCATATTCTGGAAGCATGCCAGGATATTTTAACAACTACTTCAGCAGTATCAGGGGAACAGACACATAAATCTGTCCCCACACATGGGATGACACATCATCATGCCATCTCAGAGAAGATACACACCTCTATTCTAGTCCAGGAGGGTCATGGGGCATACTCCCCCATATCATATGAACAACAAGATCGGGAACATACACCCTTTCCAATTGGAGGTAACTGGTCTATTTTGGTAACTAATCCAAGGTAGGCACATATATCTGCCCATGATAACCACTTTTCCCAGAAAGTGTCCCCAACTAAGTATAAGAGAACATCCAAGAAGAAATATCACCAAATATCTATGGGAAATCAGGAGTCAATATGCGATTTAACTCCTCTTAATGTTGGAGTTCTTGAAGCCATCAGACATTTATCTATTGCTGCTCAAGATCCTACCCACTCATTGCCAAATTTTGGGAGTGGTAGTTGTAATTATGAAGTTTCTCACCATAAACTTCATCATGAAGGCTTGCTTCGTGAAAATTCAGTCAATACAGAGTGTATATCTTTGTATGAGAGCCACGACAACCCTCCGTGTGGTCAGAAGACCAAGGAGAAAGAAGATTTATCCCTTGTTGTAATCCATCATGGTGATCCACCCCATGATGGAATTCCCTGCGAAAGTCCTCTCCGCAATAGTATTTCGCATTGTCAAAACAATTATATAATTGACAATGTAGCAATAAGAAAGCCCTCCTATCTTGAGGCACTTGCAAATACAAGTCTAGTCATGTCTAATGCCTTGTCATTGACGGGTGAAACACTTTCTCATTTAGAAGACATCTTAAGTGAACAGTCATTCTCCGAACCTCCCTTGGGTCATTTATCCTCTAATGCAGAGCATCCAGTTTGGTCAGACCAAGTGGAGAAACCTCTAGTAGAAGATTATTAAGACGTGTTAAACATGAGGAAAAAATTAGATAAAGGAGAAATACCAGTCATGTTCTTGCCTTCAGCAAATTCTCAGTTTGATATTACAGAATTGATGACAGAAGATTGCATCCATGACATTCGTCTCAACTTATGGAAAACTCTTCATCATTTGAAAACTAAAGTATTACCATATGATGAATATAAAATCATATAAAGGTAATAGAAGGGTTACAACGCCAAATTGAATTGGCATCTCTTTTAGTTTCCCAACATCCAAGGGTTGAAAAACAATAGAGAACCCTTCAGCGCACATGTCTTAATGATCTGAAGAGGTCATGCTAATTAATTTCTGATTCCCCATCTAATGTTCGCATCAGAGGATGGGGTGCATATGAATCATTTCATTTTAATGCACTCTAAAACCAGAAAAGTCTACAAAAGTGGTCTCATGCAATGTAATTGCCCATGGCCGGCCGCAGTCAATAGGTTTTGTATATAATCAAATGTACGCTCAAGAACAGACCTCAAACAGTTCTCATCAAAATCAGGTCCAAAGAAAAGAAGTTGTTGAATTACTTCTATATCAAGCCTCTGAGAATATTGAGCAGGTGTCCCATTTAGAGGATATCAGGCGTCAGAGGATGCAAATGTCCGAAATAGAACAATGATCTTCTGAAACATGTGATTTAAGTAATTGTCAGATGATGCACCTAGCTAATGTCTGAACCAAAATCTAAAAAATCAGAAGAGCAGTTACACGAATTTCAGCTGTAGTAGTTCAAGAATCACCCCATCTTGCCAGGATGGGGGCTCATTTAATGCAATCTTAAAATTCATTAAACAATGTTCAAAGATTTGAAGAAGAAGAACAGGATTAATCCCAGCCTGCAAGGATGGGGGATTTTTCACATCTGCAATCCCCTCCTCAACAGAAGTCATTTTTCTCCCGATTAGGAAAGAAGCCACAATGAAAGAATACAACTGAACTATCCAATGATTCCCTTCCTGTTACTATTCGCCAAACAGTTCCAGGGAATTCTTCATATAGGAGAACAGAGTTTCATGAAAGAAAAAAAGGGAGATGATCTACCAAAAACACTAACATAATGCCATTAATGCGTTATGCATCAGTGAATGTTATCAATACCATTGCAGAAGATCCTCCAGAAAATAAGTCTAGTTCAGGGGAATCAGAAGATGAAGTTCTTGTCCACAATACGGTACACACCGAGGAAAATGAAGAAGGTGTACGTACCTGAAATCAGAGGCTTATATAGAATCTAGTTATACCTTTAAATAACCAACTCCCCCTATCTAAAAAGCATCGAACAAGGGGAGAGTAAAAAGTTAGATTGCATCTCACTTTTCCTCTAGATAAGGTCAATATCTTTCACTTGAAGAGAGATTTTCACAGCAATTAGAGGAAATCAAGGAGTTTAAAAGACTCAATACAGAGTTTCTTCAAAACATCATTTCTGCTAGACATACTCCCCAGGAAGGTCCTCAACTTGCAAATCCTATAGGAGCTCCTCAGCAAAGAGGATTTATAGTAACTACAAATGCAGATAATGAATTCCCTCCATTGGGTACATAATCAAGATAGGATCATATACATCCTGACAGACCTATTTCCATGGGTTATCCATGACAGATATCAGCACCATCATCAGTGGTCTTACCGGTCATTGCACCAGCTCATCCGGATATTCCCCAAATACTTATGAATACAACTGAGGCATTAAAAACTCGGTTGGAAGCTATGGAGGAACGACGTGCACCAATTCAGCTGGAAAAGAGAGATTAACCTGAATGGATGGATGTAATTTGTCCCCCACCAAATTTGTGAATACCACATTCCCAATTTTTAATGGTTTGGGAGATCCAGAACAACACTTAACACATTTTTTTTCTCATTGTGATCCTATGATGCAAACTTCTCAACAACAAGAATCAGTTAAGCTTAGGTGTTTTGTGCAGTCATTACAAGGAACAGATTTTGTTTGGTATACAAGTTTATAATATCGATCAATTACCAGGTGGGAAGATCCCCGTCATAAATTCCTTCTTCAATTTAGCTCAACATTACCTAAGATGACAGTTTTTGATCTTACCAATTGTAAAAAAAGTGAAAATGAAAGAGTTTCAGATTTCATTTCTTGATGGAAGGGATTAACATATTCCTTATGTTTAGCACTCCCTCAAGAAGAGTTGCTGCCAATCCATGTGACAAATATGTGTGATGAATTACGCACACCATTGATCCCTGTGAAATACACAGGAGGGTTTCAATAACTTAATTCAATCACTCAGCAGATAGAAGACTCTATTATAGAGACTAAGGCTAAAACTTGTGTAATTCCATTAGTTCCAGGAAGGATAATAGAAAAGGTAGAAGCTGCTACAATTACACTCAAACAAAAACCTGTACCTGCTTCTACTTCAAGACCTTCATCATACCAAAGGGATCCGCTTCTTGAGCATCAGCAGTAATGACCACCTCATCAAGATGATCAAAGATATCAAATGCACAAACAGCTTGATAAATTAAAGAATAAAATCTATTCTTTCAGGAATGAGCAAGTTCCTGGCTACTTCATCTTATCCTTAGAAAACAATTTGGTTCAGTTGACAAGGCTGAAGAATCCAAATAAAGATAGAGATGAAGATCGTTCAAATTATTGTCCCTTTTATTAGATGTTGGGACACCCCATTCAGGAGTGATTTGTTTTCAAATATCTTCTGCAAAAGATGGTAGACTCTGGATAAGTGAAATTGAAAAATTCATCAGCTCAAGTAGCATGTGTTACTGCCACCAATCCAGAGGAAGAAGAAGAATGACAAGAGGTTAAAAGTAAAAATGTGCAAAAATATGATGATTGGATGATCAGGAAAATTATCAAACAGACTCATCATGTTATTTTATGAACACAGTTGAAACAACCAATTGTGTCTTCTACCACTTCTTCCACAGCAAGACCATCTTCATCAAAAGTTCATTACTCAAAGAAACAAGGTGGTCATAAGGATAAAGAGCATTCCGAAGAAGACGAGCTCGCATCAAGGCCAAAGTTGTCCTTAAACCTGGAAGATTTTATGCCATATGTTTCAAAATCACGGGCACTGCCTCACCAAACGGCACAACCAGAAATAACTTGTCCGGCAGAGTCCTCATCAGACGAAGAATTGATCTTTGGTTTCTTTATTGGTATCCATTTAACACATCCTTTTGCCAATAGTGATTCTAATTGTATTGAGCTGGAATTATTTGTTCCTAATCAGGGAACTAGAGGAAGAGGCCATGGTCGAGGATACAGGGGAAGATGTGAGAATTTTAGAAACCATCATTTTAACTCTACCCCTGCTCAAACCATATATGCAGAATAAACTCGTGGAAGATCCCTTTTGCGAGCTCAACAAGAACAAAGAGTTTATTCCATGCAAAACAAGTCTAGTTCTGGCACAATTATCCTAGAGGACTGATTAAAAGCTCCACCATCTTCTTCTCAGCAGATGAATAGACTTAGTCAGTCTAATTTTCCAAAGTCAGTGGGAAATACCACTTCTGTTTCAACACATAATACATCTACAATAGAAGCATCAACTTCCAAAGTACCTGAAAAACCACATCTCCATGCTGAGAAACATAGACCTTTGGACCAAAAGTATGATGTCTTGAAACAATTGGCCCAAGTACCGGCCAAGTTATCAATTTTGGATGCTTTGAATCTGTCAAAAGATCTTCGAGAAGCACTCATTGAGGACTTGTTAAGTCCTCAAGAATTTGAAACTGAAGTTGTTGCTGCTGAATTTTACCATATATAGAATGATTCTGCAGAATGTCATGCAGTCATATCTTTTATAGATGAAGATGAAGACCATGTGGTACATGGACACATCAAACCTTTGTATCTGTCTGGAAAGTTCAATGACATGGATATCCGATGAGCCTTCATTAATAATGGCTATGGGGTCAACCTCATTCCCATTCATACACTTCGTAGATTGGGCCTAACTGAATATAACTTATCTCCTTCAACTTTAATGCTGCAAGGATATGAAAAGAATGAACAAGAACCTCTGGACGAAACTACACTCAGAACTCAGTTTGGAGATCATGTGTCTAATTCAGATTTCATGGTTGTTCATTAGGACACAACCTTCAATATTCTTCTTGGAAGGCCTTGGTTGCATTAACATGCAGCCATACCTTCATCATACCACCAATGTATGAAATATTGTTTCAATAGTAAAATCAGAACATTGTATGGTGACAAGGCTCCGTTCAAAACATGTGAATATCAATACATTGAGGCAGAGTTTTATCACACAAAAGGAATGAAGTCTATGACCAAGGAGATAACCAGAGTGAATGCTCTAAATGGACTGAAAAATATTCCAGCAAATCCATTCATGCATTTGAGTATAGATTATGTGTTACCAATCAATCAAGTTGAAAGGTGAAATCCAAATCCATGCACTCATCTAATAATTCCCATAATGTCAATTGCGGCAATTGAGCCTGATAACATGGGAGAAATTATTGATACACCAAGAAATGATGGAAGCTCGAATGAAGATGTTTTCATTTCATCTACTAAACTACAACGAGCCTCTACTTCTTCAATCAAAGTAGAATAAAATGTGTCAATGTTAGAGGGAGACAAAGATGTTGATTCTCAATCCATCAATCCCTCTTTACAAAAAAAACCCTTCACCATCAGTAGGGTTAGATATGGTGGCTTCTTCTTCAAGATGTTCAAATACAGATTCCTCCCCTAACTTTGGGAGTTTTTCCTTGTCATCTACCATGAAAATGGAAACAGAAGAGGTAACACATAATGAAGAAGAAGAGGAAGATCTCATGGATGATCCTCCATCATTTGAAGAAGGTTTTTCTACCACCATGGATGAACTCATAGAAATAAATCTAGGTACAAGAGAAGATCCATGCCTCACCTTAATTAGTGTCTCCATGACCTATGTGGAGCAAGAGGTGTATACTTCCTTTATAAAGAAAAATTGAGATATATTTACTTGGAATTATACATAAATTCTAGGTCTTAATCCTGATGTAGCCACCCATCATTTGGGTTTTCCAGAAGAACATTGTGGGTTCAAGCAAGAAGTAAAGAGAATACACCCAACTCATGCCTCTAAAATTGAAGATGAAGTTGATAATCTTATAAAGGCTAACTTTTCAGGGAATTTCAGTATCCCAAATGGATAGCCAATATTTTCCTAGTGAAAAAGAAGAATAGGAAAATTAGAGTCTGCATTGATTTCAGAGATCTTAACCGGCATTGTCCTAAAGATGATTTTATAGTCCCGATTACAGAACTTCTAATTGATGAAAAGGCTAGCTATAAGGCTCTTTCCTTCATGGATAGATATTTTGGGTATAATAAAATTTGAATGACCCTGAAGGATGAAGAATATATAGCCATTATATCTCTTTAAGGTGTGTTTTGCTATCGGGTAATGCCCTTTGGCTTAAAGAATGTAGGCGCGACATACCAACGCGCCATGCACCATATCTTCAAACCCTTCTTAGGGAAATTTGTTGAATGTTATGTGGATGATTTGGTAGTAAAATACAAACAATGTTCCAATCACTTGGATGATTTGGAAACTATATTTCGTAAACTTCGGCAACATAATTTGAAGATGAACCCCTTAAAATGTGCTTTCAGAGTAACCTTAGTAAAATTACTTGGCATCGTTGTATGAAATTGTGGTATCGAAGTTGATCCTGAGAAAAGAAAATCAATCCTTGGTATGTCACCTCCTCGAAATTTGAAATAATTGAGAGGACTTCAAGGACACTTGGCCTATATTCGGTGCTTTATCGCAAATTTGGCAGGCAAATGTTTACCCTTCACTAGATTAATGAAGAAGGGAGTCAATTATCAATGGACTGAGGATTTCCAAGAATCATTTGATATACTCAAAATATATCTCTTTATTCCACTAGTATTGATGCCACCTGTTGAAGGAAGACCACTCATTCTCTACGTGACAACTTTAGAGTGATCACTAGGTGTCTTCCTTGCCCAAAAGAATGATGCTGGAAATGAAAACAACCTTTATTATCTCAGTCACACTATGCTTGATGCGGAAACTCGGTATTAAAGTATTTAGAAGTGCTGCCTGACATTAATCTTTGCTGTTCAGAAATTGAGACATTACCTACAACATCATGAGGTCCAATTGGTATCTCTTAATAACCCACTCAAATTTATCCTTAGTCTTCCTATGCTTACAGGACGTCTAGCACGGTGGGTGATTATTTTACAATAGTTTGATATCTAGTGTGTGCCTAAAAAGGCAATAAAATGCCAAGCTCTGGCTGATTTCCTTGCTGAGCACCCATCTGCGGAAGACACATCGTTTAATACTGAACTTCATGATGAAGAGGTCTTCTCTATTCAAGATAATTCCCAAACATGGGAAATGTATTTTGATGGTGCTTCTAGAAGTCTAACAGGGAAGAGACTGGAAAATCCTAAACTCAACAAGGTTGGATCAGGATTAGTCCTTATTTCCCCATAAAAGGCAGTATTTCCTTATTATTTTCTATTATCGAAAGGTGGTACCAACAATGAAGAAGAGTCTCAAGCTCTCATTGTAGGTTTGGAATTATCTCTTCAGGTGAAAATTAATCATTTAAGGGTAAAAGTTGATTCAGAATTGGTAATCAAACAAATCAATGGGGAATACTCTACAAGAAAATAAGAGTTAATCCCTTTTTGTGATTACGTCAGAGAGTTAATGGATGAATTTACCTTAGAGTCGACATTGTCCTATGTCCCGTGGTCACAAAATGACTAAGAAAATGCACTGGATAATGTAGCTACAACCTTGGCAGATCCAAATCGGGATGAGACAGTTATCAGCATAACCCATCACCACGTGGTTTTACCTTTTGTTCAAACCATAAGGGAAAAAATTAATGCAATTAGCCCTATTTATGAACTGTATGGTCATACCACGAGATGGAGAACATCCATCATGGAATATCTTAAAAATGGGATACTTCCACCAAATAGGGTTGAGAAGAAGCAGATCCGGTGACGAGTGGACAATTTTACTCTTTATGATAGTTCAAACCACCAAAAGATTCTTTACAAGACTTTGATGGAATTATTTTCAGATGTATTGATGGATAAGAGACCACAACTATCATGAAATAAGTACAATAAAGATCTTGTGGTGCCTATCAATCCGGGAACAGACTCTCTGATTAGATTTGAAGTCTTGGATACTTTTGGCCTTCAATGACACAAGATTGTACATATTTCACTAAAAAATTTCATCTATGTCAAGTGCATGCCAACTTCATTCATCAACCCCCAGAGTTGCTACATATATCTAAATACTTATGACCATTTTCTGTATGGGGAATGGATGTAGTAGGGCCTTATCCTCCATCCACGGCTAACCAGTTCAAGTATATTCTCACTACTACTGATTTCTTCTCTAAGTGGGCTGAGGCAATACCTCTCAAGGAATTCAGATCCAAAAGCATCGTTAGTTTTGTCAAAACTAATATCATCACCAGATTTGGCATCCCTCGTACTATTTTGATGGACAATGGCACCAATTTTTTTCTACTGAATTAAAAAAGTTATATTAGGAATATAATATCAAATCCAACCATTCATCTCGCTATCATGCGGTGGCCAATGGATAGATATAGGCTTTTAACAAAACCCTTTCAAATTTACTCCATAAGATGGTAGATAAAGATAAGAAATCATTTCCGGATAAACTTTTGAATGATTTATGGGATTATCGGACAACTACCCATACTGCTACCCAAGCAACTCTTTATTCATTGGTATATGGAACTGAAGTGGTTTTTCCAATTAAATACAATTTCCTTTACTTAGCGTTGCAATATGTGATCAGTTATCTATAGATGAAAGATCTTAGAAATGGTTTAATGAGTTGGAATGATTAGATGAGAAAATATTGCATACTTTGCATCATTTAGAAGTCTATCAGAATAGAATAACACGAGCTTTTAATAAGAAAGTTCACCTTCGTTCATTCCTCCAAGGAGAATTGGTATTGGTCCTTAGGACTCCAATGATACCAGGAAAGAAACCTCCAAAACTTGAACCAAAATGGGAGGGACCTTATTCCATACATAAGGTCTATTCAAATAGAGCCTATGCTTTAATCTCAATGGATATAGATCGCATTACATCTCTAACCAATGCGAGATTTTTGAAGAAATACTTTGTGTAATTATACCCATTAGTCCTCACTATAAGAATTTAAACTACAGAGTACATAGTCCTCACTGTAACACTTTAAACTTCATAGTACATAGTCCTCACTGTAAGACTTTAAACTGTACAATACATAGTCCTCATTGTAAGACTTTAAACTGCACAGTGCATAGTCCTCACTGCAAGACTTTAAACTGCACAGTACAATGTCTTTGCTGTAAGACTTAAAACTACACAGTAACCAATGTCCTAGTTTCAAGACATTAAACTGCATAACAACCATAAGCTTCCATGTTTCATGACGTTAAATTGCGTAGTATCTTCGTCCTTGTTGCATGACGTTAAACTGCATGACATCATATGTACAACTAATGTTTTCTCTATTTAACGTTAGAATCTTCCATAAGAAAATGTAATTGATGTCATCACTACTTCTTAGTAGTACATGAGTCCCTCTCTTTCCTATGTTGGAGTCAGATCTTCATAGAGACCATGTTTCAAGAACTACGTATGACTTGATTCTCATTTTCAATGAGATACGTAGAGATGCCTAAATCTTTAATTCTGGGCCCATCCACAATCACAAAATTTTCTTATTTTCTTTTCTCCTCTTGTATATGAATTAGATCTATACAGAGTGTTTCCTTAAGATATATGATTTGGTCCTTATACCATTTCATGTCTTAAGATTTATCGTTCTCTCAGAACGTATCAAAAGCCCCCATTCCTCATGTCAAACTTAGCGCGAAGAATGATTGTTTAAAGAACTATGTATGTCTTGATTCTCATCTATTTTGAGATACATAGAGATGCATAGATCTCCAATCTTGGGCCCAACCACCCACAATAAAAAATCCCTTTATTTATTGTATAAAATCAAATCTTCATAGGGAATGTTTTAAAAACTATGCATGACTTGATTCTTTCCCCAGTAAGACATATAGTGACACTTGGGTTTTATCCCTTAATCTAGTTACAATATGTCTTTCCTTTAATATCAGTTTATAGTCATACTTACCACATGATGTTACACTGAATGAAAATCTAATACCCCTATTCTTCATTTGCATCACCTTTTCATTATAAAAGAAACCCTTACTGCTCCTTGTTTCTCACACCGAGCATAGCTCACATGGGCTTAGGAATTGAGTAAATAGATTCTTTATATAAGGTGTTTTAATTTATTATGGGGTTAATAATGTCCTTGCTGCATGACTTGAAACTCCATAGTATAATGTCCTTACTGCATGAATTAAAACTGCACAATACCATATTCATCCAAAGGAAACAAAGGAATTATCCATTTTATATATGAGTTAGATCTATATAAAGGACATAAAATTCATGGTGAATATTGATTCAAATATTTCTCATATACATTGGGCATAACCACCTTCCATATCTCACACTCTTAATCTTGAATTTTTCTTTCAGATTTTCATAATCTTTATTACGGTTTCTAGTGACAAGGTTTCCAATATCTGAGAGCTTTTTTGTCTGACTATGCAGCACGTGCCCTTAGGAAGCCTTGCATAAGTTGTCTAAATAACAGACCTGTCAGTCAAAAGATGCCACTATTTGGATATGCATCATATTCCCCAGTTGGCCCTGCATAATACAGCCCCTATCACGGGTTTTTCAAATAATCCTAACTTTGTTCTTGGTTATAGTATCTTTTTCCCCTTTAATCTTTGATGACAATATACAAGAATATGTATTTTAAAATAGTCATTCAAGTATACTTGTCCAATTATCTTTCTCACAGTATGAAAGTATTCAAGACCATGGTTTACACATTTCCCTCATCATGTGTTCGATACACTATGAAATAATCTTGAAATAACTTGGCCACATGTTATATATTGTTTCCATTTCTGGTCCTAGTTGTATGACCTAAAACTACAGACACCATATATTTTACATTTGGTTCAAACCTTTATAAAAGTCTCATTCCTCTGATTCTTTGGATATCTTGATTGGAAATACCCTTTCCATATTTAGGTACCTTTCTCCATAAACCAAACTATATGCTTTGGAAAATATGAATCTCTATAAACTTTCTTCGACTTTTAGCAATAGAATGTAAAACTTCTCAGAGCTCTTTTTCCTGACTATGTAACACGTGCATAACGAGTTTGTCAAGTAATGGTAACTTTGACTTTTAGAAATATGCCCCAGTTGGCCTTTCATAATACAACCCCAATAATGAGTTTGTCAAGTAATGGTAACTTCGTTCTTAGAAAAGACTTCCTCTAATGCTTCTAGCCCTTTTCCCATACCATTCCTCAGTTTCAGAAATTCTCAAATCACAGTTTACAATTTTACCTTTTATACCTGAATATGATAGTATATTTCCAAACAAATTATCAAGAAATTGGGAGAGTTTCATACTTTTGGTCAGAGCTAAATACCTTAAATTAAAGCCACCCAATGTCCTCACTTCATGACTTAAAACTGCACAACATCAATGTCCTCACTGCATGACTTAAAACTGCACAATACCATGTCCTCACTGCATGACTGTTGGTTTAAAATAAACCCTTTTCATTCTTAAAATTCATTTCCTTAACAAAACCACCTACTATGGTCTTAAGTCACCCAAATATTATTTTTCCCTATCTATCAATAGCAAAATGTTAAATTCCTAAAGATCACTTTTGCTTGACTATGCATCATGTGGCTATAGGCGGCCTTGCATAAGTTGCTTACATAACAGGCCTATCAGTCAAAAGATGCCACTATTTGGCTATGCAGTATATGCCCCAATTGGCCTTGCATAATATAACCCCCATAACAGGTTTGTCAAATAATGGTAACTTCATTCCTGGAAAAGACACACATTATGTTGATACAGGCTTTAAATTTGGTATCCATAAAAAAACATGGCCCAAGATTCCCCTTGGAATTGTTTAAAGAATATTAAAGCAATTCTTAACCATAGTGTTTTGTTTGGGATTTAATTAAAAGTTTATGGTCAAAGCTATTTCAACCCTAAACATTAGCCCTTTATAGTCAACATGCATGACTCTAAAATACCAATAACAAAAGACTTGGTGATCATTAAATTGAGAACCCGTGAAGGGAACTCTAAACAAAAGTTGTGTCCCAGCTCACTAAACATACATTTTTGTATGTTTTAGGTAATATTGAGCAATAAAAGTCAAAAGACGAAATGTATGTAGGGTTATCTATATAACCCTAGAAATAGTCAAATCATGCTTATTAGGTCCCTTAGCTTAATAGAAATTTTTTTGAGCACTTCATTCTAATTATAATAATGATTGTTTAACATAAAGAAATCATTATCATCATTTACTTTTCATATTTCTATCATGAAAAGATAGAAATGAAGATTTATTATTTTTATTTTATTATTATGATTGAAAAAAAAATTTCTTTCATTCATATGAAAATAGAGGTCCATCCACAAAATGGAGCCTCTCTATCATGTTTCAGAATAAACTCTCAACATGACTTTTCATTTCTTGGACCACTTCATAAGCTCTATCAGCTGCCTATTGAAGTTGAGGTAGTTGAGAAACTCTAGCCTCCTTTTCCTGAAAAAGTGCTTCCTTAGCAGTTGAAATGGAAGTTATCCCCTCTAATTGGGTTTCTCCTAATGTTTGGTTCAATTTCTCAATATTGTTATGAACAACATCCAGTTGCTGTTGAAGAGATAACAACTCCTTTATGGCTTCTTTGATTTGTTGGCCAATCTTGAGTTATTTCTTATTATGATTTGCCTCCGCCTCAACTACTTCAGCTTGAAAGCCCTCAATATTTATGATTCGTTTAGCCTCTTTAAAATCTTGTCGCATCTTATGATCCTGATCCCGTCGGTGAATAATCTCTTTCATGGAATCGTAGACCGGCTGATAATTAAATCCATCAAATCCCAATATGTAGAATAATACTGGGAGTTTTGGAAAATGGGATGACAATTCATCTAAAGTATTTTAAAAAATTACGCTCCAAATATGTCGCCATGTCTTCTTATGTGCCATGCCAAGAGCATATTACATCTCTAAGTCTAAATCTTAATCACTACCATGAGGTAAAATATACTCTAGAAAAAGGTTGCTTAAAGAGCTGTTTTGTTCTGCTTCTCTTGGGGCAGTAAAAGCTCCACCTTCTGATCTAGGATCTGATAACACTAAATGATAAATCAAGGTCATTATTATTTTCAAATGAGGGAAGAAAATATAATTCAAATAGCTGATTATATTTACCCAATAACAAGTCAGCTACTTGATTGGATTCATCCCCTGAATTCTCAGCTCCAGTGTTTTGAGCTGGTGTTTCTTGAGAAGGGGAATTTCCTTTAATTTGATTAGGTATGACATTTGAAGGCTCTAGAACATCTCTTGATGAAGGATCCTCTGTAAGTATTTCTCTATCCCTAGTATAAGGATAAATTTAAGTGGAACACCCTGTTCTTGAAGAGCCTTTTCAACATTTTCTACAGATAAAGCTGCATAAGGTGAATTTTGATGTAAAGAATCAAGTTGAAGAACAAATTATGTATGGAAAATGAAAGAATAGGGACTTAATTCCTTACAATTCCTCATGAAAATATCCAAACTCCTTGAAGGAACATGGAATATCAATATTCAGATTAAGGGTGTCCATTATTTCAGTGTATATGGCTTGAAATGTTACAACATCCTCACCATTTAATGTATCCAAAAAATGTTGGTTGATGCCCAAATTGGTTCCACTGACATTTTGTTCCGCTGACTCTTTAATTGGTATACCAGCATCAGATCTTTTCGAGTTTGGGTTAATATCAGCATTGGTTTTAGATTTCCTTGGATCTTCATTCCTTTCTTCTAAAGCAATAGTAATATCAGTATTGATTATTTTCTAGATCCTTTGACAAAAGTAACTGGGGAATGCATTTAATCTTACCATGGATTTCCTCTCTCTCAACAAAGACAGGAGCAAGTATAGCTGAATCTTTTGACATTACAGATTCGTCAGCATGAACTTGGGTTTCCCCTGGGGATTCTTTTTCTAGTCGTGAAGCATCAGCTCTTAATCCCTTGATAGAGGAGAGAGACATAGATCCTACAAGAGATAAAACATGGTTACCAAAATATATTTATCAAGTTTTATGCCCTAAGGATCGTATAAACACTTACTCCTTCGCTGAACACTTCGAATCAATCTCATTGCTCTCTTGAATTTTTGTTCAAAAGCTTGAGGAGATATTAAAACACTCCTCTTAGCAAGGGAAACGTGAGGTAATGGTTGAGGATTATCTATCGCCATTACCACAGTCATGATTATTGCTCCTGGAGAAAGTTTTGGCGACCTGGGAGGATCATTTGTTTCATTGACAGGAGAGCCTGTAGGACCGTACTTGGGTGATTCGAGAACTGGTCCAGATCTTCCTTCTTTACATTCAAGCTGCATAAATATATTTTCATCAAGATAAATGATGATAAATGAAAAAGTAGAGTTGAGAAAAAAGAAAAAGGGAAATACATTATTAGTATTAACATAAATATCCCACTCATCATTAGAGTCGATAATTACCCCTTCACAGACTCCTAAGTCCAACATATGAGATACTCGTTTAGAGGCTGGGATTTGTTCATCGGTTGCATATATAAAAACCTCCAGCTTCACAATATACTTCTGTACTTCAGCCAAGTTATGGTCTGAATTGAAATCAGAATGTGCCTTGATATCACCAATATCTGGTATTCGAATGCCATGATCTAGGAATTCCCATGTGTCCCTAAGATCACAGGTTATACTTTCCCAATGATGAATGGATGAAGGTCGCACATATTTCAATCTTGGTATGGTTGACTGTCAAAGGGAATATTCACCTTCTGATTGGGAAATTTATTCAGAACTACTTTCTTCAGAAAGTTCAACAGATGGATTAGGGACCACTGTTTGATGGCGGTGATTGGATCTCCTTGGCATTGGAGGTATTGATTCTCTACACTTGGTCTTCCTGGTGTACTTCCTATGAAGATGTTTTGAGGGCTCTGAAACCTCTGACACTTCTGTATCATCTCTAGCCTTGTATTTCTTTCCAAGATTTCCATGTGCAATAGTTGTTGTAGATTCTAATCGATATATCCCTTTTGTCAAAGCCCCTTGGGGATATGAAGAAACCCAATATTTGGCATACTCAGCTTCCAATCCAATCGATGCATCTAGTGGAGGTAATGTAATTGAAAATTTGGATACCTCTAAAGCTGTTAGAATCCATAATTGTCATGCTACCATTTGGTTCTTCTCATGTATGACATATGTGGGTGGAAAAGTGCTTGATTGTTGAAGACATATGAATTGACAAGCAAACCTATAGGGGGCATAAGCCTCACAGATAATTTCACCATCAATCCTGGTTGATAATATGGTATCCCTAAAAAATTCATGTGGGGATTAAGTACAATAATACTCAGTAAGATACCCCGAAAAAACTAAACATGAAGCACCATGTATATTCATATCAATACAAGATATAACAATCAATGTAGAATTGGAACAAAACCCAGATATAATCATGAGAGACATTATGTCATCAGGAGGTCATAACCAACTGTCAACCTTAGGATTCCACTCAAAACAATGCTCATTTTGGGAGAAATCACTCCATGAGCCTTGCTATCATCAGAGACACTCAAAAAACATGTGTAGTTCATTGGGCCCAGCCCAAAGAGAATTTTCTGGTCTAAGAAGACATTGATACACATATAGGGGGTCACGCCCAAAACCACTAGGGGACACCAAGAACACAATTTGGGTCAACCCGCTATGTAGGGGATCATATGCTAAAGATTACACAAAACATATCGACACGACCTTATAGATGGAGGATCAATGCCCTATATAAGGAGGTCATGCTAATTCCACAAACTCTAACTATGGATGATAGAGGATTGCACTCCAGTCTCACAGAGGGACATCATAAATTTATCTAAGACTCGACCTCTAGAGGGGATCATAATCCAGTTATGTGGTTGTAATGTCACACCGAACCCTTGAGGAAAGGACTAAAAGAGAACACTCAACCTATATTGGTCCAAACTAAGAAAACAAAGAACCTCAAGCACTATTGAAGGGATTACTTGGCATGTACTGGTGTATACGGGGCATGCCTAGCTATCCCAAGTCATGCCCATGTGGAAGAGCCTCACATGACATGTAGTCTCCAAATAAACGGTGTGTATAAGAGGATATATGGAACATAGAGACACACAATACTATGTCTATGTAACTTGGTCGTCTATGTGTGGGAGTACACAACGTGTCCATGCCTGTGTACTCCAACCCATGTATGTGTACTTCCGAAGTACATGCCGAGTCAATCGGGGAGGGTCATATGTTGTGTGATAGGGTTCACACACCATGTGATCCTTAACTTCATCTGGAACCCCAACGCCACAATGAGGGGGCCCACATGATGTGTAATCCCGAAATACACATTGTTTTGCTTGGGATTTTCCATATCCTTAAAGGATAACTTCTATGTTGATATGTGCACCGCCAGAACCTTCAATCTGGATGGAACCTACAGATCAGGGTTCTTCCATGCTTATAGTTGCCAGATCTATGGATTCCGGGTTCAGATCTGCTTGGAAACCACCACTGTCAAGCCATACATTATCATGCCTCAAAACCGAGTTGAACGGATACCACAAATCCATTCTAACCCACCTTTATTCATCCACTTCTTTCATCACACCTTGATCACATCACTGATCATGAACTGTTACTATGGTATCGATCTGTTTCATTGAATAATGGTCATGAAATGATAGAATACTGAGTATTCATCGAAATATTGCCCAAAAGGAATCACCCACAGTGAATGTGAAAAGAATGGAGGGTGTAATCCACAAACCATAAAAGTGAGGAAAGAACCTTGTATGTTGTCCGTTTGGCCTCGATTCATTATCATATATAGAAGTAAATTCTTTGAACTTTCAAAAGCCTCAATACCAAAACACCTTCAACCCAAGGTTTAACGACCACCCAGGCTTCCGCTGGAAAGATAACCAACAACCTAGCCAACCACAGGGACAAAATACTTACCCCCATCAGAACTACCAATCCCATAACCAGTTCCAAACCCAACCTATCCAATATCAAGAAACCATCCCACTTCCAAAATATCCCCCCGGGATAAACCAATCTTCTCAAGCACCAACCCAAAATGTTCCACAAAGCCTACTAGAACAACTATTCAAACAAATGGATAGGATGAACTCGGAGGTATCTTCCCTAAAACAAGAACTTAAAACCATCAAAACTGGAAAGGCACACATGCCTACTCAGGCGGTGCCATCCTCAACTTCAAGGGGAGAGTCAAGTTGTGCTCAAACAACTCCTGAACAACTAAAGGCCATGAATATTTTAAGAAGTGGGAAATCAATTGAAAAACCTGAACAACTAATTCAGAACCCACCTGAAGATTCAAACTTGGATGAAAATTCAAATGAACCACAAGATCAAACTGAGGAAACTGATAACATTTTCAAGGAAAAAACTCTTCAACAAACAACCCCACAACCTACACCATTTCCTCAACGCATGAGGGGGAAAACCAAGCCTGAACTGAGTGAAACGTTGAGAGAAATATTTTCACAAGTCAAGTTGAACATACCCCTTCTCGATGCAATCCAAACTATACCTGCCTACTCAAAGTAACTTAAGGACTTGTGCACTTTTAAAAGAAAATTTTCACATAAAAACCAAGTCCTTTTGGTTGCTAATGTGAGTACCACAATTCAAGGGACCATTACTCCTAAGTTGAAAGACTCATGTTGCCCTTACATCAATGTTGAACTAAGAGAAAGAAAAGTTGTCAAGGCCTTGTGTGACCTAGGTGCTAGTGTCAATCTCACCCCATATGTTGTGTACTACTAGTTAGGCCTAGAAGAACTCCAACCCACATCTGTCACACTTCAACTTGTTGATCGTAGCATTAGGGTTCTGAAGGGGATTTTAAAGGACGTTCTGGTAAAGGTTGAAAAATTCATCTACCCTGCTGATTTCATTGTCCTTGAAAACCATCCAAACTTATGAAATAAGGAACAAACCCCAATCATACTTGGTCGTCCTTTCCTTGCAACAATCAACTCTGTTATCCGAGTCCGAAATGGGAACATGAACATCACCTTTGGGAACATGATTCTAGACTTGAACATCTATAATGCAAGCTCACAAATAGGGGATGACGAGGAAATTCATGAAGTAAACATGATAGGAAGCATTGATAATGAATCCATGGAACATCAAGGAATATTTGATGAATGTTTAAGTCAGGATGATATTGATTTCCTTTGTTCATATGAAGGAAGTTTATCTCCTTGGCTCGAATCATTTTCAAATTGCTCTTATGATGAAGTATTAGGTCCAACAATCAGTGAAACCTTTCAAGAAACCACTTTCATGGAGACCACTCCAATTTCCTTCCCTAAATCTGATCAAGCCAATCTAGTAGCTGAAACTTCTATATGCGAGGAATCAATCCTATCTGAAACTCTAAAAAAAGAAATTGATCTTGATCCAATGTCCCAATCTTCTGCTGAAATTCTGAACCAACCTGATCTTGAATTGAAGGAACTTCCTGCTGCACTAAAGTATGCCTTCCTAGGGGAAAATCAAACACATCCTATTGTCATTTCTTCTTCTCTTGAATCCAATCATGAGAGGATGATTCTAGATGTCCTTAAGAAGCATAAGAAAGCCATTGGTTGGACCCTTTCTGATATTCCTGGGATTAGACCACTTATCGGGACTCATAGGATTATTCTGGAATCTGATTCAAAGCCATGTCGTCAACCTCAACGGCGACTTAATCCTAATCTCATGGAGTTATTAAGGAAGGAACTTCTTAAATTGTTAAAAGATGGTATCATATATCCCATAGCTGAGAGTGAGTGGGTGAGCCCAATCCAAGTGGTTCCAAAAAAGGCTGGAATCACAGTGATAACCAATGAGGATGAAGAGATTCTTCCAACAAGGGTGAGTAGTGGATGGAGGGTCTGCATTGACTATAGGAAGCTAAACTCATTCACCAAGAAGGACCATTTCCCCTTACCATTCATTGACCAAGTCCTTGAGAGAGTTGCAGGTCATGCGTTCTATAGTTTCTTAGATGGGTACTTGGGGTACAATCAAATTGAGGTCTCCCTAGAGGATCAAGGGAAGACTACATTCACACGTCCATTTGGAACCTTTGCTTTCAAACGCATGCCCTTCAGGTTATGCAATGCCCCTGGAACCTTCCAGCGGTGCATGATGGGAATCTTCTCAGACATGGTAGGGGATTTTATAGAGGTCTTCATGGATGACTTCTCTGTGTTTGGGGATACATTTGAGGGATGTCTGCAGAATGTGGAGAGAGTCTTGTCAAGATGTGAAGAAAAGAATCTGGTTCTAAACTGGGAAAAATTCCATTTCATGGTTAAAGAGGGACTAGTTTTAGGCCATCTGGTCTCAGGTAGGGGGATTGAAGTTGATAAAGCCAAGGTTGACATCATTCGTCACCTTCCATCACCCAAAACTGTCAAGGAAGTGAGGTCTTTCTTAGGACATGCTGGTTTCTATAGAAGATTCATCAAGGACTTTAGTTCAATATCCCGTCCCCTTTGTGATCTCCTAGTAAAGGATGCTCCATTTGTTTGGACAGAAAGCTATGAGGGTTCATTCTCAACCCTAAAATCCTCTCTCACCTCTCCTCCCATTATGAAATCTCCAAATTGGAACCTTCCTTTCAAACTTATGTGTGATGCCAGTGACTTTGCTGTAGGAGCTGTTTTAGGACAACATTGTGATAAAAATCCTTATGTCATTGCTTATGCAAGAAAATCCTTAAATGATGCCCAAATCAACTACACCACCACTGAAAAGGAGTTACTTGCTATTGTGTTTGCCTTAGAGAAGTTTAGGTCCTACCTCTTAGGATCCCCCATCACTGTGTTCACTGACCATTATTCACTAAAATACCTCTTCCAAAAACAAGATGCTAAGGCTAGACTGATTAGGTGGGTCCTTCTCTTACAAGAATTTGACCTCACAATCAAGGATAAAAATGGAGTTGAAAATGTTGTAGATGATCACCTCTCTAGGATGGAATTCAAAGACAACTCATATCACCTTTCTGTGTCTGATTTGTTTCTTGATGAACACCTATACTCTGTGAGTGAATGCCCTTGGTATGCTGACGTAACAAATTTCTTAGTGATAGGAGTCATTACAAAATTCTTAGGGACTCAAGCTCGAAGGAAATTTCTTTCTGATGTTAGACACTATGTGTTTGATGATCCATACCTCTATAAGTTCTTCCCTGACCAAGTCATTAGGAGGTGTGATCCAGAATCTGAACAAGAGTCCATCCTTAAATTCTGTCACAGTGAGGCATGTGGAGGTCACTTTTCCTCTAAGAAAACATCTGCTAAGATTCTTCAATGTGGTCTTTTCTGAACCACCCTCTCAAGGTACTCCTACACATTTTTTCAAAGCTGTCCTAGGTGTCAAAAAGTAGGGTCCATCACAAAGACGAATCAAATGCCACTCACTCCCATCTTAGTGGTTGAAATATTTTACTGTTGGGGAATTGACTTCATGGGTCCCTTCCCAAACTCTCGGGGATACCTCTACATACTCTTAGCTATTGATTATGTCTCAAAATGGGTTGAGGCCATTCCCACTAAGTCCAATGATCATCAAGTTGTGATTCGATTTCTGAAAGAGAACATATTTTCAAGATTTGGAATTCCTAGGGCTATAATCAGTGATCAAGGAACCCATTTCTGCAACCGCCCATTCTCTTCACTCATGTCTAAGTATGGTATTTCTCATAAATTTTCCACTGCATACCATCCTCAAACCAATGGTCAAGCCGAGTTAGCGAATAGGGAGATTAAGCAAATTCTTGAAAAAACTGTCAACCCCTCTAGGAAAGATTGGTCTGAGAAACTCTTAGAAGCTCTTTGGGCCTATAGAACCGCATATAAAACCATTTTAGGAATGTCCCCATATAGGTTGGTTTATGGTAAAGCATGCCATTTGCCAGTGGAGATTGAACATAAGGCCTTTTGGGAAATTAAGAAAATGGATTATGACCTCTCATTGGCCGGAACAAAAAGGAAATTAGATCTCAATGAACTGGAGGAACTAAGGATGGAGGCTTATGAAAATTCAAGGATCAATAAATCTAGAGTTCAAGCCTACCAATCTAGGAATATCAAGTTCAAAAATTTTGAACCGGGAAAACTTGTGCTCTTGTATAGTTCAAAACTTCATTTACACCCGGAAAAGTTAAGGTCTAGATGGTTAGGTCCTTTCATAGTGCATCATGTATACCCCCATGGGGCAATAGAGATTCAAGATCCCACTAGTGGTCACATTTTCAAGGTCAATGGTCAAAGTTTAAAAACATTCATTGAATCATTCAATAAACAGGAAATAGATGTTGAGTTAATTGAGCCAATCTATGAACCAGGAAAAAATTGATAAATTTAGGATCTATGTCGGGCTAATGACGTTAAACAAAGCGCTGCACGAGAGGCAACCCGTGGTTTTTATGTTTCCAATCTTTCTGAATCATCTTTATTTTTCAAATAATATTAATTAATCATTTTTATATTTAAAAATAAAAAATAGACTTTTGACCTGTTCTTCTATTATGAGTATGGATGGGTACGAAAGGGGAGCACCATATTCATCCGTGTCACGTGGTGTGATCCTTGAGTAATACCTTACCCAGAAATTTAAAAAGAAGACAATGTATCATCAGTTTATTTTGTTGTATTTTTATTATTTTATAGGTTAAGATAAAAATAATAAAAATAATATAATAATTAAAAAAGGGGACATGCCATAGGCCGTGGGGAAAACCCCATCACAACTGGCGAAGCCACGGGGACTCGAACCCGGGACCGAAGGGAGACAAGGGCGCGCGCTTACCACTGACCTACGACTTAATGTGCTTAATTATTCTATAATTTATATATATACTTATATTTTACTTATATATATATATATTTTTTGTTTTGTTTGTTTGTTTTCCTTTTTCCACTAGGGAACTTTGCAAGCGACATGGATATCAAAGGACTAAATTTGAGCGACAAGAACATCAAACTTCAACCACCAGGTGACTTCATTCCATGATCCTCATATTTCAATTTCCTTATTGAACTCCCCTTTTATTCCTCTACCCCATTCTAAATATTATTTTTATGAAACTAGGGACAGTTTCATTCTAAGTTGGGGGTGTGGAAACAAAATGTTTGTTTAAAAAAAACAATGATAAAAAAAAGAAGTAAAATTCCTTTATCATTCATATAATAACATATTTTCTCACATTAAAACTACATATCAAATAAATTTTATTTCCTTGACTCTTAATTTAATTCATGATTAAGTTTAAAAGCATTGATTTTGGAAGTTTGGTTGTCCAATGAAAATTTTCATCATTTTTATTTTCATCCCTTAAATCAAAATGCCACAATGCACGTCCTCTAGATTGTGGGGTACTAATTTGATTTTTTGGGGTCCCATAATAAATAGAATAGGCTGGTTTGATTTGTATGAATAATATGAGTATTCAAATAAAAAAAATAAAAAAAATATTTTTTTTTGCGTGTAGAGCAATGGATTGATAAAATGCGAGGATTTCGGCACTTGCGGATCGTAACTCCAGAGTTTTCTAGCCCTGAGTTTTTCTATCTATCTCTATTTATGGTAATATGACTTTATTTTTGATTAATTTAACTTCAGATGATGCCCGAGTATGTGGGCTTCACTTGGTGCCCTAAGGCCTTTGAGTCTGGGAGTCATCGGCAAAGTCTTGCTACATGGGTTAATTTTATTAACTGCAATCTCAATTACTATGAAATATTGCAAAAAAAATAAAAAAAAAGAGGAATGAAGAATACTCATCTTAGGATTAAATGTGATTCCACCTAGTGCTTCCATGATTTCCCCCTTGAATGAAAATGAACCCCCATATCTATTGTGATTCATAACACATCATTACACCTAATTGAGTTGGATGAAGTATGATGATGGATTTGATCAAAGGAATGGGCTTGGGATTGAGATCTTCTTTTAAATTCATCTTGTTTTAAATTATCTTGATAGGTTATAAAAATATATTTGTGTGAAGTTTACATTGTGAGCACCGTTTGTTATAATGTGTTTGAAGAAAGGAATTCAAATAAAATCATTGAATTATTTGCTCGGGACTAGCAAATATCAAGTTGGGGGGTGTGATTATCCAATAAAAACATATATTTTAATTACATTTTAATGGTATTAAATGTTCATTTTTGATCTTATGGGCCTGAGTTAGTGCATTTTCATTATGAACATCCATTCTCATCATTTGTGCACTTCATGCCTAATATACACCAATTTAGGCCCAATGAGTCATCTGATTCTAAGGAATGTAATTATCAATATTTTAATTTGATATTTTGGGAACTATATCTACACTTAAATGTAAACATTTTTAATTCAGGGATCAATGGATGATTCATAAACGATGATGGAGATATTTGGAGATGAATGGAAGCAATTCTAGAGAAGGCAGATTGGACACCCGCACACTTATGAGACTGTGGGGCCCAACATACAGGCCCAATGAATCCCAAATTTTGTGATATGATATAAAAAATGTTGAGTAACAAATAAATCTTCATGAGATAATGCTAATTATGCCTCTATGGTGGTAATTAAGGCGGCCCAAGTTAGAGATACAATTCTGGGCCAGATTCTGAGGCCCAGAAAAACATCCCACTAATCGGATCAATATCCGAATATACAACTCAAAATGGGCCCAAATTTTACAGGAGGTTAGGATACATCTGGGGATCCATTTTATTCTTATATGTCCGACTCTTATTCGGCCATCTAGAAGGTCATCAAAGCATGTCTGTTCGGTGGATGAAAGATGGCTGCTACCTCGGGTCAAATGTGGAAAAGTCTAAGTTCCACAAGATTTCCACCACCCTAGGCCTACCATAATCAAGTGGGATGCTTTGTACTATTGGAGTATCGACCCAAGGCTTCAAAAATTTTTATTTAAGGCAGTGGTGGTGGATTATTTGAGAATCTTTGAGCTTGTTTTCATCTTAATGTTATGCTGCCAATTTCTCTTTGTAATGTTCTTCTTTCACATGTAAGTTGTTTTAATTCATCCTTGTTTCTTAATAAAATTTATTCTTCTCTTATTATTCTGTTCTTATCCTTATCAATTTTATACTGTTGGTTCAAGGTGTGAACTTTTTCATACCAAACCTTGTGATATTATCACACAATGGTGGAGTGATTGTTATTTTATTGCGTTTTTTTTACTTCTCCATTTCCTCCCGCATGAGTCTACTTTCTGCTTCCATTGAAACCATAGAATCAATGGAGGGCTAACCCACTTATGGGTTGATCCAAGGTAGTAGAAAGGGGATGGATTGGATGTTATTTATCACCTCATTAATGTATAATCACTTCTTTAATTGAGATTTTTATTTGATAATTTTTAAACTCCATCGTCCTTGTTGAATTTAAGGCCACACACGTCAAGTGCTAATACGAACCGTTAACTTGAAGTGATCAAAACTTTGATCCTTCAAGTGTACAGGTGATTAGTATTAAAGGGTGTAGGAATTAAACCAGTAAGTGATGATGTTGTTTTATCTCCTTAAATGAACCCATCTCAAATTTAAGAAATTTAAATCATTAAAAAGAAAATACGTCCAATCCACCCCGAGCGATAACCTAGGATCAACTCATTATTTTAAATTGAATTCTCTTAAATCTGTTAGTTATACTTTAAAACCATATAAAATCAACCCAAGTTGGCCACTTCATACCACAAAAGAGTCCATAGAATGTACGTGTCTATAGGTTTCTTCTTAGGTCTCTGAGGATTCGATAACCCAAGCTAAACTACAAGGACCTTTCTACCTTCATCTCTTGGGTAAATTTGAGCGAGAATCACACTCCCATGAGATCTCTTGAAGATTCTTGTGCTTCCACCGAACATGAAAAAGGGGAATCAATTTCCTATGAAGGATAATCTCATGTTGATCCTTGATCTCTACTTGGAAATCTACAAAAGTTTCTTTTATCCTTAATATCCAGCTCACCCCAATTGATAATGTGTGATGGGTCATGCATATACCTCCTTGACATCGACACATAGAATACATTGTGTACCCATTATAACTATGGAGGTAGAGCTAAGCAGTATTCCACATCACCAACTCTACACAGTATCTAGAAATAAATGATGAATCTTGAAGACAACATACCACCATGGCCAAATCTCCTCAATCCACGTCGAGGTGAAACCCATAGGAACACATGGTCTCCTTCCTTGAACACCGAAGGCCTCATTCACCTGTTAGAATAAGACTTATTATGGCTCAGTGTAGTCTTCATCCACTCCTAGAAGATCTATACTTTCTCTGTTGTAGGTCGCACCAACTCTGAGCCCATGATCGTTGACTCACCAGTCACCCATATAAAGTCTCTAATGGTTCCATACAAATAGTGGAATGGTAACTGTTGTTGTATGCGAACTCTACCAGGGGTAGTTGATCCTCCTAACTACATACAAAATCCAACATGTAAGCTCGCACTATATCCTCTAGAACATGAATTTCCTGCTTAGTTTGGCCATCATTTTGAGGGTGAAACACTATGATCAATAATAGGTGAGTCCCAAATGCCTCCTATAATCCCTTACATAATTGGTATTTAAAGCAAGTATCACAGTTAGAAATAGTCATTGATGGAACTCCATGGAGTCTCACTATCTCTTGTACATAGAGATAGTTGGACTCCTCATGTGTTAATCATGTTTTAATGATCACAAATCATATACATTATATAGAGCTTGTTAATCCTATTTAATCTATCTAAAATCATGTGTACAAATGCTTAGTTTCTTTATGCCTTAAATAATTATTGTAAACTATTTTGTATCTAATGAAATTATCTTATGAATGATTAAGTTTAATTCATTCTATGAATATCACTATTTAAGTATGTATACAAAGATTTGGCTAAGTCTAAGAAACCGTGACCATCCAAACACCGTGACCATATAGACACCCAGACCATCCAGACACCGTGACCATCCAGACACCATGACCATCCTGACACCGTGAACATCTAGACACTATGACCATTGAGACACTGTGACCATCCAGACACAGTGACCACCCAGACATTGTGACCATCCAGACACCGCTTACAACACTATTTTAAGGATAAACTATTTCATGGAGACACTGTTTACAGACAGACTGTTACACCATTTCTTTATAGACATGTTACCTAACAGTATGAGGTATGAGGTGAAAAATACATGCATCCTGTCAGCTCCAATACATGCATTCTAAGAATAAAAAGAGCAGCGTGACCAGGGTGACAAGTGACAATAGTGTAACATAAAAACAAGTGTGTGCGTGATAACGAAGAAGCACAGGCATTCATGCAACCCTACACTACTAAAGAACACAAAAAGCATACTTGAATCCTAGAGTTGAGAACATTTCTGCACTATCAACTCCACGAAGAACACGATCCAGATCTAGCTGACTTACGATACTCTGTTTTCCACAAGAGGACTCGATTTCTTCATCTACTTCATCCTAGAAGTCCAGAGTTGCATAAACTAACACTCAGAGCACTTCAAACCTTATCTCATCATTTCTGATCTTTTGTATATTATTTTTATCTTTCGATAAGTGTGTGTGTCTGTATAAAAACATGCACTGTCTCCTGTATCAAACTTAAGGATAAAATATATCATTTCTCTTACATCTTTTTACACTTGTGTATTTCCAAGGATAAGTGTGGAAGGGGTCCTAGTGTGACCTCTTAGTTCATACCCATGAAGAACTGTGGAAGAGGTCATGTGACCTAGAGATTCTTGTGTACTATTGTTAACCCCGATCCAGGGTGCGGATCAAGTTTATTTATATAAACTGCTTGGTGGCAGGTGATCACCAAGTGGAGTGGATTAAGTCTCTACTTGAGACTGAACCACTTGTTTCATATCTATTATGTTGTTTATTTTAGTTTTCTCTAATTTACTATTTAATTCATAAATCACTAAATTTACTTTGATAGGAAAGAAGTTATAATTGTTTTTCCTTATTAGAATAGATTCAAAAGTAATGTTAATAACTGATACTAAGATTACTGAGAATTAATCAATCTTCTAAGAAGTTATTTAAATAGTCAAACTTTCATAACTGTATAACCTTGATTAACTGGGTTGTATTTAAATTTATTGGGGGAACATTTTAAGAATACTTTTTAAATAGAAATTTTTATAGATACTCATTTCACCCCCCTCTTGAGTACTCTACTCCGACCAACATTTGGTATTAGTGGATTGGTTTTTTACTCTATTTTTTGACCCTATTTAACTGTGATTGTAGCTATTCTTTAAAGATCTATTAATTTCTGTTAATTCTAAATTTCTAGCTCTTTTAAAGTATTTCTTTATTATAGATAATATATTGGAATGTGCTGCAACAAACAGACCGTCATTCTTTAATGGAACCAATTATACTCAATGGAAAATTAAAATGAAATGCATTTAGAAAGTATGATCTTTGAAATTTGGTCTTCAATTATATATGAATATAAGATTCCTACTAATGATAGAATCACTTTGGATGAACCTAAAAAAACTTCCTACAACAACAATTGAAAATCTATGAATTCTTTATACTTATCTTTAGGATATGAGGAATTTAATAGAATCTCTGCGTGTAAAACTGCCCATGAAATTTGGGATACCTTGTCTGTTTCACATGAAGTAAATTCTAGTGTGAAAGAAATGAGACTTAATACTTATAATATTAAATATGATAACTTTAAAATGAAATTTTATGATCCTATTTCTGACATGTATCTCAGGTTCAACGAAATTGTCAACACAATGATTTCTCTTAGGAGAGAAGTCACTATCAAAGAAAAAATCATGAGGATTCTCAGATGTCTACCTAAAATACAGAGAGGAACGTCTGTCTCTATTAGAGAGTCATGCAATATCAGCAAGATACCTGTAAAAGAACTCATTAGAAAACTGATGATGTATGAAGAAGAGCTAAAAGTCAACAAGGAAGAGGAGGATGAACCCAAAATAAAATCTATTGCATTCAAGACCACCACCTCTAAACACAAAGAAAAAGGGAAATTGGAAGTTTCTATAGAATGTTACAGCATTGAAAAATCATCACCTGACAGTGATGAGGAGATGAATCAATTATCTAGAAAGTTTAAGAGATTTTACAAGAAGAAGAACTTTTTCAAAAATCCTAACTTCAAGGGAAGATATGATAAAAAAGGAAGTTGGAAGGAAGATTGGAAAAGAAGTGACAAGTCTGATGAGATTGTCTGATATGAATGTAAATGAAAGGGAAATATCAAGGATGATTGTCCCAAGCTCAAGTACAAAAAGAAATATCATGATAAAGATAGAAAGTATAAAAATTAAATGAAAGCAACATGGAGTTCTTTTGAGTAAAGTTCAAGTGACTCAGAATTTTCACATGATGAACAGGATAACAAAACCAATATGTGTTTTATGACAAACACATCTAAGGTAACACTGGAATCTCCTGTACACAATTCTTATTATTTTGGAGATGAGAGTGACTCTAAAAATATGTCTAATGAAGAAATGTTTGAGTACTATAATATGCTTGAAGAGACATGAAATGAACTAAAATATAAATACAAGTCTTTAAAGAAACAACATGCTCTTACCTCAACTGTTAAAACTAAACTCACTGTAGAAAGGGAGAAAAATGCTCAATTACTCAAAGAGAAAAATGAACTAAAACTATCTAATTATCAATTGAAAAGGGATCTTGAAAGGTTTACTAATGGTAAAGATACCTTGGTACAAATTCTAGGTAAAAAAATTGCTTCTAAATATACTATTGGCATTGGCTATCAACCTGGTAAATTTTTTTTTTGGAAGAACTAATTTTGTTTCTAAATATAGGATATACAGATTTACTCCAAGTTCTTTAAAACATTCATCTAGTTCAAGTTATGATACACTCTCTACTTTTTCAAGCTTTTTTGGACCAAATAGAGTTTATTTTTCAAATACTTTACATAATGCTTATAGAAAACCTATAAGGCAAACATGGGTTCCTAAGGCACTAGTCACTAATATTACTGGACCCAAACAAGTATGGGTACCAAAATCTATTTTAATTTGACTATTTTGTAAGAAAGTTTCTTAAAGAGTTCCTGTAAAATCTTATGGTACTTGGACAGTGGGTGTTTGAGACACATGATAGGAGACTATTCATGCTTGAAGAACTTAATAAAAATTGATGGAGGACAAGTCACCTTTGGTGACAATGACAAAGGAAAAATTATTGGCCTTGACCAAATCGGTAACTCTAACTCAGTTTTGATTTCGAAAGTAATTTTTGTTGATGGATTGAAATATAATCTGCTTAGTATTTCACAATTATGTGATGATGGATTTCATGTCACATTTAAAAATGATGCTTGCATTTTTTTAATTCTAAACATTAATTAGTGTTTTCTGCATTAAGAAATGAAAATGTGTATTATGTTAACTTACATTCTTTAGTTTCTTAAAATGATTCATGTTTAAGTGTGTTTCACAAAGATTTTTGGTTTTGGCATAGGAGACTAGGACACTGTAACACTCACTCCCTTAGAAAGTTAACTAGAAAAATCCTAGTCAAAGACCTACCCAAACTTGAGTTTCCAAATGATAAAGTGTGTAATCCTTATCAAAAGGGAAAGAAACACAAAATTTCCCTCAAACTAAATAAAGAAGTTTCAACTTCTCAACCTCTCGAATTGGTTCACATGGATTTTTTTGGACAATCTAGAGTTTCTAGTTTAAATGGGAAGCACTATGTTTATGTTCTTGTAGATGAATTTTCTAAATATACTTGGAATTTCTTTTTGACTTACAAAAGTGAAGCCTGCTCTCATTTTTCCAAATATGCCAAAACTATAGAAAATCTTAGTGGACTTATAATTAAATCCTTAAGAAGTGATCATGGTCGTGATTTTGAAAATAAAGAGTTTGAATCCTTTTGCTCATAAAATATATATAGTCATAATTTCTATGCCCCAAGAAAACCTCAACAGAATGGAGTTGTAGAAAAAAGAAATATAAACCTGCAAAATATTTCTAGAACCATGCTTAGTGAATATGACTTACCTATTTAATTTTGGGTTGAACCTATAAATACAACATGTTATATTATCAATAGAGTATTGATTTGACCTATTCTTAAAATAACTCCAAATGAGTTGTGGAAAAATAGAAAACCCAAAGTTAGCTACTTCAAAGTATTTGGTTTCAAAGTCTATATCATTAATACTAAGGAAAATCTTGACAAATTTGCATCCAAGAGTGAAAAAGGAATATTCTTAGGATATTCAATTTCTAGCAAAGCCTATAGAGTGTTTAATAAAAGAAATAAATGTGTGGAAGAATATTTCCATGTAAAATTTGATGAAATAGATCCAAATGAGCCAAAGACCACTCTAGATAACTAGGAGGATGATGTATCAAATCTAGACATTAAGTCAAAATCCTATAGCCATCCTGTAAAGGAATATATGAAAACTTCTAGTTCTGTAAATTATTTAGATTCAGGTCACAAAGAACCAGACCCTGTTGAAGAACCTAAAATCACCAGTCCTTCTTTTTCTAGAGCTGTTAGAAATCTTAAGAACCACCCTTTAGATGTTGTTGTCGGAGACTTAGACAAAGGAACTCAAACTAGAGATTCTCTTAGAAATCATGTTGAACATCAATTCTTCTTGTCACAACCTGAACCTAAAAACATTAATGATGCTATCAATGATGAATTTTGGGTGATTTCTATGCAAGAAGAACTTAATCAGTTTGAAAGGAACAAAGTTTTGAAACCGGTTGATAGACCCAAAGACACATTCACCATAGGCACTAAATGGGTGTTTAAAAATAAGGTAGATGAAGCTGGTAATATAGTTAGAAACATGGCTAGATTGGTTGCACATGGCTATAGTCAATAAGAAGGAATTGACTATCAAGATACCTTTTCACCAGTATCTAGACTTGAACCCATTAGAATTCTAATTGCTTATGCTGCACATCTAAATTTCAAACTATATCAAATGGATGTCAAAAGTGTATTTCTAAATGGGTATACACTACCACAAAACAGGGCAAGGGAAGCGCTACCCTTTATCACCACTAAACAGAAAGCACTGATAAAGGGGTATGCCTTTATCAGCGCTAGTTAAAAGCACTGATAAATATAACCTTTATCAGCGCTAAAATAAGCACTGATAAAGCTATAACCTTTATCAGCGCATTTTTTAGCACTGATAAAAGGGCACATTTATCAGCGCTTATTTTAGCACTGATAAAAGTTTTTATTCTTAATTTATAAAAAATTATAATATTTATCATTTCTTTTATTTTAGAACTGATAAAAAATACCTTTATCAGCGCTTTTAACGAGCGATGATAAAGGTTCCAGCGGTTTCTATTTAATAACCCTAATAGGCCCTCCTCTCTCGTACGCGGTAAAGTTTTCGCGGAAGCTGAACCAGGACCCTCTTCCGCTGCGACTTCTCCTCCTTGTTCTCACCTCATCCTCATATTCCTCCTCCTCCGCCGTCGCCGCCGTTGGGTTTTTCTCCTTCGTCGTTGCCTCTGTGCCATTGGTTTTTCTCCTCCGCCGTGACCGCCGCTGTCTCCGCCGCCGCGACCGCCGCAACCGCTGCTGCCTCTGTCGCCGCGACCGCCGCTCCCTCTGCCGCCGCTACCTCTGCCGCCACCGCCTCTGCTACTGCTGGTCAGTGTAGGAGTATATATAATCATTAAATATAGATAATATTTATTCAATTTGAGGATTATACTATTAAAAACATAATATTGGTTTCTATAGTTGTATTTTGATGATGAACCTCTTAGGGATGGTGATTTTGTGTAGCGAATTGGTCTTGAGGTGGTACCTCTGGGTGGTTTTCCAATCCATCTACTACCCATTGAGTAGAAGGTTATGATGACATTACAAGATGAGGACGTGAACAAGCTTATTGTTCTACATGTGTTTTAGAGGAATATTCCTCCCATGTATTGGTGTGAGCTGGACCCCAGGAAGTTGCTGGTTGGCTTGATAGAGTCACATATGTTCCACACCTTGTGATGAAACCTCTCAATAAAATGGTGGTCTTAAGGATAATTCTTTTCCTGGTATTAGCTAGTCGATGGTTAATTATGGTGATGAATAACCATAATGAGATGATACTCACTTGGATGAATATTAAGTTATTTTTTTGGGTAAAATATTATCTAGACATGTAGTGCTCAGTATGTATCTAAGAGATTCTGCACCTTCAGAAGAATATCATGACCTTTATAGAGATTTATCTGAGGTTAAAAAATCTTTCATAGTATAAAATGGATATAGTTTGATAGCGAAGGAATGGTCATGCCTTGGATTTTTATAAGGGAAGCACTCTCTATTCTTGAGTTTTGGTGTTATGACTGGGTTGAGGGACATGATCATTTGGATTCCTAAAATTATTGATTTATAGCATGGTTTTAATGTGACCATCACTATTGAACCTAGATGGATGGGTTTAGGGTAATGAAACATGGGTATATTCCTTTGGTTTTGGAATAATGTTGGGTAACTGGTGATCATGTGGTGAGTTTTGTCATGGTGTGATGTTAAGATTGGAAAAGAGTACCAGGGGTGTCCCATTGGAAATATGTGCATTCCCCATAATTTTTTTCAAGATGTACGGGTAGGCTCATTGAGTTTGAATAGGGATATGATCCTACTCACTAGATACCACGTGTTGTGTTGAAAAGATTGTACCATGAAGTTTAAAGTCATGCGATTAGGATGTATGTGTCATGAAAGGTGTGATAACAGAGGATTGATCAGGGCTAACTCATTTGGGATATGCTATATAGAATAAACTTGGGTATTATACATAGTAATGAGGACCTATTGGTCAGGGATTACCCATTGTATGTTCATCTTTTATATTTTAAAAAGTCTATTGAACTCGTTCTATCGAAGGTGGGTTCTATAATTTCATGTTATCTTAAGGTGTGTTTAACCATGGTGTGGGTTGATTTCGGTTTTATTGGGTTCTTGGGGTTTGTGGGATGTGGTAAATGGTGTACTCGGTTTTAGATTATTTTATTCTCATGATTTTCCCCTGTTTTATGTTTTCTTTTCAGTTGGAAATCTCCTCTGTTGTGCGCCTCTCCTCTGCCACGAATGCATCTCTGCTGTGTGCTTAACAACACCTTAGTGGTGAGTTTTCTCCTGTTACTCATTGATTTACTCTTATTCACATGTTATTACTGTTTGATATTGATGGTTATAATGTGAAATGTATGGGCTAAATGCCCCGCTGAAAATCTTGGTCGTTGGTGGTCCTTGTTTGCGCACTAAATTAATTGCATGTTGGTTGGTTCTTGTTGAACATTTGTATATAAAAATTGGTAATTTACGTATGCTTGACTTATGAATGAACACCCCAGGATGATAAAAATTCTATGATAACCCCTAAATTAACAAACAAAATTGAATAAGGGATGCTTTGTAAAATCTAAAATTGTGATTGTTTGGTTTGTATGGTGTTGCGATTGTGAGCACGATTGTGTTTTTGTATGGTGTTTTGGTTGTTGGCATGATTGATATGCCATTTTTTTCCATGTTGTAGTTCTTCCACCATTTAATATCAATCCAAACTTTACCCATTTCAATGGAACCACCACTTTGTTACTAGTGAAATTCCACTAAATCCTAAAAAACCACTTCTAGAGGACTCTATGAGACACTTTATGGTGTGAAGATGATGTTTTTCAGATTCTATATATTTTTAAAATAAATGGTATGTAGTCTTGTTAAATGGAACATGCTTCACCATACATGGATTTCATATAGATTTTAATGCCACACAACATTTATCTCCAAAATTTACACCACATGACTCATCTTTTGACTCAAAATTGGAATACGTTTTATTTTAAATGTTACATGTCATGTGAACGTAGGTCACACACAATGTATCTCCAAGACATATACTTCAGCATGAAACCATGTACATTCTATGAAATAATGGTAGAACCATATGATATGTGTTTTACTTCAATCACACCTTGTATAAATACCATAAAAACTTGATGTGTATAGACTATACACCCCTAGTGGTCATGTAAGGACTACACACTGTGTATTCCACAAAAATGTGATGCATAGACGGTGAAGTGACTCATTTTGTATCTAAAGTACATGCCTTTAGCTCAAGTTGTTCTATATGTCATGTATTTTCAAAGGCATCATGTAGTCTTTGTAAGACTAACTTGGAATTAATTTGATATATGTCAGATTAAATCAGGTATCTTATCCATAGACGATGTTCACCCTACTGAACACACCATGTATATGGATTTCACATGAGTTTAGAAATGGTAGTATACAACCAACCTTGACTGATAACCCTACACATTGTGTATCCATTGAACAAATTGTGTGCTATGTTAATTTCATTATTATTATTTATTTTTCACTTAGATGATAATATTTCATGTATGAGTATCCCATTATAAATATATTCTCATGTAGATCACAATATTATGATTCCCTCATTCATTGGAAATTGCACACGATGTGGTTTGGATATTTTAATTATCTTCACTCTACTTGAGAGTTTACAAGTGACAAGTGAGATTTTTGTAGAAAATATAGAGTATGGTACTCCCCCATGTTTCGGTGAAGAGTCCTCCATGTATAGGTTTTAGGTACTCCATGGAGATATACAAAAGACAGGGTACAATCCCTCGTATATAGATAGAGTTCAAGTACTTTCACATGTTTTGGGGTGGGTTCCTCTATTTAATTGTAGAGGCATTTGTACCATGATTTTTTTTATAAAACCCAAACAATGCTACTTGATTAATTAAAACATAATATTAGGCAAGTTCAAGATCGAACCCATAAAGACGATGAATATGAATAAAGAATGGGTGAATGAAAATCGGTTGACAAAAGAGTATGAAGATGGCGTGAAAGAGTTTATCAAGTTTGTAGGAGATCATGCATGTGACCCTTCTCAAATCCTATGTCCGTGTTTATGCTGTTGTTATTCAAGACAAATTAGTCCATAGGAGTTGGAAGAACACCTGATTTGTCATGGAATAGATCACAGTTATACATGTTGGAATAAACATGGGGAAAAAACAAATGTAAGTAGTGGCTCGGATAACACGACATTTTATGGAAGATTTGATATGATTACAAGCATGAATAGTGAAGACGATCGTATGGAGGGGGTGATTACAAATGTGAATGATGATGAAGATCGTATTGATAAAATGACAAGGACAGTTAAAGATGAACTTCATGATTTCCCAAAATTGTTTGAGAAGTTAAAGAGTTGTGCAAAAATGCCATTTTATGCTGGTTGCACTAAATATACAGCATTGTTAGCTATAATGAAGCTGTATAATTTGAAAGCAGGAAACAGGTGGAGTGACGCCCATTTTACGGAACTACTTGTTCTCCTGAATGACATGCTCCCAGAAGATAATGAACTCCCAAGCCGAACATACGATGCCAAATGAATGCTACGATCGATGGGGTATGATCTCTGAAAGAATACACGCCTACCCGAATTATTTTATATTGTTTCGCAAGGACCATAAATCACTTACAGAATTCCCAAAGTGTGGTGCTTCTCAATACAAGAAAGATGATTCTAGTCCTATGAAATTTGTATGGTACTTTCCAATCATTCCAAGGTTTAGGCACCTCTATGGAAGTGAGGAGACTGCAAGACAATTGACATGGCATGCAGATACAAGAATTAAAAATGGGAAACTATGTCACCCAGAAGACTCTCCTCAGTGGAAGAGAATTGATCACGAGTATCCTGAATTTGGAAACGAGCTAAGAAACCTTCATCTAGCGTTATCTACAGATGGGGTGAATCCTTTTGGTTTTCAAAGAAGCAGTCATAGTACATGGACGGTTATGTTGGTAAATTATAACTTACCATCGTGGTTATGCATGAAACGAAAATACATCATGTTATCTATGCTTATATCAGGAACAAAGAAACCGGGTAATTATATTGATGTTTATTTGGCTCCATTGATCTAGGATTTGAAAATATTATGGGATTCAAGTGTTATGTTGTATGATGCTTACAAAAAAGAAGATTTCACTTTGAAAGACATGTTGTACGAGATGATAAATGAATTTACTACTTATGGAAATTTGTCAAGATATAGCATTAAAGTAACTCAAGGGTGTTGTTTGCGCCCAAATTTACCCTACCGGTAAAAGCGGTCGTTGAAGTACAAGTAGGGATCGAATCCACAGGGACCGAAGAAGAAACCTTGAGACACTATGATTTGGTGAAGGATGGGCTATGAAGTAGCCAACTTTGGGTTTGATTTAAATAACATTAAGAAAACTAAGTCAATTCAATTCAAATAAAATGGGTTGATCTTAGGATTATGCTCGGGGTGGATTGAATGAATTTTACTTCTTTAGATAATTTTGGTTTTATTAATTCTTGATGAATCCATTCTTCAAAAATAACACTACCTTCATTATTTTTTGGTTTGGTGCTTACTAAACACAATTACTAATCCCCTATACACTTAGAGAACCAAATTCATGATCTCTTCGAGGTATATGGTCATTTAGTAATTGAATTTAGTTTTCTCAAACAAAGTAAAGATGAAGAGTAGAAATCACTGAAGAATGGATGTCTTAAATTAATTATCCAATTAACAACAATTCATTCATAAAATAACATTCAATCCAGCCTTTTTATCCTCATAAGATCAACCCATTAAAGTTTTATCCCTCCATTGATGGTATACTCTCAATGGTGTGTGGAAGATGACTAACAATAATTGGATTGAAGAAATTACAACTGCGGAAATAACGAGCACTCCTCCGTGTGTGTGAATGAAATTCACACCTATGTGTGAACTAATTCACAAAGACACAGAGATATCACTATGATTTGTGATAATAAAGTTTTAATAAATTAAATTGAAAATATATAAGAGAAATAAGTTGATTAAGAACATAAAGATACAAAAAAGAAACTTACATGGAAATGGAAAACATTACAAAGGAAATTTGGAAGCATAACCTTACAATGAAACAAGAAACAAAAGATGATAAGAAAAATATCCACCCCTATTCCCTTAACCACTAGCTACTTATATAGGCATATTATTAGCCTTATATCCACCCACCACAATCAATTTACACCCAACAATTAATAGAGTCAAAAGGAGGGTGAATAATCAAAAGGAAATTGACGTTTCGAAGTTGACCCAGAAAACTGTCCAGGTTCTTCCACCATATTGACATGTGAATTTGTAATTGAATAAAGTGGAATCTGTAAAGGTTGTAGTAGATAAATATCCTTTTCCCTCTGTCGTCTATGAGATGTAATAATTTCAGGAAATTTGGCATAGCCGTTTGGAAGTTATGGTTGAAATGGTGGGACGGATTTCTGTGCATTAATGTCGGGTCCACCATTTAAATCTCAACTTCAGATCCCTTTATCATCATGAAAACATCAGATTTAGCTCCGTCCATAGTTGAATAAAATTATCCTAATATTTTTGTCTTTCTAATGTATAAATTTGATCTTAATTGGGCTTATTTTGTGGGCCCCACATTTGTTTGATAGGGCTTAGGCCCATTATTCTTTTTCCAGCAAGTTTCTGCCTTCAGGTGAAAAAATATCCATCTTCACTTGTGATTCATCCATCAGACCTAAAATAAAAAATGTTCCAAATAAAGTGATGAATAATATACCAAAATATTAAATTAAAATTATGAATATTTTAATTTCCACAAGCAAATTATTGAGTGGGACCAAATTGACACTTTAAGCATGAATTGCACAATGATGGTAAATGAAGTTCAATTTCTGAATTGGACTAAAATTGATGTTTATGAACTTTTAAACACATTAATATTAAGATCTTAACAATGAATATTAGCCACTTTCAGTGACTAATCACACCCCCCAACTTGAGTTTTTCTAGTCCCGAGAAAAATATATCAGAAATATGAAATTCAAATCCCCTTTTCCAAAAACATTTAAATACACATAGCTCACCCAAAGATCTCATACCAAAAAATTATGGAACCCATCAAAATAATTTAAAACAAGCTAGGTCCATAAGAATATCCCAAGCCCAAGCCCATTCCTTTGTTCAAATTCATCACCACATTTCATCCAATTTCAATTAAGCATGATAAAGTGTTGTGCATCACAAAAGATATGGGCCCCATTTTATTGTTCAAGGGGAAAAAATGGAAGCGATAGGTGGGAATCACATTAAAACTTAATATGAGTATCCATTTTTTTTATTTTTTTTGATGATTTTTTTTATCCACAACAGATATGAAAAGACTAACTCTGGGCAAGACAACTATGGAGTCACGATCCCCAAGTGTCGGACGCCACACATATTGTCAATTCCATGCTCTACAATAGAGATATAAAGACTAACTCTGGGAAAGACAACTATGGAGTCATGATCCCCAAGTGCCGGATGCCACGCATTTAGACAAAACATTGCTCTATGTGGTCTTTATTTTTTTCAATTTTTTTTGTCTTTTGTTTTTTTGATACTCAAATTAAACTAAAAGTGACCCCAGAACCCTATGCTATAATGAAAGGGACCCAAGAACTCAAATTTACACCCACGATCCAGTAGACGTGCATTGTGACATTTTTATTAAGAGGATGAAAATGTAAACATTGAAAAATCACATCGGACAACCTCATTTTCCAAAAACTATGCTCATGAACTTAAAATTGCATTAAAATCAGAATCAAGGCATGCAAAATTTATTTGATATCCAATTTTAGAGTTTTCAATGTGTGTTATCATGTTTATGGTTAATGGAATTTTTCTTTTCATGCATGTTCTTATTCACAAAAAAAATCATTTTTTATTTCATCTCCCCCAACATAGAATAACATTGTCCCCAATGTTTAAGGAAAAGAAAAGTTATAAGGGGGGTAGTAGAGGATTTCAAAGAGTAAATTTTAAATGATAATCATGGAATGAAGTCACCTGGTGGTTGATGATGATAGTGCGTGCCACAGTCTCCCTTCACTCCTGGATTTGAGTCTCAGTGGCTTGGATAGTGGTGAATGGATTTTCCTTATGACTTACGACATGTCCTTTTATTTTTTTAACCTATAAAAACATAAAAATAAAACAAAACAAAATAAACTAATGATACATTGTCTTATTTTTAGATTTCTGGGTAAGGTATTACTCAGAGATCACACCACGTGACACAGATGAATATGGAGATCCCCTTTCATACCCATCCTTACTCATAAAAGAAGAATAGGTCAACAGTCTATGGTAATTTATTATATGAAAAAGAAATTGATTCAAAATGATCAGAGACATGAAAACCATGGGTTTCCTCCCATGCAGCGCTTTTGTTTAACGTCGTTAGCTCGACTTGAACCCCCCAACTTATCCAATTCCAAATTTCAAAATTTTAATGAACCCATCTTTCTCCACCTCAACAAGATTTAGATTAAGTCTTTTTTTATAATTTTTTCCATGTGAAATTCCATGCTTAACAATGAGTGTGAAAGTCCAAGGAATTTCGGTAATGGTTGATTGAGTTTCATTTGGAGTATTTCCTAAGATTTCAAGGTTCATTCCTACTTTGTGAGATTCTTGATGAAAATGGATGATAATTGAATGGTCTAGGTTTTCATAAATAGAGATATTCTTTAGTGGGTAAGGAAGGATTATAATGTTGAGTTCAGTTTCATTGAATTTTCCCAAACATGAATGGAAATTTGAATCCAAATTTGTTTCTTTTACAAAACATTTTGAAAGAATTTGTTACTTTTGAAAATATGATTCATCCATAAAATTTTCCATTTGAATTTCATGAGTGGGTATGGAATCACTATTTGTTATATCTCCCAATGGTTCAATGATAGGTGATTCTAAAAAAATGTTATTGGAGAAATATTCTGAACACTCAATCCATGAAGACAAATTTTCCCTTTGTGAATCCAAAAAATTAATTTCCTCCTGATTTAATCACCCATCAACAATTCCTTGATTATCTTCAACTATCCCAAATTCAATGGCTGGTTCTTCAATAAATTCATGTGTGGTTTGTGGGAGACAAGATTATTGTATTAGTGATGAGGAAGATACAACCTGAGTGGGAATGGGTTCCACAACCATTTCAATGCTTTGTAGTTCTACTCTTAAAGATGAAACCTCTGAATTCATTTTATCCATTTTTTCACACAAATGTTCAAGAATTTTTTTAGAATTAGTATTGATAGATGTTTGGACATCATGAACTTCATTATTTTTTATCTCTTCAATCATCCTCGAGAGGTATGGAAATTGATCCTTTAAACAATCAGCATCCCATTGATTGTAGATCTCATCTGGTGTGGTGTATTCAATCATGGTTTGGTCAATGAAATTTTATATGTGAGGTGATTCAAATTATTTATTTTCCAGTTGATTATAGCCTTGTTATATTAATGGGTATTGTTGAAGATAATCCATTGGAGTTGATTGAAATTTGTTTTTGGGATTCATTGGACACGCATAAAAAGAAAGGGGAATAGAGAAGAGAAATTAGGATGAGAATAGATAATTTGGGGTGAGAAAAGAAGACGAGTGTCTAAGGTACTTAATTGGGTCCCCGGAAATGGCGCCAAAATTTGGTTGCGCCAAAAATTACCCTACCGGTAAAAGCGGTCATTGAAGTACAAGTAAGGATCAAATCCACAGGGACCGAAGAAGAAACCTTGAGACACTATGATTTGGTGAAGGATGGGCTATGAAGTAGCCAACTTTGGGTTCGATTTTGGATGGTTTAAAGAACACTAAGAAACATAAGTGAATTAAATTCAAATAAAATGGGTTGATCTTAGGATTATGCTCGGGGTGGATTGAATGAATTTTACTTCTTTAGACAATTTTGGTTTTATTAATTCTTGATGAATCCAATCTTCAAAAATAACACTACCTTAATCATTTTCTAGTTTGGTGCTAACTAAACACAATTAATAATCCCCTATACACTTAGAGAACCAAATTAATGATCTCTCCGAGGTATATGGTCATTTAGTAATTGAATTTAGTTTGCTCAAACACAGTAAAGATGAAGAGTATAAATAACTGAAGAATGGATGTCTTAAATTAATTATCCAATTAACAACAATTCGTTCATAAAATAACATTCAATACAACCTTTGTATCCTCCTAATATCAACCCATTAAATGGTTATCCCTCCATTTATGGTATACACTCAATGGTGGGTGGAATATGGCTAACAAGAATTGGATTGAAGAAATTAAAACCGCGGAAATAACGAGCAATCCTCCATGTGTGTGAATGAAATTCACACCTATGTGTGAACTAATTCACAACAACACAGAGATATCACTGTGCTTTGTAATAATAAAGTCTTAATAAATGAAATGGAAAATATAGAAGATAAATAAGTTGATTAAGAACATAAAGATACAAAAAAGAAACTTAGATGGAAATGGAAAACATTACAAAGGAAATTTGGAAGCATAACCTTACAATGAAACAAGAAACAAAAGATGATAAGAAAAATATCCACCCCTATTACCTTAACCAATAGCTCCTTATATAGGAATATTAGGAGCCGTATATCCTCCCCCACAATAAATTCAACCCCCAACAATTAATAGAGTCAAAAGGAGAGTGAATAATCAAAAGGAAATTGACGTTTCGAAGTTGACCCGAAAAACTGTCCAGATTCATCCACCATATTGACGTGTGAATTTTTAATTGAATAAGGCAGAATCCGGAGGGGTTTTAGAAGAGAAATACCTTCGAACATCTGTCCTATATGAGATTTATAAATTTCAGGAAATTTTACTTATCCGTTTGGAAGTTATGGTTGAAATGGTGGGACAGATTTCTGTGCATTAATGTCGGGTCCACCATTTAAATCTCAACTTCAGATCCCTTTATCATCATGAAAACATCAGATTTAGCTCTATACACAGTTTAATAAAATGATCCTCATATTTTTATCTTTCTACTCTATAAATGTGAGCTTCATTGGACTTATTTTGTGGGCCCCACATTTGTTTGATTGGTCTTAGGCCCATTATGCTTTTTCCAGCAAGTTTCTGTCTTCAGGTGCAAAAATATCCATCTTCAATTGTGATTCATCCATCAGACCTAAAAGAAAAAATGTTCCAAATAAAGTGATGAAACATATAACAAAATATCAAATTAAAATGATGAATATTGTAATTTCCACAAGAAAAGTATTGAGTGGGACCAAATTGACACTTTAAGCATGAATTGCACAATAATGGGAAATGAAGTTCAATTTCTGAATTGGACTAAAATTGATGTTTATGAACTTTTAAAAACATTAATATTAAGATCTTAACAATGAATATTAGCCACTTTCAGTGACTAATCACACCCCCAACTTGAGTTTTTCTAGTCCCGAGAAAAATATATTACAAATATGAAATTCAATTCCCCTTTTCCAAAAAAATTTAAATACACATTGCTCACCCAAAGATCTAATACCAAAAAAATTATGGAACCCATCAAAATAATTTAAAACAAACTAGGTCCATAAGCATATCCCAAGCCCAAGCCCATTCCTTTGTTCAAATTTATCACCACATTTCATCCAATTTCAATTAATCATGATAAAGTGTTGTGCATCACAAAAGATATGGGGCCCATTTTATTGTTCAAGGGGAAAACATGGAAGTGCTAGGTGGGAATCACATTAAACCTTAATATGAGTATCCATTTTTTTTATTTTTTTTGATGATTTTTTTATCCACAATAGATATTAAAAGACTAACTCTGGGCAAGACAACTATGGAGTCACGATCCCCAAGTGTCGGACCCCACACATATTGTCAATTCCATGCTATAAAATAGAGATATAAAGACTAACTCTAGGAAAAACAACTATGGAGTCATGATCCCCAAGTGCTGGATGCCACACATTTAGACAAAACATTGCTCTATGTGGTCTTTATTTTTTTCAATTTTTTTTTGTTTTTTGTTTTTTTGATACTCAAATTAAACTAAAAGTGACCCCAGAACCCTATGCTATAATGAAAGAGACCCAATAACTCAAATTTACACCCACGATCCAGTAGACGTGCATTGTGGCATTTTTATTAAGAGGATGAAAATGTAAACATTGAAAAATCACACCGGACAACCGCACTTTCCAAAAACTATGCTCATGAACTTAAACTTGCATTAAAATCAGAATCAAGGCATGCAAAATTTATTTGATATCCAATTTTAGAGTTTTCAATGCGTGTTATGATGTTTATGGTTAATGGAATTTTTCTTTTCATGCATGTTCTTATTCACAAAAAAAATCATTTTTTATTTCATCTCCCCCTAACATAGAATAACACTGTCCCCAATGTTTAAGGAAAAGAAAAGTTATAAGGGGGGTAGTAGAGGATTTCAAAGAGTAAATTTTAAATGATAATCATGGAATGAAGTCACATGGTGGTTGATGATGATAGTGCGTGCCGCAGTCTCCCTTTACTCCTGTATTTGAGTCTCAGTGGCTTGGATAGTGGTGAATGGATTTTCCTTATGAATTACGACATGTCTTTTTATTTTTTTAACCTATAAAAACATAAAAATAAAACAAAACAAAATAAACTGATGATACATTGTCTTCCTTTTAGATCTCTGGGTAAGGTATTACTCAGAGATCACGCCACGTGACACAGATGAATATGGCGATCCCCATTCATACCCATCCTTACTCATAAAAGAAGAACAGTTCAACAATCTACGGTAATTTATTATATGAAAAAGAAAATGATTCAAAATGATTAGAGACATGAAAACCATGGGTTGCCTCCCATGCATCGCTTTTGTTTAACCTTGTTAGCTCGACTTGAACCCCCCAACTTATCCAATTCCAACTTTCAAAATTTTATTGAACCCATATTTCTCCACCTCAAAAAGATTTAGATTAAGTCTTTTTTTATAATTTTTTCCATGTGAAATTCCATGCTTAAAAATGAGTGTGAAAGTCCAAGGAATTTCGGTAATGGTTGATTGAGTTTCATTTGGAGTATTTCATAAGATTTCAAGGTTCATTCCTACTTTGTGAGATTCTTGATGAAAATGGATGATAATTGAATGGTCTAGGTTTTCATAAATAGAGAGATTCTTTAGTGGGGAAGGAAGGATTATAATGTTGAGTTCAGTTTCATTGAATTTTCCCAAAGATGAATGGAAATTTGAATCCAAATTTGTTTCTTTTACAAAAAAATTTGAAATAATTTGTTCCTTTTGAAAATATGATTCATCCCTAAAATTTTCCATTTGAATTTCATGAGTGGGTATGTAATCACTATTCATTATATCTCCCAAAGGTTCAATGATAGGTGATTCTAAAAAATGTTATTGGAGAAATATTCTGAACACTCAATCCATGAAGACAAATTTTCCCCTTATGAATCCAAAAAATTAATTTCCTCATGATTTAAGCACCCATCAAAAATTCCTTGATTATCTTCAACTATCCCAAATTCAATGGTTGGTTCGTCAATAAATTCATCTGAGGTTTGTGGGAGACAAGATTCTTGTATTAGTGATGAGGAAGAGACAGCCTGAGTGGGAATGGGTTCCACAACCATTTCAATGGTTTGTAGTTCTACTCTTAAATATGAAACCACTGAATTCATTTTATCCATTTTTTCACATAAATGTTCAATAATGTTTTCAGAAGTAGTATTGATTGATGTTTGGACATCATGAACTTCATTATTTTTGATCTCTTCAATCATCCTCGAGAGGTATGGAAATTGAACCTTTAAACAATCAGCATCCCATTGATTGTAGATCTCATTTGGTGTGGTGTATTCAATCATGGTTTGTTCAATGAAATTTTCTATGTGAGGTGATTCAAATTATTTATTTTCTAGTTGATTATATCCTTGGTATATTAATGGGTATTGTTGAAGATAATCCATTGGAGTTGATTGAAAGTTGTTTTTGGGATTCATTGGACACGCAGAAAAAGAAAGGGGAATAGAGAAGAGAAATTAGGATGAGAATAGATAATTTGGGGTGAGAAAAGAAGATGAGTGTCTAAGGTACTTACTTGGGTCCCCGAAAATGGTGCCAAAATTTGGTTGCGCCCAAATTTACCCTACCAGTAAAAGCGGTCGTTGAAGTACAAGTAGGGATCGAATCCACAGGGACCGAAGAAGAAACCTTGAGACACTATGATTTGGTGAAGGATAGGATATGAAGTATCCAACTTTGGGTTTTATTTAAATAACACTAAAAAACCTAAGTTAATTCAATTCAAAGAAAATGGGTTGATCTTAGGATTATGCTTGGGTTGGATTGAATGAATTTTACTTCTTTAGACAATTTTGGTTTTATTAATTCTTGATGAATCCATTTTTCAAAAATAACACTACCTTCATCATTTTCTAGTTTGGTGCTTACTAAACACAATTACTAATCCCCTATACACTTAGAGAACCAAATTCATGATCTCTCTGAGGTATATGGTCATTTAGTAATTGAATTTAGTTTGCTCAAACACAGTAAAGATGAAGAGTAGAAATAACTGAAGAATTAATGTCTTAAATTAATTATCCAATTAACAACAATTCATTCATAAAATAACATTCAATCAAGCCTTTGAATCCTCCTAAGATCAAACCATTAGAGGTTTATCCCTCCATTGATGGTATACTCTCAATGGTTGGCGGAAGATGGATAACAAAAATTGGATTGAAGAAATTAAAACCGCGGAAATAATGAGCACTCCTCCGTGTGTGTGAATGAAATTCACACCTATGTGTGAACTAATTCACAAAAACACAGATATATCACTATGATTTGTGATAATAAAGTTTTAATAAATGAAATTGGAAATATAGAAGATAAATAAGTTGATTAAGAACATAAAGATACAAAAAATAAACTTACATGGAAATGGAAAACATTACAAAGGAAAATTGGAAGCATAAGATTACAATGAAACAAGAAACAAAAGATGATAAGAAAAATATTCACCCCTATTCCCTTCACTAATAGCTCCTTATATAGGCATATTAGGAGCCTTATATTCACCCCCACAATAAATTCACCCCCCAACAATTAATAGAGTCAAAAGGAGGGTGAACAATCAAAAGGAAATTGACGTTTCGAAGTTGACCCGGAAAACTGTCCAGATTCGTCTACCATATTGATGTGTGAATTTGTAATTGAAGAAGGCAGAATCCGTAGGGGTTGTAGAAGAGAAATATCTTCTTCCATAATTCCTCTATGAGCTGTAAATATTTCAGGAAATATGACTTAGCAGTTTGGAAGTTATGGTTGAAATTGTGGGACGGATTTCTGTGCATTAATGTCGGGTCCACCATTTAAATCTCAACTTCAGATCCTTTTATCATAATGAATAAATCAGATTTAGCTCTGGAAAAAATTTAATAAAATGATCCTAATATTTTTATCTTTCTACTTTATAAATTTTAACTTCATTGGGATTATTTTGTGGGCCCCACATTTGTTTGATGGGCCTTAGGCCCATTATGCTTTTTCCAGCAAGTGTCTGCCTTCAGGTGCAAAAATATCCATCTTAACTTGTGATTCATCCATCAGACATAAAAGAAAAAATGTTCCAAATAAAGTGATGAATAATATACCAAAATAGAAAATTAAAATGATGAATATTGTAATTTCCACAAGCAAATTATTGAGTGGGACCAAATTGACACTTTAAGCATGAATTGCACAACGATGGGAAATGAAGTTCAATTTCTGAATTAGACTAAAATTGATGTTTATAAACTTTTAAAAACATTAATATTAAGATCTTAAAAATGAATATTAGCCACTTTCAGTGACTAATCAGGTGTCTCGTTTGCGAACAGGGTACACAGTCAATTAGGTTGAAACATTCATCGAAAACCATGTTTTTAGGACATCGCAGATTTTTACCCCGACGGCATAAGTACCGATCTTGGACGACATAATTCGAAGGAAGTTTAGAAGAACGTACAACACTGTTTCCACTAACAGGTGATCAATTTCTTGAGAAGTTAAAATATTTGAACACTACTTTTTCTAAACTGTTTTCGAAAAACCTTACGAAAACTGGTTGTAAAAAGAGATCGTTTTTTTTTGAATTACCATACTGGAATTGTCTGTATGTTAGACATTTTCTTGATAATATGCATATTGAGAAAAATGTACGTGATATTGTCATCGGCATGTTTCTAAATGCACCCGAAAAAATGAAGGGTGGAATTAAGGCTAGATTGGACATGGCTGAGATGGGAATACGAGAAGAGTTGACACTAGTGAAGGGTGAAAAATGAACATTTCTTCCTCCTGCTGCTTACACTCTTTCCAAGTAGAAGAGATATCAGTTTTGCAAATTCTTGAATGATATAAAGGTTTCATAGGGGTATTCATCAAATATCAAGAACATCGTGTCAATGAATGATTTAAAATTAAAGGGTCTAAAATCACATGACTGCCATGTTTTGATGCAAGATCTAATTCCAATAGCTTTACGTTGCATTTTTCCCAATAATGTCCGCCATACATTAACAAATCTATACTTCTTCTTCAAATCCATATGCAGCAAAGTTATAGACCCGGAGAAATTGACAACTATGGAAAGAGAAATTACTGTCATATTATGTGAATTGGAAATGTTCTTCCCGCAGACATTTTTTGATATGATGTTTCATTTGATGGTTAATTTGGTGAGAGAGATTTGACTATGTGGGCCTGTAAATTATAGATGGATGTACCCCATTGAATGGCATATGAATATTTTGAAAGGTTATGTCAAAAATTGAAGTCGGCTAGAGGGTTGTATTGCGGAGCAATATATTGTTGAGGAATCTGTTGAATTTTGTACTGAATACCTGTCTGGTGTGGAAAACGTTGGCCTACTGAAATCTCATCACACTGAGCGACTTGAGGGTGAAAGATTTTTTAGAAGAGGTTGTCACAATCAATATTACAGATCGGTAGTAGGCTCACCGTTACATTTTGCATAACAGTTTTGACGTTGACCCATATGTTCAAACCCACAAAGAAATTCTTAGGCATTTGAATCCATCTAGGGATGAAAAATGGATATCAGATACACATAATCAACAGTTTATAGGATGGTTTCAAGACCATATTTTAAAGAAGTTAGATGAAAATCCAGACTCAATTTCAGAATGACTTTGATGGCTAGTCGGAGGAGCAAGTGTGTATGTATTATCTTACAATGCTTATGAAGTTAATGGTTATACATTCTATACTAATGAACATGATGAAGACAGTACCATGCAGAATAGAGGGGTTACACTTGTGGCTGAGGCGATGGATGTTTCTGGTGCTAAGGAAAAAAATCCAATTTATACGAATATGTCATACTTTGGCATCATCAAACGAATATGGGAGTTGGATTATACGAAATTCAAAGTGCCGATTTTTCAATGCAAGTGGGTTGATAACAGGAGTGTTGTTAAAATAGATGAATTATGATTCGTGAAAGTTGATTTCAGTAAGGAAGGGGAGAAAGAAGAACCTTTTATAATGGCATCACAGGAAGTACAATTATTTTATGTTCCAGACCCTGTAAACCGAAATTGGTCAATTGTTCTATTATCGACCAAAACAACTGAAGGTTCAGATTAAAGTTCAACGGAGGATGAACCTTTTATAGGGACTTCACAATCATTTCACAGCGGTCCCAATGTAGATGGTGTTTTGTATGTCAGAGGAGACCACAATGAAGGGATTTACATAGTCGATAGAGGAGTCAAATCTCTTCAACCTTTAAAGAAAAAAAACCGAGTATAATAATCAGGTTATTTGTTTATTGTAATATACATTGTGTTACGTTATGTTATTATCTATCCACTACTACTTTTATGTAATCTAAATTAAATGTTAAACCACTTCTGCAGATAATGACTTCTGCACCTACTGATGCACCCAATCTTGAGGCACAAAAGGTCTCTTAACCACGTACTAGTGGTCCCAGTGCAGAGCAACAACAGGTTTCTCAACCAGCTGCTGGTGGTCCCAGTGCAGAGCAGCAACAAGTTTCTCAACCTGTTGGTGCTGGTCCCAGTGCAGAGCAACAACAAGTTTCTTAACATGTTGTTGTTGGTCCCAGTGCTGATGCTAGTGCTCCGTAGAAAGATATTGATGATACTTCTAAGGAAATGGTAGGAAATGAAACCCTGAAAGTGAAAAAAAACAAGAGCACTGTAGTTTTACAATGTTAGTCAAAATCCTTAAGGCAAAAGAAAAAGGCATCAAATTTGAGGTGGGATGGAATAAGAGAGGCCAACATGTTAACCCCAACAAATCCATCTTTAGTAGATACATTGGAATCGTTACTCAGCAACGTGTGCCGATTGATATACAGTCATGGAACCATGTTGTCACTGGTCTGAATACACTAATGTGGGAAGATATTACGGTAACATTATGATATCATTTTTTTAATTTATGAAAATAAAATACCAAAACATTGACTCACACTTCATCATCCATTGTAGAGTGCATTTATAGTAGATGCCTCGCACAAGGAATATGTATTAAGAGTTGGAGGAATGATTCATAGAGGTTTCTGCACAATTTTAACGAAATATCATCTTAAAGATGTTGAAGGGAAAATCAAGTCGCACCCACCTCCTCTTTATGCACACTTGATATCCCAAGGAGTGTGGGACGCGTTTATCAACCGTCGTGGAGAGCAGAGTTTTTAGGTACATTGTGTGGGGTAATACGTTGTTTGACATTTCTTGTATTCATCACTTTGATTGATAGTTTTTTATTTATGAAACAGCAACTGAGTGCTGAAAATAAAAAACGTGTAGCAGAACCAGCGTACCCTTACCGTAAATCAAGGTTGGGGTACGCTTCACTTGGGAAAAAATTGGTACATATTTTAAATCTACCGTACTACTTATATGTGACATAAAACAACACCATAACCATGTTTCTCTGTTTATATGAAGATTGATGAATCAAAATCGAAATCCAAATCCATCCCACGCCATGTGCTATGGAAGGAGGCTCGTGTAAATAAAGAGGGGATACTGATAGATGAAAAAACACAAAAAGTGTGGGAAACATGTGTAAGTATGACATAATATAAATTTGATTTGTTTAAAATCACTATTATATTACAATGACTACTTATTTTTCTATATTTTCTATCTGACATAGTCACAGGAATCAACAACACCCGCACCAGATGCAGACATACTTTCAGTAGCCTTGAAGCGGCCAGACCAGTATGGACGCGTCAGAGGTGCGGGTTTTGGGGTGACACCCTAAACATATTTTCAAAAACAAAAACAAGTGGATGATGAAAATGAAAAAATGGAAAAGCTACAAGAAAAATTGGCTATTTTCTAAGAAGAATTACAATACCATAGAGAGATGATAGAAACAATGATGGGGGATAGGCAAAGAGAAGAAACAACTCAACAAAAACCCGTGTGTGACGATCCCGCCCCACCCCCCACCAGCTTTGAGGCAATCCATTCCCCTAAAAAAACTGACTTAGCTGAGGTAATCAATGTTTTAATAATTGTTTCTATGAAATGTGATTCACATAGACACTGATACCTTTCCTATACTAATATTATACAGGGTGAAAATGACTGTTATTTATATCTAGCAACTCCCACATATCGCCTTGTAGCAAGGGCTATGGAGTTCAATACGCAGAACGACATGCTACACAACAGACAGATTCCAATTGATCATTTCAGAGTGTCAATTAATGTAGCTAATGAGCCGAGTGCTGAGATACCTATTCCAAATGACGATGAAGACATTCATATGGTTGAATAAGATGTTGGAACATTCATCGCATGGCCGTCAGTTCTTGTAAAAAAATGTCAACATGGAGGTATCCATTTCCAAGTTATTTTTCAAGCTCGACCTTTAACATTTAATGAAAAAAGGATTGAACCGATGAATGATATTACAGAACGACAAAGAGAAGGGGGTGAAATGAAATATCAGCTCAAAACTATCTCAAGGATCAACCAACTGATTGAAATGGTCTACTGAGAGCACCTTCACCTCGCTCGTTCTATATCCACAGTTAATATCATTGCAGGCTCATGTGGATACAAAGTTGATAGACAACAATGCTCACATAGTTGTTTTTGAAAAAAATATGTACGGAGAGGAAACATCAGATTTCATTAGTGCTGAAAATGTAAATGAAATCCTCAAGTATGAATGGCTAGGCTCCTCAGTTGTAAATGTATACATGAGGTATGTTTTCATGATTTGATTTTACAAAAGATGATATACTCTGATAATAATGACTAAATACATTTTATATTTTTCACAGGTGTATATATGAAAAAAAATTTTAAGGGATTTCCCCATGAACAAAAATTTGGACTTGTTAGTCCTCACACCACCTCTTCAAAAGAAGAAATAGATTCTGATAAAGAGGCTAAAATAATGTCATCCCTGCTCAAATTGTTTGAAAACAAAATTAAGGCTGACAGACTCTTTTTAATACCAATGATGCAGGGGTAAAACTCTACAATTTAATCATATCAACTATATTTTCATTTCTTTACTTATTCCTTTTTATATTTTTAGGGAGAATTGGATGCTGATTGCAGTCAATTTGGATACTCCAAAGATTTATTTTCTGGATTCAACACATGGATATCCAACAAACCGACCACGCTTGACGGCGTTTGTCAATTTGTAATACACTATATCTAGCATTTTAAAACTAAACATATAGTTATATAATTTATGTTATCTTTTAATGAGGATTCTGTTATGATAGGGTGGTGCCTCAATATCGTCTAATGCATGGAATGAATCCAGGGCATAAGGATGAGCAAGCCTACAAGATCTATAACTGGAAAAGTATCCGGGTATATATAATAACATTGCACTATCCAAACACATATCAAAACAAATTACTTATTGTTTTCTATATTTTTTCAGTGTCCAAAACAAACAAACGGAAAGGACTGTGGTTATTATGTTTGTAAATTTATGAAAGAGATCGTATTTCATCAAAAAACTAGCATCCCTGACGAGGTATTTTCGAAAATAATTACGAGTTCATTTAAAATATTTATTAATCCTTTGTGTATTTATATTTTTTTAGTACTACCATGAATGTCGTAAAAACTAATATTTAAAATATGATATAGATGTGTTTAGAAACGAATGGGAAACATACTTGATGGAAGATTGTAAATAAATAGGATGAAGGTGAATTCCTACTAATGTTATCCATATATGATAATTGATATCTCTATTGTTTACACTTAATGAGCATATATGATCACCCTTTATCATGTTTTATATCCTTAGGTTATGAAGAATGGTTTTAGATATGTTTTTTCTTTCTAGTAAAGCATAACTCATTGGCTAAAAGTGTCTGATAACAGTTTCAAATTGACATTAAGTTTAGAAAACAACACTACTGACATAAGGAAAACTGAGAAAACGTGTTCGGATTGTTTTCATACTTTAGGACAATGATCCATGAGTCATTTTTGAGGTGTACAAATCAACCGTACCTCAATCCGACACACGGTGTGACCGTTATGACTAAAAGTGTCTGATACTAGTTTCAAATTGACATTAACTTTAGAAAACAACATTATTGACATACGGAATACTGAGAAAACGCATTCTGATTGTTTTGATACTTTAGGAAAACGATCCATGAGTCATTTTTGATGTGTATGAATTGACCGCACCTCAATCCGACGCACGGTGTGACCGATATGGCTAAAAGTGTCTGATACCAGTTTCAAATTGACATTAACTTTAAAAAAACACAAGTGACATACGGAAAACCAAACAAACACATTCATATTGTTTTGATACTTTAGGAAAACGATCCATGATTCATTTTTGAGGTGTAAGAATTGACCGCACCTCAATCTGACGCACGGTGTGACCAGTATGACTAAAAGTGTCTGATACCAGTTTCAAATTGACATTAACTTTAGAAAACAACACTACTGACATAAGAAATACCAAGAAAAAGCATTCGTATTGTTTTGATACTTTAGAAAAATGATCCATGAGTCATTTTTGAAGTGTGCGAATCGACCGCACCTTAATCCGACGCACGGTGTGACCGGTATACGTAAAAGTGTCTGATACCAGTTTCAAATTGACATTAACTTTAGCAAACAACACTACTGACATATGGAATACCGATAAAATGTGTTCGGATTGTTTTGATACTTTAGGAAAATGATCGATGAGTTATTTTTGAGGTGTACGAATTGACCTCACCTCAATCTGACGCATGGTGTGACCGGTATGGCTAAAAGTGTCTGATAACAATTTCAAATTGACATTAATTTTAGAAAAAAACACAAATGACATACGGAATACTAAGAAAACGTGTTAGTATTGTTTTTATACTTTAGTACAACGATACATGAGTCATTTTTTACATCTAAGAATTTATCGCACCTCAATCCGACGCACGGTGTGACCGGTATGACTAAAAGTGTCTGATACCAGTTTCAAATTGACATTAACTTTAAAAAACAACACAAGTGACATATGGAAAAATGAGAAAACACATTCATATTGTTTTGATACTTTAGAAAAACGATCCATGAGTCATTTTTGTGGTGTATGAATCGACCGCACCTCAATTCGACACACGGTGTGACCGGTATGACTAAAAGTGTCTGATACCAGTTTCAAATTGACATTAACTTTAGAAAACAACACTACTGACATACGGAATACCAAGAAAACGCATTCGGATTGTTTTGATAATTTAGGAAAACGATCCATGAGTCATTTGTGAGGTGTACGAATCGACCGCTCTCAATCTGACGCACAGTGTGACCGGTATTCCTAAAAGTGTCTGATACCAGTTTCAAATTGACATTAACTTTAGAAAACAACACTAATGACATACAGAATACTAAGCAAATGCATTCGGATTGCTTTGATACTTTAGGACAATGATACATGAGTCATTTTTGAGGTGTACGAATTGACCGCACCTCAATCTGATGCACGGTGTGACCGGTATGTCTAAAAGTGTCTGATAAAAGTTTCAAATTGACATTAATTTTAGAAAACAACAGAAATGACATAAGGAATACCAAGAAAACATGTTCGGATTGTTTTGATACTTTAGGAAAATGATCCATGAGTCATTTTTGATGTGTAAGAATTGACCGAACCTCAATCCGATGCACGGTGTGACCGGTATGGCTAAAAGTGTCTGATAACAGTTTCAAATTGACATTAATTTTAGAAAACAACACAAGTGACATACGGAATGTCTAGAAAATGCATTCGGATTGTTTTTATACTTTAGGAAAACGATCCATGAGTCATTTTTGAGGTGTAAGAATTGACCTCACCTCAATCTGATACACGGTGTGACTGGTATGGATAAAAGTGTCTGATACCAGTTTCAAATTGACATTAACTTTAGAAAACAACACTACTGACATACGTAACACTGATAAAAAGCGTTCGGATTGTTTTTATAATTTAGTAAAATGATATATGAGTCATTTTTGTGGTGTATGAATCAACCGCACCTCAATCTGATGCACGACGTGACCGGTATGCCTAAAAGTGTTTGATACCAGTTTCAAATTGACATTAACTTTAGAAAACAACACTACTGACATACAAAATACTAAGAAAAAGCGTTCGTATTGTTTTGATATTTTAGGACAACGATCCATGAGTCATTTTTGAGGTGTAAGAATTTACCGAACCTCAATACAACGCACGGTGTGACCGGTATGGATAAAAGTGTCTGATAACAATTTCAAAACACAAATGACATACGGAATACCGAGAAAACAAGTTCATATTATTTTGATACTTTAGGAAAACAATCCATGAGTCATTTATGACGTGTACGAATCAACTACACCTCAATTCGACACACGGTGTGACCAGTATGGTTGAAAGTGTCTGATACCAGTTTCAAATTGACATTAACTTTAAAAAATAACACAAGTGACATATGGAAAACCAAGAAAACACGTTTGGGTTGTTTTGATACTTTAGGACAATAATCCATGAGTCATTTTTGAGGTGTAAGAATCAACCGTACCTCAATCTGATGCACAGTGTGACCCGTATGACTAAAAGTGTCTGATACCAGTTTCAAATTGACATTAACTTTAGAAAAAAAACACTATTGACATACGGAATACCGAGAAAACGCATTCGTATTATTTTGATACTTTATGAAAATGATCCATGAGTCATTTTGGAGGTGTAAGAATTGACTGCATCTCAATCTGACGCACGGTGTGACCGGTATGCCTAAAAGTGTCTGATACCAGTTTCAAATTGACATTAACTTTAGAAAACAACACTAATGACATATGGAATACCAAGAAAATGCATTTATATTGTTTTGATACTTTAGGAAAACGATCCATGAGTCATTTTTGAGGTGTAAGAATCAACCTCACCTCAATCCAATGCACGGTGTGACCGGTATGGCTAAAAGTGACTGATACCAGTTTCAAATTGACATTAATTTTAGAAAACAACACAAGTGACATATGGAAAACCGAGCAAATGCATTCGGATTGTTTTGATAATTTTGGACAATGATCCATGAGTCATTTTTGAGGTATAAGAATCGACTGCACCTCAATCTGACGCACGGTGTTACCGGTATGGCTAAAAGTGTCTGATAACAGTGTCAAATTGACATTAATTTTAGAAAAAAACACAAGTGAAATACGGAATATCAAGAAAATGCATTCGGATTGTTTTGATACTTTAGTACAACGATCCATGAGTCATTTTTGAGGTGTAAAAATAGACCTCACCTCAATCCGACGCATGGTGTGACCGGTATGGATAAAAGTGTCTGATATCAGTTTCAAATTGACATTAACTTTAGAAAACAACACAAATGACATACAGAAAACCAAGAAAACACGTTCAGATTGTTTTGATACTTTAGGAAAACGATCCATGAGTCATTTGTGATGTGTAAGAATAGACCGTACCTCAATCCGATGCACGGTGTAACCGGTATGGCTAAAAGTGTCTAATACCAGTTTCAAATTGACATTAACTTTAAAAAACAACACAAGTGACATATAGAAAACTGAGCAAACACGTTTGGATTGTTTTGATAATTTAGGACAATGATCCATGAGTCATTTTAAGGTGTACGAATTGAACAAACCTCAATCCGACACATGGTGTGACCGGTAAAGCTTTTCATTAGATAAAGAATCAGTATTTATTAAATGAGATAATCATCCAAAACCATATTGATTTTACATTATTCCCTTTCATTGTTATCAGAATGAAAACATTTGAGTTTATCATTTCCATATTTTAGTTTCACATTTCCATATTAATGTATTCTTTCATATTAATGTTTTAATTTATTTCATTATTGTATTACTAACATAATATTTTTTTTCTTATATAGGTGAATTTCTTTCCTTTATTTCAAATGCTTTCTTCGGCAACAAATACCATGGACGAAAATTTTTGAGAGAGGATCACGGATATCAAAGGATGAAACATTAATGTTTATAATTTTTGTTGGATAATAGTAATTGTAACCATGTAAAACATTGTTTGAAATGTATATAGCAGTGTGTTTTTTTTGTATTCATGATGTTAAGTAAATGTATATAGGATTGTTTGTCAAAATATTGTGTGTGGGTGATGTTTTGTACAGGTGTGCAACTGCTGTTTTGTATAGGTGCAGGTGTTGGTTTGTGCAGGTGTTGGTTTTGCAGGTGCAGCTGAAGGAGCCTTTATCAGTGCTATATTGATAACTAATAAAGGAAACCTTTTTCAGTGCTATCTTGAGCGCTGATAATAGGGCCCTTTATCCATGCTAGAAGGGCGTTGTAAATATTAGCGAAGATAAGGGGGGGGGGGTCCCCTTTATCAGCGCTCTAAAAATTACCGATAAAGGCTACATTTATCAAGGCTAAAAAAAGAGCTGATAAAGGGTGGCCTTTATCAACACTTTTTTTAGTGCTGATAAAGGTCGCCTTTATCAGCGCTTTTCAGAGCGCTGATAAAGGGGACCCTCCCTTTATATTCTCTGACATTTACAACACTTTTCTAGCACTGTTAATGTCAGTTTTTAGCACTGATAAAGACCCAATTTGTAGTAGTGATATAGATAAGGATTTATTTATTGAGAAACCCCCTGGTTTTACAAACCCTCATTTTACAAACCATATTTTTAAATTATCAAAATCTTTACATAGTTTAAAACAAGCTCCAAGAGCTTGGTATGATATATTAATTACTTTTATTATATTTCCAAAGGTTTTACAAAAGGAATAGTTGATCCTACCCTTTTTATAAAAAAATCCAATGATGTTTTAGTAGTTCAAATCTATGTAGATGACATTATCTTTGGATCTTCAAAAAATTATTTATGTATTGAATTTTCTAAAATGATGCAAAATGAATTTGAAATGGGTTTAATGGGTGAACTCAAATTATTTCTTAAATTTCAAATCTTTCAAAATAATGATGGTATTATTTTAAATCAAATCAAATTTACTAGATATATTCTAAAACATTTTGAATTAGATAGCACTAAAAGTAGTGAGACTCCAATGAGTACTACTTGTAAGTTGGATCTTGATGAAGATGGAAAATCTATTGATCAAAAAACTTACAGAAGAATTATTGGAAGTTTACTCTACTTAACTATTAGTCAACCTGACATTATGTTTAGTGTGTGTATGTGTGCTCAGTTTAAAGCAAATCCTAAGGAACCTCATTTAAATGTTGTTAATAGAATTTTCAAATACCTAAAGCATACATACAATCTAGGATTGTTCTATCCCAGAGGACAATAATTTGAGTTAGTGAGCTATTCTAATGCCAACTTCTGTGGTTGTAAGTTAGATTTAAAAATCACCTCTGGAATATGTCACTTTTTAGGCAAGTCACTGGTATCATAGTGTAATAAGAAACAAAAATTTGTTGCATTATCCATTGCATAAGCTGAATACATAGTTGCTAGAAAATTTTGTGCAAAAATTTTGTGGATGAAACACACATTACTAGATTATGGATATCAATTCAGGCATGTACCTATAAATTGTGACAATACAAGTGCTATTATCATCTCAAAAAATATCGTTTCACACTCTAGGACAAAACATATTGATGTAAGACATCACTTTTTGAGAGATAAATATCAAAAAAGTGAAATCACTTTGGAATTCATTGGAACTGAATATCAGCTTGCTGATATATTCACCAAACCACTAAATTCTAAAAGAATAGATTACATCATACATTAATTGGGAATGATAAATCTTAAGTAGTAAGTATACTGTTTCAGAGGTTACGGTTTCACAAGTCACTATCTTAGGATTACTGTTTAACTCTAACAGTTCTATAGTTTTATTGTCTTAAGAGTTGATGTTTCATGTTTACGATCTCACAGTTACTATTTCTTGGTTACTGTCTGGCACTTACTATCTCAAACAATACAGTCTCACAGTTTAGAAATCACACTGTTATGGTCTCACTGTGAAGGCTTGTTATGGTCTCACCGTGAAAGTTGATTACAGTCTCACCGTAAAGATGATTTATTGTTTTATTTATACATTATAACTCATATCACGGTAATTCATTGTTTTATTATTTTTTACTTTCTCATTCTTTTGATCTCACGACACTTGATATACCTAAATGATAAAATAAAATATGTTTCACTCGTTCTTCACTCGAGATCTGTTCTCTCAAACCGTAACCCCTATTTCAACCCTTCTCTCTCTCAAACCTTCGGTGAATGACTAGGATGAAACACCCATAGTCGTCAAATCCTAAGAAGCGCAGTTCAAAGAATAAGTTGAAAATCATGCCAAAGTTAGCACCCGAAGGCCCTCTGAATCCGAATCTAGTGAACAGAATAGTGGTACCTGAAAAAGAGATATGCCCCAAGTGTCTTCTGTCAAGTAAGTCTTTGGTTTTGAAAGTGATAACATATCAAGGATAGATGGATTGGTTCACAAAGTGGGATAAGCCTATTTACCCGAAGCTACTTGCACAGTTTTATCAATATGTTCAATTCTATTTTGATTCAAAAGATGGATATGTCGTGCGAAGTTGGATCAATGGCCATATTTGTACCTTTTCTTCTAGGTTATGGGTTTCATGCATTAGGATACCTCATGAGGGTATTTTTGAGGACTACTTGAAAGGAAACTAAGAGGAGAGCCATAGCTGCCGAGCTAGATAGAAAAACCAAACGCCTGTTCAAGTTTGTTCAAAATTTTATTAGCCCCAGAAAAGGTGATTTTTCTATACTCAAGTATCAAGATGTATTTTTGATACATATCATGAAAAATGGATATAAGATTAACCTATGAAAGTATGTTATACACCATATGTGTGAGTTGATCAAAACAACCTCCAAGTAAACCTCCCTATTTTATTCAAGGCTTATCTCAACTATGCTTCATGTAAAGGGATTGGTTGGACCAGATGAAGAATCCATTAAGGATTATGAGTTATGTATTTCAAAAGTTACAGTAAAGAGAATGAAAATCAATTGGAATCTTTGGAGAAAATCTTGGGTGGAAGATAATGATAGAGTTTATGAAAAGTTTAATTCGGTGGAACACCCTTCAAGACCTAAGGATATTTCTGATCCTAGTTTGGAGCCAGATGAACTTATTGAATATTCTGATGAGGAAGAAGAAGAATATTTTGTTGTACCTCTATGAGAAATTGTTCTGGTTGAGGAAGATAGTGAATCTTCTCCTCAAGTCTTATTTGAGAAAGACATGCCTGTTTCTAAAGAAGTTGTTGATCTGGAAGAACAACTTGCTTCAAAAGAAGAATATATTTCTAAGGTAAGTGAAAAGAATGTTGTAGAAGAACATATAGAAGAAAATATTTATTTTGTACAAGAAACTGCTCTTGAGGAACACCCAGAGGAATAATTTGTTCATGAAGTTATTCCATCTGCTGAATAGAGAATGGATCAAGCCTTTCAATTGTCTAGAAAGGAAATGGCTAAGGAAATTAGGGATGAATTCATGGAAATAGATCAAGGATCTAAATCCCTCAGTCCAAAAAAAGATGCACCTATTAAGGGGGATCAGCCTCCCAATCTAGAATTTATTGAAGTACCTAATCCAATTGATCCAAGATCAGTGGATACATGGTATAAATTACCCAGTTATTGTGATGTGACTGATTCTAAGGAAGTCTCAGTTAAAGGAATTGATATATCTACTATATTTCATTTGAAACTAGTATCTGCTCCTAAAGCTATCTCGGCCAAGGAACCTGATCATGTCTCAGCTTCTATTCTTGAACCTTCACAAGAACCTTCAAACATGGTGAATAAGGATGATCTGAAATCATTTGAAACTACCCTATTGGATAGAGTTGAAAAACTCATGAATATCCAACCAGCTCCTGTAACCAATTTAAGTGAGAGAGATGATACCTCATTGTTGGAAAAAATTCATGTGTAAGATTCAGCCCAAGATGTTTTATGAGATTCAAGGAGTCAGATTCGAGAAGAAACAACTCAATGATGAAGTAAAAACTCTTAGAGGTATGTTTGAAGAAATGAAGAGAGTGATAACCTCAAGACCAGAACCTATTTCTTATCCTGTTGAGGATATTTTTAGTCAGACCCCATAGGAAGTAGCCTCACTGATTCAACCTCATCTAACTTCCTTAGCTAAAAATGTAGCTGAAAGAAACAAGCAGATTGTTCAAGAGATGTGTGAGCTTGTTATTGGTCTTAACAAGTTAACTGATGAGTATAAGGGTTGTCTCCATAAGTTTCTAAATCAACTAAAATACCTTACCTCAGCTATCACTACTTCTCGTACTTCTGGACAATCATCTCAACCTTCTTTAGACAATTATCTACTCAGAATATTTGTCAAAGAAGAACTTCAATTTGTGCTTAGTGTATTTGAAAAGGAATCTCTATATGAAGTTATCAAGAATAGTGACAAAGTTCTTGATTTGGTGAGAATTCATTCCAATATTGACAATGATGCTCAGCAAGAAATTGCTAAGAAGGTGTAATTCTACTTCAATCAGATCTTCTCTAAGAATGACATGACCAACCACTTCAATTACCTTGTGGAGAATCTGAGGATTCCTCCTCTCACTCAAGCCTTCAAAACTCAAGTCCAAAAGCTCAAATATTTCACTCTTTTTTTGTATAAGTTTATGGAGAACAAGGATGAATTTGAGAAAGATATACTGTATGGTGGTGAGATCATTACTGACTTCATAAATATTTTGATGCCTTATCTTTATGTCCAGAGTACTGCAATTGTCGCTCCTACAACTGCACCCCTGAGATCTGGTTTTCCTACCTTCTCATCCTCTTCCCTTGATTCTATATCTATGTCTGTCTCTCAAGATCTGAGTTAGATCAGGCCTGTTATCCTTGATCAACAGTTGCCTCAGTCTTCCACTACACCTACCTTAGCCCCTTCTGTTTTTGAAGGACTCCCTTTACCATGTTTGTCCACTAGTTCACTCCCTTACTCCACTTCTACCTCTTATCCTATGGCTTCTTCTTCTGATGTTGCTTCCAAGGGAAAAGAGAGGACAAGTCAGTGTTGAAGAACAATGACTACTATCTTTTGATAGGGATGTTTTATGTAGTCTTGTTCCTTACTATTTATAATGGCATCTTTTATCCATATAATGCATTGTGCACTTTTATTGTCTACTTCTTATTTACTCTTTTTGATAATCCCAAAAGGGAGAGAAATATGTATTCTATATGCACTAAATGCACATTACAGAAGATACACATATGCACTAAATGAACATTATAGAAGTGACACATTATCTAAGAATAAATCTCTCACTCGCATGATTTGTGATCATCAAAAAGAGGGAGATTGTTGGAATCCTCATGTGTTAATCATGTTTTAATGATCACAAATTATATACATTCTGTAAAGCTTGTTAATCCTGTTTAATCTATCTAAAATCATGTGTACAGATGATTAGTTTCTTTATTCCTCAAATAATTATTGTAAACTATTTTGTTTCTAATTAAATTATCTTATGAATTATTAAATTTAATTCATTCTATGAATATCACTGTTTAAGTATGTATACAGATATTTGTCTAAGTCTGAGAAACCGCGACCATCCGACACCGTGACCATCCAGAAACTGTGGCTATCCAGACACCGTGACCATACAAACACCATGACCATCTAGACACCTTGACCATACAAACACCATGACCATATAGACATTGTGACCATCTAGACACCATGACCATCCAGACACTGTGACCATCTAGACACCATGACCATCCAAACACTGTTTACAACACCATTTAAAAGAGACATTGTTTCATGGAGACATCGTTTACAGACATATTGTGACAATGTTTCTTTATCTTTTTTTCATATTTCAATTTAATTTCTAACAGTCATATTTGAAGTTTTTAAATACACTGACATAATTAATGTTTCTTTGTAGACGTGTCATCTAATAGTACGAGGTACGAGGTTCAGAATACATGCATCATGTCAGCTCCAACACATGCATTCTAAGAATAAAAAGAACAACGTGATTGGGGTGACAAGTGACAATAGTGTAATAGAAAAACAAGTGTGTGTACGATAACAAAGAAGCACGGGCATTCATGTAACCTGATACTACTGAAGAACACACAAAGCATACTTGAATCCTAGAATCGATAACATTTTTGCACTATCAACTCCACGAAGAACACGAGCCAGATATAGTTGAATTACAATACTCTGTTTTCTACAAGTGGACTCAATTTCTTCATCTGCTTCATCCCAAAAGTCCAGAGCTACATAGACAAACACTTAGAGAACTTCTAAACTTATCTCATCAGTTATGCTCTGTTGTGTATTATTTTTATCTTTCGAGGAGTGTGTGTGTCTGTATAAAAACATGAACTGTCTCCTATATCAAACTGAAGGATAAAATATATCCTTTCTCTTACATCTTTTTACACTTGTGTATTCCCATGGATAAGTGTGGAAGAGGTCCTGGTGTGACCTATTAGTTCATACCCATGAAGAACTGTGGAAGAGGTCGTATGACCTGAACAGTCTTGTTTACTATTGTTAACCTCGATCCAGGGTGTGGATCAAGTTTATTTATATAAACTTCTTGGTGGCAGGTGATCAATAAGTGGAGTAGATTAGGTCTCAACTTGAGACTGAACCACTTTCTTCATATCCACTGTGTTGTTTATTTTAGTTTTCTTTGTTTTACTATTTAATTTAGAAATTCCTAAATTTACTTTAATAGTTAATCTTGGAAAGAAGTTATAATTGTTTTGCCTTAATATAATAGCTTTAAAAGTAATGTTAATAACTAATATTATGATTATTTAGAATTAATCAATCTTCTAAGAAGTTATTTAAATAGTCAAACATTCATAACCTTATAACCTTGATTAACTAGGCTGTATTTAAATTGTTTGGGGAACCTTTTTAAGAATACTTTTTAAACAGAAATTTTTATAGATACTCAATTCACCCCACTCTTGAGTACTCTACTCCGACAAATAGAGACATCCCAATCTCTCTACTGAACTCTACTCCCATATTACTAAAAAGTGGTTTGACATGGTGAGACGATCTATGATCACCCAGATGGCATCATGTCTGATACATGTACATGGTAATCCCATCATGAAGTCCATAGATATTCCATCTCACTTCCACTTTGGCACCTCAAGGGGTTGAGTTAAAACCTATGGATATTGGTTCTCATCTTTCAATTTCCCACAATTAATGTATTGAGAGACAAACTTTGAAACTCCTTTCTCCATGACTAGCCACAAAAACTAACTTCATAGGTCTTGGTAAATCTTTTCCACACCTAGTTGCACCGCCAAAGGAGACGTATGAAACTCTCTTAGAACCTTATTTCACAATGTCAGTGGAACCATTGTTCATCCTATGAAAAGAATTTCATGCTCATCACCTTTATAAAATCCATCACGAGCATAACCTATGGATATCTTAGCATGTAGGGTCTCACAGTCGACATCTCCAAGTTGTGCCTCCCAGACTCACTGTAAGAGAATAGGGTTAACAACCATTTATTGGATGTAAGCTACTCCATATCCATCTAAAAAGGACAACTTCAATGAGGAAAACTACTATGAAACCTTGTTCAAAAGCTACCAAACCAAGTAATCACCACACCTCTGTCATGATCTTGGTTGTCTTCCAATATAACACTACCTTGACCATCGATGGGTCCACTACAACTCCATCTACTAAGATAATGTGTCCTAGAAAATAGACCACCTACATCTAAAACTGACACTTAAAGAGGTTATCATAAAGATGGTGCTCTGAGAGTACATCCAAAGTCATCCTCAAGTGTCTCGCATTCTCCTACTCATACGCAAAGTATATAATGATATCGTCGATGAAGAATACCATGAACCTGTCTAAGAAGGGATAAAAGATCCTATTCATGAGTCCCATCAATGCTGCTAGGGATTTTGTCATGCCAAATGTCATAATCAAGTATTCATAGTGACTATAGCAACATCTAAATGTTGTCTTCTGTATATCCCTGTCCTTTACTCACAGCTGGTGATATCCCGATCTAAGGCCAACCATCAAGAACCATCAATCCCCTCTCAGTTGATCCGAGAGGTCATCGATTCTTGATAGTGGATACTTATTCTTTATGATCACCTGGCTTAAGAGTTGATAGTCCACATATAACCATAATCCCCCAACTAACTTCTTGGAAAACAAACCCTGGGCTCCCTAGGGTGAAACACTGGGTCTAACAAAGACCTTCCTCTGCAAATCCTCCAACTACACCCTTAGATCACGAATCTCTATGGGAGACATCTGATATTCTAGATTAGATATTGATGTCATACCAGGGTGTAGATCAATGAAGATGTCTTTGTCTTGGTGGGGAGGTAAACCCAGAACATACTTAGGGAAAACATCCTCATACTCCACCACAACTGCAGTAAACTGAGGACTCATAACATTCACTACACCAAGGGTTAGGATATCTAACTGATGAGAAATCAGCTACACCCTCCTATGCATGATTCCATCCTACTCTGAATGGATTTACTTTTCACCAAAAAAGAAAAACATTGTTCCATCACTATATAAAAACCACACTCTTCTCCTAAAATAGTCATTATGAGCATTAATTGTAGATAGCCAGTCCATACTAATAATGATTTCATAAGGCCTTGGTGCCAATACCAAGAGATCCTGACCAAAACTCTCGCCTCTAAGAGTCAGGTCACACTATTGGAATTAGTGCATGATCATTGAGTCTCCCCTAGTATGAGTCTCCAATCTTAAGGGTTGAGTCAATGGATCAACTAGAATTTCCATGTCTCGAACAATATTTGTGGTATAAAAGGAATGACTAGCACCTTTGTCTATAAAAACTGAAGCAAAGGTATAAAAGACATTGATCATACCTCTTATAATCCCTGGAGACTTAGTTTCATAGGTTTCCATAGCTTGTAGCTGGACTCATCCCTGCCCACCTGCTCCCTAATCCTAACATGGACCACTTGGGGATGGTGGTGGTAATATGTCGAACATCCAACCACCACCTCCTACTATGATTTCCCCTCTAACACATATGTCGCCCTGCGGACCACCCTGCTCCTGCCTCTATCTCAATATCAGTAGTCCCAAAAACATATCTTGATCAGTAGTATGATGGGTTGGGTAATCTCATGCCATATTTACCCAACTGTTTCAAGAGAAACATTGTGTGTTCCTTTGATGATTCGATCCGCGCTAAGAGCCTTGCACAGCTGACCCTAAGTCCTGGGATTGCCTCATGAAGTGTCAGACCCACTTGGATCCAAGTGACTACAACTGACTACCTGCTTATGAGGTCTAAGCTACTCGGTGCCCACATATAGATCCCACTAATGGTGTCTGCTCTGCTAGAAAACTTTCTACCAACAAGGATCACTCATGCACTCCAACATAGGTTTAAATACTAAGAGATACCACTTGCGCCCTAATTTCCTGGCACACGCCCTACTCAAAGGTCTGAACCCTGAAGAACTTCTATCATACCATATTTATAGAGTAACGTGAGAGATCATTAGACCTAATTTAATACTCTTCCACAGTCATACTACCATGTTGTAGATACCAAAGCTCCTATAGGTGTACTAATCACAATGTGTCCGAATAGAAATCCTATCTGAAATGACACTTGAAGTCTATTTAGGAGAGATATTTCTCATTGTGTGACTGGGTCACCAACCCAAAGAAGACTTGAAACAAGTAATTCTATCTAATTTTTAGGCATCCTCGCAAGGAAGAAAATGTGAGTGACTGCCTATAGCCAATCCTCATCTACCTAGGGGTTTGGTACACCCAAAAACTTGGGAGGTCACTTCCAATGAAACTCGTTCAACACACTCATCCTACAATAATCCACATCTAGTAGAGATGGTGATAGTTATAGCTAAATGGGTGGTAGTATATCTAGTGAATAATTTGAAGGTGTTATCTCTGGTACAAGACCCTGTATTGATATCTCATCCCTAGGCAGATCATCCTCATGATCACGTAGCAGAATCCGAGCTTGTTGTCAATGTGGAGGCATCCTGAAATAAAACAATATGTACCATGGTCATTGATTATATCTAGAGAGATATCTCAATAAGGATATGTAAAATACAACCATTCCTATATGATGTGTAACGCCTCGACCCTAGAAGTTCAGAGCTGGTGCATTATTAAATTACATTGGCATGATTACAAGGAATCAAATCTCAAAGGACTGTTCAGTTTAGTAGTATTTCAAATCCATATTACATACATGATACCCATAATACATTGGGAAATTGTAAATACAAATACGAGGCATAATAAAATGAAATAAATTGTGTCCTTGAATGCTTATTAAAATATCTCTTCTTCATAAACTAGGGAAAGGAAACATAATAAGGGTGAGATTAAATGCTCAATAAGGGTAAGTAAAGTAGAATCAATAATGAATCAATATGAATAAATTAACATGGAAAATTAAATAACTAATAACAATTCCATTAAAATTACTAGATAAGGTGATATCAATATAACAAGGTAAGAAACTGAAACTCATGCCATATAAATCAATAAAGTGAAAATTAAATGTATCCATAGATATGTTAATGAAAAATCTCATGGATGAATAATAGTTGAATCTAAATGAGGGAAATAATTAATTACTGATATCTATAATATACCATTGAGTCTTCATTCCAAATATCTAATACTTTCAAGGATTCATGCCAAGAATCTAATACTTTCAAGGCTTCATACCAAGAATCTAATATTGTCAAGGGTTTGTTCCATGAATCTAATATTATCAAGGCCTTATGCCAAGAATCTATTACTTTAAAGGATTCATTCCAAGAATATAATATTATCAAGGGTTTGTTCCATGAATCTAATATTGTCAATGCTTCATGCTAAGAATCTAATACTCTCAAGGCTAAATGCCAAGAATTTAATACTATCAAGGATTTGTGCCATGAATCTAATACTATCAAGGATTCATGACAAGAATCTAATAATTTCAAGGCTCTATTCAAAGAATCTAATACTTTCAAGGCTTTATTCCAAGAATCTAAATTTTTTAAAGTGAACACTATATGAAAAATGGAATATGGTTTAGGAAATAATCATATACATGAAAAATGATATGGATATTTATGTAAATTTACAATTAAAAATTATTAAAATAAAGTTATTTTTTCAAGATAATGTTAACAATAAAAAAGGAAGTGATATTGAAAATATAACCATTAATAATATTCTTGAGGGGAATAATATTTAAATATTCCAAAGTGTCTCATACCACTTTGAAACATTTGAATCATAATCTATAGAAAGGTAAGACATGAAACATAAAATATCATGAGAATAGTAGGATTCATGATATAACATGAAAAAGTCAGTATATACAGAAAATAAAAGTGAATCGATACATAATAAAAAATAAGTCTCAATGGAATGTAAATTCAGATGAAATTCCCTTACTACTTGAGTAGATTTTGAGTCAAGGGTTCCATGAAAGAGTGACATAAATTAAAAAAATTAATATCATTAAATAAAGGGAAATAATTATATAATATATAAAAATGGGTAGTAGGTATAGCACACAAAATAAGTAAGTAGTGAATATGACATTAATCTCACAGAATTTAAAAGTGAGATAAAAATCCCTTACTAATGAAGTAACAAATGAATTGGAAAACCCAAAGGTAATAAATCTTAAATAAAACATTTAAATACCATTAATATAATATAATTAATGATATTATATGTCAATGTGGTAGTATGTACACCATATATAATAAATTAGGTGCACAATAATTAAGTATGTCTCGCGGAATGAAAATGAGACAAGAATCTCTTACCTTAACCTTCATTTTTTTGTGTGGTATTTATCCTCCTGTATAGTGGTTTAAAATATTCTACTAACTTATAAAATAACTATTATAATGTTTATAATATCATATATTAACTTTTTACAATATTTTATTACCCTTTTGTTAACACTCTTTAATTATTTTAACTATTTCAAGTGTTAATTGCCTAGTTTTCTTAAGTATGGTTGGACATGTAACTTGTTTATCCTATTTATTATATCACGGTTTCATAATATAAATAATTTAAACCATTCCTAAATTATCTTATATATTCATTACATATGTATTTAGAATAGTCCATAATATTTTGAGATTATAAATGAATTGCACTTTTCATGGAGACGGAAGGTCGTACGTAAGCATGAATGTTACTTTCATTTATTTATTATATTAAAAGAATGAAAAATAAATGATTAATATGTATATTATAATTCTAGTATCATATATATGTTATATATGTTATATAGGTTTAATAAAACCATCCTTTATATGTTCCATGTATGGAATGAACGAGTCATGTGGTCTTGAGTGGGCGGTAGTCCACATTTCCTCAAACGAAATTATCATATTTACACAACTTGGAAAGAATAAAAATATGTTCTAAATAAAAATTATAAAATAATAGAGATATTATAAATATAATTTATATCATATATAAATATATTTTCCATCATAATGGCTACCATGAGAGGTGGTAAATGAGAATTGAACAATCATCATTTCATGAGGTGATAGTTCACCGTACACAGAAATAACATGTTTGTTACCCATTAGATGAAGGTGTGTGTAAGTGTAGGTTGAACCCTTATCATAAAAAAATCCTAGTATATTTTTTATACTGTTTTTTATATAATCATATAATAATAATAGTATAGGGAGTGTATAATATAAATGAAACTAAAAAGTTTGAGAGAAGGTGTTACCTCTTAATCAGGTAACTTATTTTGATTTGCACCAAAAGCTTCCTTGGATTGATTTTTAAAAAATGGGAGGCTTATAGGTATATGGGAGAGATTTTTTGAGACTATTTGGATAGATTTTGGATGATACAATGTGGCTTGAGAGGTGTGAGGGAGGGGTAGAGTGCTTGCTTTTTTATAGTGGAGGGGGAGTGACACTCTTGTAAATACCAAAAGGTATTCATTAATGGGTGGTACACCTTACCTAAAGTGACTCCAAAATTGAAAAATAATGGATTAAATGGGAATAATAGTCTATTAAAACCTAAACCACACAAAAATATGTTCATTTTACTAATTTTGTTCCTTAACTTCTAAGATTCTCCAATTTTATCATTTTTATTTTTTATTGAAACATCTAGTTTTCTAATGTAATTAATTTAAAAATTAAGACTAAAATAATGTGAGATTTATTAGAATATATATATACACTTAATTATTAATATTAGATGTAATTTATAAAATAAAATTCCCATGGTTTTTGGAAATTAATTTTAAAACAAGCGCATGTGACGTGCGAAGACGTTGCTTAAACCCAGACTTTGTTAACAACATTTTTACAATATATGGGTAAATATGTTAATTATAAAAGAATAATTGGTACATTAATAGAACATATTTAATATTTATTAACAATTAAAAATCACTTGGTAGAATATAATATTTTTATTAATTTTAAATCAATTAATAAAATTTCATTTATTGTAAAATAACAAAATGTCTACTTTGGAATTATTTATTTAATGTTAATTTAAAATTATTAATCTAATTTTGAAATTAAAATATATTATGTTTATAGCTGTGTAACATGATATATTATTATAAAAAATAATAAAAATAATAATTCAATCAATTAACTTCACTTTTAATATTTATAGTATTATTTATTTTAGTTAATTATTAATCAAATAATCATTACATTGGTGTTTTTTAAGCATTTTAAGTAAGTAAACCATCTCAAAAAATTATTGATAAATTATTATGAAAAAAATAACCCATATATATTACAAAAGTATATTCAAAATTAAAATCACATAAGTGGAAAAATTAAGATTAACGCTAATCCTGTAGATGGGGAGAAATAACTGGTTTTTAAAGTAGAAAAAAACGTTCACAAGTTTGTTAATTTTTTATATTCAATTCCAAAGTAAAATTTATTATAATGAAATTAATCATATATAAAAATTTATAATTTATATAATTTGACTCTCTAACAAATCTAAAATATAATTTAGTATTAATAATTATTTAAACAAAAAGGTTGTTTTTAACTAAATTGTAGTAATTTACACTATTCATAAAAAATTGATGTTTCTCAGAAAAATCCCAAAAATTAACCCTAAGATAATTTTTACATTATAAACTCAATAATGATGTTTATTTTTAAAAATAAAATTCATAAAAGTGTCAAAAATTGGTTTTAATATAGGTTTGCCAACAAAAGGCGCTAAAACTCATTCTTGTGTTTAATATAAGCTAATTCTGTGTTGTGTGTAGCGTAAGTTTAACTTTGTGTGTAAATCATTCCTACAAAAAAATTATATTTATTCTAAAATGAAAATATTTTAAAGTCTTGGAGTGTCACAGGATGCATGTGTCATTTTATGGATACATCGGTCGTCGCAACAACACTGGAATTCCTGTCCTAAAAGCCAAACTCAAAACACTTAACATTGTTGCCCCAAACCAATATCACCGACCCATGGTCATAAAGTAGAACCAAACTCTCTAATACCACTCTATCATGACATTTCCTAGAGGGGTCTGACTCATGACTACCCTAATCCCGTCTCCAATAGGCCAGGGGCTGGTGACTAGCGCCGAGTAAACATGTTCTACAAATGGGAAGCATTAGCCTAACACTACAAGAAAACCACATTTAGCGGCGGTTATTTTTTAGCATAGCAGTAGTATAAACCACCGCTACATGGTTTGGTGGTGTTTTATAGAAACCGCTACTAAATTGGGCGTCAACAATCTATTAGCGGCGGTTATTTCCATTTAGCGGCAGTTTAAGGGAAGCGTCGTAGCAGCCTCATTTCGTGGTGGTTTTACTGATTTTAGCGGCGGTTTTTACGAGCCCTGGATTTTATTTTATTAGTGGCGGTTATAAACACCATGAAAAAAATAAAATCCAGTGTCCATAAAACAACCGCTTAAGTCATGATAACCACCGCGGAATGCACGCGAGTGATACGACTCTATAGCGGCGGTTTTAACCGCCGCTAATGTCTTACCTATATACTTTTCGCGGCGGTTTTAACCGCCGTGAAAAGATGACCAGAAAAAAAAAAAATTTTCTGCTTCCACTGCACCACTGCCCTGAAAAACAAATCAAACCATAAATACAAATAGCCTAACAGATTAATGCACACAAAATTTAGAAAATAATAGAGACAACTAGTAAAAAATTTATGGTCGTGATTCTTGGAAAATATAGTGGAACATCATAAATGGATATGTATAGTGAGGAGGAGTAAAAAACATGACCTGAATTGATAGGGAATGGGTACAACACCACACAACACATTCTAAGGTTGATTTAAAATTAGTTTAGATTAGTGATTCATGGACATGGAATACTCATTTAAGGTTATAGAATTAGGACCATGTGGTGATCATGCAACTCAACCATGCTTGAGGTGGACTTCCACCCAACCCCTAAGCCCTACTGAGCCATGATTGATTCAAGAATAAAGGATATTTATATAGTTATAATTGATTATAGGGGTGAACCCAATGAGGGGAAGAAGTGACCTGAAAAATATCACGATGACAATTACAACTTTTGAGAACTGGGAAGTGAAATGGGAGTAATCGACAGAAATAGAATTATTATTGACCATTTTTGAAACATAGGATACCTGAGATAGTTGAGGATAGGATGAAAAATATCATGATCTGCTATTTATGGAGATCAAAGCATGATATCCTCTTTTTATCAGTAAATGTACTTCATTGAATAATCCTGAGATGGTATGTAAGACACTATGTCCATGAATCATTTCATTAGAGATCCTTTTTAGATTGGTAGGGTGAGGATTATCCAAATAGTAGAATGTGTGAACCGCACAAGTGTATTTGGGGATGTACCATATAGAATATTAGGTTCCATGGGAGATATTTCCTCATGTGCTCAAATGTTCTATTTAAACATGTGGGTTGGCAAGATTCAAGCCTGGCCCAGAGGGAAATGTCCCCATGATGAGTTGCTGGTAGGGATGAGACTAAGATGAAATATACATGCATCAATATGTCTCTCCTCATAATGGGTATCAAGACAAACATAGTTTTGATGCGTGACATGGTAAGAGACTATTGTCGGTGGAGTGATTTCATCTCTGGAAAGGATATCATATCATCTCATATTCAAAGAAATGAAAGTTTTATACGGGTAATGTGTGGTTCATTTCATACTTATCATATGAGGAATCTCAGTTTTATATGTGGTAATTATTTTTATAATCATCCCACACTTATCAGATGAGGCATCCTTATTTCATTTAATAGGGTATGGATGTTAATTAACATTGTTTGCTGAGGACATTGGGCTTTGATGTTTAAAATCATACAACATGGACTATGACTACAACTACTTTAAATTCATAGAGCTCCAAATATAGGAATAGGTTTGAGTTAAAGGTCTCCAAGCTTTGACCAAAGTAGATAGGAAAGGGAGAAACCTATAATGAGTCTGTGATAGGGTTGTGCCCTGGATTAAATATTTATATGTAACTACTTATATCATGATTATTGGAATCAATGCACATGTTTTTATGATTCACGGTGTCATAGGATACAAACACTAGAAGGGTTTACCTTGTTGGATGATGATATTGAATAATTACATATTATAATATTAGGCATCGAGAATTTATAAGAGGTGAAATTATCTCTCTTTAAGAGACATATCAATTTTTTATGGGGTTAAATTATCTATCATTAATAGGTATATATATTTTACATGGGGTAATGATATAGTTTAAATTCATATTATTAGGATTTTAGAAGGTCTTTTGCATCTATAAACCCATTATTTACTTCCTCGTATCAGGAAATGAGAGAATCTTGGCCCACTGATGTGTCAACATAAATGAAAGGATATTATTGCTAAAAAAGAGGCTCATATGAGTGTTTTGGGGAAATGACACCTTATTTAATGGATTATATGGTGAATCATCAACTAGGATCAATGATAGAAGATATATGAATCAATACATATCCCATCGAAATGGGAATAAATCCACCCATAGTTCTAGAATTTTGTGGAAATAGATGTTTGATGAAACTCCAGGGATGAATAAACCCATGTGATGGATGTATGAGCATATTTTATTGTCATAATGCTTGGACTAGGGATCTCTTGATATAAACTATTATAGTATAGGTAATCAAGAATGTTTTTGTGTTGAATAAAACCTGGGGTTATAGGATAAAATAGGCCCTTCAACCCATGATGAAATCCTGAATATGATTGCACACAGTGTAAGATCATACAACCAAGACCATGGTGAAAAATTTAATGTCATGTTTTGAAGAAAATAATTTTTTTCATCTCACATAATGTGATGCTTCCATGTTTTATATGAGGTAATGTTTTGGAACATATCATAATTATCACAAGAGGAATCCAAATTTTATATAGTGTAAGAATTTTAGAACATCCAATACACATCGTACAATTAATCTCGGTTTTATACAGTTTAATACCATCTCCCATTAAGAGTGACCTAGGTTTTATATGGGGTATGACCACATTTTATCATCATGAAAAAAATATGATAACCATTAATAATGCATGAAGATTCACTATCTACACATTCTGCCTCACTAAAGTGTCCACAACACTATCCCCTTGATCACTATGAAATGACCCAATTTGTTCAACACATCAACAATGGGTTTAACTTCTAGTCATCCGAAATCTCGACTAACAATTCAAACATAGGCCTAAATGGAATGATGTATACCACACTCAAGAAATCAAGACATAAAAGGAAACATCAGAAATCAATAAAATGCAAAAAGGAAACATGAGAAATCAAGGAAATGTTAGGACATAAAAATGTTTGGTGGCAACTATGTGCCACACATGTTACATATACAAACCAAATGTTCCCATATTTGTTCAACACATCAACAATACAATTACTCATGGTCTGATGATGCATCATCACCCTCTCCACCTCCATCTCCAATTTTTGTTGTCACCTGTAAGAACATTATTTTGAAAATTAAATATTGTTTCATATTTATATTAAAAATTAAAACCAATGAAAGTTTGAAAACTAAATGATTTTGATTTTTTGTGATTTACCTATATACCACCAGTCGATGCACTACCACCGGGGGCATATATTCTCATCTGCTAATGTATATCAGTCATCGCTTTCTGCCAAGCAGATATCTGAACCCCCTGGTCTTGAACTGTGGTTCGTAGAGAAGAAATCTCCCTATGAGCATATTTGGGAATGGACTAACTATAACTAGGAGTAGATGCAGCTGGAATCCCTAGTGGCATGCCAAAGACCTCAGATGGTACGGGTCCGAAACCCATCTCACGCACTCTACTTGGATGCTCCATCCCAAGGACTTTAGCAACTGGGTCATCCTGAGAGACTGAGTAGGACTTCCCAGGATTGGCATCCCATAGTTCTTTAATTTTTACCTATAAATCAAATATCAATATATATTAACATATTAAAAACTGATAATAAGTTATTATAATAAAAAATTGACTTCATACCCCAACTTCTTTGACAGGCTCATTAACAAAACTTCAATCTGATTTTTTTGTGAACATCCAACCACAGTTCAGTTCGGGATGCTTCATTCCCTAAACTCTGTGACTGCATTAAGAAAATATAAATCAACAATTCGATATATTAAACAGATAATATTTTTTTATAAATATTTAAACTAATTAAAAGATTATCAATGTCGTTCAGCTTCTAGAAAAGCTTTTTGAGCCCGCAGTGTGAGGGATGACTTACTTAGCCTGGTTTGATGCATTCTGTCTTGAGAGATCCTGAAATAAATAAAATTTAATTTAAAATTAATGTATTCAATGTCATATCCTCTTCATATACATGTATAAATGTAAAATGAGGATAATATAATAATATATATTTCAATACCAACCGCTTCTCATCACGATGTCTATCAACAAAAACTTTCCACTGTTCTTTAGGTACCCCACTGGGTAGCTTCTCATACATTTGGTTCACATTCAACGAAGTGTCATTGAAATCATACCACAATCTCCATTTGAAATCTTTCCATTTCTTACCAAGATTTTTTAACATCCACTTTCGTGCTATCACATCAGCAACTGTAAAGTGGAAGAACATCTGTATACAAAAATTCATTTTGAGCATATTAGTAACATGACATTCAATTAAACCATAATGTAATAAAATCACCTTTATTTAGGAATCAATAACATCATTTTTCCAGCTTGCATTTTTTTCATATTCAATGAGAAAACAATTAGTATAAACAAAATGCAATAAATTTATTTAATTAAAATTTGTACCTATGACAGTGACACTCCAGTATGTCTATGATGAACTGGAAGGGGCGTGTTGTTACACCACTACTAAGGCTCCTGAAGGGGGATTCGATGACTCAGCCTCTAATGGGACATCCACAGATGGTGTGAGAGATGGATCATACAGTTCACGACTCAGCCTCTTTGTATTACGTGAGAAACTATACTTCACACTTCATCCACAACATCATTCACATAATATACCATTTTCTCTTGTGATGCTAAGATATATGGATCATGCAGTTCACGATCACCAAAATCCATCAAGTGAGAGAAGTTCACAGAAGTAAATTGCAAGGAATCTCTTTTAACACCTCTGATAATATCGACCCATTTGCATTTAAATAAAACAACATAAAAATTTTTGTGGTAGTTTAATTCAATAATATAATGCAGCTTTCCAAAGTATCCCACTTCAGAAAATGTAAATATACCACTATTCTGTGTTTTCAAACCCACTTCTCGATTGACTGTACGAAATCTAAAGCCATTCACATTATAAGCGTCAAACTTTCTAATTTGTTTTATAGGACCTCTAGCAAGAAACTTCAAATATTATGACAAGTCTGCTCAAGTATCAGTATTCATGATCTGAAAAAAGAAATATAATTTAATATATTTACAAAATGTATGTGTCAAACTAATATTCGTATTTATTGAAATATTTATGAACTTACACGTCATGCAAACCATTCTACAAGCTCTTTATTCACAGCTTTCGTTATATCTTTATCATTTCGTGTCCAACCTCTCATTCGTCTCTTTTTTTTATCCTCAACTATTCAATAAATTGATTTCTAATTCATTTGAGATTGAGTTGATGTGTCTTCAATGCATCCAACTCAATTAAATATTGCCTCAATATCATCCAAATATCTGAAACAAAAGGTAAGACACTCCTCATCCAAATAGCCTTCAGCAATAGAGCCTTCTGGTTGAGCTTTATTTCTCATGTATGATTTCAAATTCCCAAGATATCTGTGAAATAAAATAATAATATTATGCATTTATTTAAATTCCAAAAATTGTTTACTTAACTGAAAAACATATAAATAAAATACCTCTCAATTGGATACATCCATAAATAATGAATGGGGCCATCTAATTTAGTTTCCTCAACCAAATGCACAGTTAAATGCATCATGACAGTAAAAAATGATGGAGGAAAGATCATCTCCATTGCACAAAGGGTCAATACAAACCTCTCCTGGAGGTTGTTAAGCTGAAATTGATGTAGAGATTTCTAACATAATTTCCTAAAAAATGTGCAAAATTAGAGTACAACAGCAGTAACCTTTTCAGGTAATAATGTACGCAATTCCAATGGTAGTAACTATTATAACAAAATATATAAATCGTGACTTTTCAATCCATGTAACTTACAATTCTTCAAGTAAACACACCTCGATATGTTACTCGAATACCCATCAGATACCTTCACATTCTTTAAAATTTGAAGGAATGTATCTTTACCCCTATTTTTCATTGCAAAAATGGCTGGAGCATACTTTTCATTCTCATCTAGCCAGAGATCACATTTTATGTTCATTACTTGTAAGTATTTGCGAGCATTGAGATGGTCCTTCGACTTTCCATGATCATTAAGTAATGTAAAAATCAAATTATCATAGAAATTCTTCTCAATATGCATCACATCAAGATTGTGCCGCAACAAATTAAATTCCCAATACGGAAGTTTGAATAATATAATTTTTTTCTTCCATTGTTGCATTCTGATTTCATTTGAAGATGCACTTAGGACCTGTTTTCTGCTATCATTCAAATGATGAACCTTCCCAAATTCTGTTTCAACATTTTCAAGTTGTGTCAATATTTCAGAATTAGTTAACAACTTTGGAGGTGGTCTACAATCAATGGAACTATTAAATTTTGATCTGTTCAACTGAAATCTATGAGATGCATCAAGAAATCTTCAATGGCACAAGAAGCACCATTTTCTACTGTGAGTTAGCCGTTTGGGCTCAAAATCAAAGTTACAAACGAGACAAGTCAAACCCATGTAAGTGTTCCAACCAGATAAATTCTCAATCCCAAGGAAGTCACTAATGGTCCACATTAAAGAAGCATGCATTTTGAACATTGTTTTAGAAGAAACATCAAATATCTCAACACCGTTGCTCCATAATTCCTACAATTCATCAATCAAAGGTTGCAAGTATACATCAATATTATTTCCAGGCATTTGTTTTCCAGGAATAATCATCGAAATGATAAAAGATTTTTGTTTCATACACATCCACAGAGGGAGATTATAAGGGATCAAAACAACTGGTCAAATGCTATAACTGGTACTCAAAGTCCTAAATGGGTTGAATCCATCGACATCCAATCCCAATCAAACATTCCCGGGATCAGCTGAGAAATTTGGATGTAATGAATCAAATGTCTTCCAAGATTGGGAATCTCATGGATATCTCATTAATCCATCATTATTATTATCTACAGAATTCCACTTCATGTGTTTGGCAGTTTTCGATGACATGAATAATCTTTGCAATCGAGGTTTCAAAGGAAAGTAACGCAAAAACTTTGTAGGTGCGTTCCTTTTCTTCTTCTCCATGAAATTATGTTTATTTATACTTCCAACATCACCCTTTGACTACCATCTAGAGGAAGAACATTTTTTCCAATTCTATATACTTGAATCCTCTCCCCAATAAAGCATAAAATCATTGGGACACACATGTATTTTTGTATAACTCAGACCAAGCTTGTTAACAACTTTTTTCATATCATAAAAAGATTCTGGGATTTTTTCTTCAGGAAATGCATCACGAATCAATTCCAATATCATGGACATTGCCTTATTTTTAATTCCACATAGAAATTTGATATGGTACAACTTTAGCATAAATGAAATCTTTGAATATTTTAAACACCCACTATACAAATCTTGATTTCCATCGTCAACTAAATCATGAAACACATTTTCCTCAGTGAAGTTTTCTCTTACATTTGGCTCCACAGAATCAAGAGGAGGATCCAATGATATGTTACAATCTTGATCTGTTTGTGTTACAGTCTCAAAAACATCACTTGTCACGTTACAATTTGTATCACCCTCTTCTGGTTGTTCTGATATGTTTTGATGCTGATAGTGGTGTCTTTCAGTGCTGAATGCATCATTTATGAGGTTTTTTATTTCTTTTTCCATTGTCGATGAACTTGGGACCTCATTCTGTGGATTAACATCAGTGCTCAATCTTTCTGTAACGTTCAATTCTCCATGCCAAATCCAACACAAATATTGACCAAGGAATTGCTTTAGTATTAAATGTTCATAAACTTCATTTCTCTTCAACCATGTTCTAAATTTACATTTAGGACATGGACATCTTATTATCCCTTCAACGGATCGATTAGAAATTTCAAAATCTAAAAACTCATTCAAACCCTTAACATACTGAGGTGTGTTTCTCGGTAACGTGATCCAGCTTTTATCCATGTATATCACAATGTGCCTACAAAATAATAAAAAAAATTAAAACACATAGTTACTAATAAATATAGAAAAAGATTCATATATATGATAGTGTAAGATTACAGAAACATAATATAATAAATATGAGCCCATGAGTTAGATATGAACCCTCTAGTGTTTGGGATATGGGAAGTTTCTTTGGTAAAGAGAAGCAGTGTGCTAACAACGTGGTAGCTACTTTACCATGAAAACCAAAGCACATTGTTAATTTGGAATAACTACGTGGATATAAAAATCATTCATAAGGTATGATAAAACATCTATAATATAGTCCATTCATCCAAATGGTTTTCATGGAAATGAATGATTAAGAAAAATCTGCTGAAATAATAAAAATCATCAATAGAACCAACAATTCCATATTACTCAATTACCACATGGTCAATACTAAAAGTTATGCTAAACAGTATTCCTATCATGTTTTTCCCAAATCTCCAAATTTTAAACCCTCGAATTTTGAAATCCTTTATAGCATCAAAATATAATATTAGATGACAAAACCATGCAACCATCTGAAGTAAATCCTCAACCACCCCTAAGTCATATAAAACCATGCAATCATCTGATGGGAAAATCACTACCACTTCTCAAGGGTTGGCGCTACTTAATACACCTAATAGGGTCCCATTCACTATTGAAGGTGGAACTCATCTCATTTACAAAACCACATAACACCATATAACAATAGAAAAGGGTAACCAATACAAACTAAGGAAGATACTATTGGGTATCATCTCTACCAAAAAGGAATCCCATGAATGGACCCTTTCTCCATTGGGGATAAAATCAATTTACCAAAAAGTATGATTAAAAGATAGTCACCATTAGTGGAAATTCTTTAGTTGATAAAAGGTATGATAAGGGTCGCGGGGGGCCGGGGGAAGCGGGGTCGCCAGGTTCATGCGGTCGTTGGGGTCGCGGGGGGGTGGGGGAAGTGGGGTCGCTGGGGTCGCGGGGTCATCGTGGTCGCAGGTTTGTGGGCGGTCAGGGCCTTAGATTTGGATGAATTCATTGTTTGTTCCTTGGAGTGGCAAGAACCACATGAGGTATGGTAGTCTTGAGGCATGATAAGTGGTGGTGTTCATGGAAATGCATGATGAAATAAATTGGGATATTAGGTTTTGAGGTTCTACGAACCTTGGGTGGATTGAATTCCTCGATCTCTCTTTCGTGTATTCACATAGAAAAGAGTGGGGGTGTGACTTGAGGGTGATTTGGATCATATATGTGTTAGTGCTCATGAGTGGAGAATTATGGTTAAATGGGACGATCGAGGATCTGACCATGGAGTTGAACTAAGAGTCAGATTCAGACTTCGGTGTGGGCATTGAACATTTTTGTTATTCCTTGAGTTTTAAGGCATCGTGGTCGGGATATGATAGCGCATTGGTGGGTGCGATTGAGCGCCTTTGGTATAATTCATCTAGAGAATGACTTACTAGTGTTTTTGCATAAAAATTGATGTGGTAAGGTGGAGACCACATCAGAAATATCATTCAAGATGCGACTGATGTGGTTTGGGGATCAAACTAGGGTATTTGAAGAATAGTTGATGTGTTTGGGCTTGGTGTTTGGATTTTCATAGTAGAATCATGTTGGGAATTTGGAGATGAAATGTGGGGTGTTGGTACTATCCTCCAGGACAACATAATAAGATAATCAGATTCACATAGGTGGAAATAGATCCCAGAAGGAATTCTCTCTAAACATTATATTTGGGAACTTGGAAGAATTATATTCATCCAAACCACTACAATAAGTTAGAATGAATTCAATACCATTCACTTCAACACACAAAAGAAATTTATCCAAAGTAAAGTAAATGACAGTACGAAAGAACACTTCAGTTTTATGTTGTTTGGAATGAAATTGTGGCTTCTAAGAGAGAAACACTAAAACATTCCATTTTACCAAAAATAAAAGATTACAACTTGTGAGTAACAATCCATGACCTGAGGCATTACTCAGGCATCCCTATAAAGTCACTAGAGTCTCATATGGTAGTAGGAGATTCCATGAAAATGTATTAAAAGTATAAGGGATTCCATGACCATATATCACAAGTATGAGGTACTCCAGACCTTAGTAATACTATAATTTGGGATGTGATTACCATGTATTACAAGTATAAGGGATTCAATGACTAATTATTCTAATTATTAGGGTACCCATGCTCGGGTGTCACAAGTATAAGGGACACAATGCTTGAGTACCACACATATAAGGGATGTTATGCTTGAGTAACACATGTTTGATGGACTCAATGATCGAGTATCAAAAGTATAAGGAACTCCATACCTAAGTGTCATAATTCATTATAGTCAAATAGGCCTTATAATCTATCAGCATTATAGTTTAACAAGGGAGTATCCTTTTTTATGTAGAAACAGGTGATATGGTCTCATGACACCCTTCTCATCAAATTTATTATAGTCATTACAATTAAGATTCAAGAAAAAATCACATATATTGTGGTTTGGTCACCTAAGAATGCACAATACCTAGGGATATTTCAATTGAACACCTTAAGTTGTTGAAATAGTCGACAAGGATTAAACATAAATAATAACAAAGTGATAATAAGTTTTTCTATCAAGTATAACATATTAAACATGAGTTATGTGTATGTTTAATGAATCGAATGGAAAATCAACCATGAATCTTCATAATTCATAATATAAGGAGACAATAATTGAGGTAAAATTACTAGAATTCAAACCTTAGGGTTCGTATAGGTCGCCGGGGTCGCAGGGGGCCGAGGGAAGTGGGGTCTCCGGGGTCATGGGGTCGCCGGGGTCACGGGGTGCTGGGGTCGCGGGGGTCGCGGGGTCACCAGGGTTGCGGTGTGAGAAGGGGTCAGGGTGGGGGGAAGGGTTGGTAGTGTAAAAAATGTTTCACGATGGTTTATTATAAACTGTCGTGAAACCATTTTAAAAAAGGGTTTAGCGGCGGTTCCCAAAACCGCTGCTAAAGGCAATTTCTGTTGTAGTGTAATGTAACTATACATGTGCAATTATCTTCATGACCACAATGATGAAATGTAAAACAACTAAAAAAGAATGAATACATCTAATATCCCACAACAGAGTACAACATTAAAGTACTGAAAACAGAAAAGGGGGCCAAAGACAAGCCCTGCCAAACCTGCAAATATTCTAACCTACTCCAAGGATGATGACTAAGTCAATAGTATGATCCTGGTAAACACCTCGGTCTATTGAGCTCCAACTATTCTCCACCCACTCCCTATCCTCCCAGGACACCGTCAAAAGGGTCATCATCTGCACAAGACCCAACATGTGCGGGCAAAATCCATACAGGGGTGAGTATAATAATACTCAATAAGAAACCCATAAAACACTAAACACAAATCACCGAGTATGGTAATCTCAATACAAGATTTAAAAATCAATGTAGAATAGAAACAAAACCCAGATATACTCAAGAAAGACACCACACCATCAGGTGGTCATGACCAACTGTCAGCCACCAGATTCTTCTCGAAGCAATGCTCGTTCTGGGAGAACTCACTCCACAAACCATGCTATCATCAAAGACACTCAACAAAGAGCTCATTGGGCCCCACCCAAAGAGAATGTACTGGTCTAATAAGACTTTGATACATAGATAGGGGGTCATGCCTAGAACCACCAGGGGACCCCACAAACCCTATTAAGGTCGACCCGCTATATAGGGAATCATATGCTAATGATTCCACAAACCCTACTGATATGGACTGCTAGATGGAGGATCAACACCCTGCTTAGGGAAGTTATGCTGATTCCACAAACTCCAAATAGGGTTGACAGAGGATCGCATTCCAGTCTCATAGAGGGATAACAAAATTCTATCTGAGACTCAGCCTCTAGAGGGGATCACAATCTAGTGATGTGGGTGTAATGTTACATTGTACCCTCAATGAAAGGACCAAGGGAATTCACTCAACCTGTAATTGTCCAAAATAAGAAAAAAAGAGCATCAATCACTCTTGAAGGGTGTACACGGCATGTACCAAGGGGTACACAGTGTGTCAAGTTATCCTAAGTCATGCCCATGTGGAAGAGCCTCACATGGAATGTAGTCTCCAAATATATGATGTGTAGAAGAGGATACACGGCGTGTAGAGACACACGATACCCTGTTCATGTAGCCTGGTCATGTCTGTGTTGGAGTACACGGTGTGTTTGTGCCCTTGTACTCCAACTTGTGTCAGTGTACTTCCGAAGTACATGTCGAGTCAACCGGGGAGGGTCACACCTCGTGTGATAGGGGAAACAGGTAGTGTGATCCTTAAATTCATCTGGAACCCTAGCGATGCAGCCAAGGGGTCCCACACGATGTTTAATCTCAAAATACATATTGTGTTGCTCGGTATTTTCCAGATCCTTCGATGATCTCTTCCGCGTCAATTTGTGCACCATCAGAATCTATGATTTGGATGGAACCTACAAATCGGGGTTCATCCAAGCCTCTAGTTCTAGATTTATAGATTACAAGTTCAAATACGCTTATAAATTACCATCATCAAGCCATACATTTTCATGCATCAAAACTGGGTTGAACACGTATCGCAAATCTGCTCTGACGCCATCATCGCACCTCGATCACATCACTGATCACAAATTGCACCTGTGGTATCGATCTATTGTGCCAAAGAACAGTCACACAATGATCTAATACTGAGTATTCATCGAACCGTGGGCCAAAATGAAGTTTCCACAATAAACGACCAAAGAACAGAGGGAGAAATCCACAAAAACTAAAAGTAAAGAATGAACCTCAGTCGTTGTTCATTTGGACTCGATTCATTATTGTAGAAAGAATGAACAAAGAGGGATAAATCAACGAACCAAAAACAATTCCATCAATTTGGAATCTACTGATGATGCACATATCAATTCATGTTCGTTGAATTGATTTGTGTTCGTCTGGGATTAAGAACGGGATGAAAATTACAATACAAAACATCCTACCAGGAGTTTGGGTCAATCGTTGATGAGGAACAGATAAATTTTCATCATTGACGAGATCCTCCAACTCCACTGGTGTGACGATCCATGATGTGTTCTTGATCCATTGTCGTCCACCAAGAATGCTCTCCTCCAACAGCATCTAGGTCTCCAAGGTTTAGGAGCCAAACCTGAGATGATTTCCATAGTCGTATATTTTAAAATAATCATCTCACCACACTGAACAAAATAAAATAAATTCTTAAGTTGATTTATTTTACTAATTTAGCACCCATGACGACTTTTTCACAAATGACCCGCGCCGACCTAGGTTAAGTTGCACCTAGCGTAAAACTGCCATTCCAAACTCAACAGTGCCCTCTAATTTCCAATCCGAATAGCTTTCTAGGAGTTATTCCACCATGTTTGAAAAAATTCATGCACTTTCTATTTAATATATTTCCAAACATTTATTCTAGGCACACTGGGGCTTAGAATTGCACGTCGTCTCAATGCATGTTCTTGAAAATAATCCATATAACATTTAAAAATAATACACAGAAAATTCGATGTATTAGACAAATGACTGCATCTTATATTATGGTGAAAATGAGTTGTTATTTAGTTGTCCAAAATGTGGTCAATCGAGGGAGAAAGAGGCTCAACAATGGATGACTGGAGTGTTTCCTATTAAAGTGTTAAGGTATTTCCTTCTTCCACTCAGATTACAGTGCTTATTTATTTCAAAAAACATAGCATCATTGATGTCAGGATACAAAAACCAATATTCCATATGGTAAAAGATTAAATCATTATTGTGATGTTGATTCATCCAATTTTTTTGACTAGGTACATCAATATTTTTCTTCGGAAGCCCACAACGTGTTCTTGGTATTAGTTCATGATTGACGTGTGAAAATTTTTATGGTACTACTGCATGGATGGCGTCCAGCTCAATGAGAGCTTATGTAGAGTCAACATCATCAATTGCACAGTATGAGGAGCAGCTGCGAGCTCAGATTGAGGTTATAGACACAATGCGTAGGGAGCAGGAAGAGCTCTATCAACAACAACAGGAGGATGAGATGTGACAATGGAAGGATAATCAACATGACCAAATTATGGAGTATATGTGATGGTTGGTTCAGGGTGTAGGGATGAAGTTCCCTCCCCCTCCTCTTCAGATGCCACTCTCCCTCCCCGTCGAGAATACCCTCCAACTCCATGATGATTGATACATTATGTATATATTTATTATGTTAAAAATTGAATGAAATTTATTTTTTATAGTATTTTTATTATTTCGGATGTTTAAATTTTGATATATTATTTTTAAAAAATTATATTGATGCTTATATATATATATATATATTTAAACCTATGTGTGACTGGACTACAACACATCACAATTACTTATTTGTGATGTGTCATGTGGCCTGTCACAAATTCTTATTTGCAAGAGTCTCATGGCCGGTCACAAAATAGTTCATTAAAGAAACCTGAAAAAAAACTATTTACAACGGGCCATTCTCCTGTCACAAAAAATAGTTTTTGATACGACCCATCATAAAAGCTACCTTTTGTGACACATTTTTTGGCAATGAACAATTTTTGATGGGTCCCCGTTGCAGATAACCCATCACAAATACACCATTTTCCACTTGTTCCCTAACCCCTCATTTTATAATAATGATGCACTACACAAATTATTCAGGAAATAGTTCAACAAAAATATATGAAATTCCTTAACAAGCTTATCAAGATAATCACATTCCACCACATGATCCTTATTCTTGAATCATATCATTATAGTATATTATTCAATAAATGTATTGTTCATCCAACTATAATAACCGAAATCCGATCAATTTTCCATGCATATTTCATAAAAAAAATATCTTACATTTACCACCACTTTATGAATTAGTTTCATACTACTATACGGGAGGACCACCAATGGCGGTTGCTAAAGAAAGCAATAGCCCTTAAGGTGGTCTCTGTTCTATAAAAAAATTCCTCGGCTCCCCACCCCAAATCCCTCGTTCCCCCCTTGCCCTAATGTCACCGCCGTTGTGGATCCCTTGCCTTAAGACCACCGCCGTTGTGGATCCGTCGCCCTAAGCCATCCACCTTCGCCGCCGCAGCACGTATTCCCACCCCCAGCCCACCCCTGATCCGCCAACCATGCTTGCACCCCCCACACCTCCCCTGACCGCATGCCCTCTACCTCACCCTCTTCCCCCCGTTGTCTCCACCGATCCATAGATCCCGTGCGCCACTGGTCACCGTCGCCACCAATCCACAGATCTAGGTTCCCTTTCACAGCTCCCCCCGCCTCCCCATCTACTGACCTCTCCCTCCCCGTCCCCAACTCCCCGTCTGCAGGCCTCCGCCTCCCCTCCTCCGGTCCCAACTGTTCTTCTTCCTCAGCTCCCCTCAGAGGTGGATTCTTCTTCTTGTTATTGCACTCTATTATGCAAATAAAGCTCCACTTTGTACTTTGTTTCTTCACTAATCTTCATCATTTTTTGCTAGGTTTTACACTATCTAATTCATTTTAATAAGTGTTCAGCTACTATGTGTTAATATGAAACGGTGCTTATTTTATCCTTTACTATCTTCTTACTCAATTAGTGCATATTTTAGTCCAAGATCGCCGTCTTCTATTTCTATTGTGTTGCGTGACATGAAGGGGGACTATTTTATCTTTTTCTTTATTGATTTTTTTATGTTAATTAGCTAGGATAGTGGTAGCAGCATGTATGCTTGTATATGGTCGTTTGTGGATAATGTTTGGTTGGTGTATATGATGTTTCATAATCAAGGATATTTCTTCTAGATTTCTTGTGGGTTCGACTTTTGTGTACTCGATGTGTAATTAATTATCTTGTCTTAGTGTTGTTCATCTTTGTTGAGGTAGGGGATTTCTAGCATTCATTATTCTGAAATTAATTGTTTTTGATATGATGTGGGATTTATCCAAGTCCCCCAATTGAGCCTTAAATACTTTGTTAGTCCCTTGAATTGAATGACTGAAACAATCACCATTCTTCCTCAATTGTAAACCTCTTTGCCTGAATTCTTGGTGTTTCCACCACTATCTTGATTGAAACCCACCCTATTGTTCCATGAAACCAATTCATTATACATATTTTTTGACTGAAAATTACTTTTTTATTTTCAAAACACTTTTGAGGAAAAGTGAGAAACCATAAGGCATACTTCAGTGAAGACTTAATGCTCTGATCCCCATCTGGAGCAGATCCAAGTAGCATGCTAAGGTTGAAACACCAGACTCAAAGAAACCAACTGAGTAACTTTCAATTTAAACAAAGTAATAAAATATCAACTTAAGGTTACCGGAATATGCTTCCCTGAACAACTTCCAGGATAAAGACGAAACTTGAGTGTTGGATTCCTCCATCATCATCCTTTCAACCTTAGAAGCGAGCTGGTCCCATGCTTGTATATACTCCTCCATGCTTATCTTCCCTTTATTGAACCCCCCTACTAGAATGAGATCCTGTTTGTCAATCCATACGTATTGCTCCTCGTTGAGACATGCTGAGGGTCCTCCCCATCATCTTGATTGCCTCCTTTTTGGTTTCATTGAGCACTAATACCTGCTCAATCACTTCCTCATTGGAGCTCAATAGAAAATCCAAAGATTGTTCATTCTAGTTCCATGGCCTCTGGTGTCTCAAAGTCTGAATGGTTATTTTATTATCGTTTAACTTTTTTGAAAAGCGAGTCACCAGGGGAGGAGGTAACGAGGAGTAATCCTTTCTACCCTTCCTACTACTAAAGCTTCTATTTCTCCTTGGGCTTGGAATTTCATCCGCCGAATGCCCAAGTTCACTCCCATTGGATTCCTTCCCGTGAACCCCATTGCCATATTTCTCACCTATAATAGCAGGATCCAAACCCAACTCAACCTCTGAGAGGCCTTCGAACCTGTTGCTCAAATGAACATGAGTTTGATTCAAAAAATCCGAACCCCCTGCAAAAAATATCCCACTTCTATATGGACCACCCGCATCTGTAGCGGGCCCCTGCTTCCCCTTACACACATCCACACCGCCCGGTCTTGATTTCTCAGCAAAAAATCCATACAAAGACATCTTCTCACCACTTGTTGTCTGTTCCAAGACCCTATTACTCTCATTCCTCTAAATTTCACCTCAGGCATGCTCATTTTGAGCCCTTCCCTTGCCCTTCCGCAGGTTGGAAGGACTCGTGAGATCCTGCCTCAGTCGATTGAACACCTTAGATACCTTCGGATTGGGCTGAAGTGTCGTGGCCTCCTTCCCCACGCCAGAACCAATATCAGTCTTAGCAAAGCAGTCCACTGCCTCGTTGTTGAGATATTTCTCCACACCTGATCGCAATGACAGAGGATCCCAACCTCTATCTTCTCCACCTGTTTCAACCTGTCCCGATCCAACCCCCTCACCAGCCTCAGAATTCTTTCCACGACTATTGTCCACTATCCTTGTCGGACTCAGAAATCCCCGGTAACCAACCTCCAACGGATTTCCTAAACCCCTACCTGACATCGATGCATGCCCTCGACGACATAGATATATACCGATAAGGTTTCCGAGCATTCTGATAACAGAGGGGTTTTGAAATGGTAACCGAAGATTAGAGAAGCTAACCCAGATTGCAGCGGAAGGCAAGTTGCATTTCATGTGGAAATTGAACGACCATCGAAGAAGAAAAAACTGAAGACCACTGCAGCATCAGGGGGCCCTCGACCAGGCGCTGATGAGTTCTTCCTCCGATGCAAATTGGATCATAATATGGTGATTGTCAAGCAAGCCAACTATCACCCTCTCTTGAAGATCCCATGAGTTGAAGACGAACCGGTTGAAGGAATCAACCGAAGTCCTTCACTGTTTAAACCGCGCAACCAAGGTGAGTTTCAGAAGCGCAGATGATTTCGTGAACTTTGCTGTCAAGATATGGAGGTTCGGGAAACCATCGATGAGCTCCAACATTTTAGGGCATAGCGCTCCCTTTGAGAAATGAGGGATAAGTTCGGGGTTCGAGAAGGGTCGAAACTTCGAAGATCCCTCCCCCATCGGGGGAGGAGGGATCAACGTGGCTGCCACTATCTTCACCGAGAGGAAGCGCCTCGCCTAGGGTTTCCCATGATCCAAAAATCTTCCTTAATTATACATATTCAACCTTTGATAACCCACCCACACCGTGATGCTTTCCGAGATGGTAAGTACAACACTATTTCCCCAGGTTTGGTGTTACGAAAATATGTCATAGGGGAAGGGTTGCTCTAACCTTGTGCCCTCCTTTCAATAACCCCCTCTTTGAAACCGATGTTGAGAAGAAATTTTCTTGAGGGAGAGGCTATTATTATCATATGAATTCACTCTTCACTTAGGCCTGATGTGGTGGAGATTTTAGCCCGGTGGAAGGGGATGGTTGTGTGGTTTATTTTGGTGTGGTTTCCTTCTTTATCGTGCTATCGCTTTTCTTTTTTTAAAAAAATTTCTACTTAGGCACACTATTACATATATATGGTTTATATGGAAACTAATTTGTAGGTTTCTTGGAAAGGGTTGTGAAACTATTGTGGTAGGTGAACAAGTTGGATAACCTTATTTATTTTCATCAAATAAGCTTGTTGAATTCTTCCATTACGCTGCTTCTTTGTTATAGATAATTAGAAGGAATAAATATGAAATATTGGAAAAAGGGATGATCCTGTAACTAGGAATTGATGTTAAGAATGCATAAATTTATATTATTTAATGTTTGTAGAATTTTTTTGTTTCTAAAATAATTGGTTAGCTTTTTTCCTTGAAGTATGATGTCTAGTGGTAAAGTAGTTTAATATTAGAGGTTTTACATTTATTCTCCATCCCTATGACTTTGTATGGTGTGTTTTTAATCTTATGGTGGTTTTCTATTTATGTCAGTTTTTTATTTTTCTCTATTCATTCTGTGATCTTGAACCACCATTAATGGAGATCTAATCTACATTTTTAGGTTGATGGAGCATGCTAGAAATTTTCATAGTGACTGCCTATGGAAATGTGGCTGTCATTTTATCACTAGATTGGTTATTGTGATTTTGATGGGATGATATCATGATGTTGCATTTGAAGGAAGATCAAGAATGGAAACTACATGCTTTGGTCAATAGTTTTTGATGTTATATATCTGGTTTTCTATTTTTTGATTTTCAGTTTTTTGGTTTTGTTTACATACTTAAATTAGTATGATGATTCTTGTTACCCGTTGACACATTTACAGATTTGTTTACATACTTATTATATTAGTTCCTCGTTGCCAATTTTATCCATTTAATCTTGCCTATTCATTACTATTACCCTAATGAAATATAACCTAATAACAACATACTTAAACCGGTTATGGAAAATGTAATTTTTAGATAAGTGAAGAGAACTTTGGTCATCCCAATAAATAGTGAAATATAAAAAACCCTTGTTCTCACACTGCATCTTTAAGCTACAAAGCTTACTTAAAAGCTTTAGTTAACTCTATATGTTTTACTTTTCATTTAGATAATGGAACTCTAAATTTCATATTATATTTTTGAGTTTTTAATCCTCCACATCCCATAAAAACAAAACATGTCATCAATATCTTAATGTCTATTTTTGTTACAGTCAAAATATGTAAACTACTGAATATTAACATTTGAATATTTACCAAAATAAAAAACTTCTATTGAAGTTGTAAATACATTTCTCTTTGGCCATTTCAAATCATTCCAATGGGCTTTTTCTGGATTTTTCATAAACCTACCCACCTTATCAAATTAAATATTTATAGTGCATGTGAGAAAAGGTTCAAGGTGGTCTAAAATTGTGAAGCCCAACACCATCACCGCAAACCACATAATTACAATCGAACGTAGGGATGAAAGATTAGTGAAAATGCCAAGCTACCTTTGGAAACCAAGATATCTACTTTGTTTCCCTTAAGAAACCTGCATTTTCTTATGTGATAAATCACAGACTAATGTGAAGTTGTCGCCCCCTTATGGAAGTTGGTGAGCATGATAAAATCATTTCAAACCTCAATAATTCAAATATTATATATCTAGCATAACAAAATCCCTTTAGATATCACCCTCACTTCATTATGTAGAGTGACCTTCATTATGTATTCTTAGATTTTTATGGGTTCTTATTTCAGGAACCCACATTATAACATGTTTCAAAAAGCTAGGTAAATCTGCCACCATTCTATAAAAATTTTGAATACCAAATTTATTGAATATACATTCTTTTATCTTTTTTTTGTAAGGTTATAAATTGATTTATCAAATTTTATTATGTATTTTTAATTTTTGAAACCTGTACTATGTAACTGCAGAATATTTGATCTATATATATGATTGTTTTTGTTGAATAAGGCATATTTGATTATTTAGGGGTTTATTTGGTTGGTCCTTTAATTCTAAAAGGTGTTTTATTCATCTAAAGATTATTTTCAATAGGTTTCGATATCTTGATGGTTATGAATCCAAAAACATGACATCTCATTGAATCTTCAAGGTGTTTGGTCCTTTTAATTGCTCATAAGAGACTGTAAGTCTATTTTTTGAACCATTTTTGATTGGATTATTTATTTTTTCTATAAATGAAATATTTTTTGTTTATATTTATTCTTTAAAGTTTTTTTTGGAGAGACTAGTCTGGAACATGATGTTGTAAGGAAAGGGCATATGTGGATTTGATAGAATCCAAAAATAAACGTATTTCTCTCACATTTCTCCATATTTGAGCTAACAAGTTGAATTCCAATAACATGTTTATTTAAACATATATTTTTACTCACTCTCAAATCATCCATTGTTATATCAAGGGGGTTAATATTATTCTTGACTACAAATATGAAGCTATGATAATTCTCACTTCCTGTAACTCTTGTTTTTTTATTCTCCTATTCTTTGATGGGTTATACATATCAAATATGTATACAAATTATTCAATACTTTTATAATGAATATGTGCTTTATATCTATTTTCACATCTAAAATGGAGAGTTTCACACTTCAAACTAGATATATAGACAATTGATGACTGCTTGTAGTTTGATTGTTGCATCTCTAATTTGATATGGATCAATGTTGATGATATGTGTTTTTTTGCTGGAAACACTAATAAAGGAATTTCTGATTTTTGGAGTATATTAACTAAAATTTGTTTGACCAAATATGATTTTTATCTTATAATGAAAATTGGGTGATGGTGTGTATGAAATGAAAACTTGATTTGACCCATTATGAATTTAAATTCTTTGTTGGGAAATGATATGAATTCATTCAAAACCCCACTTAGGTCTAAATGTAGGTGTTGATTACTCATTTAGGATGATCTTATATAGGTATCCATTATTTTTTATGGAATTTATTTTCATGGAACCTCTGTTTCTTGTTTGGTGTATGGTTCTATGTATATAGGTTTCTTCTTTTCATTAAAGTGAAAGTTCAAGATTTTTTTGCATGAAGCTTTAACCTTTGGAGTTTATATACCATGAAAGCTGGAAATATTGATATATCATTATTCTTCTGACTCGAAGGCGTGAGATGAGGTGTTTTTTTGATTATATTTATGAATATAGGTTCTTAGTGGTTTTTTTGTTGGTAGATGAATGATTTATGAATGTTTTTTTTCTTAGAACATGTGTTACCTTCTTTATCATGCTATCTCTTTGCTTCTTTTAATTTGATACTTAACCACACTATTTCATATATATGGTTGTTGTGGAAGCTAATTTGTAGGTGCCTTAGAAAGAGTTGTGAAATTGTTATGATAGGTGAACAAGTTGGATAACTTTATTTATTTTCATCAAATACATTTTCTTAATTCTACTCTTACATTGCTACTTTTTTATAAATAATTTGAAGGAATAAATATGAAATATTGGAAAAAGGGATGATATTTTAACCTTAAATTAATGATAAGCATGAATACATTTCTTTTATTTAATGTTTGTAGAATTTGTTTATTTCTAAAATAATTGGTTATTTGTCTCCTTGAAGGATTATGTCTAGTGGTAAGGTAGTTTAAGATTAGAGGTTTTACATTTATCTATGTCCCAACGAATTTGGATGGTGTTAGGTGTTAGTATCCCTCATTGTGTCAAGATAACTTCTAACCTAACCCTTCTTCTTATTCTCACATTGCTTTGGGGAAGATCACCCACAATTTATAGATGTGAACGTCTTCCATAATTTAAGGACATGTAGGTCCACTATGTTCAACAACACTTGAATGATCTTGTTCTAGGTAGATGCGTTGTTAATTCTCATTATTGCTCCTTCAAAAATATATATTGTGAATTATTTTATAAAAAATATCCTCTTTATCTTCCAAAATAAATCTAGAACTCCTTTCCAATTGTATCGACTTGAATATCTGTTTTTATCTTTACAAAAATGTCATTGTTGCATAACTATCCTCTTTTACTCCTTGAAATACCGGTCTTAAAGAAAGTGTTAGGTTCCACCTTTATTTGATGTACATGAATCGTTAAAGAATAATAGTCATTCTCTTTCTCTTCCTTATGTTCTCATTTTAAAGGAGGAAAAATACTCGATATGAGATTTCTATTTCGATACAATTTTTAACATGGAATTACCATAATTTTCACTCCATAAAGATTCCACTTTTATTTTTTCAACCATGAAAAATATTAATAGATGAAGCACCCTCCATAGTTTGATATAGAGACTGTCAGAGAATAACTTCCTACATAAACTCCCATCAACTCCTTGATCTCTAAAATTATTGTTGATCTCCATGAATATAACTTATTTGTGGTTTGTCTTTATTTCTCATTGCAGCGTGGTATTGATTTATCATTTAAACAACTTAAAAGTCATTATAAATCCATTTAAATTAGCTTGAATTATGTTTTAAATTTAATGAACATGATCTTTGGATATTTTAAGATTGGTTCAATCATTATCTGAATTGTCGAGGAATTCTCTATTTATCGACTCACAATCACCACAACACAACCACCATTGCAACGATGTGTTCTTTACTTCATGAAAAATGACCAGCCAAATGCATTTATCTTAATAGAACACCATGGTGAGACTTCCCTTTAAGAGAAACACATTTTGAAATGATTGGAACCATGGACATGAGTTATTTTCAATATTCTCTTGGCAAAAACACGAAGCTTACCTTGCCCATCAAAAAACCTGTGAGGGCACCATGATGCGGGGGTCCTTCAGCATGCAGTTCAACTTATCTCATGAAAGTCCACCATGACCAACTATATGAAATTGTTGGCTTCCCATTTCATACTAGTAGACACCCAATACCAAAACACCTATCTACATAGTGTGGTCAATCCCGACCGATTATTTTCGCTTCAAATTCAATGCATGTAAATCACCATGGCTAGATCCACTCTTGAATTAGGGTTCATCATTTTTCTTGAGATCATCCACAATCCTTTAACTATGGATACAATTAACTCTACTCCCAATAAAACTTCCAATGGTTGATGAAAACACCTTCTTTAGAGAGGTCTACTCTACTTTATGAAAGTGTAGAAAAATTCCTAGAATAGATTTACACATGCCATCCATTACATTTACACACCTCAAGGAACTATGCCAATACCCTTACATAGCTTCCATATTGTAGAGTTACCTTTATATAACTTCTAGATTTCACATTTGACACTTACATAAGTCATCCATTTGGTTATCCATTACCTCTTTATACTAGTTCCCCTACTCTGAGATGACCCTTATGAAAATCAACCTTTACCTTAGCATAATCTTATTCATGAAATGGTCTAAGACATGTGTGCATTTCAGTATCATGATGGTCATGACACCTACGCACTACGATGTGGTTGGACTTCACAAGTGTAAAGACTCGACCCCAGTTGCGTGAAATCGGTGCTTTATTACATTACATTGACATGATTACAAGAAAGTTGTATCCCGAAGGAACAAATAGTTTAGTAGATTTGGAAACAAGATACATATATGAGTTCAACAATACATCCTGAAAGGAAATACCACACTAATTTATTCCATTATAAACATCCATGACTCCTAGATTATGCTTGCAAGTCATTCATAATTTACTTCTTCATATCATGGAAAAAAGAAACATAAGAAAGAGGTGAACTCAAATGCTCAGTAAGAGTAAGCAATACAACAAAAGATAACATAAACCTTAGGCATGGTGAATAATTGAAAACACATTCCTTTAAATGAAAAATGTGAACATAATATGGCAGAAATATGAGCAAAGTAAATATTTCCAAAATAAAACATAATCATGAGTATTCTATTAGTTGAATAACCACATGAAATATCAATTTCTAGTTTCATAATGAGGGAAATGCATATGCCAGACATTCTGAAATATACCATCAAGGCATCGACCAAAACCATATCTCAAAATGGGCAAGGCTTCGGCTAAGTTCACGTTTATTTGTCTCATGAGACTTACCGATGCATCAATGGGCTATAGTGGGCCCCACCCGTAACATAATAATTTCAATGCATTCCTCATATGAGTAGGGATAAACATAAACAACATATACATTCATATTGAAACTAACATATGAAATGTAAATAACTTTCCTCGAACATTAAACATAAAGATTAACCATTCAGAGTAAATTGGTGAATGGTTTTAGGATAGCACATCCACAGTCAAACTAATCATAAACTATTCAATTAAATATGGTAGATGATATCATACATAAGAATCAACAAAAGTGTTGAAATAGATGAAGATATTCTTATAAAATTATTGAGTAATTCTTGAGATAAATACTCTTCTACTTTGAAAAGAAGAGTTCTTTTGGAAAAGTATTTATATAAAACCAGGAGTGAATTAAGATAGTGTTTTCACAATAAAATTAGTGATTTTATAAAGATAATGTTTTCCAAAAATATATTATAGAGTGACCTTGAAAATAGGTAAGAATTTGATAAATTCCCTTGAACCAGACTTGTATTTCGGGAAGAATTTTTGAAAGATCCTTTTAGAACATATAAATCCCCTTAAATGAAAGTTGGATTTTGGTTGGTACACATATATAGAACATTCTCACAGAATATATGATGGGTAATTATTAATAAATAGGAATTTAATTGAATTAAGTAGAAAAAATAGTAACCCGAATGAAAATGGTGGTTCAGGTAGAAAAACCCTTACCTTAAGTCTGAATGTTCCACTCTTGACCTTATGGTTCTCGAATATGAAATTAGACTCATTAATAAATCAATTCAGAACCTATTAGACATGTATTTAATTTATAATAATTTTGTTTCGTTCATTTATGTCCTTATTGATAAGTTATAATATTGAATTTCGTCATTTCGAAGTATTCATTTTTCTTGATTTTCATAATCGGTTCACTTGTTTTTTAGTAATGGAGTTTATGTGGAATGGATGTAAATAACCAGAATTGAATTTACATATTATTTATGAACATCCATATGCGTTAATGTTCATTTATATCATTTGTTTACATGGAATTAGGATGAATCATTAGGTGAAATATTAATGACAATCACTTAGATTATTTGACGGTATTTGGATTATTATGAGCTAGTTTTGTCATAAATTAATACTTTGTACATATATTGGTTCCTGAATATTAAGTAGGTTATAATTCATATATTATAGTATAGTTCAACCATAAAAATGGTTTTATGACCATTAATGAAGGATAAAATGAAGAATTAAACTTCGTTGTCCATGAATGTTGTAAATTGAAAACCCACGAACGATGATTTCATTAATAAAATAGAGAGAGAGTAAGAAGATTGATAATGATTATTACATTGGCATGATATAATTTCAGTATATAGATGATACTGGAGTTATAAGTATAAATTGGTCAGAGAATGTTAAGAGAGAATAAGAAAGAAGATAAATTGAAATGAAACTAAATGAAAAAGAAAGATGTTTTACCTCTTGAAATAACCTCCTTGAGAACCTTCTTAAAGGAAGGGGTTTTGGTCTTTTGGAAAGACTAAGAGCTCCTGAACGTGGGGAGTGACTAAATAAGGGTATCTAGGAATAACATAGATAAGGAACAAGGCTTGAGAGGAATGAAGAGAAGAGGGAGTGAGAGGGAGTTTTGGTGGAGGAGAGGAGTGAATTTTGAATATTTTATTCATTATTTTATTATTTCCTTAAATACAACAAATAATGTTGATTCATGTGACCCATAGTAATAAGTTCATGTGAGTTCAAGAAAGTGGGCTTACATTACTTATGATGTCATAAATAGTGTATTTAACTGATAATTTGTTTATACGGTATTTTACTGTATTTCACTATTCATTAAAAATTCAAGAATTTCAAAAAAATTCCAAAAATTTACACTAACCATTTTTCGATGTGTAGAATTAAAAAAATGAACACCATTTTTTGAAAATAATTTTCTAAATATGATTAATTTAATTTTTAAGTAAAATCATACCTTATTTAAAAATTAATAATTTTAAAACTATAACTCATTTTATATCACCTTGAAAAAATAAACAATATGTCATTATCTTATAGCCTTAATAAAATAAAATAATAATATGATTCACTATTCATAAGGGTCATATTATTATTCATATTACTATTCATAAGGGTATGCTACTATTCATAAAAAAATCAAGTTGGTTCTATTAAACTCTAAACGACTTACTGATTGCAACTCTAGATGACCGTTTTTCTAGATTCAAAACATATTAGAGGAAAAGTTGTATTTAACAGTTAGATTATAAAATGTGTTGTTTTGTTGAGACTCAGTGTTTCATGCATTCAATATTTTTTTTAAAACCTTGGGGTGTTACATTCTCCCCTCCTTACAAAAATTTTGACCTCGAAATTCACATAATGTTACCTCATAAAAAGATTTGGGTAGGTCTTCGTCATAATCTCCTCGGGCTCTAATGTTGCCTCTTCGATTTTATGATTTTCCAAAGTGTCTTTATCAAACGAGTCATCCAATTCCTCAACACTTGTTCTTTAGCGTCCAGAATTCGGATAGGCTCTTCACAGTAAGATAGGTTAGGTTCTAACTCTATACCTTCAGAAGTGAGGACATGCGTTGGGTCTGACATGTACTTTCTCAGCAATGAGACATGGAACACATTGTGTAATTTGGATAGGTTAGGTGACATAGTCAAACGTTATGCAACAACTCTAATTCTCTCCAGTTTTTTAAAAGACCCAATGTACTTAAGGCTCAGTTTCCTTTTCTTTCCAAATCTTATAACGCCCTTCCATGAAAATACATTTAAGAAAACGTGATCTCCCACTTGAAATTCCATATTTTTCCTTCGATTATCAGTATAACTCTTTTGTATGCTTTGAGATGTTTTTATATGACCTTGAATAGTCTTTACATTCTTTGTTGTTTCCTCCACAAGATCTGGGCCCACAAGCTTCATTTCTCCTACTTCATCCCAACAAGTTGGTATACGACATTTCTTTCCGTACAATGCTTCATATGGCACCATTTGAATACTTGAATGGAAACTATTATTGTAGGAAAACTCCACTAAAGGTAGTTATTGATCCCACATACCTTGGAATTCAAGTGAACATAATCTCAACATGTCCTCTAAGGTTTGGATCGTCCTTTCCGATTGCCCGTCAGTTTGTGGGTGTTAAGCAGTACTCAATCAAAGCTCAGTATCCAAAGCTTTCTGAAGACTTTTCCAGAATTTTGATGTAAATCTTTGGTCACGATCAGACACAATTGATTGAGTTGCTCCGTGAAGTCTCACAAATTCAATGATATAGTCTTGCTAGGTGATCCAGTGGCAAATCCTCCCTTATAGAGAGGAAATGTGAAAATTTTGTAATTCGATCCACAATTACCCATATTGAATCGTTCTTTCTTGGAGTTTTGGGTAATCCAGTGACAAAATCCATGGTGATTTCATCCCATTTCCATATAGGAATAGGTAGAGGTTGCATGACTCCTCTGGAAAATTGTCGTTCGGCCTTCACATATTGACAAACTAAACATCTTGATACATAATCCACAATTTTCCTCTTCATGTTATCCCACCAGAAATGTTCCTTCAAATCTCTATACATCTTAGTGCTACCAAGATGCATGTAGAAATTAAAACTATGGGCATCATCTAATAACTCCCTTTTTTGCTCGGGTATAGCTGGAACACAAAGCCTCTTTCCGAATTTCAGAACACCATCTTCACACACAAAGTTATCCATCTTCCCATGTTTCACAACATTAATTTTCTTTTGAAGGTTCTCGTTATCAGACTGCGAACTTTTAATCTTTTATAATAAAAATGGTTGGGCAACCAAATGAAAAAATAGCGATGTTTCACCTTCTTTGATAATTCCCATATCCATCCTCACTAGATCTATATACAAATCATCCTTGTTAATCCTCATTTTTTTGAAAACTCCACGATCCTTCCTGCTCAATGCATCAGCTTACCTTGTTTGCCTTTCTTGGGTAATAGTGTACAATACAATCATAATCCTTGAGTAGTTCGAACCATCTCCTTTACCTCATGTTGATTTCTTTATATGAGAAGATATATTTTAGACTCTTATGATCTGTATATATCTCACATTTTTCTCTATATATATAATGTATCCATATCTTCAGAGCAAAGATTACTGCTGCTAACTCAAGATCATGAGTATGATAGTTTTGTTCATGAATTTTTAATTGTCTTGATGCATATGTAATACCTCTATCATTCTTCATAAGTAAAAAACCAAGTTCTTTCTTTGATGCATCATTATAGATCACAAACCCATCATTCTCCGATGGTAGAGTTACGATCAGAGCATTCACCGATCTCCTCTTCAATTCTTCGAAATAGTCCTCACATTTTTTTGTCCATAAAAACTTAACCACTTTACATGTAAGCTTGGTCATTGGGTTGGCTAAATGGGTGAAGTTCTGAACGAAACGCCGACAATAACATGCTAAACCAATAAAACTACATACCTCAGTTATGTTCGTTGGAGTAGGCCATTCATGCACATCCCTTGCCTTTGCAGTATCAACAGATATTCTATCCTTAGAGAAAATGTGGCCAAGAAAGGAAATTGATTGAAGCCAAAATTTAAATTCGCTAAACTTTCCATATAATTAATTTATTCTAAGAGTCTTCAGGATAGAGCACAAGTGATTTTCATGATCTTTGTAGCTTTTGGAGTATACCAAGATATCATCAATAAATACCACCACAAAGTCATCATGATATTCTTTGAAAACTCTATTCATTAGATCCATGAAAACAGATGGTACATTAGTTAGTCCAAAATGCATTACTGTAAACTCGTAACGCCCATACCTGGTTTGAAATGATGTTTTTGGAATGTATTCGTTCCTCACAAGCAACTAATGATATCCATATCAAAATTCAATTTATGAAAAATATTGAGCTCCTTGAAGTTGATCAAATAAATCATTAATGAGAGGTAGTAGATACTTGTTATTTATTGTATAACATTGATCTCCATGTAGTCAATGCACAACCTCATAGATCCATTTTTCTTCGTAATGAAAATAACAGGGGCTCCCCATGGAGAGACACTAGGGCGAATAAATCCTTTATCACTTAATTCCTATAGTTGTTTCTCCAGTTCCACTAATTCCACAATCGGAATTTTATAAGGGGTCTTTGATATGAGCCTTGAATCAGGAATTAAGTCAATGGAAAACTCAATTTCTCACTTTGGAGGATGTCCAAGTAAATCCTCTTGAAATACATCAACATATTCTTGCACAATCGGTACATCCTCTACCGGAAGATTCCCTTACCCATAATTATTACATTTATTTCCTCCATAATAATTGAATTAAAAAGAGCTACTGGGGGTGGATCTAGATGAGAATCAGAGGATGTTTCTGCTCTAAAGATAAGAGATTCCACATCATCAAAAATTTTAACCTCCATCTTACAATAAATTTTCACATCATGGTTTGAAAGTCAATCCATACCAATGATTATATGAAAGTCAATCATGGTATGGCAATAAAATCAGCAGATAAAGCACGTTTATATGCCATAATGGGGACTGCCTAACACAACTTTGTTGCAATGATACTTTCCTTTGGAGTTTTGACTGACAACACCCTTATTAAATCAAATTGGAAATATCTATTTTTTTTGGAAAACTGAGAAGATATGAAAGAATGCGATGATACCGAATTAAATAAAGCATTGGCTAAGTTTTAGAGAACGATTAAATTACCTAACACCACATCATTATGAACTTCAATATCAGTAGTTTTGATCGCATGAGCTTGTCCCTGCTCCCTTGACCTTTTCTGTGACATGTTTTCTTGACGCTTTGGACAATTATTGGCATAGTGTCCCATCTCCCTACAATTATAACATTGAACATTAATAGCTTCTTTCTTCCTCTGGAAATCACTAGAAAAATAGCCTTTCTATCCACATTTATAGCATACTCTTTTTCCTTTTAAGCATACACCATGCCACAATTATCATAGGGTGAAAATTCAACTCTTCCCTTCTTCATCATTTCCTTATTTTCTTTTCTAGAGTTTTCAGCAACCCTATTCTTCTCTTTCTTTCCTTTAAAGTCATAAGACATAGAGAATTCTTTTTCCATCTTGATAGCACATGAAACTATATCTTCATATGCTGAGAAACTTTGGGATACCAGGTCTCGTTGGAGGAATGACGTTAGGCCATCAAAGAATCGGTCAAACTTTCTCCTTGGATTTCATATGTATTCCACTACATGTTTTGCTATCCTTGTGAAGTTAGCTTCATACTTTGCAACATTATCATCTTTCTTTTGCCTCAAATTCAGAAACTGTCTTTCCATATTCACTCGCTATTCACGAGGAAAGTATTTTTTTTAGGAATATTTTCTTAAAGTCCATCCATTTAATCTCTTTTATCTCTTCCTCCTCATTTGTGTTTGGGATTAACGACCACCACTGATTCGCATCTCCTGATAGACGATAAACTGCCATGATGACCTTCTCTCTTTCGTTACATCCCAAAGTGAGAAATATCTTCTCTAGGGAATATATCCATTGTTCAGCTATAAATGGGTTTGTAGTCCCATTGAATGATGGAGGCTATTTTCACATAAAGATATCTAACAAAGCTCCTCCACGTGGTGGATTCAGATGCTCCATTCAGGTAAGATTATTGTTCATAACCTGAGTAAGTTGTCCCAATGCAGTTATAAGCTGCTATACACCAGTCACAGCACCAGAGCCAACATCATTATCTTACATCAGAGGGAAATCCCTACATGAGACAAGCACATTCATGCGGTTTCCATTCCTTCCACCAGGCGCCATTTATAAATAATGGCGCACACTAGATTAAGTTATGAATCATAATGTATAATCTCAACGTAGAAAAATGATTAGCATGACTAATCTCATAATCATACACATGGTTTCTTTGAGGAAAAATTTACATTTAAATTCTTCATAATTCCTTATAAAGAAAATGTGAATTTTCTTAAGCATATCCTTCAGGAGTGTCAAACCAGGTGCGTAGTAATGCCCGTTGTCGTGTACCTGGATACCCCAGGTGAAGCCTGATACTCTTTGTTGGAGTTTTCACTCCTAGGTACATCTGTTCCAGAACCAATTCCACTTGTAGTATCCAGACAATGATGTATTTTCTAGAAAGATCCACATAATCTATTCCTTACCAAAATACCAGGACGTTATTGTATGTTTATCCACAAAGACTATCTTAGGGGTTTGTTCTCTAATTTAAGTTTTCTAAACCTAGTCCCTAATATATGTTTTCTAAATCTAGTTTCCATGTATTCTACTAAACTTCCTTTGATACCAATAGTAAATACATGATCCCAGTTTCTTAGAGTCGGTGCCTTATTACATTACATTGTCATGATTACAATAGAGTCATATCCTGAAGGATTGAATAGTTTTGTATACTTGGAAACAAGACACATATACGAGTTAAACATTAAATCCTAGAAGGAAATACAATACTAATTTATTTCATTAGAAACATCCATGCCTCCAAGATTATGCCTAAAAGACTTTCATAATTTACTTTTTCACATCCTGGGAAAAAGAAATATAAGAAAAAGGTGAGCTCAAACGCTCAGTAAGAGTAAAAAATACAACGAAAGATAACATAAACCTTAGGCATGATGAATAATTGAAAACACATGCTTTTAAATGAAAAATGTGAACATAATATGACACAAATATGAGCTGAGTAAATATTTTCAAAATAAAAGATAATCATGGGTATTCTACTAGTCGAATAACCACATGAATTATCAATTTCTAGCTTCATATTGAGAGAAATTCATATTTCGGACATTCTAAAATATACCATCAAGGCCTCAACCAAGACATTTAAAAATGATTAAGTTCTCATCCAAAACCATATCTCAAAATGGGCAAGGTCTCAACCAAGTCCACGTCTATTTGTCTTATGAGACCTATCGATGCATCGATGGTATATAATGGGACCCACTCATCACATAATAAGTCCAATTAATTCCTCATATGAGTAGTGATAAACATAAACAACAAGTACATTCATATTGAAACTAACATATGAAATGTAAATAACTTTCCACGAACATTAAACACAAACACTAACCATTCAGAGTAAATTGGTAAATGATTTTAGGATAACACATCCATATTCAAACTAATCATAAACCATTAAATTAAATATGGTAGATGATATCATACATAATAATCAACAAGAGTGTTGAAATAGACGAATATACTCTTATAAAATCATCAAGCAATTCTTGAGATGAATACTCTTGTACTTTGAAAAGAATAGTTCTTTTGGAAAAGTATTTGTATAAAATCAGAAATGAAGTAAGTTAGTATTTTCACAATAAAATGAGTGATTTTATAAAGATATTGTTTTCCAAAAATAGATTATAGAGGGACCTTGAAAATAAGTAATAATTTGAGAAATTCCCTTGAACCAGGCTTGAATTTCGAAATTTTTTTTGAAAGATCTTTTTAAAACATATAACCCCCATTAAATGAAAGTATGATTCTAGTTGGTACACATATATAGAACATTCTCACAGAATATATGAGTATTAATTATGAATAAATAATAATTTAATTGTGATAAGTAGAAAATAAGAGTAACCCGAATGAAAATGGAGGTTCAAGTGGAAAAAACCTTACCTTAAGTCGGAATGTTCCGCTCTTGACCTTATGGTCTTGGAATATGAAATTAGACTCATTAATAACTCAATTAAGAACCCATTAGACATGTATTTAGTTTATCATAATTTTTTTTCGTTCATTTATTCCCTTATTGATAAGTTATAATATTGAATTCTGTTGTTTCGAAGTATTCATTTTTCTTTATTTTCATAATCGGTTTACTTGTTTTTTAATAATGGAGTTCATGTGGAATGGATGTAAATCTCTAGAATTGAATTTAAATACTATTTATGAACATTAATAGGTGTTAACAGTCATTTATATCATTTTTTTATATGATATGTGGACGAATCATTATGTGAATATTAATGACAACCACTTAGATTATTTGGTGGTATTTGGAATATTATGAGCTAGTTTTGTCATATAAATTAATAATTTGTACATATACTGATTCTTGAATATTAAGTAGGTTATAATACATATATTATAGTTTGGTTCAACCATTAAAATGGTTTCATGACCACTAATGGAAGAGAAAATGAAGAACGAAACTTCGTCATCCATGAAGGTGTAAATTGGAACCTCACAGATGATGTTTTCATTAATAAAAGAGAGAGATAGAGTAAGAAGATTGATAATGGTTATTACATTGATATGATATAATTCCATTATAAAGATGATACTGGAGTTATAAGGATCAATTGGTCAAAGGATGTTAGGAGAGAATAATAAAGAAGATAAATTGAAATGAAACTAAATGAAAAAGAAAGATGTTTTACCTCTTGAAATAACGATCTTGAGAACCTGCTTAAAGGAATGGGTTTTGGTCTTTTGGAAAGAACAAGAGCTCCTGAATGTGGGGAGTGACTATGGAAGGGTATTTGGGAAGAACTTAGACAAGTCACAATGCTTGAGAGGAGTGAAGAGGAGAGAGTGGGGGGGTTATAGTGGAGAGTGAATATTGAATATTTTATTCATTATTTTATTATTTCCCTCAAGACAACCAATAATGTTGATTCATGTGACCCATAATAGTAATAAGTGCATTTGAGTTTGAACCAAGTAGGCTTACATCACTTATGATGTCATTAATAGTGTATTTAACTGATAATTTTTTTATACGGTATTTTATGATATTTCACTATTCATAAAAAATTCCAGAATTTTCGAAAAATCCCAAAAATTCACACTAATCATTTTTCAACGTGTAGAATTAAAAAAATATACTCCATTTATTGAGAATAATTTTCTAAATATGATTAAATTAATTTTTAAATAAAATCATACCTTATTCAAAAATTAACAATTTTACAACTATAACTAATTTTATATCACCTTGAAAAATTAAACAATATGTCATTATCTTATAGCCTTAAGAAAATAAAATAATAATATGATTTACTATTCATAAGGGTATGATACTATTCACCAAAAAATCAAGTTGGTTTTATCAGAATCCAAACAATTTATTAATCGCAACTTCGGATGACCGTTTTTCAAAATTCAAAACATAGTAGAGGAAAAGTTGTGTTTAACGACTAGATTATAAAATACATTGTTTTCTAGGGACTCAGTGTTTCATGCATTCAATATTTATTTTCAAAACCTTTGGGTGTTACAACCGGCCTCCTTCCATTATCTCCACTTTCAGATTACTTCCAAACTTCTTTCTTTTGGATCTTACACCTCCAATCAATAAAAAGAAACTTTTTGTTGAGAAAAACTCTAACACAAATTTCAAAAACCACTTTGACCATCTCAAACATGTATATTTAATAAAGAAACTAGGTCAACCTTAAACATATTTTCAAATATCCATTTCACATTCTTTAACAGATTCCATTAATTATGACATCCATTTTGGACAGATATCAACTTATATTTTCAAAAAATAAAATACCAACTCATAGAGTTTAAACAGGTTCAAAAATAAGCTTTCCATTTATGTATTTGTGTTTTATTTTTCTTTATTGATTCAGTGATTTTGAACCTCCATTAACAGAGATCTAACCTGCATTTCTAGGTTGATGGAGCATGCGATAAATTTTCATAGCAACTTCCTATGGACACGTGATAGTCATTTTACCATTGGCTTGGTTATTGTGATTTTGATGGGATGATATCATGATTTTGCATTTGAGGGAAGATCAAGAATGGAAACTACATGCTTTGGTCAGTAGTTTTTGATGTTATATGGATGTGGTTTTGATTTTTTATTTTTTGGTTTTGTTATTCACCATGACACCATGACATTAGTAATATTGTGAAGGAAATAGAATTGAATGATGAAATTACCTTGGGATAGCTTTGGTATTTTTAGAGGAATTAGGTAGGGTAAGCAGTGATTTGTTGAGGGTGAATATGTATTTACCAAGAAAATTGAAGTGGATGAAGAATGTGTAGTTTTTGATGAAAATTAGAAATGAGATGTGGGTATTTGAGAGGAAGACAGATTAGAGGATGCATGTCATGAAGCTATTAGATGGTTTTGAGGGAATTGGGGGAGGAGAACAAGCATTTGGGGTGGAATTCGAACAAGAATATGAATCAGTATTTTTAGAGTAAAATTATGAATTGGAAGCGTAGAAGGAAGGATGACAGATTGGAGGATGAGGGAATCCAGAGAGGTGGAAACATATGTGTTAATGGCTGAGGTGGAGCCACATGTATTTGGAAGGAACACTATTTAATACAAGTGATATCCAAAGAGATGGTATATTCCCCAGCTGAATAAAGATCATAGAAAAAATGAAGGATAAGAGCTCGAGTCACCTTATCATTCAAAGAAACTCCACCATTAGGAGTAAATATACGAGAGATATTATTATTATGTAATTTCACAAAATCCTTTTGGAAGTAAAACATATTGGAATCACCTTTTTTAACATGTGCAACATGTGCACACATTAACCATGAGTATTTCTTTACTTGAGGTTCACATCCAAATCTTCTTCTGGGGTTGAAATTCTGGATAACACTACATCCGAGGTGGGTGAGAGTAGTGCTCATTTAGCCCATATTAAATGACATCACATTGGATGTTAGGGTGGTGTATTTTATTATCAATTTATCTTTTTTATCATAGAATCCAGAAGAAAGATTTTATTCTTGACATCAAAATCCCACAATGTCTGAAGCGAATGGATAATCCCCTCAAAATCCACCTCAGTATTCCAAAAACATTAAATACTAAAGATAGTCTCATATCTAGGGTTTATGGACCCTAAAAAATTGTTAATGTGGATGAGGAAGTGATCTGATACAATGAGAGAAATGTAGGACACCAAGGTAAACATAAATAGGCTGATCCATTCGATTGAACATAAAAATATGTACAAATTCTCTACTATGTGAGTGCATTCTTCCCTTGAAAATAGGTAAAAGTGTTGACTGTGTATCCCAGATAAGAAATACCTGTAGTCTAGACTGATTGTAGTAAATTGAGCATCTAAGAACATGACCTTCTGTCACCCCCTCACTTTCCATTCTGGTACATTATATCATTAGTGTCCTCACATATTAGAAAAGCCCAAGTAGAATGTACTACAATGACATGAGAATCTATCAAGATAGTCATTTATCCTTCTACAAATGACACTCATATAAACCCACAAACCCACATGTAAGGGACTCATGATGTTGAATATAGGAATCAATGTGATTAAAAGAGAAACTCTTTACCCTAAAATCGATATCCTCCCTCCAAAGAAGGCACAAACCACTAGAGTTGCCATTTAGGGAAACCAAAAGTCACCCATGGAAAAAACATTTTTTCGTAAAACTATACATGTCATTATTATACAATATGTTTTTAGACATAAAACCATATCAGGGCCACTTTCATACTTTGACGTCGAAGCGTCTATTCTATAGTGGGTTTCCAAGCCCATGACGGTTCAAGCTTAAGTTTTTCATTGGGATGGCAGGGTGTGGATCACCTTGGCATCTTTTTCTATATAATCAATAATGGATCCATCCCCCACTATTTTACACATTCTAGAGTTTAACTCAATATCATTTGGAGCCTCTGTAATTCTTTTAGAGTAGCTGGGTTTCACTACAGAAATATTAGTACTGAGATCCCCTCGACCTATCATCCTCCATATCTGATGCCCTTTTAGGCTATCTGTCATAGTCTCATTCACATTCAAACCTAACTTGGAGGAGAAAAAATGAGGATCAAAACTCGGATTGATCACCTGGCCAAGAGCATCATAACATATCCTTTTTAGATTATAAGGAATTATTGGGTTTCCCTCAATAGTTGTAGGAAAGCATGTCACAATATTGGTGATCACCGTGGAAATTTAACATGGTCATCAAAAGGTCTTCCTGAAACCACTAGAAACAATTTGGGAAGCTGAAATATCTAAATCCTCTGGCTATGTATTAATTTTTTGGTCTATAAAATAATTTTTCCGTCCCAACCTAATGAATTTATTTTGATCAGGAACATATTTCATGCATACAACCTTAACTAGTTTATCTGTATCCCTTTGTCTCTTCACCTCCTTTATAAAACACCTCTAACAGTTTTTCCCAAATCTATGGACCATAATACATGAAAATATTAATCTATTCATCCACCACATTAGGGACACAATCTTTCTCTCTATGACTAATGCATCCATATAAGAAACAAAATATAGGTAGTTTTTCATATAAAAAATTAGATAAAATCATTTGAGTCTTCTATAAAAATGAATGTGGCCCTCAGAAGTGGTTGTGAGACGTTAACCAGAACCATGATCTACACAAACGACAACCAAATAATGCGATCTAAGTGATCCCACTCCACACATTCCCTAATAAAACCTCTAATATCCTATATAATTCATTTCAATATTTTATAAAATGGGAAGCCTAAAATTCAAACATAAAATACTGATTTGGAGAAATTGATATTATAATCATTCCCATTATCTCTTAGATCCTCCATTAGAATGAGATGATTATAAAAAAGATCATAGTTTCCAAAGAATTCCTTTTAATTTATCATTTTCATTGATGAATTCAAAGATCAGATGACTGTATCCAATTTTCCTTATGGAAAAGTTATCCTCTAGATGCTACAAAGATTGTATCTTATTTTCCAAGGAAATTTTATTGATGGTCTCATTGTTGATGAACTTGTTAGGGTATATTTCTAGTGACCCAATTTTTTTACACATATTATTACATGAGTTTTATTAAAAAATATCAAAAAATTACAATCCCAAAGACCATGAGGCATAGTGTCTTTGGATGATTAGGTTAGTATTATGTCAAAAGGAACATAAATCATGGAATCCTTATTTTATTCTTCATAATGAGCTCTTAAAAGTACACGAGATAACCTAGGGGATACATAAATAAATGTGTGAGCTAACAAAACCCATTAAGGTAACAAACAAGACCAAGAAACATAACATGCGAGTCAAATGTGTCACATTATATCATAAAAGAGAGGGATCATGAGGAATCACATGGATGAGTAACATAATGAACGGGGTATAATAAGATCATGGAGTCATTGGAAATGTGGAAGAAACATATAACATGATAGAAACATGAGTCAAGGATAATTTCCTATACAATATCACATTGTGGAAAAAGTCCCAAAATGCACTAGTGCAGAAAACATTTTTTACGTCGGTTATTTTTCATTATTTACGTCGGTTTTTAGGCGACGTTAATACGGACGACGTTATAAATAACGTTTTTTACGTCGGTTATTTAAAACCCGACGTAACATCCCTAACATCACGGTGTTTATCACGTCGGTTCATTAATAACCGACGTGAAAAATGATGGGGGATGGGGATTTATAACAGCGGTTATTATATAACCGCCGTGATAAAACGCCTGGGATATCGTTTATCACGTCGGTTATGACATAACCGATGTGATTAACCCTTCCCCAGGCCTATTATCACGTCGGTTTCTTAAATAACCAACGTGATAAAAAGGCCTGGGAAACGTTTTAGCACGTCGGTTATCCAATAACCGATGTGGTAAATCGATTCCCAGGCCTTTTAGCACGTCGGTTATATTAAGAACCGACGTGATAAAAGGCCCGGGAACGGTTTATCACATCGGTTCTCGAAAAAACCGACGTGAGAAACCCCTATCGATTTATTTACCACGTCGGTTATAAAATAATCGACGTGAAAGCGATATTTTTTTTTAAATAATTGCACTGCTCTCACCAAAAAGCAACCCGAAACCAAACAACAAAAATAACCATGCCAGCACTCCCCCAAGCCCCAACTGAACCCCATCCTCATCTATACCCACCTAACAACCTGGCCAGCCCTCCCCCACCACATTGGAGCCCCACCAAAACCCTTGGACACCCACACCCCTTGGACAGCCCCCCCAACCCTCATTTACACCCCCACGACCCCTAGTACAGCCTCAAACACCCATTGGACACCCCTCCCATATCCCTTGGACACCCCCCACCCCTTGGACACCCCCCACCCTCATTTACACCCCCAAGACCCCTAGTACAGCCTCAAACACCTATTGGACACCCCCCCACACCTTGACAGCCCTCCCAGACCCCTTGGACCCCCCCGACCCCTGGACACCCCCCCGAGCCCTTGGACAGCCCCAAACACCCCTTGGACACCCCTCCCATATCCCTTGGACACCCCCCACCCCTTGGACAGCCCCCCCACCCTCATTTACACCCAACTGTCCCCTTGGACAGAACTCCCAGACACCTTGGACACCACTCCCATATCCCTTGGACACCCCCCACCCCTTGGACACCCCCCACCCCTTGGACACCCCCACCCTCATTTACACCCCCCGAACACTAGGACATCCCCAAACACCCCTTGGACACCCCTCCCATATCCCTTGGACACCCCTCCCATATCCCTTGGACCCCCCCCCCCCACCCCTTGGACACCCCCCCCCCCCACCCCTTGGACAGCCCCCCCACCCTCATTTACACCCAACCGGCCCCTTGGACACCCCCACCCCTTCGACAGCCCCCCCACCCTCATTTACACCCCCCGAACACTAGGACAGCCCCAAACACCCCTTGGACACCCCTCCCATATCCCTTGGACACCCCCACCCCTTGGACAGCCCCCCCACCTTCATTTACACCCAACCGGCCCCTTGGACAGAACTCCCAGACACCTTGGACACCACTCCCATATCCCTTGGACACCCCCCACCCCTTGGACACCCCCCACCCCTTCGACAGCCCCCCCACCCTCATTTACACCCCCCGAACACTAGGACAGCCCCAAACACCCCTTGTACACCCCTCCCATATCCCTTGGACACCCCCCACCCCTTGGACATCCCCCCACCCCTTGGACAGCCCCCCACCCCCTGGACAGCCCCCCGACCCCTTGGCAACCCCCCCCCCCCCCCCCCCGACCCCTTGGAAACCCCCTCCATCCCCTTGGACAGCCCCAAACACCCCTTGGACACCCCTCCTATATCCCTTGGACACCCCCCACCACTTGGACACCCCCACCCCTTGGACAGCCCCCCTCCCCACCCTCATTTACACCCAACCGACCCCTTGGACAGCCCCAAACGCACCTTGGACACCCCTCCCATATCCCTTGGACACCCCCCTCCCCTTGGACACCCCCCCACCCTCATTTACACCCCCCCGACCCCTAGGACAGCCCCAAACACACCTTGGACACCCCTCCCATATCCCTTGGACACCCCCCAAACACCCACCCACCCCCTTGGAACCTCTCCCCCCATACCAAAATCCAGACCAGAAAAACCATCAACAGTAGACCAAAACAAGAAGTAGAGAAAAATTAAACATTCATTTATATAACATTCAAAACTTACACTATCAACTTCAAAAAAAAACTAAATCCAACCTAAACGACTACGAAATACACAATTACATTGACAATATTCAAAATTACATTTTACATTACAAACAACTAAAAGTCAATCAAACCTATAAAATAATTTGACCACTCCACTTGTAAGTGTTTGATATCTTCAGTAGTAAAGGGTTGAGGGTCATCAAAAAGCTACAAAGGAAAAGGATAGTAGTCAGCGTGTATAATGAATAAATCAAATTGAAATATTATGAGAAAGAGGAAATCTTACCAGGTCAAAACTCATAACTGTCCCAGTTGTTATTATTTCATACATAAATCTTAACATGTAATATCCGCATTCGATGATGCCTTGTTGCTCATGACATTTCTGTTTAAATGAGTGTAAATTCAATATATTATTTTTATGTAATAAATCAAAATGTACAAATTATAAATGGATATTTACCTTCGCATGTACATATTTGATCTTGAAATTCCTTTTCTTTGCGCTTTTTCGAAAGTGGACCCATGCCCTGTTAGAAAATAATACGAATGGGGTAAATTTAAAATTCATTATAATTTATAAAACTATTGTGAAATTGAAACTTACGTTTCCAATATATTCTTAAAACTTTCTCGCACATCATCATGGAGAGAGCATATCCAATAAAGTGATTTCTCCCTAGGGCAAAAAACCCCTAACATCCAATGATCCCTGATAAAAGGAAATTTAACGTTAGTGGTTTTTTATGTTAAAAGATAATTAACTCTTTGAGAGGGATGTGTTTCATACCTCTCACAAAAAGGCATCATCCAACACTGTGTGATTACATTCTTTTCAAATCTATCAGCAATATAAATCATTCTTTGTTCCTCATCCAATGCACATGCTTCAGGGGAAATCAATTGTGGGTCCACGAATCCATATACATCTGTCAGCTCATTCCTCTCACAAATTTTATACAGATACCTAATACAAAGAAGACATAAGTATACATTTTTAATAAATATAACGCAAGGAAAAGGTGTTAAGACTTACATGATAAAAATTTTCACCACGTTGATGCCCAACTTATCTCCAGTGACAAACTCCATGATATCAGTTTTCATAATCCCCACACTTAGTTCACGTCCACGGACATGAGCTTCCATTGTAAATTCATAATGATCCGCCAACAAATTTGAATATCTTGACAATTTGTCAAGACTGCTAGTATCTGCATTTGATGTCATAGCTATTTGTCTTTGTTGTTGTCTATACAGTATTTCTTTACCTTTGAAGTATTCCTGTAAAAATAAATTGAAAAATATATTAGTTTTCAAATGATAAAACATTAATAAAAATATAAAATACAAGATATAACATCCATACCTCTATGGTAATGTGTTGAAGAAGTCTGGATAGCCAAAGTAAAAAATGGCCGATACTATGTCCAAATGTCGTCACCTCATCTGTAGGTAATGGTATCCGAGCTGATCTATCTATAATATCCTATACAGTGACCCTATGATTCTCTACCTCTAACTGTTGATGATGAACTGTATCTCCTATACAATATACCATCCCATATGAAACTATATTATGTTGAGGATCATCAACATACAAATCACAATAAGTAGGTAGCTGCGGCGGAGGAGGAGGATCAAAAATGGGGTCCGCAGGCTGAGGTGGGGGAGTGGGAGCTACTGGGAGAGGTGGAGTGGGAGCTGCACCCTGAAATTGTCTTTGCAAGTCTGCAAACATTAACTGCACCGATGCTCTAATATTGTCCTCCATTGTCGCATTAATATTATGGACGTCAGCCTCCAAGGATTCTATTTTTTTTTATAAACTCCCTCAACGTTAGAAGTTGAGGAACTTGGCAACACTTTTCTTACCGATACACCTGCCGGATATCCTCTTACACGGCCAGGATGTTCGGGCTTTCCCAATGCCACAGATAAAATATCTTCCCTCCCAGATGGTGTAAATGTCCCCTGTGAACTCTACTCCTCAAGAGAGTCCTGTAATAATTAATTGAACATTTCTATAATGATTGGAAATATATGACGAAAATAGTAAACTTAAATAAATAAAATAGATATCTTACAATCCTCTCAACTACGAGTCTCGATTCTTCCGAAAGATATTGTCCTTTTTTGCCCTTCCGAGCTCTTTTCCATTTCTCATGTCTAGATGGAGGGGATGGAGGGGCCACCTCTCCAGAGCTTGAAGACTCAGCTCTTAGTTGTTGAAATTTTTCTGCCATCATTTGTTCTTCCAATAATGCATACCCTCCCCGAGATAAACTATGAGGGTATACATTTTTAGATTGGATCTCTTGATGAGCTTTCCTTGTTTGCTGTAAATTAAGAATAAGTAATCATTAACAAAACTATAATAAGATCATTTATATAAGAAATCTTATAAAAGTTTACATTGCCCTTACCAAAAATGATTCTTTTCTTCTACTTTCAAAAAATTGTCTCCATGTGTCTTCATCTATAAAAGGATATATACGACATGGATTCTCACGACTCCTATGACCATAAATGAAATCAGATGAGAGGGTTGATTTGAAATCCCTCCATCTCCTAGCAGCCAATGATAAGCATTTCTTCCTGACTCCTCCAGTGTCAGGAATATCAAATGTCATCTGATAAAAAAGAGGTTAAAAATATTATATATACTAGAAACATTTAAAGAACAGTCAAACAATAGAAAAAGATCTTACCAAAATGGTCTCCCACAGCTGAGAAATTATCGCCTTATCCACACTTCTCCAATCATCATAGAGAATGCTTACTTTGCTCTTAGCCTGAGTTGCTACAAAACCCTTAAAATCTTTAGCATTTGGACCTCTAGGAAGATCATCATCATCAAACTCCACGACTATCCTCTCCTCCTTCGTACGGGCAAGTGATAATTTTGGTAAACGTGTGCATCCACGCTTACCAACCTTTGAACTCTTTTTCGTAATAGGAGCATGTGAATGTTCCTCCCCAGATGTATGACCAATATGCTCATCTCCAGAATCATGTGGCTGATCAACTGATTGATCTGTCATTTTCCTTCAAATCAAAAAAACAAACATTAGTTCACAAATATAAAAATTCAAATATTGTAATACTACTTAATCAGAAAATAGAAAAGTGTACTAAATTACATAATAGTAAACATTGGTAATATGGTAAGCATGTTAAACAATGATAAACATGGTAAACACAGTCTGTTGTACCCCTCTCTCTTGGATTTCAATGATCACAATCACTCTTATTATGTTCTAACTTGTTTTCAAGTGTTTTTGTTGATAGGAAAAAAGTTGCCAAGGAGTTGGCCCAAGAAAGCTGAAAAGTGGACTCACTGAGTCCACCGGTCAGCCGGTGTGAGCTCACCGGCCAGCCGGAGGACCCAGGCAGTAGACCTGCCCACTGCCTGGTGTCACCGGCCGGCCGGTGGACCAGACAGCCTTGCTCTGTCTGGACCACCGGCCCGTCGGTGCGCCCAGGACTTCTCCTCTTTACGGTTTTTATTGTTTTATCATTTTGGTTTGATACATGTTTTAATAAGTAAAAAATTTACAATATCTAACATTATATTAAAAAACTAAATGTAAACAAGAAATAAACATGTGTTACCTGTAATTTTAGGAATGTACAGTTGGATTGTTTTCCCAAATTCCTTCATCGTGATCGTTCCTTATAGCACAAACCATGTCTTTAACATACTCATCATTATGTTCTATTAATCTTTCCATGGAAGTAGGGATCTCACATAAATCAGCATCTTCATCAAATTCATCCTCACCAACATATTGTTTTTTCCCTTGTAAAACAACAGCCCACTGCATATCTGATTGATCTACTACATAGAAAATTTGTTTGGCATGTGTTGCCATTATAAAAGAATCAGCTGTGTCTTCCAATCTATTCAGATTAACAAGTGTCATTCCAAATTCATCGTGTCTGACACTGTTGTTACCGATAAACCATTTACAGTTAAAAACAGGAACTTTAATTTTAAAGTAATCAGCCTCCCACATGTCTTCAATCACTCCATAATATGCACTTGATGCCGAAATTGGGTTTCTGTCCTTAGCACTCGAAAAATGCATTGCTTCTGCAAACACCAATACACCACTATTCTGAACTGCACTTCTATTGTCCTGAGCTTTCGTATGAAATGTATAGCCATTAATGTCATAAGCGGACCATGTTATCACATTTAAAGATGGACCACCCACTATCCATTTTAATGTCTCTGATACATCTGATCTACCAAGCAAGGTCTTTTTAAACCATGGAAAAAAAGTTTTGTTGTGCTCATTCAAAATCCACATTTCTTTCTTCTTTGGATGACATTGTTTCAACTCATTAATATGCAATGTGATATACGGTTGAACATCAGCTATGTTATTCAAGATGTATGATTCTAACTTCTTCATCTGTTCAGCTAACAGTGATTTGACTTTCAAGCCACGAATCCCCTTTCCCTCATTATTAACCCATTCATGGCGAGATGGAGGCAAACCTATGTGTTGCGCCGTAGCCAAGTAGCTCGTACAAAACTCTGCTACCTCCTCAAAAATATACTTTTCAATAATGGAGGCTTCAGGTCGATATGGATTTTTAACATATCCCTTTAATATTTTCATATACATTTCAAAAGGATACATCCAACGAAGATATACAGGTCCACAAAGCTTTATTTCTCGAACCAGATGAATCATTAAATGCACCATCATATCAAAAAAAGTTGGAGGAAAATAAATTTCCAAATGACAAAGTATAAAAATTGCATCCTTTTCCAAAATGTTCAAAGCATTCACATCAATCGCCTTGTTACAAATTGAATTGAAAAAATAACACAACCTCATTATAGTCTTTCTGACACGGATGGGAAATATTCCACGCAGTGCAACTGGTAGAATTTGTTTCATCATGACGTGACAATCATGTGATTTCATACCTATCAACTTCAAGTCTTTCAATGAGACAAAATTTTTTACATTTGAAGAATAACCTTGAGGCACTTTGATATCATGAAGACACTGACAGAAGCTACTTTTCTCCCTCTTCGATAATGTATGACAAGCCGGGGGAAGAAATGTTCGTCTTCCTTTAGGAGTGGGAGCTAACTCCAAACGTATTCCCATTGATAGTAGGTCTAACCTTGCATTCAACCCATCTTTTTTCTTTCCTTTAATATCTAGCAATGTTCCGATCAAAGAATCACAGATATTCTTCTCCACGTGCATGACATCAATATTATGTTTGACTTCATGATACCTCCAATATGGTAGCTCAAAAAATATTGACCTTTTCTTCCAAATATGTCTATCATTACCAGATTTCTGTGTCTTTCCCAATGTCACATCAAGGTTTTTCACCCTCTCAAAATACAAATATGGGGATAAAGGTTTTGGAGCAGTATCAAATTCTTGTGAGCCATTGAATTCCTTTTTTAGTCTTCTATAAGGGTGATCCATAGGCAAAAACTTTCGATGACCCATGTACACTGTTTTCCTCCCATGATGCAATTGACAATATGACGTCTGTTGTTCGCAAATTGGACATGCTTTATGCCCTTTAACACTGTATCCAGACAAATTTCCATATGCTGGGAAGTCATTTATAGTGAATAGAAGCACTGCATGCAGTTGAAAATATTCTATTTTATAAGAATCATACACCCTAATACCATCAGCCCATAATAGTTTCAAATCATCAATCAGTGGTGATAAGTATACATCAATATCATTGCCGGGTTGCTTTGGACCAGAGATCATGATACTCAACATGACATATTTGCGCTTCATACAAACTTCAGGAGAGAGGTTGTAAATTACCAATAAAACATGCCATGAACTATGTGTGCTACTGAGGGTTCGGTATAGATTCATTCCATCTGTGCACAAGCCTAGTCTCAGATTTCTAATTTCATTTCTAAATGTAGGGTACTGGGCATCAATTTTCTTCCATTGTGGACAATCAACTGGATGACGTATTTTTTCATCACATACCCGCTCATCAGCATGCCATCTTAACCTTTTTGCATCATGTGAATTAGCAAATAAACGTTTGAAAAGAGGAATTATAGAAAGATACCAAAATACCTTTGAAGGGAGCTTTGTAATCTCTACATCAGCTTGTGATTTTTCTTTCACCTTATACCGTGATGTCCCACATTTAGGACACTCTTTCAGAAATTCATATTCCTTCCTATATATAATGCAGTCATTCGGACAGGCATGTATTTTCCTGTATCCCAATCCCATCGGGCATAATATTTTTTTGGCCTTATAATGTGAATCTGGAAGATCGTTATCTTTTGGAAGAATGTCTTTCATCAATTGTAGTAGCTCTGTAAAACTTCTGTCACTCCATCCATGTTTCGCCTTTAGGTTAATCAATCTTAACACCGCCGACAAAACCGTAAAATCTGTACAACCAGGATATAATGGTTTTTCGACATCACCATATAGACGTGAAACTGTCGGTTCTATCTCAATTTGTTCTTCTACAATATCGCGAATCATTTCTTCAATTCCATCGGAGTTACCATCTTGCGATTCATTATCATCAGTGACATTCTTTCCAGTTTCGCCATGCCAAATCCAAGGGTTGTAACTCGGATTGAAACCATGACAAATCAGATGATCTTTTATCTCTCTACTTTTCAACTTCTTCATATTCATACATTTCAGGCGTGGACAGAAAAAAATGTCACTACTTGGAACATTTCGTTTAGCAAATTCCAAAAAGGCATCAACACCTTCCTCATATTCATTGATCATTCAATGTGCCATAATCCAACTTCGACTCATTATTACCTATAACAAATAGCAAAAATATATATATTTTTTAGATAAGACAAATATATGTTTATATGAAAAAATTCATAATTTGAATGTAAACAATTTTGAAATATAAAACAAATCGATGTGTATTTATGCTTAAATATTATTTTTTAAACAAAATATAGTAAGATATAACACCCCCCTGGACACCCCCCGACCCCTCTGGACAGCCCCCCGCCCCTCCTGGACACCACCCCCCACCCCCTACCCCCTTGGACACCCCCCTGGACATCCCCCAACCCTCTGGATAGCCCCCCCACCCACCCAGACAACCCCAAATACCCTCTGGAGAGGCCGCCACCCACTTGGACAGCCCCCCACACCCATCCAACCCCTTGGACACCCCCCTGGACACCCCACCGACCCCTCTGGACAGGCCGCCACCCCCTTGGACAGCCCCCACACCCACCCATCCCCTTGGACACCACCCTGGACACCCCCCGACCCCTCTGGACAGCCCCCGACCCCTCTAGAAAGCACCCCCACCCCTCCTGGACACAACCCCCCACCCCCGACCTGCTTGGACACCCCCCTGGACACCCCCCAACCCTCTGAACAGCCCCCCACCCCTCCTAAACACCACCCCCACCCCCTACCCCCTTGGACACCCCCCTGAACACCCCCCAACACCCACCCACACCCTTGGACAACCCCCCACACCCACCCACCCCCTTGTAAACCCCCCTGGACACCCCCCGACCCCTCTGGACATCCCCCCACCCCTCCTGGACACCACCCCCCACACCCTACCCCCTTGGACACCCCCTTGGACACCCCCCAACCCTCTTGATAGCCCTCCCACCCCCCTGGAATCACTGAAAATTTACCATAACAAGAAGTTTGGCCATTCAAAGAATGTTTTTAGGTGTGGAGGAAGAACTGAGTTTCAATAGATAGAGAAGGAACTCGACATTAGGTTGTCTATTCCAGGTGTGGATTTGAAGGAGTTAATGTTTGTTCAGTGACCCAAGAGATTGAATCAGAAATTCAGATGTTGTGCCATTTTCTCATGATGAGGATGAATAATTGGTGGGGTTTGACTTTTAAATGGAGAGCTTAGCAGACCATCATATTTTCTATAGATCAGTAAAGGATGTTAGCATCAAACATAAGGCTTAAGGGATGCTTTCAGATCCAAATATGTATGTTGATGGATGCAATGGATCTAGTAGAGGTTCTAGAAAGAATGGTGGTTTTATTTGTTTAGGATAAGTAGTGAAGAAAAAACTAGTTAATTTTTTACTTGCTGAAAAGAGGGTATCTAAAATTTTTAACATGCCGAGGGGAAATATGGCGAGTCCTCCTCGTGAAACTTTGTTTGCAGGGGGTGAAAATGGTGATGTGATCCCAAATCCATGCACCTATGCCATGGTTGTGTGTGAATAAAGTAGTAACAACTGTAAAAGGGAAACCCATCCAAATGGACACGCCCCAACCCTCTCGGGGATTTATAGAAAACGATGAAAAATTAGTGAAATCATAAAATTAGTCAATATTGCAAGTCGAACTAATAGATCTAGGGATGATAAATAAGATTATGGTGCCAAAACGAGTTAAAAGGGTTCGTAATCGAAGAATCTTAGATAGTTTCAACAAAAAAATCACAACACATATATATATACTATCCGCGAAAAAAAACGAACGAGTGGGAGGATTACCTGAGTGCTGCGAGTTTAGATGATTGATCCGAGGAGATTAAATATGAGAAACGATGATCGCAAAACGAATCTAAACCAACGAAATGGACGAGCCGATTCGGGTTTACGCGCGAGAGAGACGAGTCGCGACTGTCGAAGGTAAACTCGTGAATGACAATCCACGGGCCTGGGTAAATTTTTAAATGAGTTATCATGTCGGTTATTCAATAACCGACGTTATACGTTTTTTAAAAACATTTATAACGTCGGTTATTCAATAACCGACGTAAAAACATTCCTCCGATTCTTTATTTACGTCGGTTATTTTATAACCGACGTTATAAAGGGCTCAAAATACGCGTTTTTTTACGTCGATTATTCCATAACCGACGTCAAAAACATCTGCGGATTCTTTTTTTACATCAGTTATTTTATAACCGACGTAAAAAGGCCTTCAAAAACCGCATTTTTTACGTCGGTTATTGAATAACCGACGTAATAACTCGTACATATGTCGATTTGTTACGTCGGTTATTGAATAACCGACGTAACAAACACCCCCCACTTCTGTTTTTTACGGCGGTTAATGTATAACCGACGTAAAAAACGAAGCCGCGCGATTAATAACGTCGGTTATAAAAATAACCGACGTTAAAGGTGTACTAAACACAGGTTTTTACGTCGGTTATTTAATAACCGACGTAAAAACCCACGTTTTACATATTATGACGTCGGTTTTATATAACCGACGTAAAAAATGGTGACGTAAAAAACGTTTTCTACACTAGTGATGGGATTAGGATTACTCCCTAATCCCATACATGACACCTTATGAGACTGAATCTTTGCCCAATGCATTAGAGTACTATATGGGTGCATCCACAATAAAATGTTCATGATATATGTGTTTCACATCAAGGATTCAATCCCAATGTATAACATAAGAATTACCCATGAAAAGAAAAATGGTTGAATAATCCTGTTACAAATCATAATCAATGGAAATTTCAGAATGAAGGCAATTGAAAAATGATTATAAAGAAAGTATCTCCCCATCAAAGTAATGTATAATAAGATATGTATATATGTGAGATACATATATATAGAATTTAAAAGAATTATATATCATTAATGTTGCGGAAGTTTCGGGAGTCGCGACGACAAAAACGAGATACGGAAAGAAAATGCAGAAGAAAAGAAACCACACGGGACACATATTTAGATGATTCGGGAATAATCCCTTCGTCCACAGAGATGAAAAACTTCACTATTTCGAGAGCACAAATTACAAAGTTTTTTCAGGTAGGAAACCCTAGCTCGAAATGAGCTACATATGGAGAAAACGATCCACTGTTTCAAACAGGAAGTCTGCGTCGCTACAGTGAAAAGTGACCACCTTTGTCAAAAAAGTGCTACAGTGGCTACCTGATGGAAGTAAAAAGTGCAACAGTATAGTTGACATTTTCATCTTCAGCTGCAAGACGATCTTTGTACATGACACCTTCATTGAATATCACATTCTGGCTCCTGATGACCGTCTTATTGAGATCATCCCAGAAGCGATAACCAAACTTCTTAACACCATAACCAATAAAGAAACATCTTTTGGACTTCGCATTAAGCTTGTCCCTTGTAGCAGCATCAACATGTACATATTCCAAACAACCAAAGACTCGTAAATTTGAGAGTCTCACCTTCTTACTAGACTAGAGCTCCTCGGGTAGACGTTCTTCCATTGGCACATATGGAATCCTATTGATGAGATATGCTGCCATGTTCACTGCATCCGCCCAGAAGGTTTTGGGAAAACCTGAGTGTAACCTCATGCTTTTAGCACGTTTATTCAATGTTGAATTCATCCTTTCAGCTACACCATTCTGCTATGGTGTTATTAGGATAGTCTTCTCCCACCGAATTCTATTATCAGAACAGAATTCTATGAACTCATGACTGCCATACTCTCCACTGTTGTCAGACCTCAAGCATTTCAGCTTAGCTCTTGACTCATTATCCACCATGACCTTCCACTTCTGAAACATTTTAAACACGTCAGATTTACTTTTCAGAAAGTAAATCCATACCTTCCTTGTTGAGTCATCGATGAATGTCACATAGTATTGTGACCCTCCAAGGGAATGTACTGGTGCAGGCCCCCAAACATCAGTGTGCACCAAGTTCAACTTCCCATCCTTTGGTGTTCTTCCTCCTTTTGTAAAAGACACATTCTTCTGCTTTCTGAAGATACAATCTTCACATAATCCAACTTCCACGGACTTCAGCTCCGATAGCAGCCCTTTTGTTTCCAGCACCTTCATCTCCTTCTCACTTATGTGGCCTAGCCTGTTGTGCCACAGTTGTGAATCTTCTACAACTTTTAGTGAAGCAGCAATTTCCATGCAAGTTTCTATTATGTTGTATAGGGTACCATTCTTTGATCCCAGAGCTATGACCATAACTCCTTTGGTGATTTCCCATGCACCACTAGTAAACGTGGTACTCAACCCTGCATCATTAAGCTGTCCAACAGAAATAAGATTTCTTCTTAAATCAGTGATGTACCTCATGTTTTCCAGAACCAGCAATCTTCCAGTGTGGGTCTTGATCCGTGCATCTCCTTTCCCCACAATCTTCAAGGGCTCATCATCAGCAAGATGTACCTTGCCAAAATTTTCAGAAACATAATTTTTGAGGAATCCCTTCTCCAATGTAGAATGGAAAGATGCCCCTGAGTCTAAAATCCAAAACTCCGTAGGATTGTCCATGCTCAGCAGCATCACGTCATCAGTTCCTTCAACTATCGTGTTTGCTCCACTGGTTTCAGGGCCCTTCCGATTTTCTATGCACTCCTTGACATGTCCTTTCTTCCCGCAAGTCTCGCAGGTTGGACCAGGCCCCTTTTCCCCATCTTTTCTCTTTCCTCTTGACTTCGATCGTCCTCTACGATTGTCCCGCTGCACATATCTTCCTCTTCCTTCAACATTCAAAGCAGAACCAGAGAATATGCCTGATTCTCTTCTTCGCATATCCTCTCTGAGGATCAGGTTTCGTATATCTTTCAAAGCCAACTTTTTATTCCTCGTAGTACTGCTCACAACTGTTACAATTGCTTCCCAACTTCAGTTAACAAAGATAGTAAAACCATCCCACATACCTCATCACCAAGATAAATGTCCACCGATGTCAACTGACTTATGATGGTATTGAATTCATTGATATGATCTGCGACAACTCTCCCTTCAACCATTTTCAGGTAGAACAATTGTCGCATCAAGTTTACTTTGTTAGCTGCAGAAGGCTTCTCGTACATATTGGCGAGAGCTTTCATCAGTCCAATCGTCGTCTTCCCCTCTCTGATGTTGAACCCCACGTTTTTTGCCAACGTCAGACACACAATACCCAAAACCTGTCGATCCAGTAGCTCCCACTTTGACTGCTCCATGTCCGTTGGCTTCACACCCAGAAGCGGCAAATGCATCTTTTTTTGATAAGGACAATTCTCAATCTGCATCCTCCAGAAACTGAAATCAGTTACATCGAAGCGATCAATCTTCACATTACCTTCATCTATAGCCATCGTTGGAGAATTTCAAACTCAACCTCTAATACCAATTGTTGTGAAAGCGTCGAGAGTCGCAACGACATAAACGAGATACGGAAAGAAAATGAAGAAGAAAAGAAACCACACAGAACACACAAATTTACGTGGTTCGGGAATAATCCCTACGCCCACGGAGAAGGCGGAACTTCACTATTTTGGGAGCACAAATTACAATGTTTTTTCAGGTAAGAAACCCTAGCCCAAAATGGGCTACATATAGGGAAGACATCCACTATTCTGAACAGGAAGTCCACGTCGCTATAGTGAAAGGCGACCACCTTTGTCAAAAGTGCTACAGTGGCTGCCGGTTGGAAGTCAAAAGTGCAACAGTATAGTCGACTCCGAAGTTCGCACTGCTACAGTGCCTGTCAGTTGCGGGCCACAAGCATTTGACCCAACCGGATTGGGCTACACCAATCCAACAGTTAAATGGAGAGAAAAAGTGTTAGAGAGAGAAAGTTTATAACCTAAAGGAAAGGGTGGTTTGGAGAGATCCCTTACCTCAAGACTAATTTATAATGAATGTTATTTATCTTCCTAAATAATAAAATTATGTTAATTATTTACTCCATCAAGAAACTATTTCATTTTTATTATTACTTTTATTTTATTTTTCGCTATTGCTTATTAAAATACATAACCAATTAATTTTAAGTCAGACGTTTTAAAAATAAATGATTTATATTACCAAAACCACATTGGTAAGTTGACTATTGTCAAAGAGATTATTATTTAATCATACCAAGAATAGTAATAATGAAATAATTATCGTTTTTATACTTAAATTTTACATTTTAAACTAACCATTAATTATGGTTATGATAAAAGATCTATGTTACAATTATCAAAACAATATGTCTTATGTACGCATGAGTAACAAACAATTCCATTTTTCATTGATCATGATGGAAAAAAGATAAATATTATTTTATCATTATATTTTTATAATAATATCAAAAATAACATATTATTTATTTTAAGTACCCTTTCACATACCATCCACATGATTCATTAATAAAAATGAATCATATCGCTTCGCATGATGACAGTCCTCCGTTTACACAAAGGACTGTCATTTATTCAATAGAAGGTAAGGTAATAAATTATATGATATATTTATTTTACATATTTATTATTATGTCGCTAATTTTATCCTTACTATGATCCATATAATGCGTAAGTGAAAAATAAATCACATCACTTCACGAGGCGATAGTCCACCTTACACATGAGCGATATTATCATATTCCCTATGGAATGGAAAGTAAGAATGTGTAGTTTATATTATAATTAAATATGTATAATTAGAGCATAAATATCATATTTAAACATTAAAAAAACATTATTTCCATCCATGATAAACGTTTATTCAAAACAAATTACATCGATTTGTGAGGAAGTAGTCATTCATACACAAGATCAATGATTATGTATCCCTTTTGAGGGAGGAGGAGATGGATGTAATTAATTCACTTAACATAACAACAGATAATTATATGTTAATTTGGATATTATATCATCATTATTTAATATGATATAATGTAGGTGAAATAATTAATAAAACAAAATTCTTGTTTAAGGACGTTACCTCTTCTTCGGACTTTATATTTTCAACAAAATCCATACTAGGTTAGATTTCTGATCATATTATAGTAATCTTGGATGGGGGGAGATAATTAAGGAAGAGATTTAGATAGTTATTGGAAAATCCAATGGTTTTTGTAAGTGTGTAACTGCTAGGAGAGTGGGTTTCCTTTTATAAGTGGAGGAGAGGACACATCCGTAATTTTTGAAAATAATCAAATAAAGTAATGATTTTATCATTCCAAAAGGATCCTAAATGGACCATTATTGAACCTTAGAAGAGATAATGTAAAACTATTACCAGAAAATAGTAATTAGATATGTTTTGGATCATTTTTCATGCTTATATTGTTATTTTAAATCCCCGACAAACCCGTTTTTACCTTAAATATGATAAATAATTTTTATTGTTGTCACTATTCATTATCATTAAAATTTAAGATGAAATTATTAGATAATAAAAATTATGATGATTCCAAATATTTAATCTATTTTTCAAAAATCATATTACAGATTTTGTAGAATTTAATTTAAAAATAAACCTGCATACGTGACAAAAAAACAGGTTTTTAAGAAATGCATTTTTTAAGAAAAGATGATCTCATATTACCTATATCACAAGTAATCATAATTAAATGGATTTAAATTGATATATATATATATATAATATTAATTTAATTTAAATCATTTTTTCAGTAGGCCTTATTTCAATTATTTAAATATGGAGAAACATTATGCTCTTTAAAGCAGTTTTTAGAATAAGTGTTTTAAACCCAAAAAAAAACTTTTACTAAAATCTAGTATAAAGATGATTTAAATGAAATTAATTTTATTAAATAAAACCAAATAATAATTATTATAATTTTAAATAAAATTTAAAAAAGAATTGTGGATTATTTTTTAAAAAATAAATCACAATTTTATAAAAAAATTATTTTCATTTTTCATAGAAAAATTAATATTTTCCAAAAAGCCTAAATTTTTTATTTAAGTTAATATTGAAATACTTATTTTAGAAATTATGTTTATTTTATCTATAAAATTTCTAAATCCTCAAAAAATTAATTATGGTATTTTCTCTTTAATAAAATTAAAAATTATTTTTAGAATAAATGTTTTTATTAAAAAATGAGAACTTATTCCTCTGTTTAAAAATACATTTATATTGGGTATTATATTTATATATATTCCATAAAATAGTTGATCCTATTCATACTTTCCATTTTAATAACTAGTTCACAATGGTCTTATTTAAACAATAAAGGTTCATTTCGGTTCGATGTTGCATGTCTCATGAGCTATTAAACATAGTTTTCTCTATTAAAAACAAAGGGTGTTTCATTATTCCCCCCATAAAGAATTTCACACTTGAAATTTTCTATTACATGTAAGGAGAAAACAGGTGATTGTATTTTTGTTTTTATCTCCACTTCTAGTTCCCATGTTGCTTCTTTAAACTTATGGTTTCTCCATAACACTTTGACCAGGTGAGTTGTCTTATTTCATAGAACTTTGTCTCTGTGATCTAATATATTTACTGGTCGATATGTATATGAAAGGTCTTTTCCCAATGGTATCACCACTAAATTCAGTACATGTGGGGGTTCTGGTATGTAATTTATTAATAGGGATACATGGAACACATCATGTACTGCATGTAGGTTAGGTGGGAGTGCTAATCAGTAGACCACTGCTTCGATGCAATAAAGGATCTCATTAGGGCATATGTATCTGGGACTAAGCTTTAAATTTTTTCCAAACCTCATGACTATCTTCCATGGGGATATGTAGAGGAACAACTTATCTCTAACATCAAAATAATGGTCTCACCAATGATTATCTACATGGAACTTTTATCGAATTCTCATGTATTTCATGTGTGACGCTTAATGGTTTGAAACTTGTCTATCATGTCATGGAAAATATCATGTCTGATCAGAATCCATTCTCCAACATCGTCATCTTAGAATGTCCAAGTTCGACACTACATCCCATACAAATCCTAATATGGATTCATATGAATGCTACGATGGAAGCTGTTATTATATGATAACTTTATGTAGTGAAGGTGTTAATTGTAACATACATGTAAATCAATTGGGAAGGATCTCAACATTTCTACTAGAGTTTGGATGGTTCTACTAGACCGACCATCCTCCCGAGGGTGATAAGCAATGTTGAAATAGAGTTGTATACCCAACACTTTCTGAAGGCTTCTCCAGAACCATTAGAAAAACCTCATATCAAAATTAGATAATATAGAGAGTGTAACTCCATGCAATTTTAACACATCCAATATGTATATCATAGTGAGTTGGTCAAGAGGGAAATATTCCTCGATAGAAATGAAATGTGTGAACTTTGTAAAGTGATCGACTACCACGCAAATGACATTATTACAATTAGTCATCCTAGGGTGTCTTAGGATAAAATCCATGATTATTTTTTCTTATTTCCATACCGGTATGAGAAAATTTTGAATTATACCATTGCACTTATATCTTTCACCTTACTTTCTTGTCTAACATGCATTGAGACACAAATTCCACAATCTCCCTCTTCATTTTTCCCACCACAAGTTTTGCATCAGATTTCTATACATCACAGTGCTTCCCATATTAATAGAGAAGAATGAGCTATACACATAATCCAAAATCTTGATCTTCATCTTTGGTGTTGATGGGACACATATTTGGGTTTTAAACCTTATAACTCCATCTTCTGGAAAGTTGAACACCGAAGTATTCACTACCTTTTTCTATAGCACCCAATCATCATTATGGTCCTCCTTGATCATCTCTTGAATGTATGTCTGAACAATTATTTTAAAAAGGTAGTATGAAGATCCTTACTGTCCATCAAATCGTATTTCATCATGCCACTCATCTGGAAGAGAAGAAACCAACATCTAGAAAGAAACATGATTGACAATAACAATTTATGTTTTCACCCGCACGGTACTTAAAAACAAATGAAAACCCTAGGAATAACCAAAACCTAGAAAAAACATATGCACATGCTCTCACATGTTGATAGTTTTATTTAAAATGTAATTTAACCTAGTAGATGTGCTAAAAAAACTAACGCTTTGGATGATCATAGGATGGGGTGGTTAACCTAGATTCAATATTTTTTATGTATTATGAGTGTTTTGAATTTTGACACAATCATAAATTTAAATAATTAATTATTTTAAAATGTTCATGCATGTGATTTTCATATTTTAAATAAAATGAGTAATTATCTAAAATGTTGATTTTGAAAAATCATTCAAAACAAATCATTAGTCCTGAATTTCATCATTTACCTCAATGTCAAAATTTGTTGAGTTTTTTTGGGTATTGGATTTTTATTCATGTTATTAAATTAATTTAAATTTATATTTAATCAAGAAATTCATATGAAACATGTTTACTCATGTTTCCTACAAAACATAGCTTTGATTTGAATAACATTTGTGTCAGGCTTCTCAGGATGTCATGTTCTATTGAACACTATTGTTAGTTTATTTTAGGCTCTTAGCCTAACCCTAGCCCATTACACGTTTCTATTGATAAATTGACAAAGAGCCTCTATAGATCCCATTTTGGAACATGATTTGAGGTATACAGATTATAAGATGATAAAGGGAGCAAAGGAAACTCCCTCAAGGTTGGTTTACCCCAAATATCTCATTTAATTTCTTGTAAAATGTTGTTAATTGTGTTGATTAAAACATATACGAATCAATTAGTTACCATATTGATTTAAATTCATCAATTATTATTAATTTCAATATTTTTATTAATATTTTCAATATGTGGATAAATTAATTCCCAACTATGTTTACACATGATTGAAAGTGTTCTGGGTGTATAAATATTTCCCATCGATATCTCATCCATATATTATATTTAGTGCACCATCCAACATTTATTGTCTTGCCTATAACATGGTCAGTCATCAATGCCCATCCATCAATATAATAAGAGGGATCATCTTTATCCATAGTGAAGGAGCTACAAAGTGGTGAGGGGAAATAGAAGGTCAGGTCGCATAGCTTGGGAAAACATGAGTGAGGTGAGGCCAAGATTTTGTGAAAGTGAAACTGGATTTTTTTAATACTTAATCTGGTACACCTGCTGCCTACTCTTCAGGGATTTTGTGAATTATTATGAGCTTCCATATTTTTAGATAATCATAATTCAAGTAAGGTTATGGGTCAAAATTTTAGCTACTTAATGTATATTTTTAAATTATATATATATTTATTTATTTATATGTTGTATTGTGAATTGTATTGCAATTTCGACATTATTGAACTTATTTATAAAATAATTATTATTTTGTTAACATTTTTTAATTATTGTTTTTTATTATAAACAAAATCAACCTTATAAAATGCTATAAATATTGTTTTCATGAAAAGAAAAATAAGAAAAATAAGAAGTAATTATGTTGTCCCATTTGCATGTAGGTTTAAAAGTGTAAGTCTATGGCCTATTAAATATAAATATATTCAATTTTTATTCAATATCATTTGGGGAAACAATATATGTTTTTTTGTAATTTAATTTTATATTTTTAATTGTGTTATTAAATTTTGTTTAGTATAATTATTAATTATTTACATAATGAAATATTTTTTTTTGTTGATTTTTTTAAAAAATATATATATTTTGTGGAACATGATAAATAAATGTAATAATAAAAATGAAACAAATATAATAATATATTATTTTATTGGAGTTCATTTCGAATTAGTTACTATATTTTGAAGTATGCCTTTCAACATTTGGTACTTTAGGATTAGGATCCATAAGTCATTTTTGATGTGTATGGATCAATCAAACCTCAATCCAACACACGATGTGATTGGTATAACTCCAATTTTTTTTATTCGACATTAAATTTAGTAAACAAAACAAGTTATATAATAAAAACCAAGAAAACACATTTGGATTGTTTTGAAACTTTAGGAAAATGATTTATAAGTCATTTTGATGTGTAGGAATCAACTGCACCTTAATATGATGCATGGCGTGACCAATATGACCAAAATTGTGGATTTTTATTTAAAATTGACCTTAATTTTAGTAAAAGGATCATGAGACATACTAAGAACCAAAAAAACACATTCATATTGTTTTGATACTTTAGGAAAACGATCTGTAAGTCATTTTTGATGTTTTAGAATCAATCACACCTCAATCTGATGCATGGTTTAACCAGTATGAATCAAATTGCTTGTTTCTAGTTTGATATGACATTTTAATAAAAATCATAACTGATATAATCAAAATTGAGAAAACTCATTCGGATTATTTTCATACTTTAAGAAAATAATCCATATGTAATTTATGCTGTGTAGGAATTAGATTCACCACAATTTGATGCACAATGTGATCTGTATAACTAAAATTGTGTCATTTTATTTAAAATTGAAATCATTTTTTAGGGGTGTCCATGGGTTGAGTCGGGTCGGGTCGGGTAGAATCTGTTTATAGTCCTGACCCAACTAAAAAATGGGTTGGGTTGGGTGGGGTCGCATGCTTCATAATCAGTTGACCTGACCCAACCCAACATATGGGGGTTGGGTTAGGTGGTTCATGGCCAAAGGACTCATCCCAACCTGAATCGTTGTGGGTTGGGTCAGATCGGGTTGATTTAAGTGGGTTTTATGCATCAGACACAACCCAACCTGATGGATCCAGTCCCAAACTCGACCTTACCCGATGAATCCAAACCTAAACCCAGACCCAACCCAATGCAGCATAGTGGGTTCCAACAAAATCCAATCCAAAAAAATACAGAAAAATATAACCAAAAAATATAGACCCCGACCCAAACCAAAAATCCTGTGGCATCCAAAATGTAGTAGTATCCAATTCCAAAATGAAACAGTGGCATCCAACAGAGTGTTCAAAATTGTAGTGGCATCCAATAGACATTGGTGGCATGAAAAATGCAAAAAAATGTAACAATGAAGTAGCAAAAAAATAAAATGTAGAAAAATGAAACAATGAAGTAGAAAAAAAATATAAATGATCAGTAAGGTCACAACTCTATAATTTTGAGCATAAAATCATAAACATATTCAACAACCAAACAAAAAACACTGGTATGCAATTCCAAACACAACAAAATAGGGGAAAAATAGGTAAAGTGCATAATAAGTAGGGGAGCGTATCCAACCTGTTAACTAAGAAACAACATTTATAAATATGACCCCAATATCTTTGTATTAACACCATAAGAAATAATCTTGTTCTTTTTATTCTACTTCAAGTAATTGGTGCAGTTAAACTTGGTAAACTCCCACTTCCTACTCACTATTGGAAAAAGAATACATGATCTCAAACATCATTCTCTTTTATTTATTTTTCTTTCATTTATTCCTTGTGAACCAAATAAAGTCTTAGGTCCTAATAGAGTAGTTCAATCCATCCTAACATGAACTCACAAACATACAAAAGACTATAAATTTAGCAAAAGAAAGCAACACTACCAGATAAGATCTTTTTCATTGTAGCCTTTAATAAAGAAGAATCTGTCAAAAAAATGTACAAGAATAATAATTAGTAAATTAAACTACCTTCACATAAAAAAGTAAGAGAGTTCATTCATCTATATTAAAAATAAAATAGATCTTAAATAATGAAAACCATTTTACACTGTTAATAACATTACACTGCACTCTTGTATACATTATGCAGTCATAAGAAGAGAGAAAAAGGAAAAACCAAAAACTTATTTTGATGAGTGATAATTGTATAAAGATTTTAAATAATGAAGTTTTATGAGTGGTATAAAATGAATAAACTCATGCAGCAGTGTCATTTTAATAGGTTCGTGGAGCAGGGTCATAATCAGCTTATTAAAATATAATGAAACTTTTATCAAACAACTTAGAATAAAAACTCAGAGTGCACATGCAGTACTTTGAATTATATTTCAAATCAGTATTCAATGATTAACTAAATTTAGCATATAGATCATCCCAATCATTATGTGTGTGTGCCATGTCCACATGATCTTCCCCAATTATTATCAACCTAACACCATGAACTATGAAATATAACATATTTTTCAAACACAATAATATTCTAGGTGAAGTATAATTTGGCAGTAGGTGGCCTTGGGGAAAATCACCATCATATTTACCTCAACCAATCTCATGAATGTAAAGTCGTTCTATTTATGACTTTATAAGCATTCTATTAAATCATTTAGGAAACACTGATATTTATTTCACTTCATATCAAGATAGTTTTTATAGATTTGGGAGAAAAATTAGATGAAATACGTCAACTTGTTTTTTATAACTGACCAACAAATAAGTAGTTATGTATCCAATATATGTGATTAATCAAATAATCATGGAGATCAATCAAAACCATATGTGGTTGATTTTTCCTTCCGCAAAGTGATAATATAATATAATAAATTATAAATAAGTAACTGTGATACACTTCATTGAAGGATAGTTTCAATTTAAATATCATGTAATGCACATAAGTGTGAAACCAGCGGGGTTTCAAGTGTTTGAATGTTATGTTTTGAATCTAATGACACATGTTGGATCAAATCATGATGAATAAGGATGTCAAGCACTTGAATTTTCACTCAGCACTAAGAAGAGGAAACTGTGTGGGTATAAAATAGAATAGAGGAGTGGTGTTAAACTTCTAAAGTAAAAAATCATGGTTTTAAGTTCTTAGGTTACATGAGAAAACCAAACAACTATACCTTTAATAATGTAGAAATATTTAAGTTCATACAATTTCGCAAATGATGATCCATAAAATATATGTGGAGTATAAAATAGAAGGGAAATTTTTTTCTTGGATACATGAACATAGGCACTATATTATTTGACAATGTGGTAGTCATTCATTGAAAATATAAGGTGAGTAGATATTATTGAATATTGTCACCAAAAGATTTATCTTAATTGGATAGTAATGGTGTATCACACTAGAGTACCATCAATCATAGTATTAAGAAATATTGTATAGGAAAAGTGTTTTACATGATTGATTCAACACATTGAGTACATTTAATGATATTATTGTATTTTATGTAAAAATATGATCATGGGGAACATAGAAAATATCATTGAAAATATGGTATCATACTGGGAAAAGAGAAGAGTTTTGAACTACCTGAGAGAAATACTCTGTTATCTCCATATGTGGGTGGAGCAGAAAAAAAAATTCAATGTAAAGAATTTAAAAAAAAATCATAAATTCATTCCTCCATAATCCATGCTTCTAAATTTTAGACAGTGAAACATTGATCATGGATCGTGGATGATGGATTATATTAAAAACACAATATAAGAATGATCAAGTCAGTATTTTTCTTTTTCAAACAGAGGTTTGTAATTGATAAATATCAAATGATAAAAAATTAGAATATTTTTAATGGTGCCTAATTCAATAAATTCCACTTCTACTTTCTTTTGAATATCAATTGGTTTAGGCTTTTAAAACTATTTTTTTGTAACAATTTAATGACTCAACGATATTGGTATTCAAACAACTATGAAAGGGATCAAGGACTCATTCTCCTATACTAAATGTGGACTCTGATGAAACAATACTTGGAATTGCTAGAATATCTCTGGAAATGCATGTGATATCAATGATACTTTCCTTTCCTTTCCAACAACTTAAAATATCAAATCTATTGAAATAATCCTCACAGTCATCAATATTTATATGTCTTTGTAGTTCATTCCATTATTATGTTAATTTTCTTTTACCTTTATTTGATCTACATGCATCTTTCCATTTCTCATCATTCTCACTACCTCTACTAGCATCATGAATATGTGAATCTTGATGAGAACATGACTCATATTGATCATCATGGATGGGATATTTTCATTTTTTAAACTCAAAGATATTATTCGCAATCTCTGTTAATTTACTGATCAAATCATTCTTGTCATCATCATCAAACATCATTTTAAAACTATCCTGAACATATTATAATTTTTATCATGGATTAAGAACAACATCCACTAGTAAGAGAGAATTAAAATTAGAACCAATACCCTAATACCTGTCTAACATCACCTTTATTGAAATAGCCATTTCAATCATAGTAATAACATTACTCTTCAACCATTTCATGATTTTTCAATATATATCATAAAGTGTATGAAAGAATGTGTGATAAGACATGCATAGAATCAAAAAAATCATAAATTCCATCATAAAATATATTTTAGAACATGAAAAATACATGAGTATTCTCCCAATCATATGATGTATGAGTCCCACCTTCACAAATGAGATCACTCTAAAAACATGAATCCTCTTCAAGGAAAATAAATACTTTCTCATACTTATCTGCAACATCCAACATTATCTAACAAGAATTCCACCTAGTATGCACATCAAGAATTATGGTCGATTGACTAGGAGTTTTTAACTTCTCAGAAATTCTAATGAAAATCCAATCTTGAATGGGAAATTCTCAAAAAATTTCATGAAACTCTAAATCTAGAAATTGATTTTGATATTTCCTTTATCCCATCACTAACAATAAGCTTTAAAATATGTTCACAACATCTTATATGCATATACTCTCCTTTAAGAATAGACCAATTTCAATCATTAACCCTCATAACCAAATAACTGGTCATTGTATTATTAGAATTAGCATTTGATATGGTAATAGTATTAATCCTTTCAATCCCCCACTATTTCAATGCATGTTCTAATACTCAACAATTTCCCCCCCTTTATGGTTTGCAAAAAGACAAAACCTGATTATTTTTCTCTTTAAGATCCAATTGTCATCAATAAAATGTGAAGTCACAAAAATATAATTCATATTCTGAATTTATGTCCATGTGTCAGTGGTAAGACATACCATATTAGAGAACATATTAAACAAATACCTTAATTTTTCATTCTCTCTCAAATATAACTACAAGAAATCTCTAGAACTATTTGCCTAGATGGAACTTGAAATTTAGGTTGAACAACATCAATAAATTCTGTAAGAGCTCGATTATCAACATATTTAAATGATAACTTATTAATGATTATCATTTTATCAAGAGTTATTCTGCACTCCTCTTAGTTAAAATGAGTTACTTAAATTTTAACTATCCCATCATTCTCATCTTCACAATTATTACTAAGACCAATAGTGGTTTTACTTTTATCAAGGATTTTTTGAGGATTTTTTTCCTTCACCTTGTCAAATTACTATTAAAATTACTAGTTCCCTGCTAGACAGACGTGTAAGCATAATCTTTTCCACAATAATAACAAATAGACCTATTTTTCTTATGAAAATGATCCCAAGATTGAGAAAATCTAGAACTAGTAAGAGATTTAGGAATTGTTACCTTTTTAGGTGACCACTTACCCTCAATATCATCAACTAGTTTCCTACTAATCCCCCTTTTATTTATGTAATTGAATGTGTAGTTGGAGAAGACCGCTTCTAAATTTGAGTTCATGTGGCAACTGGATGATTAGAACAACTTTTTGCACCGCCTTCCATGAATGGCTAGCTGATGTCTACCAAATACTCCCACCTGACCCACTGGAAAGTCTCTACTGTTGCACACCCCTGGAAGAAGAAGAATAAATAGTTTTTGAGTGTTGGTAGTGTTATCATTAGCACCACAACATCTATGAATGGGGAAGATAATAAGAAAAAACATGAAAAAAACTATGTAACACTAGGCCGCACTCAAAACACAAGTAGGAGGAGGCAAATTAGGTGAGTAGACTTTCTCCTGATCACTTGTGAGGGAATTTTAGGGGAGGAGGTGAGAAAATAGGGATTTCTTGGCCAGGTGGGTGATTTATCGGTGTTTTGAAAGGAGGCATGAGAGGAGGATGGAAGGAGGAGTAGGGTTTTCTCACAAGGGAAAGAGAAGAGAGAAGATGAGTCAGGTTTTTCTCATGAGGGAAGCTCAAGAAGGAGGAGGAAGGAGGAGAAGAGGAGGGGGTAGGGTTTCACCAGTCGCTCACGAGGGAATGAACGAGGTAATGAAGAGGAAGGAGGGAGTAGGGTTTTTCCATGCACGGGAAGGTCATGGTCGGGTAGAGGAGGAGGAGGAGGAGGTGGTGGCAAGCATAAAGGAGGGAATGAGTGAAGAGGAGGCGGCTAGCCGGGAAAAGGGTTTTTGTCATACACCTGTTGGGTCTTCGGGTAGGTTGGGTCTATATGTAGCCAAAACAAGACTTGACCCAACCCATGCATGGGTCGACCCAACATAAACCCAACCTGAGTATTTTTTCACATAACCCGACCCAACCCGATTGGGTCTGGACTCCCCTATTAATTTTAGTAAAAAGAACAAGTAACATACTAAAAATCAAGAAAACACATTCAGATTATTTTGATACATTGAGATGATGATCCATAATTCATTTGTGATGTATAGGAATCACCCACACCTTAATACGACGCATGGTGTGACCTGTGTGAATTCAAGTGTGTTTTTTATTTACTAATGACATTTTATTTATGTATTCTTTAATATTTATGTTTGATTTATTTCTTTATATTATTACTGACATAAGATTTATTTTCTTATACAAGTGGATTCTTTTACTTAGGTTGGGGTAGTTTGTTCAGCAACTGATACCGTGGTCAGTCTTTTTTAAGGGGGGTCGCGGGTGAAAAAGATGATGAAACCTTAATAATTTTAAATATTTGTGGATAGTAATTCTAAATGTAATTATACAAAAAAAATTTGAGATGTATATAGTTGTGTTTTTTTGTATTTATGATGTAAAATTTATTTCAATTAAATTATTTAATTTCATATAGGTATATTTTAATATGGTTTATAAGTGTATATGTTGCCATGTGCTGTTATTCAACCATCACATCATCGAAATTTTTCCATTATTATCACCATTTAGAGCACCGATAAAGTCCCACATTTTTAGCGCTAAAATAGAGCTGATAAAGAGAGTCATTTATCAATAATTTTTTAGCACTGATAAAGGTCCCCTTTATCAACACTTTTTTAGTGTTGATAAAGGGGACCCCCCTTAATGGCGCTAAGGACAATGTCACTTTTTGGCACTGTTAAATCCCTTTTTTCCCATGATTCAAGGTACGCATATCATAAGATGATAACAATATAAATGGAATCTCCCTTTAGGTAGGTTGATGCCTAATATCGCATTCAATTTCATGGAAAATGTTGTTAATTGTTTTGATTAAAATTTATAAGAATCAATTAGTAACCATATTGATTTCAATTCATTAATTTGAATTTATTTCAATTTTTTTAAAATAAATCACAATTTGTAAATAAATTAATTTATATCTATGTTTATCTATGATGAAAAGTGTTCTGGGCATATAAATATTTCTCATTGATATCTCTCATCCAACTTTTGAATTTAGTACACTCTTCAGCATGTGTTGGATTTCTTATAACTTGGTCGGTAGTTGATGCTCATCCATCATGATAATAAGATGTATAACATTTATCCCCAATTAAGGGGCTATAGAGTGGTGAGGGGAAATGGAAGGTTAGGTTGCATATCTTGGGAAAACCTGAGGGAGGTGTATCCAGGAATTTTCCAAAGTGAAACTGGATTTGGGGAATCCTCAATGTGGTACACCTGTTTCCATACTCATTAGGGGTTTGGTATATTATTTCAAGATGGAATTTCTTTAGATAATTTTTATTCAAGTAATATTATGGGTCAGCAGTACACAAACTTAATGTATATTTCATTATTTATATATATTTATACATTTTATTTTGAATTGAATTGTAATTTCTACATTGGATATTTTTTTATAAAATAATAATTATTGTTTTGAAATTATTTTATGTTTATTTTTTATTATAAATAAATCCATTCTTATAAAATGAAATAAATATCATTTTCTAGAAAAGAAAAACAAGAAAAACAATATGTAATTTGATCGTCTTTCTTGCATGCAGGTTCATAAAAGTAGAGCCATGGCTTGTGAAATATAAATTTATTCATTTATTATTAAATATAATTTTAGAAAAACAAACTATTTTTTTATGTAATTTAATTTTATATTGGTAATAACATGATAAAATTCCCAATAGTTTCATTATAAAATTTTTACATAATAAAATATATTTTTGGGTTTTATTTTTTTTAAATAGATTTGGTCAAACATTCTAAATAAAAGTAATACTAAAAATGAAACATATTTAAAAATATATTATTTTCTTGGAGTTCATTTCAAATTAGTTTTTGAGTTTTTAATTATGCCTTACTACATTTTAGTATTTTGGGTCAAAGATGTCCTAAAGCTCAACATGAACCTGGTGACAAACTCATAATAAATAATAAGATGTAAAAATAATGAACCCATCCTTGATTATTTAGTTTATCATAAAATCAACATTAAGATTTCCAACGTCATAGCATAAAATAAAATAATGAATGTGTGAAATAAGACAAGTCTCTATACTTTGAAACAAACAAGAAAACTAATCATCAGGAAAACAAATACTTAAATACAAATAAAATTTACAATTAGGAAAAAAATAATTAATAGAAGCCTCTATATATTTTTTAAAAGAATATTTGGAAAATTTTCATTAAAAAATCATACAATAACTACTTAAATCGTGACAACCATGTTTCTTCATGCAGATCTAATCCAATATGGCCATGATGGTGATGGAGAATTTTTTTTTGGGGGGGGGGGGTAAATGAAAATGAATTGTGATGGTTATAGTCTTATTCTATATTTGGTTGACCATATTCTCCATCTTCATACTCCCATAATTGGGTATAGGGTTGTGGGGAGTAAGAATTGGGATCTAAATCGATGACTAGGGATTCCCTTAATGCTTTCCACTTCTTTACACATATCAGGTCTCGATGGACTTTCTTGACTCTCTGGGAGAAGGGGCTGTTAGAAAAAATAAGGCATGTTTCCTCCATCATCCATATATCCTAAACTTAAATCTGGGTCTCCGAGAAGGTGATTAAAATATGATTATTGAGGAATTCTTGATGTTTAGGCAACAAGTGGGAAGAATGAGAAAAGTGAGAATCCTCCATTTCCATCTGTTCTGATAGTGTTATTCTTATTCTCTTTCCATTGGTGGGGGCAGAACCAACCCCATTAACATTATCTAGGGTAGTAATATTGTGGGAGTAAATTTGGGGTGTGGATGGGGTGTACTTTACTTCCACCTCCGTTGATATAGGAATGAAGTTCATCAGTAAAAAGCATGCAAGAGGGAACCCGTAGGCCTTGACGATGGATGTGGGGCTGCTGACGCCTTGGTTTGGCACCACACAGATTCTTCATGGTTAGGTCTCCATGTGACAGCAGGACGACCTCCCTCGACAGCTTACGCTGATACAGAAGCCTCTGTCGGTTTACACATGTAATGAAAATGAGGATATTAGCATTCATAAATTTCAGGAGAAGTGATTGATTCAAATAAACCTTTTGGGGTTTGGGTTTTTTGTGAGATTTGAGAATAAAGCACTGAAAACATGATGGAAGAGCCATGGAAACTATGCGGAAGAAGAGGAAAGATCAGTGGGTAAGAAAAGTATAGAGTTTGTGCATGGGGGATCAGAAGCTACATCCTTGATCTTGACCAACAATGCTGCTACGAACCACATTCTCTATAATTTATATAGTATTTACTGAATCATTCTAATTTATTGTTTTATGTTTTTTAAATTTTCTTTCAGTGTATACTAAATATGGATCAGTCTTTTTGAATCCGCATATAAAGACTAAAATTAATATTATACGGATTTTATGATCTTTGACTTACGGATTTCTTTATTTCATGTGAGTGAAAAAGACCTATTTTTTATCACTTTAAATGCAATGTATTATATATGGAAATTACTTAATTTTTTATTGAAATGATTTATATACAATTATTATTTGTGGAAACTATTTATCATTTATGGATAAATCAATTCTAAAAATGGAGATGATAAAAGAAACTATTTCCTTACTTAATTACGTCCTCCGATCATTAATATTATTAAAAAATTATTAATATTTACTTTTATTAATGATGATGTCGGTGAAAAAATTAATAACCTAAAATTTTAATTTAAATATTTTTCACAAATAAAATAGTCATTTTCTATTTATTGACTCATTTAAAAATGTTAGTGTGACTGGCACGCACGTACACACACACACACACATATTATCATTGGCCCAAAAGTTATGAGGGGATCCAAACATCTTTAAGTACCAAGGGTGGTCTGAAAACATCATGTTGGAAGGTGTGTGCAAAGATTTAACATAGCAGGGTGGTCCCAAAGACCATATAGATTTGATTAATGGTGAGGGTGGGTTGTCTAATTTGTCTCAAAAATGTGAGAAAATGCTTGATAATTACATGATATTAAATGCAATATATTATATATTGATGTTTATAATGTTTTATTAAAATTTTTTATGTAAATTTTTTATTTATAGAAACTATTTAATGTTAATTGATAAATCAGTACTAAAAATGGAGATGATAAAAGAACTATTGAATTACTTAATAATCCCCTTCAATCATTACTTTTATTAAAAAACTAATACCCAACCCATAAATTTTCATAACATGAGTATTTAATTACAAATTTCCATACATGGGCTCAAAAAATTGTGGTGATGGTCTATGGAATCTGTTTCCCTTATTGAGGGAGTGGGAGGAAATTTGAGGATGAAATGAAGTGAGTCTGGTTCTTGTGACACATGGATATGGAGTGAAAGGATGGTGGTGAGACGTGTAACTGGAAGCATTATATAAAATTATAGATGTGCATTTATGTTCACATGTGTATATAAATTAAATCAACGTATTCATAAAGTATTAATAAATTTTTATGTGATTTGAAACAATGTATGCTTGTTGTATTCATAATACTATATGGAATTTGTTAATGTAGAAGAGGCATGGGAGGAATGCTAAACTAGAAGGAGAAGGAATGCATACTATATTTTTAGGCATTATATAATGTATGAATATAATGTTGAAAATGTGGTGAGTGTAGGATTGAAATGATATAAAATAGTCTATATTAAAATATAATGATTGACAAACTAGAAAAGGTAAATATTTTTTTTAGAGATGTTTTATTATTATTAATGAATATTTTAAATTTTACCAATGCATATGGAACTAAAACATTTTAATTAATAGAATTTGTATAAACATGTTAGTGTTAAATTATTTTATGTAAATCCCATAATCACAAGTGAAATAGATTGATGAGATACCACATGAGCCATTATAAGAGAATCCCTATTAGTTTCCGGACTGCATGTAGCGATCTATCTTCCATTACCCCAAAACCCCCTATGTGTAACCACGTGCGGTGAGTCTAAAACTACTAAATCCAACTAGACTACCATTCGATCTCTATATTTTTTGCAAACACTTGTATGCTTGAAACTGTATGCACATCTATTCAGGTAAAATATAACCAATGATTTCCATCATGTCATCTCAATGTTCACCATAGTATGAATTTTGAAAATGATATAATTTCAATACAGAGTACTATAATATAAACAACATAAAATGATTACAAATAGAAATAGGACTAACAAAGTCCAAAAAATATGATTGAAGAAAGAGTAATAACTAATTGTGATAGATTAAAAAACTATGGTAACCAATGATTGAACAATGAATTATTTCTAGAAGGATGAGAATGTGAGATACATTTGCAGTGGCTAACCATAATATCCTTGGTGAAGTTCTTTGGAGGATGAATCCCAAGAAATTGATAGGAACACCATTAATTATTTTTACTTTGCAAGTAACAACCAGGACAAGAACAATATAGTTCATATTTTAATGGAATTGATAATTTGAAACTCAAAAAAAATTTCTCAAAGGCTTTCCATGAATCACCTATAGAATGATATTCATGCGAATCAATTGAATCCTAGAAATCATGTAATACATAATTGATGGAACTAGTTTTTTTTTTGCACAATAAACACTAAAGATTCTATGAAATCTATGAATTATAATGGAGTTATGGAATTTGAAGACATCAACATCATCAGAAGATGAATAATCAAGAGTTTAGAAACAAAATATTTTATAACCAGTTTAACATAGAATTTAGAATAGAGTTATGGAATTTAAAAAACAAAAAAAAACATGATGATTTAATTAAATTAAAATTGAATAATTAGGATGAAAAATAAAAAACTAACTTGTATAACAGATCAAATAAATTTACTAATAAGATACTTAAACAATCTGTTCATGTTCATAAATAAATCAGTGATCATAGTTTTATATTTATTAAAGAGAATTTATAGGTACTTTATGAAATAAACTTCATAGTATTGAAAAGTGATGGTTGATTTCATAATATGTAAATTACTGAATATTGAAACACATGCATATTACATATTATAATTCCTCTAAGTGAAGCCTTGTGAATAAAGTGATTAATATTGGAGACTCCTAAGAGGAAAAACTAAATTGCAGTCTCTTGTAGTGTCATGATAAGTGTAAATGCGTACTATAAAAAATACATATAGGTTCAGTCAAAATCACTGAAGTTTATTCATGTAACTAAACAATTTTCCATATAGATAGAGATTTATTACCTAAAATGTAATCATGTAACTATATAAATTTAACTATATAAATATCTATACATGAGTAGATGCACTCACTGAAGCATTATGCATACTAAAATTGTATCATTCAATAGAATGAATGACTAATATATATATATATTATTAGATGAAAATGGTATAACATTTATATATGCATTGTTTATTTTCACATAGTTTCAATGTGAAATAGGACTATAATATTGGGTTTAAAATATTTTGTAATTTGAATTAATATATGAATACTTTATGCATACAGCTATAAGTAGTTTCAACATTGTGTTTATATTATATTTGTTAAGTGTGTATAGCAGATATACCTTAACTCATAGTAGACATTTTAGACATATTGTAATTATAGATGAAGTGATTCTGGCACAATCATGTGAGGTGTGCAAGTATGCAATTGTATATATATACAATTTACCATATGTGACCAAGATTATGTAATTTCAAACAATGGATGCAAAAAATATTGATATAGATATATATAATAACAATATTTATATACATAAAATCTATGAATTATTTTCACAATGAAGCACATAGTTTCCGATTTTATGGAAATTTTCCAAAATCAGATAGTTTTCATATAGTATGCATACTGGGGTCTATATACTAGTGTTATTTAAAAATGTTCATGGTATGAATACAATATGAATACAAGTGAAATGAATAATTATCTTTTTTAAACTATTTTAATGATTACTAGTGTAGCTTCATTCATCAATATGGTATCTAAAAGGTTATGGTATGAATATGATTCTATTATTTTTTAAAATTCAAAAAAGTAAAATTAGACAATTTTGTCAACCAAATTTAAAATGAAATCAAGTGTAATTGAATGACACTGAGATTATGAAAAGATATAATATATCTAATTAATGATACAAGGTCTAATTAAACTATAAAAATCCTATCATAAAATATGAAATTCCTTGAAGTTACACCATTGATATTCCCTTATAAAAAATGAATATTGTGTAGTGTAAAGGGGTATGTACCATCAAGTATTCTATCCAAGGAATATGGTTTTCCCTAGTTAGTTTTCTGAATATATTACCTAGAAGTTGCACTATTTCAAAACTACAAAAAAACCAAATATTGGTAGTTTAAAAGAGATTATAGGAATCTTTTGTTTCAACATTGTTTTGTTAGAATAGGCTAGTGACTACCTATAAAAATTCATGAATGCAATGAAAATGGTTGAAGATAATGAAACATAAAGTAATATACAAGATCAATTTTGTAACTAATATTTACAAGGCCAATTATCAGGTTTAAAAGATTAATTTACTGGCTATCTCATATTGCACAACCAATCATTAACCAATGAATGTTTTCACTGTTACAAAAAAAAATTTAGTGGTTGTGTTAATATAATTGGAATGATTTAAGAACACAAATGATGATTTTAAGACAATTATACAAATTTATTATATTGTTTAGCAGATGGTGGTGATGATCTATGGATGAAGTCAATTATCTGAGAAGTTTCATCAAAACAAAATCCCCGTATTGAAATAAAGGGGAAAAACTGAGATATGGTGATATATTATATTTTTGTGAACATTGATTTAGTGGAAATTAGGGAACATTGAGTGTCTCTACTATGTAATACTAATTTTTTATATTTTTTGAATTATGTTTCAACATTGGATATTGTGAACCTAAAATCATTTTTAATCAGAATACACTCTATGGAAGCAACATAAAAACGAGACATCTACTACACTTGTCAGAAATGAAGTCCACCTTCGACAATATTCAATGGGATTCCTCTTTAACATCAAAATAAAAAAGTTATCATGAAAAAAATATCTTCAATCCATTAATTCATATACTACAACCTATCTAATTACCGCCAATACAAATTTTCCTGTAGGAATATACAATGATTTAAATTAGCCTAGTGCACCATAAACCAGCTAAGCAAACCTCCCTAACCAGTATCTCTACACAATGAATTAAATTTTTGAACAATATTCATTCAATTAGCCACAAAATGAATTAAATCAGCCTCAAATCTGAGTAAAATGATCCATAGCCTACATCTCCACAACCAGAATTCAATTATCCATGAAGGAAACTACAACCCACATCTGACACCACATAAGTGAAAAGAGATTCAGAATTTTAAAAGAATTAAATCAATTATTCTAGCAAAGTGTGGATGATGAAAATATTCCCGAACATAGTTAAACATGCTAGCACCATAAGAAAAATATTTTTTTCCATCAAGACAATGAAAAATAGACCCGAAACCAATCAACATCAATGGTAACTTCTAATGAACACCACAAATCATTCCAATTTTAATCAAGTATAACTAAACATTAAAATTGAATTATTAGAGAATCATGCCAGAAATGAACTTCCACTACTGATTATTACTTTTTTTCACCCCTGAAAAAACACATGTTACAAATAAGATGCAGAACACTAATAGCCTAACATACATGCGTTGAGGCTTTGATACTAGATTACCAAAGAGACATATGGTTCAATGTTAAGAGTGCATATGAAGGCACAAGAGCATGAGGTAAATATAATTTTGAATTGAAAATTTCTATCTAATTAAACAATTATTTATGAATAAAATAAGATGTTGTAGACCGGTTTATTTGTATTTAGTTGAAATTGATATTAGAAAAAAACAAAGAGTATTTTTTTATAAATAAAAAAATTGAAAGATGAAAAATAGAGTAAAGGTTATGGGATATATCATATTATCCTTTAAAATGAGTCTAAACAAATAATATATATAGCATATAAAAAATTAATCAAACACCACCTCTAAAAATAAAATAAAATAGTTGTGTTTAAATATTCCAAGATCTTAGAAATTATAATCACACAAAATGTATGCATGGATATATTTATTTGAATGAAATAATACATGACTATTGAAGAGAGCACCAAAGTGGAGAAGAAAAACTATCGATACATAATTGGAAATTGGAAATTGTAGTATAAAACATTGTCAGTGAAACCGACATATGTGAAATACTTGCCATTTCAAGAAGAGTATCTAAAATTATTTTCCACACATGTATTCCAATAACTGGTAGGGAAAATTATAAAAAATATTATAAAATTTACATCATTTCTTTGGATGTTGTGTGAAAAGATTTAACATATGAGGGTGGTCCCAAAGGCCATTTACATTTGAATAATGGTGAGAAAGGGTTGTCTAAGTTGTCTCAAAATGTGAGGAGATGCTCAATAATTACATGAAATTAAAATTTTAAACTCTACTTTCATGAACCCACTCCATATACAAAAGTATATTTGAGTATGAACTCAATCTCTAAATAAATAGAATAACTAATAAGTGAAGAACTAAATAATTTGATGATGAACTCTAACTATGTCAATCCATCCACTCTCCATTGGAGTAGTAGCCAAAAGTCACACCGATAACAAAAATTATGGTAATTAGGATCATAGATGGAATGAAAATAAAAAAATATATCAGAAATGAAAATGATGTCCCCATTATGGGAAAATGTGGTTTTGTGATGGGTTTGCCGCCCATCCCAAATAGTCTCTTGAAAACAACTATTTGTGATGAGATTTGTTTCTTGTCGCAAATAATCCAAACTAAACAATTATTTGCAATGTGACAACATTCCTGTCGCAAATATCATTGGCGCATGTGCACGCTGAATCACAAAAAAGGTATTTTCAACTGGTATTTACCCACATCGCAAATACCTTTCATCATTTTTTTATTTGGCACTATAATTAATAACACATCACAAATAATATGTCAACAAATGACTATTTGCAATGGGACCCGTTGCAAATATCTTTTTGATCTCCATCATACTTATTTTCTGTTAGTAGTATTTAAGACGGGTCTCATTTCAAATAGTTTCATCACTACTAATCTAACTTATATATACCCCAGCTGATTTTTTGGCATTCATTTTTTATTTGAGCTCTACTCTCCTCTTCTCTTCATTTTATTTTTTAAAAGTTTAATTTTTACAGGAAAGAAAGTTTTCAATTTTTCATCCCATTGAAGCTTTGATTTGGAGGTATTCATTTAATTTGTTGAATTTGAGATTCATTTATTTTATTTCATATTAGAATTACTATTATTATTTAGCAGTAATCAGCGTTAATTAGAAATAATTATTTATAATTAGTAGTATTAATTTTAAATTAAATATACAGTTCTAATTAGTAGTAATTATTTTTAATCAGAAGTAATTAGTTTTAATTTGCAATAATTATTAGTCACATTAATTTTTAGTAATTAACAATTTAAAATAATAATATTAATGAAATTGGTAAGAATTAGTAATCTTTAGTAATAATTAACAGTAATTAGTAAAAATGGTAATTAGTAAAAATTTGTGGCAATTAGTAAAAATTAGCATTAATCGGTGTTAATTAATAAAAATTAATGATTATTAATTATACTTAGTAAAAAATCAATCATATTAAAAAATACCGATAATTACTAAAAAATAGCAGTAATTACTAAAAATTAGCGGTAATTTCTAAAAAATAGTGATACGTATTAAAAATTAGATCAAATTATTAAAAATTATGCGCAATCAGTAAAAAATAGAGGTAATCAATAAAAATTAATAAAAATTAGCAGTAATTAACTGTAATTAATAAAAACTAGCAGTAATTATCGATAATTAGTAATAATCAATATTGAACAATATAAAATAGTAAAAATTAGTAGTAATTAATTGTATTTAATAAAAATTTATAGTAATTAGAAGTACTTAGTAAAAATTAACGATAATCAGTGATCATTAGTAAAAAATAGACTCAATTATTGATCATTAGTAAAAAATAGAGGTAGTCATCTATCATTAGTAAAAATTAGTGGTAATTATAATTACTTTGTAAAAAATAGTGATAATTAGTGGTACTTAGAAAAAAATAGCAGTAATTAGAAAAGATGAGCTATAATTAACTTTTATTAATAAGAATTAGCAGTAATTAGTAAAAAAACCCCAGTAATTAGTAGTAATTAGTAAAATATAGCCTTAATTAGTGTTAATTCATAAAAATTATCGTTAATTAGTAAAAAAATTGTTGTAATTACTATAAATTGGTTGTAATCAATAAAAATTAGTGGTAACCAGTAAAAATTAATAAAAAAAGCAAGAATTATTAAAAATTAGCTATAATTGACTGTAATTAGTAAAAAATTTCAGTAATTAACATTGATTATTGAAAAATAGTAGTAACTAGTGGTAATTAGAAAAAAATTAGCAGTAATTAGTAAAAATTAATGGAAATTAGAAATAATCATTAAAAAATTGTGGTAATTAGTGGGACTTAGTAAAAATTAGAGATAATTAATAAATATTTGTAATAACCAGCAACAATTAATGGTAATTAGAATTAATTATTAAATATTAATGGTAATTACTGGTAATTAGTGGTAATTAGTAAACATTAGTGGTGATTAGTAAACATTAGTGGTGAACAGTAAACATTAGTGACAATCAATAAAAATTAATAAAAAATAGAGACAATTAATAAATATTAGTTGTAATTATCTTTAATTAGCAAAAAAATAGAATTAATTAGCACTAATTAGTAAAAACAGTAGTAATTAGTATTAATTAGTGAAAATAGTTACAATTAGGGGTAATTGGTAGAAGATTATGGTAATTTACAGTACATAGTAAATATTAGTGATAATTAGAAAAAAATAGAAAAATATAGCGGTAATTATTGATAATTAGAGGTGATTAATAAAAATAAATGGTAATTAGCAATAATTAGTAAAAAATAATTTTATTTAGTGGTAATTAGTAAAAATTAGTGGTAATTAGTCAACATTAGGGGTAATTAGTAAATATTAGCGATAATTAGTAAACATTTGTGGTAATTAGTAAAATTTAGAAACAATTAGTTAAAATTAATGGCAATTGGTGGTAATTAGTAAAAAATAATGGTAATTAGCAATAATTAGTAAAAAATAGATGCAATTAGTAAAAAATAGCAGTAATTAGTAACAATTAGTGGAAATTACTAAAAAGTGTTGATAATTAGTCAAAAATATTACTAATTAGTAAATAATAGTGATAATTAGTAAACAATAAAGGTAATTAGTAAGAATTAATGTTACATAATGATAATTAGTAAAATTTAAATGCAATAATAAAAACTAACAGTATTTAGTAAAACTTAGCAGCAAATTTTGATATTTAGCATTAATTAAAAAAAATAGCGATGATTACTAAAAATTTGAGATAATTATTAAATATTTAAAGTAATTAGTAATAATTATTGATAATTAGAAAAAAAATAACATTAATTAGTAAAATTTTATTGATAATTACTTAAAATTAGGGGTAATTAGTAAAAATTACCCTTAATTAGTTATATTAAAATGTAATTAGTGGTAGTTAATGATAATTAGAAAAAATTAACACTGATTATTAAAAATCAGTTTTAAATAGATAAAATTCATAATATATACAATTAATTTTTAATATTTTTATTTTTAAATTTTAATAGAAATATGGAACAAGTAAGTAGACAAAAATACTTATTACATGATCATGATTTGATAAATCATCGTAGGAATCCAAACAGTTTTAGTGGAAAACCTGAATATACTGAGCATGTTGTAGCTTTTTTTATCATCTACATCATCAAAACTATTATTTGTTTCTGAATGAGAAATTAAGTGTCCATGTAATAAATGTGATATGAGGAGGTTTTTCACATTTGAAAATGTTGGGTGGTTATCTATTGTGTTTTTTTCCAAAAGGATTATGTTTTTTTGAAATATGTATGGTGAACATAGTTCTTGAGAAGATACTTATAATTTGGTTCCATATCCATCACAGTTTCAAACCTTTGTATATAATGTTAATTGTCCGTATTTTCAACAAAAAGAAACTCAGGATGATATTGATTTCACCCCTCACTTAAAACCATAATAATTTTATGAGTTACTAAAATTTACTATGGATGTAGTATATCCTGGATGTAAGACAATAAAAGAAGTGGTTGAAAATTCATGGTTATTAAATGAGATAATGGAATGTCAGGTATCTGTTTTGATTAGATATTCTCTTTGGTTGAATCACTGTTACCTAAATGAAATGTGTTATAAATTTCTATGAGAGTAATAGGTTGGTTCATAATTTGGGTCTTGATTATCAGAAAATTCATGCTGACTCAAATTGTCATGACCCATCCCAGAGGGGCCCGACCTCTGACTACCCCATGCCCACCTCCAACAGGACAGGGGCTGACAACTAGCAGAAAGTAGGTATATTCCATAAATGGGAGGGGTTCTCCTAAAGTACCTGTACACACACACACATATCCAAGCCCACAATGCTAAAATGTAAAATAATTGAAACAAGTCATGCATATATCTAAGACCCCACAACAGAGTACAACCTTAAAGTAATGAAAAGAGAAAATGGGCCAAATTCAATCCCAAACAAAACTAGATATTGTCTATCCTACTCCAAGGGTGATGACTAAGTCAAAATTACACTCTTGGTAAACACCTTGGTCCATCAAGCTCCAACTATGTTCCACCCACTCCTTATCCTCCCAGGACACCGTCAAAAGGTCTTCATCTGCACAAGACACGACATGTGTGAGAACTTGTGTGGGGATTGAGTACAATAATACTCAGTAATATACCCTAAAAACACTAAACATGAAGAACCAAGTATATTCATATCAATACAAGATATAATAATCAATGTAGAATAGGAAAAAAACCCAGATATATTCAGGAGAGACACCACGCCATCAGGCAGTCATAACCAATTGTCAGCCTTAGGATTCTACTCAAAGAAACGCCCATTTCAAGAGAAATCCCTCCATGATCCATTCTATCATCGGAGACACTCAATAAAGAGGTCTATTTCATTGGGCCCCACCCAAAGAGAACGTGATGGTCTATGAAGACATTGATGCACATATAGGGGGTCATGCCCAGAATTGTTGGGGGACACCACGAACCCAATCTGGGTCAACCCGCTACATAGAGGATCATATGCCAATGATTCCATAAACCCCACAGATATGGCCTTCTAGATGGGGGATCAATTCCCTCCATAGGGAGGTCATGCTGATTCCACAAAGTCCAACTAGGTATGATAGAGGATCACACTCCAGTCTCATAGAGGGACATCGCAACTCTATCTGAGACTCAACCTCTAGAGGGGATCACAGTCCAGTGATGTGGATGAAATGTTGCACTGTACCCTGAGGAAAGGATCAAGGGATCACAATCAGCCTATACTAGTCCAAACTAAGAAAAAAAAGAGCCTCAAGCACTCTTTAAGGGAGTACTCGGCATGCACTAGGGTGTACACGATGTGTCCAGATATCTGAAGTCATGCCTGTGTCGAAGTGCCTCACACGGTATGTAGTCTCCAAATGAAATGAGTGCATAAGAGGAGACACTGTGTGGAGATACACATGATAATATATCTTTGTAACATGTCTGTGTCTGTGTGGGAATACATGGTGTTTCCTTTCCCATGTACTACAACCAATGTTCATATACTTCTGAAGTATTGGACGAGTCAACCAGGGAGGGTCACATGCTGTGTGATAGGGTTCACACACCATGTGATCCTTAACTTCTTCCGAAACCCCAACACTGCATCCAAGGGTCCCACACGGCGTGTAATACTGAAATACATAAAATGTTTCTTGGGATTTTCCAAATCCTTCAGGGATCACTTCTCTGTTGATATGCGCACCGTCAAAACCTCTAGTTTCCAGATCTATGGATTCTAGGTTTGGATCCTCTTATAAATCACCACCATTGAGCCATACGTTGTTGTGGATCAAAACCAGGTTGAACAGATACTGTAAATCCATTCTGACCCACCTCTAGTCATCAACTACCATCATCACACTTTGATCACATCACTAATCATGAACCTCTCATGTGGTATCGATCTGTTGCACTGAATAATGATTACACAATGATTGAATGCTGAGTATTCATCGAACCATTGGACAAAAAGGAAGCACCAACAATGAATGTGTAAAGAATGGATGGAGAAATCCACAAACCATAAAAGTGAGGAACAAACCTCATTTGTTGTTCATTTGGACTATATTCATTATCGTATAAAGGATGGATGAAGAGGGATCAATAAACGAACCAAAAACAATTCCATCAATTTGAAATCTACTGATAATGCGTGTATCAATTCTTGTTCGTTGAATTGATCCTCATTCCTCTGAGATTAATAACGGGATGATAATTATAAGAAAAAACATACTACCTAGATTTTAGATCAATCATTGACAAAGAATGGTTACGTTGTCATCATTGATGAGATCCTCCAACTCTGATGGCGTGATGATCCACAATTCATTCTTGATCTGTTGTCATCCACCAAGAATGCTCTCCTTCAACAACATCTAGTTATCCAAGGTTTAGCGGCCAACCTTGAGATGATTTCCATAGTTTTATATTTAAAGAAGAAGCAAGTCATCGCACTATACAAAATAAAATAAATTCTTATATGCATTTATTTTATTAATTTCATGTCTATGATAACCTTTCACAAATGACCCATGCCAACCAAGGTTAATTTGTGCCTAGGGTAACAACACCATTCTAGACTCAGTGGTGCTCTTGGATTTCTGATTTGGACACCCATTTAGGAGTTATTTATTCTTTTTAGGAAAATCGTGCAAGTGTGCTATTTAATTATTTAATATATTTAAATCATTTATTCCAAAAACATAGTGCTTCAAAATGGATTTCTGTCTTAGTGCCTAGTCTCAAAAATAATCCATATAATATTTAAAAATAATACATGGAAAATCTAAGATGTTACATTCTCTTCGCCTTAGAGATTTTCATCCCAAAAACAGAAAAACTACTCAAAGAGATGGGGGTATTCAGCTCTCATTTGGGTCTCCCGCTTCCATGAGCTCTCCTGAAGGTTCATGTGCTACCACCGAACATGTAAAAGGGGAATCGATCACCCAAAAAGGATCCTCTCCCATCGATCCTTGATATCTACCAGGAACTCCGTAAAGGTCGCTCCATCCTCAATGTCTAGCTCATCCCAGTCAATAACGTGTGATGGGTCATGCACTTACCTCCTCAGCTTCAACACATGGAAGACATCGTGTACCCAGTCTAACTGTGAAGGTAGAGCTAAGCGGTAGGCCACCTCACCAACTCTATGCAGTATCCAGAAAGAAACAATGAATCTCAGAGATAACATACCATCACAGCTAAATCTCCCCTATCCATGTTGAGGTGAAACCCATAGGAACACATGGTCTCCTTCCTTGAACACTAAATGCCTTAGTTTCCTATTAGAATAATACTTCTGATGGCTCAGTTTAGTCTTCATCTGCTTCTGGAAGACTTGCACCTTCTTTGTTAGAGCTCGCACCAACTCCGGGCCCATGAGTGTCGACTCACCTGTATCAGTCCAACAAAGTGGTGACCTTCAGGGTCGCCTATATAAATCCTCAAATGGTTCCATACCAATGGTGGAATGGTAGATTTTTTTTGTATGCGAAATCCACTAGGGGTAGGTGATCCTCCCAACTATGTACAAAATCCAACATGCAAGCTCGCACTATGTCCTCTAGAACCTGAATTTTCCACTATGTCTGGCCATCAGTATGAGAGTGAAACACTGTGCTCAAGCGTAGCTGAGTCTGAAATGCCTCCTGTAATCCCTTCCACAACTAGGATATAAATTGAGCATCACAATCAGAAATGATCGTTGAGGGAACTCCATGGAGTCTCACTATCTCTTGCGCATAGAGATATCCCAAGCTCTACACTAAACTCTACTCCCATATTACTAGGAAGCAGTCTGACACGGGGAGTCGATCTACAATCGCCCAAATGACATCATGACTGCTAGATGTATGTGGTATGCTCATCATGAAGTCCATGAATATTTCATCCCACTTCCACTTTGGAACTTCAAGGGGTTGTGTTAAACCCTCTGTATCTTGGTGCTAATCTTTCACTTGCTGACACTTAAGGCATCAAGAGACAAACTTTGAAACTCCTTTCTTCGTGCCTAGCCACCAAAACTGACTTTGGAGGTCCTGGTAAATCTTTTCCACAGCTAGATGTTCCGCCAAAGGAGACGTATGAAACTCTCTTAGAACCTAATTTTGTAACGTCAGTGGCACCATCATGCATCCTATGAAAAGTACTTCATGCTCAACACCTTTATAAAATCTATAAGGAGCATGTTCTATGGATATCTGAGCACCTAGGGTCTCACAGTCGACATCTCTAAACTGCGCCTCTCAGACTCACGGTAAGAGCGGAGGGTTAACCACCATTGATTGGAGGTAAAATGCTCCATATCCATCTATAAAGGATAACTACAAAAAGTTCAACTGCTCTGAAACCTTGTTCAACAACTGCCAACCCAAGGAAATGTCACACCTCTATTGTGCTCTTGGTTGGCCCCCAATCTAACACCATCTCTACCGTGGCCGGGTCCACTACAACTCTATCTACTGAGATAATGTGTCCCAAGAAGTGGACCACCTGCATCCAAAACTTACACTTCAAGAGATTCTCATAAAGATAGTACTCTCATAGTACATTTAGAATCATCTTCAAGTGTCTCTCATGCTCCTCCTCAGACGCTAAGTACATGATGATATCATCGATGAAGACTACCATGAACCTGTCTAATAAGGGATAAATGATCTTGTTCATGAGTCCCATCAACGCTGCTAGGGAGTTTTTCATACCAAAGGTCATCACTGAGTACTCATAGTGACTGTAGAAACATCTAAATGTTGTCTTTGGTATATCATCATTCTATAAGTGAAGCTGGTGATATCCCAATATGAGATCTACCATTGAGAACCACCGAGCCCCTCTCAGCTGACCAGAGAGGTCATCGATTCTCGATAGTGGATACTTATTCTTTATGTTCACCTAGTTTAAGCACCGACAGTCCACATATAACCACAATCCCCTAACTGACTTCTTGGAAAACAAAACCTGGGCTGACCAGGGTGAAACACTAAGTCTAACAAAGCCCTTCCTCTTCAAATCCTCTAACTACACCCTCATCTCGTGAAGCTTTGTGGGATCCATATGATATTCTGGATCTGATATCGATTCCATATCATGGTGTAGATCAGTGGATATTTCTATGTCTTGGTGGGGAGGTAAACCTGGAACATCCTTGGAGAAAATGTCCTCATACTCCACCACAACTACAGGAAACTTAGGACTCATAACATTCACTACACTGAGGGTCAGGCCATCCAACTGATGAGTAATCAACCATACCCTCCTATACATGAGTCCATCCTACTCTTCCAAGATTTCATTTTCACCGATAAAGAAAAAAAAAATTCCATCACTATGGACAAACCACACTCTTCTCCTAAAAGAGTCATTCTAATCATTAACTGTGGATAACTAGTCCATACCTAGAATGATGTCACAAGGCCTCGACGCTTCTACCAAGATAACCTGACCGAAAATTTTTCCTCTAAGATTCAGTTCATACTATCAGCACCAGTGCATGATCATTGATTCTCCTCCAGTATGAGTCTCTAATCATAAGGGTTGAGTCAACGGATCAACCAAAATCTCTATGTCTCAAACAATATTTTTGGTATGAAAGTAATGACTAGCACCTTTGTCTATAAAAACTGAAGCAAAGTTAGAAAAGACATAGATCGTACCTCATATCATCCCTAGAGCCTCAGGGTCATAGGAATCCATAGCTTGTAGCTGGACTCATCCCTAACCACCTTCTCCTTGAGCCTGGTGTGGACCACCTATGGGTGGTGGTGTTAATAGGTCAAACAACCAACCACCTCTTACTGTCCTTCCTGCCCCTCTAACACGTATGTTTCCCTGTGGACCACCCTGCTCCTACCTCTATCTCTATCCCATCAGTTCTTCGACCATCTCCTGATCAGTTGCATGATAGGTTGAGTAATCTCATGTCATATGTCCCTGTCTGTCGCAAGAGAAACATTGCATGTCCCTAGGCTAATTCGAGCCACCATGAGAGCCTTGCACAACTAATCCTAAGTCCTAGGATTTCCTACTGAAGCGTATGACCCACTTGGATTCCTATGACTATTGTCATCTACCTGCTGTCGAGGTATAAGCTACCAAATGCCAACTTCTAGCTCTCACTACTAGTGTCTGCTCTACCAGAAAACTTTCTACCAACCGGGCTCACTCTGGCACTCCAACATAGGTTGAAATGTTAAGCAATACCACTGACATCCTAATTTCCTAGAGCAAGCCCTGCTTGAAGGTTCAAGCCCTGAAGAACTAGTCTTGTACCATATTAATGGAGGAAGGCGAGAGATCAGTAAACCTCACTTAATAATCTTCCACGGTCATATTTCCCTGTTGTAGATACAAATGCTCGTGTATGCGTACTAATTGCAATGTATCCAGATATAACTCCTCTCTGAAATGAAACTTAAAGTCTATTTAGGAGAAATATTTCTCATTGTGTGACTGGGTAACCAATCTACACCATCTCCCCACATAGTCCTAATAAAGACTTGCATCAAGGATTGTCATCTGATAAGTAGGCATCCTCACAAGGTGGAAAACATGAGTGACTGCCTCTAGCTAATCCCCAACCACCTGAGGGTATGACTCACCCTAAAACCTGGGAGGTCACTGTCAATGAAACTCATGCAATGCACTCTGCCTCTGAGTATCCTCATCTAGTAGTTCTAGTGTAAGTTTTATCTCAACGGGTGGTGGTATATCTGGTGAACCACCCGAAGGTGCTATCTATGGTACAAGCCCCTGTATTGGTGTCTTGTCCCTAGGTAGATAATCCTCATGATCACGTATTATAATCCTAGCTTGTTGTCTATGTGGAGGCATCTTAAAATAAAATAATATGTACCATGGTCATTGAGTATATCTGGAGATCAAGCTCAAGAAGGACATAGAAAACGCAACCATTCATATATGATGTGTAACGCCCTAATCCCAAAATCCTAGAGCTGTTGCATTATTACATTACATTGACATGATTACAAGGAATCAAATCCAAAAATACCATTCAGTTTAGCAGTCTTGGAATTCTAGATTACATACATGATACCCATAATACATAAGGAAATATGAAATATAAGCACGAGACATAATAAAATGAAATAAACTACGTCCTTGAATTCATATTCAAATATCTCTTCTTCATAACTTGGAGAAAGGAAACATAATAAGGGTGAACTCAAGTGCTCAGTAAGGGTTAGTAAAGTAGAAGAAATAATTGATCAATATCAATAAATTAACATGGAAAGGTAAATAACTAATAACACATTCCATTCAAATAACTAGATAAGAAAATATCAATATGGCAAGGTAAGAAGGTGAAACTCATGACATCAAAATTAATAAATTGAGAATGAAATGTATTGTAACATCCCAGAATTTCTGTGTAATTTTTTTTATATAGAATTATTTCGAGACCACGAAATTCGACGGCATGCGATTCCGAAGTCTGGGGAGCCTGTAATGGAATTTTAAACTTTTTAAGGTATGTTCAGTAAACGTGTGAGCATGATTTTTTATCTTTTGAACTGTTGCTCGAATCAAAAATTTGAGGGAACCGTTGAATTCAGAATGCTGGGATTCACCTAGAAATGACTTATCCCACAAGAGTTGAGTGGAAAATATATTTTTCTTACTTTTTGAGAAACACAATAAAATAATTTAAAGGAATTATTTTATTTTATTTCTCACTTTTGAGTGGCGGATGATGACGATTTAGGGCAGCGACAGGGCGACGACGATACGCATCAATGAGGATCATTAATGGCTCGTTAAACTCACAATGTAATGATTCTTTAATGATGTGTAACAACGACGCTGTTTCTTAAATAAAATAGTGTAACGACGTGACGTCGCATCATAATGGGAACGCTACAACGTGCTCCTATTTATAGTTCAACACACTGGGGAAATATGGATTAAAAATTTGGAGGATTCTCTGGAGAACCTATGATGGACTTCCACCCCAACGAATAACGAAAAACACTAGTAGAACTTCATCATCTTCGACGCCTTTAAAAGATCGGAGTCGGGAAGCGACGTCGACATCTTAAGTCCCTCGAGGATGAATTCTGCGACATCGAACGTCATAAGAGGTAGGGGTTATTTGATTTTAAAGTTTTCCTCATCCTTATTTCAAAATGAAAAACACAGATTAACACACAAATAGGTCAATCCATGGACCGTGTGTTCTAGCAAGAGGGTGACTTCTTTGGGGTTTTTTTATCCGGGATTGATTTATCATTATTGTTTGAATTAAAATCCTCTGACCTCCCTTGTGTTTTAAACTTCTAACGTGGAGGGTGCAAGCTGACACGAACAAGGCCCGAGCCCCTTCGCTGTGGGTGTTCTTCATGGCCAAACTCTTGAATCAATGAAAAGACATATTTGAGACCTTCGCAGTGGAGAGGATGTTCCCCAGAGAATACTGGCGCAAACGGCACGAAGAACAGACCACTGGTGCGGACCCGTTGGTCCGTGGAAGAATCTGTCGGTGATGGCCCGTGGCGGCGGCCACGGGTGGGAGGCGGCACGCCATGACAGCATGCCGGAGGAAGGGCTGCAGCTTACTAGGCCACGACGTAAATGAACAAGTCACTGGCTGGGATGACGGTTGGAGTCGGTGGATGCGGTTTCTCGACCGCGTCAGCAGACAGCTGATGTGGCACTGAGCCGCGTCCCACGCGACGGGCTGTGGTCTCTTGATCGTGGCAGAGGAGGAACCCCATGATGAACCATGGGGCAATGGTAGTGGACAGATGGGGCATCTGGCCATGTCCAGTGAGGCATACTGGACAAGGCACAAACCGCCCCATGGGCCGCACCCGCATTAGTGTGTCGGACCCGCCCAGCGGGCCGGACCTGCACTAGTGCGCCAAACCCGCACCCAGTGGGCCAGAACCGCACTCAGAGGGTCAAACCCACACTAACATGCTAAATGTACGCCCTCTTCGGGCCGGGCTAGACTAGACTGGGTCGTCGGGCGACTCGACGGGCTGGACCCTCGACCAACCGAGCCGGGTCCAGCGAGGCCTGTTGGGCTTGGTCCACTGGCCAGGCTGGACTAGACCGACCTCAACCCACACCAGTTCAGGTTGAGTCCATTTTAATAAACCGGGGTATGTGGGATCTCTGGGCTGGGTTGGTCGGGTCGGTCTGACCGGGTCGGACTGGGCCCCATCGCAACTGTCCCACTGGTTACTAAAACACCCATATCTTGCAAACCGTGAATCCGATTGACAAGCCATTTATGGCGTTGGGACCCTCTTGAAGAGGTATATCTTTTGGAACATGATATGGAGACTTTTTTGATAGTTGAGATGTGATGAAAGTCTTGAAGAGAGGTTCTCCCAAGCGCGCTACATACATAACCGTATGACTGGCTGAAACCTGAAGACTACTGACTTTTGGCCTAGTGGGAAGAACCTCTCTATGAATTGAAAGTCCCGTAGTGGGAATAACCTCTATGTGACTTTTCAGGCCCACAGTACGTGATTAGGATGAGTACCTCAGTTGTCCATAACTAGTGGGAAGCACCTCTCCGTGACTTTGCATGCCCATGGTACGTGATGGGGGAGGAGTACCTAAGCAGTACAAGGTTAGTAGGATGAACCTCTTTGTGACTCAGCAGGCCCACTGTACTCCCTAGAGGAGGAGTTCTCTAGAAGCTGAGGTGTTCGACGATGCGAATGATGATTCTACTGTTACTACCCTAGAATATACCTGGTGTGAGCAATCTTGTGTTTCATGCTTTACTTTGAGTAATTGATGTGTGGTCTTTTCTTTTTGTTTTGGGGTCCCTACTGAGTAATGTGTTACTCACCCCTGCACGGGCTTCGCCCATACGTGTTGTGTTTGGGGTAGACGATCGATGTTTCGACAAGGGTGCTCAGGGAGATAGGACTGACAGACACTTCGGTGGTGGACTTGGTGGCCTAAGACTAGGCAGGGCCCAGTAGGACCAGGCGGACATGAAATACTACTTAGTCTTCCTGTAGCTTCACTAATCTCATGATCAGGTGGGGTTTTCTACGGATTTCCATCAGAGTTTCCTTTTTGTACATGTTGTTTTCAGTTCTTTGTTGGGTTTGTATTCTGGCCCAATTACTTTCAGTTGTATTTGCACTCATCTTTGTTTTAGTGGTACTTGTTTCCCCTTTTCTGTGTGTTGGGATGTGGTTGGGCATTATGTGCATACAGGTACTCAAGAAAATGCCTCCCACTTGTAAGTTGATGCCTTCGGTGCTAGTCGTTTTCCCCTATCCTTCAGGAGCCGGGCTTGGGGTAGTTACGACACGGGCCCCAGGGGACGGGTCATGAAAAATATGTATCATAGGGAGGTTGGTTCCCCCTTAAAGACCTAGAGTCTGATGTTTTGTTTTGGGGAAACAATGTTAAGTGTTGCAAGTTCGACTTTTAGATTAGGGGAGTCCAGTGTTGGTGTGGCTGCTGACGTATCCATACACCAGGACCATGAATTCTTTTTTCAGATCAATACATGAAAACACTGGTTGCATAAGTGTTTACTTATTTTGAATAAGAGTCAGCTCACTAGGCATAACCTTCTAACCATGGTACATCTTGATCTATCTTAGGATGTCTCTATTTAGACGACCATCCAGGATCCCAATACGTGGTTGTGAGGAGAGATCTCCTAGTGATGAGGCGTCCATACAGGGACCAATTCTAGAGATGGCCCCACTGGGTGGTGCACCAGTGCTACCACCGCCCGATGGTCAACATCTACTGCTGGCAGTTCCAACAGAGGATGTTCATAGGATCAGTGCCCAATATGAGTTTCAGAGACAGAGACCTACCAGGTTAAGGGGAGAGATGGATCCTCAGGTTGCTGAGGACTGGCTGGAGGCTGTGACACAGTTCTCCCACTTAGTGAGGACACCACCTAACCAGATGAAAATCTTGGCAACGAGCCTTTTGTAGGGATCACCAAGGAGATAGTGGATTTTGACCATCTAGACTCACGATGAGGCGACCTTCACTTAGGTTGACTTTGAGAAGCTTTTCTGGGAGTAGTTTTTCTGCACGACCTTGCGCTCTGTGAGCATCCAGGAGATGCTTCACCTACAGCAAGACAACATGACGATGGCTGAGTACTCAGAAGGGTTCACGGAGATTTCCCACTACTCTACAGATATATTGTGAGACACTTTATTTAGGGCTCGAGCCTTTGATCAGGGACTCAGGTGGGAGATCATGGCCTTAGTGGAGTCTCTCATCATCCCTACCCAGGCTGAGGTGCTTGAGCGATCCCTTCTGATGGAGAGTTTCTTGGTGGAGCTGGTGCCCGCAGCTAGAGATACTAGTAGATCCCAGGCGGTGGAGTCTTCTACAGGCAGCAGGCAACATACACATGGGCCCAAGCAGGCCAGGTCTTTCAGAGGCCGACCCTAGGACTTAGGGTCGACAGTGAGAGGCTCCCATGCTAGAGGGATTCATATGGGGGCCGAACTTTGCTACTCGTGTGACGGGTAGGGAAACATGGCACGTGACTGCCTGAACCCTCATACAGATAACCAACAGATGGTCGAGGGTCCGCCGAGGCAACGACAATGACAGCAGTTCAAGTGAGGAGGTCTGCAGGGCACCAGACGTGGCAGGGGAGCTCGACGAGCAGTAAACGGTGGGTGATGGTTAGAGGTGTTACAGCCACCACCCCTAGGTGGTCCACCCCGACCTCAGGGAGCAGGCAGACAGGGGAAAGATCAACTCCAAGAAGTAGAGGAATATGACCACGACACTCCATAGATGATCCGAGGTTTGATATGTTTCTTCTCCCATCGATCTGCAGTACTTATAGACACAAGTTCTAGTCACTCCTTCCTTGCCATAGTTCTCTTTTAGAGCTTGGAGATTCCGGTGGATCCGTTGGCTCGATCCTTATGGCTAGAGACTCATACGAGAGGGAATTTGATGATTACACACTGGTTCTAGGAGTGTGATATTACTTTAGGAGGTGTGAGCTTTGGCTGTGATCTCCTAGTAACAGCATCGAGGCCTTACGATGTCATCTTGGGTATGGACTGGTTATCCACAGTCCATGCTCAGATCGAATGTTTTAGGCCTATAGTGTGGTGTGTTTTTTGATATGTAACTAGGTTTTCCTTCACCGGTGGGAAGGAAACCCTTACAGCACAGGACAGACTCTCTCAGAGGAGGGTACATCCGATCACTCACCAGTTGGCTAGCCTCACCCTGGGTGTAGTGGAGGAGAGGAGTCCAAGATTCCCTCTAGTGGTGGAGGAGTACAAGGATGTTTTTCCTGATGAGGTACCAAGGTTACATCCTCATAGAGAGTTAGACTTATATATCGACCTGTACCCCAGGACAACATCGATATTCACACCGGCATATTGAATGTCTCCCGCAGAGCTTCGCGAGCTGAGGGTACAACTGTAGGAATTTCTGGAAAAGGGGTTCGTAAGGACCAAAGTTTCACCATGGGAAACCCCAATGCTTTTTCCATGAAGGCAAATGGTAGTTTGAGGTTATGAATGGAATTTCGATACCTGAACCAGGAGACCGTGAAGAACAAGTACCCACTATCGAGAATTGATGACCACTTCGACCAACTGAAGGGAGAGAAGTGGTTCTCAAAGATAGACCTCAGATCAGACTATCGCCAGCTCCAGGTATGAGACGTAGATGTACCAAAGACATAATTCAAGTGCTGGTATGGCCACTATGAGTTCCTGGTGATTCCTTTAGGTAAGAACAATACCCCATTAGTGTTCATGGGCCTCATGAATAGGATCTTCCAGCCCTACCTCGACCGGTTCATCGTGGTCTTCATCAATGAAATCTTGGTGTACTTAAAGTCGGGGGAGGAGCACGTTGTACACCTTCAGATAGTCCTGGATACACCCTGAGAGAACCAAATTTATAGTAATCTCTCGAAGTGTCAGTTTTGGATTTGGGGGGTCCATTTCCTAGGACACGTCATCTCAGAGGCTGGATTTACAGTAGATCTAGTAAAGATAGAGGTGGTTCTTGCTTGGGAGTAACCTAGGAGCGTGAATGAAGTATGGAGATTCTTAGGGTTGGCTGGTTACTATCGGAGGTTCATGCTCAACTTTTCCAGGGTAGAAGCACCCTTATCGTCATTGACATGGAAGGGACAACCCTTCATGTGCACGGAGAAATTCCAGCAGAGTTTCCAGGAGATGAGGAGGAGACTGACTAGTGCCCCCATCTTAAGACTACCGGAGGAGGGTGTTGGGTATGTAGTTTACTGCGATGCATCAGGGACTAATCTCGGTTGTGTCCTGATGTAGGAGTAATCAGTTATCACCTACGGCTCACGACAGTTGAGGCAGCATGAGAAAAACTACACAACCCACGACCTGGAGTTAGCAACAGTGGTATTTTCCTTGAAGATGTGGAGACACTACTTGATGGGGGAACGATTTACAGTTTACTCCGACCACAAGAGTCTCTGGTATATCTTCTCCCAGAAGGACTTGAACCTGAGACAACGGTGATGGCTAGAGTTCCTCAAGGAATATGATTTTGAGATAGTCTATACTCCTAGAAAGAGGTACGTGGTGGAAGACATGCTCAGCAGGAGGACCAGGTTGCAATTGCTGAGTGAGGAAACAAAGTGATTATCCGTGATGTAGATATCCTTTTTGGATGATTCTTAAGATGCTTACCTCCAGTTGATGACTGTTACTCCCCCACTCTTACATCAAGTCATGGAGGCACAAGTGGTGGATGTTGACTGCAAGGCTTGACGTGCTCAGATATCATAAGGACGGTTTTCTGATGGACTTTCGATAGGTGGGGAGCTTTTCATCCTTTTTAGAGGGGGCACCTTAGTACCGATGGTGTTGTGGGAGGAGGTGTTGATATAATTTCCTAAATATCCCTTGGAAGTACATCCTAGAGTGGTGAAGATGTACCAAGACCTCTAGAATTAGTACTGGTGGCTAGAGATAAAGAAATAAGTGGTCAAGTTCGTTTCACAATGCCTAGCTTGTCATCAAGTGAAGGCTGAGATCCAGGTTCTAGTAGGCTTGACTCAGACACTCAATGTACCATAGTGGAAATGGGACGATTTCTCAATGGACTTCGTGATGGGGTTACCATGTAAATATAGAGGTGACAACTCTATTTGGGTGATTGTTGACCGACTCACCAAGTCGGCTCACTTACTACCCATCCGAGAGCAGGGACCGGTAGAGGTCTTGGGACGCCTCTATGTCTAGGAGATAGTGCGGCTTCAAAAGGTTCCTTTAATGATCGTCTTAGATCGTGATGCCCGCTATACATCCCAGTTGTGGAAGGGATTACAGGAGGCATTTGGGATGTAGCTTTGTTTTAGCATAGCTTTTCATCCCTAAATAGATGGTCAGACAAAGCGGACCATATAGACCTTGGAGGACATGATTCATGCTTGCGTCCTAGACTTTGGTCATAGTTGGGAGGACCACCTTCCACTGGTTGATTTTGCATATAACAACAGCTATCACTCCACAATTGGCATGCCACTATTTGAGGTCTTGTATGGGTGGCCTTGCAGATCACCCATATGCTGGACAGACCTAGGGGAGTCGGCATTCATGGGGCTAGAGTTGGTATAGGCTACCACTAAGAAGGTGCAGATCATCCAGGAGCGAATGAGGACTGCCCAGAGTAGGTAGAAGTATTATGCCGACAGGAGGCAGAGACCCATGGAGTTCAAGGAGGGAGATCATGTGTTACTTCGTGTCTTACCCTGACGAGGATTGAAGAGATTTGGATGGGGCATCAATCTATCTATGGGGTTCATTGGACCTTTTCAGATATTGATCAGAGTTTTTGAGGTGGCGTATTGCCTAGCTCTTCCCCCATAGATGCACCAGGTGCATGATGTTTTCCATGTGTCGCAACTATGGAGGTACGTGCATGATCCATCACACGTCATTGATTGGGGAGAGCTGGACATTGATGATGGGGTGATATTTGTGGAGTTCCTAGTTGATATAGAGGATTGACAGAAGCGGGTCATATGCGGGCGGTCGATTCCTCTAGTGCATGTCTGATGGCAGCACAGAAATCTCTAGGAGAGCACATGGGAGCGGGAGGCTCATATTCATTCTCAGTACCCACATCTTTTTGTTTAGTTGTTCTTTTGGCTTTCGGGGACATAAATCCCTAAGGTGGGGAGAATGTAACATCTCATAATTTCTATGTATTTTCTTATATGGAATTATTTTGAGATCGTGAAATTTGATGGCACGTGATTCTGAGGTCCAGGGATCCCAGAACGTAATTTTGAACTTTTTTTAAGGTACGCTCAGTAAACATGTGACTGAGATTTTCTATCTTTTGAACTATTACTAGAATTGAAAATCCAAGGGCACCGTTGAATTCAGAATGTCGGGATTCACCTAAAAATGACTTAACTTCGGTCGATAAGGGCTGAGCAGAAAAGTTATTTTTTGGACTTTTTGAGAAAAATAATAAAATAATTTAAAATAATTATTTTATTTTCTTTCTCACTTTTGAGTGGCGGATGACGACATTGTGGGGTAGCAATAAGGCTAATTAATGTCTTGTTAAACTCATAGCATAACGACGCTTTAAGGATGCATAACAGCACCGATGTTCCCTAAATAAAATAGTGTAACGACGCATCGTCACATTGTAATGGGAATGCTGCGATGTACTCCTATTTATAGTTCGACGTGCTATGGAAATATGGATTAAAAATTTTGAGGATTATCTGGTGAACCTCTGAAGGAATTCCACACCAATGAAGAATGATGAACGTCGGCAGAACTTCATCGTCTTCGATGCCTTTCGAAGATCAGAGCTGAGAAGCTACGTCAACATCTTAAATCCCTTGAGGATGAACTTCGTGACATTGGACATCATAAGAGGTAGGGGTCATTTGATTTTAAGTTTTCTCCATTCTTATTTCAAAACAATGAATGCAAATTAACCCACAAAAAGGTTAATCTGCGGATCATGCGTTCTTGCGGGAGGGTGAATTCCTTGGGGTTTCTTTATCCGAGATTGATTTATCATTGTTGTTCAAATTAAAATCCCTAGACCTCCCTTGTTTTGTAAAGTTCTAACGCAGAGGGCGTGGGGCGACACAAACAAGGCCTGAGCCCCTCCGTTATGGGTGTTCGTGTCCAAACTCTTGAATCGAAGACAAGATAGATTTTAAAACTTTGCGGTGGAGAGGACGTTCCTCGGAGAATGTAGGCGCCAGCGATAAGAATAACAGACCATCGGTGCAGACCTGGTGGTCCGCAGAAGAATCCGATGGTGATTGCCGGCAGTAGTCCGCGACGGCGGTCGTGGGTGGGAGGCAGCACACTGAAGGAAGGGCCGCAACATAATGGAAGACGCCACCGGTTGGAGGTGGCGGATGTAGTCACTCGACCATGTCGAGGGGTCACAAACGTGGCACTGATCCGCGTCTCATGCGACGGTCCACGATCGCTTGACCACAGTAGAGGAGGCACCCTGCAGTGACCTGTGGGGCGATGGGGGTGGAAAAATGCGACATCTGATGGAATCTAGTGAGGCGGACCGGTCCGCCTCTTGCGGACCGGGCGAGGCGCGAACCTTCCAGCGGGGCGCGAACCGTCCAGTGGGTCGGACCCACACCCGATGGATCAAATCTGCACCCTCTTTGGGCCGGGTCGGACTATACCGGGTCGCCGGGCTGGACCCTCGACCAACCAGGTTGAGTCTAGCGAGGCCTGTTGGGCCTGGCCCACTGGCCAGGCCGGACCAGATCGACCTCGGCCCTCACCAGGTCTGGTTGATTCTGTCTTAATGAATCGGGGTATGTGGGAGCCCCGAGTTAGGTTGGTCAGGTCAGTATGACCGGGTCGGACTAGGCCCCGTCGCAACTGGCCCTCTGGTTACTAAAATGACTGTATCTTGCAAACCACATGTTCTATTGACGATCCGTTTATGGAATTGGGACCCTCTCGGCGTGGAGTATCTTTTGGATTTCTCTATGGTGAATTTCATGATATTTGAGATGCGACAAAAGGCTTGAGGAGTGGTTCTCCTAAGTGTACTACGTACAAAACTCTACAACTAGCTGAGACCTGAAGACTACTAACTTTTGGCTCAGTGGGAAGCACCTCTCTGTGACTTAGAAGGCCCACTGTGAGAAGCACCTCTATGTTACTTTGCAGTCCCATGATAAACAATTAAAAATGAGTACCTCAGTTGGCCATTACTAGTGGGAATCACCTCTCTGTGACTTTGCAGGCCCACGGTACGCGATGGGGGAGGAGTACCTAAGGAGTCCAAGGTTAGTGAGAAGCACCTCTTTGTGACTTGGCAGGCCCACTGTACTCCTTAGAGGGGAAGTTCTCTAGCATCTGAGATGTTTGACGATGTGATTGATGATGCTACTATTACTACCCTAGAATATACTTGGTGTGAGTTGTCTTGCGTTTCATGATTTACTTAGAGGAATTTTTGTGTGGTATTTAATTTTTGTTTTGGGGTCCCTACTGAGTATTTTATTACTCACCCCTGCACAAGCTTCGCCCACAGGTGTTGTGTTTGGTGCAGACGATCGATGTTTCAACAGGGGTGCTCAGGAAAATGGGACTGATGGATACTTCAACTGTGGAATTGGTGGCCTAGGACCTGGCGGAGCCCATTAGGATCGGGAATATAGGAAATACTACTTCATTTTCTTGTAGCTTCACTACTCTCACGACCAAGTGTGGTTTTTTGCGAATGACCATTAGAGTTTCCTTTTTGTACTTGCTGTTTTCAGTTCTTTGTTGGGTTTGTATTTTGGCCCACTTACTTTAGTTTTACTTGCACTCATCTTTGTTTTAGTTGTACTTTTTCCCCCTTTTCAGTGTGTTGGGATGTGGTTGGGTGTTTATGTGCATACAGGTACTCAGGAAAATTCCCCCCACTTACAGGTTGACGCCTTCGATGCTAGTCGCCAGCCCCTGGCCTTCGGGAGGCAGGCTTGGGGTAGTCACGGCATGGACCCCAGGGGACGGGTTGTGACATGTATCCATAGATATGTCGATGAAAAATCTCATGGATGAATAATAATTGAATCTAAATGAGGTAAATACTTAATTATTGATATCTATAATATACCAATGAGGCTTCATTTCAATGATCTAATACTTTCAAGGATTTATGCCAAGAATCTAATACTTTCAAGGATTCATGTCAATAATCTAATATTGTCTAGGATTTTTTCCATGAATCTAATATTGTCAGGGTTTTATGCCAATAATCTAATACTTTCAAGGCTTTATGCCAAGAATCTAATATTTTCAAGGCTTTATGCCATGAATCTAATATTGTCAAGGGTCCATGCCAAGAATCTATTACTTTCAAGGCTTCATGCCAAGAATCTAATATTGTTAAGGCTTTGTTCCATGAATCTAATACTTTTAAGGATTAATGTCAAGAATCTAATACATTCAAGTCTTCATTCTAATAATCTAACACTTTCAAGGCTTCATGCAAAAAATCTAAAAAATTTAAAGTGAACACCATATGAAAAAATGGTTTAAAATTTAGGAAATAATCATATCCATGAAAAATGATATGGATATTTAAGTAAATTTACAATTAAAAATTATTAAAATAAAGTTATTGTTTCAAGAGAATGTTAACAATCACAAAATGAAGTGAGATTGCAAATATAACCATTAAGAACATTTTTGAGTCAAGGGTTCCATGAAAGATTAACATCGATTGAAACATTTAATATCATGAAATAAAGGAAAATTATGATATAATATATCAAAATGGGTAGTAGGTATGGCACACAAAATACTATTGAGTGAATATGACATTAATATCAGAGATTTAAAAAGTGATATGAAAATCCCTTACTAATGTAGTAACTAATGATTTGGAAAACCCAAAGGTAATAAATATTAAATAAAACATTTAAATACCATGATGATAATATAATTTATTATATTATATGTCGACATGGTAGTATGTACACTATATATAAGAAATTAGGTGCACAATAATTAAGTATGTCCCACATAATGAAAATGAGATAAGAATCCCTTACCTTAACCTTTATTTTGTTTTGTGGTATTTATCCTCCTATATAGTGGTTTAAAATATGTTAATAACTTATACCAGAACTATACTCATGTTTATAATATCATATATTAATTTATTATAATATTTTATTACCCTTTTGTTAACACTCTTTAATTATTTTAACTATTTTGGGTGTTAATTGCCTAGTTTTCTTAAGTGTGTTTGGACTTGTAACTTGTTTTCCCTATTTATTAGATCATTATTTCATCATCTCAAAAATTTAAACCATGAATAAATTATCTTATATATTCAGTACATATGTATTTATAATAGTACACAATATTTGGAGATTTTAAATGAAGCGCACCGTTCATAGAGACGGTAGGTCGTACGTACGCATGAATGTTACTTTCATTTCTTTATTGTATTAAAAGAATGAAAACTAAATGATACATATGTATATTATAATTCCAGAATCATATCTATGTTATATATTTTATATAGGTTTATTAAAACCATCCTTTATATGTTCTATTTATGGCATGAATGAGTCATATCGCTTTGAGGGGGCGGTAGTCCACTCTTCCTCAAATGAAATTATCGTATTTACACAACTTGGTAAGCATAAAGGTATGTTCTAAATAAAAATTTAAAAAGAATAGATACATTATAAATATAATTTATATCATATATAAATATATTTTCAATCATAATTCCCACCATGAGATGTGGTAAAGGAGAATTGAACAATCATCATTCTGTGAGGCATTAGTTCATCATACACATAAATAGTATGTTCGTTGCCCATTAGATGGGGGTGTGTGTAAGTGTAGGTTAGACCCTTCGAATAAAAAAATCCTAGTATATTTTTGATTCTGGTGTTTTTAAGTAATTATATAATAATAAAAGTACATGGAGTGTAGAATGGAAATGAAACTAAAAAGCTTGAGAGAAGGTGTTACCTCTTAATCGGGTAACTTCTTTTGGTTTATACCAAAATATTCCTCGGATTGATTTCTGCCCAAGGGGAGGATTCTAGGTTGATGTGAGGGATGTTTGGAGAATATTTGGATAGAGGTTGGATGATCTAATGTGGCTTGATAGGTGTGTGGAATGGGTATAGTTCTTGCCTTTTTATAGTGGAGGGGGAGTGACACTCTTGTAAATTCCAAAAGGAATTCATTAATGGGTGGTATACCTTACCTAAATTGCCTCCAAAATGAAAAAATAATGGTTTAAAGGGTAATAATAGTTGATTAAAACCTCCAATACACAAAAATATGTGCATTTTAATAATTTGGTTCCTTAACTTCTAAGATCCCTTATTTTTATCATTTTGGTTTTTTATTAAAGAATCTAGTTTTCTAATCGAATTAATTTAACCATTAATAATAAACTAATGTGAGATTTATTAGAATTTATATATCCATTGAATTATTAATATTATATATAATTTATAAAATAAAATTTCCATGTGTTTTGGAAATTAATTTTAAAACAAGCGCAAATGACGTGCTAAAACGCTGCTTAAACCCGGACCGTGTTAACAACATTTTTATAATATATTAGTCAATATGTTAATTATAAAAGTTTAATTGGTTCATTAATAGATCATATTTAATATTTATTAACATTTAAAAATCACTTGGCTTAATATTGTATTTTTATTAATTTTAAATCATTTAATAAAATTTCATTTATTTTAAAAAACAATAATGTTTATTTTGAAATTATTTATTTAATGTTTATTTTAAAATATCAATATAATATTGGAATTAAACTATATTAGGTTTAAAGGTGTGTAACATGATATATTCATAAAATAAATAAATAAATACAATAATTCAATCAATTAACTTAACTTTTAATATTTATAGTATCATTTATTTTAGTTACTTATTAACTAAATAATCACTACATTGGCGTTTTTAAGAATTTTATGTAACTAAACCATCTATAATAATTATTGATATATATTTATGATAAAAATAAACCATATATATTACAAAGGGATATTTATATCAAAAAATATGATGTTTTGTACATATCTCAAATTTTTTTAAATGTTAAAGGTAAGGAAAGTTCCCTTTTTGTCTTTTTTCCTTACTTGATCGTTTATAGAGGGCACTTCCATTTAATAATATCCCAATAACCCATAAATTTAGAAAACAGTGGGTATATTGTTGATTTATTGGTATCCAATGGATTTTGGACAAGTTTCCATGTCATTTTGGTCCTTAATATTAAGGTTTAGTTCGGTATTAAGCTTAATTTTACCTTAATCACCGTAATTAATTTTAATCACTTTCACTAATCTTTTTGGTCAAAAATTAAGTTTATATTATTAGAGAAAAAATATCATACAAATTACATCCATTTATATAAAATTTTTAAAATTCAAATCATAGAAGTGGGAAAATTATGATTAACACTAATCCCACTAACGGGGTGAAATAACAGGTTTTTAAATTAGAAAAAACGTTCAAAAGTTTGTTAGGTTTTTATATTCAATTTCAAAGTGAAATTGATTATAATGAAATTAATTGTATAAATAGTTGTATAATTTATCTAATTCAACTCTATAACAAATCTAAACTATGATTTAACATTAATGATTATTTAAATGAAATGTTCGTTTTTAACTAAATTGCTGTAATTTTCATTATTCATCAAAAAATGAAGTTTCACAAAAAAATCCCAAAAATTCCCCCTAATCTAATTTCAACATTATGAATTCAATAATGATATTTATTTTTAAAATTAAAATTAATAAAAGTGTCAAATTTTGGTTTTAAAATAGGTTCGCCAATAAAAGGAGGTAAAACTCATTCTTGGGTGCAACACAAGGTAATTTGGTGTTGTGTGTAGCGTACGTTTAACTTTGTGTATAAAGAATGCCAAAAAAATTATATTTATTCTAAACGGAAAATATTATAAATTCTTGGGGTGTCACATGATGCACATTCCATTATATGGATACATCGGTCTCCGCAACAACACTAGAATCCCTGGCCTGAAAGCCGAACTCAAAACACATAATAATGTTTCCCCAAAGCAATCTCACAGACCCTTGGTCCTAAAATAGAACTGACCACTCTGATATAAATCTATTAGGACGTGTCCCAGAGGGGCCCGACCCGTGACCGCCCCAATCCCACCTCCAATAGGTCAGGGGCTGGCGACTAGCGCTGAGTAGGTGTATTCCAAAAATGGGAGGCATTAGCCTAATGTACTCTTAATGCACACAATGCTGAAATGTAAAACAACTGAGAAAATGCATGCATACATCTAAGATCCCACAATAGAGTACAACAATAAAGTACTGAAAATAGAAAAGGGTCCAAAGACAAGCCCAACTAAAACTACAAAGATTATAAAATACTACAAGGGTAAGGACTAAATCAATAGTATGATCCCAGTAAACACCTCGGTCTTTCAATCTCTAGCTATGCTCCACCCGATCCCTATCCTCCTAGGACACTGTCAAAAGGTTCGTCATCTTTACAAGACATAACACGTGTGGAAAAAGTCTATGCATGGGTGAGTACAATAATACTCAGTAAGAAACCCCTAAAACACTAATCACAATGAAAAAGTATAATCACATCAATACAAGATTTAAAAATCAATGCAGAAGAGGAAAAAAACCTAGATATACTCAGGAGAGACACCAAACCATCAGGTGGTCATAACCAACTGTCAGCCACCAAATTTTGCTCAAAGAAACTGTTGTTCTGGGAGAACTTTCTCCACGAGCCATGCTATCCTCGAAGACACTCAAAAAAGAGGTCTAGCTCATTGGGACCCGCCCAAAGAGAACGTACTGGTCTAAGAAGACTTTGATACATAGATAGGGTGTCTCACCTAAAACCATTGGGGGACACCACAAGCCCAATTTGGATCAACCCGCTACGTAGGGGATCATATGCCAATGATTCCACAAACCTTACTGATACGACATGCTAGATGGAGGATTGATGCCCTACTTAGGGAAGTTATGCTGATTCCACAAACTCCAACTAGGGGTGATAGAGGATCACACTCAAGTCTCACAGAGGGACAACACAACTCTATCTGAGAATCGACCTCTAGAGGGTATCAAAATCTAGTGATGTGGATATAATGTTACATTGTACCCTCAAGAAAAGGACCAAGGGGATGCACTCAACCTCTAATGGTACAAACTAGAAAAAATAGAGCCTCGATCACTCCTGAAGGGAGTACATGACATGTACTAGGGGGTACATGGTGTGTCAAGCTATCCTAAGTCCTACCCATGTGGAAGGTCCTCACACAACATTTGGTCTCCAAATACATGGTGTGTAGAAGAGGATACACCGCGTATAGAGACACATGATACCCTGTCCATGTAGCCTGACCATGTTTGTGTCAGAGTACACAACGTGTCTATTCCCTTATACTCAAACTTGTATCCATGTACTTCTGAAGTACATACCGAGTCAACTGGGTAGGGTCACACCTCGAGTGATAGGGGACACACAGTCTGTGATCCTTAACTTTGGTCTAAACCCTATCGCTGAAGCCAGGGGGTCCCACATGGCATGTAATCTCGAAATATATGTTGTGTTTCTCAGGATTTTCCAAATCCTTTGGGGATCTCTTCCACATCGATCTATGAACCCCCGGAACCTATGATCTATCTGGAACCTGCAAATAGGGGTTCATCCAAGCCTCTAGTTTCTAGATTTATAGATTATGGGTTCAAATAATCTTAGAAATCACCACCATCGATCCATACGTTGTCATGCATCAAAACTAGGTCAAATGAGTACCATAAATCTATTCAGATGTCATCATCACATTGTGATCACATCACTGATCATGAACCGCACATGTGGTATCAATCTGTTGTGCCGAAGAATGGTCACACAATGATCTAATACCGAGTATTCATTAAACCATGGGCTAAAAGGAAGTGCCCATGATAAACGTCTGAAGAATAGTGGGATAAATCCACAAAACATAAAAGTGAAGAATGAACCTAGACCATTATTTATTTGGCCTCAATTTTTTAATACAAAAAGGATGAACAAAGCAGGGTAAATCAACAAACCAAAAAAAATTCCATCAATTTGGAATCTACCGACGATGCACGTGTCAATTTGTGTTTGTTGAATTGATCCACATTCATTTTGGGATTAAGAACAAGATGAAAATGACATGACAAAACATCCTACCTAGATTTTGGGTTAATTGCTGATGAGGAACAGATATGTTTCCGTCGTTGATGAGATCCTCTAACTCCACTGGTGTGACGATCCATGATCTGTTCTTGATCCATTTTCGTCCGACAAGAATGCTCTCCTCCAACGGCATCTAGGTCTCTAGGGTTTAGCGTCCAAACCTGAGATTATTTACATAGCTGTATATTTAAAACGAATCATTTCACCATGCTGAAAAATATAAAATAAATTCTTATGTTAATTTATTTTATTAATTTCGTGCCCATGACAACTTTTTCACAAACAAACCACCCTGACCAAGGTTAAGTTTTTTCTAGGGTAAAATCGCCACTCTGAACTCAATGGTGCCCTCTGATTTCCAATATAGTCGCCCGTCTAGGAGTTATTCCACCTTTTCTAGAAAATTTCATGCTCGTTCTATTTAATATATTTCAAAACATTTATTCTGGGCACACTGGGCCTTAGAATCACATGCCCTCTCAGTGCCTGGTGTCAAAAATAATCCATATAATATCTATAAATAATACACGAAAAATATGAGATGTTAGAAAAATTATTGTATCATATATTATGGTTAAAAAGGAGTTGTTGTTTATTTGTCCAACGTGTGGTCAATTGAGGTACAAAGAGTGTAACAACCTGAACTTTTGAATAATATTTAGTTTCCTAAAAACATATGTTTTACTGTGTCACAATCATTAACACCATATAAGAATAAATTGAAATGTAACTATCAATTTTAGACCGTTATGTTAACATTGGACCATTGATCAATATGACCATTGGAAACAATAATAAATTTAACATTATAATTATTATTTATAAATAGAAATGATAATGGAAAATTAATTCAGAAAGAAGAGTCGATGGCCTCTACGAGTAGATTTTTTCTACATGAATCCCATTTCTCAGAGCTTCTGAGGGAGATAGAATTTTTAGGATTTCCCTAGACCAAGACCAAGACTAGATCCAACAACTTAAGCATGAGAAAAACCATTTATGGGATAATTTCAATCTCATCGAGATCACGACCCAAACCATGTTCACCGAACGACCCCATGAAAGCCCCAACATCACACACCTTACTCTTAGGGCGTATGATGGTGTAATAAAGGGATATGTAACAAGACCCTAGTTTTATGATTATGTACATTAATTTTCTATAAAATAATTAATATATATTCATCTTGTTATTGTTACTTTATAAATTATTCTTAACACACAAATAGTATTTTTGGTTAAATTTCAAATTCCATTAAGAAGTCTATTTTGGTGAATTAATGGATTTTTGAAAAAAATAATATTTTAATAAAATATTATCATTAAATTAATTTTATTAAATATAAATGATCATATAATTTTTATGAAGTCAAATTTAATTTTTATTAATATTTAAAAACTATATTTGTCAAAACCTGTCAATTTTCAATAAATGTCAGTTTTTATTTTAAAAGTAAAAATTCCCATATTTAGAAAATTATTTAGATAAAATGTATATTATTTTTGGAATCAGGATGTCGAAATTATCCAATGATAAAATTTTAACAATTTTCTGAGATAATTGAATTTTTGGGTAAAAAATAAATATCGTATAAGTATATAATGTGTTTTATGAAATCATAATAAATAAATAGTGATGTAATAAAATACTATAAAAGGGATATTCAGACAAATATATGTTTTAACTTTAAAATAATTTTTTTTATATTTTTTTGTTTTATTTTGTAAGGCTTTAGTGAATCCTCCAAGACTTATTAAATATTTTAGGATTTTAAAATAATTCCCTTGAAAGTATGACTCACCTCCACATAAGCAAGGGAAATATTTTAATATATTTGGCCCTGTGCCTTATAAAATAATGTATACCACTCCCCTTTTTCAGAAACCATGGGCAAAAACCATGCGATGATTTGTGTTTTTGAATATTTTAGTGTCTAGTGTCCAAAACCAAAATAATAAAGAATTTTCACACCTTTCCTATATAAACCCACCCAAGCTCCCATTTATATTCACTCAAGCTCTTTGAATCTCGACCAAACTATTCCTATTACTCCCTATATTCTTATAAATGTGACCCTAATATCCCAATAGGCCTCTCCCAAGCCATTGTGATCACACATCCAAGTAAGTGATCTTCCACTCTCCTCTTTTATCAAGCACTTCTTTTATGATATATCTTTTAATTTCAATTTACATATGTTGGGATATGTTCATACAAACTCACCTTACTATCCATTTTAATTATAAATAATTAGAGCTTTATTTTCACTCTCATTAATCCATCCTTGGTCCTTTATATACACCTGTTACCATGCTGAAATTTCTTAAGGGATTCTCACCTTCCTCTCCTCCTTTCAATTCAAAAACCATGTTTGAAATTTTTATTTTTAATTTAAATTGGTTATAATTTAATAATTTTATAATAAATTACCTACTATACATTTTATGTTATTTTAATGAGGGATCATTTATCCTCCCCCATTTGGACCCTTTCCTAAGCTGTTACTATGCTGAAATTTCGTAAGGGTTTCTTCCTTTATTAATTTTTGTCCATGTTTACTTATATTGTTACAACCTTTTATTTTAAATTAAAAATGATGGGGTATGTTTTCTCACCTCCCCCATACTACCATTATTATTTTTTAATTATTAGATACCCCTTTCTATCTCATTAATCCCTCTCGTGTACACCTGTTACCATACCGAAATTCCATAAGGGATTTCTCTCTTTTCATTTCCATTCAATAATTTATTTTATATTATGAATCTTAAATTCCATTTAATATGTTGATACATTATGTTCCATTATCCCCTTACTATCCATTTCATGTATAAATGATGAGATACCCCTTTCGCTCTCATCAACCCATCTTACGAATTTCTATTTGACACTGTTATGCTGCCGAAATTGACCCACGATTTTCTATGCCAAAATAATCATGTAGTGAATACCATACCCATTTCTCTATCAATGGTTTTCACCTTTATGATCATGTACTTATTTATTGGTGACTTACATGTATGTATTTCACATTCCTTTTTTGTGTAATAAATTATGATGTTTAATGAATCCATGTTGTATGATCTATATGACACACTTATACATGAAAATGAAATGATTATGAAGGGTGCACCCTGATGGTGCTCCAATGCATTGGGTAATGTTTAGTATCATGATACATCATGCACAATGAGGGTTTACTCATGATAATTCATGTTCAATGAGGGTTTACTCATGCTAATTAATGTGCAATGAGGGTTTACTCATGCTAATCAATGTGCAATTAGCCATGGATCATGATAATATCATGTTGTATGTTGTTGCCACATTTCCATGTTTTGAATATCATGCCTTCATGTTCATGTTTCTTTTATGCTCTATTGATATTCCTATTGAATAACATGTATTTTCTTCCTCATGTTATGTAATGTTTGTTCCCTTACTAGGCTTTATAGCTCACCCTTTTCTTATGTATGTCCTCAGGTTATCCTATGCAATGCTAAGTACAAAGGAATATTGTGGTCATGTAAAATAAGTTTTCAATAAAGATGTATATTTCATGTTTTAATTTTCCATGTAATGTTCCTAATACCCAAAGACAATAGACCTCTCGATCTTCTAAGTTTCATTAAGTTCAAGTTTATATAATAAATTGTGTTTAAATATGAAATAAAGAGTAGGGTAGTTATAGTTGGTATTAGAGGATAGGTTTAGTTATTTTGGGGATTAGGATTAGAAAACTCTAGTGAAAGCCTTAAAGATAAGACTAAGTATAAGATTATAATCTATAAATTTTTGTGGGTATAGAGTAAGTGGTTTATCAAGAAAATATATCCCTGTCTAAATACAAACAAGTAGAGGTGGATCTGGCACAAATGTATCTTGGGGTAAAACCTGAAAACACCACTCTGAGCTAGACTCGAACGGGAACTGGTGCACGACAACGAGCCTTGATACACTCTTGGTTCAACACTCTCGGGGGATATGCTTTGGTAAATTCATAATTGAATAGGCCAGAGGTCGTCACAGCCCTCAAAATTACATTTATTAACCTACACTAGCACAGTGGTGCAGGGTCGATCCACAGAGAAGGCATATGAGAGTTTTAGGTTTTATTCAAAAGTAACTCCACTGTTGTTAGCAGTGAAGTGAGTGCACATTTTTTTTAGTTGTTTTTACTTTACAATTTTTTTGTACTTTTCTTTAAGCAAGAAGTAAGATAAAAGATGATGACAAGAGACTAAATCACTTACTAGTATACTAATAAACTAAGATCTACAGTAAAACTAACATAAGAGAACAAAATACTAAAATAAAGCAGCAGGGTCGAAGGAGCAGATCAAAAGTAATACTCTAGAATTCGAACCTACTGGTTTAATGGATATCTTCTCCACTACACTTTATTGAGTCACATCTCAAGAAAAAAAAGTGAAAAGTCTCCCTCGCTAGGAAACTTAACACACAGAAGACTGACTTTAGGAGTTCGCCACTCCAAAATCAGTCAAACTGCTTGACTATTATAAAATGATAACATTTGGAAATAAACTCGCCGTAAATTTCCAGATGTAAAGACATTAATTCATTGAAAAATTATTCAAGAACTACCTCTCCAGTTGATCTTGAATTAATGAATTAAGAAAACAATTGAGGTGTGAAGCAACTAAACAGAGATTCATTAATCAATCTCTCCAATTTATTACGATTCTAAAAAAATGTAGAGTGAATGAAGAAGACTAAAAGATTAACTAATAGAATTGAATTATCGAGCTAGAAAATTCATTCTTTGATTATCTTGATTAAAGAAATGAAAAACATCCAAGAACAGAGTACAAAATTTAAGGATGAAGGGAAGAATTACTCCCCAAATACTGCTCTGCTCTTGGGATCCTCAGTCCCTTGCTCATCTCCAGTGCTGCTCCTGGGAGTCTTCGCTCTCGTCTGATGTGTCATGGAATGAGAATGAGAGTCCCCCTCCCTAAAATCTATTGTTTCTCTGCTTTATATATCAACAGTCAACTGATGCATGTCATTGCTCGATTTCCACCAACTTGGAATGTCCTTCATGAGTGCACCGCACACGTGCGTTTTTTTGTGACAGGCACGTCGCGCGAGTTTTTCTCACATAAATAACTTTCACTGAGTTAGTTAAGTGAATTTGGACATGTTTTAGACCCTTGAATGAACCTGCACATGATATAAACAAGATAAAGCAGTTAAAACTAAAATACAAAAGTTAAATAAATTTAATTAATAAATATTTAAGTTGAAAATAATTATAAAATTATTCACATAATATTACTATGGTAAAACATAATTTAATTAAAAAGTTATTACTTAAATTAAGTTATTAGTTATAGTTACTAAGTTATTAATTTTATCATTTTTAACTAAGTTTTTAAAGTTTAACATCATAAGAAAATAAGTAATAACAATTAATATAGAATTAATAAATAATTATTATTATCATTATTATTATCACTTTTAAAGAGATTAAATTGTTCGATTAATTTTTTAAATAGTTAATTTTTAATTTAGTAATTAGAATTAATACTTTAGTTTTAAATTAATAATTATATCTTAAAGTTTATTTATAATTATTATTAATTATATATTTATACTATAAAAAATATATTAATTAATTATTAACTTTTATTATTAATTTAGTTTTATATTTTAATTTATGATTAATCTATTTGTTAATATTATAATTGTTTAAATTTATGACATAATAAAAATTTATTCTATTTATTTAATTAATTAAAGTTAACTTTAACTTTAATTTTAACTTTAATTACTTTTTGTTTTACTTTAATTTTATTATTACTTTTATTATTATATATTTTTTTATTTAATTTTTTTTACTTCCCCCTCCCCAATTCCACGCGCAGCAAGGGGGGGGGGGGTTTCTTCCTCCTTTGAAACTCCATAGCGGCAGACAACTTTTCTCCTTTGAAGGCAGCAGAAAGCTGGAGGTTGCGGTTCCTCGGCCTTCAGTGGTGATCAACTCACGGTTCTCCCTTGATGGCGCTACAGGGAGGGTCTGTTTCATCTTCCTCGAACAATTCCGGTGGTTCCCAGCTTGGCATCGGCTCCAGCAACATCCAAGCTCCCTTGCTCCAGTGGGTTGAGCCAATTCTTCCAAACAGGTGCTGCGTAGGTCACCCACAGCGACGAACCGGCTCTACCTCGGCTCAAGCGGCGGACAACGGCCTCTTCCACGGCTCCAGCGCGGCGCACTCCTCCATTCAGTAGCATCCAGCAACATCCAGGCTCCCTTGCTCCAGCGGACTCCCTCCTCGCGGGTCCTTTTCGGTTCGCAGTGGCAACCCACTATGTTGCGGAAGAACAACGATTACTTCTCCTCTGAATCTCAATGGTTGTCGAGGAATTGCTTCATCCTCTCAGATCGGATACCGGACTACTACAATCTTCAGTGGTGCGGCCGCATCTGAAATCCCAACAGCAGTGGATTATTCTCACTGCAGAACTAAGATGAATTTTAGTTCTTATAAGATTACAATCTGCATCCCTCGATTGTTGAAATTTTGTCGCTAAATCTCAATTCTAAATTGAGATTGGTTTATGTTAGTATGAGGAACAATGGTGGAAGGATGGATTTGCAGTGGGAAAGTGAAAATATGAAGGTGGAATAGGGACAGACAAGGGTTTAGAGAAGAAAGAAAACAGTGTGTGCATGAATGAGTTGAAGTAGGGGAGGTGCGAACGAAGAAGCTAACGGTGAGGTAGAGAAAATAAGGTATAACATTGAGAAAAGAGGGTAACAGTGAGGTTTGGGAATGGGGCGGTAATTGTGAGGGTGAGAGGCTGGGAAAGTGAGGGTCACTGATAGACATAAATAAGGCTAATAGTGAGGAAAAAGAAAACAGTGAGGTAGGAAGAAGCGGGGGTATGAATTATTCTAACGGTGAGGAAAACGGAGAAAGGTGAGTAACGGTGAGGTGAAAAAAAAATGGGTAACGGTGAGGAGGAAAAACCATGCAAAGGTCACCATTAAAGGAAAGGATACTGATATCTTAAAATCAAAAGGTCACCGATAGAATTAAATGGAAGTCACCGTTAGCTTAAAAGAAGAGGTTACTGGTACCAAAATGGTCACCGATATACAATGATGTGACAGTGAGGTGCGGGAGTCACTGGTAGAATACTAATGGTGACCCTTTTATTCAAATAAAACAAATTGAACTTAAAAATTTAAAACTTAAGTTATTTAAAACAAGGATTGAAAATAATTAATTAAAAAGAAAACTAAACACCATTAATTTAAAACAATATTTTTATTAAACATTAAAACATTAAAATAATTAATTGAAAACACTTAAATTATAGACTGAAAAATTGTTTAACTAAATTAATAAAAGAGTTAAATTAAAATAACTAAACACGCTAATTACAAAGTAGCAGCGAATAATGAAAATTAGCATCGGTGACCCAAATAAATCACTGCAAGCTCTTATCTACCTCACCGGTAGACTAAAATCAAAATTTGGCGACTTAATAAATAATCTGCATATAGAAAATAATGTAATTAATGTTTAAAAACTCTTAATTAATTAATTAATTAACTAATTGAACGCAAAAAATTAAAAGTGAACTATTATATTTAAATAAAACTAAAACTATTTACTTTAATAATTAGCAGGATGACTAAACATATTTATTAATATAGTTAACGTATTCTAATGTAACTAAAATAATAGATAAAATATTAAAATAAAGACTAAGTTAATTAAATAGAATTATTTCAATTAAATAATTTTTTTAAAAAATAGATATTAACTTATTAAAAAGATAAGCAGATTTAAATTAACCAAACTAAATAAGACATAATTAAAGTTGAATAGTTTAGTTAGATTAAAATTATTATTTTGATGACTAAAATTAAATAATTAATTATAAAAATTGAATAATTAACAATATTAATTATAAAAATACAAAGGTACAATTATTTAGTAAAAAGTGATTAAATAATTAATTAAATCATTAAAAATTAAGTAAAAATATGTGGCAAAACTATGCAAAAATAGAGCCACATCAAATTCCCCCACACTTAAGCATTTTTTTTCCTCAAACAATCTCATATTTTATTTTCTTTGAAAAACAGTAAAGTGTATTAATGATTTTGCTCAAAATGTAACATGTCCAGCACTCAAAACAGAGAACAAAACATAACAGCAGGCTTTAAGAAAATGAATTACTCATATGAATCTTGCTTATAACAAATACTCAAGGGTAATTAAGAAAGCTATGAATCATCAAGCAATGAAGATGTCATGCCTCATATGTGACACAACTTAATGAATCACTTCAATCCAAGATTATGTTCTAATTTCAAGAATGAAAAGTGATAAAAAATCAATAGAATTAAGATCTTAACCAAGGAACTTTGTAATTTGACTTTTTCACCTAAGTTCCAAAAATAAATTTTTTTTGTGAATCACCTCAATGATACAACCTAAATGACTCCAATATAAACCAATTGATTCCTTCTTCATCGTTCATTCATCATTCCCCTCACTTTAATGAGTTCATTTTTGACCCTAGACACTTTATTTATTTATCCCAAGCCATGTGTCATTGTGCTAAGCACTGTGAAATGCACTTATTCAAAGTGTACAGAGGGCTTTTAGTAAACTGAAATGCACCCAGCATCTAGGGTCTCAGAGACTCACCGTGGGATCCCAGATGCCCAAATTACTCTAGTTTCAGAAGAATTATATAAAACTCATTTACATTGGCTCATTAAAGCAATGAATTTTAATAATTAAAAGAAAATAAATGAAGCCCCTAGAATCAGAATCAAACTTCCAGTTCCAAGGGTTATGACCATAGCTCCATAAACATGTAACCCATGTCATTTTCAGAAGTAGGTCCTAAACCGAATTTACATGAAACCACTAAACAAGATCACTCAACAATCATCCATTATCATCAATTTCAGACTCAATACAGTTCTTAACTACCAGAAAATAACTTGTCCTAAGGCAAGACCCAATTGAGTACAGTGTGAAGCCTAAAAATATGTAAGAATTTTGAAAAAAAAAATTAACCATTTTTTACAAGAAATTTGAAATGAAGTGGGAATTGATGGGCTTTCATTAAAGCACTGTTTAAAATAGTCAAGAATTGACCCCCTCCCCCACACTTAAAACCCAACTTTGTCCCCAAATTTGACTTCTAAAGTGGAGAAGAACAATTAGATAGTTAAAATTCAAAACAGATTTACAATTAAGTAGATATATGACATGTTTTAAAGGGTCTCAATGAAGTTCAAAAAGATTGGTTGCCATAATAAATAAATGATCAGCAGGTTCATATCCAAGTACATGCATTAACATTTATGCCCAGTGACAAATATTTTCAATTAAAGTTCAAACAAGTCTTGTAACTTGTGGGTGCACAATTAATTGGGGTGAAAGCAAATTAAGCAGAATTTATTTAGTTAGATATTCAATAAAGAAGACTAATTTCATGCTAAACACCCCAACATTAATCAGATTTAAAAGACCAGCATCATGTACCCCTCCCCCACACTTAGTTTCAAGCAGTGAAAGATTATTTCAATATTTATCAATGAATTCGAATTTCCAGCAAGAGGCACATGTGGGATTTTAAATCAAAACATAGTGACATGCAGCAAAAGTTTTTTATTACAAAATATGCAGCATATTTTCAGAAAACATGTAGCATATTTTTTTAGTGAGCATAATTTATTTTAGCAAAAACAGGAGCAAAAATAAATGCAGGAAGTTGAAGCACTTCCCTGACTAAGTTCTTGTCCAAAGATGATCATGGGAATTCAACTCCATTGAATGACATAACAGCAGCATCCTAAAAACACAAAACATATAAACAAGAAAAAAATCCAGCAGAGATAGAGCATATGGAAGACAACAAAGCAGTACTTTATTCAACACTAAACAATACAAAAATGAAAATGAAGAAAGAGCATGGGTTGACTCCCATGAAGCACTGAATTTAAAGTCTTCAGTTAGAATTTATTTAATTACAAATTTTTATTTATTAAAAAAAGAAAAACCATGGGTTGCCTCCCATGAAGCACTAGATTTATAGTCCCCAGCCGGACTCACCAAGAAACTAACCGCAGTCACTAGGTGGATGTGGTTTCCTTAATAGGAACCACCACATGTGTTTAGACCAAATATTTTTAACAAAAAGATGAAATTTGTGGGCACCAAAACTTATACAGACAAAAACTGAATTCTCATAGCCTAAAATAACCCCTAAGTAGCACCCTTTAACAGTCGTGGGTATAGTGCTGTCCACTTCCAGAATAAGTTCATACATTTCAAGATTTGAAAACACATGAAGGGAAAACATAGAACTAGGTGCTTCAAAGGGTGTAGCATTGACCTCAAAGCTATCTCTCTTAACCTCAACACTAACAGGTTCAAATTCAAGGGTGAAAATGGGTGAATACTGAATAGTATGTTCAAGAAGAGATTCAATAGAGTGCAGAATAGAATCACATACAATGGAACTCAATTCTAATTCTCCCTCTAGACTACTATCAGTATCATGGGAAGGCTCATAACCCTTCACAAGTGAGGATGGAAGTGATAGGAAGGGAAGAGAATTTATTTTATCACAAACAGGTTCAGGTATAACAATGTTATAAATCTCTTCCAAAAGATCCTCATCTGTTAACTCACATTGAACATCTATTGCTTCTAACAAATCTACTCTGCAACTATAATCTAGTGTGTGTTCAACATCTCTTTCAAGTTCAAGTTCAAAAGGCTCACTTTCTAAAACCAAGTCATTTGAGTTTTGCAAAAAGTTTAAATCAAGAGGAGTAATTTCCAATTCAGCATCAATAAATTCAGTTTCCAGAATTTTCAAATTAAGACAATTCTCCTAAAGTTGGCCAACACTGAATTCCATTTCATTGCACAATGATTGAGAAAAGTTATTACTATTAGAATAGGGAAATGAGAACTCATCAGTTAGTCTTTCTTCAAATTTCATTCCCACATCCTCATTATCCAACAACATTTCATAGATTATTGGGTTTGGATTTTTATAGCATGGAAGAGTAGTGTTCAGTTAAAGTTCAAAAATTTCAGATTCTTTAACTTACAGTTTAATGTTTTCTTCCAAAGTGTTCCCCTTTCCAGTTCAGGTTTAGTATTCACAATGTCAGAAAAATTGGGTGGAGAGTTTTTAACATTCGAGTATTCAGTTTCAAGTATCTCTACTACCCGAGTAACTTCCTTCTCAAAACTTCTAAAACAGTGATTTTTCTCAAAAGAAGGGATGATGAAAAGAACTGGGCAATCTTTTTCAATCTGTTTTAATTCATCTTCAGAATTGTCCAACTCAATATCATTAAATTTATTTTTGGGATCATCATTAATCTGTTCTTCATTAAGTGAGTTGGTTATCTCCATGTTTTGTTTAACAGTTTTAGATTCTTCAAAGAAAATGTTTTCTTGTCCAGTTTCACAATCACTCTCTTCTTCCACTTGATTTTTAAATCTTTTATACACATTTTCTTTTTCTTTTTCTTCAAATTCGTCTTTTTCTTTAACCTTTTGTTGTAAATCCAAGAGCATGGTTTCTAATCTTTTCATTCTTTGATCTTACTCTTGAGAATATCTAATTTGAATTTCATGGGTTTGAGTTAACCAATTGTTAATTAGTTCCACCCTAGCATCCAGTTTAGAATCAATTAATTCAATTTTAGCTAGGGTGTTAGGACTGGGCTCATATTGTTCATTTTCGTCAGTGTAAAAATCCCGTTGTGGCTGGTTATAGACACACTTCCAGACAGTATGTCCATAATCTCCACAACAAACATAGTAATGTCTAGTGCAGTAGTTTGAGCCTTCATAATATTCCATTTTTTTTTAATTTTTAGACTAAACACACAGAGTTTCACAGTTGATGTATAATTTTAATGGACCACTTAAGCAGTAGGTTCTAGTTCACAATGTTTTTTAAGCAATTTTTTTATATGATTTTTTTTATGTTTTTTATTTTCTTTGTTTTTATTGATTTTCTTATCATAACCCTAGACTCTCAGTGCATGACTTCCCCAGTAATGGTGCCAAATTTTGAACAGGACAGAGGTCGTCACAACCCTCAAAATTACATTTATTAACCTACACTAGCACAGTGGTGCAGGGTCGATCCACAGAGAAGGCAGATGAGAGTTCTAGGTTTTATTCAAAAGTAACTCCACTGTTGTTAGCAGTGAAGTGAGTGCGCAATTTTTTTAGTTGTTTTTACTTTACAATTTTTTTGTACTTTTCTTTAAGCAAGAAGTAAGATAAAAGATGATGACAAGAAACTAAATCACTCACTAGTATACTAATAAACTAAGATCTACAGTAAAACTAACATAAGAGAACAAAATACTAAAATAAAGCAGTAGGGTCGAAGGAGCAGATCAAAAGTAATTCTCGAGAATCCGAACATACTGGTTTAATGGATATCTTCTCCACTATACTTTATTGAGTCACACATCAAGAAATAAAAGTGAAAAGTCTCCCACGCCAGGAAACTCAACACACAGAAGACTGACTTTTGGAGTTCGCCACTCCAAAATCAGTCAAATTGCGTGACTGTTATAAAATGATAACATTTGGAAATAAACTCGCCATGAATTTCCAGATGTAAATACATTAATGCTTTGAAAATGTATTCAAGAACTACCTCACCAGTTGATCTTGAATTAATTAATTAAGAAAACAATTGAGGTGTGAAGCAACTAAACAGAGATTCATTAATCAATCTCGCCAATTGATTGTGATTCTAAAAAAATGTAGAGTGAATGAAGAAGACTAAAATATTAAATAATAGAATTGAATTCTCAAGCTAGAAAATTCATCCTTTGATCATCATGATTAAAGAAATGAAAAACATCCAAGAACATAGTACAAAATTTAAGGATGAAGGGAAGAAGTACTCCCCAAATACTGCTCTGCTCTCGGGCTCCTCGGTCCCTTGCTCATCTCCAGTGCTGCTCCCAGGAGTCTTCGCTCTCGTCTGATGTGTCGTGGAATGAGAATGAGAGTCCCCCTCCCTAAAATCGGTTTCTTCTCTGCTTTATATATCAACTGTCAACTTCTTCATGTCACTGCTCGATTTCCACCAACTTGGAATGTCCTTCATGAGTGCACTGCACACGTGCATTTTTTCACGATAGGCACATCGTGTGAGTTTTTCTCACATAACTAACTTTTGCTGAGTTAGTTAAGTGAATCTGGACATTTTTTAGACCCTTGAATGAACCTGCACAAGATATAAACAAGATAAAGCAGTTAAAACTCAAAGACAAAAGTTAACTAAAGTTAATTAATAAATATTTAAGTTGAAAATTATTATAAAATTATTCACATAATATTACTATGCTAAAACATAATTTAATTACAAAGTTATTACTTAAATTAATTTATTAGTTATAGTTAATAAGTTAATAATTTTACCATTTTTAACTAAGTTTTTAAAGTTTAACATCATAAGCAAATAAGTAATAACAATTAAGATAGAATTAACAAATAATTTTTATTATAATTTTTATTATTACTTTTAAAGAGATTAAATTGTTCGATTAATTTATTAAATGGTTAATTTGTAATTTATTAATTAGAATTAATACTTTAGCTTTAAATTAATAAGTATATCTTAATGTTTATTTATAATTATTATTAATTATATATTTATACTATAAAAGTATATTAATTAATTATTAACTTTTATAATTAATTTAGTTTTATATTTTAATTTACAATTAATCTATTTGTTAATATTATAATTGTTTAAATTTATGACTTAATAAAAATCTATTCTATTCATTTAATTAATTAAAGTTAACTTTAACTTTAATTTTAACTTTAATTACTTTTTTTTACTTTAATTTTATTATTAATTTTATTATTACATATTTTTTTATTTAATTTTTTTTACTTCCCCCTCCCCAATTCCACGTGCAGCAAGGGGGAGGGTTTTTCTTCCTCCTCTGAAACTCCACAGCAACGGACAACTTTTCTCCTTGGAAGGCAGCGGCAAGCTAGAGGCTTAGGTTCCTCGGCCTTCAGTGGTGATCAGCTCGCGGTTCTCCCTTGATGGCGCTATAGGGAGGGTCTGTTTTGTCTTCCTCAAACAATGCCGGTGGTTCCCAGATTGGCATCGGCTCCAACAACATCCAAGCTCCCTTGCTCTAGTGGGTTGAGCCAATTCTTCCAAACAGGTGTTGCGCAGGTCACCCACAGCGACGAACCGGGTCTACCTCGGCTCAGGCGGCAGACATCGGCCTCTTCCATGGCTCCAACACGGCGCACTCCTCCATTCAGCGGCATCCAGCAACATCCAAGCTCCCTTTCTCCAGCGACTCCCTCCTCGCGGATCCTCTTTGGTTCGCAGTGGCAACCCACTATGTTGCGGCGGAATAGCGGTTACTTCTCCTTTGAATCTCAATGGTTGTTGAGGCATTGATTCATCCTCTCATATCAGATACCGGCCTCCTACAATCTTCAGTGGTGTGACCGCGACTGAAATCCAAACAGCAATGGCTTATTCTCACTACAGAACTAAGAAAAATTTTAGTTCTTATAAGATTGCAATCTGCATCCCTCGATTGTTGAAATTTTGTCGCTAAATCTCAATTCGAAATTCAGATTGGTTTATGTTGGTATGAGGAACAATGGTGGAAGGATGGATTTGCGGTGGGAAAGTGAAAAGATGAAGGTAGAACAGGGATGGAGAAGGGTTTAGAGAAGAAAGAAAACAGTGTGTGTGTGAATGAGTTGAAGCACGGGAGGTGCGGATGAAGAAGCTAACGGTGAGGTATAGAAAATAAGGTATAACAATGAGAAAAAGAGGGTAACAATGCGGTTTGGGAATGGGGCGCTAATGGTGAGGGTGAGAGGTAGGGAAAGTGAGGGTCACTGATAGACATAAATAAGGCTAACAGTGAGGAAAAGATAACAGTGAGGTAGGAAGAAGCGGGGGTATGAATTTTTCTAACGGTGAGGAAAAAGGAGAAATGTGAGTAACAATGATGAGGAAAAAAATGGGTAATGGTGAGGAGGAAAAACTACGTGAAGTTCACCGTTAAAGGAAAGGCTACTGATATCTTAAAATCAAAAGGTCGTCGATAGAATTAAATGGAAGTCGCTGTTAACTTAAAAGAAGAGGTAACTGGTACCAAAATGGTCACCGGTATACAGCGATGTGATAGTGAGGTGCGGGAGTCACCGGTAGAATACTAACAGTGACCCTTTTATTCAAATAAAACAAATTGAACTTAAAAAGTTAAAACTTAAGTTATTTAAAACAAGGATTGAAAATAATTAATTAAAAAGAAAACTAAACACCATTAATTTAAAACAAGATTTTTATTAAACTTTAAAACATTAAAATAATTAATTGAAAACAATTAAATTATAAACTGAAAAATTGTTTAACTAAATTAATAAAAGACTTAAATTAAAATAACTAAACACGCTAATTACAAAGTAGCAGGGAATAATTAAAATTAGCACCAGTGACCCAAATAAATCACCGCAAGCTCTTATCTACCTCAGCGGTAGACTAAAATCAAAATTTGGTGACTTAATAAATAATCTGCATACATAAAATTATATAATTAATGTTTAAAAACTCTTAATTAATTAATTAATTAACTAATTGAACACAAAAAATTAAAAGTGAACTATTATATTTAAATAAAACTAAAACTATTTACTTTAATAATTAGTAGGATGACTAAACATATTTATTAATATAGTTAACCTATTCTAATGTAACTAAAATAATAGATAAAATATTAAAATAATGACTAAGTTAATTAAATATAATTATGTCAATTAAATAATTGTTTAAAAAATAGATATTAACTTATTAAAAAGACAAGCAGATTTAAATTAACCAAACTAAATATGACATAATTAAAGTTGAATAGTTTATTTAGATTAAAATTATTATTTTGATGACTAAAATTACATAATTAATTATAAAAATTGAATAATTAACAATATTAATTATAAAAATACAAAAATACAATTATTTAGTAAAAAGTGATTAAATAATTAATTAAATCATTAAAAATTAAGTAAAAAGATGTGTCAAAACTATGAAAAAATAGAGCCACATCAATAATCTTAGTACAAACTATTATTAAGGTAAAAAATAAAATCCCATAAGTATATATGTTATGAAATAGATCATGGATAATTGAGATTGAAACTTAGGGTATCACAAGTTATGATATATTATTTATATGAAAGTTTATCCTTCTATGTTTTATTTATTACATTCTTATTAGCTAAGTATTAAAACCCCTAATTGTATTTTCTTTTTATTATTTAAAATATTTAAGGACGAATATCACGGACAATGCTTCTCTCTCTCTCAGAATAACTACTTGGAAATATTATCCTAAAGTCATGCTCAGATGACTTTGAAACTTTTTCAAATGTCCAAGTTACATGAAAAGAACTTTATGAGGAATCCAATACCTCTAACATTATATGATTATTTCAAGGATCAAGTACTATCTATTGGAAAATCTTGTGCTATCAACTTTCTTACCATTCTAAGTGTGGGAAGTATGATCAGGATCTTTTCAAATTCTTATCTTTATTCCAAAATAATGAAGCACTAAATGATTTTCAAGATGCTATAAAATTGGGAGACCACCAAGCAGCCTATATGTATCAAATTATAGATTTTTATCTTTGGGGAAATACTAAAACTGATATACCAAAACCCCATTTTGAAATATTTTATGATGAATCAGTAAGATTTTTTATAAAAAAAACAAGTTTGAGAAGATATTTTAAAATTATATATAAGAAATTCCTTTTTAATGACTTATCAATGCTTCCATCGATATAATCCAAGACGCTTGAGGTGTTTTTGGGTAAAGTAAGTAGATGATTTTGAAAATATCCTATGGTACCACTGTGAGGCATGAACCCATTCTACTTAAATGAAATGATAATAGGAAAGACTGAAGACCTCATTAAAAATATGATGGAGAAGTACCCTCATCTGTTTTCACCTTAGTATGTCAAATGAAATTTCGAGGGTAAAATTTCTTAAGGGGGGAAGAATGTAGTAACCCGAACTTTTGAATAATATTTTTTTCCTGAAAATGTATGTTTTACTGTGTCACATTCATTAAAACCATATAAGTATAAATTGAAATGTAACTATCAGTTTTTGACCATTATGTGACCCTTGGACCATTGGAAACAATAATAAATTTAATGATATAATTATTGTATTTAAATAGAAATGACAATGAAAAATTAATTCAGAAAGAAGATTTGATGGCCTCCACCAGTAGAATTATTCCATATGAAGCCCATTTATCAGAGCTTCCAAGGGAGATAGAATTTCTTGGATTTTCCCTAGACCAAGCCCAAGCCGAGATCCAATAACTTAAGCATGAGTGAAACCATTTACGGGAGAAGTTCAAGCTCATTGAGATCACGACCCAAACCATGTTCACCGAACATCTCCATGAAAGACCACTATCGCACACCTTACACTTAGGGCGTATGTTGGTGTAATAAAGGGATATGTCACAAGACCCTAGTGTTATGATTATGTACATTATTTTTTTATAGAATAATGAATATACATTCATCCTTTTATTATTACTTTTTACATTATTCTTAACGCAAAAATAGTATTTTTGGTTAATATTCAAATTCAAATAAGAAATCTATTTTGGTGAATTAATGGATTTTTGAAATAAATAATATTTTAATAAAATATTAACATTAAATTAATTTTATTAAATATAAATTATCATATAATTTTTATGAAGTCAAATGTAATTTTTATTAAGGTTTAATTTTTTTTTTCAAAACCTGTCAATTTTCAATAAATGTCATTTTTTATTTTAAAAGTAAAAATTCACAGATTTAGAAAATTATTTAGATAAAATGGATATTATTTTTAAAATTAGGATGTCAAAATTATCCAATGGTGAATTTTTCATAATTTTCTGAGATGGTCAAATTTTTGGGTAAAAATTAAATATTGTATAAATATATGATGTGTTTTATGACATCATAATGAACCAATAGTGATGTGATAAAATACAATAAAAGGGATATTCAAACAAATATATCTTTTACCTTTAAAATAATTTTATTTTAGATTTGTTTTTTTATAAATATTTAGTGAATCCTCCAAGACTTATTAAATATTTTAGGATTTTAAAATAATTTCCTTGAAAGTATGACTCAACACCACATAATAAAGGGAAATATTTTAATATATTTGGACCTTATAATTATAAAATAATGTATTCCACTCTCCTTTTCCAGAAACCTTGGGCAAAAACCATGGTATGGTTTGTGGTTTTGAATATTTTAGTGTGTAGTGTCCAAAACCAAAATAATAAAGAATTCCCCCACCTTTTCTATATAAACTCACCCAAATCCCATTTATTTTCACTCAAGATCTATGAAGCTCGACCAACATCTACCTATTACTCCCTATAGTCCTCCCAAGGCACTCCCAAGCTCCCAAAAAGCCTCTCCCAAGCCTTTGGGATCACACATCCAAGTAAGGGATCTTCCACTCCCCTCTTTTATCAAGCACTTCTTTTATGATATGTATTTTAATTTCAATTTGCATATGTTGGGATATGTTCATAAATACTCCCATTAGTTTCCATTTTATTTATAAATAATGATATCTTCCTTTCCACTCTCATTAATCCATCCATGATCCTTTATATACACCCGTTACCATGCAGAAATTCCGTAAGGGATTTCTCTCTTCTCATTTCCATTCAAGAATTTCTTTTATATTATACATCTTAAATTCCATTTCATATGTTTGCATATTATGTTCCATGGTCCCCTTACTTCCCATTTCATTTATAAATGATGAGATACCCCTTTCACTCTCATCAACCCATTTTATGAATTTCTATTTGACATCGTTATGCTATCGAAATTGTACCATGATTTTCCATGTGAAAATCATCATGTAGTGAATACCATACCCATTTCTCTATCAATGGTATTCACCTTTATGCTCACATACTTATTGATTGGGGACTTACATATATGTATTCCTCATTAATTGTTCATGGAATAAATTATGATGTTTAATGAATCCATGTTGTATGATCTATGTGGTACACTTATACATGAAAATGAAAGGATTATGAAGGGTGATCCCTGATAGCACTCCAATGCATTGGGTAATGTTTAGTACCCTGATACGTCAAGTGAAATGAGGGTTTACTCATACTAATTCATTTCCAATAAGGGTTTAATACATGTTAATTCATGTGCAATGGGATTTTACTCATGTTAATCAATGTGCAATGAGCCTTGACTCATGCTAATATCATGTTGTATGTTGTTGCCACATTTCTATGTTATGAATATCATGCTATATCATGCCTTCATCTTCATGTTTCTTTTATACTCTATTGATATTCCTATTGACTAACATGTATTGTCTTCCTCATATTATGCCATATTTATTCCCATACTGATCTTTATAACTCACCCTTTTCTTATGTATGTACTCAGGTTATCCCATGCAATGCTAAGTATGAAGGAATGTTGAGGTCATGTAAAAGAAGTTTTCAATAGAGATGTGTATTTTATGTTTTAAGTTGTTATATAATGTTCATAAGCCCCAAAGACACTATACCTATCGATCTTTTGAGTTTTATTAAGTGCAAGTTTATGTAATAAATCATTTTTAAATATGAAATAAAGAGCAGGGTTGTTAGAAAGAGGCTCAAAAAGGGATGTCTGGAGTGTTTCTTATTAAAGTGTTAAGGTATTTCACGCTTCCACTCAGATCACAATGTTTATTTATTTCAAAAAACATAGCATCGTTGATTTCATGACACAACACCAATATTTCATCCGGTAAAATATTAAATCATTATTATGATGTTGATTCATTGAATTTTTTTGACTAGGTACATTAGTATTTTTCTTCGAAAGCCCATAACGTGTTCTTGGTATCAGTTCTTGATTGACGTGTGAAAGTTTTTATGGTACATCTACATGGTTGGCGTCCATCTTGAGGGGAGCTTATGTAGAGTCAATATCATTAACTGCACAATATGAGGAGGAGATGTGAGCTCAAATTGAGGTTATAGATACAATGCGTAGGGAGAAGGAAGAGCTCTATCAACAATAGCATCAGTAGGAAGATGAGATACGGTGATGGAAGGAGAAACAACATTATCAAATGATGAAGTTTATGTCACGACCCATCCCCCAGGGCCTATGTTGTGACTACCCCAAGCCCACCTTCCATAGGACAGGGGCTAGCAACTAGCACCGGAAAGGCATATCCCTATAACGGGAAGGCATTGCCTTTAAACCTGTGCACACAATCCAAGAACACAACAAGAAGAAACCACAAAGTAAAATGCTATAGTAAAAAGTGCGCTGAAAGTAAAGAGGCTAGAATACAAGCCCAACTGGAAAGTACAAGTACAAATGAAAAGAGGAAAACAACTCCTGGATCATCCACCGAGGATCCTATCTGAAGGGTAGGTACAACTCTCAATCAGTAGTCCTTACGTCACGTCACACCAAATGGTCCACCTCTGAGCACCGTCCAGCCCCGACTCCCTCAGCCTCTATCAATGTTGTCCTTCATTTTCACAAGACACAACAAGGTGCGGGCGAAGCCCATGCAGGGGTGAGTATAACAATACTCAGTAGGGACCCCGAGACCCCCGAAGGTCTCCCAGAGTTCCACAAAGGAAAGACCACAAGCAAGACCTCAATCATAAATCACAAAGTAGTCAACAACTCTACTTAGGTATATACCCATACATATACCTAAATTATCAAGATATATTCATCTCATACACGAGGAAAGAATATCACAAATGTAACACATGAAGGTAAAAGTACCACACAGGTAACACAGTGAAGATAACACCACCAAGGTAAAAGTACCACACAGGTTATGCCATGAAGATATCACCACGAAGGTAAAAGTACCACACAGGTAACACCACGAAGATATCACGACGAAGGTAAAAGTACCACACAGGTATCACCACAAAGATATCACCACAAAGGTAAAAGTACCACACATGTATCACCACGAAGATATCACCACAAATATAAAAATACCACACAGGTATCACCACGAAGATAAAAGACTCAGCTCACACCAGGTATTAGTGAAGTATAGAAGTACAAATGATTAGTCGCGAAGCTAAATCATCTTTTTCTATCAAGAGGAACTACTGTTGACCATATAGAGTTTGACCCACACACGATCGATAAGTACTAACCCCCGCAATGATCCAAACAGGATCCGACCCACCCGAAGTTGATAGGTACTAACCCCCGCAATGATCCACACAGGATCTGACCCACACAAGATTGGTATGCGTTGACCCACACAGGATCTGACCCACATAGGATCGGTGCTGTCCCACATAGGATCACTCAGCACTAACCTCCATATGATCTGTCTCAAACCTTCGCCTCACTGCCAACCACTGGATTCCCACATATAGTACGCTTGATTCTGGGAGAACCGCTCCTCAAGCAATTGGTCGTACCTCAACCGCCATGAATCTCCATGAAGAAACATCCCAAAGGACCGCTATGTCGTAAGGGTTCCCAATGCGACAAACGGTGCATCAATCGGATGCACGGTCAATGACTTATAAGCATTTTAGTTCTGAGGGCCCGGTTGGTTTCAGGTTCAATCCAACTCGGCTGCACTCTAACTTTCTCCAAAACTCATGTGGACTATACCAAAAGAACTGCCTTGTCCTAAGGGTTCCAACGCCGTAGACGGTTCGTCAAACGGATGTTCGGTCTATTAGTTACACCCCTTTCTGAGAAACGGGGGTGATCACACCTTGGTCCGGCCTAGCTCAGTAAGGCCCGCCAGAATACACCAAAGGGACCACTTCCCAAAAGGGATCCCAACGCCACTCATTATGTGTTGAACGGACACCCGGTTTGTCAGTTACGGGCGTTTCTTTATCCGGGGACCGGTTGGGTCTAGGCCCGGTCTGACTTGGTCAGACCGGCCCGACACAATGGGTCCTAGGGTCCACATGACCCTGCTTGGGTCCGACCCACTAAGGGTCGGCCCAATTAGGTTCTCAGGTTCGGGCCGTGGTTGGCCCGACCCATCGGATGGGGCTTGGCCCACCCGCGTTGGCCTACTGGGCCGCGGGTCCAGCTCGACCTGCTGGCGGGGTCTGGCCCGCTCGGTCGGCCCGCGCCTGGCCTGGTCTGCCAGAAGGCGGACCAGTTTCTCCAGCTGGCCCCACAGGTGTGGGGCCGTTTCGGCCAGGTGGTGGGGGTGTTTCCCCACTGTGTAATGATCGGACTTTTCGGCTGACTAGAGGTCCGCCATCCCAGCTCAGCGTGAGCGTCGTGCCGCTCTCCACCTGCCACGACCTTGAGTTGCAACCTCCTCCAGTGGCGTGCGATAACAGGATGCTCCGCCTTCCTCCGCGGCCGGCCGGTGCCGGCCGCCGCTGCACGCCGTGACTACATGTCGCGACCCCTCTTGCCCGGAAGCACACAATGGTGCGCCGCTGCCTCCTTCACAGTCGGTCGAGCTGGCCACCGTCTTCACCAACTACGGCTACAGCCGCGACCTTCTTCGCTAGAGATGCACGACGGTGCGCCGCTATCTCTTCTGTGGTCGGCCGTTGCTGGCCGCCATCGTCCTGATTTTCATCCAACCAGAATGGAATGCTCGTGAAGAACGCACCAAAATTCCAACAAAAAAAGGGTGGAGGGTCCGGGCCTTGGTCGTTTGGCCCGCGCCCTCCGTGTTAGCTTGATAGCAAGAGGGTGGTAAAATATTTATCAACTCTTGAAATTAAACAAGAAATAAACCCTACCTCAAGTTTGTTGGAGAGCGTCCATGTTTGAGGAAGTGTCAGCGTCTGTCATCCCCGCAACAAACCGACAACATTGTCGCTCGAACGTCGTCCTTCGGTTCGTGATTCGGTGTCGCTCGTCATCGCCTGGTGGAACCGGCTTCATCCTCCAACTGTTGGGCATCACGACACTTTACCAGAGTTTCGTCACTTGATGAAGCCATGCCAAAACCTCCCTCCAATTTTCATATAAATAGGAGAGGGGGAGGGTAAGTGACGATCGTGGAATTTATGGGGGTTCATTTAATAGGAACCTTCTTAAATTAAAATGATGATGTTACTTAGGATTTGAAGGATCAATCCATTTAATGGATTGAATCATCGCTGGTCCCACACTACCGCTTGTTCATTGGAGGAAAAGAAAAAAACAAATAAAAAAACAAAGTTATTTTATTATTCTTTTAAAACGTCCAAAAAACTAACTTTTTCTCCAAACTTACTGCGGTCAAAGTGAATCCTCCCTTAAGAGAATATCGGCGTTGTGGATTCAACGGTGCCCTCAGATTTTTAATCCGAGCACCGGTTCAAAAGTTAGAATCGTCGCCCGTGCATTTACTGTACGTACCTTAAAAAAAGTTCAATAAATTATTAACATTCATCCTCGACCTGAGCCGATCAAGGTTATTCTCTACTTAAGGTAAACACACCCCGAAGAACCCAACAGTACTCTCAAATTTTTAATCTGAGTTACCGTTTAGAAGTTATGTATTTTAACAATAAAATAATTGTTACTTAATTATTTTATTTACGGTCAAAATTTAACTTTCACTGATGGCCAGTGTTGGACAATATTAGTATCATCCTAAGGAAAACATACCCTCACGAGTTTAGCGATTATCTCAGATTTTCAATCTGAGTTACCGTTTGTGAGTTATAAGCATTTGAAAAATAAAATAATTTTATTTAATTATTTTATTTACGGTTATGCCATTTTTTGGGTTTTCCCACTAGAGGCTGGCGCCGACTAAACTTATGTTGCACCCAGGGTAAACCCGCCATCCTGAATGCAACGGTGTCCTCAGATTTCTGATCTAAGCAACCCTTTAAGAGTTATTCAACTTTTTCATGAAAACTGTTTACACGCGCTAAAAAAAGGTTAACAAAACTTCAATGGATCATTCCGGGCACTCCAGGCCTTGAAATCACGCACCGTTAGATTTCAGGGTCTTGAAATAATTCCATATAATTAAAAAAATAGACATAAATTCTGATACATTACAATATATGCGATAGTTGTCTCAAGGTGTAGGGATGGAGTTTCCTCCCCTTCCTCTTCCAGATTACCCTCCACCCCTCGAGAATACCCTCCACCTCCACAGTGATTGATACATTATGTATATATTTATTATGCTAAAATTTGAATGAAAATATTTTGTATAATTTTTTTTATTATTTTAGATGTTTAAATTTTTGTATATTATTTTTTAGAAATTATATCAATGTTTTTATATTTTTTGTTTTTTATTTTTTTTGAATTTTAAACCTATTTTTGACTAGACTACAACCCATCACAATTACTTATTTGTGATGTGTCTTATGGCCCGTCACAAAAACTTATTTGCAACGGGTCTCATGGCTGGTCACAAATAGTTCATTAAATAAACTTGAAAGAACTATTTGCAATGAGCTGCCCTCCCGTTGCAGAAGATAGTTTTTGATTCGACCTATCGTAAAAGTTACCTTTTGTGACACATTTTTCGACGACGAACAATTTGTGGCGGGTCCCTGTCGCAAATAGCCCATAAAAAATACACTATTTTCCAATTGTTCACCAACCCCTCGTTTTATAATAATGATGCACTACACAAATTATTTGGGAAATAGTTCAACAAAAATATATGAAATTCGTTAACAAGCTTATCAAGATAATCAAATTCCTCCACATGATCCTCCTTGAATCATCTCATTATAGTATATTCTTCAATATGAATGTATCATTCATCCAACTATAATAACTAAAACCCAGTCACTTTTCCATGTATATTCCATAAAAAAATCTCTTACATTTCCCACCACTTTATGAAATAATAATTGAGTTGTGGTTGAATGCTTCACAACATTGGTGATTTGGTGTGTTGGACCCACCATTTATGTAAATATATTTATTAGTATATAATTATTATTATATATATAATAGTATATATATATATTTTGAAATTGGAGGGGGGGGGTGTGAGTTCCAGATCAATTGACTTCAATTTTCATTGGACACACCCATATCCAAATTTATACACATCCAACACCATTTTAATTAAAAAATAGTCTGGGAATTTTTTCTAAAAAACACCTTCTGTTTTTAATAAAAGGCTTGGTCCCCAACCTGTTTGAATATTATTTATGGAAATTACTTAATGATTTATTGAAATTATTGATGTATAATTATTATTTATGAAAACTGTTTAATGATTATTTATAATAATATGGATCACCTTTATCCATAGTGAATGAGCTATGAAGTGGTGAGGGGAAATAGAAGGTTAGGTCGTATAGCTTGGGAAATCTTGAGGGTGGTGCGTCCGGGAATTTGCGATGGCGAATTCTTAATATGATACTCCTGTTTCCCTACTATTCAGGGATTTGGTATATTATTATGAGTTGCCTTATTTTTATATAAGCGTAATTGAAGTAATATTATTGGTAAACAGTACAACTTAACGTATATTTTTTAAATATATATATATATATATATGCATATGTTGTGTTTTGTATTGTTTTGCAATTTCTACATTGTAGAATTTATTTATAAAATAATAATTATTTTGAGACATTTTTAATGTTTATTTTTTATTATAAATAACTTCAGCATTATACAATGCAATAAATATTAGTTTCCTGAAAAGAAAGATAAGAAAGAGAAGATGCAATTGGATCGGCCCGCTGGCATGCAAGTTCATAAGAGCAGGACAAGGGCCCGTGAAATACATATCTATTCATTTTTTAGTCAATATCATTTGCGAAAACAAACTATATTTTTATATAATTTAATTTTATATTTGTAATAACAAGATAAAATTACATTTATAAGTTTAATTATTCATTTTTTACATAATAAAATATTTTTTTTGGGTTGAGTGTTTTTAAATAGATTTGGTCAAACATGCTAAATAAAATTAATATTAAAAATGAAACATATTTAACGATATATATTATTTTATAATTGGTCATAAAATCAACATGAAGATTTCCAAAATAAAATAATGAAAGTGTAAAATAAGATAAGCGTCCAAAAAAATTAACCATCACGAAAACAAATCTTTATATACAAACAATGAGTATTGACAATCTTCTACATTGGGTTCAAAATCTTCTTTATCTTTGAGGTTCCATGTCCGTGAGTGAGTATTGAAAATAATGCAGCCGTCCTCCAAGTCCTCCTTCATCATCAGTTGGTGCAGTGTTGTTCTTCGTCTATCTCCATTCGCAGAGGTAGAAGCATCAGCATGGAAGCACCCAAGCCCTGATGCCGGAGGTGGGGATGCGGAAGACGCTTCACGGTTGGGTGTCCGTGGGACACCACCCTCCACTGGTTGTTGCGACCCAGAAGCCTCCGCTGGATGGAACCACCCAAGCCCTGACGACGGAGGTGGGGTTTGGGACCACGAAGACTCTTCATGGATGGGTCTCCGTGGGACCGGGACACCAGCACGACCTCTTTGGACTGGCTGAGCGGATCCAGAATGGAGGCGGGCAGGCTTTGACGACAAACTCGGGGCTGGTGATGAGCGAGTTTCGGACCCCACATTTCCTTCATGGTCGGGTCTCCTTATTGCGTCACCAGGACCGCCTTCCTCCATCTCTTCTTGCTCCGCCGGTTTTGATATCAAATGACAAGCTGGGATAAGGCAGTTGAGGAATTTCAGGAAAGTTGAATGATTCTGGGCAACCTTCTCAGGTTTCGGTTTTTTTTGCTGAACGTTGCCATGGAAGCAGCGCAACCACGATGTTGGAGCCATGGAAACGATTGGGAAGGCAAGGAAATCTCACAGCGTAAGGAAAGTGCACGGGGTTCAGGGCTTGACGGACACAACACAATGCACATACGAACGATTCTCATAATTTATATAGTATGTTTCTGGTTTGCTGTTTTCATTTTTTAATTTTTTTATTCAATGTATAATAAATACGGATCAGTATTTTTTTTGACTCCACGTACAAAGACGGAATTTATTGTTATGCGGATTTTAAGATATTTGATTTAGGGATTTGTTTAGAAGACCACCTTTTTTATCTCTTTAAATGCAATGTTTTATATACCGAAATTATTCAAATTATTTATGTAAAATTATTATTTATAGAATCTATTTAATGTTAATCCATAAATCAAGATGATGTAAGAAACTATTGACTTACTTAATTACGCCATTCAATCACTACTATTACTTAAAAACTATTAATATTTACTTTTAATTAATGATAATGTCCGTGACAAATTTAATATCATAAAATTTTGCTCTAAATATTTTTCACAATGTTATATTTATTGACACCCATTTGAGAATGTTATGGTTGGACTGGTTCTTATGAAATTATAAAAAATATATATAATTAATATATTTATTTTAGTTTTATAAGTATTTAAATATATATATATATTTATAATTATAATTATAAATATAATAAATATATTTATTATAATTTCATAATTATCTAAATATAAATATATATTTATTTAAATAATTATGAAATTGTAATATATATATATATTATTAATATATCTATTTTAATATCATAAGTATTTGAATATATGTATATATATATATATTTATATTTATGACTATATATAATTAATATATTTATTTTAATTTCATAAGCATTTAAATATATACATATATATATTTATGACTATAATTAAAATATATATGTAATAAATATAAATTTATAATAAATATATATAAATTTATAATTATTAAATAATTATAAAATTATAATAGATATATACAAATATAATACTAAATAAATATAGACATATTCAAATAATTATAAAATTATAATAAAGATATTAATAATATATAATTATAAATATATTTATTATAGATTTATAATTATAAATAAATATATATTTATTACATATGTAAATATAAATAAATAAATAAATATTTATTTATTTATAGTTATTATTATAAATAAATATATATATATCTATTATACATATAATTCCATAAAATGGTCATTTTATATTTATTAACACCCATTTAAGAATGTTATGGTTTGATTGTTTCTTATGAAATTATAAAAAATATATATAATTAATATATTTATTTTAGTTTTATAAGAATTTAAATATATATATATATATATTAATAATTATAATTATAAAAATAATAAATATATTTATTATAATTTCATAATTATTTAAATATAAATATATATTTATTTAAATAATTATTAAATTATAATATATATATAATTAATATATTTATTATAATTTCATATGTATATATATATATATATATTTATTTATGACTATTTATAATTAGTATATTTATTTTAATTTCATAAGCATTTAAATACATATATATATATATATATATATATATGACTATATTTAAATATATATGTAATAAATATATATTTATAATAAATATATCTAAATTTATAGTTATTAAGTAATTATAAAATTATAATAGATATATACATATATAATTCTAAATAAATATAGATATATTCAAATAATTATAAAATTATAATATAGATATTAATTATATATAATTATAAATATAATAAATATATTTATTATAAATTTATAATTATAAATAAATATTTATTTATTAAATTTGTAAATATAAATAAATAAATATTTATTTATAGTTATTATTATAAATAAATGAATATATATCTATTACGCATATAATTTTATAAATATATAAAAAAATATAAATAATTTATAATCATTATAGGTTTATTAGCGCTTTTTTAGCGCTGATAAAGATTGAACTTATCAGCACGAAAAAAGCGTTGATAAAGACATGTTTTATCTGCGCTTTCTATTTTAGTGCTAATAAAACATACCTTTATCAATGATTTTTAACTAGCACTGATAAATGGTTTACCTGGTTTTATAAATAAACCCTAAAAGTCTCCCCCTCCCGCCGCACGACACAAGCTCTCGCGGAAGCCGAATCATGCCGCCTCCTCCTCTTCCTCCTCCTCCCCCTCCTCTGCTGCCAACTCGTCCTCCTCCGCCGCCACCGCGAAACCCTCCTCCTCCTCCTCTGTCGCCGACTCCTACCGCCGTGAATCCCTCCTCTACCACGGTGAAGCTCTCCTCTGTCGTCAACCACACCTTTGTCGTCGAACCCCATCTGCTGCAAACATCACCTCTGTCGAGAACATCACCTCTGTCGTGCACTGAACCACGCCTCTACCCTGAACCCTTCCTTTTCCACGAACCCACCACCTCCGCGTACCCTACCTCTGCTGCCGAACCCCACCTGTTCTGCAAAACCCTCATCCTCTACAAACACACCTCCGCCATGAACCCAGCTCCTCAGGTGCTACCACTATGAGTGTTCTTGTAATGCCCTTAGTATTTCCTTTGTATTTTCTCATTGTAGAATCTTCCATGATCAATTCCATATATGTAACTTTTCTATTTCTGATTAAGGATATTGATGAGCTTTTAGGGCTAGAATATGCATATTAAATGTTTTATTGAGAAACCCTTGGCAGTTCCATTCTTTTCATTTATGTTCACACCTGGTATAGACACCGTGGTGGATATGTAATACCTCCAAATACATTTTGTGTTCAATAAGTTTATGGTTAGATATTGGATGATTGTGGCCCAATTTATGTTTAGTGGCATAGGAATTGGTTTGTTTGTTGGGTGATTTTGAGAATGAATGCCATGTTTGGTTGGAGATCAGGCCATAGAATATAACCCATTCATTTTTAGTTATGTTTTTTTTTCAGTGTAGTTTCACATGTTTTTTATCGTTTGTTTATATATGGATATGGTTTATTGTTTTTGATTGCATTCATATAGTGATGTTGGTGTTTCTTTTATATTTTTATTCAATTATAGAGGAAAGTATTGATTATTTTTCTCGAGATTTTATGGCATATGAATTTTTCATGTTTATTCTTAAGATATTTCGATTATAGCTTATCAATTTACTCAAAGTGGGAAAATTGAGCCCCAAAACAAATAATAATAAATGTATATCCGGTTGGGAGGACTCTGCAAGGGAGGAGGGGTGGCGGCGCATGGGTGGTAGAATTAGGGATTGATGATTTTTTTCTTCCTATTATTATTATTATTTTATTCTATTAAAACCTCAAAACAAATAATAATAAATGTATATCCATAATAACCTCAATAATTATAATTGCAATAATAAAAATTTAATAATATTAATAATAACAATAATCATTGTTATAAAACTTTATTAATAACAATAATACTAATAGAACTTCAGTAATAATAATCCGTATCACACTTTAGTAATAATAAAAATAATAAAACATTGATAATAATAAAAATGGCACATTCGCTAACAATATCTACACACACACATACATATTTACCTGTTGTCTCATTTATTCACTATATCGCCGCTTAACCAATTTATTTAATTACTCTTAAAGGTGGGGGACTGCGCGGTCGCCCCGCACGGCTCAGTCGACCGTGTGCGGGCTGTGCGGTGGACCCTGCTCACTCTAGCAGTGACCGCACGGGTATCCAAACTGTCTGCACAACATCCGCTAAGACACACAGTGTTCGCGCACTGGCCTAAAACCCACAAACTTTTCCAAACTTCAAAAATTTGAATCGGGACTCACCGGAACCTCGGCAAAAACACCCGACGCCAAGATAAATAACAGGAATAAAATTATTTGAAAAAATCAGGTGTGAAAATTCTCCCCACCATAACGTTTTCCGTCACCGGAAAGCCACGACGATATCTAGACACAAAGATAAAACTTCTTAAGTTTCACCCCCCCACCAAAAGTTTAAGCGCCTCCAGTTGATCGATCTGAACAGACTCCAAAATCCCCTGACACACAACTCATCCTTAAAACACGATCGCCCTAACCACTACCAAGCAGAACTGAGACCAACCATTTCAACCAAGAAGCAAAGGAAATTAAACACCCCCGACACTTATTCCCATAACCTTAGTCCAATGAAATCGTTGGGTGTACTCCAATCCCCACTTTTACTCCAGAGGAAGAAATTAAGATTATGTGGTTCCGCACGAGACCACCCACCACCAACCGATGCATGAAAAGAAACTCTGATACTGTCATGGGGAGGACCTAACGAACTCCCCACCATAAGTATTGGGCTAACACTAAATTACTTCCAGTGTGACTCTGTGAGACCCACTGTGGGTCTCCCCACTATAAGAACTGACAAGGTTAACCAAACTTGAAGACTTTCAGCATGGACCAAAAAACCCCACCACACGGGGGAGAGAGGAAGGGACTAACTGATAGAGAATCAAATCTATCTCCATTGTTATATCCACAACATCACACCCTCAGAATAACACAAACCACACCACACTAAGGAAAAGGATTGAACCGATTCCCTTTTACACTGCTGGGGTTCTCCAGACTACGCGCCAAATTCACTCCGGGACCTATGGTTGGAGCACTGATTATTGACGCATCTCCTACCTTGCAGTCAGGATTCAAAAATTCCCAAACATAACACACAAACCAGAATTTAACCAAGCACACATCCATTCAAATAAAGGTTTTAAGGAGGTTTGACAGAACCATTCTTACAACTGAAGGAAAAGAAACACCACAAAACGCTACAACAGACGACTACTACATCCAAGAAACACTACAAAGAGAAAACTCCAAACTAATCCCAAACATTTTCATACTCCCACTGATGGGATGAGATGACCTTCGACGAGCCAGGTCTGGGTTCAGCACGCTTCTTGGAAACACCTTGACAGAATCGCTGTAAGTGACCCAGACATCCAGTGGTGTAGTAGGGTCTTGGAGCACTCGGGAACATCAGCCTCTTGTGTCCCTGCTTACCACACTAGTGACAGATCAAGGCATTGCGCTGTGAGGAAGATAACTGAAGGTCTGAAGGCATATTGATTCCTCTATTAGAGCCACCAACATCATGTCGCTTCCCATTATTCCTATCAGCATCCTCTGCACTGCTTCCCAAGGCCAGGGGAGGATTCGCTACCTCGTGTCCTTCTGCCAACTCAGCTTCATCCATAAAGGCTTGCCCCACAACATCCGAGAAGGTGGTTAGGTTGAGCTCTTCCACTTTCGACTGCAGTTCAGGTTGGAGTCCAGACTCAAATTGTCGAGCCTTCCCAGGATCATTTGCAACGAACCATTGGTCGTACGGAAATAGGTCTAAGAAGCATCGATAGAATTCTAGTACCAATTCAACACCCTGATAAACACAACACAACTCCATACTCTTCCTCAACTTCATCCACTCAAAGAAATATGGTTGGATAAACAATGACTTGAAAACTCCCATGTGAGATCTGCTTGGGGCTTTCTTTGAGACATAGACTTCCACCATTTTCAGGTTGGACCTTCAAGCATAAAGGTAGCAAACTTCACCTTCAATGACTCAGGCAATCTAATGAAACTGAAGTTCCTATCAATCATCTTCAACCACTCCTCCGCCCCAAGAGGATCTGCTTGACCATAAAATAGGGGAGGGTTCAACTTCCAGAATTCCAGAACATAGTCTATAGGTTGATAAACTAGAGTATTTGATAACGGCGCATCACCCGAAGCTACACCTTGTACATTCATCAAACTGTCGTGGGGGTGAACACTAAAGAACAAGGAAACTAAGAACTTAATCAAAACATGGTCATTTCCATTTCAAATTCAACTTTTCACAATTTCCAAAATAAAACTTTACAAAACAATTTTTATAATTAAAGAAGATCCAAATGATTCACTAGGGGAAACTAGTGCTGATGGGTGACCCAGACATATGGTGGCCGACCATACTCCAGTCACTCCACCGTCATAAGGAGCACTCTAGGGTAATGTCCCTAGCTCCACATGGCTTACCAGGCCCTGCGAGCTCACGAGGCTACTTTCCCAACTCCATTTTCATTTCCCAACATAAAAAAATTCACAACAATCAAAGGACACCAACATTCCTAGACATCTCATGGTAACCTAAAGTTCGGAACGAGAAAGGGTTCATGACGTCATTCTCGTCCGTATTCCTCGAGTAACGAAAATTCTCCTCCTTTTTCTATGACAACCCCAAATAATGATGGGCCCTCTAAAAAACAAGGTTTTCTTAAGATTCGACCTCCTTTGATACCATTTTGTCACGAACCAACCCGGGTCGACCTAGAATCGGTCACATGAGCCGATCCGCGGCAAGGCCCGAGAGGCATTCCTGATCCTCCCAGGCTGGAAAAACGTGCCAGGGCATAAATAGAGTACAATGGGAATGATTTCACCCAATGAAAATAAACTAAATAGTATACATAAAATAGAACTCCGCAAAGTAAATAAATGACACTGAAAAGAAAGAACGACCAACAAAATACACTAACCTGATCTCGACCAAAAACTCCTCGTGATCTTGAGATTCACTCTCCAAACCACAACCAACTCTCACCCACGGCGAGCAAGCTCGAGTCGAACTTACAAAATAAACTAAAAACAGAAAAACACTATAGGTATGAGTATTAAAACTCAGTAGGCGTGCCCAAGAAACTATCCCCAAAACATTACCTTTAAATACAGAATTTAATAATTCTAGGTTTGAACAAAATTATATAAAATATGGGTTTCCACACACACACTTTCATTTATAAAAAAAGTAATAGTCCATCGCCCTTTTTAATTTAAAAACAAGTTTAATGTTTGGAGGAAATAGTGCATTACATTTTAAAACATTTTAAAAAAAATTTAGAAATCCAAATTTTAATTGTTAGTTGAGAGGGAAAACACACACAACACACAACACACAATAAGGGTAATGGGAAAGTAGAAAATGGGGACTAGAAACCGAAATAGGCCCCTCAATCACCCGCTACATACAAATAAGCACTAAAAGAAACATGAGTTGAACCTAGGAGCTCGTGAACAATCCAGAACATACTATACGTGTGACTCATCCTGAAGGAATGCCTACTCTCGATGAAATCATAACACCCAAACGCTCGGTGTTTACCTACCTGGCCTAACCGAGGGGCCCGACTAGCAGAGAAAAGTCCATACTAAGGGCCACTAGCTGGTGCATATTCTAAACTAGTGCAACAATCATTCTCAGAAGATTCACTTACTATTCTAGGTTCTCATGTTAACACATATAATAAAAAGGGGGTGAGTCAACAATGTCAAACAAGAAACCAATTCCAATGCACAAACATCACGCACAACAACCCAAAAAATCAACATGCACAACAAGATCACCCATGAGTCACCCCAAAGAAAATTTTCCAAAATAATTTATTTTATCAAAGTGCCAAATGGGCCTTATGAAACTTTTAAAAGAAACATCATTTCTCAAGTGAAACCAAAACATTTTCTCACGTGTCAGAAGAAAAAAATTACTAACAAACCAGAACCATGTTTGAAAATCTGTGAATTATGTTCAAAGTCCAAACATGCATTCTTTCACTATTGTGCGTCAATTCATCAAGAAAATATTTCAAGTTCTGTGCATAAAATAAACATCTTCGTTTACATCAAGTAATTATTCCAAAAATAATTGCTTAATACTATTTATCTTTTATTAAAAATCAATGAAATATCAAGTAATTAATAAATTCTAAATTTAAAGGCTAGTGCATTGGGGGTCCTACCTCGACTCACAGTCCAAACACGATGACACGACATGCCTCGAGCAAGTGCACAGGCATGCACAAGATGACGACCGTAGTTTTCATGGAATTACCTCACCAATGCACTGCAACAAACGCACAACATCTAAAATACATAAACACGGAATTAAAACAATCCAAATGAACAAATAGCACAAAAGAAACATCTCGACATGTTTTCAAAACACAACTCGCACCACCTAATTAAATAAACTCAATTGTTTTTAAAAAGGATAAATTTGCACCAACTTAAATAAACACAACACTCATTAATGTAATTATCTAACACCCAAGCAAGGACAGTGCAAACCTCACCTCGATGCGGAGACGTGCTCGACCAGCGGGGTCACGCGACCGTCAGAAAGGGGCAGCGCACACCCGTAGGGACTGTCGTTGGCCAGAAAAGAGTGTGTGATGCACTAGCTGGGGCTGGATGGAGCAACGAAGGGGGGACGATGCCAACGACTTGGCAAGAGGACTCGTGGCGGGTGCCGGAAAGTGTAGCAAGGGGGCGTGGGGCACCGTGCAACAACCGGGGAAGGACAAAGGGGTCGCGTAGGGATTGCATGACTGGACATGAGGTGGGTTGGCAGAAAGCACGCATGTCACACTGGCGGGGCCGGTCGGACGACGCGTGGTGGGTCAAAAGGCGTGCAACCGGAAGGAGGTCCCGCAAGTGCGTGGCGGCTGGAAGGAGGTCGGGGCACTGCGCCGCCTTTGGTTGGCTGGAGCAGGGAAGCGGACCGTGTCGGGGGCTATTGCACCACTACTGGGTAGACAAAATAGGGAAGGGGGAGCCGCCAACGAGGTTAGGCTGGCCGGGAAAGGAGAGTGGCAGGCTACTGGAGAGCATGCAGACATTGGTAGAAGGCTGATTGGCTGCAGGTCACAGCGGGGGGAGGCTCGACGTCGGGACAGGGGGATCCGGTTGGGAGGGCGCTGCTAGGGAGGAGATTGGTCGTAGGTGCAGGGCGGCCCGAGGCAGACGACCGGGAAAGGGGGAGCACTGCTGGAGGGTGCGCCATAGGTCAGCTCATGCAAGAGAAGCCGTTCGCACAGGGTGAGAAGCCGTTCGCACAGGGTGAGGTCCGAGGGCGCTGCGTTGTTGGCAGAGGGAGGATATTTTAGACGTAGGGGTTTTTTTAAATTTTTTTTTATTTTTATGGGTTTAGGTTTGAATTTATTGGGGAAATGGGGCTGTCCAGCGCCAAATGAATTGGCGCTGGACAAAAGTGGGGCACAGCGCCACTTCAAGTGGCGCTCGGCCCCGCATATATATATAAAATTAACAAAATAAAATAAATACAATTACAAAAATATAAATATAATAAATTTAGATATAATAATTAATAAAATATAATATTATAAATACAAAATAAATTTTAAATATAATATAATTATATAATAAATTATAAATATAATAATTATTATATAATTACAAATATAATAAATATAGATATAATAAATATATAATAAATATAATTATATATTAAAAAATATAATAATTATATGAATATAAATATAATTATAATTTTATATATATAAATATAATAAGAATTATATAATTATTATAATTTTAAATATTATAATAATTATAAATATAGTAAAAATTATATAATAAATTACAAATATAATAAAAATTATATAATAAATTACAAATATAATAAAAATTATATAATAAATTATAAATATTATAATTATTATATAATTATTATATAATAAATATAATTATATATTACAATAATAATTATATATTTAAATTCATAATAATTATATAATTATATAATTATAAATACAATAATTAAATAATTATATTGTATTTATTATATTTATTATATATATTAATTATAAATAATAATTATATAATTATAAATTTAATTATTAGATAATTATAAACATAATAAATATAAATATAATAATTATATAATTAAAAATATAACAAATATAAATATAAATATGTATTTATTATATATAATTATTAGATAATTATAAATATAATAATTATTAATATAATAATTCTATAATTATAAATATAACAAATACAAATATAATTATGTATTTATTGTATTTTTTTTATTATATTTATAATTATAAAATAAATCTATTATATTTATTATATTAGTTATATTTATTTTAATTTATTAAGTATTTATAAATTATTATATAATAAATTATTAATATAATAATTATTATATAATAAATTATAAATATAATAATTATATATTTATATATTTATTATATTTATAATTATGCATTTATTTATAGTATATAATTATTCATAGATATGATAATTATACAATAAAGATAAATAATTACATTTTACATTTATTATATTATAATTAAAAAATTAATTTATTGTAATATTTATTATACATTTATTATACATATTTATTATAATAAATATACATTTATAATATCTATTATAATAAATTTTATTATAATATTTTTTATAATAAATGAATAATAAATATTATAATAAATGTATGATAAATATTATTATAATAAATATTATAATAATTGTATAATAAATGTATAATAAATATTTATAATACATTTGTTATAAATGTATATTTATTATAATAAATATTATAATATTTAATTATAATAAATGTATGTTTATATTTATATTTATAATAAATATACATTTATTTATTATAATAAATCTACATTTATTTTATACATTTATTATAATAAATATGAACAATAAATGTATAATAAATATTATAATACATTTATTTTTTAATTATAATATAATAAATGTAATATGTAATTATTTATATTTATTATATAATTATCATATCTATATTTATTATATTTATAATTATATAATTATATTATAAATAAATGTAATATGTAATATAATATAATAAATGTAATATGATACATTTATTTTTTAATTATAATAAATGTATATTTATAATTATATAAATGTATAATAAATATAATAATATAAATGTATAATTACATATTACATTTATTATAATAAATAAATAATTACATATTGCATTTATTATAATAAATAAATGTATATTTATAATTACATTTATAAATGTATATTTATTATAATAAATATATAATTATTGTAGTTATATAATTATTATAATTATATAATTGTTGTAAAAATATAATCATCGTAATTATATACTTATTATATATATATATATATAATTAATAAGGTTTATTTATATAAAGATATGATTATAATATTTATATCATTAGAATAATTATATAATTATAAATATAATAAATATATAATTAAAATATAATAAATATATAGTTATAAATATAATAAATATATGATTATAGTAATTACATAATTATAATAAATATGTAATTATAATAATTAAAGAATATTTAATAAAGTTTATTTATATAAAGATAAATTATTTTAATAATGTTTATTTAAATATAAATGTATAAATTTTAAATATAAGGTTTATTTATATATAATTATTTATAAATTTATAATTATTTATAAATTTATAAATTTATATATAATTATTTAAATACATAATTAAACCATGTCAAATTTATTTATAAATTTATATATATATATAAATAAAGATTATTAAAATTATTTATATTTATTATAATATATTATAATTATGCTTTTATTAAATTTATAATTATGTATTTATTATAATATTATATTATGTATTAAATTTATAATTATGTATTTATATTTAACAAGGTTTATTTATAATAAATATGTAATTATAATAATTAAAGAATATTTAATAATGTTTATATATATATATATATTTATTTATAAATAAATTTAAGATGGTTTATTTTTGTATTTAAATAATTATGTATAAATTTAAAAATAATTTATAAATAAATTTAATATGGTTTATTTATGTATTTTAATACATAATTATAAATTTAATACATAATTATAATATTATAATAGATACATAATTACATTATATTATAATAAATATAATAAATATAAATAATTTTAAAAGGTTATATATATAATTTTAATAAGGTTTATATATTTAATTATATCTTTATTATATTTATAATTATATAATTATTGTAATTATAATTGTATATTTATTATAATTATACAATTATTATAATATTTATTATATTAATATTTATCATACATTTATTATAATATTTATTATAATAGATATTATAAATGTATATTTATTATAATAATATTTATTATACATTTATTAGATATTTATTATTGTAAATATTATAATATTTAATTATAATAAGTATTTATTATAAATATAAATGTATTATAAATATTTATTATAAATATAAATGTATTATAAATATTTATTATACATTTATTATACATTTATTGTGCATTTATTATAATAGTATTTATTAAAACATTTATTAGATATTTATTATAAGGAATATTATAATATTATAACATTATAATATTTGTAATAAATGTATAATAAATGTATAAAAAATGTATATTTATTATAATAATATTATAATATTTATTAGATATTTATTATAAATAATTAAATTTATTATAATTTTTGTATTTATTATAAAAAATATAATTATGTATTTATTGTATTTTTTTATTTTTATTATAATAAATAAATTTATTATATATATATATATACATATATATATATATCGGGTTTGGGGGGTGTGGGGTCAAAGCGCCACTTCAAGTGGCGCTTTGCCCTTTTTTTCTTCAGCGCCACTTCATGTGGCGCCGAAGAAACCCATATCCCCAAAATTTAAAATCCCTGCCCCATAAAATTAAAAAAAAAACCCACCCTCCTAAATTACCCACAGAGGGAAGATGAGGCAACGACCTGCACGCATGGCACAAGGCGGAGAATGGGAGGGTTGGAGGCGCGCGAGGGAGCGCTTCAAGAGGGGGTGCTCCATAGGTCAGCTCACGCAAGAGAAGCTGTTCGCACAGGGTGAGGGCGGTGCTGTTGGGACAAGCTGGTCAGGGGAGGCACACTAGCTGGAGGTGTTGCAAGGAGGTTGAGGCAGAGGCCGGGTCCGAGGGCGCTGCGTTGTTGGAAGAGGGAAGATGAGGCAACGACCTGCACGCATGGCACAAGGGGGAGAATGGGAGGGTTGGAGGCGCGCGAGGGAGCGCTTCAAGAGGGGGTGCGCCATGGGATAAGAGAGGGAAAGATGGGAAGGGGGTGGCCGCGCATGGGGGTTGAATTAGGGTTTGATGAATTTTTTTCCAATTATTATTATTATTATTATTATTATTATTATTATTTTCTATTAAAACCTCAAAACGAATAATAATAAATGTACATCCATAATAACCTCAATAATTATAATTGAAATAATAAAAATTTAATAATATTAATAATTACAATAATCATTATTATAAAACTTGATTAATAACAATAACACTAATAGAACTTCAGTAATAATAATTCGTATCAAACTTTAGTAATAATAAAAATAATAAAACATTGATAATAATTAAAATGGAACATTCACTAACACCACACACACACACAAACACACACACACACACACACACACACATATATACCCGTTGTCTGATTTATTCACTATATCACCACTTAACCAATTTATTTAATTACTCTTAAAGGTGGGTGACTGCGTGATCGCCCTGCACGACTCAGTCGACCATGTGCGGGCTGTGCGGTGGCCCATGCTCACTCCAGCAATGACCGCATGGGTATCCAAACTATCCGCACGACATCCACTAAAAGGCACAATGTTCGCACACTGTCCTAAACCCCATAAATTTTTCCAAACTTCAAAATTTTGAACTGGGACTCACCGGAACTTTGGCAAAAACACCTGACGCCAAGATAAATAATAGGAATAAAATTATTTGAAAAAGTCGGGTGTGACACTACCCATGAAAAATATTCTCTATAAGATTTGAAGTAGCAGAATAATGAAATACAGGACACTGAAAAAAATGTGAAAATGGAGGTATTTGGAGAAAAATACTAAGGAAGAGGCGGAGGAATGGATTTAGGAAGAAAAATAGGAAAAAATTAATGAATTAATGATGAAACTATTCTTGGAGGCTTATCCTGACCACTTCATGCACCAGGTGGAACATGTTCATGTACTTGATCCACTTACTGATTAGGTCTGAGATGAATTTTATAACACCCCAAACATTTTATGGTATGATTCTATTAACTATTCATCACTGTGTTCCTTTGAAACAACACTAGGTTATTTAGAAGATAGTCAAAACCTAGCCATTAAATATAAATTTTCCTCTTCTGTGTTTTGAATTTCGAAAAATGGTCATCTAGAGTTGTGATTAGTAAGTCATTTGGAGTCTGATAGAACAAACTTGATTTTTGGTGAATAGTAACATACCCTTATGAATAGTAATATGAATAGTAATATGACCCTTATGAATAATAAATAATAATATTATTTTATTTTCTTAAGGCAATAAGATAATGAGATCTTAATTAGTTTTTCAATGAGAAATAAAACTAATTACACTTGAAGATTGTTATTTTTCAAATTAACTATGACTTTATTTAAAAATTAAATTAATAATATTTAGAAAATTATTTTTGAAAAATGGATTTCACTTTTGAATTCTACACGTTGAAAAATGGTTAGGGTGAATTTTTTGAATTTTTCTGAAACATTTGATTTTTCAGTGAATAGTAAAAAATACAGTTTTTAGTTTCGATGTGTTTATGAAATCATTAATGATGTAATAATGATGTCATAAATCTGGTCAACTTGTGTATAGTTAAATAAGATGTGAGGTGTCCCAAGTGGCTTTAACCATGGGCAAATACCATGGGAAAGCCCATGGTTTTTCAAATACCACCCATGAGGTGTCCCTTGGAAATTATTAAAATAATCCCTCACTTTTCCTATAAATACCAACTCTTCCCTTCCTTGAATTCATTCCCAATTATCCCTCAACGAAGCTCTGACCTCCTTACCTTAATAGTAGTCCTCCCAAGGTTTCCTCAAGCCCCCAAGGTCCCAACCTTTAAGTTCTAAGGGTTACTCTACAAGGTAAGAAAATTCTCAATTTCTTTCTTTTTCCTTTCAAGTTCTATTTTATGTGGTATATCTTTCAAGTTTCCATACCATGTTTTTATTTTCTTATTATTCTTTATCTAATCTATATTATGGTTCATTTCTGGATAGGTGACCCTTTTCCCCTCTCTTTTTTAATATATGTGTTATGACTCACCCATGGTTCTGGAATTCTTTGGTACTCATGGTTCTAATTTATAAAACACTCCATCTGTAGATAATACAAGATGAAGGTTTCTCAACTCGTTTCCAAAATTAGGATACTCATGATCGATTCTCTTCCACTGAGGAGAGTCTATCGGGTGATGTAGTTTCCCATCTTTATTTATTCTATCTGCATGCCACGCCAATTGCCTTGTGGTCTCCTCACATCTATATAGGTTCCTAACCCTTGGAATGATTGTAAAGTACCATACAACTTTCGTAGGACCGGATTCATCTTTCTTGTATCGAGAAGCACCACACTTTGGGAATTCTCTATGTGAATTTTGGTCCTTGAAAAATAGTATACAGTCATTCAAGAAGGTTTTTATTCATTCAGATATCATACCCATCAAACGTAACATTCATTTGGCATTGTATGTTTGGCTCAGGATCTCATTGTATTTTGGGAGCATGTCATTCAAGAGAGCAAGTAATTATATAAAACTGGCGTCACTCAATCATTTTCCTGCTTTCAAAATATATATCTTTAGTATGGCTGAAAATGCAATATATTTAGTATAACCACCATACAAAGGCGTTTTTTCACAACTCTTTAACTTCTCAAACAATTTTGGGTAATCATGAAGTTCATCTTCAACTGTCCTTGTCATTTCCTCAATATGATCTTCATCATCATTCACATTTTTAATCATGTCCTCGATACGGTCTTCTTCATTGTCCACACTTGTAATCATATCATATGATCTATAAAATGATTTTTTATCCTAGCCATTAGCTAAATTCTCTTTTTACCTATGTTTGTTCCAACATTTATAAGTTTGATCTATTCTGTGATAGATCAAGTGTTCTTATAACTCCTCTGGACTAACTTGTCATAAATAACAACAACATAAACATGAAAAAATGATTTGAGAAGGGTCGTATGCATGATCTTTTACAAAAAAAGATGAACTCTTTCACTCCATCTTCATACTCTCTTTTCAAACAATTAGTGTTCATCCGATCTTTATTCATATCCATCCTATTTGGTTTGGTGATATTAGTAATTACCAAAATAAATACACAAAATATTGATATAATGTAATGGTTTTCCTAATTCTATAAAAATATAAACATAAAATATTATGAAAAAACTACAGTTCGAATGTCCTTTGAAAACTATTTAAAAAATCACACTTGAAATCCCATTAAAAAACCATTTACACAAATTCCTCATTAAAATAACACACCCTTTTAAAAATAAATCCATCAATTACAAACACTCTTTCAAAAAACCACAGTTCCATTTTTTTAAAGCATTCAAGACAACTTCATGACCCAATAATCTTAATCATTTAAAATGGGCGACATCCCTCTAAGAAAAATTTCAAAACTCTTGAATCATTTTAAAAGATCCACTTAGGCATTTTCACAAAGACATAGATCCCAATAGAGAAACTTTATAAAAGATACATAGAAAACACCTCAATTCATCCAAAATCAATCAGTGTTTTATGATTCCATCACATTATTCCAAAGGTAGGTGTAATAATAATAATTTCCATAATCATTTGGTATTGTTCTCCCCGCTATTGTATATCCCTTATGCATACTTCCATTGTCCAATTATATCAATTATCCTTCACCACAACACCAGAGTCCCAATGAATATATTCCATAGTTAGTGAACACACTCACAACCATGAAACACTCGTGTTCTATTTTACTACAAACACTAGATGATCCCAATGGTCCTTGGCTCACATAAAATCAATTAGTTGTACACCCCAAGAACAATGTATATGTCTCTCATATGAAGTAATATTGGTTCCTTCCTTTATAAATACACCTAAGAAAATCTATAATCATGAACCCATTACATAATCAAAAATTTCTCAAGTTTCATTCCTTTCACACAAAGAATTTCCCTGTGCCACTCATCACTAGAAGAAACTATGTCACTTTCCCAATCCTTTTAAGTACATCATGTCTCAAGTCAAAATAAGAAATGAAATATGGCACTAAACTAATTGATGGTATGATTTTCCATAGTCTATTTTATAAAATATTCAAAAAAGAATTTATAAATGACATTACAAAGACTAGTCATTCTAAAATTCTTAATTGAACTCATATCAGTAACCTCTAGAATCAAAGTGATGAGAGTATCATTATAAGTCTCAAGAGAATTCTTACCTCTCAAAAACTCATTCATGAGGTTAACAACATAAATTTCCAAAATAGTTTGGACCCTTTTAAAGATAATTTTAAAAAGGAAAATCTAGGTTTGGTACCTTTGATGGACGCATCAACCTAAATGTCACGACCACTTCATAACATTGAATATCAATTGTTAATAATTCATTCATATAATTTGTTAAAGTTGTAATAAATTAATAATTTATATATTTAGATATAAAATTATTCTAAGAAGAAGATATTATTTGATAATCACTTGAATTATATCATTGGTATCTTTTAGGGGATTCACTATAAAGTGATTGTGGGAGGAAGGATTCATTACATGTGTTATTATGGTTATTTGAAAAGGGTTTCCAAAAAGTGTCTCATGTAGCTTTGATAGGTAGGGCTAAAAAAATATATGTTTCCCTTATAACTCAATTTATCCCTTAATAAAAATATCAATGTATTACCTTATGAAGTAGGGTTTTCATCCAAACAACATAAATTTCATGTGGTGTGTTTATTCTATTTATGTCATGCATTTATCCTTGATTGCTCTTTTTCCTTTAGGGGGGAATTTTCAAAACAATGAGGTTACTAGAACTATAAGGTATAGATATGATGTATTGACTTAGATGCAGATTTACTTCTATGTTATGGTATATCAGGTTTGGGGATTTGTTTCAATTCAGGTATGTTCTGGAATTTATTTCGTTATCTACAAGTTTTGGGGGTTTAATTTATGTTTTGGGGGCTTAACATTAGGATTGTTGATTTATACCAAATACAACTAGTGGTATCAGCTCTCTTTCTTATTCTACTATCAGTTACCAAAAACTGGTATTAAATCATGGTTACCTAACATATGGTGATTATTTTATCAAGACGTGATAGAAAGTCTTAGTTTCAAGACTACTGGGTTTCTTCTAGTGAAGTGGTATTCTATGATTTAGTGGAATTTCACTAGTAACAAAGTATTGGTTCCATTGAAATGGGTAAGGTTTGGATTGATATTCAATGGTGGAGGATTCAGACTTTGGGGGGAAATGGATTTCCTACTCTTGGAGAGTTAAAAAATCAGATTGATTTTGAATTAGTCAGAAGCAAGTGTTGGACGGAGAAAAACGGGAAGGATGGCAAGAGGGGGGGTGAATTGCCTTTTAAAAAATGATTAACAAATTAAAATCAAAGTGAAATCAAAGTATGTGCAGCGGAAAATAAAAGAGGCAATCACACAAGAAATTGTTAACGGAGTTCGGTCAAAACCCGTCCTACGTCTCCGCTCCCAACTAAACCGTTGAGAGATTCTACCGCTTGCTTTTCAATGGTTTTAGCAAGAAACCCACTAGGCTTTGAGGTAGCACTAGAACCTATTACATCTTTCTTTTGGTGGTTAAGCAAGAACCCACTTGCTTTTAATGGTTGAGCAAGAACCCACTAGCCTTCTTACAGGTGAAGGCTAGCTCACCTATGACACAAGCCTTTTAAAAGGAAAGGCTTGAAGAAACCTCTTCACACCTTAATGGTGATGTGAAACCCAAAATAAAGAGGGATAAAGAAAGAGTTTGGGGTTTGTAGGCACAAACCCAAATTTAAAGCTCAAAATAAATAAAACAATAAAACCCGTAATTGGAGAAGCCTTGGGCGCCTTTGATTGATAGGAGAGTTTGAAGGCCGCTTCCAAGCTTCTTTGGTGGTGCTCTTGGATGTGGAATTGGATGGATCACTTGGGGTTCCTTGAGGTGGCTCGCCGGAGGATTGCCGAATGATCAACAAAGTGTCCTTGGGCTTGGTTTTAGTTCCGCGTAGTGTCCGGGGCTTCCTCATCCTTTATTTATAGGCATGGAACCCATTGGGGGCCTTCGGAGCCGTTGGAGAAGTATTCGGAGCCGTTGGAGGCCAAAAGAGGGTTGACTGGTCAAATCCAACGGCTAGTTTGACTGGGCTACCGGCTGGCCGGTACAGCTCCACCGGCTGGCCGGTGCCTTGGCAGAGGAGAAGAATTTTGGTCCAGGCTCCACCGGCTGACTGGTGGAGGAGCCACCGGCTGGCCGGTGGGGAGACAGAAGCTGACCCATTGGTCTGGGTGCTACCGGCTGGCCGGTGACAGAGCCACCGGCTGACCGGTGGAACATGGCAGTGGGCAATGCCTCTGCCAGGTCCACCGGCTGGCCGGTGCTATCACACCGGTTGGCCGGTGGACTGAATTTCAGTCCACTTCTTGTCCATTCTTGGGCCAACTTCTTGGCAACCTTGTGCCTATCATTAAAAAACACTTCAAACAATATTAGACAAATAATAAGGTGATTGTGATCATGAAAATCAAACAATGAGGGGAACGAGAGGTACAACAATCTCCCCCTATTTTGATGATCACAATCACCAAAACAATTAAAGTAAAAACAAAAATGAAAGACATGCTTTTAATGAATAAATTGAAAATAAATGCTAAGCATGATCAAAAGGTTTCTCCCCCAATCAATCAAGAAATTCTCCCCCATTGTGATTATCAAAATAGCTCGGGGCATAAAACTTGATTGAGGGAAAGGGTTTGAAAAACTAGATATGAGAATTGAAAAATCAATTGAGATTTTTGAAATTGAAATGAAAATTTGAATAACAGTTTGAATTGAAAGTTTTGAATCAAAAACCAATTGAAATTTGAAATTTGAAACCAAATGAAATTTTTGAAATTGAGAGTTTTGAATCAAAAATGAATTTAAATTGAAAAATGAATCGAAAGAGATTTTTGAATTTAAGAAAATTTCTCCCCCTAAATAAAACAAAAGATCATCGGGGAAACGAAACTATTTTTGGCCCGGAGAGACTCGCCAAAAGGGATTTTTCAATCCAAATTTGTTTCATGGCGGGTCTTCTCCTATAAAACTCGTCCGAATAAAAAATGGTTTTGGGGCGGCCATACCGGGCATTTTTGCAATTGCACTCATAGATTAAGTGCCCGGGTTTTTTGCAATAATTACAAAATTTATAACTAGAGCTCCCCCTTACAAAAACAGTTGGAGCATGGGAGGAGGAAGCTTGGTTGGTATAGCCAAGTCCTTGAGTGGTCCTAGAAACCCTTTGAGAACCCAATAATTTGGTCAAATTTTGTTCACCTTGGGTGAACTTGGCTAAGGATTCTCTAAGGTCCTTGATGGTTGATTCCAAAGAATCAACATTTGGGAAATTTTGGATTTTTAGGGAGAGTTCCTCCTTCTCTTTGAGAAGTTGTTCTTTTTCAGAGGAAAGTTTTTTGAAATTCTTTTTCAAAGAAACAAATTTAGAATAAAGTTCATGAAAACCATTTTCTAATTGGTCTCTAGCATGTTGGAGTTCTTCATATGATAAATGATTAAAAGAATTAGAAGAACTAGAGGATGATGAGGAAGAAGAGTCGGAAGATGATACCTCATGTTTTGCCATTAGGCATTTTTTACCTTGGTCACTCGAGGAGAAGGAGGAGAAGGAGGAGCTATCACTCCATTTTGCCTTTGAAGCCTTTTTCTTTTTCTTCTTCTTGGCCCTTTTCTTGTGAAGTGGGCAAGCGGGTACGGATTTTGCATCGGGTTCTTGCTTTTGAGCGGGTTCTAGCTTTTGAGCGGGTTCTTGCTTTTGAGCCATGCTAGTACCTTCATGGGTTAGCTCTAAATATTTCCAAATATCATGTGAAGTAGAGAAAGTAGAAATGCAATTAAAAACATTACGGTCAAGACCACAATGAAGAGCGTTCATGGCTTTGCCATCAAGCTCAAAATAAGCAATGTCATTGGGGGTCCATTTAGACTCATCGGGAGAGGAGAGGGAAAATCCTTGCATAACAATTTTATAAATTGGATAACCAATACTTTTTAAAAAAGTGGTCATGCGGGTTTTCCAAAAAGAATAGTCGGTTCCATCAAAAAATGGAGCACGACCCAAAGAAAAGCCTTCGAGGGTTTGAGAAGAAGAAGCGGTAGAATCCATCAAAAAGGATCTTTAATTTGAAACCGGTTTAGGGAATTATTCAAATTTTGCCTTTGATACCAATTGTTGGACGGAGAAAAACGGGAAGGATGGCAAGAGGGGGGTGAATTGCCTTTTAAAAAATGATTAACAAATTAAAATCAAAGTGAAATCAAAGTATGTGCAGCGGAAAATAAAAGAGGCAATCACACAAGAAATTGTTAACGGAGTTCGGCCAAAACCCGGCCTACGTCTCCGCTACCAACTAAACCGTTGAGAGATTCTACCGCTTGCTTTTCAATGGTTTTAGCAAGAAACCCACTAGTCTTTGAGGTAGCACTAGAACCTATTACAGCTTGCTTTTGGTGGTTAAGCAAGAACCCACTTGCTTTTAATGGTTGAGCAAGAACCCACTAGCCTTCTTACAGGTGAAGGCTAGCTCACCTATGACACAAGCCTTTTAAAAGGAAAGGCTTGAAGAAACCTCTTCACACCTTAATGGTGATGTGAAACCCAAAAGAAAGAGGGATGAAGAAAGAGTTTGGGGTTTGTAGGCACAAACCCAAATTTAAAGCTCAAAATAAATAAAACAATAAAACCCGTAATTAGAGAAGCCTTGGGCGCCTTTGATTGATAGGAGAGTTTGAAGGCTGCTTCCAAGCTTCTTTGGTGGTGCTCTTGGATGTGGAATTGGATGGAGCACTTGGGGTTCCTTGAGGTGGCTCGCCGGAGGATTGCCGAATGATCAACAAAGTGTCCTTGGGCATGGTTTTAGTTCCGGGTAGTGTCAGGGGCTTCCTCAGCCTTTATTTATAGGCATGGAACCCATTGGGGGCCTTCGGAGCCGTTGGAGAAGTCTTCGGAGCCGTTGGAGGCCAAAAGAGGGTTGACTGGTCAAAGCCAACGGCTAGTTTGACTGGGCTACCGGCTGGCCGGTACAGCTCCACCGGTTGGCCGGTGCCTTGGCAGAGGAGAAGAATTTTGGTCCAGGCTCCACCGGCTGACCGGTGGAGGAGCCACCGGCTGGCCGGTGGGGAGACAGAAGCTGGCCCATTGGTCTGGGTGCCACCGGCTGACCGGTGGAACCTGGCAGTGGGCAATGCCTCTGCCAGGTCCACCGGCTGGCCGGTGCTATCACACCGGTTGGCCGGTGGACTGAATTTCAGTCCACTTCTTGTCCATTCTTGGGCCAACTTCTTGGCAACCTTGTGCCTATCATTAAAAAACACTTCAAACAATATTAGACAAATAATAAGGTGATTGTGATCATGAAAATCAAACAACGAGGGGAACGAGAGGTACAACAGCAAGGTGTTCAGTAGAATGGAAAACCATGAGATGAAAGCATTAGAAAGTTTTTTAAAATGTGTGTCCAAGAGAATCTGGATCCAAGAGGGAAGAAGGACATGCCTCAACGATGTTGAGCATTAAAGGTGGATGTGTATTTGAGGGAGGGATCAAGGAGTATGATTGGTCGAGGTTTTGGTGCAACAGTGGTTCTCGATGAGAATGTATCAATGCCAAGAAACTGAAGCATTTTGATCCATATCTAGGGAGAGAATATTGATTCCTAGTACGTGTGGGGATGTAATCACATACTAGGGAGAGCGGATCAAAGGCAAGTACATGTCTTAGGTCCCGCCTAAGTAACTAGGGTTCTCATGATAAATGAAATGGAGGAGATCAAAATCAATCATGAAGTCAATCACATAAAATCTAAATGACATAAAAAAACTATTCATTTCGTCTCTAAATACCCTTCACTGAAACAACCCCTTTTTACCCATGTATAAGACATTACAAAAGAACATCAACCCACTTTATATAACCATCAAAATCCAAATATAATAGAGTAAAAATGTTCCCAGATCAAATACGCTTTTTATAAAGTTCCAACCAGACCTTTGAGAATTCATTGATAACCAAAGCATGAAATTATTTTTAAGAATTTTCCAAACGATCCTTAAATATTACACCCAAGTTGAACACATAAAATCCTTTTTTGGAGACTAAACACAATTCAAAACTTAATGAACAACTCCTTTAAATAATAAATGAATTTAATTCCATCATAAATATATCAAACATACATAATGGGGTGTCCAAAATTCATATCAGATATCATTACATATTACTAAATCAAATTAATATATAAGATTCATAAAATGATAACGAAAGAACACCAAAGTTCAATAACAATCAAATCCCCTTCAAAACCCAACCAACAAGCAATTAATTTAGTGCGCAAACAAGGATCACCAATTTCTTTTCAAAAACTAACCACCATGCAATTCATTTAGTGAGAAAACAAGGAACACCAACAACCACAATTTTTAACGGGGAGTTTAACCCGTATAATTCACAAAGATGCCATCAAACAAAGAGAAAGAGGATAAAACTCACCGTAGAGGTGTCGTTTAGTGCTCGCCGGAGGTGCGTTCATGGCGAAGGAGAGGCATGTAGCAGAGTAGAGGCACCTGACAGAGGAGAGGCATGCGGTGGAGGAGAGGCGCACGACAGAGGTGTGGCCTGCGGCGGAGGTGTGGCGTGCGGCGAAGGTGTGGCGCGCAGTGGAGGAGAGACGCATTGTTGTCTGGTTCACGGCGGAGGAGAGGCTCATGACGGAGGTGTGGCTCGAGGTAGAGGAGAGGCAACTGGAGAGGAGGAGGAGGAGGGGGAGGAGGTGCGACGGCAGCGATCATCTTCTGCGGGAGCTTAAGGGGTGTGAGGAAGGAGGAGGAAGTTAGGGTTTTTTTATAAAACCCAGTGAACCTTTTATCAGTGCTAGCTAAAAGCACTAATAATGATAACCCTTTGTCAGTGCTAAAAAAGCGCTGATAAAGCACATCATTATAAGTGCTAAAATTATATTCCTGATAAAGACGTCCCTTATCAGCACTAAAAATGCATCGATAAAGATATAATGTTAATAATTTATTTATATTATTATATATATTTATAAAATTAAATACGTGGTTAATATATATTTATATTTATATATTTATAATTTAAATAATTATAAAATTATAAGAAATATACTTATTATATTTATAATCATAGAAATATATATAATAAATATATTAATTATATATATTTATAAGATTATAGATGTATGTAACTATATTTCTTCTAATTTTATAATTATTTATATGAATATATATTTATTTATAATTATAAGTATAAATGAATATATATTTAATTATTTAAATAATTATAAAATTATAACAAATTAATATTTCTATTATTTATAATTTTAATAATATTTATATTTAATATATTTATTATAATTTTATAATCATTTAAATATATCTGTATTTATTTATAACTATAAATATAAATTTTTGTATTTGTTTCTCATTATTTCTATATATTTATTCAATTAAATATAACATTATATATGAAAATAATAAATATATTTTTTATGAATTAATAATTATTAAAATAAATATTTATTTCTTTATATTTATAAATGATAAATAAATATTTATTTATTTGTAATTAAAAATTATAATAAATAAGTTATTTATTGTTGTAATTATATATATATATATAATTATAAATTTCTAACAAATATATATATAATTTTATAAATATATATAATTAATATATTTTTTATAATTTTTTAATTATTTAAATATATCTACATTTATTTAGAATTATATTTATAATTATTTTTATTTATTTATATATATTTGTATATAAATATAAATATAAATATATATAATTAATATATTTATTATAGTTTTTTAATTATTTAAATATATCTATATTTATTTTAGAATAAAAATTATAAATATCTGTATGTAAATATATTTATTTAATTATATATTTATAACTTTATAAGAAGTATAATTAATATCTTCAATATAATTTTATAATTATTTGAATATATCTATATTTATTTATAGTTATAATTATAACTATAAATAAATATATTTATAAATTTTTGTGTATATTTATAAAATTATAATATATGTATTTATTTTAATTTTATAATTATATAAATATATATATAGTTATAGTTATAATTATAATTTCAACTAAATATATTTAAAAAGAATTTTTATATACTTAAAATTTAATAATTATAAATATAATAAATATATTTATTCTTTAAATATATTTAATGTAATTTTATAAGTATTGAGAACATAATATAGTTTATGGGTAACATGAATTAATCATATATACATAGTAAAATATATATAATAAAAAACGATTCATCAATGGACAACATGAATAATAATAAGAGTGTAATGTATAAATGAACATTCATGATGAAAAGTAACATATATGCACGCTTGATAAGTATATTAATTGACCAAATTCATTAGAAAACACAAGTATATTTAATTATAATCTTATACTTTTTTTAAAACATTATATATATATATATATATTTGAATTATTAAAAAATGTATATTAATTATAAACATGTGTTTTTTATTTAATATATACAAATAAACATTATTTTTTAATGTAAATATAATAATTGTATATAAATTATTATAAAAAACTTTTATGAGCGCTTTTAGCTAGCGCTGATAGAGCCCCCCCCTATCAGGGCTTTTTTACTTAGCACTAATAAAACTATACGCTTCCCTTATCCCATTTGGTGGTAGTGTATAATGAACCAATCTCAAAATAGATGAATTAGTTCACTACAACCCCAAGTGTGTACATAGATTCACTAGGACTGGTGCCTATCAATTACTGTATTGGTTTAATATGTGGGACACAATTTTCCCACTTTGAGTAAATTGATAAGCTATAATCGAAATATCCTAAGAACAGGCATGAAACATTCATATGCCATAAATTCTCGAGAAAAATAAACATTAGTTTCCTCTATAATTGAATAAAAATATAAAAGAAACCCCAACACCACTATATGAATGCAGTCAGAAATAATAAACCATATCCATATATAAATAGACGATGAAAAACATGTGAAACTACACTGAAAAAACATAACTAAAAATGGATGGGTTATATTCTATGACGTGATCTCCAGCCAAACATGGCCTTCATTCTCAAAATTATCCAACAAACAAACCTATTAATATGCCACTAAATATCAATTGGGCCACAAGCATCCAATAGCTGACAATATACTTATTGAACCAAAAATGTATTTGGAGGTACTCCATATCCACCACGGTGTCCATACCACGTGTGAACATAATTGAAAAGAATGGAACCCAAATGGTTTCTTAATAAAACATTTAATAAGCGTATTCTAGCTCTAGAAGCTCATTAATATCCTTAATCATAAATAGAAAAGTTATAGAAAGGAAATACTAAGATCATTGTAAGAATACTCGCAGTGGTAGCACCTGAGAAGAGGAGGGCTTTTCAGCAGAGGTGGAGTTCGACAGTAGCGGTGGGGTACACGGAGGAGGTGGGTACGAGGCAAAGGAAGGGTTCAAGGTGGGGGTGGGGTTCGACGCGCGATAAAGGTGATGTTCCTGGTGGAGGTGATGTTTTGCAGCAGATTGGGTTCGGTGGCGGAGGTGAGGTTCATGGCAGAGGATAGCTCCACAGTGGCAGAGGAGGGTTTCGCAGTGGTAGGAGTCGGCGGCAGATATATATATATATATATATATATATAAATAATAATAAATATAAATTTATATTTATTTATTTATACTTACTTATTTAATAAATATATATTTATTTATAATTATAAATTTATAATAAATATATTTATCATATTTATAATTATATATAAGTAATATCTTAATTATAATTTTATAATTATTTGGATATATCTATATTTATTTAGAATTATATTTGTATATATCTATTATAATTTTATAATTATTTAATAACAATAAATTTATATATATTTATTTTAATTATATATTTATCACGTAAATATTTTAATTATAGTCATAAATATAAATAAATTTATATATATATTTAAATACTTATGAAATTAAAATAAATATATTAATTATATATAGTCATAAATACAAATATATATATATATAAATACTTATGAAATTAAAATAAATATATTAATATTTTTTTTTATAATTTCATAATTATTTAAATAAATATATATTTATATTTAAGTAATTATGAAATTATAATATATATTTATCATATTTATAATTATAATTATAAATAAATATATTTATTTAAATACTTATGAAACTAAAATAAATATATTAATTATATATATATATATTATAATTTCATAAGAACCGGTCAAACCATAACATTCTTAAATGGGTGTCAATAAATATAAAATGACCATTTTCATTGTGAAAAATATTTACACCAAAATTTTACGATATTAAATTTGTCACGGACATTATCATTAATTAAAAGTAAATATTAATAAACTTTAAATAATAGTAGTGATTGAATGGCGTAATTAAGTAAGTCAATAGTTTCTATAAATAATAATTGTACATAAATATTTTGAATAAAATTTAAGTAATTTCGGTATATAAAACATTGCATTTAAAGAGATAAAAAAGGAGGTCTTCTAAACAAATCCCGAAATCAAATATCTTAAAATCCACATAACAATAAATTCTGTCTTTGCACGTGGAGTCAAAAAATACTGATCCATATTTATTATACATTGAATGAAAATTTTAAAAAATGAAACGAGTAAACCAGAAACATTCTATATAAGTTATGAGAATCTTGTACGCATGTGCATTGTGTTTTGTCGATCAAGCCCTGAACCCCCGTGCACTTTCCTTAAGCAGTGAGATTTGCTTTCCTTCCCCGTCCTTTCCATGGCTCCAACATCGTGGTTGCACTGCTTCCGTGGCAACGTTCAGCAACCAAAACCGAAACTTGAGACGGTTCCCCGGAATCATTCAATTGTCCGGAAATTCCTCAACTGCATTATCCCTTGTCATTTGCTAACTAAACCTGCAGAGCAAGCAGCGGTGGTCGAGGTCGAGGTGGGGGAGGCTGTCTTGGTGACGCAAGGAGACCCAACCTTGAAGAAAATGTGGGGTCCCAATCCCGCTCCTCCTCAGCCCCACGTCCACCGTCAACGCTTGGCTGCCTTCATCCAGGATCGCGGCAACCAGTACGGGGAGGTGATGTTGTTGTTGTCCCTGTCCCACGGACACCCAACCCCCAAACCCCACCTCTGCCATCAGGGCTTGGGTGGTTCCATCCAGCGGAGGCTTCTGGATGGCCGCAACCAGTGGAGGGTGGTGTCCCACGGACACCCAACCATGAAGCGTCTTCATCAGCCCCACCTCCGGCATTAGGGATTGGGTGCTTCCATGGGGAGGCTTCTACCTCGGCAAATGGAGATAGACGAAGAACAACACTGCGCCAACTGATGATGGAGGAGGACTTGGAGGACGGATGCATTGTTTTCGATACTCGCTCAGGGACATGGAAGCTTGAAGATAAAGAAGATTTTCAACCGGATATAGAAGATATCTATGACCATTGTGATGCATTTTCATTTAAACTCCCCCCTCCCACCATCATGATCCAATGATTTGGTTTCCTAATTGTAAATTTTCTTTGTATATAAGGATTTTTTTCCTAATGAGTCATTTTTTTGACGCTTATCTTATTTTAGACTTTCATTATTTTATTTTGGAAATCTTCATGTTGATTTCATGTACAATTAGAAAATAATATATATTATTAAATATGTTTCATTTTTAATATTACTTTTATTTAGCATGTTTGACCAGATCTATTTAAAAAATCAACCAAAAATATATATTTTATTATGTAAAAAATGAATAATTAAACTTATAAATGTAATTTTATCATGCTGTTACAAATATAAAATTAAATTATATAAATGAATATATATTTATTTATTTAAATAATTATAAAATTATAACAAATTAATATTTCTAATATTTATAATTTTATTAATATATATATTTATTATATTTATTATATTTATTATAATTTTATAATTATTTAAATATATTTGTATTTATTTATAAGTATAAATATAAATATTTGTATTTATTTCTCAATATTTCTATATATTTGTAAATGTATTTATTTAATTATATATAACATTATATATGAAAATAATAAATATATTTTTTATGAATTAATAATTATTTAAACAAATATATATTTATTTTTATATATATATTTGTAATTAAAAATTATAATAAATAAATTATTTATAGTTGTAATTATAAATATATATATATAATTATAAAATTATAACAAATATATGTATAATTTTATAAATATATATAATTATAATATATTTATTATAATTTTTTAATTATTTAATTATATTTATGTTTATTTAGGAATTATAATTATAAATATTTATATTTATTTATAAATATTTGTAGATATTTATTTAATTATATGTTTATATGTTTATAAGTAGTATAAAAAATATAGTTATTATAATTTTATAATTATTTACATATATTTATTTATTTATAGTTGTAATTATAACTATAAAAAATATATATTTATAAATATTTGTATATAATTATAAATATAAATATATTTATATTTATTTATTTATAAAATTATAATATATGTATATATTTATTGTAATTTTATAATTATTTAAAGATATATATAGTTATAATTATAATTACAAATAAATATATTTAAAAAGTATTTATATATAATTAAAATTTAATAATTAAAATATAATAAATATATTTATTCTTTAAATATATTTAATATAATTATATAAGTATTGAGAACATAATATAGTATATATATGGGTAACATGCATGAATTAATCATATACACCTAGTAAAATATACATAATAAAAAACGAGCCAATAATGGATAACATGAATAATAAGAAGAGTGTAATGTGTAAATGAACATTCATGATGATACATAACATATAAATATGCATGATCAATATATTTTTTGACCAAATTCATTGAAAATGCATATATATAAATATATATATTTAATTATAATCTTAGAAATATTTTTTTAAAAAAATTACATATATTTTTTAATTATTAAAAAATATATTAATTATTTTTTGATATAAATATAATAATCGTATATAAATTATTACTAAAAACTTTTATCAACACTTTTAGCTAGCGCTGATAAAGCCCCCCCCCCCTTTATCAGTGCTTTTTGTTTAGCACTGATAAAATGAGGTGCTTCCTTTGCCCTGTTTTGTGGTAGTGCTAGTCAAAAAAATTCGATGAATCAACATCACAATAATTACATTTCAATTTATAATTATATAGTTTTAATGAATGTGACACAATAAAACATACATTTTTAGGAATCAAAATATTATTCAAAAGTTCAGGTCACTACACTCTTTGTACCTCAATTGACCACATGCTAAACATCTAAATAACAACTCATTTTCACCATAATATAAGATGCAATCATTTTTCTAATGTCTTTGATTATTTATGTAGTATTTTTAAATATTATATGGATTATTTTTTAGACCAGGAACTGAGACGATATGTAATTTTGAGACCCGGTGTGCCCGGAATAAATGTTTTGAAATATATTAAATATATTAAATAGAACGCATGTGAAATTTTCTAGAAAAGGTGGAATAACTCCTAGATGGGTGTCTGAATTGGAAATCAAAGAGCACCGTTGAGTTTAAAATAGTCGTTTTACCCTAGGTTCAACTTAACCTTGGTCTGTGCGGGTCATTTGTGAAAAAGTTTTCATGGTCGCAAAATTAATAAAATAAATTAACTTAAGACTTTATTTTATTTTTTTCAGTGTGGTGACATGATTCTTTTTAAATATATGGCTATGGAAATCATCTCAGGTTTGGACACTAAACCCAGGAGACCTGGATGCATTTAAAAGAGAGCATTCATGGCAAACGACAATGGATCAAGAACAGATCGTGGATCATCACACCAGTGGAGTTGGAGGATCTCATCAACGACGACAACATATCTGTTCCTCATCAACGATTGACCCAAACTCCAGGTAGGATGTTTTGTCATGTAATTTTTATCTCGTTTTTAATCCCCGGTGAACGTGCATCAATTGAATGAACGTGAATTGATACGTGCACCGTCGGTAGATTCCAAAATGATGGAATTTTTTTGGTTTGTTGATTTATCCCGCTTCGTTCATCCTTTCTGTGATAAAAAATTGAGGCCAAATGAACAACATGTAAGATTCATTCTTCACTTTTATGTTTTGTGGATTTCTCCCTCTTTTTTTAGACATTTATCACGGGCACTTCCTTTTGGCCCATGGTTTGACGAATACTCAGTATTAGATCATTGCGTGACCGTTCTTCGGTGCAATAGATCGATACCACAGGTGCAGTTCGTGATCAGTGATGTGATCAAGGTGTGATGATGGAATTTGAATAGATTTGCGGTACTTGTTCGACCCAGTTTTGATGCACAACAATGTATGGCTTGATAGTGGTGATTTATGAGTGGATTTGAACCCGAAATCTACAAATCTAGCAACTAGAGGCTTGGATGAACCCTGATTTGGAGGTTCTGTCTAGATCAGAGGTTTTGGTGATGCGCAGATCGACACGGAAGAGATCCTTGAAGGATCTGGAAAATCCTGAGCCACACAACATGTATTTCGAGATTACACACTATGGGGGAACCCCTGGTTGTAGTGCTAGGGTTTCGACCGAAGTTAAGGATCACACACCGTGTGTCCCCGATCACACGAGGTGTGACCCTCCTCGGTTGACTCTGTGTATACTTCAGAAGTACACGAACACAAGTTGGAGTGCAAGGGAATAGACATGCCATGTACTCTAACACAAACATAGCTAGGCTACACGGATAGGGTATCATGTGTTTATACATTCCATCTATCCTCTTCTACACATCGTGTATTTGGAGACTGCATGTCGTGTGAGGCTATTCCACACAGACAGGACTTAGGATAGCTTGACACACCATGTAACCCCTGGTAGACACCATATACTCCCTTCAAGAGTGATTGAGGCTCTTTTTTTTTATTTTGGACCATTATAGGTTGAGTGAGTTCCCTTGGTCCTTTCCTTGAGGGTACAATGCAACATTACATTCATATCACTAGATTGTGATCCTCTCTAGAGGCTGAGTCTCAGATAGAGTTGTGTTGTCCCTCTGTGAGACTCGAGTGTGATCCTCAATCACCCCTAGTTTGAGTTTTTGAAATCAGCATAACTTCCCTAAGCAGGGCATTGATCCTCCATCTAGCATGCCATATCAGTAGGGTTTGTGGAATCACAGGAATACGATCCCCTACGTAGAGGATCGATTCAGATTGGGCTCGTGGTGTCCCCCAACGATTTTGGGCATGACACCCTATCTATGTATCATAGTCTTCTTAGACCAGTACGATTTCTTTGGGCGGCGTGTAAAGACCCGAAATTTTCCATGTAATTTTTTTTAATTATATGGAATTATTGAGTCTGCAAAAATTAACAGCGCATGATTCCAAGGCCCGGTGTGCCCGAAATGAAATTCTGAACTTTTTTTTCGGGTACGTTCAGTAAACGTGCGAGGGACGTTTTGTAACTTTTGAACCAATGCTCGGAATTGAAAACTGAGGACATCGTTGAACTCGCAGCGCATACATTCTCTTAAGGAGACCTTCACATCGACCGTAGTAGGTCGAGGGTGGGAGTAAGTTTTTTGGATTTTTATGGGAGAGTTAAAAGAAAAATAATAAAATAAAGCAATAACTTTTATTTTAATTATTCGAAACCTCTCATTTGAATTTGGTGGTAAGGACCGCCCAACCTTGAAACTTTTTTTTAATGTGAAGTAACTCTTGGAATTCCCCCAATTAATGAGCCAACATTAAACTTAATTAAGTTGACTCCTCACCTCTTTTGGTTGGGGAATGTTGGCAAAAGCTTTTGCGAAAGAACTCTTGGTGGAAGAAACTGGGAACCTCCAACGAAGAACTAACAACTCTCCGGATCAAGAACATTGAACCGACATTGGAGTGTGGTTTGGAAGCGGGTTGCAGGAGCAACGAACATCAGCGTCTACATCATCTTGGTCTTTTTCCTCACACCACCTTCAATGATCAAACGAGGTAGGGTTTGTTTATGATTATCCTTCATTAATTTACGTTGAATCATTCTTCTCGAGCCGCATGTTATCGGTCTAACGCACAGGGTGCTGGCCAAACAAACAAGGATCGATCCCTCTGCAACTTCGTCGTTTGACATGCTCTTCACGGACGAACTCCGGGATGAGCGGAAGCCTGCCAGCGCGACGGCACCAGCGACAGGCGCCGACAGGGTGCAAGGCGGCGGCCGACACACTGGTCGGCCGCGATGACGGCGGCGGCGCGGTTGGTCGGCCACGATGATGGAGGCGGCGCGGTTGGTCTGCCGCGATGACGACGGTGACGCGGTTGGTCGGCCGCGATGACGGCGGGGGCGCAACCGCGCCGCCGGTAGTGAGGGAGGTCGCGGCCCATAGGCCGCGGTGGTGGAAGGTGGCGGTCGGCACCCCGACCGGCCCCATGGAACCAGGGCGTCGCGGGTCCGCGCCGCCAGTTGAAGAAGAGGTCCTGGCTGCGTCACGCCGAGCGGGACCGCTCCGACGAGTACTGCGTGCCAGCAGGCGGCGCCACGTGGTGCCGCCGGGGTGGGCAAAACCGAACGTCCATTTGGCCGTTCTGGAATCTGGGGGCGCCTCCCTCAAGTGTCGACTCGGGCGGACCCTACCACAGTGGGCCATACCTACCGCGGGCCGCACCGCAGGCCGTGCATAGTGGGTCGCGCCCCACGTGCGTCGGGCCACACCCAGCAGGTTGGGTCGCCCCCTTTGTGGGCTGGGCCGGACCACGGCCCAGCCCTTCCAGGTCGGACCCGGGCTGGTTCGGGTCAACCCAAACCGGATCGAGTCGGCCCAGGCAGGGTCGGGCCTATCGGGTCGGACCAAACCCAGGCCCATCTGGACCCAGATACGCCTTTTTGGCCATAACTTGAGAACCGAGTGTCCGTTTGAAGAACCGTCTATGGAACTGGATTCCTTGGATCGATACGGTCATTTTGGTATACTCCACTTGAGTTTTGCATAAAGTTAGAGTACGAACAGGTTGGATCAAACCCGAATCCAACCGGGTCCTTGGAATGGAAACGCTAATAACTTACAGACCGGGCGTCCGATTAATGAGTCATCTGTTGCTTTGGGACCCTTATGACGTGGCGGTCCTTTGAGATAATTATTCATGGGACTTTGTGGTAGTTGAAGTATCGACCGATGGCTTGAGGAGCGGATCCTCCCAGAATCAAGTGCGCTTAGTGCGAGAACCCTATGGCTGGTTGTACTTGAAGAATCTACAGATCCTATGTGGGTTATATTTGGATCCTGTGTGGGTCAGCTTCTACCGATCTTGTGTGGGTCATCTACAGATCTTGTTTGGGTCATCTTCAGATCCTGTGTGGATCATCTTCAGATCCTGTTTGGGTCATCTTTGATCCTGTGTGGGTCAACAGCAGAGCTTATCGACGAAGTAAGATGATCGAGCAATACATCTAATCATCTATACTTTTGTACTTAAGTTATACCTGGTGTGAGCTGAGTCTTTACCATTGTGATAAACTTCTGTGTGGTGATACTTTCGCGGTATTCTTCTGTGTGGCGTTACCTTTGTGGTACTTACCTTCGTGGTGTTACCTGTGTGGTACTTCTATCTTCATGGTGTTACCTATGTGGTACTTCTACCTTCGTGGTGTTACATTTGTGGTATTCTTCCCTCACGTGTGAGATGAGTATATATTGATAACTTCAGTATATGTATGGGAATATACCTTAAGTAATGTTGATGACTATTGCTTCATGATTTGAGATTGAGATCTTTCTTTGTGGTTTATCCTTTGTAGATTCTGGGAGACCTTCAGGGGTCTCGGGGTCCCTAATGAGTATTGTTATACTCACCCCTGCACGGGCTGCGCCTGCACCTTATTGTGTCTTGTGCAGACAACGGACATCATTGATCGAGGCTGAGGGTGTCAGGACAGGAGGCTACTCGGGGGTGGACCATTAGATGAGAAGTACCGCAAAGACAATTGTTTAAGATTTGTACCTACCCTTTAGGTAGGATCCTTGGCAGGTGTTCACATGAGTTGTTTTCAGTTTTACTTGTACTTTCCAGTTGGGCTTGTATTCCGGTCCCTTTTTTCTTACTGTACTCACCCTTATTACTATATAGTTTAATTTTTGCTTGTATCTTGATGTGTGCTTGGATGTGTGAGTTTGCAGGTTAAAAGGCAATGCCTTCCTGATTTTAGGGATATGCCTTTCTGGTTCTAGTCGCCAGCCCCTGGCCTATGGAAGGCGGGCTTGGGGTAGTCACGGCACGAGCCCTGGGGGACGGGTCGTGACAAATTGGTATCAGAGGATTCGGTTCTACTGAAGAACTTGGACTATGATCTTTTAATCGGCAATAGTGTTAAGTGTTATGAGTGTGGTTATCAGTTTGGGGAATTCAGTGTTGTTGCGGCGGCCGACGTATCCATACACCAGGTCCTTGACTTCTGATTTCTGACTCAGTGCATGAAAACACTGATTGTGTGTGTGTTTTTGAAAAGTTTTCTTTGTGATCTCTTTGAGTCAACTCACCCAGTATAACTTATTGACCATGGCGTACCTATTTCTTTCCAAGATGCCTCCACGAAGACAGCCAGCCAGGGTTCCAGGTAGAGTATGTGATGACAGCCCACCGAGCGATGAGGCTTCGGTGCAGGGGCCCCCTTTCGGCAGTTGTACCATCGGGTGGTGTACCAGTAGCACAACTACCTGTTGGGCAGCTGATGCCACCAGCCCCAGCAGCAGAGGGTGCACGCCGCTTGAGTGCATTGCACGAGTTTCAGCGCCAAAGGCCATCGAGGTTCCGGGGAGAGATGGATCCACAGGCAGCTAAGGACTGGTTGGAGGCCATGTTTAGAGTTTTTCGACTGGTAGGGACACGAGATGATCTCATGGTGATCCTTGTCGCCAATATTCTTTAGGCAGCAGTGGGCAGATGGTGGATCTTGATGCTCTAGGTTCACGATGAGGTCACTCTCAGCTGGCGGACTTCGAGAGCCTTTTCAGGGTAGAGTTCGTTCCAACGACCTTACGCTCTGTGCGTATACAGGAGCTTCTCCCCTTGCAGCAAGGTAGCATGACCGTGACTCAGTATTCGGTGAGGTTCACCGACCTCTCGCGCTACTCCACTGATATAGTTCGGGACCCTTTCTTCAGGGCCCATACCTTTGAATAGGGGCTCAGATGAGAGATTAGAGATTCGATGATTTCTCTCAGCATCCCGGCGTAGGAGGGGGTGTTAGAGCGAGTGCTCTTAGTGGAGAGCGTCCTTACTGAGCAGTCACCAGCAGCGAGACCCACCACCAGATGTCACATAGCAGAGACATCTACAGCAGGCAGCAGATAGATGACGCAAAGGTCCAAGAGGACCAGACCAACAGGTGGACGACCACAGGATACAAGAACGGTTGTGCGGGGCTCTCAAGATAGAGCAGGACAGGCGAGGAGCAGGCAGTGTTACTCATCTGGTAGGCATGGTCACATGGATCGCGACTGCCCGACCCGCCGTACGGACGACCATCAGACAGTCGAAGGACCGCCTAGGCAGAGGCAAAGATTCGATCGAGGAGGTCCGCAGGCAGCAGCCGGACATGGCAGAGGAGCTGGTCGTGCAGCGATTGGCGGCAATTTGATGTTCTACCACCACCACCTCTAGGTGGTCCACCCCAACCACAGGGAGTAGGTGGACAGGGACGAACTCCGCTCCAGGCAGCTAAGGCCTACGACCACGGTGCTCCGGAGATGATTTGAGGTATGATCTGTGTCTACTCCACCTTAGCTATAGTACTTATAGACACAGGTTCCAGTCACTCTTTTATTGCCACGACCCTTGTTCGGAGATCAAAAATTCCGGTAGAGTCGTTGGCTCGATCCTTATGGATAGAGACTCCTACGGGAGAGGATTCGATGATTACACACTAGTGTCGGCAGTGTGAGCTTACTCTAGGAGGCGAGAGCTTCAGCTGGGATCTTCTAGTAGCGGCGTCGAGGCCTTACGACGTCATCTTGGGTATGGATTGGTTATCTACATTCCATGCTCAGATCGACTACATTAGGTGCAAAATGTGGTGTGTCCGCAAGGATAGGACTAGGTTTTCCTTCATCGGCGAGAAGGGAACCTTTTCAGCACAGTATGGACTCACCCGGAGGAGGGTGTAGCCAATCACATATCAGTTGGCTAGCCTTACCCTCAGAGCGGTTGATGTAGAGAGTCTAAGTTATCCTGTAGTGGTGGACTAGTACACTAATGTTTTCCCTGATGATGTTCTGGGTCTACCTCCTCACATATAGGTGGAATTTTATATCGACTTGTACCCCGAGACGGCACCGATATCTACACCATCATATCGGATGGCTCCCGCAGAGCTTTGAGAGCTGCGAGCACAATTGGAGGACTTGTAGAGTAAGGGGTTCATTAGGCCCAGTGTTTCACCTGGGGCAGCCCCAATTTTGTTTGCCAAAAAGGCAGATGGGAGTTTGAGACTTTGTGTGGATTATCGGTGCCTAAACCAAGTGACCGTGAAGAACAAGTACCCACTACCGAGGATTGGCGATCTTTTTTATCAGCTGAAGGGAGCACGGTGGTTTTTGAAAATATACCTCAGATCAGGCTATCACCAGCTCAGGGTACGAGATGAGGATGTGTAAAAGATGGCCTTCAGATGTCGGTGTGGACACTATGAGTTCTTGGTTATGCCATTCGGTGTGACCAACTCCCCAGCAGTGTTCATGTGACTTATGAACAGGATCTTCCAGCCATAACTTGATCACTTTGTGGTAGTCTTCATTGAAGACATCCTGATATACTCAGCTATGGAGGGGGAGCATGCCTATCATCTGTAGATAGTTCTTAACACACTCCGAGAGTACTAGCTTTATGGTAAGCTCTCGAAGTGCCAGTTCTGAATCTGATAGGTTCACTTTCTGGGACACGTCATCTCAGAAGCTGGAGTTGTGGTGGATCCAGCGAAGATTGAGGTTGTACTTTCATGGGAGCCACCCAGGAGTGTGATAAAGGTGCGGAGTTTCCTGGGTTTGGCTGGTTACTACCGGAGGTTTGTACCTGACTTTTCCATAGTTATGGCACCCTTATCAGCGTTGATGAAGAAGGGGCAACCCTTCATGTGGTCGGAGAAATGCCAGCGGATTTTCCAAGAGCTAAGGCAGAGACTGACGAGTTCCCCCATCTTGAGGTTACTGGAGGAGGGCGTTGGGTACGTAATCTACTACGACGCATCAGGGACCGGTCTTGGATGTCTCCTGATGCATGAGCGAGTAGTGACCGCGTATAGTTCTTGACAACCGAAACAACATGAGAAATACTACGCTATCCATGACTTGGAGTTAGCAGTAGTGGTATTCACCTTGAAGATGTGGCGACATTACTTGATGGGCGAATGTTTTACAGTCTACTTGGATCATAAGAGTCTCAGATATATATTCTCTTAGAAGGACCTGAACCTGAGACAATGGTGTTGGCTTGAGTTCCTCCAGGACTATGACTTAGAGATAGTCTATACTCCTGGGAAGGGGAACGTGGTAATAGATGCACTCAACAGGAGATCTGGTATACAGATGCTGAGTGAGGCGACGGAGCAGCTAGCCGTTTTGCGGATATCCTACGTGGATCGAGATGGAGAAGCTTACCTTTAGTCTCTAACAGTCACTCCCCCACTCCTTCAGCGAGTCAGGGAGGCACAGCTTGGGGACATTGACTGTGAGGCATGACGTGCTCATATATCCACAGGACAGGCACTTGATGGATTTTCTGAAGGTGGGGAGCACGTCATCCTTTTTAGAGGACGTAATATGGTACCAGTGGTGCTACAAGAGGATGTGTGGAGGGAGTTCCATACGTCCCCTCTAGCGGTACATCCAGTAGTGGAGAAGATGTATCAGGACCTCCGGCGTCAGTACTGGTGGCCAGGAATGAAGAATGCAGTGGCAGAGTTTGTCTCACGGTGCCTCACTTGTCAGCAAGTGAAGGCAAAGCATCAGGTTCCAGCGGGCTTATTTCATCCACTAGAGGTTTCAGAGTGGAAGTGGGATGGAATCTCCATGGAATTTGTGACAGGACTTACATGAACGTCCAAGGGCCATGATTCCATCTGGGTGATCATTGACCGACTCACCAAGTTGGACCATTTCCTACCTATTAGGGAGAAAGGTTCAGTAGATGGCTTGGGATGCCTCTACGTGCAGGAGATTGTACGACTTCATTGAGTGCCTTCGACGATTGTCTCCGATCGTGATGCACGTTTTACTTCCTAGCTATAGAAGGTGTTGTAGGAGGCGTTTGGGACTCAGCTTCGATTGAGCACCGCCTTTCATCCTCAGACGGATGGTCAGACAGAGCGGACCATTCAGACCCTTGTGGACATGGTACATGCTTATGTCCTAGATTTTGGCCACAGCTAGGAGGATCACTTGCCTTTGGTGGAGTTCGCATACAACAACTATCACTCCATCATCGGTATGGCACCATTTGAGACATTGTACGGGTGACCTTGCAGATCACCTCTGTGCTGGACTAACCTAGGGGAGTCGGCACTCATGGGACCAGAGATGGTACGGGCTACCACAGAGAAGGTGTAGATCATCCAGGAGAGGATGCAGACTACACAAAATAGGCAGAAGTCTTATGCTGACAGGATACAGAGACCTCTTGAGTTCAAGGATGGTGACCATATCTTTCTATGGGTCTCACCTCGATGAGGTTTGCGGATATTTGGTCGGGGTGGCAAGTTATCTCTGAGGTTCATCAGACCCTTTCAGGTCCTCAGTAGAGTTGGCGAGGTGGCATACCGCTTAGCTCTTCCCCCTCAATTGCATCGGGTGCACGATGTTTTCCATGTATCCCAGCTGAGAAGATATGTACATGATCCTCCGCACATCATTGACTTGGGCGAGCTGGACATCAACGATGGGGCGATGTTTTCAGAGGATCCAATGGAGATTGAGGATTAACAGGATATATTCCTTCGTGGGCGATCGATACCTCTAGTGCGCGTAGGTTGGCAGCACGGGAACCTCCAGAAGAGCACACGGGAGCGGGAGGCTCAGATTCGTGCTCATTACCCCCACTTGTTTCCCTAGTTTGTGTTGTGGCTTTTGGGGATGCAAAGCCCTGAGGTGGGGAGAATTTAAAGACCCAGAATTTTCCATGTAATTTTTTTAATTATATAAAATTATTACGAGTCTGTAAAAATTAACAGCGCATGATTTCGAGGCCCGGTGTGCCCAGAATGAAATTCTGAACTTTTTTTCAGGTATGTTCAGTAAACGCGCGAGCGGCGTTTTGTAACTTTTGAACCGGTGCTCAAAATTGAAAACTGAGGACATCGTTGAACCCGTAGCTCTGGCATTTTCTTAAGGAGACCTTTACCTCGACTGGAGTAGGTCGAGGGTGGGAGTTAGTTTTTCGGATTTTCATGGGAGAGTTAAAAGAAAAATAATAAAATAAAACAATAAATTTTATTTTATTTATTTGAAACCTCTCATTTGAATTTGATGGTGGGGACCACCCGACCTTGAAACATTTTTTAATGTGAGGTAACTCTTGGAATTCCCCCAATTAATGAGCCAACATTAAACTTAATTAAGTTGTCTCCTCACCTCTTGTGGTTGGGGACCGTTGGCAAAAGCTTTTGCAGAAGAACTCTTGGTGGAAGAAACTGGGAAGCTCCAACGAAGAATGAACAACTCTTCGGATCAAGAACGTTGAACTAAAATTGGACCGTGGTTCGGAAGCGTGTTGCGGGAGCGACGAATGTTGACGTCTTCATCATCTTCATCTTCTTCCTCACACCACCTTCAATGATCAAACGAGGTAGGGTTTTTTTGTTCTTCATTAGTTTACGTTGAATCATTCTTCTTGAGCCCCATGTTATCGGTCTAACGCGGAGGGTGCGGGCCAAACAAACACGGCCCAATCCCTCCGCAACTTTTTCGTTTGACGTGTTCTTCACGGACGAACTCCGGGATGAGCGGAAGCCCGTCGGTGCGACGGCACCGACGACTGGCGTCGGCAGGGTGCAAATCTGTGGTCGGCACACCGGTCGACCATGATGACGGCGGCAGCGCAACCGTGCCACCGGTAGCGAGGGAGGTCGTAGCCCGTCGCCCGCGGCGGTGGAAGGTGGTGGCTGGAACCCCGGCCGGTCGCGTGGAACCGGGGCGGCGCATGTCCACGCCGCCGGCTGAGGAGAAGGTCGCGGCTGCTGAGCCACGGCGGCGCACCAGGGAGGCCGACAACCAGTCGGTCGTGGTAGGACAGTGGTGTCGTCGCGCCGCTGGAAGGGGAAGCTGGTCGGGATTCTAGCCAGTTGCTTCACACTAAGAGGGACCGCTCTGGCGGGTCCGGCGTGCTAGCAGGCGGCACCACGTGGCACTGCCGGGATGGCCAAAACTAAATGGTCATTTGGCTATTCAGGAATCCAAGGGGCGCCGCCCCCGGGTATCGGCTAGGGTGGACCCTGCAGCGGCGGGCCACCCCGGCCGCGGGCCGCACTACGGACCAAGCCCAACGGGCAGGGCCCGCCGTCGCCCAACCCTTCCAGGTCGGGCTCGGGTCGGGTCGGGTCGACCCGAACCAGTTCGGGTCGGGCCAGGCCGGGTCGGGCTGGGTCGGTCCTATCGGGTCGGACCGGACCTAGGCCCATCTCGACCGAGATACGCCTTTTTTTTCATAACTTGAGAACCGAGTGTCTGTTTGACGAACCATCTACGACACTAGATTTCTTGGATTGAGATGGTTGTTTTGGTATACTCCACTTGAGTTTTGGAAAAAGTTAAAGTACAGCTAGGTTGGATCGAACCTGAATCCAACCGGGCCCTCGGAGCAAAAATGCTAATAACTTACAAATCGGGTGTCCGATTGATGCATCGTCTATTGCGTTGGGACCCTAATGACGTGGCGGTCCTTTGAGATACTTCTTCATGGGACTTCCTGGCAGTTGAAGTATCGACCGATGGATTGAGGAGAGGATCCTCCCGGAATCAAGCACGCTTAGTGTGGGAACCCTGTGGCTGGTTGTACTTGAAGAATATCCAGATCCTGTGTGGGTCATCTTCGGATCCTATGTGGGTCAGTTTCTACCGATCATGTGTGGGTTATCTACATATCCTATGTGGGTCATCTTTATATCCTGTGTGGGTCATCTTCAGATCATGTTAGGATCATCTTCGATCCTGTGTGGTTCAACAGTAGAGCTTCTTGACGAAGTAAGATGATTTAGTAATACAACTAATCATCTATACTTCCATACTTAATTTATACCTGGTGTTCACTAAGTCTTTACCTTTTTGGTACACTTCTGTGTGGTGATACCTTCATGGAATTCTTCTGTGTGGTGTTACCTTTGTGGTACTTACCTTTGTGGTGTTACTTGTGTGGTACTTCTATCTTTGTGGTGTTACCTGTGTGGTACTTCTACCTTCATGGTGTTACCTTTGTGGTCTTCTTCCCTCACGTGTGGGATGAGTATATATTGATAACTTAGGTATATGTATGGGCATATACCTAAGTAGTGTTGAGGACTATTTCTTCGTTCTTTGAGATTGAGATCTTACTTTGTGGTTTATCCTTTGTGGATTCTGGGAGACCTTCAGGGGTCTCGGGGTCCCTACTGGGTATTGTTAAACTCACCCTTGCATGGGCTACACCCGCACCTTGCTATGTCTTGTGCAGACAACGGACAAAATTGATTGAGGCTGAGGGTTCCAGGACTGGAGGTTGCTCAGAGGTGGACCATTAGACAAGACGTACCGCAGAGACGACTGTTTGAGAGTTGTGGCTACCCTTCAGGTAGGATCCTTGGCGGGTGTTCAGAGGAGATGTTTTCAGTTTTACTTGTACTTTCCATTTGGGCTTGTATTCTGGACCCTTTTTTCTTACTGTACTCACCCTTATTACAATATAGTTTACTTTGTGCTTGTATATTTTTGTGTGCTTGGATGTGTGAGTTTGCAGGTTAAAAGGCAATGCCTTCCCGGTTTTCAGGATATGCCTTTCCGGTGCTAGTTGTCAGCCCCTGACCTATGAAAGGCAGGTTTGGGGTAATCACAACACGGGCCCTAGGGTACGGGTTGTGACACTGTGTCCAATGATCTAGACATCTTTATTGAGTGCCTCTGATGATAGCATGGCTCATGGAGCATGTTCTCCAAGAACGAGCGTTGCTTCGAGTAGAATCAGGTGGCTGAGAGTTGGTTATGACCACCTGATTGCGTGGTATCTCTACTGAGTATATCTGGATTGTGTTCCTGTTCTACATTGATTGTTAAATCTTTTATTGAGCTGACTATACTTGGTGCTTTGTTTTTAGTGTTTTAGGGCTTTCTTATTGAGTATTATTATACTCACCTCTGCACGGACTTTGCTCGCACATGTTGTGTCTTGTGTAGACGACGACCCTTTTGACGGTGTCTTGGGAGAATAGGGAGTGTGTGGATAACTAGAGCTTGACAGACTGAGGTGTTTTCCAGGAGCATACTATTTAATTAGTCCTCACCCTTGGTGTAGGTTAGACTCTTTTTAGTTTTATTTGGGCTTTTCTTTGGTCCCTTTTCTGTTTTCAGTACTTTATTGTTGTACTCTGTTGTGGGATCTTAGATGTATATATGCATTTTATCATTTTTTTTTACATTTCAGCATTATGGGCATTAATATGAGTGTGTGTGTACAGGTACATTAGGCTAATGCCTCCCATTTTTGGAATACACCTACTTAGCGCTAGTCGTCGTCCCCTAACCTATTGAAGGCGGACTTGGGTAGTCATGGGTCGGGCCCCTCTTGGGCATGTCGTGATAGAGTGGTATCAGAGCGGTCGATTCTAATTTAGGACTGAGGGTCTGTGAAATTGGTTTGGGGCAACAGTTTTAGGTGTTTTGAGTTTGGCTTTCAGGCCAGGGATTCCAGTGTTGTTGCGACGGTCAAAGTATACATACAATGGCACATGAATCATGTGACACCCCAAGACTTTATAATAGTTTCATTTTAGAATAAATATAATTTTGTTTTTGGCATGCTTTATACACAAAGTTAAATGTACGCTACACACAATACTGAATTAGCTTGTGTTACACGCAAGAACGAATTTTACCGCCTTTTATTGGCGAACCTATTTTAAAACCAAATTTTGACACTTTTATGAATACTATTTTTAAAAATAAAAATCATTATTGAATTCATAGTGTCAAAATTATCTTAGGGTGAATATTTGGGATTTTTCTGAGAAACTTCATTTTTTGATGAATAGTGAAAAATACTGTAATTTAGTTAAAAAATGCCTTTTCGTTTAAATAATTATTAATGATAAATTATATTTTAGATTTGTTAGAGAGTCAAATTAGATCAATTATAAATCCATTTATACAATTAAGTTCATTAGAATCAATTTCATTTTGAAATTGAATATAAAAACTTAACAAACTTTTGAACGTTTTTTTATAATTTAAAAACCCATCATTTCGCCCCATCTGTGGGATTAGTGTTAATCTTAATTTTTCCACTTCTTTGATTTGAATTTTGAAAATACGACATACATTGTATGATATTTGTGTTCTAATAAGATCAACTTAATTTTTGACCAAAAAGATTAGTGAACGTGATTAAAATTAATTATGGTGATTAAGGTAAAATTAAGCTTAATAAGTGACGAAACCTTAATATTAAGGACCAAAATCACATGGAAACTTTTCCAAAATAAATTGGATACCAATAACTAGACCATATAACCACTTGGTTCGAGATTTATGGGTTATTGGGATATTATTAAATGGAAGTTCCCTATATAAAAGGTTAAGTCAGGAAAATGGCAAAAAAGAACTTTCCTTGCCTTTAAAATTTATAAAACTTTGAGATATGTAAAAAACATCATATTTTTTTATATACATATCCTTTTGTAATATATATGGGTTATTTTTATCATAATAATTTATCAATAATTTTTAGAGATGTTTTAGTTACCTAAAATGCTTAAAAATGCCAATATAGTGATTATTTAGTAAATAATTAACTAAAATAAATGATACTATAAATATTAAAAGTTAAGTTAATTGATTGAATTATTGTATTTATTTATTTTTTTATATGAATATATCATGTTACACACCTGTAAATCTAATATATTTTAATTAAAATATTAGATTGATATTTTAAAATTAACATTCAATAAATAATGTCAAAATAGACATTATTGTTATTTTATAATAAATGAAATTTTATTAAATGATTTAAAATTAATAAAAATACAATATTCTGCCAAGTTATTTGTAAGTGTTAATAAATATTAAATATGTTCTATTAATTGACCAATTAATATTTATAATTAACATATTGACCCATATATTGTAAAAACTTTGTTAACACGGTCCGAGTTTATGCAGCGTTTTAGCGAGTCGCGTGCGCTTGTTTTAAAATTAATTTCCAAAACACATGGGAATTTTATTTTATAAATTAGATATAATATTAATAATTCTTTTCATCTATATATTCTAATAAATCTCACATTAGTTTATTCTTAATGGTTAAATTAATTTGATTAGAAAACTATATGCTTTAATAAAAAAACCAAAATGATAAAATTGGGGAATCATAGAAGTTAAGGAACCAAATTATTAAAATGCATATATTTTTGTGTGGTGGAAGTTTTAATCGACCATTAATTACCTTTACTCCATTTTTTCAATTTTGGAGTCACTTCAGGTAAGGTAGACCACCCATTAAATAATACCTTTTGGTATTTACAAGAGTGTCACTCCCCCTCCACTATAAAAAGGCAAGCACTCTACCCCTTCCTCACACCTCTCAAGACACATTGGATCATCCAACCTCTATCAAAATAGTCTCCCAACATCCCTCCCCTATACCTAGAAGCCTCCCCTTGGGCAGAAATCAATCCAAGGAAGCTTTTTGTATAAACTAAAAGAAGTTACCCGATTAAGAGGTAAAGCCTTCTCTCAAGATTTTTAGTTTCATTTCCATTCTCCGCTCCATATACTCTTATTCTATGATTACATATCATCACCATTATCAACAATATACTATAATGTTTTTATTCTAAGGGTTCTACCTACACTTATGCACACCTTTGTCTAATGGGTAACGAACATACTATTTCTGTGAACGGTGAACTACTACCTCACGACATGATAATTGTTCAATTCTCCTTTACTGTCTCTCATGGTTGCCATTATGATGGAAAAAATATTTATATATGATATAAATTATATTTATAATGTCTCTATTCTTCTGAAATTTTTATTTAGAACATACCTTTATGCTTTCCAAGTTGTGTAAATACGATAATTTCATTTGAGAAAGTGTGGACTACCGCCCCTCAAAGCGATATGACTCATTCATGTCATACATGGAACATATAAAGGATGGTTTTAATAAAACTTTATAACATATATAACATATATGTGATACTATAATTATAATATACATATGTATCATTTAGTTTTCATTCTTTTAATACAATAATGAAAAGAAAGTAGCATTCATGTGTACGTACGGCCTACCGTCTCCATGAACGGTGCACTTGATTTATAATCTCCAAACATTATGGACTATTCTAAATACATATGTACTGAAAATATAAGATAATTTATTCATTGTCTAAATTTTTTAGATAATTAAATCATGATCTAATAAATAGGAAAACAAGTTGCAAGTCCAAACATACTAAAGAAAACTAGGCAATTAACACCCAAAATAGTTAAAATAATTAAAGAGTGTTAACAAAAGGGTAATAAAATATTATAAGAAGTTAATATATGATTTTATAAACATGATTATAGTTTTGGTATAAGTTAGTAACATATTTTAAACCACTATACAAGAGGATAAAGACCACATAACAAAATGAAGGTTAAGGTAAGGGATTCTTGTCGCATTTTCATTTCATGGGACATACTTAATTATTGTGCACCTAATTTCTTATATATGGTGTACATACTACCACGTTGACATATAATATCATATATTATATTATATTCATGGTATTTAAATTTTTTAATTAAGATTTATTACCTTTTTGTTTTCCAATTCATTAGTTGCTACACTAGTAAGGGATTTTCATCTCACTTTTTAAATCTGTGAGATTAACGTCATATTCACTACTTACTTATTTTGTGTGATATACCTACTACCAATTTTGATGTATTATATCATAATTTACCTTTATTTCATGATATTAAATGTTTTAATTGATGTTACTCTTTCATGGAACCCTTGACTCAAAATCTACTCAAGTAGTAAGGGAATTTCATCTCAATTTACATTCCATTGAAATATATTTTTTATTATGTTCCAATTCAATTTTATTTCGTGTATATAATTCCTTTGTTCATGTTATATAGTGAATCCTATTATTCTCATGATATTCTAAGTTTCATGTCATGCCTTTATGGAGATTATGATTCAAATATTTCAAAGTGGTATGGGACACTTTGGAATGTTTAAAGATTATTCTCCTCAAGAATGTTTTCAATGGTTATCTTTGCAATCTCACTTCCTTTTGTGATTTTTAACATTCTCTTGAAATTATCACTTTATTTTAATAATTTTTAATTGTAAATTTACTTAAATATCCATATCATTTTTTCATATATATGATTATTGCCTAAACCGTATACCATTTCTCATATGGTTTTCACTTTAAAAAAATTAGATTCTTGGCATGAATCCTTGGAAGTATTAGATTCTCAGAATGAATCCTTGAAAGTATTAGATTCTTGACATGAATCCTTTATAGTATTAGATTCATATAACAAAGCCTTGAAAATATTAGATTTTTGGCATGAAGCCTTGAAATTATTAGATTCTTGGCATGAAGCCTTGATAGTATTATATTCTTGGCATGAAGCCTTGACAAAATTGGATTCTTGGAATGAAGCCATGAAAGTATTAGATTCTTGGAATGAAGCCTTGAAAATTTTAGATTCATGGCGTAAAGACTTGACAGTATTAGATTCTTAGCATGAAGCCTTGAAAGTATTAGATTCTTGGTATGAATCCTTAAAAGTATTATATCTTTGGAATCAAGCCTTAGTGGTATATTATATATATTAATAATTAATCCTTTCCCTCGTTTAGATTCAATTATTATTCATCCATGAGATTTTTCATTGACATATCTATGGATATATTTCATTCTCACTTTATTGATTTAGATGTCATGAGTTTCGGTTTCTTACCTTGCCATATTGATATTGACTTATCTAGTTATTTGAATGGAATGTGTTATTAGTTATTTACCTTTACATGTTAATTTATTTATATTGATTCATTATTTCTTCCTCTTTACTTACCCTTACAGAGCATTTAAGATCACCCTTATTATGTTTCCATTCCCTAGGTTATGAAGAAGAGGTCTTTGAATAAGCATTCAAGGACGCAATTTATTTCATTCTATTATGTCTTGTGTATGTATTTCCTATTTCCCAATGTATTATGGGTATCATGTATGTAATCTGGATTTCCAAGAATGCTAAACTAAACCATCTTTTTGGATTTGATTCCTTGTAATCATGCCGATGTAATATAATAATGCACCGACTCTGGGATTCTGGGATTGGGGCGTTACACATCATATAGGAATGGTTGTGTTTTCCACGTTCTTCTTGAGATTTCTCTCCATATATACTCAATGACCATGGTACCGCTTGTTTTATTTCAGGATTCCCCCACATAGACAGCAAGTTAGGATTCCATTACATGATCACGAGGATGATCTGCCTAGGTATGAGACATCAATATAGGGACTTGTACCGAAGATGGAACCTTTGGGTGGTTCACCAGTTATACCACCACCCATTGAGCTATATCTAGAACCAGCACTACTAGCTAAGAATTATCGTAACCTGAGTGTGTTGCATGAGTTTTATTGACAGTGACCTCCCAGGTTTCGGGGTGAGCTAGACCCCCAAGTGGTTGACGATTGGCTAGAGGCAATCATTCGTGCTTTCCACCTTGTGAGGATGCCTATTGATAAGATGGTAGTCCTTGTTGTAAGTCTACTTCAGGACTCTGAGGGGAGATGGTGGATCTTGGTTACCCAATCACACAAAGAGAAAACTCTCTCCTAAATAGACTTCAAGTGTCATTTCTGAGAGGATTTCTATCCGACTACATTGTGATCGGTTCACATGCATGAGCTTTTGTATCTGCAATAGGGAAGTATGACCATGGAGGAGTATTCAGTGAGGTTTACTGATCTCTCATGTTACTCCATTGATATGGTATGAGACCAGTTCTTCAGGGCTTGGACCTTTGAGTAGGGTTTGCGCTAGGAAATCAGGTCATCAATGGTATCTCTTAGCATTTCATCCTATGTTGGAGTTCCTGAGTGAGCCTTGTTGGTAGAAAGTTTTCTAGTAGATAAGAAACCATTAGTGGGAGCTAGAAGTGGGCACCTAGTAGCTTAGAACTCATCAGCAAGTAGCTAGCGACAATCAAAGGTATCCAAGTGGGTCATACACTTCAGGAGGAGATCCCAGGACTCAGGGTCAGTTGTGCAAGGCTCTCAGGGTGGCTCGAATCAGCCTGGGGACATGAAATGTTTCCTTGGCGACGGTCGGTGAAATCTGACATGAGAATACCCAACCCGTCATACAACTGATCGGGAGACGGTCGATGGACCGCCGAGATAATGATAGAGGTAGGAGTAGGGTGGTCCACAGGGAGACATACTTGTTAGAGGGGCAGGAAGGGAAGTAGGAGGTGGTTGGTTGTTTGACCTATTACAACCACTACCCCCAGGTGGTCCACGTCAGGATCAGGGCGCGGGTGGGTAGGGATGAGGCTAGCTACAAGTTATGGGTGCATATGAACTTGAGGATCCAGGAATGATATGAGGTACGATCTATGTCTTTTCTACCTTTGATTCAGTTTTTATAAACAAAGGTTCTAGTCATTCCTTTCATACCACAAATCTTGTCAAGACATAGAGATTTCAGTTGATCTGTTGACTCTACCCTTACGCTTGGAGACTCATACTAGAGGAGACTCAATGATCATGCACTGGTGTCGATAGCAAGGCATGACTCTTAGAGGAGAGAGTTTCGGTTGGGATCTCTTGGTAGCAGCGTCGAGGCCTTACGACACCGTTCTTGCTATGGACTAGTTATCCACAGTTAATGCTTATAATGAATGTTTTAAGAGAATAGTTTGGTTTGTCCATAGTGATGGAATAAAGTTTTTCTTTATCGGTCAAAAGGAAATCTAGGAAGAGAAGGATGGACTCATTCATAGGAGGGTGTAGCTGATTACTCGTCAGTTGGATGGCCTGACCCTCAGTGCAGTGAATGTTATGAGTCCTCCGTTTCCTGCAGTTATAGTGGATTATGAAGACATTTCCCTGTGGATGTTACAAGTTTACCTCCTCACCGAGACATAGACATCTCCATTGATCTAAACCCCGAGATTGCATCGATATCTAAGACAACATATCATATGGATCCTATAAAGCTTTGTAAGTTGAGGGTGTAGATGGGGGATTTGCAGAGTAAGGGATTTGTTAGACCCAATGTTTCACCCTGCGCAGCCCATGTTTTGTTTTCCAAGATGGCAGTTAGGGGATTCTGGTTATATATGGACTATCAGTACTTAAAATAGGTGACCGTAAAGAATAAGTATCCACTATCAAGAATCGATGGTCTCTCTGATCAACTGAGAGGGGCTCGATGGTTCTTGATGGTTGACCTCAGATCGGGATATCACCAGCTGCGAATACAAGACGAGGATACACTACTGGAAAATAGGTCTATACCCATGGTTTTGCAAAAAACCGTGGGTATAGGGATAGTACGTGAACCTATACCCACGGTTCTCCAAAACCATGGGTATAGGGTATTTTCCAAAGGCCTATACCCACGGTTTTGGAGAACCGTGGGTATTGGGGTTTTTTTTGAAGACCTATACCCACGGTTCTGGAGAACTATGGGTATAGATTATGGCGGGGTATGAAAATTAGGCGGGAAACGAAAAAAATTTGGCGGGAAGATATTTTTTCACGGTTTGGTTTAATATATTTATATAAATATAAATTTATATACTCAGAATTTGTTTAGCTCAGTTGGTTACAAGTGGAGGCGCGACAGTGAGACTCGGGTTCGAATCTCGCGGTCCGCTTTTTTTGAATTTAAATACCCGATGTAGATTATATTAATATATATACGTATATGTATATGTAAATAACAATTAAAAATCCTAGTTCAGTTGGTCTGTTGTTGGTGCGCGGCCGAGAGGCGCAGCCTGAGACGCGGGTTCGATTCCCCTTGGCTGTTTTTTTGAATTTTAAGTACACCGCGTGAATTAAATTAATATATATAAGTTGATGTATGAACAGTCGGGGTGCACACTTTGACTCCCCTATACCCACGGTTCTCCAAAACCATGGGTATAGTTTGAGACCCCTATACAGACGTCGTTCCAGCCCACGGTTCCCAAAACCGTATACCCACGGTTTTGGGGGCTATACCCATGGTTTTGAACCGTGGGTATAGGTCGTTTTTCTAGTAGTGATATACTAAAGATGAAATTTAGATGTCTCTAAAATCACTATGAGTACTTGGCGATGATCTTTGGCATGATGAACTCCCCGGCAGTGTCGATGGGACTCATGAACAGGATCATTCAACCCTTCTTAGATAGGTTCATGGTAGTCTTCATCGATGATATCCTTGTGTACTTAGCGTATGAGGAGCAGCATCTGAGACACTTGAGGATGATTTTGGAAGTACTCTGAGAGTACTAGCTTTACGAGAATCTCTCAAAGTGTCGGTTTTGGATGCAGATGGTCCACTTTTTGGGAAACATTATCTCAGTAGATGGAGTTGTAGGAGACCCGGCCACGGTCGAGGTCATGTTAGCTTGGGAGCCAACCAAGTGCATGATAGAGCTAAGGTGTTTCCATGGGTTGGTAGTTGTTGAACAATGTTTTAGAGTAGTTGGCATGTTTTAGTTATCCTTTATAGATGGATATGGAGTAGTTTACCTCCAATTGATGGTTGTTACCCCTCCGCTCTTACAGTGAATCTGAGAGGCATATCTTGGAGATGTTGACTGTGAGAACCTACATGCTCAGATATCTATAGGACATGCTCCTAATGGATTTTCTAAAGGTTTTGAGCATGACCTTCTTTTCATAGCATGAATGATAGTACCATTGACATTACAAAATGAGGTTCTGGGAGAGTTCCATACACCTCCTTTGGCGGTACATCCAGGTGTGACAAATATTTACCAGGATTTTCGAAGTCAGATTTGGTGGAAAGGCATGAAGAAAGGGGTTGTAAAGTTTGTCTCTTGATGCCTTATTTGTCAGCAAGTGAAAGCTGAGCACCAAGATCCATAGGGTTTAACCCAACCCCTTGAGGTGCCAAAGTGGAAGTGGGATAGAATATACAAGGACTTCATGATGATCTTACCACATACATCCAACAGACATGATGTCATCTGGGTGATCGTAGATCGACTCACCATGTCGGCCCGCTTATTAGCAATATGGGAGTAGAGTTCAGTAGAGAGCTTGGGATATCTCTATGCGCAGGAGACAGTGAGACTTCATGGAGTTCCCTTAACGATGGTTTCTGACTATGATGCTTGCTTTACATATCAGTTGTGGAAGGGATTATAGGAGGCGTTTGGGACTCAGCTACACTTAAGCACAGTGTTTCACCTTTAAACTGATGGCCAGACTGAGTGGAAAATTTAGGTTCTATAGGACATAGTGCAAGCTTTCTTGTTGGATTTTGTACGTAGTTGGGAGGATCACCTACCCCTGGTGAAGTTCACATACAACAATAACTACCATTACACCATTTTTATGGCACTATTTTACGGGTGACCCTGTAGGTCACCACTTTGTTGGACGGATACAAGCGATTCGACACTCATGGGCCCAGAGTTGGTGCAAGCTACAACAGAGAAGGTGAATATATTCTAGGAGTGGATGAAGACTGCATTGATCCATCAAAAGTCTTATGATAACAGGCGAATGAGGCCTTTGGTGTTCAAGGAAGGAGATCATGTGTTCCTATGGGTTTCACCTTGACGTGGTTTGAGGAGATTTAGCTGCGGTGGTATGTTATCTCCAAGATTCATCATTTCTATCCAGATACTGCATAGAGTTGATGAGGCAGCATACCGCTTAGCTCTACCTCTGCAGTTAGACCGGGTACACGATTTCTTCCATGTGTCAAAGCCAAGGAGGTATGTGCATGACCTATCGCATGTTATCAACTAGGATGCGCTGAATATTGAGGATGGAGCGACCTTTTCTGAGTTCATGGTAGAGACCGAGGATTGGCAGGAGATGATCATTTGTGGGTGATCAATTCCCCTTTTTCATGTTCAGTGGTAGCATAGGAACCTTCAGGAGAGATCATGGGAGTGGGAGACCCAGATGCAAGCCCAATACCCCTATCCTTTTGAGTAGTTTTCTCTTTTTGGGATGAAAATCCCTAAGGCGGAGAGAATGCAATGTCTTGTATTTTCAGTGTATTATTTTTAAATATTATATGGATTATTTTCGAGACTAGGCACTAAGAGGGAAAGTGATTCTAAAACTCTATGTGTCCAAAATAAATGATTGAAATATATTAAATAATTAAATAGCATGCACACACGATTTTCTTAAAAAAGATAAATAACTCCTAAATAGGTGTCGTAATTAGAAATCCAAGAGCACCACTGAGTTCATAATGGAATTGTTACCCTAGGAGAAACTTAACCTTGGTCGGCGTGGGTCGTTTGTGAAAAAAGTTATCACAGGCATGACATTAATAAAATAAATAAACATAAGAATTTATTTTATTTTGTACAACAAGGTTAACTGCTTCTTCTTTAAATATACAGCTATGGAAATCATCTCAAGGTTTGGTGCAAAACCATGGAGAACTAGATGATGTTGGAGGAGAGTGTTCTTGGCATATGAAAACGGATCAGTAATGGATTTTGGATCATCATGCCATCAGAGTTGGAGGATCTCATCAATGACAGCAACATAACCATTCTTCGTCAACAATTGATCCAAACTCTATCTAGGACTTTTTTTCTTGTATTTTCCATCCTGTTCATAATCTTAGAGGAATACGAATAAATTCAACAAACAAGAATTGATACATGCATCATTGGTTGATTTCAAATTGATAGAATTGTTTTTTGGTTCTTTGACTTATCCCTCATCATCCATCCTTTCTACGATAATGAATCAAGGACAAACGAACAACAGACGAGGTTCGTTCCTCACTTTTATGGTTTTTGGATTTCTCCCTCCATTATTTGAACGTTCACTATGGGTGCTTCCTTTTGGCCAATGGTTCGATGAATACTCGGTATTCGATCATTGTGTAACCATTCTTCAGCACAACAGATCGATACCACGGGAGAGGTTCATGATTAGTGATTTGATCAAGGTGTGATGATGGTAGTGGATGACCAGAGGTGGGTCAGAATGGATTTTAGGTATCCGTTCAACCTGGTTTTGAGCCGCAACAACATATGGCTTGACAGTGGTGATTTCCGAGAAGATCTGAACCCAGAATCTATAGATCTAGAAACTATGGGCATGGAAGAACCATGATTTGCAGTTTCCAGCCAGATCAGAGGTTTTAGTGGTGCACATATCAACACAGAAGTGATCCCTGAAGGATCTGGAAAATCCCATGCAACGCAGCATGTATTAAAGGATTGCACACCGTGTGGGCCCCCTGACTACGGCATTGGGGTTCTGGATGAAGTTAAGGATCACATGGTGTGTGAACCCTATCACGCAGTATGTGACCATCCCCAGTTGACTCGACGTGTACTTCGAAAGTACACAGACACGGGTTGGATTACACGGGTAAGGACACACAGTGTACTCCCACACACACACAGACACGTTACACGGACATAGTATCATGTGTCTCTACATTTTGTGTATCCTCTTATGCACTCTGTGCATTTGGAGACTATATATCGTGTAAGGCACTTCCAAATAGGCATGACTTAGGGATAATTGGACATGTCGTGTACACCCTGGTACATGCTGAGTACTCCCTTCAAGAGTGCTTGAGCCTCTTTGTTTTCTTAGTTTGGACCAGTATAGGTAGAGTGTGCTCCCTTGGTCCTTTCCTTGAGGGTACAGTGCAATATTACATCTAGATCACTAGATTGTGATCCCCTCTAGAGGTCGAGTCTCAGATAGAGTTTTGGTGACCCTCAGTGAGACTAGAGTGCAATCCTCTATCATACCTAGTTGGATTTTGTGGAATCATCGTGACCTCCCAATGGGGGGAATTGATCCTCCATTTATCAGGCCGTATCGGCAGGGTTTTTTGGAATCATTGGCATACAATCACCTACATAGCAGGTTGACCTGGATTGGGTTCGTGGTGTCCCCCAATAGTTCTAGGTGGGACCCTCTATATGTGCATCAATTTCTTTATAGACCAACATGTTATCATTGGGTGGGGACCACTGAGCTAGACATCTTTTTTGAGTGTCTCTTATGATAACATGGCTCGTAGAGCGAGTTCTCCCAAAATGAGTGTTGCTTGGAGTAGAATCCTAAGGCTAGCAATTAGTTATGACCGCCTAATGGTGTGGTGTATCTCCTGAGTATATCTAGGTTTTGTTCCTATTCCAAATTAATTTTTATATCTTGTATTGAGATGACTATACTTGGTTCTTCGTGTTTAGTTTTTTTTAATAATCTTACTGAGTATTATTGTACTCAATCCCCACATAATCTTTTCCCACATGTGTCATGTCTTGTGCAGATGAAGACCCTTTTAAGGATGTCCGGGGAGGATAGGGAGCGATTAGAGAATAGATGGAGCTTGATAGACCAAGGTGTTTACCAAGAGTGTACTTTTGACTTAGTCCTCACCCTTGGAGTAGGATGGACTCTTTTTATTTTTGGTTGGGCTTGACTTTGGCCCCTTTACTATTTTCATCACTTTAAGGTTGTACTATGTTGTGGGGCCTTAGATGTATGCATGCTTTGTTTCAGTTATTTTACATTTTAGCATTATGGGCTTGGAGATGTGTGTGTGTGTGTGTGTGTGTGTGTGTGTGTGTGTGTGTGTGTGTGTGTGTGTAGGTACTTTAGGCTAATGCCTCCCATTTATGGAATACAACTACTTGGTGCTAGTCGTCGGCCCCTGGCCTATTGGAGGTGGGCATGGGGTAGTCACAGGTCAGGCCCCTCTGGGACAGGTCGTGACAATTTGAGCCTGCAAAAATTTTCTGAGAACCAAGACCCAAATTATGAACCAACCTATTTCTCTCATAGTAATTTATAGGAAACACATTTCATTCAGGTAATAGTGATTCAACCAAAGAGAATATCTTATCAAAATAGATACCTAACATTCCATTATCTCATTTAATAGCCATGAATTTTCAAATGCTTCAAATTTTATTATCTTACAACCAGGATATACAACATCCACAATAAATTTTAGTAACTCATAAAATCATTATGGTTTTAACTAAGGGTTGAAATCAATATTATCATGAATTTCTTTTTGTTGAAAATACGGACAAGCAACATCATATACAAAAGTTTGAAACTATGATGGATATGGAACCAAATCATAAGTATCTTCTCAAGAACTGTGTTCACTGTGGTGATTTCAAAAAACATAATCTTTTCGAAAAAAACACAATAAATGACCAACCAACATTGTAAAATGTGAAAAACCTCCTCATATCACATTTATTACATGGACACTTAATTTCTCATTCAGAAACAAATAATAGTTTTGATGATGTAGATGATAAAAAAAGCTACAACATGCTCAGTATATTCAGGTTTTACACTAAAACTGTTTGGATTCCTACGATGATTTATCAAATCATGATCATGTAATAAGTATTGTTGTCTACTTCCTTGTTCCATATTTCTATTAAAATTTACAAATAAAAATATTAACAATTACTTGTATATATTATGAATTTTATCTATTTAACATTGATTTTTAATAATTAGTGTTGATTTTTTCTAATTATCATTAACAACCACTAATTGCATTTGATTTTAACAAATTAAGGGTAATTTTTACTAATTACAAAAAAAATACCCCTACTTTTAAGTTATTATCAGTAAATTTTTACTAATTAATACTATTTTTTCTAATTATCAATAATTATTACTAATTATTGTGAAGATTTAGTAATTATCACAAATTTTTAGTAATTATTGCTATTTTTTTTAATTACTGCTAAATATCAAAATTTATTGCTAATTTTTACTAAATATTGTTTAATTTTTAATTATTGGTGTTAAATTTTACTAATTATCATTATGTAACATTAATGCTTACTAATTACCTTTATTGTTTTCTAATTACCACTATTATTTACTAATTAGCGATATTTTTGACTAATTATCGATAATTTTTAGTAATGTCACTAATTGTTACTAATTACAGCTATTTTTTACTAATTACATCTATTTTTTACTAATTACTGATAATTACCATTATTTTTTACTAATTACCACTAATTACCATTAATTTTAACTAATTATTGCTAATGTTTACTAATTACCAATAATGTTTACTAATAATCACTAATGTTTACTAATTACCCCTAATATTGACTAAATACCACTATTTTTTACTAATTACCAATAATTACCATTATTTTTTACTAATTACAGCTAATTACCATTTATTTTTACTAATAACCACTAATTATCAATAATTACCACTGTTTTTTTCTATTTTTTCTGATTATCGCTAATATTTACTATGTACTACTAATTACCACTATGACTTACTAATTACCCATAATTATAACTATTTTTAACTAATTACTACTAATTACTACTATTTTTTACTAATCAATGCTAATTACTGCTATTTTTTTCTAATTACAGATAATTACAGCTAATATTTACTAATTATCTCTATTTTTATTAATTTTTATTAATAACCGCTAATGTTTACTGATCACCACTAATGTTTACTAATCACCACTAATGTTTTCTAATTACCACTAATTATCATTAATATTTAATAATTACTTCTAATTACCATTAATTACTCCTGGTTATTACAAATATTTATTAAATATCTCTAATTTTTACTAGTCCCGCTAATTAACACCATTTTTTAATAATTATTGATAATTTCCATTAATTTTTACTAATTGCCACTAATTTTTTTATAACCACTAATAGTTACTACTTTTTTTCAATAATCAATGCTAATTACCATTATTTTTTACTAATTATAGTCAATTACTGCTGATTTTTACTAATTATCGCTATTTTTATTAAGTTTTACTGGTTACCACTAATTTTTATTGATTACCACTAATTTGTAATAATTACCATAATTTGTTATTAATTAGCGATAATTTTTATTAATTACCACTAATTATGGCTATTTTTTTCTAATTACTACTAATCACCGGGGGGTTTTACTAATTACTGCTAATTCTTATTAATAATGTTAATTATAGCTCATTTCTACTAATTACTGCTATTTTTTGCTAAGTACTGCTAAGTATCGCTATTTTTTACAAAGTAATTCTAATTACCGCTAAATTTTACTAATGATAGATGATTACCTATATTTTCTACTAATGATCAATAATTAAGTTTATTGTTTACTAATGATCACTTATTACTGGTAATTCTAATTACCGCTAAATTTTACTACACGGCATGTAGTTTGGGCACACGGCGTGTACCCATTTATTTCACACGGCAAGGACACAACTCCAACACGGCACACGACCGTTGACTGGTAACGCGTACACGGGGAAGGACTACACGGTGTGTAGTATTGGGCACACAGCGTGTACCCATTCATTGCACACAGCACGGACACGGCTCCAACACGGGGTATACCCGGCGAGGGGGTACACGGTGTGTACTCAAACTACACGGCGTGTAGTTTCAAAATTCTGGAAAGTGTGGGAAAAGTCCATTTTACCCTCCAGAACACTTCGTGACCTTCTTTTTGACAAAGGAATGGGTCGGAGAGGTCCGGGTCATTACATCAGATACCTCTTAAAACATTCTCGTCCCCGAGAATTCAAAAACCAACCCAGAGGAACCCAACAAGATACCTCTTAGGGTTCTCGTTATAACAGGAACCCAACCAACAACCCTAATCATATGTGTTAGGAATTCCTTCTCCTATGTCGAGATATTATCCGCTTTAGGCGGCACTGACTCGCCTGCATGGGTTTAATCGAATCCTCATTAATGCGTCTCGATTAATAATTGGGTCTTCCCACTTTCATACATTAGGATTTTTCAACTCGCACTACCCCCAACACCACACAACCAACACACTACCCAAACACGTGGTTTTGGGAAATTCCTTCTCCTATGTCCAGATATTATCCTCTTTAGGCGGCACTGACTCGCCCGCATGGGTTCAATCGCATCCTCAATAATGCGTCTCGATTAAGGGTCAGGTTTTTCACTTTCCCCAAGTTTCTGACGCTTTCGCCGGGGCGCGCGCACCCGTCCGTCCGTGGGGGAAGGACGCGCGGCGCTTGTGGCCCCGCATTCCCGCTTTCCAAAGGCGGGCGGCATTCGCTCCTTATTCAGGGACGTCTGCTCCTTGATCGAAACGGGATGATGGGATGTCGGTTCTTCCTCCTGTGGATTCCTCCTCAGAACTCGTCACCTAGTCCGGGTCTCCCTCATAGATTTAATACGTAGTTCGTGAAACTCTTCCCAGTGCCATTTTTTCACGGACACCGGTTAATTACACTGCTTCTGTCGGGACATTCCAAAGGGTCCAGTCAGGGCAGAAACCTTCAGTCGGGGGAGTAGTCACGTTGATGCATCAGTAGCGTGTCTGGATGCTGGGGAACCTGGCATGTCTGTCTATTATCCCTGGTCACAGGGCTTCTCGAGGGCGTGGAAGCCCGAGGCATCCCACATTGAGCACGGGGAATTGTATGCCATAGACACATATCTGAGGTTTTCCTCAGCTTCCCGTGTTTAACACAGGGTACGCCGCGAGTTTAACGTCTAGCGGAGACGGATCAACCCAACCGGAGCGTTATCTAGGATAGATCGGATTGAGGGATTTCCCTTGAAGGGATGCCGATACCGAGGCCAGCCCATGGGCGGCTGTGAAGAGGAGCGTACCGGCATGGTCTCACCGAGATATGACGGTCCGGGCGAGAATCAGGATGGGTGGTAGATGGATGAATGGAGTGGAGGTGGAGTGAAATGGGACCATCGCAGGGGGGACGGTGAAGTTGGGCTTGAGCCTTGAGGAGGCTTCCTACGTATCCCCGTGGCAGGGAATCAAAGTCCGCGTAGTTCGGGATGGTGCCGGTAAACCGACGTGAAGGTTGACCTTGGCACGATGAATGTCGTCAGCGAACCAACGTGAAGGTGTACCTTGGTCTGATGGGCATCATCAGTGTACCGATGTGAAGGTGGACCTTGGTCTGATGGGTATCGTCAGCGTACCGACGTGAAGGTGGACCTTGGTCCGATGAATGTCGTCAGCGTACCGACGTGAAAGTGGACCTTGGTCTGATGGGTGATGGGCTTGAACCTCAGGGAGGCTTCCTACATACCATGCCTTGACATGGATCAAAGACCTCGTAGTTCAAAGGGTTTCATCGGTGAACAGACGTGAAAGTAGACCCGTGGGTCCACTAGTGGTGGGCTTGAACCTTGGGAAGGTTTCCTACGTACCATGCCTTGACACGGATCAAAGTCCTCGTAGTTCAAAGGAGCGATGGAATACAGTTTAACGTCATGCGGGACAATAGTGAACCCTGACATGAATAAACGACAGGCATTGGGTGTCGGTGAACCGACGTAAATGAGGGACCTTGGTCCAATGGGAAATGGGCTTGAAAATGGGGGCCTGGCACACCGACTAGGAGACGGTTTGGGCCAATGATTGTTGGGCTTGAACCTCAGGGAGGCTTCCTACGTACCATGCCTTGACACGGATCAAAGTCCTCGTAGTTTGGATTGGGGAATACAGTTTAACGTCATGCGGGACGGGGGTGAACCAACGTGAATGAGGTCGGAACGACCGGATGGTGGGTTTGGACCTCGTAGAGGCTTCCTACGTACCATGTCTTGACATGGATCAAAGACCTCGTAGTTCGGGTTAGTCACAATGGATTGTCGTCGTACTGGAATTGCAGTTTAACGTCGTGCTGGACGCGGGTAGAACTCGACATGAATTGGATGATGGGTGGGCTTGAACCTCATGGAGGATTCCTACGTACCACGCCTTGACATGGATCAAATACCTCATAGTTCAAATGGGGCTTTGTCAGTGAACCGACGTGAAAGTGGACCTTGGTCCAATGAGTGGTGGGCTTGAACCTCTGGAAGGCTTCCTACGTACCATGCCTTGACACGGATCAAAGACCTCGTAGTTCAGGTGGGAGTGGGTGTGCAGTTTAATGTCATGCGGGACGAAAGGGGGGCATGCAGTTTAACATCATGCTGGACGAGGGCGAATCTCGACGTGAATGAACGACCGAGCAATGTGGCTTGAACCTCATGGAGGATTCCTACGTACCATGCCTTGACATGGATCAAAGTCCTCGTAGTTCGCTATGAGTGGGGGTCAGGGTCGGTGCTCACTCTAAGCCCACGCGAGTCATGCTCGGTGTGAGAAACAAGAGGTTGCAAGGACCTGACGATCACGTCGGGAAGGATGCGTCCGTGAGAAGCGAAGAGGGGCTTACGCGTTAGGCGGCCCATGGTGCTGGGACTTACTCCAGGATGGAGGCCCATGTGGGGGGTGCCTCATTCCCTATCATGCTCTCCACTGACCTTAGTAGTGGGGAAGTACGGAGATGCAGGGGTGCAGCCATCCGTTGGGGAACTAGGGTCACCCTTCTCCTATGAACATACGCCACTCCAATAAGGGGGATATCATCCCTTGTGGGTGAGTTATTCCAATCCTGTGGAGACGAGTGGTGTAAAAAATGTTCGAGCTGGGGGGACCCTTCGTGAGAGAGACGAGGTCGGATCATAGTTTAACGTCATGTGTTGAGGACGTGGTGCTTGGAAGTTTAACGTCCTGCAGCTCGGACGAGGTGGGTTCACTCCACACCCCTAGGACTTACATAACCGGTACCCTCTGGTCCTTGGGGAAGGGAAGGTACCAGTAAGGCCATGGTTAATGGGGGTTGTGGAACGAACCATCAAGGGGTCCACGTTAGCGTGGCAATGCGAAAGAAGCAATAGCCGTTATCGTGCCTATGCGGAGAAGCATTAGGCGAAGCAATGCTACGGGTGGTGTTGTCCATGGGACTTTGAAATCACATCGTGCAAACCTAGAGGGTCGCACAGGAAGAGGAATCGCTAAGCAAAGGAGTGTACTTCGCGAAGTGGAGTTCCTTGGCCTTGGCATGGGGCATAGGTGTGAGTGGAAGGTGCTTCGCGAAGTGGAACAGTGTTCACAGAGCACTACCTCGCGAAGAAGAGGTGCCTCGCGACGCAGGGTCCTGCGAAGCAGTGTGCTTCGCGATGTGTAGCGATCCTGCCTTAGCATAGGGATCACTAGTCTGGTTTGGGTGTTTCGCGAAGCATAAGCGCTCCGCGGCTGCCCAGGTTCCCTTGGGAATCCCCTTCCTTCGCGAATGCCCTTGAGCTTCGCGAAGGGCATCCCTCTCGGAAGAGGGGCTCAAAACAAGACAAAACAGAGGCGTCTCGCGAAGTAGAAGTACCTCGCGGAGCTCATGATTCCCGGGGCAAAGAGTGCTTCGCGATTTGGGAGAGGAGAAGCCGAAAGGTCGGATTGTCCGTCCCCGGGACTCAGGGGGAGTCCAGTATTTATAGGGAAGGGGCGTCGTGAAGCAGAACTCGCGCGCCTCCTCCGGCGCTTCGCGGCGCGCTCGCGAACGTCAACGTCGTCCGCGGAGGGTACCGCCTCTGGAGCTTCGCGGCGGCTCGCGAACGTCAAATGCGTTCACGGAGACTTACCGCCTCTGGAGCTTCACGGCGGCTCGCGAACGTCAAATGCATTCGTGGAGACTTACCGCCTCTGTAGCTTCGCGGCGGCTCACGAACGTCAAATGCGTTCGTGGAGACTTACCGCCTCTGGAGCTTCGCAAGGCCGCGATGGTCGGGGCGCTTCGCGGCGGGGCTTCGCGTCGGTGCTTCGCGAGGCAGCGCGCCAGCCGTCTTTTTCGTTCCTTTCTTCCGGGCCATATTTTGGTGCCAACAAATGCCCCCCCTCAGACTTGGAGCCGCGGAGGGTGAAGGGTCGAAGTCTGAGGGAAAATCGCCAAAATTGTCGGCGGTTTGCGATTCAGCTACGCGAAGGGGGTCCGTGGTGCTGACCGGGGCCTCGGATCCGGACGCGCCGCGATGCTCCGCGCGGGTGAGGCGCGCCGCGATGCTCCGGGGTCACCGCCTATAAATAGGGGGGGTCGATCTCTTTTGTCTTCACGTGACTTCATTGTCTTTTTTTGCTCTCGACTTCGCGAAGCTCCGCGTACTCCGCGACATCCCTCCGCAAATCGAGCTTCGCGGCGAACCGCGGGTCTCCGACTCCGCGTCCGCGCTAAGAGAACTTCTGCTTGTCGGCCTTGGCCAGACTTCGCGGCTTGGTCTCGCGACCGATCTTCGTGATCCGGCTTCGCGATTCAGCTTCACGTTCAAGCTTCGCGATCCGCGGTCAAGCTTCGCGATCCAGCTGAAAAAATCTTTTTCTGAGGACCAGAGTCAAAATGGCCCATCAAGAGGCTGTATTGGGGGTGCCTGCAGATGCTGCCCTTCGGGATGAGATGGCCAACCGTCCGGTCCTTGGGGAGATGGTCCGAAGCCATCGGACCACACTTCTTTGACAGATCTGTTATCGGAGGGTCAGAAGGATTATCCGCAGTGCAAGAAACTGCCATTGTACGACTTCAGACTGAGGGATGACGTCTTTATCCCCGAGGTGAGTAGGGACGAACCAGCTTGATGGTTCAGGAGCATATCATGCCAGCACCAATGGTTCAGGGCGGCCGATGGTCACGCACAAGAGAACTTCACACCCGTCACCGCTGACTGTCTCTCCAACCATTTGAACGACATTGATGGGAAGCCACTGCGGCCGGAGACGTCCCCTCCTCTCTACCATACCATGCTGAAGGCGGCTTTGCAGGATTCTAATAAGGGATGGTCCGATGAGTGGGACCTACGCCAGGGCGGAAATTTTACTAATGACTGGGCCTGGGCCTACTGGGTAGGCGCCTCATGCGAGGAGTTTGGGGTCGAGCTGAGGAGAGTGGGGTTGTATGAGGCGGCATGGGCCTCCCAATTCCACATTTACCAACCGAAGCAACTGATGCCGGAATTGCTGAGCAGATGGTCGTCTAGGACCAATACCTTCCACCTGCATCACGGGGAGGTGGGCATCAGCCTGTGGGATGTCCACCAGATTTCTGGGGTCCCGATCTTGGGGGCCATGTATGATGAGTTCCTCCCCGTCATCAGCGCATGGGAGGATACGGAGCAAATACCGCGACTGGCGTCGGCGCTGATGGCACTTGTCCCTGGAGAGGACAAGGAGGCAATGAGGGATGTCCACTTTAGGAGATGGTTCAAATGCTTCCTGAATTTCCCAGAGAATCGAGAGTTCCCTCCGAGGCCTCGAACTTGTCCAAGGGCGGCCCAACGGGGCAAGGGGCACTCGTATTGGCGGGTCTTGGAGGACAACCAATGGAAGACTTGGGGTTTCAGCGTCAGCACTGAACAACAGCCGATAGTCAGGATGGCGGCGTTCATTGCGGCTCTCATCTGTGGTTGGATCCTACCGGTGAGGGATACAAGCATGGGGGTGCGGCCCAGCTCGTTCATCATGGCGTCGATGTTGGCCATGGGGCAGCGGATCAATCTGGGGATTCTGATGCTCACCAAACTGTACAGAATGCTGCGGCACATTAGTGAGGGCAAGAAGCCGCCAAGGATATGCGGGCCCTTCCACCTCCTGTATGGGTGGATCGCAATGCATATCAGGAGGATTTACGAGTATCCAAACCCAATTTCGCCGCCAGGATCGAACTTCCGCCCCTCCATCCTGAACGCGGTCGAGAGCTTCCCGTTCAAACCGGCCGTTCCGATGGTGCTGAATCGGGTGTGGAGGGCGGATGAGTTCAACTTCCACCCCTTCCCATTGCCAACGGGGATACTTACCAATGACGGGCGTGGAACGGAAGAACATCGGGCTTACCTCCTGGCCTTCCGAGGTGGAGTTTTGGTGGCACAGATAGATCTTGAGCCACTCTGCGAACCGTACACCCCGCATCGGTTTGCGAGGTAGTTCCGGTGCCTCCAACGGCTGACCCCGCAGGTCTACTGGGAGGTGCGTTACGAGGAGCACCCGTGTGTGATGAGGCAGCTGTGGCTCATGTTCACACGGGAATATGGGAATATGAGGATTGCATTTCCTCCATCCACCACCGCTTTCGGATTGGTGAGGGAGTATGCCATCAGTTGGGAGGCTGCTTACCCAGGGGAGATGCTGAAGCAACCAACTATCCGGGTCGGTGACGGTGGGCCTCCTCTATCTCGAGGTCGGGGTCGGAGGGCAGCTAGGTCCGCTCGTGGTAGCGGGGCTGCTATGGCGGTGATACCCGCACCGGCCGAGGGTATGGCAGTAGCGGTGGATCTGGTGATTCCGGAAGAGCACGGCCATCCAGAGGGGCGGCCACCGAGGGGATTTCGTAGGATATCCACTCAGGCTCCGGGGAAGCGGCTGCGTCATATCGACATGGCAGAGGATGTTGTGTTCCCGAAATCCTGGGACATTTGGGATGTCAACCGGAAATTCCTCAACCCACCCGAGATATGGGCCCACCTGAATCGCCTCGGGATGGAATTACCGGGCATAGGCCCAGTCCGGGCTGGATTCATGGCATCTCCGGCGGAGGCAGAGCAGTACCTGGACGAGATGGAGGATTACGTTCACTCCAGTGGTGTCCCTCGCCCAATGACAGACCGGTTGAGGGTACTGTTGAATCATACGGTCCCCCCACAGTTATCGGCTGCCGATCTGAGGGAGCGCTTTCCCTTTCCGAAAGAATCAGAGGACTCCTCTCGGGAGGATGAGGCTGGAGGAGGGAGTCCGTTGGAGGAGGGCGAGGTCGGAGACCGAGGCTCAGAATCCGATGATTTCGCAGAGGCTCTCGAGGTAGCATTCCAAACTTCTTTCCCTACGATCCGTTCTTGGGTCACTATGGACTTCTCACCGATGTTTGATCCACGCAGGAGGAACTTGTTCGCAGGCCTCGTTCTCGCCCCTCGGCGGGTAATGATGCGAGACCTTCAGAACCTGCGCCTATGGCTGCGTCCAGTTCCGCGTCTGGTGGGACCAGAGCACCTGAGGTGGCTCCTCCGGAATCTCCAGACCTTCCAACAGTATACGGAGGGCCTCGTCTCGGGGTCCCGTCAGTACCGGCTCAAGAGCAGCGCCAGGAGGTCGATCTCCGTAAGTCTCCTCTACCGGTCTCCTCATTGTCATATGTAGACCATGCTTGCCAACTAACGTTTATGTCCCTCTCTGTCATACAGTTCTTCGACTGGCGTGGGCTGTTGCGGCAAGACTGGTCGGGATGTTTGGTGGCGTCCCTCCTAGGGGCATGCCGGTGATGGTGGCGATAGTCTTGCCATCTCCTCAAGCTGCGACGCACATCATCACTGGTGGGACCACCAGCAGGGTTGTTCCCGAAGTCATTGAGGTGCACTCCGAGGAAGAGGATCAACCGGTCGGTCCCAGTCTTGTCACGCCTACTTCGGCGACAGGTGTCATACTGGATTCAACACCAGACGTTGATCCTGCCGAGGATTTCCTACGGGGGTATCCCGCGTACGAGCCTGCCAATCGCGCAGACTGGGACGAAACGACCTCCGATGAGGAAGACAGTAGCATAGTCCGCCACCGGTCGTGGAATCTGATCACGCTCTTTATCAAGGACACCCCCCAAGCGCAATGGCTGGCCGAAATGGATAGGCTCCGCTCGCGGTTGCGCGAACTGTGCACTGGGGGAGTGGATTCCCAACGTCCTCACGCACTCATCTGATATCTTATGGCCAAGAAGATCCGGGAGCATGATCGTGGGCTCAGCGTGGGCTGGCAGCGGAGAAAGGCGATCAGCATCAAGAAGCTCCAGGAGGATGAAGGTGAGGTCCAACAGATGCAGACCCGGGAAGACGAGCTTTCAGCCTCTCTTGATGCACAATCTGAGCTGGTCTCACGGTTGAAGGCCCACCTGGCAGAGGCAGAGAAGCATATGAGGCAGACCTTTGGAAAGATGGATTCCGTTCAAGCTGGCATAGAGAGGGCCAAGGCCAGGACTGACGAACTGCGCCCCGACACTGCTGAGGAGGAGCGGGAGCTAAGTCAGCGGCAGCAAGCCTTGGATGCCACAAGCCAGCGGGTGGCAGAGCTGCAACGCTCTTTTGACGGGGTCAACCCATCCATGGGGGGAGTCGACCCCCGAGTATTGTAACAAATCCAAAAACCTTTTATTGGTACTTTCGTGCTTCAAAAAAAATTTCTTCTTTGCTTTGAATGCCGTAGCACGCACGATTTCCACTGTTTGAATTGCCTTGTTACATCCCTACAATGTTTGCGGGACGTTTGGCGACAATTCCCCAAGCCCACGTGGGTCGAGCCCAATGTGAGAAACAGGAGATAGTCACCCTCTCATCCCATCTAACATGGGAGTGGGGATCATGCTCCGGGCATCCGGGATTCGGATTACCAGTCTGGATTTCTGAAAGACGGGAAAGGCTTGACCAGAGAAGGAACTTCCAGGACATCCGAATTACCGTTTCTTCAGCGTGCTCTTATGCATGAACAGGGCAACGCCAGGGGCACTGAAATCGGTCCAAACAGATGGAAATGGGAAGTGTAAATCACGATACCCAAGATTCGGAACACTGTGGGGATGGCGTGACAATAAGGGAAAACTATTAACCTTGGAGGAGAAGCGGTATCCTTACTGCGTTAGCCTGTAATGGGGACAACAAATGAGGGTCGACTGTTGACCATGTTCGAAACACGGAACCATGTCACAAATTTTGTTGATCAATCCTTCGGGACGTTGGCCTAGGACAGTTGGCGGACCATAGGCCGAGCATCCACACTGTTAGGGGGTCCTTCCAAACATGACCAGTCTTCCGGGACGTTGGCCCAGGGCGACATTCGCTCCTTATTCAGGGACGTCTGCTCCTTGATCGAAACAGGATGATGGGATGTCGGTTCTTCCTCCTGTGGATTCCTCCTCAGAACTCGTCACCTAGTCCGGGTCTCCCTCATAGATTTAATACGTAGTTCGTGAAACTCTTCCCAGTGCCATTTTTCCATGGATGCCGGTTAATTACACTGCTTCTGTCGGGACATTCCAAAGGGTCCAGTCAGGGCAGCAACCTTCAGTCGGGGGAGTAGTCACGTTGAGGCATCAGTAGCGTGTCTGGATGCTGGGGAACCTGGCATGTCTGTCTATTATCCCTGGTCACAGGGCTTCTCGAGGGCGTGGAAGCCTGAGGCATCCCACATCGAGCGTGGGGAATTGTATTCCATAGACACATATCTGAGGGTTTCCTCAGCTTCCCGTGTTTAACACAGGGTACGCCGCGAGTTTAACATCTAGCGGAGACAGATCAACCCAACCGAAGCATTAGCTAGGATAGATCGGATTGAGGGATTTCCCTTGAAGGGATGCCGATACCGGGGCCAGCCCATGGGCGGCTGTGAAGAGGAGCGTACCGGCATGGTCTCACCGAGATATGACGGTTCGGGCGAGAATCAGGATGGGCGGTAGATGGATGAATGGAGTGGAGGTGGAGTGAAATGGGACCATCGCAGGGGGGACGGTGAAGTTGGGCTTGAGCCTTGAGGAGGCTTCCTACGTATCCTCGTGGCAGGGAATCAAAGTCCGCATAGTTCGGGATGGTGCCGGTAAACCGACGTGAAGGTGGACCTTGGCCCGATGAATGTCGTCAGCGAACCAACGTGAAGGTGGACCTTGGTCCGATGGGCATCGTCAGCATACCGACGTGAAGGTGGACCTTGGTCCGATGGGTATCGTCAGCGTACCGATGTGAAGGTGGACCTTGGCCCGATGAATGTCGCCAGCGTACCGACGTGAAGGTGGACCTTGGTCCAATGGGTGATGGGCTTGAACCTCAGAGAGGCTTCCTACGTACCATGCCTTGACATGGATCAAAGACCTCGTAGTTAAAAGGGTTTCATCGGTGAACAGACGTGAAAGTAGACCCGTGGGTCCACTAGTGGTGGGCTTGAACCTTGGGAAGGTTTCCTACGTACCATGCCTTGACACGGATCAAAGTCCTCGTAGTTCAAAGGAGTGATGGAATACAGTTTAACGTCATGCGGGACGATAGTGAACCCTGACGTGAATAAACGACGGGCATTGGGTGTCGGTGAACCGACGTAAATGAGGGACCTTGGTCCAATGGGAAATGGGCTTGAAAATGGGGGCCTGGCACACCGACTAGGAGACGGTTTGGGCCAATGATTGTTGGGCTTGAACCTCAGGGAGGCTTCCTACGTACCATGCCTTGACATGGATCAAATTCCTCGTAGTTCAGATTAGGGAATACAGTTTAACGTCATGCGGGACGGGGGTGAACCGGCGTGAATGAGGTCGGAACGACCGGATGGTGGATTTGGACCTCGTAGAGGCCTCCTACGTACCATGTCTTGACATGGATCAAAGACCTCGTAGTTCGGGTTAGTCACAACGGCTTGCCGTCGGACTGGAATTGCAGTTTAACATCGTGCTGGACGCGGGTAGAACTCGATGTGAATTGGATGATGGGTGGGCTTGAACCTCATGGAGGCTTCCTACGTACCACGCCTTGACATGGATCAAAGACCTTGTAGTTCAAATGGGGCTTTGTCAGCGAACCGACGTGAAAGTGGACCTTGGTCCAATGAGTGGTGGGCTTGAACCTCTGGAAGGCTTCCTACGTACCATGCCTTGACACGGATCAAAGACCTCGTAGTTCAGGTGGGAGTGGGTGTGCAGTTTAATGTCATGCGGGATGAAAGGGGGGCATACAGTTTAACGTCATGTTGGATGAGGGCGAATCTCGATGTGAATGAACGATCGAGCAATGTGGCTTGAACCTCATGGAGGCTTCCTACGTACCATGCCTTGACATGGATCAAAGTCCTCGTAGTTCGCTATGAGTGGGGGTCAGGGTCGGTGCTCACTCTAAGCCCACGTGAGTCATGCTCGGTGTGAGAAACAAGAGGTTGCAAGGACCTGACGATCACGTCGCGAAGGATGCGTCCGTGAGAAGCGAAGAGGGGCTTACGCGTTAGGCGGCCCATGGTGCTGGGACTTACTCCAGGATGGAGGCCCATGTGGGGGGTGTCTCGTTCCCTATCACTCTCTCCACTGACCTTGGTAGTGGGGAAGTATGGAGATGCAGGGGTGCAGCCATCCATTGGGGAACTAGGGTCACCCTTCTCCTATGAACATACGCCACTCCAATAAGGAGGATATCATCCCTTGTGGGTGGGTGATTCCACTCCTGTGGAGACGAGTGGTGTAAAAAATGTTCGAGCTGGGGGGACCCTTCGTGAGAGAGACGAGGTTGGATCACAGTTTAACGTCATGTGTTGAGGACGTGGTGCTTGGAAGTTTAACGTCCTGCAGCTCAGACGAGGTGGGTTCACTCCACACCCCTAGGACTTACATAACTGGTACCCTCTGGTCCTTGGGGAAGGGAAGGTACCAGTAAGGTCATGGTTAAGGGGGGTTGTGGAACGAACCATCAAGGGGTCCACGTTAGCGTGGATATGCGAAGAAGCAATAGCCGTTAGCGTGCCTATGCGGAGAAGCATTAGGCGAAGCAACGCTACGGGTGGTGTTGTCCATGGGACATTGAAATCACATCGTGCAAACCTGGAGGGTCACACGGGAAGAGGAATCGCTAAGCAAAGGAGTGTGCTTCGCGAAGTGGAGTGTCTTGGCCTTGGCATGGGGCATAGGTGTGAGTGGAAGGTTCTTCGCGAAGTGCAACCGTGTTCGCGGAGCACTGCCTCGCGAAGAAGAGGTGCCTCGCGAGGCAGGGTCCTGCGAAGCAGTGTGCTTCACGATGTGTAGCGATCCTGCCTTAGCATAGGGATCACTAGTCTGGTTTGGGTGTTTCGCGAAGCATAAGCACTCCGCGGATGCCCAGGTTCCCTTGGGAATCCCCTTCCTTCGCGAATGCCCTTGAGCTTCGCGAAGGGCATCCCTCTTGGAAGAGGGGCTAAAAACGAGACAAAACAGAGGCGTCTTGTGAAGTAGAAGTACCTCGCAGAGCTCATGATTCCCGGGGCAAAGAGTGCTTCGCGATTCGGGAGAGGAGAAGCTGAAAGGTCGGATTGTCCGTCCCCAGGACTCAGGGGGAGTCCAGTATTTATAGGGAAGGGGCGCCGTGAAGCATAACTCAAGCGCCGCCTCTGGCGCTTCGCGGCGCGCTCACGAACGTCAACGTCGTCCGCGGAGGGTACCACCTCTGGAGCTTTGTGGCGGCTCGCGAACGTCAAATGTGTTCGTGGAGACTTACCGCCTCTGGAGCTTCGCGGCGGCTCGCGAACATCAAATGCGTTCGCGGAGACTTACCGCCAGTGGAGCTTCGCGGCGGCTCGCGAACGTCAACTGCGTTCGCGGAGACTTACCGCCTCTGGAGCTTCGCGAGGCCGCGATGGTCAGGGCGCTTCGCGGCGGGGCTTCGCGTCGGTGCTTCGCGAGGCAGCGCGCCAACCGTCTTTTTCGTTCCTTTCTTTCGGGCCATATTTTGGCGCCAACACCCCACACATTCGGACATGTTACGCATTACTAGGGAATAAGGAAACAAAAGGTCTCACAACCGACAAGCCAAGCATTCCATATATCAAAGGTACATAGTAGAACATCAACACAAATCTCAGAAGAACAAGGGAAAACACAAGTCAAAACAACTCCGGGTACTGAGCGTGCATCTGGGTCTCCTGCTCCCAAGTGCTCTCCTCGAGGCCGCCATGCCTCCACAACACACGAACCAATGGAATGGTTCGTCCACGGAGCACCTTCTCTTTACGATCCTCGATTCTGACTGGTCATTCCTCGAAGGTCGCGTTGTCTCCCATATCTAGCTCTCCCCAGTCGATAACGTGAGAGTCGTCGTGTAAGTACCGACGAAGCTGGGAGACGTGGAAGACATCATGAACCTTCTCCAACTGAGGTGGTAGGGCCAGCTGATATGCCACCTCGCCGACTCTCCTAAGCACCTCAAAAGGTCCGATGAACCTAGGTGAGAGCTTGCTCCCTTTCCCAAACCTCCGCTGCCCCTGTCGAGGGGAAACCTTCAAGAACACATGATCTCCCACCTCGAACTCCAAGGGCCTCCTCCGACGATCAGCATAAGACTTCTGTCTGTCCTGAGATGCTTTCATCCTCTCACGTACAAGCTGGACTTTCTCCGTGGTGCTCTGCACTACCTCTGGCCCAAGAGCACCTGTCTCACCAACCTCTGCCCAGCAAATGGGTGAACGACACAGTCTTCCATAAAAAGCCTCAAACGGTGTCATACCAATAGTAGAGTAAAATCTGTTGTTGTAGGCGAACTCCACTAAAGGCAAGTGTCGTACCCACGATCCTCCGAAATCTAGAACGCATGCTCGCAGCATGTCCTCCAGCATCTGGATAGTCCGCTCTGTCTGCCCATCGGTCTGGGGGTGGAAAGCAGTGCTAAGGCGTAGCTAGGTGCCAAAAGCATGTTGTAACCCCCTCCAGACTCGTGAGGTAAACCGAGTATCCCGATCTGAGATGATGGTCTTTGGAACTCCATGAAAACGCACCACCTCGTCTACGTACCTCTGTGCTAAGGTACTCACCGGGCCCGACTCCTTAATTGCTAAGAAGTGGGCTGATTTCGTCAGTCGATCCACCACTACCCAGATAGCATCATAACCACCCTGAGCTCTGGGTAGTCCTGTGACGAAGTCCATTGAGATGTCATCCCACTTCCACTCGGGGACATCTAAAGGATGCAACAACCCACTGGGAACACGGTGTTCAGACTTCACTTGCTGACACACTAGGCATTTAGCCACAAACTCTTCCACTTCCCATTTCACCCCGGGCCACCAAAATTGTTCCCTCAGGCCTTGGTAAATTTTTGAAACTCCTGGATGTACCACCAAGGCTGAGCTATGGAACTCACGGAGAACTCCCTCACGCATTGTCTCCAGGACAAACAACCTTCCATGGAAAAGCATCTGATGTCGGCTGTCCTCTGACCATCCTTCTAGAGCGTTCCCCCGATCGACACGATCCCGCATCACTTCTGCCTCAGAGTCCCCCCACTGAGACTCTTTCACCTGCTGCAACAAGAAGGACTGCACCGTCATCTGAAACAAACATCCTCTAACACTTTCTACCCTGGCATCCAAGTGCAAGGCAGCAAACTCTCCCATCACCTTCCAAGCATCAGTGGATTCCCGAACCACTTCCTTATGCGACTTCCTGCTCAGGGCATCAGCCACAACGTTGCCCTTACCTTCAGTGTAAGAGATCTCAAAGTCATAGTCTTGGAGAAACTCGACCCATCTCTGCTGCCGCAGGTTCAAGTCACGCTGGGAGAAGATATAACGTAGGCTCTTGTGATCTTTGAAGACCACAAAGTGCTCCCCAAAGAGGTAATGTGGCCACAACTTCAGTGCGAACACTAATGCTACAAACTCTAGGTCATGGGTGGCATAGTTACGCTCGTGAGGGCGTAACTGCCTAGACCCATAACATATCACTCCCTTCTTCTGCATCAGCACGCACCCCAGACCAAGGCCAAAAGCATCACAAAACACCTCATACAACAACCCTTCCTCTGGCAACCTGAGTACGGGAGCACTGACCAACTTCTCCTTCAGGTAGTCGAAAGCCTTCTGGCATTTCTCGCTCCATAGGAAGACCTGGTTCTTCCTAGTCAAAGCTGTCAATGGAGCAGCAACTTGAGAGAAGTCCGAAACAAACCTCCGATAGTAACCTGCTAACCCCAGGAAACTACGAACTTCTGTCACGCTCTTGGGTGCTTCCCAAGAAACAACTGCCTCCACCTTCGACGGGTCCACTGACACTCCATGCTGAGACACCACGTGCCCAAGTAAGTGTACTTCTTGTGTCAAGAACTTACACTTCGACAATTTCCCGTAAAGCTGGTGGTGTCAAAGGACTTCTAAGACTGCCCTGAGATGCTCAACGTGCTCCCCCTCTGATCTTGAGTAGATCAGGATGTCATCGATAAACACAACGACGAACCGGTCCAGAAACTCTCAGAAGAAAAAGTTCATAAGTCCCATGAACACAGCCAGTGAATTCGTAACTCCAAACGGCATTACTACAAACTCGAAGTGCTCATACCTGCACCTGAAAGCCGTCTTCGAGATGTCACTGTCCTTTACCCTCAGCTAATGATATCCAGATCGTAGATCAATCTGGGAAAACCAACTTGCTCCCCTCAGTTGGTCGAAGATATCATCTATCCTTGGAAGGGGGTAACGGTTCTTGATCGTTACCTGGTTCAACCTTCGGTAGTCTATGCATAGCCTGAGACCACCATCTGCCTTCTTCACGAACAAAACTGGAGCACCCCATGGTGATACACTGGGTCGAACAAAACCCTTCTCCATCAGATCATCAATCTGAATCCGCAACTTCCGCAACTCCGAAGGTGCAATCCGATAAGGGGCCATAGAAATCGGACGGGCACCAGGCTGTAAGTCTATCCCGAACTCAACGTCGCGTCGGGGGGGGGGGGTAGAGTCACAACCTCCTTAGAAAAAACATCGAGGAACTCCCCAACAACCTCTGGAACATCCATCATCTCTGTATCAGCTGGAACCACTGATAACCCGCCTAACAAGGAAAGGAGAGGCTTCACATGCTGGCTTCCCAGCTGATAGCTCCTCTCGCCAACAAAAGATACGCGTTGCCCATCCACGTCGGAGAAAACGACTCTTCTCTGGAAGTAGTCGATAACGGAACTAACAGAAAACAACCAGTCGATGCCTAGGATGACATCGTATGGCTGCATCTGTAACAGAAAAAGGTCCCCACTAGATCAATGTGGTCCCAATGTCAGCCCACATCCCCGGCAAACACAAGATACGCTGGTCTGGCCTCCAACTGGTGTACTCAGCACCAGTGGTATGGAAAGTCTCTCTACGTCTAGTCCCAAAGCATGGGCTAGACCAGGTGCAACAAAGGAGTACGAAGCTCCCGAATCGAACAAAGTAGAAACAAGAGTGTTGAACAAACAAATTGTACCTCGCACCACCTCTGGTCCTTCCGGAGTTGTCAACTATGTTGCGTGCAACTGTCCACGCCCAGCTCCTCTGCCTCTCTGATGTCGTCCACCTCCCCGACCACGCCCTGGTTGAGGTCCCTGAGGAGCACCCTGAGGTCGACCTCCTCCTGCAAAGTCTGCCCTCGGAGGAGCATGGTCCTGCTGTTGCTGGAAGGGCCTCGCCGGCAACTGGTGCTACTGAGGTGGGCGCTGAACCTTCCCACCTCCACCGTACTGAGCTCGGGTCGGGCACCAACTCTGAACATGTCTGAAACCTCCACAATAAAAACACTTTGGTCATGGGATCGTGAAAAAGGGACGAGGACCCGAAGATCTGAACTGGAACTGTTGGGGCCTGCTCCCCACTGGCCTGAACCTGGAAGGTCCTGTTGCAGGAGACCTGCTGCTGACTACCTTCCCCTTCGACGAGCCCGGCTGGATCCCCTCTCGGGGTGCACCTCCCAGCGAGTGCATCCTCTCTACAACCCCTGCCTTCTTCTGTACCGCCAAGTACGTCGGAAGGGTGAAGGGGGTGACAGCATACTGGAGCGAAGGACGAAGCGCCTCCTCCAAACGTCTCGCTCGAGACTCCTCATCCGGAAAGAGATCCGGAGCAAAGCGCAGGAGATCCTTGAACTTGATCCCCAATTCTCGTACCGACATACTCCCCTGCTGAAGGGAGCGTAACTCCTGCCACTTCTCCGCCTTGATCATGAAAGAAATGAATTCCTCTCAGAATTCCTTCTCAAAGTCAGCCCACGGAACCTCTGCCTCTATCCTCTCTCCGAGGTAGAGCGTCCACCACTGTCACGCCGCACCTCTCAGCTGACTGACTGCTAGGGGAACCCAGTACTCCCTCGGAGCACGAATCAAGGTAAAAGCGATCCCTAGCTCCTCAAGCCACCCCTTCGTCTCCGTATCCGAAGTACTACCCTCGTACTTCTTGAGGGTCTGTCGCTGGAAAGAACGGAGAGTCTTCTGCCACTGGCTATCTTCCTCCTCTCGATCAATCCTCAACTGATCAATCGCCTGAATTTGTTGGGCCTCGGCCGTCTGAGCCACCCGGGGACGACGTCCAGGTGCCATAGCTGTACGGTAAACAAAGATCGCCTAAGCCCAAGTAGTAAGGAAATTTCTCAAGGTTTTATTTTATTATTTTCATTTCAATTTATTTCCCAGAACACCCAAATCAAGTAAAACACAATCATGATGATGCATGTACCTTCCCTAGGGTCTCTACCCAGCAATCAATGTAGTCTCACTTGGTCGTTCGGTAGGCTCAGAGTCCTTGCATCGAATCACAGGGGGCCCTAAAATCCCGTGTCCTAGTCGGTCTTCCCTGACCTATGTCACACACCAAGATTAACTAACACTATTTCCCTACCATCCCATGAAATCCTCACTATGCCTAACTCCAGACTCCATCCTATCTCTCAACCATCACCTCTGATACCATTCTGTCACGACCCCCTCCCACCAAAGATGCCCCTCCTGAGCTGGCAATGGTGAAAGGGGGATAATGACCCCCGAGTCCCGCCTCCAGTAGGCCCCGGGGTGGCGACTAGCACCAAGGGTATGAGTTTTCAAAATTATGGGAGGCATTACCCTTTTTATTATTTAGGATCGGGAAATAGGACAAGTCAACCACCAAGAAGGAAAAGAACAAGTGTATATAAACCCAAACCAATCCCACATGCATGTTTAAACAGTTTTATAACAAGGTACAAGTACAAGAAAGCTCAAAGTACAATACCAAAAGAAAACAAGAGTACAACAACTGCAACAACTCCAACTGTCCGACTAGTAGGGTCCCGCACAGCCCTGGTAGTCCTCCTGGAAACCTGAAAGTAAACGTAGGGTAAACATACAAATATACTCAGTAGGGAAACCCAAAGCTCTCGTGCACAAGTGGGGAGACATCCTAATGTCCCGTGAGAACAACAGAAGAAACCTAGCAAGGAATTCTATCCACCCAACCTCACCAGCCACACTCACCAAAAACACAATCACAACAGGTAGTAGTATATAAGAACAAGAGTATTGGGTACCCCGCACCATTTCCCTTTAGTTAGCTGCTCTTCCTAACGGCGAACGTCCTAACGCCGCCACACTCTCCCCGCCCGCACACACCTGGACCTCACAACCATGTATCCCGCCCGCACACACCTGGGCCTCACAACCACGTAACCCTCCCGCACACACCTGGGCCTCAGAACCACGTATCCCGCCCGCACACACCTGGGCCTCACAACCACGTATCCCGCCCGCACACACCTGGGCCTCACAACCACGTATCCCACCCGCACACACCTGGGCCTCACAACCACGTATCCCGCCCGCACACACCTGGGCCTCATCCCGAAGATTCTTGGGAAACAGTAGAACCTTCCCGAAGAGTCTTGGGCTAAAACCATCCCAATCGAAACCTACCTGAAGATTCTTAGGTGTAAGGTCGCCTCAAGCCATCACAGCCAAGGGAAGGAGCAGGAAGGAGCTAGTAACTAAGGGGAAAACACCTTCTCCCATGAAATGGGAGTGTTCGGCACTAAGTGCTCAACATGGGTGGGGTGCGATAAAACACAAAAGATACAGATATATATATATAGCAACCACTCAGCCCAACCTATGGCTTCTAAACAGAGAAACTGAGCACGTGCCCCAACACTGCTACTACGAAGCATGCATACAACAAACAACCCCAACCCCATTTAGGTTTTCACGTTTTAGCAGAATTAGTTTAATTAGTTCCTTAACTACTGGGCAACTATCCACAACCAACCACATCGATCGTTCGTAAAACATATCCCTGTCATCCACAAAACAAGTTAGGAAAAACACAAGCAACACAACCAAGTCCTTCTTATTAGCCAAACAGCCCCATTGATTATTATTCTTGTTCCATTACCATGACCCACCATTCATTAACTCTTCCACTTTTTATTTATTAATCACAACCCATAGTCCGTTCACATTAAGACCCAACCCTGCAGCCCCGCTGCCAACCACCATAATCACAACCGCACCGTACATCATTATCCCTTTAATACCATTTATCGCAGCCCCGCTGCCCGTCACCAACATAACATTCACACCATCCCACAACCAAGCCAACTGTAACCCCGCTGCTCACCCGATACAACAACCCACAAAACACCCCCATCACATGCCACGTTACCAAGCCAACACCCACATGTTCATTATTCCATTTTTGTTTAACCGGGGTGATCACACAAGGGTTCCAGATTTTAAACAGCCAACTTTACGTGATTAACCAATTTCCACATTCTACAAAGTTTCCATCCACAAAAACGGTCTAGAAAGATAGGGCAACATTTAATTGTGAAAGAAAAGGCCCCCAACGACCGTGATTTTCAGTAGGCATAAGCATATTCAATTCACAACATAATATCACAGGATATAAAGATAAACATAACAACTTCCCCATCCCCATTCTTTAACCAGTTATTACCTTTATTTAATGGTTCAACTGTTTCTCATGAAAACAAGAGGATAACCACCCCGCATGATGCACAAATTAGAGAGACGAAGGTAAGATCCCTACCTCAACAGGTTCTGATCGCAACGCTTCCCCGGATCAACTTTAGAAGACGTCCGTCGGCGTCCGTCACTTCCGTCGAGTTCCGGAAAAACCTCCTCGGGTGGAAGTCGGAAAGTAAAGGCCGAAGTAAAGACAACGGATCCAAGCTTAGAAGTTCCGCCTCTTCGTTACGATCCTGTGGCCGCTGACGGATCGTAAATCGGAGCTCGGATGAAGAAGTTATGGAAGAAAGAGTCTTCGAGTCTCTTGGGAGAACTCTGCTCAGAGGAAAGGGGAGGAGGGGGTGAGTTGAAAAGGATGAGGGGACCCCTCCTTTTATAAGCGAGAAAAGAAAAAGTACACGGCGTGTACTTTATGGTACACGGCATGTACTCGGTTATTTCACATGGTCTCCACGCGGCTTCCAACACGGCTCCACGACCGTTGGCTGGTCAACACACGGTTTGAGGGTAACACATACGCGGGGAAGGACTACACGGCGTGTAGTTTGGGCACACAGCGTGTACCCATTTATTTCACATGGCAAGGACACGGCTCCAACACGGCACACGACCGTTGACTGGTAACGCATACGCGGGGAAGGACTACACGGCGTCGTGTAGTATTGGGCACACGGCGTGTACCCATTCATTGCACACGACACGAACACAGCTCCAACACGGGGTATACCCGGCGAGGGGGTACACGGCGTATACTCAAACTACACGGCGTGTGGTTTCAAAATTCTGAAAAGTGTGGGAAAAGTCCATTTTACCCTCAAGAACACTTCGTGACCTTCTTTTTGACAAAGGAATGGTCCGGAGAGGTCCGGGCCATTACAATTAGTTGTCCTATTTATTTAGAGATTGAATTCATACTCAAATATACTTTTGTATATGGAGTGGGTTCATGAAAGTAGTGTTAAAATTAAAATTTTAATTTCGTGTAATTATCAAGCATCTTCTCCCATTATTGAGACAATTTAGACAACCCTTTCTCACCATTATTCAAATGTAAATGGCCTTTGGGACCACCCCCTATATTAAATCTTTTCACACACCATCTAAAGAAATGTTTTAACTTTTACAATATTTTTTATAATTTTCCCTACCAGTTATTGGAATACATGTGTGAAAAATAATTTTAGATACTCTTCTTGAAATGGAAAGTATTTCACATATGTTGGTTTCACTAACAAAGTTTTCTACTAAAATTTGCAATTTCCATTTATGTATCAATAGTTTTTCTTCTCCAATTTGGTGCTCTCTTCAATAGAAATGTTTGATTTCATTCAAGTAAATATATCCCTCCATACATTTTTTGTGATTATAATTTCTGATCACTTGGAAGATTTAAACACAGCTGTTTTATTTTTTTGTGAGGTAGGGTTTGATTAATTTTTTATATGCTATATAAATTTTTTTTTTAGACTCATTTTACAGGATAATATGATATATCCCATAACCTTTACTCTATTTTTCATCTTTCAATTTTTCAATTTATAAAAAAATACTCTGTTTTTTCTAATATCAATTTCAAATAAATACAAATAAAATGGTCTCGAACATCTTATTTTATTCATAACTAATTGTTTAATTAGATAAACATTTTCAATTCAAAAGTATATTTACCTCATGTACTTGTGCCTTCATAAGCACTCTTAACATTGAACCATATGTCTCTTTGGTAATATAGTCTCAAAGCCTTAATGCATGTATGTTAGGTTATTGATGTCTTGAATCTTATTTATAACATGTGGTTTGTCATGGGTGACAAAAAGGAATAAGAAGTATTGGAAGGTCATTTCTAGCATGCTTGTCTAACAATTCAATTTTAATGTTCAGTTCTTCTTGATTAAAATTGGAATCATTTGTGGTGTTCATTAGAAGTTACCATTCATGTTGATTGGCATCAGGTCTATTTTTCATTGTCTTGATGGAAACAAATATTTTTCTTACGGTGCTCTAATGTTGAACTATGTTGTGGAATATTTTCATCGTCCATCCTTTGCTAGAATAATTGATTTAATTCTTTTAATATTATGAATCTCTTTGAACTTATGTGGTGTCAGATGTAGGTTGTAGAGTTTTTCATGGATAATTGAATTCTGGTTGTGAAGATGTAGGCTATGGATCATTTTACTCAAATTTGAGGATGATTTAATTCATTTTGTGGCTAATTGAATGAAGATTGTTCACAAATTTAATTCATTATGTGGAGATATTGGTTAGGGTGATTTGCTTAGCTGGCTTATGGTGCACTGGGCTAATTTAATTCATTGTATATTCCTCCAAGCTAATTTGTATTGGTAGTAATTGGATAGGTTGTAGTGTATGAATTAATGGATTGAAGATATTTTTTTCTTCATGACACCTTTATTTTTTGTGAATGAGGAATCCCATTAAAGATTGTCAAATGTGGACTTCATTTATGACTCGTGTAGTAGATGTCTCTTTTTTATGTTGCTTCCATGGAGTGTGTTCTGATTAAAAATGATTTTGGGTTCACAATATCAAATGTTGAAACATAATTCAAAAAATATAAAAAAAATAGTATTACATAGCACAGACTCAATGTTTCTTAATTTCCACTGAAACAATGTTCACAAAAATATAATATATCACCATATCTGAGTTTTCCCCTTTATTTCAATATGGGTATTTTCTTTTGATGAAACTTCTCAGAAAATTTACTTCATCCATAGATCATCACCACCATCTGCTAAACAATACAACAAATTTATATAATTGTCTTAAAATCATCATTTGTGTTCTTAAATCATTCCGATTATATTAACACAACAACTACATGTTTTTTTTGTAATAGTAAAAACATCCATTGACTAATGATTGTTTGTGCAATATGAGATAACCAGTAAACTAATCTTTCAAACCTAACAATCATCCCTGTAAATATTAGTTACAAACTCGATCTTGTATATTACTTTATGTTTCCTTATCTTCAATCATTTTCATTGCATTAATGACTTTTTTATCGGTAGTTACTTGCCCATTCTAACACAACAATATCAAAACAAAAGATTCCTATAATCTCTTTCAAACTAACAATATTCAATTTTTTTTGTGGTTTTGAAATAGTGCAACTTCAATGCAACATATTCAGGAAACTAACTAGGGAAAATCATCTTCCTTAGATAAAATACATGATGGTACATACGCCTTTACACTAAAAAATATTCAATTTTTCTAAGAGAATAGAAATGGTGTAACTTCAAGGAATTTCATATTTTATGATAGGGTTTTTATAGTTTAATTAGACCTCATATAATTAATTGGATACATTTTATCTTCTCATAATCTCAGTGTCATTCAATTACACTTGATTTCATTTTAAATTTGGTTGACAAAATTGTCTAATTTTACTTCATTGAATTTAAAAAAATATGAGAATCATATTCATACCATGACCTTTTAGATACCACATCGATGAATGAAGCTACACTAGTAATCATTAAAATTGTTTAAAAAGGAGAATTATTCATTACACATGTATTCATATTGTATTCATACCATGAATGTTTCTAAATAACACTAGTATACACACCCCGATATGCATACTGTATGAAAACTATCTGATTTTGGAAAACCGCCATAAAATAAGAAACTATGTGCTTCATTGTGAAAATAATTCATAGATTTTATGTAAATAAATATTGTAATTATACATATCTGTATCAATATCGTTTGCATTTATTTTTGAAATTACATAATCATGATCACATATGGTAAATTGTATACAGTATACAATTTCATACTGGCACACCTCACATGATTGTGCCAGAATCACTTCATCTGTAATTACAATATGTCTATTATTTCTACTATGTGTTAAGGTATATCCACTATACACACATAACAAATATAGTATAAACATAATGTTTCAAACTACTTATAGCGATATGCATAAATTATTCATATATTAATTCAAATTAAAAAATATTATAAACGCAATATTATAGGCCCATTTCCCATTGAAACTATGTGAAAATAAACAATGCATACATAAATATTACACCATTTTCCTATAATAATATATATATATATATATATATATATATATATATATATTAGGCATTCATTCTTTAAAATGATATGCATAATGCTTCAGTGAGTGCATCTACTCATGTGTAGATATTTATATAGTTACATTTATACAGTTACATGATTACATTTTAGGTAATAAACCTCTATCTATATGGAAAATTGTGTAGGTACGTGAATACACTTCAGTGACTTTGACTGAACCAATATGCATATTTTATAGTATGCATTTACACTTAGCACGACACTATGAGAGACTGCAATTTTGTTTTTTCTTTTAGGAGTCTCCAATATTAATCACTCTATTCATAAGGCTTCACTTAGAGGAATTATATTATGCAATATGCATGTGTTTCAATATTCTATAATTTACATATTATGAAATAAACCATCACTTTCCAATACTATGAAGTTTCTTTCATACAACACCTATAAATTCTCTTTAATAAATATAAAACTATGATCACTAATTTATTTCTGAACATGAACAGATTGTTTGGGTATCTTATTAGTAAATTTATTTGACCTGTTATACCAGTTGATTCTTTATTTTTCATCCTAATTATTAAATTTGAATTTAATTCAATCATCATGTTTTTTTTAATTCCATAACTCTATTCTAAAATCTATGTTAAACTGATTATAAAATCTTTTGTTTCAAAAATCCTTCTGATTATACATCTTCTGATGATGTTGATGTCTTCAAATTCCATACCTCCATTATAATTCATAGATTTCATAGAATCTTTAGTGTTTATTGTGCAAAAAAATCAGTTCCATCAATTATGTATTATATTATTTCTATGATTCAGTTGATTCGCATGAATATCATTTTATTGGTGATTCATAGAAAGCCTTTGAGAAAACAAATTAGGTTCTAAATTATCAATTCCATTAAAATATGAACTATATTGTTCTTTTCCTGGTTGTTACTTTCAAAGTAAAAATAATTAATGGTGTGCCAATCAATTTTCTGCGATTCATCCTCCAAAAATATTCACCAAGGATCTTCTGGTTAGCCATTGAAAATGTATCTCACATTCTCATCCTTCTAGAAATAATTCATTGTTCAATCATTGGTTAGCATAGTTTTTTACTCAGTCACAATTAGCTATTACTCTTTGTTCAATCATCTTTTTTGGGCTTTGTTAGTCCTATTTCTATTTGTAAGCATTTTATGTTGTTTATATTATATTACTACGTATTGAAATTGTATCATTTTTAAAATTCATATTATGGAGAACATTGAGATGACAGGATGGAAATAATTGGTTAGATTTCACCCAAATAGATGCACATACAGTTTCAAGACTCAATGCATGTGGTTACACACAGGGGGGGTTGGGGAAATGAAAGATAGATCGCTACAGGCGGTCCTGCAACAAATAGGGATTCTCTTATAATGGATCATGTGGTATCTCCTCACTCTCATTCACCCATGATTATGGGATTTCCATAAACTAATTTAACATTAAGATAACATGTTTATACAAATTCCATTAATTCAAATGTATTAGTTCCATATGAATTGGTAGAATTTCAAATATTCATTAATAATAATAAAACATCCCTAAAAAATCTCTACACCTTTTCTAGTTTGTCAATCATTATATTTCAATATAGACTATTTTATATCATTTCAATCCTATACTCACCACATTGTCAACAACATATTCGTACGTAATATAAAGAATGCAATTATAGTATGCATTCCTTCTCCTTGCAGTTTAGTATTCCTCTCATGCCTCTTCTACATTAAAATTTTCCATATAGTATTATGCATACAACAATCATACATTGTTTCAAATCACATAAACATGTATTCATACTTTATGAATACATTGATTTAATTTATATACACATGTGCACATAAATGCACATCTATAATTATATATAATGCTTCCAGCTACATGTCTCACCACCATCCTTTCACTCAATATCCATGTGTCGCAAACACCCCCACTCACTTCATTTCATCCTCAAATTTCCTCCCACTCTCTCAACAAGGGACACAGATTCCATAAATGATCACAAAAAAAAATTGAGCGCATGTATGAAAATTTGTAATTAAATACTCATGTCATGAAAATGCATGAGTTATGTATTAGTTTTTTAATAAAATTAATGATTGAAGGGAATAATTAAGTAATTAAATAGTTCTTTTATCATCTCCATTTTTAGAATTGATTTATCAATTAACATTAAATAGTTTCTATAAATAAAATTGTACATAAATAATTTTAATAAAACATTAGAAACTTCAATATATAATACATTACATTTAATATCATGTAATTATCAAGCATTTTCTCACATTGTTGATACAAATTAGACAACCCATCATCACCATTATTCAAATGTAAATGGCCTTTGGGACCACCCTTCTACGAATAGTGAAAATAATTTTTTTATAAAAGTGCGATCTGTTTTTTAAAAAATAATCCACATTTCTTTTCTAAATTTTATTTCAAATTATAATTATTATTATTTATTTTTATTTAATACAATTAATTTAATTTAAATCATCTTTATACTAGATTTTAGTAAAAGTTTTTTGGGGGTTTAAAACACTTTTATTCTAAAAACTACTTTAAAGTGCATGATGTTTCTCCATATTTAAATAATTGAAATAACACCTACTGAGAAAATGATTTACATTAAATTCATAGATTATATATATATATATACTAATTTATATCCAATTAAACATGATTACTTGTAATATAGATAATATGAGATTATCTTTTCTTAAAAAAAATGCATTTCTTGAAAACCTGTTTTTTTGTCACGTATGCAGGTTTATTTTTAAATTACATTTTTCCAAATTTGTAAGATAGTGTCGAAAAATGGATTACATATTTGGAATCATCATAATTTTTATTATCTAATAAGTTCATCTTAAATTTTAACAATCATTAATAGTGAAAATAATAAAAATTATTTACCATATTTATGGTAAAAATGAGTTTATCGGGGATTTAAAATAACAATATAAGCGTTAAAAATGATCTAAAACATATCTAACTACTATTTTATGGTAATATTTTGACATAATATCTTGTAAGTTTCAATAATGGTCCATTTAGGATCCATTTTGCATGATAAAATCATTACTTTATTTCATTATTTTCATAAATTACGGATAAGTCCTCTCCTCCACTTATAAAAGGCAACTCACTCTCCTCTCAGTTACACACTTACAAAACCCATTAGATTTTCCAATACCTATCCAAATCACTTCCTTGGTTATCTCCCCTCATCCTCAATGACTATAATCTCATCATAAATCTAAACTAGTATGGATTTTGTTGAAAATATAAAGAAGTTGTTCGAAAAAGAGGTAACATCCTTAATCAAGCGTTTTGTTTTATTTCTTATTTCACCTAATATCTTATTAAATAATGATGATATAATATCCAAAGTAACATATAATTATATGTTTTTATGTTAAGATAATGACTTACATCCATCTCATCTTCCCTCAATTGGGCTACATAATCGTTGATCTCGTGTACGAAGGACTATTTCCTCACAGATCGATATAATTTGTTTTGAATCACCGCTTATCATGGATGGAAATAATGATGTTTTTAGTGTTTAAATATGATATTTATTCTATAATTATACATCTTTAATTATAATATAAACTACGCATTCTTACATTCCATTCGGTAAGGAATATGATAATATCGCTCATGTGTAAGGTGGATTATCGCCTCATGAAGCGATGTGTTTCATTTTTCACTTACGCGTTATATGGATGGTAATAAAGATTGATTTTATTTTGATAAATGATATTGACATAATAAATATGGAAAATAAAAATATCATATAATTTCTTACCTTACCTTCAATTGAATAAATGATAGTCTTTCATGTTAACGGAGGACTATAACCTTGCGAAACAATGTGATTTGTTTTTATTATTGAATCACATGGATGGTACATGAGGATATTTAAAAAAATATGTTATTTATGATATTATTTTAAGAAAATAATAATAAAATAATACTTATCTTCTTTCTATCATGATCATCGAAAAATAGAAATGTTACTCATGCATACATACGACATACTGTTTTGATGATTGTAACGTAGATATTTTATCATAACCATAATTAATAGTTAGCTTAAATAGTAAAATTTAAGTATAAAATTTATAATTATTTCATTATTACGATCTTTCGTATGATTAAATAATAATCTCTTTGACGATAGTCAAATTACCTATGTGATTTTGGACATATAAATCGTTTATTTTTAAAATGTTTGACATAAAATCAATTGGTTTTGTATTTGAACAAGGAATAGTGAAAAATAAAATAAAAGTAATAATAAAAATGAAATAGGTTCTTAAGGGAGTAACTAATCAACATAATTTTATTTAGGAAGATAAATAACGTACATTAGAAATTAGGCACGAGATAAGGGATCTCTCCAAACAACCATTTCCTTTAGGTTATAAACTTTCTCTCTCTAACACACTATCTCTCCCTTTAATGTTATATAATTATTTTAAATTCTATATATATGTATCTCACATATATACCTAGCTAATTGTCCATTACTTTGATGGGGAAATACTTGTTTTATGATCATTTTTCAATTACCTCCATTCTGAAATTTCCATTGGTCGTGATTTATAACAAGATTATTCAACCATTTTTCATTCCATGGGTAATTATTATGTTATGCATTAGGATTAAATCGTTGACGTGGTACACGTATATCATGAAAATGTTATTATGGGTGCACTCATATAGTACTCCAATACATTAGGTAAAGCTTCAGTCTCATGAGGTGTCATGTATGAGATTAGGGAGTAATCCTGGTCCATTTTGGGGCTTTGTCCACAATGTGATATTGTATAAGAAATTATCCTTGAATCATGTTTTTATCATGTTATATGTTTCTTCCACATTTCCTATGACTCCATAATCTTATTATACCATGTTCTTTATGTTACTCATCCATGTGATTCTTCATGATCCCTCTCTTTTATGATATAATGTGACACCTTTGACTCACATGTTATGTTTCCTAGTCATGTTAGTTCCTTAAAGAGTTTTTTAGCTCACACATTTATTTATATATCCCCTAGGTTATCTCCTGTACTTTTAAGAGCTCATTATGAAGAATAAAATAAGGATTCCATGTTTTATGTTCCTTTTGACATAATATGAACCTAATCATCCAAAGACATTATGACTCTTGGTATTTGGGATTGTAATTTTTGGATATTTTTGTTTAAAACTCATGTAATAATATTTGTATTACTTGGGTCACTAGAAATATCCCCTAAAAAGTTCATCACCAATTATACCATCAATAAAATTTCCTTGGAAAATAAGATACAATCTATGTAGCATCTAGAGGATAACTTTTCAATAAGGAAAATTGGATATGGTCATTTAATCTTTGAATTCATCAATGAAAATGATAAATTAAAAGGGCTTCTTTGGAAACTATGACCTTTTTGATAATTATCTCATTCTAATGGAGGATCTAAGAAATTGTGGATATTATTATAATATCAATTTCTCCAAATCACTATTTTATTTTTGAATTTTAGGCATCCCATTTTATAAAACATTAAAATGAATTATGTAGGATATTGGAGGCTGTATTAGGGAATGTGTGGAGTGGTATCACTTAGATCGCATTATTTGGTTGTTGTTTGTGTAGATCAAGGTTCTGGTTAACATCACACAACCACTTCTGAGGGCCACTTTCATTTTTATGGAAGACACAAATGATTTGATCTCATTTGTATATGAAAAACTGCCTATATTTTGTGTCTTCTATGGATGCATTAGTCATATAGAAAAATATTGTGTCCCTATAGTGATGGATGGAGAGATTAATATTTTCATGTAGTATAGTCTATAGATTTAGGAAAAACTATTGGAGATGTTTTGTAAAGGAGGTGAAGAGACAAAGGGATATAGATAAACTTGCTAAGGTTGTATGCGTGAAATATGTTCCTAATCAAAATAAATTCATTAGGTCGAGACTGTCAAATTATTTTAGACCAAAAAATTCATACGTGGCTAGAGGATTAAGAGATTTCAGCTTCCCAAATTGTTTCTAGTGGTTTCGGGAAGACTTTTTGATGACCATGTTAAATTTCCCACGGTGATCGCCAATAATGCGACATGCTTTCCTACAACTATTGACGGCAACCCAATAATTCCTTCTAATCTAAAAAGGATATATTCTGACACTCCTGACCAAGTGGTCGCTCCGAGTTTTGATCCTCATTTTTTCTCCTCCAAGTCAGGTGTGAATCATAATGAAACTATGAGGGATAGCCTGAAAACGAATCAGATATGGATGATGATAGGTCGAGGGTATCTCATTAATGATATTTCTATAGTGTTACCCAGCTACTCTAAAAGAATTATAGAGGCTCCAAATGATATTGAGTTACTCTAGAAGGTGTAAAATAGTGGGGATGGGTCCATTATTGATTATATAGAAGAAGAGGCCAGGGTGATCCAGACCCTCCCATCCCAATGAAAATATTAAGCTTTTATCGTCATGGGCTTGGCAACCCACTATAGTATAGACGCTCCGACGTCAAAGTATGAAAGTGGTCCTGATATGGTTTTATGTCTAAAAACATATTGTATATTTATGAAATGTCCAATTTTATGACAAATTGTTTTTTCTATGGGTGACTTTTGGTTTCCCGAAATGGTCACTCTTGTGGTTTGTGCCTTCTCTGGAGGGAGGATATGGATTTCAGGGTCAAGAGTTTCTCTTTGAATCACATTGTTTCCTATATTCAACATCATGATTCCCTTGCATGTTTTTGGGGTTATATGAGTGTCTTTCATAGAAGTATAAATGATTGCCTTGATAGATTAAGTCATTGTAGTACAGTCTACTTGGGCTCTTATAATAGGTGGGGACATTAATGATATAATGTATCAGAATGAAAAGAGAGGGGTTGGAAAAAGGTCATGTTATTTGATGCTCAATTTACTACAAGCAGTCTAGACTATAGGTATTTCTTATCTAGGACACATAGTCAATACTTTTACCTATTTTCAAGGGAAGAATGTACTCTCATAGTAGAGTATTTGTACAGATTTTTATGTTTGATCGAATGGATCAGCCTATTTATTTTTACCTCAGTGTCCTATATTTCTCTCATTGTATCAGATCACTTCCCCCATCCACATTAACATTTTTCCAAGGTCCAGGAACCCTAGATATGAGACTATCTTTAGGGTTGAATGTTTTTGGAATACTGAGGTGCATTTTGAGGGGATTATCCATTCGCTTCGGACATTGTGGGAGTCTAATGTTAAGAATAAAATCTTTCTTCTGGCTTCTATAATAAAAATATAAAGTGATAATACAATACACCACCCTAAAATCCAATGTGATTCCATTGAATGTGGGCTAAATGAGAACTACTCTCACCCAACATAGATGTAGTGTTGTCTAGAATTTCAACCCTAGAAGAAGATTTGGATGCGACCCTAAAATTAAGAAATACTTATGGTCAATGTGTGCGCATGTTTCTCATGTTAAAGAAGGTGATTCCAATATGCTTTACTTCCACCAAAAGAATTTTGTGAGATTCCATAAGTATAATATCTCATTTCTCTTTACTCCTGATGGTGGGGTTTCTTCGAATGATAAGGTGACTCGTGCTCTTATCCTTCATTTTTTATGATCTTTATTCAGCTGGGGAATCTACCATCTCTTTGGATATCACTTCTTGTATTAAATAATGTTCATTCCAAGGACATGTGGCTCTACCAAATCCATTAACACATACGTTTCCACCTCTCGAGGTTCCTCATCCTCCAATCTATCATCCTACCTTATATGCTTCCCATTCATAATTTTACTCAGAAAACACTAATTCATATTCTAGTTCGATTTCCTCCCCAAATGCTTGTTCTCCTCCCCAAATTCCCTCGAAACAATCCAATAGCTTCATAACATGCATCCTCTAATATTTCTTCCTCTCAAATACCCACATACCATTTCGAATTTTCATCGAAAAATACATATTCTTCATCCAATTCGATTTTTTTGGTAAATATGTATTCATACTCAATAAATCACCGCTTACCCTACCTAATTCCTCTAACAATACCAAATCCATCCCAAAGTAATTCCATATTCCCATTCTATTTCCTTCACAATATTACTAACGCCATGATGTCATGGTGAATAACAAAACCAAAAAATAAAAAATCAAAACCACATATATAACATCAAAAACTACTGAACAAAGCATGCAGTTTCCAATCTTGATCTTCCCTCAAATGCAACATCATGATATCATCCCATCAAAATCACAATAACCAAGCCAGTGGTAAAATGACTCACTTGTCCTCAAGCAGTCGCTATGAAAATTTATAACATGCTCAATCTACCTGGAAATGCAGGTAAGATCTCCATTAATGGAGGTTCAAGATCACCAAATGAATAAAGAAAAATAAAACACAAATACATAAATGGAAAGCTTAGTTTTTAACAACCTATTTAAACTCTACAAGTTGGTATTGTATTTTTTGAAAATATAAGTTAATATTTGTAAAAAATGGATGTTATAATTAATGGAATCTGTTAAAGAATGTGAAGTGGTGATTTGAAAATATTTTTAAGGTCACCTAAGGTTCTTTTTTAAATATACATGTTTGAGACGATCAAGGTGGTGTTTGAAAGTTGTTGTGAGTTTTTCTCAACAAAAAGTTGGTTTTTATTGATTGGAGGTGTAGGAACCAAAGGAAAAAAGTTTGGAAGTCGTCTGGAAGTGGAGATAATGGAAGGAGGTTGGTGGAGTCCAACCACATCATAGTGCCTAAGTGCCATGAACATCATGATGTAGAAATGCACACATGTCTTAGACCATGTCATCGAGAAGATTATGTTAAGGTAAAGGTTGATTTTAATAAGGGTTGTCTCATAGTAAGGGGACTGATATAAAGAGGTAACAAATAACCAAATGGATGACCTATGTAAGGGTCAAATGTTAAATCCAGAAGTTATATAAAGGTAACCCTATAATATGAAAGCTATGTAAGGGTATTGGCTTGATTCCTTGAGCTGTGTAAATGTAATGGATGAAATGTGTAAATCTATTCTAGGAATTTTACTACACTTTCTTTAAGGATAGAGGAGTATACCTCACTAATGAATATGTTTTCATCAAGCATTAGAAGTTTCATTGGGTGTAGAGTTAATTGTATCCAAAGTCAAAGGATTGTGGATGAAAGTCCGTAAGAGATCACCACACCATTTTACTTGGTGTGGTGGTTTGTGAGATTTCCCGTGAAAAATGATGAGCCCTAATTCAGGAGTGGATCTGGTCATGGTGAGTTTCATGCATTGAAGCTGAAGATAAAATAATCGGTCAAGATTGACCACACTATGGAGCTCAGTGTTTTGGTATTGGGTGTATACTAGTATGAATTGAGAAGCCAACCATGGCATAAAGATGGTAATGGTGGAATTTCATGAGATAAGTTGAACTGCATGGTGTAGGACCCCCACATCATGGCACCCTCACCAAAAGCATTTTGATGGGCATGGTAAGCATCGTATTTTTACCAGGAGAATATTGAAAATGACCAGCAACAATGATTCCAATCATTTCAAAGTGTGTTTCTCTTTAAAGGGAGCCCCACCATGGTGTGTTATCATGATAAATTCATTTGGTTAGGAATTTTTCCTAAAGAAGTATCTTTTGCGACATGAGGGCGTCCCATCACAAAATTTATAGTGCATCATTTTTATAAAACGAGGGGTTAGGGAACAACTAGAAAATTGTGTATTTGTGAAGGGCTATTTGTAACAAGTATCCATCACAAAATTCTCGTCATCGAAAAATGCGTCACAAAAGGTAGCTTTTATGATGGATCGCATAAAAAAACTATCTTTTGCGACATGAGGGCGTCCCATCACAAATAGTTTTTACGGGTTTATTTAATGAACTATTTGTGACCGTCCATGAGACTCGTTGTAAATTAAGTATTTGTGACGGGCCACAGGACACATCACAAATAAGTAATTGTGATGGGTTATAGTCCAATCACAAATAGGTTTAAAAATAAAAAATAATTGAAAAATAAAAAATATAAAAACATCAATGTAATTTAAAAAAATTAATGCATGGAAATTTAAACATCTAAAATAATAAAAATATTATGCAAAATATTTTCATTCAAATTTTAACATAATAAATGTATGCATAATGTATCAATCACTATGGAGGTGGAGGGTATTCTCAAGGGAGGGGAGGGTCGTCTGGAAGAGGAGGGGGAGGGGACTTCATCCCTACACCCTGAGCCAACTCGCATATACTCTGTCATTTAATCATGTTGTTCCTCCTTCCATCATCACATCTCATCCTCCTGCTGATGTTGTTGTTGATAGAGCTCTTTTTGTTCCCTACGCATTGTGTTTATAAGCACAATCTAAGCTCGCAACTGCTCCTCATATTGTGCAATTGATGATGTTGACTTTACACAAGATCCCCTTGATTTGGACGTCATCCACGTAGCAGTACCATAAAAACTTTCACGCGTCAATCAAGAACTGATACCAAGAACACGTTACGGGCTTCTGAAGAAAAAAAAATTGATGTACCTAGTAAAAAAAATCGACGAATCAACATCACAATAATGATTTAATCTTTTATCGGATAAAATATTGGTTTTGTGTCATGACATCAACAACACTATGTTTTTTGAAATAAATAAACACTACAATCTGAGTGGAAGCTGGAAATACCTTAACACTTTAATAGAAAACACTCCAGACATCCCTTGTTGAGCCTCTTTGTACCTCGATTGACCACATGTTGGACAACTAAATAACAACTCATTTTCACCATAATATAGGATGCAATCATTTTTTCTAACATCTTGGATTTTCTGTGTATTATTTTTAAATATTATACGAATTATTTTCAAGAATAGGTGTTGAGACGACATGCGATTCCGAGCCTTGATGTACCCGAAATAAATGTTTTGAAATATATTAAATATATTCAATAGAACACGAGTTCCTTTTTCTATAAAAGGTGGAATAACTCCTAGACGGGTGTTTAGATTGGAAATCAGAGGGCATCGTTGAGTTTTGAATGGCGGTTTTATGCCAGGCGCAACTTAACCTTGGTCGGAGCGGGTCGTTTCTGAAAAAGTTTCCATAGATGCGAAATTAATAAAACAAATTAACATAAGAATTTATTTTATTTTGTTCAGCACGGTGACATGCTTTGGAACACCACAAGCTTCCACGATACGTTTCTCTTTGAACAATGCAGTAGCTTGCGTTGTACGCAACTTGGAGTTTTAACACACAACGACCAATCAAACTAGCTGTTATGAATAGTAATACCCACTTTTTGAAATTTTATAAATTTTATCTTTCAAAATCGAATTCATTTTTGAATTCGGAATATCAAAAGTAGCTTAGGGTGAATTTTTTGTATTTTTTTGAAAACTTTCAATTTTTGATGAATAGTGAAAAACACTGAGTTATTGTTTAAATCTGACTTTTTATTTAAATAATTATTTATTTATTTAAATTTATTTTAGGTCAAAATAGATACATAATACCTGTATAAGTTCAATGTAATTCATTGGAGTCATTTTATAATAAGTTTAGATATATAAATTTTTTATTGAACTTTTCACCGTCTTTTACCCACCTCCTAGGAGCATTTGCAAATTTGCGTAAAACTTAATTTTACCGCTTCTGTGAGTTGAATTTCAAAAATCCGAGAGACACGGTTAATATTAGTAAGTAAAATGTGGTTTAATAAGATGAAAATAATTTTTGGTGAATAATAACTTTTGACTTTTATTTACCACGGTTAAAAGTAAATAGAGTAATTAAGGGTAAAAATGATATCATAATTACCATAACACATGTCCTAATTATATTGGATAAGTATAATTCGACCAAAAACAACCTTAGAAATAAAATATGATCTTCTTTGGTCTAATTGGATTGGATTAGGACATTTATTATTATTTTATTTAAAGAAGAGTTAAAAGAGTCAAATTCAAAGTTTAATAACTAAACCATTTTTAATACAAAGTTATACATAAGATAAATTAGACTATAAATATTCATTATAAAGATAAAAAAATTTCCTACATAATGGTATTTCATTTATAATTTTAATACATTAAATAATTTATTTATTTATGACACAATGATGATGCGGTAATTACCTTATTAATGAAATATTAAAATAATTGATATTATAAATATCCAAATAAATGTAAATTGAGACTTCTGATGAATTACAATAATTTTATAGGTTAATATGACATGTTAGGGTTGGTTAAATAAATTTTATTCTAAGTGATAAAGTGTTTATGGCTTTCAAAAAATCAAATACTAAATAGTGTCAAAATTGACATAATTGAGTTTTTAAAACAAATATTATATTATTAATTGATATAATATTACTAAAAATCTAAGGTTCGTCCAAAGGACTTAGATAAGGTTATATATATTAATAATGAACCACATGAGGTTTTCTTGGCTTGTTATAGTAAGTTTATTAACCATATAATATAAAAATACAAAGAGACATGGTAAATGTCAAACTATTTAACTAAAAGTTAAATATAAAAGATAAGGTTAATATGATGACCTAAACCTATCTAAAACCTATCGACTGAGAGGTTTTCGACCCATACCCACCTTATCCTTTAAATAATTCATTTTGGATCCATTAGAAACCAAAAATGATTTTTATTATAAAATAATATTTCAAGCTTTTCTTAAAGTGACCCTCACTTCTCTTATAAAAGGGAACTTCCCCTTCTCTTAATTTAACACCTCCAAAGCCATTTGGATCGGCCAAAACCTAGCCAAATATCCTCCCAACTTTCCTCCCTTCATCCTAGATGCATTTTCTTTGGTCAGAAAACCAACCTAAGGAGCCCTTTTGATCAAATCAAAAGGAAGAACCCAAAGAAGAGGTAAATATTTCATCACCTCTTTCAAGTTCTTTTCTTCTTCCACTTCCTATTTATTTATTGTTTCCATTCTAAAATAATAACTACAATATATTATATATATTTTGATGTTATTATAAAAATAGTACAACTGTATTCATTATTCTATCTATCATATGAATGGAAAAGTCACCATACGTGCGTGCGTACGACTTACCATCTCCATGTCGTGGTGTAGTTTGTTATTCAAACACTTCATTATTTGGATGGGTATAATAATGAGTATAACTGATTTAAATAATAAATATAACATGTTAATTATTTTTTATATATGATATACAATCCAATTACATACGATTTCACCATCAATATAATGATATTGTCGCTCGTGCGTACGTATGGTTTACCGTCTCCATGAACGCGATGAGATTCATTCCCCATCGTAATCATTAAAGAATAATTTTCATTTTATGATTAAAAATAATTTTTATGAACATAATATCATTCTGTATATGAATCAAATACATCTTATCCATAACAAACATGGATTACGTAACCGAGCATATAAAGGAAAACGAATCAGTTAACACCCGAAACGATGATACTACTAAAATATTATTAACAAGGCAATATTATAAGATCATATATGATATCATATTTATGTATATAGTTCTTGTATAATTTAATAAATTTTTTTTAACTATTATACATGACGTTAACATACCATTGACTAAGGAAAAGTAAATGGTAAGGGTTAATTTCACAATCTCTTTATTATCCGAGGTTGTTTTTATGTAAGTATCTACCGGGACCTCTTTATCATCCACATCCGTATTTTATTAAAAATGTATTTCAAAACATTTTTACTATTTACTAGAAAATGGGTTAAAGTCATTTATACCTTTATTTGACCTTATATGTTTTGAAATGAATATTTTCGTCGTTTTCCAAACAAGGTACTTTATGACCTTTTCGACAAAATTAAGGTAAGATTGTCTTTTTTTAACTTATACAGTGAGTGCAGATATTTTCCACCGTTATATCATCGTCGAAGCTTGCCATACAATCTTATAAGAATATTTTCAAAATAAATGTTTTCTTTTATAACTATACGACTTTTAAATTATTTCAAAATAGAAAGAGATATTTCTCTCAAAAAGTTTTGATTTCATCTATGTCAACATACTTTGATGGATTTTAAACTTGTTTGAAGTTGATTTATCATGATACAAATCTTCCATATTGTATTGAAGGTTTTGTGATATATTTGACTATGGATGTGTTATTTCTATACCATTCATGTCTTATGGATAAAGTATTGGCATCTCGTATGCTAGTTTTAATACGAATGTTTATGTTATGTTTAAACCTTTTCATATGAGGAATGCATTGGACTTAGTAAGTGAAGGGTGGAGCCCACTATAGCTCCTCGATGCATCAATAGGTCTCATGAGACAAACTAGTGTCTTGGAACAAGACCTTGACAAAATATTATTTGTAGTCTTGGTACAAGGCCTTGACTATGTGGTTATGAAGTTTGGAATTATGCATTCCATCATTATGAAAGTGACTATTGATATTGCATGTGATTATTCAACTAGTATAATATCCATGTGAATAAGTAAATGGAAATATTTGATTTTATCTTTTCCATATCATGTTGAAGTTTAAGTTTAAAAGGCTTTTGTTTTAGTCTTATACATTGCCTTAAATGTTTATGTTTATTTATGAAAGTTTCTGCTATATTGTTATCCTTACTGAGCATCTGAGCTCACCCCTTTCTATGTTTTATTTTTCCCAGGATGTGAAAAAGTATTTTATGGTTGACCTGCAGGGATAGGATAAGGATATAAGTGTGTTCAAAAGGGGAAAAATGTTGTTGATGTTTTTATTTCATGATACAATGTAAAACTTGTGAATGTATCTAGTACTTCTAAGGCTACTAAATTGATCAGTCTTTCAGAACATGATTCCTTATATCATTCCAATGTTATGTAACAATGCACCGACTCTAGGCAACTGGGGTCGGGGTGTTACATGCTTCTTTTTAAATATAAAACTATGGAAATCATATTAGGTTTGGTTGTTAAACCTTAGATACCTAGACACTGTTGGAGGAGAGAATTCTTAGCAGATGAAAATGGATCAAAAATAGATCGTGGATCGTTACACCAGTGGAGTTATAAAATCTCTTCAATGATGAAAACATATCTGTTCCTCATTAGGGGTTGAACCAAACTCCAGGTAAGATGTTTTTTCTTATAATTTTCATCTTGTTCTTAATCCCAGACGAATTCAGATCAATTCAAAAAACATGAATTGATACGTGCATCATTGGTATATTCCAAATTGATAGATTTTTTTTGGTTCACTGATTTATCCCTCGTTCATTCTTTCTGCAATAACAAATCGAGGCCAAATGAACAACAAGTGAGGTTAGTTCTTTACTTTTATTTTTTGTGGATTTCTCCCTTTGTTCATCAGATTTTCATTGTGGGCACTTACTTTTGGCCTACGGTTTGACGAATACTAAGTATTAGATCATTGTGTGACCTTTCTTCGATGCAACAGATCAATACCGCAGGTGCGGTTCATGATCAGTGATGTGATCAAGGTGTGATGATGAAATGATAACAGATTTGTTGTACCTGTTCAACCTAGTTTTGATGCACAACAACGTATGGATCGATGGTGGAGATTTCTAAGAAGATTCGAACCTAAAATCTATAAATATAGAAACTAGAGGCTTGGATGAACCCTGATTTGCAGGTTCCATCTAGATCAGAGGTTCTGGTGGTGCACAGATCGACGTGGAAGAAATCCCCGAAGGATCTGGAAAATCCCAAGCAACACAACATGTATTTAGGGATTACACACCATGTGGGACCCCTTGGATGTAGTTCTATGCTTCCAGACAAAGTTAAGGATCACACAATGTGTGTCCCCTATCACACAAGGTGTGACCCTCCCCGATTGACTCGGCGTGTACTTCAGAAGTACACAGACACAAGTTAGAGTACAAGGGCACTGACATGCCGTGTACTCCAACACAAGCATAGCCAGGCTACACGAATAGGGTATCGTGTGTCTCTACACATTTTGTATTATCTTCTAAAAGCTGTGTATTTGAAGACTACATGTCGTGTGAGGCTCTTCCACACAGGCAGGACTTAGGATAGCTTGACACACCAACGTACCCCTCGGTACATGCTGTGTACTCCCTTAAAAGAGTGATTGGGGCTCTTTTTTTTCTTAGTTTGGACCATTATAGGTTGAGTGCATTCCTTTGGTCCTTTCCCAAAGGGTACAACATAGCATTACATCCACATCACTAGATTGTGATCCCCTCTAGAGGACAAGTCACAAATAGAGTTGTGTTGTCCCTATATGAGACTGTAGTAAGATCCTCTATCAACCCTAGTTGGAGTTTGTGGAATCAGCATAAATTCCCTAAGAAGGGAATTGATCCTCCATCTAGTAGGCCGTATTAGTAGGGTTTGTGGAATCATTAGCATATGATCCCCTACGTAGCGGGTCGATCCGGATTGGGTTCATGGTGTCCCCCAGTGGTTCTGTGCATGACACCCTATCTATGTAACAAAGTCTTCTTAGAGCAGTACGTTCTCTTTGGGTGGGGTTCAATGAGCTAGACCTATTTGTTGAGTGTCTCTGATGATAGCAAGGTTCGTGGAGCGAGTTCTCCTAGAACGAGTGTTGCTTAGAGCATAATTTAGTGGCTGACAGTTGGTTATGACTGCCTGATGGCATGGTGTCTCTCCTGAGTAAATCTGGTGTTTGTTTTTATTCTACATTGATTGTTAAATATTGTATTGATCTTACCATAATTGGTGCTTTGTGTTTAGTGTTTTAGGGATTTCTTACTGAGTATTATTGTACTCAACCCTACCCGAACTTTGCCTACATGTGTTGTGTCTTGTGCAGATGACGACCCTTTTGATGGTGTCCTGGGAGGACAGGGAGTGGGTGGAGGATAGATTGAGATTTATAGACCGAGGTGTTTACGAGGATTATACTATTGACTTAGTCCTCACCATTAAAGTATGTTAGACTCTTTGCAGTTTTGGTTGGGATGGTCTTTGGCCCCTTTTCTGTTTTCAATACTTTACTTTTGTACTCTGTTGTGGGATCTTAGATGTGTGCATTCATTTTTTCAATTGTTTTACATTTCAGTATTGTGGTCATGAAGATGAGTGCACGTGAACAACTACATTAGTCTAATGCTTCCTATTTGTGGAACATGTTTACCCGACACCAGTCGCTAGCCCTTGGCGTATTAGAGGTAGGCTTGGGGTAGTCACGAGTCAGGTCCTTCTGGGACATGTTGTGACAGAGTGGTATCTGAGGGGTTGGTTCTACTTTAGGACCAAGGGTTAGTGAGTTTGATTTGGTGCAATAGTGCTAAGTGTTTTGAGTTCGGCTTTCAGGACAGGGATTCCAGTGTTGTTGCGACGACTGATGTATCCATACAATGGCACATGCATCATGTGACACCCTAAGAATTTACAATATTTTCATTTTAGAATAAATATAATTTTTTTGTTGTCATGATTTATAAACAAAGTTAAATTTACGTTACACACGACATTGAATTAGCTTGTGTTACACACAAGAACGAGTTTTACACCTGTTTATTACCGAACCTAATTTAAAACCAAATTTTGACACTTTTAAGAATTTTATTTTTAAAAATAAACATAATTATTGAATTAATAATGTAAAAAGTATCTTATGGTGATTTTTTTCATTTTTCTGAGAAACTTCATTTTTTTGATGAATAGTGAAAATTACTGCAATTTAGTTAAAAATAGCCTTTTAATTTAAATAATTATTAATACTAAATTATATTTTAGATTTGTTATAGAGTTACATTATATAAATTATACATTTATATATACAATTAAGTTCATTATAATAAATTTCACTTTGAAATTGAATACAAAAACTTAACTAACTTTTAAACATTTTTTTTCTACTTTAAAAACCCGTTATTTCACCCTATCTGTAGGATTAGCGTTAATCTTAATTTTCCCACTTGAGTGATTTGAATTTTTAAAATATGACATACACATATGTAATTAGTATGATATTTTTGGTCTAGTAAGATCAACTTAATTTTTGACAAAAAAGATTAGTGAAAGTGATTAAAATTAACTATGATGATTAAGGTAAAATTAAGCATAATAAGGGACTAAACCATAATATTAAGGACCAAAATGACCTAGAAACTTGAACAAAATCCATTGGAAGCCAATAATTTTACCATATTCGCACTTAATTTTAAATTTATGGGTTATTGGGATATTATTAAATGGAAGTGCGCTATATAAAAGGTTAAGTAAGGAAAAAGACAAAAAAGGAACTTTCCTTACCTTTAACATTCATAAAACATTGATATATGTAAAAAACATCATATTTTTTGATATACATATCCCTTTTTAACATATATGGGTTATTTTTATCATAATAATTTATCAATAGTTTTTAGATATGGTTCAGTTACTTAAAATGCTTAAAAAATGTCAATGTAGTGATTATTTAGTTAATAATTAACTAAAATAAATGATACTACAAATATTAAAAGTGAAGTTAATTGATTGAATTATTGTATTTTTTTTGTAGATGAATATATCATGTTACACACCTGTAAACATAGTATATTTGAATACAAATATTAGATTAATATTTTTGAAATTAACATTTAATAAATAATGTCAAAATAGACATTATTGTTATTTTACAATAAAAGAAATTTTATTAATTGATTTAAAATTAATAAAAATATTATATTATTCCAAGTGATTTTTAAGTGTTAATAAATATTAAATATGGTCTATTAGTGGACCAATTATTCTTTTATAATTAATATATTGACCCATATATTGTAAAAATGTTGTTAACACAGTCTGGATTTAAGAAACATTTTAGCACGTCACATGTGCTTGTTTTAAAATTAATTTCCAAAACGCATTGGAATTTTATTTTATAAATTAGATATAATATTGATAATTCAGTGATTATATATATTCTAATAAATCAAACATTATTTTAGTATTAATGGTAAAATTAATTAGATTAGAAAACTAGATTCTTTAATAAAAAAACCAAAATGATAAATTTGGAGAATCTTAGAAGTTAAGGAACCAAATTATTAAAATGCACATATTTTTGTGTGGTGGAGATTTGAATCGACTATTATTCCAATTTAATCATTTATTTTTCCATTTTAGAGTCACTTTAGGTAAGTTAGACCACCCATTAATGAATACCTTTTGTTATTTGCAAGAATGTCACTCCCCCTCCACTATAAAAAAGAAAGCACTCTACCCCTTCCTCACACCTATAAAGCCACATTGTCTCATCCAAAAACTTTCTAAATAGTCTCAAAAAATCCCTCCAATAGACCTAGAATCCTCCCCTTGGTCAAAAATCAACCCAAGGAAGCTTTTGGTATAAACCAAAAGAAGTTACCCGATTAAGAGGTAACACCTTCTCTCAAACTTTTTAGTTTCATTCACATTCTCCACACCCTATACTCTTATTATTATATGATTACATAACTAAAACAGTATCAAAAATATACTAGGATTTTTTTATGCTAAGTGTTCGACCTACACTAACACACACATCCATCTAATGGGTAACGAACAAACTGTTTCTATGTATGGCGAACTACTGCCTCACGAAACGATGATTGTTCAATTCTCCTTTATCATCTATCATGGTGGACATTATGATAGAAAATATATTTATATATGATATAAATTATATTTATAATGTCTCTAGGGTTCTTTAATTTTTATTTAGAACATACGTTTATACTTTCCAAGTTGTGTAAATATGATAATTTCGTTTGAGGAATTATGGACTACCACTCCCTCAAAGCCATATGACTCATTCATGCCATACATAGAACATATAAAAGATAGTTTTAATAAAATTATATAACATATTTAAAATATATATGATACTATAATTATAATATACATATTTTTCATTTATTTTTTATTCTTTTAATACAATAAAGAAATGAAAGTAGCGTTAATGCGTACGTACGACCAACCATCTCCATGAATGGTGCACTTCATTTATTATCTCCAAATATTATGGACTATTATAAATACATATATAATGAATATATAAGATAATTTAGTCATGGTTTAAATTATATATATGATAAAATCATGATCTAATAAATAGGAGAAACAAGTTACAAGTCCAAACATACTTAGGAAAACTAGGCAATTAACACTCGAAATAGTTAAAATAATTAAAGAGTGTTAATAAAAGGGTAATAAAATATTATAAGAAGTTAATATATGATATTATAAACATTATTATATTTCTGGTATAAGTTAGTAACATATTTTAAACCACTATACAGGAGGATAAAAACCACACAACAAAATGAAGGTTAAGGTAAGAGATTCTTGTCTCATTTTCATTATGTGAGACATACTTAATTGTTGCGCACCTAATTTCTTATATGTGGTGTACATAATACTAAGTTGACATATAATATCATCAATTATATTATATTCATGGTATTTAAATGTTTTATTTTTTATTTATTACCTTTGGTTTTTCCAATTCATTTGTTACTTCATTAGTAAGGGATTTTCACCTCACTTTTTAAATATGTGGGATTAATGTCATATTCACTACTTACTTATTTTGTGTGCTATAAAAACTACCCATTTTGATATATTATATCATTATTTACCTTTATTTCATGATATTAAATTTTTCAATTGATTTTACTCTTTCATGGAACCCTTGACTCAAAATCTACTCAAGTAGTAAGTGAATTTCGTCTCAATTTACAATCCCTTGAGACTTATTTGTTATTATGCAACGATTTACTTTTATTTGGTGTATATAATTCCATTTTCATGTTATATAATGAATAATATTATTATAATGATATTCTAAGTTTCATGTCATATCTTTTTTGAGATTATGATTCAAATGTTTCAAAGTGGTATGAGACACATTTGAATGTTTAAAGATTATTATCCTCAAGAATGTTCTTAATTGTTATCTTTTCAATATCACTTAATTTTGTGATTTTTAACATTATATTGAAATAATAAATTTATTTTAAAAATTTTTAATTGTAAATTTACTTAAATATCCATATCATTTTTCTTGGATATGATTATTGACTAAACCATATACCATTTTTCATATGGTGTTCACTTTAAAAATCTTAGATTATTGGAATGAAGTCTTGAAAGTATTAGATTCTAGGAATCAATCCTTGAAAGTATTATATTCTTGGAATGAATCCTTGACAATATTATATTCATGGTACAAAGACTTGACAATATTAGATTCTTTCCATGAATCCTTAAAAGTATTAGATTCTTAGCATGAAGCCTTGATAGTATTAGATTCTTGGAAAAAAGCCTTGACAATATTAGATTCTTGGTATAAATCCTTGAAAGTATTAGATTATTGGAATGAAGCCTTGATAATATTAGAATCATGGCATGAAGCCCTGGTAGTATTAGATTCTTTTCATTAATCCTTGAAAGTATTAGATTCTTGGCATGAAGCCTTGAAAGTATTAGATCTTTCGAATGAAGCCTCAATGGTATATTATAGATATTAGTAATTAATAATTTCCCTCATTTAGATTCAATTACTATTAATCCATGAGATTTTTCATTGAGATATCTATGGATACATTTCATTATCAATTTATTGATTTATATGGCATGGGTTTCAGTTTCTTACCTTTCCATATTGATATCGCCTTATCTAGTTATTTAAATGGAATGTTATTTACTTTTACATGTTAATTTATTAATATTGATTAATTATTGCTTCTGATTTACTTATCCTTACTGAGCATTTGAGCTCACCCTTATTATGATTCCTTTCCCCAGGTTATGAAGAAGAGATCTTTGAATAAGCATTCAAGGATGCCGTTTATTTCATTTTATCATGTCCCATGTTTGTATTTCCTATTTTCAAATGTATTATGGGTATCATGTATGTAATATGGATTTCCAAGACTACTAAACTGAATGGTACTTTGGGATCTAATTCCTTGTAATCATGCCAATGTAATGTAATTAATAATGTACCGGCTCCAGGCTTCTGGGGTCAGGGTGTTACACATCATATAGAAATGGTCATGTTTTCCATATCCTTCATGAGATAGCTCTCTAGATATACTCTGTAACACCATGAACCCAATTACCTAGATTCGGTGCATTATTTTAATACATTGTAATAATTACAAGGAATCAATTCCCGAAGGATCGATAAGTTTAGCAGTCTTGGAAAATAGATTACATACATGAATGTTACATTAAATTATAAAATGAAAAACAACAACAACATTGTTTCCATTGACCACATTCATATCCGTTAGACTAACCTATAAAGTCAGTCATAATATACTTCTTCGCATCTTGGGAAAAATAAAACATAGAAATGGGTGAGCTTAGATGCTCAGTAAGGATAACAATATAGCAGAAACTTTCAAAAATAAGCATAAACATTTAAGGAAATGTATAAAACTAAAACAAAATACTTTTAAACTTAAACTTCAACATAATATGGAAAATATAAATCAAATAATTCCATTTACTTATTCACATATATATTCTACTAGACAAATAATCACATGTAATATCAATAGCTAATTTCATAATGATGGAATGCATAATGTCAGACTTCATTACCACATAGTCAAGGCCTTGTTCCAAGACTACAAATAAGATTTTGTCAAAGTCTTGTGCCAAGACACTAGTTTGACTCATGAGACCTACCGATGCATCGAGGAGCTATATCGGACTCCACTCATCACTTACTAAGTCCAATGCATTCCTCATATGAAAAGGTTTAACCATAACATAAAAATTCGTATTAAAACTAGTATATGAAATGTCGATACTTTATCCATAAAACATGAATGGTATAAAAATAACACATACACAGTAAAAAATATCACAAAACCTTCAATAAAATATGGAATATTTGTATCATAATAAATCAACCTCAATCAAGAATAATATCCCGTAAAGGATGTTGACATAGTTTAAAATGATCAGTAAAAAACTTTGAGAGAAATATCCCTTTTCATGAAATAATTTAAAAGTCACATAATTTATAAAGGAAGTCATTTAAAGGACAGTTTTTAATCAAATTTTCCCATACCAATTTGAATATTTTGAAAGTAATTAACATTTTAAAACATTCATGTCTATATAAATAAATCCTTAAAACCATTTTGAAAACATGGACATTAAAGAGAAAGGTTTAGAAGAATAAATTTTTAAAACATTTAAAATGATGTTTTAGTAAAAAAGTACCTTAAAAACAATCCCTTTGAAAACCCTTTTATGAAACATGTTCATGGATAATAAATATATCCCATTAGATACTTACATAAAAACAATCTCGGATAATAAAGAGATTGTAAATTAACCCTTACCTTGAACTTTCCTTTGGTCGAGGGTACGTTTAACCTCCTGTATAATGACCATAATATGTTATTAAATTATACCAGAGCCATATTAATATTTATTATATCATACATTATTCTTTTATGACTTTATACTACCCATTTAATACTTATTTCCAACTTAAATTAACATTTTGGGTAATAATCGCTTTCTTTATCATACGTGTTTTAACTTGTTATTCTTGATCATATCATTTAGATCATGATTTAAATACTTCCAGAATATAAACCTTGATTTATATATCATATATATTTAGAATATAAATATTTATAATAGATAGATATATGAAATGGAAGGCACCGTTTATGGAGACGGTAGGTCGTACGTACGCATAAACGTTGTTTCTGTTTTCATACTGTATTGAACAGAAGTAAGTGAATAAGATATATGTAAGTACACACACACACACACACCTAAAATAGCATTATTATTTCATATATTACATACTTATTAATAATATATATTTTTATAATCATCATTGAATGGTGAACGTGGGAATGAATCTCATCGCGTCGTGGAGACGGTAATCCGTACGTACGCACGAGCGACAATATCATTATATTGATGGTGAAATCGTATGTAATTGGATGATATATAATATATAAAGAATAATTAAAATATTATATTTATTATTTAAATCATTTATAATCATTATTATACCCATAAAAATAATGAAGTGTTTGAATAACAAACTACACCATGACATGGAGACAGTAAGTCGTACGTACACATGTATGGTAACTTTGTCATTTATAGGATGGATAGAATAATGAATATGGTTGTACCGAATTTATAATAACATCACAGTATGTAGGAGGTACTTGAGTTATTATTTTGGTATGAAAACAACAAATAAAGAGGAAGTGGAAGAAGAAAATAACTTGAAAGTGGGTGGTGAAATTATTACCTCTTCTTCAGGTGTTTCCTTTTGAGTTGATCAAAAGGGATCCTTAGGTTGGCCTTATGATCAAAGTAATGACTCTATGTTGATTTGAGGGAAGTTGTTATGATATTTGGGCAGGTTTTGGATGAGCCAAATGGATTTGGAGGTGTTATTTTGAGAGAAGGTGAAGTTACCTTTTATAAGAGGGGTGAGGGTCACTTTAGAAAAATATTAAAAGATTAATTTATTATACAATCGTATTCAGTTTATAATGGCTAAAAATGAATTTATTTAAAGAATTAGGTGGTTATGGGTGTAAATAATCTCAACTAATAGATTTTAGACAAGTTTAGGTTACCATTTTAACCTTATCTTTTAGATTTAACTCTTAGTTAAATAGTTTAACTTTTACCGTGTCTTCTTGTATTCTTACACTATATGGTTAATAAACTTACTCTAAACTTCAAAGAGAACCTCAAGTGGTTAATCAATGACATATATAATATTATTTAATACCTTTTTATGAACCTTAAATTTTTTGGAATATTATATCAACCGATAATATAGTATTTAAAAAAAAATTAATTTATGTCAATTTTGACACTATTTGGTATTTTGTTTTTGTGAAAGCCATAAAAACCTTATAACTTATAAAAAAATTTATCTAATCAACCCTAACATTTAATATTAACCTATAAAATTAGTTTAATTCATTATAAGTATCAATTTACATTTATTTGGATATTTATAATATCAATTATTTTAATATTTGATTAATAAGGTAATTAATGCATCATCATTGTGTCATAAATAAATTTAATTATTTAATCTCTAAAAATTATAAATAAAATACCATTTTGTAAGAAATATTTTTATATTTCTAATTAATATTTATAGTCGAATTTATCTTATGTATAACCTTATATTAAAAATGGTTTAGTTAATAAACTTTGAATTTAACACTTTTAACTATTCTTTAAATAAAATAATAATAAATGTCCTAATCTAATCCAAGTGGACCTAATTGATCATATTTTATTACTAAGGTTGTTTTTGGTCTAATTAAACTTATTCGATAGAATTATAACATGTGTTAGGGTAATTATAATATCATTTTTACCTTTAATTACCCTATTTACTTTTAACTGTGGTAAATAAAAGTCAAAAGTTACTATTCACAAAAAATTATTTTCATCTTATAGAATCACATTTTTACTTACTGATTTCAACCCTGTCTCTTTAATTTTTGAAATTCAACTCACAAAAGTGGTAAAATTATGTTTTATGCAAATTTGCTAACGTGCCTAGAAGGTGGGTAAAAGAGGTTAAAAAGTTCAATAAAATTTTATACATCTAATTTTATTATAAAATGACTCCAATGAATTACATTAAACTTATATAGGTATTATTTATCTATTTTTACTTAAAATAATTTTAAATAAAATAAATAATTATTTAATTAAAAAGTCGTTTTTAAATAATAACGCAATGTTTTTCACTATTCATCAGAAATTGAAAGTTTTCAGAAAAATATCAAAAATTCACCCTAAGATAATTTTGTCATTATGAATTCAAAAATTAATTCTATTTTACCAAATTAAAAACATATAAGTTGAATTTATTAATTTAAAATTAATTTCCGTTGTCAAAACCAAAATGCGTGTTTTTGAAAAGTAAAAACTATCAAAAGATTGATATGTGTTTATGTCAAATTTAAATGTGAAATCACTTATAATGACCTACATTGTATTAAATGATAAAAATATAATCTAATTACACTTCAAAACCATTTAAATTCATAATTTAACACTATAAATTATTTTGATTAAAAAAGTTGTTTTCAATTAAAACATAGTATTTTTCACTATTGATCAAAATATGAAAGTTGTCAGAAAAGTACCAAAAATTTATCAAAACTAAATTTTTATGTCCCGCTTATAAATAAGAATTTTATTTCATTTAATTGAATATATAAAAGTGTCAAATATTGTTTTTAAAAAGGGTTCTCCATTAAAAGACAGTAAAATTTCATTTTTTGAAAAATACCTATTTTTATCTGAAAAAAATTAATTTGTTCTTATATTATGTCTAAGAAACACCTAATATGGATGTTAAAATTATAAAAAGTATGTAAGATTCAAAATTCAGTTAATAATATTCATAACCTCTTTTTGAACGGTTAGTTAGGTAAGTTGTGGTGCACTCGAACTCGGTGTTGCGTGTAGCACAAGCTATTGAATTACTTTAATGAGATAACGTACTATGAAATATTGGGGTGTTACATTCTCCCCTCCTTCAATAAATTGCTTCCTCACAATTTGAAATTTTTCTTCGAAAATAAATGGTTAAAAATAGAAAAATACCTTTGTGGAAACCCACATCAGAAATTGGGTTAATAAAATTTAGTCTTAATAAGAGGGAAAGAGAAATGAAAAAGTCACCACCAAATTATGATCTCGATTAGAAGAACATTGGTGGCAATTAGAGACACATAATTGGAGAAAATGAATAAATATTTATAGGGAGTGATTGAGGTCATCGATCACAAACAAGTGTAAAATTGAGGGCCTCAAAGCCATCAATCTAAGATGATGTAAAATATCATCGGTTCAACAAAACATATGGTATTAGGATAACACATTTTTGGTTTTAAGATCCCTTCCCTAAATTTTAAGAATTAATTTATTCATAGAATAAGAGGAATATATATATATATATACTTGATAAGTAGAGTTTCATCCATCAACTAATTCCTACCACAAACTCATTTTTCACTCAAAAAGATAATAGAATTTAAAAATATTCTGTTTATCCTAATCGCATAGGGTTCAAAAAAATGAATTTATAATTTATCCGTCTGACCATTTAAAAAACTACATTATACAAACCAGGACATCACGTAGGCAAGTGGTAGGTGATGCACCCTTGTCGCTCTTCAGTTGTGGGTTCAAGTCTCGTGGCCTTGCCAGACACGACGGGTTGTCGCCTGACCTCTAGGTTACCCTTTTTATGAAAATCCAAAAATAATATCAAGAAATGATTTAACCTTAACAATAATATACAATGTCAAACTTAATCAATTCCAACCTTTAGACTTATCCAAAATACTTCTGTCCAAACTCACAGTCTAAAATTTATAAGGAAGGTAAACACAATGAAGATCCTTTTTGCCACGTAATAACATGTGAATACCCTCATCATGTATTCTTTTAAAACACCATAACACCCTGAATTACCATAAAACCTTATTGAGTACATTCACACTCCCTTATTCCTTATAGAATACTGGATATACTCCTTCTATCCAAAAATGTTGTAAACTCCAACAATGATGGAATATACAAATCATTAATCGGTTTCAAGGTAGTCAAGAATATCCAATATAACTTATCCAAATCGATCATATATTATTCCAAAATTACTACCTTAGTATCAGAACTATAGTATGGTTTATCTTTCTCTCAACCATATATTTTCCAAAAAAAATTAACCTACTATTGAGTCACTTTTCTTGGTTTCACACAATCTCAAGTCTTTAATAAAATAGTACTGCAGTACAATCCTTTTAAACTCTATAATTCTTATAACATGTACATAATTAACACAATACTCAAATGAAACAATACTTTAATAACAACATAATAAATATAATCATTCCTCTTTATCTTTGGTGGTATCATAACTTGATTATTATCCAATAGAAACATTTGGGGTATACTCTAATGATTTAGACATTTCTTCGCGTAGTGTCTCAAATCCTTGCAGATGAATCATTGTACATTTGAAACATTTTTCTTACCCTTACAATCACTTACTTGGTGTCCTTTTTCTCCACACTTATAACAAACTCCCATTCCCTTCAATCATTTACCAAGGTGATTCTTTCCACAGTTATCACATATGGGAAAATCTTTCTTTCCCCTCTTCCCATTATCCACCTTTCTCTCTTCCATCCTTTTCTTCTCTTGCTTCCCTTCAAGGCCATAGGACTCAGATAATTCTTTACTTGTATTATTAACACATGATATTATTTCTTCATATGATGAGAATACATGGAATATTATTTCCCTTTTAAATGTTGTCTTAATACCATGAAATATATGATCCTTATTAATCTTTTGATCATGTGTATTGCTGGAATTCTCATTCCTTCTACTAGGCACCAATTCTAAACAATGGAATACACTAGGTTAGTTTATGAATCACAATGCATAATTCCAAACTTGTAAAATACCTAACATAAATGGAAAAGAATATGCATATAATCTATAATCATAAAATATTTTTTTGAGGAAGTATTTACTTCTAAATCATTCATAATGGCTTGTAATGAAAATGTGAATTATCCTAAACATATCTCCCAGGAGTGTCGTAACCAAGAGTGCAGCAAGGCCTATTGTCATGTACCAGGATACCCCGGGTTAAGACCGAAACTCCTTGTCGGAGTTTTCACTCCTAGGTACATCTGTGCTAGAGCAGACTCGACCTGCTCGTATCTAGACAGGGATGTATATCTTGGAAAATACACAAAATATCTACATTACCAAAATTCTAGGAAGTTCTTCTATACTAATCCTCAAAGTCTATCTTAGGGTAATGTTCTCAAATCAGAATTTATCTAAATCTATTTCCAAGGTTGTTTCTAAAATTCATCTGATACCAACTGTAACGCCCCGACCCCAGTTACCCAGAGTCAGTGCATTATTTTAATACATTGGCATGATTACAAGGAATCAAGTCCTGAAGGATGGATCTGTTTAGAAGTATTGGAAAATATATTACATACATGAACGTTACATTACATTATAAATTAAAAAACAACAACAACATTGTCTTCATTGACCACATTTATATCCCTTAGACTATCATTTCAGGTCAGCCATAATATACTTCTTCAAATCTTGGTAAAAATAAAACATAGAAAGGGGTGAACTCAGATGCTCAGTAAGGATAACAATATAGAAAAAACTTTCATAAATAAGAATAAACAAGGAAATGTATAAAACTAAAACAAAATCCTTTTAAACTTAAAATTCAACATAATATGAAAAAGATAAATCAAATAGTGTCATTTACTTATTTACATGGATATTCTACTAGTCGAATAATCACATGTAATATCAATAGCTAATTTTATAATGATGGAATGCATAATGACAGACTTCATAACCACATATTTAAGGCCTTGTGCCAAGACTACAAATAAGATTTTGTCAAGGACTTGTGCCAAGACACTAGTTTGTCTCATTAGACCTACCGATGCATCAAGGAGCTATAGTGGGCTCCACCTGTCACTTACTAAGTCCAATTAATTCCTCATATGAAAAGGTTTAAACATAACATAAACATTCATATTAAAACTAGCATACGAAATGTCAATACTTTATCTAAAACTATGAATGGTATAAAAATAACACATCCACAGTAAAAAATATCACAAAACCTTTAATACAATATAGAGGATTTGTATCATAATAAATCAACTTCAATCAATAATAATATCCCGTAAAGGATGTTGACATAGTTGGAAATGATCAGTAAAAAATCATTGAGAGAAATATCCCTTTTTTCATGAAATCATTTAAAAGTCACATAATTTATAAAGGAAGTAATTTAAAAGATAGTCTTGAATCAAAGTGTCTCATACCACTTTGAAAATTTTGAAAGGAATTAACATTTTAAAACATTCATGTCCATATAAATAAATCCTTAGAACCATTTTGAAAACATGGACATTAATGAGAAAGGTTTAGAAGAATAAATCTTTAAAACATTTAAAATGATGTTTTACTAAAAAAGTCCCTTAAAAATAATCCCTTTGAAAACTATTTTATGAAACATGGACATGGATAATAAATATGTCACAGTAGATACTTACATAAAAATAACTTTAGATAATAAAGATTTTGTGAAATTAACCCATACCTTGCACTTTCCTTTGGTTGAGGGTACGTTTAACCTCCTATATAATGACCATAGTATGTTATTAAATTATACCAGAACCATATTCATATTTATTATATCATACATGATTCATCTATGACTCTTGATAATACTTGAAAAAGTAACCAAAAAGACAGGTAACCTTTGTATATTTCAAATCACAAAGAAGGATTCAAAGAGTACAAAGGAAAATCCATAATACTCCCAAAGTGCTACGCGGCTGAGCTACGTGGCCGAGCTACACGGCCGAGCTACACGCCAGACCTCTGCGCCAGAAGATGTTTTATGTCCCTATGTGGAGAACCTACGCGGCGAAGCTATTTGAAGTACCTGCGCAGGAAACATCTCTTCAACCATGCCCATCCAAGCCTATAAATAGAGCCCTTGGGCTCCCCATTTCAGAACTGAAAAAAAGTGAAAGACTCTCTGAAGCTCCCATTGCATAGCTCCTTCACCTAGATCTCTCAAATTGTATGAGGTAGTTCTCTAAACTAAAAAATAAGGGATAATTAAAGGGGATATGCATGTTTTGAAGTTCTTCATATTCTTCAGTCCTCATACATACCTACGTGGTATATCTGCGCGCCACACCTGTGCAGTACACCTGCGTGCCGTACCTGCATGATAGGGAAATGCGGGGTACCTACGTGGCATACTTGCACGCGGTACCTATGAGAACAGATCAAGTACCCTTCTTTAAATCCATCCATGGTAGGGTATCTCCTTCCTTTGTTCCCTTATCCGAAAGGGGCTAAGTTGAAGCCTCCACCAAAACCTCCTGACTTCTCAAACCTTTGGGTAAGTCACATTAGCGTGTCTCCAATTTGGGTTTGTATTTCTACATTCAGAGGTCTCCCACATTTGTTTCACAATGGGGTTGGATTTATGGGATGTTTGTGGATTTTTATATCCACAGTCACATGGACTTTTCTCTCAGAAACAGTGTTGGGAAGTTCCCGGTTTGGAGGATGGTTGGTTACCAGCCTCGCCCTTCTCAAAGAGGTGACCCGGGACCTCAAGTCTCTGGTAGGGAAGGTATACTTTGAACTTTCCATTCCATGCAAGTATAAGAGAAGTCTCACTCCCCTACTAGAACCAATTTTAGGACAACCATCCTGGTATAAGCCCCTCACCTTCACCCCTTCTTCCTTACATTAGACCCTTGTTCAATGTAAATAGAACAAAGGGAAGGTTCATCACCTCGCCCTCTTCCACAGTTGATGCCCCCTATTATATCATCATGGAGGAAAAATTTGGAAGTGTGAAGTGTCATTGTTGAATATTTCATATCCTCTTGTTTCTCACACTGAGCATGACTCACGTGGGCTTATAAACACATGATGGTTGTAACATATGCACAAACACTCGGCAAATGAACTATGAGAACTCTAATTCCTGTTCAAACCAGGATACGTAGGAATCTCTTTCAGGGCTAGAGCTCACTAGATATCCTCCTTAGGAATCCAACCCTAATTCCCCCAATTTGGGCATCCTCCTTAGGAAATAAGCCCCAAATTCAATCCTCAAATCATCAAGGCATCCTTTTTCAGGATGTAATCCCAAACTCATCTCTCTCAGAGGACTACAATCTCCTATGATATTTATCAAACTACGTTGGATTTGATTCCCATTAATATGGGATACGTAGGAAGCCTTCTTGAGGTTCAAACCCAATACTTCAAATCAACCCTATTCTCTTTAGGACATATTCCCAATAGGGTCTGATCCTACTTGGAAACTCATATCCTTTCCAAGTTCCTTGGATTGCTTCAGCATAAGTCCTACACTAAGTTTCAACTAAACACCTTCTGCTTAGAGGTCCTTATCACATGAACTTAAAAGGTATGATGTGTCCTACTAAGCAGCACTTAACTATGAGGGTTCTGATTCCTTTCACAAGGATACATAGGTAGCTCATTTTATGAGCACAATCCCAAGATTAAAACAAACCTTCATCTCCCTGGATGACAATAAATTCTAGAGTGCCCCACTGAGTGGCTTAAAAAACCATTATCATCATAATGATGATTAAAAGAATCTCTAATCAGTACATTAGAGGATACCATTGATGGAAAACCTCGAATACATACAAATGTTTCCATTGATGAATAACCTTGAATGCATACTGATGATTCTAAATCTTACACATGTTAATAAGTGATTGTAAATTCCAAGGGATACTTATGATATACTTGGTGAATTAATAAGGATTCATGAAAATATATTAATTTTACAAAGATAAACCCAGAGTAGACAATAATTCCCCCCAAAGGGTGTGATGATTCTGACCTCCCATCCTCTCGACCAATGCATGTTCTTAAGTATCGTAAAGTTAAAAAATTAACGAATGCCTGACTTTGGAAAGCAGGTCCTCTTTGGATAAATAACTATTGGAAGTTTTCGGTTCCATGAATAAATCCAATGGAAACTACCTGGAAAAAATTATTCTTACATCTAGAACACATGTTTCAAGGAACTACGAAACAAAAATGGTGAACCTGATGTGAAGGGGGTCGGAGTGACCAATTCTATCAGCAATATCGTCTCCCAGTATTGAAGGAAGCTCGTCAACCATACTTGATGGAAAATAGCCAGAAAGCACATACACCTACCGATGTTCATCAAGCCTGACAACAGTCTCGTTTGGTAGCACTCGGAGAAGTCAGTCGGAAAGCTCCGATGACAAATTTGGGGCAGACCCAACTCTCTACCCCTATGCGTGAGTACTGTTAATATCCATTGGCAGGAAAAGGAGGACAAGATCAGGCACATACACCTACTCTAGATACGGAATGGACGTATATTCTCGTTCCGTCTGCTGAAGTCACCAAACACATCTTATCAACGATGAAAGGGTAGACGCAAATCCCAAACCATATTCTGGAAGCATGCCAGGATATTTTAACAACTACTTTAGTATTATCAGGGGAATAGACACATAAATCTTTCCTCACACATGGGATGACACATCAGCATGCCATCCCAGAGCAGATACACACCTCTATTCTAGTCCAGGAGGGTCATGGTGCATACTCCCCCATATCATATGAACAACAAGATCGAGAACATACACTCTTTCCAATTGGAGGTGACTGGTCTGTTTTGGTAACTAATCCAAGGTAGGCACATATATCTGCCCATGATAACGACTTTTCCCAGCAAGTGGCCCCAACTAAGTATAAGATAACATCCAAGAAGAAATCTCACCACATATCAATGGGAAATCAAGATTCAATCTGCGATTTAGCTCCTCTTAATGTTGGAGTTCTTGAAGCCCTCAGACATTTATCTATTGCTGCTCAAGATCCTACCCTCTCATTACCAAATTTTGGGAGTGGTAGTTGTAATTCTGAAGTTTCTCACCATAAACTTCATCATGAAGGCTTGCTTCGTGAAAATTCAGTCAATCCAGAGTGTATATCTTTGGATGAGAGCCACGACAACCCTCCGTGTGGTCAGAAGACCAAGGAGAAAGAATATTTATCCCTTGTTGTAATCCATTATGGTGATCCACCCCATGATGGAATTCCCTGCGAAAGTCCTCTCCGCAATAGTATTTCGCATTGTCAAAACAATTATATAATTGACAATGTAGCAATAAGAAAGCCCTCCTATATTGAGGCACTTGCAAACACAAGGCTAGTCATGTCTAATGCCTTGTCATTGACGGGTGAAACACTTTCTCATTTAGAAGACATCTTAAGTGAACAGTCATTCTCTGAACCTCCCTTGGGTCATTTATCCTCTAATGCAGAGCATCCACTTTGGTCAGACCAAGTGGAGAAACCTCTAGTAGAAGATTTTGAAGACGTGTTAAACATGAGGAAACAATTAGATAAAGGAGAAATACCAGTCATGTTCTCACCTTCAGCAAATTCTCAGTTTGATATTCCAGAATTGATGACAAAAGATTACATTCATGACATTCGTCTCAACTTATGGAAAACTCTCCATCATTTGAAAACTAAATTATTACCATATGATGAATATCAAAATCATATAAAGGTAATAGAAGGGTTACAACGCCAAATTGACTTGGCATCTCTTTTAGTTTCCCAACATCCAAGGGTTGAAAAACAATAGAGAACCCTTCAGCGCACATGTCTTAATGATCTGAAGAGGCTATGCTAATTAATTTCTGATTCCCCATCTAATGTTCGCATCAGAGGATGGGGTGCATATGAAGCATTTTATTTTAATGCACTCCAAAATCAGCAAAGTCTTCCAAAAGTGGTCTCATGCAATGTTATTGCCCATGGCTAGCCAAAATCAATAGGTTTTGTATATAATCAAATGTACGCTCAAGAACAGACCTCAAATGGTTCTCATCAGAATTAGGTCCAAAGAAAAGAAGTTGTTGAATTACTTCTACATCAAGCCTCTGAGAATCTTGAGCAGGCGTCCCATTTAGAGGATATCAGGCATCAGAGGATGAAAATGTCTGAAATAGAACAATGATCTTATGAAACATGTGATTTAAGTAATTGTCAGATGATGCACCCAGCTAATGTCCGAACCAAAATCTGAAAAATCAGAAGAGCAGTTGCACGAATTTCAGCTGTAGTAGTTCAAGAATCACCCCATCTTTCCAGAATGGGGGCTCATTTAATGCAATCTTAAAATTCATTAAACAATGTTCAAAGATTTGAAGAAGAAGAACAGGATTAATCCCATCCTGCAAGGATGTGAGATTTTTCACATCTACAATCCCCTCCTCAATAGAAGTCAGTTTTCTCCCAATTAGGAAAGAATCCACAAGGAAAGCATACAACTGAACTATCCAATGATTCCCTTCATGTTACTGTTCTCCAAACAGTTCCAGGGAATTCTTCATATAGGAGAACAGAGTTTCGTGAAAGACAAAAAGGGAGACGATCTACCAGAAACACTAACATAATGCCATTAATGCGTTATGCATCAGTGAATGTTATCAATATCATTGCATAAGATCCTCCAAAAAATAAGTCTAGTTCAGGGGAATCAGAAGATGAAGTTCTTGTCCACAATACAGTACACACCGAGGAAAATGAAGAAGGTGTACGTACCTGAAATCAAAGGCTTATCTAGAATCTAGGTATACCTTTAAATAACCAACTCCCCCTATCTAAAAAGCATCGAACAAGGGGAGAGGAAAAAGTTAGATTGCATCTCACTTTTCCGCTAGATAAGGTCAATATCTTTCACTTGAAGAGAGATTTTCACAGCAATCAGAGGAAATCAAGGAGTTGAAAAGACTCAATACAAAGTTTATTCAAAACATCATTTCTGCTAGACATACTCCCCAGGAAGGTCCTCAACTTGCAAATCCTATAGGATCTCCTCAGCAAAGAGCATTTATAGTAACTACAAATGCAGATAATAAATTCCCTCCATTGGGTACACAATCAAGATAGGATCATATACATCTTGATAGACCTATTTCCATGGGTTATCCATGAAAGATATCAGCACCATCATCAGTGGTCTTACCGGTCATTGCACCAGCTCGAGTTCCAGTTGCAATACCTGCACATAATCCATCTCATCCGGATATTCCCCAAATACTTATGAATACAATTGAGGCATTAAAAACTCGGTTGGAAGATATGGAGGAACGACGTGCACCAATTAAGCTGGAAAAGAGAGCTTAACCTGAATGGATGGATGTAATTTGTCCCCCACCAAATTTGTGAATACCACATTCCCAATTTTTAATGGTTTGGGAGACCTGGAACAACACTTAACACATTTTTTTTCTCGTTGTGATCCTATGATGGGAACTTCTCAACAACAAGAAGTAGTTAAGCTTAGGTGTTTTGTGCAGTCATTACAAGGAACAAATTTTGTTTGGTATACAAGTTTACAATCTTGATCAATTACCAGGTGGGAAGATCCCCGTCATAAATTCCTTCTTCAATTTAGCTCAACATTACCAAAGATGACAATTTTTGATATTACCAATTGTAAAAAAAGGGAAAATGAAAGAGTTTCAGATTTCATTGCTTGATGGAAGGGATTAAAATATTCCTTAAGTTTAGCACTCCCTCAAGAAGAGTTACTGCCAATCCATGTGACAAATATGTGTGATGAATTATGCACACCATTGATCCCTGTGAAATACACAGGAGGGTTTCGAGACCTTACTTAAATCACTCAGCAAATAGAAGACTCTATTATAGAGACTAAGGCTAAAACTTGTGTAATTCCATTAGTTCCAGGAAGGAGAATAGAAAAGGTAGAAGCTGCTACAGTTACACTCAAACAAAAACCTATACCTGCTTCTACTTCAAGACCTTCATCATACCGAAGGGCTCCGCTTCCTGAGCATCAGCAGTAATGACCACCTAATCAAGATGATCAAAGAGATCAAATGCATAAACAGCTTGAGAAATTAAAGAATAAAATCTATTCTTTCAGGAATGATCAAGTTCCTGGATACTTCATCTTATCCTTAGAAAACAATTTGGTTCAGTTGACAAGGCTGAAGAATCCTTCTAAAGACAGAGATGAAGATCGTTCAAATTATTGTCCCTTTCATTAGATGTTGGGACACCCCATTCAAGAGTGATTTGTTTTCAAAGATCTTCTGAAAAAGATGGTATACTCTGGATAAGTGAAATTGAAAATTTCATCAGCTCAAGTAGCATGTGTTACTGCCACCAATCCAGAGGAAGAAGAAGAATGACAAGAGGTTAAAAGTAAAAATGTGCAAAAATATGATCATTGGATGATCAGGAAAATGATCAAACAGACTCATCATGCTATTTTATGAACACAGTTGAAACAACCAATTGTGTCTTCTACCACTTCTTCCACAGCAAGACCATCTTCATCAAAAGTTCATTCCTCAAAGAAACAAGGTGGTCATAAGGATAAAGAGCATTCCGAAGAATATGAGCTCGCATCAAGGCCAAAGTTGTCCTTAAACCTGGCAGATTTTATGCCATATGTTTCAAAATCACGGGCACTACCTCACCAAGCGGTACAACCAGAAATAACTTGTCTGGCAGAGTCCTCATTAGACAAAGAATTGATCTTTGGTTTCATTAATGGTATCCATTTAACATATCCTTATGCCAATAGTGATTCTAATTGTATTGAGCTGGAATTATTTGTTCCTAATCAGGGAACTAGAGGAAGAGGCCAAGGTCGAGGATACAGGGGAAGATGTGAGAATTTCAGAAACCATCATTTTAACTCTACCCCTTCTCAAACCATATATGCGGCATAAACTCTTGGAAGAGCCCTTTTGCGAGCTCAACAAGAACAAAGAGTTTCTTCCATGCAAAACAAGTCTAGTTCTGGCACAATTATCCTGGAGGAATGATTAAAAGATCCACCATCTTCTTCTCAGCATATGAATAGACTTAGTCAGTCTAATTTTCCAAAGTCAGTGGGAAATACCACTTCTGTTTCAACACAGAATACATCTACAATAGAAGCATCAACTTACAAAGAACCTGAAAAACCACATCTCCATGCTGGGAAACATAGACCTTTGGACCAAAAGTATGATGTCTTGAAACAATTGGCCCAATTACCGGCCAAGTTATCAGTTTTGGATGCTTTGAATCTGTCAAAAGATCTTCGAGAATCACTCATTGAGGCCTTGTTAAGTCCTCAAGAATTTGAAACTGAAGTTGTTGCTGCTGAAGTTTGCCATATAGAGAATGATTCTGCAGAATGTCATGCAGTCATATCTTTTATAGATGAAGATGAAGACCATGTGGTACATGGACACATCAAACCTTTGTATCTGTCTAGCAAGGTCAATGACATGGATATCCGATGAGCCTTCATTGATAATGGCTCCGGGGTCAACCTCATTCCCATTCATACAATTCGTAGATTGGTCCTGACTGAATCTAACTTATCTCCTTAAACTTTAATGTTACAAGGATATGACAATAATGAACAAGAACCTTTGGACAAAATTACACTCATAACTCAGTTTGGAGATCATGTGTCTAATTCATATTTCATGGTTGTTCGTTAGGACACAACCTTCAATATTCTTCTTGGAAGGCCTTGGTTGCATTAACATGCAACCATACCTTCATCATACCACCAATGTATGAAATATTGTTTCAATGGTAAAATCAGAACATTGTATGGTGACAAGACTCCGTTCAAAACATGTGAATCTCAATACATTGAGGCAGAGTTTTATCACACAAAAGGTATGAAGTCTATGACCAAGGAGATAACCAGAGTGAATGCTCTAAATGGACTGGAAAAGATCCCATCAAATCCATTCATGAATTTGAGTATAGATTATGTGTTACCAATCAATCAAGTTGAAAGGTTAAAGCCAAATCCATGCACTCATCCAATAATTCCCATAATGTCAATTGCGGCAATTGAGCCTGATAACATGGGAGAAATTATTGATACACCAAGCAATGATGGAAGCTTGAATGAAGATGTTTCCATTTCATCTACTGAACTACAACGAGCCTCTACTTATTCAATCAAAGTAGAATAAATTGTGGCAATGTTAGAGGGAGACAAAGATGTTGATTCTCAATCTATCAATCCCTCTTTACAAAAAAAACCCTTCACCATCAGTAGGGTCAGATATGGTGGCTTCTTCTTCAAGATGTTCAAATAAAGACTCCTCCCCTAACTTTGGGAGTTTTTCCTTGTCAGCTACCATGAAAATGGAAACAGAAGAGGTAACACATAATGAAGAAGAAGAGGAAGATCTCATGGATGATCCTCCAACATTTGAAGAAGGTGTTTCTACCACCATGGATGAACTCATAGAAATAAATCTGGGTACAAGAGAAGATCCATGCCTCACCTTAATTAGTGTGTCCATGACCTCTGGTCCCATCCACAATCACAAAATTTTCTTATTTTATTTTCTCCTCCTGTATATGAATTAGATCTATACAGAGTGTTTCCTTAAGATATATGATTTTGTCCTTATACCATTTTATGTCTTAAGATTTATCGTTCTCTTAGAACGTATCAAAAGCCCCCATTCCTCATGTCAAACTTAGCGTGAAGAATGATTGTTTAAAGAACTATGTATGGCTTGATTCTCATCTATTTTGAGATACATAGAGACGCATAGATCTTCAATCTTGGGCCCAACCACCCACAATAAAAAATCCCTTTATTTATTGTATAAAATCAAATCTTCATAGGGAATGTTTTAAAAACTATGCATGACTTGATTCTTTCCCCAGTAATACATATAGTGACACTTGGGTTTTATCCCTTAATATAGTTACAATATGTCTTTCCTTTCATATCAGTTAATAGTCATACTTACCACATGATTTTACACTGAATGAAAATCTAGTACCCCTATTCTTCATTTGCATCACCTTTTCATTATAAAAGAAACCCTTACTGCTCCTTGTTTCTCACACCGAGCATAGCTCACATGGGCTTAGGAATTGAGTAAATGGCTTCTTTATATAAGGTGTTTTAATTTATTATGGGTTTAATAATGTCCTTACCGCATGACTTGAAACTGCATAGTATAATGTCCTTACTGCATGAATTAAAACTGCACATTACCATATTCATCCAAAGGAAACAAAAGAATTATCCATTTTATATATGAATAAGATCTATATAAAGGACATAAAATTCATGGTGAATATTGATTAAAATATTTATCATATACATTGGGCATAACCCCCTTCCATACCTCACACTCTTAATCTTGAATTTTTCTTTCAGATTTTCATAATCTTTCTTACGGTTTCTAGTGACAAGGTTTCCAATATCTAAGAGCTTTTTTGTCTGACTATGCAGCACGTGCCCTTAGGCAGCCTTGCATAAGTTTCCTAAATAACAGACTTGTCAGTCAAAAGATGCCACTATTTGGATATGCATCATATTCCCCAGTTGTCCCTGCATAATACAGCCCCCATCACGGGTTTTTCAAATAATCGTAACTTTGTTCTTGGTTATAGTATCTTTGTCCCCTTTAATCTTTGATGACAATATACAAGAATATGTATTTTAAAATAGTCATTCAAGTATACTTGTCCCATTATCTTTCTCACAGTCTGAAAGTATTCAAGACCATGGTTTACACATTTCCTTCATCATGTGTTCGATACACTATGAAATAATCTTGAAATAACTTGGCCACATGTTATATATTGTTTCCATTTTTGGTCCAAGTTGTATGACCTAAAACTACAGACACCATATATTTTACATTTGGTTCAAACCTTTTTAAAAATATCATTCCTCTGATTCTTTGGATATCTTGATTGGAAATACCCTTTCCATATTTAGGTACCTTTCTCCATAAACCAAACTCTATGCTTTGGAAAATACGAATCTCTATAAACTTTCTTCGACTTTTAGAAATAGAATATAAAACTTCTGAGAGCTCTTTTTCCTAACTATGTAGCACGTTCATAACGAGTTTGTCAATTAATGGTAACTTTGAATTTTAGAAATATTCCCCAGTTGGCCTTGCATAATACAACCCCCATAATGAGTTTGTCAAGTAATGGTAACTTCGTTCTTAGAAAATACTTCCTCTAATGCTTCTAGCCCTTTTCCCATACCATTCCTCAGTTTCAAAAATTATCAAATCACAGTTTACAATTTTCCCTTTCATACCTGAATATGATAGTATATTTCCAAACAAATTATCAAGAAATTGGGAGAGTTTCATACTTTTGGTCAGAGATAAAGACATTAAATTAAAGCCACCCCATGTCCTCAATTCATGACTTAAAACTGCACAACATCAATGTCCTCACTGCATGACTTAAAACTGCACAATACCATGTCCTCACTGCATGACTGTTGGTTTAAAATAACCCCTTTTCATTCTTAAAATTCATTTCCTTAACAAAACCACCTACTATGGTCTTAAGTCACCCAAATATTATTTTTCCCTATCTATCAACAACAAAATGTTAAATTCCTAAAGACCCCTTTTGCTTGACTATGCATCATGTGCCTATAGGCGGCCTTGCATAAGTTGCTTACATAACAGGCATATCAGTCAAAAGATGCCACTATTTGGCTATGCAGTATATGCCCCAGTTGGCCCTGCATAATATAACCCCCATAACGGGTTTTTCAAATAATGGTAACTTCGTTCCTGGAAAAGACACACATTATGTTGATAGAGGCTTTAAATTTGGTATCCATAAAAAAACATGGCCCAAGATTCCCCTTGGAAATGTTTAAAGAATATTAAAGCAATTCTTAACCATAGTGTTTTGTTTGGGATTTAATTCAAAGTTTACGGTCAAAGCTATTTCGACCCTAAACATTATCCCTTTATAGTCAAACATGCATGACTCTAAAATGCCAATAACAAAAGACTTGGTGCTCATTAAATTGAGAACCCGTGAAGGGAACTCTAAACAAAAGTTGAGTCCCAGCTCACTAAACATACATTTTTGTATGTTTTAGGTAATATTGAGCAATAAAAGTCAAAAGACACAATGTATGTAGGGTTATCTATATAACCCTAGAAATAGTCAAATCATGCTTATTAGGTCCCTTGGCTTAATAGAAAGTTTTTTGAGCACTTCATTCTAATTATAATAATGATTGTTTAACATAAAGAAATCATTATCATCATTTACTTTTCATATTTCTATCATGAAAAGATAGAAATGAAGATTTATTATTTTTATTTTATTATTATGATTGAAAACAAAATTTCTTTCATTCATATAAAAATAGAGGGACATCCACAAAATGGATCCTCTCTATCATGTTTCAGAATAAACTCTCAACATGACTTTTCATTTCTTGGACCACTTCATAAGCTCTATCAGCTGCCTGTTGAAGTTGAGATAGTTGAGAAACTCTAGCCTCCTTTTCCTAAAAAAGTGCTTCCTTAGTAGTTGAAATGGAATTTATCCCCTCTAATTGGGTTTCTCCTAATGTTTGGTTCAATTTCTCAAGCTTGTTATGAACAACATCCAGTTGCTGTTGAAGAGATAACAACTCCTTTATGGCTTCTTTGATTTGTTGTCCAATCTTGAGTTATTTCTTGTTATGATTTTCCTCCGCCTCAACTACTACAGCTTTAAATCCCTCAATATTGATGAGCCGTTTAGCCTCTTTAAAATATTTTCGCATCTTATAATCCTGATCCTGTCGGTGAATAATCTCTTTCATGGCATCGTAGACTGGCTGATAATTAAATCCATCAAATCCCAATATGCAGAATAATGCTGGGAGTTTTGGAAAATGGGATGACAATTCATCTAAAGTATTTTCAGAAATTACGCTCCAAATATGTCACCATGTCTTCTTATGTGCCATACCAAGAGCATATTACATCTCTAAGTCTAAATCTTAATCACTACCATGAGGTAAAATATACTCTAGAAACAGGTTTCTTAAAGAGCTGTTTTGTTCTGCTTCTCTTGGGGCAGTAAAAGCTCCACCTTCTGATCTAGGAGCTGATAACACTAAATGATAAATCAAGGTCATTATTATTTTCAAATGAATGAAGAAAATATGATTCAAATATCTGATTATATTTACCCAATAACAAGTTAGCTATTTGATTGGATTCATCCCCTGAATTGTCAGCTCCAGTGTTTTGAGATGGTGTTTCTTGAGAAGGGGAATTTCCTTTAATTTGATTAGGTATGACATTTGAAGGCTCTAGAACATCTCTTGATGAAGTATCCTCTGTAAATATTTCTCTATCCCTAATATAAGGATAAATTTAAGTGGAACACCCTGTTCTTGAAGAGCCTTTTCAACATTTTCTATAGATAAAGCTGCATAAGGTGAATTTTGATGTAAAGAATCAATTTGAAGAACAAATTATGTATGGAAAATGAAAGAATAAGGACTTACTTCCTTAAAATTCCTCATGAAAATCTCCAAACTCCTTGATGGAACATGGAATATCAATATTCAGATTAAGGGTGTCCATTATTTCAGTGTATATGGCTTGAAATGTTACAACATCCTCACCATTTAAGGTATCCAACAAATGTTGGTTGATGCCCAAATTGGCTCCGCTGACATTTTGTTCCGCTGACTCTTCAATTGGTATACCAGCATCAGATCTTTCCGAGTTTGGGTTAATATCAGCGTTGGTTTTAGATTTCCCTAGATCTTCATTCCTTTCTTCTGAAGCAATAGGAATATCAGTATTGATTATTTTATAGATCCTTTGACAAAAGTAACTGGGGAATGTATTTAATCTTACCATGGATTTCCTCTCTCTCAACAAAGCTAGGAGCAAGTATAGCTGAATATTTTGACATTACAGATTCATCAGCATGAACCTGGGTTTCCCCTGGGGCTTCTTTTTCTGGTCGTGAAGCATGAGCTCTTAATCCCTTGATAGAGGAGAGATACATAGATCCTACGAGAGATAAAATATGGTTACCAAAATATATTTAGCAATTTTTATGCCCTAAGGATCATATAAACACTTACTCCTTCGGTGAACACTTCGAATCAATCTCATTTCTCTCTTGAATTTTTGTTCAAAAGCTTGAGGATATATTAAAACACTCCTCTTAGCAGGGGAAACATGAGGTAATGGTTGAGGATTATCTATCTCCATTACCCCAGTCATGATTATTGCTCCTGGAGAAAGTTCTGGCGACCTGGGAGGATCATTTGTTTCATTGATAGGAGAGCCTATAGGACCATACTTGGGTGATTCGAGAACTGGTCCAGATCTTCCTTCTTTACATTCAAGCTGCATAAATATATTTTCATCAAGATAAATGATGATAAATTATAAAGTAGAGTTGAGACAAAAGAAAAAGGGAAATAAATTCTTAGTATTAACATAAATATCCCACTCATCATCAGAGTCGATAATTACCCCTTCACGGACTCCTAAGTCCAACATATGAGATACTCATTTAGAGGCTGGGATTTGTTCATCGGTTGCATATATAAAAACCTCCAGATTCACAATATACTTCTGTACTTCAGCCAAGTTATGGTCCGGATTGAAATCAGAAGGTGCCTTGATATCACCAATATCTGGTATTCGAATGCCATGCTGGAGGAATGCCCATGCGTCCCTAAGATCATAGGTTATACTTTCCCAATGATGAATGGCTGAAGGTCGCACATATTTCAATCTTGGTATAGTTGACTGTCAAAGGGAAGATTCACCTTCTGATTGGGAAATTTCTTCAGACCTAATTTCTTCAGAAAGTTCAACATATGGATTAGGGACCACTGTTTGATGGCGGTGATTGGATCGCCTTGGCGTTGGAGGTATTGCTTCTCTAGCCTTGGTCTTCCTGGTGTACTTCCTATGAAGATGTTTTGAGGGCTCTGAAACCTCTGACACTTCTGTATCATCTCTAGCCTTGGATTTCTTTCCAAGATTTCCATGTGCAATAGTTGTTGTAGCTGCTACTCGATATATCCCTTTTGTCAGAGCCCCTTGGGGATATGAAGAAACCCAATCTTTGGCATACTCAGCTTCCAATCCGATTGATGCATCTAGTGGAGGTAATGTAATTGAAAATTTGGATACCTCTAAAGCTGTTAGAATCCATAATTGTCATGCTACCATTGGGTGCTTCTCATGTATGACATATGTGGGTGGAAAAGTGCTTGATTGTTGAAGACATATGAATTGAAAAGCAAACCTATAGGGGGAATAAGCCTCGCATATAATTTCACCATCAATCCTGGTTGATAATATGGTATCCCTAAAAAGTTCATATGGGGATTGAGTACAATAATACTCAGTAAGATACCCCGAAAAAACTAAACATGAATCACCAAATATAGTCATATCAATACAAGATATAACAATCAATGTAGAATTAGAACAAAACCCAGATATAATCATGAGAGTCATTATGTCATCAGGAGGTCATAACCAACTGTCAACCTTAGGATTCTACTCAAAACAATGCTTATTTTGGGAGGAATCGCTCCATGAGCCTTGCTATCATCAGAGACACTCAACAAACATGTGTAGTTCATTGGGCCCAGCCCAAAGAGAATTTTATGGTCTAAGAAGACATTGATACACATATAGGGGGTCATGCCCAAAACCACTAGGGGACACCAAGAACACAATCTGGGTCAACTCTCTATGTAGGGGATCATATGCTAAAGATTACACAAAACATATCGATACGACCTTCTAGATGGAGGATCAATGCCCTACATAAGGAGGTCATGCTAATTCCACAAACTCTAACTATGGATGATAGAGGATCACACTCCAGTCTCACAGAGGGTCATCATAAATTTATCTAAGACTCGACCTCTAGAGGGGATCATAATCCAGTGATGTGGTTGTAATGTCACACCGAACCCTTGAGGAAAGGACTAAAAGATCACACTCAACCTATATTGGTCCAAACTAAGAAAACAAAGAACCTCAAGCACTATTGAAGGGATTACTTGGCATGTACTGGTGTATACTAGGCATGCCTAGCTATCCCAAGTCATGCCCATGTGGAAGAGCCTCACATGACATGTAGTCTCCAAATAAACGGTGTGTATAAGAGGATATATGGAACATAGAGACACACAATACTATGTCTATGTAACTTGGTCGTGTATGTGTGGGAGTACACAACGTGTCCATGCCTGTGTACTCCAACCCATGTATGTGTACTTCCGAAGTACATGCCGAGTCAATCGGGGAGGGTCATATGTTGTGTGATAGGGTTCACACACCATGTGATCCTTAACTTCATCTAGAACCCCAACGCCACAACGAGGGGGCCCACACGACATGTAATCCCGAAATACACGCTGTTTTTCTTGGTATTTTCCAGATCCTTCAAGGATAACTTCTATGTTGATATGTGCACTTCCAGAACCTTCAATCTGGATGAAACCTACAGATCAGGGTTCTTCCATGCCTCCAGTTGCTAGATCTATGGATTCTGGGTTCATATCTGCTTGGAAACCACCACTGTCAAGCCATACATTATCATGCCTCAAAACTGAGTTGAACGGATACCACAGATCCATTCTAACCCACCTTTATTCATCCACTTCTTTCATCACACCTTGATCACATCACTGATCATGAACTGTTACTATGGTATCGATCTGTTTCATTGAATAATGGTCATGAAATGATAGAATACTGAGTATTCATCGAACTTTTGTCCAAAAGGAATCACCCACAGTGAATGTGAAAAGAATGGAGGGTGTAATCTACAAACCATAAAAGAGAGGAATGAACCTTGTATGTTGTCTGTTTGGCCTAGATTCATTATCATATAAAGGATGGATGAAGAGGGATAATTCAATGAACCAAAAACAATTCCATCAATTTGAAATCTACCGATGATGCATGTATCAATTCTTGTTTGTTGAATTGATCCGCATTCATTTGGGATTAATAATGGGATGGGAATTACAAGAAAAAACATCCTACCTAGAGTTTGGATCAATCATTGACAAAGAATGGTTAAGTTTCCATTGTTGATGAGATCCTCCAACTCCTCTCGCATGACAATCCACAATTCATTATTGATCCATTGTCATCCACCAAGAATGATCTCCTCCAACAATATCTAGTTATCCAAGGTTTAGCATAAAACCTTTAGATGATTGTCATAGTTGTATATTTAAAGAAAAATAAGGTAATTACACTGAACAAATTAAAATAAATTCTTAAGTTTAGTTATTTTATTAATTTCATGCCTATGAAAACTTCTTCACAAATTACCCACACTGACCAAGGTTAAGTTTCACCTAGAGTAACAACACCATTCTGAACTTTGTGGTGCTCTCGAATTTTCAATTTAGACACTTGTTTATGAGTTATTTTTATTTTTCTAGAAAACCAAACGTGAATGCTATTTAATTATTTCATATATTTAAAACATTTATTCCAGACACACAAAGCTTCAGAATTGCTTTTTGTCTAAGTGATTAGTCTAGAAAATAATCCATATAATATTTAAAAATAATACATGGAAAATCCAAGATGTTATATTCTCTATGCCATGTGGATTTTCATCCCAAAAAGAGAAAAACTACTCAATGAGATGGGGGTATTGGTCTTGAATTTGGGTCTCCCACTCTGATTATCCAATAAAAACATATATTTTAATTAAATTTTAATGGTATTAAATGTTCATTTTTGATCTTATGGGCCTAAGTTAGTTCATTTTCATTATGAACATCCATTCTCATCATTTGTGCACTTCATGCCTAATATACACCAATTTAGGCCCAATGAGTCATCTGATTCTAAGGAATGTAATTATAAATATTTTAATTTGATATTTTGGTAACTATATATAAACTTAAATTTGAACATTTTTAATTCAAAGATAAATGGATTATTCATAAACGATGATGGAGATATTTGGAGATGAATGGAAGAAATTCTAGAGAAGGCAGATTGGACACCGGCTCACTTATGAGACTGTGGGGCCAAACTTACAGGCCCAATGAATCCAAAATTTTGTGAGATGATAGAAGAAATGTTGAGGAACAAATCAATCTTCATGAGATAATGCTAATTATGCCTCTATGGTGATCATTAAGGCGGCCCAAGTTAGGGATACAATTCTGGGCCAGATTCTGTGGCCCAGAAAAAAAGCCCACTAATCTGATCATATCTCCGAATATACAACTCCAAACGGGCCCAAATTTTACAGGAGGTTATTAGAAATCTTGGGATGCATTTTATTCTTCTATGTTCCACTCTGATTCGGCCATCTAGAAGGTCATAAAAGCGCGTCTGTTCGGTGGATGAAAGATGGCTACCACCTCGGGTCAAATGTGGAAAAGTCTAAGTTCCACAAGCTTTCCACCACCCTAGGCCTACCATAATCAAGTGGAATGCTTTGTACTATTGGAGGCTCGAACCAAGGCTTAAAAAATGCCTATTTAAGGAAGTGTTGGTGGAGGAGTTGAGAATCTTTGAGCTTGTTTTCATCTTAATGTTATGCTGCCAATTTCTCTTTGTAATGTTCTTCCTTCACATGTAAGTTGTTTTAATTCATCCTTGTTCCTTAATAAAAGTTCTTATTCTCTTATTATTATGTTATTCTCCTTATAACTTTGATACCATTGGTTCAAGGTGTGAACTTTTTCATACCAAACCTTGTGATATTATCACACAACGGTGGAGTGATTGTTATTATATTGCGTTTTTTTACTTCTCCATTTCATCCCTCATGAGTCTACTTTCCACTTCCATTGAAACCATAGAATCCATGGAGGGCTAACCCACTTATGGGTTGATCAAAGGGAGTAGAAAGGGGCTGGATTGGATGTTATTTATCACCTCATTAATGTATAATCACTTATTTAATTGAGATTTTTATTTGATGATTTTTAAACTCCATCGTCCTTGTTGAATTTAAGGCCACACACTTCAAGTGCTAATACGAACCTTTACCTTGAAGTTCTCAAAACTTTGATCCTTCAAGTGTATAGGTGATTAGTATTAAAGGGTGTAGGCATTAAACCAGTCAGTGATGATGTTGTTTTATCTCCTTAAATGAACCCATCTTAAATTTAAGAAATTGAAATCATTAAAAAGAAAATACATCCAATCCACCCCGAGCGATAACCTAGGATCAACTCATTCTTTTAAATTGAATTCTATTAAATATGTTAGTTATACTTTAAAACCATATAAAATAAACCCAAGTTGGACACTTCATATCCAAAAAAAGTCCATAGAATTTAAGTGTCTATAGGTTTCTTCTTAGGTCTCTGAGGATTCGATAACCCAAGCTAAACTACAAGGACCGTTCTACCTTCATCTCTTGGGTAAATTTGAGCGAGAATCAAATTTTGGCACCATTTCTGGGGACCCAAGTAAGTCATCTAAACACCCATTCTATTTTCCCCCATTTCTTATTTTCTCATCCAAATTCTCTTATCTTGTCCCCTTCTCATTTTTTTTTCTTTTGGCGCATGTCCGCCTACACCCGCGATCAATCAAACCGTCTAGTTAGGGTGGATAGTCATGGGGTTGGGGAGTCAAGTACACCAAGGGAACTCATTCCATTATATCCTAATCTTCCTAATACTATAGAGTCCAAAATTGAGCCAATTTCAATGGAAGGTCTTCAAAGAAACCAACTCATAAACCCGGGTGGGAACCAAAATGGAAACCCAAATGAGGCAGCCCCAAACTTGGGGAATGAAATTGATCAAACCATGAATGACTACCTCACACCTTCCTGGACCAATTCCCCCTCATGCATTAGACACAATTCCCTAGGAGATTCCAACTACATCTTTAAACCCCATGTCCTAAACCACCTTCCCACATTCCATGGAATGGAGTCCGAGATTCCATACCTACACATTAAGGAGTTCAATGACATTGTAGAAACTATGTGTCCCCCACATCAACTAGAATAAGATAAGATGATGCTATTTACTTTTTCTTTAAAAGATCGAGCTAAAAATTGGCTAAAAAATTTGAGACCATCATCCATCAACTCTTGGGACCAACTACAAAGAGAATTATACAAAAAATACTTTCCCCACCATAAAACAATTGCACTTAAAAAGAGTATCCAAAACTTATTTGAAAAAGAGGGAGAGTCATTCTATGAAACATGGGAGAGGTTCAAAGACACTCTAAACATGGTTCCACACCATGGTTTTTCTATTCCTGAACAAGTTAGAATTTTCTATGAAGGTTTGGGTCCGGAGAATAAACAATTCATCGACATGATGTGTAATGGAACATTTAAAAACAAAGCCCCAAATGATGCTTACGAGTATCTAGAAAGCCTTTCTGAACAAAACCAAACATGGGGAACTTCACCTTATTCTAAAAAGCCACAAATAACTAATAGAATTCATACACTTAGAGAAGAGGAAATCCTTAGGGCTAAACTCGCAGCACTCTCTAGGAAGGTTGAAGAGATAGACCTTAGGAAAGTCTATGAAATCTAAACTATTGACCCTGTTTGCACAACATGACCATAAGACAGACAACTAACCAACCATTCCATCCATCAAGGATGTTCTCTTAGGAGGACCCCCAGTGGAAGTAAATGCTTTGAACTTTCAAAAGCCTCAATACCAAAACACCTTCAACCCAAGGTATAACGACCACCCAGGCTTCCACTGGAAAGATAACCAACAACCTAGCCAACCACAGGGACAAAATACTTACCCCCTTCAGAACTACCAATCCCATAACAAGTTCCAAACCCAACCTATCCAATATCAACAAACCATCCCACTTCTAAAATATCCCCCCGGGATAAACCAATCTTCTCAAGCACTAACCCAAACTGTTCCACAAAGCCTACTAGAAAAACTATGCAAACAAATGGAGAGGATGAACTTGAAGGTATCTTCCCTAAAACAAGAACTTCAAACCATCAAAACTGGAAAGACACCCATGCCTACTCAGGCGGTGCCATCCTCAACTTCAAGGGGAGAGTCAAGTTGTGCTCAAACAACTTCTGAACAACTAAAGGCCATGACTGTTTTAAGAACTGGGAAATCAATTGAGAAACCTGAACAACTAATTCAAAACCCACCTGAAGATTCAAACTTGGATGAAAATTCAAATGAACCACAAGATCAAACTAAGGAAACTGATAACATTGTCAAGGAAACAACTCTTCAACAAACAACCCCACAACCTGCACCATTTCCTCAACGCATTAAGGGGAAAACCAAGCCTGAACTGATTGAAACGTTGAGAGAAATATTTTCACAAGTCAAGTTGAACATACCCCTTCTCGATGCAATCCAAACCATACCTTCCTACTCAAAGTACCTTAAGGACTGGTGCACTTTTAAAAGAAAATTTTCACATAAAAACCAAGTCCTTTTGGTTGCTAATGTGAGTACCACCATTCAAGGGACCATTCCTCCTAAGTTGAAAGACTCAGGTTTCCCTTACATCAATGTTGAACTAGGAGAAATCAAAGTTGTCAAGGCCTTGTGTGACCTAGGTTATAGTGTCAATATCATCCCATATGTTGTGTACTGCTAGTTAGGCCTAGAATAACTCCAACCCACATCTGTCACACTTCAACTTTCTGATCGTAGCATTATGGTTCCAAAGGGGATTTTAAAGGATGTTCTGGTAAAGGTTGAAAACTTCATCTACCCTGCTGATTTCATTGTCCTTGACAACCATCCATACTTAGGAAATAAGGAACAAACCCCAATCATCCTTGGTCATCCTTTCCTTGAAACAATCAACTCTGTTATCCGAGTCTGAAATGGGAACATGACCATCACCTTTGGGAACATGAGTCTAGACTTGAACATCTATAATGCAAGCTCACAAATAGGGGATGACCAGGACATTCATGAAGTAAACATGATAGTAAGCATTGATAATGAATCCATGGAACATCAAGGAATATTTGATGAATTTTTAAGTCAGGATGATATTGATTTACTTTTTTCATATGAAGGAAGTTTATCTCCTTGGATTAAATCATTTTCAAATTGCTCTTATGATGAAGTCTTAGGTCAAACAATCAGTGAAACCTTTCAAGAAACCAATTTCATGGAGACCACTCCAATTTCCTTCCCTAAATCTGATCAAGCCAATCTAGTAGATTAAACTTCTACATGTGGGGAATCAATCCTATCTGAAACTCTAAAAAAAGAAATTAATCTTGATCCAATGTCCCAATCTTCTGCTGAAATTCCGAACCAACCTGATCTTGAATTGAAGGAACTTCCTGCTGCACTAAAGTATGCCTTCCTAGGGGAAAATAAAACACATCCTATTGTCATTTCTTCTTCTCTTGAATCCAATCATGAGATGATTATTCTAGATGTCCTTAAGAAGCATAAGAAAGCCATTGGTTGGACCGTTTCTGATATTCCTGGGATTAGCCCACTTATCGGGACTCATAGGATTATTTTGGAATCTGATTCAAAGCCATGCCGTCAACCTCAACGACGACTCAATCCTAATCTCATGGAGGTAGTAAGGAAGGAACTTCTGAAATTGTTAAAAGCTGGTATCATATATCCCATAGCTGAGATTGAGTGGGTGAGCCCAATCCAAGTGGTTCCAAAAAAGGCTGGAATCACAGCGATAACCAATGAGGATGGAGAGATTCTTCCAACAAGGGTGAGTAGTGGATGGAGGGTCTGCATTGACTATAGGAAGCTAAACTCATTCACCAAGAAGGACCATTTCCCCTTACCATTCATTGACCAAGTCCTTGAGAGAGTGGCAGGTCATGCGTTCTATTGTTTCTTAGATGGGTACTCGGGGTACAATCAAATTGAGGTCTCCCTAGAGGATCAAGGGAAGACTACATTCACATGTCCATTTGGAACCTTTGATTTCAAACACTTGCCCTTCAGGTTATGCAATGCCCCTGGAACCATCCAGCGGTGCATGATGGGAATCTTCTCAGACATGGTAGGGGATTTTCTAGAGGTCTTCATGGATGACTTCTCTGTGTTTGGGGATACATTTGAGGGATGTCTGCAGAATGTGGATAGAGTCTTGTCAAGATGTAAATAAACGAATCTGGTCCTAAACTGGGAAAAATGCCATTTCATGGTTAAAGAGGGACTAGTTTTAGGCCATCTGGTCTCATGTAGGGGGATTGAAGTTGATAAAGCCAAGGTTGACATCATTCGTAACCTTCCATCACCCAAAACTGTCAAGGAAGTGAGGTCTTTATTAGGACATTCTGGTTTCTATAGAAGATTCATCAAGGACTTTAGTTCAATATCCCTCCCCCTTTGTGCTCTCCTAGTAAAGGATGCTCCATTTGTTTGGACAGAAAGCTGTGAGGGTTCATTCTCAACCCTCAAATCCTCTCTCACCTCTCCTCCCATTATGAAATCTCCAAATTGGAACCTTCCTTTCGAACTTATGTGTGATGCCAGTGAATTTGCTGTAGAAGCTGTTTTAGGACAACGTTGTGATAAAAATCCTTATGTCATTGCTTATGCAAGAAAATCCTTAAATGATGCCCAAATCAACTACACCACCACTGAAAAGGAGTTACTTTCTATTGTGTTTGCCTTAGAGAAGTTTAGGTCTTACCTCTTAGGATCCCCCATCACTGTGTTCACTAACCATTCTGCACTAAAATACCTCTTCCAAAAACAAGATGCTAAGGCTAGACTGATTAGGTGGGTCCTTATCTTACAAGAATTTGACCTCACAATCAAGGATAAAAAGGGAGTTGAAAATGTTGTAGCTGATCACCTCTCTAGGATGGAATTCAAAGACAACTCAAATCACCTTTCTGTGTCTGATTCATTTCCTGATGAACACCTATACTCTGTGAGTGACTGCCCTTGGTATGCTGACATAGCAAATTTCTTAGTGACATGAGTCATTCCAAAAATCTTAGGGACTCAAGCTCGAAGGAAATTTCTTTCTGATGTTAGACACTATGTGTTTGATAATCCATACCTCTATAAGTTCTGCCCTGACCAAGTCATTAGGAGGTGTGTTCCAGAATCTGAACAAGAGTCCATCCTTAAATTCTGTCACAGTGAGGCATGTGGAGGTCAATTTTCCTCTAAGAAAACATCTGCTAAGATTCTTCAATGTGGTCTTTTATGGCCCACCCTCTCAAGGCACTCCTACACATTTTTTCAAAGTTGTCCTAGGTGTCAACAAGTAGGGTCCATCATAAAGAGGAATCAAATGCCACTCACTCCCATCTTAGTGGTTGAAATATTTGACTGTTGGGGAATTGACTTCATGGGTCCCTTCCCAAACTCTCGGGGATACCTATACATACTCTTAGCTGTTGATTATGTCTCAAAATGGGTTAAGTACATTCCCACTAAGTCCAATGATCATCAAGTTGTGATTCGATTTCTGAAAGAGAACATATTTTCAAGATTTGGAATTCCTAGGGCTATAATCAGTGATTAAGGAACCCATTTCTGCAACCGCCCATTCTCTTCACTCATGTCTAAGTATGGTATTTCTCATAAAGTGTCCACTGCATACCATCCTCAAACCAATGGTTAATCTGAGTTAGCGAATAGGGAGATTAATCAAATTCTTGAAAAAACTGTCAACCCCTCTAGGAAAGATTGGTCTGAGAAACTCTTAGATGATCTTTGGGCCTATATAACCGCATATAAAACCATTTTAGGAATGTCCCCATATAGGTTGGTTTATGGTAAAAGCATGCCATTTTCCAGTGGAGATTGAACATAAGGCCTTTTGGGGAATTAAGAAAATGGATTATGACCTCTCATTGGCTGGAACAAAAAGGAAATTAGATCTCAATGAACTGGAGGAACTAAGTATGGAGGCTTATGAAAATTCAAGGATCAATAAAGCTAGAGTTCAAGCCTACCAATCTAGGAATATCAAGGTCAAACATTTTTAACTGAGAAAACTTGTGCACTTGTATAGTTTTAAACTTCATTTACACCTGGGAAAGTTAAGGTCTAGATGGTCAGGTCCTTTCATAGTGCATCATGTATACCCCCATGGGGCAGTAGAGATTCAAGATCCCACTAGTGGTCACATTTTCAAGGTCAATGGTCAAAGGTTAAAAACATTCATTGAATTATTCAATAAACAGGAAATAGATGTTGAGTTAATTGAGCCAATCTATAAACCAGGAAAAAATTGATAAATTTAGGATCTATATCGGGCTAACAACGTTAAACAAAGCGCTGCACGGGAGGCAACCCGTGGTTTTTATGTTTCTAATATTTCAGAATCATCTTTATTTTTCAAATAATATTAATTAATAATTTTTATATTTAAAAATAAAAAATAGACTTTTGACATGTTCTTATATTATGAGTATGGATGGGTACGAAAGGGGAGCACCATATTCATCCGTGTCACATGGTGTGATCCTTGAGTAATACCTTACCCAAAAATTTAAAAAGAAGATAATGTATCATCAGTTTATTTTGTTGTATTTTTATTATTTTCTAGGTTAAGATAAAAATAATAAAAATAATAAAAATAATATAATAATTAAAAAAGGGGACACGCCATAGGCCGTGGAGAAAACCCCGTCACAACCGGCGAAGCCGCGGGGACTCGAACCCGAGATCGAAGGGAGACAGGGGCGCGCGCTTACCACTGAACTACGACTTAATGTGCTTACTTATTCTATAATTTATATATATATACTTATATTTTACTTATATATATATATTGTTCTGTTTTGTTTGTTTTTTTCCTTTTTCCACTAGGGAGCTTTGCAAGCGACATGGATATCAAAGGACTAAATTTGAGCGACAAGAACTTCAAACTCCAACCACCAAGTGACTTCATTCCATGATCCTCATATTTCAATTTACTTATTGAAATCCCCTTTTATTCCTCTACCCCATTCTAAATATTATTTTTATGAAACTAGGGATAGTTTCATTCTATGTTGGGGGGTGTGGAAACAAAATGTTTGTTTAAAAAAAACAATGATAAAAAAAAGAAGTAAAATTACTTTATCATTCATATAATAATATATTTTCTCACATTAAAACTACGTAGCAAATAAATTTTATTTCCTTGACTCTTAATTTAATTCATGATTAAGTTTAAAAGCATTGATTTTGGAAGTTTGGTTGTCCAATGAAAATTTTCATCATTTTTATTTTCATCCCTTAAATCAAAATGCCACAATGCACATCCTCTAGACTGTGGGGTACTAATTTGATTTTTTGGGGTCCCATAATAAATATCATAGACTGGTTTGATTTTTATGAATAATATGAGTATTCAAATAAAAAAAATAAAAAATAAAAAAAAATTTTTTGCGTGTAGAGCAATGGATTGATAAAATGCGAGGCTTTCGACACTTGGGGATCGTGACTCCAGAGTTGTCTAGCCTTGAGTTTTTCAATATATCTCTATTTATGGTAATATGACTTTGTTTTTGATTAAGTTAACTCCAGACGATGCCCGAGTATGTGGGCTTCACTTGGTGCCCTAAGGCCTTTGAGTCTGGGAGTCATCGGCAAAGTCTTGTTACATGGGTTAATTTGATTAACTGCAATCTCAATTACTATGAAATATTGCAAAAAAAAAGAGGAATGGAGAATACTCATATTAGGATTAAATGTGATTCCACCTAGCGCTTCCATTATTCCCCCCTTGAATGAAAATGAACCCCCATATCTATTGTGATTCATAACACATCATTACACCTAATTTAGTTGGATGAAGTATGATGATGGATTTGATCAAAGGAATGGGCTTGGGATTGGGATCTACTTTTAACTTCATCTTGTTTTAAATTATCTTGATAGGTTATAAAAATATATTTGTGTGCAGTTTACATTGTGAGCACCGTTTGTTATAATGTGTTTGAAGAAAGGAATTCAAATAAAATCATTGAATTATTTGCTCGGGACTAGCAATTATCAAGTTGGGGGGTGTGATTATCCAATAAAAACATATATTTTAATTACATTTTAATGGTATTAAATTTTCATTTTTGATCTTATGGGCCTGAGTTAGTGCATTTTCATTATGAACATCCATTCTCATCATTTGTGCACTTCATGCCTAATATACACCAATTTAGGCCCAATGAGTCATCTGATTCTAAGGAATGTAATTATCAATATTTTAATTTTATATTTTGGGAACTATATATACACTTAAATTCAAACATTTTTAATTCCGGGATCAATGGATGATTCATAAACGATGATAGATATATTTGGAGATGAATGGAAGCAATTCTAGAGAAGGCAGATTGGACACCAGCCCACTTATGAGACTGTGGGGCCCAACATACAGGCCCAATGAATCCCAAATTTTTTTAGATGATAGAAGAAATGTTGAGGAACAAATCAATATTCATGAGATAATGCTAATTCTGCCTCTATGGTGGTCATTAAGGCGTCCCAATTTAGAGATACAATTCTGGGCCAGATTCTGCGGCCCAGAAAAACATCCCACTAATCGGATCATATCTCCGAATATACAACTCAAAATGGGTCCAAATTTTACAGGAGGTTAGGAGACATCTGGGGATCCATTTTATTATTCTATGGACCACTCTTATTCGGCCATCTAGAAGGTAATCAAATCACGTATGTTCGGTGGATGAAAGATGGATGCCACCTCGGGTCAAATGTGGAAAAGTCTAAGTTCCACAAGCTTTCCACCACCCTAGGCCTACCATAATCAAGTGGTATGCTTTGTACTATTGGAGTATTGACCCAAGGCTTCCAAAATGCCTATTTAAGGCAGTGGTGGTGGATTATTTGAGAATCTTTGAGCTTGTTTTAATCTTAATGTTATGCTGCCAATTTCTCTTTGTAATGTTCTTCCTTCACATGTAAGTTGTTTTAATTCATCCTCGTTTCTTAATAAAAGTTCTTCTTATCTTATTATTCTGTTCTTATCCTTATCACTTTGATACCGTTGGTTCAAGGTGTGAACTTTTTCATACGAAACCTTGTGAGATTATCACACAACGGTGGAGTGATTGTTATTTTATTGCGTTTTTTTTACTTCTCCAATTCCTCCCTCATGAGTCTACTTTACACTTCCATTGAAACCATAGAATCAATGGAGGGATAACCCACTTATGGGTTGGTCCAAGGGAGTAGAAAGGGGATGGATTGGATGTTATTTATCACCTCATTAATGTATAATCACTTCTTTAATTGAGATTTTTATTTGATAATTTTTAAACTCCATCGTCCTTGTTGAATTTAAGGCCACACACTTCAAGTGCTAATACGAACCTTTAACTTGAAGTGCTCAAAACTTTGATGCTTCAAGTGTATAGGTGATTAGTATTAAAGGGTGTAGGCATTAAACCAGTAAGTGATGATGTTGTTTTATCTCCTTAAATGAACCCATCTCAAATTTAAGAAATTGAAATCATTAAAAAGAAAATACGTCCAATCCACCCCGAGCGATAACCCAGGATCAACTCATTATTTTAAATTGAATTCTATTAAATCTGTTAGTTATAATTTAAAACCATATAAAATCAACCCAAGTTGGCCAATTCATAGCCAAAAAGAGTCCATATAATGTACATGTCTATAGGTTTCTTATTAGGTCTCTGAGGATTCGATAACCCAAGCTAAACTACAAGGACCGTTCTACCTTCATCTCTTGGGTAAATTTGAGCGAGAATCACACTCCCATGAGATCTCTTGAATATTCTTGTGCTCCCACTGAACATGAAAAAGGGGAATCAATTTACTATGAAGGATACTATCATGTTGATCCTTGATCTCTACTTGGAAATCTACAAAAGTTTCTTTTATCCTTAAAATCCAGCTCACCCCAATTGATAATGTGTGATGGGTCATGCATATACCTCCTCGACTTCGACACATGGAATACATTGTGTACCCATTATAGCTATGGAGGTAGAGCTAAGAGGTATTCCACAACACCAACTCTACACATTATCTGGAAATAAATGATGAATCTCGAAGATAACATACCACCATGGCCAAATCTCCTCAATCCACGTCGAGGTGAAACCCGTAGGAACACATGGTCTCCTTACTTGAACACAAAAGGCCTTATTCACCTGTTAGAATAAGACTTATGATGGCTCGGTGTAGTCTTCATCCACTCCTAGAAGATCTATACTTTCTCTGTTGTAGGTCACACCAACTCTGAGCCCATGATCGTTGACTCACCAGTCACCCATATAAAGTCTCTAATGGTTCCATACAAATAGTGGAATGGTAACTGTTGTTGTATGCAAACTCTACCAGGGGTAGATGATCCTCCTAACTACATACAAAATCCAACATGTAATCTCGCACTATATCCTCTATAACATGAATTTCTTGCTCAGTTTGGCCATCATTTTGAGGGTGAAACACTGTGATCAATAATAGGTGAGTCCCAAATGCCTCCTATAATCCCTTACATAATTGGGATTTAAAGCAAGTATCACAGTTAGAAATAGTCATTGATGGAACTCCATGGAGTCTCACTATCTCTTGTATATAGAGACAGTTGGACTCCTCATATGTTAATCATGTTTTAATGATCACAAATCATATACATTATATAGAGTTTTTTAATCCTATTTAATCTATCTAAAATCATGTGTACAAATGCTTAGTTTCTTTATGCCTTAAATAATTATTGTAAACTATTTTGTATCTAATGAAATTATCTTATGAATGATTAAGTTTAATTCATTTTATGAATATCACTATTTAAGTATGTATACAAAGATTTGGCTAAGTCTAAGAAACCGTGACCATCCAGACACCGTGACCATCTAGACACCCAGACCATCCAGACACTGTGACCATCCAGACACCATGACCATCCTGACACCGTGAACATCCAGACACTATGACCATCGAGACACTATGACCATCCAGACACAGTGACCACCCAGACACTATGACCATCTAGACACCGTTTACAACACTATTTCAAGGAGACACTGTTTTATGGAGACACTGTTTACAGACAGATTGTTACACCGTTTCTTTATAGACATGTTACCTAACAGTATGAGGTATGAGGTGCAAAATACATGCATCCTGACAGCTCTAACACATGCATTCTAAGAATAAAAAGAGCAGCGTGACCGGGGTGACAAGTGACAATAGTGTAACAGAAAAACAAGTGTGTGCGTGATAACGAAGAAGCACGAGCATTCATGCAACCCTACACTGCTAAAGAACACAAAAAGCATACTCGAATCCTAGAGTTAAGAACATTTCTGCACTATCAACTCCACGAAGAACACGAGCCAGATCTAGCTGACTTACGATACTCTGTTTTCCACAAGAGGACTCGATTTCTTCATCTGCTTCATCCTAGAAGTCCGAAGCTGCATAAACTAACACTCAGAGCACTTCTAACCTTATCTCATCATTTCTGCTCTATTGTGTATTATTTTTATCTTTTTAGAAGTGTGTGTGTCTGTATAAAAACATGCACTGTCTCCTATATCAAACTTAAGGATAAAATATATCCTTTCTCTTACATCTTTTTACACTTGTGTATTTCCAAGGATAAGTGCGGAAGGGGTCCTAGTGTGACCTCTTAGTTCATACCCATGAAGAACTATGGAAGAGGTCATGTGACCTAGATAGTCTTGTGTACTATTTTTAACCCCGATCTAGGGTGTGGATCAAGTTTATTTATATAAACTGCTTGGTGGCAGGTGATCACCAAGTGGAGTGGATTAGGTCTCGACTTGAGACTGAACCACTTGTTTCATATCTGTTGTGTTGTTTATTTTAGTTTTCTCTATTTTAATATTTAATTCAGAAATCACTAAATTTACTTTGATAGGAAAGAAGTTATAATTGTTTTTCCTTATTAGAATAGCTTCAAAAGTAATGTTAATAACTGATATTAGGATTACTAAGAATTAATCAATCTTCTAAGCAGTTATTTAAATAGTCAAACTTTCATAACTGTATAACCTAGATTAACTGGGTTGTATTTAAATTTATTGGGGGAACATTTTAAGAATACTTTTTAAACAGAAATTTTTATAGATACTCAATTCACCCCCCTCTTGAGTACTCTACTCCGGCTAACATTTGGTATCAGTGGATTGTTTTTTTACTCTATTTTTTGACCCTATTCAACTGTGATTGTAGCTGTTCTTTAAAGATCTGTTAATTTCTGTTAATTCTAAATTTCTATCTCTTTTAAAGTATTTCTTTATTATAGATAATATATTTGAAGGTGCTGCAACAAACAGACCGTCATTCTTTAATGGAACCAATTATGCTCAATGGAAAATTAAAATGAAAATGCATTTAGAAAGTATGATCTTTGAAATTTGGTCTTCAATTATATATGAATATAATATTCCTACTAATGATATAATCACTTGGGATGAACCTAAAAAAATTGCCTACAATAACAATTGAAAATCTATGAATGCTTTATACTTCTCTTTAGGAGATGAGGAATTTAATAGAATCTCTGTGTGTAAAACTGCCCATGAAATTTGGGATACCTTGTCTGATTCACATGAAGGAACTTCTAGTGTGAAAGAAATGAGACTTAATACTTATACTATTAAATATGATAACTTTAAAATGAAATTTGATGATCCTATTTCTGACATTTATCTCAGGTTCAACGAAATTTTCAACACAATGATTTCTCTTAGGAGAGAAGTCACTATCAAAGAACAAATCATGAGGATTCTCAGATGTCTACCTAAAATATAGAGAGGAACCTCTGTCTCTATTAGAGAGTCATGCTACATCAGCAAGATACCTGTAAAAGAACTCATTAGAAAACTGATGATGTATGAAGAAGAGCTAAAATTCAACAAGGAAGAGGAGGATGAACCCAAAATAAAATCTATTGCATTCAATACCACCACCTCTAAACACAAAGAAAAAGGGAAATTGAAAGTTTCTATAGAATGTTCCAGCAGTGAAAAATCATCACCTGATAGTGATGAGGAGATGAATCAATTATCTAGAAGGTTTAAGAGATTTTACAAGAAGAATAACTTTTTCAAAAATCCTAACTTCAAGGGAAGATATGATAAAAAAGGAAGTTGGAAGGAAGATTGGAAAAGAAGTGACAAGTCTGATGAGATTGTCTGCTATGAATGTAAATGAAAGGGACATATCAAGGATGATTTTCCCAAGCTCAAGTATAAATAGAAATATCAGGATAAAGATAGAAAGTATAAAAATAAAATGAAAGCAACATGGAGTTCTTTTGAGGAAAGTTCAAGTGACTCGGAATTTTCACATGATGAACAGGCTAACAAAGCAAATATTTTTTTTATGAAAAACACATCTAAGGTAACACTGGAATCTCCTGTACATAATTCTTATTATTTTGGAGATGAGAGTGACTCTGAAAATATGTCTAATAAAGCAATGTTTGAGTACTGTAATATGCTTGAAGAGACATGCAATGAACTAAAATATAAATACAAGTCTTTAAAGAAACAACATGCTGTTACCTCAAATGTTAAAACTAAACTCACTGTAGAAAGGGAGAAAAATGCTCAATTACTCAAAGAGAAAAATGAACTAAAACTATCTAATGATCAATTGAAAAGGGATCTTGAAAGGTTTACTAATGGTAAATATACCTTGGTACAAATTATAGGTAAAAAATTGCTTCTAAATATACTACTGGCATTGGATATCAACCTGGTAAAAGAAATTTTGGAAGAACTAATTTTGTTTCTAAATCTAGAACATACAGATTTACTCCAAGGTCTTTAAAACATTCATCTAGTTCAAGTTATGATACACTCTCTACTTTTTCAAGCTTTTTTGGACCAAATAGAGTTTATTTTTCAAATACTTTACATAATGCTTATAGAAAACCTATAAGGAAAACATGGGTTCCTAAGGGACTAGTCAATAATATTACTAGACCCAAACAAGTATGGGTACCAAAATCTGTTTTCATTTGACTATTTTGTAGGAAAGTTGCTTAAAGAGTTCCTGTAAAATCTTATGGGACTTGGACATTGGGTGTTCGAGAAACATGATAGGAGACTATTCATGCTTGAAGAACTTAATAAAAATTGATGGAGGACATGTCACCTTTGGTGACAATGACAAAGGAAAAATTATTGGCCTTGACCAAATCGGTAGCTCTAACTCAGTTTTGATTTCGAAAGTACTTTTTGTTGATGGATTGAAATATAATCTGCTTTGTATTTCACAATTATGTGATGATGGATTTCATGTCACATTTAAAAATGATTCTTTCAATTTTTTTAATTCTAAAAATTAATTAGTGTTTTCTGCATTAAGAAATGAAAATTTATATTCTGTTAACTTACATTCTTTAGATTCTTAAAATGATTCATGTTTAAGTGTGTTTCACAAAGATTTTTGGTTTTGGCATAGGAGACTAGGACACTGTAACACTCACTCCCTTAGAAAGTTAACTAGAAAAATCCTAGTCAAAGACCTACCCAAACTTGAGTTTCCAAATGATAAAGTGTGTAATCCTTGTCAAAAGGGAAAGCAACACAAAATTTCCTTCATACTAAAGAAAGAAGTTTCAACTTCTCAACCTCTCGAATTGGTTCACATGGATTTGTTTGGACAATCTAGAGTTTCTAGTTTAAATGGGAAGCACTATGTTTATGTTCTTGTAGATGACTTTTCTAAATATACTTGGACTTTCTTTTTGACTCACAAAAGTGAATCCTGCTCTCATTTTACCAAATATTCCAAAACTGTAGAAAATCTTAGTGGACTTATAATTAAATCCTTAAGAAGTGATCATGGTCGTGAGTTTGAAAATCAAGAGTTTGAATCCTTTTGCTCATAAAATAGATATAGTCACAATTTCTATGCCCCTAGAACACCTCAACAGAATGGAGTTGTAGAAAAAAGAAATATAACCCTGCAAAATATTTCTAGAACCGTGCTTAGTGAATATGACTCACCTATTTAATTTTGGGTTGAAGCTATAAATATAGCATGTTATATTATCAATAGAGTATTGATTTGACCTATTCTTAAAATAACTCCAAATGAGTTGTGTAACAATAGATAACCCAAAGTTAGCTACTTCAAATTATTTGGTTTCAAAGTCTATATCCTTAATACTAAGGAAAATCTTGACAAATTTGCATCCAAGAGTGACAAAGGAATCTTCTTAGGATATTCAATTTCTAGCAAAGCCTATAGAGTGTTTAATAAAAGAAATAAATGTGTGGAAGAATCTTTCCATGTAAAATTTGATGAAATAGATCCACATGAGCCAAAGACCACTCTAGATAACCAGGAGGATGATGTATCAAATCTAGACATTAAGTCAAAATCCTCTAACCATCCTGTAAAGGAATCTCTAAAAACTTCTAGTTGTGTAAATTCTTTAGATTCAGGTCACAAAGAACTAGACCCTGTTGAAGAACCTAAAATCACCAGTCCTTTTTCTAGAGCTATTAGAACTCTTAAGAACCATCCTTTAGATGTTGTTGTAGGAGACTTAGACAAAGGAACTCAAACTAGAGCTTCTCTTAGAAATCAGGTTGAACATCAAGTCTTCTTGTCACAACTTGAACCTAAAAACATTAATGATTATATCAATGATGAATTTTGGGTGATTTCTATGCAAGAAGAACTTAATCAGTTTGAAAGGAACAAAGTTTGGAAACTGGTTGACAGACCCAAATACACATTCACCATAGGCACTAAATGGGTGTTTAAAAATAAGGTAGATGAAGCTGGTAATATAGTTAGAAACATGGCTATATTGGTTTCACATGGCTATAGTCAATAATAAGGAATTGACTATCAAGATACATTTTCACCAGTATCTAGACTTGAAGCCATTAGAATTATAATTTCTTATGCTGCACATATGAATTTCAAACTATATCAAATGGATGTCAAAAGTGCATTTCTAAATGGGTATACACTACCACAAAACAGGGCAAGGGAAGCACTGCCCTTTATCAGCACTAAACAGAAAGCGCTTATAAAGGGGTATGCCTTTATCAGCTCTAGTTAAAAGCGCTGATAAATTTAACCTTTATCAGCACTAAAATAAGCACTGATAAAGGTATAACCTTTATCAGCGCATTTTTTAGCACTAATAAAAGGGCACATTTATCAGCGCTTATTTTAGCACTGATAAAAGTTTTTATTCTTAATTTATAAAAAATTATAATTTTTATCAGCGCTTTTATTTTAGCACTGATAAAACATACCTTTATCAGTGCTTTTAATGAGCGCTGATAAAGGTTCCAGCGGTTTCTATTTAATAACCCTAATAGGCCCTCCTCTCTCGTACGCGGTAAAGTTTTCGCGGAAGCTGAACTAGGACCCTCTTCCGCCGCGACTTCTCCTCCTTGTTCGCACCTCATCCTCGTCTTCCTCCTCCTCCTCATCCTAATCCTCATCTTCCTCCTCCTCTATCGTCGCCGCCGTTGGGTTTTTCTCCTCCTCTGTTGCCTCTGTGCCATTGGTTTTGGTCCTCTGTCGTGACTGCCGCTATCTCCGCCGTCGCGACCACCGCAACCGTTGCTGCCTCTGTCACCGCGACCGCTGCTCCCTCCACCGCCGCTGCCTCCGCCGCCACTGCCTCTGCTACTGCTGGTCAGTGTAGGAGTATATATAATAATTAACTATTGATAATATTTATTCAATTTGAGGATTATACTATTAAAAACATAATATTTTTTTCTATAGTTGTATTTTGATGATGAACCTCTTAGGGATGAGGATTCGGTGTAGGGAATTGGTATTGAGGTGGTACCTCTGGGTGGTTTTCCAATCCATCTTCTACCCATTGAGTAGAAGGTTATGACGACTTTACAAGTTGAGGACATGAACAAGCTTATTGTTCTACATGTATTTTAGAGGAATATTCCTCCCATGTATTGGTGTGAGCTAGACCCCAGGAAGTTGATGGTTGGCTTGATAGAGTCACATATGTTCCACACCTTGTGATGAAACCTCTCAATAAAATGGTTTTCTTAACGATAATTCTTTTTCTGGTATTATCTAGTCGATGGTTAATTATGGTGATGAATAACCATAATGAGATGATACTCACTTGGATGAATATTAAGTTGTTTTTTTGGGTAAAATATTATGTAGACATGTAGTGCTCAGTCTGTATCTAAGAGATTCTACACCTTCAGAAGAATATCATGACCTTCATAGAGATTTATCTAAGGTTAAAAAATCTTTCATAGTATAAAATGGATATAGTTTGATAGCAAAGGAATGGTCATGCCTTGGATTTTTATAAGGGAAGCACTCTCTATTCTTGAGTTTTGGTGTTATGACTGGGTTAAGGGACATGATCATTTGGATTCCTAACCTTATTGATTTATAGTATGGTTTTAATGTGACCATCACTATTGATCCTAGATGGATGGGTTTAGGGTAATGAAACATGGGTATATTCCTTTGGTTTTGGAATAATGTTGGGTAACTGGTGATCGTGTGGTGAGTTTTGTCATGGTGTGATGTTAAGATTGGAAAAGAGTACCAGGGGTGTCCCATTGGAAATATGTGTGTTCCCCATAATTTTTGTCAAGATGTACGGGTAGGCTCATTGAGTTTGAATAGGGATATGATCCTACTCACTAGATACCACGTGTTGTGTTGAAAAGATTGTACCATGAAGTTTAAAGTCATGTGATTAGGATGTATGTGTCGTAAAAGGTGTGATAACAGATGATTGATTAGGGCTAACTCATTTGGGATATGCTATATAGAATAAACTTGGGGATTATACCTAGTAATGAGGACCTATTGGTCAGGGATTACCCATTGTATGTTCATCTTTTATATTTTAAAAAGTATGTTGAACTCGTTCTATCGAAGGTGGGTTCTATAATTTCTTGTTATCTTAAGGTGTGTTTAACCATGGTGTGGGTTGATTTCGGTTTTAGTGGGTTCTTGGGGTTTGTGGGATTTGGTAAATGGTGTACTCGGTTTTAGATTATTTTATTCTCATTATTTTCCCCTATTTTATGTTTTCTTTTCAGTTGGAAATCTTTTCTATTGTGCGCCTCTCCTCTGCCACGAAAGCATCTCTGCTGTGTGCTTAACAACACCTTCGCGGTGAGTTTTCTCCTGTTACTCATTGATTTACTCTTGTTCACATGTTATTACTGTTTGATATTGATGGTTATAATGTGAAATGTATGGGCTAAATGCCCCACTGAAAATCATGGTCATTGATGGTCCTTGTTTGCGCACTAAATTAATTGCATGTTGGTTGGTTCTTATTGAACATTTGTATATAAAAATTGGTAATTTACGTATACTTGACTTATGAATGAACGCCCTAGGATAATAAAACTTCTATGATAACCCCTAAATTAACAAACAAAATTGAATAAGGGATGCTTTGTAAAATCTAAAATTGTGATTGTTTGGTTTGTATGGTGTTGCGATTGTGATCACGATTGTGTTTTTGTATGGTGTTTTGGTTGTTGGCATGATTGATATGCCATTTGTTTTCCATGTTGTAGTTCTTCCACCATTGAATATCAATCCAAACTTTACCCATTTCAATGGAACCACCACTTTATTACTAGTGAAATTCCACTAAATCCTAAAAAACCACTTCTAGAGGACTCTATGAGACACTTTATGGTGTGAAGATGATGTTTTTCAGATTCTATATATTTTTAAAATAAATGGTATGTAGTCTTGTTAAATGTAACATGCTTCACCATACATGGATTTCATATAGATTTTAATGCCACACAACATTTATCTCCAAAATTTACACCACATGACTCATCTTTTGACTCAAAATTGGAATAAGTTTTATTTTAAATGTTACATGTCATGTGAACTTAGGTCACACACAATGTATCTCCAAGACATATACTTTAGCATGAAACCATGTACATGCCATGAAATAATGGTAGAACCATATGATATGTGTTTTACTTCAATCACACCATGTATAGATACCATAAAAACTTGATGTGTATAAACTATACACCCCTAGTGGTCATGTAAGGACTACACACTGTGTATTCCACAAAAATGTGATTCATAGAGGGTGAAGTGACTCATTTTGTATCTAAAGTACATGCATTTAGCTCAAGTTGTTCTATATGTCATGTATTTTCAAAGGCATCATGCAGTATTTGTAAGACTAACTTGGAATTAATTTGATATATGTCAGATTAAATCAGGTATCTTATCCATAGACGATGTTCACCCTACTGAACACACCATGTATATGGATTTCACATGAGTTTAGAAATGGTAGTATACAACCAACCTTGACTGATAACCCTACACATTGTGTATCCATTTAACAAATTGTGTGCTATGTTAATTTCATTATTATTATTTATTTTTCACTTAGATGATAATATTTCATGTATGAGTAGCCCATTATAAATATCTTCTCATGTAGATCACAATATTATGATTCCCTCATTCATTGGAAATTGCACACGATGTGGTTTGGATATTTTAATTATCTTCACTCTGCTTGAGAGTTTACAAGTGACAAGTGAGATGTTTAGAGAAAATATAGAGTATGTTACTCTCCCATGTTTCAGTGAAGAGTCCTACATGTATAGGTTTTAGGTACTCCATGGAGATATACAAAAGACAGGGTACAATCCTTCGTATATAGATAGAGTTCAAGTACTTTCACATGTTTTGGGGTGGGTTCCTCTATTTCATTGTAGAGGCATTTGTACCATGATTTTTTTTTATAAAACCCAAACAATTCTACTTGATTAATTAAAACATAATATTAGGCAAGTTCAAGATCGAACCCATAAAGACGATTAATATGAATAAAGAATGGGTGAATGAAAATCAGTTGACAAAAGAGTATGAAGATGGCGTGAAAGAGTTTATCAAGTTTGTAGGAGATCATGCATGTGAACCTTCTCAAATCCTCTGTCTGTGTTTACGATGTTGTTATTCAAGAAAAATTAGTCCAGAGGAGTTGGAAGAACACCTGATTTGTCACGGAATAGATCACAGTTATACATGTTGGAATAAACATGGGGAAAAAACAAATGTAAGTAGTGGCTCAGATAACATGACATTTTATGGAATATCTGATATGATTACAAGCGTGAATAGTGAAGACGATCGTATGGAGGGTGTGATTACAAATGTGAATGATGATGAAGATCGTATTGATGAAATGACAAGGACAGTTAAAGATGAACTTCATGATTTCCCAAAAATTTTTGAGAAGTTAAAGAGTTGTGCAAAAATGCCATTGTATGCTGGTTTCACTAAATATACACCATTGTCAGCTATAATGAAGCTGTATAATTTGAAAGCAGGAAACAGGTGGAGTGACACCAGTTTTACGGAACTACTTGTTCTCCTGAATGACATGCTCCCAGAAGATAATGAACTCCCAAGCTGAACATACGATGCCAAACGAATGCTACGATCGATGAGGTATGATCTTTGAAATAATACACGCCTGCCCGAATGATTTTATATTGTTTCTCAAGGACCATAAATCACTTAAAGAATGCCAAAAGTGTGTTGCTTCTTGATACAAGAAAGATGATTCTAGTCCTATGAAATTTTTATGGTACTTTCCAATCATTCCAAGGTTTAGGCGCCTATATGGAAGTGAGGAGACTGCAGGACAATTGACATGGCATGCAGATACAAGAATTAAAAATGGGAAACTACGTCACCCAGCAGACTCTCCTCAGTGGAATAGAATTGATCACGAGTATCCTGAATTTGGAAACGAGCTGAGAAACCTTCATCTAGCTTTATCTATAGATGGGGTGAATCCTTTTGGTTTTCAAAGAAGCAGTCATAGTACATGGATGGTTATGTTGGTAAATTATAACTTACCATCGTGGTTATGCATGAAACAAAAATAAATCATGTTATCTATTCTTATATCAGGAACAAAGCAACCGAGTAATTATATTGTTGTTTATTTGTCTCCATTGATCGAGGATTTGAAAATATTATAGGATTCAAGTGTTACGTTGTATGATGCTTAAAAAAAAGAAGATTTCACTTTGAAAGACATGTTGTAAGAGATGATAAATGACTTTCCTGCTTATGGAAATTTGTCAGGATACAGCATTAAAGGAACTCAAGGGTGTTGGTTGCGCCCAAATTTACCCAACCGGTAAAAGCAGTCGTTGAAGTACAAGTAGGGATTGAATCCACAGGGACTGAAGAAGAAACCTCGAGACACTATGATTTGGTGAAGGATGGGCTATGAAGTAGCCAACTTTGGGTTTGGTTTAAATAACACTAAGAAACCTAAGTGAATTCAATTTAAAGAAAATGGGTTGATCTTAGGATTATGCTCGGGGTGGATTGAATGAATTTTACTTCTTTAGACAATTTTGGTTTTAATAATTCTTGATGAATCCATTCTTCAAAAATAACACTACCTTCATCATTTTCTGGTTTGGTGCTTACTAAACACAATTAATAATCCCCTATACACTTAGAGAACCAAATTCATGATCTCTCTGAGGTATATGGTCATTTAGTAATTGAATTTAGTTTTCTCAAACACAGTAAAGATGAAGAGTATAAATAACTGAAGAATGGATGTCTTAAATTAATTATCCAATTAACAATAATTAGTTCATAAAATAACATTCAATACAGCCTTTTCATCCTCCTAATATAAACCCATTAAAGGGTTATCCCTCCATTGATGGTATACTCTCAATGGTGGGGGGAATATGGCTAACAAGAATTTGATTGAAGAAATTAAAACCGCGGAAATAACGAGCACTCCTCCGTGTGTGTGAATAAAATTCACACCTATGTGTGAACTAATTCACAACATAGAGATATCAATGTGCTGTGTGATAATAAAGTTTTAATAAAAGAAATGGAAAATATAGAAGATAAATAATTTGATTAAGAACATAAAGATACAAAAAATAAACTTACATGGAAATGGAAAACATTACAAAGGAAATTTGGAAGCATAACCTTACAATGAAACAAGAAACAAAAGATGATAAGAAAAATATCCACCCATATTACCTCCACCAATAGCTCCTTATATAGGCATATTAGAAGTCTTATATCCTCCCCCCACAATAAATTATCCCTGAAACAATTAATAGAGTCAAAAGGAGAGTGAATAATCAAAAGGAAATTGACGTTTCGAAGTTGACCCGGAAAACTGTCCAGATTCGTCCACCATATTGACATGTGAATTTGTAATTGAAGAAGGAAGAATCCTGAGGGGTTGTAGAAGAGAAATACCTTCGTCCATCTTTCCTATATGATATTTAAACATTTAAGGAAATTTGACTTAGCCGTTTGGAAGTTATGGTTGAAATGGTGGGACAGATTTCTTTGCATTAATGTCGGGTCCACCATTTAAATCTCAAATTCAGATCCCTTTATCATCATGAAAAAAATCAGATTTAGCTCTAGACACAGTTGAATAAAATGATCCTCATATTTTTATCTTTCTACTGTATAAATTTGAGCTTCAATGGACTTATTTTGTAGGCCCCACATTTGTTTGATGGGCCTTAGGCCCATTATGCTTTTTCCAGTAAGTTTCTGCCTTCAGGTGCAAAAATATCTATCTTCAATTGTGATTCATCAATCAGACCTAAAAGAAAAAATGTTCCAAATAAAGTGATGAATCATATAAAAAAATATCAAATTAAAATTATGAATATTGTAATTTTCACAAGCAAATTATTGAGTGGGCCCAAATTGACACTTTAAGCATGAATTGCACAATGATGGGAAATAAAGTTCAATTTCTGAATTAGACTAAAATTGATGTTTATGAACTTTTAAAAAAATTAATATTAAGATCTTAACAATGAATATTAGCCACTTTCAGTGACTAATCACACCCCCCAACTTGAGTTTTTCTAGTCCCGAGCAAAATATATTAGAAATATGAAATTCAAATCCCCTTTTCCAAAAACATTTAAATACACATTTCTCACCCAAAGATCTCATACCAAAAAAATTATGGAAGCCATAAAAATAATTTAAAACAATCTATGTCCATAAGCATATCCCAATCCCAAGCCCATTCCTTTGTTCAAATTCATCTCCACATTTCATCCAATTTCAATTAAGCATGATAAAGTGTTGTGCATCACAAAAGATATGGGGCCCATTTTATTGTTCAAGGGGAAAAAATGGAAGCGCTAGGTGGGAATCACATTAAACCTTAATATGAGTATCCATTTTTTTGATGATTGTTTTATCCACAATAGATATGAAAAGACTAACTCTGGGCAAGACAACTATGGAGTCACGATCCCCAAGTGTCGGACGCCACACATATTGTCAATTCCATGCTCTACAATTGAGATATAAAGACTAACTCTGGGAAAGACAACTATGGAGTCACGATCCCCAAGTACCGGATGCCACACATTTAGACAAAACATTGCTCTATGTGGTCTTTATTTTTTTCAAATTTTTGTTTTTTGTTTTTTTGATACTCAAATTAAACTAAAAGTGACCCCAGAACCCTATGCTATAATGAAAGGGACCCAAGAACTCAAATTTACACCCACGATCCAGTAGACGTGCATTGTGACATTTTTATTAAGAGGATAAAAATGTAAACATTGAAAAATCACATCGGACAACCGCACTTTCAAAAAACTATGCTCATGAACTTAAACTTGCATTAAAATCAGAATCAAGGCATGCAAAATTTATTTGATATCAAATTTTATAGTTTTCAATGTGTGTTATCATGTTTATGGTTAATGGAATTTTTCTTTTCATGCATGTTCTTATTCACAAAAAAAATCATTTTTTATTTCATCTCCCCCCAACATAGAATAACACTATCCCCAATGTTTAAAGAAAAGAAAAGTTATAAGGGGTGTAGTAGATGATTTCAAAGAGTAAATTTTAAATGATAATCATGGAATGAAGTCACCTGGTGGTTGATGATGATAGTGCGTGCCAAAGTCTCCCTTCACTCCTGGATTTGAGTCTCAGTGGCTTGGATAGTGGTTAATGGATTTTCCTTATGACTTATGACATGTCCTTTTATTTTTTTAACCTATAAAAACATAAAAATAAAACAAAACAAAATAAACTGATGATACATTGTCTTCTTTTTAGATTTCTGGGTAAGGTATTACTCAGAGATAACGCCACGTGACACAGATGAATATGGCGATCCCCTTTCATACCCATCCTTACTCATAAAAGAAGAACAGGTCAACAGTCTATGGTAATTTATTATATGAAAAAGGAAATGATTCAAAATGATTAGAGACATGAAAACCATGGGTTTCCTCCCATGCAGCGCTTTTGTTTAACGTCGTTAGCTCGACTTGAACCCCCCAACTTATCCAATTCCAACTTTCAAAATTTTAATGAACCCATGTTTCTCCACTTCAACAAGATTTAGATTAAGTCTTTTTTTATAATTTTTTCCATGTGAAATGCCATGCTTAACAATGAGTGTGAAAGTCCAAGGAATTTCGGTAATGGTTGATTGAGTTTCATTTGGATTATTTCCTAAGATTTCAAGGTTCATTACTACTTTGTGAGATTCTTGATGAAAATAGATGATAATTTAATGGTCTAGGTTTTCATAAATAGAGAGATTATTTAGTGGGGAAGGAGGGATTATAATGTTGAGTTCAGTTTCATTGAATTTTCCCAAATATGAATGGAAATTTGAATCCAAATTTGTTTCTTTTACAAAAAATTTTGAAAGAATTTGTTCCTTTTGAAAATATGATTCATCCCTAAAATTTTCCATTTGAATTTCATGAGTGGGTATGGAATCACTATTCGTTATATCTCCCAATGGTTCAATGATAGGTGATTCTAAAAAAATGTTATTGGAGCAATATTCTGAACACTCAATCCATGAAGACAAATTTTCCCCTTGTCAATCCAAAAAATTAATTTCCTCCTGATTTAAGAACCCATAAAAAATTCCTTGATTATCTTCAACTATCCCAAATTCAATGGTTGGTTCTTCAATAAATTCATTTGAGGTTTGTGGGAGACAAGATTCTTGTATTAGTGATGAGGAAGAGACAACCTGAGTGGGAATGGGTTCCACAACCATTTCAATGATTTGTAGTTCTACTCTTAAATATGAAACCTATGAATTCATTTTATCCATTTTTTCACACAAATGTTCAAGAATTTTTTCATAATTAGGATTGATAGATGTTTGGACATCATGAACTTCATTATTTTTGATCTCTTCAATCATCCTCGAGAGGTATGGAAATTGATCCTTTAAACAATTAGCATCCCATTGATTATAGATCTCATCTGGTGTGGTGTATTCAATAATGGTTTGGTCAATGAAATTTTCTATGTGAGGTGATTCAAATTATTGATTTTCCAATTGATTATATCCTTGGTATATTAATGGGTATTGTTGAAGATAATCCATTGGAGTTGATTGAAAGTTGTTTTTGGGATTCATTGGACACGCAGAAAAAGAAAGGGGAATAGAAAAGAGAAATTAGGATGAGAATAGAAAATTTGGGGTGAGAAAAGAAGATGAGTGTCTAAGTTACTTACTTGGGTCCCTAGAAAATGCACCAAAATTTGGTTGCGCCCAAATTTACCCTATCGGTAAAAGCGGTCATTGAAGTACAAGTAGGGATCGAATCCACAGGGACTGAAGAAGAAACCTTGAGACACTATGATTTGGTGAAGGATGGGATATGAAGTAGACAACTTTGGGTTTGATTTAAAGAACAATAAGAAACCTAAGTTAATTCAATTCAAAGAAAATGGGTTTATCTTAGGATTATGCTCGGGGTGGATTGAATGAATTTTACTTCTTTAGACAATTTTGGTTTTATAAATTCTTGATGAATCCATTCTTCAAAAATAACACTACCTTCATCATTTTCGGGTTTGGTGCTTACTAAAAACAATTACTAGTCCCCTATACACTTAGAGAACCAAATTCATGATCTCTCCGAGGTATATGGTCATTTAGTAATTGAATTTAGTTTTCTCAAACACAGTAAAGATGAAGAGTAGAAATAACTGAAGAATGGATGTCTTAAATTAATTATCCAATTAACAACAATTCGTTCATAAAATAACATTCAATATAGCCTTTTAATCCTCCTAAGATCAACCCATTAAAGGGTTATCCCTCAATTTATGGTATAATCTCAATGGTTGGCGGAAGATAGCTAACAAGAATTGGATTGAAGAAATTAAAACCGCGGAAATAACGAGCACTCCTCCGTGTGTGTGAATGAAATTCACACCTATGTGTGAACTAATTTAAAACAACATAGAGATATCACTATGCTTTGTGATAATAAAGTTTTAATAAATTTAATGGAAAATATATAAGATAAATAAGTTGATTAAGAACATAAAGATACAAAAAAGAAACTTACATGGAAATGAAAAACATTACAAAGGAAATTTGGAAGCATAACCTTACAATGAAACAAGAAACAAAAGATGATAAGAAAAATATTCACCCCTATATCCTTCACCACTATCTACTTATATAGTCATATTAGGAGACTTAGATCCAACCTCACAATAAATTCACCCCCAAAAATTAATAGAGTCAAAAGGAGGGTGAATAATCAAAAGGAAATTGACGTTTCGAAGTTGACCCGGAAAACTGTCCAGATTCATCCACCATATTGACGTGTGAATTTGTAATTGAATAATGCAGAATCCGGAGGGGTTGTAGAAGAGAAATATATTATTCCATATGTCCTCTATGAGATCTAAAAATTTCAGGAAATATGTCTTAGAATTTTGGAAGTTATGGTTGAAATTGTGGGACGGATTTCTGTGCATTAATGTCGGGTCCACCATTTAAATCTCAACTTCAGATCCATTTATCATCATGAAAACATCAGATTTAGCTCTGGCCAAAGTTTAATAAAATTATCCTGATATATTTATATTTCTATTGTATAAATTTGAGCTTCATGGGACTTATTTTGTGGGCCCCACATTTGTTTGATGGGCCTTAGGCCCATTATGCTTTTTTCCAGCAAGTGTCTGCCTTCAGGTGCAAAAATATCCATCTTCACTTGTGATTCATCCATCAGACCTAAAAGAAAAAATGTTACAAATAAAGTGATGAATAATATACCAAAATATAAAATTAAAATTATGAATATTGTAATTTCCACAAGCAAATTATTGAGTGGGCCCAAATTGACACTTTAAGCATGAATTGCACAATGATGGGAAATGAAGTTCAATTTCTGAATTGGACTAAAATTGATGTTTATGAAATTTCAAACACATTAATATTAAGATCTTAACAATGAATATTTGACACTTTCAGTGACTAATCAGGTGTCTCGTTTGCGAACAAGGTACACAGTCAATTCGGTTGAAACATTCATCAAAAACCATGTTTTTAGGACATTGCAGATTTTTACCCCGACGACATAAGTACCGATCTTGGAAGACATCATTAGAAGGAAGTTCAGAAGAATTTACAACATCGTATCCACTAACAGGTGATCAATTTCTTGAGAAGGTAATAGATTTGAACACTACTTTTGCTAAACTGTTTTCGAAAAACCTTACGAAAACTGGTTGTAAAAAGAGATCAGTTTTTTTTTGAATTACCATACTAGAATTGTCTGTATGTTAGACATTTTCTTGATGTTATGCATATTAAAAAAAATATACGTGATATTGTCATCGGAATGTTTCTAAATGCACCCGACAAAACGAAGGGTGGAATTAAGGCTAGATTGGACATGGTTGATATGGGAATACGAGAAGAGTTGGCACCAGTGAAGGGTGAAAAATGAACATTTCTTCCTCCTGATGCTTACACTCTTTCCAGGTAGGAGAGATATCAGTTTTGCAACTTCTTGAATGACGTAAAGGTTTCAGTGGGGTATTCATCAAATATCAAGAACATCGTGTCAATGAATGATTTAAAATTAAAGGGTCTGAAATCACATGACTACCATGTTTTGATGCAAGATCTAATTCCAATAGCTTTACGTTGCATTTTTCCCAAGAATTTCCGCCATACATTAATGAAGCTACATTTCTTCTTCAAATCCATATGCAGCAAAGTTATAGACCTGGAGAAATTGACAACTATGGAAAGAGAAATTTCCGTCATATTATGTGAATTGGAAATGTTCTTCCCGCAGACATTTTTTGATATGATGGTTCATTTGATGGTTCATTTGGTGAGAGAGATTCAACTATGTGGGCCTGTACATTATAGATGGATGTACCCCATTGAACGACATATGAAGATTTTGAAAGGTTATGTCAAAAATTGAAATCGGCTAGAGGGTTGTATTGCGGAGCAATATATTGTTGAGGAATCCGTTGAATTTTGTACTGAATACCTATTTGGTGTGGAAAACGTTGGCCTACTGAAATATCATCACACTGAGCAACTTGAGGGTGAAAGATTTTTTGGAAAAGAGGTTGTCACAATCAATATTACAGATCAGGAGCAGGCTCACCTTTACATTTTGCATAACAGTTTTGACGTTGACCCATATGTTCAAACCCATAATGAAATTATTAGGCATTTGAATCCATCTAGGGATGAAAAATGTATATCAGATACACATAATTGACAGTTTATAGGATAGTTTTAGGACCATATTTTGAAGCAGTTAGATGAAAATACAGACTCAATTTCAGAATGACTTTGATGGCTAGTCGGAGGAGCAAGTGTGTATGTATTATCTTACATTGCTTATGCAGTTAATGGTTATACATTCTATACTAATGAACATGATGAATACAGTACCATGCAGAATAGCGGGGTTACACTTGTGGCTGAGGTGATGCATGTTTCTAGTGCTAAGGACAAAAATCCAATTTATGCGAATATGTCATACTTTGGCATCATCAAACGAATATGGGAGTTAGATTATACGAAATTCAAAGTGCCGATTTTTCAATGCAAGTGGGTTGATAACAGGAGTGTTGTTAAAATAGATGAATTAGGATTCGTGAAAGTTGATTTCAGTAAGGAAGGGGAGAAAGAAGAACCATTTATAATGGCATCACAGGCAGTACAATTATTTTATGTTCCAGAGCCTGTAAACCGAAATTGGTCAATTGTTCTGTTATCGACCAAAAAAACTGAAGGTTCAGATGAAAGTTCAACGGAGGATGACCCTTTTATAGGGACTTCACAATCATTTCGCAGCGGTCCCAATGTAGACAACGTTTTGTATGTCAGAGGAGACCACAATGAAGGGATTTACATAGTCGATAGAGGAGTCAAATCTCTTCAACCTTTAAAGAAAAAAAACCGAGTACAATAATCAGGTTATTTGTTTATTGTCATATACATTGTGTTACGTTATGTTATTATCTATCCACTGCTACTTTTATGTAATCTAAATTAAATGTTAAACCACTTCTTCAGATAATGACTTCTGCACCTGCTGATGCACCCAATCATGAGGCACAAAAGGTCTCTCAACCACGTACTAGTGGTCCCAGTGTAGAGCAACAACAAGTTTCTCAACCAGCTGCTGGTGGTCCCAGTGCAGAGCAGCATTAAGTTTCTCAACCTGTTGGTGCTGGTCTTAGTGCAGAGCAACAACAAGTTTCTCAACATGTTGCTGTTGGTCCCAGTGCTGATGCTAGTGCTCCATAGAAAGATATTGATGATACTTCTAAGGAAATGGTAGGAAATGAAACCCTGAAAGTGAAAAAAAACAAGAGCACTGTATTTTGACAATGTTAGCCAAAATCCTTAAGGCAAAAGAAAAAGGCATCAAATTTGAGGTGGGATGGAATAAGAGAGGCCAACATGTTAACCCCAACAAAGCCATCTTTAGTAGCTACATTGGAATCATCACTCAACAACGCATGCTGATTGATATACAGTTGTGGCACCATATTGTCACTGGTCTGAAGACACTAATGTGGGAAGATATTACGGTAACATTATGATATAATTTTTTAAATTTATGAAAATAAAATATCAAAACATTGACTCACTCTTCATCATCCATTGTAGAGTGCATTTATAGTAGATGCCTCGCACAAGGAATATGTATTAAGAGTTGCAGGAAGGATTCATAGAGGTTTCTGCACAATTTTAGCGAAATATCATCTTAAATATGTTGAAGGGAAAATCAAGCCGCACCCACCTCCTCTTTATGCACACTTGATATCCCAAGGAGCGTGGGACACATTTATCAACCGTCGTGGAGAGAAAACTTTTCAGGTACATTGTGTGGGGTAATACGTTGTTTGATGTTTCTTGTATTCATCACTTTGATTGACAGTTTTTTATTTATGAAATAGCAACTTAGTGCTGAAAATAAAAAATGTGTAGCAGAACCAGCGTACCCTTACCGTAAATCAAGGTTGGGGTACGCTTCACTTGAGAAAAAATTGGTACATCTTTTAAATCTATCGTACTACTTATATGTGCCATAAAACAACACCATAACCATGTTTCTCTGTTTATATGCAGATTGATGAATCAAAATCGAAATCGAAATCCATCCCACGCCATGTGCTATGGAAGGAGGATCGTGTAAATAAAGAGGGGATACTGATAGATGAAAACACCCAAAAAGTGTGGGAAACATGTGTAAGTATGACATAATATAAATTTGATTTGTTTTAAATCACTATTACATTACAATGACTACTTATTTTTCTATATTTTCTATCTGAAATAGTCACAGGAATCAACAACAACCGCACCAGATGCAGACATACTTTCAGCAGCCTTGAAGCGGCTAGACCAGTATGGACGCGTTAGAGGTGCGGGTTTTGGGGTGACACCCTGAGCATATTTTCAAAAACAAAAACAAGCGGATGATGAAAATGAAAAAATGGAAAAGCTGCAAGAAAAATTGGCTATTTTCTAAGAACAATTACAATACCATAGAGAGATGATAGCAACATTGATGGGGGATATGAAAAGAGAAGAAACAACTCAACAAAAACCCGTGCGTGACGATCCCGCCCCACCCCCACCAGCTTTGAGGCAAGCCATTCCCCTAAAAAACCTGACTTAGCTGAGGTAATCAATGTTTTAATAATTGTTTCTATGAAATGTGATTCACATAGACACTGATACATTTCCTATACTAATATTATACAGGGTGAAAATGACTGTGATTTATATCTAGCAACTCCCACATATCGCCTTGTAGCGAGGGCTACGGTGTTCAATACGCAGAACGACATGCTACACAACAGACAGCTTCCAACAGATCATTTCAGAGTGTCAATTAATGTAGCTAATGATCAGAGTGTCGAGCTACCTATTCCAAATGAAGATGAAGAAATTCATATGGTTGAACAAGATGTTGGAATATTCATCGCATGGCCGTCAGTTCTTGTAAAAAAATGTCGACATGGAGGTATCCATTTCCAAGTTATTTTTCAAGCTCGACCTTTAACATTTAATGAAAAAAGGTTTGAACCGATGAATGATATTACAGAACGACAAAGAGAAGGGGGTGAAATGAAATATCAGCTCAAAACTATCTCAAGGATCAACCAATTGATTGAAATGGTCTACTGAGAGCACCTTCACCTCGCTCGTTCTATATCCACAGTTAATATCATTGCAGGCTCATGTGGATACAAAGTTGATAGAAAAAAATGCTCACATAGTTGTTTTTGAAAAAAATATGTACGAAGAGCAAACATCAGATTTCATTAGTTCTGAAAATGTAAATGAAATCCTCAAGTATGAATGGATAGGCACCTCAGTTGTAAATGTATACATGAGGTATGTTTTCATGATTTGATTTTACAAAAGATGATATACTCTGATAATAATGACTAAATACATTTTATATTTTTCACAGGCGTATATATGAAAAAAAATTGAAGGGATTTCCCCATGAACAAAAATTTGGACTCGTTAGTCCTCACACCACCTCTTCAAAAGAAGAAATAGATTCTGATAAATAGGCTGAAATAATGTCATCCCTGCTCAAATCGTTTGAAAACAAAATTACGGATGACAGACTCTTTTTAATACCAACGATGCAGGGGTAAAACTCTACAATTTAATCATATCAACTATATTTTCATTTCTTTACTTATTCCTTTTTATATTTTTAAGGAGCATTGGATGCTGATTGCAGTCAATTTGGATACTCCAAAGATTTATTTTCTGGATTCAACGCATGGATATCCAACAAACCGACCACGCATGATGGCATTTGTTAATTTGTAATACACTATATCTAGCATTTTAAAACTAAACATATAGTTATATAATTTATGTTATCTTTTAATGAAGATTCTGTTATGATAGGGCGGTGCATCAATATCGTCTAATGCATGGAATGAATTCAGGGCATAAGGATGAGCAAGCCTACAAGATCTACAACTGGAAAAGTATCCGGGTATATATAATAACATTGCACTATCCAAACACATATCAAAACAAATTACTTATTGTTTTCTATATTTCTTCAGTGTCCAAAATAAACAAACGGAAAGGACTGTGGTTATTATGTTTGTAAATTTATGAAAGAGATTGTATTTCATCAACAAACTAGCATCCCTGACGAGGTATTTTTGAAAATAATTACGAGTTAATTTAAAATATTTATTAATAATTTGTGTATTTATATTTTTTTAGTACTACCATGGCTGTCGCAAAAACTAATATTCAGAAGATGATATAGATGTGTTTAGAAACGAATGGGCAACATACCTGATGGAAGATTGTACACAAATAGTATGAAAGTGAATTCCTACTAATGTTATCCATATATGATCATTTATATCTCCCTTGTTTACACTTAATGAGCATATATGATCACCCTTTATCATGTTTTATATCCTTAGGTTATGAAGAATGGTTTTAGATATGATTTTTATTTCTAGTAAAGAATAACTCATTGGCTAAAAGTGTCTGATAACAGTTTCAAATTGACATTAAGTTTAGAAAACAACACTATTGACATACGGAAAACCGAGAAAACGTGTTCGGATTGTTTTCATACTTTAGGAAAATGATCCATGAGTCATTTTTGAGGTGTACGAATCAACCGTACCTCAATCCGACACACGGTGTGACCGTTATGACTAAAAGTGTCTGATACCAGTTTCAAATTGACATTAACTTTAGAAAACAACATTACTGACATATGGAATACCAAGAAAATGCATTCAGATTGTTTTTATACTTTAGAAAAACGATCCATGAGTCATTTGTGATGTGTATGAATCGGCCACACCTCAATCTGATGCACGGTGTGACCGATATGGCTAAAAGTGTCTGATACCAGTTTCAAATTGACATTAACTTAAAAAAAACACAAGTGACATACGGAAACCCAACTAAACATGTTCATATTGTTTTGATACTTTAGGAAAACGATCCATGATTTATTTTTGAGGTGTAAGAATTGACCGCACCTCAATCTGACGCACGGTGTGAACAGTATGACTAAAATTGTCTGATACCAATTTCAAATTGACATTAACTTTAGAAAACAACACTACTGACATACGAAATACCAAGAAAAAACATTCGTATTGTTTTGATACTTTAGGAAAATGATACATGAGTCATTTTTGAGGTGTGAGAATCAACCACACCTTAATCCGACGCACGGTGTGACCGGTATTCCTAAAAGTGTCTGATACCAGTTTCAAATTGACATTAACTTTAGAAAACAACACTACTGACATATGGAATACTGATAAAACGTGTTCGGATTGTTTTGATACTTTAGGAAAACGATCCATGAGTTATTTTTGAGGTTTACGAATCGACCTCACCTCAATATGACGCATGGTGTGACCGGTATGAATAAAAGTGTCTGATAACAGTTTCAAATTGACATTAATTTTAGAAAACAACACAAATGACATACAGAATACCAAGAAAACATGTTAGTATTGTTTTGATACTTTAGTACAATGATCCATGAGTCATTTTTGACGTGTAAGAATTTATCGCACCTCAATCCGACGCACGGTGTGACTGGTATGACTAAAAGTATCTGATACTAGTTTCAAATTGACATTAAATTTAAAAAACAACACAAGTTACATATGGAAAAATGATAAAACACATTCATATTGTTTTGATACTTTAGAAAAACTATCCATGAGTCATTTTTGAGGTGTATGAATCGACCGCACCTCAATTCGACACACGGTGTGACCGGTATGAATAAAAGTGTATGATACCAGTTTCAAATTTACATTAACTTTAGAAAACAACACTGCTGACATACAAAATACCAAGAAAACACATTCAGATTATTTTGATAATTTAGGAAAACGATCCATGAGTCATTTGTGAGGTGTACGAATCGACCACACCTCAATCCGACGCACAGTGTGACCGGTATGCCTAAAAGTGTCTGATACCAGTTTCAAATTGACATTAACTTTAGAAAACAACACTAATGACATAAATAATACCAAGAAAACGCATTCGGATTGTTTTGATACTTTAGGACAATGATACATGAGTCATTTTTGGGGTGTACGAATCAACCGCACCTCAATCTGATGCACGGTGTGACCGGTATGGATAAAAGTGTCTGATAACAGTTTCAAATTGACATTAATTTTAGAAAACAACACAAATGACATAAGGAATACCAATAAAACACATTTGGATTGTTTTATACTTTAGGAAAATGATCCATGAGTCATTTTTGATGTGTAATAATTGACCGAACCTCAATCCGACGCATGGTGTGACTGGTATGGCTAAAAGTGTCTGATAACAGTTTCAAATTGACATTAATTTTAGAAAACAACACAAGTGACATACGGAACATCAAGAAAATGAATTCGGATGGTTTTTATACTTTAGAAAAATGATCCATGAGTCATTTTTGAGGTGTAAGAATTGACCTCACCTCAATCCGATGCATGGTGTGACCGGTATGGATAAAAGTGTCTGATACCAGTTTCAAATTGACATTAACTTTAGAAAACAACACTACTGACATACGTAATACTGAGAAAAAGCGTTCGGATTGTTTTGATAATTTAGGAAAATGATATATGAGTATTTTTTGTGGTGTATGAATTGACTAAACCTCAATCCGACACACGGCGTGACCGGTATGCCTAAAAGTGTTTGATACCAGTTTCAAATTGACATTAACTTTAGAAAACAACACTACTGACATACAGAATACTAAGAAAACGTGTTCGTATTGTTTTGATATTTTAGGAAAACGATCCATGAGTCATTTTTGAGGTGTAATAATTTACCGAACCTCAATCCGACACACGGTGTGACCGGTATGGATAAAAGTGTATGATAACAATTTCAAATTGACATTAATTTTAGAAAACAACACAAATGACATATGGAATACCGAGAAAACACGTTCATATTATTTTGATACTTTAGGAAAAAAATCCATGAGTCATTTATGATGTGTACGAATCAACCACACCTCAATCCAACACACGGTGTGACCAGTATGGCTAAAAGTGTCTGATACCAGTTTCAAATTGACATTAACTTTAAAAAACAACACAAGTGACATACGGAAAACCAAGAAAACTCATTCGAGTTGTTTTGATACTTTAGGACAATGATCCATGAGTCATTTTTGAGGTTTACGAATTGATCGTACCTCAATCCGACACACAGTGTGACCTGTATGACTAAAAGTGTCTGATACCAGTTTCAAATTGACATTAACTTTAGAAAAAAACACTATTGACATACGGAATACTGAGAAAACGTGTTTGGATTATTTTGATACTTTATGAAAAAGATCCATGAGTCATTTTTGAGGTTTAAGAATTGACTGAACCTCAATCTGATGCACAGTGTGACCGGTATGCCTAAAAGTGTCTGATACCAGTTTCAAATTGACATTAACTTTAGAAAACAACACTACTGACATATAGAATACCGAGAAAACGCATTTAGATTGTTTTGATACTTTAGGAAAAGGATCCATGAGTCATTTTTGAGGTGTAAGAATCGACCTCACCTCAATCCAATGCACGGTGTGACTGGTATGGCTAAAAGTGACTGATACCAGTTTCAAATTGACATTAATTTTAGAAAACAACACAAGTGACATACGTAAAACCGAGAAAACACATTCGTATTGTTTTGATAATTTTGGACAACGATCCATGGGTCATTTTTGAGGTATAATAATCGACTGCACCTCAATCTGACGCACGGTGTTACCAGTATGGATAAAAGTGTCTGATAACAGTTTCAAATTGACATTAATTTTAGAAAACGACACAAGTGACATACGGAATATCGAGAAAATGTATTCGGATTGTTTTGATACTTTAGTAATAGTTGATCCTACCCTTTTTATAAAAAAAATCCAATGATGTTTTAGTAGTTCAAATCTATGTAGATGACATTATCTTTGGATCTTCAAAAAATTATTTATGTATTGAATTTTCTAAAATGATGAAAAATGAATTTGAAATGGGTTTAATGGGTGAACTCAAATTATTTCTTAAATTTCAAATCTTTCAAAATAATGATGGTATTATTTTAAATCAAAGCAAATTTACTAGAGATATTCTAAAACGTTTTGAATTGGATAGCACTAAAAGTAGTGAGACTCCAATGAGTACTACTTGTAAGTTGGATCTTGATAAAGATGGAAAATCTATTGATCAAACCACTTATAGAAGAATTATTGGAAGTTTACTCTACTTAACTATTAGTCAACCTGACATTATGTTTAGTTTGTGTATGTGTGCTCAGTTTCAAGCAAATCCTAAGGAACCTCATTTGAATGTTGTTAAGAGAATTTTCAAATACCTCAAGCATACATCCAATCTAGGATTGTTCTATCCCAGAGGACAATAATTTGAGTTAGTGAGCTATTCTAATGCCAACTTCTGTGGTTGTAAGTTAGATTTAAAAATCACCTCTGGAATATATCACTTTTTAGGCAAGTCACTGGTATCATATTGTAATAAGAAACAAAAATTTATTGCATTATCCATTGCAGAAGCTGAATACATAGTTGCTGGAAAATTTTGTGCAAAAGTTTTGTGGATGAAACACACATTACTAGATTATGGATATCAATTTAGGCATGTACCTATAAATTGTGACAATACAAGTGCTATTATCATCTCAAAAAATCTTGTTTCACACTCTAGGACAAAACATATTGATGTAAGACATCACTTTTTTAGAGATCTATATCAAAAAGGTGAAATAACTTTGGAATTCATTAGAACTGAATATCAGCTTGCTGATATATTCACCAAACCACTAAATTCTAAAAGAATAGATTACATCATACATTAATTGGGAATGATAAATCTTAAGTAGTAAGTATACTATTTCAGAGTTTACGGTGTCACAAGTCACTGTCTTAAAATTACTGTTTAACTCTAACAGTTCTATAGTTTTATTGTCTTAAGAGTTGATGTTTCATGTTTACGATCTCATAGTTACTATTTCTTGGTTACTGTCTGGCACTTACTATCTCAAACAATACGGTCTCACGGTTTAGAAATCACACTGTTATGGTCTCACTGTGAAGGCTTGTTATGGTCTCACCGTGAAAGTTGATTACAGTCTCACCGTAAAGATGATTTATTGTTTTATTTATACATTATAACTCATATCACGGTAATTCATTGTTTTATTCTTTTTTACTTTCTCGTGCTTTTGATCTCACGACGCTTGATATCCCTAAATGATAAAATAAAAGAAGTTTCGCTCGTTCTTCACTCGAGCTCTCTTCTCTCAAACCGTAACCCCTCTTTCAACCCTTCTCTCTCTCAAACCTTCGGTGAATGACTAGTAGGAAACACCCATAGTCGTCAACTCCTATGAAGCGCAGTTCAAAGAATAAGTTGAAAATCATGCCAAAGTTAGCACCCGAAGGCCCTCTAAATCCGAATCTAGTGAATAGAATAGTGGTACCTGAAAAAGAGATATTCCCCAAGTGGATTCTGTCAAGTAAGTCTTTGGTTTTAAAAGTGATAACATATCAAGGATGGATGGATTGGTTCACAAAGTGGGATAAGCCTATTTACCCGAAGCTACTTGCATAGTTTTATCAATATGTTCAATTCTCTTTTGATTCAAAAGATGGATATGTTGTGAGAAGTTGGATCAATGTCCATATTTGTACCTTTTCTTCTAGGTTATAGGTTGCATGACTTAGGATACCTCATGAGGGTATTTTTGAGGACTACTTGAAAGGAAACTAAGAGGAGAGCCATAGCTGCCGAGCTAGATAGAAAAACCAAACTCCTGTTTAAGTTTGTTCAAAATTTTATTAGCCCCAGAAAAGGTGATTTTTCTATACTCAAGTATCAAGATGTATTTTTGATACATCTCATGAAAAATGGACATAAGATTAACCTATGCAGGTATGTTATACACCATATGTGTGAGTTGATCAAAAAAACCTCCAAGTAAACCTCCCTATTTTATTCAAGTCTTATCTCAACTATTATTCATGTAAAGGGATTGGTTGGACCAGATGAAGAATCCATTAAGGATTATGAGTTATGTCTTTTAAAAGTTATAGTAAAGAGAATGAAAATCAATTGGAATCTGTGGAGAAAATCTTGGGTGGAAGATAATGATAGAGTTTATGAAAAGTTTAATTCGGTGGAACACCCTTCAGGACCTAAGGATATTTCTGATCCTAGTTTGGAGAGAGATGAACTTATTGAATATTCTGATGAGGAAGAAGAAGAAGAGTTTGTTGTACCTCTAAGAGAAACTGTTCTAGTTGAGCAAGATAGTGAATCTTCTCCTCAAGTCTTATTTGAGAAGGACATGCCTGTTTTTGAAGAAGTTGTTGATCTGGAAGAACAACTTGCTTCAAAAGAAGAATATATTTCTAAGGTAAGTGAAAAGAATGTTGTAGAAGAACATATAGAAGAAAATATTTCTTTTGTACAAGAAACTGCTCTTGAGGAACACCCAGAGGAACAAGTTGTTCATGAAGTTATTCCATCTGCTGAATAAAGAATGGATCAAGCCTTTCAATTGGATAAAAAGGAAATGGCTAAGGAAATTAGGGATGAATTCATGGAAATAGGTCAAGGATCTAAATCCCTCAGTCCTGATAAATATGCACCTATTAAGGGGGATCAGCCTCCCAATCTAGAATTTATTGAAGTACCTAATCCGATTGATCCAAGATCAGTGGATACATGCTATAAATTCCCTAGTTATTTTGATGTGACTGATTCTAAGGAAGTCTCAGTTAAAGGAATTGATATATCTACTATATTTCATTTGAAACTGGTATCTGCTCCTGAAGCTATCTCGGCCAAGGAACCTGATCATGTCTCAGCTTGTATTCTTGAACCTTCACAAGAACCTTCAAACTTGGTGAATAAGGATGATCTGAAATCATTTGAAACTACCCTATTGGATAGAGTTGAAAAACTCATGAATATCCAATCAGCTCCTATAACCAATTTAAGTGAGAGAGATGATACCTCATTGTTAGAAAAAATTCATGTGGCAGATTCAGCCCAAGATGTTTTATGAGATTCTAGAAGTCAGATTCGAGAAGAAACAACTCAATGATGAAGTAAAAACTCTTAGAGGTATGTTTGAAGAAATGTAGAGAGTTATAACCTCAAGACTAAAACCTGTTTCTTATCTTATTGAGGATATTTTTAGTCAGACCCCATAGGAAGTAGCATCACTGATTCAACCTCATCTAACTTCCTTAGCTAAAAATGTAGCTGAAAGAAAGAAGAATATTGTTCAAGAGATGTGTGAGCTTGTTATTGGTCTTAACAAGTTAACTGATGAGTATAAGGGTTGTCTCCATAAGTTTCTAAATCAACTAAAATACCTTACCTCAGTTATCACTATTTCTCATACTTCTGGAAAATCATCTCAACCTTCTTTAGACAATGATCTGCTCCGAATATTTGTCAAAGAAGAACTTCAATTTGTGCTTAGTGTCTTTGACAAGGAATCTCTATATGAAGTTATCAAGAATAGTGACAAAGTTCTTGATTTGGTGAGAATTTATTCCAATATTGACAATGATGCTCAGTAAGAAATTGCTAAGAAGGTGGAATTCTACTTCAATCAGATCTTCTCTAAGAATGACATGACCAACCACTTCAAGTACCTTGTGGAGAATCTGAGGATTCCTCCTCTCACTCAAGAATTCAAAACTCAAGTCCAAAAGCTCAAACATTTCACTCCTTTTTTGTATAAGTTTATGGAGAACAAGGATGACTTTGAGAAAGATATGCAGTATGGTGGTGAGATCATTGCTGACTTCATAAATATTTTGATGCCTTATCTTCATGTCCAGAGTACTGCAATTGTCGCTCCTACAACTACACCCCTGAGATCTGGTTTTCCTACCTTCTCATCCTCTTACCTTGCTTCTACATCTATGTCTATCTCTCAAGCTCTGAGTCAGATCAGGCCTGTTATCCTTAATCAACAGTTGCCTCAGTCTTCCACTACATTTACCTTAGCCCCTTCTGTTTTTGAAGGACTCCCTTTACCATCTTTGTCCACTAGTTCACTCCCTTACCCCACTTCTACCTCTTCTCCTATGGCTTCTTCTTCTGATGTTGCTTCCAAGGGAAAAGAGAGGACAAGTCAGTGTTGAAGAACAATGAATACTATCTTTTGATAGGGATGTTTTATGTAGTCTTGTTCCTTACTATTTATAATGGCATCTTTTATCCATATAATGCATTGTGCACTTTTATTGTCTACTTCTTATTTACTCTTTTTGATAATCCCAAAAGGGAGAGAAATATGTATTCTATATGCACTAAATGCACACTACAGAAGAGACACATATGCACTAAATGCACATTATAGAAGTGACACATTATCTAAGAATAAATCTCTCACTCGCATGATTTTTGATCATCAAAAAGAGGGAGATTGTTGGACTCCTCATGTGTTAATCACGTTTTAATGATCACAAATCATATACATTCTGTAAAGCTTGTTAATCCTGTTTAATCAATCTAAAATCATGTGTACAGATGATTAGTTTCTTTATTCCTTAAATAATTATTGTAAACTATTTTGTTTCTAATTAAATTATCTTATGAATTATTAAATTTAATTCATTCTATGAATATCACTGTTTAAGTCTGTATATAGAGATTTGTCTAAGTCTGAGAAACCGCGACCATCCGACACCGTGACCATCCAGACATTGTGGCTATCCAGACACCATGACCATACAAACACCATGAACATCTAGACACTGTGACCATCTAGACACCATGACCATCCAGACACTGTGACCATCTAGACACTGTGACCATCCAAACACTGTTTACAACACCATTTCAAAGAGACACTGTTTTATGGAGACACCATTTACAGACATACTGTGACACTGTTTCTTTATCTATTTTTTCATATTTCAATTTAATTTCTAACGGTCATATTTGAAGTTTTTAAATACACTGACATAATTAATGTTTCTTTTTAGACGTGTCATCTAATAGTACGAGGTACGAGGTGTAGAATACATGCATCATGTCAGCTCTAACACATGCATTCTAAGAATAAAAAGTACAACGTGACTGGGGTGACAAGTGAAAATAGTGTAACAGAAAAACAAGTGTGTGTACGATAACAAAGAATCACGGTAATTCATGTAACCTGACACTGCTGAACAACACACAAAGCATACTTGAATCCTAGAATTGAGAACATTTTTTCACTATCAACTCCACGAAGAACACGAGCCAGATATAGTTGAATTACGATACTCTGTTTTCCACAAGTGGGCTCGATTTCTTCATCTGCTTCATCCCAAAAGTCTAGAGCTGCATAGACAAACACTTAGATCACTTCTAACCATATCTCATCATTTATGCTCTGTTGTGTATTATTTTTATCTTTCGAGGAGTGTGTGTCTGTATAAAAACACACACTGTCTCCTATATCAAACTGAAGGATAAAATATATCCTTTCTCTTACATCTTTTTTACACTTGTGTATTCCCATGGATAAGTGTGGAAGAGGTTCCGGTGTGACCTATTAGTTCATACCCATGAAGAACTGTGGAAGAGGTCGTATGACCTGAACAGTCTTGTCTACTATTGTTAACCTCGATCTAGGGTGTGGATCAAGTTTATTTATATAAACTTCTTGGTGGCAGGTGATCACTAAGTGGATTGGATTAGGTCTCAACTTGAGACTGGACCACTTGTTTCATATCCACTGTGTTGTTTATTTTAGTTTTCTCTGTTTTACTGTTTAATTCAGAAATCACTAAATTTACTTTAATAGTTAATCTTGGAAAGAAGTTATAATTGTTTTTCCTTATTATAATAGCTTTAAAAGTAATGTTAATAACTAATATTAAGATTATTGAGAATTAATCAATCTTCTAAGAAGTTATTTAAATAGTCAAACATTCATAACCTTATAACCTTGATTAACTAGGTTGTATTTAAATTGTTTGGGGAACTTTTTTAAGAATACTTTTTAAACAGAAATTTTTATAGATACTCAATTCACCCCACTCTTGAGTACTCTACTCCGACCAATAGAGACATCCCAATCTATCTACTGAACTCTACTCCCATATTACTAAAAAGTGGTTTGACATGGTGAGATGATCTATGATCACCCAGATGGCATCATGTCTGATGCATGTACATGGTAATCCCATCATGAAGTCCATAGATATTTCATCTCACTTCCACTTTGGCACCTCAAGGGGTTGAGTTAAAACCTATGGATATTGGTTCTCATCTTTCAATTTCCCACAAGTAATGTATTGAGAGACAAAATTTGAAACTCCTTTCTCCATGACTAGCCACAAAAACTAACTTCAGAGGTCTTGGTAAATCTTTTCCACACCTAGATGCACCGCCAAATGAGATGTATGAAACTCTCTTAGAACCTTATTTCACAATGTCAGTGGTACCATTGTGCATCCTATGAAAATAATGTCATGCTCATCACCTTTATAAAATCCATCACGAGCATAACCTTTGGATATCTTAGCATGTAGGGTCTCACAGTCGACATCTCCAAGTTGTACCTCCCAGACTCACTGCAAGAGAATATGGTTAACAACCATTTATTGGATGTAATCTACTATATATCCATCTAAAAATGACAACTGAAATGAGTAAAAATACTATGAAAACTTGTTCAACAGCTACCAACCCAAGTAAGCACCACACCTCTGTCATGATCTTGGATGTCTTCCAATATAACACTACCTCAACAATGGATGGGTCCACTACAACTCCATCTACTAAGATAATGTGTCCTAGAAAATAGACCACCTACTTCCAAAACTGACACTTAAAGAGATTATCATAAAACTGGTGCTCTGAGAGTACATCCAAAGTCATCCTCAAGTGTCTCGCATTCTCCTACTCATACGCCAAGTACATAATGATATCGTCGATGACGAATACCATGAACCTGTCTAAGAAGGGATAAAAGATCCTATTCATGAGTCCCATCAATGCTTCTAGGGATTTTGTCATGCCAAATGTCATAATCAAGTATTCATAGTGACTATAGAAACATCTAAATGTTGTCTTCTGTATATCCCTGTCCTTTACTCACAACTGGTGATACCCCGATCTAAGGCCAACCATCGAGAACCATCAATCCCCTCTCAGTTGATCAGAGAGGTCATCGATTCTTTATAGTGGATACTTATTATTTATGATCACCTGGTTTAAGAGTTGATAGTCCACATATAACCATAATCCCCCAACTACCTTCTTGGCAAAAAAAACCTGGGCTCCCTAGGGTGAAACACTGGGTCTAACAAAGACCTTCCTCTGCAAATCCTCCACCTACACCCTTAGCTCAAGAATATCTATGGGAGACATCTGATATTCTAGATTAGATATTGATGTCATCCCAGGGTGTAGATAAATGAAGATGTCTATGTCTTGTTGGGGAGGTAAACCCGGAACATCCTTAGGGAAAACATCTTCATACTCCACCACAACTGCAGTAAACTGAGGACTCATAACATTCACTACACCAAGGGTTAGGATAGCTAACTGATGAGAAATTAGCTACACCCTCCTATGCGTGATTCCATCCTACTCTGAATGGATTTACTTTTCACCAAAAAAGAAAAACAGTGTTCCATCACTATGGAAGAACCACACTCTTCTCCTAAAATAGTCATTATGAGCATTAATTATAGATAACCAGTTCATACCAATAATGATTTCATAAGGCCTTGGTGCCAATACCAAGAGATCCTGACCGAAACTCTTGCCTCTAAGAGTCAGGTCACACTATTGGCATTAGTGCATGATCATTGAGTCTCCTCTAGTATGAGTCTCCAATCTTAAGGGTTGAGTCAATGGATCAACTAGAATTTCCATGTCTCGAACAAGATTTGTGGTATGAAAGGAATGACTTGCACCTTTGTCTATAAAAACTGAAGAAAAGGTATAAAAGACATAGATCATACCTCATATCATCCTTGGAGACTTATTTTCATAGGTTTCCATAGCTTGTAGCTGGACTAATCCCTGCCCACCTGCTCCCTAATCCTAACATGGACCACTTGGGGATGGTGGTGGTAATATGTTGAACATCAAACCACCTCCTCCTACCTTGCTTTCCCCTCTAACACATATGTCGCCCTACGGACCACCCTGCTCCTACCTCTATCTCAATATCAGTAGTCCCTCAAACATCGCTTGATCAGTAGTATGATGGGTTGGGTAATCTCATGCCATGTTTCCCCAACTGTTGCAAGAGAAAAATTGTGTGTTCCTTGGATGATTCGATCCGCCCTAAGAGCCTTTCACAACTGACCCTAAGTCCTGGGATTGCCTCATGAAGTGTCAGACCCACTTGGATCCAAGTGACTAAAACCGACTACCTTCTTCTAAGGTCTAAGCTACTGGGTGCCCACATCTAGATCCCACTACTGGTGTCTGCTCTGCTAGAAAACTTTCTACCAACAAGGCTCGCTCAGGCACTCCAACATAGGTTGAAATACTAAGAGATACCACTTGCGCCCTAATTTCCTGGCACACGCCCTACTCAAAGGTCTGAACCCTGAAGAACTTGTATCGTACCATATTAATAGAGTAACGTGAGAGATCATTAGACCTAATTTAATACTCTTCCACAGTCATACTACCATGTTGTAGATACTAAATCTCCTACAGGTGTACCAATCACAATGTGTCCGAATAGAAATCCTATCTGAAATGACACTTGAATTCCATTTAGGAGAGATCTTTCTCATTGTGTGACTGGGTCACCAACCCAAAGAAGACTTGAAACAAGTAATTATATCTAATTTTTAGGCATCCTCGCAAGGAAGAAAATGTGAGTGACTGCCTCTGGCCAATCCTCATCTACCTAGGGGTTTGGTACACCCTAAAACTTGGTAGGTCACTTCCAATGAAACTCGTTCAACACACTCATCCTACAATAATCCTCATCTAGTAGATATGGTGATAATTATATCTAAATGGGTGTTAGTATATCTAGTGAACCATTTGAAGGTGTTATATCTGGTATAAGCCCCTGTATTGATATCTCATCCCTAGGCAGATCATCCTCATGATCACGTAGTAGAATCCTAGCTTGTTGTCAATGTGGAGGCATCCTGAAATAAAAAAAGATGTACCATGGTCATTGATTATATCTAGAGATATATCTCAATAAGGATATGTAAAATACAACCATTCCTATATGATGTGTAACGCCTCGACCCTAGAAGCTCAGAGCTGGTGCATTATTAAATTACATTGGCATGATTATAAGGAATCAAATCTCAAAGGACTGTTCAGTTTAGTAGTATTTCAAATACATATTACATACATGATACCCATAATACATTGTGAAATAGTAAATACAAATACGAGGCATAATAAAATGAAATAAATTGTGTCCTTGAATGCTTATTAAAATATAACTTCTTCATAAACTAGGGAAAGGAAACATAATAAGGGTGAGGTCAAATGCTCAATAAGGGTAAGTAAAGCAGAATCAATAATGAATCAATATGAATAAATTAACATGGAAAAGTAAATAACTAATAACAATTCCAATCAAATTACTATATAAGGTGATATCAATATAACAAGGTAAGAAACTGAAACTCATGCCATATAAATCAATAAAGTGAGAATTAAATGTATCCATAGATATGTTAATGAAAAATCTCATGGATGAATAATAGTTGAATCTAAATGAGGGAAATACTTAATTACTGATATCTATAATATACCATTGAGGCTTCATTCCAAAGATCTAATAATTTCGAGGCTTCATGACAAGAATATAATACTTTCAAGGCTTCATACCAAGAATCTAATATTGTCAAGGGTTTGTTCCATGAATCTAATATTATCAAGGATTTATGCCAAGAATCTATTACTTTCAAGGATTCATTCCAAGAATCTAATATTATCAAGGCTTTGTTCCATGAATCTAATATTTTCAATGCTTCATGCTAAGAATATAATACTCTCAAGGCTTAATGCCAAGAATTTAATACTATCAAGGATTTGTTCCATGAATCTAATACTATCAAGGATTCATGCCAAGAATCTAATAATTTCAAGGCTCTATTCAAAGAATCTAATACTTTCAAGGCTTTATTCCCAGAATCTAAATTTTTTAAAGTGAACACTATATGAAAAATGGAATACGGTTTAGGAAATAATCATATACATGAAAAATGATATGGATATTTATGTAAATTTACAATTAAAATTTATTAAAATAAAGTGATTTTTCAAGATAATGTTATCAATAAAAAAAACAAGCGAGATTGCAAATATAACCATTAATAATATTCTTGAGGGGAATAATATTTAAATATTCCAAAGTGTCTCATACAACTTTGAAACATTTGAATCATAATCTATAGAAAGGTAAGAAATGAAACATAGAATATCATGAGAATAGTAGGATTCATAATATAACATGAAAAAGTCAGTATATACAGAAAATAAAAGTGAATCGATGCATAATAAAAAATAAGTCTCAATGGAATGTAAATTCAGATGAAATTCCCTTACTACTTGAGTAGATTTTGAGTCAAGGGTTCCATGAAAGAGTGACATCAATTAAAAAAATTAATATCATTAAATAAAGGAAAATAATTATATAATATATAAAAATGGGTAGTAGGTATAACACACAAAATAAGTAAGTGGTGAATATGAAATTAATCTCACAGAATTAAAAAGTGAGATAAAAATCCCTTACTAATGAAGTAACAAATGAATTGGAAAACCCAAAGGTAATAAATCTTAAATAAAACATTTAAATACCATTAATATAATATAATTAATGATATTATATGTCAATGTGGTAGTATGTACACCATATATAATAAATTAGGTGCACAATAATTAAGTATGTCTCGCGGAATGAAAATGAGACAAGAATATCTTACCTTAACCTTTATTTTTTGTGTGGTATTTATCCTCCGGTATAATGGTTTAAAATATGTTACTAACTTATAAAATAACTATAATAATGTTTATAATATCATATATTAACTTTTTACAATATTTTATTACCCTTTTGTTAACACTCTTTAATTATTTTAACTATTTCAAGTGTTAATTGCCTAGTTTTCTTAAGTATGGGTGGACATGTAACTTGTTTATCCTATTTATTATATCACGGTTTCATAATATAAATAATTTAAACCATTACTAAATTATCTTATATATTCATTAAATATGTATTTATAATAGTCCATAATATTTTGAGATTATAAATGAATTTCATTGTTCATGGAGACGGAAGGTCGTACGTAAGCATGAATGTTACTTTCATTTATTTATTGTATTAAAAGAATGAAAAATAAATGATTAATATGTATATTATAATTATAGTATCATATATATGTTATATATGTTATATAGGTTTAATAAAACCATCCTTTATATGTTCCATGTATGGAATGAACGAGTCATGTGGTCTTGAGTGGGCGGTAGTCCACATTTCCTCAAACGAAATTATCATATTTACACAACTTGGAAAGAATAAAAGTATGTTCTAAATAAAAATTATAAAATAATAGAGATATTATAAATATAATTTATATCATATATAAATATATTTTCCATCATAATGGCTACCATGAGAGGTGGTAAATGAGAATTGAACAATCATCATTTTGTGAGGTGATAGTTCACCGTACCCAGAAATAACATGTTTGTTACCCATTAGATTAAGGTGTGTGTAAGTATAGGTAGAACCCTTATCATAAAAAAATCATAGTATATTTTTTATACTGTTTTTTTATATAATCATATAATAATAATAGTATAGGGAGTGTATAATATAAATGAAACTAAAAAGTTTGAGAGAAGGTGTTACCTCTTAATCAGGTAACTTATTTTGATTTGCACCAAAAGCTTCCTTGGATTGATTTTTAAAAAATGGGAGGCTTCTAGGTATATGGGAGAGATTTTTTTGAGACTATTTGGATATATTTTGGATGATACAATGTGGCTTGAGAGGTGTGAGGGAGGGGTAGAGTGCTTGCTTTTTTATAGTGGAGGGGGAGTGACACTCTTGTAAATACCAAAAGGTATTCATTAATGGGTGGTACACCTTACCTAAAGTGACTCCAAAATTGAAAAATAATGGATTAAATGGGAATAATAGTCTATTAAAACCTACACCACAAAAAAATATGTTCATTTTACTAATTTTGTTCCTTAACTTCTAAGATTCCCCAATTTTATCATTTTGATTTTTTATTGAAACATCTAGTTTTCTAATGTAATTAATTTAAAAATTAAGACTAAAATAATGTGAGATTTATTATAATATATATATCCACTTAATTATTAATATTATATTTAATTTATAAAATAAAATTCCCATGGTTTTTGGAAATTAATTTTAAAACAAGCGCATGTGACGTGCGAAGACGTTGCTTAAATCCAGACTTTGTTAACAACATTTTTACAATATATGGGTAAATATGTTAATTATAAAAGAATAATTGGTACATTAATAGAACATATTTAATATTTATTAACACTTAAAAATCACTTGGTATAATATAATATTTTTATTAATTTTAAATCATTTAATAAAATTTCATTTATTGTAAAATAACAATAATGTCTACTTTGGAATTATTTATTTAATGTTAATTTTAAATTATTAATCTAATTTTGAAATTAAAATATATTATGTTTATAGTTGTTTAACATGATATATTCATATAAAAAATAATAAAAATAATAATTCAATCAATTAACTTCACTTTTAATATTTATAGTATTATTTATTTTAGTTAATTATTAATCAAATAATCATTACATTGGTGTTTTTTAAGCATTTTAAGTAAGTAAAAAATCTCAAAAAATTATTGATAAATTATTATGAAAAAATAACCCATATATATTACAAAAATATATTCAAAATTAAAATCACAGAAGTGGAAAAATTAAGATTAACACTAATCCCGTAGATGGGGCGAAATAACTGGTTTTTAAAGTAGAAAAAAACGTTCACAAGTTTGTTAATTTTTTATATTCAATTCCAAAGTAAAATTGATTATAATGAAATTAATTATATATAAAAATTTATAATTTATATAATTTTACTCTCTAACAAATCTAAAATATAATTTAGTATTAATAATTATTTAAACAAAAAGGTTGTTATTAACTAAATTACAGTAATTTTCACTATTCATAAAAAAATGATGTTTCTCAGAAAAATCCCAAAAATTCACCCTAAGATAATTTTTACATTATAAACTCAATAATGATGTTTATTTTTAAAAATAAAATTCATAAAAGTGTCAAAAATTGGTTTTAATATAGGTTTGTTAACAAAAGGCGCTACAACTCATTCTTGTGCTTAATGCAAGCTAATTCAGTGTTGTGTGTAGAGTAAGTTTAACTTTGTGTATAAAGAATTCCTACAAAAAAATTATATTTATTCTAAAATGAAAATATTGTAATGTCTTGGAGTGTCACATGATGCATGTGTCATTGTATGGATACATCGGTCGTCGCAACAACACTGGAATCCCTGTCCTAAAAGCCAAACTCAAAACACTTAACATTGTTACCCCAAACCAATCTCACCGACCCATGGTCATAAAGTAGAACCAACCTCTCTAATACCACTCTGTCATGACATGTCCTAGAGGGGTCTGAATCATGACTACCCTAATCCCGCCTCCAATAGGCCAGGGGCTGGTGACTAGTGCCGAGTAAACATGTTCTACAAATGGGAAGCATTAGCCTAACACTACAAGAAAACCACATTTAGCGGCGGTTATTTTTGAGTATAGTAGCAGTTTAAACCACCGCTACATGGTTTGGTGACGGTTTATAGAAACCGCTGCTAAATTGGGCATCAACAATCTATTAGCGGTGGTTATTTCCATTTAGCGGCAGTTTAAGGGAAGCGTCGTAGCAGCCTCATTTCGTGGAGGTTTTACTGATTTTTGCGGCGGTTTTTACGAGCCCGGGATTTTATTTTATTAGTGGCGGTTATAACCACCATGAAAAAAATAAAATCTAGCAGCCATAAAACAACCGCTAAAGTCATGAGAACCACCGCAGAATGCACGCGGGTGATGCGACTCTGTGGCGGCGGTTTTAACCGCCGCTAATGTCTTACCTATATACTTTTCGCGGCAGTTTTAACCACCGTGAAAAGATGACCAGAAAAAAAATAAATTTTCTGCTTCCACTGCACCACTTCCCTGAAAAACAAATCAAACTGTAAATACAAATAGCCTAACAGATTAATGCACACAAAATTTAAAAAATAACGGAGACAACTAGTAAAAAATTTATGGTCGTGATTCTTGGAAAATATAGTGGAACATCATAAATGGATATGTATAGTGAGGAGGAGTAAAAAACATGACCTGAATTGATAGGGAATGGGTACAACACCACACAAGACATTCTAAGGTTGATTTAAAATTAGTTTAGATTAGTGATTCATGGACATGGAATACTCATTTAAGGTTATAGAATTAGGACCATGTGGTGATCATGAAACTCAACTATGCTTGAGGTGGACTTCCACCCAACCCCTAATCCCTACTGAGCCATGATTGATTCAAGAATAAAGGATATTTATATAGTTATAATTGATTATAGGGGTAAACCCAATGAGGAGAAGAAGTGACCTGAAAAATACCACGATGACAATTACAACTTTTGAGAACTGGGAAGTGAAATGGGAGTAATCGACAGAAATAGAATTATTATTGACCATTTTTGAAACATAGGATACCTGAGATGGTTGAGGATAGGATGAAAAATATCATGATCTACTATTTATGGAGATCAAAGCATGAGATCCTCTTTTTATCAGTAAATGTACTTCATTGAATAATCCTGATATGGTATGTAAGAAACTATGTCCATGAATCATTTCATTAGAGATCCTCTTTAGATTGGTAGGGTGAGGATTATCCAAATAGTAGAATGTGTGAACCACACAAGTGTATGCGGGGATGTACCATATAGAATATTAGGTTCCATGGGAGATATTTCCTCATGTGCTCAAATGTTCTATTTAAACATGTGGGTGGGCAAGATTCAAGCCTGGCCCAGAGGGAAACGTCCCCATGGTGAGTTGCTGGTAGGGATGAGACTAAGATGAAATATACATGCATCAATATGTGTCTCCTCATAATGGGTATCAAGACAAACATAGTTTTGATGCATGACATGGTAAGAGACTATTGTCAGTGGAGTGATTTCATCTCTGGAAAGGATATAATAGCATCTCATATTAAAAGAAATGAAAGTTTTATATGGGTAATGTGTGGTTCATTTCATACTTATCATATGAGGAATCTCAGTTTTATATGTGGTAATTATTTTTATAATCATCCCACACTTATCAGATGAGGCATCCTTATTTCATTTAATAGGGTATGGTTGTTAATTTACATTGTTTGCTGAGGACATTGGGATTTGATGTTTAAAATCATACAACATAGACTATGAATACAACTACTTTAAATTCCTAGAGCTCCAAATATAGGAATAGGTTTGAGTTAAAGGTCTCCAAGCTTTGACCAAAGTAGATAGGAAAGGGAGAAACCTATAATGAGTCTGTGATAGGGTTGTGCCCTGGATTAAATATTTATATGTAACTACTTATATCATGATTATTGGAATCAATGCACATGTTTTTATGATTCACGGTGTCATAGGATACCAACACTATAAGGGTTTACCTTCTTGGATGATGATATTGAATAATTACATATTATAACATTAGGCATCGAGAATTTATAAGAGGTGAAATTATGTCTCTTTAAGAGACATATCAATTTTTTATGGGGTTAAATTATCTATCATTAATAGGTATATATATTTTATATGGGGTAATGATATAGTTTAAATTCATATTATTAGGATTTTAGAAGGTCTTTTGCATCTATAAACCCATTATTTACTTCCTCGTATCAGGAAATGAGAGCATCTTGGCCCATTGATGTGTCAACATAAATGAAAGGAGATTATTGCTAAAAAAGAGGCTCATATGAGTGTTTTGGGGCAATAACACCTTATTTAATGGATTATTATATGGTGAATCATCAACTAGGCTCAATGATAGAAGATATATGAATCAATACATATCCCATGGAAATGGGAATCAATCCACCCATAGTTCTAGAATTTTGTGGAAATAGATGTTTGATGAAACTCCAGGGATGAATAAACCCATGTGATGGATGTATGAGCATATTTTATTGTCATAATGCTTGGACTAGGGATCTCTTAATATAAACTGTTATAGTATAGGGAATCAAGAATGTTTTTGTGTTGAATAAAACCCGGGGTTATAGGATAAAATAGGCCCTTCAACCCATGACGAAATCCTGAATATGATTGCACACAGTGTAAGATCATACAACCAAGACCATGGTGAAAAATTTAATGTCATGTTTTGAAGAAAATATTTTTTTTCATCTCACATAATGTGATGCTTCCATGTTTTATATGAGGTAATGTTTTTGAACATATCATAATTATCACAAGAGGAATCCAAATTTTATATAGTGTAAGAATTTTAGAACATCCAATACACATCGTACAATGAATCCCGGTTTTATACAGTTTAATACCATCTCCCATTAAGAGTAACCTAGGTTTTATATGGGGTATGACCACATTTTATCATCATGAAAAAATATGATAACCATTAACAATGCATGAAGATTCACTATCTACACATTCTGCCTCACCAAAGTGTCCACAACACTATCCCCTTGATCACTATGAAATGACCCAATTTGTTCAACACATCAACAATGGGTTCAACTTCTAGTCATCCGAAATCTCGACTACCAATTCAAACACAGGACTAAATGGAATGATGTATACCACACTCAAGAAATCAAGACATAAAAGGAAACATCAGAAATCAATAAAATGCATAAAAGGAAACATGAGAAATCAAGGAAATGTTAGGACATAAAAATGTTTGATGGAAACTATGTGCCACACATGTTACATATACAAACCAAATGTTCCCATATTTGTTCAACACATCAACAATAAAACTACTCATGGTCTGATGATGCATCGTCACCCTCTCCACCTCCATCTCCACTTTCTGTTGTCACCTGTAAGAACATTATATTGAAAATTAAATATTGTTGCATATTTATATTAAAAATTAAAACCAATGAAAGTTTGAAAACTAAATGATTTTGATTTTTTGTGATTTACCTACATACCACCAGTCGATGCACTACCACCGGGGGCATATCTGCTCATCTGCTGATGTATATCAGTCATCGCTTTCTGCCAAGTAGATATCTGAACCCCCTGGTCTTGAAATGTGGTTCGTAGAGAAGAAATCTCCCTATGAGCATATTCGGGTATGGACTAACTATAACTAGGATTAGATGCAGCTAGAATCCCTAGTGGCATGCCAAAGACCTCAGATGGTACGGGTCCAAAACCCATCTCGCGCACTCTACTAGGATGCTCCTTCCCAAGGACTTTAGCAACTGGGTCATCCTGAGAGACTGAGTAGGACTTCCCAGGATTGGAATCCCATAGTTCTTTAATTTTTACCTATAAATCAAATATCAATATATATTAACATATTAAAAACTGATAATAAGTTATTATAATAAAAAATTGACTTCATACCCCAACTTCTTTGGCAGGCTCATTAACAAAACTTCCATCTGATTTTTTGTGAACATCCAACCACAGTTCAGTTCGGGATGCTTCATGTCCTAAACTCTGTGACTGCATTAAGAAAATATAAATCAATAATTCAATATATTAAACAGATAATATTTTCTTATAAATATTTAAACTAATTAAAAGATTATCAATGTCGTTCAGCTTCTAGAAAAGCTTTTTGTGCCCGCAGTGTGAGGGATGACTTACTTAGCCTGGTTTGATGCATTCTGTCTTGAGAGATCCTGAAATAAATAAAATGTAATTTAAAATTAATTTATTAAATGTCATATCCTCTTCATATACATGTATAAATGTAAAATGAGGATAATATAATAATATATATTTCAATACCAACTGCTTCTCATCACGATGTCTGTCAACAAAAACTTTCCACTGTTCTTTAGGTACCCCACTGGGTAGCTTCTCATACATTTGGTTCACATTCAACGAAGTGTCATTGACATCACACCACAATCTCCATTTGAAATCTTTCCATTTCTTACCAAGATTTTTTAACGTCCACTTTCGTGCTATCACATCAGCAACTATAAAGTGGAAGAACATCTGTATACAAAAATTCATTTTGAACATATTAGTAACATGAAATTCAATTAAACCATAATGTAATAAAATTACCTTTATTTAGGAATCAAAAACTTCATTTTTCCAGCTTGCATTTTTTTCATATTCAATGAGAAAACAATTAGTATAAACAAAATGCAATAAATTTATTTAATTAAAATTTGTACCTATGACAGTGACACTCCAGTATGTCTGTGATGAATTGGAAGGGGCGTGTTTCTACCCCACTACTAAGGCTCCTGAAGGGGGATTCGATGACCCAGCCTCTAATGGGACATCCACAGATGGTGTGAGAGATGGATCATGCAGTTCACAACTCAGCCTCTTTGTATTACGTGAGAAACTATACTTCACACTTCATCCACAACATCATTCAAATAATATATCATTTTTGCTTGTGATGCTAAGATATATGGATCATGCAGTTCACAATCACCAAAATCCATCAAGTGAGAGAAGTTCACAGAAGTAAATTTCAAGGAATCTCTTTTAACACCTATGATAATATCGACCCATTTTCATTTAAATAAAACAACATAAAAATGTTTGTGGTAGTTTAATTCAATAATATCATGCATCTTTCCATAGTATCCCACTTCAGAAAATGTAAATATACCACTATTCTGTGTTTTCAAACCCACTTCTCGATTGACTGTACGAAATCTAAAGCCATTCACATTATAAGCGTCAAACTTTCTAACTTGTTTTATAGGACCTCTAGAAAGAAACTTCAAATCTTCTGACAAGTCTGCTCAAGTATCAGTATTCATGATCTGAAAAAATAAATATAATTTAATAGATTTACAAAATGTATGTGTCAAACTAATATTCGTATTTATTGAAATATTTATGAACTTAAACGTCGTGCAAACCATTCTACAAGCTCTTTATTCATAGATTTTTTTATATCTTTATCATTTCGTGTCCAACCTCTCATTTTTCTCTTTGTTTTTATCCTCAACAATTAAATAAATGGATCTGCAATTTCACTATTCAGTAGCACATATCTATGTGCCTATAATAATTCCAATTTTGTCAATGTCACATTTGAGGTCCTCCCAACTGATCGGCCAATAGTAGGAAATATTTTTGATTTCTAATGCATTTGAGATTGAGTTGACGTGTCTTCAATGCATCCAACTCAATTAAATATTGCCTCAATATCATCCAAATATCTGAAACAAAAGGTAAGACACTCCTCAACCAAATAGCCTTCAACAATAGAGCCTTCTGGTTGAGCTTTATTTCTCATGTATGCTTTCAAATGCCCAAGATATCTGTGAAATAAAATAATAATATTATGAATTTATTTAAATGCCAAAAAATTGTTTACTTAACTGAAAAACATATAAATAAAATACCTCTCAATTGGATACATTCATAAATAATGAACGGGTCTATCTAATTTAGTTTCCTCAACCAAATGCACAGTTAAATGCATCATGACAGTAAAAAATGATGGAGTAAAGATCATATCCATTGCACAAAGGGCCAATACAAACCTCTCATGGAGGTTGTTAAGCTGAAATTGATGTAGAGATTTCTCACATAATTTCCTAAAAAATGTGCAGAATTAGAGTACAACAGCAGTAACTTTTTCAGGTAATAATGTACGCAATTCCAATGGTAGTAACTTTTATAACAAAATATATAAATCGTGACTTTTCAATCCATGTAACTTACAATTATTCAAGTCAACACACCTCGATATGTTACTCGAATACCCATAAGATACCTTCACATTCTTTAAAATTTGAAGGAATGTATCATTACCCCTATTTTTCATTGCAAAAATGGCTGGAGCATACTTTTCATTCTGATCTGTCCAGAGATCACATTTTATGTTCATTACTTGTAAGTCTTTGCGAGCATTGAGATGATCCTTCGAATTTCCATGCTCATTAAGTAATGTGAAAATAAAATTATCACAGAAATTCTTCTCAATATGCATCACATCAAGATTGTTCCGCAAAAAATTAAATTCCCAATACGGAAGTTTGAATAATATACTTTTTTTTCCATTGTTGCGTTCTGATTTCATTTTACGATGCACTTAGGACCTGTTTTCTGCTATCATTAAAATGATGAACCTTCCCAAATTCTATTTCAACATTTTCAAGTTGTGTCAATATTTCAAAATTAGTTAACAACTTTGGAGGTGGTCTACGATCAATGGAACCATTAAATTTTGATATGTTCAACTGAAATCTATGAGATGCATCAAGAAATCTTCGATGGCACAAGAAGCACCATTTTCTACCGTGAGTTAGCTATTTGGGATCAAAATCAAAGTTACAAACGAGACAATACAAACCCATGTAATTGTTCCAACCAGATAAATTCTCAATCCCAAGGAATTCACTAATGGTCCACATTAAAGCAGCATGAATTTTGAACATTGTTTTAGAAGAAACATCAAATATCTCAACACCATTTCTCCATAATGCCTACAATTCATCAAAGGTTGTAAGTATACATCAATATTATTTCCAGGCATTTTTTTTCCAGGAATAATCATCGAAATGATAAAAGATTTTTTTTTCATACACATCCACAGAGGGAGATTATAAGGGATCAAAACAACTGGCCAAATGCTATAACTAGTACTCAAAGTCCTAAATGGGTTGAATCCATCGGCATCCAATCCCAATCAAACATTCCCGGGATCAGCTGAGAAATTTAGATGTAATGAATCAAATGTCTTCCAAGATTGGGAATCTCATGGATGTCTCATTAAACCATCATTATTATTATCTATAGAATTCCACTTCATGTGTTTGGCAGTTTTCGATGACATGAATAATCTTTGCAATCGAGGCTTCAAAGGAAAGTAACGTAAAACCTTTGTAGGTGCGCTCATTTTCTTCTTCTCCATGAAATTATGTTTATTTAGACTTCCAACATCACCCTTTGACTACCATCTAGAAGAATAAAATTTCTTTCAATTTTATCTACTTGAATCCTCTCCCCAATAAAGCATACAATCATTGGGACACACATGTATTTTTGTATAATTTAGACCAAGCTTGTTAACAACTTTTTTCGTATCATAAAAAGATTCTGGGATTTTTGCTTCAATAAATGCATCATGAATCAATTCCAATATCATGGACATTGCCTTATTTGTAATTCCACATAGACATTTGATATGGTACAACTTTAGCATAAATGAAAGCTTTGAATATTTTAAACACCCACTATACAACTCTTGATTTCCATCTTCAACTAAATCATGAAACACATTTTCCTCAGTGAAGTTTTCTCTTACATTTGGATCCATAGAATCAAGAGGAGGATCCAATGATATGTTACAATCTTTATCTATTTGTGTTATAGTCTCAAAAACATCACTTGTCACGTTACAATTTGTAGCACCCTCTTCTGGTTGTTCTGATATGTTTTGATGCTGATAGTGGTGTCTTTCATTGATGAATGCATCATTTATAAGGTTTTGCATTTCTTTTTCCATTGTCGATGAACTTGGGACCTCATTCTATGGATTAAAATCAATGCTCAATCTTTCTGTAACGTTCGATTCTCCATACCAAATCCAACACAAATATTGACCAAGGAATTGCTTTAGTATTAAATGTTCATAAACTTCATCTCTCTTCAACCATGTTCTAAATTTACATTTAGGACATGTAAATCTTATTCTCCCTTCAACGGATCGATTAGAAATTTCAAAATCTAAAAACTCATTCAAACCCTTAACATACTGAGGTGTGTTTCTCGGTAACGTGATCCAGCTTTTATCCATGTATATCACAATGTGCCTACACAATAATAAAAAAAATTAAAACACATAGTTACTAATAAATAGAGAAAAAGATTCATATATATGATAGTGTAAGATTACAGAAACATAATATAATAAATATGAGCCCATGAGTTAGATATGAACCCTCTAGTGTTTGGGATAGGGGAAGTTTCTTTGGTAAAGAGAAACAGTGTGCTGACAACGTGGTAGCTACTTTACCATGAAAACCAAAGTACATTGTTAATTTGGAATAACTACGTGGATATAAAAATCATTCATAAGGTATGATAAAACATCTATAATATAGTCCATTCATCCAAATGGTTTTCATGGAAATGAATGGTTAAGAAAAATCTACTGAAATAATAAAAATCATCAATAGAACCAACAATGCCATATTACTCAATTACCACATGGTCAATACTAAAAGTTATTCTAAACAGTATTCCTATCATGTTTTTTCTAAATCTCCAAAATTTCAACCCTCGAATTTTGAAATCCTTTATAGCATCAAAATATAATATTAGATGACAAAACCATGCAACCATCTGAAGTAAATCATCAACCACCCCTAAGTCATATAAAACCATGAAATCATCTGATGGGAAAATCACTACCACTTCTCAAGGGTTGGCGCTACTTGATACACCTAATAGGGTCCCATTCACTATTGAAGGTGGAACTCATCTCATTTACAAAACCACATAACTCCATATAACAATAGAAAAGGGTAACCAATACAAACTAAGGAAGATACTATTGGGTATCATCTCTACCAAAAAGGAATCCCATGAATGGAACCTTTCTCCATTGGGGATAAAATCACTTTACCAAAAAGTATGATTAAAAGATAGTCACCATTAGTGGAAATTCTTTAGTTGATAAAAGGTATGATAAGGGTCATGGGGGGCCAGGGGAAGCGGGGTCACCAGGGTCATGGGGTCGCTGGGGTCGCGGGGGGGTGGGGGAAGTGGGGTCACTGGGGTCGCGGGGTCGTCGCGGTCGCAGGTTCGTGGGGGGTCAAGACCTTATATTTGGATGAATTCATTGTTTTTTCCTTGGAGTGGCAAGAACCACATGAGGTATGGTAGTCTTGAGGCATGATAAGTGGTGGTGTTCATGTAAATGCATGATGAAATAAATTGGGATATTAGGTTTTGAGGTTCTACGAACCTTGTGTGGATTGAATTCCTAGACCTCTCTTTGGTGTATTCACATAGAAAAGAGTGGTGGTGTGACTTGAGGGTATTTTGGATCATATATGTGTTAGTGCTCATGAGTGGAGAATTATGGTTAAATGGGACGATCGAGGATCTGACCATGGAGTTGAACAAAGAGTCAGATTCAGACTTCGGTGTGGGCATTGAACATTTTTGTTATTCCTTGAGTTTTAAGGCATCGTGGTCGGGATATGATAGCGCATTGGTGGGTGGGATTGAGCGCCTTTGGTATAATTAATCTAGAGAAGGACTTACTAGTGTTGTTGCATAAAAATTGATGTGGTAAGGTGGAGACCACATCAGAAATGTCATTCAAGATGCGACTGATGTGGTTTGGGGATCAAACTAGGGTATTTGAAGAATAGTTGATGTGTTTGGGCTTGGTGTTTGGAGTTTCATAGTAGAATCATGTTGGGAATTTGGAGATGAAATGTGGGGTGTTGGTACTATCCTCCAGGACAACATAATAAGATAATCAGATTCACATAGGTGGAAATAGATCCCAAAAGGAATTATCTCTAAACATTATATTTGGGAACTTGGAAGAATTATATTCATCCAAACCATTACAATAAGTTAGAATGAATTCAATACCATTCACTTCAACACACAAAATAAATTTATGCAAAGTAAAGTAAATGACAGTATGAAAGAACACTTCAGTTTTATGTTGTTTGGAATGAAATTGTGGCTTCTAAGAGAGAAACACTACAACATTCCATTTTACTGAAAAGAAAAGATTACAACTTGTGAGTAACAATCCATGACCTGAGGCATTACTCAGGAATCCCTATAAAGTCACTAGAGTCTCATATGGTAGTAAGGGATTCCATGAAAATGTATTAAAAGTATAAGGGATTCCATGACCATATATCACAAGTATGAGGTACTCCATACCTTAGTAATACTATAATTTGGGATGTGATTACCATGTATTACAAGTATAAGGGATTCAATGACTAATTATTCTAAGTATTAGGGACACCATGCTCGGGTGTCACAAGTATAAGGGACACAATGCTCGAGTACCACACATATAAGGGATGCTATGCTTGAGTAACACATGTTTGATGGACTCCATGATCGAGTATCAAAAGTATAAGGAACTCCATACCTAAGTGTCATAATTCATTATAGTCAAGTAGGCCTTATAATCTATCAACATTATAGTTTAACAAGGGGGTATCCTTTTTTATGTAGAAACAGGTGATATGGTCTCATGACACCCTTCTCATCAAATTTATTATAGTCATTACAATTAAGATTCAAGAAAAAACCACATAGATTGTGGTTTGGTCACCTAAGAATGCACAATACCTAGGGATATTTCAATTGAACACCTTACGTTGTTTAAATAGTCGACAAGGATTAAACATAAATAATAACAAAGTGATAATAAGTTTTTCTATCAAGTATAACATATTAAACATGAGTTATGTGTATGTTTAATGAATCGAATGGAAAATCAACCATGAATCTTCATAATTCATAATATAAGGAGACAATAATTGAGGTAAAATTACTAGAATTCAAACCTTAGGGTTCGTATAGGTCGCCGGGGTCGCGGGGGGCCGAGGGAAGTGGGGTCTCTGGGGTCGCGGGGTCGCTGGGGTCACGGGGTGCTGGGGTCGCGGGGGTCACGGGGTCACCGGGGTTGCGGGGTGAGAAGGGGTCAGGGTGGGGGGAAGGGTTGGTAGTGTAAAAAAATGTTTCACGATGGTTTATTATAAACCGCCACGAAACCATTTTAAAAAAGGGTTTAGCGGCAGTTCCCAAAACTGCTGCTAAAGGCAATTTCTGTTGTAGTGTAATGTACCTATACATGTGCAATTATCTTCATGACCACAATGATGAAATGTAAAAAAACTGAAAAAAATCATGAATACATCTAATATCCCACAACAGAGTACAACATTAAAGTAATGAAAACAGAAAAGGGGCCAAAGACAAACCCTGCCAAAATTGCAAAGATTCTAACCTACTCCAAGGGTGATGACTAAGTCAATAGTATGATCCTGGTAAACACCTCGGTCTATTGAGCTCCAAATATTCTCCACCCACTCCCTATCCTCCTAGGACACCGTCAAAAGGGTCATCATCTGCACAAGACCCAACATGTGCGGGCAAAATCCGTGCAGGGGTGAGTATAATAATACTCAATAAGAAACCCATAAAACACTAAACACAAATCACCAAGTATGGTAATATCAATACAATATTTAAAAATCAATGTAGAATAGAAACAAAACCCAGATATACTCAAGAGAGACACCATGCCATCAGGTGGTCATGACCAACTGTCAGCCACCAGATTCTTCTCGAAGCAATGCTCGTTCTGGGATAACTCACTCCACAAACCATGCTATCATCAAAGACACTCAACAAAGAGCTCATTGGGCCCCACCCAAAGAGAATGTACTGGTCTAAGAAGACTTTGATACATAGATAGGGGGTCACGCCTAGAACCACTAGGGGACACCACAAACCCTATTCAGGTCGACCCGCTACATAGGGAATCGTATGCTAATGATCCCACAAAACCTACTGATATGGCCTGCTAGATGGAGGATCAACACCCTTTTTAGGGAAGTTATGCTGATTCCACAAACTCCAAATAGGGTTGACAGAGGATCGCATTCCAGTATCACAGAGGGACAACAAAATTCTATCTGAGACTCAGCCTCTAGAGGGGATCACAATCTAGTGATGTGGGTGTAATGTTACATTGTACCCTCAATGAAAGGGCCAAGGGAATGCACTCAACCTGTAATTTTCCAAGCTAAGAAAAAAAGAGCATCAATCACTCTTGAAGGGTGTACACGGCATGTACCAAGGGGTACACGATGTGTCAATCTATCCTAAGTCATTCCCATGTGGAAGAGCCTCACATGGAATGTAGTCTCCAAATATATGATGTGTAGAAGAGGATACATGGTGTGTAGAGACACACGATACCCTGTTCATGTAGCCTGGTCGTGTCTGTGTTGGAGTACACGGTGTGTTTGTGCCCTTGTACTCCAACTTGTGTCAGTGTACTTCCGAAGTACACGCCAAGTCAACCGGGGAGGGTCACACCTCGTGTGATAGGGGAAACAGGTTGTGTGATCCTTAACTTCATCTGGAACCCTAGCGATGCGGCCAAGGGGTCCCACACGGTGTTTAATCTCAAAATACATATTGTGTTGCTTGGTATTTTCGAGATCCTTCGATGATCTCTTTCGCGTCAATTTGTGCACCGTCAGAACCTCTGATCTGGATGGAACCTGCAAATCGGGGTTCATCCAAGCCTCTAGTTGCTAGATTTATAGATTACAAGTTCAAATCCACTTATAAATCACCATCATCAAGACATAAATTGTCATGCATCAAAACTGGGTTGAACGGGTACCGCAAATCTGCTCTAACGCCATCATCGCACCTCGATCACATCACTGATCACAAACTACACCTACGGTATCGATCTGTTGTGCCAAATAAAAGTCACACAATGATCTAATACTGAGTATTCATCGAACCGTGGGCCAAAATGAAGTGTCCACAATGAATGAACAAAGAACAGAGGGAGAAATCCACAAAAACTAAAAGTAAAGAATGAACCTCAGTCGTTGTTCATTTGGACTTGATTCGTTATTGTAGAAAGAATGAACAAATAGGGATAAATCAATGAACCAAAAACAATTACATCAATTTGGAATCTACTGATGATCCACATATCAATTCATGTTTGTTGAATTGATTTTCGTTCGTCTGGGATTAAGAACGGGATGAAAATTACAATACAAAACATCCTACCAGGAGTTTGGGTCAATCGTTGATGAGGAACAGATACATTGTCATCATTGACGAGATCCTCCAACTCTACTGTTGTGACGATCCATGATGTGTTCTTGATCCATTTTTGTCCACCAAGAATGCTCTCCTCCAACAGCATCTAGGTCTCCAAGGTTTAGGAGCCAAACCTGAGATGATTTCCATAGTCGTATATTTTAAAATAATCATGTCACCACGCTGAACAAAATAAAATAAATTCTTAAGTTGATTTATTTTACTAATTTAGCACCCATGATGACTTTTTCACAAATGACCCGCGCCGACCTAGGTTAAGTTGCACCTAGCGTAAAACCGCCATTCCAAACTCAATGGTGCCCTCTAATTTCCAATCCGAACAGCTTTCTAGGAGTTATTCTACCATGTTTGAAAAAATGCATGCACGTTCTATTTAATATATTTCCAAACATTTATTCTAGGCACACTGGGGCTTAGAATTGCACGTCGTCTCAATTCATGTTCTTGAAAATAATCCATATAATATTTAAAAATAATACACAGAAAATTCGAGGTATTAGACAAATGACTGCATCTTATATTATGGTGAAAATGAGTTGTTATTTAGTTGTCCAAAATGTGGTCAATAGAGGTACAAAGAGGCTCAACAATGGATGCCTGGAGTGTTTCCTATTAAAGTGTTAAGGTATTTCCTGCTTCCACTCAGATTGCAGTCCTTATTTATTTCAAAAAACATAGCATCATTGATGTCAGGATACAAAAACCAATATTCCATATGGTAAAAGATTAAATCATTATTGTGATGTTGATTCATCGAATTTTTTTTGACTAGGTACATCAGTATTTTTCTTCAGAAGCCCACAACGTGTTCTTGGTATCAGTTCTTGATTGACGTGTGAAAATTTTTATGGTACTGCTGCATGGATGGCGTCCATCTCAATGAGAGCTTGTGTAGAGTCAACATCATTAATTGCACAGTATGAGGAGCAACTGCGAGCTCAGATTGAGGTTATAGACACAATGTGTAGGGAGCAGGAAGAGCTCTATCAACAACAACAGGAGGATGAGATGTGACAATGGAAGGAGAATCAACATGACCAAATGATGGAGTATATGTGATGGTTGGTTTAGGGTGTAGGGATGAAGTTCCCTCCCCCTACTCTTCCAGATGACACTCTCCCTCCCCGTCAAGAATACCCTCCACCTCCATGATGATTGATACATTATGCATAGATTTATTATGTTAAAAATTGAATGAAATTTATTTTTTATAGTATTTTTATTATTTCGGATGATTAAATTTTGATATATTATTTTTTAAAAATTATATTGATGCTTATATATATATATATATATTTTTTTAAACCTATGTGTGACTGGACTACAACACATCCCAATTACTTATTTTTGATGTGTCTTGTGGCCTGTCACAAATGCTTATTTGCAAGAGTCTCATGGCCGGTCACAAAATAGTTCATTAAAGAAACCCGAAAAAAAACTATTTACAATGGGCCGTTCTCCTGTCACAAAAAATAGTTTTTGATACGACCCATCATAAAAGCTACCTTTTGTGACACATTTTTCAGCAATGAACGATTTTTGATGGGTCCCCGTTGCAGATAACCCATCACAAATACACCATTTTCCACTTGTTCCCTAACCCCTCATTTTATAATAATGATGCACTACACAAATTATTCAGGAAATAGTTCAAAAAAAAATATATGAAATTCCATAACAAGCTTATCAAGATAATCACATTCCCCCACATGATCCTTATTCTTGAATCATCTTATTATAGTATATTCTTCAATAAATGTATTGTTCATCCAACTATAATAACCGAAATATGATCAATTTTCCATGCATATTTCATAAAAAAAATATCTTACATTTCCCACCACTTTATGAAATAGTTTCATACTACTACACGGGAGGACCACCAATGGCGGTGGATAAAAAAAGCAATATCCCTTAAGGTGGTCACTGTTCTATAAAAAAATTCCTCGGCTCCCAACCCCAAATCCCTCGTGCCCCCTTGCCCTAATGTCACCGCCGCTGTGGATCCCTTGCCTTAAGCCCACCGCTGCCGTGGATCCGTCGCCCTAAGCCAGCCACCTTCGCCGCCGCAGCACATATTCCCGCCCCCAGCCCACCCCCGATCCTCCAACCATGCTTTTTCCCCCCACACCTCCCCTGACCACACGCCCTCTACCTCACCCTCTGCCCCCCATTGTCGCCACCGATCCATAGATCCCGTGCGCCGCTGGTCACCGCCGCCACCAATCCACAGATCCAGGTTCCCTTTCACGGCTCCCCCACCTCCCCATCTACTAACATCTCCCTCCCCGTCCCCAACTCCCCGTCTACAGGCCTCCACCTCCCCTCCTCTGGTCCCAACTGTGCTTCTTCCTCAGCTCCCCTCAGAGGTGGATTCTTCTTCTTGTTATTTCACTCTATTATGCAAATAAAGCTCCACTTTGTACTTTGTTTCTTCACTAATTTTCATCCTTTTTTACTAGGTTTTACACTATCTAATTCATTTTAATAAGTGTTCAGATACTATGTGTTAATATGAAACGATGCTTATTTTATACTTTACTATCTTCTTACTCAATTAGTGCATATTTTAGGCCAAGATCACCGTCTTCTGTTTCTATTGTGTTGCGTGACATGAAGGGGGGCTATTTTATCTTTTTCTTTATTGATTTTTTATGTTAATTAGCTAGGATAGTGGTAGTAGCGTGTATGCTTGTATATGGTCATTTGTGGATAATGTTTGGTTGGTGTATATGATGTTGCATAATCAAGGATATTTATCCTAGATTTCTTGGGGGTTCGACTTTGGTGTACTCGATGTGTAATTAATTATCTTGTCTTAGTGTTGTTCATCTTTATTGAGGTAAGGGATTTCAAGAATTCATTATTCTGAAATTAATTGTTTTTGATATGATGTGGGATTTATCCAAGTCCTCCAATTGAGCCTTAAATACTTTGTTAGTCCCTTGAATTGAATGACTGAAACAATCACCATTCTTCCTCGATTGTAAACCTATTTGCCTGAATTCTTGGTGTTTCCACCACTATCTTGATTGAAACCCACCATATTGTTCCATGAAACCAATTCATTATACATATTTTTTGACTAAAAATTACTTTTTTATTTTCAAAACACTTTTGAGGAAAAGTGAGGAACCATAAGGCATACTTCAGTGAAGACTTAATGCTCTGATCCCCATCTGGAGCAGATCCAAGTAGCATGCTAAGGTTAAAACACCACACTCAAAGAAACCAACTGAGTAACTTTCAATTTAAACAAAGTCATAAAATATCAACTTAAGGTTACCGGAATCTGCTTCCCTGAACAACTTCTAGGATAAAGATGAAACTTGAGTGTCAGATTCCTCCATCATCATCCTTTCAACCTTAGAAGCGAGCTGGTCCCATGCTTTTATGTAATCCTCCATGCTTATCTTCCCTTTATTGAACCCCCCCTACTAGAATGAGATCATGTTTGTCAATCAATACGTATTGCTCCTCATTGAGACACTCTGAGGGTCCTCCCCATCATCTTGGCTGCCTCCTTTTTGGTTGCATTGAGCACTAATACCTGCTCAATCACTTCCTCATTGGAGCTCAACAGAAAATCCAAAGATTGTTCATTCTAGTTCCATGGCCTCTGGTGTCTCAAAATCTGAATGGTTATTTTCTTGTCGTTTAACTTTTTTGAAAAGCAAGTCACCAGGGGAGGAGGTTACGAGGAGTAATCCTTTCTTCCCTTCCTCCTAATAAAGCTTCTATTTCTCCTCGGGCTTGGAATTTCATCTGCTGAATGCCCAAGTTCACTCCCATTGGATTCCTTCCCGTGAACCCCATTTCCATCTTTCTCACCTGTAAAAGCAGGATCCAAACCCAACTCTGTAAAGACCCGTAAAATTCAAGGAAATTTTTTTATTAATTTTCTTTGGAATTTTACAAGAACGCAGTTTCTGATGGCACCTGATTCTAAGGCCCGGTGTGCCCAGAATCATTTTCCGAAGTTTGGCTCGGGTACGTTCAGTGAACGGACGGGCGGGTTTTTCTAACTTTTGAACCGGTGCTCGGAATCGAATTCCGAGGGCACCAATGGAATCACAGCGCTGGTTTTTTCTTAGAAACGCCTCTTCCGGAGTTGCGTTTGCTCGGGTGTGGTTTTTAATTTTTGGGTTTTAAGTTAAGAAATAAAATAAAGTGGTGCGACAACTTTATTTTTATTTCACTTAAGCCACTTAAAATCCACTTAAAGCTGCTTAAGCTGAGTTGATGCGGATAGGGTGCTATCCAAATATATCCTACCCTCTTGGTAGGATATTTATGAGGTGGGGCCTGCACGAGCCCCACCGTTTCTTTTCCACTAAGTAACGCCCCCGCGAAAACCCGTCATTATGAAATTCAACTGACGTGTTTTCTTATTTTTCTTAACGCACCAATTAATTGGGCGGTTTTATTCGTTGAATTAAATCTATGAATTAATTTAATCATTTCTTAACCTGTTTACAATCCGTTGGCGTAATAATAAAATAAGACCAATGCATGACTTCTTGAGGATTGCTCGTTGAGAGGCTTTTGACAGAAATCTTGTGCCTTCATCCTCCTTCGCGAAGAACGCGAAGAACGTGAAGAACGCGAAGAACACCGTCACCCTCGGAGATTGACGACGCTTCTTCCGAGACATCCTTCCCCGAAACGATCTCCGATCACCAACTGCTTGAGGTAGGTGATTTCGGGTTTCTTCTTTTAAATCTCTTTGTGGGTTATAACAACATCATGGATTTAATTAATATAATTAAATCTACATGTTCTTGAACCTCGGAGTTCGTCAACGCGACACCCTTCCGTGACGACGCGATGCCCTTCCGCGACGATGCGACGCTCTTCCACGACGACGCGACGCCCTTCCGCGACGCGACGATCGCCTCCTTCCGCGATGATCAATTCCGCGAAGAACGCGCACTCGACGACTACGGTGAGGTAGGGATTTTTATTTGAGAATAATCTTTAATTCCCGTGATTGTTTCTTTTAAAACAAAGAACCAGAATCAAGTTCAATTTTAATTCTATTAAAATTGTGCCTTGCTTGTTATTCATGTGTTGAATATTTTATTCCCGATTGTTATCACCTAACGCGGAGGGTGCGGGCCAAACAAACACGGCCCGACAACCCTCCGCAGTTCTTCGTTGATGCGGGGATTGGAGAGCGACGACAAAGCATGCAGCAGTTCTTCATTGATTCCTCAGTGAAGAACGGGACCCGGGAGGAGCTACAGCGCAGACGAGAATGAAATCGGACCACCGGAGCAACTCCGGTGGCCCGCGGAACCCACCAGCAACGCGGGTCGCCGGCGCGGCGGCGACGGCCAGCGGACCCGCGGCCGCACGGGTCCGAAACACACACAGAACGCGGCTTCGCCGCGTCCGCTGATCCAGCACGGCCCCACGCGGGGCCGCGAAACCTTCATCTAGCGGGGGTAGCGCCCCGCGGCTCCCTCGCTCGGCCGCTCGGCCGAGCTGAGCCGGGCCGACCCGACCGGACGAGTCGCGCCGAACTGGGTAGGACCCGGACCCCGGGCCGGGTTGACCCGGTTCGGGCCGAACCAGGGGGGTTGGGCCGGGTCGGTCCGGGCCCAGACCCCCCGTCTTCGGACCATTTTCAATCTTTTGCCCGTAACTTGAGCTATGGGCCTCCGAACAACGTGTCGTTAGCGGAGATGCGATCCTTGGATCGATACGATCGTTTCGGTATATCGCACTCAATGTTTCGGAATACTTTGGGTTCGGCCGGGTTGGTTCGTACACGAAACCAACCGAGCCCTCGGAGCGGAAATGCTCATATCTTGGGCTTCAGACGTCCAATTGACGTGCCGTCGACCTTGTTGAGTTCCTCTAAATGAGACAGATCTTTTGGCATACTCCGCCTGAGGTTTGGACGCAGGTGGAGTACGGTCGGGTTGGTTTTGCCTTAAAAACCAACCGGGCCCCTGGGACGAAAAAGCCAATAACTCTCAGACCGGGCGTCCGATTGACGCGCCGTCTGCGACGTTGAGTTCCTGTTGATGATACGAAACTCTTGGATACATCAAATCTGGACTATGTGTCAGTTGATGTATCAGCCTCTCGGCTCGTGGAGCATACCCTCCCGAACGAGCTTGCTGTGTGCGGGAACCCTAGAGCTGGCTGCGACTGCTACTGTGACGACGATGACTGTGCAAAGATCCTTAGTGGATTCGACGACGACGACTACAGCACTAAATGATCCTGTGTGGATCAGTGTCACTGATCCTGTGTGGGTCCGATCCTGTGTGGGTCAGCGCTCAGCGTTTCTGTGTGAGCGAACGCCTACAGGTCCTGTGTGGGCCCGATCCTGTGTAGGTCTTTGCGGGGGTTAGTACCTATCGATCCTTTGTGGGTCCGACGACTTAGATGGATCAGTGATCATCACTATCATCATTTGAAGAAGTATACCTGTGTGAGCCGAAACTCTGTTTTACTTTCCTTTGTGGATTGTGTTGAGCTATCCTGTGTGGATTTAAGTTTTACTTTCCTTTGTGGATTGTGTTGAGCTATCCTGTGTGGATTTTATGTTTTGCTTTCCTGTGTGGACTGGGTTGTACTTGAGCTCGGATGTTGGAGCCGAGCGAGAATTGATGACTTAGGTATATGTATGGGCATATACCTAAGCCGTGTCGGATGTTACTTCGTAATTGTATCTTTCCTTTGTGGATTATCCTTTGTGGATTCTGGGAGACCTTCGGGGGTCTCGGGGTCCCTACTGAGTATCTTATACTCACCCCTGCACAGGCTATGCCTGCACTACGTTGTGTTGGTTGTAGACGACGGACAACGCTGATCGCGGTGGAGGCTTACGGAGCAGGACGGTACCTGGAGGTGGACCCCTGGGCGGGGTGTACTCGGGGCGGACGACTGGACCGAGGAGCTGTGGAGGCTATCTGTACCCACCCTTCAGGTGGGATTTCCAGTGGACATCTCGGCATAGCAACTTTTACTTTTCAGTTGCTGTTTTCCCTTTCGAGTTGTACTTTACTTTCAGTTTGGGTTTGTATACTGGCCCACTTAATTTCCGCACTTACAGTTGTACTCTGTTTTTACTTAGTGTTTACTTTTCCGCTTTCTTACTCTGTGGTGCTTGTTTACTTTACAAAGGTAATGCCTTCCCTTTTTACCGAGATTTACGCCTTGGTGCTAGTCGCCAGCCCCTGGCCTATGGAAGGCGGGCTTGGGGTAGTCACGGCACGGGCCCCGAGGTCGGGTCGTGACAAACTCAACCTCTGAGAGGCCTTCGAACCTATTGCTCAAATGAACATGAGTTTGATTCAAAAAATCCAAACCCCCTGCAAAAAATATCCCACTTATATATAGACCACCCGCATCTGTAGCGGGCCCCTGCTTCCCCTTACACACATCCACACCGCCCGGTCTTGATTTCTCAGCAAAAGAGCCATACAAAGCCATCTTTTCACTACTTTTTGTCTGTTCCAAGACCCTATTACTCTCATTCCTCTGAATTTCACCTCAGAAATTCTCATGTCGAGCCCTTCCCTTGCCCTTCCGTAGGTTGGAAGGACTCGTGAGACCCTGCCTCAGTCGATTGAACACCTTAGATACCTTCGGATTGGGCTGAAGTGTCTTGGATTCCTTCCCCACGCCAGAACCAATATCAGTCTCAGCAAAGCAGTCCACTGCCTCGTTGCTGAGATGTTTCTCCACGCCCGATCGCAACGACAGAGGATCCCAACCTCTATCTTCTCCACCTGTTTCAACCTGTCCCGATCCAACCTCCTCACCAGCCTCATAATTCTTTCCATGACTATTGTCCACTATCCTTGTCGGACTCGGAACTCCCTGGTAACCAACCTCCAACTGCTTTCATAAACCCCTACCCGCCATCGATGCATGCCCTCGATGACATACATCTAAAGAATTCCCCAACCGTCTATATGAAGAACAAAAGTCCTTCCAATTCTCATAAACCACATGCTGCTTGCACCTATACTCCTCGCCAATTGTGATCCATACAAAATCGAAGGGGACTCTAGACACATCCAACTCAACACATACTCGCAGATTCACAGGGTGACAAACCGACTCCGTGCGACTATCCGAACATAAGTATATACCGATATGGTTTCCGAGCATTCTGATAACAGAGGGGTTTTGAAATGGTAACAGAATATTAGAGAAGGTAACCCAGATTGTAGCGGAAGGCAAGTCGCATTTCATGTGGAAATTGAACGACCATCGAAGCAGAAAAAACCGAAGACCACTGCAGCATCGGGGGGCCCTCGACCAGGCGCTGATGAGTTCTTCCTCCGATGCAAATCGGATCATAATATGGTGATTGTCAAGCAAGCCAACTGTCACCCTCTCTTGAAGATCCTATGAGTTGAAGACGAACCGGTTGAAGGAATCAATCGAAGGCCTTCACTGCTTAAACCGCGCAACCAAGGTGAGTTTCAGAAGCGCAGATGATTCCGTGAACTTTGCTGTCAAGATATGGAAGTTCGGGAAACCATCGAGGGCATAGCGCTCCCTTTGAGAAAGGAGGGATAAGTTTGGGGTTTGAGAAGGGTCGAAACTTCGAAGATCCCTCCCCCATCAGGGGAGGAGGGATCAACGCGGCCGCTACTGTCTTCACCGAGAGGAAGCGCCTCGCCTAGGGTTTCCCATGATCCAAAAATCTTCTTTCATTATACATATTCAACCTTTGATAACCCACCCACACCGTGATGATTTCCAAGATGGTAAGTACAACACTATTTCCCCAGGTTTGGTGTTATGAAAATATGACATAGGGGAAGGGTTTCTCTAACCTTGTTCCCTCCTTTCAATAACCCCCTCTTTGAACCCGATGTTGAGAAGAAATTTTCTTGAGGGAGAGGCTGTTATTATCATATGAATTCACTCTTCACTTAGGCCCGATGTGGTGGAGATTTTAGACCGGGGGAAGGGGATGGTTGTGTGGTTTCTTTTTGTGCGGTTTCCTTCTTTATCGTGCTATCACTTTGCTTTTTTTTAAATTTGCTACTTAGGCACACTATTACATATATATGGTTTATATGGAAACTAATTTGTAGGTTTCTTGGAAAGGGTTGTGAAACTATTATGGTAGGTGAACAATTTGGATAACCTTATTTATTTTCTTCAAATAAGCTTGTTGAATTCTGCCATTACGCTGCTGCTTTGTTATAGATAATTGGAAGGAATAAATATAAATATTGGAAAAAGGGATGATCCTGTAACTAGGAATTGATGTTAAGAATGCATAAATTTATGTTATTTAATGTTTGTATAATTTTTTTGTTTCTAAAATAATTGGTTAGCTTTTTTCCTTGAAGGATGATGTCTAGTGGTAAAGTAGTTTAATATTAGAGGTTTGACATTTATTCTCCATCCCTATGACTTTGTATGGTGTGTTTTTAATCTTATGGTGGTTTTCCATTTATGTCAGTTTTTTATTTTTCTCTATTCATTCTGTGATCTTGAACCACCATTAATGGAGATCTAATCTACATTTTTAGGTTGATGGAGCATGCTAGAAATTTTCATAGTGACTTCCTATGGAAATGTGGCGGTCATTTTATCACTAGATTGGTTATTGTGATTTTGATGGGATGATATCATGATGTTACATTTGAAGGAAGGTCAAGAATGGAAACTACATGCTTTGGTCAGTAGTTTTTGATGTTATATATCTAGTTTTCTATTTTTTGATTTTCAGTTTTTTGGTTTTGTTTACATACTTACATTAGTATGATGTTTCTTATTACCGGTTGACACATTTACAGATTTGTTTACATACTTCTTATATTAGTTCCTCGTTGCCAATTTTATCCATTGAATCTTGCCTATTAATTACTATTACCCTAATGAAATATAACCTAATAACAACATACTTAAACCGGTTATGTAAAACGTAATTTTTAGATAAGTGAAGAGAACTTTGGTCATCCCAATAAATAGTGAAATATGAAAAACCCTTGTTCTCACACTGCATCTTTAAGCTATAAAGCTTACTTAAAATCTTTAGTTAACTCTATATGTTTTACTTTTCATTTAGATAATGGAATTATAAATTTCATATTATATTTTTGAGTTTTTAATCCTCCACATCCCATAAATACAAAACATGTCATCAATATCTTAATGTCTATATTTGTTAGAGTCAAAATATGTAAACTACTGAATATTAACATTTGAATATTTACCAAAATAAAAAACTACTATTGAAGTTGTAAATACATTTCTCTTTGGCCATTTCAAATCATTCCAATTGGCTTTTTCTGGATTTTTCATAAACCTACCCACCTTATCAAATTAAATATTTATAGTGCATGTGAGAAAAGGTTCAAGGTGGTCTAAAATTGTGAATCCCAACATCATCACCACAAACCACATAATTACAATCGAACGTAGGGATGAAATATTAGTGAAAACGCCAAGCTACCTTTAGAAACCAAGATATCTACTTTGTTTCCCTTAAGAAACCTGCATTTTCTTATGTGATAAATCACAGACTAGTGTGAAGTTGTCGCCCCCTTATGGAAGTTGGTGAGCATGATAAAATCATTTCGAACATCAGTAATTCAAATATTATATATCTATCATAACAAAATCCCTTTAGATATCACCCTCACTTCATTATGTAGAGTGACCTTCATTATGTCTTCTTATATTTTTATGGGTTCTTATTTCAGGAACCCACATTATAACACGTTTCAAAAACCCAGGTAAATCTGCCGCCATTCTATAAAAATTTTGAATACCAAATTTATTGAATATACATTCTTTTATCTTTTTTTTGTAAGGTTATAAATTGATTTATTAAATTTTATTATGTATTTTTAATTTTTGAAACCTGTACTATGTAACTGCAGAATCTTTGATCTATATATATGATTGTTTTTGTTGAATAAGGAATATTTTATTATTTAGGGGTTTATTTGGTTGGTCCTTTAATTATAAAATGTGTTTTATTCGTCTAAAGATTATTTTCAATAGGTTTAGATATCTTGATGGTTATGAATCCAAAAACATGACATCTCATTGCATCTTCAAGGTGTTTGGTCCATTTAATTGCTCATAAGAGATTGTAAGTCTATTTTTTGAACCATTTTTGATTGGATTATTTATTTTTTCTATAAATGAAAGAATTTTTGTTTATATTTATTCTCTAAAGTTTTTTTTGGAGAGACTGGTCTGGAACATGATGTTGTAAGGAAAGGGCATACGAGGATTTGATAGAATCCAAAAATAATCGTATTTCTCTCACATTTCTCCGTATCTGAGCTGACAAGTTGAATTCCAATAACATGTTTATTTAAACATATATTTTTACTCACTCTCAAATAATCCATTGTTATATCAAGGGTGTTAATATTATTCTTGACTACAACTATGAAGCTATGATACTTCTCACTTCCTGTAACTCTTGTTTTTTTATTCTCCTATTCTTTGATGGGTTATACATATCAAATATGTATACAACTTCTTCAATACTTTTATAATGAATATGTGCTTTATATCTAGTTGCACACCTAAAATGGAGAGTTTCACACTTCAAACTAGATATATAGACAATTGATGACTTCTTGTAGTTTGATTGTTGCATCTCTAATTTGATATGGATCAATGTTGATGATATGTGTTTTTTTTTGCTGGAAACACTAATAAAGGAATTTCTGATTTTTGGAGTATATTAACTAAAATTTGTTTGACCAAATATGATGTTTATCTTATAATGGCAATTGGGTGATGGTGTGTATGAAATGACAACTTGATTTGACCCATTATGAATTTAAATTCTTTGTTGGGAAATGATATGAATTCATTCAAAACCCCACTTAGGTCTAAATGTAGGTGTTGCTTACTCATTTAGGATGATCTTATATAGGTGTCCTTTATTTTTTATGGAATTTATTTTCATGGAACCTCTGTTTCTTGTTTGGTGTATGGTTCTATGTATACAAGTTTCTTCTTTTCATTAAAGTGAAAGTTCAAGATTTTTTTGCATGAAGCTTTAACCTTGGGAGTTTATATACCATGAAAGCTAGAAATATTGATATATCATTATTCTTCTGACTCGAAGGCATGAGATGAGGTGTTTTTTTGGTTATATTTATGAATATAGGTTCTTAGTGGTTTTTTTGTTGGTAGATGAATGATTTATGAAAGTTTTTTTTCTTGGAACATGTGTTACCTTCTTTATCATGCTATCTCTTTGCTTCTTTTAATTTGATACTTAAGCACACTATTACATATATATGGTTGTTGTGGAAACTAATTTTTAGGTGCCTTAGAAAGAGTTGTGAAACTGTTATGATAGGTGAACAAGTTGGATAACTTTATTTATTTTCATCAAATACATTTGCTTAATTCTACTCTTACGTTGCTAATTTTTTATAAATAATTTGAAGGAATAAATATGAAATATTGAAAAAAGGGATGATCTTGTAACCTTAAATTAATGATAAACATGAATACATTTCTTTTATTAAATTTTTGTATAATTTGTTTATTTATAAAATAATTGGTTATTTGTCTCCTTGAAGGATTATGTCTAGTGGTAAGGTAGTTTAAGATTAGAGGTTTGAAATTTATCTATGTCCCAACAAATTTGGATGGTGTTAGGTGTTAGTATCCCTCATTGTGTCAAGATAACTTCTAACCTAACCCTTCTTCTTATTCTCACATTGCTTTGGGGAAGATCACCCACAATTTATAGATGTGAACGTCTTCCATAATTTAAGGACATGTAGGTCCACTATGTTCAACAACACTTGAATGATCTTGTTCTAGGTAGATGCGTTGTTAATTCTCATTACTGCTCCTTCAAAAATATATATTGTGAATTATTTTATAAAAAACATCCTCTTTCTCTTCCAAAATAAATCTAGAACTCCTTTCCAATTGTATCGACTTGAATACCTTTTTTTATCTTTACAAAAATATCATTGTTGCATAACTATCCTCTTTTACTCCTTGAAATACCGGTCTTAAAGAAAGTTTTAGGTTACACCTTTATTTGATGTACATGAATCGTTAAAGAATAATAGTCATTCTCCTTCTCTTCCTTATGTTCTCCTTTTAAGGGAGGAAAAATACTCGATATGAGATTTCTATTTCCATATAATTTTTAACATGGAATTACCATAATTTTCACTCCATAAAGATTCCACTTTTATTTTTTCAACCATGAAAAAAATTAATAGATGAAGCACCCTTCATAGTTTGATATAGAGACTGTCAGAGAATAACTTCCTACATAAACTCCCATCAACTCCTTGATCTCTAAAATTATTGTTGATCTCCATGCATATAACTTCTTTGTGGTTTGTCTTTATTGCTCATTGCAGCGTGGTATTGATTTATCATTTAAACGACTTAAAACTAATTATAAATCCATTTAAATTAGCTTGAATTATGTTTTAAATTTAATAAACATGATCTTTGTATCTTTTAAGATTGGTTCAATCATTATCTGAATTGTTGAGGAATTCTCTATTTATCGACTCACAATCACCACAACATAACCACCATTGCAACGATGTGTTCTTTACTTCATGAAAAATGACCAGCCAAATGCATTTATCTTAATAGAACACCATGGTGAGACTTCCCTTTAAGAGAAACACATTTTGAAATGATTGGAACCATGGCCACGAGTTATTTTCAATATTCTCTTGGAAAAAACACAAAGCTTACCTTTCCCATCAAAAAACCTGTGAGGGCACCATGATGCGGGGGTCCTTCAGCATGCAGTTCAACTTATCTCATGCAAGTCCACCATGACCAACTCTATGAAATTGTTGGCTTCCCATTTCATACTAGTAGACACCCAATACCAAAACACCGATCTCCATAGTGTGGTAAATCCCGACCGATTATTTTCTCTTCAACTTCAATGCATGTAAATCACCATGGCTAGATCCACTCTTGAATTAGGGTTCATCATTTTTCTTGAGATCATCCACAATCCTTTAACTATGGATACAATTAACTCTACGCCCAATACAACTTCCAATGGTTGATGAAAACACCTTCTTTAGAGAGGTCTAATCTACTTTATTAAAGTGTAGAAAAATTCCTAGAATAGATTTACACATGCCATCCATTACAATTACACACCTCAAGGAACCATGCCAATACCCTTACTAGCTTCCATATTATAGAGTTACCTTTATATAACTTCTAGATTTCACATTTTACCCTTACATAAGTCATATATTTGGTTATCCATTACCTCTTTATACCAGTTCCCTTACTCTGAGATGACCCTTATGAAAATCAACCTTTACCTTAGCATAATATTATTCATGAAATGGTCTATGACATGTGTGAATTTCAGTATCATGATGGTCATGACACCTAGGAACTACGATGCAGTTGGACTCCACCATTGTAAAGACTCGACCCCAGTTGCGTGAAATCGGTGCTTTATTACATTACATTGACATGATTACAAGAAAGTTGTATCCCGAAGGAACAAATAGTTTAGTATATTTGGAAACAAGATACATATATGAGTTCAACAATACATCCTGAAAGGAAATACCACACTAATTTATTCCATTATAAACATCCATGAATCCTAGATTATGCTTGCAAGTCATTCATAATTTAATTCTTCATATAATGTAAAAAAGAAACAAAAGAAAGAGGTGAACTCAAACGCTCAGTAAGAGTAAGCAATACAACGAAAGATAACATAAACCTTAGGCATGGTGAATAATTGAAAACACATGCCTTTAAATGAAAAATTTGAACATAATATGGAAGAAATATGAGCAAAGTAAATATTTCCAAAATAAAACATAATCATGAGTATTCTATTAGTTGAATAACCACATGAACTATCAATTTCTAGTTTCATAATGAGGGAAATGCATATTCCAGACATTCTGAAATATACCATCAAGGCATCGACCAAAACCATATCTCAAAATGGGCAAGGCCTCAGCTAAGTTCACGTTTATTTGTCTCATGAGACTTACCGCTGAATCAAGGGGATATAGTGGGCCCCAACCATAACATAATAATTTCAATGCATTCCTCATATGAGTAGGGATAAACATAAACAACATATAAATTCATATTGAAACTAACATATGAAATGTAAATAACTTTCCCCGAACATTAAACATAAAGATTAACCATTCAGAGTAAATTGGTGAATGGTTTTAGGATAGCACATCCATAGTCAAACTAATAAGAAACCATTCAATTAAATATGGTAGATTATATCATACATAAGAATCAACAAAAGTGTTCAAATAGATGAAGATATTCTTATAAAATTATTGAGTAATTCTTGAGATAAATACTCTTCTACTTTGAAAATAAGAGTTCTTTTGGAAAAGTATTTATATAAAACCAGGAGTGAAGTAAGATAGTGTTTTCACAATAAAATTAGTGATTTTATAAAGATAATGTTTTCCAAAAAATAGATTATAGAGTGACCTTGAAAATAGGTAAGAATTTTAGAAATTCCCTTGAACCAGACTTGTATTTCGGGAAGAATTTTTGAAAGATCCTTTTAGAACATATAACTCCCCTTAAATGAAAGTTGGATTTTGGTTGGTACACATATATAGAACATTCTAACAGAATATATGATGGGTAAATATGAATAAATAGGAATTTAATTGAGGTAAGTAGAAAAAATAGTAACCCGAATGAAAATGGTGGTTCAGGTAGACAAACCCTTACCTTATGTCCGAATGTTCCGCTCTTGACCTTATGGTTCTCAAATATGAAATTAGACTCATTAATAAATAAATTCAGAACCTATTAGACATGTATTTAATTTATCATAATTTTGTTTCATTCATTCATGTCCTTATTGATAAGTTATAATATTGAATTTCGTCATTTCGAAGTATTCATTTTTCTTGATTTTCATAATCGGTTCACTTGTTTTTTAGTAATGGAGTTTATGTGGAATGGATGTAAATATCCAGAATTGAATTTAAATATTATTTATGAAAATAAATAGGCGTTAATGGTCATTTATATCATTTGTTTACATGGAATGAGGATGAATCATTAGGTGAAATATTAATGACAATCACTTAGATTATTTGACGGTATTTGGATTATTATGAGCTAGTTTTGTCATAAATTAATACTTTGTACATATATTGGTTCCTGAATATTAAGTAGGTTATAATGAATATATTATAGTCTAGTTCAACCATAAAAATGGTTTTATGACCAGTAATGAAGGATAAAATGAAGAACGAAACTTCGTTGTCCACGAATGTTGTAAATTGAAAACCCACGAACGATGATTTCATTAATAAAATGGAGAGAGAGTAAGAAGATTGATAATGATTATTACATTGTCATGATATAATTCCAGTATATAGATGATACTGGAGTTATAAGTATCAATTGGTCAGATAAGGTTAAGAGAGAATAAGACAGAAGATAAATTGAAATGAAACTAACTGAAAAAGAAAGATGTTTTACCTCTTGAAATAACCTCCTTGAGAACCTTCTTAAAGGAAGGGGTTTTGGTCTTTTAGAAAGACTAAGAGCTCCTGAACGTGGGGAGTTACTAAAGAAGGGTATCTGGGAATAACGTAGATAAGGAACAAGTCTTGAGAGGAATGAAGAGAATAGGGAGTGATAGGGAGTTTTGGTGGAGGAGAGGAGTGAATTTTGAATATTTTATTCATTATTTTATTATTTCCTTCAATAAAACAAATAATGTTGATTCATGTGACCCATAGTAATAAGTTCATGTGAGTTCAAAAAAGTGGTCTTACATTACTTATGATGTCATAAATAGTGTATTTAACTGATAATTTGTTTATACAGTATTTTACTATATTTCACTATTCATTAAAAATTCAAGAATTTCAAAAAAATTCCAAAAATTCACACTAACCATTTTTCAATGTGTAGAATTAAAAAAATGAACACCATTTTTTGAAAATAATTTTCTAAATATGATTAATTTAATTTTTAAGTAAAATCATACCTTATTTAAAAATTAACAATTTTAAAACTATAACTCATTTTATATCACCTTGAAAAAATAAACAATATGTCATTATCTTATAGCCTTAAGAAAATAAAATAATAATATGATTTACTATTCATAAGGGTCATATTATTATTCATATTACTATTCATAAGGGTATGCTACTATTCATAAAAAAATCAAGTTGGTTCTATTAAACTCCAAATGACTTACTGATTGCAACTCTAGATGACCGTTTTTCTAGATTCAAATCATATTAGAGGCAAAGTTGTATTTAACAGTTAGATTAAAAAATGTTTTGTTTTGTTGAGACTCAGTGTTTCATGCATTCAATATTTTTTTTAAAACCTTGGGGTGTTACATTCTCCCCTCCTTACAAAAATTTTGACCTCGAAATTCACAGAATGTTACCTCATAAAAATATTTGGGTAGGTCTTCATCATAATCTCCTCGGGCTCTCATGTTGCCTCTTCGATTTTATGATTTTCCAAAGTGTCTTTATCATACGAGTCGTCAAATTCCTCAACACTTGTTCTTTAGTGTCCAGAATTTGGATAGGCTCTTCACAGTAAGATAGGTTAGGTTCTAACTCTATACCTTCAGAAGTGAGGACATGCGTTGGGTCTGACATGTACTTTCTCAACAATGAGACATGGAACACATTGTGTAATTTGGATAGGTTAGGTGACATAGTCAAACTTTATGAAACAACTCTAATTCTCTCTAGTTTTTCAAAAGACCCAATGTACTTAAGGCTCAGTTTCCTTTTCTTTCCAAATCTTATAACGCCCTTCCATGAAAATACATTTAAGAAAACGTGATCTCCCACTTGAAATTCCATATTCTTCCTTCGATTATCATCATAACTCTTTTGTCTGCTTTGAGATGTTTTGATATGACCTTGAATAGTCTTTACATTCGTTTTTGTTTCCTCCACAAGCTCTGGGCCCACAAGCTTCATTTCTCCTACTTCATCCTAACAAGTTGGTATACGACATTTCTTTCCGTACAATGCTTTATATGACACCATTTGAATACTTGAATGGAAACTATTATTGTAGGAAAACTCCACTAAAGGTAAGTATTGATCCCACATACCTTGTAATTCAAGTGAACATAATCTCAACATGTCCTCTAAGGTTTGGATCGTCCTTTCCGATTTCCTGTCAGTTTGTGGGTGTTAAGCAGTACTCAATCAAAGCTCAGTATCCAAAGCTTTCTGAAGACTTTTCCAGAATTTTGATGTAAATCGTGGGTCACGATCAGACACAATTGATTGAGGTGCTCCATGAAGTCTCACAAATTCATTGATATAGTCTTGCTAGGTGCTCCAGTGGAAAATCCTCCCTTATAGCGAGGAAATGTGAAAATTTCGTAAGTCAGTCCACAATTACCCATATTGAATCATTCTTTCTTGGAGTTTTGGGTAATCCAGTGACAAAATACATGGTGATTTCATCCCATTTACATGTAGGAATAGGTAGAGGTTGTATGACTCCTCTGGGACGTTGTCGTTCGGCCTTCACATATTGACAAACTAAACATCTTGATACATAATCCAAAATTTTCCTCTTCATGTTATCCCACCAGAAATGTTCCTTCAAATCTCTATACATCTTAGTGCTACCAATATGCATGGAGAAATTCAAACTATGGGAATCATCTAATAAATCCCTTTTTAGCTCGGGTATAGCTGGAACATAAAGCCTCTTTCCAAATTTCAGAACACCATCTTCACACACAAAGTTATCCATCTTCCCATCTTTCACAACATTAATTTTCTTTTGAAGGTTCTTGTCATCAGGCTGCGAACTTTTAATCTTTTCTAATAAAAATGGTTGGGCAACCAAATGAAAAAATTGTGATGTTTCACCTTCTTTGATAATTCCCATATCCATCCTCACTAGATCTATATACAAAGCATCCTTGTTAATCCTCATTTTGTTGAAAACTCCACGATCCTTCCTGCTTAATGCATCAGCTTACCTTGTTTGCCTTTCTTGGGTAATAGTGTACAATAAAATCATAATAATTGAGTAGTTCGAACCATCTCCTTTACCTCATGTTTATTTATTTATATGAGAAGATATATTTTAGACTCTTATGATCTGTATATATCTCACATTTTTCTCTATATAGATAATGTCTCCATATCTTCAGAGCAAAGATTACTGCTGCTAACTCAAGATCATGAGTATGATAGTTTTTTTCATGAATTTTTAATTGTCTTGATGCATATTTAATACCCCTATCATTCTGTATAAGTAAAAAACCAAGTTCTTTCTTTGATGCATCATTATAAATCACAAACCCATCATTCTCCGATGGTAGAGTTACGATCAGAGCATTCACTGATCTCCTCTTCAATTCTTCAAAACAGTCCTCACATTTTTTTGTCCATACGAAATTAACCACTTTACATATAAGCTTGGTCATTGGGTTGTCTAAATGGGTGAAGCTCTGAACGAAACGCCGATAATAACATGCTAAACCAATAAAACTACATACCTCAGTTATGTTCGTTGGAGTAGGCCATTCATGCACATAACTTTCCTTTACAGTATCAACAGATATTCTATCCTCAGAGACAATGTGGCCAAGAAAGGAAATTTATTGAAGCCAAAATTTACATTAGATAAAATTTCCATATAATTAATTTATTCTAAGAGTCTTCAGGATAGAGCACAAGTGATTTTCATGATCTTTGTAGCTTTTGGAGTATACCAAGATATCATCAATAAATACCACCACAAATTCATCAAGATATTCTTTGAAAACTCTATTCATTAGATCCATGAAAACAGATGGTACATTAGTCAGTCCAAAATGCATTACTATAAACTCGTAATGCCCATACCTGGTTTGAAATGCTGTTTTTGGAATGTATTCGTTCCTCACAAGAAACTAATGATATCCATATCGAAAGTCAATTTTCGAAAAATATTGAGATCCATGAAGTTGATCAAATAAATAATAAATGAGAGGTAGGAGATACTTGTTATTTATTTTATAACATTGATCTCCATGTAGTCAATGCACAACCTCATAGATCCATTTTTCTTCGTAATGAAAATAACAGGGGCTCCCCATGGAGAGACACTAGGGAGAATAAATCCTTTATCACTTAATTCCTCTAGTTGTTTGTCCAGTTCCACTAATCCCACAATCAACATTATATAAGGGGTCTTTGATATGAGTCTTGAATCAGGAATTAAGTCAATGGAAAACTCAATTTATCGCTTTGGATGATGTCCAAGTAAATCCTCTTGAAATACATCAACATATTCTTGCACAATCGGTACATCCTCTACCGGAACAATCCCTTACCCATAATTATTACATTTCTTTCCTCCATAATAATTGAATTCAATAGAGCTACTGGGGGTGGATCTAGATGAGAATCAGAGGATGTTTCTTCCCTAAAGATAATAGATTCCACATCATCAAAAATTTTAACCTCCATCTTACAATAAATTTTCGCATCATGGTTTGAAAGTCAATCCATACCAATGATTATATGAAAGTCAATCATGGTATGACAACAAAATCAGCAGATAAAGCACGTTTATATGCCATAATGGGGACTGACTAACACAACTTTGTTGCAATGATACTTTCCTTTAGAGTTTTGACTGACAACACCCTTATTAAATCAAATTGGAAATATCTATATTTTTTTGGAAAACTGAGAATATATGAAAGAATGCAATGATCCCGAATCAAATAAAGAATTGGAAAAGTTTGAGAGAATGATTAAAGTACCTACCAACACATCATTATGAACTTCAATATCAGTAGTTTTGATCACATGAGCTTGTCCCTACTCCCTTGACCTTTTCTGTGACATGTTTTCTTGACGCTTTGGACAATTATTAGCATAGTGTCCCATCTCCCTACAACTATAACATTGAACATTAATAGCTTCTTTCTTCCTCTATAAATCACCAGAAAAATAGCCTTTCTGTCCACATTTGTAGCATACTCCTTTTCCTTTTAAACATACACCATGCCACAATTATCATAGGGTGAAAATTCAACTCTTCCCTTCTTCATCATTTCCTTATTTTCTTTTCTAGAGTTTTCAGAAACCCTATTATTCTCTTGCTTTCCTTTAAATTCATAAGACTTAGAGAATTCTTTTTCCATCTTAATAGCACATGAAACTATATCTTCATATGATGAGAAACTTTGGGATACAAGTGCTCGTTGGAGGAATGAATTTAGGCCATCAAATAACCGATCAAACTTTCTCCTTGGATTTCTTATGTAGTCCACTACATGTTTTTCTATCCTTGTGAAGTTAGCTTCATACTTTGCAACATTCTAATCTTTCTTTTACCTCAAATTCAGAAACTGTCTTTCCATATTCGCTCGCTATTCATGAGGAAAGTATTTTTTTTAGGAATATTTTCTTAAAGTCCATCCATTTCATCTCTTTTATCTCTTCCTCCTCATTTGTGTTTGGGATTAACGACCACCACTGATTCGCATCTCCCGATAGACGATAAACTGCCATGACGACCTTCTCTCTTTCGTTACATCCCAAAGTGAGAAATATCTTCTCTAGGGAATATATCAACTGTTCATCTATAAATGGGTTTGTAGTCCCATTGAATAATGGAGGCTATTGTCGCATAAAGAGATCTGACAAAGCTCCTCCACGTGGTGGATTCAGATGCTCCATTCAGGTAAGATTATTGTTCATAAACTGAGTAAGTTGTCCCAATGTAGTTATAAGCTGCTCTGCACCAGTCACAGCACCAGAGACAACATCATTATCTTGCATCAGAGGTAAATCCCTACATGAGACACGCACATTCATGCAGTTTCCATTCCTTCCACCAGGCGCCATTTATAAATAATGGCGCACACTAGATTAAGTTATGAATCATAATGTATAATCTCAATGTAGAAAAATGCTTATCATGACTAATATCATAATCATACACATGGTTTCTTTGAGGAAAAATTTACATTTAAATTCTTCATAATGACTTCTAAAGAAAATGTGAATTTTCTTAAGCATATCCCTCGGGAGTGTTAAACTAGGTGGGTAGTAATGCCCGTTGTTGTGTACCTGGATACCCCAGGTCAAGCCTGAAACTCTTTTTTGGAGTTTTCACTCCTAGGTACATCTGTGCCAGAACCACGTCCACTTGTATTATCCAGACAATGATTTATTTTCTAGAAAGATCCACATAATCTATTCCTTACCAAAATACCAGGATGTTCTTGTATGTTTATCCACAATGACTATCTTAGGGGTTTGTTCTCTAATTTAAGTTTTCTAAATCTAGTCCCTAATATATGTTTTCTAAATATAGTTTCCATGTATTCTACTAAACTTCATTTGATACCAATAGTAAATACCCGATCCCAGTTTCTCAGAGTCGGTGCCTTATTACATTACATTGTCATGATTATAAGAGAGTCATATCCTGAAGGAATGAATAGTTTTGTAGACTTGGAAACAAGACACATATACGATTTCAACATTACATCCTAGAAGGAAATACAATACTAATTTATTCCATTAGAAACATCCATGCCTCCAAGATTATGCCTGAAAGTCTTTCATAATTTACTTTTTTCACATCCTGGGAAAAAGAAATATAAGAAAAAGGTGAGCTCAAACGCTCAGTAAGAGTAAAAAATACAACAAAAGATAACATAAACCTTAGGCATGATGAATAATTGAAAACACATGCTTTTAAATGAAAAATGTGAACATAATATGACGGAAATATGAGCCGAGTAAATATTGTCAAAATAAAAGATAATCATGGGTATTCTACTAGTCGAATAACCACATGAATTATCAATTTCTAGCTTTATATTGAGATAAATTCATATTTCGGACATTCTAAAATATACCATCAAGGCCTCAACCAAGATTTTTAAAAATGATTAAGTTCTTGGCCAAAACCATATCTCAAAATGGGCAAGGTCTCAACCAAGTCCACGTCTATTTGTCTTATGAGACTTATCGATGCATCGATGGTCTATAATGAGACCCACACATCACATAATAAGTCCAATTCATTCCTCATATGAGCAGTGATAAACATAAACAACATGTACATTCATATTTAAACTAACATATGAAATGTAAATAACTTTCCCCGAACATTAAACATAAACACTAACCATTCAGAGTAAATTGGTAAATGATTTTAGGATAACACATCCATATTCAAACTAATAATAAACCATTCAATTAAATATGGTAGATTATATAATACATAATAATCAACAAGAGTGTTGAAATAGACTAATATACTCTTATAAAATCATCAAGCAATTCTTGAGATGAATACTCTTGTACTTTGAAAAGAAGAGTTCTTTTGGAAAAGTATTTGTATAAAATCAGAAATTAAGTAAGATAGTATTTTCACAATAAAATGAGTGATTTTATAAAGATAATGTTTTCCAAAAATAGATTATAGAAGGACCTTGAAAATAAGTAATAATTTGAGAAATTCCCTTGAATCAGGCTTGAATTTTGAAAGAATTTTTGAAAGATCTTTTTAAAACATATAACCCCCATTAAATGAAAGTATGATTCTGGTTGGTACACATATATAGAACATTATCACAGAATATATGAGGATTAATTATGAATAAATAATAATTTAATTTTGATAAGTAGAAAATAAGAGTAACTCGAATGAAAATGGAGGTTCAAGTAGAAAAAACCTTACCTTAAGTCGGAATGTTCCGCTCTTGACCTTATGGTCTTGGAATATGAAATTAGACTCATTAATAACTCAATTAAGAACCCATTAGACATGTATTTAGTTTATCATAATTTTTTTTCGTTCATTTATGCCCTTATTGATAAGTTATAATATTGAATTCTGTTGTTTCGAAGTATTCATTTTTCTTTATTTTCATAATCGATTTACTTGTTTTTTAGTAATGGAGTTCATGTGGAATGGATGTAAATCTCCAGAATTGAATTTAAATATTATTTATGAACATTAATAGGTGTTAACGGTCATTTATATCATTTGTTTATATGATATGTGGATGAATCATTATGTGAATATTAACGACAACCACTTAGATTATTTGGTGGTATTTAGAATATTATGAGCTAGTTTTGTCATATAAATTAATACTTTGTACATATACTGATTCTTGAATATTAAGTAGGTTATAATACATATATTATAGTCTGTTTCAACCATTAAAATGGTTTCATGACCACTAATAGAAGAGAAAATGAAGAATGAAACTTCGTCGTCCATGAAGGTGTAAATTGGAACCTCACAGACGATGTTTTCATTAATAAAAGAGAGAGATAGAGTAAGAAGATTGATAATGGTTATTACATTGATATGATATAATTCCAGTATAAAGACGATACTGGATTTATAAGGATAAACTGGTCAGAGGATGTTAGGAGAGAATAAGAAAGAAGATAAATTGAAATGAAACTAAATGAAAAAGAAAGATGTTTTACCTCTTGAAATAACCATCTTGAGAACCTTCTTAAGGGAATGGGTTTTGGTCTTTTGGAAAGAACAAGATCTCCTGAACAAGGGGAGTGACTATGGAAGGGTATTTGGGAAGAACTTAGACAATTCACAAGGCTTGAGAGGAGTGAAGAGGAGAGAGAGTGGGGGGGTTATAGTGGAGAGTGAATTTTGAATATTTTATTCATTATTTTATTATTTCCCTCAAGACAACCAATAATGTTGATTCATGTGACCCATAATAGTAATAAGTGCATTTGAGTTTGAACCAAGTAGGCTTACATCACTTATTATGTCATTAATAGTGTATTTAACTGATAATTTTTTTATACGGTATTTTATGATATTTCACTATTCATAAAAAATTCCAGAATTTTCGAAAAATCCCAAAAATTCACACTAATAATTTTTCAACGTGTAGAATTCAAAAAATGTACTCCATTTTTTGAGAATAATTTTCTAAATATGATTAAATTAATTTTTAAATAAAATCATACCTTATTCAAAAATTAACAATTTTACAACTATACCTAATTTTATATCACCTTGAAAAATTAAACAAGATGTCATTATCTTATAGCCTTAAGAAAATAAAATAATAATATGATTTACTATTCATAAGGGTCATATTACTATTCATATTACTATTCATAAGGGTATGCTACTATTCACCAAAAAATCAAGTTGGTTTTATCAGAATCCAAACAATTTATTAATCGCAACTCCGGATGACCGTTTTTCAAAATTCAAAACATAGTAGAGGAAAAGTTGTGTTTGAAGACTAGATTATAAAATGCGTTGTTTTCTAGGGACTAAGTGTTTCGTGCATTCAATATTTATTTTCAAAACCTTTGGGTGTTACAACCGACCTCCTTCCATTATCTCCACTTTCAGATTACTTCCAAACTTCTTTCTTTTGGATCTTACACCTCCAATCAATAAAAAGAAACTTTTTTTTGAGAAAAACTCTAACACAACTTTCAAACACCACTTTGACCATCTCAAACATGTATATTTAACAAAGAAACTAGGGCAACCTTAAACATATTTTCAAATCTCCATTTCACATTCTTTAAAATATTCCATTAATTATGACATCCATTTTGGACAGATATCAACTTATATTTTCAAAAAATACAATACCAACTCATAGAGTTTAAACAGGTTAAAAAATAAGATTTCCACATATGTATTTGTGTTTTATTTTTCTTTATTCATTCAGTGATTTTGAACCTCTATTAACAGAGATCTAACCTGCATTTCTAGGTTAATGGAGCATGCGATAAATTTTCATAGAAACTTCCTATGGACACGTGATAGTCATTTTACCATTGGCTTGGTTATTGTGATTTTGATGGGATGATATCATGATTTTGCATTTGAGGGAAGATCAAGAATGGAAACTGCATGCTTTGGTCGGTAGTTTTTGATGTTATATATATGTGGTTTGGATTTTTGATTTTTTGGTTTTGTTATTCACCATGACACCATGGAATTAGTAATATTGTGAAGGAAATATAATTGAATGATGAAATTACCTTGGGATGGATTTGGTATTTTTAGAGGAATTAGGTAGGGTAAGCGGTGATTTGTTGAGGGTAAATATGTATTTACCAAGAAAATCGAAGTGGATGAAGAATGTGTAGTTTTTGATGAAAATTAGAAATGAGATGTGGGTATTTGAGAGGAAGACAGATTAGAGGATGCATGTCATGAAGCTATTAGATGGTTTTGAGGGAATTGGGGGAGGAGAACAAGCATTTGGGGTGGAATTCGAACAAGAATATGAATCAGTATTTTTAGAGTAAAATTATGAATTGGAAGCGTAGAAGGAAGGATGACAAATTGGAGGATGAGGGAATCCAGAGAGGTGGAAACATATGTGTTAATGGCTGTGGTGGAGCCACATGTCTTTGGAAGGAACAATATTTAATACAAGTGATATCCAAAAAGATGGTAGATTCCCCAGCTGAATAAAATCATAGAAAAAATGAAGGATAAGAGCTTGAGTCACCTTATCATTCGAAGAAACTCCACCATCAGGAGTAAAGATACGAGAGATATTATTATTATGTAATTTCACAAAATCCTTTTGGAAGTAAAACATATTGGAATCACCTTTTTTAAGATGGGAAATGTAACACCCCAAGCTTCCACGGTACGTTTCCCTTCGAATAATGTGATAGCGTGTGTTGTACGCAACCTCGAGTTCTAACACACACCACAACTAATTAAACTAGCCGTTGTGAATACTAATACCTACTTTTTCAAATTATATATATTTTATATTTGAAAATGGACTTCATTTTTGGATTCGTAATATCAAAATTAGCCTAGGGTGAAATTTTGGTACATTTCGGATAACTTTCATATTTTGATGAATAGTGAAAATTACTAAATTTTAATTAAAAACAACTTTTTTAATCAAAATAATTAATAGTGATAAATTGTGAATTTGAGTGGTTTTAAAGTATATTTAGAATATATTTTTACCATTTAATATAATTTTGGTCATTGGACATAATTTTACAATTAAACCGAACATAAACAAGTGTCAATCTTTTGATAGTTATTACCTCTTAAAAACACGCTTTTTGTTTTGACAGCGGGAATTAATTTTAAATTAATTTCTGCCACTTCTGTGTTTTGAATTTAGGAAAATGGATTCCATATTTGGAATCAGGATGTTCAAATTGTGTAAATAGGTAACTTTTATTTTTACACATTTTGAATAATTACTGCGGTAAATATTTTATTTACCATGGTTAAAGGGTAAATCCGGTAAATAAGGGTTAACAAAATAATATTATAATAATACTAAATTACCCTAAAACGTGTCTTAACCCTATTGGTTGATACATGGTCGACCATGGGAATCTTTGGGTCTATTTTGGGACCCCATTGATCCACTTGTAAGTGATAATGACACTTTATTTTAATTAAGTTAAAATGAATACAAAAATGGCATAAGCTTACATCTTTTAAAAGAACAATTTTTACATAAGGTTATACATGTTGGATTTTCGATTATAAATATTCATTAGAAAGATAAAAAGATTTCCTACATAATTATATTTTATTTATAATTTTTAGACATTAAATAATTTATTTAATTTATGACATAATGATGATGCAGTAATTACTATAATAGTGAAAAATTAAAATAATTGATATTATAAATACCCAAATAAATATAATATGAAACTTTTAATGAATTAAACTAATTTTCTAGGATAATATGATATATTGGGATTGATTTAATTGACTTTGTTCGAAGTAATCAATCTGTTATGAGTTTCACAAAAATCAACTATTGAATAGTGTCAAAATTGACATAAAAGAGTTCTTAAAACAAATATTATATTATTAATTGATATTAAATTCCTAAAAATCTAAGGTTCAGCCAAGAGACTTATATTATGATAGGTTAATCATTAATGGACCACTTGGGGGTCTCTTGGATGTATATAGTAAGTTTATTAACCATATTATATAAAAATCCAAAGAGACATTGTAAAAGTGAAACTAATTAACTTAGAGTTAATACTTAAAGATAAGGTTAATATAAGTACCCAAACCTGTCTAAATTCTATTGGATGAGTTTTTTTCGACCCATCCCCACCTCATACTTTGAATAGTCAACTTTGGAGCCTTTGTAAACCGAATATGAATTTATTATAAATTAATATTTCTAGCTTTTCCAAAGGTGCCCCTCACCCCTCTTATAAAAGGGCACTCCTCCTTCTCATTTCCTCACACCTCTAAAGCCACTTGGCTCGTCCAAACTCTGCCCAAATAAGCTCCCCACATCCCTCTCCTCCTCCTTGAAGCTTCCCCTTAGGCAGAAAGCATTTCAAGAAGTCCTTTGGTTCCAACCAAAGTGAGTTACCTAAATTAAAGGTAACAATTTCTCTTAAAGTATCTTCATTTATTTTACTTCTCCAACCCCAAAAATCTTTTTATTTCCTTTCTTTTGTAACAACACCAGTATCCTAAATATACTAGGATGTTGTTATAAGAAGGATTCAAACTACACATACACACAACTCCATCTAATGGATGATGAACATAATGTTTCTGTGGATGGCAAACTAACGCCTCACGAAACGATGATTGTTCAAATACATCTTACCACCTCTCATGGTGGCCATTATGATGGCACTGTAATTAAATATGATATTAATGATATATATTTTATATATAAGCTTCTGTAATTCCATTTTATTTCATACCATTATTCGTTTCAGGTTGTATATACATACGATAATTTCATTTGAGGAAGTGCGAACTACCGCCCCCTTAAAATGATATGACTCGTTCATACCACACATGGAACGTATAAAGGATGGTGTTAATGAACTTAAGTAACATATATAAAATACTATACTGGAATAGTAATATACCTATGTATCATTTGGATTAGATTATTTTAAAATAAAAATTAAATGGAAGTAGCGTTCGTGCGTACGTACGGACTACCGTCTCCACGAACGCGATGAGATTCATTCTCCATCGTAACCATTAAAGTATAATTATCATTTGATGATTTAAAAATGATGTTTAATGACTTTATATCATTCTGGATATGAATAATATACAACCTATCCTTTACAAACATGTCTTACGTAACAAAACATATGAAAGAAAACAAGTAAGTTAACACCCAAAACAACGATAATACTAAGATATTATTAACAAATCAATGTTAAAAGATCATATATGATATCATATTAATATATATGATTCTTGTATAATTTAATAACAATTATTTAACCATTATACAGGAGGTTAACCTACCCCAACCAAGGAAAAGTACAAGGTAAGGGTTATTTCACAATCTCTTCATTATCCGAGGTTGTTTATACGTAATAATCTACTGGGATATCTTTATCATCCACATCCATGTTTCTTAAAAATGTATTTCAAAACATTTTTATGGGTTAAAGTCATTTATACCCTTGTTTTAATTTTTATAAGAGGTTTATAAAGGAATCTTTCCGTCGTTTTCAAAACAAGGTCCTTTTTAACCTTTTCGATAGAATTGAGGTAAGAATGTTTTTTTTAACTTATACGGCGGGTGCGGTTATTTTACGCCGTTATAAAATCTTCAAAGATTTCCTTACAAGCTTATAAGAATATTTTCAAAGAAAATGTTTTATTTTATATGGATCTTAAATGGTTTCAAAATGAAAGGAGATATTTCTTTAAAAAGAATTTTGATTTCATCTATGTCAACATCCTTTGATGGATTTTAAGATTATTTGAAGTTGATTTATTATGATACAAAACTTCTATATTGTATTGAAGGTTTTGTGATATGTTTGACTATGGATGTGCTATTTTTATACCATTCATAGTTTATGGTGAAATTATTGACATTTCGTATGCTAGTTTTAATACGAATGTTTATGTTATGTTTAAACCTTTTCATATGGGAATGCATTGGACTTAATAAGTGACGGGTGGAGCCCGCTATAGCTCCTCGATGCATCGGTAGGTCTCATGAGACAAACTAGTGTCTTGGCACAAGGCCTTGAAAAAATATTATTTGTAGTCTTGGCACGAGGCCTTGGCTTTGTGGTTATGATAGTCTGGCATTATGCATTCCAACATTATGAAAGTGGTTATTGATACTGCATGTGATTATTCGATTAGTAGAATATTCCATGTGAACAAGTAAATGGCATTATTTCATTTTACTTTTGCCATACCATGTTGAAGTTCAATTTTAAAAGGCTTTTGTTTTAGTAATTCATTGCCTTAAATGTTTATGCTTATTTTGAATATTCCGCTATATTGTTATCCTTACTGGGCATTTGAGCTCACCCCTTTTCTATGTTTTATTTTTCCCAGGTAGTGAAGAAGTAAATTATGATTGACTTGCAGGGATATTATGAGGGGATTATAGTGTGGACGTTGGAAACATTATGTTGTTGTAGTAGTTTTTCATTTTATGATGTAATGTAAAACTTATGAATATATCTAGTGTTTCCAAGGCTACTAAACTAATCGGTCTTTCGGGATTTGATCTTTCTTGTGATCATGCCAATGTTACGAAGTAATGCACCGACTCTGGGTAGCTGGGGTCGGGGCGTTACAGTTGGTATCAGAGGAAGTTTAGTACAAACCTTGGAAACTAGATTTAGATAAACTCTGATTAGAGCACGTAGACCTAAGATGAACTTTGAGGATTAGTATAGAAGAACTTCCTAGAATTTTGGTATTGTAGAGATTTTGTGAGTTTTCCGAGCAATACATCCCTGTCTGGATACGAGCAGGTAGAGGCGGCTCTGGCACAGATGTACCTAGGGGTAAAACCCGAAAACACCGCTTTGAGCTAGACTCGAACGGGAACTGGTGCACGACAACGGGCCTTGCTGCACTCTTGGTTACGACACTCCCGGGGGATATGCTTAGGATAACTCTCATTTTCTTTACAAATCATTTTGAAGGGATTATGAGTATATACTTCCTCAAAGAAAACATTTTTATGATTATGGATTATATCCATAAATAGTTCAATTTATGTTAAGTGTTTTATAAGTATGGGATTATGTATTTTGATTCATAAACTGATCTAGTTTATGCCATTTTTTAGAAATGGCGCCTAGTGGAATAAATGGAAACCGTATCAATGCACGCACTCCATGTAGGGATTTCCCTCCTGCTCAAGATAATTATAGTGGGGTTGGTGATGCAACTGGTGCTGATCAGCTAATCACCGTACTGGGACAACTTACTCAGGTTATGAATAATAACCTTACCCGTATGGAGCACCCTGATCCGCAGCGTGGAGGATCAATGTTAGATCGATTCATGAGACAACAACCACCAACGTTCAATGGGAGTACAAATCCCTTAGTAGCTGAGCAATGGATATTTTCCCTAGAGAAAATATTTCAGGCTTTGGGGAGTAGTGAAAGGGAAAAAGTTACCATGGAAGTTTACCGCCTCACTGGAGATGTTGATCAATGGTGGTCATTGATTAAAAACATGAAGGAAGATGATGAAGTATCAAACATGGAATGGAGGGAGTTCAAAGATCTGTTTTTAGAAAAATACTTTCCTCGCGACCATCGAGCAGATATGGAAAGGCAATTTCTGAGTCTGAGACAAAAGGAGGATGATAATGTCACAAAGTATGAGGCTAACTTTACAAGGTTAGCGAGGTATGCTGGAGATTATATTCACAACCCAAGAAGTAAGATTGATCGTTTCTTTGATGGGTTAAAATCATTTCTCCGTCGAGCATTAGTCTCACAATCCTTTTCGTCGTACGAAGACATTGTCTCATGTGCTATCAAGACCGAAAAAGAATTCTCTAAGTCTTATGACTTTAAAGCGAAGCAAGAGAAGAAGAGACCTGCTGATCAATCTGGGAATGGAAATAAGGGGAAGAAGGGAAAGGTTGAATATCCATCTTGTGGTAAATGCGGGAAGAAACATCCTGGTGCTTGCCTGAAGGGAATGGGAGTCTGTTACAAGTGTGGTGAAAAAGGCCACCAAGCTCATGATTGCAAGGGGAAGAAGGAAGCTACCAACGTTCAGTGCTACAATTGAAGGGAGATGGGGCATTATGCAAATGCATGTCCTAAGCGTCAGGAGAACTTACCTCAGAAAAGGCCAAGGGATCAAGGCCAGGCTTATGCTATCACTACTGCTGAGGTAGAAGCTTCGAAAGACGTGGTGGCAGGTAATTTAATGGTTTCCTCAAGTTTAGCAAATGCATTATTTGATTCTGGATCATCGCATTGTTTCATATCTTCCCAGTTTGCTAAGAAAATTAGATATTTCCAATTTGATTTAATAAGGGAGTTGTCGGTTAAAACTCCTAAGGGAAGTATCATTGCAACAAAGTTTTGTGAATCAGTCCCCATTAGAGCACATAAATTTTCTTTATCTGCTGATTTCATCGTCATACCTATGATTGAGTTTGATATAATCCTCGGTATGGACTGGCTTTCGGACTATGATGCAAAGATTTATTGTAAGAAGAAAGAGGTTATGATTCTTGATGATAATGATAAGGAACACCTTATTTTTAGAGCAGAATCGTCACCACCTAATTCTTATTTAGATCCACCCCCTGTAGCTCAACTTAATTCAATTATCGGGGAGGAAGAGAATGAAATAACTGTCGGTGAGGAAAGGAATGTTCAAATAGAGGATGTACCTATTGTGAAAGAATTTGTAGATGTATTTCCTGAAGATTTACCTGGACATCCTCCAGAACGAGAAGTTGAGTTTTCTATTGATTTGATTCCTGGATCAAGGCCTATATCGAATACCCCTTATAGAATGGCCACTGTAGAGCTAGTCGAACTAAAGAAACAACTAGAGGAATTGAGTAATAAGGGATTTATTCGCCCTAGTGTTTCTCCATGGGGAGCCCCTGTTCTTTTTGTTAAAAAGAAAGATGGATCTATGAGGTTATGTATCGATTACAGGGAGATCAATGCTATAACGATAAAGAACAAGTATCCCCTACCTCGTATTGATGATTTATTTGACCAACTTCATGGAGCTCAATACTTTTCAAAGATTGACCTTCGATCTGGATACCATCAGTTGTGTGTGAAGAAGGAAGACATTCCAAAAACAGCATTTCGAACCAGGTACGGGCATTACGAGTTTACTGTAATGCCATTTGGATTGACTAATGCACCCTCTGTATTCATGGATCTAATGAATAGAGTTTTCAAGGAGTATCTCGATGAATTTGTGGTGGTATTTATTGATGATATCTTGGTATACTCCAAAACCTACGAAGATCATGAAAATCACTTGCGCATTATCTTGAAGACTCTGAGGAGGAATGAGTTATATGGGAAGTTTAGCAAGTGTGAATTCTGGCTTCAGGAGATTTCTTTTCTTGTCCATATTGTCTCTAAAGATGGAATCTCTGTTGATCCTTCTAAGACCAAGGCAATCCAAGAATGGACAACACCTACGAGTATAACTGAGGTACGTAGTTTTATTGGTTTGGCAGGTTATTATCGACGTTTCGTCCAGAATTTTGCCCGATTGGCTAACCCATTAACGAAGCTCACACGTAAAGGGGTTAAATTTGTTTGGACAAAAGAGTGTGAAGAATGTTTCGAAGAATTGAAGAAAAGATTAGTCAATGCTCCTATATTGACTCTACCATCGGGGAATGATGGGTTCGTTATTTATAGTGATGCATCAAAGAAAGGACTTGGTTGTGTCCTTATGCAGAATGATAGAGTTATTGCCTATGCATCACGACAGTTGAAAATTCATGAACAAAACTATCCTACTCATGATCTCGAGTTAGCAGCAGTGATCTTTGCTTTGAAGATATGGAGGCACTACCTCTATGGTGAAAAATGTGAGATTTATACTGATCACAAGAGTTTGAAGTATATTTTCTCACAAAAAGAACTCAACATGAGGCAAAGGAGATGGCTTGAATTACTCAAGGATTATGATTGTACGATACACTACCACCCAGGAAAGGCAAACAAGGTGGCAGATGCTTTGAGTAGAAAAGACCATGGAGTTTTGAACAATATGAGAATTGAAAGGGATCCAATTTTCATGGATCTAGTGAAGATGGACATGGGAATAACCAAGGAAGGTGAAACATCAATGCTTTTTCAAATGGTTGCCAAACCATCTTTACTAGAAAGGATTAAGAGTTCTCAGACCGATGATGAAGAATTCCAAAAGAAGATTAAAGCTGTGAATGATGGGATATTGAGAGACTTTGTGTATGAAGATGGAATTTTGAAATTCGGGAAGAGACTTTGTGTTCCCAATATACCTGATCTAAAATGGGAATTGCTGGATGATGCTCATAGTTCCAATTTCTCTATACACCCTGGGAGCACCAAAATGTATAGAGATTTGAAGGAACATTTTTGGTGGGACAACATGAAGAGGGAGATTGCTGATTTTGTGTCAAGATGTATGGTTTTTCAACAAGTGAAAGCTGGAAGGAAATAGCCTGGAGGAGTCATGCAACCTCTTCCCATACCGGAGTGGAAATGGGACAATGTTACGATGGACTTTGTCATGGGGCTACCAAAGACTCCTAGAAGGAACGATGAAATATGGGTTATTGTTGATCGTCTTACCAAGACAGCACATTTTCTTGCTATAAGAGAAGATCTACCCCTGGAACGTCTAGCAAGACTATATATTAATGAAGTTGTGAGACTTCATGGAGTACCCCTATCGATTGTTTCTGATCGTGATCCCCGTTTTACTTCAAGATTCTGGAAAAGTCTTCAGAAATCCCTGGATACTGAACTTCATTTGAGCACTGCTTACCACCCTCAGACAGACGGACAATCAGAACGGACTATTCAAACCTTAGAAGACATGTTGAGATCTTGCTCACTTGACTTTCAGGGTATGTGGGATCAATATTTACCTTTGGTAGAATTTTCCTATAATAATAGCTTCCATTCGAGTATTCAGATGGCACCATATGAAGCGTTATACGGAAAGAGATGTCGTACACCAACCTGTTGGGATGACGTTGGTGAAAGAAAACTTGTAGGCCCGGAACTGGTGGAGGAAACGGTGGAAAAGGTGAAAGTAATCCAAAATCACATCAAAGCAGCTCAAAGTAGGCAGAAGAGCTATGCCGATAATCGAAGGAAGGATTTGGAATTTCAAGTCAGTGATCATGTTTTTCTGAAGGTATCTCCGTGGAAGGGAGTCATACGTTTTGGTAAGAAAGGTAAATTGAGTCCCAGGTACATCGGACCTTTCGAAATTCTAGAACGAATTGGGGTTGTAGCTTACTGATTGGCAATGCCGCCAAGTCTCTCCAAAGTTCACGATGTGTTCCACGTATCTCTGTTGAGAAAATACATGCCTGACCCAACGCATGTACTCACCTATGAGGAATTAGAACTGGAACCTGATCTTTCCTATTGTGAAGAGCCCGTCAGGATTCTTGATACAAGAGAACAAGTACTGAGAAACCGGACGACGCGTCTGGTAAAAGTTTTGTGGAGAAACCATAAGATGGAAGAGGCAACGTGGGAACCCGAGGAACTTATGATGAAGAACCACCCGAGGCTTTTCATGTAATAAGTATTCTAGAAATTGCGAGGACGCAATTATTTGAAGGAGGGGAGAATGTAACACCCCAAGCTTCCACGGTACGTTTCCCTTCGAATAATGCGATAGTGTGTGTTGTACGCAACCTCGAGTTCTAACACACACCACAACTAATTAAACTAGCCGTTGTGAATACTAATACCTACTTTTTCAAATTATATATATTTTATATTTGAAAATGGACTTCATTTTTGGATTCGTAATATCAAAATTAGCCTAGGGTGAAATTTTGGTACATTTCGGATAACTTTCATATTTTGATGAATAGTGAAAATTACTAAATTTTAATTAAAAACAACTTTTTTAATCAAAATAATTAATAGTGATAAATTGTGAATTTGAGTGGTTTTAAAGTATATTTAGAATATATTTTTACCATTTAATATAATGTTGGTCATTGGACATAATTTTACAATTAAACCGAACATAAACAAGTGTCAATCTTTTGATAGTTATTACCTCTTAAAAACACGCTTTTTGTTTTGACAGCGGGAATTAATTTTAAATTAATTTCTGCCACTTCTGTGTTTTGAATTTAGGAAAATGGATTCCATATTTGGAATCAGGATGTTCAAATTGTGTAAATAGCTAACTTTTATTTTTACACATTTTGAATAATTACTGCGGTAAATATTTTATTTACCATGGTTAAAGGGTAAATCCGGTAAATAAGGGTTAAAAAAATAATATTATAATAATACTAAATTACCCTAAAACGTGTCTTAACCCTATTGGTTGATACATGGTCGACCATGGGAATCTTTGGGTCTATTTTGGGACCCCATTGATCCACTTGTAAGTGATAATGACACTTTATTTTAATTAAGTTAAAATGAATACAAAAATGGCATAAGCTTACATCTTTTAAAAGAACAATTTTTACATAGGGTTATACATGTTGGATTTTCGATTATAAATATTCATTAGAAAGATAAAAAGATTTCCTACATTATGATATTTTATTTATAATTTTTAAACATTAAATAATTTATTTAATTTATGACATAATGATGATGCAGTAATTACTATAATAGTGAAAAATTAAAATAATTGATATTATAAATACCCAAATAAATATAATATGAAACTTTTAATGAATTAAACTAATTTTATAGGATAATATGATATATTGGGATTGATTTAATTGACTTTGTTCTAAGTAATCAATCTGTTATGAGTTTCAAAAAAATCAACTATTGAATAGTGTCAAAATTGACATAAAAGAGTTCTTAAAACAAATATTATATTATTAATTGATATTAAATTCCTAAAAATCTAAGGTTCGGCCAAGAGACTTATATTATGATAGGTTAATCATTAATGGACCACTTGGGGGTCTCTTGGATGTATATAGTAAGTTTATTAACCATATTATATAAAAATCCAAAGAGACATTGTAAAAGTGAAACTAATTAACTTAGAGTTAATACTTAAAGATAAGGTTAATATAAGTACCCAAACCTGTCTAAATTCTATTGGATGAGTTTTTTTCGACCCATCCCCACCTCATCCTTTGAATAGTCAACTTTGGAGCCTTTGGAAACCGAATATGAATTTATTATAAATTAATATTTCTAGCTTTTCCAAAGGTGCCCCTCACCCCTCTTATAAAAGGGCACTCCTCCTTCTCATTTCCTCACACCTCTCAAGCCACTTGGATCGTCCAAACTCTGCCCAACTAAGCTCCCCACATCCCTCTCCTCCTCCTTGAAGCTTCCCCTTAGGCAGAAAGCATTTCAAGAAGTCCTTTGGTTCCAACCAAAGTGAGTTACCTAAATTAAAGGTAACAATTTCTCTTAAAGTATCTTCATTTATTTTACTTCTCCAACCCCAAAAATCTTTTTATTTCCTTTCTTTTGTAACAACACCAGTATCCTAAATATACTAGGATGTTGTTATAAGAAGGATTCAAACTACACATACACACAACTCCATCTAATGGATGATGAACATAATGTTTCTGTGGATGGCAAACTAACGCCTCACGAAACGATGATTGTTCAAATACATCTTACCACCTCTCATGGTGGCCATTATGATGGCACTGTAATTAAATATGATATTAATGATATATATTTTATATATAAGCTTCTGTAATTCCATTTTATTTCATACCATTATTCGTTTCATGTTGTATATACATACGATAATTTCATTTGAGGAAGTGCGGACTACCGCCCCCTTAAAATGATATGACTCGTTCATACCACACATGGAACGTATAAAGGATGGTGTTAATGAACTTAAGTAACATATATAAAATACTATACTGGAATAGTAATATACCTATGTATCATTTGGATTAGATTCTTTTAAAATAAAAATTAAATGGAAGTAGCGTTCGTGCGTACGTACGGACTGTCGTCTCCACGAACGCGATGAGATTCATTCTCCATCGTAACCATTAAAGTATAATTATCATTTGATGATTTAAAAATGATGTTTAAGGACTTTATATCATTCTGGATATGAATAATATACAACCTATCCTTTACAAACATGTCTTACGTAACAAAACATATGAAAGAAAACAAGTAAGTTAACACCCGAAACAACGATAATACTAAGATATTATTAACAAATCAATGTTAAAAGATCATATATGATATCATATTAATATATATGATTCTTGTATAATTTAATAACAATTATTTAACCATTATACAGGAGGTTAACCTACCCCAACCAAGGAAAAGTACAAGGTAAGGGTTATTTCACAATCTCTTCATTATCCGAGGTTGTTTATACGTAATAATCTACTGGGATATCTTTATCATCCACATCCATGTTTCTTAAAAATGTATTTCAAAACATTTTTATGGGTTAAAGTCATTTATACCTTTGTTTTAATTTTTATAAGAGGTTTATAAAGGAATCTTTCCGTCGTTTTCAAAACAAGGTCCTTTTTAACCTTTTCGATAGAATTGAGGTAAGAATGTTTTTTTTAACTTATACGGCGGGTGCGGTTATTTTACGCCGTTATAAAATCTTCAAAGATTTCCTTACAAGCTTATAAGAATATTTTCAAAGAAAATGTTTTATTTTATATGGATCTTAAATGGTTTCAAAATGAAAGGAGATATTTCTTTAAAAAGAATTTTGATTTCATCTATGTCAACATCCTTTGATGGATTTTAAGATTATTTGAAGTTGATTTATTATGATACAAAAATTCTATATTGTATTGAAGGTTTTGTGATATGTTTGACTATGGATGTGCTATTTTTATACCATTCATAGTTTATGGTGAAATTATTGACATTTCGTATGCTAGTTTTAATACGAATGTTTATGTTATGTTTAAACCTTTTCATATGGGAATGCATTGGACTTAATAAGTGACGGGTGGAGCCCGCTATAGCTCCTCGATGCATCGGTAGGTCTCATGAGACAAACTAGTGTCTTGGCACATGGCCTTGACAAAATCTTATTTGTAGTCTTGGCACGAGGCCTTGGCTATGTGGTTATGATAGTCTGGCATTATGCATTCCAACATTATGAAAGTGGTTATTGATACTGCATGTGATTATTCGATTAGTAGAATATTCCATGTGAACAAGTAAATGGCATTATTTCATTTTACTTTTGCCATACCATGTTGAAGTTCAATTTTAAAAGGCTTTTGTTTTAGTAATTCATTGCCTTAAATGTTTATGCTTATTTTGAATGTTCCGCTATATTGTTATCCTTACTGGGCATTTGATCTCACCCCTTTTCTATGTTTTATTTTTCCCAGGTAGTGAAGAAGTAAATTATGATTGACTTGCAGGGATATTATGAGGGGATTATAGTGTGGACGTTGGAAACATTATGTTGTTGTAGTAGTTTTTCATTTTATGATGTAATGTAAAACTTATGAATATATCTAGTGTTTCCAAGGCTACTAAACTAATCGGTCTTTCGGGATTTGATCTTTCTTGTGATCATGCCAATGTTATGTAATAATGCACCGACTCTGGGTAGCTGGGGTCGGGGCGTTACAGGCAACATGTGCACACATTAACCATGAGTATTTCTTTATTTGAGGGTCACATCCAAATCTTCTTCTGGGGTTGAAATTCTGGATAACACTGCATCCGAGGTGGGTGAGAGTAGTGCTCATTTAGCCCATATTCAATGACATCACATTGGATGTCAGGGTGGTGTATTTTATTATCACTTTATCTTTTTTATCATAGAATCCATAAGAAAGATTTTATTCTTGACATCAAACTCCCACAATGTCTGAAGCGAATGGATAATCCCCTCAAAATCCACCTCAGTATTCCAAAAACATTCAATCCTAAAGATAGTCTCATATCTAGGGTTTATGGACCCTAAATTTTTTTTAATGTGGACGAGGAAGTGATCTGATACAATGAGATAAATGTAGGACACCAAGGTAAACATAAATAGGCTGATCCATTCGATTGAACATAAAAATCTGTACAAATTCTCTACTATATGAGTGCATTCTTCCCTAGAAAATAGGTAAAATTGTTGACTGTGTATCCCAGATAAGAAATACCTATAGTCTATACTGATTGTAGTAAATTGAGCATCAAAGAACATGACCTTCTGTCACCCCCTCACTTTCCATTCTGGTACATTATATCATTAGTGTCCTCACATATTAGAAAACCCCAAGTAGAATGTACTATAATGACATGAGAATCTATCAAGATAGTCATTTATCCTTCTACGAATGACACTCATATAAACCCACAAACCCACATGTAAGGGACTCATGATGTTGAATATAGGAAGCAATGTGATTAAAAGAGAAACTCTTTACCCTAAAATCCATATCCTCCCTCCAAAGAAGGCACAAACCACTAGAGTTGCCATTTCGGGAAACCAAAAGTCACCCATGGAAAAAACAATTTTTCATAAAACTGTACATGTCATTATTATACAATATGTTTTTAGACATAAAACCATATCAGGACCACTTTCATACTTTGACGTTGAAGCGTATATTCTATAGGGGGTTTCCAATCCCATGACGGTTCAAGCTTAAGTTTTTCATTGGGATGCGAGGGTGTGGATAACCTTGGCCTCTTTTTCTATATAATCAATAATGGATCCATCCCCCACTATTTTACACCTTCTAGAGTTTAAATCAATATCATTTGGAGCCTCTATAATTCTTTTAGAGTAGCTGGGTTGCACTACAGAAATATTAGTACTGAGATCCCCTCGACCTATCATCCTCCATACCTGATGCACTTTTAGGCTATCTGTCATAGTCTCATTCACATTCACACCTAACTTGGAGGAGAAAAAATGAGGATCAAAACTCGGAGTGATCACCTGGACAGGAGCGTCAGAACATATCCTTTTTAGATTATAAGGAATTATTGGGTTGCCCTCAATAGTTGTAGGAAAGCATGTCACAATGTTGGTGATCACCGTGGAAATTTAACATGGTCATCAAAAGGTCTTCCCGAAACCACTAGAAACAATTTGGGAAGCAGAAATATCTAAATCCTCTGGCTACATATTAATTTTTTGGTCTATAAAATAATTTTTTTATCCCAACCTAATGAATTTATTTTGATCAGGAACATATTTCAGGCATACAACCTTAACTAGTTTATCTGTATCCCTTTGTCTCTTCACCTCCTTTACAAAACACCTATAACAATTTTTCCCAAATCTATGGACCATAATACATGAAAATATTAATCTATTCATCCACCACATTAGGGACACAATCTTTCTCTATATGACTAATGCATCCATATAAGAAACAATATATAGTTAGTTTTTCATATAAAAAATTATATAAAATCATTTGAGTCTTCTATAAAAATGAATGTGGCCCTCAGAAGTTGTTGTGAGACGTTAACCAGAACCTTGATCTACACAAACGACAACCAAATAATGCGATCTAAGTGATCCCACTCCACACATTCCCTAATAAAACCTCTAATATCCTACATAATTCATTTCAATCTTTTATAAAATGGGAATCCTAAAATTCAAACATAAAATACTGATTTGGAGAAATTGATATTATAATCATTCCCATCATCTCTTAGATACTCCATTAGAATGAGATGATTATCAAAAAGATCATAGTTTCCAAAGAATTACTTTTAATTTATCATTTTCATTGATGAATTCAAAGATCAGATGACTGTATCCAATTTTCCTTATGGAAAAGTTATTATGGCATCCCGCCATTTTATAACATAAACTTTCATTACATTACACAAAACTGAGGATCTTTAAGGTCTAGTGTCTTGGAAACCAGGAACATAATACATGAAAACAACATAAAACATTCTTCTTAAACACTTTAAAGGCGTCTCCTTAAGTTCATTCTAGGTTCATTACTGCATCTCATAACCTGGGGACATACATCAAAAGAAAGGGTGAGCAGAAGGCCCAGTAAGGGAAACAAGAGGAACATTTTACATGTGAACTTGGTATACTTCAATAAGGACATGAAAAGAACTTTAAGGCATGAGAAAGGAAATCATGAGGCATTTCATAACAAAAATAACATTTTCCATAACTTGAAGATGTGGCTACATCATTTAACATAGACAATCATGAACATATCACCAAGGTCCATCCCCAAGGTGTCATTTGAAAATTACCAAGGTTATTCACCAAGGTATCGTGAAAATTGTAATCTCTAGTGGTTACATCATTACCCAATGCATTGGAGTGATATCAGGGCGCACCCTTAAATTTGCCTTTATTATCATGTGATCCACATATATCATCATCAAAAATTTCATAAATAACCCACATAGCATAAAATAAATGGGTTTCATTTCATAATCATAACGTTTTAAAAACTGCTTTAAAGACATGATCTTTACGTCACTTTAAACCCACGGAAATGGAAAGCAGGTCTCATGTATGTAAATCCCAGAATTTAAAATGGAACATTTTGATATATATGTGAATACCATTTTAGAAATAAGAGCTTTGAGTATTCACTTTATAACATAAAATAATTTTTGAGAAAAGAGAGAGAGGTATTTTGAGGGGAAAATTCTGCAGCATAACGGCTAAGTTTCGGGGTTTTAGAAAACATTGAAATGAGAGGGGACATGGGTCACCCACTCATAAATGATCCATAAAACAGTAGGGTGAAAGAATAATAAGTACATATGGACATGGTAATTAAATTTTAGGGACATACCATTTGAAATGAAAAACATGGAAGGAAAAAAGATTAGATTTCTCTTATGAAAATTCGGCAGCCTTACGACGTCACTTAACTTCAAAAGAAAATGATTTGACAAGATAAAATAGGGTCCCTCATCATATGATCATAAGAGATCAGTATTATAGATATAGAGATCATACTCCAACATAATAAAAAGGAACTTGAAAGACTTTACATGAAAATCGAACTTGAAAAATGAGAAGGGTGAAAGAATCCCTTAAAAATTCGGCAGCCTAACGGCGTCACTTAAACTTTCATAAAACGAAATGATGAGAGTAAGAGGGGATCTCTCATAATATAAACATGAAAGGTAAGTAAGAGGAATATAAAAGAACATCCTCTCACATAAAAACAAGGAGCATAATAGGAATGACATAAAAGAGATTACATGAAAAGAAAGAGAGGGGTCGGATCCCTTACCTTAAAACGTGACTCTTGAAACTCAAAGGATTGGACCTTGAGGGCTTGGGGGAACCTTGGGAGGACTCCTTGGAAGGTAAGAAGACCAGAACTTTGTTGGGGGAGAGTTGGGAGTGAAAACTAAGGGAGGAAAGGGTGGGTATTTATAGGGAAAGTGAGGGGACAAAGCATTAATGGCCAAGGGACACCTCACATGTGCTTTTCTCAAACCCATGTGCTCTCCCTTGGCATTTATCATGGAGTTAGGCCACATGGGGCCCCTAAAACAATAATTCATCACCCTTGGCCGGCCAACCCTCAAAAGATCTCATGACATCATCATGACACCATTATGATGTCATTAATCATACCAAAACCCTAAAACTGTAATTTTACTATTCACTGAAAATTCAACTTTCTCAGATAAATCCCAAAATTTCACATTAACCAAATATCAATGCTATGATTTAAAAAATGAACTCCATTTTATAAAAATAATTTTCTAAATATTTTTAATTTTATTTTTAAATAAATACACTATTCATCGAAAATTCATTTTTTCAGAAAAATACCCAAAAATTACCATAACATAATATCGATGCTCTGAGTTCAAAAATGAAGTCATTTTTATAAAAATAATTTTCTAATTATTTTTAATTAAATTTTTAATTAAAAAACACTATTCATCCGAAAAAACTAATACTTGAATAATAATTTATGAAACCGTTATTTACCCATTTTATTGAATCACATTACTTAATCTAGGTGTCTAAATTATATTAAAACTTTCTTTAAGTGAGATTACTAATCCATTTGGTCACATTACTAATCCTAAGCGTAAAATCACTATTCATAATTAACTATTCATCAAAAATTAAGTTGATCTTATTAGACTCCAAATTCCTTACTGAACACTTTTGTAGAAGACCATTTTTTGAAAATCATTACACATCATTAGTTATTTAGGATTTACATAAATATTTTAAAATATCCTTTTTTCGAAATTCATCAATAAAATACATTCTAAAATTATCCGGACATTTGAAATTTCAAAAACATCACTAAAGGAAGAAATCTCAATTTATTCACCCAAAAGGACTACACAAGGAAGCTAGGGTCTCATCACATAGCCCCTTATAACACCGGCATAAGACCTGAGTGTAAGGTGTGCTATGGTGAGAGAATCTGAGGCAGGCTTAGATAACATTGCCCTAGTAGTAATCTCTACTAACTTGAACTTCTCCCGCAGGAGTTTCCGTTCAAGCTTGACACGCTGGAGTTCGGCTTGGGCTTGGTCCAAAGCGAAGCCCACAGATGCTACCTCCTTCCCAAGCTCTGATAAGTAGGCTTCATAAGGGTTGAGTCTACTGGATGAAGCCATCGACTCCTCTTTCTGCATTAACCATTAACATCTTATTAAATCAATAAGAGTAAGTTAATATACTACTCAAAAAAAAATTGGGTCATTACAGTTATCCTCTAGATGCTATAAAGATTGTATCTTATTTTCCAAGGAAATTTTATTGATGGTCTCATTGGTGATGAACTTGTTAGGGGATATTTCTAGTGACCCAATTTTTTACACATATTATTACATGAGTTTTATTAAAAAAATATCAAACAATTACAATCCCAAAGACCATGAGGCATAGTGTCTTTGGATTATTAGGTTCGTATTATGTCAAAAGGAACATAAATCATGGAATCCTTATTTTATTCTTCATAATGAGCTCTTAAAAGTACACGAGATAACCTAGGGGATACAAAAATAAACGTGTGAGCTAACAAAACCCATTAAGTGAACAAAAAAGACCAAGAAACATAACACGTGAGTCAAAGGTGTCACATTATATCATAAAAGAGAGGGATCATAATCAATGGAAATTTCAGAATGAAGGCAATTGAAAAATGATCATAAAGAAAGTATTTCCCCATAAAAGTAATGTATAATAAGCTATGTATATATTTGAGATACATATATATATAATTTAAAAGAATTATATATCATTAATGTTGCGGAAGTGTTGGGAGTCACAACGACAAAAACGAGATACGGAAAGAAAATGCAGAAGAAAAGAAACCACAAGGGACACAAATTTACGTGATTTGGGAATAATCCCTTAATCCACAGAGATGCAAAACTTCACTATTTCGAGAGCACAAATTACAAAGTTTTTTCAGGTAAGAAACCCTAGCTCGAAATGAGCTACATATGGAGAAAATGATCCACTGTTTTGAACAGGAAGTCCGTGTCGCTACAGTGAAAGGTGACCACCTTTGTCAAAAAAGTGATACAATGGCTACCGGATGGAAGTAAAAAGTGCAACAGTATAGTTGACATTTTCATCTTCAACTGCAAGATGATCTTTATACATGACACCTTTATTGAATATCACATTCTGGCTCCTGATGACCATCTTATTGAGATCATCCCAGAAGCGATAACGAAACTCCTTAACACCATAACCAATAAAGAAACATCTTTTGGACTTCGCATCAAGCTTGTACCTTGTAGCAGCATCAACATGTACATATGCCAAACAACCAAAGACTCATAAATGTGAGAGTCTCACCTTCTTACTAGACCACACCTCCTCGGGTAGACGTTCTTCCATTAGCACAGATGGACTCCTGTTGATGAGATATGCTGCCATGTTCACTGCATCCGCCCATAAGGTTTTGGGCAACCCTGAGTGTAACCTCATGCTTCTAGCACGTTTATTCAACGCTGTATTCATCCTTTCAGCTACACCATTCTGCTGTGGTGTTCCTAGGATAGTCTTCTCCCACCGAATTCTATTATCAGAACAGAATTCTATGAACTCCTGACTGCCATACTCTCCACCATTGTCAGACCTCAAGAATTTCAGCTTAGATTCTGACTCATTCTCCACCATGACCTTCCACTTCTGAAACATTTTAAACACATCAGATTTACTTTTCAGAAAGTAAATCCATACCTTCCTTGTTGAGTCATCGATGAATGTCACATAGTATTGTGACCCTCCAAGGGAATGTACTGGTGTAGGCCCCCAAACATCAGTGTGCACCAAATTCAGCTTCCCATCCTTTGGTGTTCTTCCTCCTTTTGTAAAAGACACATTCTTATGCTTTCTGAAGATACAATCTTCACATAAGACAACTTCCACGGACTTCAGCTCCGGTAGCAGCCCTTTTGTTACCAGCACCTTCATCTCCTTCTCACTCATGTGGCGTAGCCTGTTGTTCCACAATTGTTAATCTTCTACAACTTTTAGTGAAGTAGAAATGTCCATGAAAGTTTCTGTTATGTTGTATAGCGTACCATTATTTTCTCCCTGAGCTATGACCATAACTCCTTTGGTTATTTCCCATGCACCACTAGTAAACGTGGTACTCAACCCTGCATCATTAAGCTATCCAACAGAAATAAGATTTCATCTTAAATCAGGGATGTACCTCATGTTTTCCAGAACCAGCAAGCTTCCAGTGTTGGTATTGATCCGTGCATCTCCTTTCCCCAAAATCTACAAGGTCTCATCATCATCAAGATGTACCTTGCCAAAATTTTCAGAAACATAATTTTCGAGGAAGCCCTTCTTCGATGTAGAATGGAAAGATGCCCCTGAGTCTAAAATCCAAAACTCCATAGGATTTTCCATGCTCAGCAGCAGCACGTCATCAGTTCCTTCAACTGTCATGTTTTCTCCACTAGTTTCAGGGACCTTCTGCTTTTCTATGCACTCCTTGACATGTCCTTTCTTCCCGCAAGTCTCACAGGTTGGACCAGGCCCCTTTTCCCTGTCTTTTCTCTTTCCTCTTGACTTCGATCATCCTCTGCGATTGTCCCGCTGCACATATCTTCCTCTTCCTTCAACGTTCAAAGCAGAACCAGAGAATATGCCTGATTCTCTTCTTCGCATATCCTCTCTGAGGATCAGGTCTCGTATATCTTTCAGAGCCAACTTTTTATTCCTCGAAGTACTGCTCACAACTGTTACAATTGCTTCCCAACTATCAGTTAACAAAGATAGTAAAACCAGCACACATACCTCATCACCAAGATCAATGTCCACTGATGTCAACTGACTTATGATGGTATTGAATTCGTTGATATGATCTACAACAACTCTCCCTTCAACCATTTTCAGGTAGAACAATTGTTGCATCAAGTGTACTTTGTTAGCTGTAGAAGGCTTCTCGTACATATTGGCGAGATCTTTCATCAGTCCAATCGTCATCTTCCACTCTCTGATATTGAACGCCACGTTTTTGGCCAACGTCAGACGCACAACACCCAAAACCTGTCGATCCAGTAGCTCCCACTTTGACGGCTCCATGTCCGTTGGCTTCACACCCAGAAGCGGCAAATGCATCTTTTTTTGATAATGACAATTCTCGATCTGCATCCTCCAGAAACTGAAATCAGTTACATCAAAGCGATCAATCTTCACATTTCCTTCATCTATAGCCATCGTTGGAGAATTTCGAACTCAACCTCTAATACCAATTGTTGCGGAAGCGTCGAGAGTCACAACGACATAAATGAGATACGGAAAGAAAATGCAGAAGAAAAGAAACCACACAGGACACACAAATTTACGTGTTTTGGGAATAATCCCTACACCCACGGAGAAGGAAGAACTTCACTATTTCAGGAGCACAAATTACAAAGTTTTTTCAGGTAAGAAACCCTAGCCCGAAATGGGCTACATATGGAGAAGACATCCACTGTTCTGAACAGGAAGTCCACGTCACTACAGTGAATGGCGACCACCTTTGTCAAAAGTGCTACAGTGGCTGCCGGTTGGAAGTCAAAAGTGCAACAGTATAGTCGACTCCGAAGTTCGCACTGCTATAGTGTCTGTTAGTTGTGGGCCACAAGCATTTGACCCAACCGGATCGGGCTACACCAATCCAACAGTTAAATGGAGAGAAAAATTTTTAGAGAGAGAAAGTTTATAACCTAAAGGAAAGGGTGGTTTGGAGAGATCCCTTACCTCAAGACTAATTTATAATGTATGTTATTTATCTTCCTAAATAATAAAATTATGTTAATTATTTACTCGATCAAGAAACTATTTCATTTTTATTATTACTTTTATTTTATTTTTCACTATTACTTATTGAAATACATATCCAATTAATTTTAAGTCATACGTTTTAAAAATAAATGATTTATATTACCAAAACCACATCGGTAAGTTGACTATTTTCAAAGAGATTATTATTTAATCATACCAAGAATAGTAATAATTAAATAATTATCGTTTTTATACTTAAATTTTACATTTTAAACTAACCATTAATTATGGTTATGATAAAAGATCTATGTTACAATTATCAAAACAATATGTCTTATGTACGCATGAGTAACAAACAATTCCATTTTTCGTTGATCATGATGGAAAAAATATAAATATTATTTTATAATTATATTTTTATAATAATATCATAAATAACATATTATTTCTTTTAAGTACCCTTTCACATACCATCCACATGATTCAGTAATAAAAATGAATCATATCGCTTCGCATGATGACATTCCTCCGTTTACACAAAGGACTATCATTTATTCAATGGAAGGTAAGGTAATAAATTATATGATATATTTATTTTACATATTTATTATTATGTATCTAATTTGATCCTTACTAAGATCCATATAATGCGTAATTGAAAAATAAATCACATCGCTTCACGAGATGATAGTCCACCTTACACATGAGCGATATTATCATATTCCCTATGGAATGGAAAGTAAGAATGTGTAGTTTATATTATAATTAAATATGTATAATTATAGTATAAATATCATATTTAAACATTTAAAACAACATTATTTCCATCCATGATAAATGGTGATGCAAAACAAATTACATCGATTTGCGAGGAAGTAGTCATTCATACACAAGATCAATGATTATGTATCCCTTTTGAGGGAGGAGGAGATGGATGTAAGTCATTCACTTTACATAACAACAAATAATTATAGGTTAATTTGGATATTATATCATCATTATTTAATATGATATAATGTAGGTGAAATAATTAATAAAACAAAATTCTTGTTTAAGGACGTTACCTCTTCTTCAGACTTTATATTTTCAACAAAATCCATACTAGGTTAGATTTCTGATCATATTATAGTCATCTTGGATGGGGGGAGATAATTAAGGAAGCGATTTAGATAGGTATTGGAAAATACAATGGTTTTTGTAAGTGTGTAACTGCAAGGAGAGTGGGTTGCCTTTTATAAGTGGAGGAGAGGACACATCCGTAATTTTTGAAAATAATGAAATAAAGTAATGATTTTATCATTCCAAAAGGATCCTAAATGGACCATTATTGAACCTTAGAAGAGATAATGTGAAACTATTACCAGAAAATAGTAATTAGATATGTTTTGGATCATTTTTAATGCTTATATTGTTATTTTAAATCCCCGACAAACCCGTTTTTACCTTAAATATGATAAATAATTTTTATTGTTGTCACTATTCATTATCATTAAAATTTAAGATGAACTTATTAGATAATAAAAATTATGATTATTCCAAATATTTAATCCATTTTTCAACAATCATATTACAGATGTGGTAGAATTTAATTTAAAAATAAACCTACATACGTGACAAAAAACAGGTTTTTAAGAAATGCATTTTTTAAGAAAAGATGATCTCATATTATCTATATCACAAGTAATCATAATTAAATGGATTTAAATTGATATATATATATATATAAAATATGAATTTAATTTAAATCATTTTTTCAGTAGTCCTTATTTAAATTATTTAAATATGGAGAAACATTATGCTCTTTAAAGCAGTTTTTAGAATAAGTGTTTTAAACCAAAAAAAAACTTTTACTAAAATATAGTATAAAGATGATTTAAATGAAATTGATTTTATTAAATAAAACCAAATAATAATTATTATAATTTTAAATAAAATTTAAAAAAGAATTGTGGATTATTTTTTAAAAAATAAATCACAATTTTATAAAAAAAATTATTTTCATTTTTCATAGAAAAATTAATATTTTCCAAAAAGCCTAAATTTTTTGTTTAAGTTAATATTGAAATACTTATTTTAAAAATTATGTTTATTTTATCTATAAAATTTATAAATCCTCAAAAAATTAATTATGGTATTTTCTCTTTAATAAAATTAAAAAACATTTTTAGAATAAATGTTTTTATTAAAAAATGAGAACTTATTCCTCTGTTTAAAAATACATTTATATTGGGTATTATATTTATATATATTCCATAAAATAGTTGATCCTATTCATACTTTCCATTTTAATAACTAGTTCACAATGGTCTTTTCCCAATGCTATCACCACTAAATTCAGTACATGTGGGGGTTCTGGTATGTACTTTCTTAAGAGGGATACATGTAACACATCATGTACTGCATGTAGGTTAGGTGGGAGTGCTAATCAGTAGACCACCACTTCGATGCAATCAAGGATCTCATTAGGGCAGATGTATCTGGGGCTAAGCTTTAAATTTTTTCCAAACCTCATGACTATCTTCCATGGGGATATGTAGAGGAACAACTTATCTCTAACATCAAAATAATGGTCTCACCAATGATTATCTACATGGAACTTTTATCGAATTCTCACATATTTCATATGTGACACTTAATGGTTTGAAACTTGTCTATCATATCATGGAAAATATCATGTCTGATCAGAATCCATTCTCCAACGTCGTCATCTTAGAATGTCCAAGTTCGACACTACATCCCATACAAAGCCTAATATGGTTTCATATGAATGCTACGATGAAAGCTGTTATTATATGATAACTTTATGTAGTGAAGGTGTTAATTGTAACATACATGTAAATCAATTGGGAAGGATCTCAACATTTCTACTAGAGTTTGGATGGTTCTACTAGACCGACCATCCTCCCGAGGGTGATAAGCAATGTTGAAATAGAGTTGTATACCCAACACTTTCTGAAGGCTTCTCCAGAACCATTAGAAAAACCTCAGATCAAAATTAGATAATATAGAGAGTGTAACTCCATGCAATTTTAACACATCCAATATATATATCATAGTGAGTTGGTCAAGAGGGAAATATTCCTCGATAGAAATGAAATGTGTGAACTTAGTAAAGTGATCGACTACCACGCAAATGACATTATTACCATTAGTCATCCTAGGGTGTCTTAGGATAAATTATATGATTATTTTTTCTTATTTTCATACCGGTATGAGAAAATGTTGAATTATACCATTGCACTTATATCTTTCACCTTACTTTCTAGTCTAACATGCATTGAGACACAAATTCCACAATCTCCCTCTTCATTTTTTCCCACCAAAAGTTTTGCATCAGATTTCTATAAATATCAGTGCTTCCCATATTAATAGAGAAGAATGAGCTATACACATAATCCAAAATCTTGATATTTAGATTTGGTGTTTATGGGACACATATTTGGGTTTTAAACCTTATAACTCCATCTTCTGGAAAGTTGAACACCGAAGTATTCACTACCTTTTTCTATAGCACCCAATCATCATTCTAGTCCTCCTTGACCATCTCTTGAATGTATGTCTGAACAATGATTTTAAAAAGGTAGGATGAAGATCCTTACTGTTCATCAAATCGTATTTCATCGTGCCACTCATCTGGAAGAGAAGCGACCAACATCTAGAAAGAAACATGATCGACAATAACAATTTATGTTTTCACCCTCACAGTACTTCAAAACAAATGAAAACCCTAGGAATAACCAAAACCTAGAAAAAACATATGCACACGCTCTCACATGTTGATAGTTTTATTTGAAATGTAATTTAACCTAGTAGATGTGCTAAAAAAACTAACGCTTTGGATGATCATAGGATGGGGTGGTTAACCTAGATTTGACATTTTGTATGTATTATGAGTGTTTTGAATTTTTACACAATCATAAATTTAAATAATTAATTATTTTAAAATGTTCATGCATGTGATTTTCATATTTTAAATAAAATGAGTAATTATCTAAAATGTTGATTTTGAAAAATCCTTCAAAACAAATCATTAGTCCTGAATTTCATCATTTACCTCAATGTCAAAATTTGTTGAGTTTTTTTTTGGGTATTGGATTTTTATTCATGTTATTAAATTAATTTAAATATATATTTAATTAATAAATTCATATGAAACATGTTTACTCATGTTTCCTACAAAACATAGCTTTGATTTGAATAACATTTGTGTCAGGCTTCTCAGGATGTCATGTTCTATTGAACACTATTGTTAGTTTATTTTAGGCTCTTAGCCTAACCCTATCCCATTACATGTGTCTCTTGCTAAATTGACAAATAGCCTCTATAGGTCCCATTTTGGCACATGATTTGAGGTATACAGATTATAAGATGATAAAGGGAGCGAAGGAAACTCCCTCGAGGTAGGTTTACCCCAAATATCTCATTCAATTTCTTGTAAAATTTTGTTAATTGTGTTGATTAAAACATATAAGAATCAATTAGTTACCATATTTATTTCAATTCATCAATTATTATTAATTTCAATATTTTTATTAATATTTTCAATATGTGGATAAATTAATTCCCAACTATGTTTACACATGATTGAAAGTGTTATGGGTGTATAAATATTTCCCATCGATATCTCATCCATATATTATATTTAGCGCACCATCCAACATTTATTGTCTTGCCTATAACATGGTCAGTCATCAATGCCCATCCATCAAGATAATAAGAGGGATAAACTTTATCCATAGTGAAGGATCTACAAAGTGGTGAGGGGAAATAGAAGGTCAGGTCACATAGCTTGGGAAAACATGAGTGAGGTGAGGCCTAGATTTTGTGAAAGTGAAACTGGATTTTTTTAATACTTAATCTGGTACACCTACTGCCTACTCTTCAGGGATTTTGTGAATTATTATGAGCTTCCATATTTTTAGATAATCATAATTCAAGTAATGTTATGGGTCAAAATTTTAGCTACTTAATGTATATTTTTAAATTATATATATATATATATATTTATATGTTTTATTGTGAATTGTATTTCAATTTCTACATTATTGAACTTATTTATAAAATAATTATTATTTTGTTAACATTTTTTAATTATTGTTTTTTATTATAAACAAAATCAACCTTATAAAATGCTATAAATATTGTTTTCATGAAAAGAAAAATAATAAAAATAAGAAGTAATTTGGTTGGCCCATTTGCATGTAGGTTCAAAAGTGTAAGTCTATGGCCTATTAAATATAAATTTATTCATTTTTTATTCAATATCATTTGAGGAAACAATCTATTTTTTTTTAATTTAATTTTATATTTTTAATTGTGTTATTAAATTCTGTTTAGTATAATTATTAATTTTTTACATAATAAAATATTTTTTTTGTGTTGATTTTTTAAGAAAATATATATATTTTGTGGAACATGATAAATAAATGTAATAATAAAAATTAAACAAATATAATAATATATTATTTTATTGGAGTTCATTTGGAATTAGTTACTATATTTTGAAGTATGCCTTTCAACATTTGGTACTTTAGGATTAGGATCCATAAGTCATTTTTGATGTGTATGGATCAATCAAATCTCAATCCAACACACGATGTGATTGGTATAACTCCAATTTTTTTTATTTGACATTAAATTTAGTAAACAAAACAAGTTACATAATAAAAACCAAGAAAACACATTTGTATTGTTTTGAAACTTTAGGAAAATGATTTATAAGTCATTTTGATGTGTAGGAATCAACTGCACCTTAATATGATGCCTGGCATGACCAATATGACCAAAATTGTGGCTTTTTATTTAAAATTAACCTTAATTTTAGTAAAAGGATCATGTGACATACTAAGAACCAAACAAACACATTCATATTGTTTTGATACTTTAAGAAAACGACCTGTAAGTCATTTTTGATGTTTTAGAATCAATCACACCTCAATCGGATGCATGGTTTAACCAGTATGACTCAAATTTCTTGTTTCCAGTTTGATATGACATTTTAATAAAAATCATAACTGATATAATCAAAATTGAGAAAACTCATTCGTATTATTTTCATACTTTAAGAAAATAATTCATATATAATTTATGCTGTGTAGGAATTAGATTCACCACAATTTGATGCACAATGTAATCTATATAACTAAAATTGTGTCATTTTATTTAAAATTGAAATTATTTTTTAGGGGTTTCCATGGGTTGAGTCAGGTCGGGTCGGGTAGAATCTGTTTATAGTCTTGACCCAACTAAAAAATGGGTCGGGTCGGGTGGGGTCGCATGCTTCATAATCAGTTGACCTGACCCAACCCAACATATGGGGGTTGGGTTAGGTGGTGCATGGCCAAAGGACTCATCCCAACCCGAACCTTTGTGGGTTGGGTCAGATCAGGTTGATTTAAGTGGGTTTTATGCATCAGACACGACCCAACCTTATGGATCCAGTCCCAAACTCGACCTTACCCGATGAATCCAAACCTAAACCCAGACCCAACCCAATGCAGCATAGTGGGTTCCAACAAAATCCAATCCAAAAAATACGGAAAAATATAACCAAAAAATATAGACCCCGACCCAAACCAAAAATCATGTGGCATCCAAAATGTAGTAGTATCCAATTCCAAAATGAAACAGTGGCATCCAACAGAGTGTTCAAAATTGTATTGGCATCCAATAGACATTGGTGGCATGAAAAATGAATAAAATGTAACAATGAAGTAGCAAAAAAATAAAATGTAGAAAAATGTAACAATGAAGTAGCAAAAAAATATAAATGATCAGGAAGGTCACAACTCTATAAGTTTGAGCATAAAATCATAAACATATTCAACAACCAAACAAAAAACACTGGTATGCAATTCCAAACACAACAAAACAGGGGAAAAAAATAGGTAAAGTGCATAATAATTAGGGGAGGGTAGCCAACCTGTTAACTAAGCAACAACATTTAGAAATATGAGCCCAATAGCTTTGTATTAACACCATAAGGAATAATCTTGTTCTTTTTATTCTACTTCAAGTAATTAGTGCAGTTAAACTAGGTAAACTCCCACTTCCTACTGACTATTGGAAAAAGAAAACATGATCTCAAACATCATTATCTTTTATTTATTTTTATTTCATTTATTCCTTGTGAACCAAATAAAGTCTTAGGTCCTAATAGAGTAGTTCAATCCATCCTAACATGAACTCACAAACATACAAAAGACTATAAAGTTAGCAAAAGAAAGAAACACTACCAGATAAGATCTTTTTCATTGTAGCCTTTAATAAAGAAGAATCTGTCAAAAAAATGTACAAGAATAATAATTAGTAAATTAAACTACATTCACATAAAAAAGTAAGAGAGGTCATTCATCTAAATTAAAAATAAAATAGATCTTAAATAATTAAAACCATTTTACACTGTTAATACCATTACACTGCACTCTTGTATACATTATGCAGTCATAAGAAAAGAGAAAAAAGAAAAACCAAAAACTTATTTTGATGAGTGAGAATTGTATAAAGATTTTAAACAATGAAGTTTTATGAGTGGTATAAAATGAATAAACTCATGCAGCAGTGTAATTTTAATAGGTGCCTGGAGCAGGGTCATAATCAGCTTATTAAAATATAATGAAACTTTTATCAAACAACTTAGAATAAAAACTCAGAGTGCACATGCAGTACTTTGAATTATATTTCAAATCAGTATTCAATGATTGACTAAATTTAGCATGTAGATCATCCCAATCAGTATGTGTGTGCGCCATGTCCACATGCTCTTCCCCAAGTATTATAAACCTAACACCATGAACTATGAAATATAACATATTTTTCAAACACAATAATATTCTAGGTGAAGTATAATTTGGCAGTAGGTGGCCTTGGGGAAAATCACCATCATATTTACCTCAACCAATCTCATGAATGTAAAGTCACGCTATTTATGACTTTATAAGAATTATATTAAATCATTTATGAAACACTGATATTGATTTCACTTCATATCAAGATATTTTTTATAGCTTTGGGAGCAAAATTAGATGAAATACGTCAACTTGTTTTTTATAAATGACCAACAAATAAGTAGTTATGTATCCAATATATGTGATTAATAAAATAATCATAGAGATCAATCAACACCATATGTGGTTGATTTTTCCTTCCACAAAGTGATAATATAATATAATAAATTATAAAGAAGTAACTGTGATACACTTCATTGAAGGATAGTTTCCATTTAAATATCATGTAATGCACATAAGTGTGAAACCAGTGGGGTTTCAAGTGTTTGAATGTTATGTTTTTAATCTAATGACACATTTTGGATCAAATCATGATGAATAAGGATGTCAAGCACTTGAATTTTCACTCAGCACTAAGAAGAGGAAAATGTGTGGGTATAAAATAGAATAGAGGAGTGGTGTTAAACTTCTAAAGTAAAAAATCATGGTTTTAAGTTTTTAGGTTATATGAGAAAACCAAACAACTATACCTTTAATAATGTATAAATATTTAAGTTGATCCAATTTCGCAAATGATGAACCGTAAAATATATGTGGAGTATAAAATAGAAGGGAAATTTTTTTCTTGGATACATGAACATATGCACTATATTATTTGACAATGTGGTAGTCATTCATTGAAAATATAAGGTGAGTAGATATTATTGAAGATTGTCACCAAAAGATTTATCTTAATGGGATAGTAATGGTGTATCACACTAGAGTACCATCAATCATAGTATTAAGAAATATTGTATAGGAAAAGTGTTTTACATGATTGATTCAACACATTGAGTACATTTAATGATATTATTGTATTTTAAGTAAAAATATGATCATGGGGCACATAGAAAATATCATCGAAAATATGGTATCATACTGGGAAAAGAGAAGAGTTTTGAACTACCTAAGAGAAATGCTCTGTTATCTCCATATGTACGTGGAGCAGAAAAAAAATTCAATGTAAAGAATTTAAAAAAAATCATAAATTCATTCCTCCATCATCCATGCTTCTAAATTTTAGATAGTGAAACATTGATCATGGATTGTGGATGATGGAATATATTAAAAACACAATATAAGAATGATCAAGTCAGTATTTTTCTTTTTCAAATAGAGGTTTGTAATTGATAAATATCAAATGATAAAAAATTAGAATATTTTTAATGGTGCCTAATTCAATAAATTCCACTTCTACTTTCTTTCGAATATCAATTGGTTTAGGCTTTTAAAACTATTTTTTTGTAACAATTTAATGACTCAATGATATTGGTATTCAAACAACTATGAAAGGGATCAAGGACTCATTATCCTATACTAAATGTGGACTCTGATGAAACAATACTTGTAATTTCTAGAATATCTCTGGAAATTCATGTGATATCATGATACTTTCCTTTCCTTTCCAACAACTTAAAATATCAAATCTATTGAAATAATCCTCAGAGTCATCAATATCTATATGTCTTTCTAGTTAATTCCATTATTATGTTAATTTTCTTTTACCTTTCTTTGATCTATATGCATCTTTCCATTTCTCATCATTCTCACTACCTCTACTAGCATCATGAATATGTGAATCTTGATGAGAACATGACTCATATTGATCATCATGGATAGGATATTTTCATTTGTGAAACTCAAAGATATTATTCACAATCTCTGTTAATTTACTGATCAAATCATTCTTTTCATCATCATCAAACATCATTTTAAAACTATCCTGAACATATTATAATTTTTATCATGGATTAAGAACAACATCCACTAGTAAGAGAGAATTAAAATTAGAACCAATACCCTAATACCTGTCTAACATCACCTTTATTGAAATAGCCATTTCACTCACAGTAATAACATTACTCTTCAACCATTTCATGATTTTTCTATATATATCATAATGTTTATGAAAGAATGTGCGATAAGACATTCATAGAATCAAAAAAATCATAAATTCCATCATAAAATATTTTTTAGAACATGAAAAATACATGAGAATTCTCCCAATCATATGATGCAGGAGTCCCACCTTCACAACTGAGATCACTCTAAAAACATGAATCCTCTTCAAGAAAATAAATACTTTCTCATACTTATCTGCAACATCCAACATTATCTAACAAGAATTCCACCTAGTATGCACATCAAGAATTATGGTCGATTGACTAAGAGTTTTTAACTTCCTAGCAATGCTAATGAAAATCCAATCTTGAATGGAAACTTCTCAAAAAAATTCATGAAACTCTAAATCTAGCAATTGATTTTGATATTTCCTTTATCCCATCACTAAAAATAAGCTTTAAAATATGTTCACAACATCTTATATGCTTATACTCTCCTTTAAGAATATACCAATTTCAATCATTAACCCTCATAACCAAATAACTGGTCATTGTATTATTAGAATTATCATTTGCTATGGTAATAGTATTAATCCTTTCAATCCCCCACTATTTCAATGCATGTTCTAATACTCAACAATTTTCCCCCCTTTATGGTTTGCAAAAAGACAAAACCTGATTATTTTTCTCTTTAAGATCCAATTGTCATCAATAAAATGTGAAGTCAAAAAAATATAATTCATATTCTGAATTGATGTCCATGTGTCAGTGGTAAGACATACCATATTAGAGAACGTATTAAACAAAGACTTTAATTTTTCATTCTCTCTCAAATATAACTACAATCAATCTCTAGAACTGTTTGCCTAGATGGAACTTGAAATTGAGGTTGAAAAACTTCAATAAATTCTCTAAGAGCTCGATTCTCAACATATTTAAATGATAACTTATCAATGATTATCATTTTATCAAGAGTTATTCTGCACTAATCTTAGTTAAAATGAGTTACTTAAATTTTAACTATCCCATCATTCTCATCTTCACAATTATTACTAAGACCAATAGTGGTTTTACTTTTATCAAGGATTTTTTGAGGATTTTTTTCCTTCACCTTGTCAAATTACTATTCAAATTACTAGTTCCCTGCTAGACAGACGTGTAAACATAATCTTTTCCACAATAATAACAAATAGACCTATTTCTCTTATGAAAATGATCCCAAGATTGAGAAACTCTAGAACTAGTAGGAGATTTAGGAATTGTTACCTTTTTAGGTGACCACTTACCCTCAATATCATCAACTAGTTTCCTACTAATCCCCCTTTTATTTATGTAATTTAATGTCTAGTTGGAGAAGACCACTTCTATATTTGAGTTCATGCAGCAACTGGAGGATTAGAACAACTTTTTGCACCGCCTTCCATGAATGTCTAGCCGATGTCTACCAAATACTCCCACCTGACCCACTGGAAAGTCTCTACTGTTGCACACCCCTGGAAGAAGAAGAATAAATAGTTTTTGAGTGTTGGTAGTGTTATCATCAGCACCACAACATCTGTGAATGGGTAAGATAATAAGAAAAAACATGAAAAAAAACTATGTAACACTAGGCTGCACTCAAAACACAAGTAGGAGGAGGAAAATTAGGTGAGTAGACTTTCTCCTGATCACTTGTGAGGGAATTTTAGGGGAGGAGGTGAGCAAAGAGAGATTTCTTGGCCAGGTGGGTGATTTATCGGTGTTTTGAAAGGAGGCATGAGAGGAGGATTGAAGGAGGAGTAGGGTTTTCTCACAAGGGAAAGAGAAGAGAGAAGATGAGTCAGGGTTTTCTCATGAGGGAAGCTCAGGAAGGAGGAGGAAGGAGGAGAAGAGGAGGGAGTAGGGTTTCACCAGTCGCTCACGAGGGAATGAATTAGGTAATGAAGAGGAAGGAGGGAGTAGGGTTTTTCCATGCATGGGAAGGTCATGGTCGGGTAGAGGAGGAGGAGGAGGAGGAGGAGGTGGCAAGCATAAGGGAGGGAATGAGTGAAGAGGAGGTGGCTAGCTGGGAAAAGGGTTTTTGTCATACACCTGTTGGGTCTTCGGGTAGGTTGGGTCTATATGTAGCCAAAACGAGACTTGGCCCAACCCATGCATGGGTCGACCCAACATAAACCCAACCTGAGTATTTTTTCACATAACCCGAACCAACCCGATTGGTGTGACCTGTGTGACTTCAAGTGTGTTTTTTATTTACTAATGACATTTTATTTATGTATTCTTTCATATTTATGTTTGATTTATTTCTTTATATTATTACTGACATAAGATTTATTTTCTTATACAAGTGGATTCTTTTACTTAGGTTGGGGTGGTTTGTTCAGCAACTGATACTGTGGTCAGTCTTTTTTAAGGGGGTCGCGGGTGCAAAAGATGATGAAACCTTAATAATTTTAAATGTTTGTGGATAGTAATTCTAAATGTAATTATACAAAACATTGTTTGAGATGTATATAGTTGTGTTTTTTTTGTATTTATGATGTAAAATTTATTTCAATTAAATTATTTAATTTCATATAGGTATATTTTAATATGGGTTATAAGTGTATATGTTGCCATGTGCTGTTATTCAACCATCACATCATCGAAATTTTTCCATTATTAGCACCATTTAGAGCACTGATAAAGGCCCACATTTTTAGCGCTAAAATAGAGCTAATAAAGAGAGTCATTTATCAATGCTTTTTTAACAATGATAAAGGTCCCCCTTTATCAACACTTTTTTAGTGTTGATAAAGGGGACCCCCCTTAATGGCGCTGAGGACAACATCACTTTTTGGTGCTGTTAAATCCCTTTTTTCCATGATTCAAGGTACGCATATCATAAGATGATAACAGTATAAAAGGAAGCTCCCTTTAGGTAGGTTGATGCCTAATATCGCATTCAATTTCATGGAAAATGTTGTTAATTGTGTTGATTAAAATTTATAAGAATCAATTAGTTACCATATTGATTTCAATTCATTAATTTTAATTTATTTCAATATTTGTAAAATAAATCACAATTTGTAAATAAATTAATTTATATCTATTTTTATCTATGATGAAAAGTGTTCTGGGCATATAAATATTTCTCATTGATATCTCTCATACAACTTTTGAATTTAGTACACTCTTCAGCATGTGTTGGATTTCTTATAACTTGGTCTGTAGTTGATGCTCATCCATCATGATAATAAGATGTATAACCTTTACCCCCAATTAAGGGGCTATGGAGTGGTGAGGGGAAATGGAAGGTTAGGTTGCATATCTTGGGAAAACCTGAGGGAGGTGTAGCCAGGAATTTTCCAAAGTGAAACTGGATTTGGGGAATCCTCAATGTGGTACACCTTTTTCCATACTCATTAGGGGTTTGGTATATTATTTCAAGATGGCATTTTTTTAGATAATTTTTATTAAAGTAATATTATGGGTCAGCAGTACACAAACTTAATGTATATTTCATTATTTATATATATTTATACATTTTATTTTGAATTGAATTGTAATTTCTACATTGGAGATTTTTTTATAAAATAATAATTATTGTTTTGAAATTATTTGATGTTTTTTTTATTATAAATAAATCCATTCTTATAAAATGAAATAAATATCATTTTCTAGAAAAGAAAAACAAGAAAAAGAATATGTAATTTGATCGTCTTTCTTGAATGCAGGTTCATAAAAATAGAGCCATGGCTTGTGAAATATAAATTTATTCATTTATTATTAAATATAATTTTAGAAAAACAAACTATGTTTTTATATAATTTAATTTTATATTGGTAATAACATGATAAAATTCCCATTAGTTTCATTATAAAATTTTTACATAATAAAATATATTTTTGGGTTTTATTTTTTTTAAATATATTTGGTCAAACATTCTAAATAAAAGTAAAACTAAAAATGAAACATATTTAAAAATATATTATTTTATTGGAGTTCATTTCAAATTAGTTTTTGAGTTTTTAATTATGCCTTACTACATTTTAGTATTTTGGGTCGAATATGTCCTAATGCTCAACATGAACCTGGTGACAAACTCATAATAAATAATAAGATGTAAAAATAATGAACCCATCCTTAATTATTTAGTTTATCATAAAATCAACATGAAGATTTCCAATGTCATATCATAAAATAAAATAATGAATGTGTGAAATAAGACAAGTCTCTATACTTTGAAACAAATAAGAAAACTAATCATCAGGAAAACAAATACTTAAATACAAAGAAAATTTACAATTAGGAAAAAAATCATTAATAGAAGCCTCTATATATTTTTTTAAAAAAATTTGGAAAATTTTCATTGAAAAATCATACAATAACTACTTAAATCGTGACAACCATGTTTCTTCATGCAGATCTAATCCAATATGGCCATGATGGTGATGGAGAATTTGGGGGGGGGGGTAAATGAAAATGAATTGTGATGGTTATAGTCTTCTTCTACATTTGGTTGACCATATTCTCCATCTTCATACTCCCATAATTGGGTATAGGGTTGTGGGGAGTAAGAATTGAGATCTAAATCGATGACTAGGGATTCCCTTAATGCTTTCCACTTCTTTCCACATATCAGGTCTCGACGGACTTTCTTGAATCTCTGGGAGAAGGGGCTGTTAGAAAAAATAAGGCATGTTTCCTCCATCATCCATATAGCCTAAACTTCAATCTGGGTCTCCGAGTAGGTGATTAAAATAGGATTATGGAGGAATTCTTGATGTTTAGGCAACAAGTGGGAAGAATGAGAAAAGTGACAATCCTCCATGTCCATCAGTTCTGATAGTGTTATTATTCTTCTCTTTCCATTGGTGGGGGCAGAACCAACACCATTAACATTGTCTAGGGTAGGCATATTGTGGGAGTAAATTTGGGGTGTGAATGGGGTGTGCTTTACTTCCACCTCCGATGATGTAGGAATGAAGTTCATTAGGAAAAAGCATGCAAGAGGGAACCCGTAGGCCTTGACGATGGATGTGGGGCTGCTGACGCCTTGGTTTGGCACCACACAGATTCTTCATGGTTGGGTCTCCATGTGATAGCAGGACGACCTCCCTCGACAGCTTACAGTGATACAGAAGCCTTTTTCGGTTTACACACGTAATGAAAATGAGGATATTAGCATTCATAAATTTCAGGAGAAGTGATTGATTCAAATAAACCTTTTGGGGTTTGTTTTTTTTGTGAGATTTGAGAATAAAGCACCGAAAACATGATAGAAGAGCCATGGAAACTATGCGGAAGAAGAGGAAAGCTCAGTGGGTAAGAAAAGTATAGAGTTTGTGCATGGGGGATCAGAAGCTACATCCTTGAGCTTGACCAACAATGCTGATACGAACCACATTCTCTATAATTTATATAGTATTTACTGAATCATTCTAATTTATTATTTTATGTTTTTTAAATTTTCTTTTAGTGTATACTAAATATGGATCAGTCTTTTTGAATCCTCATATAAAGACTAAAATTAATATTATACAGCTTTTATGATCTTTGACTTATGGATTTCTTTATTTCATGTGAGTGAAAAAGACCTATTTTTTATCACTTTAAATGCAATGTATTATATATGGAAATTACTTAATTTTTTATTGAAATGATTTATATACAATTATTATTTGTGGAAACTATTTAACGTTTATGGATAAATCAATTCTAAAAATGGAGATGATACAAAAAACTATTGCCTTACTTAATTATGTCCACCGATCATTAATATTATTAAAAAATTATTAATATTTACTTTTATTAATGATGATGTCGGTGAAAAAATTAATAACCTAAAATTTTAATTTAAATATTTTTCACAAAGAAAATAATAATTTTCTATTTATTGACTCATTTAAAAATGTTAGTGTGACTGGCACGCACGTACACACACACACATATTATCATTGGCCCAAAAGTTATAAGGGGATCCAAACATCTTTAAGTACCAAGGGTGGTCTGAAAACAGCATGTTGGAAGGTGTGTGCAAAGATTTAACATATGAGGGTGGTCCCAGAGACCATATAGATTTGATTAATGGTGAGGGTGGGTTGTCTAATTTGTCTCAACAATGTGAGAAAATACTTGATAATTACATGATATTAAATACAATATATTATATATTGATGTTTATAATGTTTTATTAAAAAAAATTATGTAAATTTTTTATTTATAGAAACTATTTAATGTTAATTGATAAATCAGTACTAAAAATGGAGATGATAAAATAACTATTGAATTACTTAATAATCCCCTTCAATCATTACTTTTATTAAAAAACTAATACCCAACCCATACATTTTCATGACATGAGTATTTAATTACAAATTTCCATACATGGGCTCAAAAAATTGTGGTGATGGTCTATGGAATATGTGTCCCTTATTGAGGGAGTGGGAGGAAATTTGAGGATGAAATGAAGTGAGTGGGGTTCTTGTGACACATGGATATGGAGTGAAAGGATGGTGGTGAGACGTGTAACTGGAAGCATTATATAAAATTATAGATGTGCATTTATGTGCACATGTGTATATAAATTAAATGAACGTATTCATAAAGTATGAACAAATGTTTATGTTATTTGAAACAATGTATGCTTGTTGTATGCATAATGCTATATGGAATTTGTTAATGTAGAAGAGGCATGGGAGGAATGCTAAACTAGAACGAGAAGGAATGCATACTATATTTTCAGGCATTATATAATGTATGAATATATTGTTGAAAATGTGGTGAGGGTAGGATTGAAACGATATAAAATAGTCTATATTAAAATATAATGATTGAGAAACTAGAAAAGGTGAATAGTTTTTTTAGAGATGTTTTATTATTATTAATAAATATTTTAAATTTTACCAATTCATATGGAACTAAAACATTTAAATTAATAGAATTTGTATAAACATGTTAGTGTTAAATTAGTTTATGTAAATCCCATAATCACAAGTGAAATAGATTGATGAGATAGCACATGATCCATTTTAAGAGAATCCCTATTTGTTTCTGGACTGCATCTAGCGATCTATCTTCCATTACCCCAAAACCCCCAATGTGTAACCACATGCGGTGAGTCTAAAACTACTAAAGCCTACCAGAATACCATTCAATCTCTATATTTTGTGCAAACACTTGTATGCTTGAAACTGTATGCACATCTATTCAGGTAAAATATAACCAATGATTTCCATCATGTCATCTCAATGTTCACCATAGTATGAATTTTGAAAATGATACAATTTCAATACAGAGTACTATAATATAAACAACATAAAATGATTACAAATAGAAATAGGACTAACAAATTCCAAAAAATATGATTAAAGAAAGAGTAATAACTAATTGTGATAGATTAAAAAACTATGGTAACCAATGATTGAACAATGAATTATTTCTAGAAGGATGAGAATGTGAGATACATTTGCAGTGGCTAAGCATAAGATCCTTGGTGAAGTTCTTTGGAGGATGAATCACAAAAAATTGATAGGCACACCATTAATTATTTTTACTTTGCAAGTAACAACCAGGACAAGAACAATATAGTTCATATTTTAATGGAATTGATAATTTGAAACTCAAAAAAATTTTCTCAAAGGCTTTCCATGAATCACTAATAGAATGATATTCATGCGAATCAATTGAATCATAGAAATCATGTAATACATAATTGATGGAACTAGTTTTTTTTTCTCAATAAACACTAAAGATTCTATGAAATCTATGAATTATAATGGAGTTATGGAATTTGAATACATCAACATCATCAGAAGATGAATAATCAGGAGTTTAGAAACAAAATATTTTATAACCAGTTTAACATAGAATTTAGAATAGAGTTCTGGAATTTAAAAAACAAAAAAAACATGATGATTTAATTAAATTAAAATTGAATAATTAGGATGAAAAATAAAACACTAACTTGTATAACATATCAAATAAATTTACTAATAAGATACTTAAACAATCTGTTCATGTTCATAAATAAATCAGTGATCATAGTTTTATATTTATTAAAGATAATTTATAGGTTCTGTATGAAATAAACTTCATAGTATTGAAAAGTGATGGTTGATTTCATAATATGTAAATTACTGAATATTGAAACACATGCATATTACATACTATAATTCCTCTAAGTGAAGCCTTGTGAATAAAGTGATTAATATTGGAGACTCCTAAGAGAAAAAACTAAATTGCAATCTCTTGTAGTGTCATGCTAAGTGTAAATGCATACTATAAAAAATACATATAGGTTCAGTCAAAATCACTGAAGTTTATTCATGTAACTAAACAATTTTCCATATAGATAGAGATTTATTACCTAAAATGTAATCATGTAACTGAATAAATGTAACTATATAAATATCTATACATGAGTAGATGCACTCACTGAAGCATTATGCATACTAAAATTGCATCATTTTATAGAATGAATGACTAATATATATATATATATATTATTAGATGAAAATGGTATAATATTTATATATGCATTGTTTATTTTCACATAGTTTCAATGTGAAATAGGACTATAATATTGGGTTTAAAATATTTTGTAATTTGAATTAATATATGAATACTTTATGCATACAGCTATAAGTAGTTTGGAACATTGTGTTTATATTATATTTGTTAAGTGTGTATAGCAGATATACCTTAACTCATAGTAGACATTTTAGACATATTGTAATTATGGATGAAGTGATTCTGGCACAATCATGTGAGGTGTGCAAGTATGCAATTGTATATATATAAAATTTACCATATGTGACCAAGATTATGTAATTTCAAACAATAGATGCAAAAAATATTGATATAGATATATATAATAAAAATATTTATATACATAAAATCTATGAATTATTTTCACAATGAAGCACATAGTTTCCAATTTTATGGAAATTTTCCAAAATCAGATAGTTTTCATATAGTATGCATACTGGGGTCTATATACTAGTGTTATTTAAAAATGTTCATGGTATGAATACAATATGAATACAAGTGTAGTGAATAATTATCTTTTTTAAACTATTTTAATGATTACTAGTGTAGCTTCATTCATCAATATGGTATCTAAAAGGTTATGGTATGAATATGATTTTATTATTTTTTTAAATTCAAAAAAGTAAAATTAGACAATTTTGTCAACCAAATTTAAAATGAAATCAAGTATAATTGAATGACACTGAGATTATGAAAAGATATAATATATATAATTAATGATACAAGGTCTAATTAAACTATAAAAATCCTATCATAAAATATGAAATTCCTTGAAGTTACACCATTGATATTCCCTTATAAAAAATGAATATTGTGTAGTGTAAAGGGGTATGTACCATCAAGTATTCTATCCAAGGAAGATGGTTTTCCCTAGTTAGTTTTCTGAATATATTACCTAGAAGTTGCATTATTTCAAAACTACAAAAAAACCAAATATTGGTAGTTTAAAATAGATTATAGGAATCTTTTGTTTCGACATTTTTTTGTTAGAATAGGCTAGTGACTACCTATAAAAATTCACGAATGCAATGAAAATGGTTGAAGATAATGAAACATAAAGTAATATACAAGATCAAGTTTGTAACTAATATTTACAAGGCCAATTGTCAGGTTTAAAAGATTAATTTACTGGCTATCTCATATTGTACAAACAATCATTAACCAATGAATGTTTTCACTGTTACAAAAAAACATTTAGTGGCTGTGTTAATATAATTGGAATGATTTAAGAACACAAATTATGATTTTAAGACAATTATACAAATTTATTATACTGTTTAGCAGATGGTGGTGATGATCTATGGATGAAGTCAATTATCTGAGAAGTTTCATCAAAACAAAATCCCCGTATTGAAATAAAGGGGAAAACTGAGATATGGTGATATATTATATTTTTGTGAACATTGATTTAGTGGAAATTAGGGAACATTGAGTGTCTCTACTATGTAATACTAATTTTTTATATTTTTTGAATTATGTTTCAACATTGGATATTGTGAACCTAAAATCATTTTTAATCAGAATACACTCTATGGAAGCAACATAAAAACGAGACATCTACTACACTTGTCAGAACCTTAGACAATCTTCAATGGGATTCCTCTTTCACATCAAAATAAAAAAGTTATCATGAAAAAAATATCTTCAATCCATTAATTCATATACTACAACCTATCCAATTACCGCCAATACAAATTTTCCTGTAGGAATATACAATGATTTAAATTAGCCTAGTGCACCATAAACCAGCTAAGCAAACCTCCCTAACCAGTATCTCCACACAATGAATTAAATTTTTGAACAATATTCATTCAATTAGCCACAAAATGAATTAAATCAGCCTCAAATATGAGTAAAATGATCCATAGCCTACATCTCCACAACCAGAATTCAATTATCCATGAAAGAAACTACAACCCACATCTGACACCACATAAGTGAAGTGAGATTCAGAATTTTAAAAGAATTAAATCAATTATTCTAGAAAAGTGTGGATGATGAAAATATTCCCTAACATAGTTAAACATGCTAGCACCACAAGAAAAATATTTGTTTCCATCAAGACAATGAAAAATAGACCCGACACCAATCAACATCAATGGTAACTTCTAATGAACACCATAAATCATTCCAATTTTAATCAAGTATCACTAAACATTAAAATTGAATTATTAGAGAAGCATGCCAGAAATGAACTTCCACTACTGCTTATTACTTTTTCTCACCCATGAAAAAACACATGTTACAAATAAGATGCAGAACATTAATAGACTAACATACATGCGTTGAGGCTTTGATACTAGATCACCAAAGATACATATGGTTCAATGTTAAGAGTGCATATGAAGGCACAAGATCATGAGGTAAATATAATTTTGAATTGAAAATTTCTATCTAATTAAACAATTATTTATGAATAAAATAATATGTTGTAGACCGGTTTATTTGTATTTAGTTGAAATTGATATTAGAAAAAAATAAAGAGTATTTTTTTATAAATAAAAAAAATTGAAAGATGAAAAATAGAGTAAAGGTTATGGGATATATCATATTATCCTTTAAAATGAATCTAAACAAATAATATATATAACATATAAAAAATTAATCAAACACCACCTCAAAAAATAAAATAAAATAGTTGTGTTTAAATCTTCCAAGCTATCAGAAATTATAATCACACAAAATGTATGCATGGATATATTTATTTGAATGAAATCATACATGTCTATTTAAGAGAGCACCAAAGTGGAGAAGAAAAACTATTGATACATAATTGGAAATTATAAATTGTAGTATAAAACATTGTCAGTGAAACCGACATATGTGAAATACTTTCCATTTCAAGAAGAGTATCTAAAATTATTTTCCACACATGTATTCCAATAACTGGTAGGGAAAATTATAAAAAACATTATAAAATTTACAACATTTCTTTGGATGGTGTGTGAAAATATTTAACATATGAGGGTGGTCCCAAAGTCCATTTACATTTGAATAATGGTGAGAAAGGGTTGTCTAAGTTGTCTCAAAAATGTGAGGAGATGCTCGATAATTACATGAAATTAAAATTTTAAACTCTACTTTCATGAACCCACTCCATATACAAAAGTATATTTGAGTATGAATTCAATCTCTAAATAAATAGAATAACTAATTAGTGAAGAACTAAATAATTTGATGATGAACTCTAACTATGTCAATCCATCCACTCTCCATTGGAGTAGTAGCCAAAAGTCACACCGATGACAAAAATTATGGTAATTAGGATCATAGATGGAATGAAAATAAAAAAATATATCAGAAATGAAAATGATGTCCCCATTATGGGAAAATGTGGTTTTGCGATGGTTTTGTCGCCCCTCACAAATAGTCTATTGAAAACAACTATTTGTGACGAGATTTTTTTCTTGTCGCAAATAATCCAAACTAAACAATTATTTGCAATGTGACAACATTCCTGTCGCAAATATCATTGGCGCATGTGCACGCTGAATCGTAAAAAAGGTATTTGCAACTGGTATTTACCCACATCGCAAATACCTTTCATCATTTTTGTTATTTGGCACTAGAATTAATAACACATCACAAATAATATGTCAACAAATGACTATTTGCAATGGGACCCGTTGCAAATATGTTTTTGATCTCCATCATACTTATTTTCTGTTAGTAGTATTTGAGACGAGTCTCATCACAAATAGTTTCATCACTACTAATCTAACCTATATATACCCCACCTGATTTTTTGGAATTCATTTTTTATTTGAGCTCTACTCTCCTCTTCTCTTCATTTCATTGTTTAAAAGTTTAATTTTTACAGGAAAGAAAGTTTTCAATTTTTCATCCCATTGAAGCTTTGATTTTGAGGTATTCATTTAATTTGTTGAATTTGAGATTCATTTATTTTATTTCATATTATAATTACTATTATTATTTAGCAGTAATCAGCGTTAATTAGAAATAATTATTTATAATTAGTAGTATTAATTTTAAATTAAATATACAGTTCTAATTAGTAGTAATTATTTTTAATCAGAAGTAATTAGTTTTAATTTGCAATAATTAGTAGTCACATTAATTTTTAGTAATTAACAATTTAAAATAATAATTTTAATGAAATTGGTAAGAATTAGTAATATTTAGTAATAATTAACAGTAATTAGTAAAAAATGGTAATTAGTAAAAATTTGTGGCAATTAGTAAAAATTAGCATTAATCGGTGTTAATTAATAAAAATTAATGATTATTAATTATACTTAGTAAAAAATAAATCATATTAAAAAATAACGATAATTACTAAAAAATAATAGTAATTACTAAAAATTAGCGGTAATTTCTAAAAAAATAGTGATACGTATAAAAAATTAGATCAAATTATTAAAAATTAGGCCCAATCAGTAAAAAATAGAGGTAATCAATAAAAATTAATAAAAATTAGCAGTAATTAACTGTAATTAATAAAAACTAGCAGTAATTATCGATAATTAGTAATAATCAGTATTGAACAATATAAAATAGTAAAAATTAGTAGTAATTAATTGTATTTAATAAAAATTTACAGTAATTAGAAGTACTTAGTAAAAATTAAAGATAATCAGTGATCATTAGTAAAAAATAGACTCAATTATTGATCATTAGTAAAAAATAGAGGTAATCATCTATCATTAGTAAAAATTAGTGGTAATTAGAATTACTTTGTAAAAAATAGTGATAATTAGCGGTACTTAGAAAAAAATAGCAGTAATTAGAAAAAATGAGCTATAATTAACATTTATTAATAAGAATTAGCAGTAATTAGTAAAAAAAACCCAGTAATTAGCAGTAATTAGTAAAATATATCCTTAATTAGTGTTAATTCATAAAAATTATCGTTAATTAGTAAAAAATTATGGTAATTACTATAAATTGGCGGTAATCAATAAAAATTAGTGGTAACCAGTAAATATTAATAAAAAATAGCAAGAATTATTAAAAATTAGCTATAATTGACTGTAATTAGTAAAAAATTTCAGTAATTAACATTGATTATTGAAAAATAGTAGTAACTAGTGGTAATTAGAAAAAAAATTAGCAGTAATTAGTAAAAATTAATGGAAATTAGAAATAATCATTAAAAAATTGTGGTAATTAGTGGGACTTAGTAAAAATTAGAGATAATTAATAAATATTTGTAATAACCAGCAACAATTAATGGTAATTAGAAGTAATTATTAAATATTAATGGTAATTACTGGTAATTAGTGGTAATTAGTAAACATTAGTGGTGATTAGTAAACATTAGTGGTGAACAGTAAGCATTAGTGACAATCAATAAAAATTAATAAAAAATAGAGACAATTAATAAATATTAGTTGTAATTATCTTTAATTAGAAAAAAAAAATAGAAGTAATTAGCACTAATTAGTAAAAAACAGTAGTAATTAGTACTAATTAGTGAAAATAGTTAAAATTAGGGGTAATTGGTAGGAGATTATGGTAATTTACAGTATATAGTAAATATTAGTGATAATTAGAAAAAAATAGAAAAATATAGCGGTAATTATTGATAATTAGAGGTGATTAATAAAAATAAATGGTAATTAGAAATAATTAGTAAAAAATAATGTTATTTAGTGGTAATTTGTAAAAATTAGTGGTAATTAGTCAACATTAGGGGTAATTAGTAAATATTAGCGATAATTCCTAAACATTTGTGGTAATTAGTAAAATTTAGCAACAATTAGTTAAAATTAATGGTAATTGGTGGTAATTAGTAAAAAATAATGGTAATTAGCAATAATTAGTAAAAAAATAGATGCAATTAGTAAAAAATAGCAGTAATTAGTAACAATTAGTGGCAATTACTAAAAAGTGTTGATAATTAGTCAAAAATATTACTAATTAGTAAATAATAGTGGTAATTAGTAAAAAATAAAGGTAATTAGTAAGAATTAATGTTACATAATGATAATTAGTAAAATTTAAATGCAATAATAAAAACTAACGGTATTTAGTAAAACTTAGCAGCAAATTTTGATATTTAGCATTAATTAAAAAAAATAGAGATGATTACTAAAAATTTGAGATAATTATTAAATATTTAAAGTAATTAGTAATAATTATTGATAATTAGAAGAAAAAATAGCATTAATTAGTAAAATTTTATTGATAATTACTTAAAATTAGGGGTAATTAGTAAAAATTACCCTTAATTAGTTATATTAAAATGTAATTAGTGGTAGTTAATGATAATTAGAAAAAATTAACACTGATTATTAAAAATCAGTTTTAAATAGATAAAATTCATAATATAAACAATTAATTTTTAATATTTTTATTTTTAAATTTTAATAGAAATATGGAACAAGTAAGTAGACAAAAATACTTATTACATGATCATGATTTGATAAATCATCGTAGGAATCCAAACAGTTTTAGTGGAAAACCTGAATATACTGAGCATGTTGTAGCTTTTTTTATCATCTACATCATCAAAACTATTATTTGTTTCTGAATGAGAAATTAAGTTTCCATGTAATAAATGTTATATGAGGAGGTTTTTCACATTTTACAATGTTGGGTGGTTATCTATTGTGTTTTTTTTTCAAAAGGATTGTGTTTTTTGAAATATGTATGGTGAACATAGTTCTTGAGAAGATACTTATAATTTGGTTCCATATCCATCATAGTTTCAAACCTTTGTATATAATGTTAATTGTCCGTATTTTCAACAAAAAGAAACTCAGGATGATATTGATTTCACCCCTCACTTAAAACCATAATAATTTTATGAGTTACTAAAATTTACTATGGATGTCGTATATCCTAGATGTAAGACAATAAAAGAAGTTGTTGAAAATTCATGGTTATTAAATGAGATAATGGAATGTCAGGAATCTGTTTTGATCAGATATTCTCTTTGGTTGAATCACTGTTACCTAAATGAAATATGTTATAAATTTCTATGAGAGTAATAGGTTGGTTCATAATTTGGGTCTTGATTATCAGAAAATTCATGCTGACTCAAATTGTCATGACCCATCCCAGAGGGGCCCGACCTCTGACTACCCCATGCCCACCTCCAACAGGCCAGGGGCTGACAACTAGCAGAAAGTAGGTATATTCCATAAATGGGAGGCGTTCTCCTAAAGTACCTGTACACACACACACATATCCAAGCCCACAATGCTAAAATGTAAAATAATTGAAACAAGGCATGCATATATCTAAGACCCCACAACAGATTACAACCTTAAAGTAATGAAAAGAGAAAATCGGCCAAAGTCAATCCCAACCAAAACTAGAAATTGTCTATCCTACTCCAAGGGCGAGGACTAGGTCAAAAGTACACTCTTGGTAAACAACTTGGTCTATCAAGCTCCAACTATGTTCCACCCACTCCTTATCCTCCTAGGACACCGTCAAAAGGGTCGTCATTTGCACAAGACATGACACGTGTGAGAACTTGTGTGGGGATTGAGTACAATAATACTCAGTAATATACCCTAAAAACACTAAACATAAAGCACCAAGTATATTAATATCAATACAAGATATAATAATCAATGTAGAATAGGAAAAAAACCCAGATATATTCAGGAGATACACCACGCCATCAGGCGGTCATAACCAATGGTCAGCCTTAGGATTCTACTCAAAGAAACGCCCATTTCAAGAGAACACCCTCCATGATCCATTCTATTAGAGGAGAAACTCAATAAAGAGGTCTAGTTCATTGGGCCCCACCCAAAGAGAATGTGTTGGTCTATGAAGACATTGATGCACATATAGGGGGTTACGCCCAGAATTGTTGGGGGACACCACAAACCCAATCTGGGTCAACCCGCTACATATAGGATCATATGACAATGATTCCATAAACCCCACAGATATGGCCTTATATATGGGGGATCAATGCCCTCCATATGGAGGTCATGCTGATTCCACAAAGTCCAACTAGGTATGATAGAGGATCACACTCCAGTCTCATAGAGGGACACCGCAACTCTATCTGAGACTCAACCTCTAGAGGGGATCACAGTCCAGTGATGTGGATGTAATGTTGCATTGTACCCTGAGGAAAGGATCAAGGGAGCACAATCAACCTATACTAGTCCAAACTAAGAATACAAAGAGCCTCAATCACTCTTGAAGGGATTACTCGGCATGCACTAGGGTGTACACGATGTGTCCAAATATCTGAAGTCATGCCCGTGTCGAAGTGCCTCACACGGTATGTAGTCTCTAAATGCAATGAGTGCATAAGAGGAGACACTGTGTGGAGAGACACATGATAATATATCTTTGTAACATGTCTGTGTCTGTGTGGGAATACATGGTGTTTCCTTTCCCATGTACTCCAACCAATGTTCATATACTTCTGAAGTATTGGACGAGTCAACCAGGGAGGGTCCCATGCTGTGTGATAGGGTTCACACACCATGTGATCCTTAACTTCTTCCGAAACCCCAACACTGCATCCAGGGGTCCCACACAGCGTGTAATACTGAAATACATACTATATTTCTTGGGATTTTCCAAATCCTTCAGGGATCACTTCTCTGTTGATATGTGCACCGTCAAAACCTCTAGTTTCCAGATCTATGGATTCTAGGTTTGGATTCTCTTAGAAATCACCACCATTGAGCCATACGTTGTTGTGGCTCAAAACCAGGTTGAACAGATACTGTAAATCCATTCTGACCCACCTCCAGTCATCCACTACCATCATCACACTTTGATCACATCACTAATCATGAACCTCTCATGTGGTATCGATCTGTTGCACTAAATAATGATTACACAATGATTGAATGTTGAGTATTCATCGAACCATAGGCCAAAAGGAAGCACCCACAGTGAACGTGTGAAGAATGGATGGAGAAATCCATAAACCATAAAAGTGAGGAACAAACCTCGTTTGTTGTTCGTTTGGACTATATTCATTATCGTATAAAGGATGGATGAAGAGGGATCAATAAACGAACCAAATACAATTCCATCAATTTGAAATCTACTGACAATGCGCGTATCAATTCTTGTTCGTTGAATTGATCCTCATTCCTCTGAGATTAAGAACAGGATGATAATTATAAGAAAAAACATACTACCTAGAGTTTAGATCAATCATTGACAAAGAATGGTTACGTTGTCGTCATTGATGAGATCCTCCAACTCTGATGGCATGATGATCCACAATTCATTCTTGATCTGTTGTCATCCACCAAGAATGATCTCCTCTAACAACATCTAGTTATCCAAGGTTTAGTGGCCAACCTTGAGATGATTTCCATAGTTTTATATTTAAATAAGAATCAATTCATCGCACTGAACAAAATAAAATAAATTCTTAAATTCATTTATTTTATTAATTTTATGTCTGTGATAACTTTTCAAAAACGAACCATGCCAACCATGGTTAATTTGTGCCTAGGGTAACAACACCATTCTGAACTCAGTGGTGCTCTTGGATTTCTGATTTGGACACCCATTTAGGAGTTATTTATTCTTTTTAGGAAAATTGTGCATGCGTTCTATTTAATTATTTAATATATTTAAATCATTTATTCCAAAAACATAGTGCTTCAGAATCGCTTTCTATCTTAGTGCCTAGTCTCAAAAATAATCCATATAATATTTAAAAATAATACATGGAAAATCTAAGATGTTACATTCTCTTCACCTTAGGGATTTTCATCCCAAAAATAGAAAAACTACTCAAAGAGATGGGGGTATTCAGCTCTCATTTGGGTCTCCCACTTCCATGAGCTCTCCTGAAGGTTCATGTGCTACCACCGAACATGTAAAAGGGGAATCGATCACCCAAAAAGGATCCTCTCCAATCGATCCTTGATCTCTACCAGGAACTCCGTAAAGGTCTCTCCATCCTCAATGTCTAGCTCATCCCAGTCAATAACGTGTGATGGGTCACGCACTTACCTCCTCAGCTTCAACACATGGAAGACATCGTGTACCCAGTCTAACTGTGAAGGTAGAGCTTAGAGGTAGGCCACCTCACCAACTCTATCCAGTGTCTAGAAAGAAACAATGAATCTCAGAGATAACATACCATCACAGCTAAATCTCCCCAATCCATGTTGAGGTGAAACCCATAGGAACACATGGTCTCCTTCCTTGAACACTAAATGCCTTAGTTTCCTATTAGCATAAGACTTCTGATGGCTCGGTTTAGTCTTCATCTGCTTCTGGAAGACTTGCACCTTCTTTGTTAGAGCTCGCACCAACTCCGGTCCCATGAGTGTCGACTCGCCTGTATCAGTCCAACAAAGTGGTGACCTGCAGGGTCGCCCATATAAAGCCTCGAATGGTTCCATACCAATGGTGGAATGGTATATTTTTTTGTATGCGAAATCCACCAGGGGTAGGTGATCCTCCCAACTATGTACAAAATCCAACATGAAAGCTCGCACTATGTCCTCTAGAACCTGAATTTGCCACTATGTCTGGCCATCAGTATGAGAGTGAAACACTGTGCTCAAGTGTAGCTGAGTCTGAAATGCCTCCTGTAATCCCTTCCACAACTAGGATATAAAGTCATCATCACAGTCAGAAATGATCGTTGAGGGAACTCCATGGAGTCTCACTATCTCTTGCGCATAGAGATATCCCAAGCTCTATACTAAACTCTACTCCTGTATTACTAGGAAGCAGTCTGACACGGGGAGTCGATCTACAATCGCCCAAATGACATCATGTCTGCTAGATGTATGTGGTATGCTCATCATGAAGTCCATGAATATTTCATCCCACTTCCACTTTGGCACTTCAAGGGGTTGTGTTAAACCCTCTAGATCTTGGTGTTAATCTTTTACTTGCTGACACGTAAGGAATCAAGAGACAAACTTTGAAACTCCTTTCTTCATGCCTAGCCACCAAAACTGACTTTAGAGGTCCTGGTAAATCTTTTCCACACCTAGATGTTCCGCCAAAGGAGACGTATGAAACTCTATTAGAACCTAATTTTGTAATGTCAGTGGCACCATAATGCATCCTCTGAAAAGTACTTCATTCTCAAAACCTTTTGAAAATCCATAAGGAGCATGTTATATGGATATCTGAGCATGTAGGGTCTCACAGTCGACATCTCCAAGTTGCGCCTCTCAGACTCACTATAAGAGCGGAGGGTTAACCACCATCGATTGGAGGTAAAATGATCCATATCCATCTATAAAGGATAACTACAAAAATTCCAACTACTCTGAAACCTTGTTCAACAACTACCAACCCAAGTAAATTCCACACCTCTATTGTGCTCTTGGTTGGCCCCCAATCTAACACCATATCTATCGTGGCCGGGTCCACTACAACTCTATCTACTGAGATAATGTGTCCCAAGAAGTTGACCACCTGCATCCAAAACTAAAACTTCAAGAGATTCTCATAAAGCTGGTACTCTCAGAGTACATTTAGAATCATCTTCAAGTGTCTCGCATGCTCCTCCTCAGACGCTAAGTACATGAGGATATCATCGATGAAGACTACCATGAACCTATCTAAGAATGGATAAATGATCTTGTTCATGAGTCCCATCAACGCTTATAGGGAGTTTTTGATGCCAAAGGTCATCACTGAGTACTTATAGTGACTGTAGAAACATCTAAATGTTTTCTTTGGTATATCATCATCTTATACGTGAAGCTGGTGATATCCCAATATGAGATCCACCATTGAGAACCACTAAGCCCCTCTCAGCTGACCAGAGAGGTCATCGATTCTCGATAGTGGATACTTATTCTTTATGTTCACCTGGTTTAAGCACCGACAGTCCACATATAACCACAATCCCCTAACTGCCTTCTTGGAAAACAAAACCTGGGCTGACCAGGGTGAAACACTAGGTATAACAAAGCCCTTCCTCTTCAAATCCTCCAACTACACCCTTAGCTCGTGAAGCTTTGTGGGAGCCATATGATATGCTAGATCTGATATCGATTCCATCTCATGGTGTAGATCAGTGGATATTTCTATGTCTTGGTTGGGAGGTAAACCTGGAACATACTTGGAGAAAATGTCCTCATACTCCACCACAACTACAGGAAACTTAGGACTCACAACATTCACTACACTGAGGGTCAGGCCATCCAAATGATGAGTAATCAACCATACCCTCCTATGCATGAGTCCATCCTACTCTTCCAAGATTTCACTTTCACCGATAAATAAAAAATTTGTTCCATCACTATGGACAAACCACACTCTTCTCCTAAAAGAGTCATTCGAATCATTAATTGTGGATAACTAGTCCATACCTAGAATGATGTCACAAGGCCTCGACGCTGCTACCAAGATAACCTGACCGAAAATTTTGCCTCTAAGAGTCAGTTCATACTATCGGCACCAGTGAATGATCATTGATTCTCCTCCAGTATGAGTCTCTAATCATAAGGGTTGAGTCAACGGATCAACAAAAATCTCCATGTCTCAAACAATATTTTTGGTATGAAAGGAATGACTAGCACCTTTGTCTATAAAAACTGAAGCAAAGTTAGAAAAGACATAGATCATACCACATATCATCCCTAGAGCCTCAGGGTCATAAGAATCCATAGATTGTAGATGGCCTCATCCCAAACCACCTGATCCTTGAGCTTGGTGTGGACCACCTGTGGGTGGTGGTGTTAATAGGTCAAACAACCAACCACCTCTTACTGTCCTGCCTGCCCCTCTAACACGTATGTTTCCCTGTGGACCACCCTGCTCCTACCTCTATCTATATCCCATCAGTTCCTCGACCATCTCCTGATCAATTGTATGACGGGTTGAGTAATCTCATGTCATATGTCCCTAGCTGTCGCAAGAGAAACATTGCATGTCCCTGGGATAATTCGAGCCAACATGAGAGCCTTGCACAACTAAACCTAAGTCCTAGGATTTCGTACTGAATCATATGACCCACTTGGATTCCTATGACTATCGTCATCTACCTGCTGTCGAGGTCTAAGCTACCGGATGCCAACTTCTAGCTCTCACTACTAGTGTCTGCTCTTCCATAAAACTTTCTACCAACCGGGCTCACTCAGGCACTCCAACATAGGTTGAAATGTTAAGCGATACCACTGACATCCTGATTTCCTAGAGCAAGCTCTGCTTGAAGGTTCAAGCCCTGAAGAACTAGTCTTGTACCATATTAATGGAGGAAGGTGAGAGATCAGTAAACCTCACTTAATACTCTTCCACGGTCATATTTCCCTGTTGTAGATACAAAAGCTCATGTATGCGTACTAATTGCAATGTATCCAGATAGAACTCCTCTATGAAATGAAACTTAAAGTATATTTAGGAGAAAGCTTTCTCGTTGTGTGACTGGGTAACCAATATACACCATCTCCCCACATAGTCCTAATGAAGACTTGCATCAAGGACTGTCATCTGATAAGTAGGCATCCTCACAAGGCGGAAAACATGAGTGACTACCTCTAGCTAATCCCCAACCACCTGGGGGTATGACTCACCCTGAAACCTAGGAGGTCACTGTCAATGAAACTCATGCAATGCACTCTTCCTCTGAGCATCCTCATCCAGTAGTTCTAGTGTAAGTTTTATCTCAATGGGTGGTGGTATAGCTGGTGAACCACCCGAAGGTGCTATCTATGGTACAAGCCCTTGTATTGATGTCTTGTCCCTAGGTAGATAATCCTCATGATCACATATTATAATCCTAGTTTGTTGTCTATGTGGAGGCATCTTAAAATAAAATAAGACGTACCATGGTGATTGAGTATATCTGGAGATCAAGCTCAAGAAGGACATGGAAAACGCAACCATTCATATATGATGTGTAACGCCCTAATCCCAAAATCCTAGAGCTGTTGCATTATTACATTACATTGACATGATTACAAGGAATCAAATCCAAAAATACCATTCAGTTTAACAGTCTTGGAAATCTAGATTACATACATGATACCCATAATACATAATGAAATATGAAATATAAGCACGAGACATAATAAAATGAAATAAACTACGTCCTTGAATTCGTATTCAAATATCTCTTCTTCATAACTTGGAGAAAGGAAACATAATAAGGGTGATCTCAAGTGCTCAGTAAGGTTAAGTAAATCAGAAGAAATAATTGATCAATATGAATAAATTAACATGGAAAGGTAAATAACTAATAACACATTCCATTCAAATAACTAGATAAGAAAATATCAATATGGCAAGGTAAGAAGGTGAAACCCATGACATAAAAATCAATAAATTGAGAATGAAATGTATTGTAACGTCCCAGAATTTCTGTGTAATTTTTTTTATATGGAATTATTTCGAGACCACGAAATTCAACGGCACGCGATTTCGAAGTCTGGGGAGCCTGTAATGGAATTTTAAACTTTTTAAGGTATGTTCAGTAAACGTGTGAGCATGATTTTTTATCTTTTGAACTGTTGCTAGAATCAAAAATTTGAGGGAACCGTTGAATTCAGAATGCTGGGATTCACCTAGAAATGACTTAGCCGACAAGATTCGAGTGGAAAATATATTTTTCTTACTTTTTGAGAAACACAATAAAATAATTTAAAATAATTATTTAATTTTCTTTCTCACTTTTGAGTGGCGGATGATTATGATTTAGGGCAGCGACTGGGCGGCGACGATGCGCATCAATGAGGCTCATTAATGTCTCCTTAAACTCACAATGTAATGATTCTTTAATGATGTGTAACAACGACGTTGTTTCTTAAATAAAATAGTGTAACAACGTGACATTGCGTCATAATGGGAACTCTACGACGTGCTCCTATTTATAGTTAAACACACTGGGGAAATATGGATTAAAAATTTGGAGGATTCTCTGGAGAACCTATGATGGACTTCCACCCCAACTAATAACGAAAAACACCAGTAGAACTTCATCATCTTCGACGCCTTTCAAAGATCGGAGTCGGGAAGAGACGTCGACATCTTAAGTCCCTCGAGGATGAATTCTGCGACATCGAACGTCATAAGAGGTAGGGGTTATTTGATTTTAAAGTTTTCCTCATCCTTATTTCAAAATGAAAAACACAGATTAACCCACAAATATGTATATCCATGGACCGTGTGTTCTTGTGAGAGGGTGACTTCTTTGGGGTTTTTTTATCCGGGATTGATTTATCATTATTGTTCGAATTAAAATCCTCTGACCTCCCTTGTGTTTTAAACTTCTAACGTGGAGGGTGCAAGCTGACACGAACAAGGCCCGAGCCCCTTCGCCATGGGTGTTCTTCATGGCCAAACTATTGAATCAATGAAAAGACATATTTGAGACCTTCGCAGTGGAGAGGATGTTCCCCAGAGAATACAGGCGCAAGTGGCATGAAGAACGGACCACTGGTGCGGACCCGTTGGTCCGTGGAAGAATCTGCCAGCGATGGCCCGTGGTGGCGGCCATGGGTGGGAGGCAGCACGCCATGACAGTGTGCCGGAGGAAGGGCTGTAGATTACTAGGCCACGATGCAAATGAACAAGACGCTGGCTAGGCTGACGGTTGGAGTCGGTGGATGCGGTTGCTCGACCGCGTCAGCGGACCGCTGATGTGGCACTAATCCGCGTCCCGCGCGACGGGCTATGGTCTCTTGACCGTGGAAGAGGAGGCACCCTTTGATGACCCATGGGGCAATGGTAGTGGACAGATGGGGCATCTGACCATGTCCAGTGAGTCGGACCGGACAAGGCACAAACCGCCCCATGGGCCGGACCCGCATTAGTGTGCCGGACCCGCCCAGCGGGCCAAACCTGCACTAGTGCACCGAACCCGCACCCAGTGGGCCAGAACCGCACTCAGCGGGTCGAACCCACACTAGCATGCCGAATCTGCGCCATCTTCAGGCCGGGCTAGACTAGACCGGGTCGTCGGGTGACTTGACAGGTTGGACCCTCGACCAACCGAGCCGGGTCCAGCGAGGCCTGTTGGGCTTGGCCCACTGGCCAGGCTGGACTAGACCGACCTCAACCCACACCAGTTCAGGTTGAGTCCATCTTAATAAACCGGGGTATGTGGGATCCCCGGGCTGGTTTGGTCGGGTCGGTCTGACCAGGTCGGACCGGGCCCCGTCGCAACTGTCCCCCTAGTTACTAAAACACCCATATCTTGCAAACCGTGAATCCGATTGACAAGACATTTGTGGAGTTGGGACCCTCTTGACAAGGTAGATATTTTGGAATGTGCTATGGGGACTTTTGTGATAGTTGAGATGTGACGAAAGGCTTGAAGATAGGTTCTCCCAAGCGCGCTACATACATAACCGTATAACTAGATGAAACCTGAAGACTACTGACTTTTGGCCTAGTGGGAAGAACCTCTCTATGAATTGAAAGTCCCACAGTGGGAATAACCTCTCTGTGACTTTTTAGGCCCACAGTACGTGATTAGGATGAGTACCTCAGTTGTCCATGACTAGTGGGAAGCACCTCTCCGTGACTTTGCACGCCCATGGTACGCGATGGGGGAGGAGTACCTAAGCAGTCCAAGGTTAGCAGGAAGAACCTCTTTGTGACTCATCAGGCCCACCGTACTCCCTAGAGGAGGATTTCTCTAGCAGCTGAGGTGTTCGACGATGCGACTGATGATTCTACTGTTACTACCCTAGAATATACCTGGTGTGAGAAATCTTGTGTTTCATGCTTTACTTTGAGGAATTGATGTATGGTCTTTTATTTTTGTTTTGGGGTCCCTACTGAGTACTGTGTTACTCACCCCTGCACTGGATTCACCCATACGTGTTGTGTTTGGTGTAGATGATCGATGTTTCGACAAGGGTGCTCGGGGAGACAGGACTGACAGACACTTCGGTTGTGGACTTGGTGGCCTAAGACTAGGCAGGGCCCAGTAGGACCAGGCGGACATGAAATACTACTTAGTCTTCCTGTAGCTTTACTACTCTCACGATCAGGTGGGGTTTTCTACAGATGTCCATCATAGTTTCCTTTTTGTACATGTTGTTTTTAGTTCTTTGTTGGGTTTGTATTCTGGCCCAATTACTTTCAGTTGTATTTTCACTCATCTTTGTTTTAGTGGTACTTGTTTCCCCTTTTCTGTGTGTTGGGATGTGGTTGGGAATTATGTGCATACAGGTACTCAAGAAAATGCCTCCCACTTGTAAGTTGATGCCTTCGGTGCTAGTCTCTTTCCCCTGTCCTTAAGGAGGCGGGCTTGGGGTAGTCACGACACGATCCCCGAGGGACGGGTCATGAAAAAGATGTATCAGAGGGCGGTTGGTTCCCCATTAAAGACCGAGAGTCTGATGTTTTGTTTTGGGGAAACAATTTTAAGTGTTGCGAGTTCGACTTTCAGATTCGGGGAGTCCAGTGTTGGTGTGGCTGCTGACGTATCCATACACCAGGACCATGAATTATTTTTTCAGATCAATACATGAAAACACTGGTTGCATAAGTGTTTACTTATTTTGAATAAGAGTCAGCACACTAGGCATAACCTTCTAACCATGGTACATCTTGATCTATCTTAGGATGTCTCTATTTAGACGACCAGCCAGGATCCCAATACATGGTTGTGAGGAGAGATAGCCTAGTGACGAGGCGTCCATATAGGGACCAATTCTAGAGATGGCCCCACTGGGTGGTGCACCAGTGCTACCACCTCCCGATGGTCAACATCTATTGCTGGCGGTTCCAACAGAGGATGTTCATAGGCTCAGTGCCCAATATGAGTTTCAGAGACAGAGACCTACCAGGTTAAGGGGAGAGATGGATCCTCAGGTTGCTGAGGAATGGCTGGAGGCTGTGACACAGTTCTCCCACTTAGTGAGGACACCACCTGACCAGATGAAAATCTTGGCAACGAGCCTTTTGTAGGGATCACCAAGGAGATAGTGGATTTTGACCATCTAGACTCACGATGAGGCGACCTTCACTTAGGTTGACTTTGAGAAGATTTTCTAGGAGGAGTTTTTCCACACGACCTTGCGCTCTGTGAGCATCCAAGAGATTCTTCACCTACAGCAGGACAACATGACGATGGTTGAGTACTCAGAAGGGTTCACGAAGCTTTCCCACTACTCCACAGATATAGTGTGAGACCCTTTCTTCAGGGCTAGAGCCTTTGATCAGGGACTCAGGTGGGAGATCATGGCTTCAGTGGAGTCTCTCATCATCCCTACCCAGGATGAGGTTCTTTAGCGAGCCCTTCTGATGGAGAGTTTCTTGGTGGAGCTGGTGTCCGCAGCTAGAGCTACCAGTAGATCCCAGGCGGTGGAGTCTTCTGCAGGCAGCAGGCAACAGACACGTGGGCCCAAGTAGGCCAGGTCTTTCAGAGGTCGACCCTAAGACTTAGGGTCGGCAGTGAGAGGCTCCCATTCCAGAAGGATTTAGATGGGGGTCGGACTTTGCTACTCGTGTGACGGGTATGGAAACATGGCACGTGACTGCCTGAACCCTCGTACAGATAACCAGCAGATGGTCGAGGGGACGCCGAGGCAGCGACAACGATAGCGGTTCAAGTGAGGAGGTCTGCAGGGCACTAGACGTGGCAGGGGAGCTCGACGAGCAGTAAACGGTGGGTGATGGTTAGAGGTGTTACAGCCACCACCCCTAGGTGGTCCACCCCGACCTCAGAGAGTAGGCAGACAGGGGAAATCTCAACTCCAAGAAGTAGAGGAATATGACCACTACACTCCATAGATGATCCAAGGTATGATCTGTTTCTTCTCCAATCGATCTGCAGTTCTTATAGACACAAGTTCTAGTCACTCCTTCCTTTCCATAGTTCTCATTTGGAGCTTGGAGATTCTGGTGAAGCCTTTGGCTCGATCCTTATGGCTAGAGACTCATACGAGAGGGAATTTGATGATTACACACTGGTGCTAGGAGTTTGAGATTACTTTAGGAGGTGTGAGCTTTGGATGTGATCTCCTACTAACAGCATCGAGGCCTTATGATGTCATCTTGGGTATGGACTGGTTATCCACAGTCCAGGCTCAGATCGACTGTTTTAGGCCTATAGTGTGGTGTTTTTTTGGGATATTTAACTAGTTTTTCCTTCACCAGTGGGAAGGAAACCCTTGCAGCACAAGACAGACTCTCTCGGAAGAGGGTACATCCGATCACTCACCAGTTGGCTAGCCTCACCCTGGGTGCAGTGGAGGAGAGGAGTCCAAGATTCCCTCTAGTGGTGGAGGTGTACAAGGATGTTTTTTCTGATGAGGTTCCAAGGCTACATCCTCATAGATAGGTAGACTTATATATCGACATGTACCCCAGGACGACACCGATATCCACACCGGCATATTGAATGGCTCCTGTAGAGCCTCGCGAGTTGAGGGTACAACTGGAGGACTTGCTGGAAAAGGGGTTCATAAGGACCAACGTTTCACCATGGGAAACCCCAGTGCTTTTTCCATGAAGGAAAATGGTAGTTTGAGGTTATACATGGACTTTAGATACCTGAACCAGGCGACCGTGAAGAACAAGTACCCACTACCGAGAATTGATGACCACTTTGACCAACTGAAGGGATAGAAGTGGTTCTCAAAGATAGACCTCAGATCAGACTATCTCCAGCTCCAGGTATGAGACGTGGATGTACCAAAGACATAATTCAAGTGCCGGTATGGCCACTATGAGTTCTTGGTGATGCCTTTAGGCAAGAACAATTCCCCAGCAGTGTTCATGGGCCCCATGAATAGGATCTTCTAGCCCTACCTCGACCGGTTCATCATGGTCTTCATCGATGAAATCTTGGTGTACTTAGCGTCGGGGGAGGATCACGTTGTACACCTTCAGATAGTCCTGGATACACCCTGAGAGAACCAAATTTATAGTAAGCTCTCGAAGTGTCAGTTTTGGATTTGGGAGGTCCATTTCCTAAGACACGTCATCTCGGAGGCTGGATTTACAGTAGATCCAGTAAAGATAGAGGTGGTTCTTTCTTGGGAGAAACCTAGGAGCGTGAATGAAGTATGGAGCTTCTTAGGGTTGGCTGGTTACTATCGGAGGTTCATTCTCAACTTTTCTAGGGTAACAGCACCCTTATCGTCATTGACATGGAAGGGACAACCCTTCATGTGCACGGAGAAATTCTAGCAGAGTTTCCAGGAGATGAGGAGGAGACTGACTAGTGCCCCCATCTTAAGACTACCAGAGGAGGGTGTTGGGTATTTAGTTCACTACGATGCATCAGGGACCGATCTCGGTTGTGTCCTGATGCAGGAGTAATCAGTTATCATCTACGTCTCACGACAGTTGAGGCAGCATGAGAAAAACTACACAACCCATGACCTGGAGTTAGAAACAGTGGTATTTTCCTTGAAGATGTGGAGACACTACTTGATGGGGGAACGGTTTACAGTTTACTCCGACCACAAGATTCTTTGTTATATCTTCTCCCAGAAGGACTTGAACCTGAGACAACGGCGATGTCTAGAGTTCCTCAAGGAATATGATTTTGAGATAGTCTATACTCCTAGAAAGGGGTACGTGGTGGCATACATGCTCAGAAGGAGGACTGGGTTGCAATTTCTAAGTGAGGAAACAGAGTGATTAGCCATGATGTAGATATCCTTTTTGGATGATTCTTAAGCTGCTTACCTCCAGTTGATGACTGTTACTCCCCCGCTCTTACAGCAAGTCATGGAGGCACAAGTGGTGGATGTTGACTGCGAGGCCTGACATGCTCAGATATCATCAGGATGGTTTTCTGATAGACTTTCGATAGGTGGGGAGCTTGTCATCCTTTTTAGAGGGCGCACCTTAGTACCGGTGGTGTTGCGGGAGGAGGTGTTGATGGAATTTCCTAAATCTCACTTGGAAGTACATCCTAGAGTGGTGAAGATTTACCAAGACCTCTATCATTAGTACTGGTGGCCAGAGATAAAGAAAGAAGTGGTCAAGTTCGTTTCACAATGCCTCGCTTGTCATCAAGTGAAGGATGAGATCCAGGTTCTAGTAGGCTTGACTCAGACACTCAATGTACCATAGTGGAAATGGGATGATTTCTCGATGGACTTCGTGATGGGGTTACCACGTAAATATAGAGGTGACAACTCTATTTGGGTAATCGTTGACCGACTCACCAAGTCGGCTCACTTCCTACCCATCCGATAGTAGGGACCGGTAGAGGTCTTGGGACACCTCTATGTCTAGGAGATAGTGCGGCTTCACAGGGTTCCTTTAATGATCGTCTCAGATCGTGATTCCTGCTATACATCCCAGTTGTGGAAGGGATTACATGGGGCATTTGGGATGTAGCTTCATTTTAGCATAGCTTTTCATCCCTAAAAAGATGGTCAGACAAAGCGGACCATACAGACCTTGGAGGACATGCTTCATGCTTGCTGATGTTATTAATATTTTCACGACTTATTATATTCCCCCTTTACTTATTTTATATGAAATGTGCATAATTTGTGTGAAATATTAATGTTTTAATATTAAGTATAATATTTGAGCATTTTTAGAAGTAGTCAAATTGAGTCAGTTTAATGTTTTAATTATAACTATCACTATACTGATCCAAATTGTGTGGTTCTTGTTTTGTAGGATTATCCTTTCAATATAAAACATTTCATTAGAAGGAACCATGATCCAATTCTGCCATTTGAAGGGTCATATGGTCCTCACAAATAAGACCAAAGAATCTGTGAAGAAACTGGACTATTCATGAAGATTGATTTACTGGGTTCAATCCAGAAGTCCAAAGACCTTCAATATCCACCATAATTCGGGGGACACTACATTTCATCTTGGATAAAAATTTCATGGCCCAAATCCAAGTACAAGGGGCCCAAATAAACCTTTGAAGTCCAGCCCACCATTCTGGACGAGAATTAAAATCAGTATAGTATGCATGACATATCTCCTGATGTAAGCATCCAATCGAGCTGATATTTTTCAGTGTGAAAGAGGAGATATATTCGGCCGACTTTGTTGAATAAGTCATTCGGATTTGAAGGCATATTCCTATTCAAAAAATCCATTCACATTTTGGCCATCGAAAAAGAATGGATAGAAATGGACAGTTTACCTTTGTTTAATCAACCGGCCATAACTTTGGCTCCAATTGTCCAAATGCCTCCAAATTTTTAGAGTAGTCGGAAAACATTATTTTCTACAACTTTGAAGACGGATTTATTTGAAGATTAGGCTGTCTGTATAGATCAATTGGCGAAGAAAGTGGAGGGACAGATTGGGAATGCAAACAGTCCACTCCTTGGGCTATAAATACTCTCCCCTTCTCTCCTTGAGAGGGGTTGGAATTTCAGAAGAGAGGAGATCATATTGGCACGACCAAAGCTTTTCCAAAGTCTTGGGAGGACCTGCCAAACTCAAGTTTTCACTTGAGAGACCTTTCATCCTCTCTTTCTTTTCACTTACTTTTGTGTTCTTTATTTTTGTAATCTTGTAATTCCCTTTCTTTGTAATTCTGTTTTAATGCAAGTTACTTCTTCAATATCTCTTATTCTCTTCCACCTTCTGTATTTTAATATTAATGTTCTTAAAATAGTTTAAATTCAGTTCAATCCCCTTCCCTTATTTAGCTTCCTCATTCAATCGAAAGTTCGTTTTTAATTATCATCTTTGTTCGTGTGTGTGTGTCGACGTACCACTCTTTTCTTATCCCTTTCTTTTTCTTCTCTTATTAATTTATAATCATAATAATTATAACCAGATTATTAATCACCCAAATGTCTGAGTAAATCTCTCATTGGGGTGAGTTATAATTTAGGTATGTTAAGTGATTGAGAGCTTCTGCTCGATGAATATTCTTTGAATTAACATTGTGTATGTTGGACTTAACATGTCATGGATTAATGACTTGTTTTGTTTAACATGTGGTTTCCATGGATTATTGGAACCATAAATACACAACCATAAATAAGATATGATTGAGATTATAACCTTAAGTTAAGTTAAGTCTTGGTTTAAAGCCTTAACACTTAAGAATTCTAATCAACATCATCTTGTGACATGGGTGTTAATTTAAATGCAATATAAAGCAAAGCTCGAGGATATCACAAGCTTAACTAACCTAATGATGAACTCACCCCAATCTTTATCAATTTGGTAAATCAAACATCATCCATAAATCATTTCAATTAAGCTCTGCAAACAAACCCCCCTAATCAAAATACAATCAACTAAAAACAAACGACTACTACAAAGTATCATCGCCGAGGATTCGACCCGAGTGCTGCTATACACATTAGCAGAGCACCGGAACCTTGAACGGTCGATAGGCGACAATCGGCCGCACTTTCACTTGCGTCCTAGACTTTGGTCATATTTGGGAGGACCACCTTCCACTGGTTGATTTTGCATATAACAACAACTATCACTCCACAATTGGCATGCCACTATTTGAGGTCTTGTATGGGTGGCCTTGCAGATCACCCATATGCTGGACAGACCTAGGGGAGTCGGCATTCATGGGGCTAGAGTTGGTAGAGGCTACCACTGAGAAGGTGCAAATCATCCAGGAGCGAACGAGGACTGCCCAAAGCATGTAGAAGTCTTATGCCGACAGGAGGCAGAGACCCTTGTAGTTCAAGGAGGGAGATCATGTGTTACTTCGTGTCTTACCCTGACGAGGATTGCAGAGATTTGTATGGGGAATCAATCTATCTATGAGGTTCATTAGACCTTTTCAGATCTTGATCAGATTTGGTGAGGTGGCGTACTGCCTAGCTCTTCCCCCATAGATGCACCAGGTGCATGATGTTTTCCATGTGTCGCAACTGTGGAGGTACGTGCATGATCCATCACACGTCATTGATTGGGGTAAGCTGGACATTGATGATGGGGTGACGTTTGTGGAGTTCCTAGTAGATATATAGGATTGACAGAAGCGGGTCCTATGCGGGCGGTCGATTCCTCTAGTGCGTGTCTGATGGAAGAACAGAAATCTCTAGGAGAGCACATGGGAGCGGGAGGCTCAGATTCATTCTCAGTACCCACACCTTTTTGTTTAGTTGTTTTTTTGGCTTTCGGGGAAATAAATCCCTAAGGTGGGGAGAATGTAACATCTCATAATTTCTATGTATTTTCTTATATGGAATTATTTCGAGATCGTGAAATTTGATGGCACGTGATTCTGAGGTCCGGGGATCCCAGAACGTAATTTTGAACTTTTTTTAAGGTACGCTCAGTAAACATGTGACTGAGATTTTCTATCTTTTGAACTGTTGCTAGAATTGAAAATCCAAGGGCACCGTTGAATTCAGAATGTCGGGATTCACCTAAAAATGACTTAACTTCGGTCGATAAGGGCTTAGCAGAAAAGTTATTTTTTGGACTTTTTGAGAAAAATAATAAAATAATTTAAAATAATTATTTTATTTTCTTTCTCACTTTTGAGTGGAGAATGACGACATTGTGGGGCAGCAATAAGGCTCATTAATGTCTTGTTAAACTCACAGCATAACGATGCTTTAAGGATGCATAACAGCGCCAATGTTTCCTAAATAAAATAGTGTAACGACGCATCATCACATTGTAATGGGAACGCTGCGACGTACTCCTATTTATAGTTCGACGTGCTAGGGAAATATGGATTAAAAATTTGGAGGATTATCTGGTGAACCTCTGATGGAATTCCACACCAATGAAGAATGATGAACGTCGGCGGAACTTCATCGTCTTCAACGCCTTTCGAAGATCAGAGCTGAGAAGCTACGTCAACATCTTAAATCCCTTGAGGATGAACTTCGTGACATTGGACATCATAAGAGTTAGGGGTTATTTGATTTTAAGTTTTCTCCATTCTTATTTCAAAACAATGAATGCGGATTAACCCACGAAAAAGTTAATCTGTGGATCGTGCGTTCTTGAGGGAGGGTGAATTCCTTGGGGTTTCTTTATCCGAGATTGATTTATCATTGTTGTTCAAATTAAAATCCCTAGACCTCCCTTGTGTTGTAAAGTTCTAACGCGGAGGGTGTGGGGTGACACAAACAAGGCCCAATCCCCTCCGTTATGGGTGTTCGTGTCCAAACTCTTGAATCGAAGACAAGACAGATTTTAAAACATCGCGGTGGAGAGGACGTTCCTCGGAGAACGTAGGCACCAGCGACAAGAATAACGGACCATCGGTGCAGACCTGGTGGTCCGCAGAAGAATCCGATGGTGATTGACGGCAGTGGTTCGCGACGTCGGTCGTGGGTGGGAGGCAGCGCACCGAAGGAAGGGCCTCAACATAATGGAAGACGCCACCGGTTGGAGGCGGCAGATGCAATCACTCGACCATGTCGGGGGGTCGCAAACGTGGCACTGATCCGCGTCTCATGCGACGGGCCACGATCGCTTGACCACAGCAGAGGAGGCACCCTGCAGCGACCTGTGGGGCGATGGGGGTGGACAAACGCGACATATGATGGAATCCAGTGAGGCGGACCAGTCCTCCTCTTGCGGACCGGGCAGGGCACGAACCTTCCAGTGGGGCGAGAACTGTCCAGTGGGTCGGACCCACACCCGATGGATCAAATATGCACCCTCTTCGGGCCGGGTCGGACTATACCGGGTTGCCGGGCTGGACCCTCGACCAACCAGTTTGAGTCTAGCGAGGCCTGTTGGGCTTGGCCCACTGGCCAGGCCGGACCAGATCGACCTCGGCCCTCACCAGGTCTGGTTGAGTCTGTCTTAATGAATCGGGGTATGTGGGAGCCCCGAGTTAGGTTGGTCAGGTCAGTATGACTGGGTTGGACTAGGCCCCGTTGCAACCGGCCCTCTGGTTACTAAAATGATTGTATCTTGCAAACCGCGTGTCCAATTGATGATTCGTTTATGTAATTGAGACCCTCTCGATGTGGCGTATCTTTTGGATTGCTCTATGGTTAATTTCGTGATATTTGAGATGCGACAAAAGGCTTGAGGAGTGGTTCTCCCAAGCGTACTATGTACAAAACTCTGCAACTAGTTGAGACCTAAAGACTACTAATTTTTGGCCCAGTGGGAAGCACCTCTCTGTGACTTGGAAGGCCCACAGTGAGAAGCACCTCTATGTTACTTTGCAGGCCCATGATAAACGATTAAAAATGAGTACCTCAGTTGGCCATTACTAGTGGGAAGCACCTCTCTGTGACTTTGCAGGCCCACGGTACGCGATGGGGGAGGAGTACCTAAGCAGTCCAAGGTTAGTGAGAAGCACCTATTTGTGACTTGGCAGGCCCACTGTACTCTTTAGAGGGGGAGTTCTCCAGCAGCTGATATGTTTGATGATGTGATTGATGATGCTACTATTACTACCCTAGAATATACTTGGTGTGAGCTGTCTTGCGTTTCATGATTTACTTAGAGGAATTGTTGTGTGGTCTTTACTTTTTGTTTTGGGGTCCCTACTGAGTATTTTATTACTCACCCCTGCACGGGCTTCGCCCACAGGTGTTGTGTCTGGTGCAGACGACCGATGTTTCAAGAGGGGTGCTCAGGAAAACGGGACTGATGGATACTTCAGCTGTGGAATTGGTGGCCTAGGACCTGGCGGAGCCCAGTAGGATCTGGAAGATAGGACATACTACTTCAGTTTCTTGTAGCTTTACTACTCTCATTACCAAGTGTGGTTTTTTGTGAATGACCATTAGAGTTTCCTTTTTGTACTTGCTGTTTTCAGTTCTTTGTTGGGTTTGTATTTTGGCCCACTTACTTTAGTTTTACTTTCACTCATCTTTGTTTTAGTGGTACTTGTTTCCCCTTTTCAGTGTGTTGGGATGTGGTTGGGTGTTTGTGTGCATACAGGTACTCAGGAAAATGCCCCCCACTTACAGGTTGACGCCTTTGACGCTAGTCGCCAGCCCCTGGCCTTCGGGAGGCAGGCTTGGGGTAGTCACGGCACGGGCCCCAGGGGACGGGTTGTGACATGTATCCATAGATATGTCAATGAAAAATCTCATGGATGAATAATAATTGAATCTAAATGAGGTAAATACTTAATTATTGATATCTATAATATACCAATGAGGCTTCATTTCAATGATCTAATACTTTCAAGGATTTATGCCAAGAATCTAATACTTTCAAGGATTCATGTCAATAATCTAATATTGTCTAGGATTTTTTCCATGAATCTAATATTGTCAAGGATTTATGCCAATAATCTAATACTTTCAAGGCTTTATGCCAAGAATCTAATATTGTCAAGGCTTCATGCCATGAATCTAATACTGTCAAGGGTTCATGCCAAGAATCTATTACTTTCAAGGCTTCATGACAAGAATCTAATACTGTTAAGGCTTTGTTCCATGAATCTAATACTTTTAAGGATTAATGTCAATAATCTAATACATTCAAAGCTTGATTCTAATAATCTAACACTTTCAAGGCTTCATGCCAAAAATCTAAAAAATTTAAAGTGAACACCATATGAAAAAATGGTTTACGATTTAGGAAATAATCATATCCATGAAAAATGATATGTATATTTAAGTAAATTTACAATTAAAAATTATTAAAATAAAGTTATTGTTTCAAGAGAATGTTAACAATCACAAAAGGAATTGATATTGCAAAGATAACCATTAAGAACATTTTTGAGGAGAATAGTCTTTAAACATTCCAAAGTGTCTCATACCACTTTGAAAAATTTGAATCATAATCTCTAGAAAGGTATGTCATGAAACATATAATATCATGAGCATAATAGGATTCATGGTATAACATGAAAAAGGTAGGATATGCACCAAATAAAAGTTAATTAGAACATAATAAAAAATAAATCTCAATGGAATGTAAATTGAGATGACATTCCCGTACTAGTTGAGTAGATTTTGAGTGAAGGATTCCATGAAAGATTAAAATCGATTGAAACATTTAATATCATGAAATAAAGGAAAATTATGATATAATATATCAAAATGGTTAGTATGTATGGCACATAAAATACTATTGAGTGAATATGACATTAATCTCACATATTTAAAAAGTGAGATGAAAATCCCTTACTAATGTAGTAACTAATGATTTGGAAAACCCAAAGGTAATAAATATTAAATAAAACATTTAAATACCATGATGATAATATAATTTATTATATTATATGTCGACATGGCAGTATGTACACTATATATAAGAAATTAGGTGCACAATAATTAAGTATGTCCCACATAATGAAAATGAGATAAGAATCCCTTACCTTAACCTTCATTTTGTTTTGTGGTATTTATCCTCATGTATAGTGGTTTAAAATATGTTAATAACTTATACCAGAACTATACTCATATTTATAATATCATATATTAATTTATTATAATATTTTATTACCCTTTTGTTAACACTCTTTAATTATTTTAACTATTTTGGGTGTTAATTGCCTAGTTTTCTTAAGTATGTTTGGACTTGTAACTTGTTTTCCCTATTTATTAGATCATTATTTAATCATCTCAAAAAATTAAACCATGAATAAATTATTTTATATATTCAGTACATATTTATTTATAATAGTACACAATATTTGGAGATTTTAAATGAAGCGCACCGTTCATAGAGACGGTAGGCCGTACGTACGCATAAATGTTACTTTCATTTCTTTATTGTATTAAAAGAATGAAAACTAAATGATACATATGTATATTATAATTACATAATCATATCTATGTTATATATTTTATATAGGTTTATTAAAACCATCCTTTATATGTTCTATTTATGGCATGAATGAGTCATATCGCTTTGAGGGGGCGGTAGTCCACTCTTCCTCAAACGAAATTATCGTATTTACACAACTTGGTAAGCATAAAGGTATGTTCTAAATAAAAATGTAAAAAACATAGATACATTATAAATATAATTTATATCATATATAAATATATTTTCAATCATAATTCCCACCATGAGATGTGGTAAAGGAGAATTGAACAATCATCATTCAGTGATGCATCAGTTCATCGTACACATAAATAGTATGTTCGTTGCCCATTAGATGGGGGTGTGTGTAAGTGTAGGTTAGAACCTTAGAAAAAAAAAATCCTAGTATATTGGTGATTATGGTGTTGTTATGTAATTATAGAATAATAAAAGTACATGGAGTGTAAAATGGAAATGAAACTAAAAAGCTTGAGAGAAGGTGTTACCTCTTAATCGGGTAACTTCTTTTGGTTTATACCAAAATATTCCTCGGATTGATTTCTGCCCAAGGGGAGGATTCTAGGTTGATGGGAGGGATGTTTGGAGACTATTTGGATAGATTTTGGATGATATAATGTGGATTTATAGGTGTGTGGAATGGGTATAGTGCTTGACTTTTTATAGTGGAGGGGGAGTGACACTCTTGTAAATTCAAAAAGGAATTCATTAATGGGTGGTATACCTTACCTAAATTTCCTCCAAAATGAAAAAATAATGGTTTAAAGGGTAATAATGGTTGATTAAAACCTCCAATACACAAAAATATGTGCATTTTAATAATTTGGTTCCTTAACTTCTAAGATCCCTTGTTTTTATCATTTTGGTTTTTTATTAAAGAATCTAGTTTTCTAATCGAATTAATTTAAACATTAATAATAAACTAATGTGAGATTTATTAGACTTTATATATCCATTGAATTATTAATATTATATATAATTTATAAAATAAAATTTCCATGTGTTTTGGAAATTAATTTTAAAACTAGTGCAAATGACGTGCTAAAACGCTGCTTAAACCCGGACCATGTTAACAACATTTTTATAATATATTAGTCAATATGTTAATTATAAAAGTTTAATTGGTTAATTAATAGATAGTATTTAATATTTATTAACATTTAAAAATAAACTGGATTAATATTGGATTTTTATTAATTTTAAATCATCTAATAAAATTTCATTTATTATAAAAAAACAATAATGTTTATTTTGAAATTATTTATTTAATGTTACTTTTAAAATATCAATATAATATTGGAATTAAACTATATTAGGTTTAAAGGTGTGTAACATGATATATTCATAAAATAAATAAATAAAGACAATAATTCAATCAATTAACTTAACTTTTAATATTTATAGTATCATTTATTTTAGTTACTTATTAACTAAATAATCACTACATTGGCGTTTTTAAGAATTTTATGTAACTAAACCATCTCTAATAATTATTGATATATTTTTATGATAAAAATAAACCATCTATATTACAAAGGGATATTTATATCAAAAAATATGATGTTTTGTACATATCTCAAAGTTTTTTAAATGTTAAAGGTAAGGAAAGTTCCCTTTTTGTCTTTTTTCCTTACTTGACCGTTTATAGAGGGCACTTCCATTTAATAATATCCCAATAACCCATAAATTTAGAAAAACCTGGGTATATTGTTGATTTATTGGTATCCAATGGATTTTGGAAAAGTTTCCATGTCATTTAGGTCCTTAATATTAAGGTTTAGTTCGGTATTAAGCTTAATTTTACCTTAATCACCGTAATTAATTTTAATCACTTTCACTAATCTTTTTGGTCAAAAATTAAGTTTATATTATTAGAGAAAAAATATCATACAAATTACATCCATTTATATCAGATTTTTAAAATTCAAATCATAGAAGTGGGAAAATTATTATTAACACTAATCCCACTGACGGGGCGAAAAAACATGTTTTTAAATTAGAAAAAACGTTCAAAAGTTTGTTAGGTTTTTATATTCAATTTCAAAGTGAAATTGATTATAATGAAATTAATTGTATAAATAGTTGTATAATTTATCTAATTCAACTCTATAACAAATCTAAACTATGATTTAACATTAATGATTATTTAAATGAAAAGTCTGTTTTTAACTAAATTGTTGTAATTTTCATTATTCATCAAAAAATGATGTTTCACAAAAAAATACCAAAAATTCCCCATAATCTAATTTCAACATTATGAATTAAATAATGATATTTTTTTTAAATTAAAATTCATAAAAGTGTCAAAATTTTGTTTTAAAATAGATTCGCCAATAAAAGGAGGTAAAACTCATTCTTGGGTGCAACACAAGGTAATTTAGTGTTGTGTGTAGCGTACGTTTAACTTCGTGTATAAAGAATGCCAAAAAAATTATATTTATTCTAAACGGAAAATATTATAAATTATTGGGGTGTCACATGATGCACGTTCCATTATATGGATACATCGGTCGCCGCAATAACACTAGAATCCCTGGCCTAAAAGCCGAACTCAAAACACTTAATAATGTTGCCCCAAACTAATCTCACAGACCCTTGGTCCTAAAATAGAACTGATCGCTCTGATATAAATCTATCAGGACGTGTCCCAGAGGGGTCCGACCCATGACTTCCCCAATCCCACCTCCAATAGGTCAGGGGCTGGCGACTAGCGCTGAGTAGGTGTATTCCACAAATGGGAGGCATTATCCTAATGTACTTATACACATGAACTCATCTTAATGCACACCATGCTGAAATGTAAAAAAACTGAGAAAATGCATGCATACATCTAAGATCCCACAATAGAGTACAACAATAAAGCACTGAAAATAGAAAAGGGTCCAAAGACAAGCCCAACTAAAACTAAAAAGATTATAACATACTACAAGGGTAAGGACTAAGTCAATAGTATGATCCCAGTAAACACCTCGGTCTTTCAATCTCTAGCTATGCTCCACCCGATCCCTATCCTCCTAGGACACTGTCAAAAGGTTCTTCATCTTTACAAGACATAACACGTGTAGAAAAAGTCTATGCATGGGTGAGTACAATAATACTCAGTAAGAAACCCCTAAAACACTAATCACAATGAAAAAGTATAGTCACATCAATACAAGATTTAACAATCAATGCAGAACAGGAAAAAAACCTAGATATACTCAGGAGAGACACCAAACCATCAGGTGGTCATAATCAACTGTCAACCACCAAATTCTGCTCAAAGAAATTGTCTTTCTGGGAGAACTTTCTCCACGAGCCATGCTATCCTCGAAGACACTCAAAAAAGAGGTCTAGCTCATTGGGACCTGCCCAAAGAGAACGTACTGGTCTAAGAAGACTTTGATACATAGATAGGGTGCCTCGCCTAAAACTGTTGCGGGACACCACAAGCCCAATTTGGATCAACCCGCTACGTAGGGGATCATATGCCAATGATTCCACAAACCTTACTGATATGACATGCTAGATGGAGGATTGATGCCCTGCTTAGGGAAGTTATGTTGATTCCACAAACTCCAACTAGGGGTGATAGAGGATCACACTCAAGTCTCACAGAGGGAAAACACAACTCTATCTGAGAATCAACCTCTAGAGGGTATCAAAATCTAGTGATGTGGATATAATGTTACATTTTACCCTCAAGAAAAGGACCAAGGGGATGCACTCAACCTCTAATGGTACAAACTAAGAAAAAAGAGAGTCTCGATCACTTCTGAAGGGAGTACATGACATGTACTAGGGGGTACATGGTGTGTCAAGCTATCCTAAGTCCTACCCATGTGGAAGGGCCTCACACAACATTTGGTCTCCAAATACATGGTGTGTAGAAGAGGATACACCGCGTATAGAGACACACGATACCCTGTCCATGTAGCCTGACCATGTCTGTGTCAAAGTACACAACTTGTCTATTCCCTTGTACTCGAACTTGTATCCATGTACTTCTGAAGTACATACCGAGTCAACTGGGGAGGGTCACACCTCGAGTGATAGGGGACACACAGTCTGCGATCCTTAACTTTTGTCTAAACCCTATCGCTGAAGCCAGGGGGTCCCACATGGCATGTGATCCCGAAATATATGTTGTGTTGCTCAGGATTTTCCAAATCCTTTGGGGATCTCTTCCACATCGATCTATAAACCCCCAGAACCTATGATCTATCTGGAACCTGCAAATAGGGGTTCATCCAAGCCTCTAGTTTCTAGATTTATAGATTATGGGTTCAAATATTCTTAGAAATTACCACCATCGATCCATATGTTTCCATGCATCAAAACTAGGTCAAATGAGTACCATAAATCTATTCAGATGTCATCATCACATCGTGATCACATCACTGATCATGAACCGCACATGTGGTATCGATCTTTTGTGCCGAAGAATGGTCACACAATGATCTAATACCGAGTATTCATTAAACCATGGGCTAAAAAGAAGTGCCCATGATAAACGTCTGAAGAATAGTGGGATAAATCCACAAAACATAAAAGTGAAGAATGAACCTAGACCATTGTTTATTTGGCCTCAATTTGTTAATACAAAAAGGATGAACGAAGCAGGGTAAATCAACAAACCAAAAACAATTCCATCAATTTGGAATCTACCGACAATGCACGTGTCAATTCGTGTTTGTTGAATTGATCCACATTCATTTGGGATTAAGAACAAGATGAAAATGACATGACAAAACATCCTACCTAGATTTTTGGTTAATTGCTGATGAGGAACAGATATGTTTCCTTCGTTGATGAGATTCTCTAACTCTACTCGCGTGATGATCCATGATCTGTTCTTGATCCATTTTTGTCCGACAAGAATGCTCTCCTCTAATAGCATCTAGGTCTCTAGGGTTTAGCGGCAAAACCTGAGATTATTTCCATAGCTGTATATTTAAAACGAATCATTTCATCACGCTGAAAAATATAAAAAAAATTCTTAAGTTAATTTATTTTATTAATTTCATGCCCATGAAAACTTTTTCACAAACAAATCACCCTGACCAAGGTTAAGTTTTTTCTAGGGTAAAATCGCCACTCTGAACTCAATGGTGCCCTCTGATTTCCAATATAGTCGCTCGTCTAGGAGTTATTCCACCCTTTCTAGAAAATTTCATGCTCGTTCTATTTAATATATTTCAAAACATTTATTCTGGGCACACTGGGCCTTATAATCACATGCCCTCTCAGTTCCTGGTGTCAAAAATAATCCATATAATATCTAAAAATAATACACAAAAAATATGAGATGTTAGAAAAATTATTGTATCATATATTATGGTTAAAAAGGAGTTGTTATTTATTTGTCCAACGTGTGGTCAATTGAAGTACAAAGAGTGTAACAACCTGAACTTTTGAATAATATTTTGTTTCCTAAAAACATATGTTTTACTGTGTCACAATCATTAACACCATATAAGAATAAATTGAAATGTAACTATCGATTTTAGACCGTTATGTTACCATTGGACCATTGATCAATATGACCATTGGAAACAATAATAAATTTAACATTATAATTATTATTTATAAATAGAAATGATAATGGAAAATTAATTCAGAAAGAAGAATCGATGGCCTCTACGAGTAGATTTTTTCTACATGAAGCCCATTTATCAGAGCTTCTGAGGGAGATAGAATTTTTAGGATTTCCCTAGACCAAGACCAAGCCTAGATCCAACAACTTAAGCATGAGAAAAACCATTTATGGGATAATTTCAAGCTCATCGAGATCACGACCCAAACCATGTTCACCGAACGACCCCATGAAAGCCCCAACATCACACACCTTACTCTTAGGGCGTATGATGGTGTAATAAAGGGATATGTAACAAGTCCCTAGTTTTATGATTATGTACATTAATTTTCTATATAATAATGAATATATATTCATCTTGTTATTGTTACTTTATAAATTATTCTTAACGCACAAATAGTATTTTTGGTTAATTTTCAAATTCTATTAAGAAGTCTATTTTGGTGAATTAATGGATTTTTGAAAAAAATAATATTTTAATAAAATATTATCATTAAATTAATTTTATTAAATATAAATGATCATATAATTTTTATGAAGTCAAATTTAATTTTTATTAATGTTTAAAAACTATATTTGTCAAAACCTGTCAATTTTCAATAAATGTCAGTTTTTATTTTAAAAGTGAAAATTCACATATTTAGAAAATTATTTAGATAAAATGTATATTATTTTTGGAATCAGGATTTCAAAATTATCCAATGATAAAATTTTCACAATTTTCTGAGACAGTTGAATTTTTGGGTAAAAAATAAATATCGTATAAGTATATAATGTGTTTTATGAAATCATAATAAACCAATAGTGATGTAATAAAATACTATAAAAGGGATATTCAGACAAATATATGTTTTAACTTTAAAATAATTTTTTTTTAGATTTGTTTGTTTTATTTTGTAAGGCTTTAGTGAATCCTCCAAGACTTATTAAATATTTTAGGATTTTAAAATAATTCCCTTGAAAGTATGACTCACCTACACATAAGCAAGGGAAATATTTTAATATATTTGGCCCCGTGCCTTATAAAATAATGTATACCACTCCCCTTTTTCAGAAACCATGGGCAAAAACCATGCGATGATTTGTGGTTTTGAATATTTTAGCGTCTAGTGTCCAAAACCAAAATAATAAAGAATTTCCCCACCTTTCCTATATAAACCCACCCAAGATCCCATTTATATTCACTCAATCTCTTTGAATATCGACCAAAATATTCCTATTACTCCCTATATTCTTCTAAATGTGACCCTAAGATCCCAATAAGCCTCTCCCAAGCCATTGTGATCACACATCCAAGTAAGAGATCTTCCACTCTCCTCTTTTATCAAACACTTCTTTTATGATATATCTTTTAATTTCAATTTACATATGTTGGGATATGTTCATACAAACTCACCTTACTATCCATTTTAATTATAAATAATTAGATCTTTATTTTCACTCTCATTAATCCATCCTTGGTCCTTTATATACACCTGTTACCATGCTGAAATTTCTTAAGGGATTCTCACCTTCCTCTCCTCCTTTCAATTAAAAAACCATGTTTGAAATTTTTATTTTTAATTTAAATAGGTTATAATTTAATAATTTTATAATAAATTACCTACTGTAAATTTTATGTTATTTTAATGAGGGATCATTTATTCTCCCCCATTTGGACCCTTGCCTAAGCTGTTACTATGCTGAAATTTCGTAAGGGTTTCTTCCTTTATTAATTTTTGTCCATGTTTACTTATATTGTTACAACCTTTTATTTTCAATTAAAAATGATGGGGTATGTTTTCTCACCTCCCCCATACTACCATTATTATTTTTTAATTATTATATACCCCTTTCTATCTCATTAATCCCTCTCGTGTACTCCTGTTACCATGCCGAAATTCCATAAGGGATTTCTCTCTTTTCATTTCCAGTCAATAATTTATTTTATATTATGAATCTTAAATTCCATTTAATATGTTGATACATTATGTTCCATTATCCCCTTACTATACATTTCATGTATAAATGATTAGAGACCCCTTTCTCTCTCATCAACCCATCTTACGAATTTCTATTTGACACTGTTATGCTGCCGAAATTGCCCCACGATTTTCTATGCCAAAATAATCATGTAGTGAATATCATACCCATTTCTCTATCAATGGTTTTCACCTTTATGATCATGTACTTATTGATTGGTGACTTACATGTATGTATTTCACATTCCTTATTTGTGTAATAAATTATGATGTTTATTGAATCCATGTTGTATGATCTATATGACACACTTATACATGAAAATGAAATGATTATGAAGGGTGCACCCTGATGGTGCTCCAATGCATTGGGTAATGTTTAGTATCATGATACATCATGCACAATGAGGGTTTACTCATGATAATTCATGTTCAATGAGGGTTTAATCATGCTAATTAATGTGCAATGAGGGTTTACTCATGCTAATCCATGTGCAATTAGCCATGGATCATGATAATATCATGTTGTATGTTGTTGCCACATTTCCATGTTTTGAATATCATGCCTTCATGTTCATGTTTCTTTTATGCTCTATTGATATTCCTATTGAATAACATGTATTTTCTTCCTCATGTTATGTAATGTTTGTTCCCTTACTAGTCTTTATATCTCACCCTTTTCTTATGTATGTCCTCAGGTTATCCTATGCAATGCTAAGTACAAAGGAATATTGTGGTCATGTAAAATAAGTTTTAAATAAAGATGTATATTTCATGTTTTAAGTTTCCATGTAATGTTCCTAATACCCAAAGACAATAGACCTCTCGATCTTCTAAGTTTCATTAAGATAAAGTTTATATAATAAATTGTGTTTAAATATGAAATAAAGAGTAGGGTAGTTATAGTTGGTATTAGAGGATAGGTTTAGTTATTTTGGGGATTAGGATTAGAAAACTCTAGTGAAAGCCTTAAAGATAAGACTAAGTATAAGATTATAATCTATAAATTTTTGTGGGTATAGAGTAAGTGTTTTATCAAGAAAATATATCCCTATCTAAATACAAACAAGTAGAGGTCGATCTGGCACAAATGTATCTTGGGGTAAAACCCGAAAACACCACTTTGAGCTAGACTCAAACGGGAACTGGTGCACGACAACGAGCCTTGTTGTACTCTTGGTTCAACACTCTCGAGGGATATGCTTTGGTAAATTCATAATTGAACAGGCCAGAGGTCGTCACAGCCCTCAAAATTACATTTATTAACCTACACTAGCACAGTGGTGTAGGGTCGATCCACAGAGAAGGCAGACGAGAGTTTTAGGTTTTATTCAAAAGTAACTCCACTGTTGTTAGCAGTGAAGTGAGTGCACATTTTTTTAGTTGTTTTTACTTTACAATTTTTTTGTACTTTTCTTTAAGAAAGAATTAAGATAAAAGATGATGACAAGAGACTAAATCACTTACTAGTATACTAATAAACTATGATCTATAATAAAACTAACATAAGAGAACAAAATACTAAAATAAAGCAGCAGGGTCGAAGGAGCAGATCAAAAGTAATACTCAAGAATTCAAACCTACTGGTTTAATGGATATCTTCTCCACAACACTTTATTGAGTCACATCTCAAGAAAAAAAAGTGAAAAGTCTCCCTCGCTAGGAAACTCAACACACAGAAGACTGACTTTAGGAGTTATCCACTCCAAAATCAGTCAAACTGCTTGACTATTATAAAATGATAACATTTGGAAATAAACTCACCGTAAATTTCCAGATGTAAAGACATTAATGCATTGAAGAAGTATTCAAGAACTACCTCGCCAGTTGATCTTGAATTAAGTAATTAAGAAAACAATTGAGGTGTGAAGCAACTAAACAGAGATTCATTAATCAATCTCGCCAATTTATTATGATTCTAAAAAAATGTAGAGTGAATGAAGAAGACTAAAAGATTAACTAATAGAATTGAATTCTCGAGCTATACAATTCATTCTTTGATCATCTTGATTAAAGAAATGAAAAACATCCAAGAACAAAGTACAAAATTTAAGGACGAAGGGAAGAATTACTCCCCAAATGCTGCTCTGCTCTCGGGATCCTCAGTCCCTTGCTCATCTCCAGTGCTACTCCCGGGAGTCTTCGCTCTCGTCTGATGTGTCGTGGAATGAGAATGAGAGTCCCCCTCCCTAAAATCTACTGCTGCTCTGCTTTATATATCAACAGTCAACTGTTGCATGTCACTGCTCGATTTCCACCAACTTGGAATGTCCTTCATGAGTGCACCGCACACGTGCGTTTTTTTGTGACAGGCACGTCGTGCGAGTTTTTCTCACATAAATAACTTTCACTGAGTTAGTTAAGTGAATCTGGACATGTTTTAGACCCTTGAATGAACCTGCACATGATATAAACAAAATGAAGCAGTTAAAACTCAAATACAAAAGTTAAATAAAGTTAATTAATAAATATTTAAGTTGAAAATCATTATAAAATTATTCACATAATATTACTATGGTAAAACATAATTTAATTAAAAAGTTATTACTTAAATTAAGTTATTAGTTATAGTTACTAAGTTATTAATTTTATCATTTTTAACTTAGTTTCTAAAGTTTAACATCATAAGAAAATAAGTAATAAAAATTAATATAGAATTAATAAATAATTATTATCATCATTATTATTATCACTTTTAAAGAGATTAAATTGTTCGATTAATTTATTAAATAGTTAATTTTTAATTTAGTAATTAGAATTAATACTTTAGTTTTAAATTAATAAGTATATCTTAAAGTTTATTTATAATTATTATTAATTATATATTTATACTATAAACAGTATATTAATTAATTATTAACTTTTATTATTAATTTAGTTTTATATTTTAATTTATGATTAATCTATTTGTTAATATTATAATTGTTTAAATTTATGACTTAATAAAAATTTATTCTATTTATTTAATTAATTAAAGTTAACTTTAACTTTAATTACTTTTTGTTTTACTTTAATTTTATTATTACTTTTATTATTATATATTTTTTTATTTAATTTTTTTTACTTCCCCCTCCCCAGTTCCACGCGCAGCAAGGGGGAGGGTTTTTCTTCCTCCTCTGAAACTCCATAGCGGCAGACAACTTTTCTCCTTTGAAGGCAGCGGAAAGCTGGAGGCTGCGGTTCCTCGGCCTTCAGTGGCGATCAGCTCACGGTTCTCCCTTGATGGTGCTACAGGGAGGGTCTGTTTCGTCTTCCTCGAACAATGCCAGTGGTTCCCAGCTTGGCATCAGCTCCAGCAACATCCAAGCTCCCTTGCTCCAGTGGGTTGAGCCAATTCTTCCAAACAGGTGCTGCGCAGGTCACCCACAGTGACGAACCGGCTCTACCTTGGCTCAAGCGGCGGACAATGGCCTCTTCCACGGCTCCATCACGGCACACTCCTCCATTCAGCAGAATCCAGCAATATCCAGGCTCCCTTGCTCCAGCGGACTCCCTCCTCACGGGTCCTCTTCAGTTCGTAGTGGCAACCCACTATGTTGCGGCAGAACAACGATTACTTCTCCTCTGAATCTCAATGGTTGTCGAGGAATTGCTTCATCCTCTCAGATCAGATACCGGCCTCCTACAATCTTCAGTGGTGCGACCGCATCTGAAATCCCAACAGCAGTGGATTATTCTCACTGCAGAACTAAGATGAATTTTAGTTCTTATAAGATTACAATCTGCATCCCTCGATTGTTGAAATTTTGTCGCTAAATCTCAATTCGAAATTGAGATTGGTTTATGTTGGTATAAGGAACAATGGTGGCAGGATGGATTTGCGGTGGGAAAGTGAAAAGATGAAGGTGGAATAGGGACAAACAAGGGTTTAGAGAAGAAAGAAAACAGTGTGTGCATGAATGAGTTGAAGTAGGGGGGGTGGGAACGAAGAAGCTGACGGTGAGGTAGAGAAAATAGGGTATAACATTGAGAAAAGAGGGTAACAGTGAGGTTTGGGAATGGGGCGGTAATGGTGAGGGTGAGAGGATGGGAAAGTGAGGGTCAGTGATAGACATAAATAAGGCTAACAGTGAGGAAAAGATAACAGTGAGGTAGGAAGAAGCGGGGGTATGAATTATTCTAACGGTGAGGAAAAAGTAGAAAGGTGAGTAACGATGAGGTGGAAAAAAAATGGGTAACGGTGAGGAGGAAAAACCATGTGAAGGTCACCATTAAAGGAAAGGATACCGATATCTTAAAATCAAAAGGTCACCGATAGAATTAAATGGAAGTCACCGTTAGCTTAAAAGAAGAGGTTACTGGAACCAAAATGGTCACCAATATACAATGATGTGACAGTGAGGTGCGGGAGTCACTGGTAGAATACTAACGGTGACCATTTTATTCAAATAAAACAAATTGAACTTAAATAGTTAAAACTTAAGTTATTTAAAACAAGGATTGAAAATAATTAATTAAAAAGAAAACTAAACACCATTAATTTAAAACAATATTTTTATTAAACTTTAAAACATTAAAATAATTAATTGAAAACACTTAAATTATAAACTGAAAAATTGTTTAACTAAATTAATAAAAGAGTTAAATTAAAATAACTAAACACGCTAATTACAAAGTAGCAGCGAATAATGAAAATTAGCATCGGTGACCCAAATAAATCACCGCAAGCTCTTATCTACCTCACCGGTAGACTAAAATCAAAATTTGGCGACTTAATAAATAATCTGCATACATAAAATAATATAATTATTGTTTAAAAAATCCTAATTAATTAATTAATTAACTAATTGAACGCAAAAAATTAAAAGTGAACTATTATATTTAAATAAAACTAAAACTATTTACTTTAATAATTAGCAGGATGACTAAACATATTTATTAATATAGTTAACGTATTCTAATGTAACTAAAATAATAGATAAAATATTAAAATAAAGACTAAGTTAATTAAATAGAATTATGTCAATTAAATAATTTTTAAAAAAAATAGATATTAACTTATTAAAAAGACAAGCAGATTTAAATTAACCAAACTAAATAAGACATAATTAAAGTTCAATAGTTTAGTTAGATTAAAATTATTATTTTTATGACGAAAATTAAATAATTAATTATAAAAATTGAATAATTAACAATATTAATTATAAAAATATAAAGGTGCAATTATTTAGTAAAAAGTGATTAAATAATTAATTAAATCATTAAAAATTAAGTAAAAATATGTGGCAAAACTATGAAAAAATAGAGCCACGTCAAATTCCCCCACACTTAAGCATTGTTTCTCCTCAAAAAATCTCATATTTTATTTTCTTTGAAAAACAGTAAAGTGTATTAATGATTTTGCTCAAAATGTAACCTGTCCAGCACTCAAAATAGAGAACAAAACATAACAGCAGCCTTTAAGAAAATGAATTACTCATATGAATCTTGCTTATAACAAATACTCAAGGGTAATTAAGAAAGTTATGAATCATCAAGAAATGAAGATGTCATGCCTCATACGTGACACAACTTAATGAATCACTTCAATCCAAGATTAAGTTCCAATTTCAAGAATAACAGGTGATAAAAAATCAATAGAATTAAGAACTTAACCAAGGAACTTTGTACTTTGACTTGCACTACTACAAACACGGCCTTTATTAGCGCTAAAAATGGCCTTTATCAGCGCTAGAAAAGCACTGATAAAGCCAGCGTAGATAAAGGGGGGTTCCCCTTTATCAACGCTCCGAAAAGCGCTGATATAGGACCCCTTTATCAGCGCTCCAAAAAAAGCGCTGATAAAAGTACCCCTTTATCAGCGCTTTTTTTAGCGCTGATAAATGTTAAAAAAATTTAAAAAATTTAAAAAAAATTAAAAAAAATTAAAAAATACTGTCAATCGGGGGGGGCTTTTATAGCGCTTGAACCCCCCCCCCCCCTTTTACAGCACTTTTTGGCCCCTATACAACACCCTACGCACCCCACGCACCCCCCTCCACCCTTTAACAGCGCTTGCTCCAATATTCCCCATGCGCGCGCACTACTGCCTCTACCAGGATTTGAACTCGAGACCTCCCCCCTGCGCGCCTAAGCCCTTACCACTACTCTATTTTGATTTGATTTCAAATTCATGATATCTATATATATATATATATTTATATATTTAGTTATATTTATTCGTATAGTAATATATATTTATATTAATATATATATAGTTATATTATAATATATATATATATAGTTATATTATAATATATATAGTAATATTAATATATATATATAGTGGTATTAATATATATCTATATCTATATATATATATATATATTTAGTTATATTTATTCGTATAGTAATATATATTTATATTAATATATATATATAGTTATATTAACATATATATAGTTATATTAACATATATATAGTTATATGAATATATATTTATATAGTTATATTAATATATATATTTATGGTGATATTAATATATATATTTATAGTAATACTAATATATATATATGTGTAGTTATATTAATATATATATAGTTATTAGATTAATATATATATAGTTAGATTAATATATATATAGTTAGATTAATATATATATAGTTAGATTAATATATATATATAGTTAGATTTATATATAGGTATATAAATATTCATTGTATTTTAAATAAAATGGATGTTAGTTATTATTTAGATAAAGCTAATAAATTTTATATGTAAATATATTTTATTATTTATATTTATAATTAAATTTTTAGGTGTGAATATTTAAAAACTATGAATATATTGTTATATATTTGATTATAAATAGCAGTGCATTATAAAAAATGATTAAATTTCAAAGAAATAATATCAATATGAATGCAATACCTTGGAATAAATTCATACCCCACCAAAAAATCCAATAATACCCCCTTAAACAAGGGTGAAAATCCACAAAATGTTAAAAAATCGGGGTACCCCGACTAAAAACTCAGTTTTAGAGGCCTTCTGGGCCTCTTTTGGCCTCGAAAGTCGCTTGACTAGGGTTCCCCCCAATCATAGCGATGTAGAGCTCATCGCAGGCTTCGATTTGATATGTGGTAGAGCTCAAACGGACACCCGGATCAAAAGTTATGGCCGTTTGAAGTTTGAGTTGCGTTTTCAACATATTTTGGATCTTTTTTTAATTTTTTTAATTTTTTTAGTCCTCAAATTGTTATTAAATAACTATTACTAAATAATTATTATCAAAATATTAATTAAAAATATTTTTTTAATTTTTTAAGAAGTCATTTTCACTAAATATCTTATATATTAAGTATAATAAGTGTAAATGTACATTTATACTTATCTAAAATATATTTAAAAATTATATATTATATTTATATAACAATATAACAATATTTATATATTAATATATTAATATATTTTTAATTTTTTTTTTGAAGCCGACCCTTTATCAGCGCTAAACAAAGCGCTGATAAAGGCCCCCCTTTATCAGCGCTACTCAACAAGCGCTGATAAAGGGGGGCCCTTTATCAGCGCTTTTTCGTTAGCGCTGATAAAGGGGGGCACTGCAAAAAACTGTTTTTGTGGTAGTGTTTTTCACCTAAGTTCCAAAAATAAATATTTTTTTGTGAATCACCTAAATGATACAACCTAAATAACTCCCATATAAACCAATTGATTCCTTCTTCATCTGGCGTTCATCATTCCCCTCACTTTAATGAGTTCATTTTTGACCCTAGACACTTTATTTATTTATCCCAGGCCATGTGTCATTGTGCTAAGCACTGTGCAATGCACTTATTCAAAGTGTACAAAGGGCTTTTAGTAAACTGAAACGCACCCAGCATCTAGGGTCTCAGAGACTCACCGTGGGATCCCAGATGCCCAAATTACTCCAGTTTCAGAAGATTTATATAAAACTCATTTACATTGGCTCATTAAAGCAATGAATTTTAATAATTAAAAGAAAATAAATGAAGCCCCTAGAATCAGAATCAAACTTCTAGTTCCAAGGGTTATGACCATAGCTCCATAAACATGTAACCCATATCATTTTCAGAAGTAGGTCCTAAACCGAATTTACATGAAACCACTAAACAAGATCACTCAACAATCATCCATTATCATCAATTTCAGACTCAATGCAGTTCTTAACTACCAGAAAATAACTTGTCCGAAGGCAAGACCCAATTGAGTACAGTGTAAAGCCTAAAATATCTAAGAATTTTGAAAAAAAAATAACAATTTTTTACAAGAAATTTGAAATGAAGTGGGAATTGATGGGCTTGCATTAAAGCACAGTTTAAAATAGTCAAGAATTGACCCCCTCCCCCACACTTAAAACCCAACTTTTTTCCCAAATTTGACTTCTAAAGTGGAGAAGAACAATTAGATAGTTAAAATTCAAAACAGATTTACAATTAAGTAGATATATGACATGTTTTAAAGGGTCTCAATGAAGTTCAAAAAGATTGTTTGCCACAATAAATAAATGATCAGCATGTTCATATCCAAGTACATGCATTAACATTTATGCCCAGTGACAAAGATTTTCAATTAAAGTTCAAACAAGTCTTGTAACTTGTGGGTGCACAATTAATTGGGGTGAAAACAAGTTAGGCAGAATTTATTTAGTTAGATATTCAATAAAGAAGACTAATTTCATGCTAAACACCCCAACATTAATCAGATTTAAAAGACCAGCATCATGTACCCCTCCCCCACACTTAGTTTCAAGCAGTGAAAGATTATTTCAATATTTATCAATGAATTCAAATTTCCAGAAAGTGGCACATGTAGGATTTTAAATCACAACATAGTGACATGCAGAAAAAAAATTTTATTACAAAATATGCAGCAGATTTTCAGAAAACATATAGCATATTTTTTTTAGTGAGAATAATTTATTTTAGAAAAAACAAGAGCAAAAATAAATGCAAGAAGTTGAAGCACTACCCTGACTAAGTTCTTGTCCAAAGATGATCATGGGAATTCAACTCCATTGAATTACATAGCAACAATGTCCTAAAAACACAAAACATATAAACAAGAAAAAAAATCCAGTAGAGATAGAGAATATGGAAGACAACAAAACAGCACTTTATTCAACACTAAACCATACAAAAATGAAAACAAAGAAAGAGCATGGGTTGACTCCCATTAAGCACTGAATTTAAAGTCTTCAGTTAGAATTTATTTAATTACAAATTTTTATTTATTAACAAAAGAAAAACCATGGGTTTCCTCCCATGAAGCACTAGATTTATAGTCCCCAGCCAGACTCACCAAGCAACTAACCGCAGTCACTAGGTGGATGTGGTTTCCTTAATAGGAACCACCACATGTGTTTGGACCAAATATTTTTAACAAAAAGATGAAATTTGTGGGAACCAAAACTTATACAGACAAAAACTGAATTCTCATAGCCTAAAATAACCCCTAAGTAGCACCCTTTAACTGTCGTGGGTATAGTGCTGTCCACTTCCAGAATAAGTTCATACATTTCAAGATTTGAAAACACGTGAAGGGACAACATAGAACTAGGTGCTTCAAAGGGTGTAGCATTTACCTCAAAGCTATCTCTATTAACCTCAACACTAACAGGTTCAAATTCAAGGGTGAAAATGGGTGAATACTGAATAGTATGTTCAAGAAGAGATTCAATAGAGTGCAGAATAGAATCACATACAATGGAACTCAATTCTAGTTCTCCCTCTAGACTACTATCAGAATCATGAGAAGGCTTAGAACCCTTCACAAGTGAGGATGGAAGTGATAGGAAGGGAAGAGAATTTATTTTATCACAAACAGGTTTAGGTCTAACAATGTTATAAATCTCTTCCAAAAGATCCTCATATGTTAACTCACATTGAACATCTATTGCTTCTAACAAATCTACTCTGCAACTATCATCTAGTGTGTGTTCAACATCTCTTTCAAGTTCAAGTTCAAAAGGCTCACTTTCTAAAACCAAGTCATTTGAGTGTTGCTAAAAGTTTAAATCAAGAGGAGTAATGTCCATTTCAGCATCAATAAATTCAGTTTCCAGAATGTTCAAATTAAGACAATTCTCCTCAAGTTGGCCAACACTGAATTCCATTTCATTGCACAATGATTGAGAAAAGTTATTACTATTATAATAGGGAAATGAGAACTCATCAGTTAGTCTTTATTCAAATGTCATTCCCATATCCTCATTATCCAACAACATTTCAGAGATTATTGGGTTTGGATTTTTAAAGCATGGAAGAGTAGTGTTCAGTTCAAGTTCAAAAATTTCAGATTCTTTAACTTCCAGTTTAATGTTTTCTTCCAAAGTGTTCCCCATTTCCAGTTCAGGTTTAGTATTAACAATGTCAGAAAAAATGGTTGAAGAGTTTTTAACATTCGAGTATTCAGTTTCAAGTATCTCTTCTACCTGAGTAAATTCCTTCTCAAAACTTCTAAAACAGTGATAAGAAGGGATGATGAAAAGAACTGGGCAATAGTTTTCAATCTGTTTTAATTAATCTTCAGAATTGTCCAACTCAATATCATTAATTTTATTTTTGGGATCATCATTAATGTGTTCTGTATTAAGTGAGTTGGTTATCTCCATGTTTTGTTTAACAGTTTCAGATTCTTCAAAGAAAATGTTTTCTTGTCCAGTTTCACAATCACTCTCTTCTTCCACTTGATTTTCAAATCTTTTATACACATTTTCTTTTTCTTTTTCTTCAAATTCTTCTTTATCTTTAACCTTTTGTTGTAAATCCAAGAGAATGGTTTCTAATCTTTTCATTCTTTGATATTTCTCTTGAGAATATCTAATTTGAATTTCATGGGTTTGAGTTAACCAATTGTTAATTAGTTCCACCCTAGCATCCAGTTTAGAATCAATTAATTCAATTTTAGCTAGGGTGTCAGGACTGGGCTCATATTGTTCATTTTCATCAGTGTAAAAATCATGTTATGGCTGGTTATAGACACACTTCCAGACAGTATGTCCATAATCTCCACAACAAACATAGTAATGTCCAGTGCAGTAGTTTGAGCCTTCATAATATTCCATTTTTTTAAAATTTTCAGATTAAACACACAGAGTTTCACAGTTGATGTAGAATTTTAATGGACCACTTAAGTAGTAGGTTCTAGTTCACAATGTTTTTTAAGCAATTTTTTATATGATTTTTTTTATGTTTTTTCTTTTATTTATTTTTATTGATTTTTTTATCATAACCCTAGACTCTCAGTGCATGCCTTCCCCAGTAATGGTGCCAAATTTTGAAAAGGACAGAGGTCGTCACAACCCTCAAAATTACATTTATTAACCTACACTAGCACAGTGGTGCAGGGTCGATCCACAAAGAAGGCAGATGAGAGTTCTAGGTTTTATTCAAAAGTAACTCCATTGTTGTCAGCAGTGAAGTGAGTGCGCACTTTTTTTAGTTGTTTTTACTCTACAATTTTTTTGTACTTTTCTTTAAGAAAGAAGTAAGATAAAATATGATGACAAGAGACTAAATCACTCACTAGTATACTAATAAACTAAGATCTACTGTAAAACTAACATAAGAGAACAAAATACTAAAATAAAGCAGTAGGGTCGAAGGACCAAATCAAAAGTAATACTCGAGAATCTGAACGTACTGGTTTAATGGATATCTTCTCAACTATACTTTATTGAGTCACACATCAAGAAATAAAAGTGAAAAGTCTCCCTCACCAGGAAACTCAACACACAGAAGACTGACTTTTGGAGTTCGCCACTCCAAAATCAGTCAAATTGCGTGACTGTTATAAAATGATAACATTTGGAAATAAACTCGCCGTGAATTTCCAGATGTAAAGACATTAATGCTTTGAAAATGTATTCAAGAACTACCTCACCAGTTGATCTTGAATTAATGAATTAAGAAAACAATTGAGGTGTGAAGCAACTAAACAGAGATTCATTAATCAATCTCGCCAATTGATTGCAATTCTAAAAAAATGTAGAGTGAATGAAGAAGACTAAAATATTAACTAATAGAATTGAATTCTCAAGCTAGAAAATTCATCCTTTGATCATCGTGATTAAAGAAATGAAAAACATCAAGAACATAGTACAAAATTTAAGGATGAAGGGAAGAAGTACTCCCAAAATACTGCTATGCTCTCGGGCTCCTCGGTCCCTTGCTCATCTCTAGTGCTGCTCCCGGGAGTCTTCGCTCTCGTCTGATGTGTCTTGGAATGAGAATGAGAGTCCCCCTCCCTAAAATATGCTGCTTCTCTGCTTTATATATCAACTATCAACTTCTGCATGTCACTGCTCGATTTCCACCAACTTGGAATGTCCTTCATGAGTGCACTGCACACGTGCGTTTTTTCACGATAGGCACGTCGTGTGAGTTTTTCTCACATAACTAACTTTTGCTGAGTTAGTTAAGTGAATCTAGACATGTTTTAGACCCTTGAATGAACCTGCACATGATATAAACAAGATAAAACAGTTAAAACTCAAAGAAAAAAGTTAACTAAAGTTAATTAATAAATATTTAAGTTGAAAATTATTATAAAATTATTCACATAATATTACTATGCTAAAACATAATTTAATTAAAAAGTTATTACTTAAATTAATTTATTAGTTATAGTTAATAAGTTATTAATTTTACCATTTTTAACTAAGTTTTTAAAGTTTAACATCATAAGCAAATAAGTAATAACAATTAAGATAGAATTAATAAATAATTTTTATTATAATTTTTATTATTACTTTTAAAGAGATTAAATTTTTCGATTAATTTATTAAATAGTTAATTTTTAATTTATTAATTAGAATTAATACTTTAGCTTTAAATTAATAAGTATATCTTAAATTTTATTTATAATTATTATTAATTATATATTTATACTATAAAAATTATATTAATTAATTATTAACTTTTATTATTTATTTAGTTTTATATTTTAATTTACGATTAATCTATTTGTTAATATTATAATTGTTTAAATTTATGAATTAATAAAAATCTATTCTATTCATTTAATTAATTAAAGTTAACTATAAATTTAATTTTAACTTTAATTACTTTTTTTTTACTTTAATTTTATTATTAATTTTATTATTACATTTTTTTTAATTTTTTTTACTTCCCCCTCCCCAATTCCATGTGCAGCAAGGGGGAGGGTTTTTCTTCCTCCTCTGAAACTCCACAGCAATAGACAACTTTTCTCCTTGGAAGGCAGCGGCAAGCTAGAGGCTTCAGTTCCTCTGCCTTCAGCGGCGATCAGCTCGTGGTTCTCCCTTGATGGAGCTATAGGGAGGGTCTGTTTTGTCTTCCTCGAATAATGCCAGTGGTTCCCAGATTGGCATCGGCTCCAGCAACATCCAAGCTCCCTTTATCTAGTGGGTTGAGCCAATTCTTCCAAACAGGTGTTGCGCAGGTCACCCACAGCGACGAACCGGATCTACCTCGGCTCAAGCGGCGGACATCGGCCTCTTCCATGGCTCCAACGCAGCGCACTCCTCCATTCAGCGGCATCCAGCAACATCCAGGCTCCCTTGCTCCAGCGGACTCCCTCCTCGCGGATCCTCTTTGGTTCGCAGTGGCAACCCACTGTGTTGTGGCGGAACAACGGTTACTTCTCCTTTGAATCTCAATGGTTGTTGAGGCATTGCTTCATCCTCTCAGATCAGATACCAGGCTCCTACAATCTTCAGTGGTGTGACCGCGGCTGAAATCCAAACAGCAATGGATTATTCTCACTATAGAACTAAGATAAAATTTAGTTCTTATAAGATTGCAATCTGCATCCCTCAATTGTTGAAATTTTGTTGCTAAATCTCAATTCAAAATTCAGATTGGTTTATGTTGGTATGAGGAACAATGGTGGCAGGATGGATTTGCGGTGGGAAAGTGAAAAGATGAAGGTAGAATAGGGATGGAGAAGGGTTTAGAGAAGAAAGAAAACAGTGTGTGTGTGAATGAGTTGAAGCAGGGGAGGTGTGGACGAAGAAGCTAACAGTGAGGTAGAGAAAATAAGGTATAATAATAAGAAAAAGAGGGTAACAATGCGGTTTGGGAATGGGGCAGTAATAGTGAGGGTGAGAGGCAGGGAAAGTGAGGGTCACTGATAGACATAAATAAGGCTAACAGTGAGGAAAATATAATAGTGAGGTAGGAAGAAGCGGGGGTATGAATTATTCTAACGGTGAGGAAAAAGGAGAAATGTGAGTAACAATGATGAGGAAAAAAATGGGTAATGGTGAGGAGGAAAAACCACGTGAAGTTCACCGTTAAAGGAAAGGCTACCGATATCATAAAATCAAACGGTCGCCGATAGAATTAAATGGAAGTCACTGTTAGCTTAAAAGAAGAGGTAACCGGTACCAAAATGGTCACCGGTATATAGCGATGTGACAGTGAGGTGTGGGAGTCATCGGTAGAATACTAACAGTGACCCTTTTATTCAAATAAAACAAATTGAACTTAAAAAGTTAAAACTTAAGTTATTTAAAACAAGGATTGAAAATAATTAATTAAAAAGAAAACTAAACACCATAAATTTAAAACAAGATTTTTATTAAACTTTAAAATATTAAAATAATTAATTGAAAACAATTAAATTATAAACTGAAAAATTGTTTAACTAAATTAATAAAAGACTTAAATTAAAATAACTAAACACGCTAATTACAAAGTAGCAGGGAATAATGAAAATTAGCACCAGTGACCCAAATAAATCACCGTAAGCTCTTATCTACCTCAACGGTAGACTAAAATCAAAATTTGGTGACTTAATAAATAATCTGCATACATAAAATAATATAATTAATGTTTAAAAACTCTTAATTAATTAATTAATTAACTAATTGAACACAAAAAAAATAAAAGTGAACTATTATATTTAAATAAAACTAAAACTATTTACTTTAATAATTAGCAGGATGACTAAACATATTTATTAATATAGTTAACCTATTCTAATGTAACTAAAATAATAGATAAAATATTAAAATAATGACTAAGTTAATTAAATATAATTATGTCAATTAAATAATTGTTTAAAAAATAGATATTAACTTATTAAAAAGACAAGAAGATTTAAATTAACCAAACTAAATATGACATAATTAAATTTGAATAGTTTAGTTAGATTAAAATTATTATTTTGATGACTAAAATTACATAATTAATTATAAAAATTGAATAATTAACAATATTAATTATAAAAATACAAAAATACAATTATTTAGTAAAAAGTGATTAAATAATTAATTAAATCATTAAAAATTAAGTAAAAATATGTGGCAAAACTATGAAAAAATAGAGCCACATCAATAATCTTAGTACAAACTATTATTAAGGTAAAAAAATAAAATCCCATAAGTATATATGTTATGAAATAGATCATGGATAATTGAGATTGAAACTTAGGGTATCACAAGTTATGATATATTATTTATATGAAAGTTTATCCTTCTATGTTTTATTTTTTACATTCTTATTAGCTAAGTATTAAAACCCCTAATTGTATTTTCTTTTTCTTATTTAAAATATTTACGGAGGAATATCACGGACAATGCTTCTCTCTCTCTCAGAAGAACTACTTGGAAATATTATCCTAAAGTCATGCTCAGATGACTTTAAAACTTTTTCAAATGTCCAAGTTACATGAAAAAAACTTTATGAGGAATCCAATACCTCTAACATTATATGATTCTTTCAAGGATCAAGTACTATCTATTAAAAAATCTTGTGCTATCAGCTTTCTTACCATTCTAAGTGTGGGAAGTATCATCAGGGTCTTTTCAAATTCTTATCTTTATTCCAAAATAATGAAGCACTAAATGATTTTCTAGATGATATAAAAGTGGGAGACCACCGAGCAGCCTATATGTATCAAATTATAGATTTCTATCTTTGGGGAAATCCTAAAACTGATATACCAAAACCCCATTTTGAAATATTTTATGATGAATCAGTAAGATTTTTTATAAAAAAACAAGTTCGAGAAGATATTTTAAAATTATATATAAGAAATTCCTTTTTAATGACTTATCAATGCTTCCATTGATATAATCCAAGATGCTTGAGGTGTTTTTGGGTAAAGTAAGTAGATGATTTTGAAAATATCCTATGGTACCTCTGTGACGCATGAACCCTTTCTACTTAAAGGAAATGATAATAGGAAAGACTGAAGACCTCATTAAAAATATGATGGAGAAGTACCCTCATCTGTTTTCACCTTAGTATGTCAAATGAAATTTCGAGGGTAAAATTTCTTAAGGGGGGAAGAATGTAGTGACCCGAACTTTTGAATAATATTTTTTTCCTGAAAATGTATGTTTTACTGTGTCACATTCATTAAAACCATATAAGTATAAATTGAAATGTAACTATCAGTTTTTGACCATTATGTGACCCTTGGACCATTGGAAACAATAATAAATTTAATGATATAATTATTGTATTTAAATAGAAATGACAATGAAAAAGTAATTCAGAAAGAAGATTTGATGGCCTCCACCAGTAGAATTATTACATATGAAGCCCATTTATCAGAGCTTCCAAGGGAGATAGAATTTCTTGGATTTTCCCTAGACCAAGCCCAAGCCGAGATCCAATAACTTAAACATGAGCGAAACCATTTATGGGAGAAGTTCAAGCTCATTGAGATCACGACCCAAACCATGTTCACCGAACATCTCCATGAAAGACCACTATCGCACACCTTACACTTAGGGCGTATGTTGGTGTAATAAATGGATATGTAACAAGACCTTAGTGTTATGATTATGTACATTATTTTTTTATAGAATAATGAATATACATTCATCCTTTTATTGTTACTTTTTACATTATTCTTAATGCAAAAATAGTATTTTTGGTTAATATTCAAATTCAACTAAGAAATCTATTTTGGTGAATTAATGGATTTTTGAAAGAAATAATATTTTAATAAAATATTAACATTAAATTAATTTTATTAAATATAAAATATCATATAATTTTTATGAAGTCAAATGTAATTTTTATTAAGGTTTAATTTTTTTTTCAAAACCTTTCAATTTTCAATAAATGTCATTTTTTATTTTAAAAGTAAAAATTCACAGATTTAGAAAATTATTTAGATAAAATGGATATTATTTTTGAAATTAGGATGTCAAAATTATCCAATGGTGAATTTTTCATAATTTTCTGAGATGGTCAAATTTTTGGGTAAAAATTAAATGTTGTATAAATATATGATGTGTTTTATGACATAATAATGAACCAATAGTGATGTGATAAAATACAATAAAAGGGATATTTAAACAAATATATCTTTTACCTTTAAAATAATTTTATTTTAGATTTGTTTTTTTATAAATATTTAGTGAATCCTCCAAGACTTATTAAATATTTTAGGATTTTAAAATAATTTCCTTGAAAGTATGACTCAACACCACATAAGAAAGGGAAATATTTTAATATATTTGGACCTTATAATTATAAAATAATTTATTCCACTCTCCTTTTCCAGAAACCTTGGGCAAAAACCATGGTATGGTTTGTGGTTTTGAATATTTTAGTGTGTAGTGTCCAAAACCAAAATAATAAAGAATTCCCCAACCTTTTCTATATAAACTCACCCAAATCCCATTTATTTTCACTCAAGATATATGAAGATAAACCAAAATCTTCCTATTACTCCCTATAGTCCTCCCAAGTCACTCCCAAGCTCCCAAAAAGCCTCTCCCAAGCCTTTGGGATCACACATCCAAGTAAGGGATCTTCCACTCCCCGCTTTTATCAAGCACTTCTTTTATGATATGTCTTTTAATTTCAATTTGCATATGTTGGGATATGTTCATACATACTCCCATTAATTTCAATTTTATTTATAAATAATGATATCTTCCTTTCCAATCTCTTTAATCCATCCATGATCCTTTATATACACCCGTTACCATGCTGAAATTTCGTAAGGGATTCTCACCTTCCTCTCCTAATTTCAATTCAAGAACCATGTTTGAAATTTGTCTTATAATTTCAATTTGTTATATTTTCATCCTTTTATAATAAATTACCTACTATCCATTTGATTTTATTTAAATGAGGGATCATTTATCCTCCCCCATTCGGACCCTTACCTAAGCCGTTATTATGCCGAAATTCCGTAAGGGTTCCTTCCTTTCTCAATTTTTCTCAAAGTTTCCTTATATTGTTACATCCTTTTATTTTCAATTAAAAATTATGAGGTATGCTTTCACACCTCCCCCATACTTCCCTTATTAATTTTTAATGATGATATACCCTTTTATCTCTCATTAATCTCTCTCGTGGACACCCATTACCATGCATAAATTCCGTAAGGTATTTCTATCTTCTCATTTCCATTCAAGAATTTATTTTATATTATACATATTAAATTCCATTTCATATGTTTGGATATTATGTTCCATGTTCCCCTTACTTCCCATTTCATTTATAAATGATGAGATACCCCTTTCACTCTCATCAACCAATTTTACGAATTTCTATTTGACGTCGTTATGCTATCGAAATTGTACCATGATTTTCCATGTGAAAATCATCATGTAGTGAATACCATACCCATTTCTCTATCAATGGTATTCACCTTTATGCTCACATACTTATTGATTGGGGACTTACATATATGTATTCCACATTAATTGTTCATGGAATTAATTATTATGTTTAATGAATCCATGTTGTATGATCTATGTGGTACACTTATACATGAAAATGAAATGATTATGAAGGGTGTGCCCTGATAGCACTCCAATGCATTGGGTAATGTTTAGTACCCTGATACGTCAAGTGAAATGAGGGTTTACTCATACTAATTCATGTCCAATGATGGTTTAATACATGTTAATTCATGTGAAATGGGAGTTTACTCATGCTAATCAATGTGCAATGAGCCTTGACTCATGCTAATATCATGTTGTATGTTGTTGCCACATTTATATGTTATGAATATCATGCTATATTATGCCTTCATCTTCATGTTTATTTTATACTCTATTGATATTCCTATTGACTAACATGTATTGTCTTCCTCATATTATGCCACATTTATTCCCATACTGATCTTTATAACTCACCCTTTTCTTATGTATGTACTCAGGTTATCCCATGTAATGCTAAGTATGAAGGAATGTTGTGGTCATGTAAAAGAAGTTTTCAATAAAGATGTGTATTTTATGTTTTAAGTTGTTATGTAATGTTCATAAGCCCCAAAGACATTATACCTCTCGATCTTCTGAGTTTTATTAAGTGCAAGTTTATGTAATAAATCATTTTTAAATATGAAATAAAGAGCAGGGTTGTTAGAAAGAGGCTCAAAAAGGGATGTATGGAGTGTTTCTTATTAAAGTGTTAAGGTATTTCACGCTTCCACTCAGATCAAAATGTTCATTTATTTCAAAAAACATAGCATCGTTGATTTCTTGACACAACACCAATATCATCCGGTAAAAGATTAAATCATTATTATGATGTTGATTTATTGAATTTTTTTGACTAGGTACATTAGTATTTTTCTTCGAAAACCCATAACGTGTTCTTGGTATCAGTTCTTGATTGACGTGTGAAAGTTTTTATGGTACATCTACATGGGTGGCGTCCATCTTGAGGGGAGCTTATGTAGAGTCAATATCATTAACTGCACAATATGAGGAGGAGCTGTGAGCTCAAATTGAGGTTATAGATACAATGCGTAGGGAGAAGGAAGAGCTCTATCAACAATAGCATCAGTAGGAAGATGAGATACGATAATGGAAGGAGAAACAACATTATCAAATGATGAATTTTATGTCACGACCCATCCCCCGGGGCCTGTGCTGTGACTACCCCATGCCCACCTTCCATAGGACAGGGGCTGGCAACTAGCACCGGAAAGGCGTATCCCTACAATGGGAAGGAATTTCCTTTAAACCTGTGCACACAATCCAAGAACACAACAAGAAGCAACCACAAAGTAAACTGCTATAGTAAAAAGTGTGCTGAAAGTAAAGAGGCTAGAATACAAGCCCAACTGGAAAGTACAAGTACAAATGAAAAGAGGAAAACAACTCCTGGATCATCCACCGAGGATCCTATCTAAAGGGTAGGTACAACTCTCAATCAGTAGTCCTTACGTCATGTCACACCAAATGGTCTACCTCTGAGCACCGTCCAGTCCCGACTCCCTCAGCCTCTATCAATGTTGTCCTTCATTTGCACAAGACACAACAAGGTGCGGGCGAAGCCCATGCAGGGGTGAGTATAACAATACTCAGTAGGGACCTCGAGACCCCCGAAGGTCTCCCAGAGTTCCACAAAGGAAAGACCACAAGCAAGACCTCAATCATAAATCACAAAGCAGTTAACAACTCTACTTAGGTATATACCCATACATATACCTAAATTATCAAGATATGCTCATCTCATACACGAGGAAAGAATATCACAAAGGTAACACATGAAGGTAAAAGTACCACACAGGTAACACAGTGAAGATAACACCACAAAGGTAAAAGTACCACACAGGTTACGCCATGAAGATATCACCACGAAGGTAAAAGTACCACACAGGTAACACCACGAAGATATCACGACGAAGGTAAAAGTACCACACAGGTATCACCACAAAGATATCACTACGAAGGTAAAAGTACCACACATGTATCACCACGAAGATATCACCACAAAGATAAAAATACCACATAGGTATCACCACAAAGATATCACCATGAAGATAAAAGACTCAACTCACACCAGGTATTAGTGAAGTATAGAAGTACAAATGATTAGTCGCGAAGCTAAATCATCTTGTTCTATCAAGAGGCACTACTGCTGACCATATAGAGTTTGACCCACACACGATCAATAAGTACTAACCCCCGCAATGATCCAAACAGGATCTGACCCACCCGAAGTTGATAGGTACTAACCCCTGTAATGATCCACACAGGATCTGACCCACACAAGATCGGTATGCGCTGACCCACACAGGATCTGACCCACATAGGATCGGTGCTGTCCCACATAGGATCACTCAGCACTAACCTCTGTATGATCTGTCTCCAACCTTCGCCTCACTGCCAACCAATGGATTCCCGCATATAGTACGCTTGATTCTGGGAGAACCGCTCCTCAAGCAATTGGTCGTACCTCAACTGCCATGAAGCTCCATGAAGAAGCATCCCAAAGGACCGCTATGTCGTAAGGGTTCCCAAAGCGACAAACGGTGCATCAATCGGATGCCCGGTCAGTGACTTATAAGCATTTTAGTTCTGAGGGCCCGGTTGGTTTCGGGTTAAATCCAACTCGGCTGCACTCCAACTTTCTCCAAAACTCAAGTGGAGTATACCAAAAGAACTTCCTTGTCCTAAGGGTTCCAACGCCGTAGACTGTTCGTCAAACGGATGTTCGATCTATTAGTTACACACCTTTCCGAGAAACGGGGGTGATCACACCTTGGCCCGGCCTAGCTCAGTCGGGCCTGTCGGAATACGCCAAAGGGACCACTTCCCAAAAGGGATCCCAACGCCACTCATGATGTGTTGAACGGACACCCGGTTTGTCAGTTACGGGTGTTTCTTTATTCGGGGACCGATTGGGTCTGGGCCCGGTCTGACTTGGTCAGACCGGCCCGACACAACGGGTCCTGGGGTCCACCTGACCCTGCTTGAGTCCGACCCACTAAGGGTTGGCCTAGTTTGGTTCTTAGGTTCGGGCCGTGGTTGGACCGACCCATCGGATGGGGCTCGGCCCACCCGCGTTGGCCTACTAGGCCGCGGGTCCAGCTCGACCTGCTGGCGGGGTCTGGCCCGCTCGGTCGGCCCGCGCCCGGCCTGGTCCGCCAGAAGGAGGACCAGTTTCTCCATCTGGCCCTACAAGTGTGGGGCCGTTTTGGCCAGCTGGTGGGGGCGCTTCCCCACTGTGTAATGGTCGGCCTTTTCGGCTGACTAGGGGTCCGCCAGCCCAGCGCGGTGTGAGGGCCGTGCCGTTCTCCACCTACCACGACCTTGAGTTGCAACCTCCTCCAGTGGCGTGCGATAACAGGCTGCTCCGCATTCCTCCACGGCCGGCCGGTGCCGGCCGCCGCTGCACGCCGTGACTACATGCAGCGACCCCTCTTGCCCGGCGGCACACAATGGTGCGCCGCTGCCTCCTTCACAGTCGGCCGAGCTGGCCACCGTCTTCACCCACTGCGGCTACGGCCGCGACCTTCTTCTCTGGCGATGCACAACAGTGCACCGGTATCTCTTCTGCGGTCGACCGTTGCTGACCGCCATCGTCCCGATTTTCGTCCAACCAGAATGGAATGCTCGTGAAGAACGCACCAAAATTCCAACAAAAAAAGGGTGGAGGGTCCGGGCCTTGGTCGTTTGGCCCGCGCCCTCCGTGTTAGCTTGATAGAAAGAGGGTGGTAAAATATTTATCAACTCTTGAAATTAAACAAGAAATAAACCCTACCTCAAGTTTGTTGGAGAGCGTCCATGTTTGAGTAAGTGTCAGCATCTGTCGTCCCCGCAACAAACCGACAACATTGTCGCTCAAACGTCGTCCTTCGGTTCGTGATTCGGTGTCGCTCGTCATCTCCTGGTGGAACCAGCTTCGTCCTCCAACTGTTGGGCATCACGACACTTTACCAGAGTTTTGTCACTTGATGAAGCCATGCCAAAACCTCCCTCCAAGTTTCATATAAATAGGAGAGGGGGAGGGTAAGTGACGATCGTGGAATTTATGGGGGTTCATTTAATAGGAACCTTCTTAAATTCCAATGATGATGTTACTTAGGATTTGAAGGATCAAGCCATTTAATGGCTTGAATCGTCGCTGGTCCCACACTACCGCTTGTTCATTGGAGGAAAAGAAAAAAAAACAAATAAAAAAACAAAGTTATTTTATTATTCTTTTAAAAAGTCCAAAAAACTAACTTTTTATCCAGACTTACTGCGGTCGAAGGGAAGCCTCCCTTAAGAGAATCTCGGCGCTGTGGATTCAATGGTGCCCTCATATTTTTAATCCGAGCACCGGTTCAAAAAATAGAATCGCCGCCCGTGCATTTTCTATACATGCCTTAAAAAAAGTTCAATAAATTATTAACATTCATCCTCGACCTGATCCGGTCAAGGTTATGCTCTACTTAAGGGAAACACACCCCGACGAACCCAACAGTACTCTCAAATTTTTAATCTGAGTTACCGTTTAGAAGTTTTGGATTTTAAAAATAAAATAATTGTTACTTAATTATTTTATTTACGGTCAAAATTTAACTTTCACTAATGGCCCGTGTTGGCCAATATTAGTATCATCCTAAAGAAAACATACCCTCACGAGTTTAGTGGTTATCTCAGATTTTCAATCCGAGTTACCGTTTGTGAGTTATAAGCATTTGAAAAATAAAATAATTTTATTTAATAATTTTATTTACGGTTATGCCATTTTTTGGGATTTCCCACTCGAAGCTGGCGCCGACTAAACTTATGTTGCGCCCAAGGTAAACCCGCCATCCTGAACGCAATGGTGTCCTCAGATTTCTGATCTGAGCAACCCTTTAAGATTTATTCAACTTTTTCATGAAAATTGTTTACACGTGCTAAAAAAAGGTTAACAAAACTTCGATGGATCATTCTGGGCACTCCGGGCCTCGGAATCACACATCGTTAGATTTCATGGTTTTGAAATAATTCCATATAATTAAAAAAATAGACATAAATTCTGAGACATTGCAATATATGCGATAGTTGGCTCAGGGTGTAGGGATGGAGTTTCCTCCCCTTCCTCTTCCAGATGACCCTCCACCCCTCGAGAATACCCTCCACCTCCACAGTGATTGATACATTATGTATATATTTATTATGCTAAAATTTGAATGAAAATATTTTGTATAATTTTTATTATTATTTTATATGTTTACATTTTTGTATATTATTTTTTAGAAATTATATCGATGTTTTTATATTTTTAATTTTTAATTTTTTTTGAATTTTAAACCTATTTTTGACTGGACTAAAACCCATCACAATTAATTATTTGTGATGTGTCTTATGGCCCGTCACAAACACTTATTTGCAACGGGTCTCATGGCCGGTCACAAATAGTTCATTAAATAAACTTGAAAAAACTATTTGCAATGAGCTGCCCTCCCGTTGCAGAAGATAGTTTTTGATACGACCTATCGTAAAAGTTACCTTTTGTGACACATTTTTCGACGACGAACAATTTGTGGCGGGTCCCTGTCGCAAATAGACCATAAAAATACACTATTTTCCAATTGTTCACCAACCCCTCATTTTATAATAATGATGCACTACACAAATTATTTGGGAAATAGTTCAACAAAAATATATGAAATTCGTTAACAAGCTTATCAAGATAATCACATTCCTCCACATGATCCTCCTTGAATCATCTCATTATAGTATATTCTTCAATATGAATGTATCATTCATCCAACTATAATAACTAAAACCCAGTCGCTTTTCCATGTATATTCCATAAAAAAATCTCTTACATTTCCCACCACTTTATGAAATAATAATTGAGTTGTGGTTCAATGCTTCACAACATTGGTGATTTGGTGTGTTGGACCCACCATTTATGTAAATATATTTATTAGTATATAATTATTATTATATATATAATAGTATATATATATAATTTGAAATTGGAGGGGGGTGTGATTTCCAGATCAATTGGCACGCACCATTTTTCTGGCTAGTGCCACTTCAATTTTCATTGGACACACCCATATCCACATTTATACACATCCAACACCATTTTAATTAAAAAATAGTCTGGGAATTTTTTCTAAAAAACACCTTCTCTTTTTAATAAAAGGGTTGGTCCCCAACCTGTTTGAATATTATTTATGGAAATTACTTAATGATTTATTGAAATTATTGATGTATAATTATTATTTATGAAAACTGTTTAATGATTATTTATAATAAGATGGATCACCTTTATCCATAGTGAATGAGCTACGGAGTGGTGAGGGGAAACAGAAGGTTAGGTCATATAGCTTGGGAAATCTTGAGGGTGCTGCGTCCGGGAATTTGTGATGGCGAATTCTTAATATGATACTCATGTTTCCCTACTCTTCAGGGATTTGGTATATTATTATGAGTTGCCTTATTTTTATATAAGCGTAATTGAAGTAATATTATTGGTAAATAGTACAACTTAACGTATATTTTATATATATATATATATATATATATATATGCATATGTTGTGTTTTGTATTGTTTTGCAATTTCTACATTGTAGAATTTATTTATAAAATAATAATTATTTTGAGACATTTTTATTATTTATTTTTTATTATAAATAACTTCAGCATTATAAAATGCAATAAATATTAGTTTCCTGAAAAGAAAAATAAGAAAGAGAAGATGCAATTGGATCGGCCTGCTGGCATGCAAGTTCATAAGAGCAGGACAAGGGCCCGTGAAATACATATCTATTCATTTTTTAGTCAATATCATTTCTAAAAACAAACTATATTTTTATATAATTTAATTTTATATTTGTAATAGCATGATAAAATTACATTTATAAGTTTAATTATTCATTTTTTACATAATAAAATATTTTTTTTGGGTTGAGTTTTTTTAAATAGATTTGGTCAAACATGCTAAATAAAAGTAATATTAAAAATGAAACATATTTAACGATATATATTATTTTATAATTGGTCATAAAATCAACATGAAGATTTCCAAAATAAAATAATGAAAGTGTAAAATAAGATAAGCGTCCAAAAAATTAACCATCACGAAAACAAATCTTTATATACAAACAATGAGTATTGGCAATCTTCTACATTGGGTTCAAAATATTCTTTATCTTTGAGGTTCCATGTCCGTGAGTGAGTATTGAATATAATGCAGCCGTCCTCCAAGTCCTCCTTTATCATTAGTTGGAACAATGTTGTTCTTCGTCTATCTCCATTCGCGGAGGTAGAAGCATCAACATGGAAGCACCCAAGCCCTGATGTCGGAGGTGGGGCTGCGGAAGACGCTTCACGGTTGGGTGTCCGTGGGACACCACCCTCCACTGGTTGTTGTGACCCAGAAGCCTCCGCTGGATGGAACCACCCAAGCCCTGACGACGGAGGTGGGGTTTGGGACCACGAAGACTCTTCATGGATGGGTCTCTGTGGGACCGGGACACCAGCACGACCTCTTTGGACTGGCTGAGCGGATCCAGAATGGTGGCGGGCAGGCTTTGACAGTGGACTCGGGGCTGGTGATGAGTGGGTTTCGGACCCCACATTTCCTTCATGGTTGGGTCTCCTTATTGCGTCACCAGAACCGCCTTCCACCATCTCTGCTTGCTCCGCTGGTTTTGATATCAAATGACAAGCTGGGATAAGGCAGTTGAGGAATTTCAGGAAAGTTGAATGATTCCGGGCAACCTTCTCAGGTTTCGGTTTTTGTTGTTGAACGTTTCCATGGAAGCAGCGCAACCACGATGTTGGAGCCATGGAAACGATTGGGAAGGCAAGGAAATCTCACAGCGTAAGGAAAGTGCACGGGGTTCAGGGCTTGACGGACACAACACAATGCACATACGAACGATTCTCATAATTTATATAGTATGTTTCTGGTTTTCTGTTTTCATTTTTTAATTTTTTTATTCAATGTATAATAAATACGGATCAGTATTTTTTTGACACCACGTACAAAGATGGAATTTATTATTATGCGGATTTTAAGATATTTGATTTAGGGATTTGTTTAGAAGACCTCATTTTTTATCTCTTTAAATGTAATGTTTTATATACCGAAATTATTCAAATTATTTATGTACAATTATTATTTATAGAATCTATTTAATATTAATCCATAAATCAAGATGTTGTAAGAAACTATTGACTTACTTAATTACGCCATTCAATCACTACTATTACTTAAAAACTATTAATATTTACTTTTAATTAATGATAATGTCCGTGACAAATTTAATATCATAAAATTTTGCTCTAAATATTTTTCACAATGTTATATTTATTGACACCCATTTGAGAATGTTATGGTTGGACTGGTTCTTATGAAATTATAAAAAATATATATAATTAATATATTTATTTTAGTTTTATAAGTATTTAAATATATATATTTATAATTATAATTATAAATATAATAAATATATTTATTATAATTTCATAATTATCTAAATATAAATATATATTTATTTAAATAATTATGAAATTGTAATATATATATATTATTAATATATGTATTTTAATATCATAAGTATTTGAATATATGTATATATATATATATATTTATATTTATGACTATATATAATTAATATATTTATTTTAATTTCATAAGCATTTAAATATATATATTTATTTATTTATTTATTTATTTATATTTATGACTATAATTAAAATATATATGTAATAAATATAAATTTATAATAAATATATATAAATTTATAATTATTAAATAATTATAAAATTATAATAGATATATACAAATATAATACTAAATAAATATAGATATATTCAAATAATTATAAAATTATAAAAAAGATATTAATAATATATAATTATAAATATATTTATTATAGATTTGTAATTATAAATAAATATATATTTATTACATATGTAAATATAAATAAATAAATAAATATTTATAATTATTATTATAAATAAATAAATATATATCTATTATACATATAATTCCATAAAATGGTCATTTTATATTTATTAACACCCATTTAAGAATGTTATGGTTTGACTGTTTCTTATGAAATTATAAAAAATATATATAATTAATATATTTATTTTAGTTTTATAAGAATTTAAATATATATATATATATATATATTTATAATTATAATTATAAAAATAATAAATATATTTATTATAATTTCATAATTATTTAAATATAAATAATTATTTATTTAAATAATTATGAAATTATAATATATATATAATTAATATATTTATTTTAATTTTATATGTATATATATATATATTTATGACTATATATAATTAGTATATTTATTTTAATTTCATAAGCATTTAAATACATATATATATATATATATCTATGACTATAATTAAAATATATATGTAATAAATATATATTTATAATAAATATATCTAAATTTATAGTTATTAAGTAATTATAAAATTATAATAGATTTATACATATATAATTCTAAATAAATATAGATATATTCCAATAATTATAAAATTATAATAAAGATATTAATTATATATAATTATAAATATAATAAATATATTTATTATAAATTTATAATTATAAATAAATATTTATTTATTAAATTTGTAAATATAAATAAATAAATATTTATTTATAGTTATTATTATAAATATATATATATATATATATCTATTACGAATATAATTTTATAAATATATATAAAAATATAAATAATTTATAATCATTATAGGTTTATCAGCGCTTTTTTAGCGCTGATAAAGATTGACCTTTATCAGCACGAAAAAAGCGTTGATAAAGATATGTTTTATCCGCGCTTTCTATTTTAGTGCTAATAAAACATACCTTTATCAATGCTTTTTAACTAGCACTGATAAATGGTTTACCTGGTTTTATAAATAAACCCTAAAAGTCTCATCCTCCTGCTGCACGACACAAGCTCTCGTGGAAGCCGAATCATGCCGCCGCCTCCTCTTCCTCCTCCTCCCCCTCCTCTGCTGCCGACTCATCCTCCTCCGCCGCCACCGCGAAACCCTCCTCCTCCTCCTCTGCCACCGAATCCTACCGTCGTGAAGCCCTCCTCTACCATGGTGAAGCTCGCCTATGTCGTCAACCACACCTTTGCCGCCGAACCCCATCTGCTGCAAACATCACATCCGCCGAGAACATCACCTCTGTCGCGCACTGAACCACACCTCTGCCCTGAACCCTTCCTTTTCCACAAACCCACCACCTCCGCGTACCCTACCTCTGCTACCGAACCCCACCTATTCTGCAAAACCCTCATCCTCTACAAACACACCTCCGCCGCGAACCCAGCTCCTCAGGTGCTACCACTATGAGTGTTCTTGTAATTCTCTTAGTATTTCCTTTGTATTTTCTCATTGTAGAATCTTCCATGATCAATTCCATATATGTAACTTTTCTATTTCTGATTAAGGATATTGATGAGCTTTTAGGGCTAGAATATGCATATTAAATGTTTTATTGAGAAACCATTGGCAGTTCCATTCTTTTCATTTATGTTCACACCTGGTATAGACACCGTGGTGGATATGTAATACCTCCAAATACATTTTGTGTTCAATAAGTTTATGGTTAGATATTCGATGCTTGTGGCCCAATTTATGTTTAGTGGCATAGGAATTGGTTTGTTTGTTGGGTGATTTTGAGAATGAATGCCATGTTTGGTTGGAGATCAGGTCATAGAATATAACCCATTCATTTTTAGTTATGTTTTTTTTTCAATGTAGTTTCAAATGTTTTTCATCATTTGTTTATATATGGATATGGTTTATTGTTTCTGACTGCATTCATATAGTGATGTTGGTGTTTCTTTTATATTTTTATTCAATTATAGAGGAAAGTGTTGATTATTTTTCTCGAGATTTTATGGAATATGAATGTTTCATGTCTATTCTTAAGATATTTCGATTATAGCTTATCAATTTACTCAAAGTGGGAAAATTGATCCCCACATATTTTTCCAATACAGTAAGTGATAGGATTTAGCCCATGTGAATTGATGTACACTCTTGGGGTAGTAGTGAACTGATTCATCTATTTTGAGATTGGGTCATTATACTTTCACCCACATCTCTTCTTACTGTCACCCACAATCATCAACTTTCATGTCCATGTTGGAGGAGTAGATTATAGATATCATTATAGCTATGGATAATAAACAAGATTAGTTATCATCCAAAGGAATTACCCCATCTAGTAATATAATTTCATCCACTATTCCACCAACCCCTACCTATCACGAACCAACCCAGGTCGACCCTGAACCGGTCACTCGAACTGATCCGCGGCAAGGCCCAAGAGGGGTTCCTGATCCTCCTAGGTTGGCGACAAGCATCATGGCATCAACAGAGTACAGTGGGAACAATTTCGTCCAATTCAAATAAACTAAGTAGTATAAATAAAATAGAACACCGCAAAGTAAATAAATGACACTTAAAAGAAATAACAACCAAAAACACACACTAACCTGATCTCGACCAGAAACTCCTCGTGACCTCGAGAGACACTCTCCAAACCACAACCAACTCTTTCCAACGGCGAGCAAGCTCGAGTCAAACCTGCAATAGAAACTAAAAAAAGGAAAACACTATAGGTGTGAGTATTAAAATTCAGTAGGTGTGCCCAACAAACTATCCCTAAAACACTACCTTTAAATAGAGAATTTACTAATTCCAGGTTTGAACTAAATTATATAAAACATGGGTTTCCACACACACACTTTCATTTTTAAATAAGTAAAAATCCATTTCCCTTTTTAATTTGAAAACAAGTTTAATGTTTAAAGGAAATAGGTGCATTACATTTTTAAAACATTTTTGCGAAAAAATTAGAAATCCAAATTTTAGTTGTTTGTCAAAAGCAAAACCACACACAACACACAACACACAATAAGGGAAATGAGAAAGTAGCAAACATGGACTAGCAACCGAACTAGGCCCCTCAATCATCTGCCACATACAAATATGCACTAAAGGAAACATGGTTTGAACCTAGGAGCTCATGAACAATCCATAATGTACTATACATGTGACCCATCCTGAAGGCATGACTACTCTCAATGACGTTATAACGCCAAAACACTCGGTGTTGCCTTACCTGGCCTAACCGAGGGGCCCAATCACCTAGCAGAGAAAAGTCCGTATTAAGGGCCACTAGCCAGTGCGTATTCTAAACTAGTGCAACAATCATTCTCAGAAGATTCACTTACTATGTCAGGTTCTCATGTCAACACGTATAATAAAAAGGGGGTGAGTCAACAATGTCAAACAAGCAACCAATTCCAATGCACAAACATCACACACAACAACCCACAAAATCGGCGTGCACAACAAGATCACCCCTGAGTCACCCCAAAGAAAATTTTCCAAAATAATTTATTTTATCAAAGTGCCAAATGGGCCTTATGCAACTTTTAAAAGAAGCACCATTTCTCAAGTGAAACCAAAACATTTGCTCACACATCAGAGGAAAACATTTACCAACAAACCAGAACCACACTTGAAAATCAGTGAATTATGTTCAAAGGCCAAACTGGCATTTTTTCACTATTGTGCGTCAATTCATTAAGAAAATATTTCAAGTGTCGTGCATAAAATAAACAGCTACGTTTACATCATGTAATTATTCCAAAAATAATTATCTAATACTATTTTTATTTTATTAAAAATCAATGAAATATCAAGAAATTAATAAATTATAAATTTAATGGCGAGTGCAGTGGGAGACCTACTTTGACGCGCAGTCCAAACACGGTGACGTGACACGCCTCGAGCAGGTGCACAAGCACGACAAGCTGACGACCACAGTTTTCGCAGAATTACCTCACCAATGCACTGCAACAAATGCACAACATCTAAAATACATAAACAAATACTTAAAACAATCCAAACGAACAAACAACACAAAAGACCCAGCTCGACATGTTTTCAAAACACAAGTTGCACCACCTAATTAAACAAACTCAATTATTTTTAAAAAGGCTAAATTCGCACCAAATTAAATAAACACAACACTCGTTAAGGTAATTATCTAACACCAAAAGGATAGCGCAAACCTCACCTCGATGTAGAGACGCGCTCGACCAGCGGGGTTGCGTGACCGTCGGAAAGGGGCAGCACGCACTAGCAGGGACTGTTGATGGTAGGAAAAGAGTTTTCAATTCAACAGCGGGGGCTAGACGGAGCATCGAAGGGGGGACGACGCCGACGACTTGGTAAGAGGACACGTGGAGGGTGCTGGAAAGTGCAACAAGGGGGGTGTGGGACACCGCGCAACAACTGGGGAACGACAAAGGGGTCACGTAGGGATTACACGGCTGGACATGAGGCGCGTCAGCAGAAAGTGTGCACGTTGCACTGGCGGGGTTGGCCAACGCGTGGCAGGTCGGAAGGCGCACGACCGGAAGGAGGTCCGACAGGTGCGCGACGACCGAAAGGAGGTCTGCCATGAGTCGTGGGTGGCCGATACGGCTGGTGGGTGCTAGTGGGAGGAGCCCACGGCCGGTGCAGCGAAGGGGGACATTGTCGGGGCGCTGCGCTGCTACTGGTTGGCAAGAGCAGGGAATCAGACCGCGTCCTGGGAAACTCCACTACTGCTGGCCAAATGAAACAGGGAAGGGGATCTTCTAGTGAGGTGAGGCCGACCAGGAAAAGAGAGTGGCAGGCTGCTGGAGAGCATGGAGACAACAGAAGGAAGCCAGTTGGCTGCAAGTCGCTGTGGGGGGAGGAGTCCGGGTGCGTGCAGGTGTAGGGCAGGGCTGAGGGAGGCTCTACGCCAAGACTGTTGAAATTGCAAACCAAAAATATGAGTCAAAGCTGCCTGCGGTGTCATTTATTACTTGAACATTTTTTCCATGGGTCCACCTCCATTTATTTTCTTTAAATGAATTTAAATGCTCTGCATTTAAAGATTTGGTATATCTTTATACTGTCATAAATGCTCAGCATTTAATATTTTGGTCTTTCCTTGTACCGTCATAGATTCTCAGTATTTTATGTTTTGGTATTTCTTTGTACCAACATAAATGCTAGGCATTTAATGTTGTGGGTCTATAAATTGATGTAATTGTAGCCTGAAATTTCAATTGTGAAAAATTGTGAAGTTGTGTGAAATTGTGAAAAGCTTGAAAGCTTTTTTGTGCTGTGTGCCAATTTTTCTTCCTCTTCAATTTTTCTTCTCATATTTCTCGGCTTGTATAGCCAAAAAACTGGTATCAGAGGCAAGTTACCAAGATCCTCCAATTTTTTTAAGATGGCCACAATCCAGCCGCAAGTTCCGAAGCTGTCTAAGGACAACTACGAAAGGTGGTGCATCCAAATGAAGGCGTTATTCGGGTCACAAGAATTATGGGAGATCGTTACCGACGGGTATGTTGTACCCACTATGGCGGAAGAAGCTGCCTTCACGAATGAAGAAAAGGCAACCCTCAAAATTCAAAGAAAGAAAGACAACAAGGCGTTGTTCCTCCTCTATCAAGGGTTGGATGAATCAACGTTCGAAAAGATTGTCGAAGAAACATCAAGCAAGCAAGCTTGGGATACCCTTGCCACCATCTTTAAAGGTGTTGATCGAGTGAAGCGGGTACGTCTTCAAACATTAAGAGCGGAATTTGAATCAGCGCACATGAAATAAGGTGAGAGCATCTCTGATTATTTCTCAAGATTAATTGTTATTTTTAACAATTTGAAAAGGAATGGTGAAAAAGTGGAGGACATTAGAGTTATCGAAAAATCACTTCGATCTCTCACAACCAAGTTTGAGCATGTGGTTTTGGCAATCGAAGAATCAAAGGATTTGGAGAAACTGTCCATTGAAGAACTGATGGGGTCATTGCAAGTGCATGAGCAACGGATGCAAAAGAATACCGGTTCAACAATAGAGCATGCCTTGGAGTCCAAGTTGACTCTACAAGAACAAAATAATGGCCAAACGCAATGAGGAGGTCATCGTGGAAGAGGAAGAGGGCGTGGATATTATCCAAGCCATCAACAAAAGAAACAAAATCCTACCAGCTTTCGTGGAAGAGGGAATGGTGGAGGACGATTCACGCGTGGTCGTGGAAACGCAAAGAACATTCAATGTCACAACTGTAATAAATTTGGCCATTATGCATCTGATTGTTGGAGAAAAGTGGATCATGATGAACTATCCAACTATGCTGAAGCATCTCATCATGAAGAAGAAGGTACCACACTCCTCCTCGCACAAGAAAAGGCATGTGAACGCCCCGATGTGTGGTATCTCGACACGGGTGCAAGAAACCACATGAGTGGTAACAAACAACTGTTCGAGGAACTCACCGAAGAAGTTCATGGTGACGTGAGTTTTGGTGACTCATCCAAGGTACCCGTGAGAGGCAAAGGTAAGATCAAAATCTATCTGAAGAATGGAGAGTCGAATTACATTTCTAATTTATATTACGTACCAAGTATGAAAAATAATATCATCAGTCTCGGCCAACTTCTTGAGAAGGGGTATGTCATACACATGGAGAATTCTTTTTTGTCTATAAGGGATGATCATAGGAGACTTGTCGCTCAAGTCCAAATGGCGAAGAATTGCATGTTTCCGCTGCATATCAACACAAAGGCTGAAGAGTGTCTTTTGGGACTCATGAAGAATGACTCATGGAGATGGCATCTGCGATTTGGACATCTGCATTTTAGTGGGCTTAAACTTCTATCCTCATCAAACATGGTGCGTGGCTTGTCAATGATTGAAGCTCCAAATCATGTGTGTGAGGTTTGTACACTCGGCAAGAAACAAAGGAACTCATTTCCAAGTGGAGTGTCTAGAAGAGCAACAGAACCACTTCAGTTGGTTCACACTGATATCTTCGGACCACTTGAAACACCGTCACTTGGAGGTAATAGGTATTTTATTACCTTCATTGATGATTTTAGCAGGAAACTCTGGGTGTATTGCATCAAATAAAAATTTTCTGCATTTGCGATCTTTAAAATGTTTAAAGCTCGTGTTGAAGCTGAAAGTGGTTATAGAATCAAAGTTCTCATATCTGACAGAGGTGGAGAATACACTTCAAATGTTTTTCAAGATTTTTGTAGGGAACAAGGCATCAAGCAACAATATACTGCTGCTTACACACCACAGTAGAATGTCATTGCAGAAAGGAAGAACCGCACCATCCTCGACATGATGAGGACCATGCTGAAGGAGAAAGGCTTGCCAAAGAACTTCTGGGAAGAAGCAGTGGCATGTACTTCATATCTGCTCAATCGGTGTCCAATGAAGAGCGTTAGAAACATGACACCACAAGAGGCATGGAGTGTCTACAAACCGAGCGTAGCACACCTAAGAATCTTCGGGTGTGTTGCCTACGCTCAAGTTCCAGAAGCGAGAAGAAGGAAGCTTGATGATCGTGGTGAAAAGTGCATCTTCATCGGCTACAGTGAAGAGTCTAAAGCCTATAAGCTCTACAATCCACTAACCAATAAATTAGTGGTGAGTAGAGATGTGGTCTTTAGTGAGGAAGAATCTTGGAAGTGGAATGATGAAGAACCAAACAAAGAGATTCCAGTCGAAACAGAAGATCATGAAGAAAGGCGTGATCATCAGGAGAAAACGCCAGCAACACTTTCCCCGGGAACATCATCAGTACACAGGAGTCTAGGAGGACATTCCATCACTCCTGAAAGGACTCCACCAAGTCAAAATTTGGCGAGCTCATCCTCACCCATGGCACCCATAAAAATAAAAAGCTTAAGCGACATTTATGAGAAAACCAAAGAGGTAAATCTTTTTTTCCTGTATGCAGATCATGAGCCTCTGACGTTTCAGGAATCCATAAGGGAAGAATGTTGTAGAATGGCTATGGGAGAAGAAATTTGCGCCATAGAAAAAAATGACACATGGGAGCTGACCACGCTTCCTAATAGCCAGAAATCCATTGGTGTCAAATGGGTGTACAAGATCAAGCGAAATGATAATGGTGAAATCGATCGCTACAAGGCAAAGCACGTAGCAAAGGGGTACAAACAGAAGTATGGGGTGGACTATGAAGAAGTCTTCGCTCCGATTGCTCGCCTTGACACATTGAGAATGATTATCTATCTTGTCGTTCATCATAGTTGGATGATCTACCAATTGGATGTCAAGTCTACATTCCTGAATGTAATTCTAGAGGAAGAGGTCTATGTAGACCAGCCTGAAGGCTTTATTATGCAAGGGGAGGAAGACAAAGTGTATCGACTGAAGAAAGCTCTTTATGGGTTGAAGCAGGCTCCTCGTGATCGGAATGCACGCATTGACAGCTATCTTCGAGAGAACGGCTTCACCAAATTTCCATATGAGCATGCAGTTTACATCAAGAAGAATGATCCTGGCTGAAACTCAGAATGATGCTCGGAATGAAGCCGGTTTGGTTTGAAGGGGAGTGTTGGAATTGCAAACCAAAAATATAAGTCAAAGCTGCCTGCGGTGTCATTTATTACTCGCACATTTTTTCCATGGGTCCACCTCTATTTATTTTCTTTGAATGAATTTAAATGCTCTGCATTTAAAGATTTGGTATATCTTTATACTGTCATAAATGCTCAGCATTTAATATTTTGGTATTTCCTTGTACCGTCATAGATTCTCTGTATTTTATGTTTTGGTCTTTCTTTGTACCAACATAAATGCTAGGCATTTAATGTTGTGGGTCTATAAATTGATGTAATTGTATCCTGATATTTCAATTGTGAAAAATTGTGAAGTTGTGTGAAATTGTGAAAAGCTTGAAAGCTTCTTTGTGCTGTGTGCCAATTTTTCTTCTCATATTTCTCAGCTTTTATAGCCAACAAAGACAGGGGGATCCGGTTGGGAGGATGCTGCAAGGGAGGAGGTTGGTCGCGAGTGCATGGCGGACTGAGGTAGACGACCAAGACAGGGTTCACGCTGTTGGAGGGTGCGTCGTAGGTCAGCTCACGCCGGAGAAGAGATTCACACAGGGTGAGGGCAGCGGTGTTGGGTTGGGACAAGCTGGCTGAGGGAGGCATGCTGGATGGAGGCGCTGCAAGGAGGCGGAGGCGGAGGTTGGGTTTGGGGCGCTGCATTGTTGGAAGAGGGAAGATGAGGCAACGGCCTGCTCGCGTGACGCAAGGGGGAGAATGGGAGGGTTGGCAGCGCGTGGGGGAGCACTGGGATAGGAGAGAGGGAATGATGGTAAGGGGGGTGGCGGTGCATGGGTGGTAGAATTAGGGTTTGATGATTTTTTTCTTCCTATTATTATTATTATTTTATTCTATTAAAACCTCAAAACAAATAATAATAAATGTATATCCATAATAACCTCAATAATTATAATTGCAATAATAAAAATTTAATAATATTAATAATAACAATAATCATTATTATAAAACTTTATTAATAACAATAATACTAATAGAACTTCAGTAATAATAATTCGTATCACACTTTAGTAATAATAAAAATAATAAAACATTGATAATAATAAAAATGGCACATTCGCTAACAATATCTACACACACACACACACACATACATATTTACCTGTTGTCTCATTTATTCACTATATCGCCGCCTAACCAATTTATTTAATTACTCTTAAAGGTGGGGGACTGCGCGGTCGCCCCGCACGGCTCAGTCGACCGTGTGCGGGCTATGCGGTGGACCCTGCTCACTCCAGCAATGACCGCACGGGTATCCAAACTGTCTACACGACATCCGCTAAGACACACAGTGTTCACGCACTGGCCTAAAACCCAAAAACTTTTCCAAACATCAAAAATTTGAACTGGGACTCACCAGAACTTCGGCAAAAACACCTGACGCCAAGATAAATAACAGGAATAAAATTATTTGAAAAATTCAGGTGTGAAAATTCTCCCCACCATAACGTTTTCCGTCACCAGAAAGCCACGACGATATCTAGACCCAAAGATAAAACTTCTTAATTTTCACCCCCCATCAAAAGTTTAAGCACATCCAGTTGATCGATCTGAACAGACTCCAAAATCCCCTGACACACAACTCATCCTTAAAACACGATCGCCCTAACCACTACCAAGCAGAACCGAGACCAACCATTTCAACCAAGAAGCAAAGGAAATTAAACTACCCCCGACACTTATTCACATAACCTTAGTCCAATGAAATCGTTGGGTGTACTCCAATCCCCACTTTTACTCCAGAGGAAGAAATTAAGATTATGTGGTTCCACACGAGACCACCCACCACCAACCGATGCATGAAAAGAAACTCTGATACTGTCATGGGGAGGACCTAACGAACTCCCCACCATAAGTATTGGGCTAACACTAAATTACTTCCAGTGTGACTCTGCGAGACCCATTGTGGGTCTCCCCACTATAAGAACTGACAAGGTTAACCAAACTTGAAGACTTTCAGCATGGACCAAAAACCCCCACCACAAGAGGGAGAGGGGAAGGGACTAACTGATAGAGCATCAAAAATATCTCCATTGTTATATCAACAACATCACACCCTCAGAATAACACAAACCATGCCACACTAAGGAAAAGGATTGAACCGATTCCCTTTTACACCGCTGGGATTCTCCAGACTACGTGCCAAATTCACTCTGGGACCTATGGCTGGAGCACTGATGATTGAAGCATCTCCTACCTTGCAGTCAGGATTCAGAAATTCCCAAACATAACACACAAACCAGAATTTAACCAAGCACACTTCCATTCAAATAAAGGTTTTAAGGAGGTTTGACAGAACCATTCTTACAACTGAAGGAAAAGAAACACCACAAAACGCTACAACAGACGACTACTACATCCAAGAAACACTACAAGGATAAAACTCCAAACTAATCCCAAACATTTTCATACTCCCACTAATGGGATGAGATGACCTTCGATGAGCCAGGTCTGGGTTCAGCACGCTTCTTGGAAACACCTTGACAGAATCGCTGCAACTGACCCAGACGTCCAGAGGTGTGGTAGGGTCTTAGAGCACTCAGGAACATCAGCCTCTTGTGTCCCTGCTTACCACACTAGTGACAGATCAAGGCATTGCGCTGTGAGGAAGATAACTGAAGGTCTGAAGGCATCTTGATTCCTCTATTAGAGCCACCAACATCATGTCGCTTCCCATTATTCCTATCAATATCCTCTGCACTGCTTCCCAAGGCCAGGGGAGGATTCGCTACCTCGTGTCCTCCTGCCAACTCAGTTTCATCCATAAAGGCTTTCCCCACAACATCCGAGAAGGTGGTTAGGTTGAGCTCTTCCACTTTCGACTGCAGTTCAGGTTGGAGTCCAGACTCAAATTGTTGAGCCTTCCCAGGATCATTTGCAACGAACCATTAGTCGTACGGAAATAGGTCTAAGAAGCATCGATAGAATTCTAGTACTAATTCAACACCCTGATAAACACAACACAAATCCATACTCTTCCTCAACTTCATCCACTCAAAGAAATATGGTTGGATAAACAATGACTTGAAGAACTCCCATGTGAGATCTGCTTGGGGCTTTCTTTGAGACATAGACTTCCACCATTTTCAGGTTGGACCTTCAAGCATAAAGGTAGCCAACTTCACCTTCAATGACTCATGAAATCTAATGAAACTTTAGTTCCTATCAATCATCTTCAACCACTCCTTCGCCCCAAGAGGATCTGCTTGACCATAAAATGGGGGAGGGTTCAACTTCCAGAATTCCAGAACATAGTCTATAGGTTGATAAACTAGAGTATTTGATAAGGGAGCACCACCCGAAGCTACACCTTGGACATTCATCAAACTGTCGTGGGGGTGAACACTAAAGAACAAGGAAACTAAGAACTTAATCAAAACATGGTCATTTCCATTTCAAATTCAACTTTTCACAATTTCCAAAATAAAACTTTACAAAACAATTTTTATAATTAAAGAAGATCCAAATGATTCACTAGGGGAAACTAGTGCTGATGGGTGACTCAGACATATGGTGGCCGACCATACTCCAGTCACTCCACCGTCATAAGGAGCACTCTAGGGTAATTTCCCTAGCTCCACATGGCTTACCAGGCCTTGCGAGCTCACGAGGCTACTTTCCCAACTCCATTTTCATTTCTCAACATAAAAAAATTCACAACAATCAAAGGACACCAACATTCCTAGACATCTCATGGTAACCTAAAGTTCGGAACGAGAAAGGGTTCATGACATCATTCTCGTCCTTATTCCTCGAGTAACGAAAATTCTACTCCTTTTTCCATGACAACCCCAAATAGTGATGGGCCCTCTAAAAAACAAGGTTTTCTTAAGATCCGACCTCCTTTGATACCATTTTGTCACAAACCAACCCGGGTCGACCTAGAATCGGTCACATGAGCCGATCCGCGGCAAGACCTGAGAGGCATTCCTGATCCTCCCGGGCTGGCAAAAAGTGCCAGGGCATAAATAGAGTACAATGGGAATGATTTCACCCAATGAAAATAAAATAAACAGTATATATAAAATAGAACTCCGCAAAGTAAATAAATGACACTGAAAAGAAAGAACGACCAACAAAATACACTAACCTGATCTCGACCAAAAACTCCTCGTGATCTTGAGATTCACTCTCCAAACCACAATCAACTCTCACCCACGGCGAGCAAGCTCGAGTCGAACCTACAAAAGAAACTAAAAACAGAAAAACAGTATAGGCATGAGTATTAAAACTCAGTAGGCGTGCCCAAGAAACTATCCCCAAAACACTACCTTTAAATAGAGAATTTAATAATTCTAGGTTTGAACTAAATTATATAAAATATGGGTTTCCACACACACACTTTCATTTATAAAACAAGTAATAGTCCATCACCCTTTTTAATTTAAAAACAAGTTTAATGTTTGGAGGAAATAATTGCATTACATTTTAAAACATTTTTGAAAAAAAATTAGAAATACAAATTTTAATTGTTAGTCGAGAGGGAAAACACACACAACACACAATAAGGGTAATGGGAAAGTAGAAAATGGGGACTAGAAACCGAAATAGGCCCCTCAATCACCCGCTACATACAAATAAGCACTAAAAGTAACATGGGTTGAACCTAGGAGCTCCTGAACAATCCAGAACGTACTATACGTGTGACTCATCCTGAAGGAATGCCTACTCTCGATGAAATCATAACACCCAAACGCTCGGTGTTTACCTACCTGGCCTAACCGAGGGGCTCGACTAGCAGAGAAAAGTCCATACTAAGGGCCACTAGCCAGTGCATATTCTAAACTAGTGCAACAATCATTCTCAGAAGATTCACTTACTATTCTAGGTTCTCATGTCAACACATATAATAAAAAGGGGGTGAGTCAACAATGTCAAACAAGAAACCAATTCCAATGCACAAACATCACGCACAACAACCCAAAAAATCAACATGCACAACAAGATCACCCATGAGTCACCCCAAAGAAAATTTTCCAAAATAATTTATTTTATCAAAGTGCCAAATGGGCCTTATGAAACTTTTAAAAGAAACACCATTTCTCAAGTGAAACCAAAAAAATTTCTCACGTGTCAGAAGAAAAAATTTACCAACAAACCAGAACCATGCTTGAAAATCTGTGAATTATGTTCAAAGGCCAAACATGCATTCTTTCACTATTGTGCATCAATTCATCAAGAAAATATTTCAAGTTTTGTGCATAAAATAAACATCTTCGTTTACATCAAGTAATTATTCCAAAAATAATTGCTTAATACTATTTATCTTTTATTAAAAATCAATGAAATATCAAGCAATTAATAAATTATAAATTTAAAGGCTAGTGCATTGGGGGTCCTACCTCGAATCACAGTCCAAACACGATGACACGACATGCCTCGAGCAAGTGCACAGGCATGCACAAGATGACGACCGTAGTTTTCGTGGAATTACCTCACCAATGCACTACAACAAACGCACAACATCTAAAATACATAAACACGGACTTAAAACAATCCAAATGAACAAATAGCACAAAAGAACCATCTCGACATGTTTTCAAAACACAACTCGCACCACCTAATTAAATAAACTCAATTAGTTTTAAAAATGATAAATTTGCACCAACTTAAATAAACACAACACTCGTTAATGTAATTATCTAACACCCAAGCAAGGACAGTGCAAACCTCACCTCGACGCGGAGACGTGCTCGACCAGCGGGGTCACGCGACCGTCAGAAAGGGGAGACGCACACCCGAAGGGATTGTCGTTGGCCATAAAAGAGTGCGTGATGCACTAGCGGGGGCTGGATGGAGCAACGAAGGGGGGACGACGCCAACGACTTGGCAAGAGGACTCATGGCGGGTGCCGGAAAGTGTAGCAAGGGAGCGTGGGGCGCCGTGCAACAACCGGGGAAGGACAAAGGGGTTGTGTAGGGATTGCATGACTGGACATGAGGTGCGTTGGCAGAAAGTACGCATGTCACACTGGTGGGGATGGTCGGACGACGCGTGGTGGGTCAAAAGGCGTGCAACTGGAAGGAGGTCCGGAAGGTGCGCGGCGGCTGAAAGGAGGTCTAGCGTGAGGCGTGTGCGGCCGATACAGCTAGTGGGTGCCAGCGAGAGGAGACCACATTCAATGTAGTGAAGGGGGACGTTTTCGGGGCGATGCGCCGCCTTTGGTTGGCTGGAGCAGGGAAGCGGACCGTGTCGGGGGCTATTGCACCACTACTGGCCAGACAAAATAGGGAAGGGGGAGCTGCCAACGAGGTTAGGCTGGCCGGGAAAGGAGAGTGGCAGGCTACTGGAGAGCATGCAGACATTGGAAGAAGGCTGATTGACTGCAAGTCACAGTAGGGGGAGGAGACTGGGTGCATGCTGGTGCAGGGCAGGGCGGAGGGAGGCTCGACGTCGGGACAGGGGGATCCGGTTGGGAGGGCGCTGCTAGGGAGAAGGTTGGTCGTAGGTGCAGGGCGGCCCGAGGCAGATGACCGGGACATGGGGAGCACTGCTGGAGGGTGCTCCATAGGTCAGCTCACGCAAGAGAAGCCGTTCGCACAGGGTGAGAGCGGTGGTGTCGGGACAAGATGGTCTGGGGAGGCACGCTAGTTGGAGGTGTTGCAAGGAGGTTGAGGCGGAGACTGGGTCCGAGGGCGTTGCGTTGTTGGCAAAGGGAAGATGAGGCAACGACCTGCACGCATGGAACAAGGGGGAGAATGGGAGAGTTGGAGGCGCGCGAGGGAGCGCTTCAAGAGGGGGTGCACCATGGGATAAGAGAGGGAAATATGGGAAGGGGGGTGGCGGCGCATGGGGGTTGAATTAGGGTTTGATGAATTTTTTTCCAATTATTATTATTATTATTATTATTATTTTCTATTAAAACCTCAAAACGAATAATAATAAATGTACATCCATAATAACCTCAATAATTATAATTGAAATAATAAAAATTTAATAATATTAATAATTACAATAATCATTATTATAAAACTTGATTAATAACAATAACACTAATAGAACTTCAGTAATAATAATTCGTATCAAAATTTAGTAATAATAAAAATAATAAAACATTGATAATAATAAAAATGGAACATTCACTAACAACACACACACACACAAACACACACACACACACACACACACATACATATATACCCGTTGTCTGATTTATTCACTATATCACCACTTAACCAATTTATTTAATTACTCTTAAAGGTGGGTGACTGCGTGATCGCCCTGCACGACTCAGTCGACCATGTGCGGGTTGTACGGTGGCCCATGCTCACTCCAGCAATGACCGCATGGGTATCCAAACTATCCGCACGACATCCACTAAAAGGCACAGTGTTCGCACACTGGCCTAAACCCCATAAAATTTTCCAAACTTCAAAAATTTGAACTGGGACTCACCGGAACTTTGGAAAAAACACCTGACGTCAAGATAAATAATAGGAATAAAATTATTTGAAAAAGTCGGGTGTGACACTACCCATGAAAAATATTCTCTATTAGATTTGAAGTAGTAGAATAATGAAATAAAGGACACTGAAAAGATGTGAAAATGGAGGTATTTGGAGAAAAATACTAAGGAAGAGGCGGAGGAATGGATTTAGGAAGAAAAATAAGAAAAAATTAATGAATTAATGATGAAACTATTCTTGGAGGCTTATCCTGACCACTTCATGCACCAGGTGGAACATGTTCATGTACTTGATCCACTTACTGATTAGGTCTGAGATGAATTTTATAACACCCCAAACATTTTATGGTATGATTCTATTAACTATTCATCATTGTGTTCCTTTGAAACAACACTAGTTTATTTAGAAGATAGTCAAAACCTAGCCATTAAATATAAATTTTCCTCTTCTATGTTTTGAATTTCGAAAAATGGTCATCTAGAGTTGTGATTAGTAAGTCATTTAGAGTCTGATAGAACAAACTTGATTTTTGGTGAATAGTAACATATCCTTATGAATAGTAATATGAATAGTAATATGACCCTTATGAATAATAAATAATAATATTATTTTATTTTCTTAAGGCAATAAGATAATGATATCTTAATTAGTTTTTCAATGAGAAATAAAACTAATTACACTTTAAGATTGTTATTTTTCGAATTAACTATGACTTTATCTAAAAATTAAATTAATAATATTTATAAAATTATTTTTGAAAAATGGATTTCACTTTTGAATTCTACATGTTGAAAAATGGTTAGGGTGAATTTTGAGAATTTTTCTGAAACATTTGATTTTTCAGTGAATAGTAAAAAATACAGTTTTTAGTTTTGGTGTGTTTATGACATCATTAATGATGTAATACTGATGTCATAAATCTGGTCAACTTGTGTATAGTTAAATAATATTTGAGGTGTCCCAAGTGGCTTTAACCATGGGCAAATACCATGGGCAAGCCCATGGTTTTTCAAATACCACCCATGAGGTGTCCCTTGGAAATTATTAAAATAATCCCTCACTTTTCCTATAAATACCAACTCTTCCCTTCCTTGAATTCATTCCCAATTATCCCTCAATGAAGCTCTGACCTCCTTACCTTAATAGTAGTCCTCCCAAGGTTTCCTAAATCCCCCAAGGTCCCAACCTTCAAGTTCTAAGGGTTACTCTACAAGGTAAGAAAATTCTCAATTTCTTTCTTTTTCCTTTCAAGTTCTCTTTTATGTGGTATATCTTTCTAGTTTCCATACCATGTTTTTATTTTCTTCTTATTCTTGATCTAATCTATATTATTATTCATTTCTGGATAGGTGACCCTTTTCCCCTCTCTTTTTTAATATATGTGTTATGACTCACCCATGGTTCTGGAATTCTTTGGTACTCATGGTTCTAATTTATAAAACACTCCATTTGTAGATAATACAAGATGAAGGTTTCTCAACTCATTTCCAAAATCAGGATAATCATGATCGATTCTCTTCTACTGAGGAGATTCTGTTGGGTGATGTAGTTTCCCATCTTTATTTATTCTATCTGCATGCCACGCCAATTGCCTTGTGGTCTCCTCACATCCATATAGGTTCCTAACCCTTGGAATGATTGTAAAGTACCATACAACTTTCGTAGGACCGGATTCATCTATCTTGTATCGAGAAGCACCACACTTTGGGAATTCTCTATGTGAATTTTGGTCCTTGAAAAATAGTATACAGTCATTCAAGAAGGTTTTTATTCATTCAGATATCATACCCATCAAACGTAACATTCATTTGGCATTGTATGTTTGGCTCAGGATCTCATTATATTCTAGGAGCATGTCATTCAAGAGAGAAAGTAATTATATAAAACTGGCGTCACTCAATCATTTTCCTGCTTTCAAATTATATATCTTTAGTATGGCTGAAAATGCAGTATATTTAGTATAACCACCATACAAAGGCGTTTTTTCACAACTATTTAACTTCTCAAACAATTTTGGGTAATCATGAAGTTCATCTTCAACTGTCCTTGTCATTTCCTCAATATGATCTTCATCATCATTCACATTTTTAATCACGTCCTCGATACAGTCTTCTTCATTTTCCACACTTGTAATCATATCATATGATCTATAAAATGATTTGGTATCCTAGCCATTAGCTAAATTCTCTTTTTACCTATGTTTATTCCAACATTTATAAGTTTGATCTATTCCGTGATAGATCAAGTGTTCTTACAACTCCTCTGGACTAACTTTTCATAAATAACAACAACATAAACATGAAAAAATGATTTGAGAAGGGTCTTATGCATGATATTTTACAAAAAAAAATGAACTCTTTCACTCCATCTTCATACTCTCTTTTCAAACAATTAGTGTTCATCCGATCTTTATTCATATCCATCCTATTTGGTCTGGTGATATTAGTAATTACCAAAATAAATACACAAAATATTGATATAATGTAATGGTTTTCCTAATTCTATAAAAATATAAACATAAAATATTATTAAAAAACTACAGTTCGAATGTCCTTTGAAAACTATTTAAAAAATCACACTTGAAATCCCATTAAAAAAACCATTTACACAAATTCCTCATTAAAATAACACACCCTTTTAAAAATAAATCAATCAATTACAAACACTATTTCAAAAAACCACAGTTCCATTTTTTTAAATCATTCAAGACAACTTCATGACCCAATAATCTTAATCATTTAAAATGGGCGACATCCCTCTAAGAAAAATTTCAAAACTCTTGAATCATTTTAAAAGATCCACTTAGGAATTTTCACAAAGACATAGATCCCAATAGAGAAACTTTATAAAAGATACATAGAAAACACCTCAATTCATCCAAAATCAATCAGTGTTGTATGATTCCATCACATTATTCCAAAGGTAGGTGTAATAATAATAATTTCCATAATCATTTGGTATTGTTCTCCCTGCTATTGTATATCCCTTATGCATACTTCCATTGTCCAATTATATCAATTATCCTTCACCACAACACCAGAGTCCCAATGAATATATTCCATAGTTAGTGAATACACTCACAACCATGAAACACTCGTGTTCTATTTTACTACAAACACTAGATGATCCCAATGGTCCTTGGCTCACATAAAATCAATTGGTTGTACACCCCAAGAACAATGTATATGTCTCTCATATGAAGTAATATTGGTTCCTTCCTTTATAAATACACCTAAGAAAATCTATAATCATGAACCCATTACATAATCAAAAGTTTCTCAAGTTTCATTCCTTTCACACAAAGAATTTCCCTGTGCCACTCATCACTAGAAGAAACTATGTCGCTTTCCCAATCCTTTTAAGTACATCATGTCTCAAGTCAAAATAAGAAATGAAATATGGCACTAAACTAATATATGGTATGATTTTCCATAGTCTATTTTCTAAAATATTCAAAAAAGAATTTATAAATGACATTACAAAGATTAGTCATTCTAAAATTATTAATTGAACTCATATCAGTAACCTCTAGAATCAAAGTGATGAGAGTATCATTATAAGTCTCAAGAGAATTCTTACCTCTCAAAAACTCATTCATGAGGTTAACAACATAAATTTCCAAAATAGTCTGGATCCTTTTAAAGATAATTTTAAAAAGGAAAATCTAGGTTTGGTACCTTTGATGGACGCATCAACCTAAATGTCACGACCACTTCATAACATTGAATATCAATTGTTAATAATTCATTCATATAATTTGTTAAAGTTGTAATAAAATAATAATTTATATATTTAGATATAAAATTATTCTAAGAAGAAGATATTATTTGATAATCACTTGAATTATATCATTGGTATCTTTTACGGGATTCACTATAAAGTGATTGTGGGAGGAAGGATTCATTACATGTGTTATTATGGTTATTTGAAAAGGGTTTCCAAAAAGTGTCTCATGTAGCTTTGATAGGTAGGGCTAACAAAATATATGTTTCCCTTATAACTCAATTTATCCCTTAATAAAAATATCAATGTATTCCCTTATGAAGTAGGGTTGTCATCCAAACAACATAAATTTCATGTGGTGTGTTTATTCCATTTATGTCATGCATTTATCCTTGATTGCTCATTTTCCTTTAGGGGGGGAATTTTCAAAACAATGAGGTTACTAGAACTATAAGGTATAGATATGATGTAGTGAATTAGATGTAGCTTTAATTCTATGTTATGGTATATCAGGTTTGGGGATTTGTTTCAATTCAGGTATGTTCTAGAATTTATTTCGTTATCTACAAGTTTTGGGGGTTTAATTTATGTTTTGGGGGTTTAACATTAGGATTGTTGATTTATACCAAATACAACTAGTGGTATCATCTCTCTTTCTTATTCTACTATCAGTTACCAAAAAGTGGTATTAAATCATGGTTACCTAACATATGGTGATTATTTTATCAAGACGTGATAGAAAGTCTTAGTTTCAAGACTACTGGGTTTCTTCTAGTGAAGTGGTTTTCTATGATTTAGTGGAATTTCACTAGTAACAAAGTAGTGGTTCCATTGAAATGGGTAAGGTTTGGATTGATATTCAATGGTGGAGGATTCAAACTTTGGGGGGAAATGGATTTCCTACTCTTGGAGAGTTAAAAAAATCAGATTGATTTTGAATTAGTCAGAAGCAAGGTGTTCAGTAGAATGGAAAACCATGAGATGAAAGCATTAGAAATTTTTTTAAAATGTGTGTCCAATAGAATCTGGACCCAAGAGGGAAGAAGGACATGCCTCAACGATGTTGAGAATTAAAGGTGGATGTGTATTTGAGGGAGGGATCAAGGAGTATGATTGGTTGAGGTTTTGGTGCAACAGTGGTTCTCGATGATAATGTATCAATGCCAATAAACTGAAGCATTTTGATCCATATCTAGGGAGAGCATATTGATTCCTAGTACGTGTGGGGATGTAATCACATAATAGGGATAGCGGATCAAAGGAAAGTACATGTCTTAGGTCCCGCCTAAGTAACTAGGGTTATCATGATAAATGAAATGGAGGAGATCAAAATCAATCATGAAGTCAATCACATAAAATCTAAATGACATAAAAAAACTATTCATTTCGTCTCTAAATACCCTTCACTGAAACAACCCCTTTTTACCCATGTATAAGACATTACAAAAGAACATCAACCCACTTTATATAACCATCAAAATCCAAATATAATAGAGTAAAAATGTTCCCATATCAAATACGCTTTTTATAAAGTTCCAACCAGAACTTTGAGAATTCATTGATAACCAAAGCATGAAATTATTTTTAAGAATTTTCCAAACGATCATTAAATATTACACCCAAGATGAACACATAAAATCCTTTTTTGGAGACTAAACACAATTCAAAACTTAATGAACAACTCCTTTAAATAATAAATGAATTTAATTCCATCAATAATATATCAAACATACATAATGGGGTGTCCAAAATTCATATCAGATATCATTACATATTACTAAATCAAATTAATATATAAGATTCATAAAATGATAACGAAAGAACACCAAAGTTCAATAACAATCAAATCCCCTTAAAAAACCAACCAACAAGCAATTCATTTAGTGCGCAAACAAGGATCACCAATTTCTTTTCAAAAACCAACCAACATGCAATTCATTTAGTTATAAAACAAGGAACACCAACAACCACAATTTTTAACGGGGAGTTTAACCTGTATAATTCACAAAGATGCCATCAAACAAAGAGAAAGAGGATAAAACTCACCATAGAGGTGTCGTTTAGTGCTCACCGGAGGTGCGTTCATGGCGAAGGAGAGGCATCTAGCAGAGTAGAGGCACCTGACGGAGGAGAGGTGTGCGGCGGAGGAGAGGCGCACGACAGAGGTGTGGCCTGCGGCGGAGGTGTGGCGTGCGGCGGAGGTGTGGCGCGCAGTGGAGGAGAGATGCATTGTTGTCTGGTTCGCGGTGGAGGAGAGGCTCGTGATGGAGGTGTGGCTTGGGGTAGAGGAGAGGCGGCTGGAGAGGAGGAGGAGGAGGAGGAGGAGGAGGCGCAACGGCAGCGATCATCTTCTGCGAGAGCTTAAGGGGTGCGAGGAAGGAGGAGGAAGTTAGGGTTTTTTTATAAAACCCAGTGAACCTTTTATCAGTGCTAGCTAAAAGCACTAATAATGATAACCTTTTGTCAGTGCTAAAAAAGCGCTGATAAAGCACATCATTATAAGTGCTAAAATTATATTCCTGATAAAGACGTCCCTTATCACCACTAAAAATGCATCAATAAAGATATAATGTTAATAATTTATTTATATTATTATATATATTTATAAAATTAAATACGTGGTTAATATATATTGATATTTATATATTTATAATTTAAATAATTATAAAATTATAAGAAATATACTTATTATATTTATAATCATAGAAATATATATAATAAATATATTAATTATATATATTTATAAGATTATAGATGTATGTAACTATATTTCTTCTAATTTTATAATTATTTATATGAATATATATTTATTTATAATTATAAGTATAAATGAATATATATTTAATTATTTAAATAATTATAAAATTATAACAAATTAATATTTCTATTATTTATAATTTTAATAATATTTATATTTAATATATTTATTATAATTTTATAATCATTTAAATATATCTGTATTTATTTATAACTATAAATATAAATTTTTGTATTTATTTCTCAATATTTCTATATATTTATTCAATTAAATATAACATTATATATGAAAATAATAAATATATTTTTTATGAATTAATAATTATTAAAATAAATATTTATTTCTTTATATTTATAAATGATAAATAAATATTTATTTATTTGTAATTAAAAATTATAATAAATAAGTTATTTATAGTTGTAATTATATATATATATAATTATAAATTTCTAACAAATATATATATAATTTTATAAATATATATAATTAATATATTTTTTATAATTTTTTAATTATTTAAATATATCTACATTTATTTAGAATTATTTTTATAATTATTTTTATTTATTTATATATATTTGTATATAAATATAAATATATATAATTAATTAATATATTTATAATAATTTTTTAATTATTTAAATATATCTATATTTATTTTAGAATCAAAATTATAAATATCTGTATGTAAATATATTTATTTAATTATATATTTATAACTTTATAAGAAGTATAATTAATATCTTCAATATAATTTTATAATTATTTGAATATATCTATATTTATTTATAGTTATAATTATAACTATAAATAAATATATTTATAAATTTTTGTGTATATTTATAAAATTATAATATATGTATTTATTTTAATTTTATAATTATATAAATATATATATATAGTTATAGTTATAATTATAATTTCAACTAAATATATTTAAAAAGAATTTTTATATACTTAAAATTTAATAATTATAAATATAATAAATATATTTATTCTTTAAATATATTTAATGTAATTTTATAAGTATTGAGAACATAATATAGTTTATGGGTAACATGAATTAATCATATATACATAGTAAAATATATATAATAAAAAATGATTCATCAATGGACAACATGAATAATAATAAGAGTGTAATGTATAAATGAACATTCATGATGAAAGGTAACATATATGCACGCTTGATAAATATATTAATTGACCAAATTCATTAGAAAACACACATATATTTATTTATAATCTTATAATTTTTTTAAAACATTATATATATATATATATTTGAATTATTAAAAAATGTATATTAATTACAAACATGTGTTTTTTATTTAATATATATAAATAAACATTATTTTTTAATGTAAATATAATAATTGTATATAAATTATTATAAAAAACTTTTATTAGCGCTTTTAGCTAGCGCTGATAGATCCCCCCCCCCTATCAGGGCTTTTTTACTTAGCACTAATAAAACTATACGCTTCCCTTGTCCCTTTTGGTGGTAGTGTATAATGACCCAATCTCAAAATAGATGAATTAGTTCACTACAACCCCAAGAGTGTACATAGATTCACTAGGACTGGTGCCTATCAATTACTGTATTGGTTTAATATGTGGGACACAATTTTCCCACTTTGAGTAAATTGATAATCTATAATCGAAATATCCTAAGAACAGACATGAAACATTCATATGCCATAAATTCTCGAGAAAAATAAACAATACTTTCCTCTATAATTGAATAAAAATATAAAAGAAACCCCAACACCACTATATGAATGCAGTCATAAACAATAAACCATATCCATATATAAATAGACGATGAAAAACATGTGAAACTACACTGAAAAAACATAACTAAAAATGGATGGGTTATATTCTATGGCGTGATCTCCAGCCAAACATGGCCTTCATTCTCAAAATTATCCAACAAACAAACCAATTCCTATGCCACTAAATATCAATTGGGCCACAAGCATCCAATAGATGACAATATACTTATTGAACCGAAAATGTATTTGGAGGTACTCCATATCCACCACGGTGTCCATACCACGTGTGAACATAATTGAAAAGAATGGAACCCAAATGGTTTCTTAATAAAACATTTAATAAGCGTATTCTAGCTCTAGAAGCTCATTAATATCCTTAATCATAAATAGAAAAGTTATAGACATTAAATTGATCATGGAATATTGTACAATGAGAAAATAGAAAGGAAATACTAAGAGCATTACAAGAATACTCGCAGTGGTAGCACCTGAGAAGAGGAGGGATTTGCAGCAGAGGTGGAGTTCGACAGTAGCGGTGGGGTACGCGGAGGAGGTGGGTACGAGGCAAAGGAAGGGTTCAAGGTGGGGGGGTGGGGTTCGACGCGCGATAAAGGTGATGTTCTTGGTGGAGGTGATGTTTTGCAGCAGATTGGGTTCGGTGGCGGAGGTGAGGTTCATGGCAGAGGATAGCTCCACAGTGGCAGAGGAGGGTTTCGCAGTGGTAGGAGTCGGCGGCAGATATATATATATATATAGATATAATAATAAATATAAATTTATATTTATTTATTTATACTTACTTATTTAATAAATATATATTTATTTATAATTATAAATTTATAATAAATATATTTATCATATTTATAATTATATATAAGTAATATCTTAATTATAATTTTATAATTATTTGGATATATCTATATTTATTTAGAATTATATTTGTATATATCTATTATAATTTTATAATTATTTAATAACAATAAATTTATATATATTTATTTTAAATATATATTTATCACGTAAATATTTTAATTATAGTCATAAATATAAATAAATTTATATATATATTTAAATACTTATGAAATTAAAATAAATATATTAATTATATATAGTCATAAATACAAATATATATATATATATATAAATACTTATGAAATTAAAATAAATATATTAATAATTTTTTTATAATTTCATAATTATTTAAATATATATATATTTATATTTAAGTAATTATGAAATTGTAATATATATTTATCATATTTATAATTATAATTATAAATAAATATATTTATTTAAATACTTATGAAACTAAAATAAATATATTAATTATATATATATATTATAATTTCATAAGAACCGGTCAAACCATAACATTCTTAAATGGGTGTCAATAAATATAAAATGACCATTTTCATTGTGAAAAATATTTACACCAAAATTTTACGATATTAAATTTGTCACAGACATTATCATTAATTAAAAGTAAATATTAATAAACTTTAAATAATAGTAGTGATTGAATGGCGTAATTAAGTAAGTCAATAGTTTCTATAAATAATAATTGTACATAAATATTTTGAATAAAATTTAAGTAATTTCGGTATATAAAACATTGCATTTAAAGAGATAAAAAAGGAGGTCTTCTAAACAAATCCCGAAATCAAATATCTTAAAATCCACATAACAATAAATTCCGTCTTTGCACGTGGAGTCAAAAAATACTGATCCATATTTATTATACATTGAATGAAAATTTTAAAAAATGAAACGAGTAAACCAGAAACATTCTATATAAGTTATGAGAATCTGGTACGCATGTGCATTGTGTTGTGTCGATCAAGCCCTGAACCCCCGTGCACTTTCCTTAAACAGTGAGATTTGCTTGCCTTCCCAGTCCTTTCCATGGCTCCAACATCGTGGTTGCACTGCTTCTGTGGCAACGTTCAGCAACCAAAACCGAAACCTGAGACAGTTCCCCGGAATCATTCAATTGTCCGGCAATTCCTCAACTGCATTATCCCTTGTCATTTACTAACTAAACCTGCAGAGCAAGCAGCGGTGGTCGAGGTCGAGGTGGGGGGAGGCTGTCCTGGTGACGCAAGGAGACCCAACCTTGAAGAAAATGTGGGGTCCCAAACCCGCTCCTCCTCAGCCCCACGTCCGTCGTCAACGCCTGGCTGCCTTCATCCAGGATCGCGGCAACCAGTACGGGGAGGTGATGTTGCTGCTGTCCCTGTCCCACGGACACCCAACCCCCAAACCCCACCTCCGTCGTCAGGGCTTGGGTGGTTCCATCCAGCGGAGGCTTCTGGATGGCCGCAACCAGTGGAGGGTGGTGTCCCACGGACACCCAACCATGAAGCGTCTTCATCAGCCCCACCTCCGGCATTAGGGATTGGGTGCTTCCATGGGGAGGCTTCTACCTCAGCAAATGGAGATAGACGAAGAACAACACTGCGCCAACTGATGATGGAGGAGGACTTGGAGGACGGATGCATTGTTTTCGATACTCGCTCAGGGACATGGAAGCTTGAAGATAAAGAAGATTTTCAACCGGATATAGAAGATATCTACGACCATTGTGATGCATTTTCATTTAAACTCCCCCCTCCCACCATCATGATCCAATGATTTGGTTTCCTAATTGTAAATTTTCTTTGTATATAAGGATTTTTTTTCCTAATGATTCATTTTTTTTTACGCTTATCTTATTTTACACTTTCATTATTTTATTTTGGAAATCTTCATGTTGATTTCATGTACAATTAGAAAATAATATATATTATTAAATATGTTTCATTTTTAATATTACTTTTATTTAGCATGTTTGACCAAATCTATTTAAAAAAATCAACCAAAAAAATATATTTTATTATGTAAAAAATGAATAATTAAACTTATAAATGTAATTTTATCATGCTGTTACAAATATAAAATTAAATTATATAAATGAATATTTATTTATTTATTTAAATAATTATAAAATTATAACAAATTAATATTTCTAATATTTATAATTTTATGAATATATATATTTATTATATTTATTATAATTTTATAATTATTTAAATATATTTGTATTTATTTATAAGTATAAATATAAATATTTGTATTTATTTCTCAATATTTCTATATATTTGTAAATGTATTTATTTAATTATATATAACATTATATATGAAAATAATAAATATATTTTTTATGAATTAATAATTATTTAAACAAATATATATTTATTTATATATATATATATATATATATATATTTGTAATTAAAAATTATAATAAATAAATTATTTATAGTTGTAATTATAAATATATATATATAATTATAAAATTATAACAAATATATGTATAATTTTATAAATATATATAATTATAATATATTTATTATAATTTTTTAATTATTTAATTATATTTATGATTATTTAGGAATTATAATTATAAATATTTATATTTATTTATAAATATTTGTAGATATTTATTTAATTATATGTTTATATCTTTATAAGTAGTATAAAAAATATAGTTATTATAATTTTATAATTATTTACATATATATATTTATTTATAGTTGTAATTATAACTATAAAAAATATATATTTATAAATATTTGTATATAATTATAAATATATTTATATTTATATTTATTTATTTATAAAATTATAATATATGTATATATTTATTGTAATTTTATAATTATTTAAAGATATATATAGTTATAATTATAAATACAAATAAATATATTTAAAAAGCATTTATATATAATTAAAATTTAATAATTAAAATATAATAAATATATTTATTCATTAAATATATTTAATATAATTATATAAGTATTGAGAACATAATATAGTATATATATGGGTAACATGCATGAATTAATCATATACACCTAGTAAAATATACATAATAAAAAACGAGCCAATAATGGATAACATGAATAATAAGAAGAGTGTAATGTGTAAATAAACATTCATGATGATACATAACATATACACATGCATGATCAATATATTTTTTGACCAAATTCATTGAAAATGCATATATATATTTAATTATAATCTTAGAAATATTTTTTTTAAACATTATATATATATTTGAATTATTAAAAAATATATTAATTATTTTTTGATATAAATATAATAATCGTATATAAATTATTACTAAAAAATTTTATCAACGCTTTTAGCTAGCGCTGATAAAGGCCCCCCCCTTTATCAGTGCTTTTCGTTTAGCACTGATAAAATGAGGCGCTTCCCTTGCCCTGTTTTGTGGTAGTGCTAGTCAAAAAAATTCGATGAATCAACATCACAATAATTACATTTCAATTTATACTTATATAGTTTTAATGAATGTGACACAATAAAACATACATTTTTAGGAAACAAAATATTATTAAAAAGTTCAGGTCACTACACTCTTTGTACCTCAATTGACCACATGCTAAACATCTAAATAACAACTCATTTTCACCATAATATAAGATGCAATCATTTTTCTAATGTCTTTGATTATTTATGTAGTATTTTTAAATATTATATGGATTATTTTTTAGACCAGGTGCTGAGACGATATGTAATTTTGAGACTCGGTGTGCCCGGAATAAATGTTTTGAAATATATTAAATATATTAAATAGAACGCATGTGAAATTTTCTAGAAAAGGTGGAATAACTCCTAGATGGGTGTCTGAATTGGAAATCAAAGTGCACCGTTGAGTTTAAAATAGTCGTTTTACCCTAGGTTCAACTTAACCTTGTTCTGTGCGGGTCGTTTGTGAAAAAATTTTCATGGTCGCAAAATTAATAAATTAAATTAACTTAAGACTTTATTTTATTTTGTTCAGTGCGGTGACATGATTCTTTTTAAATATATGGCTATGGAAATCATCTCAGGTTTGGCCACTAAACCCAAGAGGCCTGGATGCAGTTAAAAGAGAGCATTCATGGCAGAAGACAATGGATCAAGAACAGATCGTGGATCATCACACCAGTGGAGTTGGAGGATCTCATCAACGACGGCAACATATCTGTTCCTCATCAACGATTGACCCAAACTCCAGGTAGGATGTTTTGTCTTGTAATTTTTATCTCGTTTTTAATCCCAGGTGAACGTGGATCAATTGAATGAACGTGAATTGATACGTGCATCGTCGGTAGATTCCAAAATGATGGAATTGTTTTTGGTTTGTTGATTTATCCCGCTTCATTCATCCTTTCTGTGATAAAAAATTGAGGCCAAATGAACAACATGCAAGATTCATTCTTCACTTTTATGTTTTGTGGATTTCTCCCTCTTTTTTTAGACATTTATCACAGGTACTTCCTTTTGGCCCATGGTTCGACGAATACTCAGTATTAGATCATTGCGTGACCATTCTTCGGTGCAATAGATCGATACCACAGGTGCAGTTCGTGATCAGTGATGTGATCAAGGTGTGATGATGGAATCCGAATAGATTTGTGGTACTTTTTCGACCCAGTTTTGATGCACAACAATGTATGGCTTGATAGTGGTGATTTATGAGTGGATTTGAACCCGAAATCTACAAATCTAGCAACTAGAGGCTTGGATGAACCCTGATTTGCAGGTTCTGTCCAGATCAGAGGTTTTGGTGATGCGCAGATCGACACGGAAGAGATCCTCGAAGGATCTGGAAAATCCTGAGCCACACAACATGTATTTCGAGATTACACACTATGGGGGACCCCCTGGTTGTAGTGCTAGGGTTTCGACCAAAGTTAAGGATCACACACCGTGTGTCCCCTATCACACGAGGTGTGACCCTCCTCGGTTGACTCTGTGTATACTTCAAAAGTACACGAACACAAGTTGGAGTGCAAGGGCATAGACACGCCATGTACTCTAACACAAACATAGCTAGGCTACACGGATAGGGTATCATGTATTTATACATTCCATATATCCTCTTCTACACATCGTGTATTTGGAGACTGCATGTCGTGTGAAGCTATTCCACACAGACAGGACTTAGGATAGCTTGACACACCGTGTAACCCCTGGTAGACACCATATACTCCCTTCAAGAGTGATTGAGGCTCTTTTTTTTATTTTGGACCATTATAGGTTGAGTGAGTTCCCTTGGTCCTTTCCTTGAGGGTACAATGCAACATTACATTCATATCACTAGATTGTGATCCTCTCTAGAGGCTGAGTCTCAGATAGAGTTGTGTTGTCCCTCTGTGAGACTCGAGTGTGATCCTCAATCACCCCTAGTTTGAGTTTGTGGAATCAGCATAACTTCCCTAAGCAGGGCATTGATCCTCCATCTAGCATTCCATATCAGTAGGGTTTGTGGAATCACAAGAATGTTATCCCCTACGTAGCGGATCGATTCAGATTGGGCTCGTGGTGTCCCCCAGCGATTTTGGGCATGACACCCTATCTATGTATCAAAGTCTTCTTAGACCAGTACGATTTCTTTGGGCGGCGTGTAAAGACCCGGAATTTTCCATGTAATTTTTTTTAATTATATGGAATTATTGAGTCTGCAAAAATTAACAGCGCATGATTCCAAGGCCCGGTGTGCCCGAAATGAAATTCTGAACTTTTTTTCGGGTATGTTCAGTAAACGCGTGAGGGACATTTTGTAACTTTTGAACCGATGCTCGGAATTGAAAACTGAGGACATCATTGAACTCGCAGCGCAGACATTCTCTTAAGGAGACCTTCACATCGACCGTAGTAGGTCTAGGGTGGGAGTAAGTTTTTTGGATTTTTGTGGGAGAGTTAAAAGAAAAATAATAAAATAAAACAATAACTTTTATTTTAATTATTTGAAACCTCTCATTTGAATTTGGGGGTAAGGACCGCCCGACCTTGAAACTTTTTTTTAATGTGAAGTAACTCTTGGAATTCCCCCAATTAATGAGCCAACATTAAACTTAATTAAGTTGACTCCTCACCTCTTTTGGTTGGGGAATGTTGGCAAAAGATTTTGCGAAAGAAATCTTGGTGGAAGAAACTCGGAACCTCCAACGAAGAACTAACAACTCTTCGGATCAAGAACATTGAACCGACATTGGAGTGTGGTTTGGAAGCAGGTTGCAGGAGCGACGAACATCAACGTCTACATCATCTTCATCTTCTTCCTCAAGCCACCTTCAACGATCAAACGAGGTAGGGTTTGTTTATGATTATTCTTCATTAATTTACGTTGAATCATTCTTCTCAAGCTGCATGTTATCGGTTGATTATCCAATAAAAAAATATATTTTAATTACATTTTAATGGTATTAAATGTTCATTTTTGATCTTATGGGCCTGAGTTAGTGCATTTTCATTATGAACATCCATTCTCATCATTTGTGCACTTCATGCCTAATATACACCAATTTAGGCCCAATGAGTCATCTGATTATAAGGAATGTAATTATCAATTTTTTTATTTTTTATTTGGGGAAATTTATCTACACCTAAATATGAACATTTTTCATTCAGGGATCAATGGATAATTCATGGAAGAAGATGGAGATATTTTGTGATGAAAGGAATAAATTCTAGAGAAGGCAGATTGGACACCATCCCACTGATGAGACTGTGGGGCCCAACATACAGGCCCAATTAATCCCAAATTTCGTGGGATCCTAGAAGAAATGTATAGGAACAAATCACTCTTCAGGAGATAATGATAATTCTGCCTCTATTGTGGTCATTAAGGCGGACCAATTTAGAGATACAATTATGGGCCAGATTCTGCGGCCCAGAAAAACAGCTCACTAATTTGATTATATCTAGGAATCCACAACTCCAAATGGGCCCAAATTTTACAGGTGGTTATAAGACATCCGGAGCTCCATTTTCTTCTTCTATAGCCCACACTTATTCGGCCATCTAGAAGGTCTTCCAGACGCGTTTGTTCGGTGAAGGAAAGCTGACTGCCACCTCGGGTCAAGGGTGGAAAAATCAACTCTCCCTTACTTTCCACCCACCTATGGCCTACCAAAATTAATTGAGGAGACTTGGAATGTTGGAGGCTCAACCCAAGGGCTCAAAAATGCCTATTTAAGGAAGTGGTGTTGAAGGATTGAAGGATATTTGGTGCTTGGTTTCATTGTAGTGTTATGCTGCCGCTTTGTGTTTGTAATCGCATTTCTTTCTCATGTAAGTTGTTTAATTCACCTTAGTTTCTTAATAAAAGTTCTTCTTCTCTTATTATTTTGTTCTTATCCTTATCACTTTGATACCGTTGGTTCAAGGTGTGAACTTGTTCATACCAAACCTTGTGATATTTATCACACAACGGAGGAGTGATCTTTTTTTGTTGTTGTTTTTACTTCTTCAATTCCACCTTTGTAAGTCTACTTCCTGCTTCCGTTGAAGACATGTCATCAATGGAGGGCTAACTATTTTATGAGTTGATCCAAGGGAGTAGCAAGGGGATGGATTGGATGTTATTTATCACTCCATTAATGGATAATCACTTCTTTTAAATGAGACTTTTATTTGGTGATTTTAAAACATCTTCATCCTTATTGAATTTAAGGTCACACATTTCAAGTGCTAATACGAACCTCTACCTTGGAGTGCTCAAAACTTTGATCCTTCAAGTGTATAGGTGATTAGTATTAGGGTGTGTAGGCATTAAACCAGTAAGTGGTGATTTCGTTTGATCTTCTTAAATGAATCCATCTCAATTATAAGAAATTGAAATCATTAAAAAAGTAATTCATCCAATCCACCCCGAGTGATAACCTAGGATCAACTCATTCTTTTAAATTGAATTCACTTAAATCTGTTAGTTATCCTTTAAACCTATATAAAATCAACCCAAGTTGGCCACTTCATAGCCAAAAACAGTCCATAGAATGTACTTGTCTGTAGGTTTCTTCTTAGGTCCCTGAGGATTCGATAACCCAAGCTAACTACAAGGACCGTTCTACCTTCATCTCTTGGGTAAATTTGAGCGAGAATCAAATTTTGGCACCGTTTTCAGGGACCCAAGTAAGTCATATAAACACACATTCTATTCTCCCCCATTTCTTCTTTTCTCATCCAAATTCTCTTATCTTGTCCCTTTCTCGTTTTTTTTTCTTTTGGCGCATGTCCGCCTACACCCGCGGTCAATCAAACCGTCTTGTTAGGGTGGATAGTCCTGGGGTTGGGGAGTCAAGTACACCAAGGGAACTCTTTCCATTAGATCCTAATCTTTCTATCACCCCCGAGTCAAAAATTGAGCCAATTTCAATGGAAGGTCTTCAAAGAAACCAACTCATAAACCCGGGTGGGAACCAAAATGGAAACCCAAATGAGGCAGCCCCAAACTTGGGGAATGCAATTGATCAAACCATGAATGACTACCTCACACCTTCCTGGACCAATGCCCCCTCATGCATTAGACAGAATTCCCTAGGAGATGCCAACTACATCTTTAAACCCCATGTCATAAACCACCTTCCCACATTCCATGGAATGGAGTCCGAGATGCCATACCTGCACATTAAGGAGTTCAATGACATTGTAGAAACCATGTGTCCCCCACATCAACTAGAATCTGCTAAGATGAGGCTATTTCCTTTTTCTTTAAAGGATCGAGATAAAAATTGGCTAAAAAATTTGATACCATCATCCATAAACTCTTGGGACCAACTACAAAGAGAATTCTACAAAAAATACTCTCCCCACCACAAAACAATTGAACTTAAAAAGAGTATCCAAAACTTTTTTGAAAAAGAGGGAGAGTCATTCTATGAAACATGGGAGAGGTTCAAAGACACTTTAAACATGGTTCCACACCATGGTTTTTCTATTCCTGAACAAGTGAGAATTTTCTATGAAGGGTTGGGTCCGGGGAACAAATAATTCATTGACATGATGTGTAATAGAACCTTTAAAAACAAAGCCCCAAATGATGCTTACGAGTATCTAGAAAGCATTTCTGAACAAAACCAAACATGGGGAACTTCACCTTATTCTGAAAAGCCACAAAGAACTACTGGAATTCATACACTTAGAGAAGAGTAAATCCTTAGGACTAAACTCGCAGCACTCTCTAGGAAGGTTGAAGAGATAGACCTTAGGAAAGTCCATGAAATCCAAACTGTTGACCCAGTTTGCACAATTTGTGACAAACATGACCATAAGACAGACAACTGCCCAACCATTCCATCCATCAAGGATGTTCTCTTAGGAGGACCCCCAGCGGAAGTAAATGCTATGAACTTTCAAAAGCCTCAATACCAAAACACCTTCAACCTAAGGTATAACGACCACCCAGGCTTCCGCTGGAAAGATAACCAACAACCTAGCCAACCACAGGGACAAAATCCTTACCCCCATCATAACTACCAAACCCATAACCAGTTCCAAACCCAACCTATCCAATACCAACAGCCACCGGTCCATTTTCAAAAAACCGTCCCACCTCCAAAATATCCCCCTGGGATAAACCAACCTACTCAAGCACCCACCCAAACTGTTCCACAAAGCCTACTAGAACAATTGTGCAAACAAATGGAGAGGATGAACTCGGAGGTATCTTCCCTAAAACAAGAACTTCAAACCATCAAAACTGGAAAGGCACCCATGCCTACTCAGGCGGTGTCATCCTCAACTTCAAGGGGAGAGTCAAGTTGTGCTCAAACAACTCATGAACAACTAAAGGTTGTGACTGTTTTAAGAAGTGGGAAATCAATTGAGAAACCTGAACAACTAATTCAGAACCCACCCGATGATTCAAACTTGGATGAAAATTCAAATGAACCACAAGATAAAATTGAGGAAACTGATAACAATGTGAAGGAAACAACTCTTCAACAAACAACCCCACAACCTGCACCATTTCCTCAACACATGAGGGGGAAACCCAAGCCTGAACTAAATGAAACATTGAGGGAAATATTTTCACAAGTCAAGTTGAACATACCCCTTCTCAATGCAATCCAAACCATACCTGCCTACTCAAAGTACCTTAAGGACTTGTGCACTTTTAAAAGAAAATTTTCACATAAAAACCAAGTCCTTTTGGCTGCTAATGTGAGTACCACCATTCAAGGGACCATTCCTCCTAAGTTGAAAGACCCAGGTTGCCCTTACATCAATTTTGAACTAGGAGAAAGTAAAGTTATCAAGGCCTTGTGTGACCTAGGTGCTAGTGTCAATCTCATCCCATATGTTGTGTGCTGTCAGTTAGGCCTAGAAGAACTCCAACCCACATCTGTCACACTTCATCTTGCTAATCGTAGCATTAGGGTTCCAAAGGGGATTTTAAAGGACGTTCTGGTAAAGGTTGAAAACTTCATCTACCCTGCTGATTTCATTGTCCTTGACAACCATCCAAATTTAGGAAATAAGGAACAAACCCCAATCATCCTTGGTCGTCCTTCCTTGCAACAATCAACTCTGTTATCCGAGTCCGAAATGGGAACATGACCATCACCTTTGGGAACATGAGTCTATACTTGAACATCTATAATGCAAGCTCACAAATAGGGGATGGTGAGGACATTCATGAAGTAAACATGATAGGAAGCATTGATAATGGATCCATGTAACATCAAGGAATATTTAATGAATGTTTAAGTCAGGATGAGATTGATTTCCTTTGTTCATATAAAGAAAGTTTATCTCCTTGGCTTGAATCATTTTCAAATTGCTCTTATGATGAATTCTTAGGTCCAACAATCAGTGAAACCTTTCAAGAAACCAATTTCATAGAGACCCCTCTAAATTCCTTCCCTAAATCTGATCAAGCCAATCTAGTAGCTGAAACTTCTACATGTGAGGAATCAATCCTATCTGAAACTCTAAAAAAAGAAATTGATCTTGATCCAATGTCCCAATCTTCTGCTAAAATTCTAAACCAACCTGATCTTGAATTGAAGGAACTTCCTGCTACACTCAAGTATGCTTTCCTAGGGGACAATCAAACACATCCTATTGTCATTTCTTCTTCTCTTGAAGCCAATCATGAGAGGATGCTTCTAGATGTCCTTAGGAAGCATAAGAAATCCATTGGTTGGACCCTTTCTGATATTCCTGGGATTAGCCCACTTATCGGGACTCATAGGATTGTTCTGGAATCTGATTCAAATCCATGTCGTCAACCTCAACGGCGACTCAATCCTAATCTCATGGAGGTAGTAAGGAAAGAACTTCTGAAATTGTTGAAAGCTGGTATCATATATCCCATAGCTGAGAGTGAATGGGTGAGCCCAATCCAAGTGGTTCCAAAAAAGGCTGGAATCACAGTGATAACCAATGAGGATGGAGAGATTCTTCCAACAATGGTGAGTAGTGGATGGAGGGTCTGCATTGACTATAGGAAACTAAACTCATTCACCAAGAAGGACCATTTCCCCTTACCATTAATTGACCAAGTCCTTGAGAGAGTGGCAGGTCATGCCTTCTACTATTTCTTAGATGGGTACTCGGGGTACAATCAAATTGAGGTCTCCCTAGAGGATCAAGGGAAGACTACATTCACATGACCTTTCGGTACCTTTGCCTTTAAACGTATGCCCTTCGGGTTATGCAATGCCCCGGGAACCTTCCAGCGGTGCATGATGGGAATCTTCTCAGACATGGTAGGGGATTTTCTAGAGGTCTTCATGGATGACTTCTCTGTGTTTGGGGATACTTTTGAGGGATGTCTGCAGAATGTGGAGAGAGTCTTGTCAAGATGTGAAGAAAAGAATCTGGTCCTAAACTGGTAAAAATTCCATTTCATGGTTAAAGAGGGACTTGTTCTAGACCATCTAGTCTAGAGTAGGGGGATTGAAGTTGATAAAGCAAAGGTTGACATCATTCGTCACCTTCCATCACCCAAAAATGTCAAGGAAGTGAGGTCTTTCTTAGGACATGCTGGTTTCTATAGAAGATTCATCAAGGACTTTAGTTCAATATCCCGTCCCCTTTGTGCTCTCTTTGTAAAGGATGCTCCATTTGTTTGGACAGAAAGTTGTGAGGGTTCATTCTCAACCCTCAAATCCTCTCTCACCTCTCCTCCCATTATGAAATCTCCAAATTGGAACCTTCCTTTTGAACTTATGTGTGATGCCAGTGACTTTGCTGTTGGAGCTGTGTTAGGACAACGTTGTGATAAAACTCCTTATGTCATTGCTTATGCAAGAAAATCCTTAAATGATGCCCAAATCAACTACACCACCACTGAAAAGAAGTTACTTGCTATTGTGTTTACCTTAGAGAAGTTTAGGTCCTACCTCTTAGGATCACCCATCAATGTGTTCACTGACCATTCTGCACTAAAATACCTCTTCCAAAAACAAGATTCTAAGGCTAGACTGATTAGGTGGGTCCTTCTCTTATAAGAATTTGACCCCACAATCAAGGATAAAAAGGGAGTTGAAAATGTTATAGTTGATCACCTCTCTAGGATGGAATTCAAAGACAACTCAAATCACCTTTCTGTGTCTGATTCGTTTCCTGATGAACACCTATAATCTGTGAGTGACTGCCCTTGGTATGCTGACATAGCAAATTTCTTAGTGACATGAGTCATTCCAAAATTCTTAGGGACTCAAGCTCAAAGGAAATTCCTTTCTGATGTTAGACACTATGTGTTTGATGATCCATACCTCTGTAAGTTCTGCCCTGACCAAGTCATTAGGAGGTGTGTTCCAGAATCTGAACAAGAGTCCATCCTTAAATTCTATCATAGTGAGGCATGTGGAGGTCACTTTTCCTCTAAGAAAACATTTGCTAAGATTCTTCAATGTGGTCTCTTCTGTCCCACCCTCTCAAGGGACTCCTACACATTTTGTCAAAGTTGTCCTAGGTGTCAACAAGTAGGGTCCATCACAAAAAGGAATCAAATGCCACTCACTCCCATCTTAGTGGTTGAAATCTTCGACTGTTGGGGAATTTATTTCATGGGTCCCTTCCCAAACTCTCGGGGATACCTCTACATACTCTTAGCTGTTGATTATGTCTCAAAATGGGTTGAGGCCATTCCCACTAAGTCCAATGATCATCAAGTTGTGATTCGATTTCTGAAAGAGAACATATTTTCAAAATTTGGAATTCCTAGGGCTATCATAAGTGATCGTGGAACTCATTTTTGCAATCGTCCATTCTCATCACTCATGGAAAAATATGGAATTTCTCACGAATTATCCACTGCTTACCATCCTCAAACCAATGGTCAAGCTGAGTTAGCGAATAGGGAGATTAAGCAAATTCTTGAAAAAACTGTCAACCCCTCTAGGAAAGATTGGTCTGAGAAACTCTTAGATGCTCTTTGGGCCTATAGAACCGCATATAAAACCATTTTAGGAATGTCCCCATATAGGTTGGTTTATGGAAAAACATGTCATTTACCTGTTGAAATTGAGCATAAGGCCTTTTGGGAAATTAAGAAAATGGATTATGACCTCTCATTGGCCAGAACAAAAAGGAAATTAGATCTCAATGAACTGGAGGAATTAAGGATGGAGGCTTATGAAAATTCAAGGACCAGTAAAGCTAGAGTTCAATCCTACCAATCTAGGAATATCAAGGTAAAACATTTTGAACCGGGAAAACTTGTGCTCTTGTATAGTTCAAAACTTCATTTACACTCGGGAAAGTTAAGGTCTAGATGGTCAGGTCCTTTCATAGTGCATCATGTATACCCCCATGGGGTAGTAGAGATTCAAGATCCCACAAGTGGTCACATTTTCAAGGTCAATGGTCAAAGGTTAAAAACATTCATTGAATCATTCAATAAATAGGAAATAGATGTTGAGTTAATTGATCCAATCTATGAACCAGGAAAAAATTGATAAATTTGGGATCTATGTCGGGCTAACGACGTTAAACAAAGCGTTGCACGGGAGGCAACTCGTGGTTTTTATGTTTCTAATCTTTCTGAATCATCTTTATTTTTCAAATAATATTACTTAATCATTTTTATATTTAAAAATAAAAAATAAACTTTTGACCTGTTCTTCTATTATGAGTATGGATGGGTACGAAAGAGGAGCACCATATTCATCAGTGTCACGTGGTGTGATCCTTGAGTAATACCTTACCCAGAAATTTAAAACGAAGACAATGTATCGTCAGTTTATTTTGTTTTATTTTTATTATTTTATAGGTTAAGATAAAAATAAAAATATAATAATAAAAAAAAAGTCAACACCATAGGTCGTGGGGCAAACCCCATCATAACCGGCGAAGCCGCGGGGACTCGAACCTGGGACCGAAGGGAGACAGGGGCGCGCGCTTACCACTGACCTGCGGCTTCTTGTGCTTCCTTATTCTATAATTTTTATATATATTATTATATTTTACTTCCTTTATTATATAAATATATTTTTTTTTTGTTTTGTTTGTTTTGTTTTTCCTTTTTCCACTAGGGAACTTTGCAAGTGACATGGATATCAAAGGAACAAATTCGAGCGGCAAGAACTTCAAACTTCAACCACCAGGTGACTTCATTCCATGATCCTCATATTTCAATTTCCTTATTGAACTCCCCTTTTTATTCCTCTACCCCAATCAAAATTTTGTTTTTACGAAACTAGGGACAATTTCATTCTAAGTTGGGGGGTGTGGAAACAAAATGTTTGTTTAAAAAAAACAATGATAACAAAAAGAAGTAAAATTCCTTTATCATTCATATAATAACATCTTTGCTCACATAAAAACTACATATCAAATAATTATTATTTCCTTTACTCTTAATTTAATTCATGATTAAGTTTAAAAGCATTGATTTTGGAAGTTTGGTTGTCCAATGAAAATTTTCATCATTTTTATTTTCATCCATTAAATCAAAATGCCACAATGCACGTCCTTTAGACTGTGGGGTAATAATTTGAATTTTTGGGGTCCCATAATAAATAACATAGGCTGGTTTGATTTTTATGAATAATATGAGTATTCAAAAAAAATTAAAAAAAACAACAACAAAAAAGTACGTGTAGAGCAATGGATTGATAAAATGCGAGGCTTTCGGCACTTGGGGATCGTGACTCTAGAGTTTTCTAGCCCTGAGTTTTTCAATATATCTCTATTTAGGTAATATGACATTGTTTTTGATTAAGTTAACTCGAGATGATGCCCGAGTATGTGGGCTTCACTTGGTGCCCTAAGGCCTTTGAGTCTGGGAGTCATCGGCAAAGTCTTGCTACATGGGTTAATTTGATTAACTGCAGTCTCAATTACTATGGAAATATTACAAAAAAAATCAAAAAAAAAAGAATGAAGAATACTCATATTAGGATTAAATGTGATTCCACCAAGCGCTTCCATGATTTCCCCCTTGAATGAAAATGAACCCCCATATCTATTGTGATACACAACACATCATTACACCTAATTGAGTTGGATGAAGTATGATGATGGATTTGATCAAATGAATGGGCTTGGGATTGGGATCTGCTTTTAAATCCATCTTGTTTTAAATTATCTTGATAGGTTATAAAAATATATTTGTGTGCAGTTTACATTGTGAGCACTGTTTGTTATAATGTGTTTGAAGAAAGGAATTCAAATAAAATCATTGAATTATTTGCTCGGGACTAGCAAATCTCAAGTTGGGGGGTGTGATTATCCAATAAAAACATATATTTTAATTACATTTTAATGGTATTAAATGTTCATTTTTGATCTTATGGACCTGAGTTAGTGCATTTTCATTATGAACATCTATTCTCATCATTTGTGCACTTCATGCCTAATATACACCAATTTAGGCCCAATGAGTCATCTGATTCTAAGGAATGTAATTATCAATTTTTTAATTTGATATTTTGGGAAATTTATCTACACTTAAATATGAACATTTTTCATTCAGGGATCAATGGAGAATTCATGGAAGAAGATGGAGATATTTTGTGATGAAAGGAAGCAATTCTAGAGAAGGCAGATTGGACATCATCCCACTGATGAGACTGTGGGGCCCAACATACAGGCCCAATTAATCCCAAATTTCGTGGGATGCTATAAGACATGTATAGGAACAAATCACTCTTCAGAAGATAATACTAATTCTTCCTCTATGGTGGTCATTAAGGCGGCCCCAGTTAGAGATACAATTCTGGGCCAGATTCTGTGGCCCAGAAAAACAGACCACTAATTTGATCATATCTCGGAATCCACAACTCCAAATGGGCCCAAATTTTACAGGCGGTTATAACACATCCGGACCTCCATTTTCTTATTCTATGGCCCACTCTGATTCGGCCATCTAGAAGGTCTTCCAGATGCGTTTGTTCGGTGAAGGAAAGCTGGCTGCCACCTCGGGTCAAGGGTGGAAAAATCAACTCTCCCTTACTTTCCACCCACCTATGGCCTACCAAAATTAATTGAGGAGACTTGGACTGTTGGAGGCTCGACCCAAAGGCTCAAAAATGCCTATTTAAGGTAGTGGTGTTGAAGGATTGAAGGATCTTTGGTGCTTGGTTTCATTGTAGTGCTATGCTGCCGCTTTGTGTTTGTAATCGCATTTCTTTCTCATGTAAGTTATTTAATTCACCTTAGTTTCTTAATAAAAGTTCTTCTTCTCTTATTATTCTGTTCTTCTCCTTATCACTTTGATACCATTGGTTCAAGGTGTGAACTTGTTCATACCAAACCTTGTGATATTTATCACACAACGGAGGAGTGATCCTTTTTTGTTGTTGTTTTTACTTCTTCAATTCCACCTTTGTAAGTCTACTTCCCGCTTCCGTTGAAGACATGTCATCAATGGAGGGCTAACTATTTTATGAGTTGATCCAAGGGAGTAGCAAGGGGATGGATTGGATGTTATTTATCACTCCATTAATGGTTAATCACTTATTTTAAATGAGACTTTTATTTGATGATTTTAAAACATCTTCATCCTTATTGAATTTAAGGTCACACATTTCAAGTGCTAATACGAACCTCTACCTTGGAGTGCTCAAAACTTTGATCCTTCAAGTGTATAGGTGATTAGTATTAGGGTGTGTAGGCATTAAACCAGTAAGTGATGATTTCGTTTGATCTTCTTAAATGAATCCATCTCAATTATAAGAAATTGAAATCATTAAAAAAGTAATTCATCCAATCCACCCCGAGCGATAACCTAGGATCAACTCATTCTTTTAAATTGAATTCACTTAAATTTGTTAGTTATCCTTTAAACCCATATAAAATCAACCCAAGTTGGCCACTTCATAGCCAAAAATAGTCTATAGAATGTACGTGTCTATAGGTTTCTTCTTAGGTCCCTGAGGATTCGATAACCCAAGCTAACTACAAGGACCGTTCTACCTTCATCTCTTGGGTAAATTTGAGCGAGAACCATCGGTCTAACGCATAGGGTGCTGGCCAAACAAACAAGGATCGATCCCTCTGCAACTTCGACGTTTGACATGCTCTTCACGGATGAACTCCGGGATGAGCGGAAGCCAGCTGGCGCGACGACACCAACGACAGGCGCCGGCAGGGTGCAAGGCGGCGGCCGGCACACCGGTCGGCCGCGATGACGGCGGCAGCGCGGTTGGTCGGCCACGATGACGGCGGCAGCGCAACCGCGCCGCCGGTAGTGAGGGAGGTCGCGTTGGTGGAAGGTGGCGGTCGGCACCCCGGTCGGCCCCATGGAACCAGGGCATCGCGGGTCTGCGCCGCAGTTGAAGAAGAGGTCCCGGCTACGTCACGCCGAGTGGGACCGCTCCGACGAGTCCTGCGTGGCAGCAGGCGGCGCCACGTGGTGCTGCCGGGGTGGGCAAAACCGAATGGCCATTTGGCCGTTCTGGAATCTGGGGGTGCCTCCCTCAAGTGTGGACTCGGTCGGACCCTACCACAGTGGGCCATCCCTACCGCGGGCCACACCGCAGGCCGTGCACAGTGGGTCGCACCCCACGTGCGTCGGGCCACGCCCAGCAGGTTGGGTCGCCCCCTTTGTGGGCTGGGCCGGACCACGGCCCAGCGGGCCGGGCCCTCCATGGCCCAGCCCTTCCAGGTCGGACCCGGGCTAGTTCGGGTCAACCCAAACCGGGTCGAGTCAGCCCAGGCAGGGTCGGGCCGGGTCGGGCCTATCGGGTCGGGCCGGGTCGGGCCTATCGGGTCGGACCGGACCCAGGCCCATCTAGACCCAGATACGCCTTTTTGGCCATAACTTGAGAACCGAGTGTCCGCTTGAAGAACCGTCTATGGTACTAGATTCCTTGGATCGATATGGTCATTTTGGTATACTCCACTTGAGTTTTGGATAAAGTTAGAGTACGAACAGGTTGGATCAAACCCGAATCCAACTGGGTCCTCGGAATGGAAACACTAATAACTTACAGATCGGGCGTCCGATTAATGCGTCATCTATTGTTTTGGGACCCTTATGACGTGGCGGTCCTTTGAGATACTTATTCATGGGACTTTTTGGTAGTTGAAGTATCGACTGATGGCTTGAGGAGCGGATCCTCCCGGAATCAAGCGTGCTTAGTGCGAGAACCCTATGGCTGGTTGTACTTGAAGAATCTCCAGATCCTATGTGGGTTATATTTGGATCCTGTGTGGGTCAGCTTCTACCGATCTTGTGTGGGTCATCTACAGATCTTGTTTGGGTCATCTTCAGATCCTGTGTGGATCATCTTCAGATCCTGTGTGGGTCATCTTTGATCCTGTGTGGGTCAACAGCAGAGTTTATCGACGAAGTAAGATGATCGAGCAATACATCTAATCATCTATACTTTTGTACTTAAGTTATACCTAGTGTGAGCTGAGTCTTTACCTTTGTGATAAACTTCTGTGTGGTGATACTTTCGCGGTATTCTTCTGTGTGGCATTACCTTTGTGGTACTTACCTTCGTGGTGTTACCTGTGTGGTACTTCTATCTTCGTGGTGTTACCTGTGTGGTACTTCTACCTTCGTGGTGTTACATTTGTGGTATTCTTCCCTCACGTGTATGATGAGTATATATTGATAACTTCGGTATATGTATGGGCATATACCTTAAGTAATGTTGATGACTATTGCTTCATGATTTGAGATTGAGATCTTTCTTTGTGGTTTATCCTTTGTGGATTCTGGGAGACCTTCAGGGGTCTCGGGGTCCCTAATGAGTATTGTTATACTCACCCCTGCACGGCCTACGCCTGCACCTTATTGAGTCTTGTGCAGACAACGGACAGCATTGATCGAGGCTGAGGGTGTTAGGACAGGAGGTTGCTCGGGGGTGGACCATTAGATGAGAAGTACCGCAAAGACAACTGTTTAAGAGTTGTACCTACCCTTTAGGTAGGATCCTTGGAAGGTGTTCACATGAGTTGTTTTCAGTTTTACTTGTACTTTCCAGCTGGGCTTGTATTCCGGTCCCTTTTTTCTTACTGTACTCACCCTTATTACTATATAGTTTACCTTTTGCTTGTATCTTGATGTGTGCTTGGATGTGTGAGTTTGCAGGTTAAAAGGCAATGCCTTCCTGATTTTAGGGATATGCCTTTCTGGTTCTAGTCGCCAGCCCCTGGCCTATGGAAGGCGGGCTTGGGGTAGTCACGGCATGGGCCCTGGGGGACGGGTCATGACAAATTGGTATCAGAGGAGTCGGTTCTACTGAAGAACTTGGACTATGATCTTTTAATCGGCAATAGTGTTAAGTGTTATGAGTGTGGTTATCAGTTTGGGGAATTCAGTGTTGTTGCGGCGGCCGACGTATCCATACACCAGGTCCTTGACTTCTGATTTCTGACTCAGTGCATGAAAACACTGATTGTGTGTGTGTTTTTGAAAAGTTTTCTTTGTGATCTCTTTGAGTCAGATCACCTAGTATAACTTATTGATCGTGGCGTACCTGTTTCTTTCCAAGATGCCTCCACGAAGACAGCCAGCCAGGGTTCCAGGTAGAGTACGTGATGACAGCCCACCGAGTGATGAGGCTTCGGTGCAGGGGCCCCCTTTCGGCAGTTGTACCATGAGGTGGTGTACCAGTAGCACCACTACCTGTTGGGCAGCTGATGCCACCAGCCCCAGCAGCAGAGGGTGCACGCCGCTTGAGCGCATTGCATGAGTTTCAGCGCCAAAGGCCACCGAGGTTCCAGGGAGAGATGGATCCACAGGCAGCTAAGGACTGGATGGAGGCCATGTTTAGAGTTTTTCGACTGGTAGGGACACGAGCTGATCTCATGGTGATCCTTGTCGCCAATCTTCTTCAGGCAGCAGCGGGCAGATGGTGGAGCTTGATGCTCCAGGTTCACGATGAGGTCACTCTCAACTGGCGGACTTCGAGAGCCTTTTCAGGGCAAAGTTCGTTCCAACGACCTTACGCTCTGTGCGTATACAGGAGATTCTCCCCTTGCAGCAAGGTAGCATGACCGTGACTCAGTATTCAGTGAGGTTCACCGACCTCTCGCGCTACTCCACTGATATAGTGCGGGACCCTTTCTTCAGGGCCCCAACCTTTGAATAGGAGCTCAGATGAGAGATTAGAGATTCAATGATTTCTCTCAGCATCCCGACGTAGGAGGGGGTGTTAGAGCGAGTGCTCTTAGTGGAGAGCGTCCTTACTGAACAGTCACCAGCAGCGAGACCCACCATCAGACGTCACATAGCAGAGACATCTACAGCAGGCTGCAGATAGATGACGCAAAGGTCCAAGAGGACCAGACCAACAGGTGGACGACCGCAGGATACAAGATCGGTTGTGCGGGGCTCTCAAGATAGAGCAGGACAGGCGAGGAGCAGGCAGTGTTACTCGTCTGGTAGGCATGGTCACATGGCTCGCGACTGCCTGACCCGCCGTACGGACGACCATCAGACAGTCGAATGACCGCCTAGGCAAAGGCAAAGATTCGATCGAGGAGGTCCGCAGGCAGTAGCCGGACGTGGCAGAGGAGCTGGTCGTGCAGCGGTGGGCGGCGATTTGATGTTCTACCACCACCACCTCTAGGTGGTCCACCCCAACCACAGGGAGTAGGTGGACAGGGACGAACTCCTCTCCAGGCAGCTAAGGCCTACGACCACGGTGCTCCGGAGATGATTCGAGGTATGTTCTGTGTCTACTCCACCTTAGTTGTAGTACTTATAGACATAGGTTCCAGTCACTCTTTTATTTCCACGACCCTCGTTCGGAGCTCGAAGATTCTGGTGGAGTCGTTGGCTCGATCCTTACAGATAGAGACTCCTACAGGAGAGGATTCGATGATTACACACTGGTACCGGCAGTGTGAGCTTACTCTAGGAGGCAAGAGCTTCAGCTGGGATCTTCTAGTAGCGGCGTCGAGGCCTTACGACGTCATCTTGGGTATGGATTGGTTATCTACATTCCATGCTCAGATCGACTGTATTAGGTGCAAAATGTGGTGTGTCCGCAAGAATAGGACCAGGTTTTCCTTCACCGACGAGAAGGGAACCTTTTCAGCAGAGTATGGACTCACCCGGAGGAGGGTGCAGCCAATCACATATCAGTTGGCTAGCCTTACCCTCGGAGCGGTTGATGTAGAGAGTCTAAGATATCCTGTAGTGGTGGACTAGTACACTAATGTTTTCCCTGATGATTTTCTGGGTCTACCTCCTCACAGATAGGTGGACTTTTATATCGACCTATACCCTGAGACGGCACCGATATCTACACCATCATATCGGATGGCTCCTGCAGAGCTTTGAGAGCTACGAGCACAACTGGAGGACTTGTAGAGCAAGGGGTTCATTAGGCCCAGTGTTTCACCTAGGGCAGCCCCAATTTTGTTTTCCAAAAAGGCGGATGGGAGTTTGAGACTTTGTGTGGATTATCGGTTCCTAAACCAAGTGACTGTGAAAAACAAGTACCCACTACCGAGGATTGGCGATCTTTTTTATCAGCTGAAGGGAGCACGGTGGTTTTTGAAAATATACCTTAGATCAGGCTATCACCAGCTCAGGGTACGAGAGAGGATGTGTAAAAGATGGCCTTCAGATGTCGATGTGGACACTATGAGTTCTTGGTTATGCCATTCGGTGTGACCAACTCCCCAGCACTGTTCATGTGACTTATGAACAGGATCTTCCAGCCATACCTTGATCACTTTGTGGTAGTCTTCATTGACGACATCCTGATATACTCAGCTATGGAGGGGGAGCATGCCTATCATCTGTAGATAGTTCTTAACACACTCCGAGAGTACTAGCTTTATGGTAAGCTCTCGAAGTGCCAGTTCTAAATCTGAGAGGTTCACTTTCTTGGACACGTCATCTCAGAAGCTGGAGTTGCGGTGGATCCAGCGAAGATTGAGGCTCTACTTTCATGGGAGCCACCAAGGAGTGTGATAAAGGTGCGGAGTTTCCTGGGTTTGGCTGGTTACTACCGGAGGTTTGTACTTGACTTTTCCATAGTTACGGCACCCTTATCAACGTTGATGAAGAAGGGGCAACCCTTCATGTGGTCGGAGAAATGCCAGTGGAGTTTCCAAGAGCTGAGGCAGAGACTGACGAGTTCCCCCATCTTGAGGTTACTGGAGGAGGGCATTGGGTACGTAATCTACTACGATGCATCAAGGACCGGTCTTGGATGTCTCCTGATGCATGAGCGAGTAGTGACCGCGTATAATTCTTGACAACCGAAACAGCATGAGAAAAACTATTCTATCCATGACTTGGAGTTAGCAGCAGTGGTCTTCACCTTGAAGATGTGGAGACATTACTTGATGGGTGAATGTTTTACAGTCTACTTGGATCATAAGAGTCTCAGGTATATCTTCTCTCAGAAGGACCTGAACCTGAGACAATGGTGTTGGCTTGAGTTCCTCCAGGACTATGAATTTGAGATAGTCTATACTCCTGGGAAGGGGAACGTGGTAATAGATGCACTCAATAGGAGATCTGGTATACAGATGCTGAGTGAGGCGACAGAGCAGCTAGCCGTTTTGTGGATATCCTACGTGGATCGAGATGGAGCAGCTTACCTTCAGTCTCTGACAGTCACTCCCCCACTCCTTCAGCGAGTCAGGGAGGCACAGCTTGGGGACATTGACTGCGAGGCATGACGTGCTCAGATATCCACAGGACAGGCACCTGATGGATTTTCTGAAGGTGATGAGCACGTCATCCTTTTTAGAGGACGTAATATGGTACCAATGGCGCTACAAGAGGAAGTGTTGAGGGAGTTCCATATGTCCCCTATAGCGGTACATCCAGTAGTGGCGAAGATGTATCAGGACCTCCGGCGTCAGTACTGGTGGCCGGGAATGAAGAAAGCAGTGGCAGAGTTTGTCTCACGGTGCCTCACTTTTCAGCAAGTGAAGGCAGAGCATCAGGTTCCAGCGGGCTTATTTCAGCCACTAGAGGTGTCAGAGTGGAAGTGGGATGGAATCTCCATGGAATTTGTGACAGGACTTACATGCACGTCCAAGGGCCATTATTCCATCTGGGTGATCATTGACCGACTCACCAAGTCGGACCATTTCCTACCTATTAGGGAGTAGGGTTCAGTAGATGGCTTGGGATGCCTCTACGTGCAGAAGATTGTACGGCTTCATTGAGTGCCTTCGACGATTGTCTTCGATCGTGATGCACGTTTTACTTCCTGGATATAGAAGGGGTTGCAGGAGGCGTTTGGGACTCAGCTTCGATTGAGCACCGCCTTTCATCCTCAGACGGATGGTCAGACAGAGCGGACCATTCAGACCCTTGTGGACATGGTACATGCTTATGTCCTAGATTTTGGCCACAGCTAGGAGGATCACTTTCCTTTGGTGGAGTTTGCATACAACAACTATCACTCCATCATCGGTATGGCACCATTTGAGACATTGTACGGGTGACCTTGCAGATCACCTCTATGCTGGACTAACCTAGGGGAGTCGGCACTCATGGGACCAGAGATGGTACGGGCTACCACAGAGAAGGTGTAGATCATCCAGGAGTGGATGAAGACTGCACAAAACAGGCAGAAGTCTTATGCTGACAGGATACAGAGACCTCTCGAGTTCAAGGATGGTGACCATATCTTTCTATGGGTCTCACCTCGATGAGGTTTGCGGAGATTTGGTCGGGGTGGAAAGTTATCTCTGAGGTTCATCAGACCCTTTCAGGTCCTCAGTAGAGTTGGCGAGGTGGCATACCGCTTAGCTCTTCCCCCTCAATTGCATCGGGTGCACGATGTTTTCCATGTATCCCAGCTGAGGAGATACGTACATGATCCTCCGCACATCATTGACTTGGGCAAGCTGGACATCAACGATGAGGCGATGTTTTCAGAGGATCCAATGGAGATTGAGGATTAACAGGAGATATTCCTTCGTGGGCGATCGATACCTCTAGTGCGCGTAGGTTGGCAGCACGGGAACCTCCAAAAGAGCACACGTGAGCGGGAGGCTCAAATTTGTGCTCAGTACCCCCACTTGTTTCCCTAGTTTGTGTTGTGGCTTTTGGGGATGCAAAGCCCTGAGATGGGGAGAATTTAAAGACCCGGAATTTTCCATGTAATTTTTTTAATTATATAGAATTATTACAAGTCTGCAAAAATTAATAGTGCATGATTTTGAGGCCCGGTGTGCCCAGAATGAAATTCTGAACTTTTTTTTCAGGTATGTTCAGTAAACGCATGAGCGGCGTTTTGTAACTTTTGAACCGGTGCCCAAAATTGAAAACTGAGGACATCGTTGAACCCGTAGCGCTGGCATTTGCTTAAGGAGACCTTTACCTCGACCAGAGTTGGTCAAGGGTGGGAGTTAGTTTTTCGGATTTTCGTGGGAGAGTTAAAAGAAAAATAATAAAATAAAACAATAACTTTTATTTTATTTATTTGAAACCTCTCATTTGAATTTGGTGGTGGGGACCACCCGACCTTGAATCTTTTTTTAATGTGAGGTAACTCTTGGAATTCCCCCAATTAATGAGCCAACATTAAACTTAATTAAGTTGGCTCCTCACCTCTTGTGGTTGGGGATCGTTGGCAAAAGCTTTTGCAGAAGAACTCTTGGTGGAAGAAACTGGGAAGCTCCAACGAAGAACGAACAACTCTTCAGATCAAGAACGTTGAACTAAAATTGGACCATGGTTCGGAAGCCTGTTGCGGGAGCGACGAACGTCGACGTCTTCATCATCTTCATCTTCTTCCTCACACCACCTTCAACGATCAAACGAGGTAGGGTTTGTTTGTTCTTCGTTAGTTTACGTTGAATCATTCTTCTTGAGCCCCATGCTATCGGTCTAATGCGGAGGGTGCGGGCCAAACAAACACGGCCCAATACCTCCGCAACTTTGTCGTTTGACGTGTTCTTCGCGGACGAACTCCGGGATGAGCGGAAGCCTGCCGGCGCGACGGCACAGGCGACTGGTGTCGGTAGGGTGCAAAGCTGTGGTCGGCACACCGGTCGGCCATGATGACGGCGGCGGCGCAACCGTGCCGCCAGTAGCGAGGGAGGCCGTAGCCCGTCGCCCGTGGTGGTGGAAGGTGGTGGCTGGCACCCCGGCCGGTCGCGTGGAACCGGGGCGGCGCATGTCCACGTCGCCGGCTGAGGAGGAGGTCGCGGCTGCTGAGCCACGGCGGCGCACCAGGGCGACCGACAACCGGCCGGTCGTGGTAGGACAGTGGTGTCGTCGCGCCGCTGGAAGGGGAAGCTGGTCGGGATTCTAGCCGGTCATGTCACACCAAGAGGGACCGCTCTGGCGGGTCCGGCGTGCTACCAGGCGGCACCATGTGGAACCGCCGGGATGGCCAAAACTAAACGGTAATTTGGCTATTCGGGAATCCAAGGGGCGCCGCCCCCGGGTATCGGCTAGGGCGGACCCCGCAGCGGCGGGCCACCCCGGCCGCGGGCCGCACTGCGGACCACGCCCAACGGGCAGGGCCCGCCGTCGCCCAACCCTTCCGGGTCGGACTCGGGTCGGGTCGGGTCGACCCGAACCAGGTCTGGTCGGCCCAGGTCGGGTCGGGCTGGGTCGGTCCTATCGGGTCGGACCGGACCTAGGCCCATCTCGACCGAGATACGCCTTTTTTCATAACTTGAGAACCGAGTGTCCGTTTGATGAACCATCTATGGCACTAGATTTCTTGGATTGAGACGGTTGTTTTGGTATACTCCACTTGAGTTTTGGAAAAAGTTGGAGTACGGTCAGGTTGGATCGAACCCGAATCCAACCGGGCCCTCAGAGCAAAAACGCTAATAACTTACAAATCGGGCGTCCGATTGATGCATCGTCTGTTGCGTTGGGACCCTAATGACGTGGCGGTACTTTGAGATACTTCTTCATGGGACTTCATGGCAGTTGAAGTATCGACCGATGGCTTGAGGAGCGGATCCTCCCGGAATCAAGCACGCTTAGTGGGGGAACCCTATGGCTGGTTGTACTTGAAGAATCTCCAGATCCTGTGTGGGTCATCTTTGGATCCTATGTGGGTCAGTTTCTACCGATCATGTGTGGTTTATCTACATATCCTATGTGGGTCATCTTTAGATCCTGTGTGGGTCATCTTCAGATCCTGTTAGGATCATCTTCGATCCTGTGTGGTTCAACAGTAGAGCTTCTCGACGAAGTAAGATGATTTAGTAATACAACTAATCATCTATACTTTCGTACTTAATTTATACCTGGTGTGCGCTAAGTCTTTACCTTTTTGGTACACTTCTTTGTGGTGATACCTTTGTGGTATTATTCTGTATGGTGTTACCTTTGTGTTACTTACCTTTGCGGTGTTACTTGTGTGGTACTTCTATCTTCGTGGTGTTACCTGTGTGGTACTTCTACCTTCATGGTGTTACCTTTTTGGTATTCTTCCCTCACGTGTGGGATGAGTATATATTGATAACTTAGGTATATGTATGGGCATATACCTAAGTAGTGTTGAGGACTATTTCTTCGTGCTTTGAGATTGAGATCTTACTTTGTGGTTTATCCTTTGTGGATTCTGGGAGACCTTCAGGGGTCTCGGGGTCCCAACTGGGTATTGTTAAACTCACCCTTTCATGGGCTACGCCCGCACCTTGCTGTGTCTTGTGCAGACAATGGAAAAAATTGATCGAGGCTGAGGGTTCCAGGACTGGAGGTTGCTCAGAGGTGGACCATTAGACAAGACGTACCGCAGAGACGACTGTTCGAGAGTTGTTCCTACCCTTCAGGAAGGATCCTTGGCGGGTGTTTAGAGGAGATGTTTTCAGTTTTACTTGTACTTTCCATTTGGGCTTGTATTCTGGACCCTTTTTTCTTACTGTACTCACCCTTATTACAATATAGTTTACTTTGTGCTTGTATTTTTTTGTGTGCTTGTATTTGTGAGTTTGCAGGTTAAAAGGCAATGTCTTCCCGGTTTTAAGGATATGCCTTTCCGGTGCTAGTTGTCAGCCCCTGGCCTATAAAAGGCAGGCTTGGGGTAATCACAGCACGGGCCCTAGGGTACAGGTCGTGACACTGTGTCCAATGATCTAGACATATGTATTGAGTGCCTCTGATGATAGCATGGCTCATGGAGCATGTTCTCCAAGAACGAGCATTGCTTCGAGCAGAATCAGGTGGCTGAGAGTTGGTTATGACCACCTGATGGCGTGGTATCTCTACTTAGTATATCTGGGTTGTGTTCCTGTTCTACATTGATTGTTAAATCTTTTATTGAGATGACTATACTTGGTGCTTTGTTTTTAGTGTTTTAGGGCTTTCTTATTGAGTATTATTATACTCACCTCTGCACAGACTTTGCTCGCACGTGTTGTGTCTTGTGTAGACGAAGACCCTTTTGACGGTGTCCTGGGAGAATAGGGAGTGTGTGGATAACTAGAGCTTGACAGACTGAGGTGTTTTCCAGGAGCATACTATTGAATTAGTCCTCACCCTTGGTGTAGGTTAGACTCTTTTTAGTTTTATTTGGTCTTTTCTTTGGTCCCTTTTCTGTTTTCAGTACTTTATTGTTGTACTCTGTTGTGGGATCTTAGATGTATGTATGCATTTTATCATTTGTTTTACATTTCAGCATTATGAGCATTAATATGAGTGTGTGTGTACAGGTACATTAGGCTAATGCCTCCAATTTTTGGAATACACCTACTTAGCGCTAGTCGTCATCCCCTAACCTATTGAAGGTGGGCTTGGGTAGTCATGGGTCGGGCCCCTCTTGGACATGTCGTGACAGAGTGGTATCAGAGCGGTCGATTCTAATTTAGGACCGAGGGTCTGTGAAATTGGTTTGGGGCAACAGTTTTAGGTGTTTTGAGTTTGGCTTTCAGGCCAGGGATTCTAGTGTTATTGCGACGGTCGAAGTATACATACAATGGCACATGAATCATGTGACACCCCAAAACTTTATAATAGTTTCATTTTAGAATAAATATAATTTTGTTTTTGGCATGATTTATACAAAAAGTTAAATGTATGCTACACACAATACTGAATTAGTTTGTGTTACACGCAAGAACGAATTTTACCGCCTTTTATTGGCGAACCTATTTTAAAACCAAATTTTGACACTTTTATGAATACTATTTTTTAAAATAAAAATCATTATTGAATTCATAGTGTCAAAATTATCTTAGGGTGAATATTTGGGATTTTTCTGAGAAACTTCATTTTTTGATGAATAGTGAAAAATACTGTAATTTAGTTAAAAAATGCCTTTTTGTTTAAATAATTATTAATGATAAATTATATTTTAGATTTGTTAGAGTCAAATTAGATCAATTATAAATCCATTTATACAATTAAGTTCATTAGAATCAATTTCATTTTGAAATTGAATATAAAAACTTAACAAACTTTTGAACGTTTTTTTATAATTTAAAAACCCATTATTTTGCCCCATCTGTGGGATTAGTGTTAATCTTAATTTTTCCACTTCTTTGATTTGAATTTTGAAAATACGACATACATGGATATAATTAGTATGATATTTTTGTTCTAATAAGATCAACTTAATTTTTGACCAAAAAGATTAGTGAACGTGATTAAAATTAATTATGGTGATTAAGGTAAAATTAAGCTTAATAAGTGACTAAACCTTAATATTAAGGACCAAAATCACATGGAAACTTTTCCAAAATACATTGGATACCAATAACTAGACCATATACCCACTTGGTTTGAGATTTATGGGTTATTGGGATATTATTAAATGGAAGTTCCCTATATAAAAGGTTAAGTGAGGAAAATGGCAAAAAAGAACTTTCATTGCCTTTAAAATTTATAAAACATTGAGATATGTAAAAAACATCATATTTTTTTATATACATATCCTTTTGTAATATATATGGGTTATTGTTATCATAATAATTTATCAATAATTTTTAGAGATGTTTTAGTTACCTAAAATGCTTAAAAACGCCAATATAGTGATTATTTAGTAAATAATTAACTAAAATAAATGATACTATAAATATTAAAAGTTAAGTTAATTGATTGAATTATTGTATTTATTTATTTTTTTAGATGAATATATCATGTTACAAACCTGTAAACCTAATATATTTTAATTCAAATATTAGATTGATATTTTAAAATTAACATTAAATAAATAATGTCAAAATAGACATTATTGTTATTTTATAATAAATGAAATTTTATTAAATGATTTAAAATTAATAAAAATACAATATTCTGCCAAGTTATTTGTAAGTGTTAATAAATATTAAATATGTTCTATTAATTGACCAATTAATATTTATAATTAACATATTGACCCATATATTGTAAAAACTTTGTTAACACGGTCCGAGTTTATACAGCGTTTTAGTGAGTCGTGTGCGCTTGTTTTAAAATTAATTTCCAAAACACATGGGAATTTTATTTTATAAATTAGATATAATATTAATAATTCGTTGCATATATATATTCTAATAAATCTCACATTAGTTTATTCTTAATGGTTAAATTAATTTGATTAGAAAACTATATTCTTTAATAAAAAAACCAAAATGATAAAATTGGGGAATCATAGAAGTTAAGGAACCAAATTATTAAAATGCATATATTTTTGTGTGGTGGAAGTTTTAATCGACCATTAATTACCTTTACTCCATTTTTTCAATTTTGGAGTCACTTCAGGTAAGGCAGACCACCCATTAAATAATACCTTTTGGTATTTACAAGAGTGTCACTCCCCCTCCACTATAAAAAGGCAAGCACTCTACCCCTTCCTCAAACCTCTCAAGACACATTGGCTCATCCAACCTCTATCAAAATAGTCTCCCAACATCCCTCTCCTATACCTAGAAGCCTCCCCTTGGGCAGAAATCAATCCAAGGAAGCTTTTTGTATAAACTAAAAGAAGTTACCCGATTAAGAGGTAAAGCCTTCTCTCAAGCTTTTTAGTTTCATTTCCATTCTCCGCTCCATATACTCTTATTCTATGATTACATAACAACACCATTATCAAAAATATACTATAATGTTTTTATGCTAAGGGTTCTACCTACACTTACGCACACCTCTATCTAATGGGTAACGAACATACTATTTCTGTGCACGGTGAACTACTGCCTCACGACATGATGATTGTTCAATTCTCATTTACCGTCTCTCATGGTTTCCATTATGATGGAAAAAATATTTATATATGATATAAATTATATTTATAATGTCTCTATTCTTCTGAAATTTTTATTTAGAACATACCTTTATGCTTTCCAAGTTGTGTAAATATGATAATTTCATTTGATAAAGTGTGGACTACTGCCCCTCAAAGCGATATGACTCATTCATGTCATACATGGAACATATAAAGGATGGTTTTAATAAAACTTTATAACATATATAACATATGTGTGATACTTTAATTATAATATACATATGTATCATTTAGTTTTCATTCTTTTAATACAATAATGAAATGAAAGTAGCATTCATGTGTACGTACGGCCAACCGTCTCCATGAACGGTGCACTTGATTTATAATCTCCAAACATTATGGACTATTCTAAATACATATGTACTGAAAATATAAGATAATTTATTCATTGTCTAAATTTTTTAGATAATTCAATCATGATATAATAAATAGGAAAACAAGTTTCAAGTCCAAACATACTAAAGAAAACTAGGCAATTAACACCCAAAATAGTTAAAATAATTAAAGAGTGTTAACAAAAGGGTAATAAAATATTATAAGAAGTTAATATATGATATTATAAACATGATTATAGTTTTGGTATAAGTTAGTAACATATTTTAAACCACTATACAAGAGGATAAAGACCACATAACAAAATGAAGGTTAAGGTAAGGGATTCTTGTCTCATTTTCATTTCATGGGACATACTTAATTATTGTGCACCTAATTTCTTATATATGGTGTACATACTACCATGTTGACATATAATATCATATATTATATTATATTCATGGTATTTAAATTTTTTAATTAAGATTTATTACCTTTTTGTTTTCCAATTCATTAGTTGCTACACTAGTAAGGGATTTTCATCTCACTTTTTAAATCTGTGAGATTAATGTCATATTCACTACTTACTTATTTTGTGTGATATACCTACTACCAATTTTGATGTATTATATCATAATTTACCTTTACTTCATGATATTAAATGTTTTAATTTATGTTACTCTTTCATGGAACCCTTGACTCAAAATCTACTCAAGTAGTAAGGGAATTTCATCTCAATTTACATTCCATTGAAACATATTTTTTATTATGTGCCAATTCAATTTTATTTGGTGTATATAATTCCTTTGTTCATGTAATATAGTGAATCCTATTATTCTCATGATATTCTAAGTTTCATGTCATACCTTTATGGAGATTATGATTCAAATGTTTCAAAGTGGTATGGGACACTTTGGAATGTTTAAAGATTATTCTCCTCAAGAATGTTTTCAATGGTTATCTTTGCAATCTCACTTCCTTTTGTGATTGTTAACATTCTCTTGAAATTATCACTTTATTTTAATAATTTTTAATTGTAAATTTACTTAAATATCCATATCATTTTTTCATATATATGATTATTGCCTAAACCGTATACCATTTCTCATATGGTTTTCACTTTAAAAAATTTAGATTCTTGGCATGAATCCTTGGAAGTATTAGATTCTCGGAATGAATCCTTGAAAGTATTAGATTCTTAACATGAATCCTTTATAGTATTAGATTCATAGAACAAAGCCTAGACAATATTAGATTTTTGGCATGAAGCCTTGAAATTATTAGATTCTTGGCATGAAGCCTTGATAGTATTATATTCTTGGCATGAAGCCTTGACAATATTAGATTATTGGCATGAAGCCATGAAAGTATTAGATTCTTGGCATGAAGCCTTGAAAATTTTAGATTTGTGGCATAAAGTCTTGACAGTATTAGATTCTTATCATGAAGCCTTGAAAGTATTAGATTCTTGGTATGAATCCTTAAAAGTATTATATCTTTGGAATCAAGCCTTAGTGGTATATTATATATATTAATAATTAATCCTTTCCCTCGTTTAGATTCAATTATTATTCATCCATGAGATTTTTCATTGACATATCTATGGATATATTTCATTCTCAGTTTATTGATTTTGATGGCATGAGTTTCGGTTTCTTACCTTGCCATATTGATATTGACTTATCTAGTTATTTGAATGGAATGTGTTATTAGTTATTTACCTTTACATGTTAATTTATTTATATCGATTCATTATTGCTTCCTCTTTACTTACCCTTACAGAGCATTTAAGATCACCCTTATATATGTTTCCATTCCCTAGGTTATGAAGAAGAGGTCTTTGAATAAGCATTCAAGGACGCAATTTATTTCATTCTATTATGTCTTGTGTATGTATTTCCTATTTCCCAATGTATTATGGGTATCATGTATGTAATCTGGATTTCCAAGACTGTTAAACTAAACCATCTTTTTGGATTTGATTCCTTGTAATCATGCCGATGTAATGTAATAATGCACCGGCTTCGGGCTTCTGGGATTGGGGCGTCACACATCATATAGGAATGGTTGTGTTTTCCACATTCTTCTTGAGATTTCTCTCCATATATACTCAATGACCATGGTACCGCTTGTTTTATTTCAGGATTCCCCCACATAGACAGCAAGTTAGGATTCCACTACATGATCACGAGGATGATCTGCCTAGGGATGAGACATCAATATAGGGACTTGTACCGAAGATGGAACCTTCGGGTGGTTCACCAGTTATACCACCACCCATTGAGCTATATCTAGAACCAGCACTACTAGCTAAGAATTATCGTAGCCTGAGTGTGTTGTATGAGTTTTATTGACAGTGACCTCCCAGGTTTCGGGGTGAGCTAGACCCCCAAGTGGTTGACGATTGGCTAGAGGCAATCATTCATGTTTTCTGCCTTGTGAGGATGCCTATTGATAAGATGGTAGTCCTTGTTGTAAGTCTACTTCAGGACTCTGAGGGGATATGGTGGATCTTGGTTACCCAATCACACAAAGAGAAAACTCTCTCCTAAATAGACTTCAAGTGTCATTTCTGAGAGGAGTTCTATCCGACTACATTGTGATCAGTTCACATGCATGAGCTTTTGTATCTGCAATAGGGAAGTATGACCATGGCGGAGTATTCAGTGAGGTTTACTGATCTCTCATGTTACTCCATTGATATGGTATGAGACCAGTTCTTCAGGGCTTGGACCTTTGAGTAGGGTTTGCGCTAGGAAATCAGGTCATCAATGGTATCTCTTAGTATTTCATCCTATGTTGGAGTTCCTGAGTGAGCCTTGTTGGTAGAAAGTTTTCTAGTAGATAAGAAACAATTAGTGGGAGCTAGAAGTGGGCACCTAGTAGCTTAGACCTCATCAGCAAGTAGCTAGCGACAGTCAAAGGTATCCAAGTGGGTCATACACTTCAGGAGGAAATCCCAGGACTCAAGGTCAGTTGTTCAAGGCTCTCAGGGTGGCTCGAATCAGTCTAGGGACATGCAATGTTTCCTTGGCGACGGTCAGTGAAATCTGACATGAGATTACCCAACCCGTCATACAACTGATCGGGAGACGGTCGATGGACCGCCGAGATAGTGATAGAGGTAGGAGTAGGGTGGTCCACAGGTCGACATACTTGTTAGAGGGGCAGGAAGGGCAGTAGGAGGTGGTTGGTTGGTTGACCTATTATAACCACTACCCCCAGGTGGTCCACGTCAGGATCAGGGAGCAGGTGGGTAGGGATGAGGCTAGCTACAAGTTATGGGTGCATATGAACTTGAGGATCCAGGAATGATACGAGGTACGATCTATGTCTTTTCTACCTTTGATTCAGTTTTTATAAACAAAGGTTCTAGTCATTCCTTTCATACCACAAATCTTGTCAAGACATAGAGATTTCGGTTGATCTGTTGACTCTACCTTTACGCTTGGAGACTCATACTAGAGGAGACTCAATGATCATGCACTGGTGTCGATAGCATGACATGACTCTTAGAGGAGAGAGTTTCGTTCGGGATCTCTTGGTAACAGCATCGAGGCCTTACGACATCGTTCTTGGTATGGACTAGTTATCCACAGTTAATGCTTATAATGAATGTTTTAAGAGAATAGTTTGGTTTGTCCATAGTGATGGAATAAAGTTTTTCTTTATCGGTGAAAAGGAAATCTAGGAAGAGCAGGATGGACTCATTCATAGGAGGGTGTAGCTGATTACTCGTCAGTTGGATGGCCTGACCCTCAGTGCAGTGAATGTTATGAGTCCTCTGTTTCCTGCAGTTATAGTGGATTATGAAGACATTTTCCCTGTGGATGTTACAGGTTTACCTCCTCACCGAGACATAGACATCTCCATTGATCTAAACCCCGAGATTGCATCGATATCTAAGCTAACATATCATATGGATCCTATAAAGCTTTGTAAGTTGAGGGTGTAGATGGAGGATTTGCAGAGTAAGGGCTTTGTTAGACCCAATGTTTCACCCTGCGCAGCCCATGTTTTGTTTTCCAAGATGGAAGTTAGGGGATTCTGGTTATATGTGGACTATCAATACTTAAACTAGGTGACCGTAAAGAATAAGTATCCACTATCAAGAATCGATGGCCTCTCTGATCAACTGAGAGGGGCTCGATGGTTCTTGATGGTTGACCTCAGATCGGGATATCACCAGCTGCAAATACAAGACGAGGATACACTACTGGAAAATAGGTCTATACCCATGGTTTTGCAAAAAACCATGGGTATAGGGATAGTACGTGAACTTATACCCACGGTTCTCCAAAACCATGGGTATAGGGTATTCTCCAAAGGCCTATACCCACGGTTTTGGAGAACCGTGGGTATTGGGGTTTTTTTTGAAGACCTATACCCACGGTTCTGGAGAACTGTGGGTATAGCTTATGGCGGGGTATGAAAATTAGGCGGGAAACGAAAAAATTTTGGCGGGAAGATATTTTTTCACGGTTTAGTTTAATATATTTATATAAATATAAATTTATATACTTAGAATTTGTTTAGCTCGGTTGGTTACAAGTGGAGGCACGACCATGAGACTCGGGTTCGAATCCCGTGGTCCGCTTTTTTTGAATTTAAATACCCGATGTAGATTATATTAATATATATACGTATATGTATATGTAAATAACAATTAAAAATCCTAGGTCGGTTTGTCTGTTGTTGGTGCGCGGCTGAGAGGCGCAGCCTGAGACGCGAGTTCGATTCCCCTTGGCTGTTTTTTTGAATTTTAAGTACACTGCGTGAATTAAATTAATATATATAAGTTGATGTATGAACAGCTGGGGTGCACACTTTGACTCCCCTATACCCACGGTTCTCCAAAACCGTGGGTATAGTTTGAGACCCCTATACCGACGTCGTTCCAGCCCACGGTTCCCAAAACCGTGGGTATAGCCTATACCCACGGTTTTGGGGGCTATAACCATGGTTTTGAACCGTGGGTATATGTCGTTTTTTTCAGTAGTGATATACTAAAGATGAAATTTAGATGTCTCTACAATCACTATGAGTACTTGGCGATGATCTTTGGCATGATGAATTCCCCGGCAGTGTCGATGGGACTCATGAACAGGATCATTCAACCCTTCTTAGATAGGTTCATGGTAGTCTTCATCGATGATATCCTTGTGTACTTAGCGTATGAGGAGGAGCATCTGAGACACTAGAGGATGATTTTGGAAGTACTCTGAGAGCACTAGCTTTACGAGAATCTCTCAAAGTGTCGGTTTTGGATGCAGATGGCCCACTTTTTGGGAAACATTATCTCAGTATATGGAGTTGTAGGAGACCCGGCCACGGTCGAGGTCGTGTTAGCTTGGGAGCCAACCAAGTGCATGATAGAGCTGAGGTGTTTCCATGGGTTGGTAGTTTTTGAACAATGTTTTAGAGTAGTTGGCATGTTTTAGTTATCCTTTGTAGATGGATATGCAGTAGTTTACCTCCAATTGATGGGTGTTACCCCTCCGCTCTTACAGTGAATCTGAGAGGCACATCTTGGAGATGTTGACTGTGAGAACCTACATGCTCAGATATCTATAGGACATGCTCCTAATGGATTTTCTAAAGGTTTTGAGCATGACCTTCTTTTCATAGCATGAATGATAGTACCATTGACATTACAAAATGAGGTTCTGAGAGAGTTCCATACACCTCCTTTGGCGGTACATCTAGGTGTGACAAAGATTTACCAGGACTTTCGAAGTCAGATTTGGTGGAAAGGCATGAAGAAAGGAGTTGTAAAGTTTGTCTCTTGATGCCTTATTTGTCAGCAAGTGAAAGCTGAGCACCAAGATCCATAGGGTTTAACCCAACCCCTTGAGGTGCCAAAGTGGAAGTGGGATAGAATATACAAGGACTTCATGATGATCTTGCCACATACATCCAACAGACATGATGTCATCTGGGTGATTGTAGATCGACTCGCCATGTCGGCCCGCTTATTAGCAATATGGGAGTAGAGTTTAGTAGAGAGCTTGGGATATCTCTATGCGCAGGAGACAGTGAGACTTCATGGAGTTCCCTTAACGATGGTTTCTGACTATGATGCTTGCTTTACATATCAGTAGTGGAAGGGATTATAGGAGGCGTTTGGGACTCAGCTACACTTAAGCACAGTGTTTCACCTTTAAACTGATGGCCAGACTGAGTGGAAAATTTAGGTTCTATAGGACATAGTGCAAGCTTTCATGTTGGATTTTGTACATAGTTGGGAGGATCACCTACCCCTGGTGAAGTTCACATACAACAATAACTACCATTACACCATTTTTATGGCACTATTTGAGGCTTTATACGGGTGACCCTGTAGGTCACCACTTTGTTGGACGGATACAAGCGAGTCGACACTCATGGGCCCAGAGTTGGTGCAAGCTACAACAGAGAAGGTGAATATATTCTAGGAGTGGATGAAGACTGCATCGATCCATCAAAAGTCTTATGATAACAGGCGACTGAGGCCTTTGGTGTTCAAGGAAGGAGATCATGTGTTCCTATGGGTTTCACCTCGATGTGGTTTGAGGAGATTTAGCTGCAGTGGTATGTTATCTCCAAGATTCATCATTTCTATCCAGATACTGCATAGAGTTGATGAGGCGGCGTACGCTTAGCTCTACCTATGCAGTTAGACCGGGTACACGATTTCTTCCATGTGTCGAAGCCAAGGAGGTATGTGCATGACCTATCGCATGTTATCAACTAGGATGAGCTGAATATTGAGGATGGAGCAACCTTTTTTGAGTTCATGGTAGAGATCAAGGATTGGCAGGAGAGGATCATTTGTGGGTGATCAATTCCCCTTTTTCATGTTCAGTGGTAGCATAGGAACCTTCAGGAGAGATCATGGGAGTGGGAGACCTAGATGCAAGCCCAATACCCCTATCCTTTTGAGTAGTTTTCTCTTTTTGGGATGAAAATCCCTAAGGTGGAGAGAATGCAATGTCTTGGATTTTCAGTGTATTATTTTTAAATATTATATGGATTATTTTCGAGACTAGGCACTAAGAGGGAAAGTGATTCTAAAACTCTATGTGTCCAGAATAAATGATTGAAATATATTAAATAATTAAATAGCATGCACACACGATTTTCTTAAAAAAGATAAATAACTCCTAAATAGGTGTCGTAATTAGAAATCCAAGAGCACCGCTGAGTTCATAATGGAATTGTTACCCTAGGAGAAACTTAACCTTGGTCGGCGTGGGTCGTTTGTGAAAAAAGTTATCGCAGGCATGAAATTAATAAAATAAATAAACATAAGAATTTATTTTATTTTGTTCAACAAGGTGAACTGCTTCTTCTTTAAATATACAGCTATGGAAATCATCTCAAGGTTTGGTGCAAAACCATGGAGAACTAGATGATGTTGGAGGTGAGTGTTCTTGGCATATGAAAACGGATCAGGAATGGATTTTGGATCATCATGCCATCAGAGTTGGAGGATCTCATCAATGACAGCAACGTAACCATTCTTCGTCAACAATTGATCCAAACTCTAGCTAGGATGTTTTTTCTTGTATTTTCCATCCCGTTCATAATTCTTAGAGGAATACGAATAAATTCAACAAATAAGAATTGATACATGCATCATTGGTTGATTTCAAATTGATAGAATTGTTTTTTGGTTCTTTGACTTATCCCTCATCATCCATCCTTTCTACGATAATGAATCAAGGACAAACGAACAACAGACGAGGTTCGTTCCTCACTTTTATGGTTTTTGGATTTCTCCCTCCATTATTTGAACGTTCACTATGGGTGCTTCCTTTTGGACAATGGTTCGATGAATAATCGGTATTCGATCATTGTGTAACCATTCTTCAGCACAACATATCGATACCACGGGAGAGGTTCATGATTAGTGATTTGATCAAGGTGTGATGGTGGTAGTGGATGACCAGAGGTGGGTCAGAATGGATTTTAGGTATCCGTTCAACCTGGTTTTGAGCCGCAACAACATATGGATTGACAGTGGTGATTTCTGAGAAGATCTGAACCCAGAATCTATAGATCTAGAAACTAGAGGCATGGAAGAACCATGATCAAAAGTTTCCATCCAGATCAGAGGTTTTAGTGGTGCACATATCAACACAGAAGTGATCCCTGAAGGATCTGGAAAATCCCATGCAACGCGGCATGTATTAAAGTATTGCACACCGTGTGGGCCCCCTGACTACGGCATTGGGGTTCTGGATGAAGATAAGGATCACATGGTGTGTGAACCCTATCACGCAGTATGTGACCCTCCCCAGTTGACTCGATGTGTACTTCGAAAGTACACAGACACGGGTTGGATTACACGGGTAAGGACACACTGTGTACTCCCACACACACACGGATACGTTACACGGACATAGTATCATGTGTCTCTACATTTTGTGTATCCTCTTATGCACTCCGTGCATTTGGAGACTATATATCGTGTAAGGCACTTCCAAATAGGCATGACTTGGGATAATTGGACATGTCGTATACACCCTGGTACATGCTGAGTACTCCCTTCAAGAGTGCTTGAGGCTCTTTGTTTTCTTAGTTTGGACCAGTATAGGTAGAGTGTTCTCCCTTGGTCCTTTCCTTGAGGGTACAATGCAATATTACATCTAGATCACTGGATTGTGATCCCCTCTAGAGGTCGAGTCTCAGATAGAGTTGTGGTGTCCCTCAGTGAGACTGGAGTGCAATCCTCTATCATACCTAGTTGGATTTTGTGGAATCATCGTGACCTCCCAATGGGGGGAATTGATCCTCCATTTATCAGGCTGTATCGGCAGGTTTTTTTGGAATCATTGGCATACAATCACCTACGTAGCAGGTTGACCTGGATTGGGTTCGTGGTGTCCCCCAATAGTTCTAGGTGTGACCCCCTATATGTGCATCAATGTCTTTATAGACCAACATGTTATCATTGGGTGGGGACCACTGAGCTAGACATCTTTTTTGAGTGTCTCTTATGATAACATGGCTCGTAGAGCGAGTTCTCCCAAAACGAGTGTTGCTTTGAGTAGAATCCTAAGGCTAGCAATTAGTTATGACCGCCTAATGGTGTGGTGTATCTCCTGAGTATATCTGGGTTTTGTTCCTATTCCAAATTAATTTTTATATCTTGTATTGAGATGACTATACTTGGTTCTTCGTGTTTAGTTTTTTTTAGGAATCTTACTGAGTATTATTGTACTCAATCCCCACATAATCTTTTCCCACATGTGTCATGTCTTGTGCAGATGAAGACCCTTTTAAGGATGTCCGGGGAGGATAGGGAGCGATTAGAGCATAGATGGAGCTTGATAGACCAAGGTGTTTACCAAGAGTGTAATTTTGACTTAGTCCTCACCCTTGGCGTAGGATGGACTCTTTTTATTTTTGGTTGGGCTTGACTTTGGCCCCTTTTCTATTTTCAGCACTTTAAGGTTGTACTATGTTGTGGGGCCTTAGATGTATGCATGCTTTGTTTCAGTTATTTTAAATTTTAGCATTATGGGCTTGGAGATGTGTGTGTGTGTGTGTGTGTGTAGGTACTTTAGGCTAATGCCTCCCATTTATGGAATATAACTACTTGGTGCTAGTCATCGGCCCCTGGCCTATTGGAGGTGGGCATGGGGTAGTCACAGGTCAGGCCCCTCTGGGACAGATCGTGACAATTTGAGCCTGCAAAAATTTTCTGAGAACCAAGACCCAAATTATGAACCAACCTATTTCTCTCATAGTAATTTATAGGAAACACATTTCATTCAGGTAATAGTGATTCAACCAAAGAGAATATCTGATCAAAATAAATACCTAACATTCCATTATCTCATTTAATAGCCATGAATTTTCAAATGCTTCAAATTTTATTATCTTACAACCATGATATACAACATCCACCATAAATTTTAGTAACTCATAAAATCATTATGGTTTTAACTAAGGGTTGAAATCAATATTAACATGAGTTTCTTTTTGTTGAAAATATGGACAAGCAACATCATATACAAAAGTTTGAAACTATGATGGATATAGAACCAAATTATAAGTATCTTCTCAAGAACTGTGTTCACTGTGGTGATTTCAAAAAACATAATCTTTTCGGAAAAAAACACAATAGATGACCAACCAACATTATAAAATGTGAAAAACCTCCTCATATCACATTTATTACATGGACACTTAATTTCTCATTCAGAAACAAATAATAGTTTTGATGATGTAGATGATAAAAAAATGTACAACATGCTCAGTATATTCAGGTTTTACGCTAAAACTGTTTGGATTCCTACGATGATTTATCAAATCATGATCATGTAATAAGTATTGTTGTCTACTTCCTTATTCCATATTTCTATTAAAATTTACAAATAAAAATATTAACAATTACTTGTATATATTATGAATTTTATCTATTTAACATTGATTTTTAATAATTAGTGTTGATTTTTTCTAATTATCATTAACTACCACTAATTACATTTGATTTTAACAAATTAAGGGTAATTTTTACTATTTACCAAAAAAAATTACCCCTACTTTTAAGTTATTATCAGTAAATTTTTACTAATTAATACTATTTTTTCTAATTATCAATAATTATTACTAATTATTGTGAAGATTTAGTAATTATCACAAATTTTTAGTAATCATCGCTATTTTTTTTAATTACTGCTAAATATCAAAATTTATTGCTAATTTTTACTAAATATTGTTTAATTTTTAATTATTGGTGTTAAATTTTACTAGTTGTCATTATGTAACATTAATGCTTACTAATTACCTTTATTGTTTACTAATTACCACTATTATTTACTAATTAGCAATATTTTTGACTAATTATCAATAATTTTTAGTAATTGTCGCTAATTGTTACTAATTATAGCTATTTTTTACTAATTACATCTATTTTTTACTAATTACTGATAATTACCATTATTTTTTACTAATTACCACTAATTACCATTAATTTTAACTAATTATTGCTAATGTTTACTAATTACCAATAATGTATACTAATAATCACTAATGTTTACTAATTACCCCTAATATTGACTAACTACCACTATTTTTTACTAATTACCAATAATTACCATTATTTTTTACTAATTACAGCTAATTACCATTTATTTTTACTAATAACCACTAATTATCAATAATTACCACTGTTTTTTTCTATTTTTTCTGATTATCGCTAATATTTACTATGTACTACTAATTACCACTATGTCTTACTAATTACCCATAATTATAACTATTTTTAACTAATTAATACTAATTACTACTATTTTTTACTAATTAATGCTAATTACTGCTATTTTTTGCTAATTACAGATAATTACAGCTAATATTTACTAATTATCTCTATTTTTTATTAATTTTTATTAATAACCGCTAATGTTTACTGATCACCACTAATGTTTACTAATCACCACTAATGTTTGCTAATTACCACTAATTATCATTAATATTTAATAATTACTGCTAATTACCATTAATTACTCCTAGTTATTACAAATATTTATTAAATATCTCTAATTTTTACTAGTCCCGCTAATTAACACCATTTTTTTTAATAATTATTGATAATATCCATTAATTTTTACTAATTGCCACTAATTTTTTTATAACCACTAATAGTTACTACCTTTTTCAATAATCAATGTTAATTACCATTATTTTTTACTAATTATAGTCAATTACTGCTGATTTTTACTAATTATCGCTATTTTTATTAAGTTTTACTGGTTACCACTAATTTTTACTGATTACCACTAATTTGTAATAATTACCATAATTTGTTATTAATTAGCAATATTTTTTATTAATTACCACTAATTAAGGCTATTTTTTGCTAATTACTACTAATCACCGGGGGGTTTTACTAATTACTGCTAATTCTTATTAATAATGTTAATTATAGCTCATTTCTACTAATTACTGCTATTTTTTGCTAAGTACTGCTAAGTATAGCTATTTTTTACAAAGTAATTCTAATTACCGCTAAATTTTACTAATGATAGATGATTACCTATATTTTCTACTAATGATCAATAATTAAGTTTATTGTTTACTAATGATCACTTATTACTGGTAATTCTAATTACTGCTAAATTTTACTACACGGCGTGTAGTTTGGGCACACGGCGTGTACCCATTTATTTCACACGGCAAGGACACGACTCCAACACGGCACATGACCGTTGACTGGTAACGCGTACACGGGGAAGGACTACACGGTGTGTAGTATTGGGCACACAGCGTGTACCCATTCATTGGACACAGCACGGACACGGCTCCAACACGGGGTATACCCGGCGAGGGGGTACACGGCGTGTACTCAAACTACACGGCGTGTAGTTTCAAAATTCTGGAAAGTGTGGAAAAAGTCCATTTTATCCTCTAGAACACTTCGTGACCTTCTTTTTGACAAAGGAATAGGCCGGAGAGGTCCGGGTCATTACATCAGATACCTCTTAAAACATTCTCGTCCCTGAGAATTCAAAAACCAACCCAGAGGAACCCAACAAGATACCTCTTAGGGTTCTCGTTATAACAGGAACCCAACCAACAACCCTAATCATATGTGTTAGGAATTCCTTCTCCTATGTCGAGATATTATCCGCTTTAGGCGGCACTGACTCGCCTGCACGGGTTTAATCGCATCCTCATTAATGTGTCTCGATTAAGAACTGGGTCTTCCCACTTTCATACATTAGGATTTTTCAACTCGCACAACCCCCAACACCACACAACCAACACACTGCCCGAACACGTGGTTTTGGGAAATTCCTTCTCCTATGTCAAGATATTATCCGCTTTAGGCGGCACTGACTCGCCCGCACGGGTTCAATCGCATCCGCATTAATGCATATCAATTAAGGGTCAGGTTTTTTCCTTTCCCCACACATTCAGACATGTTACACATTACCAGGGAACAAGGAAACAAAAGTTCTCACAACCAACAAGCCAAGCATTCCATATATCAAAGGTACAGAGTAGAACATCACCACAAAGCTCAGAAGAACAAGGGAAAACACAAGTCAAAACAACTTCGGGTACTGAGCGTGCATCTGGGTCTCCTGCTCCCAAGTGCTCTCCTCGAGGCCGCCATGCCTCCACAACACACGAACCAACGGAATGGTTCATCCACGGAGCACCTTCTCTTTACGATCCTCGATTCTGACTGGTCGTTCCTCGAAGGTCGCGTCGTCTCCCATATCTAGTTCTCCCCAGTCGATAACGTGTGAGTCGTCGTGTAAGTACCGACGAAGCTGGGAGACGTGGAAGACGTCATGAACCTTCTCCAACTGAGGTGGCAGGGCCAGCTGATATGCCACCTCACCGACTCGCCTCAGCACCTCAAAAGGTTCGATGAACCTAGGTGAGAGCTTGCTCCCTTTCCCAAACCTCTGTTGCCCCCGTCAAGGGGAAACCTTCAAGAACACATGATCTCTCACCTCGAACTCCAAGGGCCTCCTCCGACGATCAGCATAAGACTTCTGTCGGTCCTGAGCTGCTTTCATCCTCTCACGTACAAGATGGACTTTCTCCGTGGTGCTCTGCACTACCTCTGGCCCAAGAGCACCTATCTCACCAACCTCTACCCAGCAAATGGGTGAACGACACAGTCTTCCATACAAAGCCTCAAACGGTTCCATGACAATAGTAGAGTGGAAGCTGTTGTTGTAGGCGAAATCCACTAAAGGAAAGTGTCGTACCCACGATCCTCCGAAATCTAGAACGCATGCTCGCAGCATGTCCTCCAGCGTCTGGATAGTCCGCTCTGTCTGCCCATCGGTCTGGGGGTGGAAAGCAGTGCTAAGGCGTAGCTAGGTGCCAAAAGCATGTTGTAACCCCCTCCAGACTCGTGAGGTAAACCGAGTATCCCGATCTGAGACGATGGTCTTTGGAACTCCATGCAAACGCACCACCTCGTCTACGTACCTCTGTGCTAAGGTACTCACCGGGCCTGACTCCTTAATTGCTAAGAAGTGGGCTGATTTCGTCAGTCGATCCACCACTACCCAGATAGCATCATAACCACCCTGAGCTCTGGGTAGTCCTATGATGAAGTCCATTGAGATGTCATCCCACTTCCACTCGGGGACATCTAAAGGATGCAACAACCCACTGGGAACACGGTGTTCAGACTTCACTTGCTGACACACTAGGCATTTAGCCACAAACTCCGCCACTGCCCATTTCACCCCGGGCCACCAAAACTGTTCCCTCGGGCCTTGGTACATTTTTGAAACTCCTGGATGTACCGCCAAGGCTGAGCTATGGAACTCACGGAGAACTCCCTCACGCATTGTCTCCGGGGCAAACAACCTTCCATGGAAAAGCATCAGATGTCGGCTGTCCTCTGACCATCCTTCTAGAGCGTTCCCCTGATCGACACGATCCCGCATCACTTCTGCCTCGGAGTCCCCCCACTGAGACTCTTCCACCTGCTGCAACAAGGAGGATTGCACCGTCATCTGAAACAAACAGCCTCTAACACCTTCTACCCTGGCATCCAAGTGCAAGGCAGCAAACTCTCACATCGCCTTCCAAGCATCAGTGGATTCCCGAACCACTTCCTTATGCGACTTCCTGCTCAGGGCATCAGCCACAACGTTGCCCTTACCTTCAGTGTAAGAGATCTCAAAGTCATAGTCTTGGAGAAACTCGACCCATCTCCGCTGCTGCAGGTTCAAGTCACGCTGGGAGAAGATATAACGCATGCTCTTGTGATCTGTGAAGACCACAAAGTGCTCCCCAAAGAGGTAATGTCGCCACAACTTCAGTGCGAACACTACTGCTGCAAGCTCTAGGTCATGGGTGGCATAGTTACGCTCGTGAGGGCATAACTACCTAGACCCATAACATATCACTCCCTTCTTCTGCATCAGCACGCACCCCAGACCAAGGCCAGAAGCATCACAAAACACCTCATACAACAACCCTTCCTCTGGCAACCTGAGTATGGGAGCACTGACCAACTTCTCCTCCAGGTAGTCGAAAGCCTTCTGGCATTGCTCGCTCCATAGGAAGACCTGGTTCTTCCTAGTCAAAGATGTCAATGGAGCAGCAACTCGAGAGAAGTCTGAAACGAACCTCTGATAGTAACCTGCTAACCCCAGGAAACTACGAACTTCTACCACGCTCTTGGGTGCTTCCCAAGAAACAACGGCCTCCACCTTCGACGGGTCCACTGACACTCCATGCTGAGACACCACGTGCCCAAGGAAGTGTACTTATTGCGTCAAGAACTTACACTTCGACAATTTCCCGTAAAGCTGGTGGTGTCGAAGGACTTTTAAGACTGCCCTGAGATGCTCAACGTGCTCCCCCTCTGATCTTGAGTAGATCAGGATGTCATCGATAAACACAACGACGAACCGGTCCAGAAACTCTCGGAAGACAAAGTTCATAAGTCCCATGAACACAGCCGGTGCAATCGTAACTCCAAACGGCATTACTACAAACTCGAAGTGCCCATACATGCACCTGAAAGTCGTCTTCGAGATGTCATTGTCCTTTACCCTCGGCTAATGATATCCAGATCGTAGATCAATCTTGGAAAACTAACTTGCTCCCCTCAGTTGGTCGAAGAGATCATCTATCCTTGGAAGGGGGTAACGGTTCTTGATCGTTACCTGGTTCAACCTTCGGTAGTCTATGCATAGCCTGAGACCACCATCTGCCTTCTTCACGAACAAAACTGGAGCACCCCATGGTGATACGTTGGGTCGAACAAAACTCTTCTCCATCAGATCATCAATCTGAATCCGCAACTCCCGCAACTCCGAAGGTGCAATCCGATAAGGGGCCATCGAAATCGGACGGGCACCAGGCTGTAAGTCTATCCCGAACTCAACGTCGCGTCGGGGGGTAGAGTCACAACCTCCTTGGGAAAAACATCGAGGAACTCCCCAACAACCTCTGGAACATCCATCATCTCTGTATCAGCTGGAACCACTGATAACCCGCCTAACAAGGAAAGGAGAGGCTTCACATGCTGGCTTCCCACCTGATAGCTCCTCTCGCCAACAAAAGATAAGCGCTGCCCATCCACGTCAGAGAAAACGACTCTTCTCCGAAAGCAGTCGATAACGGAACTAACATAAAAGAACCAGTCGATGCCTAGGATGACATCGTATGGATGCATCTGTAACAGAAAAAGGTCCCCACTAGATCGATGTGGTCCCAATGTCAGCCCATATCCCCGGCAAACACAAGATACGCTGGTCTGGCCTCCAACTGGTGTACTCAGCACCAGTGGTATGGAAAGTCTCTCTACGTCTAGTCCCAAAGCATGGGCTAGACCAGGTGCAACAAAGGAGTGCGAAGCTCCCGAATCGAACAAAGCAGAAACAAGAGTGCTGAACAAATAAATTGTACCTCGCACCACCTCTGGTCCTTCCGGAGCTGTCAACTCTGCTGCGTGCAACTGTCCACGCCCAGCTCCTTTGCCTCTCTGATGTCGTCCACCTCTCCGACCACGCCCTGGTCGAGGTCCCTGAGGAGCACCCTGAGGTCGACCTCCTCCTGCAAAGTCTGCCCTCGGAGGAGCATGGTCCTGCTACTGCTGGAAGGGCCTCGCCGACAACTGGTGCTACTGAGGTGGGCGCTGAACCTGCCCACCTCCACCGTACTGAGCTCGGGTCGGGCACCAACTCTGAACGTGTCCGAAACCTCCACAAGAAAAATACTTCGGTCATGGGCTCGTGAAAAAGGGACGAGGACCCGAAGATCTGAACTGGAACTGTTGGGGCCTGCTCCCCACTGGCCTGAACCTGGAAGCTCCCGTTGCAGGAGACCTGCTGCTGACTACCTCCCCCTTCGATGAGCTCGGCTGGATCCCCTCTCAGGGTGCACCTCCCAGCGAGTGCATCCTCTCTACAACCTTTGCCTTTTTCTGTACCGCCAAGTACGTCGGAAGGGTGAAGGGGGTGACAGCATACTGGAGCGAAGGACGAAGTGCCTCCTCCAAACGTCTCGCTCGAGACTCCTCATCCGGAAAGAGATCTGGAGCAAAGCGCAGAAGATCCTTGAACTTGATCCCCAATTCTCGTACCGACATACTCCCCTGCTGAAGGGAGGGTAACTCCTGCCACTTCTCCGCCATGATCATGGAAGAAATGAATTCCTCTCTGAATTCCTTCTCAAAGTCAGCCAATGGAACCTCTGCCTCTATCCTCTCTCTGAGGTAGAGCGTCCACCACTGTCGCGCTGCACCTCTCAGCTGACTGACTGCTAGGGGAACCCAGTACTCCCTCGGAGCACGAATCAAGGTAAAAGCGATCCCTAGCTCCTCAAGTCACCCCTCCGTCTCCGTATCCGAAGTACTACCCTCGTACTTCTTGAGGGTCTGCCGCTGGAAAGAACGGAGAGTCTTCTGCCACTGGCTATTTTCCTCCTCTCGGTCAATCCTCAACTGATCAACCGCCTGAATCTGCTGGGCCTCGGCCGTCTGAGCCACCCGGGGACGACGTCCAGGTGCCATAGCTGTACGGTAAACAAAGATCGCCTAAGCCCAAGTAGTAAGGAAATTTCTCAAGGTTTTATTTTATTATTTTCATTTCAATTTCTTTCCCAGAACACCCAAATCAAGTAAAACACAATCATGATGATGCATGTACCTTCCCTAGGGTCTCTACCCTGCAATCAATGTAGTCTCACTTAGTCGTTCGGTAGGCTCAGAGTCCTTGCATCGAATCACGGGGGGCCCTAAAATCTCGTGTCCTAGCCGGTCTTCCCTGGCCTATGTCACGCACCAAGATTAACTAACACTGTTGCCCTACCATCCCATGCAATCCTCACTGTGCCTAACTCCAGACTCCATCCTATCTCTCAACCATCACCTCTGATACCATTCTGTCATGACCCCCTCCCACCAAAGATGCCCCTCCTGGGCTGGCAATGGTGAAAGGGGGATAATGACCCCCGAGTCCCGCCTCCAGTAGGCCCCGGGGTGGCGACGAGCACCAAGGGTATGAGTTTTCACAATTATGGGAGGCATTACCCTTTTTATTATTTAGGATCGGGAAATAGGACAAGTCAACCACCAAGAAGGAAAAGAACAAGTGTATATAAACCCAAACCAATCCCACATGCATGTTTAAACAGTTTTATAACAAGGTATAAGTACAAGAAAGCTCAAAGTACAATACCAAAAGAAAACAAGAGTATAGCAACTGCAACAACTCCAACTGTCTGACTAGTAGGGTCTCGCACGGCCCTGGTAGTCCTCCTGGAAACCTGAAAGTAAATGTAGGGTGAGCATATAAGTATACTCAGTAGGGAAACCCAAAGCTCTCGTGCACAAGTGGGGAGACATCCTAATGCCCCGTGAGAACAACAGAAGAAACATAGCAAGGAATTCTATCCACCCAACCTCACCAGCCACACTCACCAAAAACACAGTCACAACAGGTAGTAGTATATAAGAACAAGAGTATTGGGTACCCCGCACCATTTCCCTTTAGTTAGCTGCTCTTCCTAACGGCGAACGTCCTAATGCTGCCACACTCTCCCCGCCCGCACACACCTGGACCTCACAACCACGTATCCCGCCCGCACACACCTGGGCCTCACAACCACGTAACCCGCCCGCACACACCTGGGCCTCACAACCACGTATCCCGCCCGCACACACCTGGGCCTCACAACCACGTATCCCGCCCGCACACACCTGGGCCTCACAACCACGTATCCCACCCGCACACACCTGGGCCTCATCCCGAAGATTCTTGGGAAACAGTAGAACCTTCCCGAAGAGTCTTGGGTTAAAATCATCTCAATCGAAACCTACCCGAAGAGTCTTGGGTGTAAGGTCGCCTCAATCCATCACAGCCAAGGGAAGGAGCAGGAAGGAGTTAGTAACTAAGGGGAAAAAACCTTCTCCCATGAAATGGGAGTGTTCGACACTAAGTGCTCAACATGGGTGGGGTGCGATAAAACACAAAAGATACAGATATATATATATAGCAACCACTCAGCCCAACCTATGGATTCTAAACAGAGAAACTGAGCACGTGCCCAAGCACTGCTACTACGAAGCATGCATACAACAAACAATTCCAACCCCATTTAGGTTTTCACGTTTCAGCAGAATTAGTTTAATTAGTTCCTTAACTACTGGGCAACTATCCACAACCAACCACATCGATCGTTTGTAAAACATATCCCTGCCATCCACAAAACAAGTTAGGAAAAACACAAGAAACACAACCAAGTCCTTCTTATTAGCCAAACAGCCCCATTGATTATTATTCTTGTTCCATTACCATGACCCACCATTCATTAACTCTTCCACTTTTTATTTATTAATCACATCCCATAGTCCGTTCACATTAAAACCCAACCCTGCAGCCCCGCTGCCAACCACCATAATCACAACCGCACCGTACATCATTATCCCTTTAATACCATTTATCGCAGCCCCGCTGCCCGTCACCAACATAACATTCACACCATCCCACAACCAAGCCAAATGTAACCCCGCTGCTCACCCGATACAACAACCCACAAAACACCCCCATCACATGCCACGTTACCAAGCCAACACCCACATGTTCATTATTCCATTTTTGTTTAACCGGGGTGATCACACAAGGGTTCCAGATTTTAAACAGCCAACTTTACGTGATTAACCAATTTCCACATTCCACAAAGTTTCCATCCACAAAAACGATCTAGAAAGATAGGGAAACATTTAATTGTGCAAGCAAAGGCCCCCAACGACCGTGATTTTCAGTAGGCATAAGCCTATTCAATTCACAACATAATATCACAGGATATAAAGATAAACATAACAACTTCCCCATCCCCATTCTTTAACCAGTTATTATCTTTATTTAATGGTTGAACTGTTTCTCATGAAAACAAGAGGATAACCACCTCGCATGAGGCACAAATTAGAGAGATGAAGGTAAGATCCCTACCTCAACAGGTTCTGATCGCAACGCTTCCCCAGATCAACTTTAGAAGACGTCCGTCGGCGTCCGTCACTTCCGTCGAGTTCCGGAAAAACCTCCTTGGGTGGAAGTCGGAAAGGAAAGGCCAAAGGAAAGACAACGGATCCAAGCTTATAAGTTCCGCCTCTTCGTTACGATCCTATGGCCACTGACGGATCGTAAATCGGAGCTTGGACGAAGAAGTTATGGAAGAAAGAGCCTTCGAGTCTCTTGGGAGAACTCTGCTCAGAGGAAAGGGGAGGAGGGGGGTGAGTTGAAAAGGATGAGGGGACCCCTCCTTTTATAAGCGAGAAAAGCAAAAGTACACGGCGTGTACTTTATGGTACACGGCATGTACTCGGTTATTTCACACAGTCTCCACGCGGCTTCCAACACGGCTTTGCGGCCGTTGACTGGTCAACACACGGTTTAAGGGTAACGCATACGCGGGAAAGGACTACACGGCGTGTAGTTTGGGCACACGGCGTGTACCCATTTATTTCACACGGCAAGGACACGGCTCCAACACGGCACACGGTCGTTGACTGGTAACGCGTACGCGGGGAAGGACTACACGACGTCGTGTAGTATTGGGCACACGGCGTGTACCCATTCATTGCACACGGCACGGACACGGCTCCAACACGGGGTATACCCGGTGAGGGGGTACACGGCATGTACTCAAACTACACGGCGTGTGGTTTCAAAATTCTGAAAAGTGTGGGAAAAGTCCATTTTACCCTCCAGAACACTTCGTGACCTTCTTTTTGACAAAGGAACGGGTCGGAGAGGTCCGGGCCATTACAATTAGTTGTCCTATTTATTTAGAGATTGAATTCATACTCAAATATACTTTTGTATATGGATTGGGTTCATGAAAGTAGTGTTAAAATTAAAATTTTAATTTCGTGTAATTATCAAGCATCTTCTCACATTATTGAGTCAATTTAGACAACCCTTTCTCACCATTATTCAAATGTAAATGGCCTTTGGGACCACCCCCTATATTAAATCTTTTCACACACCATCTAAAGAAATGTTTTAACTTTTACAATATTTTTTATAATTTTCCCTACCGGTTATTGGAATACATGTGTGAAAAATAATTTTAGATACTCTTCTTGAAATGGCAAGTATTTCACATATGTTGGTTTCACTGACAAAGTTTTCTACTACAATTTGCAATTTCCATTTATGTATCAATAGTTTTTCTTCTCCGATTTGGTGCTCTCTTCAATAGAAATGTATGATTTCATTCAAGTAAATATATCCCTCCATACATTTTTTGTGATTATAATTTCTGATCACTTGGAAGATTTAAACACAGTTGTTTTATTTTTTTGTGAGGTAGGGTTTGATTAATTTTTTATATGCTATATAAATTATTTGTTTAGACTCATTTTACAGGATAATATGATATATCCCATAACCTTTACTCTATTTTTCATCTTTCAATTTTTCAATTTATAAAAAAATACTCTGTTTTTTCTAATATCAATTTCAAATAAATACAAATAAAATGGTCTCGAACATCTTATTTTATTCATAACTAATTGTTTAATTAGATAAACATTTTCAATTCAAAAGTATATTTACCTCATGTACTTGTGCCTTCATAAGCACTCTTAACATTGAACCATATATCTCTTTGGTAATCTAGTCTCAAAGCCTTAATGCATGTATGTTAGGTTATTGATGCCTTGCATCTTATTTATAACATGTGTTTTGTCATGGGTGACAAAAAAGGAATAAGAAGTATTGGAAGGTCATTTCCAGCATGCTTGTCTAACAATTCAATTTTAATGTTCAGTTATGCTTGATTAAAATTGGAATCATTTGTGGTGTTCATTAGAAGTTACCATTCATGTTGATTGGCATCAGGTCTATTTTTCATTGTCTTGATGGAAAAAAATATTTTTCTTACGGTGCTCTAATGTTGAACTATGTTGTGGAATATTTTCATCGTCCATCCTTTGCTAGAATAATTGATTTAATTCTTTTAATATTATGAATCTCTTTGAACTTATGTGGTGTCAGATGTAGGTTGTAGAGTTTTTCATGGATAATTGAATTCTGGTTGTGAAGATGTAGGCTATGGATCATTTTACTCAAATTTGAGGATGATTTAATTCATTTTGTGGCTAATTGAATGAAGATTGTTCACAAATTTAATTCATTATGTGGAGATATTGGTTAGGGTGATTTGCTTAGTTGGCTTATGGTGCACTGGGCTAATTTAATTCATTGTATATTCCTACAAGCTAATTTGTATTGGTAGTAATTGGATAGGTTGTAGTGTATGAATTAATGGATTGAAGATATTTTTTTTCTTCATGACACCTTTATTTTTTGTGAATGAGGAATCCCATTAAAGATTGTCAAAGGTGGACTTCATTTATGACTCGTGTAGTAGATGTCTCTTTTTTATGTTGCTTCCATGGAGTGTGTTCTGATTAAAAATGATTTTGGGTTCACAATATCCAATGTTGAAACATAATTCAAAAAATATAAAAAAATAGTATTACATAGCACAGACTCAATGTTTCTTAATTTCCACTGAAACAATGTTCACAAAAATATAATATATCACCATATCTCAATTTTCCCCTTTATTTCAATACGGGGATTTTCTTTTGATGAAACTTCTCAGAAAATTGACTTCATCCATAGATCATCACCACCATCTGCTAAACAATACAACAAATTTATATAATTGTCTTAAAATCATCATTTGTGTTCTTAAATCATTCTGATTATATTAACACAACCACTACATGTTTTTTTTGTAATAGTAAAAACATCCATTGACTAATGATTGTTTGTGCAATATGAGATAACCAGTAAACTAATCTTTCAAACCTGACAATCATCCCTGTAAATATTAGTTACAAACTCGATCTTGTATATTACTTTATGTTTCCTTATCTTCAATCATTTTCATTGCATTCATGACTTTTTTATCGGTAGTTACTTGCCCATTCTAACACAACAATATCAAAACAAAAGATTCCTATAATCTCTTTCAAACTAACAATATTCAATTTTTTTGTGGTTTTGAAATAGTGCAACTTCAATGCAACATATTCAGGAAACTAACTAGGGAAAATCATCTTCCTTAGATAAAATACATGATGGTACATACGCCTTTACACTACAAAATATTCAATTTTTCTAAGAGAATAGAAATGGTGTAACTTCAAGGAATTTCATATTTTATGATAGGGTTTTTATAGTTTAATTAGACCTCATGTCATTAATTGGATACATTTTATCTTCTCATAATCTCAGTGTCATTCAATTACACTTGATTTCATTTAAAATTTGGTTGACAAAATTGTCTAATTTTACTTCATTGAATTTAAAAAAATATGAGAATCATATTCATACCATGACCTTTTAGATACCACATCGATGAATGAAGCTACACTAGTAATCATTAAAATTGTTTAAAAAGGAGAATTATTTATTACACCTGTATTCATATTGTATTCATACCATGAATGTTTCTAAATAACACTAGTATACACACCCCGATATGCATACTGTATGAAAACTATCTGATTTTGGAAAACCGCCATAAAATAAGAAACTATGTGCTTCATTGTGAAAATAATTCATAGATTTTATGTATATAAATATTGTAATTATACATATCTGTATCAATATCGTTTGCATCTATTGTTTGAAATTACATAATCGTGATCACATATGGTAAATTGTATACAGTATACAATTTCATACTTGCACACCTCACATGATTGTGCCAGAATCACTTCATCTGTAATTACACTATGTCTATTATTTCTACTATGTGTTAAGGTATATCCACTATACACACATAACAAATATAGTATAAACATAATGTTTCAAACTACTTATAGCGATATGCATAAATTATTCGTATATTAATTCAAATTAAAAAATATTATAAACGCAATATTATAGGCCCATTTCCCATTGAAACTATGTGAAAATAAACAATGCATACATAAATATTACACCATTTTCCTCTAATAATATATATATATATATATATATATATATTAGGCATTCATTCTTTAAAATGATATGCATAATGCTTCAGTGAGTGCATCTACTCATGTGTAGATATTTATATAGTTACATTTATACAGTTACATGATTACATTTTAGGTAATAAACCTCTATCTATATGGAAAATTGTGTAGGTACGTGAATACACTTCAGTGACTTTGACTGAACCAATATGCATATTTTATAGTATGCATTTACACTTAGCACGACACTATGAGAGACTGCAATTTTGTTTTTTCTCGGAGTCTCCAATATTAATCACTCTATTCATAAGGCTTCACTTAGAGGAATTATATTATGCAATATGCATGTGTTTCAATATTCTATAATTTACATATTATGAAATAAACCATCACTTTCCAATACTATGAAGTTTCTTTCATACAACACCTATAAATTCTCTTTAATAAATATAAAATTATGATCACTAATTTATTTCTGAACATGAACAGATTGTTTGGGTATCTTATTAGTAAATTTATTTGACCTGTTATACCAGTTGATTCTTTATTTTTCATCCTAATTATTAAATTTGAATTTAATTAAATCATCATGTTTTTTTTAAAATTTCATAACTCTATTCTAAAATCTATGTTAAACTCATTATAAAATCTTTTGTTTCAAAAATCCTTCTGATTATACATCTTCTGATGATGTTGATGTCTTCAAATTCCATACCTCTATTATAATTCATAGATTTCATAGAATCTTTAGTGTTTATTGTGCAAAAAAACAGTTTCATCAATTATGTATTATATGATTTCTATGATTCAGTTGATTCGCATGAATATCATTTTATTGGTGATTCATAGAAAGCCTTTGAGAAAAAAAATTAGGTTCTAAATTATCAATTCCATTAAAATATGAACTATATTGTTCTTTTCCTGGTTGTTACTTTCAAAGTAAAAAATAATTAATGGTGTGCCAATCAATTTTCTGCGATTCATCCTCCAAAAATATTCACCAAGGATCTTCTGGTTAGCCATTGAAAATGTATCTCACATTCTCATCCTTCTAGAAATAATTCATTGTTCAATCATTGGTTAGCATAGTTTTTTACTCAGTCACAATTAGCTATTACTCTTTGTTCAATCATCTTTTTTGGGCTTTGTTAGTCCTATTTCTATTTGTAAGCATTTTATGTTGTTTATATTATAGTACTACGTATTGAAATTGTATCATTTTTAAAATTCATACTATGGAGAACATTGAGATGACAGGATGGAAATCATTGGTTAGATTTCACCCAAATAGGTGCACATACAGTTTCAAGACTCAATGCATGTGGTTACACACAGGGGGGGTTGGGGAAATGAAAGATAGATCGCTACGCGGTCCTGCAACAAATAGGGATTCTCTTATAATGGATCATGTGGTATCTCCACACTCTCATTCACTCGTGATTATGGGATTTCCATAAACTAATTTAACATTAAGATAACATGTTTATACAAATTCCATTAATTCAAATGTTTTAGTTCCATATGAATTGGTAGAATTTCAAATATTCATTAATAATAATAAAGCATCCCTAAAAAATCTCTACACCTTTTCTAGTTTGTCAATCATTATATTTCAATATAGACTATTTTATATCATTTCAATCCTATACTCACCACATTGTCAACAACATATTCGTACGTAATATAAAGAATGCAATTATAGTATGCATTCCTTCTCCTTGCAGTTTAGTATTCCTCTCATGCCTCTTCTACATTAAAATTTTCCATATAGTATTATGCATACAACAATCATACATTGTTTCAAATCACATAAACATGTATTCATACTTTATGAATACATTGATTTAATTTATATACACATGTGCACATAAATGCACATCTATAATTATATATAATGCTTCCAGCTACATGTCTCACCACCATCCTTTCACTCAATATCCATGTGTCGCAAACACCCCCACTCACTTCATTTCATCCTCAAATTTCCTCCCACTCTCTCAACAAGGGACACGGATTCCATAGATGATCGCCAAAAAAAATTGAGCGCATGTATGAAAATTTGTAATTAAATACTCATGTCATGAAAATGCATGAGTTATGTATTAGTTTTTTAATAAAATTAATGATTGAAGGGAATAATTAAGTAATTAAATAATTCTTTTATCATCTCCATTTTTAGAATTGATTTATCAATTAACATTAAATAGTTTCTATAAATAAAATTGTACATAAATAATTTTAATAAAACATTAGAAACTTTAATATATAATACATTACATTTAATATCATGTAATTATCAAGCATTTTCTCACATTGTTGATACAAATTAGACAACCCATCATCACCATTATTCAAATGTAAATGGCTTTGGGACCACCCTTCTACGAATAGTGAAAATAATTTTTTTATAAAAGTGCGATCTGTTTTTTAAAAAATAATCCACATTTCTTTTCTAAATTTTATTTCAAATTATAATGATTATTATTTATTTTTATTTAATCCAATTAATTGAATTTAAATCATCTTTATACTAGATTTTAGTAAAAGTTTTTTTGGGGTTTAAAACACTTTTATTCTAAAAACTACTTTAAAGTGCATGATTTTTCTCCATATTTAAATAATTGAAATAACACCTACTGAGAAAATGATTTACATTAAATTCATAGATTATATATATATATATATATATATATATATATATATACTAATTTATATCCAATTAATCATGATTACTTGTAATATAGATAATATGAGATTATCTTTTCTTAAAAAATGCATTTCTTGAAAACCTGTTTTTTTTTCACGTATGCAGGTTTATTTTTAAATTACATTTTTCCACATTTGTAAGATAGTGTCGAAAAATGGATTACATATTTGGAATCATCATAATTTTTATTATCTAATAAGTTCATCTTAAATTTTAACAATCATTAATAGTGAAAATAATAAAAATTATTTACCATATTTATGGTAAAAATGGGTTTATCAGGGATTTAAAATAACAATATAAGCGTTAAAAATGATCTAAAACATATCTAATTACTATTTTATGGTAATATTTTGACATAATATCTTGTAAGTTTCAATAATGGTCCATTTAGGATCCATTTGGCATGATAAAATCATTACTTTATTTCATTATTTTCAAAAATTACGGATAAGTCATCTCCTCCACTTATAAAAGGCAACTCACTCTCCTCTCAGTTACACACTTACAAAACCCATTAGATTTTCCAATACCTATCCAAATCACTTCCTTGGTTATCTCCCCTCATCCTCAATGACTATAATCTCATCATAAATCTAAACTAGTATGAATTTTGTTGAAAATATAAAGTTGTTCGAAGAAGAGGTAACGTCCTTAAATAAGCGTTTTGTTTTATTTCTTATTTCACCTAATATCTTATTAAATAATGATGATATAATATCCAAAGTAACATATAATTATATGCTTTTATGTTAATGGAATGACTTACATCCATCTCATCTTCCCTCAATTGGGCTACATAATCGTTGATCTCGTGTACGAAGGACTATTTCCTCACAGATCGATGTAATTTGTTTTGCATCACCGCTTATCATGGATGGAAATAATGATGTTTTTAGTGTTTAAATATGATATTTATTCTATAATTATACATCTTTAATTATAATATAAACTATGCATTCTTACATTCCATTCCGTAAGGAATATGATAATATCGCTCATGTGTAAGGTGGATTATCGCCTCATGAAGCGATGTGTTTCATTTTTCACTTACGCATTATATGGATGGTAATAAAGATTGATTTTATTTTGATAAATGATATTAATGACATAATAAATATGGAAAATAAAAATATAATATAATTTCTTACCTTACCTTCAATTGAATAAATGATAAAGTCTTTCATGTTAACGGAGGATTATCACCTTGCGAAACAATGTGATTTGTTTTTATTATTGAATCACATGGATGGTACATGAGAGGGTATTTAAAAAAAATATGTTATTTATGATATTATTTTAAGAAAATAATAATAAAATAATACTTATCTTCTTTCTATCATGATCATCGAAAAATAGAAATGTTACTCATGCATACATAAGACATATTGTTTTGATGATTGTAACGTAGATATTTTATCATAACCATAATTAATAGTTAGCTTAAATAGTAAAATTTAAGTATAAAATTTATAATTATTTCATTATTGCGATCTTTCGTATGATTAAATAATAATCTCTTTGACGATAGTCAAATTACCTATGTGATTTTGGACATATAAATCGTTTATTTTTAAAATGTTTGACATAAAATTAATTGGTTTCATATTTGAACAAGGAATAGTGAAAAATAAAATAAAAGTAATAATAAAAATGAAATAGGTTCTTAAGGGAGTAAATAATCAACATAATTTTATTTAGGAAGATAAATAACGTACATTAGAAATTAGGCTCGAGATAAGGGATCTCTCCAAACCACCATTTCCTTTAGGTTATAAACTTTCTCTCTCTAACACATTATCGCTCCCTTTAATGTTATATAATTATTTTAAATTCTATATATATGTATCTCATATATATACCTAGCTAATTGTCCATTACTTCGATGGGGAAATACTTGTTTTATGATCATTTTTCAATTACCTCCATTCTGAAATTTCCATTGGTCGTGATTTGTAACAAGATTATTCAACCATTTTTCATTCCATGGGTAATTATTATGTTATGCATTGGGATTAAATCGTTGACGTGGTACACGTATATCATGAAAATGTTATTATGGGTGCACTCATATAGTACTCCAATACATTGGGTAAAGCTTCAGTCTCATGAGGTGTCATGTATGACATTAGGGAGTAATCCTGGTCCATTTTGGGGCTTTGTCCACAATGTGATATTGTATAAGAAATTATCCTTGAATCATGTTTTTATCATGTTATATGTTTCTTTCACATTTCTTATGACTCCATAATCTTATTATACCATGTTCTTTATGTTACTCATCCATGTGATTCCTCATGATCCCTCTCTTTTATGATATAATGTGACCTTTGACTCACATGTTATGTTTCCTAGTCATGTTAAGAGTTTTTTAGCTCACACATTTATTTATGTATCCCCTAGGTTATCTCCTGTACTTTTAAGAGCTCATTATGAAGAATAAAATAAGGATTCCATGTTTTATGTTCCTTTTGACATAATATGAACCTAATCATCCAAAGACATTATGACTCATGGTATTTGGGATTGTAATTTTTGGATATTTTTGTTTAAAACTCATGTAATAATATTTGTATAACTTGGGTCACTAGAAATATCCCCTAAAAAGTTCATCACCAATTATACCATCAATAAAATTTCCTTGGAAAATAAGATACAATCTATGTAGCATCTAGAGGATAACTTTTCAATAAGGAAAATTGGATATGGTCATTTAATCTTTGAATTCATCAATGAAAATGATAAATTAAAAGGGCTTCTTTGGAAACTATGACCTTTTTGATAATTATCTCATTCTAATGGATATGGTCATTTAATAAGGAAAATTGGATATGGTCATTTAATCTTTGAATTCATCAATGAAAATGATAAATTAAAAGGGCTTCTTTGTAAACTATGACCTTTTTGATAATTATCTCATTCTAATGGAGGATCTAAGAGATTGTGGATATGATTATAATATCAATTTCTCCAAATCACTATTTTATGTTTGAATTTTAGGCATCCCATTTTATAAAATATTAAAATGAAATATGTAGGATATTGGAGGCTGTATTAGGGAATGTGTGGAGTGGTATCACTTAGATCGCATTATTTGGTTGTCGTTTGTGTAGATCAAGGTTCTGGTTAACATCACACAACCACTTCTGAGGGCCACTTTCATTTTTATGGAAGACGCAAATGATTTGATCTCATTTGTATATGAAAAAATGCCTATATTTTGTGTCTTCTATGGATGCATTAGTCATATAGAAAAATATTGTGTCCCTATAGTGATGGATGGAGAGATTAATATTTTCATGTAGTATAGTCTATGGATTTGGGAAAAACTATTGGAGATGTTTTGTAAAGGAGGTGAAGAGACAAAGGGATATAGATAAACTTGCTAAGGTTGTATGCATGAAATATGTTCCTAATCAAAATAAATTCATTAGGCCGAGACTGTCAAATTATTTTAGACCAAAAAATTCATACGTGGCTAGAGGATTAAGAGATTTCAGCTTCCCAAATTGTTTCTAGTGGTTTCGGGAGGACTTTTTGATGACCATGTTAAATTTCCCACAGTGATTGCCAATAATGTGACATGCTTTCCTACAAATATTGACGACAACCCAATAATTCCTTCTAATCTAAAAAGGATATGTTCTGACACTCCTGACCAAGTGGTCGCTCCGAGTTTTGATCCTCATTTTTTCTCCTCCAAGTCAGGTGTGAATCATAATGAAACTATGAGGGATAGCCTGAAAACGAATAAGATATGGATGATGATAGGTCGAGGGTATCTCAGTACTGATATTTCTATAGTGGGACCCAGCTACTCTAAAAGAATTATAGAGGCTCCAAATGATATTGAGTTACTCTAGAAGGTGTAAAATAGTGGGGATGGGTCCATTATTGATTATATAGAAGAAGAGGCCAGGGTGATCCAGACCCTCCCATCCCAATGAAAATATTAAGCTTTTATCGTCATTGGCTTGGCAACCCACTATAGTATAGACGCTCCGACGTCAAAGTATGAAAGTGGTCCTGATATGGTTTTATGTCTAAAAACATATTGTATATTTATGAAATGTCCAATTTTATGACAATTTGTTTTTTCTATGGGTGACTTTTGGTTTCCCAAAATGGTCACTCTTGTGGTTTGTGCCTTCTCTGGAGGGAGGATATGGATTTCAGGGTCAAGAGTTTCTCTTTGAATCACATTGTTTCCTATATTCAACATCATGATTCCCTTGCATGTTTTTGGGTTTATATGAGTGTCTTTCATAGAAGGATAAATGATTGTCTTGATAGATTAAGTCATTGTAGTACAGTCTACTTGGGCTCTTATAATAGGTGGGGACATTAATGATATAATGTACTAGAACGAAAAGAGAGGGGTTGACATAAGGTCATGTTATTTGATGCTCAATTTACTACAAGCAGTCTAGACTATAGGTATTTCTTATCTAGGACACATAGTCAATACTTTTACCTATTTTCAAGGGAAGAATGTACTCTCATAGTAGAGTATTTGTACAGATTTTTATGTTTGATCGAATGGATCAGCCTATTTATTTTACCTCAGTGTCATATATTTCTCTCATTGTATCAGATCACTTCCCCCATCCACATTAACATTTTTTCAAGGTCCAGGAACCCTAGATATGAGACTATCTTTAGGGTTGAATGTTTTTGGAATACTGAGGTCGATTTTGAGGGCATGATCCATTCGCTTCGGACATTGTGGGAGTCTAATGTCAAGAATAAAATCTTTCTTCTGGCTTCTATAATAAAAATATAAAGTGATAATACAATACACCACCCTAAAATCCAATGTGATTCCATTGAATGTGGGCTAAATGAGCACTACTCTCACCCACCTCAGATGTGGTGTTGTCTAGAATTTCAACCCTAGAAGAAGATTTGGATGCGACCCTAAAATTAAGAAATACTTATGGTCAATGTGTGCGCATGTTTCTCATGTTAAAGAAGGTGATTCCAATATGCTTTACTTCCACCAAAAGAATTTTGTGAGATTCCATAAGTATAATATCTCCTTTCTCTTTACTCGTGCTCTTATCCTTCATTTTTTTATGATCTTTATTCAGCTGGGGAATCTACCATCTCTTTGGATATCACTTCTTGTATTAAATAATGTTCATTCCAAGGACATGTGGCTCTACCAAAGTCACTAACACATACGTTTCCACCTCTCGAGGTTCCTCATCCTCCAATCTATCATCCTACCTTATATGCTTCCCATTCATAATTTCACTCAGAAAACACTAATTCATATTCTAGTTCGATTTCCTCCCCAAATGCTTGTTCTCCTCCCCAAATTCCATCAAAACAATCCAATAGCTTCATAACATGCATCCTCTAATATTTCTTCCTCTCAAATACCCACATACCATTTCTAATTTTCATCGAAAAATACATATTCTTCATCCAATTCGATTTTTTTGGTAAATACATATTCATCCTCAATAAATCACCGCTTACCCTACCTAATTCCTCTAAAAATACCAAATCCATCCCAAAGTAATTCCATATTCCCATTCTATTTCCTTCACAATATTACTAACGCCATGATGTCATGGGGAATAACAAAACCAAAAAATCAAAAATCAAAACCACATATATAACATCAAAAACTACTGAACAAAGCATGCAGTTTCCAATCTTGATCTTCCCTCAAATGCAACATCATGATATCATCCCATCAAAATCACAATAACCAAGCCAGTGGTAAAATGACTCACTTGTCCTCAGGAAGTCGCTATGAAAATTTATAACATGCTCAATCTACCTGGAAATGCAGGTAAGATCTCCATTAATGGAGGTTCAAGATCACCAAATGAATAAAGAAAAATAAAACACAAATACATAAATGGAAAGCTTAGTTTTTAACAACCTATTTAAACTCTACAAGTTGGTATTGTAATTTTTGAAAATATAAGTTAATATTTGTACAAAATGGATGTTATAATTAATGGAATCTGTTAAAGAATGTGAAGTGGTGATTTGAAAATATTTTTAAGGTCACCTAAGGTTCTTTTTTAAATATACATGTTTGAGACGATCAAGGTGGTCTTTGAAAGTTGTGAGTTTTTCTCAACAAAAAGTTGGTTTTTATTGATTGGAGGTGTAGGAACCAAAGGAAAGAAGTTTGGAAGTCATCTGGAAGTGGAGATAATGGAAGGAGGTTGGTGGAGTCGAACCACATCGTAGTGCCTAAGTGCCATGAACATCATGATGTAGAAATGCACACATGTCTTAGACCATGTCATGGAGAAGATTATGTTAAGGTAAAGGTTGATTTTCATAAGGGTTGTCTCATAGTAAGGGGACTGATATAAAGAGGTAACAAATAACCAAATGGATGACCTATGTAAGGGTCAAATGTTAAATCCAGAAGTTATATAAAGGTAACCCTATAATATGAAAGCTATGTGAGGGTATTGGCATGATTCCTTGAGCTGTGTAAATGTAATGGATGACGTGTAAATCTATTCTACGAATTTTACTACACTTTCTTTAAGGATAGAGGAGTATACCTCACTAATGAAGATGTTTTCATCAAGCATTAGAAGTTGCATTGGGCGTAGAGTTAATTCTATCCATAGTCAAAGGATTGTGGATGAAAGTCCGTAAGAGATCACCACACCATTTTACTTGGTGTGGTGGTTTGTGAGATTTCCCATGAAAAATGATGAGCCCTAATTCAGGAGTGGATCTGGTCATGGTGAGTTTCATGCATTGAAGCTGAAGCTAAAATAATCGGTCAAGATTGACCACACTATGGAGCTCAGTGTTTTGGTATTGGGTGTATACTAGTATGAAATGAGAAGCCAACCATGGCATAAAGATGGTAATGGTGGACTTTCATGAGATAAGTTGAACTGCATGGTGTAGGACCCCCACATCATGGCACCCTCACCAAAAGCATTTTGATGGGCATGGTAAGCATCGTGTTTTTACCAGGAGAATATTGAAAATGACCAACAACAATGATTCCAATCATTTCAAAGTGTGTTTCTCTTTAAAGGGAGCCCCACCATGGTGTGTTATCATGATAAATGCATTTGGTTAGGCATTTTTCCTGAAGAAGTACATAACACATCGTTGCAATGGTGGTCATGTTGTGGTGACTGTGAGTCGATAAATGGAGAAGTCCTCGACAATTTAGATAATGCTTGAACCAATCTGAAATGATCCAAAGAAGTTAAATGCATGGAGATCGACATGAATTTTAGAGATCAAGGAATTAATGGCAGTTTATGTAGGAAGTTATTCTCGAGCAGTCTCCATATCAAACTATGGAGGGTGATTCATATATTAATATTTTTATTGGTTGATCAATAAAAGTGGAATCTTTATGGAGTGAAAATTATGAGAATTCCATATTAAAAATTATATGGAAATAGAAATCTCATATCTAAGTATTTTGTCTCCCATAAAAGGAGAATAGAAGGAAGAGGAGGATGACTCTATTGTTCTTTAAATATTCTTGCACATCAAAGAAAGGTGGAACCCAACGCTATCTTTAAGACCAGTATTCCAAGGAGTGGAAGAGGATAGTTATGCAACAAGAAGATTTTTGTGAAGATAGAAAGGTATTCAAGTTGATAAAATTGGAAAGGAGTTCTAGATTTATTTTAGAAGCGAAAGAGGATGCTTTTTATAGAATAATTCACAATATATATTTTTGAAGGAGCAGTAATGAGGATTAACAAAGCATCTACCTAGAACAAGATGATTCAAGTGTTGCTAAACATAATGGACCTACGTGTCCTTTTGTGGTAGACGTTCACATCTATAAACCGTGGGTGATCTTCCCCAAAGCAGTGTGTGAAGAAGAAGGGTTAGGTTAGAAGTTATCTTGATACAATGAGGGGTACTAACACCTAAAACATATAATCAAGTAATAAGATTAAAAAAATGGCAAAATGAACAATAAGAGAAGAAATAGTCACATAACACGCCATCCAAATTCATAAGGACAGAGAATAAATATCATACCTCTAATCATAAACTACCTTACCACTAGATATCATCCTTCAATGAGACAACTAACCAATTTTTTTAGAAACAAACAAATTCTACAAACATTAAATAATAGAAATTTATTCATGCTTAACATTAATTTAAGTTTACAAGATCATCCCTTATTCCAATATTTCATATTTATTCCTTCAAAATATTTATAGCAGCGTAAGAGCAGAATTCAGCAAGTGTATTTAATGAAAATAAATAAGACTATCCAACTTAATGCCCTACCATTACAGTTTCACAACCCTTTCTAGAACACCTAAAAATTAGTTTCCACAACCATATATATGTAATAGTGTGTCTAAGTATCAAATTAAAACAAGCAAAGAGATTGCATGATAAAGAAGGAAACAGAGGTTCCGAGGAAAAAAATTCATAAATCATTCATCTACCAACAAAAAACCATTAACAACCTATATTTATAAATATAACAAAACAAATCACCTCATCCCATGCTTGAGTCACAAGAATGTCGATATATCAATATTTCCAGCTTTTGTGGTCTCTAAACTCCTTATAAGGTTAAAGCTTCATGCAAAAAAATCTTGAACATTCAATCTAATGAAAATAAGAAGTTGGTAAACATATAACCATATACCAAACAAGCAACAGAGCTTCCAAGAAAATAACTTTCATCACCAATGGTGCAAAACAATGGATACCAATATAAGATCACACTAAATGAGTAAGCAACAACTACAATTAGACTTAAGTGACGTGTTGAAAGAAATCATATCATTTCCCAACAAAGAGATTAAATTCATAATGGGTCAAATCAAGATGTCATTTCAGACACACCATCACCAAATTACCAGCATAAGATAAAAATCATATTTGTTCAAACAAATTCTAGCTAATATACTCGATAAAATAGAAATTCCATGATTAGTGTTGCCAACAAAAAACACATATCATCAACATTGATCCATATCAGACTGGAGATGCAACAATCAAACTACAAGCAGTCATCAATTGTCTATATATCTAGTTTCAAGTGTACAACTCTCCATTTCAGGTGTGCAATTAGATATAAAGCACATATTCATTAGAAAAGTACTTAAGAAACCGTATACATATTTGATATGTATAACCCATCCATGAATAGTAGAATAAACAAAATCAAGAGTTGCAGGAAGTGAGAAGTACCATAGCTTCATAGTTGTAGTCAAGAAGAATATTAACACCCTTGATGAAACAATGGATAATATGAGAGTGACCTACAGGTAAAAATATATGTTTAAATGAACATGTTATTAGAATTCAACTTGTCAACTCACATATGGAGAAAGGAGAGATACGATTGTTTTTGGATTCTATCAAATTCACGTATGCTCTTTCCTTACAACGTGTTCAAGACTAGTCTCACCTAAAAATCTTTAAAGAAGAAATATAAACCTAAATTCTATCATTTATAGAAAAATTAAATAATCTAATCAAAAATGGTTAAAAAAACAAAGTTACAATCTATTATGAGCAATTAAATGGACCAAACACCTTGAAGATGCAATGAGATGTCGTATTTTTAGATTCATAACCATGAAGATATCTAAACCTATTGAAAATAATCTTTACACGAATAAAAAATACCTTTTAGAATTAAAGGACCAACCAAATAGACCCGTAAATAATCAAATATGCCTTATTCAACAAAAAAATCATATATATAAATCAGAGATTCTACAATTACATAATACAGGTTTCACAAATTAAAAATAAATAATAAAATTTGATAAAGCAATTTCTAACCTTACTAGAAAAGATAAAAGAATGTAGATTTAATAAATTTGGTATTCAAAATTCATATAGAATGGTGGCAAATTTACCTAAGTTTTTGAAACATGTTATAATGTGGGTTCTTGAAACAAGAACCCATGAAAATCTAAGAAGATATTCTAGAAGGAAGAATAACTCCTCTATGGTACTTAAAATTCTCTACTTAATGAAATGAGGGTGATATTGAAAGGGCTTTTGTTATGCTAGATATATAATCTTTGTATTGTTGAGGTTGGGAATGATTTTATCATGCTCACCAAGGGGGCGACAACTTTACACTAGTCTGGGATTTATCACATCAGAAAATGCAAGTCACTTAAGGGAAACAAAGAAGTAGATATCTTGGTTTCCAAAGGTAGCTTGGCGGACACTCTGTGTGTTTTCACTAATCTCAAATCCCTACATCCAGTTGTAATGATGTGGTTTGTGGTGATGCCTCTGGGATTCACAATTTTAGACCACCTTGAACCTTTTCTCACATGAGCTGTAAATATTTAATTTGATGGTGAGTAGGTTTATGGAAAATCCAGGAAAAGCCCATTGGAATGATTTGAAGTGGCCAAGGAGAAATGTATTTACAATCCTAGTTTTTAATTTTGGTAAATGTTCAAATGTTAATATTCAGTAGTTTATATATTTTGAATGCAACAAAGATAAACATTAAGATATTGGCGACATGTTTTGTTTTTATGGGATGTGGAGGATTAAAAACTCAGAAATATAACATGAAATTTAGAGTTCCGTTATCTAAAAGAAAAGTAAAACATATAGAGTTAACTAAAGCTTTTAAGTAAGATTTATAGATTAAAGATGCAGTGTGAGAACAAAAGTTTTCATATTTCACTATTTATTAGGACGACCAAAGTTCGCTTCACTTGTCTAAAAATCACGTTTTCCATAACCGGTTTAAGTATGTGTTTATTAGATTACATTTCATTAGGGTAATAATAATGAATAGGAAGGCTTCAATGGATAAAATTGGGAATGGGGAACTATAAGAAGTATGTAAATAAACATGCAAACGTGTGACTAATGTAAGTATGTAAATAAAACCAAAAAATAAAAAATCACAAAATAGAAAACCAGATATATAACATCAAAAACTACTGACCAAAGCATGTAGTTTACATTCTTGATCTTCCTTCAAATGCAACATCATGATATCATCCCACCAAAATCACAATAATCAAGCCAATGATAAAATGAATGTCACATTTCCATAGGTTGTCACTATGAAAATTTCTAGCATGCTTCATCAACCTTGAAACCTCGATTATATCTCCATTATTGGTGGTTCAATATCATATAAACATGTAATAAGATTAAAAAATGGCTAAATGGACAATAAGGGAAGAAATAGTCACATAACACACCATACAATGTCATAGAGAGAGAGAATAAATATCAAACCTATAATCTTAAACTACCTTACCACTAAACATCATCGTTCAAGGAGATAGATAACTAATTATTTTAGAAACAAACAAATTCTACAAACATTAAATAAATGAAATTTATTCATTCTTAACTTTAATTCCAGGTTACAGGATCAACCCTTTTTCCAATATTTCATATTTATTTCTTCAAATTATCTATAACAAAGCAGAAGCATAATAACAGAATTCTACAAGCATATTTGATGAAAATAAATAAGGTTATCCAACTTGTTCACCTACCATAACAGTTTCACAACCCTTTCTAAGACACCTACAAATTAGTTTCCATAGAAACTGTATATATGTAATAGTGTGCCTAAGTAGCAAATTAAAAAAAAGCAATGAGATCGCATGATAAAGAAAGCAACCGTACAAAAAGAAACCACACAGCCATCCCCTTCCCCCCGGCTAAAATCTCCACCACATCGGGGCCGAGTGAAGAGTGAACGCATATGATAATAACAACCCCTCCATCAAGAAAATATCTCCAAAACATCAGGTTTTAAGAGGGAGTTATTGAAATGAAGGCACAGGGTTAGAGCAACCCTTCCCCTGGGACATATTTTCATAACACCAAGCATGGGGAAATAGTGTTGTACTTACCATCTCGAAAGGCATCACGGTGCGGGTGGGTTATCAAAGGTTGAATATGTATAATGAATTGGTTTCATGGAACAATAGGGTGGGTTTCAATCAAGATAATGTTGGAAACACCAAGAATTCAAGCAAAGGGTTTTACAATTGAGGGAGAATGGTGATGGTTTCAGTCATTCAATTCAAGGGGCTAACAAACCAAGTATTTAAGGCTCAATTGGGGGACTTAGATAAATCCCACAACAAATAAAAAACAATTAATTTTAGAAAAAGAATGCTAGAAATCTCCTACCTCATCAAAGTCGAACAACACTGAGCCAAGATAATTACACATCGAGTACACCAAAGTCGAACCCCCAAGAAATCCAGAAGAAATATCCTTGATTCTGCAACATCATATACACCAACCAAACATTATTCAAAAAAGGCCATATACAAGCATACACGCTGCTACCACTATCCTGGCTAATTAACATAAAAATTTCAAGAAATAAAAAGATAAAATAGTCCCCCTTCGTGTCATGCTCTACAATAGAAACCGAAGATGGTGATCTTGGCCTCAAATATGCACCAATTGAGTATGAAGATAGTAAAGGATCAAATAAACACCGTTTCATATTAACACATAGTAGCTGAACACTTATTAAAATGAATTAGATAGTGTAAAACATAGTAAAAAGGATGAAAATCTGTGAAGAAATGATCTACAAAGTGGAGTTTTATTTACAGAATATAGTGCAGCAGCAAGAAGAAGAATCCACCTCTGAGGGGAGCTGAGGCACAAGCAGAGTCAGGATCGGAGGAGGGGAGGAGGGGGCCAGCAGATGGGGAATTAGGGATAGGGAGGGTGAGGTCGGTAGATGGGGAGGCGGGGGGAGCCGTGAATGGGAAGCTGGATCTGCGGATTGGCGGCGGCGGCGACCGGCGGCGCGCGGGGTCTACGGATCGGTGTCGACAACGAGGGCAGAGGGTGAGGAAGAGGGTGCGCGATCAGGGGAGGTGTGGGGGGCGCAAGCATGGTTGGGGGATCGGGGGCGGGATGGGGGCGGGAATCTATGCTACGACAGTGGCGGCGGCTGGCTTAGGGTGAGGGATCCGCGGCGGCGGCGGGCTTATGGCGAGGGAGCCATGAGGCGGCGGCGGGCTTAGGGCAAGGGAGACGCAAGGGATTTGGGGTGGGGGGCTGAGGATTTTTTTTTTTTAGAACAGCGACCGCCTTAAGCGGTCTCTATTTCTTCCATGCAAGCGCCATTGGCTAGCGATGCAAAGCAGGCTCGCGGCCCGCAGGCTTTGCGGGTATGGGGCGGATATGGGGCGGGGCGGGCCTAAAAATTTTGACCGTTTAGAGTGCGAGTCAATGCGGGTTTAGCCCGCGCGGGCGCGGGCCAATGCAGGTTGAGCCCGCGCGGGTGCGGTCTGGCCCGCAGGCCTGATTTAAAAAAATATATTTTATTTTTACAATATATGATTCTTTAACATTTTAGTTTTTTTAATAAAAAAATCATGGTTAAACGGTGACATGTGATTTCTCACTGTAATGGTCATATTAATTCACCATTTATTCACATGTGAATTTTAAATAGGCCTGTATTTATTGTTTTAATATGATATTATATTATTTATATAGTAATTATTAATCATATTCACATGATGTGTCAACTCATCTCTCAAAAAATGGAACTCATCACCTCTGCGCATGGTTTCAATTCTATAAGAGTTGTTATAATCATAATATTTTTTAGGTTGATTTAATTTTGTTATTTAATTTAATTTTGTTATTAAGAGAATTGGATAAAACCTCGTGAAAACATTAATAGCTTCTTCTGAAACTGATCGTTACCTGGAGAAACTTAATTCATTCACAGGTTTAGTTGTTCACATCACCACACAATCAATATTATCATTCATCACCTATCACCGATCACTCACATACTTTCTATCGCAATTGTTCGCCGCCACATCAGCGTTACATCATGCCACCATTAACCTATAAAAAATGTTTCATCACATTCTTTAAAACTCTAGTTATTGTTAATTCATACTTCTCCCCACAAATACCTTTAAGAATGATAAAAAATACAGTATTTAAATGATTATAAATAGTATTTTTTTTGTAAAGGTGGGTAAGCCCGCGGGCAACCCGCGGTTTTATGCGGGGCGGGGCGGGCTTGAAAATTTTTGTTCGCATTATATGCAGGCTTTCACGGACAAACCCGCGCGGGCTCAAACCCGTGCGGGCTTGACCCGCCCCGCCCCGGCCCGCCCGTTTCGCATTACTACCATTGGCGGCGGCCTGGGTCTAGTAGTATGTAACTCAATTATTATTTTATTAAGTGGTGGGAAATATAAGATATTTTTTATGGAATATGCATGGAAAACGATTATTATAGTTGGATGAATGATGCATTCATATCAAAGAATATACTACAATGAGATGATTCAAGAATGAGGATTGTGTGGAGAAATGTGATTATCTTGATAAGTTTGTTAAGGAATTTCATATATTTTTGTTGAACTATTTCCCGAATAATTTGCATAGTGCATCATTTTTATAAAACGAGGGGTTAGGGAACAACTAGAAAATGGTGTATTTGTGAAGGGCTATTTGCAACAAGTATCCATCACAAAATTCTCGTCATCGAAAAATGCGTCACAAAAGGTAGCTTTTATGATGGATCGCATAAAAAAACTATCTTTTGCGACATGAGGGCGTCCCATCGCAAATAGTTTTTTTCGAGTTTATTTAATGAACTATTTGTGACCGTCCATGAGACTCGTTGTAAATTAAGTATTTGTGACGGGCCACAGGACACATCACAAATAAGTAATTGTGATGGGTTATAGTCCAATCACAAATAGGTTTAAAAATAAAAAATAATTGAAAAATAAAAAATATAAAAACATCAATGTAATTTAAAAAAATTAATGTATGAAAATTTAAACATCTAAAATAATAAAAATATTATGCAAAATATTTTCATTCAAATTTTAACATAATAAATGTATGCATGATGTATCAATCACTATGGAGGTGGAGGGTATTCTCAAGGGAGGGGAGGGTTCTCTGGAAGAGGAGGGGGAGGGGACTTCATCCCTACACCTTGAGCCAACTCGCATATACTCTGTCATTTAATCATGTTGTTGCTCCTTCCATCATCACATCTCATCCTCCTGCTGATGTTGTTGTTGATAGAGCTCTTTTTGTTCCCTACGCATTGTGTTTATAAGCACAATCTAAGCCCGCAACTGCTCCTCATACTGTGCAATTGATGATGTTGACTTTACACAAGCTCCCCTTGAGTTGGACGCCATCCACGTAGCAGTACCATAAAAACTTTCACGCGTCAATCAAGAACTGATACCAAGAACACGTTACGGGCTTCTGAAGAAAAATATTGATGTACCTAGTAAAAAAAATCGATGAATCAACATCACAATAATGATTTAATCTTTTATCGGATGAAATATTGGTTTTGTGTCATGACATCAACAACACTATGTTTTTTGAAATAAATAAAGTGGAAGCTGGAAATACCTTAACACTTTAATAGGAAACACTCCAGACATCTCTTGTTGAGCCTCTTTGTACCTCGATTGACCACACGTTGGACAACTAAATAACAACTCATTTTCACCATAATATAGGATGCAATCATTTTTTCTAACATCTTGGATTTTCTGTGTATTATTTTTAAATATTATATGAATTATTTTCAAGAATAGGTGTTGAGACGACATGCGATTCCGAGCGCCGATGTACCCGAAATAAATGTTTTGAAATATATTAAATATATTCAATAGAACACGCGTTCCTTTTTCTATAAAAGGTGGAATAACTCCTAGACGGGTGTTTAGATTGGAAATCAGAGGGCACCGTTGAGTTTTGAATGGCGGTTTTATGCTAGGCGCAACTTAACCTTGGTCGGAGCAGGTCGTTTCTGAAAAAGTTTCCATAGACGTGAAATTAATAAAACAAATTAACATAAGAATTTATTTTATTTTGTTCAGCACGGTGACATGCTTTGGAACACCCCAAGCTTCCACGATACGTTTCTCTTTGAACAATGCAGTAGCTTGCATTGTACGCAACTTGGAGTTTTAACACACAACGACCAATCAAACTAGCTGTTATGAATAGTAATACCCACTTTTTGAAATTTTATAAATTTTATCTTTCAAAATGGAATTCATTTTTGAATTCGGAATATCAAAATTAGCTTAGGGTGAATTTTTGGTATTTTTTTGAAAACTTTCAATTTTTGATGAATAGTGAAAAACACTGAGTTATTGTTTAAATCTGACTTTTTATTGAAATAATTATTTATTTTATTTAAATTTATTTTAGGTCAAAATAGATACATAATACCTATATAAGTTCAATGTAATTCATTGGAGTCATTTTATAATAAGTTTAGATATATAAAATTTTTATTGAACTTTTTACCGTCTTTTACCCACCTCCTAGGAGCATTTGCAAATTTGCGTAAAACTTAATTTTACCGCTTCTGTGAGTTGAATTTCAAAAATCCAAGAGACACAGTTAATATTAGTAAGTAAAATGTGGTTCAATAAGATGAAAATAATTTTTGGTGGATAATAACTTTTGACTTTTATTTACCACGGTTAAAAGTAAATAGAGTAATTAAGGGTAAAAATGATATCATAATTACCCTAACACATGTCCTAATTCTATTGGATAAGTATAATTCGACCAAAAACAACCTTAGAAATAAAATATGATCCTCTTTGGTCCAATTGGATTGGATTATGACATTTATTATTATTTTATTTAAAGAAGAGTTAAAAGAGTCAAATTCAAAGTTTAATAACTAAACCATTTTTAATATAAAGTTATACATAAGATAAATTCGACTATAAATATTCATTATAAAGATAAAAAAAATTTCTACATAATGGCATTTCATTTATAATTTTTATACATTAAATAATTTATTTATTTATGACACAATGATGATGCGGTAATTACCTTATTAATGAAATATTAAAATAATTGATATTATAAATATCCAAATAAATGTAAATTGAGACTTCTGATGAATTCCAATAATTTTCTAGGTTAATATGACATGTTAGGGTTGGTTAAATAAATTTTATTCTAAGTGATAAAGTTTTTATGGCTTTCAAAAAATCAAATACTAAATAGTGTCAAAATTGACATAATTGAGTTTTTAAAACAAATATTATATTATTAATTGATATAATATTACTAAAAATCCAAGGTTCGTCCAAAGGACTTAGATAAGGTTATATATATTAATAATGAACCACATGGGGTTTTCTTGGCTTGTTATAGTAAGTTTATTAACCATATAATATAAAAATACAAAGAGACATGGTAAATGTCAAACTATTTAACTAAAAGTTAAATATAAAAGATAAGGTTAATATGATGACCTAAACCTGTCTAAAAACTATCGGTTGAGAGGTTTTCGACCCATACCCACCTTATCCTTTAAATAATTCATTTTGGATCAATTATAAACAAAAAATGATTTTTATTATAAAATAATATTTCAAGCTTTTCTTAAAGTGACCCTCACCTCTCTTATAAAAGGGCACTTCCCCTTCTCTTAATTTAACACCTCCAAATCCATTTGGCTCGGCCAAACCCTAGCCAAATATCCTCCCAACTTTCCTACCTTCATCCTAGATGCCTTTTTTTGGTCAGAAAACCAACCTAAGGAGCCCTTTTGATCAAATCAAAAGGAAGAACCCGAAGAAGAGGTAAATATTTCATCACCTCTTTCAAGTTCTTTTCTTCTTCCACTTCCTATTTCTTTATTGTTTCAATTCTAAAATAATAACTCCAGTATCTTATATATATTGTGATGTTATTATAAAAATAGTACAACCGTATTCATTATTCTATCTATCATATGAATGGAAAAGTCACCATACGTGCGTGCGTACGACTTACCGTCTCCATGTCGTGGTGTAGTTTGTTATTCAAACACTTCATTATTTGGATGGGTATAATAATGAGTATAACTGATTTAAATAATAAATATAACATGTTAATTATTTTTTATATATGATATACTATCCAATTACATACTATTTCACCATCAATATAATGATATTGTCGCTCGTGCGTACGTATAGATTACCGTCTCCATGAACGCGATGAGATTCATTCCCCATCGTAATCATTAAAGAATAATTTTCATTTTATGATTAAAAATAATTTTTATGAACATAATATAATTCTGTATATGAATAAAATACATCTTATCCATAACAAACATGGATTACGTAACTGAGCATATAAAGGAAAATGAATCAGTTAACACCCGAAACGATGATACTACTAAAATATTATTAACAAGACAATATTATAAGATCATATATGATATCATATTTATGTATATAGTTCTTGTATAATTTAATAACAATTTTTTAACTATTATACATGAGGTTAACATACCATTGACTAAGGAAAAGTAAATGGTAAGGGTTAATTTCACAATCTCTTTATTATCCGAGGTTGTTTTTATGTAAGTATCTACCGGGACCTCTTTATCATCCACATCCGTATTTTATTAAAAATGTATTTCAAAACATTTTTACTATTTACTAGAAAATGGGTTAAAGTCATTTATACCTTTATTTGACCTTATATGTTTTGAAATGAATATTTTCTTCGTTTTCCAAACAAGGTACTTTATGACCTTTTCGACAAAATTAAGGTAAGAATGTCTTTTTTTAACTTATACAGTGAGTGCAGATATTTTCCACCGTTATAACATCGTCGAAGCTTCCCATACAAGCTTATAAGAATATTTTCAAAATAAATGTTTTCTTTTATAATTATACGACTTTTAAATGATTTCAAAATAGAAAGAGATATTTCTCTCAAAAAGTTTTTATTTCATCTATGTCAACATACTTTGATGGATTTTAAACTTGTTTGAAGTTGATTTATCATGATACAAATCTTCCATATTGTATTGAAGGTTTTGTGATAAATTTGACTATGGATGTGTTATTTCTATACCATTCATGGCTTATGGATAAAGTATTGGCATCTCGTATGCTAGTTTTAATACGAATGTTTATGTTATGTTTAAACCTTTTCATATGAGGAATGCATTGGACTTAGTAAGTGAAGGGTGGAGCCCACTATAGCTCCCCGATCCATCAGTAGGTCTCATTAGACAAACTAGTGTCTTGGCATAAGACCTTGAAAAAATCTTATTTGTAGTCTTGGTACAAGGCCTTGACTATGTGGTTATGAAGTTTGGAATTATGCATTCCATCATTATGAAAGTGACTATTGATATTGCATGTGATTATTCGACTAGTATAATATTCATGTGAATAAGTAAATGGCAATATTTGATTTTATCTTTTCCATATCATGCTGAAGTTTAAGTTTAAAAGGCTTTTGTTTTAGTCTTATACATTTCCTTAAATGTTTATGTTTATTTATGAAAGTTTCTGTTATATTGTTATCCTTACTGAGCATCTGAGATCACCCCTTTCTATGTTTTATTTTTCCCAGGATGTGAAAAAGTATTTTATAGTTGACCTGCAGGGATAGGATAAGGATATAAGTGTGTTCAAAAGGGGAAAAAATGTTGTTGATGTTTTTATTTCATGATATAATGTAAAACTTGTGAATGTATCTAGTACTTCTAAGGCTACTAAATTGATCAGTCTTTCAGAACATGATTCCTTGTATCATTCCAATGTTATGTAACAATGCACCGACTCTAGGCAACTGGGGTCGGGGTGTTACATGCTTCTTTTTAAATATACAACTATGGAAATCGTATCAGGTTTAGTTGTTAAACCTTAGATACCTAGACATTGTTGGAGGAGAGAATTCTTAGCAGATGAAAATGGATCAAAAATAGATCGTGGATCGTTACACCAGTGGAGTTAGAAAATATCATCAATGATGAAAACATATCTGTTCCTCATCAGGGGTTGAACCAAACTCCAGGTAAGATGTTTTTTCTTATAATTTTCATCTTGTTCTTAATCCCAGATGAATTCAGATCAATTCAAAAAACATGAATTGATACGTGCATCATTGGTATATTCCAAATTGATGGATTTTTTTGGTCCACTTATTTATCCCTCGTTCATTATTTCTACAATAACAAATCGAGGCCAAATGAACAACAAGTGAGGTTAGTTCTTTACTTTTATTTTTTGTGGATTTCTCCCTTTTTTCATCGGATTTTCATTGTGGGAACTTACTTTTGGCCTACAGTTTGACTAATACTAAGTATTAGATCATTGTGTGACCTTTCTTCGATGGAACAGATCAATACCGCATGTGCGGTTCATGATCAGTGATGTGATCAAGGTGCGATGATGAAATGATAGCAGATTTGTGGTACCTGTTCAACCTAGTTTTGATGCACAACAACATATGGATCTATGGTGGAGATTTATAAGAAGATTCGAACCTAAAATCTATAAATCTAGACACTAGAGGCTTGGATGAACCCTGATTTGCAGGTTCCATCTAGATCAGATTTGGTGGTGCACATCGACGTGGAATAAATCCCCGAAGGATCTGGAAATTCCCAAGCAACACAACATGTATTTCGGGATTACACACCATATGGGACCCCTTGGATGTAGTTCTAGGCTTCCAGACAAAGTTAAGGATCACACAATGTGTGTCCCCTATCACACAAGGTGTGACCCTCCCCGATTGACTCGGCGTGTACTTCAGAAGTACACAGACACAAGTTAGAGTACAAGGGCACTGACACGCCGTGTACTCCAACACAAGCATAGCCAGGCTACACGAACAGGGTATCGTGTGTCTCTACACATTTTGTATTATCTTCTACAAGCTGTGTATTTGAAGACTACATGTCGTGTGAGGCTCTTCCACACAGGCAGGACTTAGGATAGCTTGACACACCATGTACCCCTCGGTACATGCTGTGTACTCCCTTAAAAGAGTGATTGGGGCTCTTTTTTTCTTAGTTTGGACCATTATAGGTTGAGTGCATTCCTTTGGTCCTTTCCCAAAGGGTACACCATAGCATTACATCCACATCACTAGATTGTGATCCCCTCTAGAGGCCAAGTCACAAATAGAGTTGTGTTGTCCCTATATGAGACTACAGTAAGATCCTCTATCAACCCTAGTTAGAGTTTGTGGAATCAGCATAAATTCCCTAAGAAGGGCATTGATCCTTCATCTAGTAGGCCGTATTAGTAGGGTTTGTGGAATCATTAGCATATGATCCCCTACGTAGCGGGTCGATCCGGATTGGGTTCATGGTGTCCCCCAGTGGTTCTGTGCATGACACCCTATCTATGTAACAAAGTATTCTTAGAGCAGTACGTTCTCTTTGGGTGGGTTCAATGATCTAGACCTATTTGTTTAGTGTCTCTGATGATAGCAAGGCTCGTGGAGCGAGTTCTCCAAGAACGAGTGTTGCTTCGAGCATAATTTGGTGGCTGACAGTTGGTTATGACTGCCTGATGGAGTGGTGTCTCTCCTGAGTAAATCTAGGGTTTGTTTCTATTCTACATTGATTGTTAAATATTGTATTGATCTTACCATAATTGGTGCTTTGTGTTTAGTGTTTTAGGGATTTCTTACTGAGTATTATTGTACTCACCCCTACCCAAACTTTGCCTGCATGTGTTGTGTCTTGTGCAGATGATGACCCTTTTGATGGTGTCCTGGGAGGACAGGGAGTGGGTGGAGAATAGATAGATATTTATAGACCGAGGTGTTTATGAGGAGTATACTATTGACTTAGTCCTCACCATTAAAGTATGTTAGACTCTTTGCAGTTTTGGTTGGGATGGTCTTTGGCCCCTTTTCTGTTTTCAATACTTTACTTTTGTACTCTGTTGTGGGATATTAGATGTGTGCATTCATTTTTTCAATTGTTTTACATTACAGTATTGTGGTCATGAAGATGAGTGCACGTGAACAACTACATTAGGCTAATGCTTCCTATTTGTGGAACATGTTTACCCGACACCAGTCGCCAGCCCTTGGCGTATTAGAGGTAGGCTTGGGGTAGTCACGAGTCAGGTCCTTCTGGGACATGTTGTGACAGAGTGGTATCTGAGGGGTTGGTTCTACTTTAGGACCGAGGGTTAGTGAGTTTGATTTGGTGCAATAGTGCTAAGTGTTTTGAGTTTGGCTTTCAGGATAGGGATTCCAGTGTTGTTGCGACGACTGATGTATCCATACAATGGAACATAAATCATGTGAAACCCTAAGAATTTACAATATTTTCATTTTAGAATAAATATAATTTTTTTGTTGGCATGATTTATAAACAAAGTTAAATTTACGTTACACACAACATTGAATTAGCTTGTGTTACACACAAGAACGAGTTTTACACCTATTTATTACTGAACCTAATTTAAAACCAAATTTTGACACTTTTAAGAATTTTATTTTTAAAAATAAACATCATTATTGAATTAATAATGTAAAAAGTATCTTATGGTGATTTTTTTTTGCATTTTTCTGAGAAACTTCATTTTTTTGATGAATAGTGAAAATTACTGCAATTTGTTAAAAACAACCTTTTAATTTAAATAATTATTAATACTAAATTATATTTTAGATTTGTTATAGAGTTAAATTATATAAATTATACATTTATATATACAATTAAGTTCATTATAATCAATTTCACTTTGAAATTGAATACAACAATTTAACTAACTTTTAAACGTTTTTTTTCTACTTTAAAAACCCGTTATTTCACCATATCTGCAGGATTAGCGTTAATATTAATTTTCCCACTTGCGTGATTTGAATTTTTAAAATATGACATACACATATGTAATTAGTATGATATTTTTGGTCTAGTAAGATCAACTTAATTTTTGACAAAAAAGATTAGTGAAAGTGATTAAAATTAACTATGGTGATTAAGGTAAAATTAAGCATAATAAGGGACTAAACCATAATATTAAGGACCAAAATGACCTAGAAACTTGAAAAAAATCCATTGGAAGCCAATAATTTTACCATATTCGCACTTAATTTTAAATTTATGGGTTATTGGGATATTATTAAATGGAAGTGTGCTATATAAAAGGTTAAGTAAGGAAAAAGACAAAAAAGGAACTTTCCTTACCTTTAACATTCATAAAACATTGAGATATGTAAAAACATCATATTTTTTGAAATACATATTCATTTTTAACATATATGGGTTATTTTTATCATAATAATTTATCAATAGTTTTTAGATATGGTTCAGTTACTTAAAATGCTTAAAAAATGTCAATGTAGTGATTATTTAGTTAATAATTAACTAAAATAAATGATACTACAAATATTAAAAGTGAAGTTAATTGATTGAATTATTGTATTTTTTTTGTAGATGAATATATCATGTTACACACCTGTAAACCTAGTATATTTTAATACAAATATTAGATTAATATTTTTGAAATTAACATTTAATAAATAATGTCAAAATAGACATTATTGTTATTTTACAATAAAAGAAATTTTATTAATTGATTTAAAATTAATAAAAATATTATATTCTTCCAAGTGATTTTTAAGTGTTAATAAATATTAAATATGGTATATTAGTGGACCAATTATTCTTTTATAATTAATATATTGACCCATATATTGTAAAAATGTTGTTAACACGGTCTGGATTTAAGAAACAATTTAGCACGTCACATGTGCTTGTTTTAAAATTAATTTCCAAAACGCATTGGAATTTTATTTTATAAATTAGATATAATATTGATAATTCAGTGCTTATATATAGTCTAATAAATCTAACATTATTTTAGTATTAATGGTAAAATTAATTAGATTAGAAAACTAGATTCTTTAATAAAAAACCAAAATGATAAATTTGGAGAATCTTAGAAGTTAAGGAACCAAATTATTAAAATGCACATATTTTTGTGTGGTGGAGATTTGAATCGACTATTATTCCAATTTAATCCATTATTTTTCCATTTTAGAGTCACTTTATGTAAGTTAGACCACCCATTAATGAATACCTTTTGTTATTTACAAGAATGTCACTCCCCCTCCACTATAAAAAAGAAAGCACTCTACCCCTTCCTCACACCTCTAAAGCCACATTTTCTCATCCAAAAACTTTCTAAATAGTCTCAAAAAATCCCTCCCCTAGACCTAGAATCCTCCCCTTGGTCAAAAATCAACCCAAGGAAGCTTTTGGTACAAACCAAAAGAAGTTACCTGATTAAGAGGTAACACCTTCTCTCAAACTTTTTAGTTTCATTCACATTCTCCACACCCTATACTCTTCTTATTATATGATTACATAAATAAAACAGTATCAAAAATATAATAGGATTTTTTTATGCTAAGGGTTCGACCTACACTAACACACACATCCATCTAATGGGTAACGAACAAACTGTTTCTGTGTATGGCGAACTACTACCTCACGAAACGATGATTGTTCAATTCTCCTTTATCGTCTATCATGGTGGCCATTATGATAGAAAATATATTTATATATGATATAAATTATATTTATAATGTCTCTAGGGTTCTTTAATTTTTATTTAGAACATACATTTATACTTTCCAAGTTGTGTAAATATGATAATTTCGTTTGAGGAATTGTGGACTACCGCTCCCTCAAAGCCATATGACTCATTCATGCCATACATAGAACATATAAAGGATAGTTTTAATAAAATTTTATAACATATTTAAAATATATATGATACTATAATTATAATATACATATGTTTAATTTATTTTTTATTCTTTTAATACAATAAAGAAATGAAAGTAGCGTTCATGCGTACGTACGACCTACCATCTCCATGAATGGTGCACTTCATTTATAATCTCCAAATATTATGGAATATTATAAATACATATATAATGAATATATAAGATAATTTAGTCAGGGTTTAAATTATATATATGATAAAATCATGATCTAATAAATAGGAAAAACAAGTTACAAGTCCAAACATACTTAGGAAAACTAGGCAATTAACACTCGAAATAGTTAAAATAATTAAAGAGTGTTAACAAAAGGGTAATAAAATATTGTAAGAAGTTAATATATGATATTATAAACATGATTATAGTTCTGGTATAAGTTAGTAACATATTTTAAACCACTATACAGGAGGATAAAAACCACACAACAAAATGAAGGTTAAGGTAAGAGATTCTTGTCTCATTTTCATTATGTGAGACATACTTAATTGTTGCGCACCTAATTTCTTGTATGTGGTGTACATAATACCAAGTTGACATATAATATCATCAATTATATTATCTTCATGGTATTTAAATGTTTTATTTTTGATTTATTACCTTTGGTTTTTCCAATTCATTTGTTACTTCATTAGTAAGGGATTTTCACCTCACTTTTTAAATATGTGGGATTAATGTCATATTCACTACTTACTTATTTTGTGTGCTATAAAAACTAACCATTTTGATATATTATATCATTATTTACCTTTATTTCATGATATTAAAATTTTAAATTGATTTTACTCTTTCATGGAACCCTTAACTCAAAACCTACTCAAGTAGTAAGGGAATTTCGTCTCAATTTACATTCCATTAAGACTTATTTGTTATTATGAACCGATTTACTTTTATTTGGTGTATATACTTCCTTTTTCATGTTATATAATGAATACTATTATTATAATGATATTCTAAGTTTCATGTCATATCTTTTTTGAGATTATGATTCAAATGTTTCAAAGTGGTATGAGACACATTTGAATGTTTAAAGATTATTATCCTCAAGAATGTTCTTAATTGTTATCTTTTCAATATCACTTCATTTTGTGATTTTTAACATTATATTGAAACAATAAATTTATTTTAAAAATTTTTAATTGTAAATTTACTTAAATATCCATATCATTTTTCTTGGATATGATTATTGACTAAACCATATACCATTTTTCATACGGTGTTCACTTTAAAAATCATAGATTCTTGGAATGAAGTCTTGAAAGTATTAGATTCTAGGAATGAAGACTTGAAAGTATTAGATTCTTGGAATGAATCCTTGACAATATTATATTCATGGTACAAAGACTTGACAATATTAGATTCTTGCCATGAATACTTGAAAGTATTAGATTCTTGGCATGAAGCCTTGATAGTATTAGATTCATGGAACAAAGCCTTGACAATATTAGATTCTTGGTATAAAGCCTTGAAAGTATTAGATTATTGGAATGAAGACTTGATAATATTATAATCATGGCATGAAGCCTTGATAGTATTAGATTCTTTTCATTAATCCTTGAAAGTATTAGATTCTTGGCATGAAGCCTTAAAAGTATTAGATCTTTGGAATGAAGCCTCAATGGTATATTATAGATATTAGCAATTAATAATTTCCCTCATTTAGATTCAATTACTATTAATCCATGAGATTTTTCATTGAGATATCTATGGATACATTTCATTATCAATTTATTGATTTATATGGCATGGGTTTCAGTTTCTTACCTTTCCATATTGATATCGCCTTATCTAGTTATTTGAATGGAATGTTATTTACTTTTCCATGTTAATTTATTAATATTGATTAATTATTGCTTCTGATTTACTTATCCTTACTGAGCATTTGAGCTCACCCTTATTATGATTCCTTTCCCCAGGTTATGAAGAAGAGATCTTTGAATAAGCATTCAAGGACGCCGGTTATTTCATTTTATCATGTCCCATGTTTGTATTTCCTATTTTCAAATGTATTATGGGTATCATGTATGTAATATGGATTTCCAAGACTACTAAACTGAATGGTACTTTGGGATCTAATTCCTTGTAATCATGTCAATGTAATGTAATTAATAATGTACCGGCTCCAGGCTTCTGGGGTCAGGGTGTTACACATCATATAGGAATGGTCGTGTTTTCCATATCCTTCATGAGATAGCTCTCTAGATATACTCTGTAACACCATGATCCCAATTACCAAGATTTGGTGCATTATTTTAATACATTGGAATGATTACAAGGAATCATGTCCCGAAGGATCGATAAGTTTAGCAGTATTGGAAAATAGATTAGATACATGAATGTTACATTACATTATAAAATGAAAAACAACAACAACATTGTTTCCATTGACCACATTCATATCCCTTAGAATATCCTATAAGGTCAGTCATAATATACTTCTTCGCATCTTGGGAAAAATAAAACATAGAAATGGATGAGCTTAGATGCTCAGTAAGGATAACAATATAACAGAAACTTTCAAAAATAAGCATAAACATTTAAGGAAATGTATAAAACTAAAACAAAATACTTTTAAACTTAAACTTCAACATAATATGGAAAAGATAAATCAAATAATTCCATTTACTTATTCACATATATATTCTACTAGTCAAATAATCACATGTAATATCAATAGCTAATTTCATAATGATGGAATGCATAATGTCAGACTTCATTACCACATAGTCAAGGCCTTGTGCCAAGACTACAAATAAGATTTTTTCAAAGCCTTGTGCCAAGACACTAGTTTTCCTCATGAGACCTACCGATGCATCGAGGAGCTATAGCGGACTCCACTCATCACTTACTAAGTCCAATGCATTCCTCATATGAAAATGTTTAACCATAACATAAACATTCGTATTAAAACTAGTATATGAAATGTTGATACTTTATCCATAAAACATGAATGGTATAAAAATAACACATCCACAGTAAAAAATATCACAAAACCTTCAATACAATATGGAATATTTGTATCATAATAAATCAACCTCGATTAAGAATAATATCCCGTAAAGGATGTTGACATAGTTGAAAATGATCAGTAAAAAACTTTGAGAGAAATATCCCTTTTTTCATGAAATAATTTAAAAGTCACATAATTTATAAAGGAAGTCATTTAAAGGACAGTTTTTAATCAAATTTTCCCATACCAATTTGAATATTTTGAAAGTAATTAACATTTTAAAACATTCATGTCTATATAAATAAATCCTTAAAACCATTTTGAAAACATGGACATTAATGAGAAAGGTTTAGAAGAATAAAATTTTAAAACATTTAAAATGATGTTTTAGTAAAAAAGTCCCTTAAAAATAATCCCTTTGAAAACCCTTTTATGAAACATGGTCATGGATAATAAATATATCTCATTAGATACTTACATAAAAACAATCTCGAATAATAAAGAGATTGTAAATTAACCATTAACTTAAACTTTCCTTTTCTCGAGGGTACGTTTAACCTCCTGTATAATGACAATAATATGTTATTAAATTATACCAGAGCCATATTAATATTTATTATATCATACATTATTCATTTATGACTTTATACTACCCATTTAATAATTATTTCCAACTTAAATTAACATTTTGGGTAATAATCGCTTTCTTTATCATACGTGTTTTAACTTGTATTCTTGATCATATCATTTAGATCATGATTTAAATACTTACAGAATATAAAACTTGATTTATATATCATATATATTTAGAATATAAATATTTATAATAGATAGATATATGAAATGGAAGGCACCGTTTATGGAGACGGTAGGTCGTATGTACGCATAAACGCTGTTTCCGTTTTCATATTGTATTAAACAGAAGTAAGTGAATAAGATATATGTAAGTACACACACACACACACACCTACAATAGAATTATTATTTCATATATTACATACTTATTAATAATATATATTTTTATAATCATCATTGAATGGTGAACGTGGGAATGAATCTCATCGCGTCGTGGAGACGGTAATCCGTACGTACGCACGAGCGACAATATCATTATATTGATGGTGAAATAGTATGTAATTGGATTGTATATCATATATAAAGAATAATTAACATATTATATTTATTATTTAAATTAGTTATACTCATTATTATACCCATAAAAATAATGAAGTGTTTGAATAACAAACTACACCATGACATGGAGACGGTAAGTCGTACGTACACACGTATGGTAACTTTGTCATTTATAGGATGGATAAAATAATGAATATGGTTGTACCATATTTATAATAACATCACAGTATGTAGGAGGTACTTGAGTTATTATTTTTTTTATGAAAACAACAAGTAAAGAGGAAGTGGAAGAAGAAAATAACTTGAAAGTGGGTGGTGAAATTATTACCTCTTCTTCGGGTGTTTCCTTTTGAGTTGATCAAAAGGGCTCCTTAGGTTGGCCTTATGATCAAAGTAATGACTCTATGTTGATTTGAGGGAAGTTGTTATGATATTTGGTCAGGGTTCGGCTGAACCAAATTGATTTGGAGGTGTGATTTTGAGAGAAGGGGAAGTTCCCTTTTATAAGAGGGGTGAGGATCACTTTAGAAAAATATTAAAAGATTAATTTATTATACAATCGTATTCAGTTTATAATGGCTCCAAATGAATTTATTTAAATAATTAGGTGATTATGGGTGTAAATACTCTCAACTAATAGATTTTAGACAAGTTTAGGTTACCATTTTAACCTTATCTTTTAGATTTAACTCTTAGTTAAATAGTTTAACTTTTACCGTGTCTTCTTGTATTCTTACACTATATGGTTAATAAACTTACTCTAAACTTCAAAGAGAACCTCAAGTGGTTAATCAATGACATATATAATATTATTTAATAACTTTTTATGAACCTTAAATTTTTTGGAATATTATATCAACCGATAATATAGTATTTAAAAAAAAATTAATTTATGTCAATTTTGACACTCTTTGGTATTTTGTTTTTGTGAAAGCCATAAAAACCTTATAACTTATAAAAAATTTTATCTAATCAACCCTAACATTTAATATTAACCTATAAAATTAGTTTAATTCATTAGAAGTATCAATTTACATTTATTTGGATATTTATAATATCAATTATTTTAATATTTGATTAATAAGGTAATTACTGCATCATCATTGTGTCATAAATAAATTTAATTATTTAATCTCTAAAAATTATAAATAAAATACCATTATGTAAGAAATATTTTTATATTTCTAATTAATATTTATAGTCGAATCTATCTTATGTATAACCTTATATTAAAAATGGTTTAGTTAATAAATTTGAATTTAACACTTTTAACTATTCTTTAAATAAAATAATAATAAATGTCCTAATCTAATCCAAGTGGACCTAATTGATCATATTTTATTACTAAGGTTGTTTTTGGTCTAATTAAACTTATTCAATAGAATTAGAACATGTGTTAGGGTAATTATAATATCATTTTTACCTTTAATTACCCTATTTACTTTTAACTGTGGTAAATAAAAGTCAAAAGTTACTATTCACAAAAAATTATTTTCATCTTATAGAATCACATTTTAATTACCTATTTAAACCATGTCTCTTTAATTTTTGAAATTCAACTCACAAAAGTGGTAAAATTGTGTTTTATGCAAATTTGCTAACGTGCCTAGAAGGTGGGTAAAAGAGTTTAAAAAGTTCAATAAAATTTTATACATCTAATTTTATTATAAAATGACTCCAATGAATTAAAGTAAACTTATATAGGTATTATTTATCTATTTTTACTTAAAATAATTTTAAATAAAATAAATAATTATTTAATTAAAAAGTCGTTTTTAAATAATAACGCAATGTTTTTCACTATTCATCAGAAATTGAAAGTTTTCCGAAAAATACCAAAAATTCACCCTAAGCTAATTTTGTCATTATGAATTCAAAAATTAATTATATTTTACCAAATTCAAAACATATAAGTTGTATTTATTAATTTAAAATTAATTTTCGTTGTCAAAACCAAAAAGAGTGTTTTTGAAAAGTAAAAACTATCAAAAGATTGACATGTGTTTATGTCAAATTTAAATGTGAAATCACTTATAATGACCTAAATTGTATTAAATGATAAAAATATAATCTAATTACACTTCAAAACCATTTAAATTCAAAATTTAACACTATAAATTATTTTGATTAAAAAAGTTGTTTTCAATTAAAACATAGTATTTTTCACTATTCATCAAAATATGAAAGTTGTCAGAAAAGTACAAAAAATTTATCAAAACTAAATTTTTATGTCCCAATTATAAAGAAGAATTTTATTTCATTTAATTGAATATATAAAAGTGTCAAATATTGGTTTTAAAAAGGGTTCGCCATTAAAAGACGGTAAAATTGCATTTTTTGAAAAATACCTATTTTTATCTGAAAAAATTAATTTGTTCTTATATTATGTCTAAGAAACACCTAATATGGATGTTAAAATTATACATATTATGTAAGATTCAAAATTCAGTTAATACTATTCATAACCTCTTTTTGAATGGTTAGTTAGGTAAGTTGTGGTGCACTCGAACTCGGTGTTGTGTGTAGCGCAAGCTATTGAATTACTTTAATGAGATAACGTACTATGAAATCTTGGGGTGTTACATTCTCCCCTCCTTCAATAAATTGCTTCCTCACAATTTGAAATTGTTCTTTGAAAATAAATGGTTAAAAATAGAAAAATACCTTTGTGGAAACCCACATCAGAAATTGGGTTAATAAAATTTAGTCTTAATAAGAGGGAAAGAGAAATGAAAAAGTCACCACCAAATTATGATCTCGATTAGGAGAACATTGGTGGAAATTAGAGACACATAATTGGAGAAAAAGAATAAATATTTATAGGGAGTGATTGAGGTCATCAATCACAAACAAGTGTAAAATTGAGGGCCTCAAAGCCATCAATCTAAGATGATGTAAAATATCATCGGTTCAACAAAACATATGGTATTAGGATAACACATTTTTGGTTTTAAGATCCCTTACCTAAATTTTAAGAATTAATTTATTCATAGAATAAGAGAAAATATATATATATATACTTTACAAGTAGAGTTTCATCCATCAACTAATTCCTACCACAAAATCATTTTTCACTCCAAAAGATAATAGAATTTAAAAATATTCTGTTTATCCTAATCGCATAGGGTTCAAAAAAATGAATTTATAATTTATCCGTCAGACCATTTAAAAAACTACATTATACAAACCAGGACATCACATAGGCAAGTGGTAGGTGATGCACCCTTGTCGCTCTTCGGTTGTGGGTTCAAGTATCATGGCCTTGCCAGACACGAAGGGTTGTCGCCCGACCTCTAGGTTACCCTTTTTATGAAAATCCAAAAATAATATCAAGAAATGATTTAACCTTAATAATAATATCCAATGTCAAACTTAATCAATTCCAACCTTTAGACTTATCCAAAATACTTCTGTCCAAACTCACAGTCTAAAATTTATAAGGTAAACACAATGAAGATCCTTTTTTCCACGTAATAACATGTGAATACCCTCATCATGTATTCTTTTAAAACACCGTAACACCCTAAATTACCATAAAACCTTATTGAGTACATTCACACTCCCTTATTCCTTATATAATATTGGATATACTCCTTCTATCCAAAAATGTTGTAAACTCCAACAATGATGGAATATACAAATCATTAATAGGTTTCAAGGTAGTCAAGAATATCCAATATAACTTATCCAAATCAATAATATATCATTCCAAAATTACTACCTTAGTATCAGAACTATAGTATGGTTTATCTTTCTCTCAACCATATATTTTCCAAAAAAAATTAACCTGCTATTGAGTCACTTTTCTTGGTTTCACACAATCTCAAGTCTTTAATAAAATAGTACTGCAGTACAATCCTTTTAAACTCTATAATTCTTATAACATGTACATAATTAACACAATACTCAAATGACACAATACTTTAATAACAACATAATAAATATAATAATTCCTCTTTATCTTCGGTGGTATCATAACTTGATTATTATCCAATAGCAACATTTGGGGTATACTCTAATGATTTATACATTTCTTCGCGTAGTGTCTCAACTCCTTGTAGATGAAGCATTGTACATTTGAAACATTTTTCTTACCCTTACAATCACTTACTTGGTGTCCTTTTTCTCCACACTTATAACAAAATCCCATTCCCTTTAATCATTTACCAAGGTGATTCTTTCCACAGTTATCACATATGGGAAAATCTTTCTTTCCCCTCTTCCCATTATCCACCTTTCTCTCTTCCATCCTTTTCTTCTCTTGCTTCCCTTCAAGGCCATAGGACTCAGATAATTCTTTACTTGTATTATTAACACATGATACTATTTCTTCATATGATGATAATACGTGGAATATTATTTCCCTTTTAAATGTTGTCTTAATACCATGAAATATATGATCCTTATTAATCTTTCGATCATGTGTATTGCTGGAATTCTCATTCCTTCTACTAGGCACCATTTCTAAACAATGACATACACTAGGTTAGTTTATGAATCACAATGCATAATTCCAAACTTGTAAAATACCTAACATAAATGGAAAAGAATATGCATATAATCTATAATCATAAAATGTTTTTTTGAGGAAGTATTTACTTATAAATCATTCATAATGTCTTGTAATGAAAATGTGAATTATCCTAAACATATCTCCCAGGAGTGTCGTAACCAAGAGTGCAGCAAGACCTGTTGTCATGTACCAGGATACCCCAGGTTAAGCCCGAAACTCCTTGTCGAAGTTTTCACTCCTAGGTACATATGTGCTAGAGTAGCCTCGACCTGCTCGTATCTAGACAGGGATGTATATCTTGGAAAATACACAAAATATCTACATTACCAAAATTCTAGGAAGTTATTCTATACTAATCCTCAAAGTCTATATTAGGGTAATGTTCTCAAATAAGAATTTATCTAAATCTATTTCCAAGGTTGTTTCTAAAATTCATCTGATACCAACTGTAACGCCCCGACCCCAGTTACCCAGAGTCGGTGCATTATTTTAATACATTGGCATGATTACAAGGAATAAAGTCTTGAAGGATGGATCTATTTAGCAGTATTGGAAAATAGATTACATACATGAACATTACATTACATTATAAAATGAAAAACAACAACAACATTGTCTCCACTTACCACATTTATATCCCTTAGACTATCATTTCAGGTCAGTCATAATACACTTCTTCGCATCTTGGTAAAAATAAAACATAGAAAGGGGTGAGCTCAGATGCTCAGTAAGGATAACAATATAGCAAAAACTTTTATAAATAAGAATAAACATTTAAGGAAATGTATACAACTAAAACAAAATCCTTTTAAACTTAAACTTCAACATAATATGACAAAGATAAATCAAATAGTGTCATTTACTTAATTACATGGATATTCTACTAGTCGAATAATCACATGTAATATCAATAGCTAATTTTATAATGATGGAATGCATAATGCCAGACTTCATAACCACATATTTAAGGCCTTGTTCCAAGACTACAAATAAGATTTTGTCAAGGCCTTGTGCCAAGACACTAGTTTGTCTCATGAGACCTACCGATACATCAAGGAGCTATAGCGGGCTCCACCTGTCACTTACTAAGTCCAATTCATTCCTCATATGAAAAGGTTTAAACATAACATAAACATTCATATTAAAACTAGCATACGAAATATCAATACTTTATCTAAAACTATGAATGGTATAAAAATAACACATCCACAGTAAAAAATATCACAAAACCTTTAATACAATATAAAAGATTTGTATCATAATAAATCAACTTCAATCAAGAATAATATCCCGTAAAGGATGTTGACATAGTTGAAAATGATCAGTAAAAAATCTTTGAGAGAAATATCCCTTTTTTCATGAAATAATTTAAAAGTCACATAATTTATAAAGGAAGTCATTTAAAAGATAGTCTTGAATCAAAGTGTCTCATACCAATTTGAAACTGTTGAAAGGAATTAACATTTTAAAACATTAATTTCCATATAAATAAATCCTTAGAACCATTTTGAAAACATGGACATTAATGAGAAAGGTTTAGAAGAATAAATCTTTAAAACATTTAAAATGATGTTTTAGTAAAAAAGTCCCTTAAAAACAATCCCTTTGAAAACTATTTTATGAAACATGGACATGGATAATAAATATTTCACAATAGATACTTACATAAAAATAACTTTAGATAATAATGATTTTTTGAAATTAACCCCTACCTTGCACTTTCCTTTGGTTGAGGGTACGTTTAACCTCCTATATAATGACCATAGTATGTTATTAAATTATACCAGAACCATATTCATATTTATTATATCATACATGATTCATTTATGACTCTTGATAATACTTGAAAAAGTAACCAAAAAGATAGGCAACCTTTGTATATTTCAAATCACAAAGAAGGATTCAAAGAGTATAAAGGAAAATCCATAATACTCCCAAAGTGCTACGCAGCTGAGCTACGTGGCCGAGCTACACGGCCGAGCTACACGCCAGACCTCCGCGCCAGAAGATGTTTTATGTCCCTATGCGTAGAACCTACACGGCGAAGTTATTTGAAGTACCTGCGCAGGCAACATCTCTTCAACCATTCCCACCCAAGCCTATAAATAGAGCCCTTGGGCTCCCCATTTCAGAACTGAAAAAAAAGTTAAAGACTCTGAAGCTCCCATTGCATAGCTCCTTCACCTAGATCTCTCAAATTGTCTGAGGTAGTTCTCTAAACTAAAAAATAAGGGATAATTAAAGGGGATATGCATGTTTTTAATTTCTTCATATTCTTCAGTCCTCATCCATACCTACGTGGTATATCTGCGCGCCACACCTGTGCAGTACACCTGCGCGCCGTACCTGCGTGATAGGGCAATGCGGGGTACCTACGCGGCATACTTGCATGAGGTACCTATGAGAACAGCTCAAGTACCCTTCTTTAAAGCCATACATGGTAGGGTATATCCTTCCTTTGTTCCCTTATCCGAAAGGGGCTAAGTTGAAGCCTCCACCAAAACCTCCTAACTTCTCAAACCTTTGGGTAAGGCACATTAGCGTGTCTCCAATTTGGGTTTGTATTTCTACAGTCATATGTCTCCCACATTTGTTTCACAATGGGGTTAGATTCATGGGATGTTTGTGGATTTTTATATCCACAGTCACATGGACTTTTCTCTCAGAAACAGTGTTGGGAAGTTCCCGGTTTGGAGGATGGTTGGTTACCAGCCTCGCCCTTCTCAAAGAGGTGACCCAGGACCTCAAGTCTCTAGTAGGGAAGGTATACTTTGAACTTTCCATTCCGTGAAAGTATAAGAGAAGTATCCCTCCCCTACTAGAACCAATTTTAGGACAACCATCCTGGTATAAGCCCCTCACCTTCACCCCTTCTTACTTACATTAGACCCTTGTTCAATGTAAATAGAACAAAGGGAAGGTTCGTCACCTCACCCTCTTCCACGGTCTATGCCCCCTATTCTATCATCATGGAGGAAAAATTTGGAAGTGTGAAGTGTCATTGTTGAATATTTCATATCCTATTGTTTCTCACACTGAGCATGACTCACGTGGGCTTATAGACACATGATGGTTGTAACATATGCACAAACACTCGACAAATGAACTGTGAGAACTCTAATTCCTGTTCAAACCAGGATACGTAGGAAGCTCTTTCAGGGATAGAGATCACTAGATATCCTCATCAGGAATCCAACCCTAATTCACCCAATTTGGGCATCCTCCTTAGGAAATAAGCCCCAAATTCAATCCTCAAATCATCAAGGCATCCTTTTTCAGGATGTAATCCCAAACTCATCTCTCTCAGAGGACTATAATCTCCTATGATATTTATCGAACTATGTTGGATTTGATTCCCATTAATATGGGATACGTAGGAAGCCTTTTTGAGGTTCAAACCCAATACTTCAAATCAACCCTATTCTCTTTAGGACATATTCCCAATAGGGTATGATCCTACTTGGAAACTCATATCCTTTCCAAGTTCCTTGGGTTGCTTCAGCATAAGTCCCACACTAAGTTTAAACTAAACACCTTCTGCTTAGAGGTCCTTATCACATGAACTTAAAAGGTATGATGTGTCCTACTAATCAGTACTTAACTACAAGGGTTCTGATTCCTTTCACAAGGATACATAGGTAGCTCATTTTATGAGCACGATCCCAAGATTAAAACAAACCTTCGTCTCCCTGGATGACAATAAATTCTAGAGTGCCCCACTGAGTGGCTTAAAAAACCAGTATCATCATAATGATGATTAAAAGAATCTCTAATCAGTACATTAGAGGATACCATTGATGGAAAACCTCGAATACATACAAATGTTTCCATTGATGAAGAACCTTGAATGCATACTAATGATTCTAAATCTTACACATGTTAATAAGTGATTGTAAATTCTAAGGGATACTTATGATATACTTGGTGAATTAATAAGGATTCATGAAAATATATTAATTTTACAAAGATAAACCCAGAGTAGACAATAATTCCCTCCAAAGGGTGTGATGATTCTGACCTCCCATCCTCTCGACTAATGCATGTTCTTAAGTATCGTAAAGTTAAAAAATTAACGAACGCCTACCTTTGGAAAGAAGGTCCTCTTTGGATAAATAACTATTGGAAGTTTCCAGTTCCATGAATAAATCCAATGGAAACTACCTAGAAAAAATTATTCTTAAATCTAGAACACATGTTTCAAGGAACTACGAAACAAAAATGGTGAACCTAATGTGAAGGGGGTCGGAGTGACCAATTCTATCAGAAATATCATCTCCCAGTATTGAAGGAAGCTCTTCAACCATACTTGATGGAAAATAGCCAGCAAGCACATACACCTACCGATGTTCATCAAGCCTGACAACAGTCTCGTTTGGTAGCACTCAGAGAAGTCAGTCGGAAAGCTCCGACGACAAATTTGGGGCAGACCCAACTCTCTACCCCTATGCGTGAGTACTGTTAATATCCATTGGCAGGAAAAGGAGGACAGGATCAGGCACATACACCTACTCTAGATACGGAATGGACGTATATTCCCGTTCCATCTGCTGAAGTCACCAAACACATCTTATCAACGATGAAAGGGCAGACGCAAATCCCAACCCATATTCTGGAAGCATGCCAGGATATTTTAACAACTACTTTAGTAGTATCAGGGGAACAAACACATAAATCTTTCCTCACACATGGGATGACACATCAGCATGCCATCCCAGAGCAGATACACACCTCTATTCTAGTCCAGGAGGGTCATGGGGCATACTCCCCCATATCATATGAACAACAATATCGGGAACATACACCCTTTCCAATTGGAGGTAACTGGTCTGTTTTGGTAACTAATCCAAGTTAGGCACATATATCTGCCCATGATAACCACTTTTCCCAGCAAGTGGACCCAACTAAGTATAAGAGAACATCCAAGAAGAAATCTCACCAAATATCGATGGGAAATCAAGAGTCAATCAGCGATTTAGCTCCTCTTAATGTTGGAGTTCTTGAAGCCCTCAGACATTTATCTATTGCTGCTCAAGATCCTACCCTATCATTACCTAATTTTGGGAGTGGTAGTTGTAATTCTGAAGTTTTTCACCATAAACTTCATCATGAAGGCTTGCTTCGTGAAAATTCAGTCAATCCAGAGTGTATATCTTTGGATGAGAGCCACGACAACCCTCCGTGTGGTCAGAAGACCAAGGAGAAAGAAGATTTATCCCTTGTTGTAATCCATCATGGTGATCCACCCCATGATGTAATTCCATGCGAAATTCCTCTCCGCAATAGTATTTTGCATTGTCAAAACAATTATATAATTGACAATGTAGAAATAAGAAAGCCCTCCTATCTTGAGGCACTTGCAAACACAAGGCTAGTCATGTCTAATGCCTTTTCATTGACAGGTGAAACACTTTCTCATTTAGAAGACATCTTAAGTGAACAGTCATTCTATGAACCTCCCTTGGGTCATTTATCCTCTAATGCAGAGCATCCAATTTGGTCAGACCAAGTGGAGAAACCTCTAGTATAAGATTTTGAAGACATGTTAAACATGAGGAAATAATTAGATAAAGGAGAAATACCAGTCATGTTCTCGCCTTCAGCAAATTCTCAGTTTGATATTCCAGAATTGATGATAGAAGATTGCATTCATGACATTCGTCTCAACTTATGGAAAACTCTTCATCATTTGAAAACTAAAGTATTACCATATGATGAATATCAAAATCATATAAAGGTAATAGAAGGGTTACATCGCCAAATTGACTTGACATTTCTTTTAGTTTCCCAACATCCAAGGGTTGAAAAACAATAGAGAACCCTTCGGCGCACATGTCTTAATGATCTGAAGAGGCTATGCTAATTAATTTCTGATTCCCCATCTAATGTTCCCATCAGAGGATGGGGTGCATATGAAGCATTTCATTTTAATGCACTCCAAAATCAGAAAAGTCTTCCAAAAGTGGTCTCATGCAATGTTATTGCCCATGGCTGGCCACAGTCAATAGGTTTTGTATATAATCAAATGTACGCTCAAGAACAGACCTCAAACAGTTCTCATCAGAATCAGGTCTAAAGAAAAGAAGTTGTTGAATTACTTCTACATCAAGCCTATGAGAATCTTGAGCAGGCGTCCCATTTAGAGGATATCAGGCGTCAGAGGATGCAAATTTCTGAAATAGAACAATGATCTTCTGAAACATGTGATTTAAGTAATTGTCAGATGATGCACCCAGCTAATGTCCGAACCAAAATCTGAAAAATTAGAAGAGCAGTTGCACGAATTTCAGCTGTAGTAGTTCAAGAATCACCCCAACTTTCCAGGATGGGGGCTCATTTAATGCAATATTAAAATTCATTAAACAATGTTCAAAGATTTTAAGAAGAAGAACAGGATTAATCCCAGCCTGCAAGGATGGGGGATTTTTCACATCTACAATTCCCTCCTCAACAGAAGTCAGTTTTCTCCCGATTAGGAAAAAAGCCACAAGGAAAGCATACAACTGAACTATCCAATGATTCCCTTCATGTTACTGTTCACCAAACAGTTCCAGGGAATTCTTCATATAGGAGAACAAAGTTTCGTGAAAGACAAAAAGGGAGACGATCTACCAGAAACACTAACATAATTCCATTAATGCGTTATGGATCAGTGAATGTTATCAATACCATTGCATAAGATCCTCCATAAAATAAGTCTAGTTTAGGGGAATCAGAAGATGAAGTTCTTGTCCACAATACGGTACACACCGAGGAAAATGAAGAAGGTGTACATACCTGAAATCAGAGGCTTATCTAGAATCTAGGTATACCTTTAAATAACCAACTCCCTCTATCTAAAAAGCATCGAACAAGGGGAGAGGAAAAAGTTAGATTGCATCTCACTTTTCCGCTAGATAAGGTCAATATCTTTAACTTGAAGAGATATTTTCATAGCAATCAGAGGAAATCAAGGAGTTGAAAAGACTCAATACAGAGTTTCTTCAAAACATCATTTCTGCTAGAAATACTCCCCAAGCAGGTCCTCAACTTGCAAATCCTATAGGATCTCCTCAGCAAAGAGGATTTATAGTAACTACAAATGCAGATAATGAATTCCCTCCATTGGGTACACAATCAAGATAGGATCATATACATCCTGATAGACCTATTTCCATGGGTTATCCATGACAGATATCAGCACCATCATCAGTGGTCTTACCGGTCATTGCACCAGATCAAGTTCCAGTTGCAATACCTGCACAGAATCCAGCTCATCTGGATATTCCCCAAATACTTATGAATACAATTGAGGCATTAAAAACTCGGTTGGAAGCTATGGAGGAACGACGTGCACCAATTCAGCTGGAAAAGAGAGCTTAACCTGAATGGATGGATGTAATTTGTCCCCCACCAAATTTGTGAATACCACATTCCCAATTTTTAATGGTTTGGGAGACCCGGAACAACACTTAACACATTTTTTCTCTCGTTGTGATCCTATGATGGGAACTTCTCAATAATAAGAAGTAGTTAAGCTTAGGTGTTTTGTGCATTCATTACAAGGAACATATTTTGTTTGGTATACAAGTTTACAATCTTGATCAATTACCAGGTGGGAAGATCCCCGTCATAAATTCCTTCTTCAATTTAGCTCAACATTACCAAAGACGACAGTTTTTGATCTTACCAATTGTAAAAAAAGGGAAAATGAAAGAGTTTCAGATTTCATTTCTTGATGGAAGGGATTAAAATATTCCTTAAGTTTAGCACTCCCTCAAGAAGAGTTACTTCCAATCCGTGTGACAAATATGTGTGATGAATTACGCACACCATTGATCCCTGTGAAATACACAGGAGGGTTTCAAGACCTTACTTCAATCACTCAGCAGATAGAAGACTCTATTATAGAGACTAAGGCTAAAACTTGTGTAATTCCATTAGTTCTAGGAAGGAGAATAGAAAAGGTAGAAGCTGCTACAGTTACACTCAAACAAAAACCTGTACCTGCTTCTACTTCAAGACCTTCATCATACCGAAGGGCTCCGCTTCCTGAGCATCAGCAGTAATGACCACCTCATCAAGATGATCAAAGAGATCAAATGAATAAATAGCTTGAGAAATTAAAGAATAAAATCTATTATTTCAGGAATGAGCAAGTTCCTGGCTACTTCATCTTATCCTTAGAAAACAATTTGGTTCAGTTTCCAAGGCTGAAGAATCCAAATAAAGACAAAGATGAAGATCGTTCAAATTATTTTCCCTTTCATTAGATGTTGGGACACCCCATTCAAGAGTGATTTGTTTTCAAAGATCTTCTGTAAAAGATGGTAGACTCTGGATAAGTGAAATTGAAAAGTTCATCAGCTCAAGTAGCATGTGTTACTGCTACCAATCCAGAGGAAGAATAAGAATGACAAGAGGTTAAAAGTAAAAATGTGCAAAAATATGATCATTGGATGATCAGGAAAATGATCAAACAAACTCATCATGCTATTTTATGAACACAGTTGAAACAACCAATTGTGTCTTCTACCACTTCTTCCACAGCAAGACCATCTTCATCAAAAGTTCATTCCTCAAAGAAACAAGGTGGTCATAAGGATAAAGAGCATTCCGAAGAAGACGAGCTTGCATCAAGGCCAAAGTTGTCCTTAAACCTGGAAGATTTTATGCCATATGTTTCAAAATCACGGGCACTGCCTCACCAAATGGTACAACCAGAAATAACTTGTCTGGCAGATTCCTCATCAGACGAAGAATTGATCTTTGGTTTCGTTAATGGTATCCATTTAACATATCCTTATGCCAATAGTGATTCTAATTGTATTGAGCTGGAATTATTTGTTCCTAATCAGGGAACTAGAGGAAGAGGCCAAGGTTGAGGATATAGGGGAAGATGTGAGAATTTTAGAAACCATCATTTTAACTCTACCCCTGCTCAAACCATATATGCGGCATAAACTCGTGGAAGATCCCTTTTGCTAGCTCAACAAGAACAAAGAGTTTCTTCCATGCAAAACAAGTCTAGTTCTGGCACAATTATCCTGGAGGACTAATTAAAATCTCCACCATCTTCTTATCAGTAGATGAATAGACTTAGTCAGTCTAATTTTCCAAAGTCAGTGGGAAATACCACTTCTGTTTCAACACAGAATACATCTACAATAGAAGCATCAACTTCCAAAGAACCTGAAAAACCACATCTCCATGCTGGGAAACATAGACCTTTGGACCAAAAGTATGATTTCTTGAAACAATTGGCCCAAGTACCGGCCAAGTTATCAGTTTTGGATGCTTTGAATCTGTCAAAAGATCTTCGAGAAGCACTCATTGAGGCCTTGTTAAGTCCTCAAGAATTTGAAACTGAAGTTGTTGCTGATGAAGTTTACCATATAGAGAATGATTCTGTAGAATGTCATGCAGTCATATATTTTATAGATGAAGATGAAGACCATGTGGTACATGGACACATCAAACCTTTGTATCTGTCTGGAAAGGTCAATGACATGGATATCCGATGAGCCTTCATTGATAATGGCTCCGGGGTCAACCTCATTCCCATTCATACACTTCGTAGATTGGGCCTGACTGAATCTAACTTATCTCCTTCAACTTTAATGTTACAAGGATATGAAAAGAATGAACAAGAACCTCTGGACGAAATTACACTCAGAACTCAATTTGGAGATCATGTGTTTAATTCAGATTTCATGGTTGTTCGTTAGAACAAAACCTTCAATATTCTTCTTGGAAGGCCTTGGTTGCATTAACATGCAGCCATACCTTCATCATACCACCAATGTATGAAATATTGTTTCAATGGTAAAATCAGAACATTGTATGGTGACAAGGCTCCGTTCAAAACATGTGAATCTCAATACATTGAGGCAGAGTTTTATCACACAAAAGGAATGAAGTCTATGACCAAGGAGATAACCAGAGTGAATTCTCTAAATGGACTGGAAAATATCCCAGCAAATCCATTCATGCATTTGAGTATAGATTATGTGTTACCAATCAATCAAGTTGAAAGGTTAAAGCCAAATCCATGCACTCATCCAATAATTACCATAATGTTAATTGCGGCAATTGAGCCTGATAACATGAGAGAAATTATTGATACACCAAGAAATGATGGAAGCTTGAATGAAGATGTTTTCATTTCATCTACTGAACTACAACGAGCCTCTACTTCTTCAATCAAAGTAGAATAAATTGTGGCAATGATAGAGGGAGACAAAGATGTTGATTCTCAATCCATCAATCCTTCTTTACCAAAAAAACCCTTCACCATCAGTAGGGTCAGATATGGTGGCTTCTTCTTCAAGATGTTCAAATACAGACTCCTCCCCTAACTTTGGGAGTTTTTCCTTGTCATCTACCATGAAAATGGAAACAGAAGAGGTAACACATAATGAAGAAGAAGAGGAAGATCTCATGGATGATCCTCCAACATTTTAAGAAGGTGTTGCTACCACCATGGATGAACTCATAGAAATAAATCTGGGTATAAGAGAAGATCCATGCCTCACCTTAATTAGTGTGTCCATGACCTCTGTGGAGCAAGAGGTGTATACTTCCTTTCTAAAGAAAAATCGAGATATATTTTCTTGGAATTATACATAAATTCTAGGTCTTAATCTTGATGTAGCCACCCATCATTTGGGTTTTCCAGAAGAACATCGTGGGTTCAAGCAAGAAGTAAAGAGAATACACCCAACTCATGCCTCTAAAATTGAAGATGAAGTTGATAAGCTTATAAAGGCTAACTTTTTCAGGGAATTTCAGTATCCCAAATGGATGGCCAATATTGTCCTAGTGAAAAAGAAGAATGGGAAAATTAGAGTCTGCATTGATTTCAGAGATCTTAACCGGAATTTTCCTAAATATGATTTTATAGTCCCAATTACAGAACTTCTAATTGATGAAAAGGCTAGCTATGAAGCTCTTTCCTTCATAGATAGATATTTTGGGTATAATAAAATTTGAATGACCCTGAAGGATGAAGAATATATAGCCATTATATCTCTTTAAGGTGTGTTTTGCTATCGGGTAATGCCCTTTGGCTTAAAGAATGCAGGCGCGACATACCAACGTGCCATGCACCATATCTTCAAACCCTTCTTAGGGAAATTTGTTGAATGTTATGTGGATGATTTGGTAGTCAAATCCAAACAATGTTCCAATAACTTGGATGATTTGGAAATTATATTTCGTAAACTTTGGCAATATAATTTGAAGATGAACCCCTTAAAATGTGCTTTCGGAGTAACCTCAGTAAAATTACTTGGCATCGTTGTATGCCATTGTGGTATCGAAGTTGATATTGAGAAAAGAAAATCAATCCTTGGTATGTAACCTCCTCGAAATTTGAAATAATTGAGAGGACTTCAAGGACACTTGGCCTATATTCGGTGCTTTATCGTAAATTTGGCAGACAAATGTTTACCCTTCACTAGATTAATGAAGAAGGGAGTCACTTATCAATGGACTGAGGATTTCCAAGAATCATTTGATATACTCAAAAAATATCTCTTTAGTCCACCAGTATTGATGCCACCTGTTGAAGGAATACCACTCATTCTCTACGTGACAACTTTAGAGTTATTACTAGGTGTCTTCCTCGCCCAAAAGAATGATGCTGGAAATGAAAACAACCTTTATTATCTCAGTCACACTATGCTTGATGCGGAAACTCGGTATTCAAGTATTGAGAAGTGCTACCTAACATTAATCTTTGCTATTCAGAAATTGAGACATTACCTGCAACATCATGAGGTCCAATTGGTATCTCGTAATAACCCACTCAAATTTATCCTCAGTCTTCCTATGCTTACAGGACGTCTAGCACGGTGGTCGGTTATTTTACAATAGTTTGATATCTAGTTTGTGCCTCAAAAGGCAATAAAAGGTCAAGCTCTGGCTGATTTCCTTGCTGAGCACCCATCTGCGGAAGACACATCGTTTAATACTGAACTTCCTGATGAAGAGGTCTTCTCTATTCAAGATAATTCCCAAACATGGGAAATGTATTTTGATGGTGCTTCTAGAAGTCTAACAGGGAAGAGACTGGAAAATCCTAAACTCAACAAGTTTGGATCAGGAATAGTCCTTATTTCCCCATAAAAGGCAGTATTGCCTTATTATTTTCTATTATCGAAAGGTGGTACCAATAATGAAGAAGAGTATCAAGCTCTCATTGCAGGTTTGGAATTATCTCTTCAGGTGAAAATGAATCATTTAAGGGTAAAAGAAGATTCAAAATTGGTAATAAAACAAATTAATGGGGAATACTCTATAAGAAAATAAGAGTTAATCCCTTTGTGTGATTACATCAGAGAGTTAATGGATGAATTTCCCTTAGAGTCAACATTGTCCTATGTCCCGCGATCACAAAATGCCTATGCAGATGCACCAGATAATGTAGCTACAACCTTGGAAGATCCAAATCGGGATGAGACAGTTATCATCATAACCCATCACCACGTGGTTTTACCTTTTATTCAAACCGTAAGGGAAAAAATTAATGAAATTTTCCCTATTTATGAACCGTATGGTCATACCACGAGATGGAGAACATCCATCATGGAATATCTTAAAAATGGGATACTTCCACCAAATAGGGTTGAGAAGAAGCAGATCCGGCGATGAGTGGCCAATTTTACTCTTTATGATAGTTCAAACCACCAAAAGATTCTTTACGAGACTTTGATGGAATTATTTTCAGATGTATTGATGGAGAAGAGACCGCAGCTGTCATGAAAGAAGTACATTCAAGAGCTTGTGGTGCCTATCAATCCGGGAACAGACTCTCTGATTAGATTTGAAGTCTTGGATAATTTTGGCCTTCAATGACACAGGATTGTACAAATTTCACTAAAAAATTTCATCTATGTCAAGTGCATGCCAACTTCATTCATCAACCCCCAGAGTTGCTACATATAGCTAAATAATTCTGACCATTTGCTGCATGGGGAATGGATGTAGTAGGGCCTTATCCTCCAGCCACGACTAACCAGTTCAAGTATATTCTCACTACTACTGATTTCTTCTCTAAGTGGGCTAAGGAAATACCTCTCAAGGAATTCAGATCCAAAAGCATCGTTAGTTTTGTCAAAACTAATATCATCACCATATTTGGCATCCCTCATACTATTTTGACGGACAATGGCACCAATTTTTTTTCTGCTGAATTAAAAAAGTTATATTAGGAATATAATATCAAATCCAACCATTCATCTCACTATCATGCGGCGACCAATGGATAGATAGAGGCTTTTAACAAAACCCTTTCAAATATACTCCAGAAGATGGTAGATAAAGATAAGAAATCATGGACTGATAAACTTTTGAATGATTTATGGGCTTATCGGACAAATACCCATACTGCTACCCAATAAACTCCTTATTCATTGGTATATGGAACTGAAGTGGTTTTTCCAATTAAAGTACAATTTCCTTTACTTAGCGTTGCAATCTGTGATCAGTTATCTATATATGAAAGATCTTAGAAATGGTTTAATGAGTTGGAATGATTAGATGAGAAAATATTGCATACTTTGCATCATTTAGAAGTCTATCAGAATATAATAACATGAGCTTTTAATAAGAAAGTTCGCCTTCGTTCATTCCTCTAAGGAGAATTGGTATTGGTCCTTAGGACTCCAATGATACCAGGAAAAAAAACTCCAAAACTTGAACCAAAATGGGAGGGACCTTATTCCATACATAAGGTCTATTCAAATAGAGCCTATGCTTTAATCTCAATGGATATAGAGCGCATTACATCTCTAACCAATGTGAGATTTTTGAAGAAATACTTTGTGTAATTATACCCATTAGTCCTAACTGTAAGAATTTAAACTGCAGAGTAAATAGTCCTCACTGTAATACTTTAAACTGCACAGTACATAGTCCTCACTGTAAGACTTTAAACTGCACAGTACATAGTCCTCACTGTAAGACTTTAAACTGTACAGTGCATAGTCCTCACTGCAAGACTTTAAACTGCATAGTACAATGTATTTGCTGTAAGACTTAAAACTACACAGTAACCAATGTCCTAGTTTCAAGACATTAAACTGCATAACAACCATAAGCATCCATGCTGCATGACGTTAAAGTGCGTAGTATCTTCGTCCTTGTTGCATGACGTTAAACTGCATGACATCATATGTACAACTAATGTTTTCTCTATTTAACGTTAGAATCTTCCATAAGCAAATGTAATTGATGTCATCACTACTTCTTAGTAGTACATGAGTCCCTCTCTTTCCTATGTTGGAGTCAGATCTGCATAGAGACCAAGTTTCAAGAACTACGTATGGCTTGATTCTCATTTTCAATGAGATACGTAGAGACGCCTAAATCTTTAATTCTGGGCCCATCCACAATCACAAAATTTTCTTATTTTATTTTCTCCTCCTGTATATGAATTAGATCTATACAGAGTGTTTCCTTAAGATATATGATTTGGTCCTTATACCATTTCATGTCTTAAGATTTATCGTTCTCTCAGAACGTATCAAAAGCCCCCATTCCTCATGTCAAACTTAGCATGAAGAATGATTGTTTAAAGAACTACGTATGGCTTGATTCTCATCTATTTTGAGATACATAGAGACGCATAGATCTCCAATCTTGGGCCCAACCACCCACAATAAAAAATCCCTTTATTTATTGTATAAAATCAAATCTTCACAGGGAATGTTTTAAAAACTATGCATGAATTGATTCTTTCCCCAGTAAGATATATAGTGACACTTGGGTTTTATCCCTTAATCTAGTTACAATATGTCTTTCCTTTCATATCAGTTTATAGTCATACTTACCACATGATGTTACACTGAATGAAAATATAATACCCCTATTCTTCATTTGCATAACCTTTTCATTATAAAAGAAACCCTTACTGCTCCTTGTTTCTCACACCGAGCATAGCTCACATGGGCTTAGGAATTGAGTAAATGGATTCTTTATATAAGGTGTTTTAATTTCTTATGGGGTTAATAATGTCCTTACTGCATGACTTGAAATTGCATAGTATAATGTCCTTACTGCATGAATTAAAAATGCACATTACCATATTCATCCAAAGGAAACAAAAGAATTATCCATTTTATATATGAGTTAGATCTATATAAAGGACATAAAATTCATGGTGAATATTGATTAAAATATTTCTCATATACATTGGGCATAACCCCCTTCCATATATCACACTCTTAATCTTGAATTTTTCTTTCAGATTTTCATAATCCTTCTTACGGTTTCTAGTGACAAGGTTTCCAATATCTGAGAGCTTTTTTGTCTGACTATGCAGCACGTGCCCTTAGGCAGCCTTGCATAAGTTGCCTAAATAACAGACCTGTCAGTCAAAAGATGCCACTATTTGGATATGCATCATATTCCCCAGTTGGCCCTGCATAATACAGCCCCCATCACGGGTTTTTCAAATAATCGTAACTTTGTTCTTGGTTATAGTATCTTTGTCCCCTTTAATCTTTGATGACAATATACAAGAATATGTATTTTAAAATAGTCATTCAAGTATACTTGTCCCATTATCTTTCTCACAGTCTGAAAGTATTCAAGACCATGGTTTACACATTTCCCTCATCATGTGTTCGATACACTATGAAATAATCTTGAAATAACTTGGCCACATGTTATATATTGTTTCCATTTCTGGTCCTAGTTGTATGACCTAAAACTACAGACACCATATATTTTACATTTGGTTCAAACCTTTGTAAAAGTATCATTCCTCTGATTCTTTGGATATCTTGATTGGAAATACCCTTTCCATATTTAGGTACCTTTCTCCATAAACCAAACTCTATGCTTTGGAAAATATTAATCTCTATAAACTTTCTTCGAATTTTAGCAATAGAATATAAAACTTCTAAGAGCTCTTTTGCCTAACTATGTAGCACGTGCATAACGAGTTTGTCAAGTAATGGTAACTTTGACTTTTATAAATATGCCCCAGTTGGCCTTGCATAATACAACCCCCATAATGAGTTTGTCAAGTAATGGTAACTTCGTTCTTAGAAAAGACTTCCTCTAATGCTTCTAGCCCTTGTCCCATACCATTCCTCAGTTTCAGAAATTCTCAAATCACAGTTTACAATTTTCCCTTTCATACCTGAATATGATAGTATATTTCCAAAAAAATTATCAAGAAATTGGGAGAGTTTCATAATTTTGGTCAGAGCTAAAGACCTTAAATTAAAGCCACCACATGTCCTCACTTCATGACTTAAAACTGCACAACATCAATGTCCTCACTGCATGACTTAAAACTGCACAATACCATGTCCTCACTACATGACTGTTGGTTTAAAATAACCCCTTTTCATTATTAAAATTCATTTTCTTAACAAAACCACCTACTATGGTCTTAAGTCACCCAAATATTATTTTTCCCTATCTATCAACAGCAAAACGTTAAATTCCTAAAGATCCCTTTTGCTTGACTATGCATCATGTGTCTATAGGCGGCCTTGCATAAGTTTCTTACATAACAGGCCTATCAGTCAAAAGATGCCACTATTTGGCTATGCAGTATATGCCTCAGTTGGCCCTGCATAATATAACCCCCATAACGGGTTTGTCAAATAATGGTAACTTCGTTCCTGGAAAAGACACACATTATGTTGATACAGGCTTTAAATTTGGTATCCATAAAAAAACATGGCCCAATATTCCCCTTGGAAATGTTTAAAGAATATTAAAGCAATTCTTAACCATAGTGTTTTGTTTGGGATTTAATTCAAAGTTTACGGTCAAATCTATTTCGACCCTAAACATTTTCCCTTTATAGTCAAACATGCATGACTCTAAAATGCCAATAACAAAAGACTTGGTGCTCATTAAATTGAGAACCCGTGAAGGGAACTCTAAACAAAAGTTGAGTCCCAGCTCACTAAACATACATTTTTGTATGTTTTAGGTAATATTGAGCAATAAAAGTCAAAAGACACAATGTATGTAGGGATATCTATATAACCCTAGTCAAATCATGCTTATTAGGTCCCTTGGCTTAATAGAAATTTTTTTGATCACTTCATTGTAATTATAATAATGATTTTTTAACATAAAGAAATCATTATCATCATTTAATTTTCATATTTCTATCATGAAAAGATAGAAATGAATATTTATTATTTTTATTTTATTATTATGATTGAAAAAAAAATTTCTTTCATTCATATGAAAATAGAGGGCCATCCACAAAATGGAGCCTCTCTATCATGTTTCAGAATAAACTCTCAACATGACTTTTCATTTCTTGGACCACTTCATAAGCTCTATCAGCTGCCTGTTGAAGTTGAGATAGTTGAGAAACTCTAGCCTCCTTTTCCTGAAAAAGTGCTTCCTTAGAAGTTTAAATAGAAGTTATCCCCTCTAATTGGGTTTCTCCTAATGTTTGGTTCAATTTCTCAAGCTTTTTATGAACAACATCTAGTTGCTGTTGAAGAGATAACAACTCCTTTATGGCTTCTTTGATTTGTTGGCCAATCTTGAGTTATTTCTTATTATGATTTTCCTCCGCCTCAACTACTGCAGCTTGAAAGACCTCAATATTGATGAGTCATTTAGCCTCTTTAAAATCTTGTCGCATCTTATGATCCTAATCCCGTCGGTGAATAATCTCTTTCATGGCATCGTAGACTGGCTGATAATTAAATCCATCAAATCCCAATACGTAGAATAATGCTGGGAGTTTTGGAAAATGGGATGACAATTCATCTAAAGTATTTTCAAAAATTACGCTCCAAATATGTCACCATGTCTTCTTATGTTCCATGCCAAGAGAATATTACATCTCTAAGTCTAAATCTTAATCACTACCATGAGGTAAAATATACTCTAGAAACAGGTTGCTTAAAGAGCTGTTTTGTTCTGCTTCTCTTGGGGCAGTAAAAGCTCCACCTTCTGATCTAGGAGCTGATAACACTAAATGATAAATCAAGGTCATTATTATTTTCAAATGAAGGAAGAAAATATGATTCAAATAGCTGATTATATTTACCCAATAACAAGTCAACTACTTGATTGGATTCATCCCCTGAATTCTCAGCTCCAGTGTTTTGAGCTGGTGTTTCTTGAGAAGGGGAATTTCCTTTAATTTGATTAGTTATGAAATTTTAAGGCTCTATAACATCTCTTGATGAAGGATCCTCTGTAAGTATTTCTCTAGCCCTAGTATAAGGATAAATTTAAGTGGAACACCCTGTTCTTGAAGATCCTTTTCAACATTTTCTACAGATAAAGCTGCATAAGGTGAATTTTGATGTAAAGAATCAAGTTGAAGAAAAAATTATGTATGGAAAATGAAAGAATAGGGACTTACTTCCTTACAATTCCTCATGAAAATCTCCAAACTCCTTGATGGAACATGGAATATCAATATTCAGATTAAGGGTGTCCATTATTTCAGTGTATATGGCTTGAAATGTTACAAAATCCTCACCATTTAAGGTATACAACAAATGTTGGTTGATGCCCAAATTGGTTCCGCTGACATTTTGTTCCGCTGACTCTTCAATTGGTATACCATCATCAGATCTTTCTAAGTTTGGGTTAATATCAGCATTGGTTTTAGATTTCCCTGGATCTTCATTCCTTTCTTCTGAAGCAATAGTAATATCAGTATTGATTATTTTCTAGATCCTTTTAAAAAAGTAACTGGGGAAGGTATTTAATCTTACCATGGATTTCCTCTCTCTCAACAAATCCAGGAGCAAGTATAGCTGAATCTTTTGACATTACATATTCGTCAGCATGAACCTAGGTTTCCCCTGGGGATTCTTTTTCTGGTCGTGAAGCATCAGCTCTTAATCCATTGATAGAGGAGAGAGACATAGATCCTATAAGAGATAAAACATGGTTACCAAAATATATTTATCAAGTTTTATGCCCTAAGGATCGTATAAACACTTACTCCTTCGGTGAACACTTCGAATCAATCTCATTGCTCTCTTGCATTTTTGTTCAAAAGCTTGAGGAGATATTAAAACACTCCTCTTAGCAGGGGAAACGTGAGGTAATGGTTGAGGATTATCTATCGCCATTACCCCAGTCATGATTATTTCTCCTGGAGAAAGTTCTGGCGACCTGGGAGGATCATTTGTTTCATTGATAGGAGAGCCTGTAGGACCGTACTTGGGTGATTCGAGAACTGGTCCAAATCTTCCTTCTTTACATTCAAGATGCATAAATATATTTTCATCAAGATAAATGATGATAAATGATAAATTAGAGTTGAGACAAAAGAAAAAGGGAAATAAATTCTTAGTATTAACATAAATATCCCACTCATCATCAGAGTCGATAATTACCCCTTCACAGACTCCTAAGTCCAACATATGAGATACTCGTTTAGAGGCTGGGATTTGTTCATCGGTTGCATATATAAAAACCTCCAGCTTCACAATATACTTCTGTACTTCAGCCAAGTTATGGTCTGGATTGAAATCAGAAGGTGCCTTGATATCACCAATATCTGGTATTCGAATTCCATGATGGAGGAATGCCCATGCGTCCCTAAGATCACAGGTTATACTTTCCCAATGATGAATGGCTGAAGGTCGCACATATTTCAATCTTGGTATGGTTGACTGTCGAAGGGAAGATTCACCTTCTGATTGGGAAATTTATTCAGACCTACTTTCTTCAGAAAGTTCAACAGATGGATTAGGGACCACTGTTTGAAGCGGTGATTGGATCGCCTTGGCGTTGGAGGTATTGCTTCTCTAGCCTTGGTCTTCCTGGTGTACTTCCTATGAAGATGTTTTGAGGGATCTGAAACCTCTGAAACTTCTATATCATCTCTAGCCTTGGATTTCTTTCCAATATTTCCATGTGAAATAGTTGTTGCAGCTGCTACTCTATATATCCCTTTTTTCAGAGCCCCTTGGGGATATGAAGAAACCCAATCTTTGGCATACTCAGCTTCCAATCCGATCGATGCATCTAGTGGAGGTAATGTAATTGAAAATTTGGATACCTCTAAAGCTGTTAGAATCCATAATTGTCATGCTACCATTGGGTGCTTCTCATGTATGACATATGTGGGTGGAAAAGTGCTTGATTGTTGAAGACATATGAATTGAAAAGCAAACCTATAGGGGGAATAAGCCTCGCAGATAATTTCACCATCAATCCTGGTTGATAATATGGTATCCCTAAAAAATTCATGTGGGGATTGAGTACAATAATACTCAGTAAGATACCCCGAAAAAACTAAACATGAAGCACCAAGTATAGTCATATCAATACAAGATATAACAATCAATGTAGAATTGGAACAAAACCCAGATATAATCATGAGAGAAATTATGTCATCAGGAGGTCATAACCAACTTTCAACCTTAGGATTCTACTCAAAACAATTATCATTTTGGGAGAAATCGCTCCATGAGCCTTGCTATCATCAGAGACACTCAAAAAACATGTGTAGTTCATTGGGCCCAGCCCAAAGAGAATTTTCTAGTCTAAGAAGACATTGATACACATATAGGGGGTCACGCCCAAAACCACTAGGGGACACCAAGAACACAATCTGGGTCAACCCGCTACATAGGGGATCATATGCTAAAGATTACACAAAACATATCGATACGACCTTCTAGATGGAGGATCAATGCCCTACATAAGGAGGTCATGCTAATTCCATAAACTCTAACTATGGATGATAGAGGATCGCACTCCAGTCTCACAGAGGGACATCATAAATTTATCTAAGACTCGACCTCTAGAGGGGATCATAATCCAGTGATGTGGTTGTAATGTCACACCGAACCCTTGAGGAAAGGACTAAAAGATCACACTCAACCTATATTGGTCCAAACTAAGAAAAAAAAGAACCTCAAGCACTATTGAAGGGATTACTTGGCATGTACTGGTGTATACTGGGCATGCCTAGCTATCCCAAGTCATGCCCATGTGGAAGAGCCTCACATGACATGTAGTCTCCAAATAAACGGTGTGTATAAGAGGATATATGGAACATAGAGACACACAATACTATGTCTATGTAACATGGTTGTGTATGTGTGGGAGTACACAACGTGTCCATGCCTGTGTACTCCAACCCATGTATGTGTACTTCCGAAGTACATGCCAAGTCAATCGGGGAGGGTCATATGTTGTGTGATAGGGTTCACACACCATGTGATCCTTAACTTCATCTGGAACCCCAACGCCACAACGAGGGGGCCCACACGATGTGTAATCCCAAAATACATGCTTCTTTGCTTGGGATTTTCCAGATCCTTCAAGGATAAGTTCTATGTTGATATGTGCACCGCCAGAACCTTCAATCTGGATGGAACCTACAGATCAGGGTTCTTCCATGCCTCTAGTTGCTAGATCTATGGATTTTGGGTTCAGATCTTCTTGGAAACCACCACTGTCAATCCATACATTATCATGCCTCAAAACTGAGTTGAACGGATACCACAAATCCATTCTAACCCACCTTTATTCATCCACTTCTTTCATCACACCTTGATCACATCACTGATCATGAACTGTTACTATGGTATCGATCTGTTTCATTGAATAATGGTCATGAAATGATAGAATACTGAGTATTCATCGAACTGTTGTCCAAAAGGAATCACCCACAGTGAATGTCAAAAGAATGGAGGGTGTAATCCACAAACCATAAAAGTGAGGAAAGAACCTTGTATGTTTTCCGTTTGGCCTCGACTCATTATCATATAAAGGATGGATGAATAGGGATAATTCAATGAACCAAAAACAATTTCATCAATTTGAAATCTACCGATGATGCATGTATCAATTCTTGTTTGTTGAATTGATCCGCATTCATTTGGGATTAATAATGGGATGGGAATTACAAGAAAAAACATCCTACCTAGAGTTTGGATCAATCATTGACAAATAATGGTTACATTTCCATTGTTGATGAGATCCTCCAACTGCTCTCGCATGACAATCCACAATTCATTATTGATCCATTGTCATCCACCAAGAATTATCTCCTCCAACAATATCTAGTTATCCAAGGTTTAGCATAAAACCTTTAGATGATTGTCATAGTTGCATATTTAAAGAAGAAGAAGGTCATTACACTGAACAAATTAAAATAAATTCTTAAGTTTAGTTATTTTATTAATTTCATGCCTATGAAAACTTCTTCAAAAATTACCCACACCGACCAAGGTTAAGTTTCACCTATAGTAACAACACCATTCTGAACTTAGTGGTGCTCTCAAATTTTCAATTTAGACACTTGTTTATGAGTTATTTTTATTTTTCTAGAAAACCAAACATGAATGCTATTTAATTATTTCATATATTTAAAACATTTATTCCAGACACACAGAGCTTCAGAATTGATTTTTGTCTAAGTGATTAGTCTAGAAAATAATCCATATAATATTTAAAAATAATACATGGAAAATCCAAGATGTTATATTCTCTATGCTATGTGGATTTTCATCCCAAAAAGAGAAAAACTACTCAATGAGATGGGGGTATTGGTCTTGAATTTGGGTCTCCCACTCTGATTATCAAATAAAAAAATATATTTTAATTACATTTTAATGGTATTAAATGTTCATTTTTGATCTTATGGTCCTGAGTTAGTGCATTTTCATTATGAACATCCATTCTCATCATTTGTGCACTTCATGCCTAATATACACCAATTTAGGCCCAATGAGTCATCTGATTCTAAGGAATGTAATTATAAATATTTTAATTTGATATTTTGGGAACTATATCTACACTTAAATTTGAACATTTTTAATTCAGGGATCAATGGATGATTCATAAACGATGATGGAGATATTTGGAGATGAATGGAAGCAATTCTAGAGAAGGCAGATTGGACACCAGCCCACTTATGAGATTGTGGGGCCCAACATACAGGCCCAATGAATCCCAATTTTTTTAAAAGATAGAATAAATGTTTAGGAACAAATAACTATTCATGATATAATGCTAATTCTGCCTCTATGGTGGTCAGTAAGGCGTCCCAAGTTAGGGATACAATTTTGGGCCAGATTCTGCATCCCAGAAAAACAGCCTACTAATCTGATCATATCTCCGAATATACAATTCCAAATGGGCCCATATTTTACAGGAGGTTATTAGACATCTGGGGATCCATTTTATTCTTCTATGTACCACTCTGATTCGGCCATCTAGAAGGTCATCAAAGTGCGTCTTTTTGGTGGATGAAAGATGGCTGCCACCTCGGGTCAAATGTGGAAAAGTCTAAGTTCCACAAGCTTTCCACCACCCTAGGCCTACCATAATCAAGTGGGATGCTTTGTACTGTTGGAGGCTCGACCCAAGGCTTCCAAAATTCCTATTTAAGGAAGTGGTGGTGGAGGAGTTGAGAATCTTTGAGCTTGTTTTCATCTTAATGTTATGCTGCCAATTTCTCTTTGTAATGTTCTTCCTTCACATGTAAGTTGTTTTAATTCATCCTTGTTTCTTAATAAAAGTTATTCTTCTCTTATTATTATGTTATTCTCATTATAACATTGATACCGTTGGTTCAAGATGTGAACTTGTTCATACCAAACCTTGTGATATTATCACACAATTGTGGAGTGATTGTTATTTTATTGCGTTTTTTTACTTCTCCATTTCCTCCCCCATGAGTCTACTTTTCGCTTCCATTGAAACCATAGAATAAATGGAGGGATAACCCACTTATGGGTTGATCCAAGGGAGTAGCAAGGGGATGGATTGGATGTTATTTATCACCTCATTAATGTATAATCACTTCTTTAATTGAGATTTTTATTTGATGATTTTTAAACTCCATCGTCCTTGTTGAATTTAAGGCCACACACTTCAAGTGATAATACGAACCTTTACCTTGAAGTGCTCAAAACTTTCATCCTTCAAGTGTATAGGTGATTAGTATTAAAGGGTGTAGGCATTAAACCAGTCATTTATGATGTTGTTTTATCTCCTTAAATGAACCCATCTCAAATTTAAGAAATTGAAATCATTAAAAAGAAAATACGTCCAATCCACCCCAAGCGATAACCTAAGATCAACTCATTCTTTTAAATTGAATTATCTTAAATCTATTAGTTATACTTTAAAACCATATAAAATAAACCCAAGTTGGAAACTTCATAGCCAAAAACATTCCATATAATGTACGTGTCTATAGGTTTCTTCTTAGGTCTCTGAGGATTCGATAACCCAAGCTAAACTACAAGGACCGTTCTACCTTCATCTCTTGGGTAAATTTGAGAGAGAATCAAATTTTGGCGCCATTTCCGAGGACCCAAGTAAGTCATCTAAACACCCATTCTATTCTCCCCCATTTCTTCTTTTCTCATCTAAATTCTCTTATCTTTTCCCTTTCTCGTTTTTTTTTCTTTTGGCGCATGTCCGCCTACACCCGCGATCAATCAAACCGTCTAGTTAGGGTGGATAGTCCTGGGGTTGGGGAGTCAAGTACACCAAGGGAACTCATTACATTATATCCTAATCTTCCTAATACTCTAGAGTCCAAAATTGAGCCAATTTCAATGGAAGGTCTTCAAAGAAACCAACTCATAAACCCGGGTGGGAACCAAAATGGAAACCCAAATGAGGCAGCCCCAAACTTGGGGAATGCAGTTGATCAAACCATGAATGACTACCTCACACCTTCTTGTACCAATTCCCCCTCATGCATTAGACACAATTATTTAGGAGATTCCAACTACATATTTAAACCCCATGTCCTAAACCACCTTCCCACATTCCATGGAATGGAGTCCGAGATGCCATACCTGCACATTAAGGAGTTCAATGACATTGTAGAAACCATGTGTCCCCCACATCAACTAGAATCAGCTAAGATGAGGCTATTTACTTTTTCTTTAAAGGATCGAGCTAAAAATTGTCTAAAAAATTTGAGACCATCATCCATCAACTCTTGGGACCAACTACAAAGAGAATTCTACAAAAAATACTTTCCCCACCATAAAACAATTGCACTTAAAAAGAGTATCCAAAACTTTTTTGAAAAAGAGGGAGAGTCATTCTATGAAACATGGGAGAGGTTAAAAGACACTCTAAACATGGTTCCACACCATGGTTTTTCTATTCCTGAAAAAATTATAATTTTATATGAAGGGTTGGGTCCGGAGAATAAACAATTCATTGACATGATGTGTAATGGAAAATTTAAAAACAAATCCCCAAATGATGCTTACGAGTATCTAGAGAGCCTTTCTGAACAAAACCAAACATGGGGAACTTCACCTTATTCTAAAAAGCCACAAAGAACTACTGGAATTCATACACTTAGAGAAGAGGAAAGCCTTAGGGCTAAACTCGCAGCACTCTCTAAGAAGGTTGAAGAGATAGACCTTAGGAAAGTCCATGAAATCCAAACTATTGACCTTGTTTGCACAACATGACCATAAGACAAACAACTGACCAACCATTCCATCCGTCAAGGATGTTCTCTTAGGAGGACCCCCAGTGGAAGTAAATGCTTTGAACTTTCAAAAGCCTCAATACCAAAACACCTTCAACCCAAGGTATAACGACCACCCAGGCTTCCACTGGAAAGATAACCAACAACCTAGCCAACCACAGGGTAAAAATACTTACCCCCATCAGAACTACCAATCCCATAACCAGTTCCAAACCCAACCTATTCAATATCAACAAACCATCCCACTTCTAAAATATCCCCCCGGGATAAACCAATCTTCTCAAGCACCAACCCAAACTGTTCCACAAAGCCTACTAGAACAACTATGCAAACAAATGGAGAGGATGAACTCGGAGGTATCTTCCCTAAAACAAGAACTTCAAACCATCAAAACTGGAAAGGCACCCATGCCTACTCAGGCGGTGCCATCATCAGTTTCAAGGGGAGAGTCAAGTTGTGCTCAAACAAATCCTGAACAACTAAAGGCCATGAATATTTTAAGAAGTGGGAAATAAATTGAGAAACCTGAACAACTAATTCAGAACCCACCTGAAGATTCAAACTTAGATGAAAATTCAAATGAACCACAAGATCAAACTGAGGAAACTGATAACATTGTCAAGGAAAAAACTCTTCAACAAAAAACCCCACAACCTGCACCATTTCCTCAACTCATTAGGGGGAAAACCAAGCCTGAACTGAGTGAAACATTGAGAGAAATATTTTCACAAGTCAAGTTGAACATACCCCTTCTCGATGCAATCCAAACCATACCTGCCTAATCAAAGTACCTTAAGGACTTGTGCAATTTTAAAAGAACATTTTCACATAAAAACCAAGTCCTTTTGGCTGCTAATGTGAGTACCACCATTCAAGGGACCATTCCTCCTAAGTTGAAAGACTTAGGTTGCCCTTACATCAATGTTGAACTAGGAGAAAGCAAAGTTGTCAAGGCCTTGTGTGACCTAGGTGCTAGTGTCAATCTCATCCCATATGTTGTGTACTGCTAGTTAGGCCTAGAAGAACTCCAACCCACATCTGTCACACTTCAACTTGCTGATCATAGTATTAGGGTTCCAAAGGGGATTTTAAAGGACGTTCTGGTAAAGGTTGAAAACTTAATCTACCCTGCTGATTTCATTGTACTTGACAACCATCCAAACTTAGGAAATAAGGAACAAACCCCAATCATCCTTGGTCGTCCTTTCCTTACAACAATCAACTATGTTATCCGAGTCCGAAATGGGAACATGACCATCACCTTTGGGAACATGAGTCTAGACTTGAACATCTATAATGCAAGCTCACAAATAGGGTATGAAGAGGACATTCATGAAGTAAGCATGATAGTAAGCATTGATAATGAATCCATGGAACATCAAGGAATATTTGATGAATGTTTAAGTCAGGATGAGATTGATTTCCTTTGTTCATATGAAGGAAGTTTATCTCCTTGGCTTGAATCATTTTCAAATTGATCTTATGATAAAGTCTTAAGTCCAAAAATCGGTGAAACCTTTCAAGAAACCAATTTCATGGAGACCACTCCAATTTCCTTCCCTAAATCTGATCAAGCCAATCTAGTAGCTGAAACTTCTACATGTGGGGAATCAATCCTATATGAAACTCTAAAAAAAGAAATTGATCTTGATCCAATGTCCCAATCTTCTCCTGAAATTCTGAACCAACCTGATCTTGAATTGAAGGAACTTCCTACTGCACTAAAGTATGCCTTCCTAGGGGAAAATCAAACACATCCTATTGTCATTTCTTCTTCTCTTGAATCCAATCATGAGAGGATGCTTCTAGATGTCCTTAAGAAGCATAAGAAAGCCATTGGTTGGACCCTTTCTGATATTCCTGGGATTAGCCCACTTATCGGGACTCATAGGATTATTCTGGAATCTGATTCAAAGACATGTCGTCAACCTTAACGGCGACTCAATCCTAATCTCATGGAGGTAGTAAGGAAGGAACTTCTGAAATTCTTAAAAGCTGGTATCATATATCCCATAGATGAGAGTGAGTGGGTGAGCCCAATCCAAGTGGTTCCAAAAAAGGCTGGAATCACAGTGATAACCAATGAGGATGGAGAAATTCTTCCAAAAAGGGTGAGTAGTGGATGGAGGGTCTGCATTGACTATAGGAAGCTAAACTCATTCACCAAGAAGGACCATTTCCCCTTACCATTCATTGACCAAGTCCTTGAGAGAGTGGCAGGTCATGCGTTCTATTGTTTCTTAGATGGGTACTCGGGGTACAATCAAATTGAGGTCTCCCTAGAGGATCAAGGGGAGACTACATTCACATGTCCATTTGGAACCTTTGATTTCAAACGCATGCCCTTCAGGTTATGCAATGCCCCTGGAACCATCCAGCGGTGCATGATGGGAATATTCTAAGACATGGTAGGAGATTTTCTAGAGGTCTTCATGGATGACTTCTCTGTGTTTGGGGATACATTTGAGGGATGTCTACAGAATGTGGAGAGAGTCTTGTCAAGATGTGAAGAAAATAATCTGGTCCTAAACTGGGAAAAATTCCATTTCATGGTTAAAGAGGGACTAGTTTTAGCCCATCTGGTCTCAGGTAGGGGGATTGAAGTTGATAAAGCCAAGGTTGACATCATTCTTCACCTTCCATCACCCAAAACTATCAAGGAAGTGAGGTATTTCTTAGGACATGCTGGTTTCTATAGAAGATTCATCAAGGACTTTAGTTCAATATCCCGTCCCCTTTGTGCTCTCCTAGTAAAGGATGCTCCATTTGTTTGGACAGAAAGATGTGAGGGTTCATTCTCAACCCTCAAATCCTCTCCCACCTCTCCTCCCATTATGAAATCTCCAAATTGGAACCTTCCTTTAGAAATTATGTGTGATGCCAGTGACTTTGCTGTAGGAGCTGTTTTAGGACAACGTTGTGATAAAAATACTTATGTCATTGCTTATGCAAGAAAATCCTTAAATGATGCCCAAATCAACTACACCACAACTGAAAAGGAGTTACTTGCTATTGTGTTTGCCTTAGAGAAGTTTAGGTCCTACCTCTTAGGATCCCCCATCACTGTGTTCACTGACCATTCTGCACTAAAATACCTCTTCCAAAAACAAGATGCTAAGGCTAGAATGATTAGGTGGTCCTTCTCTTACAAGAATTTTACCTCATAATCAAGGATAAAAAGGGAGTTGAAAATGTTGTAGATGATCACCTCTCTAGGATGGAATTCAAAGACAACTCAAATCACCTTTCTGTGTCTGATTCGTTTCCTGATGAACACCTATACTCTGTGAGTGACTGCCCTTGGTATACTGACATAGCAAATTTCTTAGTGACAGGAGTCATTCCAAAATTCTTAGGGACTCAAGCTCGAAGTAAATTTCTTTCTAATGTTAGACACTATGTGTTTGATGATCCATACCTTTATAAGTTCTTCCCTGACCAAGTCATTGGAAGGTGTGTTCCAGAATCTGAACAAGATTCCATCCTTAAATTCTGTCACAGTGAGGCATGTGGAGGTCACTTTTCCTCTAAGAAAACATCTGCTAAGATTCTTCAATGTGGTCTTTTCTGGACCACCCTCTCAAGGTACTCCTACACATTTTTTCAAAGCTGTCCTAGGTGTCAACAAGTAGGGTCCATCACAAAGAGGAATCAAATGCCACTCACTCCCATCTTAGTGGTTGAAATATTTGACTGTTGGGGAATTGACTTCATGGGCCCCTTAACAAACTCTCGGGGAAACCTATACATACTCTTAGCTGTTGATTATGTCTCAAAATGGGTTGAGGCCATTCCTACTAAGTCCAATGATCATCAAGTTGTGATTCGATTTCTAAAAGAGAACATATTTTCAAGATTTGGAATTCCTAGGGCTATAATCAGTGATCAAGGAACCCATTTATGCAACCGTCCATTCTCTTCACTCATGGCTAAGTATGGTATTTCTCATAAAGTTTCCACTGCATACCATCCTCAAACCAATGGTCAAGCTGAGTTAGGGAATAGGGAGATTAAGCAAATTCTTGAAAAAACTGTCAACCCATCTAGGAAAGATTGGTCTGAGAAACTCTTAGATGATCTTTGGGCCTATAGAACCGCATATAAAACCATTTTAGGAATGTCCCCATATAGGTTGGTTTATGGTAAAGCATGCCATTTTCCAGTGAAGATTGAACATAAGGCCTTTTGGGAAATTAAGAAAATGTATTATGACCTCTCATTGGCCGAAACAAAAAGGAAATTATATCTCAATGAATTAGAGGAACTAAGGATGGAGGCTTATGAAAATTAAAGGATCAATAAAGCTAGAGTTCAAGCCTAACAATCTAGGAATATCAAGGTCAAACATTTTTAACTAGGAAAACTTGTGCTCTTGTATAGTTCAAAACTTCATTTACACCTGGGAAAGTTAAGGTCTAGATGGTTAGGTCCTTTCATAGTGCATCATGTATACCCCATGGGGCAGTAGAGATTCAAGATCCCACTAGTGGTCACATTTTCAAGGTCAATGGTCAAAGGTTAAAAACATTCATTGAATAATTCAATAAACGGGAAATAGATGTTGAGTTAATTGAGCCAATCTATGAACCAGGAAAAAATTGATAAATTTAGGATCTATGTCAGGCTAACGACGTTAAACAAAGTGCTGCACGGGAGGTAACCCGTGGTTTTTATGTTTCTAATATTTCTGAATTATCTTTATTTTTCAAATAATATTAATTAATAATTTTTATATTTAAAAATAAAAAAATAGACTTTTGACCTGTTCTTCTATTATGAGTATGGATGGGTACGAAAGGGGAGCACCATATTCATCAGTGTCACGTGGTGTGATCCTTGAGTAATACCTTACCCAGAAATTTAAAAAGAAGACAATGTATCATCAGTTTATTTTGTTGTATTTTTATTATTTTCTAGGTTAAGATAAAAATAATAAAAATAATAAAAATAATATAATAATTAAAAAAGGGGACACGCCATAAGCCGTGGGGAAAACCCCGTCACAACCAGCGAAGCCGCGGGGACTCGAACCCGAGACCGAAGGGAGACAGGGGCGCACGCTTACCACTGACCTACGACTTAATGTGCTTACTTATTTTATAATTTATATATATACTTATATTTTACTTATATATATATATATTGTTTTCCTTTGTTTGTTTGTTTTCCTTTTTCCACTAGGAAACTTTGCAAGCGACATGGATATCAAAGGACTAAATTCGAGCGACAAGAACTTCAAACTTCAACCACCAGATGACTTCATTCCATGATCCTCATATTTCAATTTCCTTATTGAACTCCCATTTTATTCCTCTACCGCATTCTAAATATTATTTTTACGAAACTAGGGACAATTTCATTCTAAGTTGGGTGGTGTGGAAACAAAATGTTTGTTTAAAAAAAACAATGATAAAAAAAAAGAAGTAAAATTCCTTTATCATTTATATAATAACATATTTTATCACATTAAAACTACATAGAAAATAAATTTTATTTCCTTGACTCTTAATTTAATTCATGATTAAGTTTAAAAGCATTGATTTTGGAAGTTTGGTGGTCCAATGAAATTTTTCATCATTTTTATTTTCATCCCTTAAATCAAAATGCCACAATGCACATCCTCTAGACTGTGGGGTACTAATTTGATTTTTTTGGGGTCCCATAATAAATATCATAGGCTGGTTTTATTTTTATGAATAATATGAGTATTCAAATAAAAAAAATAAAAAAAAATAAATATTTTTTTTGCGTGTAGAGCAATGGATTGATAAAATGAGAGGCTTTCGGCACTTGGGGATCGTGACTCCAGAGTTGTCTATCCCAGAGTTTTTCAATCTATCTCTATTTATGGTAATATGACTTTGTTTTTGATTAAGTTAACTCCAGATGATGCTCGAGTATGTGGGCTTCACTTGGTGCCCTAAGGCCTTTGAGTCTGGGAGTCATCGGCAAAGTCTTGCTACATGGGTTAATTTGATTAACTGTAATCTCAATTACTATGCAATATTGCAAAAAAAAAGAGGAATGAAGAATAATCATATTAGTATTAAATGTGATTCCACCTAGCGCTTCCATGATTTCCCCCTTGAATAAAAATGAACCCCCATATCTATTGTGATTCATAACACATCATTACACCTAATTGAGTTGGATGAAGTATGATGATGGATTTGATCAAAGGAATGGGCTTGGGATTGGGATCTGGTTTTAAATTAATCTTGTTTTAAATTATCTTGATAGGTTATAAAAATATATTTGTGTGCATTTTACATTGTGAGCACCGTTTGTTATAATGTGTTTGAAGAAAGGAATTCAAATAAAATCATTGAATTATTTGCTCGGGACTAGAAAATATCAAGTTGGGGGGTGTGATTATACAATAAAAACATATATTTTAATTACATTTTAATGGTATTAAATTTTCATTTTTGATCTTATGGGCCTGAGTTAGTGCATTTTCATTATGAACATTCATTCTCATCATTTGTGCACTTCATGCCTAATATAGACCAATTTAGGCCCAATGAGTCATCTGATTCTAAGGAATGTAATTATCAATATTTTAATTTGATATTTTGGGAACTATATCTAAACTTAAATTTGAACATTTTTAATTCAGGGATCAATGGATGATTCATAAACGATGATGGAGATATTTGGAGATGAATGGAATCAATTCTAGAGAAGGAAGATTGGACACCAGCCCACTTATGAGACTGTGGGGCCCAACATACAGGCCCAATGAATCCCAATTTTTTTTAGATGATAGAAGAAATGTTGAGTAACAAATCAATATTCATGAGATAATGCTAATTCTGCCTCTATGGTGGTCATTAAGGCGGCCCAAGTTAGAGATACAATTCTGGGCCAGATTCTACGGCCCAGAAAAACATCCCACTAATCAGATCATATCTCCGAATATACAACTCAAAATGGGTCCAAATTTTACAGTAGGTTAGGAGACATCTGGGGATCCATTTTATTCTTCTATGTCCCACTATTATTAGGCCATATATAAGGTCATCAAAGCACGTTTGTTCTGTGGATGAAAGATGGATGCCACCTCGGGTCAAATGTGGAAAAGTCTAAGTTCCACAAGCTTTCCACCACCCTAGGCCTACCATAATCAAGTGGGATGCTTTGTACTGTTTTATTATAGACCCAAGTCTTCCAAAATTCCTATTTAAGGCAGTGGTGGTGGTGATTTGAGAATCTTTGAGCTTGTTTTCATCTTAATGTTATGCTGCCAATTTCTCTTTGTAATGTTCTTCCTTCACATGTAAGTTGTTTTAATTCATCCTTGTTTCTTAATAAAAGTTCTTCTTCTCTTATTATTCTGTTATTCTCCTTATCACTTTGATACCATTGGTTCAAGGTGTGAACTTTTTCATACCAAACCTTGTGAGATTATCACACAATGGTGGAGTGATTGTTATTTTATTGCGTTTTTTTACTTCTCAATTTCCTCCCTCATGAGTCTACTTTCCACTTCCATTGAAACCATAGAATCAATGGAGGGCTAACCCACTTATGGGTTGATCCAAGGGAGTATAAAGGGTATGGATTGGATGTTATTTATCACCTCATTAATGTATAATCACTTCTTTAATTGAGATTTTTATTTGATAATTTTTAAACTCCATCATCCTTGTTGAATTTAAGGCCACACACTTCAAGTGCTAATACGAACCTTTAACTTGAAGTGCTCAAAAATTTGATCCTTCAAGTGTATAGGTGATTAGTATTAAAGGGTGTAGGCATTAAACCAGTAAGTGATGATGTTGTTTTATCTCCTTAAATGAACCCATCTCAAATTTAATAAATTTAAATCATTAAAAAGAAAATACGTCCAATCCACCCAGAGCGATAACCTAGGATCAACTCATTATTTTAAATTGAATTCTCTTAAATCTGTTAGTTATACTTTAAAACCATATAAAATCAACTCAATTTGGCCAATTCATAGCCAAAAAGAGTCCATATAATGTACGTGTCTATAGGTTTCTTCTTAGGTCTCTGAGGATTCGATAACCCAAGCTAAACTACAAGGACCATTCTACCTTCATCTCTTGGGTAAATTTGAGCGAGAATCACACTCCCATGAGATCTCTTGAAGATTCTTGTGCTTCCACCGAACATGAAAAAGGGGAATCAATTTCCTATGAAGGATACTCTCATGTTGATCTTTGATCTCTACTTGGAAATCTACAGAAGTTTCTTTTATCCTTAATATCCAGCTCACCCCAATTGATAATGTGTGATGGGTCATGCATATACCTCCTCGAATTCGACACATGGAATAAATTGTGTACCCATTATAACTATGGAGGTAGAGCTAAGCGGTATTCCACATCACCAAATCTACATAGTATCTGGAAATAAATGATGAATCTCGAAGATAACATACCACCATGGTCAAATCTCCTCAATCCACGTCGAGGTGAAACCCGTAGGAACACATGGTCTCCTTCCTTGAACACCAAAGGCCTTATTCACCTGTTAGAATAAGAATTATGATGGCTCGGTGTAGTCTTCATCCACTCCTAGAAGATCTATACTTTCTCTGTTGTAGGTCGCACCAACTCTGAGCCCATGATCGTTGACTCACCAGTCACCCATATAAAGTCTCTAATGGTTCCATACAAATAGTGGAATGGTAATTGTTGTTGTATGAGAACTCTACCAGGGGTAGATGATCCTCCTAACTACATACAAAATCCAACATTTAATCTTGCACTATATCCTCTAGAACATGAATTTCATGCTCAGTTTGGCCATCATTTTGAGGGTGAAACACTGTGATCAATAATAGGTGAGTCCCAAATGCCTCCTATAATCCCTTACATAATTGGGATTTAAAGTAAGTATCATAGTTAGAAATAGTCATTGATGGAACTCCATGTAGTCTCACTATCTCTTGTACATAGATATAGTTGGACTCCTCATGTGTTAATCATGTTTTAATGATCACAAACCATATACATTATATAGAGCTTGTTAATCCTATTTAATCTATCTAAAATCATGTGTACAAATGATTAGTTTCTTTATGCCTTAAATAATTATTGTAAACTATTTTGTATCTAATGAAATTATCTTATGAATGATTAAATTTAATTCATTCTATGAATATCACTGTTTAACCATGTACACAAATATTTGGCTAAGTCTAAGAAACCGTGACCATCCAGACACCGTGACCATCGAGACACCCAGACCATCCAGACACCGTGACCATCCAGACACCATGACCATCCTGACACCGTGAACATCCAGACACTATGACCATTGAGACACTGTGACCATCCAGACACAGTGACCACCCAGACACTGTGACCATCCAGACACCGTTTACAACACTATTTCAAGGAGACACTGTTTCATGGAGACACTGTTTACAGACAGACTATTACACCATTTCTTTATAGACATGTTACCTAACAGTATGAGGTATGAGGTGAAAAATACATGCATCCTGTCAGCTCCAACACATGCATTCTAAGAATAAAAAGATTAGCGTGACCGGGGTGACAAGTGACAATAGTGTAACATAAAAACAAGTGTGTGCGTGATAAAGAAGAAGCACAGGCATTCATGAAACCCTACACTGCTAAAGAACACAAAAAGCATACTTTAATCCTAGAGTTGAGAACATTTCTGCACTATCAACTCCACGAAGTACATGAGCCAGATCTAGCTGACTTATGATACTCTGTTTTCCACAAGAGGACTCGATTTCTTCATCTGCTTCATCCTAGAAGTCCAGAGCTGCATAAACTAACACTCAGAGCACTTCTAACCTTATCTCATCATTTCTGCTTTGTTGTGTATTATTTTTATCTTTCGAGAAGTGTGTGTGTCTGTATAAAAACATGCACTATCTCCTGTATCAAACTTAAGGATACAATATATCCTTTCTCTTGCATCTTTTTACACTTGTGTATTTCCAAGGATAAGTGTGGAAGGGGTCCTAGTGTGACCTCTTAGTTCATACCGATGAAGAACTGTGTAAGAGGTCATGTGACCTAGACAATATTGTGTACTATTGTTAACCCCGATCCAGGGTGTGGATCAAGTTTATTTATATAAACTGCTTGGTGGCAGGTGATCACCAAGTGGAGTGGATTAGGTCTCGACTTAAGACTGAACCACTTGTTTCATATCTGTTGTGTTTATTTTAGTTTTCTCTATTTTACTATTTAATTCAGAAATCACTAAATTTACTTTGATAGGAAAGAAGTTATAATTGTTTTTCCTTATTAGAATAGCTTCAAAAGTAATTTTAATAACTAATATTAAGATTACTAATAATTAATCAATCTTCTAAGCAATTATTTAAATAGTCAAACTTTCATAACTGTATAACCTTGATTAACTGGGTTGTATTTAAATTTATTGGGGGAACATTTTAAGAATACTTTTTAAACAGAAATTTTTATAGATACTCAATTCACCCCCCTCTTGAGTACTCTACTCCGGCCAACATTTGGTATCAGTGGATTGTTTTTTACTCTATTTTTTGACCCTATTAAAATGTGATTGTAGCTGTTCTTTAAAGATCTGTCAATTTCTGTTAATTCTAAATTTCTAACTCTTTTAAAGTATTTCTTTATTATAGATAATATATTGGAAGGTGATGCAACAAACAGACCGTCATTCTTTAATGGAACCAATTATGCTCAATGGAAAATTAAAATGAAAATGCATTTAGAAAGTATGATCTTTGAAATTTGGTCTTCAATTATAGATGAATATAAGATTCCTACTAATGATAGAATCACTTGGGATGAATCTAAAAAAACTGCCTACAATAACAATTGAAAATCTATGAATGCTTTATACTTCTCTTTAGGAGATGAGGAATTTAATAGAATCTCTATGTGTAAAACTGCCCATGAAATTTGGGATACCTTGTCTGTTTCACATGAAGGAACTTCTAGTGTGAAAGAAATGAGACTTAATACTTATACTATTAAATATGATAACTTTAAAATGAAATTTGATGATCCTATTTCTGACATGTATCTCAGGTTCAACGAAATTGTCAACACAATGATTTCTCTTAGGAGAGAAGTCACTATCAAAGAACAAATCATGAGGATTATCAGATGTCTACCTAAAATATAGAGAGGAACCTCTGTCTCTATTAGAGATTCATGTGACATCAGCAAGATACCTGTAAAAGAACTCATTAGAAAACTGATGATGTATGAAGAAGAGCTAAAAGTCAACAAGGAAGAGGAGGATGAACCCAAAATAAAATCTATTGCATTCAATACCACCACCTCTAAACACAAAGAAAAAGGTAAATCAGAAGTTTCTATAGAATGTTCCAGCAGTGAAAAATCATCACCTGACAGCGATGAGGAGATGAATCAATTATCTAGAAGGTTTAAGAGATTTTACAAGAAGAATAACTTTTTCAAAAATCCTAACTTCAAGGGAAGATATGATAAAAAAGGAAGTTGGAAGGAAGATTGGAAAAGAAGTGACAAGTCTGATGAGATTGTCTGCTATGAATGTAAATGAAAGGGACATATCAAGGATGATTGTCCCAAGATCAAGTACAAAAAGAAATATCAGGATAAAGATAGAAAGTATAAAAATGAAATGAAAGCAACATGGAGTTCTTTTGAGGAAAGTTCAAGTGACTCGAAATTTTCACATGATGAACAGGATAACAAAGCCAATATGTGTTTTATGACAAAAACATATAAGGTAACACTGGAATCTACTGTACAAAATTCTTATTATTTTGGAGATGAGAGTGACTCTGAAAATATGTCTAATAAAGCAATGTTTGAGTACTGTAATATGCTTTAAGAGACATGCAATGAACTAAAATATAAATACAAGTATTTAAAGAAACAACATGCTCTTACCTCAACTGTTAAAACTAAACTCACTGTAGAAAGGGAGAAAAATGATCAATTACTCAAAGAGAAAAATGAACTAAAACTATCTAATGATCAATTGAAAAGGGATCTTGAAAGGTTTACTAATGGTAAAGATACCTTGGTACAAATTCTAGGTAAAAAAATTGCTTCTAAATATACTACTGGCATTGGCTATCAACCTGGTAAAAGAAATTTTGGAAGAACTAATTTTGTTTTTAAATATAGAACATACATATTTACTCCAAGTTCTTTAAAACATTCATCTAGTTCAAGTTATGATACACTCTCTACTTTTTCAAGCTTTTTTGGACCAAATAGAGTTTATTTTTCAAATACTTTACATAATGCTTATAGAAAACCTATAAGGCAAACATGGGTTCCTAAGGCACTAGTCACTAATATTACTGGACCCAAACAAATATGGGTACCAAAATCTGTTTTCATTTGACTATTTTGTAGGAAAGTTGCTTAAAGAGTTCCTATAAAATCTTATGGGACTTGGATAGTGGGTGTTTGAGACACATGATAGGAGACTATTCATTTTTGAAGAACTTAATAAAAATTGATGGAGGACATGTCACCTTTGGTGACAATGACAAAGGAAAAATTATTGGCCTTGACCAAATCGGTAACTCTAACTCAGTTTTGATTTCGAAAGTACTTTTTGTTGATGAATTGAAATATAATCTGCTTAGTATTTCACAATTATGTGATGATGGATTTCATGTCACATTTAAAAATGATTCTTGCAATTTTTTTAATTCTAAAAATTAATTAGTGTTTTCTGCATTAAGAAATGAAAATATATATTCTGTTAACTTACATTCTTTAGATTCTTAAAATGATTCATGTTTAAGTGTGTTTCACAAAGTTTTTTGGTTTTGGCATAGGAGACTAGGACACTGTAACACTCACTCCCTTAGAAAGTTAACTAGAAAAATACTAGTCAAAGACCTACCCAAACTTGAGTTTCCAAATGATAAAGTGTGTAATCCTTGTCAAAAGGGAAAGAAACACAGAATTTCCTTCAAACTAAAGAAAGAAGTTTGAACTTCTCAACCTCTCGAATTGGTTCACATGGATTTGTTTGGACAATCTAGAGTTTCTAGTTTAAATGGGAAGCACTGTGTTTATGTTCTTGTAGATGAATTTTCTAAATATACTTGGACTTTCTTTTTGACTCACAAAAGTGAAGCCTGCTCTCATTTTACCAAATATTCCAAAACTGTAGAAAATCTTAGTGGACTTATAATTAAATCCTTAAGAAGTGATCATGGTCGTGAGTTTGAAAATCAAGAGTTTGAATCCTTTTGCTCATAAAATAGATATAGTCACAATTTCTATGCCCCTAGAACACCTCAATAGAATGGAGTTGTAGAAAAAAGAAATATAACCCTGCAAAATATTTCTAGAACCGTGCTTAGTGAATATGACTCACCTATTTAATTTTGGGTTGAAGCTATAAATACAACATGTTATATTATCAATAGATTATTGATTTGACCTATTCTTAAAATAACTCCAAATAAGTTTTGGAACAATAGAAAACCCAAAGTTAGCTACTTCAAATCATTTGGTTTCAAAGTATATATCCTTAATACTAAGGAAAATCTTGACAAATTTGAATCCAAGAGTGACAAAGGAATCTTCTTAGGATATTCAATTTCTAGAAAATCCTATAGAGTGTTTAATAAAATAAATAAATGTGTGGAAGAATCTTTCCATGTAAAATTTGATGAAATAGATCCACATGAGCCAAAGAACACTCTAGATAACCAGGAGGATAATGTATCAAATCTAGACATTAAGTCAAAATCCTCTAACCATCCTGTAAAGGAATATCTGAAAACTTCTAGTTCTGTAAATTATTTAGATTCAGGTCACAAAGAACCAGACCATGTTGAAGAACCTAAAATCACCAGTCCTTCTTTTTCTAGAGCTGTTAGAACTCTTAAGAACCATGCTTTAGATGTTGTTGTAGGAGACTTAGACAAAGGAACTCAAACTAGAGCTTCTCTTAGAAATCAGGTTGAACATCAAGTCTTCTTGTCACAACTTGAACCTAAAAAAATTAATGATGCTATCAATGATGAATTTTGGGTGATTTCTATGCAAGAAGAACTTAGTCAGTTTGAAAGGAACAAAGTTTGGAAACTGGTTGACAGACCCAAAGACACATTCACCATAGGCACTAAATGGGTGTTTAAAAATAAGGTAGATGAAGCTGGTAATATAGTTAGAAACATGGCTAGATTGGTTGAACATGGCTATAGTCAATAAGAAGGAATTGACTATCAAGATACCTTTTCAACAGTATCTAGACTTGAAGCCATTAGAATTCTAATTGCTTATGTTGCACATCTGAATTTCAAACTATATCAAATGGATGTCAAAAGTGCATTTCTAAATGGGTATACACTACCATAAAATAGGGCAAGGGAAGCTCTGCCCTTTATCAGCACTAAACAGAAAGCGCTGATAAAGGGGTATGCCTTTATCAGCGCTAGTTAAAAGCGCTGATAAATATAACCTTTATCAGCGCTAAAATAAGCACTGATAAAGGTATAACCTTTATCAGCGCATTTTTAGCACTGATAAAAGGGAACATTTATCAGCGCTTATTTTAGTGCTGATAAAAGTTTTTATTCTTAATTTATAAAAAATTATAATATTTATCAGCGCTTTTATTTTAGCACTGATAAAACATACCTTTATCAGTGCTTTTAATGAGCACTGATAAAGGTTCCAGCGGTTTCTATTTAATAACCCTAACAGGCCCTCCTCTCTCGTACGCGGTAACGTTTTCGCGGAAGCTGAATGAGGACCCTCTTCTGCCGTGACTTCTCCTCCTTGTTCGCGCCTTGTCCTCATCTTCCTCCTCCTCCTCATCCTAATCCTCCTCTTCATCCTCCTCCACCGCCACCGCCGTTGGGTTTTTCTCCTCCGCCGTTGCCTCAGTGCCATTGGTTTTGCTCCTCTGCCATGACCGCCGCTATCTCCGCCGCCGCGACCGCCGCAACCGCTGCTGCCTCTGTCGCCACAACCATCGCTCCCTCCGCCGCCGCTACCTCCACCGCCACCGCCTATGCTACTGCTGGTCAGTGTAGGAGTATATATAATCATTAAATATAGATAATATTTATTCAATTTGAGGATTATACTATTAAAAACATAATATTGTTTTCTATAGTTGTATTTTGATGATGAACCTCTTAGGGATGAGGATTCGGTGTAGGGAATTGGTTTTGAGGTGGTACCTCTGGGTGGTTTTCCAATCCATCTGCTACCCATTGAGTAGAAGGTTATGACGACATTACAAGATGAGGACGTGAACAAGCTTATTGTTCTACATGTGTTTTAGAGGAATATTCCTCCCATGTATTGGTGTGAGCTAGACCCCAGGAATTTGATGGTTGGATTGATAGAGTCACATATGTTCCACACCTTGTGATGAAACCTCTCAATAAAATGGTGGTCTTAACGATAATTCTTTTTCTGGTATTAGCTAGTCGATGGTTAATTCTGGTTATGAATAACCATAATAATATGATACTCACTTGGATGAATATTAAGTTATTTTTTTGGGTAAAATATTATCTAGAAATGTAGTGCTCAGTCTGTATCTAAGAGATTCTGCACCTTCGGAAGAATATCATGACCTTCATAGAGATTTATCTGAGGTTAAAAAATCTTTCATAGTATAAAATGGATATAGTTTGATAGCGAAGGAATGGTCATGCCTTGGATTTTTATAAGGGAAGCACTCTCTATTCTTGAGTTTTGGTGTTATGACTGGGTTGAGGGACATGATCATTTGGATTCCTAACCTTATTGATTTATAGCATGGTTTTAATGTGACCATCACTATTGATCCTAGATGGATGGGTTTAGGGTAATGAAACATGGTTATATTCCTTTGGTTTTGGAATAATGTTGGGTAACTAGTGATCGTGTGGTGAGTTTTGTCATGGTGTGATGTTAAGATTGGAAAAGAGTACTAGGGGTGTCCCATTGGAAATATGTGCGTTCCCCATAATTTTTGTCAAGATGTATGGGTAGGCTCATTGAGTTTGAATAAGGATATGATCCTACTCACTAGATACCACATGTTGTGTTGAAAAGATTGTACCATGAAGTTTAAAGTCATGCGATTAGGATGTATGTGTCGTAAAAGGTGTGATAACAGAGGATTGATCAGGGCTAACTCATTTGGGATATGCTATATAGAATAAACTTGGGGATTATACCTAGTAATGAGGACCTATTGGTCAGGGATTACCCATTGTATGTTCATCTTTTATATTTTAAAAAGTCTGTTGAACTCGTTCTATCGAAGGTGGGTTCTATAATTTCTTGTTATCTTAAGGTGTGTTTAACCATGGTGTGGGTTGATTTCGGTTTTATTGGGTTCTTGGGGTTTGTGGGATGTGGTAAATGGTGTACTCGGTTTTAGATTATTTTATTCTCATGATTTTCCCCTATTTTATGTTTTCTTTTCAGTTGGAAATCTCCTCTGTTGTGCACCTCTCCTCTGCCACGAATGCATCTCTGTTGTGTGCTTAACAACACCTTCACGGTGAGTTTTCTCCTGTTACTCATTGATTTACTCTTGTTCACATGTTATTACTGTTTGATATTGATGGTTATAATGTGAAATGTATGGGCTAAATTCCCCGCTGAAAATCGCGGTCGTTGGTGGTCCTTGTTTGCGCACTAAATTAATTTCATCATGGTTGGTTCTTGTTGAACATTTGTATATAAAAATTGGAAATTTATGTATACTTGACTTATGAATGAACTCCCTAGGATGATAAAACTTCTATGATAAACCCTAAATTAACAAACAAAATTGAATAAGGGATGCTTTGTAAAATCTAAAATTGTGATTGTTTGGTTTGTATGGTGTTGCGATTGTGAGAACGATTGTGTTTTTGTATGGTGTTTTGGTTGTTGGAATGATTAATATGCCATTTGTTTTCCATGTTGTAGTTATTCCACCATTGAATATCAATCCAAACTTTACCCATTTCAATGGAACCACCACTTTGTTACTAGTGAAATTCCACTAAATCCTAAAAAACCACTTCTAGAGGACTCTATGAGACACTTTATGGTGTGAAGATGATGTTTTTCAGATTCTATATATTTTTAAAATAAATGGTATGTAGTCTTGTTAAATGAAACATGCTTCACCATACATGGATTTCATATATATTTTAATGCCACACAACATTTATCTCCAAAATTTACACCACCTGACTCATCTTTTGACTCAAAATTGGAATAAGTTTTATTTTAAATGTTACATGTCACGTGAACGTAGGTCACACACAATGTATCTCCAAGACATATACTTCAGCATGAAACCATGTACATGCCATGAAATAATGGTAGAACCATATGATATGTGTTTTACTTCAATCACACCATGTATAGATACCATAAAAACTTGATGTGTATAGACTATACACCCCTAGTGGTCATGTAAGGACTACACACTGTGTATTCCACAAAAATGTGATGCATAAACGGTGAAGTGACTCATTTTGTATCTAAAGTACATGCCTTTAGCTCAAGTTGTTCTATATGTCATGTATTTTCAAAGGCATCATGCAGTCTTTGTAAGACTAACTTTGAATTAATTTGATATATGTCAGATTAAATCAGGTATCTTATCCATAGACGATGTTCACCCTACTGAACACACCATGTATATGGATTTCACATGAGTTTAGAAATAGTAGTATATAACCAACCTTGACTGATAACCCTACACATTGTGTATCCATTGAACAAATTGTGTGCTATGTTAATTTCATTATTATTATTTATTTTTCACTTAGATGATAATATTTCATGTATGAGTAGCCCATTATAAATATCTTCTCATGTAGATCACAATATTATGATTCCCTCATTCATTGGAAATTGCACACGATGTGGTTTGGATATTTTAATTATCTTCACTCTGCTTGAGAGTTTACAAGTGACAAGTGAGATGTTTAGAGAAAATAGAGAGTATGTTACTCTCCCATGTTTCGGTGAAGAGTCCTCCATGTATAGGTTTTAGGTACTCTATGGAGATATACAAAAGACAGGGTACAATCCTTCGTATATAGATAGAGTTCAAGTACTTTCACATGTTTTGGGGTGGGTTCCTCTATTTCATTGTAGAGGCATTTGTACCATGATTTTTTTTATAAAACCCAAACAATGATACTTGATTAATTAAAACATAATATTAGGCAAGTTCAAGATCGAACCCATAAAGAAGATGAATATTAATAAAGAATGGGTGAATGAAAATCGGTTAACAAAAGAGTATGAAGATGGCGTGAAAGAGTTTATCAAATTTGTAGGAGATCATGCATGTGACCCTTCTCAAATCCTTTATCCGTGTTTACGCTGTTGTTAATCAAGACAAATTAGTCCAGAGGAGTTGGAAGAACACCTGATTTGTCACGGAATAGATCACAGTTATACATGTTGGAATAAACATGGGGATAAAACAAATGTAAGTAGTGGCTCGGATAACACGACATTTTATAGAATATCTGATATGATTACAAGCGTGAATAGTGAAGACGATCGTATGGAGGGTGTGATTACAAATGTGAATGATGATGAAGATCGTATTGATGAAATGACAAGGACAGTTAAAGATGAACTTCATGATTTCCCAAAATTGTTTGAGAAGTTAAAGAGTTGTGAAAAAATGCCATTGTATACTGGTTTCACTAAATATACAGTATTTTCAGCTGTAATGAAGCTGTATAATTTGAAAGCAGGCAACAGGTGGAGTGATGCCAGTTTTACGGAACTACTTGTTCTCCTGAATGACATGCTCCCAGAAGATAATGAACTCCCAAGATGAACATACGATGCCAAAAGAATACTACGATCGATGGGGTATGATCTCTGAAAGAATACACTCTTGCCCGAATGATTTTATATTGTTTCGTAAGGACCATAAATCACTTAAAGAATGCCCAAAGTGTGGTGCTTCTCGATACAAGAAAGATGATTCTAGTCCTACAAAATTTGTATGGTACTTTCCAATCATTCCAAGGTTTAGGCGCCTATATGGAAGTGAGGAGACTGCAGGACAATTGACATGGCATGCATATACAAGAATTAAAAATGGGAAACTAAGTCACCCAGCAGACTCTGCTCAGTGGAAGAGAATTGATCACGAGTATCCTGAATTTGGAAAAGAGCTGAGAAACCTTCATCTAGAATTATCTATAGATGGGGTGAATCCTTTTGGTTTTCAAAGAAGCAGTCACAGTACATGGATGGTTATGTTGGTAAATTATAACTTACCATCGTGGTTATGCATGAAACGAAAATACATCATGTTATCTATGCTTATATCAGGAACAAAGCAACCGGGTAATGATATTGATGTTTATTTGGCTCCATTGATCGAGGATTTGAAAATATTATGGGATTTAGGTGTTACGTTGTATGATGCTTACAAAAAAGAAGATTTCACTTTGAAAGACATGTTGTACGAGATGATAAATGAATGAATTTTACTTCTTTAGACAATTTTGGTTTTATTAATTCTTGATGAATCCGTTCTTCAAAAATAACACTACCTTCATCATTTTCTGGTTTGGTGCTTACTAAACACAATTACTAATCCCCTATACACTTAGAGAACCAAATTCATGATCTCTCCGAGGTATATGGTCATTTAGTAATTGAATTTAGTTTGCTCAAACACAATAAAGATGAAGAGTAGAAATAACTGAAGAATGGATGTCTTAAATTAATTATCCAATTAACAACAATTTGTTCATAAAATAAAATTCAATCCAGACTTTGCATCCTCCTAAGATAAAACCATTAAAGGGTTATCCCTCCATTTATGGTATACTCTCAATGGTGGGCAGAAGATGGCTAACAAGAATTTTATTGAAGAAATTAAAACTGTGGAAATAACGAGCACTCCTCCATGTGTGTGAATGAAATTCACACCTATGTGTGAACTAATTCACAACAACACAGAGATATCACTGTGCTTTGTGATAATAAAGTTTTAATAAATGAAATAGAAAATATAGAATAGAAATAAGTTGATTAAGAACATAAAGATACAAAAAAGAAACTTACATGGAAATGGAAAACATTACAAAGGAAATTTGGAAGCATAACCTTACAATGAAACAAGAAACAAAAGATGATAATAAAAATATCCACCCCTATTACCTTCACCACTAGCTTCTTATATAGGCATATTAGGATCCTTATATCCTCCCCCCAAAATCAATTCACCCCCAAAAATTAATAGAGTCAAAAGGAGGGTGAATAATCAAAAGGAAATTGACGTTTTGAAGTTGACCTGGAAAACTGTCCAGATTCTTCCACCATATTGACGTGTGAATTTGTAATTGAATAAATCAGAATACGGAGGTGTTGTAGAAGAGAAATATCTTTTCCCATATGTACTCTATGAGATGTAAAAAGTTCAGGAAATTTGGCATAGCCGTTTGGAAGGTATGGTTGAAATGGTGGGACGGATTTCTGTGCATTAATGTCGGGTCCACCATTTAAATCTCAACTTCAGATCCCTTTATCATCATGAAAACATCAGATTTAGCTCCATCCACAGTTTAATAAAATGATCCTAATATTTTTATCTTTATAATGTATAAAGTTTAGCTTCATTGGGATTAGTTTGTGGGCCCCACATTTGTTTTATGGGGCTTAGGCCCATTATGCCTTTTCCAGCAAGTTTCTGCCTTCAGGTGCAAAAATATCCATCTTCACTTGTGATTAATCCATCAGACCTAAAAGAAAAAATGTTACAAATAAAGTGATGAATAATATACCAAAATATCAAATTAAAATAATGAATATTGTAATTTACACAATCAAATTATTGAGTGGTCCCAAATTGACACTTTAAGCATGAATTGCACAATGATGGGAAATGAAGTTCAATTTATGAATTGGACTAAAATTGATGTTTATGAACTTTTAAACACATTAATATTAAGATCTTAAAAATGAATATTAGCCACTTTCAGTGACTAATCACACCCCCAACTTGAGTTTTTCTAGTCCCGAGCAAAATATATTAGATATATGAAATTCAAATCCCCTTTTCCAAAAACATTTAAATACACATTGCTCACCCAAAGATCTCATACCAAAAAAATTATGGAAACCATCAAAATAATTTAAAACAAGCTAGGTCCATAAGCATATCCCAAGCCCAAGCCCATTCCTTTGTCCAAATTCATCACCACATTTCATCCAATTTCAATTAAGCATGATAAAGTGTTGTGCATCACAAAAGATATGGGGCCCATTTTATTGTTCAAGGGGAAAAATGGAAGCGCTATGTGGGAATCAAATTAAACCTTAATATGAGTATCCATTTTTTATATTTTTTTTGATGATTTTTTCATCCACAATAGATATGAAAAGACTAACTCTGGGCAAGACAACTATGGAGTCACGATCCCCAAGTGTCGGACGCCACACATATTGTCAATTCCATGCTCTACAATAGAGATATAAATACTAACTCTAGGCAAGACAACTATGGAGTCACGATCCCCAAGTGTTGGATGCCACGCATTTAGACAAAACATTGCTCTATGTGGTCTTTATTTTTTTCAATTTTTTTTTGTTTTTTGTTTTTTTGATACTCAAATTAAACTAAAAGTGACCCCAGAACCCTATGCTATAATGAAAGGGACCCAAGAAATCAAATTTACACCCACGATCCAGTAGACGTGCATTGTGGCATTTTTATTAAGAGGATGAAAATTTAAACATTGAAAAATCACATCGGACAACCGCACTTTCCAGAAACTATGCTCATGAACTTAACCTTGCATTAAAATCAGAATCAAGGCATGCAAAATTTATTTGATATCCAATTTTAGAGTTTTCAATGTGTGTTATCATGTTTATGGTTAATGGAATTTTTCTTTTCATGCATGTTCTTATTCACAAAAAAAATCATTTTTTATTTCATCTCCCCCCAACATAGAATAACACTGTCCCCAATGTTTTAAAGAAAAGAAAAGTTATAAGGGGGGTAGTAGAGGATTTCAAAGAGTAAATTTTAAATGATAATCATGGAATGAAGTCACCTGGTGGTTGATGATGATAGTGCGTGGCACAATCTCCCTTCACTCCTAGATTTGAGTGTCAGCAGCTTGGATAGTGGTGAATGGATTTTCCTTATGACTTACAACATGTCCTTTTATTTTTTTAACCTATAAAAACATAAAAATAAAATAAAACAAAATAAACTGATGATACATTGTCTTCTTTTTAGATTTCTGGATAAGGTATTACTCAGAGATCACGCCACGTGACACGGATGAATATGGAGATCCCCTTTCATACCCATCCTTACTCATAAAATAAGAACATGTCAACAGTCTATGGTAATTTATTATATGAAAAAGAAAATGATTCAAAATGATCAGAGACATGAAAACCATGGGTTTCCTCCCATACAGCGCTTTTGTTTAACGTCGTTAGCTCGACTTGAACCCCCCAACTTATCCAATTCCAACTTTCAAAATTTTAATGAACCCATCTTTCTCCACCTCAAAAATATTTAGATTAAGTCTTTTTTTATAATTTTTTCCATGTGAAATTCCATGTTTAACAATGAGTGTGAAAGTCCAAGGAATTTCGGTAATGGTTGATTGAGTTTCATTTAGAGTATTTCCTAAGATTTCAAGGTTCATTCATACTTTGTGAGATTCTTGATGAAAATGGATGATAATTGAATGGTCTAGGTTTTCATAAATAGAGATATTCTTTAGTGGGGAAGGAAGGATTATAATGTTGAGTTCAGTTTCATTGAATTTTCCCAAAGATGAATGGAAATTTGAATCCAAATTTGTTTCTTTTACAAAACATTTTGAAAGAATTTGTTCCTTTTGAAAATATGATTCATCCCTAAAATTTTCCATTTGAATTTCATGAGTGGGTATGGACTCACTATTTGTTATATCTCCCAATGTTTCAATGATAGGTGATTCTAAAAAAATGTTATTGGATCAATATTCTGAACACTCAATCCATGAAGACAAATTTTCCCTTTGTGAATCCAAAAAATTAATTTCCTCCTGATTTAAGCACCCATCATCAATTCCTTGATTATCTTAAACTATCCCAAATTCAATGGTTTGTTCTTCAATAAATTCATGTGAGGTTTGTGGGAGACAAGATTCTTGTATTAGTGATGAGGAAGAGACAACCTGAGTGGGAATGGGTTCCACAACCATTTTAATGCTTTGTAGTTCTACTCTTAAAGATGAAACCTCTGAATTCATTTTATCCATTTTTTCACACAAATGTTCAAGAATTTTTTCAGAATTAGGATTTATAGATGTTTAGACATCACGAACTTCATTATTTTTGATCTCTTCAATCATCCTCAAGAGGTATGGAAATTGATCCTTTAAACAATCAGCATCCCATTGATTGTAGATATCATCTGGTGTGGTGTATTCAATCATGGTTTGGTCAATGAAATTTTCTATGTGAGGTGATTAAAATTATTGATTTTACAGTTGATTATAGACTTGGTATATTAATGGGTATTGTTGAAGATAATCCATTGGAGTTGATTGAAAGTTGTTTTTGGGATTCATTGGACACGCAGAAAAAGAAAGGGGAATAGAGAAGAGAAATTAGGATGAGAATAGATAATTTGGGGTGAGAAAAGAATATTAGTGTCTAAGGTACTTACTTGGATCCCCTGAAAAGGCGCCAAAATTTGGTTGTGCCCAAATTTACCCTACCGGTAAAAGCGGTCATTGAAGTACAAGTAGGGATCGAATCCACAGGGACCGAAGAAGAAACCTTGAGACACTATGATTTGGTGAAGGATGGTCTATGAAGTAGCCAACTTTGGGTTTGATTTTGGATGGTTTAAAGAACACTAAGAAACCTAAGTGAATTAAATTCAAAGAAAATGGGTTGATCTTAGGATTATGCTTGGGGTGGATTGAATGAATTTTACTTCTTTAGACAATTTTGGTTTTATTAATTCTTGATGAATCCATTCTTCAAAAATAACACTACCTTCATCATTTTATGGTTTGGTGATTACTAAACACAATTACTAATCCCCTATACACTTATAGAACCAAATTAATGATCTCTCTGAGGTATATGGTCATTTATTAATTGAATTTAGTTTTCTCAAACACAGTAAAGATAAAGAGTAGAAATAACTGAAGAATGGATGTCTTAAATTAATTATCCAATTAACAATAATTCGTTCATAAAATAACATTCAATCTAGCCTTTGAATCCTCATAAGATCAACCCATTAAAGGTTTAGCCCTCCATTGATGGTATACTCTCAATGGTGGGTGGAAGATGGCTAACAAGAATTGGATTGAAGAAATTAAAACTGCGGAAATAACGAGCACTCCTCCGTGTGTGTGAATGAAATTCACACCTATGTGTGAACTAATTCACAACAACATAGAGATATCAATGTTCTGTGTGATAATAAAGTTTTAATAAATTAAATGGAAAATCTAGAAGATAAATAAGTTGATTAATAACATAAAGATACAAAAAATAAACTTACATGGAAATGGAAAACATTACAAAGGAAATTTGGAAGCATAACCTTACAATGAAACAAGAAACAAAAGATGATAAGAAAAATATCCACCCCTATTACCTTAACCAATATCTCCTTATATAGGCATATTAGGAGCCTTAGATCTGCCCCCCACAATAAATTATCCCCCCAACAATTAATAGAGTCAAAAGGAGAGTGAATAATCAAAAGGAAATTGACGTTTCGAAGTTGACCCGGAAAACTGTCCAGATTCGTCCACCATATTGACGTGTGAATTTGTAATTGAAGAAGGCAGAATACGGAGGGGTTGTATAAGAGAAATACCTTCGACCATCTGTCCTATATGAGATGTAAAAATTTCAGGAAATTTGACTTAGCCGTTTGGAAGTTATGGTTGAAATGGTGGGACGGATTTCTTTGCATTAATGTCGGGTCCACCATTTTAATCTCAACTTCAGATCCCTTTATCATCATGAAAATATCAGATTTAGCTCTAGACACAGTTGAATAAAATTATCCTCATATTTTTATCTTTCTAACATATAAATTTGAGATTCAATGGACTTATTTTGTGGTCCCCACATTTGTTTGATGGGCCGTAGGCCCATTATGCTTTTTCCAGCAAGTTTGTGCCTTCAGGTACAAAAATATCCATCTTCAATTGTGATTCATCCATCAGACCTAAAAGAAAAAATGTTCCAAATAAAGTGATGAATCATATAACAAAATATCAAATTAAAATGATGAATATTGTAATTTACACAAACAAATTATTGAGTGGTCCCAAATTGACACTTTAAGTATGAATTGCACAATGATGAGAAATAAAGTTCAATTTCTGAATTGGACTAAAATTGATGTTTATGAACTTTTAAACACATTAATATTAGGATCTTAACAATGAATATTAGCCACTTTCAGTGACCAATCACACCCCCCAACTTGAGTTTTGCTAGTCCCGAGAAAAATATATTACAAATATGAAATTCAATTCCCCTTTTCCAAAAACATTTAAATACACATTGCTCACCCAAAGATCTCATACCAAAAAATTATGGAAGCCATCAAAATAATTTAAAACAAGCTAGGTCCATAATCATATCCCAATCCCAAGCCCATTCTTTGTTCAAATTCATCACCACATTTCATCCAATTTCAATTAAGCATGATAAAGTGTTGTGCATCACAAAAGATATGGGGCCCATTTTATTGTTCAAGGGGAAAAAATGGAAGCGCTAGGTGGGAATCACATTAAACCTTAATATGAGTATCCATTTTTTTGATGATTTTTTTATCCACAATAGATATGAAAAGACTAACTCTGGGCAAGACAACTATGGAGTCACGATCCCCAAGTGTCGGACACCACACATATTGTCAATTCCATGCTCTACAATAGAGATATAAAGACTAACTCTGGGCAAGACAACTATGGAGTCACGATCCCCAAATACCGGATGCCATGCATTTAGACAAAAAATTGCTCTATGTGGTATTTATTTTTTTCAATTTTTTTTTGTTTTTTTGATACTCAAATTAAACTAAAAGTGACCCCAGAACCCTATGCTATAATGAAAGGGACCCAAGAACTCAAATTTACACCCACGATCCAATAGACGTGCATTGTGGCATTTTTATTAAGAGGATGAAAATGTAAACATTGAAAAATCACATCGGACAACCGCACTTTCCAAAAACTATGCTCATGAACTTAAACTTGCATTAAAATCAGAATCAAGGCATGCAAAATTTATTTGATATCCAATTTTAGAGTTTGCAATGTGTGTTATCATGTTTATGGTTAATGGAATTTTTCTTTTCATGCATGTTCTTATTCAAAAAAAAATCATTTTTTATTTCATCTCTCCCCAACATAGAATAACACTGTCCCCAATGTTTAAAGAAAAGAAAAGTTATAAGGGGGGTAGTAGAGGATTTCAAAGAGTAAATTTTAAATGATAATCATGGAATGAAGTCACCTGGTGGTTGATGATGATAGTGCATGCCAAAGTCTCTCTTCACTCCTGGATTTGAGTCTCAGCGGCTTGGATAGTGGTGAATGGATTTTCCTTATGACTTACGACATGTCCTTTTATTTTTTTAACCTATAAAAACATAAAAATAAAACAAAACAAAATAAACTGATGATACATTGTCTTCTTTTTAGATTTATGGGTAAGGTATTACTCAGAGATCACGCCACGTGACACAGATGAATATGGAGATCCCCTTTAATACCCATCCTTACTCATAAAAGAAGAACAGGTCAACAGTCTTTGGTAATTTATTATATGAAAAAGGAAATGATTCAAAATTATTAGAGACATGAAAACCATGGGTTGCCTCCCATGCATCGCTTTTGTTTAACGTCGTTAGCTCGACTTGAACCCCCCAACTTATCCAATTCCAACTTTAAAAATTTTAATGAACCCATCTTTCTCCACCTCAACAAGATTTAGATTAAATATTTTTTTATAATTTTTTCCATGTGAAATTCCATGCTTAACAATGAGTGTGAAAGTCCAAGGAATTTCCGTAATGGTTGATTGATTTTCATTTGGAGTATTTCCTAAGATTTCAAGGTTCATTCCTACTTTGTGAGATTCTTGAAGAAAATGGATGATAATTGAATGGTCTAGGTTTTCATAAATAGAGAGATTATTTAGTGGGGAAGGAAGGATTATAATGTTGAGTTCAGTTTCATTGAATTTTACCAAAGATGAATGGAAATTTGAATCCAAATTTGTTTCTTTTACAAAACATTTTGAAAGAATTTGTTACTTTTGAAAATATGATTCATCACTAAAATTTTCCATTTGAATTTCATGAGTGGGTATGGAATCACTATTCGTTATATCTCCTAATGGTTCAATGATAGTTGATTCTAAAAAAATGTTATTGGAGCAATATTCTGAACACTCAATCCATGAAGACAAATTTTCCCCTTGTGAATCCAAAAAATTAATTTCCTCCTGATTTAAGAACCCATCAACAATTCCTTGATTATCTTAAACTATCCCAAATTCAATGGTTGGTTATTCAATAAATTCATCTGAGGTTTGTGGGAGACAAGATTCTTGTATTAGTGATGAGGAAGAGACAACCTGAGTGGGAATGGGTTCCACAACAATTTCAATGCTTTGTAGTTCTACTCTTAAATATGAAACCTCTGAATTCATTTCATCCATCTTTTCACACAAATGTTCAAGAATTTTTTCAGAATTAGGATTGATAGATGTTTGGACATCATGAACTTCATTATTTTTGATCTCTTAAATCATCCTCGAGAGGTATGGAAATTGATCCTTTAAACAATCAGCATCCCATTGATTGTAGATCTCATCTGGTGTGGTGTATTAAATAATGGTTTGGTCAATGAAATTTTATATGTGAGGTGATTCAAATTATTTATTTTCCATTTGATTATATCCTTGTTATATTAATGGGTATTGTTTAAGATAATCCATTGGAGTTGATTGAAATTTGTTTTTGGGATTCATTGGACACGCAAAAAAAGAAAGGGGAATAGAGAAGAGAAATTAGGATGAGAATAGATAATTTGGGGTGAGAAAAGAAGATGAGTGTCTAAGGTACTTACTTGGGTCCCCAGAAAAGGTGCCAAAATTTGGTTGCGCCCAAATTTACCCTACCGGTAAAAGCGGTCGTTGAAGTACAAGTAGGGATCAAATCCACAGGGACCAAAGAAGAAACCTTGAGACACTATGATTTGGTGAAGGATGGGCTATGAAGTAGCCAACTTTGGGTTTGATTTAAAGAACACTAATAAAACTAAGTGAATTAAATTCAAAGAAAATGGGTTGATCTTAGGATTATGCTCGGGGTGGATTGAATGAATTTTACTTCTTTAGACAATTTTGGTTTTATTAATTATTGATGAATCCATTCTTCAAAAATAACACTACCTTCATCATTTTTTGGTTTGGTGCTTACTAAAAACAATTAATAATCCTCTATACACTTATAGAACCAAATTCATGATCTCTCCGAGGTATATGGTCATTTATTAATTGAATTTAGTTTTCTCAAACACAGTAAAGATGAACAGTAGAAATAACTGAAGAATGGATGTCTTAAATTAATTATCCAATTAACAACAATTCGTTCATAAAATAACATTCAATCCAGACTTTGAATCCTCATAAGATAAAACCATTAAAGGGTTATCCCTACATTTATGGTATACTCTCAATGGTTGGCGGAAGATGGCTAACAACAATTGGATTGAAGAAATTAAAACCGCGGAAATAACGAGCACTCCTCCGTGTGTGTGAATGAAATTCACACCTATGTGTGAACTAATTCAAAACAAAATAGAGATATCACTATGCTTTGTGATAATAAAGTTTTAATAAATTAAATGGAAAATATAGAATATAAATAAGTTGATTAAGAACATAAAGATACAAAAAAGAAACGTACATGGAAATGGAAAACATTACAAAGGAAATTTGGAAGCATAACCTTACAATGAAACAAGAAACAAAAGATGATAAGAAAAATATTCACCCCTATTACCTTAAACACTAGCTACTTATATAGGCATATTAGGAGCCTTAGATCAGTCTCCACAATAAATTCACCCACAAAAATTAATAGAGTCAAAAGGAGGGTGAATAATCAAACGGAAATTGACGTTTCGATGTTGACCCGGAAAACTTTCCAGATTCGTCCACCATATTGACGTGTGAATTTGTAATTGAAGAAGGCAGAATCCGGAGGTGTTGTAGAAGAGAAATATCTTCTTCCATATGTCCTCTATGAGATTTAAAAATTTCAGGAAATATGGCATATAATTTTGGAGGTTATTGTTGAAATTGTGGGACAGATTTCTGTGCATTAATGTCGGATCCACCATTTAAATCTCAACTTCAGATCCTTTTATCATCATGAAAACATCAGATTTAGCTCTGTCCACAGTTGAATAAAATTATCCTCATATTTTTATATTTCTACTATATAAATGTGAGCTTCATGGGACTTATTTTGTGGGCCCCACATTTGTTTGATGGGCCTTAGGTCCATTATGCTTTTTCCAGCAAGTGTCTGCCTTCAGGTGAAAAAATATCCATCTTCACTTGTGATTCATCCATCAGAACTAAAAGAAAAAATGTTCCAAATAAAGTGATGAATCATATAAAAAAATATAAAATTAAAATTATTAATATTGTAATTTCCACAAGCAAATTATTTAGTGGGCCCAAATTGACACTTTAAGCATGAATTGCACAATGATGGGAAATGAAGTTCAATTTATGAATTGGACTAAAATTGATGTTTATGAACTTTTAAACACATTAATATTAAGATCTTAACAATGAATATTTTACACTTTCAGTGACTAATCAGGTGTCTCATTTGCGAACAAGGTACACAGTCAATTAGGTTGAAACATTCATCAAAAACCATATTTTTAGGACATCACAGATTTTTACCCCGAAGGCATAAGTACCGATCTTGGACGACATCATTCGAAGGAAGTTCAGAAGAATGTACAACATTGTATCCACTAATAGGTGATAAATTTCTTGAGAAGGTAAAATATTTGAACACTACTTTTTCTAAACTGTTTTCGAAAAACCTTACTAAAACTGGTTGTAAAAAGAGATCAGTGTTTTTTTGAATTACCATACTGGAATTTTCTGTATGTTAGACATTTTCTTGATGTTATGCATATTAAAAAAAATGTACGTGATATTGTCATCGGCATGTTTCTAAATGCACCCGGAAAAATGAAGGGTGGAATTAAGGCTAGATTGGACATGGTTGATATGGGAATACGAGAAGAGTTGGCACCAGTGAAGGGTGAAAAATGAACATTTCTTCCTCCTACTGCTTACACTCTTTCCAGGTAGGAGAGATATCAGTTTTTCAACTTCTTGAATGACATAAAGGTTTCAGAGGGGTATTCATCAAATATCAAGAACATCGTGTCAATGAATGATTTAAAATTAAAGGGTCTGAAATCACATGACTACCATGTTTTGATGCAAGATCTAATTCCAATAGCTTTACATTGCATTTTCCCCAAGAATGTCCACCATACATTAATGAAGCAATATTTCTTCTTCAAATCCATATGCAGCAAAGTTATAGACCCGGCAAAATTGAAAACTATGGAAAGAGAAATTTCCGTCATATTATGTGAATTGGAAATGTTCTTCCCGCAGACATTTTTTGATATGATGGTTCATTTGATGGTTCATTTGGTGAAAGAGATTCGACTATGTGGGCCTGTACATTATAGATGGATGTACCCCATTGAACGACATATGAAGATTTTGAAAGGTTATGTCAAAAATTGAAGTCGGCTAGAGGGTTGTATTGCGGAGAAATATATTGTTGAGGAATCCGTTGAATTTTGTACTGAATACCTGTTTGGTGTGGAAAACGTTGGCCTACTGAAATCTCATCACACTGAGTGACTTGAGGGTGAAAGATTTTTTGGAAGAGAGGTTGTCACAATCAAAATTACAGATCGGGAGTAGGTTCACCTTTACATTTTGCATAACAGTTTTGATGTTGACCCATATGTTCAAACCCACAAAGAAATTCTTAGGCATTTGAATCCATGTAGGGATGAAAAATGGATATCATATACACATAATTGACAGTTTATAGGATAGTTTCAGGACCATATTTTGAAGCAGTTAGATGAAAATACAGACTCAATTTCAGAATGACTTTGATGGCTAGTCGGAGGAGCAAGTGTGTATGTATTATCTTACAATGCTTATGCAGTTAATGGTTATACATTCTATACTAATGAACATGATGAAGACAGTACCATGCGGAATAGCGGGGTTACACTTGTGGCTGAGGTGATGCATGTTTCTGGTGCTAAGGAAAAAAAATCCAATTTATGCGAATATGTCATACTTTGGCATCATCAAACTAATATGGGAGTTGGATTATACAAAATTCAAAGTGTCTATTTTTCAATACAAGTGGGTTGATAACAGGAGTGTTGTTAAAATAGATGAATTAGGATTCGCGAAAGTTTATTTCAGTAAGGAAGGGGAGAAAGACGAACCATTTATAATGGCATCATAGGCAGTACAATTATTTTATGTTCCAGACCCTGTAAACCGAAATTGGTCAATTGTTCTGTTATCAACCAAAACAACTGAAGGTTCAGATGAAAGTTCAACATAGGATGACCCTTTTATAGGGACTTCACAATCATTTCGCAGCGGTCCCAATGTAGACAACTTTTTGTATGTCAGAGGAGACCACAATGAAGGGATTTACATAGTCGATAGAGGAGTCAAATATCTTCAACCTTTAAAGAAAAAAAACCGAGTACAATAATCAGGTTATTTTTTTATTGTAATATACATTGTGTTACTTTATGTTATTATCTGTCCACTGCTACTTTTATGTAATCTAAATTAAATGTTAAACCACTTCTGCAGATAATGACTTCTGCACCTGCTGATGCACCCAATCTTGAGGCACAAAAGGTCTCTCAACCACGTACTAGTGGTCCCAGCGCAGAGAAACAATAGGTTTCTCAACCAGCTACTAGTGGTCCCAGTGCAGAGCAGCAACAAGTTTCTCAACCTGTTGGTGCTGGTTTTAGTGCAGAGAAACAACAAGTTTCTCAACCTGTTGCTACTGGTCCTAGTGCTGATGCTAGTGCTCCATAGAAAGATATTGATGATACTTCTAAGGAAATGGTAGGAAATGAAACCCTGAAAGTGAAAAAAACAAGAGCACTGTAGTTTGACAATGTTAGCCAAAATCCTTAAGGCAAAAGAAAAAGGCATCAAATTTGAGGTGGGATGGAATAAGAGAGGCCAACATGTTAACCCCAACAAATCCATCTTTAGTAGCTACATTGTAATCGTCACTCAACAACGTGTGCCGATTGATATACAGTCGTGGCACCATGTTGTCACTGGTCTGAAGACACTAATGTGGGAAGATATTACGGTAACATTATGATATCATTTTTTTAATTTATGAAAATAAAATACCAAAACATTGACTCACTCTTCATCATCCATTGTAGAGTGCATTTATAGTAGATGCCTCGCACAAGGAATATGTATTAAGAGTTGCAGGAAGGATTCATAGAGGTTTCTGCACAATTTTAATGAAATGTCATCTTAAAGATGTTGAAGGGAAAATCAAGCCGCACCCACCTCCTCTTTATGCACACTTGATATCCCAAGGAGCGTGGGACATGTTTATCAACCGTCATGGAGAGCATACTTTTCAGGTACATTGTGTGGGGTAATACGTTGTTTGACGTTTCTTGTATTCATCACTTTGATTGACAGTTTTTTATTTATGAAACAACAACTGAGTGCTGAAAATAAAAAACGTGTAGCAGAACCAGCGTACTCTTACCGTAAATCAAGGTTGGGGTACGCTTCACTTGAGAAAAAATTGGTATGTCTTTTAAATCTACCGTACTACTTATATGTGACATAAAACAACACCATAACCATGTTTCTCTGTTTATATCCAGATTGATGAATCGAAATCGAAATCCAAATCCATCCCACGCCATGTGCTATGGGAGGAGGCTCGTGTAAATAAAGAGGGGATACTAATAGATGAAAACACACAAAAAGTGTGGGAAAAATGTGTAAGTATGACATAATATAAATTTGATTTGTTTTAAATCACTATTACATTACAATGACTACTTATTTTTCTATATTTTCTATCTGACATAGTCACAGGAATCAACAACACCCGAACCAGATGCAGACATACTTTCAGCAGCCTTGAAGCGGCTAGACCAGTATGGACGCATCAGAGGTGCGGGTTTTGGGGTGACACCCTGACCATATTTTCAAAAACAAAAACAAGCGGACGATGAAAATGAAAAATGGAAAAGCTTCAATAAAAATTGGCTATTTTCTAAGAAGAATTACAATACCATAGAGAGATGATAGAAACATTGATGGGGGGTAGGCAAAGAGAAGAAACAACTCAACAACAACCCGTGCGTGACGATCCCGCCCCACCCCCCACCAGCTTTGAGGCAAGCCATTCCCCTAAAAAACCTGACTTAGCTGAGGTAATCAATGTTTTAATAATTGTTTCTATGAAATGTGATTCACATAGACACTGATACCTTTCCTATACTAATATTATACAGGGTGAAAATGACTGTGATTTATATCTAGCAACTCCCACATATCGCCTTGTAGCGAGGGCTACGATGTTCAATACGCAGAACGACATGCTACACAACAGACAGCTTCCAACAGATCATTTCAGAGTGTCAATTAATGTAGCTAATGAGCCGAGTGCCGAGCTACCTATTCCAAATGATGATGATTACATTAATATGGTTGAACAAGATGTTGGAACATTCATCGCATGGCCGTCAGTTCTTATAAAAAAATATCGACATGGAGGTATCAATTTCCAAGTTATTTTTCAAGCTCGACCTTTAACATTTAATGAAAAAAGGTTTGAACCGATGAATGATATTATAGAAAGACAAAGAGAAGGGTGTTAAATGAAATATCAGCTCAAAACTATCTCAAGGATCAACCAACTGATTGAAATGGTCTACTGAGAGCACCTTCACCTCGCTCATTCTATATCCACTGTTAATATCATTGCAGGCTCATGTGGATACAAAGTTTATAGACAACAATGCTCACACAGTTGTTTTTGAAAAAAATATGTACGGAGAGGAAACATCAGATTTCATTAGTGCTGAAAATGTAAATGAAATCCTCAAGTATGAATGGCTAGGCGCCTCAGTTGTAAATGTATACATGAGGCATGTTTTCATGATTTGATTTTACAAAAGATGATATACTCTGATAATAATGACTAAATACATTTTATATTTTTCACAGGCATATATATGGAAAATTTTTTGAAGGGATTTCCCCATGAACAAAAATTTGGACTCGTTAGTCCTCACACCACCTCTTCAAAAGAAGAAATAGATTCTGATAAAGAGGCTGAAATAATGTCATCCCTGATCAAATCGTTTGAAAACAAAATTACGGCTGACAGACTCTTTTTAATACCAATGATGCAGGGGTAAAACTCTACAATTTAATCATATCAACTATATTTTCATTTCTTTACTTATTCCTTTTTATATTTTTAGGGAGCATTGGATGCTGATTGCAGTCAATTTGGATACTCCAAAGATTTATTTTCTGGATTCAACGCATGGATATCCAAAAAAGCGACCACGCATGATGGCGTTTGTTAATTTGTAATACACTATATCTAGCATTTTAAAACTAAACATATAGTTATATAATTTATTTTATCTTTTAATGAGGATTCTGTTATGATAGGGAGGTGCATCAATATCGTCTAATGCATGGAATGAATCCAGGGCATAAGGATGAGCAAGCCTACATGATCTACAACTGGAAAAGTATCCGGGTATATATAATAACATTGCACTATCCAAACACATATCAAAACAAATTACTTATTGTTTTCTATATTTCTTCAGTGTCCAAAACAAAAAAACGGAAAGGAATGTGGTTATTATGTTCGTAAATTTATGAAAGAGATCATATTTTATCAACAAACTAGCATCCCGGACGAGTTATTTTTGAAAATAATTACGAGTTCATTTAAAATATTTATTAATCCTTTGTGTATTTATATTTTTTTAGTACTACCATGACTTTCACAAAAACTAATATTCAGAAGATGATATAGATGTGTTTAGAAACGAATGGGCAACATACCTGATGGAAGATTGTATACAAATAGGATGAAGGTGAATTCCTACTAATGTTATCCATATATGATCATTGATATCTCCCTTGTTTACACTTAATGAGCATATATGATCACCCTTTATCATGTTTTATATCCTTAGGTTATGAAGAATGGTTTTAGATATGATTTTTCTTTCTAGTAAAGCATAACTCATTGGCTAAAAGTGTCTGATAACAGTTTCAAATTGATATTAAGTTTAGAAAACAACACTACTGACATACGGAAAACCGAGAAAATGCGTTCGGATTGTTTTCATACTTTAGGACAACGATCCATGAGTCATTTTTGAGGTGTACGAATCAATCGTACCTCAATCCGACACACGGTGTGACCGTTATGACTAAAAGTGTTTGATACCAGTTTCAAATTGACATTAACTTTAGAAAACAACATTACTGACATACAGAATACTAAGAAAACGCGTTCAGATTGTTTTGATACTTTAGGAAAACGATCCATGAGTCATTTGTGATGTCTATGAATCGACCGCACCTCAATCCGACACACGGTGTGAACGATATGGCTAAAAGTGTCTAATACCAGTTTCAAATTGACATTAACTTTAAAAAAAACACAAGTGACATACGGAAAACCAAGAAAACATGTTCATATTGTTTTGATACGTTAGGAAAACGATCCATGATTCATTTTTGAGGTGTAAGAATTGACCACACCTCAATCTGATGCACGATGTGACCAGTATGACTAAAAGTGTCTGATACCAGTTTCAAATTGACATTAACTTTAGAAAACAACACTACTGACATACGAAATACCAAGAAAAAGCATTCGTATTGTTTTGATACTTTAGGAAAATGATCCATGAGTCATTTTTGAGGTGTGCAAATCAACCGCACCTTAATCCGACGCACAGTGTGACTGGTATGCCTAAAAGTGGCTGATACCAGTTTCAAATTGACATTAACTTTAGAAAAAAACACTACTGACATATGGAATACCGATAAAACGTGTTTGGATTGTTTTGATACTTTAGGAAAACGATCCATGAGTTATTTTTGAGGTGTACGAATCAACCTCACCTCAATCTGACGCATGGTGTGACCGGTATGGCTAAAAGTGTCTGATAACAGTTTCAAATTGACATTAATTTTAGAAAGAAACACAAATGACATACGGAATACCAAGAAAACATGTTAGTATTATTTTGATACTTTAGTACAATGATCCATGAGTCATTTTTGATGTGTAAGAATTTATCGTACCTCAATCTGACGCACGGTGTGACCGGTATGACTAAAAGTGTTTGATACCAGTTTCAAATTGACATTAACTTTAAAAAAAAACACAAGTGACATACGGAAAAATGAGAAAACACATTCATATTGTTTTGATACTTTAGAAAAACTATCCATGAGTCATTTTTGAGGTGTACTAATCGACCGCACCTCAATTCGACACACGGTGTGACCAGTATGACTAAAAGTGTCTGATACCAATTTCAAATTGACATTAACTTTAGAAAACAACACTACTGACATACGTAATACCAAGAAAATGCATTCGGATTGTTTTGATAATTTAGTAAAATGATCCATGAGTCATTTGTGAGGTGTATGAATCAACCGCACCTTAATCCGACGCACAGTGTGACCGGTATGCCTAAAAGTGTCTGATACCAGTTTCAAATTGACATTAACTTTAGAAAACAACACTAATGACATACAGAATACCAAGCAAACGCATTTGGATTGTTTTGATACTTTAGTACAACGATACATGAGTCATTTTTTAGGTGTACGAATCGACCGAACCTCAATCTAATGCACGGTGTGACCAGTATGGATAAAAGTGTCTGATAACAGTTTCAAATTGACATTAATTTTAGAAAACAACACAAATGACATAAGTAATACCAATAAAAAGAGTTTGTATTGTTTGATACTTTAGGACAATGATCCATGAGTCATTTTTGATGTGTAAGAATTGACCGAACCTCAATCCGACGTACGGTGTGACCGGTATGGCTAAAAGTGTCTGATAACAGTTTCAAATTGACATTAATTTTAGAAAACAACACAAGTGACATACAGAATATTGAGCAAATGCGTTCGAATTGTTTTTATACTTTATAAAAACGATCCATGAGTCATTTTTGAGGTGTAAGAATTGACCTCACCTCAATCCGACGCACGGTGTGACCGGTATGGATAAAAGTGTCTGATACCAGTTTCAAATTGACATTAACTTTAGGAAAAAACACTACTGACATATGTAATACTGAGAAAATGCGTTCGGATTGTTTTGATAATTTAGGAAAATGATCTATGAGTCATTTTTGTGGTGTATGAATCGACCTCACCTCAATCCGACGCACGACGTGACCGATATGCCTAAAAGTGTTTGATACCAGTTTCAAATTGACATTAACTTTAGAAAACAACACTAATGACATACAGAATACTAAGAAAATGCATTCAGATTGTTTTGATATTTTAGGACAATGATCCATGAGTCATTTTTGAGGTGTAAGAATTTACCGAACCTCAATCCGACGCATGGTCTGACCGGTATGGATAAAAGTGTCTGATAACAATTTCAAATTGACATTAATTTTAGAAAACAACACAAATGACATACGGAATACCTATAAAACACGTTCATATTATTTTGATACTTTAGGAAAACAATCCATGAGTCATTTATGACGTGTACGAATCAACCACACCTCAATCCAACACACGGTGTATCCAGTATGGCTAAAAGTGTCTGATACCAGTTTCAAATTGACATTAACTTTAAAAAATAACACAAGTGACATAAAAAAAACCAAGAAAACACATTCGGGTTGTTTTGATACTTTAGGACAATGATCCATGAGTCATTTTTGAGGTGTAAGAATCGACCGTACCTCAATACGACACACAGTGTGACCCATATGACTAAAAGTGTCTGATACCAGTTTCAAATTGACATTAACTTTAGAAAAAAACACTATTGACATACGGAATACCGAGCAAACGCGTTTGGATTATTTTGATACTTTATGAAAACGATCCATGAGTCATTTGTGAGGTGTAAGAATTGACTGAACCTCAATCTGACACACGGTGTGACCAGTATGCCTAAAAGTGTCTGATACCAGTTTAAAATTGACATTAACTTTAGAAAACAATACTACTGACATATAGAATACCGAGAAAACATGTTTAGATTGTTTTGATACTTTAGGAAAACGATCCATGAGTCATTGTTGAGGTGTAAGAATTGACCTCACCTCAATCCAATGCATGGTGTGACCGGTATGGATAAAAGTGACTGATACCAGTTTCAAATTGACATTAATTTTAGAAAACAACACAAGTGACATACGGAAAACTGAGAAAACGCATTCGGATTATTTTGATAATTTTGGACAACGATCCATGAGTCATTTTTGAGGTATAAGAATCTAATGCACCTCAATCTAACGCACGGTGTTACCGGTATTGCTAAAAGTGTCTGATAATAGTTTCAAATTGACATTAATTTTAGAAAACAACACAAGTGACATACAAAATATCGAGAATACACATTTGGATTGTTTTGATACTTTAGTAAAAAGATCCATGAGTCATTTGTGAGGTGTAAGAATCGACCTCACCTCAATCCGACGCATGGTGTGACCAGTATGGATAAAAGTGTCTGATATCACTTTCAAATTGACATTAACTTTAGAAAACAACACAAATGACATACGAAAAACCGAGAAAATGCGTTCGGATTGTTTTGATAATTTAGGGAAACGATCCATGAGTCATTTGTGACGTGTAAGAATAGACCGTACCTCAATCCGATGAACGGTGTAACCGGTATGGCTAAAAGTGTCTGATACCAGTTTCAAATTGACATTAACTTTAAAAAACAACACAAGTGACATACAGAAAACCAAGAAAACATGTTCAGATTGTTTTGATAATTTAGGACAATGATCCATGAGTCATTTTGAGGTGTAAGAATCGAACACACCTCAATCCGACACACGGTGTGACCGGTAAAGCTTTTCATTAGATAAAGAATCAGTATTTATTAAATGAGATAATCATCCAAAACCATATTGATTTTACATTATTCCCTTTCATTGTTATCAGAATGAAAACATTTGAGTTTATCATTTCCATATTTTAGTTTCACATTTCCATATTAATGTATTCTTTCATATTAATGTTTTAATTTATTTCATTATTGTATTACTAACATAATATTTGTTTTCTTATATAGGTGAATTTTTTTCCTTGAGTTCAGATGCTTTCTTCGGCAACAAATACCATGGACGACAATTTTTGAGAGAGGATAAAAGATATCAAAGGATAAAACATTAATGTTTATAATTTTTATTGGATAATCGTAATTGTAACCATGTAAAACATTGTTTGAAATGTATATAGCAGTGTATTTTTTTTATTCATGATGTTAAGTAAATGTATATAGGATTGTTTGTCAAAATATTGTGTGTGGGTGCTGTTTTGTATAGCTGTGCAGCTGCTGTTTTGTACAGGTGCAGGTGCTGGTTTGTGCAGGTGTTGGTTCTGCAGGTGCAGCTGAAGGAGCCTTTATCAGCGCTATATTGAGCACTGATAAAGGAAGCCTTTATCAGTGCTATCTTGAGCGCTGATAATAGGGCCCTTTATCAGCGCTAGAAGAGCGCTGTAAATATCAGCGAAGATAAAGGGGGTGTCCCCTTTATCAGCGCTCTAAAAAGTGCTGATAAAGGCTACATTTATAAAGGCTAAAAAAAGAGCTGATAAAGGGTGGCATTTATCAACACTTTTTTTAGCGCTGATAAAGGTCGCCTTTATGAGCGGTTTCAGAGCGCTGATAAAGGGGACCCCCCTTTATCTTCTTCGACATTTACAATGCTTTTCTAGCTCTATTAATGTTAGTTTTTAGCACTGATAAAGTCCCAATTTGTAGTAGTGATATAGATGAGGATGTATTTGTCGAGAAACCCCCTGGTTTTACAAACCCTCATTTTACAAACCATATTTTTAAATTATCAAAAACTTTATATAGTTTAAAACAAGCTCCAAGAGCTTGGTATGATATATTAAGTACTTTTATTATATTTACAAAGGTTTTACAAAAGGAATAGTTGATCCTACCCTTTTTATAAAAAAAAATCCAATGATGTTTTAATAGTTCAAATCTATGTAGATGAAATTATCTTTGGATCTTCAAAAAATTATTTATGTATTGAATTTTCTAAAATGATGCAAAATGAATTTGAAATGGGTTTAATGGGTGAACTCAAATTATTTCTTAAATTTCAAATCTTTCAAAATAATTATGGTATTATTTTAAATCAAAGCAAATTTACTAGAGATATTCTAAAACGTTTTGAATTGGATAGCACTAAAATTAGTGAGACTCCAATGAGTACTACTTGTAAGTTGGATCTTGATGAAGATGGAAAATCTATTGATCAAACCACTTACAGAAGAATTATTGGAAGTTTACTCTACTTAACTGTTAGTCAACCTGACATTATGTTTAGTGTGTGTATGTGTGCTCAGTTTCAAGAAAATCCTAAGGAACCTCATTTGAATGTTGTTAAGAGAATTTTCAAATACCTCAAGCATACATCCAATCTAGGATTGTTCTATCCCAGAGGACAATAATTTGAGTTAGTGAGCTATTATAATGCCAACTTCTATGGTTGTATGTTAGATTTAAAAATCACCTCTGGAATATGTCACTTTTTAGGCAAGTCACTGGTATCATAGTGTAATAAGAAACAAAAATTTGTTGCATTATCCATTGCAGAAGCTGAATACATAGTTTCTGGAAAATTTTGTGCAAAAATTTTGTGGATGAAACACACATTACTAGATTATGGATATCAATTTAGGCATGTACCTATAAATTGTGACAATACAAGTGCTATTATCATCTCAAAAAATCTCGTTTCACACTCTAGGACAAAACATATTGATGTAAGACATCACTTTTTGAGAGATCAATATCAAAAAGGCGAAATCACTTTGGAATTCATTGGAATTGAATATCATCTTGCTGATATATTCACCAAACCACTAAATTCTAAAAGAATAGATTACATCATACATTAATTGGGAATGATAAATCTTAAGTAGTAAGTATACTGTTTCAGAGTTTACGGTTTCACAAGTCACTGTTTTAAGATTACTGTTTAACTCTAACAGTTCTATAGTTTTATTGTCTTAAGAGTTGATGTTTCATGTTTACGATCTCACAGTTACTATTTCTTGGTTACTGTCTGGCACTTACTATCTCAAACAATACGGTCTCACGGTTTAGAAATCACACTGTTATGGTCTCACTGTGAAGGCTTGTTATGGTATCACCGTGAAAGTTGATTACAGTCTCACCGTAAAGATGATTTATTGTTTTATTTATACATTATAACTCATATCACGGTAATTCATTGTTTTATTCTTTTTTAATTTCTCATGATTTTGATCTCACGACGCTTGATATCCCTAAATGATAAAATAAAAGAAGTTTCACTCGTTCTTCACTCGAGCTCTCTTCTCTCAAACCGTAACCCCTCTTTCAACCCTTATCTCTCTCAAACCTTTGGTGAATGACTAGTATGAAACACCCATAGTTGTCAACTCCTAAGAAGCTCAGTTCAAAGAATAAGTTGAAAATCATACCGAAGTTATCCCCCGAAGGCCCTCTGAATCCGAATCTAGTGAACAGAATAGTGGTACCTAAAAAAGAGATATGCCCCAAGTGGATTCTGTCAAGTAAGTCTTTGGTTTTGAAAGTGATAACATATCAAGGATGGATGGATTGGTTCACAAAGTGGGATAAGCCTATTTACCCGAAGCTACTTGCACAGTTTTATCAATATGTTCAATTCTCTTTTGATTCAAAATATGGATATGTTGTGCGAAGTTGGATCAATGGCCAGATTTGTACCTTTTCTTAGAGGTTATGGGTTTCATGCCTTAGGATACCTCATGAGGGTATTTTTGAGGACTTCTTGAAAGAAAACTAAGAGGAGAGCCGTAGCTGCCGAGCTAGATAGAAAAACCAAACTCCTGTTTAAGTTTGTTCAAAATTTTATTAGCCCCAAAAAAGGTGATTTTTCTATACTCAAGTATCAAGATGTATTTTTGATACATCTCATGAAAAATGGACATAAGATTAACCTATGCAAGTATGTTATACACCATATGTGTGAGTTGATCAAAACAACCTCCAAGTAAACCTCCCTATTTTATTCAAGGATTATCTCAACTATTCTTCATGTAAAGGGATTGGTTGGACTAGATGAAGAATCCATTAAGGATTATGAGTTCTGTCTTTCAAAAGTTACATTAAATAGAATGAAAATCAATTGGAATCTGTGGAGAAAATATTGGGTGGAAGATAATGATAGATTTTATGAAAAGTTTAATTCGGTGGAACACCCTTCAGGACCTAAGGATATTTATGATTCTAGTTTGGAGCCAGATGAACTTATTGAATATTCTGATGAGGAAGAAGAAGAAGAGTTTTTTGTACCTCTAAGAGAAACTGTTCTGGTTGAGGAAGATAGTGAATCTTCTCCTCAAGTCTTATTTGATAAGGACATGCCTGTTTCTGAAGAAGTTGTTGATCTGGAAGAACAACTTGCTTCAAAAGAAGAATATATTGCTAAGGTAAGTGAAAATAATGTTGTAGAAGAACATATAGAAGAAAATATTTCTTTTGTACAAGAAACTGCTCTTGAGGAACACCCATAGGAACAAGTTGTTCATGAAGTTATTCCATCTGCTGAATAGAGAATGGATCAAGCCTTTAAATTGGCTAGAAAGGAAATGGCTAAGCAAATTAGGGATGAATTTATGGAAATAGATCAAGGATCTAAATCCCTCAGTCCTGAGAAAGATACACCTATTAAGGGGGATCAGCCTCCCAATCTAGAATTTATTGAAGTACCTAATCCGATTGATCCAAGATTAGTGGATACATGGTATAAATTCCCCAGTTATTTTGTTTTGACTGATTCTAAAGAAGTATCAGTTAAAGGACTTGATATATCTACTATATTTCATTTGAAACTGGTATCTGCTCCTGAAGCTATCTCGGCCAAGGAACCTGATCATGTCTCAGCTTCTATTCTTAAACCTTCACAAGAACCTTCAAACTTGGTGAATAAGGATGATCTTAAATCATTTGAAACTACCCTATTGGATAGAGTTGAAAAACTCATGAATATCCAACCGGCTCCTGTAACCAATTTAAGTGAGAGAGATGATACCTCATTGTTGGAAAAAATTCATGTGGCAGATTCAGCCCAAGATGTTTTATGAGATTCAAGAAGTCTGATTCGAGAAGAAAAAACTCAATGATGAAGTAAAAACTCTTAGAGGTATGTTTGAAGAAATGAATAGAGTGATAACCTCAAGACCAGAAACTGTTTCTTATCCTATTGAGGATATTTTTAGTCAGACCCCATAGGAAGTAGAATCAGTGATTCAACCTCATCTAACTTCCTTAGCTAAAAATGTAGCTGAAAGAAACAAGCAGATTGTTCAAGAGATGTGTGAGCTTGTTATTGGTCTTAACAAGTTAACTGATGAGTATAAGGGTTGTCTCCATAAGTTTCTAAATCAACTAAAATCCCTTACCTCAGTTATCACTACTTCTCGTACTTATGGACAATCATCTCAACCTTTTTTAGACAATGATCTGCTCTGAATATTTGTCAAAGAAGAACTTCAATTTGTGCTTAGTGTATTTGACAAGGAATCTCTATATGAAGTTATCAAGAATAGTGACAAAGTTCTTGATTTGGTGAGAATTCATTCCAATATTGACAATGATGCTCAGCAAGAAATTGCTAAGAAGGTGGAATTCTAATTCAATCAGATCTTCTCTAAGAATGACATGACCAACCACTTCAAGTACCTTGTGGAGAATCTGAGGATTCCTCCTCTCACTCAATCCTTCAGAACTCAAGTCCAAAATATCAAATATTTCACTCCTTTTTTGTATAAGTTTATGGAGAATAAGGATGAATTTGAGAAATATATGCAGTATGGTGGTGAGAACATTTCCGACTTCATAAATATTTTGATGCCTTATCTTCTTGTACAGAGTACTGCAATTGTCGCTCCTACAACTGCACCCCTGAGATCTGGTTTTCCTACCTTCTCATCCTCTTCCCTTGATTCTACATCTATGTCTATCTCTCAAGCTCTGAGTCAGATCAGGCCTGTTATCCTTAATCAACAGTTGCCTCAGTCTTCCACTACACCTACCTTAGCCCCTTCTGTTTTTGAAGGACTCCCTTTACCATCTTTGTCCACCAGTTCACTCCCTTACTCCACTTCTACCTCTTCTCCTATGGATTCTTCTTCTGATGTTGCTTCCAAGGGAAAAGAGAGGACAAGTCAGTGTTGAAGAACAATGACTACTATCTTTTGATAGGGATGTTTTATGTAGTCTTGTTCCTTACTATTTATAATGGCATCTTTTATCCATATAATGCATTGTGCACTTTTATTGTCTACTTCTTATTTACTCTTTTTGATAATCCCAAAAGGGAGAGAAATATGTATTCTATATGCACTAAATGAAAATTACAGAAGAGACACATATGCACTAAATTCACATTATAGAAGTGACACATTATCTAAGAATAAATATCTCACTCGCATGATTTGTGATCATCAAAAAGAGGGAGATTTTTGGACTCCTCATGTGTTAATCATGTTTTAATGATCACAAATCATATACATTCTGTAAAGATTGTTAATCCTGTTTAATCTATCTAAAATAATGTGTACAAATGATTAGTTTCTTTATTCCTTAAATAATTATTGTAAACTATTTTGTTTCTAATTAAATTATCTTTTGAATTATTAAATTTAATTCATTCTATGAATATCACTGTTTAAGTCTGTATACAGAGATTTGTCTGAGTCTGAGAAACCGCGACCATCTGACACCGTGACCATCCAGACACTGTGGCTATCCAGACACCGTGACCATACAAACACCATGACCATCTAGACACTGTGACCATCTAGACACCATGACCATCTAGACACTGTGACCATCTAGAAACCGTGACCATCCAAACACTGTTTACAACACCATTTCAAAGAGACACTGTTTCATGGAGACACCATTTACAGACATACTATGACACTATTTATTTATCTATTTTTTCATATTTCAATTTAATTTCTAACGGTCATATTTGAAGTTTTTAAATGCACTGACATAATTAATGTTTCTTTGTAGACGTGTCATCTAATAGTACGAGGTACGAGGTGCAGAATACATGCATCATGTCAGCTCCAACACATGCATTCTAAGAATATAAAGAACAACATGACTGGGGTGACAAGTGACAATAGTGTAACAGAAAAACAAGTGTGTGTATGATAACAAAGAAGCATGGGCATTCATGTAACCTGACACTGCTGAAGAACACACAAATCATACTTGAATCCTAGAATCAAGAACATTTTTGCACTATCAACTCCTCGAAGAACACAAGGTAGATATAGTTGAATTATGATACTCTGTTTTCCACAAGTGGACTCGATTTCTTCATCTGCTTCATCCCAAAAGTCCAGAGCTGCATAGACAAACACTTAGAGCACTTCTAACCTTATCTCATCATTTATGATCTGTTGTGTATTATTTTTATCTTCCGAGGAGTGTGTGTGTCTGTATAAAAACACACACTGTCTCCTATATCAAACTAAAGGATAAAATATATCCTTTCTCTTAAATCTTTTTACACTTGTGTATTCCCATGGATAAGTGTGGAAGAGGTCCCGATGTGACCTATTAGTTCATACCCATGAAGAACTGTGGAAGAGGTCGTATGACCTGAAAAATCTTGTGTACTATTGTTAACCTCGATCCAGGGTGTGGATGAAGTTTATTTATATAAACTTCTTGGTGGTAGGTGATCACTAAGTGGAGTGGATTAGGTCTCAACTTGAGACTGAACCACTTGTTTCATATCCACTGTGTTGTTTATTTTAGTTTTCTCTATTTTACTGTTTATTTCAGAAATCACTAAATTTACTTTAATAGTTAATCTTGGAAAGAAGTTATAATTGTTTTGCCTTATTATAATAGTTTTAAAAGTAATGTTAATAACTAATATTAAGATTATTGAGAATTAATCAATCTTCTAAGAAGTTATTTAAATAGTCAAACATTCATAACCTTATAACCTTGATTAACTAGGCTGTATTTAAATTGTTTGGGGAACCTTTTTAAGAATACTTTTTAAACAGAAATTTTTATAGATACTCAATTCACCCCACTCTTGAGTACTCTACTCCGACCAATAGAGACATCCCAATCTCTCTACTGAACTCTACTCCCATATTACTAAAAAGTGGTTTGACATGGTGAGACGATCTATGATCACCCAGATGGCATCATGTCTGATGCATGTACATGGTAATCCCATCATGAAGTCCATAGATATTCCATCTCACTTCCACTTTGGCACCTCAAGGGGTTGAGTTAAAACCTATTAATATTGGTTCTCATCTTTCAATTTCCCACAAGTAATGTATTGAGAGACAAACTTTGAAACTCCTTTCTCCATGACTAGCCACAAAAACTAACTTCATAGGTCTTGGTAAATCTTTTCCACACCTAGATGCACCGCCAAAGGAGACGTATGAAACTCTCTTAGAACCTTATTTCACAATGTCAGTGGTACCATTGTGCATCCTATGAAAATAATGTCATGCTCATCACCTTTATAAAATCCATCACGAGCATAACCTATGGATATCTTAGCATGTAGGGTCTCACAGTCGACATCTCCAAGTTGTGCCTCCCAGACTCACTGCAAGAGAATAGGGTTAACAACCATTTATTGGATGTAATCTACTCCATATCCATCTAAAAACGACAACTGCAATGAGGAAAACAACTATGAAAATTTGTTCAACAGCTACCAACCCAAGTAAGCACCACACCTCTGTCATGATCTTGGTTGTCTTCCAATATAACACTACCTCGACAATGGATGGGTCCACTACAACTCCATCTACTAAGATAATGTGTCCTAGAAAATAGACCACCTACATCCAAAACTGACACTTAAAGAGATTATCATAAAGCTGGTGCTCTGAGAGTACATCCAAAGTCATCCTCAAGTGTCTCGCATTCTCCTACTCATACACCAAGTACATAATGATATCGTCGATGAAGAATACCATGAACCTATATAAGAAGGGATAAAAGATCCTATTCATGAGTCCCATCAATGATGATAGGGATTTTGTCATTCCAAATGTCATAATCAAGTATTCATAGTGACTATAGCAACATCTAAATGTTGTCTTCTGTATATCCCTATCCTTTACTCACAGCTGGTGATATCCCGATCTAAGGCCAACCATCGAGAACCATCAATCCCCTCTCAGTTGATCAGAGAGGTCATCGATTCTTTATAGTGGATACTTATTCTTTATGATCACCTGGTCTAAGAGTTGATAGTCCACATATAACCATAATCCCCCAACTACCTTCTTGTCAAAAAAAACCTGGTCCCCCTAGGGTGAAACACTGGGTCTAACAAAGACCTTCCTCTGCAAATCCTCCAACTACACCCTTAGCTCATGAATCTCTACGGGAGACATCTGATATTCTAGCTTAGATATTGATGTCATCCCATGGTGTAGATCAATGAAGATGTCTATGTCTTGGTGGGGAGGTAAACCCGGAACATCCTTAGGGAAAACATCCTCATACTCCACCACAACTGCAGTAAACTGAGGACTCATAACATTCACTACACCAAGGGTTAGGATAGCTAAATGATGAGAAATCAGCTACACCCTCCTATGCGTGATTCCATCATACTCTGCATGGATTTACTTTTCACCAAAAAATAAAAACATTGTTCCATCACTATGGAAAAACCATACTCTTCTCCTAAAATAGTCATTATGAGCATTAATTGTAGATAACCAGTCCATACTAATAATGATTTCATAAGGCCTTGGTGCCAATACCAAGAGATCCTGATCGAAACTCTCGCCTCTAAGAGTCAGGTTACACTATTGGCATTAGTGCATGATCATTGAGTATCCTCTAGTATGAGTCTCCAATCTTAAGGGTTGAGTCAATGGATCAACTAGAATTTCCATGTCTCGAACAAGATTTGTGGTATGAAAGGAATGAATAGCACCTTTTTCTATAAAAACTGAAGCAAAGGTATAAAAGACATAGATCATACCTCGTATCATCCCTGGAGCCTTAGTTTCATAGGTTTCCTTAGCTTGTAGCTGGACTCATCCCTACCCACCTTCTCTATAATCCTAACATGGACCACTTGGGGATGGTGGTGGTAATATGTTGAACATCCAACCACCTCCTCCTACCTTGCTTTCCCCTCTAACACATATGTCGCCCTGCGGACCACCCTGCTCCTACCTCTATCTCAATATCAGTAGTCCCTCAAACATCTCTTGATCAGTAGTATGATGGGTTGGGTAATCTCATGCCATATTTCCCCAACTTTTGCAAGAGAAACATTGTGTGTTCCTTGTATGATTCGATCCGCCCTAAGAGCCTTGCACAGCTGACCCTAAGTCCTAGGATTGCCTCATGAAGTGTCAGACCCACTTGGATCCAAGTGACTAAAACCGACTACCTGCTTCTGAGGTCTAAGCTACTGGGTGCCCACATCTAGATCCCACTACTGGTGTCTGCTCTGCTAGAAAACTTTCTACCAACAAGGCTCACTCAGGCACTCCAACATAGGTTGAAATACTAAGAGATACCACTTGCGCCCTAATTTCCTGGCACATGCCCTACTCAAAGGTCGGAACCCTGAAGAACTTGTATCGTACCATATTAATAGAGTAACATGAGAGATCATTAGACCTAATTTAATAATCTTCCACAGTCATACTACCATGTTGTAGATACTAAATCTCCTAAAGGTGTACCAATCACAATGTGTCCAAATAGAAATCCTATCTGAAATGACACTTGAAGTCCATTTAGGAGAGATCTTTCTCATTGTGTGACTAGGTCACCAACCCAAAGAATACTTGAAAAAAGTAATGCTATCTAATTTTTAGGCATCCTCGCAAGGAAGAAAATGTGAGTGACTGCCTCTAGCCAATCCTCATCTACCTAGGGGTTTGGTACACCCCAAAACTTGGGAGGTCACTTCCAATGAAACTCGTTCAACACACTCATCCTAAAATAATACTCATCTAGTAGATATGGTTATAGTTATATCTAAATGGGTGGTAGTATATCTAGTGAACCATTTGAAGGTGTTATATCTGGTACAAGCCCCTATATTGATATCTCATCCCTAGGCAGATCATCCTCATGATCACGTAGCATAATCCTAGCTTGTTGTTAATGTGGAGGCATCCTGAAATAAAACAAGATGTACCATGGTCATTGATTATATCTAGAGAGATATCTCAATAAGGATATGTAAAATACAACCATTCCTATATGATGTGTAACGCCTTGACCCTAAAAGCTTAGAGATGGTGCATTATTAAATTACATTGGCATGATTACAAGGAATCAAATCTCGAAGGAATGTTCAGTTTAGTAGTATTTCAAATCCATATTACATACATGATACCCATAATACATTGGGAAATAGTAAATAAAAATACAAGGCATAATAAAATGAAATAAATTGTTTCCTTGAATGCTTATTAAAATATCTCTTCTTCATAAACTAGGGAAAAGAAACATAATAAGGGTGAGATCAAATGCTCAATAAGGATAAGTAAATCAGAATCAATAATGAATCAATATGAATAAATTAACATGGAAAAGTAAATAACTAATAACAATTCCATTCAAATTACTAGATAAGGCGATATCAATATAACAAGGTAAGAAACTGAAACTCATGCCATATAAATCAATAAAGTGAGAATTAAATGTATCCATAGATAAGTAATGAAAAATAGCATGGATGAATAATAGTTTAATCTAAATGAGGGAAATACTTAATTATTGATATCTATAATATACCATTGAGGCTTCATTCCAAAGATCTAATACTTTCAAGGCTTCATGCCAAGAATCTAATACTTTCAAGGCTTCATACCAAGAATCTAATATTGTCAAGGGTTTGTTCCATGAATCTAATATTATCAATGCTTTATGCCAAGAATCTATTACTTTCAAGGATTCATTCCAAGAATATAATATTATCAAGGCTTTGTTACATGAATCTAATATTGTCAATGATTCATGCTAAGAATCTAATACTCTCAAGGCTTAATGTCAAGAATTTAATACTATCAAGGATTTGTGCCATGAATCTAATACTATCAAGGATTAATTCCAAGAATCTAATAATTTCAAGGCTCTATTCAAATAATCTAATACTTTCAAGGCTTTATTCCAAGAATCTAAATTTTTTAAAGTGAACACTATATGAAAAATGGAATACGGTTTAGGAAATAATCATATACATGAAAAATGATATGGATATTTATGTAAATTTACAATTAAAAATTATTAAAATAAAGTTATTTTTTCAAGATAATGTTAACAATAAAAAAAGGAAGTGAGATTTCAAATATAACCATTAATAATATTCTTGAGGGGAATAATATTTAAATATTCCAAAGTGTCTCATACCACTTTGAAACATTTGAATCATAATCTATAGAAAGGTAAGACATGAAACATAGAATATCATGAGAATAGTAGGATTCATGATATAACATAAAAAATTAAGTATATACAGCAAATAAAAATGAATCGATGCATAATAAAAATTAAGTCTCAATGGAATGTAAATTCAGATGAAATTACCTTACTACTTGAGTAGATTTTGAGTCAAGGGTTCCATGAAAGAGTGACATCAATTAAAAAAATTAATATCATTAAATAAAGGTAAATAATTATATAATATATAAAAATGGGTAGTATGTATAGCACACAAAATAAGTATGTAGTGAATATGACATTAATCTCACAGAATTAAAAAGTGAGATAAAAATCCCTTACTAATGAAGTAACAAATGAATTGGAAAACCCAAAGGTAATAAATCTTAAATAAAACATTTAAATACCATTAATATAATATAATTAATGATATTATATGTCAATGTGGTAGTATGTATACCATATATAATAAATTAGGTGCACAATAATTAAGTATGTCTCGCGGAATGAAAATGAGACAAGAATCTCTTACCTTAACCTTTATTTTTTGTGTGGTATTTATCCTCCTGTATAGTGGTTTAAAATATGTTACTAACTTATAAAATAACTATAATAATTTTTATAATATCATATATTTACTTTTTACAATATTTTATTACCCTTTTGTTAACACTCTTTAATTATTTTAACTATTTCAAGTGTTAATTGCCTAGTTTTCTTAAGTATGGTTGGACATGTAACTTGTTTATCCTATTTATTATATCACGGTTTCATAATATAAATAATTTAAACCATTAATAAATTATCTTATATATTCATTACATATGTATTTAGAATAGTCCATAATATTTTGAGATTATAAATGAATTGCACTGTTCATGGAGACGGAAGGTCGTACGTAAGCATGAATGTTACTTTCATTTATTTATTGTATTAAAAGAATAAAAAATAAATGATTAATATGTATATTATAATTCTAGTATCATATATATGTTATATATGTTATATAGGTTTAATAAAACCATCCTTTATATGTTCCATGTATGGAATGAACGAGTCATGTGGTCTTGAGTGGGCGGTAGTCCACATTTCCTCAAACGAAATTATCATATTTACACAACTTGGAAAGAATAAAAGTATGTTCTAAATAAAAATTATAAAATAATAGATATATTATAAATATAATTTATATCATATATAAATATATTTTCCATCATAATGGCTACCATGAGAGGTGGTAAATGAGAATTGAACAATCATCATTTCGTGAGGTGATAGTTCACCGTACACAGAAATAACATGTTTGTTACCCATTAGATGAAGGTGTGTGTAAGTATAGGTCGAACCCTTATCATAAAAAAATCCTAGTATATTTTTTATACTTTTTTTTATATATAATCATATAATAATAATAGTATAGGGAGTGTATAATATAAATGAAACTAAAAAGTTTGAGAGAAGGTGTTACCTCTTAATCAGGTAAATTATTTTGATTTGCACCAAAAGATTCCTTGGATTGATTTTAAAAAAAAATGGGAGGCTTCTAGGTATATGGGAGAGATTTTTTTGAGACTATTTGGATATATTTTGGATGATACAATGTGGCTTTAGAGGTGTGAGGGAGGGGTAGAGTGCTTGCTTTTTTATAGTGGAGGGGAGTGACACTCTTGTAAATACCAAAAGGTATTCATTAATGGGTGGTACACCTTACCTAAAGTGACTCCAAAATTGAAAAATAATGGATTAAATGGGAATAATAGTCTATTAAAACCTACACCACACAAAAATATGTTCATTTTACTAATTTTGTTCCTTAACTTCTAAGATTCCCTAATTTTATCATTTTGATTTTTTTATTGAAACATCTAGTTTTCTAATGTAATTAATTTAAACATTAAGACTAAAATAATGTGAGATTTATTAGAATATATATATACACTTAATTATTAATATTAGATGTAATTTATAAAATAAAATTCCCATGGTTTTTGGAAATTAATTTTAAAACAAGCGCATGTGACGTGCGAAGACGTTGCTTAAACCCATACTTTGTTAACAACATTTTTACAATATATGGGTAAATATGTTAATTATAAAAGAATAATTGGTACATTAATAGAACATATTTAATATTTATTAACACTTAAAAATCACTTGGTAGAATATAATATTTTTATTAATTTTAAATCATTTAATAAAATTTCATTTATTGTAAAATAACAATAATGTCTACTTTGGAATTATTTATTTAATGTTAATTTTAAATTATTAATCTAATTTTGAAATTAAAATATATTATGTTTATAGCTGTGTAACATGATATATTCGTATAAAAAATAATAAAAATAATAATTCAATCAATTAACTTCACTTTTAATATTTATAGTATTGTTTATTTTAGTTAATTATTAATCAAATAATCATTACATTTGTGTTTTTTAAGCATTTTAAGTAAGTAAACCATCTCAAAAAATTATTGATAAATTATTATGAAAAAAATAACCCATATATATTACAAAAGTATATTCAAAATTAAAATCACAGAAGTGGAAAAATTAATATTAACACTAATCCCGTAGATGGGGCGAAATAACTGGTTTTTAAATTAGAAAAAACGTTCACAAGTTTGTTAATTTTTTATATTCAATTCCAAAGTAAAATTGATTATAATGAAATTAATTATATATAAAAATTTATAATTTATATAATTTTAATCTCTAACAAATCTAAAATATAATTTAGTATTAATGATTATTTAAACAAAAAGGTTGTTTTTAACTAAATTGCAGTAATTTTCACTATTCATAAAAAAATGATGTTTCTCAGAAAAATCCCAAAAATTCACCCTAAGATAATTTTTACATTATAAACTCAATAATGATGTTTATTTTTAAAAATAAAATTCATAAAAGTGTCAAAAATTGGTTTTAATATAGGTTTTCCAACAAAAGGCGCTAAAACTCATTCTTGTGTTTAATGCAGGCTAATTCAGTGTTGTGTGTAGCGTAAGTTTAACTTTGTGTATAAAGCATTCCTACAAAAAAATTATATTTATTCTAAAATGAAAATATTGTAAAGTCTTGGAGTGTCACATGATGCATGTGTCATTGTATGGATACATCGGTCGTCACAACAACACTGGAATCCCTATCCTAAAAGCCAAACTCAAAACACTTAACATTGTTGCCCCAAACCAATATCACCAACCCATGGTCATAAAGTAGAACCAACCTCTCTAATACCATTCTGTCATGACATGTCCTAGAGGTGTCTGACTCATGACTACCCTAAGCCCGCCTCCAATAGGCCAGGGGCTGGTGACTAGCGCCGAGTAAACATGTTCTACAAATGGGAAGCATTAGCCTAACACTACAAGAAAACCACATTTAGCGGCGATTATTTTTGAGTATAGAAGCAGTTTAAACCACCGCTACATGTTTTGGTGGCAGTTTACAGAAACCGCTACTAAATTGGGTGTCAACAATCTATTAGCGGCGGTTATTTCCATTTAGCGGCAGTTTAAGGGAAGCGTCGTAGCAGCCTCATTTCGTGGCGGTTTTACTGATTTTAGCGGCGGTTTTTACGAGCCCTGGATTTTATTTTATTAGTGGCGGTTATAACCACCGTGAAAAAAATAAAATCCAGCGGCCATAAAACAACCACTAAAGTCATGAGAACCACCGCGGAATGCACGCGGGTGATGCGACTCTGTAGCGGCGGTTTTAACCGCCGCTAATGTCTTACCTATATACTTTTTGCGGCGGTTTTAACCACCGTGAAAAGCTAACCAGAAAAAAATAAATTTTCTGCTTCCACTGCACCACTGCCCTGAAAAACAAATCAAACCGGAAATACAAATTGCCTAACAGATTAATGCACACAAAATTTAAAAAATAATGGAGACAACTAGTAAAAAATTTATGGTCGTGATTCTTGGAAAATATAGTGGAACATCATAAATGGATATGTATAGTGAGGAGGAGTAAAAAACATGACCTGAATTGATAGGTAATGGGTACAACACCACACAACACATTCTAAGGTTGATTTAAAATTAGTTTAGATTAGTGATTCATGGACATGGAATACTCATTTAAGGTTATAGAATTAGGACCATGTGGTGATCATGCAACTCAACCATGCTTGAGGTGGACTTCCACCCAACCCCTAAGCCCTACTGAGCCATGATTGATTCAAGAATCAAGGATATTTATATAGTTATAATTTATTATAGGGGTGAACCCAATGAGGGGAAGAAGTGACCTGAAAAATATCACGATGACAATTAAAACTTTTGAGAACTGGGAAGTGAAATGGGAGTAATCGACAGAAATAGAATTATTATTGACCATTTTTGAAACATAGGATACCTGAGATGGTTGAGGATAGGATGAAAAATATCATGATCTGCTATTTATGGAGATCAAAGCATGAGATCCTCTTTTTATCAGTAAATGTACTTCATTGAATAATCCTGAGATGGTATGTAAGACACTATGTCCATGAATCATTTCATTAGAGATCCTTTTTAGATTGGTAGGGTGAGGATTATCCAAATAGTAGAATGTGTGAACTGCACAAGTGTATGTGGGGATGTACCATATAGAATATTAGGTTCCATGGGAGATATTTCCTCATGTGCTCAAATGTTCTATTTAAACATGTGGGTTGGCAAGATTCAAGCTTGGACCAGAGGGAAACGTCCCCATGATGAGTTGCTGGTAGGGATGAGACTAAGATGAAATATACATGCATCAATATGTGTCTCCTCATAATGGGTATCAAGACAAACATAGTTTTGATGCGTGACATGGTAAGAGACTATTGTCGGTGGAGTGATTTAATCTCTGGAAAGGATATCATATCATCTCATATTCAAAGAAATGCAAGTTTTATATGGGTAATGTGTGGTTCATTTCATACTTATCATATGAGGAATCTCAGTTTTATATGTGGTAATTATTTTTATAATCATCCCACACTTATCAAATGAGGCATCCTTATTTCATTTAATAGGGTATGGTTGTTAATTAACATTGTTTGCTGAGGACATTGGGATTTGATGTTTAAAATCATACAACATGGACTATGACTACAACTACTTTAAATTCCTAGAGCTCCAAATATAGGAATAGGTTTGAGTTAAAGGTCTCCAAGATTTGACCAAAGTAGATAGGAAAGGGAGAAACCTATAATGAGTCTATGATAGGGTTGTGCCCTGGATTAAATATTTATATGTAACTACTTATATCGTGATTATTGGAATCAATGAACATGTTTTTATGATTCAAGGTGTCATAGGATACCAACACTAGAAGGGTTTACCTTCTTGGATGATGATATTGAATAATTACATATTATAATATTAGGCATCGAGAATTTATAAGAGGTGAACTTATCTCTCTTTAAGAGACATATCAATTTTTTATGGGGTTAAATTATCTATCATTAATAGGTATATATATTTTACCTGGGGTAATGATATAGTTTAAATTCATATTATTAAGATTTTAGAAGGTCTTTTGCATCTATAAACCCATTATTTACTTCCTTGTATCAGGAAATGAGAGCATCTTGGCCCACTGATGTGTCAACATAATTAAAAGGAGATTATTGCTAAAAAAGAGGCTCATATGAGTGTTTTGGGGCAATGACACCTTATTTAATGGATTATTATATGGTGAATCATCAGCTAGGCTCAATGATAGAAGATATATGAATCAATACATATCCCATGGAAATGGGAATCAATCCACCCATAGTTCTAGAATTTTGTGGAAATAGATGTTTGATGAAACTCCATGGATGAATAAACCCATGTGATGGATGTATGGGCATATTTTATTGTCATAATGCTTGGACTAGGGATCTCTTGATATAAACTGTTATAGTAAAGGGAATCAAGAATGTTTTTGTGTTGAATAAAACCTAGGGTTATAGGATAAAATAGGCCCTTCAACCCATGACGAAATCCTGAATATGATTGCACACAGTGTAAGATCATACAACCAAGACCATGGTGAAAAATTTAATGTCATGTTTTGAAGAAAATAATTTTTTTCATCTCACATAATGTGATGCTTCCATGTTTTATATGAGGTAATGTTTTTGAACATATCATAATTATCATAAGAGGAATCCAAATTTTATATAGTGTAAGAATTTTAGAACATCCTATACACATCGTACAATGAATCCCGGTTTTATACAGTTTAATACCATCTCCCATTAAGAGTAACCTAGGTTTTATATGGTGTATGCCCACATTGTATCATCATGAACAAAATATGATAACCATTAACAATGCATGAAGATTCACTATCTACACATTTTGCCTCACCAAAGTGTCCACAACACTATCCCCTTGATCACTATGAAATTCCCCAATTTGTTCAACACATCAACAATGGGTTTAACTTCTAGTCATCCGAAATCTCGACTACCAATTCAAACACAGGCCTAAATGGAATGATGTATACCACACTCAAGAAATCGAGACATAAAAGGAAACATCAGAAATCAATAAAATGCATAAAAGGAAACATGAGAAATCAAGGAAATGTTAGGACATAAAAATGTTTGATGGAAACTATGTGCCACACATGTTACATATACAAACCAAATGTTCCCATATTTGTTCAACACATCAACAATACAACTAATCATGGTCTGATGATGCATCGTCACCCTCTCCACCTCCATCTCCACTTTCTGTTGTCACCTGTAAGAACATTATATTGAAAATTAAATATTGTTGCATATTTATATTAAAAATTAAAACCAATGAAAGTTTGAAAACTAAATGATTTTGATTTTTTTGTGATTTACCTACATACCACCAGTCGATGCACTACCACTGGGGGGAATATCTGCTCATCTTCTGATGTATATCAGTCATCGCTTTCTGCCAAGCGGATATCTGAACCCCCTAGTCTTGAACCGTGGTTCGTAGAGAAGAAATCTCCCTATGAGCATATTCGGGTATGGAATAACTATAACTAGGAGTAGATGCAGCTGGAATCCCTAGTGGCATGCCAAATACCTCAGATGGTACGGGTCCGAAACCCATCTCGCACACTCTACTAGGATGCTCCTTCCCAAGGACTTTAGCAACTGGGTCATCCTGAGAGACTGAGTGGGACTTCCCAGGATTGGCATCCCATAGTTCTTTAATTTTTACCTATAAATAAAATATCAATATATATTAACATATTAAAAACTTATAGTAAGTTATTATAATAAAAAATTGACTTCATACCCCAACTTCTTTGACAGGCTCATTAACAAAACTTCCATCTGATTTTTTGTGAACATCCAACCACAGTTCAGTTCGGGATGCTTCATGCCCTAAACTCTGGGACTGCATTAAGCAAATACAAATAAAAAATTCAATATATTAAACAGATAATATTGTCTTATAAATATTTAAACTAATTAAAAGATTATCAATGTCGTTCAGCTTCTAGAAAAGCTTTTTGAGCCCGCAGTGTGAGGGATGACTTACTTAGCCTGGTTTGATGCATTCTGTCTTGAGAGATCCTGAAATAAATAAAATGTAATTTAAAATTAATGTATTCAATGTCATATCCTCTTCATATACATGTATAAATGTAAAATGAGGAATATATAATAATATATATTTCAATACCAACCGCTTCTCATCACGATGTCTGTCAACAAAAACTTTCCACTATTCTTTAGGTACCCTACTGGGTAGCTTCTCATACATTTGGTTCACATTCAATGAAGTGTCATTGACATCACACCACAATCTCCATTTGAAATCTTTCCATTTCTTACCAAGATTTTTTAACGTCTACTTTCGTGCTATCACATCAGCAACTGTAAAGTGGAAGAACATCTGTATACAAAAATTCATTTTGAACATATTAGTAATGTAAAATTAAATTAAACCATAATGTAATAAAATTACCTTTATTTAGGAATCAAAAACTTCATTTTTCCAACTTGCATTTTTTTTCATATTCATTGAGAAAACAATTAGTATAAACAAAATGCAATAAATTTATTTAATTAAAATTTTTACCTATGACAGTGAAACTACATTATGTCCGTGATGAACTGGAAGGGGCGTGTTTCTACCCCACTACTAAGGCTACTAAAGGGGGATTCGATGACTCAGCCTCTAATGGGACATCCACAGATGGTGTGAGAGATGGATCATGCAGTTCACGACTCAGCCTCTTTGTATTACGTGAGAAACTATACTTCACACTTCATCCACAACATCATTCACATAATATACCATTTTTGCTTGTGATGCTAAGATATATGGATCATACAGTTCACGATCACCAAAATCCATCAAGTGAGAGAAGTTCACAGAAGTAAATTGCAAGGAATCTCTTTTAACACCTCTGATAATATCGACCCATTTGCATTTAAATAAAACAACATAAAAATGTTTGTGGTAGTTTAATTCAATAATATCATGCATCTTTCCATAGTATCCAACTTCAGAAAATGTAAATATAACACTATTCTGTGTTTTCAAACCCACTTCTCGATTGACTGTACGAAATCTAAAGCCATTCACATTATATGTGTCGAACTTTCTAACTTGTTTTATAGGACCTCTAGCAAGAAACTTCAAATCTTCTAACAAGTCTTCTCAAGTATCAGTATTCATGATCTGAAAAAAGAAATATAATTTAATAGATTTAAAAAATGTATGTGTCAAACTAATATTCATATTTATTGAAATATTTATGAACTTACACGTCGCGCAAACCATTCTACAAGCTCTTTATTCACAGCTTTCATTATATATTTATCATTTTGTGTCCAACCTCTCATTAGTATCTTTGTTTTTATCCTCAAATATTCAATAAATGGATCTGCAATTTCACTATTCAGTAGCACATATCTATGTGCCTATAATAATTCCAATTTTTTCAGTGTCACATTTGCGGTCCTCCCAACTGATCGGTCAATAACATGAAATATTTTTGATTTCTAATGCATTTGATATTGAGTTGATGTGTCTTCAATGCATCCAACTCAATTAAATATTGCCTCAATATCATCCAAATATCTGAAAAAAAGGTAAGACACTCCTCAACCAAATAGACTTCAGCAATAGAGCCTTATGGTTGAGCTTTATTTCTCATGTATGCTTTCAAATGCCCAAGATATCTGTGAAATGAAATAATAATATTATGCATTTATTTAAATGCCAAAAATTGTCTACTTAACTGAAAAACATATAAATAAAATACCTATCAATTGGATACATCCATAAATAATGAATGGGGCCATCTAATTTAGTTTCCTCAACCAAATACATAGTTAAATGCACCATGACAGTAAAAAATGGAGGAAAGATCATCTCCATTGCACAAAGGGTCAATACAAACATATCCTGGAGGTTGTTAAGCTGAAATTGATGTAGGTATTTCTCACATAATTTCCTAAAAAATGTACAAAATTAGAGTACAACAACAGTAAAATTTTCAGGTAATAATGTACGCAATGCCAATGGTAGTAACTGTTATAACAAAATATATAAATCGTGACTTTTCAATCCATGTAAATTACAATTCTTCAAGTCAACACACCTCGATATGTTACTCGAATATCCATCAGATAACTTCACATTCTTTAAAATTTGAAGGAATGTATCTTTACCTCTATTTTTCATTGCAAAGATGGCTGGATCATACTTTTCATTCTCATCTGGCCAGAGATCACATTTTATGTTCATTACTTGTAAGTATTTTTGAGCATTGAGATGATCCTTCGAATTTCCATGCTCATTAAGTAATGTGAAAATCAAATTATCACAGAAATTCTTCTCAATATGTATCACATCAATATTGTGCTACAAAAAATTAAATTCCCAATACGTAAGTTTGAATAATATACTTTTTTTCTTCCATTTTTGCATTCTGATTTCATTTGATGATGCACTTAGGATCTGTTTTCTGCTATCATTCAAATGATGAACCTTCCCAAATTCTGTTTCAACATTTTCAAGTTGTGTTAATATTTCAGAATTAGTTAACAACTTTGGAGGTGGTCTACGATCAATGGAACCATTAAATTTTGATCTGTTCAACTGAAATCTATGAGATGCATCAAGAAATCTTCGATGGCACAAGAAGCACCATTTTCTACTGTGAGTTAGCCATTTGGGCTCAAAATCAAAGTTACAAATGAGACAAGCCAAACCCATGTAAGTGTTCCAACCAGATAAATTCTCAATCCCAAAGAAGTCACTAATGGTCCACATTAAAGCAGCATGCATTTTGAACATTGTTTTAGAAGAAACATCAAATATCTCAACACCGTTGCTCCATAATTCCTACAATTCATCAATCAAAGGTCGCAAGTATACATCAATATTATTTCCAGGCATTTGTTTTCCAGGAATAATCATCGAAATGATAAAAGATTTTTGTTTCATACACATCCATAGAGGGAGATTATAAGGGATCAAAACAACTGTCCAAATGCTATAACTGGTACTCAAAGTCCTAAATGGGTTGAATCCATCAGCATCCAATCCCAATCAAACATTCCCGGGATCAGCTGAGAAATTTGGATGTAATGAATAAAATGTCTTCCAAGATTGGGAATCTCATGGATTTCTCATTAACCCATCATTATTATTATCTATAGAATTCCACTTCATGTGTTTGGCAGTTTTCGATGACATGAATAATCTTTGCAATCGAGGCTTCAAAGGAAAGTAACACAAAACCTTTGTAGGTGCGTTCCTTTTCTTCTTCTCCATGAAATTATGTTTATTTAGACTTCCAACATCACCCTTTGAATACCATCTAGAAGAAAAAAATTTCTTGCAATTCTATCTACTTGAATCCTCTCCCCAATAAAGCATATAATCATTGGGACACACATGTATTTTTGTATAATTCAGACCAAGCTTGTTAACAACTTTTTTCATATCATAAAAAGATTCTGGGATTTTTGCTTCAAGAAATGCATCACGAATCAATTCCAATATCATGGACATTTCCTTATTTATAATTCCACATAGACATTTGATATGGTACAACTTTAGCATAAATGAAAGCTTTGAATATTTTAAACACCCACTATACAACTCTTGATTTCCATTGTCAACTAAATCATGAAACACATTTTCCTCAGTGAAGTTTTCTCTTACATTTGGCTCCACAGAATCAAGAGGAGGATCCAATGATATGTTACAATATTGATCTGTTTTTGCTACAGTCTCAAAAACATCACTTTTCACGTTACAATTTATAGCACCCTCTTCTAGTTGTTCTGATATGTTTTGATGCTGATAGTGGTGTCTTTCAGTGCTGAATGCATCATTTATGAGGTTTTTCATTTCTTTTTCCATTGTCAATGAACTTGGGACCTCATTCTGTGGATTAACATCAGTGCTCAATCTTTCTGTAACATTCAATTCTCCATGCCAAATCCAACACAAATATTGACCAAGGAATTTCTTTAGTATTAAATGTTTATAAACTTCATCTCTCTTCAACCATGTTCTAAATTTACATTTAGGACATGGACATATTATTCTCCCTTCAACGGATCGATTAGAAATTTAAAAATATAAAAACTCATTCAAACCCTTAACATACTGAGGTGTGTTTCTCGGTAACGTGATCCAGCTTTTATCCATGTATATCACAATGTGCCTACAAAATAATAAAAAAAATTAAAACACATAGTTACTAATAAATAGAGAAAAAGATTCATATATATGATAGTGTAAGATTACAGAAACATAATATAATAAAGATGATCCCATGAGTTAGATATGAACCCTCTAGTGTTTGGGATAGGGTAAGTTTCTTTGGTAAAGAGAAATAGTGTGCTAACAATGTGGTAGCTACTTTACCATGAAAACCAAAGCACATTGTTAATTTGGAATAACTACGTGGATATAAAAATCATTCATAAGGTATGATAAAACATCTATAATATAGTCCATTCATCTAAATGGTTTTCATGTAAATGAATGGTTAAGAAAAAACTGCTGAAATAATAAAAATCATCAATAGAACCAACAATGCCATATTACTCAATTACCACATGGTCAATACTAAAAGTTATGCTAAATAGTATTCCTATCATGTTTTTCCCAAATCTCCAAAATTTCAACCCTCGAATTTTGAAATCCTTTATAGCATCAAAATATAATATTAGATGACAAAACCATGCAACCATCTGAAGTAAATCCTCAATCACCCCTAAGTCATATAAAACCATGCAATGATCTGATGTGAAAATCACTACCACTTCTCAAGGGTTGGCGCTACTTGATACACCTAATAGGGTCCCATTCACTATTGAAGGTGGAACTCATCTCATTTACAAAACCACATAACACCATATAACAATAGAAAAGGGTAACCAATACAAACCAAGGAAGATACTATTGGGTATCATCTCTACCAAAAAGGAATCCCATGAATGGACCCTTTCTCCATTGGGGATAAAATCACTTTAACAAAAAGTATGATTGAAAGATAGTCACCATTAGTGGAAATTCTCTAGTTGATAAAAGGTATGATAAGGGTCACGGGGGGCCAGGGGAAGCGGGGTCGCCGGGGTCATGGGGTCGCTGGGGTCGCGGGGGTTGGGGGAAGTGGGGTCGTTGGGGTTGCGGGGTCGTCGCGGTCGCAGGTTCGTGGGGGGTCAGGGCCTTAGATTTGGATGAATTCATTGTTTGTTCCTTAGAGTGGCAAGAACCACATGAGGTATGGTAGTCTTGAGGCATGATAAGTGGTGGTGTTAATGGAAATGCATGATGAAATAAATTGGTATATTAGGTTTTGAGGTTCTACGAACCTTGTGTGGATTTAATTCCTAGACCTCTCTTTGGTGTATTCACATAGAAAAGAGTGGGGGTGTGACTTGAGGGTGATTTGGATCTTATATGTGTTAGTGCTCATGAGTGGAGAATTATGGTTAAATGGGACGATCGAGGATCTGACCATGGAGTTGAACTAAGAGTCAGATTCAGACTTCAGTGTGGGCATTGAAAATTTTTGTTATTCCTTGAGTTTTAAGGCATCGTGGTCGGGATATGATAGCGCATTGGTGGGTGGGATTGAGCGCCTTTGGTATAATTCATCTAGAGAAGGAATTACTAGTTTTGTTGTATAAAAATTGATGTGGTAAGGTGGAGACCATATCAGAAATGTCATTCAAGATGCAACTGATGTGGTTTGGGGATAAAACTAGGGTATTTGAAGAATAGTTGATGTGTTTGGGCTTGGTTTTTTGAGTTTCATAGTAGAATCATGTTGGGAATTTGGAGATGAAATGTGGGGTGTTGGTACTATCCTCCAGGAAAACATAATAGGATAATCAGATTCACATAGGTGGAAATAGATCCCAGAAGGAATTCTCTCTAAACATTATATTTGGGAACTTGGAATAATTATATTCATCCAAACCACTACAATAAGTTAGAATGAATTCAATACCATTCACTTCAACACACAAAATAAATTTATGCAAAGTAAAGTAAATGACAGTACGAAAGAACACTTCAGTTTTATGTTGTTTGGAATGAAATTGTGGCTTCTAAGAGAGAAACACTACAACATTCCATTTTACCGAAAAGAAAAGATTAAAACTTGTGAGTAACAATCCATGACCTGAGGCATTACTCAGGCATCCCTATAAAGTCACTAGAGTCTCATATGGTAGTAGGGGATTCCATGAAAATGTATTAAAAGTATAAGGGATTCCATGACCATATATCACAAGTATGAGGTACTCCAGACCTTAGTAATACTATAATTTGGGATGTGATTACCATGTATTAAAAGTATAAGGGATTCAATGACTAATTATTCTAAGTATTAGGGACACCATGCTCGGGTGTCACAAGTATAAGGGACATAATGCTCGAGTACCACACATATAAGGGATGTTATGCTCAAGTAACACATGTTTGATGGACTCCATGATCGAGTATCAAAATTATAAGGAAATCCATACCTAAGTGTCATAATTTATTATAGTCAAGTAGGCCTTATAATCTATCAGCATTATAGTTTAACAAGGGAGTATACTTTTTTATGTAGAAACAGGTGATATGGTCTCATGACACCCTTCTCATCAAATTTATTATAGTCATTACAATTAAGATTCAAGAAAAAACCACATAGATTGTGGTTTGGTCACCTAAGAATGCACAATACCTAGGGAGATTTCAATTGAACACCTTAAGTTATTGAAATAGTCGACAAGGATTAAACATAAATAATAACAAAGTGATAATAAGTTTTTCTATCAAGTATAACATATTAAACATGAGTTATGTGTATGTTTAATGAATCGAATGGAAAATCAACCATGAATAATCATAATTCATAATATAAGGAGACAAGAATTGAGGTAAAATTACTAGAATTCAAACCTTAGGGTTCGTATAGGTCATCGGGGTCGTGGGGGTCCGAGGGAAGTGGGGTCTCCGGGGTCGCGGGGTTGCCGGGGTCACGGGGTGCTGGGGTCGCGGGGTCACCGGGGTTGTGGGGTGAGAAGGGGTCAGGGTGGGGGGAAGGGTTGGTAGTGTAAAAAAATGTTTCATGATGGTTTATTATAAACCTCTGCGAAACCATTTTAAAAAAGGGTTTAACGGCGGTTCCCAAAACCGCTGTTAAAGGCAATTTCTGTTGTAGTGTAATGTACCTATACATGTGCAATTATCTTCATGACCACAATGATGAAATGTAAAACAACTGAAAAAAAGCATGAATACATCTAATATACCACAACATAGTACAACATTAAAGTACTGAAAACAGAAAAGGGGCCAAAGACAAGCCCTTCCAAACCTTCAAAGATTCTAACCTACTCCAAGGGTGATGACTAAGTCAATAGTATGATCCTGGTAAACACCTCAGTCTATTGAGCTCCAACTATTCTCCACCCACTCCCTATCCTCCCAGGACACCGTCAAGAGGGTCATCATCTGCACAAGACCCAACATGTGTGGGAAAAATCCGTGCAGGGGTGAGTATAATAATACTCAATAAGAAACCCATAAAACACTAAACACAAATCACCAAGTATGGTAATCTCAATAAAAGATTTAAAAATCAATGTAGAATAGAAACAAAACCCAGATATACTCAAGAGAGAAACCACGCCATTAGGTGGTCATGACCAACTATCAGCCACCCGATTCTTCTCGAAGCAATGCTCATTCTGGGAGAACTCACTCCACAAACCATGCTATCATCAAAGACACTCAACAAGGAGATCATTAGGCCCCACCCAAAGAGAATGTACTAGTCTAAGAAGATTTTGATACATAGACAGTGGGTCACGCCTAGAACCACTAGGGGACACCACAAACCCTATTCAGGTCGACCCGCTACATAGGGAATCGTATGCTAATGATTCCACAAACCCTACTGATATGGCCTGCTAGATGGAGGATCAACACCCTTCTTAGGGAAGTTATGCTGATTCCACAAACTCCAAATAGGGTTGACAGAGGATCGCATTCCAGTCTCACAGAGGGACAACAAAATTTTATCTGAGACTCAGCCTCTAGAGGGGATCACAATCTAGTGATGTGGGTGTAATGTTACATTGTACCCTCAATGAAAGGACCAAGGGAATGCACTCAACCTGTAATTGTCCAAACTAAGAAAAAAAGAGCATCAATCACTCTTGAAGGGTGTACACGGCGTGTACCAAGGGGTACACGGTGTGTTAAGCTATCCTAAGTCATGCCCATGTGGAAGAGCCTCACATGGAATGTACTCTCCAAATATATGATGTGTAGAAGAGGATAAACGACATGTAGAGAAACACGATACCCTATTCATGTAGCCTGGTCATGTCTGTGTTGGAGTACACGGTGTGTTTGTGCCCTTGTACTCCAACTTGTGTCAGTGTACTTCTGAAGTACACGCCGAGTCAACCGGGGAGGGTCACACCTCGTGTGATAGGGGAAATAGGTTGTGTGATCCTTAACTTCATCTAGAACCCTAGTGATGCAGCCAAGGGGTCCCACACGATGTTTAATATCAAAATACATATTGTGTTGCTCGGTATTTTCCAGATCCTTCGATGATCTCTTCCGCGTCAATTTGTGCACCGTCAGAACCTCTAATCTGGATGGAACCTGCAAATCGGGGTTCATCCAAGCCTCTAGTTGCTAGATTTATAGATTACAAGTTCAAATCCTCTTATAAATCACCATCATCAATCCATACATTGTCATGCATCAAAACTGGGTTGAACAGGTACCGCAAATCTGCTCTGACGCCATCATCACACCTCGATCACATCACTGATCAAAACTGCACCTGCGGTATCGATCTTTTGTGCCAAAGAATAGTCACACAATAATCTAATACTGAGTATTCATCGAAAAGTGGGCCAAAATGAAGTGTCCACAATGAACGACCAAAGAACAGAGGGAGAAATCCACAAAAACTAAAAGTAAAGAATGAACCTCAGCCGTTGTTCATTTGGACTCGATTCGTTATTGTAGAAAGAATGAACAAAGAGGGATAAATCAACGAACCAAAAAAAATCCATAAAATTGGAATCTACTGATGATGCACATATCAATTCATGTTCGTTGAATTGATTTTCGTTCGTCTGGGATTAAGAACGGGATGAAAATTACAATACAAAACATCCTACCAGGAGTTTGGGTCAATCGTTGATGAGGAACAGATACATTGTCATCATTGACGAGATCCTCCAACTCCACTGGTGTGATGATCCATGATGTGTTCTTGATCCATTATCGTCCACCAAGAATGCTCTCCTCCAACAGCATCTAGGTCTCCAAGGTTTAGGAGCCAAAACTGAGATGATTTCCATAGTTGTATATTTTAAAATAATCATGTCACCATGTTGAACAAAATAAAATAAATTCTTAAGTTGATTTATTTTACTAATTTAGCACCCATGCCGACTTTTTCACAAATGACCCTCGCCGACCCAGGTTAAGTTGCACCTAGCGTAAAACCGCCATTCCAAACTCAACGGTGCCCTCTAATTTCCAATCCGAAGAGCTTTCTAGGAGTTATTCCACCATGTTTGGAAAAATGCATGCACATTCTGTTTAATATATTTCCAAACATTTATTCCAAGCACACTGGGGCTTAGAATTGCACGTCGTCTCAATGCATGTTCTTGAAAATAATCCATATAATATTTAAAAATAATACACAGAAAATTCGAGGTATTAGACAAATGACTGCATCTTATATTATGGTGAAAATGAGTTGTTATTTAGTTGTCCAAAATGTGGTCAATCGAGGTACAAAGAGGCTCAACAATGGATGCCTGGAGTGTTTCCTATTAAAGTTTTAAGGTATTTACTACTTCCACTTAGATTGCAGTCCTTATTTATTTAAAAAAACATAGCATCATTGATGTCAGGATACAAAAACCAATATTCCATATGGTAAAAGATTAAATCATTATTGTGATGTTGATTCATCGAATTTTTTTGACTAGGTACATCAGTATTTTTCTTCGGAAGCCCACAACGTGTTCTTGGTATCAGTTCTTGATTGACGTGTGAAAATTTTTATGGTACTGCTGCATGGATGGCGTCCAACTCAATGAGAGCTTGTGTAGAGTCAACATCATCAGTTGCACAGTATGAGGAGCAGCTGCGAGCTCAGATTGAGGTTATAGACACAATGTGTAGGGAGCAGGAAGAGCTCTATCAACAACAACAGGAGGATGAGATGTGACAATGGAAGGAGAATCAACATGACCAAATGATGGAGTATATGTGATGGTTGGTTCAGGGTGTAGGGATGAAGTTCCCTCCCCCTCCTCTTCCAAATGACACTCTCCCTCCCCGTCGAGAATAACCTCCACCTCCATGATGATTGATACATTATGCATAGATTTATTATGTTAAAAATTGAATGAAATTTATTTTTTATAGTATTTTTATTATTTCGGATGTTTAAATTTTGATATATTATTTTTAAAAAATTATATTGATGCTTATATATATATATATATATATATATATATATATATATTTTTAAAACTACGTGTGACTGGACTACAACACATCACAATTACTTATTTGTGATGTGTCTTGTGGCCTGTCACAAATGCTTATTTGCAAGAGTCTCATGGCTGGTCACAAAATAGTTCATTAAAGAAACCCGAAAAAAACTATTTACAACGGGCCGTTCTCCTGTCACAAAAAATAGTTTTTGATACGAACCATCATTAAAGCTACCTTTTGTGACACATTTTTCAACAATGACTGATTTTTGATGGGTCCCCGTTGCAGATAATCCATCACAAATACACCATTTTCCACTTGTTCCCTAACCCCTCATTTTATAATAATGATGCACTACACAAATTATTCAGGAAATAGTTCAAAAAAAATATATGAAATTACTTAACAAGATTATCAAGATAATCACATTCCCCCACATGATCCCTATTCTTGAATCATCTCATTATAGTATATTATTCAATAAATGTATTGTTCATCCAACTATAATAACCGAAATCCGATCAATTTTCCATGTATATTTCATAAAAAAATATCTTACATTTCCCACCACTTTATGAAATAGTTTCATACTACTACATGGGAGGACCACCAACGACGGTTGCTAAATAAAATAATAGCCCTTAAGGTGGTCGCTGTTCTATAAAAAAATTCCTCAGCTCCCCACCCCAAATCCCTCGTGCCCCCCTTGCCCTAATGTCACCGCCACCGTGGATCCCTTGCCTTAAGCCCACCGCCGCTGTGGATCCATCGCCCTAAGCTAGCCACCTTCACCGCCGCAGCACATATTCCCACCCCAAGCCCACCCCCGATCCTCCAACCATGCTTGCACCCCCACACCTCCCCTGACCGCACGCCCTCTACCTCACCCTCTGCCCCCCGTTGTCACCACCAATCCATAGATCCCATGCGCCGCTGGTCACCACCGCCATCAATCCATAGATCCAGGTTCCCTTTCATGGCTCCCCCCACCTCCCCATCTACTGACCTCTCCCTCCCCGTCCCTAACTCCCCGTCTGCAGGCCTCCGCCTCCCCTCCTCCGGTCCCGACTATGCTTCTTCCTCAGCTCCCCTCAGAGGTGGATTCTTCTTCTTGTTATTGCACTCTATTATGCAAATAAAGCTCCACTTTGTACTTTGTTTCTTCACTAATTTTCATCCTTTTTTGCTAGGTTTTACACTATCTAATTCATTTTAATAAGTGTTCAGATACTATGTGTTAATATGAAATGGTTCTTATTTTATCCTTTACTATCTTCTTACTCAATTAGTGCATATTTTAGGCCAAGATCACCGTCTTCTGTTTCTATTGTATTGCGTGACATGAAGGGGGATCATTTTATTTATTTATTTTTTATGTTAATTAGCTAGGATAGTGGTAGCAACGTGTATGCTTGTATATGGTCGTTTGTGGATAATGTTTGGTTGGTGTATATGATGTTGCATAATCAAGGATATTTCTTCTAGATTTCTTGGGGGTTCGACTTTGGTGTACTCGATGTGTAATTAATTATCTTGTCTTAGTGTTGTTCATCTTTGTTGAGGTAGGGGATTTCTAGCATTAATTATTCTGAAATTAATTGTTTTTGATATGATGTGGGATTTATCCAAGTCTTCCAATTGAGCCTTAAATACTTTTTTAGTCCCTTGAATTGAATGACTGAAACAATCACCATTATTCCTCAATTGTAAACCTCTTTGCCTGAATTCTTGGTGTTTCCACCACTATCTTGATTGAAACCCACCCTATTGTTCCATGAAACCAATTAATTATACATATTTTTTGACTGAAATTTACTTTTTTATTTTCAAAACACTTTTGAGGAAAAGTGAGAAACCATAAGGCATACTTCAGTGAAGACTTAATGCTCTGATCCCCATCTGGAGTAGATCCAAGTAGCATGCTAAGGTTGAAACACCAGACTCAAAGAAACCAACTGAGTGACTTTCAATTTAAACAAAGTCATAAAATATCAACTTAAGGTTACCGAAATCTGCTTCCCTGAACAACTTCTAGGATAAAGACTAAACTTGAGTGTTGGATTCCTCCATCATCATCCTTTCAACCTTAGAAGCGAGCTGGTCCCATGCTTGTATGTACTCCTCCATGCTTATCTTCCCTTTATTGAACCCCCCTACTAGAATGAGATCCTGTTTGTCAATCCATACGTATTGATCCTCGTTGAGACACGCTGAGGGTCCTCCCCCTCATCTTGGCTGCCTCCTTTTTGGTTGCATTGAGCACTAATACCTGCTCAATGACTTCCTCATTGGAGCTCAACAGAAAATCCAAAGATTGTTCATTCTAGTTCCATGGCCTCTGGTGTCTCAAAGTCTGAATGGTTATTTTCTTATCGTTTAACTTTTTTGAAAAGAGAGTCACCAGGGGAGGAGGTAACGAGGAGTAATCCTTTCTCCCCTTCCTCCTACTAAAGCTTCTATTTCTCCTCGGGCTTGGAATTTCATCTACCGAATGCCCAAGTTCACTCCCATTGGATTCCTTCCCGCGAACCCCATTGCCATCTTTCTCACCTGTAACAGCAGGATCCAAACCCAACTCAACCTCTGAGAGGCCTTCGAACCTGTTGCACAAATGAACTTGAGTTTGATTCAAAAAATCCGAACCCCCTGCAAAAAATATCCCACTTCTATATGGACCACCCGCATCTATAGCGGGCCCCTGCTTCCCCTTACACACATCCACACCGCTCGGTCTTGATTTCTCAGCAAAAGAGCCATACAAAGCCATCTTCTCACCACTTGTTGTCTGTTCCAAGACCCTATTACTATCATTACTTGGAATTTCACCTCAGGCATGCTCATGTCGAGCCCTTCCCTTGCCCTTCCACAGGTTGGAAGGACTCATGAGATCTTGCCTCAGTCGATTGAACACCTTAGATACCTTCGGATTGGGCTGAAGTGTCGTGGCTTCCTTCCCCACGCCAGAACCAATATCATTCTCAGCAAAGCAGTCCACTGCCTCGTTGCTGAGATGTTTCTCCACGCCCGATCGCAACGACAGAGGATCCCAACCTCTATCTTATCCACCCGTTTCAACCTGTCCCGATCCAACCTCCTCACCAGCCTCAAAATTCTTTCCATGACTATTATCCACTATCCTTGTCAGACTCGGAACTCCCTGGTAACCAACCTCCAACTGCTTTCCTAAACCCCTACCCGCCATCGATGCATTCCCTCAACTACATACATCTAAAGAATGCCCCAACCGTCTACATGAAGAACAAAAGTCCATCCAATTATCATAAACCACATGCTGCTTTCACCTATACTCCTCGCCAATTGTGATCCATACAAAATCGAAGGGGACTCTAGACACATCCAACTCGACATAGACTCGCAGATTCACAGGGTGACAAACCGACTCCGTGCGACTATCCGAAAAAAAATATATACCGATAAGGTTTCCGAGCATTCTGATAACAGAGGGGTTTTGAAATGGTAACAGAATATTAGAGAAGCTAACCCATATTGTAGCGGAATGAAAGTTGCGTTTCATGTGGAAATCGAACGACCATCGAAGCAGAAAAAACCAAATACCACTGCAGTATCGGGGGGCCCTCGACCAGGCGCTGATGAGTTCTTCCTCCGATGCAAATCAGATCATAATATGGTGATTGTCAAGCAAGCCAACTGTCACCCTCTCTTGAATATACCATGAGTTGAAGACGAACCGGTTGAAGGAATCAACCGAAGGCCTTCGCTGCTTAAACCGCACAACCAATGTGAGTTTCAGAAGTGCAGATGATTCCGTGAACTTTGCTTTCAAGATATGGAGGTTCGGGAAACCATCAATGAGCTCCAGAACTTTAGGGAATAGCGCTCCCTTTGAGAAAGGAGGGATAAGTTCGGGGTTCGAGAAGGGTCGAAACTTTGAAGATCCCTCCCCCATCGGGGGAGGAGGGATCAACGCGGCCACCACTATCTTCACCGAGAGGAAGTGCCTCACCTAGGGTTTCCCATGATCCAAAAATCTTCCTTCATTATACATATTCAACATTTGATAACCCATCCACACCGTGATGCTTTCCGAGATGGTAAGTACAACACTATTTCCCCAGGTTTGGTGTTATGAAAATATGTCATAGGGGAAGGGTTGCTCTAACCTCGTGCCATCTTTTCAATAACCCCTTCTTTGAACCTGATGTTGAGAAGACATTTTTTTGAGGGAGAGGCTGTTATTATCATATGAATTCACTCTTCACTTAGGCCCGATGTGGTAGAGATTTTAGACCGGGGGAAGGGGATGGTTGTGTGGTTTCTTTTTGTGCGGTTTCCTTCTTTATCGTGCTATCACTTTGCTTTTTGTTTAAATTTGCTACTTAGGCACACTATTACATATATATGGTTTATATGGAAACTAATTTGTAGGTTTCTTGGAAAGGGTTGTGAAACTATTATGGTAGGTGAACAAGTTGGATAACCTTATTTATTTTCATCAAATAAGCTTGTTGAATTCTTCCATTATGCTGCTGCTTTGTTATAGATAATTGGAAGGAATAAATATGAAATATTGGAAAAAGGGATGATCCTGTAACTAGGAATTGATGTTAAGAATGCATAAATTTATGTTATTTAATATTTGTAGAATTTTTTTGTTTCTAAAATAATTGGTTAGCTTTTTTCCTTGAAGGATGATGTCTAGTGGTAAAGTAGTTTAATATTAGAGGTTTGACATTTATTCTCCATCCCTATGACTTTGTATGGTGTGTTTTTAATCTTATGGTGGTTTTACATTTATGTTAGTTTTTTATTTTTCTCTATTCATTCTGTGATCTTGAACCACCATTAATGGAGATCTAATCTACATTTTTAGGTTGATGGAGCATGCTAGAAATTTTCATAGTGACTTCCTATGGAAATGTGGCGGTCATTTTATCACTAGATTGGTTATTGTGATTTTGATGGGATGATATCATGATGTTGCATTTGTAGGAAGATCAATAATGGAAACTAAATGCTTTGGTCAGTAGTTTTTGATGTTATATATCTAGTTTTCTATTTTTTGATTTTCAGTTTTTTGGTTTTGTTTACATACTTACATTAGTATGATGTTTCTTATTACCGGTTGACACGTTTACAGATTTGTTTACATACATCTTATATTAGTTCCTAGTTGCCAATTTTATCCATTGAATCTTGCATATTCATTACTATTACCCTAATTAAATATAACCTAATAACAACATACTTAAACCGGTTATGGAAAACGTAATTTTTAGATAAGTGAAGAGAACTTTGGTCATCCCAATAAATAGTGAAATATGAAAAACCCTTGTTCTCACACTGTATCTTTAAGCTATAAAGCTTACTTAAAAGCTTTAGTTAACTCTATATGTTTTACTTTTCATTTAGATAATGGAACTCTAAATTTTATATTATATTTTTGAGTTTTTAATCCTCCACATCCCATAAAAACAAAACATGTCATCAATATCTTAATGTCTATATTTGTTACAGTCAAAATATGTAAACTAATGAATATTAACATTTGAATATTTACCAAAATAAGAAACTATTATTGAAGTTGTAAATACATTTCTCCTTGGCCATTTCAAATCATTCCAATGGGCTTTTCTGGATTTTTCATAAACCTACCCACCTTATCAAATTAAGTATTTATAGTGCATGTGAGAAAAGGTTCAAGGTAGTCTAAAATTGTGAAGCCCAACACCATCACCACAAACCACATAATTACAATCGAACGTAGGGATGCAAGATTAGTGAAAATGCCAAGCTACCTTTGGAAACCAAGATATCTACTTTGTTTCCCTTAAGAAACCTGCATTTTCTTATGTGATAAATCACAGACTAGTGTGAAGTTGTCTCCCCCTCATGGAAGTTGGTGAGCATGATAAAATCATTTCGAACATCAATAATTCAAAGATTATATATCTAGCATAACAAAATCCCTTTAGATATCACCCTTACTTCATTATGTAGAGTGACCTTCATTATGTCTTCTTAGATTTTTATGGGTTCTTATTTCAGGAACCCACATTATAACACGTTTCAAAAACCCAGGTAAATCTGCCACCATTCTATAAAAATTTTGAATACCAAATTTATTGAATATACATTCTTTTATCTTTTTTTGTAAGGTTATAAATTGATTTATCAAATTTTATTATGTATTTTTAATTTTTGAAACCTATAATATGTAACTGCAGAATCTTTGATCTATATATATGATTGTTTTTGTTGAATAAGGCATATTTGATTATTTAGGGGTTTATTTGGTTGTTCATTTAATTCTAAAAGGTGTTTTATTCTTCTAAAGATTATTTTCAATAGGTTTCGATATCTTGATGGTTATGAATCCAAAAACATGACACTCATTGCATCTTCAAGGTGTTTGGTCCATTTAATTGCTCATAAGAGATTGTAAGTCTATTTTTTGAACCATTTTTGATTGGATTATTTATTTTTTCCATAAATGAAAGAATTTTTGTTTATATTTATTCTTTAAAGTTTTTTTTAGAGAGACTAGTCTGGAACATGATGTTGTAAGGAAAGGGCATACGGGGATTTGATAGAATCCAAAAATAATCGTATTTCTCTCACATTTCTCCATATCTGAGCTGACAAGTTGAATTCCAATAACATGTTTATTTAAACATATATTTTTACTCACTCTCAAATCATCCATTGTTATATCAAGGGTGTTAACATTATTCTTGACTACAACTATGAAGCTATGATACTTATCACTTCCTGTAACTCTTGTTTTTTTATTCTCCTATTCTTTGATGGGTTATACATATCAAATATGTATACAACTTCTTCAATACTTTTCTAATGAATATGTGCTTTATATCTAGTTGCACACCTAAAATGGAGAGTTTCACACTTCAAACTAGATATATAGACAATTGATGACTGCTTGTAGTTTGATTTTTGCATCTCTAATTTGATATGGATCAATGTTGATGATATGTGTTTTTTTGCTGGAAACACTAATAAAGAATTTCTGATTTTTGGAGTATATTAACTAAAATCAGTTTTACCAAATATGATGTTTATCTTATAATGACAATTGGGTGATGGTGTGTATGAAATGACAACTTGATTTGACCCATTATAAATTTAAATTCTTTGTTGGGAAATGATATGAATTCATTCAAAACCCCACTTAGGTCTAAATGTAGCTGTTGCTTACTCATTTAGGATGATATTATATAGGTATCCATTATTTTTGATGGAATTTATTTTCATGGAACCTCTGTTTCTTGTTTGGTGTATGGTTCTATGTATACAGGTTTCTTCTTTTCATTAAAGTGAAAGTTCAAGATTTTTTTTCATGAAGCTTTAACCTTGGGAGTTTATATACCATGAAAGTTGGAAATATTGATATATCATTATTCTTCTGAATTGAAGGCGTGAGATGAGGTGTTTTTTGGGTTATATTTATGAATATAGGTTCTTAGTGGTTTTTTTGTTGGTAGATGAATGATTTATGAAAGTTTTTTTGTCTTGGAACATGTGTTACCTTCTTCATCATGCTATCTCTTTGCTTCTTTTAATTTGATACTTAAGCACACTATTACATATATATGGTTGTTGTGGAAACTAATTTGTAGGTGCCTTATAAAGAGTTGTGAAACTGTTATGATAGGTGAACAAGTTGGATAACTTTATTTATTTTCATCAAATACATTTGCTTAATTCTACTCTTACATTGCTACTTTTTTATAAATAATTTGAAGGAATAGATATGAAATATTGGAAAAAGGGATGATCTTGTAACCTTAAATTAATGATAAGAATGAATACATTTCTTTTATTTAATGTTTGTAGAATTTTTTTATTTCTAAAATAATTGGTTATTTGTCTCCTTGAAGGATAATGTCTAGTGTTAATGTAGTTTAAGATTAGAGGTTTGACATTTATCTATGTCCCAACGAATTTGGATGGTGTTAGGTGTTAATATCCCTCATTGTGTCAAGATAAATTCTAAACTAACCCTTCTTCTTATTCTCACATTGCTTTGGGGAAGATCACCCACAATTTATAGATGTGAACGTCTTCCATAATTTAAGGACATGTAGGTCCACTATGTTCAACAACACTTGAATGATCTTGTTCTAGGTAGATGCGTTGTTAATTCTCATTACTTCTCCTTAAAAAATATATATTGTGAATTATTTTATAAAAAACATCCTCTTTCTCTTCCAAAATAAATCTAGAACTCCTTTCCAATTGTATCGACTTGAATACCTTTTTTTATCTTTACAAAAATATCATTGTTGCATAACTATCCTCTTTTACTCCTTGAAATACCGGTCTTAAAGAAAGTGTTAGGTTCCACCTTTATTTTATGTACATGAATCGTTAAAGAATAATAGTCATTCTCCTTCTCTTCCTTATGTTCTCCTTTTAAGGGAGGAAAAATACTCGACATGAGATTTCTATTTCCATATAATTTTTAACATGGAATTACCATAATTTTCACTCCATAAAGATTCCACTTTTATATTTTCAACCATGAAAAATATTAATAGATGAAGCACCCTCTATAGTTTGATATAGAGACTATCAGAGAATAACTTCCTACATAAACTCCCATCAACTCCTTGATCTCTAAAATTATTGTTGATCTCCATGCATATAACTTCTTTGTGCTTTGTCTTTATTGCTCATTACAGCGTGGTATTGATTTATCATTTAAACAACTTAAAAGTCATTATAAATCCATTTAAATTAGCTTGAATTATGTTTTAAATTTAATGAACATGATATTTGGATCTTTTAATATTGGTTCAATCATTATCTGAATTTTCGAGGAATTCTCTATTTATCGACTCACAATCACCACAACATAACCACCATTGCAACGATGTGTTCTTTACTTCATGAAAAATGACCAGCCAAATGCATTTATCTTAATAGAACACCATGGTGAGACTTCCCTTTAAGAGAAACACATTTTGAAATGATTGGAACTATGGCCACGAGTCATTTTCAATATTCTCTTGGCAAAAACACGAATCTTACCTTGCCCATCAAAAAACCTGTGAGGGCACCATGATGCGGGGGTCCTTCAGCATGTAGTTCAACTTATCTCATGCAAGTCCACCATAACCAACTCTATGAAATTGTTGGCTTCCCATTTCATACTAGTAGACACCCAATACCAAAACACCGATCTCCATAGTGTGGTCAATCCCGACCGATTATTTTTGCTTCAACTTCAATGCATGTAAATCACCATGGCTAGATCCACTCTTGAATTAGGGTTCATCATTTTTCTTGAGATCATCCACAATCCTTTAACTATGGATACAATTAACTCTACGCCCAATACAACTTCCAATGGTTAATGAAAACACCTTCTTTAGAGAGGTCTACTCTACTTTATGAAAGTGTATAAAAATTCCTAGAATATATTTACACATGCCATCCATTACATTTACACACCTCAAGGAACCATTCAAATACCCTTACATAGCTTCCATATTATAGAGTTACCTTTATATAACTTCTGGATTTCACATTTGAACCTTACATAAGTCATCCATTTAGTTATCCATTACCTCTTTATACCACTTCCATTACACTGAGATGACCCTTATGAAAATCAACCTTTACCTTAGCATAATCTTATTCATGAAATGTTCTAAGACATGTTTGCATTTCAGTATCATGATGGTCATGACACCTAGGCACTACGATGTGGTTGGACTCCACCAGTGTAAAGACTCGACCCTAGTTGCGCGAAATCGGTGCTTTATTACATTACATTGACATGATTACAAGAAAGTTTTATCCCGAAGGAACAAATAGTTCAGTACATTTGGAAACAAGATACATATATGAGTTCAACAATACATCCTGAAAGGAAATACCACACTAATTTATTCCATTATAAACATCCATGACTCCTAGATTATGCTTGCAAGTCATTCATAATTTACTTCTTCATATCATGGAAAAAAGAAAAATAAGAAAGAGGTGAACTCAAACGCTCAGTAAGAGTAAGAAATACAACGAAAGATAACATAAACCTTAGGCATGGTGAATAATTGAAAACACATGCCTTTAAATGAAAAATGTGAACATAATATGGCAGAAATATGAGCAAAGTAAATATTTCCAAAATAAAACATAATCATGAGTATTCTATTAGTTGAATAACCACATGAACTATCAATTTCTAGTTTCATAATGAGGGAAATGCATATGCCAGACATTCTGAAATATACCATCAAGGAATCGACCAAAACCATATCTCAAAATGGGAAAGGCCTCAGCTAAGTTCACATTTATTTGTCTCATGAGACTTACCGATGCATCAAGGGGATATAGTGGTCCCCACTCGTAACATAATAATTTCAATTCATTCCTCATATGAGCAGGGATAAACATAAACAACATATACATTCATATTGAAACTAACATATGAAATGCAAATAACTTTCCCCGAACATTAAACATAAAGATTAACCATTCAGAGTAAATTGGTGAATGGTTTTAGGATAGCACATCCACAGTCAAACTAATCATAAACCATTCAATTAAATATGGTAGATGATATCATACATAAGAATCAACAAAAGTTTTTAAATAGATGAAGATATTATTATAAAATTATTGAGTAATTCTTGAGATAAATACTCTTCTACTTTGAAAAGAAGAGTTCTTTTGGAAAAGTATTTATATAAAACCAGGAGTGAAGTAAGATAGTGTTTTCACAATAAAATTAGTGATTTTATAAAGACAATGTTTTCCAAAAATAGATTATAGAGTGACCTTGAAAATAGGTAAGAATTTGAGAAATTCCCTTGAACCAGACTTGTATTTCGGGAAGAATTTTTGAAAGATCCTTTTAGAACATATAACTCCCCTTAAATGAAAGTTGGATTTTGGTTGGTACACATATATAGAACATTCTCACAGAATATATGATGTGTAATTATGAATAAATAATAATTTAATTGAGGTAAGTAGAAAAAATAGTAACCCGAATGAAAATGGTGGTTCAGGTAGAAAAACCCTTACCTTAAGTCCGAATGTTCCGCTCTCGACCTTATGGTTCTCAAATATGAAATTAGACTCATTAATAAATCAATTAATAACATATTAGACATGTATTTAATTTATCATAATTTTTTTTCATTCATTTATGTCCTTATTGATAAGTTATAATATTGAATTTCGTCATTTTGAAGTATTCATTTTTCTTGATTTTCATAATCGGTTCACTTGTTTTTTAGTAATGGAGTTTATGTGGAATGGATGTAAGTATCCAGAATTGAATTTACATATTATTTATGAACATCCATAGGCGTTAATGGTCATTTATATCATTTTTTTACATGGAATGAGGATGAATCATTAGGTGAAATATTAATGACAATCACTTAGATTATTTGACGGTATTTGGATTATTATGAGATAGTTTTGTCATAAATTAATACTTTGTACATATATTGGTTCCTGAATATTAAGTAGGTTATAATGAATATATTATAGTCTAGTTCAACCATAAAAATGGTTTTATGACCAGTAATGAATGATAAAATGATGAACAAAACTTCGTTGTCCACGAATGTTGTAAATTGAAAACCCACGAATGATGATTTCATTAATAAAATGGAGAGAGAGTAAAAAGATTGATAATTATTATTACATTGGCATGATATAATTCTAGTATATAGATTATACTAGAGTTATAAGTATCAATTGGTCAGATAAGGTTAAGAGAGAATAAGAAATAAGATAAATTGAAATGAAACTAAATGAAAAAGAAAGATGTTTTACCTCTTGAAATAACCTCCTTGAGAACCTTCTTAAAGGAAGGGGTTTTGGTCTTTTGGCAAGACTAAGAGCTCCTGAACGTGGGGAGTGACTAAAGAAGGGTATCTGGGAATAACGTAGATAAGGAAAAAGTCTTTAGAGGAATGAAGAGAAGAGGGACTGAGAGGGAGTTTTGGTGGAGGAGAGGAGTGAATTTTGAATATTTTATTCATTATTTTATTATTTCCTTCAATACAATAAATAATGTTGATTCATGTGACCCATAGTAATAAGTTCATGTGAGTTCAAAAAAGTGGGCTTACATTACTTATGATGTCATAAATAGTGTATTTAACTGATAATTTGTTTATACGGTATTTTACTGTATTTCACTATTCATTAAAAATTCAAGAATTTCAAAAAAATTCCATAAATTCACACTAACCATTTTTCAATGTGTAGAATTAAAAAAATGAACACCATATTTTGAAAATAATTTTCTAAATATGTTTAATTTAATTTTTAAGTAAAATCATACCTTATTTAAAAATTAACAATTTTAAAACTATAACTCATTTTATATCACCTTGAAAAAATAAACAATATGTCATTATCTTATAGCCTTAAGAAAATAAAATAATAATATGATTTACTATTCATAAGGGTCATATTATTATTCATATTACTATTCATAAGGGTATGCTACTATTCATAAAAAAATCAAGTTGGTTCTATTAAACTCCAAACGACTTACTGATTGCAACTCTAGATGAACGTTTTTCTAGATTCAAAACATATTAGAGGAAAAGTTGTATTTAAGAGTTAGATTACAAAATGTGTTGTTTTGTTGAGACTCAGTGTTTCATGCATTCAATATTTTTTTTAAAACCTTGGGGTGTTACATTCTCCCCTCACAAAAATTTTGACCTCGAAATTCACAGAATGTTACCTCATAAAAATATTTGGGTAGGTCTTCGTCATAATCTCCTCAGGCTCTCATGTTGCCTCTTCGATTTTATGATTTTCCAAAGTGTCTTTATCAGACGAGTCGTCCAATTCTTCAACACTTGTTCATTAGCGTCCAGAATTTGGATAGGCTCTTCACAGTATGATAGGTTAGGTTCTAACTCTATACCTCCAGAAGTGAGGACATGCGTTGGGTCTGACATGTACTTTCTCAGCAATGAGACATGGAACGCATTGTGTAATTTGGATAGGTTAGGTGACATAGTCAAACATTATTCAACAACTCTAATTCTCTCTAGTTTTTCAAAAGACCCAATTTACTTAAGGCTCATTTTCCTTTTCTTTCCAAATCTTATAACGCCCTTCCATGAAAATACATTTAAGAAAACGTGATCTCCCACTTGAAATTCCATATTCTTCCTTCGATTATCAACATAACTCTTTTGTCTTCTTTGAGATGTTTTGATATGACCTTGAATAGTCTTTATATTCGTTGTTGTTTCCTCCACAAGCTCTAGGCCCACAAGCTTCATTTCTCCTACTTCATCCCAACAAGTTGGTATACGACATTTCTTTCCGTACAGTGCTTCATATGGAACCATTTGAATACTTGAATGGAAACTATTATTTTAGGAAAAATCCACTAAAGGTAAGTATTGATCCCATATACCTTGGAATTCAAGTGAACATAATCTCAACATGTCCTCTAAGGTTTGGATCATCCTTTTCGATTGCCCGTCAGTTTGTGGGTGTTAAGCAGTACTCAATCAAAGCTCAGTATCCAAAGCTTTCTGAAGACTTTTCCAGAATTTTGATGTAAATCGTGGGTCACGATCAGACACAATTGATTGACGTGCTCCATGAAGTCTCAAAAATTCATTGATATAGTCTTTCTAGGTGCTCCAGTGGCAAATCCTCCCTTATAGCGAGGAAATGTGCAAATTTCGTAAGTTGATCCACAATTACCCATATTGAATCATTCTTTCTTGGAGTTTTGGGTAATCCAATGACAAAATCCACGGTGATTTCATCCCATTTCCATGTAGGAATAGGTAGAGGTTGTATGACTCCTCTGGGACGTTGTCATTCGGCCTTCACATATTGACAAACTAAACATCTTGATACATAATCCAAAATTTTCCTCTTCATGTTATCCCACCAGAAATGTTCCTTCAAATCTCTATACATATTAGTGCTACCAATATGCATGGAGAAATTCAAACTATAGGCATCATCTAATAACTCCGTTTTTAGCTCAGGTATAGCTGGAACACAAAGCCTCTTTCCAAATTTCAGAACACCATCTTCACACACAAAGTTATCCATCTTCCCATCTTTCACAACATTAATTTTATTTTGAAGGTTCTCATCATCAGGCTGCAAACATTTAATCTTTTCTAATAAAAATGGCTGGGAAACCAAATGAAAAAATAGTGATGTTTCACCTTCTTTAAAAATTCCCATATCCATCCTCACTAGATCTATATACAAAGCATCCTTGTTAATCCTCATTTTGTTGAAAACTCCACGATCCTTCCTGCTCAATGCATCATCTTAGCTTGTTTGCCTTTCTTGGGTAATAGTGTACAATACAATCATAATCCTTGAGTAGTTCGAACCATCTCCTTTACCTCATGTTTATTTCTTTATATGAGAAGATATATTTTAGACTCTTATGATCTGTATATATCTCACATTTTTCTCTATATAGATAATGTCTCCATATCTTCAGAGCAAAGATTACTACTTCTAACTCAAGATCATGAGTATGATAGTTTTGTTCATGAATTTTTAATTGTCTTGATGCATATGTAATACCTCTATCATTCTGCATAAGTAAAAAACCAAGTTCTTTCTTTGATGAATCATTATAGATCACAAACCCATCATTATCCGATGGTAGAGTTACGATCAGAGCATTCACTGATCTCCTCTTCAATTCTTCGAAACAGTCCTCAAATTTTTTTGTCCATATGAACTTAACCACTTTACATGTAAGCTTGGTCATTGGGTTGGCTAAACGGGTGAAGTTCTGAATGAAACGCCGATAATAACATGCTAAACCAAAAAAAATACATACCTCAGTTATGTTCATTGGAGTAGGCCATTCATGCACATCCCTTACCTTTGCAGTATCAACATATATTCTATCCTTAGAGAAAATGTGGCCAAGAAAGGAAATTTATTGAAGCCAAAATTTACATTCGCTAAACTTTCCATATAATTAATTTATTCTAAGAGTCTTCAGGATAGAGCACAAGTGATTTTCATGATCTTTGTAGCTTTTGGAGTATACCAAGATATCATCAATAAATACCACCACAAAGTCATCAAGATATTCTTTGAAAACTCTATTCATTAGATCCATGAAAATAGATGGTACATTAGTCAGTCCAAAATGCATTACTGTAAACTCGTAATGCCCATACCTGGTTCAAAATGCTATTTTTGGAATGTATTCGTTCCTCACAAGCAACTAATGATATCCATATCGAAACTTAATTTTCAAAAAATATTGAGCTCCATGAAGTTGATCAAATAAATCATCAATGAGAGGTAGGAGATACTTGTTATTTATTGTATAACATTGATCTCCATGTAGTCAATGCACAACCTCATAGATCCATTTTTCTTCGTAAAGAAAATAACAGGGGATCCCCATAGAGAGACACTAGGGCGAATAAATCATTTATTACTTAATTCCTCTAGTTGCTTCTCCAGTTACACTAATTCCACAATCGTAATTATATAATGGGTCTTTGATATGAGCCTTGAATCAAGAATTAAGTAAATGGAAAACTCAATTTCTCACTTTTGAGGATTTCCAAGTAAATCCTCTTGAAATACATCAACATATTCTTGCACAATCGGCACATCCTCTACCAGAACATTCCCTTACCCATAATTATTACATTTCTTTCCTCCATAATAATTGAATTCAATAGAGCTACTGGGGGTGGATCTAGATGAGAATCAGAGGATGTTTCTTCCCTAAAGATAATAGATTCCACATCATCAAAAATTTTAACCTTCATCTTACAATAAATTTTCGCATCATGGTTAGAAAGTCAATCCATACCAATGATTATATGAAAGTCAATCTTGGTATGACAATAAAATCAGCAGATAAAGCACGTTTATATGCCATAATGGGGACTTCCTAACACAACTTTGTTGCAATGATACTTTCCTTTGGAGTTTTGACTGACAACACCCTTATTAAATCAAATTGGAAATATCTATTTTTTTTGGAAAACTGAGAAGATATGAAAGAATGCGATGATCCCGAATCAAATAAAGCATTGGATAAGTTTGAGAGAACGATTAAAGTACCTACCACCACATCATTATGAACTTCAATATCAGTAGTTTTGATCGCATGAGCTTGTCCCTTCTCCCTTGACCTTTTCTGTGACATGTTTTCTTGACGCTTTGGACAATTATTAGCATAGTGTCCCATATCCCTACAATTATAACATTGAATATTAATAGCTTCTTTCTTCCTCTGGAAATCACCAGAAAAATAGCCTTTCTGTCCACATTTGTAGCATACTCTTTTTCCTTTTAAGCATACACCATGCCACAATTATCATAGGGTGAAAATTCAACTCTTCCCTTCTTCATCATTTCCTTATTTTCTTTTCTAGAGTTTTTAACAACCCTATTCTTCTCTTGCTTTCCTTTAAAGTCACAAGACTTAGAGAATTCTTTTTCCGTCTTGGTAGAACATGAAACTATATTTTCATATGATGAGAAAATTTGGGATACCAGTGCTCGTTGGAGGAACGATGTTAGGCCATCAAATAATCGATCAAACATTCTCCTTGGATTTCGTATGTAGTCCACTACATGTTTTGCTATCCTTGTGAAGTTATCTTCATACTTTGCAACATTCTCATCTTTCTTTTGCCTCAAATTAAGAAACTATCTTTCCATATTCGCTCGCTATTCACGAGGAAAGTATTTTTTTAGGAATATTTTCTTAAAGTCCATCCATTTCATCTATTTTATCTCTTCCTCCTCATTTGTGTTTGGGATTAACGACCACCACTGATTCACATCTCCTGATAGACGATAAACTGCCATGACGACCTTCTCTCTTTCGTTACATCCCAAAGCGAGAAATATCTTCTCTAGGGAATATATACACTGTTCAGCTATAAATGGGTTTGTAGTACCATTGAATGGTGGAGGCTATTGTCGCATAAAGAGATCCAACAAAGCTCCTCCACGTGGTGGATTCAGATGCTCCATTTAGGTAAGATTATTGTTCATAATCTGAGTAAGTTGTCCCAATGTAGTTATAAGCTGCTCTGCACCAGTCACAGCACCAGAGCCAACATCATTATCTTGCATCAGAGGGAAATCCCTACATGAGACACGCACATTCATGCGGTTTCCATTCCTTCCACCAGGCGCCATTTATAAATAATGGCACACACTAGATTAAGTTATGAATCATAATGTATAATCTCAACGTAGAAAAATTCCTAGCATGACTAATCTCATAATCATACACATGGTTTCTTTGAGGAAAAATTTACATTTTAATTCTTCATAATGCCTTGTAAAGAAAATGTGAATTTTCTTAAGCATATCCTTCGGGAGTGTCAAACCAGGTGCGTATTAATGCCTGTTGTCGTGTACCTGGATACCCCAGGTCAAGCTTGAAACTCTTTGTTGGAGTTTTCACTCCTAGGTACATCTGTGCCAGAACCATGTCCACTTGTAGTATCCAGACAATGATGTATTTTCTAGAAAGATCCACATAATCTATTCCTTACCAAAATACCAGGACGTTCTTGTATGTTTATCCACAAAGACTATCTTAGGGGTTTGTTCTCTAATTTAAGTTTTCTAAATCTAGTCCCAAATATATGTTTTCTAAAGCTAGTTTCCATGTATTCTACTAAACTTCCTTTGATACCAACAGTAAATACCCGATCCTAGTTTCTCAGAGTCGGTGCCTTATTACATTACATTTTCATGATTACAAGAGAGTCATATCCTAAAGGAATGAATAGTTTTGTAGACTTGGAAACAAGACACATATATGAGTTCAATATTACATCCTAGAAGGAAATACAATACTAATTTATTCCATTAGAAACATCCATGCCTCCAAGATTATGCCTGAAAGTCTTTCATAATTTACTTTTTTCACATCCTGGGAAAAATAAATATAAGAAAAAGGTGAGCTCAAACGCTCAGTAAGAGTAAAAAATACAACGAAAGATAACATAAACCTTAGGCATGATGAATAATTGAAAACACATGCTTTTAAATGAAAAATGTGAACATAATATGACAGAAATATGAGCCGAGTAAATATTGTCAAAATAAAAGATAATCATGGGTATTCTACTAGTCGAATAACCACATGAATTATCAATTTCTAGATTTATATTGAGAGAAATTCATATTTCGGACATTCTAAAATATACCATCAAGGCCTCAACCAAGACGTTTAAAAATGATTAAGTTCTCGGCCAAAAACATATCTCAAAATGGGAAAGGTCTCAACCAAGTCCACGTCTATTTGTATTATGAGACCTATCGATGCATCGATGGTCTATAATGGGACCCACCCATCACATAATAAGTCCAATTAATTCCTCATATGAGCAGTGATAAACATAAACAACATGTACATTCATATTGAAACTAACATATGAAATGTAAATAACTTTCCCCGAACATTAAACACAAAAACTAACCATTCATAGAAAATTGATAAATGATTTTAGGATAACACATCCATATTCAAACTAATCATAAACCATTCAATTAAATATGGTAGATGATATCATACATAAGAATCAACAAGAGTGTTGAAATAGACGAATATACTCTTATAAAATCATTAAGAAATTCTTGAGATGAATACTCTTGTACTTTGAAAAGAAGAGTTCTTTTGGAAAAGTATTTGTATAAAATCAGAAATGAAGTAAGATAGTATTTTCACAATAAAATGAGTGATTTTATAAATATAAATTTTTCCAAAAATAGATTATAGAAGGACCTTGAAAATAAGTAATAATTTGAGAAATTCCCTTGAATCAGGCTTGAAATTCGAAAGAATTTTTGAAAGATCTTTTTAAAACATATAACCCCCATTAAATGAAAGTATGATTATGGTTGGTACACATATATAGAACATTATCACAGAATATATGAGGATTAATTATGAATAAATAAGAATTTAATTGTGATAAGTAGAAAATAAGAGTAACCCGAATGAAAATGGAGGTTCAAGTGGAAAAAACCTTACCTTAAGTCGGAATGTTCTGCTCTTGACCTTATGGTCTTGGAATATGAAATTAGACTCATTAATAACTCAATTAATAACCCATTAGACATTTATTTAGTTTATCATAATTTTGTTTCGTTCATTTATGCCCTTATTGATAAGTTATAATATTGAATTCTGTTGTTTCGAAGTATTCATTTTTCTTTATTTTCATAATCGGTTTACTTGTTTTTTAGTAATGGAGTTCATATGGAATGGATGTAAATATTCAGAGTTGAATTTAAATATTATTTATGAACATTAATAGGTGTTAATAGTCATTTATACCATTTGTTTATATGATATGTGGACGAATCATTATGTGAATATTAATGACAACCACTTAGATTATTTGGTGGTATTTGGAATATTATGAGCTAGTTTTGTCATATAAATTAATACTTTGTACATATACTGATTCTTGAATATTAAGTAGGTTATAATACATATATTATAGTCTGGTTCAACCATTAAAATGGTTTCATGACCACTAATGGAAGAGAAAATAAAGAACCAAACTTCGTCGTCCATGAAGGTGTAAATTGGAACCTCACAGGCGATGTTTTCATTAATAAAAGAGAGAGATAGAGTAAGAAGATTGATAATGGTTATTACATTGATATGATATAATTCCAGTATAAAGACGATACTGGAGTTATAAGGATAAATTGGTCATAAGATGTTAGGAGATAATAAGAAAGAAGATAAATTGAAATGAAATTAAATGAAAAAGAAAGATGTTTTACCTCTTGAAATAACCATCTTGAGAACCTGCTTAAGGGAATGGGTTTTGGTCTTTTGGAAAGAACAAGAGATCCTGAACGGGGGGAGTGACTATGGAAGGGTATTTGGGAAGAACTTAGACAAGTCACAAGGCTTGAGAGGAGTGAATAGGAGAGAGAGTGGGGGGGGGGGGTTATAGTGGAGAGTGAATTTTGAATATTTTATTCATTATTTTATTATTTCCCTCAAGACAACCAATAATGTTGATTCGTGTGACCCATAATAGTAATAAGTGCATTTGAGTTCGAACCAAGTAGGCTTACATCACTTATGATGCCATTAATAGTGTATTTAACTGATAATTGTTTCATACGGTATTTTATGATATTTCACTATTCATAAAAAATTCCAGAATTTTCGAAAAATCCCAAAAATTCACACTAATCATTTTTCAACGTTTAGAATTCAAAAAATGTACTCCATTTTTTGAGAATAATTTTCTAAATATGATTAAATTAATTTTTAAATAAAATCATACCTTATTCAAAAATTAACAATTTTACAACTATAACTAATTTTATATCACCTTGAAAAATTAAACAAGATGTCATTATCTTATAGCCTTAAGAAAATAAAATAATAATATGATTTACTATTCATAAGGGTCATATTACTATTCATATTACTATTCATAAGGGTATGCTACTATTCACCAAAAAATCAAGTTGGTTTTATCAGAATCCAAACAATTTATTAATCACAACTCCGGATGACCGTTTTTCAAAATTCAAAACATAGTAGAGGAAAAGTTTTGTTTAACGACTAGATTATAAAATGCGTTGTTTTCTAGGGACTCAGTGTTTCATGCATTCAATATTTATTTTCAAAACCTTTGGGTGTTACAACCGGCCTCCTTCCATTATCTCCACTTTCAGATTACTTCCAAACTTCTTTCTTTTGGATCTTACACCTCCAATCAATAAAAAGAAACTTTTTGTTGAGAAAAACTCTAACACAACTTTCAAACACCACTTTGACCATCTCAAACATGTATATTTAACAAAGAAACTAGGGCAACCTTAAACATATTTTCAAATCACCATTTCACATTCCTTAACAGATTCCATTAATTATGACATCCATTTTGGACAGATATCAACTTATATTTTCAAAAAATACAATACCAACTCATATAGTTTAAACAGGTTAAAAAATAAGCTTTCCATTTATGTATTTGTGTTTTATTTTTCTTTATTCATTCAGTGATTTTGAACCTCCATTAACAGAGATCTAACATGCATTTCTAGGTTGATGGAGCATGCGATAAATTTTCATAGCAACTTCCTATGGACACGTGATAGTCATTTTACCACTGGATTGGTTATTGTGATTTTGATGGTATTATATCATGATTTTTCATTTGAGGCAAGATCAAGAATGGAAACTGCATGCTTTGGTCAGTAGTTTTTGATGTTATATATATGTGGTTTTGATTTTTTATTTTTTGGTTTTTTTATTCACCATGACACCATGGCATTAGTAATATTGTGAAGGAAATAGAATTGAATGATGAAATTACCTTGGGATTTGGTATTTTAGAGGAATTAGGTAGGGTAAGTGGTGATTTGTTGAGGGTGAATATGTATTTACCAAGAAAATTGAAGTGGATGAAGAATGTGTAGTTTTCGATGAAAATTAGAAATGAGATGTGGGTATTTGAGAGGAAGACAGATTAGAGGATGCATGTCATGAAGCTATTAGAGGGTTTTGAGGGAATTGGGGGAGGAGAACAAGCATTTGGGGTGGAATTCGAACAAGAATATGAATCAGTATTTTTAGAGTAAAATTATGAATTGGAAGCGTAGAAGGAAGGATGACAGATTGGAGGATGAGGGAATCTAGAGAGGTGGAAACGTATGTGTTAATGGCTACGGTGGAGCCACATGTCTTTAGAAGGAACACTATTTAATACAAGTGATATCCAAAGAGATGGTAGATTCCCCAGCTGAATAAAGATCATAGAAAAAATGAAGGATAAGAGCTTGAGTCACCTTATCATTCGAAGAAACTCCACCATCAGGAGTAAATATGCGAGAGATATTATTCTTATGGAATTTCACAAAATCCTTTTGGAACTAAAACATATTGGAATCACCTTTTTTAACATGGGCAGCATGTGAACACATTAACCATGAGTATTTCTTTATTTGAGGGTCACATCCAAATCTTCTTCTGGGGTTGAAATTCTGGATAACACTGCATCCGAGGTGGGTGAGAGAAGTGCTCATTTAGACCATATTCAATGACATCACATTGGATGTCAGGGTGGTGTATTTTATTACCAATTTATCTTTTTTATCATAGAATCCATAAGAAATATTTTATTCTTGACATCAAACTCCAACAATGTCTGAAGTGAATGGATAATCCCCTCAAAATCCACCTCAGTATTCCAAAAACATTCAATCCTAAAGATAGTCTCATATCTAGGGTTTATGGACCCTAAAAAATTGTTAATGTGGATGAGGAAGGGATCTGATACAATGAGATAAATGTAGGACACCAAGGTAAACATAAATAGGCTGATCCATTCGATTGAACATAAAAATCTGTACAAATTCTCTACTATGTGAGTGCATTATTCCCTTTAAAATAGGTAAAAGTGTTGACTGTGTATCCCAGATAAGAAATACCTGTAGTCTAGACTGATTGTAGTAAATTGAGCATCAAAGAACATGACCTTCTGTCACCCCCTCACTTTCCATTCTGGTACATTATATCATTAGTGTCCTCACATATTAGAAAAGCCCAAGTAGAATGTACTACAATGACATGAGAATCTATCAAGATAGTCATTTATCCTTCTACGAATGACACTCATATAAACCCAAAAACCCACATGTAAGGGACTCATGATGTTTAATATTGGAATCAATGTGATTAAAAGGGAAAATCTTTACCCTAAAATCCATATCCTCCCTCCAAAGAAGGCACAAACCACTAGAGTTTCCATTTCAGGAAACCAAATGTCACCCATGGAAAAAACAATTTTTCGTAAGACTGTACATGTCATTATTATACAATATGTTTTTAGACATAAAAAAATATCAGGGCCACTTTCATACTTTGACGTCGAAGCGTCTATTCTATAGTGGGTTTCCAAGCCCATGACGGTTCAAGCTTAAGTTTTTCATTGGGATGGGAGGGTGTGGATCACCTTGGCCTCTTTTTCTATATAATCAATAATATATCCATCCCCCACTATTTTACACCTTATAGAGTTTAACTCAATATCATTTGGAGCCTCTATAATTCTTTTAGAGTAGCTGGGTTGCACTACAGAAATATTAGTACTGAGATCCCCTCGACCTATCCTCCTCCATATCTGATGCCCTTTTTGGCTATCTGTCATAGTCTCATTCACATTCACACCTAACTTGGAGGAGAAAAAATGAGGATCAAAACTCGGAGTGATCACCTGGCCAGGAGCGTCAGAACATATCCTTTTTAGATTATAAGGAATTATTGGGTTTCCCTCAATAGTTGTAGGAAAGCATGTCACAATGTTGGTGATCACCGTGGAAATTTAACATGGTCATCAAAAGGTCTTCCCGAAACCACTAGAAACAATTTGGGAAGATAAAATATCTAAATCCTCTGGCTACGTATTAATTTTTTGGTCTATAAAATAATTTATCCGTCCCAACCTAATGAATTTATTTTTATCGGGAACATATTTCATGCATACAACCTTAACTAGTTTATCTGTATCCCTTTGTCTCTTCACCTCCTTTACAAAACACCTCTAACAGTTTTTCCCAAATCTATGGACCATAATACATGAAAATATTAATCTATTCATCCACCACATTAGGGGCACAATCTTTCTCTATATGACTAATTAATCCATAGAAGAAACAAAATATAGGTAGTTTTTCATATAAAAAATTAGATAAAATCATTTGAGTCTTCTATAAAAATGAATGTGGCCCTCAGAAGTGGTTGTGAGACGTTAACCAGAACCTTGATCTACACAAATGACAACCAAATAATGAGATCTAAGTGATCCCACTCCACACATTCCCTAATAAAACCTCTAATATCCTACATAATTCATTTCAATCTTTTATAAAATGGGAAGCCTAAAATCCAAACATAAAATACTGATTTGGAGAAATTGATATTATAATCATTCCCATCATCTCTTAGATCCTCCATTAGAATGATATGATTATCAAAAAGATCATAGTTTCCAAATAATTCCTTTTAATTTATCATTTTCATTGATGAATTCAAAGATCAGATGACTGTATCCAATTTTCCTTATGGAAAAGTTATCCTCTAGATGCTACAAAGATTGTATCTTATTTTCCAAGGAAATTTTATTGATGGTCTCATTGGTGATGAACTTGTTAGGGGATATTTCTAGTGACCCAATTTTTTTAAACATATTATTACATGAGTTTTATTAAAAAATATCAAACAATTACAATCCCAAAGACCATGAGGCATAGTGTCTTTGGATGATTAGGTTCGTATTATGTCAAAAGGAACATAAATCATGGAATCCTTATTTTATTCTTCATAATGAGCTCTTAAAAGTACACGAGATAACCTAGGGGATACATAAATAAATGTGTGAGCTAACAAAACCCATTAAGGGAACAAACAAGACCAAGAAACATAACATGCGAGTCAAAGGTGTCACATTATATCATAAATGAGAGGGATCATGAGGAATCACATGGATGTGTAACATAATGAACGGGGTATAATAAGATCATGGAGTCATTGGAAATGTGGAAGAAACATATAACATGATAAAAACATGAGTCAAGGATAATTTCCTATACAATATCACATTGTGGAAAAAGTCCCAAAATGGGATTAGGATTACTCCCTAATCCCATACATGACACCTTATGAGACTGAATCTTTGCCCAATGCATTAGAGTACTATATGGGTGCATCCAAAATAAAATGTTCATGATATATGTGTTTCACATCAAGGATTCAATCCCAATGCATAACATAATAATTAACCATGAAAAGAAAAATGTTTGAATAATCTTGTTACAAATCATAATCAATGGAAATTTCAGAATGAAGTCAATTGAAAAATGATCATAAAGAAAGTATTTCCCCATCAAAGTAATGTATAATAAGCTATGTATATATGTGAGATAAATATATATAGAATTTAAAATAACTATATATCATTAATTTTGTAGAAGTGTCGGGAGTCACAACGACAAAAACGAGATACAGAAAGAAAATGCAGAAGAAAAGAAACCACACGGGACACAAATTTATGTGATTCGGGAATAATCCCTTCGTCCACGGAGATGAAAAACTTCACTATTTCGAGAGCACAAATTACAAAGTTTTTTCAAGTAAGAAACCCTAGCTCGAAATGAGCTACATATGGAGAAAATGATCCACTATTTCGAACAGGAAGTCCGCATCGCTACAGTGAAAGGTGACCACCTTTGTCAAAAAAGTGCTACAGTGGCTACCAGATGGAAGTAAAAAGTGCAACAGTATAGTTGACATTTTCATCTTCAGATGCAAGACGATCTTTGTACATGACACCTTCATTGAATATCACATTCTGGCTCCTGATGACCATCTTATTGAGATCATCCCAGAAGTGATAACCAAACTCCTTAACACCATAACCAATAAAGAAACATCTTTTGGACTTCGCATCAAGCTTGTCCCTTGTAGAAGCATAAACATGTACATATGAAAAAAAACCAAAGACTTGTAAATGTGAGAGTCTCACCTTCTTACTAGACCAGAGCTCCTCGGGTAGACGTTCTTCCATTGGCACAGATGGACTCCTGTTGACGAGATATGCTTCCATGTTCTCTGCATCCGCACAGAAGGTTTTGGGAAATCCTGAGTGTAACCTCATGCTTCTAGCACGTTTATTCAACGTTGTATTCATCCTTTCAGCTACACCATTCTGCTGTGGTGTTCCTAGGATAGTCTTCTCCCACCAAATTCCATTATCAGAATAGAATTCTATGAACTCCTGACTGCCATACTCTCCACCGTTGTCAGACCTCAAGCATTTCAGCTTAGCTCCTGACTCATTCTCCACCATGACCTTCCACTTCTGAAACATTTTAAAAAATCAGATTTACTTTTCAGAAAGTAAATCCATACCTTCCTTTTTGAGTCATCGATGAATGTCACATAGTATTGTGACCCTCCAAGGGAATGTACTGGTGCAGGCCCCCAAACATCAGTGTGCACCAAGTTCATCTTCCCATCCTTTGATGTTCTTCCTCCTTTTGTAAAAGACACATTCTTCCGCTTTCTGAAGATACAATCTTCACATAATCCAACTTCCACGGACTTCAGCTCCGGTAGTAGCCCTTTTGTTGCCAGCACCTTCATCTCCTTCTCACTCATATGGCCTAGCCTGTTGTTCCACAGTTGTGAATCTTCTACAACTTTTAGTGAAGCAGCAATGTCCATGAAAGTTTCTGTTATGTTTTATAGGGTACCATTCTTTTCTCCCTGAGTTATGACCATAACTCCTTTGGTGATTTCCCATGAACCACTAGTAAACGTGGTACTCAACCCTGCATCATTAAGCTGTCCAATAGAAATAAGATTTCTTCTTAAATTAGGGATGTACCTCATCTTTTCCAGAACCAGCAAGCTTCCAGTGTTGGTCTTGATCCGTGCATCTCCTTTCCCCACAATCTGCAAGGGCTCATCATCAGCAAGATGTACCTTGCCAAAATTTTCAGAAACATAATTTTCGAGGAAGCCCTTCTTCAATGTAGAATGGAAAGATGCCCCTGAGTCTAAAATCCAAAACTCCATAGGATTGTCCATGCTCAGCAGCAGGACGTCATCAGTTCCTTCAACTGTCGTGTCTTCTCCACTGGTTTCAGGGCCCTTCCGATTTTTTATGCACTCCTTGACATGTCCTTTCTTCCCGCAAGTCTCACAGGTTGGACCAGGCCCCTTTGCCCCGTCTTTGCTCTTTCCTCTTGACTTCGATCATCCTCTGCAATTGTCCCACTGCACATATCTTCCTCTTCCTTCAACATTCAAAGCAGAACCATAGAATATGCCTGATTCTCTTCTTCTCATATCCTCTCTGAGGATCAGGTCTCGTACATCTTTCAGAGCCAACTTTTTATTCCTCAAAGTACTACTCACAACTATTACAATTGCTTCCCAACTATCAGTTAACAAAGATAGTAAAACCAGAACACATACCTCATCACCAAGATCAATGTTCACCGATGTCAACTGACTTATGATGGTATTGAATTCGTTGATATGATCTGCGACAACTCTCCCTTCAACCATTTTTAGGTAGAACAATTGTCGCAACAAGTGTACTTTGTTAGCTGCAGAAGGATTCTCGTACATATTGGGAGAGCTTTCATCAGTCCAATCGTCGTCTTCCCCTCTCTGATGTTGAACGCCACGTTTTTGGCCAACGTCAGATGCACAACACCCAAAACCTGTCGATCCAGTAGCTCCCACTTTGACTGCTCCATGTCTGTTGGCTTCACACCCAGAAGCGGCAAATGCATCTTTTTTTGATAATGACAATTCTTGATCTGCATCCTACAGAAACTGAAATCAGTTACATCGAAGCGATCAATCTTCACATTACCTTCATCCATAGCCACCGTTGGAGAATTTCGAACTCAACCTCTAATACCAATTGTTGCAGAAGCGTTGAGAGTCGCAACGACATAAACGAGATATGGAAAGAAAATGCAGAAGAAAAGAAACCACACAGGACACACAAATTTACGTGGTTCGGGAATAATCCCTACGCCCACGGAGAAGGCGGAACTTCACTATTTCGGGAGCACAAATTAAAAAGTTTTTTCAGGTAAGAAACCCTAGCCCGAAATGGGCTACATATGGAGAATACATCCACTATTCTGAACAAGAAGTCCACATCGCTACAGTGAAAGGCGACCACCTTTGTCAAAAGTGCTATAGTGGTTGCCGGTTGGAAGTCAAAAGTGCAACAGTATAGTCGACTCTGAAGTTCACACTGCTACATTGCCTGTCAGTTGCGGGCCACAAGCATTTGACCCAACCGGATCGGGCTACACCAGTCCAACAGTTAAATGGAGAGAAAAAGTGTTAGAGAGAGAAAGTTTATAACCTAAAGGAAAGGGTGGTTTGGAGAGACCCCTTACCTAAATACTAATTTATAATGTATGTTATTTATCTTCCTAAATAATAAAATTATGTTAATTATTTACTCCATCAAGAAACTATTTCATTTTTATTATTACTTTTATTTTATTTTTAACTATTACTTATTCAAATACATAACCAATTAATTTTAAGTCAGAGGTTTTAAAAATAAATGATTTATATTACCAAAACCACAATGGTAAGTTGACTGTTGTCAAATAGATTATTATTTAATCATACCAAGAATAGTAATAATGAAATAATTATCGTTTTTATACTTAAATTTTACATTTTAAACTAACCATTAATTATGGTTATGATAAAAGACCTATGTTAAAATTATCAAAACAATATGTCTTATGTACGCATGAGTAACAAACAATTCCATTTTTCGTTGATCATGATGGAAAAAAGATAAATATTATTTTATCATTATATTTTTATAATAATATCATAAATAACATATTATTTCTTTTAAGTACCCTTTCACATACCATCCACATGATTCAGTAATAAAAACGAATCATATCGTTTCGCATGATGACAGTCCTCCGTTTACACAAAGGACTATCATTTATTCAATGGAAGGTAAGGTAATAAATTATATGATATATTTATTTTACATTTTTATTATTATGTCACTAATTTGATCCTTACTACGATCCATATAATGCGTAAGTGAAAAATAAATCACATCGCTTCACGAGACGATAGTCCACCTTACACATGAGCGATATTATCATATTCCCTATGGAATGGAAAGTAAGAATGTGTAGTTTATATTATAATAAAATATGTATAATTAGAGCATAAATATCATATTTAAACATTAAAAAAAACATTATTTCGATCCATGATAAACGGTGATGCAAAACAAATTACATCGATTTGCGAGGAAGTAGTCATTCATACACAAGATCAATGATTATGTATCCCTTTTGAGGGAGGAGGAGATCGATGTAAGTCATTCACTTAACATAAAAACAGATAATTATATGTTAATTTGGATATTATATCATCATTATTTAATATGATATAATGTAGGTGAAATAATCAATAAAACAAAATTCTTGTTTAAGGACGTTACATCTTCTTCGGACTTTATATTTTCAACAAAATCCATACTAGGTTAGATTTCTGATCATATTATAGTCATCTTGGATGGGGGGAGATAATTAAGGAAGCGATTTAGATAGGTATTGGAAAATCCTATAGTTTTTGTAAGTGTGTAACTGCTAGGAGAGTGGGTTTCCTTTTATAAGTGGAGGAGAGGACACATCCGTAATTTTTGAAAATAATGAAATAAAGTAATGATTTTATCATTCCAAAAGGATCCTAAATGGACCATTATTGAACCTTAGAAGAGATAATGTGAAACTATTACCAGAAAATAGTAATTAGATATGTTTGGGATCATTTTTAATGCTTATATTGTTATTTTAAATCCCCGACAAACCCGTTTTTACCTTAAATATGATAAATAATTTTTATTGTTGTCACTATTCATTATCATTAAAATTTAAGATGAACTTATTAGATAATAAAAATTATGATGATTCCAAATATTTAATCCATTTTTCAACAATCATATTACATATGTGGTAGAATTTAATTTAAAAATAAACCTGCATACGTGACAAAAACAGGTTTTTAAGAAATGCATTTTTTAAGAAAAGATGATCTCATATTACCTATATCACAAGTAATCATAATTAAATGGATTTAAATTGATATATATATATATATATATAAAATATTAATTTAATTTAAATCATTTTTTCAGTAGTCCTTATTTCAATTATTTAAATATGGAGAAACATTATGCTCTTTAAAGCAGTTTTTAGAATAAGTGTTTTAAACCCAAAAAAAAAACTTTTACTAAAATCTAGTATAAAGATGATTTAAATGAAATTAATTTTATTAAATAAAACCAAATAATAATTATTATAATTTTAAATAAAATTTAAAAAATAATTGTGGATTATTTTTTAAAAAATAAATCACAATTTTATAAAAAAAATTATTTTCATTTTTCATAGAAAAATTAATATTTTCCAAAAAGCCTAAATTTTTTCTTTAAGTTAATATTGAAATACTTATTTTAGAAATTATGTTTATTTTATCTATAAAATTTCTAAATCCTCAAATAATTAATTATGGTATTTTATCTTTAATAAAATTAAAAATCATTTTTAGAATAAATGTTTTTATTAAAAAATGAGAACTTATTCCTCTGTTTAAAAATAAATTTATATTGGGTATTATATTTATATATATTACATAAAATAGTTGATCCTATTCATAATTTCCATTTTAATAACTAGTTCACAATGGTCTTATTTAAACAATAAAGGTTCATTTCGGTTCAATGTTGCATGTCTCATGAGCTATTAAACACAGTTTTTGCTATTAAAAACAGAGGGTGTTTCATTATTCCCCCCATAAAGAATTTCACACTTGAAATTTTCTATTACATGTAAGGTGAAAATAGGTGATTGTATTTTTGTTTTTATCTCCACTTCTAGTTCCCATGTTGCTTCTTTAAACTTATGGTTTCTCCATAACACTTTGACCAGGTGAGTTGTCTTATTTCATAGAACTTTGTCTCTGTGATCTAATATATTTACTGGTCGATATGTATATGAAAGATCTTTTCCCAATGGTATCACCACTAAATTCAGTACATGTGGGGGTTCTGGTATGTACTTTCTTAAGAGGGATACATGGAACACATCATGTACTGCATGTAGGTTAGGTGGGAGTGCTAATCAGTAGACAACCGCTTCGATGCAATCAAGGATCTCATTAGGGCAGATGTATCTGGGACTAAGCTTTAAATTTTTTCCAAACCTCATGACTATCTTCCATAGGGATATGTAGAGGAAAAACTTATCTCTAACATCAAAATAATGGTCTCACCAAAGATTATCTACATGGAACTTTTATCGAATTCTCACGTATTTCATGTGTGACGCTTAATGGTTTGAAACTTGTCTATCATGTCATGGAAAATATCATGTCTGATCAGAATCCATTCTCCAACGTCGTCATCTTAGAATGTCCAAGTTCGACACTAAATCCCATACAAAGCCTAATATGGCTTCATATGAATGCTACGATGGAAGCTGTTATTATATGAGAACTTTATGTAGTGAAGGTGTTAATTGTAACATACATGTAAATCAATTGGGAAGGATCACAACATTTCTACTAGAGTTTGGATGGTTCTACTAGACCGACCATCCTCCCGAGGGTGATAAGCAATGTTTAAATAGAGTTGTATACCCAACACTTTCTGAAGGCTTCTCCAGAACCATTAGAAAAACCTCAGATCAAAATTAGATAATATAGAGAGTGTAACTCCATGCAATTTTAACACATCCAATATGTATATCATAGTGAGTTGGTCAAGAGGGAAATATTCCTCGATAGAAATGAAATATTTGAACTTTGTAAAGTGATCGACTACCACGCAAATGACATTATTACCATTAGTCATCCTAGGGTGTCTTAGGATAAAATCCATGATTATTTTTTCTTATTTCTATACCGGTATGAGAAAATGTTGAATTATACCATTGCACTTATATCTTTCACCTTATTTTATAGTCTAACATGCATTATGACACAAATTCCACAATCTCCCTCTTCATTTTTCCCACCAAAAGTTTTGCATCAGATTTCTATACATCACAGTGCTTCCCATATTAATAGAGAAGAATGAGCTATACACATAATCCAAAATCTTGATCTTTAGCTTTGGTGTTGATGGGACACATATTTGGGTTTTAAACCTTATAACTCCATCTTCTGGAAAGTTGAACACTGAAGTATTCACTACCTTTTTCTATATCACCCAATCATCATTCTGGTCCTCCTTGATCATCTCTTGAATGTATGTCTGAACAATGATTTTAAAAAGGTAGGATGAAGATCCTTACTGTTCATCAAATCGTATTTCATCGTGCCACCCATCTGGAAGAGAAGCAACCAACATCTAGAAAGAAACATGATTGACAATAACAATTTATGTTTTCACCCTCACGGTACTTCAAAACAAATGAAAACCCTAGGAATAACCAAAACCTAGAAAAAACATATGCACACGCTCTCACATGTTGATAGTTTTATTTGGAATGTAATTTAACCTAGTAGATGTGCTAAAAAAACTAACGCTTTGGATGATCATAGGATGGGGTGGTTAACCTAGATTCGACATTTTGTATGTATTATGAGTGTTTTGAATTTTGACACAATAATAAATTTAAATAATTAATTATTTTAAAATTTTCATGCATGTGATTTCCATATTTTAAATAAAATGAGTAATTATCTAAAATGTTGATTTTGAAAAATCCTTCAAAACAAATCATTAGTCCTGAATTTCATCATTTACCTCAATGTCAAAATTTGTTGAGTTTTTTTTGGGTATTGAATTTTTATTCATGTTATTAAATTAATTTAAATATATATTTAATTAATAAATTCATATGAAACATGTTTACTCATGTTTCCTACAAAACATAGCTTTGATTTGAATAACATTTGTGTCAGGTTTCTCAGGATGTCATGTTCTATTGAACACTATTGTTAGTTTATTTTAGGCTCTTAGCCTAACCCTAGCCCATTACACGTGTCTGTTGATAAATTGACAAAGAGCCTCTATAGATCCCATTTTGGCACATGATTTGAGGTATACAGATTATAATATGATAAAGGGAGCAAAGGCAACTCCCCAGAGGTAGGTTTACCCCAAATATCTCATTCAATTTCTTGTAAAATGTTGTTAATTGTGTTGATTAAAACATATAAGAATCAATTAGTTACCATATTGATTTCAATTCATCAATTATTATTAATTTAAATATTTTTATTAATATTTTCAAGATGTGGATAAATTAATTCCCAACTATGTTTACACATGATTGAAAGTGTTCTGGGTGTATAAATATTTCCCATCGATATCTCATCCATATATTATATTTAGCGCACCATCCAACATTTATTGTCTTGCCTATAACATGGTCAGTCATCAATGCCCATCCATCAAGATAATAAGAGGGATAACCTTTATCCATAGTGAAGGAGCTACAAAGTGGTGAGGGGAAATAAAAGGTCAGGTCGCATAGCTTGGGAAAACATGAGTGAGGTGAGGCCAAGATTTTGTGAAAGTGAAACTGGATTTTTTTAATACTTAATATGGTACACCTGCTGCCTACTCTTTAGGGATTTTCTGAATTATTATGAGCTTCCATATTTTTAGATAATCATAATTCAAGTAATGTTATGGGTCAAAATTTTAGCTACTTAATGTATATTTTTAAATTATATATATATATATATATATTTATATGTTGTATTGTGAATTGTATTGGAATTTATACATTATTGAACTTATTTATACAATAATTATTATTTTGTTAACATTTTTTAATTATTGTTTTTTATTATAAACAAAATCAACCTTATAAAATGCTATAAATATTGTTTTCATGAAAAGAAAAATAAGAAAAATAATAAGTAATTAGGTTGGCCCATTTTCATGTAGGTTCAAAAGTGTAAGTCTATGGCCTATTAAATATAAATTTATTCATTTTTTATTCAATATCATTTGAGGAAACAATCTATGTTTTTTTTTAATTTATCTTTATATTTTTAATTGTGTTATTAAATTCTGTTTAGTATAATTATTAATTTTTTACATAATGAAATATATATATATATTTTTATTTTTTAAAAAAATATATATATTTTGTGGAACATGATAAATAAATGTAATAATAAAAATGAAAAAAATATAGTAATAAATTATTTTATTGGAGTTAATTTCGAATTAGTTACTATATTTTGAAGTATTCCTTTCAACATTTGGTACTTTAGGATTAGGATCCATAAGTCATTTTTGATGTGTATGGATCAATCAAACCTCAATCCAACACACGATGTGATTGGTATAACTCTATTTTTTTTTATTTGACATTAAATTTAGTAAACAAAACAAGTTACATAATAAAAACCAGGAAAACACATTTGGATTGTTTTGAAACTTTAGGAAAATGATTTATAAGTCATTTTGATGTGTAGGAATCAACTACACCTTAATATGATGCATGGCGTGACCAATATGACCAAAATTGTGGCTTTTTATTTAAAATTGACCTTAATTTTAGTAAAAGGATCATGTGACATACTAAGAACCAAACAAACACATTCATATTGTTTTGATACTTTAGGAAACCGATCTGTAAGGAATTTTTGATGTTTTAGAATCAATCACACCTCAATCTGATGCATGGTTTAACCACTATGACTCAAATTGCTTGTTTCCAGTTTGATATGACATTTTAATAAAAATCATAACTGATATAATCAAAATTGAGAAAACTCATTCGGATTATTTTCATACTTTAAGAAAATAATCCATATGTAATTTATGCTGTGTAGGAATTAGATTCACCGCAATTTGATGCACAATGTGATCTGTATAACTAAAATTGTGTCATTTTATTTAAAATTGAAATTATTTTTAGGGGTGTCCATGGGTTGAGTCGGGTCGGGTCGGGTAGAATCTGTTTATAGTCCTGACCCAACTAAAAAATGGGTCGGGTCGGGTGGGGTTGCATGCTTCATAATTAGTTGACCTGACCCAACCCAACATATGGGGGTTGGGTTAGGTGGTGCATGGCCAAAGGACTCATCCCAACCCGAACCGTTGTGGGTTGGGTCAGATCTGGTTGATTTAAGTGGGTTTTATGCATCAGACACGACCCAAACTGATGGATCCAGTCCCAAACTCGACCTTACCCGATGAATCCAAACCTAAACCCAGACCCAACCCAATGCAGCATAGTGGGTTCCAACAAAATCCAATCCAAAAAATACGGAAAAATATAACCAAAAAATATAGACCCCGACCCAAACCAAAAATCTTGTGGCATCCAAAATGTAGTAGTATCCAATTCCAAAATGAAACAGTGGCATCCAACAGAGTGTTCAAAATTGTAGTGGCATCCAATAGACATTGGTGGCATGAAAAATGCAGAAAAATGTAACAATGAAGTAGCAAAAAAATAAAATATAGAAAAATGTAACAATGAAGTAGCAAAAAAATAAAATGTAGAAAAATGTAACAATGAAGTAGAAAAAAAATATAAATGATCAGGAAGGTAACAACTCTATAAGTTTGAGCATAAAATTATAAACATATTCAACAACCAGACAAAAAACACTGGTATGCAATTCCAAACACAAGAAAATAGGGGAAACAAATAGGTAAAGTGCATAATAATTAGGGGAGGGTAGCCAACCTGTTAACTAAGCAACAACATTTAGAAATATTACCCCAATAGCTTTGTATTAACACCATAAGGAATAATCTTGTTCTTTTTATTCTACTTCAAGTAATTGGTGTAGTTAAACTTGGTAAACTCCCACTTCCTACTGACTATTGGAAAAAGAATAAATGATCTCAAACATCATTATCTTTTATTTATTTTTCTTTCATTTATTACTTGTGAACCAAATAAAGCCTTAGGTCCTAATAGAGAAGTTAAATCCATCCTAACATGAACTCAAAAACATACAAAAGACTATAAATTTAGCAAAAGAAAGAAACACTACCAGATAATATCTTTTTCATTGTAGCCTTTAATAAAGAAGAATCTGTCAAAAAAATGTACAAGAATAATAATTAGTAAATTAAACTACATTCACATAAAAAAGTAAGAGAGGTCATTCATCTACATTAAAAAGAAAATAGATCTTAAATAATGAAAACCATTTTACACTGTTAATACCATTACACTGCACTCTTGTATACATTATGCAGTCATAAGAAGAGAGAAAAAAGAAAAACCAAAAACTTATTTTGATGAGTGAGAATTGTATAAAGATTTTAAACAATGAAGTTTTATGAGTGGTATAAAATGAATAAACTCATGCAGTAGTGTCATTTTAATAGGTGTGTGGAGCAGGGTCATAATTAGCTGATTAAAATATAATGAAACTTTTATCAAACAACTTAGAATAAAAACTCAGAGTGCACATGCAGTAATTTGAATTATATTTCAAATCAGTATTCAATGATTGACTAAATTTATCATGTAGATCATCCCAATCAGTATGTGTGTGCGCCATGTCCACATGCTCTTCCCCAAGTTTTATCAACCTAACACCATGAAATATGAAATATAAGATATTTTTTAAACACAATAATATTCTAGGTGAAGTATAATTTGGTAGTAGGTGGCCTTGGGGAAAATCACCATCATATTTACCTCAACCAATCTCATGAATGTAAAGTCACGCTATTTATGACTTTATAAGCATTCTATTAAATCATTTAGGAAACACTGATATTTATTTCACTTCATATCAAGATAGTTTTTATAGCTTTGGGAGAAAAATTAGATGAAATACGTCAACTTGTTTTTTATAACTGACCAACAAATAAGTAGTTATGTATCCAATATATGTGATTAATCAAATAATCATGGAGATCAATCAACACCATATGTGGTTGATTTTTCCTTCCAAAAAGTGTTAATATAATATAATAAATTATAAATAAGTAACTGTGATACACTTCATTGAAGGATAGTTTCCATTTAAATATCATGTAATGCACATAAGTGTGAAACCAGTGGGGTTTCAAGTGTTTGAATGTTATGTTTTGAATCTAATGACACATGTTGGATCCAATCATGATGAATAAGGATGTCAAGCACTTTAATTTTCACTCAGCACTAATAAGAGGAAACTGTGTGGGTATAAAATAGAATAGAGGAGTGGTGTTAAACTTCTAAAGTAAAAAAATCATGGTTTTAAGTTCTTAGGTTACATGAGAAAACCAAACAACTATACCTTTAATAATGTAGAAATATTTAAGTTGATCCAATTTCGCAAATGATGATCCGTAAAATATATGTGGAGTATAAAATAGAAGGGAATTTTTTTTCTTGGATACATGAACATAGGCACTATATTATTTGACAATGTGGTAGTCATTCATTGAAAATCTAAGGTGAGTAGATATTATTGAATATTATATCCAAAAGATTTATCTTAATGGGATAGTAATGGTGTATCACACTAGAGTACCATCAATCATAGTATTAAGAAATATTGTATAGGAAAAGTGTTTTACATGATTGATTCAACACATTGAGTACATTTAATGATATTATTGTATTTTAAGTAAAAATATGATCATGGGGCACATAGAAAATATCATAAAAAATATGGTATCATACTTGGAAAAGAGAAGAGTTTTGAACTACCTGAGAGAAATGCTCTGTTATCTCCATATGTACGTGGAGAACAAAAACAATCAATGTAAAGAATTTAAAAAAAAAATCATAAATTCATTCCTCCATCATCCATGCTTCTAAATTTTAGACAGTAAAACATTGATCATGGATCGTGGATGATGGAATATATTAATAACAAAATATAAGAATGATCAAGTCAGTATTTTTCTTTTTCAAACAGAGGTTTGTAATTGATAAATATAAAATGATAAAAAATTAGAATATTTTTAATGGTGCCTAATTCAATAAATTCCACTTCTACTTTATTTCTAATATCAATTGGTTTAGGCTTTTAAAACTATTTTTTTGTAACAATTTAATGACTCAACGATATTGGTATTCAAACAACTATGAAAGGAATCAAGGACTCATTCTCCTATACTAAATGTGGACTCTGATGAAATAATACTTGGAATTTCTAGAATATCTCTGGAAATGCATGTGATATCATGATACTTTCCTTTCCTTTCCAACAACTTAAAATATCAAATCTATTGAAATAATCCTCACAGTCATCAATATCTATATGTCTTTCTAGTTCATTCCATTATTATGTTAATTTTCTTTTACCTTTCTTTGATCTATATGCATCTTTCCATTTCTTATCATTCTCACTACCTCTACTAGCATCATGAATATGTGAATCTTGATGAGAACATGACTCATATTGATCATCATGGATGGGATATTTTCATTTGTGAAACTCAAAGATATTATTCGCAATCTCTGTTAATTTACTGATCAAATCATTCTTGTCATCATCATAGAACATCATTTTAAAACTATCCTGAACATATTATAATTTTTATCATGGATTAAGACCAACATCCACTAGTAAGATAGAATTAAAATTAGAACCAATACCCTAATACCTGTCTAACATCACCTTTATTGAAATAGCCATTTCACTCACAGTAATAACATTACTCTTCAACCATTTCATGATTTTTCTATATATATCATAAAGTGTATGAAAGAATGTGTGATAAGACATGCATAGAATCAAAAAAATCATAAATTACATCATAAAATATTTTTTAGAACATGAAAAATACATGAGCATTCTCCCAATCATATGATGCAGGAGTCCCACCTTCACAAATGAGATCAATCTAAAAACATGAATCTTCTTCAAGGAAAATAAATAATTTCTCATACTTATCTGCAACATCCAACATTATCTAACAGGAATTCCACCTATTATGCACATCAAGAATTATGGTCGATTGAATAGGAGTTTTTAGAGTAGTTGGGTTGCACTACAGAAATATTAGTACTCAGATCCCCTCGACCTATCATCCTCCATATCTGATGCACTTTTAGGCTATCTGTCATAGTCTCATTCACATTCACACCTAACTTGGAGGAGAAAAAATGAGGATCAAAACTCGGAGTGATCACCTGGCCAGGAGCGTCAGAACATATCCTTTTTAGATTATAAGGAATTATTGGGTTTCCCTCAATAGTTGTAGGAAAGCATGTCACAATGTTGGTGATCACCGTGGAAATTTAACATGGTCATCAAAAGGTCTTCCCGAAACCACTAGAAACAATTTGGGAAGCTGAAATATCAAAATCCTCTGGCTATGTATTAATTTTTTGGTCTATAAAATAATTTTTCCATCCCAACCTAATGATTTTTTTTTATCAGTAACATATTTCATGCATACAACCTTAACTAGTTTATCTGTATCCCTTTGTCTCTTCACCTCCTTTACAAAACACCTCTAACAGTTTTTCCCAAATCTATGGACCATAATACATGAAAATATTAATCTATTCATCCACCACATTAGGGACACAATCTTTCTCTATATGACTAATGCATCCATAGAAGAAACAAAATATAGGTAGTTTTTCATATAAAAAATTAGATAAAATCATTTGAGTCTTCTATAAAAATGAATGTGGCCCTCAGAAGTGGTTATGAGACATTAACCAGAACCTTGATCTACACAAACGACAACCAAATAATGCGATCTAAGTGATCCCACTCAACACATTCCCTAATAAAACCTCTAATATCCTACATAATTCATTTCAATCTTTTATAAAATGGGAAGCCTAAAATTCAAACATAAAATACTGATTTAGATAAATTGATATTATAATCATTCCCATCATCTCTTAGATCCTCCATTAGAATGAGATGATTATCAAAAAGATCATAGTTTCCAAATAATTCCTTTTAATTTATCATTTTCATTGATGAATTCAAAGATCAGATGACTGTATCCAATTTTCCTTATGGAAAATTTATCCTCTAGATGCTACAAATATTGTATCTTATTTTCCAAGGAAATTTTATTGATGGTCTCATTGGTGATGAACTTGTTAAGGGATATTTCTAGTGACCCAATTTTTTTACACATATTATAACATGAGTTTTATTAAAAAATATCAAACAATTACAATCCCAAAGACCATGAGGCATAGTGTCTTTGGATGATTAGGTTCGTATTATGTCAAAAGGAACATAAATTATGGAATCCTTATTTTATTCTTCATAATGAGCTCTTAAAAGTACACGAGATAACCTAGGGGATACATAAATAAATGTGTGAGCTAACAAAACCCATTAAGGGAACAAACAAGACCAAGAAACATAACACGCGAGTCAAAGGTGTCACATTATATCATAAAAGAGAGGGATCATGAGGAATCACATGGATGAGTAACATAATGAACGGGGTATAATAAGTTCAAGGAGTCATTGGAAATGTGGAAGAAACATATAACATGATAAAAACATGAGTCAAAGATAATTTCCTATACAATATCACATTGTGGAAAAAGTCCCAAAATGGGATTAGGATTACTCCCTAATCCCAGACATGACACCTTATGAGACTGAATCTTTTCCCAATGCATTAGAGTACTATATGGGTGCATCCCCAATAAAATGTTCATGATATATGTGTTTCACAACAAGGATTCAATCCCAATGCATAACATAAGAATTACCCATGAAAAGAAAAATGGTTGAATAATCTTGTTACAAATCATAATCAATGGAAATTTCAGAATGAAGGCAATTGAAAAATGATCATAAAGAAAGTATTTCCCCATAAAAGTAATGTATAATAAGCTATGTATATATGTGAGATAAATATATATAGAATTTAAAAGAATTATATATCATTAATTTTTCAGAAGTGTCGGGAGTCGCAACGACAAAAACGAGATACGGAAAGAAAATGCAGAAGAAAAGAAACCACACGGGACGTGATTCGGGAATAATCCCTTCATGCACGGAGATGCAGAACTTCAATATTTCGAGAGCACAAATTACAAAGTTTTTTCAGCAAAGAAACCCTAGCTCGAAATGAGCTACATATGGAGAAAAACGATCCACTGTTTTGAACAGGAAGTCCGCGTCGCTACAGTGAAAGGTGACCACCTTTGTCAAAAAAGTGCTACAGTGGCTACCGGATGGAAGTAAAAAGTGCAATAGTATAGTTGACATTTTCATCTTCAGCTGCAAGACGATCTTTGTACATGACACCTTCATTGAATATCACATTTTGGCTCCTGATGACCATCTTATTGAGATCATCCCAGAAGCGATAACCAAAATCCTTAACACCATAACCAATAAAGAAACATCTTTTGGACTTCACATAAAGCTTGTCCCTTGTAGCAGCATCAACATGTACATATGCCAAACAACCAAAGACTCATAAATGTGAGAGTCTCACCTTCTTACTAGACCAGAGCTCCTCGGGTAGACGTTCTTCCATTGGCACAGATGGACTCCTGTTTATGAGATATACTGCCATGTTCACTGCATCTTCCCAGAAGGTTTTGGGAAACCCTGAGTGTAACCTCATGCTTCTAGAACATTTATTCAACACTGTATTCATCCTTTTAGCTACACCATTCTGCTTTGGTGTTCCTAAGATAGTCTTCTCCCACCGAATTCCATTATCAGAACAGAATTCTATGAACTCCTGACTGCCATACTCTCCACTGTTGTCAGACCTCAAGCATTTCAGCTTAGCTCCTGACTCATTCTCCACCATGACCTTCCACTTCTGAAACATTTTAAACACATCAGATTTACTTTTCAAAAAGTAAATCCATACCTTTCTTGTTGAGTCATCGATGAATGTCACATAGTATTGTGACCCTCCAAGGGAATGTACTGGTGCAGGCCCCCAAACATCAGTGTGCACCAAGTTCAGCTTCCCATCCTTTGGTGTTCTTCCTCCTTTTGTAAAAGACAAATTATTCTGCTTTCTGAAGATACAATCTTCACATAATCCAACTTCCGCGGACTTCAGCTCCGGTAGAAGCCCTTTTGTTGCCAGCACCTTCATCTCCTTCTCACTCATGTGGCCTAGCCTGTTGTGCCACAATTGTTAATATTCTACAACTTTTAGTGAAGCAGCAATGTCCATGCAAGTTTCTATTATGTTTTATAGGGTACCATTCTTTCCTCCTCGAGCTATGACCATAACTCCTTTAGTGATTTCCCATGCACCACTAGTAAACGTGGTACTCAACCCTGCATCATTAAGCTATCCAACAGAAATAAGATTTCTTCTTAAATCAGGGATGTACCTCATGTTTTCTAGAACCAGCAAGCTTCCAGTGTTGGTCTTGATCCGTGCATCTCCTTTCCCCACAATCTACAAGGGCTCATCCTCAGCAAGATGTACCTTGCCAAAATTTTCAGAAACATAATTTTCGAGGAAGCCCTTCTACGATGTAGAATGGAAAGATGCCCCTGAGTCTAAAATCCAAAACTCCATAGGATTGTCCATGCTCAGCAGCAGAATGTCATCAGTTCCTTCAACTATCATGTTTTCTCCACTGGTTTCGGGGCCCTTCTGATTTTCTATGCACTCCTTGACATGTCCTTTCTTCCCGCAAGTCTCGCAGGTTGGACCAGGCCCCTTTGCCCCGCCTTTGCTCTTTCCTCTTGACTTCAATCGTCCTCTGCTATTGTTTCGCTACACATATCTTCCTATTCCTTCAACGTTCAAAGCAGAACCATAGAATATGACTGATTCTCTTCTTCGCATATCCTCTCTGAGGATCAGGTCTCGTACATCTTTCAGAGCCAACTTTTTATTCCTCAAAGTACTGCTCACAACTGTTACAATTGCTTCCCAACTATTAGTTAAAAAAGATAGGAAAACCAGCACACATACCTCATCACAAAGATCAATGTCCACTAATATCAACTGACTTATGATGGTATTGAATTCGTTGATATGATCTATGACAACTCTCCCTTCAACCATTTTCAGGTAGAACAATTATCGCATCAAGTGTACTTTGTTAGCTGCAAAAGGATTCTCGTACATATTGGTGAGAGCTTTCATCAGTCCAATCATCGTCTTCCCCTCTCTGATGTTGAACGCCACGTTTTTGGACAACGTCAGATGCACAACACCCAAAACCTGTCGATCCAGTAGCTCCCACTTCGACTGCTCCATGTCTGTTGGCTTCACACCCAAAAGCGGAAAATGCATCTTTTTTTGATAATGACAATTCTCGATCTGCATCCTCCAAAAAATGAAATCAGTTACATCGAAGCGATCAATATTCACATTACCTTCATCCATAGCCATCGTTGGATAATTTCGAACTCAACCTCTAATACCAATTGTTGCGGAAGCATTGAGATTCGCAACGACATAAACGAGATACGGAAAGAAAATGCAGAAGAAAAGAAACCACACAGGACACACAAATTTACGTGGTTTGGGAATAATCCCTACACCCACAGAGAAGGAGGAACTTCAATATTTCGGGAGCACAAATTACAAAGTTTCTTCAGGTAAGAAACCCTAGCCCAAAATGGGCTACATATGGAGAAGACATCCACTGTTTTGAACAGGAATTCCACGTCGCTACAGTGAAAGGCGACCACCTTTGTCAAAAGTTCTACAGTGGCTGCCGGTTGGAAGTCAAAAGTGAAACAGTATAGTCGACTCCGAAGTTCACACTGATACAGTGTCTGTCAGTTGCGGGCCACAAGAATTTGACCCAACTGGATCGGGCTACACAAATCCAACAGTTAAATGGAGAGAAAAAGTGTTAGAGAGAGAAAGTTTATAACCTAAAGGATAGGGTGGTTTGGAGAGATCCCTTACCTCAAGACTAATTTATAATGTATGTTATTTATCTTCCTAAATAATAAAATTATGTTAATTATTTACTCCATCAAGAAACTATTTAATTTTTATTAATACTTTTATTTTATTTTTCACTATTTCTTATTCAAATACATAACCAATTAATTTTAAGTCAAACATTTTAAAAATAAATGATTTATATTACCAAAACCACATTGGTAAGTTGAATATTGTCAAAGAGATTATTATTTAATCATACCAAGAATAGTAATAATGAAATAATTATCGTTTTTATACTTAAATTTTACATTTTAAACTAACCATTAATTATGGTTATGATAAAAGATCTATGTTACAATTATAAAAACAATATGTCTTATGTACGCATGAGTAACAAACAATTCCATTTTTTGTTGATCATGATGGAAAAAAGATAAATATTATTTTATCATTATATTTTTATAATAATATCATAAATAACATATTATTTCTTTTAAGTACCCTTTCACATACCATCCACATGATTCAGTAATAAAAACGAATCATATCGCTTCACATGATGACAGTCCTCCGTTTACACAAAGGACTATCATTTATTAAATGGAAGGTAAGGTAATAAATTATATGATATATTTATTTTACATATTAATTATTATATCACTAATTTGATCCTTACTATGATCCATATAATGCGTAAGTGAAAAATAAATCACATCGCTTCACGAGACGATAGTCCACCTTACACATGAGCGATATTATCATATTCCCTATGGAATGGAAAGTAAGAATGTGTAGTTTATATTATAATTAAATATGTATAATTAGAGCATAAATATCATATTTAAACATTAAAAACAACATTATTTCGATCCATGATAAATGGTTATGCAAAACAAATTATATCGATTTGCGAGGAAGTAGTCATTCATACACAAGATCAATGATTATGTATCCCTTTTGAGGGAGGAGGAGATGGATGTAAGTCATTCACTTAACATAACAACAGATAATTATATGTTAATTTGGATATTATATCATCATTATTTAATATGATATAATGTAGGTGAAATAATTAATAAAACAAAATTCTTGTTTAAGGACGTTACCTCTTCTTCGGACTTTATATTTTCAACAAAATCCATACTAGGTTAGATTTTTGATCTTATTATAGTCATCTTGGATGGGGGGAGATAATTAAGGAAGCGATTTAGATAGGTATTGGAAAATCCATTGGTTTTTGTAAGTGTGTAACTGCTAGGAGAGTGGGTTGCCTTTTATAAGTGGAGGAGAGGACACATCCGTAATTTTTGAAAATAATGAAATAAAGTAATGATTTTATCATTCCAAAAGGATCCTAAATGGACCATTATTGAACCTTAGAAGAGATAATGTGAAACTATTACCATAAAATAGTAATTAGATATGTTTTGGATCATTTTTAATGCTTATATTGTTATTTTAAATCCCCGACAAACCCGTTTTTACCTTAAATATGATAAATAATTTTTATTGTTGTCACTATTCATTATCATTAAAATTTAAGATGAAATTATTAGATAATAAAAATTATGATGATTCCAAATATTTAATCAATTTTTCAACAATCATATTACAGATGTGGCAGAATTTAATTTAAAAATAAACATTCATACGTGACAAAAAACAGGTTTTTAAGAAATGCATTTTTTAAGAAAAGATGATCTCATATTACCTATATCACAAGTAATCATAATTAAAAAGATTTAAATTGATATAAATATATATATATATAAAATATGAATTTAATTTAAATCATTTTTTCAGTAGGCCTTATTTTAATTATTTAAATATGGAGAAACATTATGCTCTTTAAAGCAGTTTTTAGAATAAGTGTTTTAAACCCAAAAAAAAACTTTTACTAAAATCTAGTATAAATATGATTTAAATGAAATTAATTTTATTAAATAAAACCAAATAATAATTATTATAATTTTAAATAAAATTTAAAAAAGAATTTTGGATTATTTTTAAAAAAAAAATCACAATTTTATAAAAAAAATTATTTTCATTTTTCAAAGAAAAATTAATATTTTCCAAAAAGACTAATTTTTTTCTTTAAGTTAATATTGAAATACTTATTTTAGAAATTATGTTTATTTTATCTATAAAATTTCTAAATCCTCAAAAAAATAATTTTGGTATTTTCTCTTTAATAAAATTAAAAATCATTTTTAGAATAAATGTTTTTATTAAAAAATGAGAACTTATTCCTCTGTTTAAAAATACATTTATATTGAGTATTATATTTATATATATTCCATAAAATAGTTTATCCTATTCATACTTTCCATTTTAATAACTAGTTCACAATGGTCTTATTTAAACAATAAAGGTTCATTTCGGTTCGATGTTGTATGTCTCATGAGCTATTAAACACAATTTTCTCTATTAAAAACAAAGGGTGTTTCATTATTCCCCCCATAAAGAATTTCACACTTGAAATTTTCTATTACATGTAAGGTGAAAACTGGTGATTGTATTTTTGTTTTTATCTCCACTTCTAGTTCCCATGTTGCTTCTTTAAACTTATGGTTTCTCCATAACACTTTGACCAGGTGAGTTGTCTTATTTCATAGAACTTTGTCTCTGTGATCTAATATATTTACTGGTCGATATGTATATGAAAGGTCTTTTCCCAATGGTATCACCACTAAATTAAGTACATGTGGGGGTTCTGGTATGTACTTTCTTAAGATGGATACATGGAACACATCATGTACTACATGTAGGTTAGGTGGGAGTGCTAATCAGTAGACCACCGCTTCGATGCAATCAAGGATCTCATTAGGGCAGATGTATCTGGGACTAAGCTTTAAATTTTTTCCAAACCTCATGACTATCTTCCATGGGGATATGTAGAGGAACAACTTATCTCTAACATCAAAATAATGGTCTCACCAATGATTATCTACATGGATATTTTATCGAATTATCACGTATTTCATGTGTGACGCTTAATGGTTTGAAACTTGTCTATCATGTCATGGAAAATATCATGTCTGATCAGAATCCATTCTCCAACGTCGTCATCTTAGAATGTCCAAGTTCGACACTACATCCCATACAAATCCTAATATGGCTTCATATGAATGCTACGATGGAAGCTGTTATTATATGAGAACTTTATGTAGTGAAGGTGTTAATTGTAACATACATGTAAATCAATTGGGAAGGATCTCAACATTTCTACTAGAGTTTGGATGGTTCTACTAGACCGACCATCCTCCCGAGGGTGATAAGAAATGTTGAAATAGAGTTGTATACCCAACACTTTCTGAAGGCTTCTCCAGAACCATTAGAAAAACCTCAGATCAAAATTAGATAATATAGAGAGTGTAACTCCATGCAATTTTAACACATCCAATATGTATATCATAGTGATTTGGTCAAGAGGGAAATATTCCTCGATATAAATGAAATGTGTGAACTTTGTAAAGTGATCGACTACCACGCAAATGACATTATTACCATTAGTCATCCTAGGGTGTCTTAGGATAAAACCCATGATTATTTTTTCTTATTTCCATATCGGTATGAGAAAATGTTGAATTATACCATTGCACTTATATCTTTCACCTTACTTTCTAGTCTAACATGCATTGAGACACAAATTCCAAAATCTACCTCTTCATTTTTCCCACCATAAGTTTTGCATCAGATTTCTATACATCACAGTGCTTCCCATATTAATAGAGAAGAATGAGCTATACACATAATCCAAAATCTTGATCTTTGGCTTTGGTGTTGATGGGACACATATTTGGGTTTTAAACCTTATAACTCCATCTTCTGGAAAGTTGAACACCAAAGTATTCACTACCTTTTTCTATAGCACCCAATCATCATTTTGGTCCCCCTTGATCATCTCTTGAATGTATGTCTGAACAATGATTTTAAAAAGGTAGGATGAATATCCTTACTATTCATCAAATCGTATTTCATCGTGCCACTCATCTGGAAGAGAATCAACCAACATCTAGAAATAAACATGATCGACAATAAAAATTTATGTTTTCACCCTCACGGTACTTCAAAACAAATGAAAACCCTAGGAATAAACAAAACCTAGAAAAAACATATGCACACGCTCTCACATGTTGATAGTTTTATTTGAAATGTAATTTAACCTAGTAGATGTGCTAAAAAAACTAACGTTTTGGATGATCATAGGATGGGGTGGTTAACCTAGATTCGACATTTTGTATGTATTATGAGTGTTTTGAATTTTGACACAATCATAAATTTAAATAATTAATTATTTTAAAATGTTCATGCATGTGATTTTCATATTTTAAATAAAATGATTAATTATCTAAAATGTTGATTTTGAAAAATCCTTCAAAACAAATCATTGGTCCTGAATTTCATCATTTACCTCAATGTCAAAATTTGTTGAGTTTTTTTTGGGTATTGGATTTTTATTCATGTTATTAAATTAATTTAAATATATATTTAATTAAGAAATTCATATAAAACATGTTTACTCATGTTTCCTACAAAACATAGCTTTGATTTGAATAATATTTCTATCAGGCTTCTCAGGACGTCATGTTCTATTGAACACTATTGTTAGTTTATTTTAGGCTCTTAGCCTAACCCTATCCCATTACACGTGTCTATTGATAAATTGACAAAGAGCCTCTATAGATCCCATTTTGGCACATGATTTGAGGTATACAGATTATAAGATGATAAAGGGAGCAAAGGAAACTCCCTCAAGGTAGGTTTACCCCAAATATCTCATTCAATTTCTTGTAAAATGTTGTTAATTGTGTTGATTAAAACATATACGAATCAATTAGTTACCATATTGATTTCAATTCATCAATTATTATTAATTTCAATATTTTTATTAATATTTTCAATATGTGGATAAATTAATTCCCAACTATGTTTACACATGATTGAAAGTGTTCTGGGTGTATAAATATTTCCCATCGATATCTCATCCATATATTATATTTAGCGCACCATCCAACATTTATTGTCTTGCCTATAACATGGTCAGTCATCAATTCCCATCCATCAAGATAATAAGAGGGATCACCTTTATCCATAGTGAAGGAGCTACAAAGTGGTGAGGGGAAATAGAAGGTCAGGTCGCATAGCTTGGGAAAACATGAGTGAGGTGAGGCCAAGATTTTGTGAAAGTGAAACTGGATTTTTTTAATACTTAATCTGGTACACCTGCTGCCTACTCTTCAGGGATTCTGTGAATTATTATGAGCTTCCATATTTTTAGATAATCATAATTCAAGTAATTTTATGGGTAAAAATTTTAGCTACTTAATGTATATTTTTAAATTATATATATATATATATATATTTATATGTTGTATTGTGAATTGTATTGCAATTTCTACATTATTGAACTTATTTATAAAATAATTATTATTTTCTTAACATTTTTTAATTATTTTTTTTTATTATAAACAAAATCAACCTTATAAAATGCTATAAATATTGTTTTCATGAAAAGAAAAATAAGAAAAATAAGAAGTAATTAGGTTGGTCCATTTGCATGTAGGTTCAAAAGTGTAAGTCTATGGCCTATTGAATATAAATTTATTCATTTTTTATTAAATATCATTTGATGAAACAATCTATTTCTTTTTTGTAATTTAATTTTATATTTTTAATTGTGTTATTAAATTCTATTTAGTATAATTATTAATTTTTTACATAATGAAATATATATTTTTTGTGTTGATTTTTTTAAAAAATATATATATTTTGTGGAACATGATAAATAAATGTAATAATAAAAATGAAACAAATATAATAATATATTATTTTATTGGAGTTCATTTCTAATTAGTTACTATATTTTAAAGTATGCCTTTCAACATTTGGTACTTTAGGATTAGGATCCATAAGTCATTTTTGATGTGTATGGATCAATCAAACCTCAATCCAACACACGATGTGATTGGTATAACTCCATTTTTTTATTTGATATTAAATTTAGTAAACAAAACAAGTTACATAATAAAAACCAAGAAAACACATTTGGATTGTTTTGAAACTTTAGGAAAATGATTTATAAGTCATTTTGATGTGTAGGAATCAACTGCACCTTAATATGATGCATGGCGTGACCAATATGACCAAAATTGTGGCTTTTTATTTAAAATTGACCTTAATTTTAGTAAAAGGATCAAGTGACATACTAAGAACCAAACAAACACATTCATATTGTTTTTATACTTTAGGAAAACGATCTGTAATCCATTTTTGATGTTTTAGAATCAATCACACCTTAATATGATGCATGGTTTAACCAGTATGACTCAAATTTCTTGTTTCCAATTTGATATGACATTTTAATAAAAATCATAACTGATATAATCAAAATTGAGAAAACTCATTCGGATTATTTTCATACTTTAAGAAAATAATCCATATGTAATTTATGCTATGTAGGAATTAGATTCACCACAATTTGATGCACAATGTGATCTGTATAACTAAAATTGTGACATTTTATTTAAAATTGAAATTATTTTTTAGGGGTGTCCATGGGTTGAGTCGGGTCGGGTCGGGTAGAATCTGTTTATAGTCCTGACCCAACTAAAAAATGGGTATGGTCGGGTGGGGTCGCATGCTTCATAATCAGTTGACCTGACCCAACCGAACATATGGGGGTTGGGTTAGGTGGTGCATGGTCAAAGGACTCATCCCAACCCGAACCGTTGTGGGTTGGGTCATATCGGGTTGATTTAAGTGGGTTTTATGCATCAGACATGACCCAACCTGATGGATCCAGTCCCAAACTCGACCTTACCCGATGAATCCAAACCTAAGCCCAGACCCAACCCAATGCAGCATAGTGGGTTCCAACAAAATCCAATCCAAAAAATACGAAAAAATATAACAAAAAAATATAGACCCCGACCCAAACCAAAAATCCTGTGGCATCCAAAATGTCGTAGTATCCAATTCCAAAATGAAATAGTGGCATCCAAATGAGTGTTCAAAATTGTAGTGGCATCTAATAGACATTGGTGGCATGAAAAATGCAGAAAAATGTAACAATGAAGTAGCAAAAAATAAAATGTAGAAAAATGTAACAATGAAGTAGAAAAAAATATAAATGATCAGGAAGGTCACAACTCTATAAGTTTGAGCATAAAATCATAAACATATTCAACAACCAAACAAAAAACACTGGTATGCAATTCCAAACACAACAAAACAGGGGAAACAAATAGGTAAAATGCATAATAATTAGGGGAGGGTAGCCAACCTGTTAACTAAGCAACAACATTTAGAAATATGACCCCAATAGCTTTGTATTAACACTATAAGGAATAATCTTGTTCTTTTTATTCTACTTCAAGGAATAATTAGCGAGAATTGTATAAAGATTTTAAACAATGAAGTTTTTTGAGTGGTATAAAATGAATAAACTCATGCAGCAGTGTCATTTTAATAGGCGCGTTGAGCAGGGTCATAATCAACTTATTAAAATATAATGAAACTATTATCAAACAAATTAGAATAAAAACTTAGAGTGCACATTCAGTACTTTGAATTATATTTCAAATCACTTTTCAATGATTGACTAAATTTAGCATGTAGATCATCCCAATCAGTATGTGTGTGCGCCATGTCCACATGCTCTTCCCCAAGTATTATCAACCTAACACCATGAAATATGAAATATAACATATTTTTCAAACACAATAATATTATAGGTGAAGTATAATTTGGCAGTAGGTGGCCTTGGGGAAAATCACCATCATATTTACCTCAACCAATATCATGAATGTAAAGTCGCGCTATTTATGACTTTATAAGCATTCTATTAAATCATTTAGGAAACACTGATATTGATTTCACTTCATATCAAGATAGTTTTTATAGCTTTGGGAGCAAAATTAGATAAAATACGTCAACTTGTTTTTTATAACTGACCAACAAATAAGTAGTTATGTATCCAATATATGTGATTAATCAAATAATCATGGAGATCAATCAACGCCATATGTGGTTGATTTTTCCTTCCACAAAGTGATAATATAATATAATAAATTATAAAGAAGTAACTATGATACACTTCATTGAAGGATAGTTTCCATTTAAATATCATGTAATGCACATAAGTGTGAAACCAGTGGGGTTTGAAGTGTTTGAATGTTATGTTTTGAATATAATGACACATGTTGGATAAAATCATGATGAATAAGGATGTCAAGCACTTGAATTTTCACTCAGCACTAAGAAGAGGAAATTGTGTGGGTATAAAATAGAATAGAGGAGTGGTGTTAAACTTCTAAAGTAAAAAAATCATGGTTTTAAGTTCTTAGGTTACATGAGAAAACCAAAAAACTATACCTTTAATAATATAGAAATATTTAAGTTGATCCAATTTTGCAAATGATGATCCGTAAAATATATGTGGAGTATAAAATAGAAGGGAATTTTTTTTCTTGGATACATGAACATAGGCACTATATTATTTGACAATTTGGTAGTCATTCATTGAAAATCTAAGGTGAGTAGATATTATTGAATATTGTATCCAAAAGATTTATCTTAATGGGATAGTAATGGTGTATCACACTAGAGTACCATCAATCATAGTATTAAGAAATATTGTATAGGAAAAGTGTTTTACATGATTGATTCAACACATTGAGTACATTTAATGATATTATTGTATTTTAAGTAAAAATATGATCATGGGGCACATAGAAAATATCATCGAAAATACGGTATCAAACTGGGAAAAGAGAAGAGTTTTTGCACCGCCTTCCATGAATGGCTAGCTGATGTCTACCAAATACTCCCACCTGACCCACTGGAAAGTCTCTACAGTTGCACACCCCTGGAAGAAGAAGAATAAATAGTTTTTGAGTGTTGGTAGTGTTATCATCAACACCACAACATCTGTGAATGGGGAAGATAATAGGAAAAAACATGAAAAAAAACTATGTAACACTAGGCCGCACTCAAAACACAAGTAGGAGGAGGCAAATTAGGCGAGTAGACTTTCTCCTGATCACTTGCGAGGGAATTTTAGGGGAGGAGGCGAGCAAAGAGGGATTTCTTGGCTAGGTGGGTGATTTATCGGTGTTTTTAAAGGAGGCATGAGAGGAGGATGGAAGGAGGAGTAGGGTTTTCTCACAAGGGAAAGAGAAGAGAGAAGATGAGTCAGGGTTTTCTCATGAGGGAAACTCAGGAAGGAGGAGGAAGGAGGAGAAGAGGAGGGAGTAGGGTTTCACCAGTCGCTCATGAGGGAATGAACAAGGTAATGAAGAGGAAGGAGGGAGTAGGGTTTTTCCATGCACGGGAAGGTCATGGTCGGGTAGAGGAGGAGGAGGAGGAGGAGGTGGAAAGCATAAGGGAGGGAATGAGTGAAGAGGAGGCGGCTAGCCGGGAAAAGGGTTTTTGTCATACACCTGTTGGGTCTTCGGGTAGGTTGGGTCTATATGTAGCCAAAACGAGACTTGACTCAACCCATGCATGGGTCGACCCAACATAAACCCAACCTGAGTATTTTTTCACATAACCTGACCCAACCCGATTGGGTCTGGACTCCCCTATTAATTTTAGTAAAAAGAACAAGTAACATACTAAAAATCAAGAAAAAACATTCATATTATTTTGATACATTGGGATGATGATCCATAATTCATTTGTGATGTATAGGAATCACCCACACCTCAATACGACACATGGTGTGACCTGTGTGACTTCAAGTGTGTTTTTTATTTACTAATGACATTTTATTTATGTATTCTTTCATATTTATGTTTGATTTATTTCTTTATATTATTACTGACATAAGATTTATTTTCTTATACAAGTGGATTATTTTACTTAGGTTGTGGTGGTTTGTTCATCAACTGATACTGTGGTCAGTCTTTTTTAAGGGGGGTCGCAGGTGCAAAAGATGATGAAACCTTAATAATTTTAAATGTTTGTGGATATTAATTCTAAATTTAATTATACAAAACATTGTTTGAGATGTATATAGCTGTGTTTTTTTGTATTTATGATGTAAAATTTATTTCAATTAAATTATATAATTTCATATAGGTATATTTTAATATGGGTTATAAGTGTATATGTTGCCATGTGCTGTTATTCAACCATCACATCATTGAAAATTTTCCATTATTAGCACCATTTAGAGCAATGATAAAGGCCCACATTTTTAGCACTAAAATAGAGCTGATAAAGAAAGTCATTTATCAATGCTTTTTTAGCACTGATAAAGGTACCCCTTTATCAACACTTTTTTAGTGTTGATAAAGGGGACCCCCCTTAATGGCGCTGAGGACAACGTCACTTTTTGGCACTGTTAAATCCCTTTTTTCCCATGATTCAAGGTACGCATATCATAAGATGATAACAGTATAAAAGGAAGCTCCCTTTAGGTAGGTTGATGCCTAATATCGCATTCAATTTCATGGAAAATGTTGTTAATTGTGTTGATTAAAATTTATAAGAATCAATTAGTTACCATATTGATTTCAATTCATTAATTTGAATTTATTTCAATATTTGTAAAATAAATCACAATTTGTAAATAAATTAATTTATATCTATGTTTATCTATGATGAAAAGTGTTCTGGGCATATAAATATTTCTCATTGATATCTCTCATCCAACTTTTGAATTTAGTACACTCTTCAGCATGTGTTGGATTTCTTATAACTTGGTCGGTAGTTGATGCTAATCCATCATGATAATAAGATGTATAACCTTTATCCCCAATTAAGGGGCTATGGAGTGGTGAGGGGAAATAGAAGGTTTGGTTGCATATCTTGGGAAAACCTGAGGGAGGTGTAGCCAGGAATTTTCCAAAGTGAAACTAGATTTGGGGAATCCTCAATGTGGTACACCTGTTTCCATACTCATTAGGGGTTTGGTATATTATTTCAAGATGGAATTTTTTTAGATAATTTTTATTCAAGTAATATTATGGGTCAACAGTACACAAACTTAATGTATATTTCATTATTTATATATATTTATAACGTTTATTTTGAATTGAATTGTAATTTCTACACTGGAGATTTTTTTATAAAATAATAATTATTGTTTTCAAATTATTTGATTTTTATTTTTTATTATAAATAAATCCATTCTTATAAAATGAAATAAAGATCATTTTCTAGAAAAGAAAAACAAGAAAAAGAATATGTAATTTGATCGTCTTGCTTGCATGCAGGTTTATAAAAGTAGATCCATGGCTTGTGAAATATAAATTTATTCATTTATTATTAAATATAATTTTAGAAAAACAAACTATGTTTTTATATAATTTAATTTTATATTGGTAATAACATGATAAAATTCCCATTAGTTTCATTATAAAATTTTTACATAATAAAATATATTTTTGGGTTTTATTTTTTTTAAATAGATTTGGTCAAACATTCTAAATAAAAGTAATACTAAAAATGAAACATATTTAAAAATATATTATTTTCTTGGAGTTCATTTCAAATTAGTTTTTGAGTTTTTAATTATGCCTTACTACATTTTAGTATTTTGGGTCAAAGATGTCCTAAAGCTCAACATGAACCTGGTGACAAACTCATAATAAATAATAAGATGTAAAAATAATGAAACCATCCTTGATTATTTAGTTTATCATAAAATCAACATGAAGATTTCCAACATCATAGCATAAAATAAAATAATAAATGTGTGAAATAAGACAAGTCTCTATAATTTGAAACAAACAAGAAAACTAATCATCTGGAAAACAAATACTTAAATACAAAGAAAATTTACAATTAGGAAAAAATCATTAATAGAAGCCTCTATATATTTTTTAAAAGAAAATTTGGAAAATTTTCATTAAAAAATCATACAATAACTACTTAAATCGTGACAACCATGTTTCTTCATGCAGATCTAATCCAATATGTCCATGATGGTGATGGAGAATTTGGGGGGGGGGGTGGGGTAAATGAAAATGAATTGTGATGGTTATAGTCTTCTTCTACATTTGGTTCACCATATTATCCATCTTCATACTCCCATAATTGGGTATAGGGTTGTGGGGAGTAAGAATTGAGATCTAAATCGATGACTAGGGATTCCCTTAATGCTTTCCACTTCTTTCCACATATCAGGTCTCGATGGACTTTCTTGAATCTCTGGGAGAAGGGGCAGTTAGAAAAAATAAGGCATGTTTCCTCCATCATCCATATAGCCTAAACTTCAATCTGGGTCTCCTAGCAGGTGATTAAAATAGGATTATGGAGGAATTCTTGATGTTTAGGCAACAAGTGGGAAGAATGAGAAATGTGATAATCCTCAATGTCCATCAGTTCTGATAGTGTTATTCTTCTTCTCTTTCCATTGGTGGGGGCAGAACCAACACCATTAACATTGTCTAGGGTAGGCATATTGTGGGAGTAAATTTGGGGTGTGGATGGGGTGTGCTTTACTTCCACCTCCGATGATGTAGGAATGAAGTTCATCAGGAAAAGGCATGCAAGAGGGAACCCGTAGGCCTTGACGATCGATGTGGGGCTGCTAACGCCTTGGTTTGGCACCACACAGATTCTTCATGGTTGGGTCTCCATGTGATAGCAGGACGACCTCCCTCGACAGCTTACAGTGATACAGAAGCCTCTGTCAGTTTACACACGTAATGAAAATGAGGATATTAGCATTCATAAATTTCAGGAGAAGTGATTGATTCAAATAAACCTTTTGGGGTTTGGGTTTTTTGTGAGATTTGAGAATAAAGCACAACAAACATGATGGAAGATCCATGGAAACTATGCGGAATAAGAGGAAAGCTCATTGGGTAAGAAAAGTATAGAGTTTGTGCATGGGGGATCAGAAGATACATCCTTGAGCTTGACCAACAATGCTGATATGAACCACATTCTCTATAATTTATATAGTATTTACTGAATCATTCTAATTTATTGTTTTATGTTTTTTAAATTTTCTTTCAGTGTATACTAAATATGGATCCGTCTTTTAAATTTTCTAATTTTATTTCAGTGTATACTAAAATTAATATTATACGGCTTTTATGATCTTTGACTTATGGATTTCTTTATTTCATGTGAGTGAAAAAGACCTCTTTTTTATCACTTTAAATGCAATGTATTATATATGGAAATTACTTAATTTTTTATTGAAATGATTTATATACAATTATTATTTATGGAAAGTATTTATCATTTATGGATAAATCAATTCTAAAAATAGAGATGATAAAAGAAACTATTGCCTTACTTAATTATGTCCTCCGATCATTAATATTATTAAAAATTATTAATATTTACTTTTATTAATGATGATGTCGGTGAAAAAATTAATAACCTAAAATTTTAATTTAAATATTTTTCACAAAGAAAATAGTCATTTTCTATTTATTGACTCATTTAAAAATTTTAGTGTGACTAGCACACACGTACACACACACACATATTATCATTGGCCAAAAAGTTATAAGGGGATCCAAACATCTTTAAGTACCAAGGGTGGTCTGAAAACATCATGTTGGAAGGTGTGTGCAAAGATTTAACATAGGAGGGTGGTTCCAAAGACCATATAGATTTGATTAATGGTGAGGGTGGGTTGTCTAATTTGTCTCAACAATCTGAGAAAATGATTGATAATTACATGATATTAAATTCAATATATTATCTATTGATGTTTATAATGATTTATTAAAATTTTTTATTAAAATTTTTTATTTATAGAAACTATTTAATGTTAATTGATAAATCAGTACTAAAAATGGAGATGATAAAAGAACTATTGAATTACTTAATAATCCCCTTCAATCATTACTTTTATTAAAAAAATAATACCCAACCCATACATTTTCATGACATGAGTATTTAATTACAAATTTCCATACATGGGCTCAAAAAATTGTGGTGATGGTCTATGGAATCTGTGTCCCTTATTGAGGGAGTGGGATGAAATTTGAGGATGAAATGAAGTGAGTGGGGTTCTTGTGACACATGGATATGGAGTGAAAGGATGGTTGTGAGACGTGTAATTGGAATCATTATATAAAATTATAGATGTGCATTTATGTGCACATGTGTATATAAATTAAATCAACGTATTCATAAAGTATGAATAAATGTTTATGTGATTTGAAACAATGTATGCTTGTTGTATGCATAATACTATATGGAATTTGTTAATGTAGAAGAGGCATGGGAGGAATGCTAAACTAGAAGGAGAAGGAATGCATACTATATTTTTAGGCATTATATAATGTATGAATATATTGTTGAAAATGTGGTAAGTGTAGGATTAAAATGATATAAAATAGTCTATATTAAAATATAATGATTGACAAACTAGAAAAGGTGAATAGTTTTTTAGAGATGTTTTATTATTATTAATGAATATTTTAAATTTTACCAATTCATATGGAACTAAAACATTTGAATTAATAGAATTTGTATAAACATGTTAGTGTTAAATTAGTTTATGTAAATCCCATAATCAGAGGTGAAATAGATTGATGAGATACCACATGAGCCATTATAAGAGAATCCCTATTTGTTTCCGGACTTCATGTAGCGATCTATCTTACATTACCCCAAAACCCCCTATGTGTAACCACATGCGGTGAGTCTAAAACTACTAAAGCCTACTAGACTACCATTTGATCTCTATATTTTGTGCAAACACTTGTATGCTTGAAACTGTATGCACATCTATTCAGGTAAAATATAACCAATGATTTCCATCATGTCATCTCAATGTTCACCATAGTATGAATTTTGAAAATGATACAATTTCAATACAGAGTACTATAATATAAACAACATAAAATGATTACAAATAGAAATAGGAATAAAAAATTCCAAAAAATATGATTGAAGAAAGAGTAATAACTAATTGTGATAGATTAAAAAACTATGGTAACCAATGATTGAACAATGAATTATTTCTAGAAGGATGAGAATGTGAGATACATTTGCAGTGGATAACCATAAGATCCTTGGTGAAGTTCTTTGGAGGATGAATCCCAAGAAATTGATAGGCGCACCGTTAATTATTTTTACTTTGCAAGTAACAACCAGGACAAGAACAATATAGTTCATATTTTAATGGAATTGATAATTTTAAACTCAAAAAAAAATTCTCAAAGGCTTTCCATGAATCACTAATAGAATGATATTCATGTGAATCAATTGAATCATAGAAATCATGTAATACATAATTGATGGAACTAGTTTTTTTTGCACAATAAACACTAAAGATTCTATGAAATCTATGAATTATAATGGAGTTATGGAATTTGAAGACATAAAAATCATCAGAAGATAAATAATCAGGAGTTTAGAAAAAAAATATTTTATAACCAGTTTAACATAGAATTTAAAATAGAGTTATGGAATTTAAAAAACAAAAAAAACATGATGATTTAATTAAATTAAAATTGAATAATTAGGATGAAAAATAAAAAACTAACTTGTATAACAGATCAAATAAATTTACTAATAAGATACTTAACAATCTGCTCATGTTCATAAATAAATCAATGATCATAGTTTTATATTTATTAAAGAGAATTTATGGGTGCTGTATGAAATAAAATTCATAGTATTGAAAAGTGATGGTTGATTTCATAATATTTATATTACTGAATATTGAAACACATGCATATTACATACTATAATTCCTCTAAGTGAAGCCTTGTGAATAAAGTGATTAATATTGGAGATTCCTAAGAGAAAAAACTAAATTGAAGTCTCTTGTAGTGTCATGCTAAGTGTAAATGCGTACTATAAAAAATACATATAGGTTCAGTCAAAATCACTGAAGTTTATTCATGTAACTAAACAATTTTCCATATAGATAGAGATTTATTACCTAAAATGTAATCATGTAACTGTATAAATGTAACTATATAAATATCTATACATGAGTAGATGCACTCACTAAAGCATTATGCATACTAAAATTGCATAATTTTATAGAATGAATGACTAATATATATATATATATATTATTAGATGAAAATGGTATAATATTTATATATGCATTGTTTATTTTCACATAGTTTCAATGTGAAATAGGACTATAATATTGGGTTTAAAATATTTTTTAATTTGAATTAATATATGAATACTTTATGCATACAGCTATAAGTAGTTTGGAACATTGTGTTTATATTATATTTGTTAAGTGTGTATAGCGGATATACCTTAACTCATAGTAGACATTTTAGACATATTGTAATTATAGATGAAGTGATTCTGGCACAATCATGTGAGGTGTGCAAGTATGCAATTGTATATATATACAATTTACCATATGTGACCAAGATTATGTAATTTCAAACAATAGATGCAAAAAATATTGATATAGATATATATAATAACAATATTTATATACATAAAATCTATGAATTATTTTCACAATGAAGCACATAGTTTCCGATTTTATGGAAATTTTCCAAAATCAGATAGTTTTCATATACTATGCATACTGGGGTCTATATACTAGTGTTATTTAAAAATGTTCATGGTATGAATACAATATGAATACAAGTGTAATGAATAATTATCTTTTTTAAACTATTTTAATGATTACTAGTGTAGCTTCATTCATCAATATGGTATCTAAAAGGTTATGGTGTGAATATGATTCTATTATTTTTTAAAATTCAAAAAAGTAAAATTAGACAATTTTTTCAACCAAATTTAAAATTAAATCAAGTGTAATTGAATGACACTGAGATTATGAAAAGATATAATATATATAATTAATGATACAAGGTCTAATTAAACTATAAAAATCCTATCATAAAATATGAAATTCCTTGAAGTTACACCATTGATATTCCCTTATAAAAAATGAATATTGTGTAGTGTAAAGGGGTATGTACCATAAAGTGTTCTATCCAAGGAAGATGGTTTTCCCTAGTTAGTTTTCTGAATATATTACCTAGAAGTTGCACTATTTCAAAACTACAAAAAAACCAAATATTGGTAGTTTAAAAGAGATTATAGGAATCTTTTTTTTCGACATTGTTTTGTTAGAATAGGCTAGTGACTACCTATAAAAATTCACGAATGCAATGAAAATGTTTGAAGATAATTAAACATAAAGTAATATACAAGATCAAGTTTGTAACTAATATTTACAAGGCCAATTTTCAGGTTTAAAAGATTAATTTACTGGCTATCTCATATTGCACAAACAATCATTAACCAATGAATGTTTTCACTGTTACAAAAAAACATTTAGTGGTTGTGTTAATATAATTGGAATGATTTAAGAACACAAATGATGATTTTAAGACAATTATACAAATTTATTATATTGTTTAGCAGATGGTGGTGATGATCTATGGATGAAGTCAATTATCTGAGAAGTTTCATCAAAAGAAAATCCCCGTATTGAAATAAAGGGGAAAAACTGAGATATGGTGATATATTATATTTTTTTGAACATTGATTTAGTGGAAATTAGGGAACATTGAGTGTCTCTACTATGTAATACTAATTTTTTATATTTTTTGAATTATGTTTCAACATTGGATATTGTGAACCTAAAATCATTTTTAATCAGAATACACTCTATGGAAGCAACATAAAAATGAGACATCTACTACACTTGTCAGAAATGAAGTCCACCTTCGACAATCTTCAATGGGATTCCTCTTTCACATCAAAATAAAAAAATTATCATGAAAAAAATATCTTCAATCCATTAATTCATATACTACAACCTATCCAATTACCGCCAATACAAATTTTCCTATAGGAATATACAATGATTTAAATTAGCCTAGTGCACCATAAACCAGCTAAGAAAACCTCCCTAACCAGTATCTCCACACAATGAATTAAATTTTTGAACAATCTTCATTCAATTAGCCACAAAATGAATTAAATCAGCCTCAAATCTGAGTAAAATGATCCATAGCCTACATCTCACAACCAGAATTCAATAATCCATGAAAGAAACTACAACCCACATTTGACACCACATAAGTGAAAAGAGATTCAGAATTTTAAAAGAATTAAATCAATTATTCTAGCAAAGTGTGGATGATGAAAATATTCCCTAACATAGTTAAACATGCTAGCACCACAAGAAAAATATTTGTTTCCATCAAGACAATGAAAAATAGTCCCGACACCAATCAACATCAATGGTAACTTCTAATGAACACCACAAATCATTCCAATTTTAATCAAGTATCACTAAACATTAAAATTGAATTATTAGAGAAGCATGCCAGAAATTAACTTCCGCTATTGCTTATTTCTTTTTTTCACCCATGAAAAAACACATGTTACAAATAAGATGCAGAACATTAATAGGCTAACATACATGTGTTGAGGCTTTGATACTAGATTACCGAAGAGACATATGGTTCAATGTTAAGAGTGCATATGAAGGCACAAGAGCATGAGGTAAATATAATTTTGAATTGAAAATTTCTATCTAATTAAACAATTATTTATGAATAAAATAAGATGTTGTAGACCAGTTTATTTGTATTTAGTTGAAATTGATATTAGAAAAAAACAAAGATTTTTTTTTATAAATAAAAAAATTGAAAGATGAAAAATAGAGTAAAGGTTATGGGATATATCATATTATCCTTTAAAATGAGTCTAAACAAATAATATATATAGCATATAAAAAATTAATCAAACACCACCTTAAAAAATAAAATAAAATTGTTGTGTTTAAATCTTCCAAGCTATCAGAAATTATAATCACACAAAATGTATGCATGGATATATTTATTTGAATGAAATCATACATGTCTATTGAAGAGAGCACCAAAGTGGAGAAGAAAAACTATTGATACATAATTGGAAATTGGAAATTTTAGTATAAAACATTGTCAGTGAAACTGACATATGTGAAATACTTGCCATTTCAAGAAGAGTATCTAAAATTATTTTCCACATATGTATTCCAATAACTGGTAGGGAAAATTATAAAAAATATTATAAAATTTACAACATTTCTTTGGATGGTGTGTGAAAAGATTTAACATATGAGGGTGGTCCCAAAGGCCATTTACATTTGAATAATGGTGAGAAAGGGTTGTCTAAGTTGTCTCAAAAATGTGAGGAGATGCTCGATAATTACATGAAATTAAAATTTTAAACTCTACTTTCATGAACCCACTCCATATACAAAAGTATATTTGAGTATGAATTCAATATATAAATAAATAGAATAACTAATAAGTGAAGAACTAAATAATTTGATGATGAACTCTAACTATGTCAATCCATCCACTCTCCATTGGAGTAGTAGCCAAAAGTCACACCGATAACAAAAATTATGGTAATTAGGATCATAGATGGAATGAAAATAAAAAAATATATCAGAAATGAAAATGATGTCCCCATTATGGGAAAATGTGGTTTTGCGATGGGTTTGTCGCCCATCCCAAATAGTCTCTTGAAAACAACTATTTGTGATGAGATTTGTTTCTTGTCGCAAATAATCCACACTAAACAATTATTTGCAATATGACAACATTCCTGTCGCAAATATCATTGGCGCATGTCCACGCTGAATCACAAAAAAGGTATTTGAAACTGGTATTTACCCACATCGCAAATACCTTTCATCATTTTTGTTATTTGGCACTAGAATTAATAACACATCACAAATAATATGTCAACAAATGACTATTTTCAATGGGACCCGTTGCAAATTTCTTTTTGATCTCCATCTTACTTATTTTCTGTTAGTAGTATTTGAAACGGGTCTCATCGCAAATAGTTTCATCACTACTAATCTAACCTATATATACCCCACCTGATTTTTTGGCATTCATTTTTTATTTGAGCTCTACTATCCTCTTCTCTTCATTTCATTGTTTAAAAGTTTAATTTTTACAGGAAAGAAAGTTTTCAATTTTTCATCCCATTGAAGCTTTGATTTTGAGGTATTCATTTAATTTGTTGAATTTGAGATTCATTTATTTTATTTCATATTATAATTACTATTATTATTTAGCAGTAATCAGTGTTAATTAGAAATAATTATTTATAATTAGTAGTATTAATTTTAAATTAAATATACAGTTCTAATTAGTAGTAATTATTTTTAATCAGAAGTAATTAGTTTTAATTTACAATAATTAGTAGTCACATTAATTTTTAGTAATTAACAATTTAAAATGATAATTTTAATGAAATTAGTAAGAATTAGTAATCTTTAGTAATAATTAAAAGTAATTAGTAAAAATGGTAATTAGTAAAAATTTGTGGCAATTAGTAAAAATTAGCATTAATCAGTGTTAATTAATAAAAATTAATGATTATTAATTATACTTAGTAAAAAATCAATCATATTAAAAAATACCGATAATTACTAAAAAATAACAGTAATTACTAAAAATTAGCGGTAATTTCTAAAAAATAGTGATACGTATTAAAAATTAGATCAAATTATTAAAAATTAGGCGCAATCAGTAAAAAATAGAGGTAATCAATAAAAATTAATAAAAATTAGCAGTAATTAACTGTAATTAATAAAAACTAGCAGTAATTATCGATAATTAGTAATAATCAGTATTGAACAATATAAAATAGTAAAAATTAGTAGTAATTAATTGTATTTAATAAAAATTTACAGTAATTAGAAGTACTTAGTAAAAATTAACAATAATCAGTGATCATTAGTAAAAAATAGACTCAATTATTGATCATTAGTAAAAAATAGAGGTAATCAACTATCATTAGTAAAAATTAGTGGTAATTAGAATTAATTTGTAAAAAATAGTGATAATTAGCGGTACTTAGAAAAAAATAGCAGTAATTAGAAAAAATGAGCTATAATTAACATTTATTAATAAGAATTAGCAGTAATTAGTAAAAAACCCCAGTAATTAGCAGTAATTAGTAAAATATAGCCTTAATTAGTGTTAATTCATAAAAATTATCGTTAATTAGTAAAAAATTGTGGTAATTACTATAAATTGGAGGTAATCAATAAAAATTAGTGGTAAATAGTAAAAATTAATAAAAAATAGCAAGAATTATTAAAAATTAGCCATAATTGACTGTAATTAGTAAAAAATTTCAGTAATTAACATTTATTATTGAAAAATAGTAGTAACTAGTGATAATTAGAAAAAAATTAGCAGTAATTAGTAAAAATTAATGGAAATTAGAAATAATCATTAAAAAATTGTGGTAATTAGTGGGACTTAGTAAAAATTAGAGATAATTAATAAATATTTGTAATAACCAGCAACAATTAATGGTAATTAGAAGTAATTATTAAATATTAATGGTAATTACTGGTAATTAGTGGTAATTAGTAAACACTAGTGGTGATTAGTAAACATTAGTGGTGAACAGTAAGCATTAGTGACAATCAATAAAAATTAATAAAAAATAGAGAAAATTAATAAATATTAGTTGTAATTATCTTTAATTAGAAAAAAAAATATAAGTAATTAGCACTAATTAGTAAAAAACATTAGTAATTAGTACTAATTAGTGAAAATAGTTAAAATTTGGGGTAATTGGTAGGAGATTATGGTAATTTACAGTACATAGTAAATATTAGTGATAGTTAGAAAAAAATAGAAAAATATAGCGGTAATTATTGATAATTAGAGGTGATTAATAAAAATAAATGGTAATTAGAAATAATTAGTAAAAAATAATGTTATTTAGTGGTAATTTGTAAAAATTAGTGGTAATTAGTCAACATTAGGGGTAATTAGTAAATATTAGCGATAATTAGTAAACATTTGTGGTAATTAGTAAATTTTAGCAACAATTAGTTAAAATTAATGGTAATTGGTGGTAATTAGTAAAAAATAATGGTAATTAGCAATAATTAGTAAAAAAAAGATACAATTAGTAAAAAATAGCAGTAATTAGTAACAATTAGTGGCAATTACTAAAAAGTGTTGATAATTAGTCAAAAATATTACTAATTAGTAAATAATAGTGGTAATTAGTAAAAAATAAAGGTAATTAGTAAGAATTAATGTTACATAATGATAATTAGTAAAATTTAAATGCAATAATAAAAACTAACAGTATTTAGTAAAACTTAGCAGCAAATTTTGATATTTAGCATTAATTAAAAAAATAACGATGATTACTAAAAATTTGAGATAATTATTAAATATTTAAAGTAATTAGTAATAATTATTGATAATTAGAAGAAAAAATAGCATTAATTAGTAAAATTTTATTGATAATTACTTAAAATTAGGGGTAATTAGTAAAAATTACCCTTAATTAGTTATATTAAAATGTAATTAGTGGTAGCTAATGATAATTAGAAAAAATTAACACTGATTTTTAAAAACCAGTTTTAAATAGATAAAATTCATAATATATACAATTAATTTTTAATATTTTTATTTTTAAATTTTAATAGAAATATGGAACAAGGAAGTAGACAAAAATACTTATTACATGATCATGATTTGATAAATCATCGTTGGAATCCAAACAGTTTTAGTGGAAAACCTGAATATACTGAGCATGTTGTAGCTTTTTTTATCATCTACATCATCAAAACTATTATTTGTTTCTGAATGAGAAATTAAGTGTCCATGTAATAAATGTTATATGAGGAGGTTTTTCACATTTGACAATGTTGGGTGGTTATCTATTGTGTTTTTTTTCAAAAGGATTGTGTTTTTTGAAATATGTATGGTGAACATAGTTCTTGAGAAGATACTTATAATTTGGTTCCATATCCATCACAGTTTCAAACCTTTGTATATAATGTTAATTATCCATATTTTCAACAAAAAGAAACTCATGATGATATTGATTTCACCCCTCACTTAAAACCATAATAATTTTATGAGTTACTAAAATTTACTATGGATGTCGTATATCCTGGATGTAAGAAAATAAAAGAAGTGGTTGAAAATTCATGGTTATTAAATGAGATAATGGAATGTCAGGTATCTGTTTTGATCAGATATTCTCTTTGGTTGAATCACTATTACCTAAATGAAATGTGTTATAAATTTCTATGAGAGTAATAGGTTGGTTCATAATTTGGGTCTTGATTATCAGAAAATTCATGCTGACTCAAATTGTCATGACCCATATCAGAGGGGCCCAACCTCTGACTACCCCATGCCCACCTCCAACAGGCCAGGGGCTGACAACTAGTAGAAGGTAGGTATATTCCATAAATGGGAGGCGTTCTCCTAAAGTACCTGTACACACACACACATATCCAAGCCCACAATGCTAAAATGTAAAATAATTGAAACAAGGCATGCATATATCTAAGACCCCACAACAGAGTACAACCTTAAAGTAATGAAAAGAGAAAATGGGCCAAAGTCAATCCTAACCAAAAATATAAATTGTCTATCCTACTCCAAGGGTGATTACTAAGTCAAAAGTACACTCTTGGTAAACACCTTGGTCTATCAAGCTCCAACTATGTTCCACCCACTCCTTATCCTCCCAGGACACCGTCAAAAGGGTCATCATCTACACAAGACACGACACGTGTGAGAACTTATGTGGGGATTGAGTACAATAATACTCAGTAATATACCCTAAAAACACTAAACATGAAGCACCAAGTATATTAATATCAATACAAGATATAATAATCAATGCAGAATAGGAAAGAAACCCAGATATATTCAGGAGAGACACCACGCCATCAGGCGGTCATAACCAATTGTCAGCCTTAGGATTCTACTCAAAGAAACGCCCATTTCAAGAGAACTCCCTCTATGATCCATTCTATCATCGAAGACACTCAATAAAGAGGTATAGTTCATTAGGCCCCACCCAAAGAGAGCGTGTTGGTATATGAAGACATTGATGCACATATAGGGGGTCACGCACAGAATTGTTGGGGGACACCACGAACCCAATCTGGGTCAACCCGCTACATAGAGGATCATATGCCAATGATTCCATAAACCCCATAGATATGGCCTTCTAGATGAGGTATCAATGCCCTCCATAGGTAGGTCATTATGATTCCACAAAGTCCAACTAGGTATGATAGAGGATCACACTCTAGTCTCATAGAGGGACACTGCAACTCTATCTGAGACTCAACCTCTAGAGGGGATCACAGTCCAGTGATGTGGATGTAATGTTGCACTGTACCCTGAGGAAAGGATCAATGGAGAACAATCAACCTATACTAGTCTAAAATAAGAAAACAAAGAGCCTCAAGCACTCTTCAAGGGAGTACTCGACATGCACTAGGGTGTACACGATGTGTCCAAATATCTGAATTCATGCCCGTGTCGAAGTGCCTCACATGGTATGTAGTCTCCAAATGCAATGAGTGCATAAGAGGAGACACTGTGTGGAGAGACACATGATAATATATCTTTGTAACATGTCTGTGTCTATGTGGGAATACATGGTGTTTCCTTTCCCATGTACTCCAACCAATGTTCATATACTTCTGAAGTATTGGACGAGTCAACCAGGGAGGGTCACATGTTGTGTGATAGGGTTCACACACCATGTGATCCTTAACTTCTTCCAAAACCCCAAAACTGCATCCAGGGGTCCCACACGGCGTGTAATCCTGAAATACATACTATGTTTCTTGGGATTTTCCAAATCCTTCAGGGATCACTTCTCTGTTGATATGCGCGCCGTCAAAACCTCTAATTTCCAGATCTATGGATTATAGGTTTGGATCCTCTTAGAAATCACCACCATTGAGCCATACGTTGTTGTGGCTCAAAACCAGGTTGAACAGATACTGTAAATCCATTCTGACCCACCTCCAGTCATCCACTACCATCATCACACTTTGATCACATCACTAATCATGAACCTCTCATGTGGTATCGATCTGTTGCACTGAATAATGATTACACAATGATTAAATGCTAAGTATTCATCGAACCATTGGCCAAAAGGAAGAACCCACAGTGAAAGTGTGAAGAATGGATGAAGAAATCCACAAACCATAAAAGTGAGGAACAAACCTCGTTTGTTGTTCGTTTGGACTATATTCATTATCGTATAAAGGATGGATGAAGAGGGATCAATAAACAAACCAAAAACAATTCCATCAATTTGAAATCTACTGACAATGCACGTATCAATTCTTGTTCGTTGAATTGATACTCATTCCTCTGAGATTAAGAATGGGATGATAATTATAAGAAAAAACATACTACCTAGAGTTTAGATCAATCATTGACAAAGAATGGTTATGTTGTAGTTATTGATGAGATCCTCCAACTCTGATGGCATGATGATCCACAATTCATTCTTGATCTGTTGTCATCCACCATGAATAATCTCCTCCAACAACATCTAGTTATCCAAGGTTTAGCGGCCAACCTTGAGATGATTTCCATAGTTTTATATTTAAAGAAGAAGCAAGTCATCACACTGAACAAAATAAAATAAATTCTTAAATTCATTTATTTTATTAATTTCATGTCTGTGATAACTTTTCACAAATGACCCATGCCAACCAAGGTTAATTTGTGCCTAGGGTAACAACACCACTCTAAACTCAGTGGTGCTCTTGGATTTCTGATTTGGACACCCATTTAAGAGTTATTTATTCTTTTTAGGAAAATCGTGCATGTGTTCTATTTAATTATTTAATATATTTAAATCATTTATTCAAAAAACATAGTGCTTCAGAATCACTTTCTGTCTTAGTGCCTAGTCTCAAAAATAATCTATATAATATTTAAAAATAATACATGGAAAATCTAAGATGTTACATTCTCTTCGCCTTAGGGATTTTCATCCCAAAAATAGAAAAACTACTCAAAGAGATGGGGGTATTCAGCTCTCATTTGGGTCTCCCGCTTCCATGAGCTCTCCTGAAGGTTCATGTTCTACCACCGAACATGTAAAAGGGGAATCGATCACCCAAACAGGATCCTCTCCCATCTATCCTTGATCTCTACCAGGAACTCCATAAAGGTCGCTCCATCCTCAATGTCTAGCTCATACCAGTCAATAATGTGTGATGGGTCATGCACTTACCTCCTCAGCTTCAACACATGGAAGACATTGTGTACCCAGTCTAACTGTGAAGGTAGAGCTAAGTAGTAGGCCACCTCACCAACTCTATGCAGTATCTAGAAAGAAACAATGAATCTCAGAGATAACATACCATCACAGCGAAATATCCCCTATCCATGTTGAGGTGAAACCCATAGGAACACATGGTCTCCTTCCCTGAACACTAAATGCCTTAGTTTCCTATTAGCATAAGACTTCTGATGGCTCGGTTTAGTCTTCATCTGCTTCTGGAAGACTTGCACCTTCTTTGTTAGAGCTCGCACCAACTCCAGGCCCATGAGTGTCGACTCGCCTGTATCAGTCCAAAAAAGTGGTGACCTACAGGTTCACCCATATAAAGCCTCGAATGGTTCCATACCAATGGTGTAATGGTAGTTTTTTTTGTATGCGAAATCCACTAGGGGTAGGTGATCCTCCCAACTATGTACAAAATCCAACATGCAAGCTCGCACTATGTCCTCTAGAACCTGAATTTTCCACTATGTCTAGTCATCAGTATGAGAGTGAAACACTGTGCTCAAGCATAGCTGAGTCTGAAATGCCTCCTGTAATCTTTTCCACAACTAGGATATAAAGTGAGCATCACAGTCATAAATGATCGTTGAGGGAACTCCATGGAGTCTCACTATCTCTTGCTCATAGAGATATCCCAAGCTCTATACTAAACTCTACTCCCGTATTACTAGGAAGCAGTCTGACATGGGGAGTCGATCTACAATCACCCAAATGACATCATGTTTTCTAGATGTATGTGGTATGCTCATCATGAAGTCCATGAATATTTCATCCCACTTCCACTTTGGCACTTCAAGGGGGTGTGTTAAACCCTTTGGATCTTGGTGCTCATCTTTCACTTGCTGACACGTAAGGCATCAAGAGACAAACTTTGAAACTACTTTCTTCATTCCTAGCCACCAAAACTGACTTTGGAGGTCCTGGTAAATCTTTTCCACACATAGATGTTCCACCAAAGGAGACGTATGAAACTTTCTTAGAACCTAATTTTGTAACGTCAGTGGCACCATCATGCATCCTCTGAAAAGTACTTCATTCTCAACACCTTTAGAAAATCCATAAGGAGCATGTTCTATGGATATCTGAGCACGTAGGGTCTCACAGTCGACATCTCCAAGTTGCGCCTCTCAGACTCACTGTAAGAGCGGAGGGTTAACCACCATCGATTGGAGGTAAAATGCTCCATATCCATCTATAAATGATAACTACAAAAATTCCAACTGCTCTGAAACCTTGCTCAACAACTTCCAACCCAAGGAAATGCCACACCTCTATTGTGCTATTGGTTGGCCCCCAATCTAACACCATCTCTACCGTGGCTAGGTCCACTAAAACTCTATCTACAGAGATAATGTGTCCCAAGAAGTGGACCACCTGCATCCAAAACTGACACTTCGAGAGATTCTCATAAAGTTGGTACTCTCAGAGTACATTTAGAATCATCTTCAAGTGTCTCGCATGCTCCTCCTCAGACGCTAAGTACATGAGGATATCATCGATGAAGACTACCATGAACCTGTCTAAGAATGGATAAATGATCTTGTTCATGAGTCCCATCAATTCTTCTAGGGAGTTTTTCATGCCAAAGCTCATCACTGGGTACTCATAGTGACTGTAGAAACATCTAAATGTTGTCTTTGGTATATCATCATCCTATACGTGAAGCTGGTGATATCCCAATATGAGATACACCATTGAGAACCACCGAGCCCCTCTCAGCTGACCATAGAGGTCATTGATTCTCGATAGTGGATGCTTATTCTTTTTGTTCACCTAGTTTAAGCACCGAAAGTCCACATATAACCACAATCCCCTAACTTCCTTCTTGGAAAACAAAACCTGGGCTGACCAGGGTGAAACACTAGGTCTAACAAAGCCCTTCCTCTTCAAATCCTCCAACTACACCCTTAGCTCATGAACTTTGTGGGAGCCATATGATATGCTGGATCTGATATAGATTCCATATCATGGTGTAGATCAGTGGATATTTCTATGTCTTGGTGGGGAGGTAAACCTGGAACATCCTTGGAGAAAATGTCCTCATACTCCACCACAACTACAGGAAACTTAGGACTCATAACATTCACTACACTGAGGGTCAGGCCATCCAACTGATGAGTAATCAACCATACCCTCCTATGCATGAGTCCATCCTACTCTTCCAAGATTTAATTTTCACCGATAAAGAAAAAATTTGTTCCATCACTATGGAAACCTCACTCTTCTCCTAAAAGAGTCATTCTAATCATTAAATGTGGATAACTAGTCCATACCTAGAATGATGTCACAAGGCCTCGACGCTGCTACCAAGATAACCTGACCAAAAATTTGGCCTCTAAGAGTCAGTTCATACTATCTTCACCAGTGCATGATCATTGATTCTCCTCCAGTATGAGTCTCTAATCATAAGGGTTGAGTCAACGGATCAACCAAAATCTCCATGTCTCAAACAATATTTTTGGTATTAAAGGAATGACTAGAACCTTTGTCTATAAAAACTGAAGAAAAGTTAGAAAAGACATAGATCGTACCTCATATCATCCCTAGAGCCTCAGGGTCATAGGAATCCATAGCTTGTAGCTGGCCTCATCCCTAACCACCTGCTCCTTGAGCCTGGTGTGGACCACCTGTGGGTGGTGGTGTTAATAGGTCAAACAACCAACCACCTCTTACTGTCCTGCCTGCCCCTCTAACACGTATGTTTCCCTGTGGACCACCCTGCTCCTACCTCTATCTCTATCCCATTATTTCCTCGACCATCTCCTGATCAGTTGTATGACGTATTGAGTAATCTCATGTCATATGTCCCTTGCTGTCGCAAGAGAAGCATTTCATGTCCCTAGGCTAATTCGAGCCACCATGAGAGCCTTGCACAACTAATCCTAAGTCCTAGGATTTCCTACTGAAGCGTATGACCCACTTGGATTCCTATGACTATCGTCATCTACCTGCTATCGAGGTCTAAGCTACCAGATGCCAACTTCTAGCTCTCACTACTAGTGTCTGCTCTGCCATAAAACTTTCTACCAACCGGGCTCACTCGGGCACTCCAACATAGGTTGAAATGTTAAGCGATACCACTGACATCCTGATTTCCTAGAGCAAGCCCTTCTTGAAGGTTCAAGCCCTGAAGAACTAGTCTTGTACCATATTAATGGAGGAAGGAGAGAGATCAGTAAACCTCACTTAATACTCTTCCACGGTCATATTTCCCTGTTGTAGATACAAAAGCTCATGTATGCATACTAATTGCAATGTATCCAGATAGAACTCCTCTCTGAAATGAAACTTAAAGTCTATTTAGGAGAAATATTTCTCGTTGTGTGACTGGGTAACCAATCTACACCATCTCCCCACATAGTCCTAATGAAGACTTGCATCAAGGACTGTCATCTGATAAGTAGGCATCCTCACAAGGCGGAAAACATGAGTGAATGCCTCTAGCTAATCCCCAACCACCTGGGGGTATGACTCACCCTGAAACCTGGGAGGTCACTATCAATGAAACTCATTCAATGCACTCTGCCTCTGAGCATCCTCATCCAGTATTTCTAGTGTAAGTTTTATCTCAACAGGTGGTGGTATAGCTGGTGAACCACCCGAAGGTGCTATCTATGGTACAAGCCCCTGTATTGATGTCTTGTCCCTAGGTAGATAATCCTCAAGATCACGTATTATAATCCTATCTTGTTTTCTATGTGGAGTCATCTTAAAATAAAATAAGATGTACCATGGTCATTGAGTATATCTGGAGATCAAGCTCAAGAAGGACATGGAAAACGCAACCATTCATATATTTGACGGCACACGATTCCGAAGTCTGGGGAGCCTGTAATGGAATTTTAAACTTTTTAAGGTATGTTCAGTAAACGTGTGAGCATGATTTTTTATCTTTTGAACTGTTGCTCGAATCAAAAATTTGAGGGAACCGTTGAATTCAGAATGCTGGGATTCACCTAGAAATGACTTAGCCGACAAGAGTTGAGTGGAAAATATATTTTTCTTACTTTTTGAGAAACAAAATAAAATAATTTAAAAGAATAATTTTATTTTCTTTCTCACTTTTGAGTGGTGGATGATGACAATTTAGGGCAGCGACAGGGCGGCGACGATGCGCATCAATGAGGCTCATTAATGGCTCGTTAAACTCACAATGTAATGATTCTTTAATGATGTGTAACAACGACGCTGTTTCTTAAATAAAATAGTGTAACGACGTGACGTCGCGTCATAATGGGAACGCTACAACATGCTCCTATTTATAGTTCAACACACTTGGGAAATATGGATTAAAAATTTGGAGGATTCTCTGGAGAACCTATAATGGACTTCCACCCTAACGAATAACGAAAAACACCAGTAGAACTTCATCATCTTAGACGGCTTTCAAAGATCGGAGTCGGGAAGTGACGTCGACATCTTAAGTCCCTCGAGGATGAATTATGCGACATCGAACATCATAATAGGTAGGGGTTATTTTATTTTAAAGTTTTCCTCATCCTTATTTCAAAACGAAAAACACAGATTAACCCACAAATAGGTCAATCCATGGACCGTGTGTTCTTGTGAGAGGGTGACTTCTTTGGGGGTTTTTTATCTGGGATTGATTTATCATTATTGTTCGAATTAAAATCCTCCGACTTCCCTTGTGTTTTAAACTTCTAACGTGGAGGGTGAAAGCTGACAGGAACAAGTACCGAGCCCCTTCGTCGTGGGTGTTCTTCATGGACAAACTCTTGAATCAATGAAAAGACATATTTGAGACCTTCGCAGTGGAGAGGATGTTCCCCAGAGAATACAGGCACAAGCAGCATGAAGAACGGACCGCTGGTGCGGACCCATTGGTCCGTGGAAGAATCTGTCAGTGATGGCCCGCGGCGGCGGCCATGGGTGGGAGGCGGCACGCCATGACAGCGTGCCGGAGGAAGGGCTGCAGCTTACTAGGCCACGACGCAAATGAACAAGCCACTGGCTGGGCTGACGGTTGGAGTCGGTGGATGCGGTTGCTTGACCGCGTCAGTGGACCGCTGATGTGGCACTGAGCTGCGTCCCGCGCGACGGGCTGTGGTATCTTGACTGTGGAAGAGGAGGCACCCCGTGACGACCCATGGGGAAATGGTAGTGGATAGATGGGGCATCTGTCCATGTCCAGTGAGGCGGACCGGACAAGGCACAAACCGCCCCGTGGGCCGGACCCGCATTAGTGTGCCGGACCTGCCTAGCGGGCCGGACCTGCACTAGTGCACCGAACCCACACCCAGTGGGCCAGAACCGCACTCAGCGGGTCGAACCCACACTATCATGCCGAATCTGCGCCCTCTTTGGGCCGGGCTGGACTAGACCGGGTCGTCGGGCGACTCGACGGGCTGGACCCTCGACCAACCGAGCCGGGTCCAGCGAGGCCTGTTTGGCTTGGCCCACTGGCCAGGCTGGACTAGACCGAAGTCAACCCACACCAGTTCAAGTTGAGTCCATCTTAATAAACTGGGGTATGTGGGATCCCCGGGCTGGGTTGGTCGGGTCAGTCTGACCGGGTCAGACCGGGCCCCGTCGCAACTGTCCCCCTGGTTACTAAAACACCCATATCTTGCAAACCCTGAATCCAATTGACAATCCATTTGTGGAGTTGGGACCCTCTTGACGAGGTAGATCTTTTAGAATGTGCTATGGAGACTTTTTTGATAGTTGAGATGTGACGAAAGGCTTGAAGAGAGGTTCTCCCAAGCGTGATACATACATAACCGTATGACTGGCTGAAACCTAAAGACTACTGACTTTTAGCCTAGTGGGAAGAACCTCTCTATGAATTGAAAGGCCCACAGTGGGAAGAACCTCTATGTGACTTTTCAGACCCACAATATGTGATTAGGATGAGTACCTCAGTTGTCCATGACTAGTTGGAAGCACCTCTCCGTGACTTTGCACACCCATGGTACGCGATGGGGGAGGAGTACCTAAGCAGTCCAAGGTTAGCAAAAAGAACCTATTTGTGACTCAACAGGCCCAATGTACTCCCTAGAGGAGGAGTTCTCTAGCAGCTGAGGTGTTTGACGATTCGACTGATGATTCTACTGTTACTACCCTAGAATATACCTGGTGTGAGCAATCTTGTGTTTCATGCTTTACTTTGAGGAATTGATGTGTGGTATTTTCTTTTTGTTTTGGGGTCCCTACTGAGTACTGTGTTACTCACCCCTGCACAGGCTTTGCCCATACGTGTTGTGTTTGGTGTAGACAATCGATGTTTCGATAAGGGTGCTCAGGGAGACAGGACTGACAGACACTTCGGTGGTGGACTTGGTGGCCTAAGACTAGGCAGGGCCCAGTAGGACCAGGCAGACATGAAATACTACTTAGTCTTCCTGTAGCTTCACTACTCTCACGATCAGGTGGGGTTTTCTACGGATTTACATCAGAGTTTCCTTTTTGTACATGTTGTTTTCAGTTCTTTGTTGGGTTTGTATTATGGCCCAATTACTTTCAGTTGTATTTTCACTCATCTTTGTTTTAGTGGTACTTGTTTCCCCTTTTCTGTGTGTTGGTATGTGGTTGGGAATTATGTGTATACAGGTACTCAGGAAAATGCCTCCCACTTGTAAGTTGATACCTTCGGTGCTAGTCGCTTTCCCCTGGCCTTTAGGAGGTGGGCTTGGGGTTGTCACGACACGGGCCCTGGGGGACGGGTCATGAAAAATATGTATCAGAGGGCGGTTGGTTCCCCGTTAAAGACCAAGAGTCTGATGTTTTGTTTTGGGGAAACAATGTTAAGTGTTTCGAGTTCGAATTTCAGATTCGGGGAGTCCAGTGTTGGTGTGGCTGCTGACGTATCCATACACCAGGACCACGAATTCTTTTTTCAGATCAATACATGAAAACACTGGTTGCATAAGTGTTTACTTATTTTGAATAAGATTCATCTCACTAGGCATAACCTTCTAACCATGGTACATCTTGATCTATCTTAGGATGTCTCTATTTAGACGACCATCCAGGATCCCAATACGTGGTTGTGAGGAGAGATCGCCTAGTGACGAGGCGTCCATACAGGGACCAATTCTAGAGATGGCCCCACCGGGTGGTGCACCAGTGCTACCAATGCCCGATGGTCAACATCTACTGCTGGCGGTTCCAGCAGAGGATGTTCATAGGCTCAGTGCCCAATATGAGTTTCAGAGACAGAGACCTACCAGGTTAAGGGGAGAGATGGATCCTCAGGTTGCTGAGGACTGGCTGGAGGCTGTGACACAGTTCTCCCACTTAGTGAGGACACCACCCGACCAGATGAAAATCTTGGCAACGAGCCTTTTGTAGGGATCACCAAGGAGATAGTGGATTTTGACCATATAGACTCACGATGAGGCGACCTTCACTTAGGTTGACTTTGAGAATCTTTTCTTGGAGGAGTTTTTCCGCAAGACCTTGCACTCTGTGAGCATCCAGGAGATGCTTCACCTACAACAGGACAACATGACGATGGCTGAGTACTCAGAAGGGTTCACGGAGCTTTCCCACTACTCCACAGATATAGTGTGAGACCCTTTCTTCAGGGCCCGAGCCTTTGATCAGGGACTCAGGTGGGAGATCATGGCTTCAGTGGAGTCTCTCATCATCCCTACCCAGGATGAGGTGCTTGAGCGAGCCCTTCTGATGGAGAGTTTCTTGGTGGAGATGGTGCCCGCAGCTAGAGCTACCAGTAGATCCCAGGCGGTGGAGTCTTCTGCAGGCAGCAGGCAATAGACACGTGGGCCCAAGCAGGACAGGTCTTTCAGAGGCCGACCCTAGGACTTAGGGTTGGCAGTGAGAGGCTCCCATGCCAGAGGGATTCAGATGGGGGCCGGACTTTGCTACTCATGTGACGGGTAGGGAAACATGGCACATGACTCCCTGAACCCTCGTACAGATAACCAGCAGATGGTCGAGGGGCCGCTGAGGTAGCGACAACGACAGCGGTTCAAGTGAGGAGGTCTGCAGGGCACCAGACGTGGAAGGGGAGCTCGACGAGCAGTAAACGGTGGGTGATGGTTAGAGGTGTTACTGCCACCACCCCGACCTCAGGGAGCAGGCAGACAGGGGCAAGCTCAACTCCAAGAAGTAGAGTAATATGACCACGACACACCATAGATGATCTGAGGTGTGATCTGTTTCTTCTCCAATCGATCTTCAGTATTTATAGACACAAGTTCTAGTCACTCCTTCCTTTCCATAGTTCTCATTTGGAGATTGGAGATTCCGGTGGATCCTTTGGCTCGATACTTATGGCTAGAGACTCATACGAGAGGGAATTTGATGATTACACACTGGTGCTAGGAGTGTGAGATTACTTTAGGAGGTGTGAGCTTCGGTTGTGATCTCCTAGTAACAGCATCGAGGCCTTACGATGTCATCTTGGGTATGGACTGGTTATCCACAGTCCATGCTCAGATCGACTGTTTGAGGCCTATAGTGTGGTGTGTTTTTTGATATGTAACTAGGTTTTCCTTCACCGGTGGGAAGGAAACCCTTGCAGTACAGGACAGACTCTCTCAGAGGAGGGTACATCCGATCACTCACCAGTTGGCTAGCCTCACCCTGGGTGCAGTGGAGGAGAGGAGTCCAAGATTCCCTCTAGTGGTGGAGGAGTAAAAGGATGTTTTTCCTGATGAGGTTCCAAGGCTACATCCTCATAGAGAGGTAGACTTATATATCTACCTATACCCCAGGACGACACCGATATCCACACCGGCATATTGAATGGCTCCCGCAGAGCTTCGCGAGCTGAGGGTAGAACTGGAGGACTTGCTGGAAAAGGGGTTCATAAGGACCAACGTTTCACCATGGGAAACCCCATTGCTTTTTCCATGAAGGAAAATGGTAGTTTGAGGTTATGCATGGACTTTCGATACTTGAACCAGGCGACCGTGAAGAACAAGTACCCACTACCGAGAATTGATGACCACTTTGACCAACTCAAGGGAGAGAAGTGGTTCTCAAAGATAGACCTCAGATCAGACTATCGCCAGCTCTAGGTATGAGACGTGGATGTACCAAAGACATAATTCAAGTGCCGGTATGGCCACTATGAGTTCTTGGTGATGCCTTTAGGCAAGAAAAATGCCCCAGCAGTGTTCATGGGCCTCATGAATAGGATCTTCCAGCCCTACCTCGACCGGTTCATCGTGGTCATCATCGATGAAATCTTGGTGTACTTAGCATCGGGGTAGGAGCACGTTGTACACCTTCAGATAGTCCTGGATACACCCTGAGAGAACCAAATTTATAGTAAGCTCTCGAAGTGTCAGTTTTGGATTTGGGAGGTCCATTTCCTAGGACACGTCATCTCGGAGGCTGGATTTATAATAGATCTTGTAAAGATAGAGGTGGTTATTGCTTGGGAGAAAACTAGGAGCGTGAATGAATTATGGAACTTCTTAGGGTTGGATGGTTACTATCGGAGGTTCATGCTCAACTTTTCCAGGGTAGCATCACCATTATCGGCATTGATATGGAAGGGACAACCCTTCATGTGCACGGAGAAATGCCAGCAGAGTTTCCAGGAGATGAGGAGGAGACTGACTAGTGACCCCATCTTAAGACTACCGGAGGAGGGTGTTGGGTATGTAGTTTACTGCGACGCATCAGGGATCGATCTCAGTTGTGTCCTGATGAAGGAGTAATCAGTTACCACCTACGGCTCATGACAGTTGAGGCAGCATGAGAAAAACTACACAACCCACGACCTGGAGTTAGCAACAGTGGTATTTTCCTTGAAGATGTGGAGACACTACTTGATGGGGGAACTGTTTACAGTTTACTCCGACCACAAGAGTCTCTGTTATATCTTCTCCCAAAAGGAATTGAACCTGAGACAATGGAGATGGCTAGAGTTCCTCAAGGAATATGATTTTGAGATAGTCTATACTCCTAGAAAGGGGTACGTGGTGGCAGACATGCTCAGCATGAGGACTGGGTTGTAATTGCTGAGTGAGGAAACAGAGTGATTAACTGTGATGTAGATATCCTTTTTGGATGATTCTTAAGCTGCTTACCTACAGTTGATGACTGTTACTCCCCCACTCTTACAGCAAGTCAGGGAGGCACAAGTGGTGTATGTTGACTGCGAGTCCTGATGTGCTCAGATATCATCAGGACGGTTTTCTGATGGACTTTCGATAGGTGGGGAGCTTGTCATCCTTTTTAGAGGGTGCACCTTAGTACCGGTGGTGTTGCGGGAGGAGGTGTTGATGGAATTTCCTAAATCTCCCTTGTAAGTACATCCTAGAGTGGTGAAGATGTACCAAGACCTCTAGCATTAGTACTGGTGGCCAGAGATAAAGAAATAAGTGGTCAAGTTCATTTCACAATGCCTCGCTTTTCATCAAGTGAAGGCTGAGATCCAAGTTCTAGTAGGCTTGACTCAGACACTCAATGTACCATAGTGGAAATGGGACAATTTCTCGAGGGGGTTACCATGTAAATATAGAGGTGACAACTCTATTTGGGTGATCGTTGAACGACTCAACAAGTCGGCTCACTTCCTACCCATCCGAGAGCAGGGACTGGTAGAGGTCTTGGGATGCCTCTATGTCTAGGAGATAGTGCGGCTTCACATGGTTCCTTTAATGATCGTCTCAGATCGTGATGCCCGCTATACATCCCAGTTGTGGAAGGGATTACAGGAGGCATTTGGGATGTATCTTCGTTTTAGTATAGCTTTTCATCCCTAAATAGATGGTCAGACAAAGCGGACCATACAGACCTTGGAGTACATGCTTCGTGCTTGTGTCCTAGACTTTGGTCATAGTTGGGAGGACCACCTACCACTGGTTGATTTTGAATATAACAACAACTATCACTCCACAATTGGCATGCCACTATTTGAGGACTTGTATGGGTGGCCTTGCAGATCACCCATATGCTGGACAGACCTAGAGGAGTCGGCATTCATGGGGCTAGAGTTGGTATAGGCTACCACTGAGAAGGTGCAGATCATCCAGGAGCGAATGAGGACTGCCCAGAGCAGGTAGAAGTCTTATGCCGACAGGAGGCAGAGACCCTTGGAGTTCTAGGAGGGAGATCATGTGTTACTTTGTGTCTTACCCTGACAAGGATTGCAGAGATTTGGATGGGGCATCAATCTATCTATGAGGTTCATTGGACCTTTTCAGATCTTGATCAGAGTTGGTGAGGTGGCGTACTGCCTAGCTCTTCCCCCGTAGATGCACCAGGTGCATGATGTTTTCCATGTGTTGCAACTGTGGAGGTACATGCATGATCCATCACACGTCATTGATTGGGGCGAGCTGGACATTGATGATGGGGTGACATTTGTGGAGTTCCTAGTAGATATAGAGGATCAACAGAAGTGGGTCCTATGCGGGCGGTCGATTCCTCTAGTGCGTGTCTGATGGCACCACAAAAATCTCTAGGAGAGCACATGGGAGTGGGAGGCTCAGATTCATTCTCAGTACCCACATCTTTTTGTTTAGTTGTTTTTTTGGATTTCGGGGACATAAATCCCTAAGCTGGGGAGAATGTAACATCTCATAATTTATATGTATTTTCTTATATGGAATTATTTCGAGATCGTGAAATTTGATGGCACGTGATTCTGAGGTCCGGGGATCCCAGAACGTAATTTTGAACTTTTTTTAAGGTACACTCAGTAAATATGTGACTGAGATTTTCTATCTTTTGAACTGTTGCTAGAATTGAAAATCCAAGGGCACCGTTGAATTCAGAATGTTGTGATTCACCTAAAAATGACTTAACTTCGGTCGATAAGGGCTGAGCAGAAAAGTTATTTTTTGGACTTTTTGAGAAAAATATTAAAATAATTTAAAATAATTATTTTATTTTCTTTATCACTTTTGAGTGGCGGATGACGACATTGTGGGGCAACAATAAGGCTCATTAATGTCTTGTTAAACTCACAACATAACGACGCTTTAAGGATACATAACAACGCCGATGTTTCCTAAATAAAATAGTGTAACGATGCATCGTCACATTGTAATGGGAACACTGTGACATACTCCTATTTATAGTTCGACGTGCTAGGGAAATATGGATTAAAAATTTGGAGGATTATCTGGTTAACCTCTGACAGAATTCCACACCAATGAAGAATGATGAACGTCAGCGGAACTTCATCGTCTTCAACGACTTTCGAAGATCAGAGCTGAGAAGCTACGTCAACATCTTAAATCCCTTGAGGATGAACTTCGCGACATTGGACATCATAAGAGGTAGGGGTTATTTGATTTTAAGTTTTCTCCATTCTTATTTTAAAACAATGAATGCGGATTAACCCACGAAAAGGTTAATCCGCGGATCTTGCGTTATTGCGGGATGGTGAATTCCTTGGGGTTTCTTTATCCGAGATTGATTTATCATTGTTGTTCAAATTAAAATCCCTAGACCTCCCTTGTGTTGTAAATTTCTAACGCGGAGGGTGTGGGGCGACAAAAACAAGGCCCGAGCCCCTCTGTTATGGGTGTTCGTGTCCAAACTCTTGAATCGAAGACAAGAAAGATTTTAAAACTTCGCGGTAGAGAGGACGTTCCTCAGAGAACGTAGGCGCCAGCGACAAGAATAACAGGCCATCGGTGCAGACCTGGTGATCCGCAGAATAATCCGATGGTGATTGCTGGTAGTGGTCTGCGACGGTGATCGTGGGTGGGAGGCAGCGCACCGAAGGAAGGGCCGTAGCATAATGGAAGACGCCACCGGTTGGAGGCGGCGAATGCAGTCACTCGACCATGTCGGGGGGTCGCAAACGTGGCACTGATCCGCGTCTCATGCGACGAGCCATGATCGCTTGACCACAGTAGAGGAGGCACCCCGCAGCGACCTGTGGGGCGATGGGGGTGGAAAAACGCGAAATGTGATGGAATCCAGTGAGGTGGACCGGTCCGCCTCTTACTGACCGGGCGGGGCGCGAACCTTTCAGTGGGGTGCGAACTGTTCAGTGGGTCGGACCCACACCCGATGGATCAAATCTGCACCCTCTTCGGGCCGGGTCGGACTATACCGGGTCACCGGGCTGGACCCTCAACCAACAAGGTTGAGTCTAGCGAGGCCTGTTGGGCCTGGCCCACTGTCCAGGCCGGACCAGATCGACCTCGGCCCTCACCAGGTCTGGTGGAGTCTGTCTTAATGAATTGGGGTATGTGGGAGCCCCGAGTTAGGTTGGTCGGGTCAGTATGACTGAGTCGGACTAGGCCCCGTCGCAACCGGCCCTCTGGTTACTAAAATGACTGTATCTTGCAAACCGCATGTCCGATTGAAGATCCGTTTATGGAATTGGGACCCTCTCGACGTGGTGTATCTTTTGGATTGCTCTATGGTGAATTTCGTGATATTTGTGATGCGACAAAAGGCTTGAGGAGTGGTTCTCCCAAGCATACTACGTACAAAACTCTACAACTAGCTGAGACCTAAAGACTACTAACTTTTGGCCCAGTGGGAAGCACCTCTCTATGACTTGGAAGGCCCACAGTGAGAAGCACCTCTATGTTACTTTGCAGGCCCATGATAAACGATTAAAAATGAGTACCTCAGTTGGCCATTACTAGTGGGAAGCACCTCTCTGTGACTTTGCAGGCCCACGGTACGCGATGGGGGAGGAGTACCTAAGCAGTCCAAGGTTAGTGAGAAGCACCTCTTTGTGACTTGGCAGGCCCACTGTACTCCTTAGAGGGGGAGTTATCCAACAGCTGAGATGTTTGACGTTGTGATTGATGATGCTACTATTACTACCGTAGAATATACTTGGTGTGAGCTATCTTGCGTTTCATGATTTACTTAGAGGAATTTTTGTGTGGTCTTTACTTTTTGTTTTGGGGTCCCTAATGAGTATTTTATTACTCACCCCTGCACGGGCTTCGCCCACAGGTGTTTTGTCTGGTGCAGACGACCGATGTTTCAATAGGGGTGCTCAGGAAAACGGGACTGATGGATACTTCAGCTGTGGAATTGGTGGCCTAGGACCTGGCGGAGCCCAGTAGGATCGGGAAGATAGGACATACTACTTCAGTTTATTGTAGATTCACTACTCTCACGACCAAGTGTGGTTTTTTGCGAATGACCATTAGAGTTTCCTTTTTGTACTTGATGTTTTCAGTTCTTTGTTGGGTTTGTATTTTGGCCCACTTACTTTAGTTTTACTTGCACTCATCTTTGTTTTAGTGGTACTTGTTTCCCCTTTTCAGTGTATTGGGATGTGGTTGGGTGTTTTTGTGCATACAGGTACTCAGAAAAATGCCCCCCACTTACAGGTTGACGCCTTCAACGCTAGTCGCCAGCCCCTGGCCTTCGGGAGGCAGGCTTGGGGTAGTCATGGCATGGGCCCCAAGGGACGGGTTGTGACACGTATCCATAGATATGTCGATGAAAAATCTCATGGATGAATAATAATTGAATCTAAATGAGGTAAATACTTAATTATTTATATCTATAATATACCAATGAGGCTTCATTTCAATGATCTAATACTTTCAAGGATTTATGCCAAAAATCTAATACTTTCAAGGATTCATGTCAATAATCTAATATTGTCTAGGATTTTTCCATGAATCTAATATTTTCAAGTCTTTATGCCAATAATCTAATACTTTCAAGGCTTTATGCCAAGAATCTAATATTGTCAAGGCTTCATGCCCTGAATCTAATACTTTCAAGGGTTCATGCCAAGAATCTATTACTTTCAAGGCTTCATGCCAAGAATCTAATACTGTTAAGGCTTTGTTCCATGAATCTAATACTTTTAAGGATTAATGTCAAGAATCTAATACATTCAAGGCTTCATTCTAATAATCTAACACTTTCAAGGCTTCATTCCAAAAATCTAAAAAATTTAAAGTGAACACCATATGAAAAAATGGTTTACGATTTAGGAAATAATCATATCCATGAAAAATGATATGGATATTTAAGTAAATTTACAATTAAAAATTATTAAAATAAATTTATTGTTTCAAGAGAATGTTAACAATCACAAAAGGAAGTGAGATTGCAAAGATAACCATTAAGAACATTTTTGAGGAGAATAGTCTTTAAACATTCCAAAGTGTCTCATACCACTTTAAAACATTTGAATCATAATCTCTAGAAAGGTATGTCATGAAACGTATAATATCATGATAATAATAGGATTCATGGTATAACATGAAAAAGGTAGGATATGCACCAAATAAAAGTTAATTAGAACATAATAAAAAATAAATCTCAATGGAATGTAAATTGAGATGAAATTCCCTTACTAATTGGGTAGATTTTGAGTCAAGGGTTCCATGAAAGATTAACATCGATTGAAACATTTAATATCATGAAATAAAGGAAAATTATGATATAATATATCAAAATGGGTAGTAGGTATGGCACACAAAATACTATTGAGTGAATATGACATTAATCTCACAGATTTAAAAAGTGAGATGAAAATCCCTTACTAATGTAGTAACTAATGATTTGGAAAACCCAAAGGTAATAAATATTTAATAAAACATTTAAATACCATGATGATAATATAATTTATTATATTATATGTCGACATGGTAGTATGTATACTATATATAAGAAATTATGTGCACAACAATTAAGTATGTCCCACATAATGAAAATGAGATAAGAATCCCTTACCTTAACCTTCATTTTGTTTTGTGGTATTTATCCTCTTGTATACTGGTTTAAAATATGTTAATAAATTATACCAGAACTATACTCATGTTTATAATATCATATATTAATTTATTATAATATTTTATTACCCTTTTGTTAACACTCTTTAATTATTTTAACTATTTTGGGTGTTAATTGCCTAGTTTTCTTAAGTATGTTTGGACTTGTAACTTGTTTTCCCTATTTATTAGATCATTATTTCATCATCTCAAAAATTTAAAACATGAATAAATTATCTTATATATTCAGTACATATGTATTTAGAATAGTACACAATATTTGGATATTTTAAATGAAGCGCACCATTCATAGAGACGGTAGGCCGTACGTACACATGAATGTTAATTTCATTTCTTTATTGTATTAAAAGAATGAAAAATAAATGATACATATGTATATTATAATTCAAGAATCATATCTATGTTATATATTTTATATAGGTTTATTAAAACCATCCTTTATATGTTCTATTTATGGCATGAATGAGTCATATCGCTTTGAGGGGGCGGTAGTCCACTCTTCCTCAAACGAAATTATCGTATTTACACAACTTGGTAAGAATAAAGGTATGTTCTAAATAAAAATTTAAATATCATAGATACATTATAAATATAATTTATATCATATATAAATATATTTTCAATCATAATTCCCACCATGAGATGTGGTAAAGGATAATTGAACAATCATCATTCTGTGAGGCATTTGTTCATCGTACACATAAATAGTATGTTCGTTGCCCATTATATGGGGGTGTGTGTAAGTTTAGGTTAGACCCTTAGAATAAAAAAATCCTAGTATATTGGTGATTCTGGTGTTGTTATGTAATTATAGAATAATAAAAGTACATGGAGTGTAGAATGGAAATGAAACTAAAAATCTTGAGAGAAGGTGTTACCTCTTAATCGGGTAACTTCTTTTGGTTTATACCAAAATATTCCTCAGATTGATTTATACCCAAGGGGAGGATTCTAGGTTGATGGGAGGTATGTTTATAGACTATTTTTATAGAGGTTTGATGATCTAATGTGGCTTGATAGGTGTGGGGAATGGGTATAGTGCTTGCCTTTTTATAGTGGAGGGGGAGTGACACTCTTGTAAATTCAAAAAGGAATTCATTAATGGGTGGTATAACTTACCTAAATTGCCTCCAAAATGAAAAAATAATGGTTTAAAGGGTAATAATGGTTGATTAAAACCTCCAATACACAAAAATATGTGCATTTTAATAATTTGGTTCCTTAACTTCTAAGATCCCTTATTTTTATCATTTTGGTTTTTTATTAAAGAATCTAGTTCTCTAATCGAATTAATTTAACCATTAATAATAAACTAATGTGAGATTTATTAGACTTTATATATCCATTGAATTATTAATATTATATATAATTTATAAAATAAAATTTCCATGTGTTTTGGAAATTAATTTTAAAACAAGCGCAAATGACGTGCTAAAACGCTGCTTAAACCTGGACCGTGTTAACAACATTTTTATAAAATATTAGTCAATATGTTAATTATAAAAGTTTAATTGGTTCATTAATAGATCATATTTAATATTTATTGAAATTTAAAAATCACTTGGCTTAATATTGGATTTTTATTAATTTTAAATCATTTAATAAAATTCCATTTATTATAAAAAAACAATAATGTTTATTTTGAAATTATTTATTTAACGTTAATTTTAAAATATCAATATAATATTGGAATTAAACTATATTAGGTTTAAAGGTGTGTAACATGATATATTCATAAAATAAATAAATAAAGACAATAATTCAATCAATTAACTTAACTTTTAATATTTATAGTATCATTTATTTTAGTTACTTATTAACTAAATAATCACTACATTGGCGTTTTTAAGAATTTTATGTAACTAAACCATATCTAATAATTATTGATATACTTTTATGATAAAAATAAACCATTTATATTACAAAGGTATATTTATATCAAAAAATATGATGTTTTGTACATATCTCAAAGTTTTTTAAATGTTAAAGGTAAGGAAAGTTCCCTTTTTGTCTTTTTTCCTTACTTAACCGTTTATAGAGGGCACTTCCATTTCATAATATCCCAATAACCCATAAATTTAGAAAAAGTGGGTATATTGTTGATTTATTGGTATCCAATGTATTTTGGACAAGTTTCCATGTCATTTTGGTCCTTAATATTAATGTTTAGTTCGGTATTAAGCTTAATTTTACCTTAATCACCGTAATTAATTTTAATCACTTCCACTAATATTTTTGGTCAAAAATTAAGTTTATATTATTAGAGAAAAAATATCATACAAATTACATCCATTTATATCATATTTTTAAAATTCAAATCACAGAAGTGGGAAAATTATGATTAACACTAATCCCACTGACGGGGCGAAATAACAGGTTTTTAAATTAGAAAAAACGTTCAAAAGTTTGTTAGGTTTTTATATTAAATTTCAAAGTGAAATTGATTATAATGAAATTAATTGTATAAATAGTTGTATAATTTATATAATTAAACTCTATAACAAATCTAAACTATGATTTAACATTAATGATTATTTAAATGAAAAGGCCGTTTTTAACTAAATTGCTGTAATTTTCATTATTCACCAAAAAATGAAGTTTCACAAAAAAATCCCAAAATTTCCCCCTAATCTAATTTCAACATTATGATTTAAATAATTATATTTATTTTTAAAATTAAAATTCATAAAAGTGTCAAAATTTGGTTTTAAAATAGGTTCACCAATAAAAGGAGGTAAAACTCATTCTTGGGTGCAACACAAGGTAATTTAGTGTTGTGTGTAGCGTATGTTTAACTTTGTGTATAAAGAACTCCAAAAAAATTATATTTATTCTAAATGGAAAATATTATAAATTCTTGGGGTGTCACATGATGCACGTTCCATTATATGGATACATCGGTCGTCGTAACAACACTAGAATCCCTGGTCTGAAAGCCGAACTCAAAACACTTAATAATGTTTCCCCAAACCAATCTCACAGACCCTTGGTACTAAAATAGAACTGACCGCTCTGATATAAATCTATCAGGACGTGTCCCAGAGGGGCCCGACCTGTGACTGCCCCAATCCCACCTCCAATAGGTCAGGGGCTGGCGACTAGTGCTGAGTAGGTGTATTCCAAAAATGGGAGGCATTAGCCTAATGTACTTATACACATGCACTCATCTTAATGAACACAATGCTGAAATGTAAAACAACTGAGAAAATGCATGCATACATCTAAGATCCCACAATAGAGTACAACAATAAAGTACTGAAAACAGAAAAGGGTCCAAAGACAAGCCCAACTAAAACTACAAAGATTATAACATACTACAAGGGTAAGGACTAAGTCAATAGTATGATCCCAGTAAACACCTAGGTCTTTCAATCTATAGCTATGCTCCACCCGATCCCTATCCTCCTAGGACACTATCAAAAGGTTTGTCATCTTTACAAGACATAACACGTGTGGAAAACGTCTATGCATGGGTGAGTATAATAATACTCAGTAAGAAACCCCTAAAACACTAATCACAATGAAAAAGTATAGTCACATGAATACAAGATTTAACAATAAATGCAGAACAGGAAAAAAACCTAGATATACTCAAGAGAGACACCAAACCATCAGGTGGTCATAACCAACTGTCAGCCACCAAATTCTGCTCAAAGACACTGTCGTTCTGGGATAACTTTCTCCACGAGCCATGCTATCCTCGAAGACACTCAAAAAAGAGGTCTAGCTCATTGGGACCCGCCCAAAGAGAATGTACTGGTCTAAGAAGACTTTGATACATAGATAGGGTGTCTCGCCTAAAATCGTTGGGGGAAACCACAAGCCCAATTTGGATCGACCCGCTACGTAGGGGATCATATGCTAATGATTCCACAAACCTTACTGAAATGACATGCTAGATGGAGGATTGATGCCCTGCTTAGGGAAGTTATGATGATTACACAAACTCCAACTAGGGGTGATAGAGGATCACACTCAAGTCTCACAGAGGGAAAACACAACTCTATCTGAGAATCGACCTCTAGAGGGTTTCAAAATCTAGTGATGTGGATATAATGTTACATTGTACCCTCAATAAAAGGACCAAGGGGATGCACTCAACCTCTAATGGTACAAACTAAGAAAAAAGAGAGCCTCGATCACTCCTGAAGGGAGTACATGACATTTACTAGGGGGTACATGGTGTGTCAAGCTATCCTAAGTCCTACCCATGTGGAAGGGACTCACACAACATTTGGTCTCTAAATACATGGTGTGTAGAAGAGGATACACCACGTATAGAGACACACGATACCCTGTCCATGTAGCCTGACCATTTCTGTGTCAGAGTACACAACGTGTCTATTCCCTTGTACTCGAACTTGTATCCATGTACTTCTGAAGTACATACCGAGTCAACTGGGGAGCGTCACACCTCGAGTGATAGGGGACACACAGTCTGCGATCCTTAACTTTGGTCTAAACCCTATCGCTAAAGCTAGGGGGTCCCACATGGCATGTAATCTCGAAATATATGTTGTGTCTCTCAGGATTTTCCAAATCCTTTGGGGATCTCTTCCACATCGATCTATGAACCCCCAGAACCTATGATCTATCCAGAACCTGCAAATAGGGGTTCATCCAAGCCTCTAGTTGCTAGATTTATAGATTATGGGTTCAAATATTCTTAGAAATCGCCACCATCGATCCATACATTGTCATGCATCAAAACTAGGTCAAATGAGTACCATAAATCTATTCAGATGTCATCATCACATCGTTATCACATCACTGATCATGAAACGCGCATGTGGTATCGATCCGTTGTGCCGAATAATGGTCACACAATGATCTAATACCGAGTATTCATTAAACCATGGGCTAAAAGGAAGTTCCCATGATAAATGTCTGAAGAATAGTGGGATAAATCCACAAAACATAAAAGTGAAGAATGAACCTAGACCATTGTTTATTTGGCCTCAATTTGTTAATACAAAAAGGATGAACGAAGCAGGGTAAATCAACAAACCAAAAAAAATTCCATCAATTTGGAATCTACTGACGATGCACGTGTCAATTCGTGTTTGTTGAATTGATCCACATTCATTTGGGATTATGAACAAGATGAAAATGACATGACAAAACATCCTACCTAGATTTTGGGTTAATTGCTGATGAGGAACAGATATGTTTCCGTCGTTGATGAGATCCTCTAACTCCACTGATGTGACGATCCATGATCTGTTCTTGATCCATTTTCGTCCGACAAGAATGCTCTCCTCCAACGGCGTCTAGGTCTTTAGGGTTTAGCGGCCAAACCTGAGATTATTTCCATAGCTGTATATTTAAAACAAATCATTTCACCATGCTGAAAAATATAAAATAAATTCTTAAGGTAATTTATTTTATTAATTTCGTTCCCATGAAAACTTTTTCACAAACAAACCACCCTGACCAAGGTTAAGTTTTTTCTAGGGTAAAATCGCCACTCTGAACTCAATGGTGCCCTCTGATTTCCAATATAGTCACCCATCTAGGAGTTATTCCACCTTTTCTGGAAAATTTCATGCTCTTTCTATTTAATATATTTCAAAACATTTATTCCGGGCACACTGGGCCTTATAATCACATGCCCTCTCAGTGCTGGTGTCAAAAATAATCCATATAATATCTAAAAATAATACACGAAAAATATGAGATGTTAGAAAAATTATTGTATCATATATTATGGTTAAAAAGGAGTTGTTATTTATTTGTCCAATGTGTGGTCAATTGAGGTACAAAGAGTGTAACAACCTGAACTTTTGAATAATATTTTGTTTCCTAAAAACATATGTTTTACTGTGTCACAATCATTAACACCATATAAGAATAAATTGAAATGTAACTATTGATTTTAGACCGTTATGTTACCATTGGACCATTGATCAATATGACCATTGGAAACAATAATAAATTTAACATTATAATTATTATTTATAAATAGAAATGATAATTGAAAATTAATTCAGAAAGAAGAGTCGATGGCCTCTACGAGTAGATTTTTTCTACATGAAGCCCATTTATCAGAGCTTCTGAGGGAGATAGAATTTTTAGGATTTCCCTAGACCAATACCAAGCCTAGATCCAACAACTTAAGCATGAGAAAAAACATTTATGGGATAATTTCAAGCTCATCGAGATCACGACACAAACCATGTTCACCGAACGACCCCATGAAAGCCCCAACATCACACACCTTACTCTTAGGGCGTATGATGGTGTAATAAAGGGATATGTAACAAGACCCTATTTTTATGATTATGTACATTAATTTTCTATATAATAATGAATATATATTCATCTTGTTATTGTTACTTTATAAATTATTCTTAACGCACAAATAGTATTTTTGGTTAATTTTCAAATTCCATTAAGAAGTCTATTTTGGTGAATTAATGGATTTTTGAAAAAAATAATATTTTAATAAAATATTATCATTAATTTAATTTTATTAAATGTAAATTATCATATAATTTTTATGAAGTCAAATTTAATTTTTATTAATGTTAAAAAACTATATTTGTCAAAACCTGTCAATTTTCAATAAATGTCAGTTTTTATTTTAAAAGTTAAAATTCACATATTTAGAAAATTATTTAGATAAAATGTATATTATTTTTGGAATCAGGATGTCGAAATTATCCAATGATAAAATTTTCACAATTTTCTGAGACAGTTGAATTTTTGGGTAAAAAATAAATATCGTATAAGTATAAAATGTGTTTTATGAAATCATAATAAATCAATAGTGATGTAATAAAATACTATAAAAGGGATATTCATACAAATATATGTTTTAACTTTAAAATAATTTTGTTTTAGATTTGTTTGTTTTATTTTGTAAGGCTTTAGTGAATCCTCCAAGACTTATTAAATATTTTAGGATTTTAAAATAATTTCCTTGAAAGTATGACTCACCTCCACATAATAAAGGGAAATATTTTAATATATTTGGCCCTGTTCCTTATAAAATAATTTATACCACTCCCCTTTTTCAGAAACCATGGGAAAAAACCATGCGATGATTTGTGGTTTTGAATATTTTAGTGTCTAGTGTCCAAAACCAAAATAATAAAGAATTTCCACACCTTTCCTATATAAACCCACCCAAGCTCCCATTTATATTCACTCAATCTCTTTGAATCTCGACCAAACTATTCCTATTACTCCCTAGATTCTTCTAAATGTGACCCTAAGATCTCAATAAGCCTATCCCAAGCCATTGTGATCACACATCCAAGTAAGAGATCTTCCACTCTCCTCTTTTATCAAGCACTTCTTTTATGATATATATTTTAATTTCAATTTACATATGTTGGGATATGTTCATACAAACTCACCTTACTATACATTTTAATTATAAATAATTAGAGATTTATTTTCACTCTCATTAATCCATCCTTGGCCCTTGATATACACCTGTTACCATGCTGAAATTTCTTAAGGGATTCTCACCTTCTTCTCCTCCTTTCAATTCAAAAACCATGTTTGATTTTTTTATTTTTTATTTAAATTGGTTATAATTTAATAATTTTATAATAAATTACCTACTATACATTTTATTTTATTTTAATGAGGGATCATTTATCCTCCCCCATTTGGACCCGTGCCTAAGCTGTTACTATGCTGAAATTTCGTAAGGGTTTCTTCCTTTATTAATTTTTGTCCATGTTTACTTATATTGTTACAACCTTTTATTTTCAATTAAAAATGATGGGGTATGTTTTCTCACCTCCCCCATACTACCATTATTATTTTTTAATTATTAGATACCCCTTTCTATCTCATTAATCCCTCTCGTGTACACCTGTTACCATGCCAAAATTCCATAAGGGATTTCTCTCTTTTCATTTCCATTCAATAATTTATTTTATTTTATGAATCTTAAATTACATTTAATATGTTGATACATTATGTTACATTATCCCCTTACTATCCATTTCATGTATAAATGATGATAGACCCCTTTCTCTCTCATCAACCCATATTACGAATTTCTATTTGACACTGTTATGCTGCCGAAATTGCTCCACAGTTTTCTATGACAAAATAATCATGTAGTGAATACCATACTCATTTATCTATCAATGGTTTTCACCTTTATGATCATTTACTTATTGATTGGTGACTTACATGTATGTATTTCACATTCCTTATTTGTGTAATAAATTATGATGTTTAATGAATCCATGTTGTATGATCTATATGACACACTTATACATGAAAATGAAATGATTATGAAGGGTGCACCCTGATGGTGCTCCAATGCATTGGGTAATGTTTAGCATCATGATACATCATGCACAATGAGGGTTTACTCATGATAATTCATGTTCAATGAGGGTTTACTAATGCTAATTAATGTGCAATTAGGGTTTACTCATGCTAATCCATGTGCAATTAGCCATGGATCATGATAATATCATGTTGTATGTTGTTGCCACATTTCCATGTTTTGAATATCATGCCTTCATGTTCATGTTTCTTTTATGCTCTATTGATATTCCTATTTAATAACATGTATTTTCTTCCTCATGTTATGTAATGTTTGTTCCCTTACTAGGCTTTATAGCTCACCCTTTTCTTATGTATGTCCTCAGGTTATCCTATGCAATGCTAAGTACAAAGGAATATTGTGGTCATGTAAAATAATTTTTCAATAAAGATGTATATTTCATGTTTTAAGTTTCCATGTAATGTTCCTAATACCCAAAGACAATAGACCTATCGATCTTCTAAGTTTCATTAATTTCAAGTTTATATAATAAATTGTGTTTAAATATGAAATAAAGAGTAGGGTAGTTATAGTTGGTATTAGAGGATAGGTTTAGTTATTTTGGGGATTGGGATTAGAAAACTATAGTGAAAGCCTTAAAGATAAGACTAAGTATAAGATTATAATCTATAAATTTTTGTGGGTATAGAGTAAGTGGTTTATCAAGAAAATATATCCCTATCTAAATACAAACAAGTAGAGGTGGATCTGGCACAAATGTATCTTGGGGTAAAACCCGAAAACACCACTCTGAGCTAGACTCGAACGGGAACTGGTACACGAAAACGAGCCTTGCTGCACTCTTGGTTCAACACTCTCGGGGGATATGCTTTGGTAAATTCATAATTGAACAGGCCATAGGTCGTCACAGCCCTCAAAATTACATTTATTAACCTACACTAGCACAGTGGTGCAGGGTCGATCCATAGAGAAGGCAGATGAGAGTTTTAGGTTTTATTCAAAAGTAACTCCACTATTGTTAGCAGTGAAGTGAGTGCACATTTTTTTTAGTTGTTTTTACTTTACAATTTTTTTTTACTTTTCTTTAAGAAAGAAGTAAGATAAAAGATTATTACAAGATACTAAATCACTTACTAGTATACTAATAAACTAAGATCTACAGTAAAACTAACATAAGAGAACAAAATACTAAAATAAAGCAACAGGGTCGAAGGAGTAGATCAAAATTAATACTCAAGAATTTGAACATACTGGTTTAATGGATATCTTCTCCACTACACTTTATTGAGTCACATATCAAGAAAAAAAAGTGAAAAGTCTCCCTCGCTAGGAAACTCAACACACAGAAGACTGACTTTAGGAGTTCGCCACTCCAAAATCAGTCAAAATGCTTGACTATTATAAAATGATAACATTTGGAAATAAACTCGCCGTAAATTTCCAGATGTAAAGACATTAATGCATTGAAAAAGTATTCAAGAACTACCTCTCTAGTTGATCTTGAATTAATGAATTAAGAAAACAATTGAGGTGTGAAGCAACTAAACAGAGATTCATTAATCAATCTCACCAATTTATTACGATTCTAAAAAAATGTAGAGTGAATGAAGAAGACTAAAAGATTAACTAATATAATTGAATTCTAGAGCTAGAAAATTCATTCTTTGATCATCTTGGTTAAATAAATGAAAAACATCCAAGAAAAGAGTACAAAATTTAAGGACGAAGGGAAGAATTACTCCCCAAATACTGCTCTTTTCTTGGGATCCTCAGTCCCTTGCTCATCTCCAGTGCTGCTCCCAGGAGTCTTCGCTCTCGTCTGATGTGTCATGGAATGAGAATGAGAGTCCCCCTCCTTAAAATCTACTGCTTCTCTGATTTATATATCAACAGTCAACTGTTGCATGTCACTGCTCGATTTCCACCAACTTGGAATGTCCTTCATGAGTGCACCGCACACGTGAATTTTTTTTTGTGACAGGCACATCGCGCGAGTTTTTCTCACATAAATAACTTTCACTAAGTTAGTTAAGTGAATCTGGACATGTTTTAGACCCTTGAATGAACCTGCACATGATATAAACAAGATAAAGCAGTTAAAACTCAAATACAAAAGTTAAATAAAGTTAATTAATAAATATTTAAGTTGAAAATCATTATAAAATTATTCACATAATATTACTATGGTAAAACATAATTTAATTAAAAATTTATTACTTAAATTAAGTTATTAGTTATAGTTACTAATTTATTAATTTTATCATTTTTAACTAAGTTTTTAAAGTTTAACATCATAAGAAAATAAGTAATAACAATTAATATAGAATTAATAAATAATTATTATTATCATTATTATTATCAATTTTAAAGAGATTAAATTGTTCAATTAATTTATTAAATAATTAATTTTTAATTTAGTAATTATAATTAATACTTTAGTTTTAAATTAATAAGTATATCTTAAAGTTTATTTATAATTATTATTAATTATATATTTATACTATAAACATTATATTAATTAATTATTAACTTTTATTATTAATTTAGTTTTATATTTTAATTTATGATTAATCTATTTGTTAATATTATAATTGTTTAAATTTATGACTTAATAAAAATTTATTCTATTTATTTAATTAATTAAAGTTAACTTTAACTTTAATTTTAACTTTAATTACTTTTTGTTTTACTTTAATTTTATTATTACTTTTATTATTATATATTTTTTTATTTAATTTTTTTTACTTCCCCCTCCCCAATTCCACGCGCAGCAAGGGGGAGGGTTTTTCTTCCTCCTCTGGAACTCCATAGTGGTAGACAACTTTTCTCCTTTGAAGGCAGCAGAAAACTGGAGACTATTGTTCCTTGGCCTTCAGTGGCGATCAGCTCATGGTTCTCCCTTGATGGCGCTACAGGGAGGGTCTGTTTCGTCTTCCTCGAACAATGCCGGTGGTTCCCAGCTTGGCATTGGCTCCAGCAACATCCAAGCTCCCTTGCTCCAGTGGGTTGAGCCAATTCTTCCAAACAGGTGCTGTGCAGTTCACCCACAGTGACGAACCTGCTCTACCTCGGCTCAAGCGGCGGACAACGGCCTCTTCCACAGATCCAGCGCGGCGCACTCCTCCATTCAGCAGCATCCATCAATATCCAGGCTCCCTTTCTCTAGTGGACTCCCTCCTCACGGGTCCTCTTCGGTTCGCAGTGGCAACCCACTATGTTGCGGCAGAACAACGATTACTTCTCCTCTGAATCTCAATGGTTGTCTAGGCATTGCTTCATCCTCTCAGATCAGATATCGGCCTCCTAAAATATTCAGTGGTGCGGCCGCATCTGAAATCCCAACAGCAGTGGATTATTCTCACTGCAGAACTAAGATGAATTTTAGTTCTTATAAGATTACAATCTGCATCCCTCGATTGTTGAAATTTTGTCGCTAAATCTCAATTCGAAATTGAGATTGGTTTATGTTGGTATGAGGAACAATGGTGGCAGGATGGATTTGCGGTGGGAAAGTGAAAAGATGAAGGTGGAATAGGGACAGACAAGGGTTTAGAGAAGAAAGAAAACAGTGTGTTCATGAATGAGTTGAAGTAGGGGAGGTGCGAACGAAGAAGCTAATGGTGAGGTAGAGAAAATAAGGTATAACATTGAGAAAAGAGGGTAAAGGTGAGGCTTGGGAATGGGGCAGTAATGGTGAGGTTGAGAGGCTGGGAAAGTGAGGGTCACTGATAGACATAAATAAGGCTAACAGTGAGGAAAAGATAACAGTGAGGTAGGAAGAAGTGGGGGTATGAATTATTCTAACGGTGAGGAAAAAGGAGAAAGGTGAGTAACTATGAGGTGGAAAAAAATGGGTAACGGTGAGGAGGAAAAACCATGCGAAGGTCACCATTAAAGGAAAGGATACCGATATCTTAAAATCAAAAGGTCACCGATAGAATTAAATGGAAGTCACCGTTAGCTTAAAAGAAGATGTTACTGGTACCAAAATGGTCACCGATATACAATGATGTGACAGTGAGGTGCGAGAGTCACTGGTAGAATACTAACGGTGAACCTTTTATTCAAATAAAAACAAATTGAACTTAAAAAGTTAAAACTTAAGTTATTTAAAACAAGGATTGAAAATAATTAATTGAAAAGAAAACTAAACACCATTAATTTAAAACAATATTTTAATTAAACTTTAAAACATTAAAATAATTAATTGAAAACACTTAAATTATAAACTGAAAAATTGTTTAACTAAATTAATAAAAGAGTTAAATTAAAATAACTAAACACGCTAATTACAAAGTAGCAGCGAATAATGAAAATTAGCATCGGTGACCCAAATAGATCACCGCAAGCTCTTATCTACCTCACCGGTAGACTAAAATCAAAATTTGGCGACTTAATAAATAATCTGCATACATAAAATAATATAATTAATGTTTAAAAACTCTTAATTAATTAATTAATTAATTAACTAATTGAACACAAAAAATTAAAAGTGAACTATTATATTTAAATAAAACTAAAACTATTTACTTTAATAATTAGCAGGATGACTAAACATATTTATTAATATAGTTAACGTATTCTAATGTAACTAAAATAATAGATAAAATATTAAAATAAAGACTAAGTTAATTAAATAGAATTATGTCAATTAAATAATTGTTTTAAAAAATAGATATTAACTTATTAAAAAGACAAGCAGATTTAAATTAACCAAACTAAATAAGACATAATTAAATTTGAATAGTTTAGTTAGATTAAAATTATTATTTTGATGACTAAAATTAATTAATTAATTATAAAAATTGAATAATTAACAATATTAATTATAAAAATACAAAGGTACAATTATTTAGTAAAAAGTGATTAAATAATTAATTAAATCGTTAAAAATTAAGTAAAAAGATGTGGCAAAACTATGCAAAAATAGAGCCACGTCAAATTCCCCCACACTTAAGCATTGTTTGTCCTCAAACAATCTCATATTTTATTTTCTTTGAAAAACAGTAAAGTGTATTAATGATTTTGCTCAAAATGTAACATGTTCAGCACTCAAAACAGAGAACAAAACATAACAACAAGTTTTAAGAAAATGAATTACTCATATGAATCTTGATTATAACAAATACTCAAGGGTAATTAAGAAAGCTATGAATCATCAAGCAATGAAGATATCATGCCTCATACGTGACACAAATTAATGAATCACTTCAATCCAAGATTAAGTTCTAATTTCAAGAATGACAGGTGATAAAAAATCAATAGAATTAAGATCTTAACCAAGGAACTTTGTACCTTGACTTTTTCACCTAAGTTCCAAAAATAAATATTTTTTTGTGAATCACCTCAATGATACAACCTAAATGAATCCCATATAAACCAATCGATTCCTTCTTCATCTGGCGTTCATCATTCCCCTCACTTTAATGAGTTCATTTTTGACCCTAGACACTTTATTTATTTATCCCAAGCCATGTGTCATTGTGCTAAGCACTGTGCAATGCACTTATTCAAAGTGTATAGAGGGATTTTAGTAAACTGAAACGCACCCAGCATCTAGTGTATCAGAGACTCATCGTGGGATCCCAGATGCCCAAATTACTCCAGTTTCAGAAGATTTATATAAAACACATTTACATTGGCTCATTAAAGTAATGACTTTTAATAATTAAAATAAAATAAATGAAGCCCCTAGAATCAGAATCAAACTTCCAGTTCCAAGGGTTATGACCATAGCTCCATAAACATGTAACCCATATCATTTTCAAAAGTAGGTCCCAAACCGAATTTACATGAAACCACTAAACAAGATCACTCAACAATCATCCATTATCATCAATTTCAGACTCAATGCAGTTCTTAACTACCAGCAAATAACTTTTCCTAAGGCAAGACCCAATTGAGTACAGTGTAAAGCCTAAAAATATGTAAGAATTTTTTTAAAAAAAATAACCATTTTTTACAAGAAATTTGAAATGAAGTGGGAATCGTTGGGCTTGAATTAAAGCACAGTTTAAAATAGTCAGGAATTGACCCCCTCCCCCACACTTAAAACACATCTTTGTCCCCAAATTTGACTTCTAAAGTGGAGAAGAACAATTAGATAGTTAAAATTCAAAACAGATTTACAATTAAGTAGATATATGACATGTTTTAAAGGGTCTCAATGAAGTTCAAAAAGATTGTTTTCCACAATAAATAAATGATCAAAAGGTTCATATCCAAGTACATGCATTAAAATTTATGCCCAGTGACAAAGATTTTCAATTAAAGTTCAAACAAGTCTTGTAACTTGTGGGTGAACAATTAATTGGGGTGAAAGGAAGTTAAGCAGAATTTATTTAGTTAGATATTAAATAAAGAAGACTAATTTCATGCTAAACACCCCAAAATTAATCAGATTTAAAAGACCAGCATTATGTACCCCTCCCCCACACTTAGTTTCAAGCAGTGAAAGATTATTTCAATATTTATCAATGAATTCGAATTTCCAGCAAGAGGCACATGTAGGATTTTAAATCACAACATAGTGACATACAGCAAAAGTTTTTTATTACAAAATATGCAGCATATTTTCAGAAAACATGTAGCATATTTTTTTTAGTGAGCATAATTTATTTTAGCAAAAACAGGAGCAAAAATAAATTCAGGAAGTTGAAGCACTTCCCTGACTAAGTTCTTGTCCAAAGATGATCATGGGAATTCAACTCCATTGAATGACATAGTAGCAACATCCTAAAAACACAAAACATATAAACAAGAAAAAAAATCCAGTAGAGATAGAGCATATGGAAGACAACAAAGCAGCACTTTATTCAACACTAAACAATACAAAAATGAAAACAAATAAAGAGCATGGGTTGACTCCCATGAAGCACTGAATTTAAATTCTTCAGTTAGAATTTATTTAATTACAAATTTTTATTTATTAAAAAAAGAAAAACCATGGGTTGCCTCCCATGAAGCACTAGATTTATAGTCCCCAGCCGGACTCACCAAGCAACTAACCACAGTCACTAGGTGGATGTGGTTTCCTTAATAGGAACCACCACATGTGTTTGGACCAAATATTTTTAACAAAAAGATGAAATTTTTGGGCACCAAAACTTATACAGACAAAAACTGAATTCTCATAGCCTAAAATAACCCCTAAGTAGCACCCTTTAACAGTCATGGGTATAGTGCTGTCCACTTCCAGAATAAGTTCATACATTTCAAGATTTGAAAACACATAAAGGGACAACATAGAACTAGGTGATTAAAAGGGTGTAGCATTGACCTCAAAGCTATCTATCTTAACCTCAACACTAACAGGTTCAAATTCAAGGGTGAAAATGGGTGAATACTGAATAGTATGTTCAATAAGAGATTCAATAGAGTGCAGAATAGAATCACATACAATGGAACTCAATTCTAATTCTTCCTCTAGACTACTATCAATATCATGAGAAGGATCATAACCCTTCACAAGTTAGGATGGAAGTGATAGGAAGGGAAGAGAATTTATTTTATCACAAACAGGTTCAGGTCTAACAATGTTATAAATCTCTTCCAAAAGATCCTCATCTGTTAACTCACATTGAACATCTATTGCTTCTAACAAATCTACTCTGCAACCATCATCTAGTGTGTGTTCAACATCTCTTTCAAGTTCAAGTTCAAAAGGCTCACTTTCTAAAACCAAGTCATTTGAGTGTTGCAAAAAGTTTAAATCAAGAGGAGTAATTTACAATTAAGCATCAATATATTCAGTTTCAAGAATGTTCAAATTAAGAAAATTCTCCTCAAGTTGGCCAACACTGAATTCCATTTCATTGCACAATGATTGAGAAAAGTTATTACTATTAGAATAGGGAAATGAGAACTCATCAGTTAGTCTTTCTTCAAATGTCATTCCCACATCCTCATTATCCAACAACATTTCAGAGATTATTGGGTTTGGATTTTTAAAGCATGGAAGAGTAGTGTTCAGTTCAAGTTCAAAAATTTCAGATTCTTTAACTTCCAGTTTAATGTTTTCTTCCAAAGTGTTCTCCCTTTCCAGTTTAGGTTTAGTATTCACAATGTCAGAAAAATTGGGTGAAGAGTTTTTAACGTTCGAGTATTTAGTTTCAAGTATCTCTTCTACCCGAGTAACTTCCTTCTCAAAACTTCTAAAACAATGATTTTTCTCAAAAGAAGGGATGATGAAAAGAACTGGGCAATCTTTTTCAATCTGTTTTAATTCATCTTCAGAATTTTCCAACTCAATATCATTAAATTTATTTTTGGGATCATAATTAATGTGTTCTTCATTAAGTGAGTTGGTTATCTCCATGTTTTGTTTAACAGTTTCAGATTCTTCAAAGAAAATGTTTTCTTGTCCAGTTTCACAATCACTCTCTTCTTCCACTTGATTTTCAAATCTTTTATACACATTTTCTTTTTCCTTTTCTTCAAATTCTTATTTTTCTTTAACCTTTTGTTGTAAATACAAGAGCATGGTTTCTAATCTTTTCATTCTTTAATCTTTCTCTTGAGAATATCTAATTTGAATTTCATGGGTTTGAGTTAACCAATTGTTAATTAGTTCCACCCTAGCATCCAGTTTAGAATCAATTAATTCAATTTTAGCTAGGGTGTCCGGACTGGGATCATATTGTTCATTTTCATCAGTGTAAAAATCATGTTGTGGCTGGTTATAGACACACTTCCAGACAGTATGTCCATAATCTCCACAACAAACATAGTAATGTCCAGTGCAGTAGTTTGAGCCTTCATAATATTCCATTTTTTTTAAATTTTCAGATTAAACACACAGAGTTTCACAGTTGATGTAGAATTTTAATGGACCACTTAAGCAGTAGGTTCTAGTTCACAATGTTTTTTAAGCAATTTTTTTATATGATTTTTTTATGTTTTTTCTTTTCTTTGTTTTTATTGATTTTTTTATCATAACCCTAGACTCTCAGTGCATGCCTTCCCCAGTAACGGTGCCAAATTTTGAACAGGACAGAGGTCATCACAACCCTCAAAATTACATTTATTAACCTACACTAGCACAGTGGTGCAGGGTCGATCCACAGATAAGGAAGATGAGAGTTCTAGGTTTTATTCAAAAGTAACTCCACTGTTTTCAGCAGTGAAGTGAGTGCACACTTTTTTTAGTTGTTTTTACTTTACAATTTTTTTGTACTTTTCTTTAAGCAAGAAGTAAGATAAAAGATGATGACAAGAGACTAAATCACTAACTAGTATACTAAAAAACTAAGATCTACAGTAAAACTAACATAAGAGAACAAAATACTAAAATAAAGCAGTAGGGTTGAAGGAGCAGATCAAAAGTAATACTCGAGAATCCGAACGTAATGGTTTAATGAATATCTTCTCCACTATACTTTATTGAGTCACACATCAAGAAATAAAAGTGAAAAGTCTCCCTCGCCAGGAAACTCAACACACAGAAGACTGACTTTTGGAGTTCGCCACTCCAAAATCAGTCAAATTGTGTGACTGTTATAAAATGATAACATTTGGAAATAAACTCGCCGTGAATTTCCAGATGTAAAGACATTAATGCTTTGAAAATGTATTCAAGAACTACCTCACCAATTGATCTTGAATTAATGAATTAAGAAAACAATTGAGGTGTGAAGCAACTAAACAGAGATTCATTAATCAATCTCGCCAATTGATTGCGATTCTAAAAAAATATAGAGTGAATGAAGAAGACTAAAATATTAACTAATAGAATTGAATTCTCAAGCTAGAAAATTCATCCTTTGATCATCGTGATTAAAGAAATGAAAAACATCCAAGAACATAGTACAAAATTTAAGGATGAAGGGAAGAAGTACTCCCCAAATACTGCTCTGCTCTTGGGCTCCTCGGTCCCTTGCTCATCTCCAGTGCTGCTCCCGGGAGTCTTCGCTCTCGTCTGATGTGTCGTGGAATGAGAATGAGAGTCCCCCTCCCTAAAATATGCTACTTCTCTACTTTATATATCAACTGTCAACTTCTGCATGTCACTGCTTGATTTCCACCAACTTGGAATGTCCTTCCTGAGTGCACTGCACACGTGCGTTTTTTCACAATAGGCACGTCGTGTGAGTTTTTCTCACATAACTAACTTTTTCTGAGTTAGTTAAGTGAATCTGGACATGTTTTAGACCCTTGAATGAACCTTCACATGATATAAACAAGATAAAACAGTTAAAACTCAAAGACAAAAGTTAACTAAATTTAATTAATAAATATTTAAGTTGAAAATTATTATAAAATTATTCACATAATATTACTATGCTAAAACATAATTTAATTAAAAAGTTATTACTTAAATTAATTTATTAGTTATAGTTAATAAGTTATTAATTTTACCATTTTTAACTAAGTTTTTAAAGTTTAACATCATAAGCAAATAAGTTATAACAATTAAGATAGAATTAATAAATGATTTTTATTATAATTTTTATTATTACTTTTAAAGAGATTAAATTGTTCGATTAATTTATTAAATAGTTAATTTTTAATTTATTAATTATAATTAATACTTTAGCTTTAAATTAATAAGTATATCTTAAAGTTTATTTATAATTATTATTAATTATATATTTATACTATAAAAAGTATATTAATTAATTATTAACTTTTATTATTAATTTAGTTTTATATTTTAATTTACGATTAATCTATTTGTTAATATTATAATTGTTTAAATTTATGACTTAATAAAAATCTATTCTATTCATTTAATTAATTAAAGTAAACTTTAACTTTAATTTTATCTTTAATTACCTTTTGTTTTACTTTAATTTTATTATTAATTTTATTATTACATATTTTTTTATTTAATTTTTTTTACTTCCCCCTCCCCAATTCCACGCGCAGTAAGGGGGAGGGTTTTTCTTCCTCCTTTGAAACTCCACAGCAACGGACAACTTTTCTCCTTGGAAGGCAGCGACAAGCTAGAGGCTTCGGTTCCTCGGCCTTCAGCGGCGATCTGCTCGCGGTTCTCCCTTGATGGCGCTACAGGGAGGGTCTGTTTTGTCTTCCTCGAACAATGCCAGTGGTTCCCAGATTGGCATCGACTCCAGCAACATCCAAGCTCCCTTGCTCTAGTGGGTTGAGCCAATTCTTCCAAACAGGTGTTGTGCAGGTCACCCATAGCGACGAACCAGCTCTACCTCAGCTCAAGCGGCGGACATCAGACTCTTCCACGGCTCCAACGTGGCACACTCCTCCATTCATCAGTATCCAGCAACATCCAGGCTCCCTTGCTCCAGCGGACTCCGTCCTCGCGGATTCTCTTTGGTTCGCAGTGGCAACCCACTGTGTTGCGGCGGAACAGCGGTTACTTCTCCATTGAATCTCAATGGTTGTTGAGGCATTGCTTCATCCTCTCAGATCAGATACCGGCCTCCTACAATCTTCAGTGGTGTGACCGTGGATGAATTCCAAACAGAAATGGCTTATTCTCACTACAGAACTAAGATAAATTTTTGTTCTTATAAGATTTAAATCTCCATCCCTCGATTGTTGAAATTTTGTCGCTAAATCTCAATTCGAAATTCAGATTGGTTTATGTTGGTATGAGGAAAAATAGTGGCAGGATGGATTTACGGTGGGAAAGTGAAAAGATGAAGGTAGAACAGGGATGGAGAAGGGTTTAGAGAAGAAAGAAAATAGTGTGTGTGTGAATGAGTTGAAGCAGGGGAGGTGCGGACGAAGAAGCTAACGGTGAGGTAGAGAAAATAAGGTATAACAATGAGAAAAAGAGGGTAACAATGCGGTTTGGAAATGGTGCGGTAATGGTGAGGGTGAGAGGCAGGGAAAGTGAGGGTCACTGATAGACATAAATAAGGCTAACAGTGAGGAAAAGATAAAAGTGAGGTAGGAAGAAGCGGGGGTATGAATTATTCTAATGATGAGGAAAAAGGATAAATGTGAGTAACAACGATGAGGAAAAAAATGGGTAATGGTGAGGAGGAAAAACCACATGAAGTTCACCGTTAAAGGAAAGACTACCAATATCTTAAAATCAAAAGGTCACCGATAGAATTAAATGGAAGTCACTGTTAGCTTAAAAGAAGAGGTAACCGGTACCAAAATGGTCATCGGTATACAACGATGTGAAAGTGAGGTGCGGGAGTCACCGGTAGAATACTAACAGTGACCCTTTTATTAAAATAAAACAAATTGAACTTAAAAAGTTAATACTTAAGTTATTTAAAATAAGGATTGAAAATAATTAATTAAAAAGAAAACTAAACACCATTAATTTAAAACAAGATTTTTATTAAACTTTAAAACATTAAAATAATTAATTGAAAACAATTAAATTATAAACTGAAAAATTGTTTAACTAAATTAATAAAAGACTTAAATTAAAATAACTAAACACACTAATTACAAAGTAGTAGGGAATAATGAAAATTAGCACCAGTGACCCAAATAAATCACCGCAAGCTCTTATCTACCACAGCGGTAGACTGAAATCAAAATTTGGTGACTTAATAAATAATCTTCATACATAAAATAATATAATTAATGTTTAAAAACTCTTAATTAATTAATTAATTAACTAATTGAACACAAAAAATTAAAAGTGAGCTATTATATTTAAATAAAACTAAAACTATTTACTTTAATAATTAGCAGGATGACTAAACATATTTATTAATATAGTTAACCTATTCTAATGTAACTAAAATAATAGATAAAATATTAAAATAATGACTAAGTTAATTAAATAGAATTATGTCAATTAAATAATTGTTTAAAAAATAGATATTAACTTATTAAAAAGACAAGGAGATTTAAATTAACCAAACTAAATATGACATAATTAAAGTTGAATAGTTTAGTTAAATTAAAATTATTATTTTGATGACTAAAATTACATAATTAATTATAAAAATTGAATAATTAACAATATTAATTATTAAAATACAAAAATACAATTATTTAGTAAAAAGTGATTAAATAATTAATTAAATCATTAAAAATTAAGTAAAAAGATGTGGCAAAACTATGAAAAAATAGAGCCACATCAATAATCTTAGTACAAACTATTATTAAGGTAAAAAATAAAATCCCATAAGTATATATGTTATGAAATAGATCATGGATAATTGAGATTGAAACTTAGGGTATCACAAGTTATGATATATTATTTATATGAAAGTTTATCCTTCTATGTTTTATTTTTTACATTCTTATTAGCTAAGTATTAAAACCCCTAATTGTATTTTCTTTTTCTTATCTAAAATATTTAAGGAGAAATATCACGGACAATGCTTCTCTCTCTCTCAGAAGAACTACTTGGAAATATTATCCTAAAGTCATGCTCAGATGACTTTGAAACTTTTTCAAATGTCCAAGTTACATGAAAAAAACTTTATGAGGAATCCAATACCTCTAAAATTATATTATTCTTTCAAGGATCAAGTACTATCTATTGGAAAATCTTGTGCTATCAACTTTATTACCCTTCTAAGTGTGGGAAGTATCATCAGGGTCTTTTCAAATTCTTATCTTTATTCCAAAATAATGAAGCACTAAATTATTTTCTAGATGCTATAAAAGTGGGAGACCACCGAGCAGCCTATATGTATCAAATTATAGATTTCTATCTTTGGGGAAATACTAAAACTGATATACCAAAACCCCATTTTGAAATATTTTATGATGAATCAGTAAGATATTTTTTAAAAAAGCATGTTCGAGAAGATATTTTAAAATTTAATATGAGAAATTCCTTTTTAATGACTTATCAATGCTTCCATCGATATAATCCAAGATGCTTGAGGTGTTTTTGGGTAAAGTAAGTAGATGAATTTGAAAATATCCTATGGTACCACTGTGACGCATGAACCCTTTCTACTTAAAGGAAATGATAATAGGAAAGACTGAAGACCTCATTAAAAATATGATGGAGAAGTACCCTCATCTGTTTTCACCTTAGTATGTCAAATGAAATTTTGAGGGTAAAATTTCTTAAGGGGGGAAGAATGTAGTGACCCGAACTTTTGAATAATATTTTTTTCCTGAAAATGTATGTTTTACTGTGTCACATTCATTAAAACCATATAAGTATAAATTGAAATGTATCTATTAGTTTTTGACCATTATGTGACCCTTGGACCATTGGAAACAATAATAAATTTAATGATATAATTATTGTATTTAAATAGAAATGACAGTGAAAAATTAATTCAGAAAGAATATTTTATGGCCTCCACCAGTAGAATTATTCCATATGAAGCCCATTTATAAAAACTTCCAAGGGAGATAGAATTTCTTGGATTTTCCCTAGACCAATCCCAAGACGAGATCCAATAACTTAATCATGAGTGAAACCATTTATGGGAGAAGTTCAAGCTCATTGAGATCACGACCCAAACCATGTTCACCGAACATCTCCATGAAAGACCACTATCGCACACCTTACACTTAGGGCGTATGTTGGTGTAATAAAGGGATATGTAACAAGACCCTAGTGTTATGATTATGTACATTATTTTTTTATAGAATAATGAATATACATTCATCCTTTTATTGTTACTTTTTACATTATTCTTAACGCAAAAATAATATTTTTGGTTAATATTCAAATTCAACTAAGAAATCTATTTTGGTGAATTAATGGATTTTTGAAATAGATAATATTTTAATAAAATATTAACATTAAATTAATTTTATTAAATATAAATTATCGTATAATTTTTATGAAGTCAAATGTAATTTTTATTAAGGTTTAATTTTTTTTTCAAAACCTGTCAATTTTCAATAAATGTCATTTTTTATTTTAAAAGTAAAAATTCACAGATTTATAAAATTATTTAGATAAAATGTATATTATTTTTGAAATTAGGATGTCAAAATTATCCAATGGTGAATTTTTCATAATTTTCTGAGATGGTCAAATTTTTGGGTAAAAATTAAATACTGTATAAATATATGATGTGTTTTATGACATCATAATGAACCAATAGTGATGTGATAAAATACAATAAAAGGGATATTCAAACAAATATATCTTTTACCTTTAAAATAATTTTATTTTAGATTTGTTTTTTTATAAATATTTAGTGAATCCTCCAAGACTTATTAAATATTTTAGGATTTTAAAATAATTTCCTTGAAAGTATGACTCAACACCACATAAGAAAGGGAAATATTTTAATATATTTGGACCTTATAATTATAAAATAATGTATTCCACTCTCCTTTTTCAGAAACCTTGGGCAAAAACCATGGTATGGTTTGTGGTTTTGAATATTTTAGTGTGTAGTGTCCAAAACCAAAATAATAAAGAATTCCCCCACCTTTTCTATATAAACTCACCCAAATCCCATTTATTTTCACTAAAGATCTATGAAGCTCGACCAACATCTACCTATTACTCCCTATAGTCCTCCCAAGGCACTCCCAAGCTCCCAAAAAGCCTCTCCCAAGCCTTTGGGATCACACATCCAAGTAAGGGATCTTCCACTCCCCTCTTTTATCAAGCACTTCTTTTATGATATGTCTTTTAATTTAAATTTGCATATGTTGGGATATGTTCATACATACTCCCATTAATTTCCATTTTATTTATAAATAATGATATCTTCCTTTCCACTCTCATTAATCCATCCATGATCCTTTATATACACCCGTTACCATGCTGAAATTTCGTAAGGGATTCTCACCTTCCTCTCCTAATTTCAATTCAAGAACCATGTTTGAAATTTGTCTTATAATTTAAATTTGTTATATTTTCATCCTTTTATAATAAATTACATACTATAAATTTGATTTTATTTAAATGAGGGATCATTTATCCTCCACCATTCGGACCCTTACCTAAGCCGTTATTATGTCGAAATTCCGTAAGGGTTCCTTCCTTTCTCAATTTTTCTCAAAGTTTCCTTATATTGTTACATCCTTTTATTTTCAATTAAAAATTATGAGGTATGCTTTCACACATCCCCCATACTTACATTATTATTTTTTAATGATGATATACCCTTTTATCTCTCATTAATCCCTCTCGTGGACACCCATTACCATGCAGAAATTCCGTAAGGGATTTCTCTCTTCTCATTTCCATTCAAGAATTTCTTTTATATTATACATTTTAAATTCCATTTAATATGTTTGGATATTATGTTACATGGTCCCCTTACTTCCCATTTCATTTATAAATGATGATATACCCCTTTCACTCTCATCAACCCATTTTATGAATTTCTATTTGATGTCGTTATGCTATCGAAATTGTACCATGATTTTCCATGCGAAAATCATCATGTAGTGAATACCATACCCATTTCTCTATCAATGGTATTCACCTTTATGATCACATACTTATTGATTGGGGACTTACATATATGTATTCCACATTAATTGTTCATGGAATAAATTATGATGTTTAATGAATCCATGTTGTATGATCTATGTAGTACACTTATACATGAAAATTAAATGATTATGAAGGGTGCGCCCTGATAGCACTCCAATGCATTGGGTAATGTTTCGTATCCTGATATGTTAAGTGAAATGAGGGTTTACTCATACTAATTCATGTCTAATGAGGGTTTAATACATGTTAATTTAAGTGCAATGGGAGTTTACTCATGCTAATCAATGTGCAATGAGCCTTGACTCATACTAATATCATGTTGTATGTTGTTGTCACATTTCTATGTTATGAATATCATGCTATATCATGCCGAAAGGAGGTCTTCCATGAGGCGTGGGTGGCCGATACGGCTGGTGGGTGCTAGTGGGAGGAGCCCACAGACGGTGCAACGAAGGGGGACATTGTCGGGGCGCTGCGCTGCTACTGGTCGACAAGAGCAGGGAATCAGACCGTGTCCTGGGAAACTTCACCGCTGCTGGCCGAATGAAACAGGGAAGGGGATCTGCTAGTGAGGTGAGGCCGACCGGGAAAAGAGAGTGGCGGGCTGCTGGAGAGCATGCAGACAACGGAAGGAAGCTAGTTGGCTGCAGGTCGCTGTGGGGGGGAGGAGTCCGGGTGCGTGCAGGTGTAGGGCAGGGCTGAGGAGGTTGGTCGCAGGTTCATGGCGGCCTGAGGTAGACGACCAGGACAGGGTTGGCGGCGCGTGGGGGAGTGCTGCGTTGTTGGCAGAGGGAATATGAGGCAACGGCCTGCTCACGCGACGCAAGGGGTAGAATGGGAGGGTTGGCGGTGCGTGGGGGAGCGCTGGGATAGGAGAGAGGGAATGATGGGAAGGGGGGTGGCGGCGCATGGGTGGTAGAATTAGGGTTTGATGATTTTTTTCTTCCTATTATTATTATTATTTTATTCTATTAAAACCTCAAAACAAAAAATAATAAATGTATATCCATAATGACCTCAATAATTATAATTGAAATAATAAAAATTTAATAATATTAATAATAACAATAATCATTATTATAAAACTTTATTAATAACAATAATACTAATAGAACTTCGGTAATAATAATTCGTATCACACTTTAGTAATAATAAAAATAATAAAACATTGATAATAATAAAAATGGAACATTCGCTACAATATCTACACACACACACACACACATACATATTTACCTGTTGTCTCATTTATTCACTATATCGCTACCTAACCAATTTATTTAATTACTCTTAAAGGTGGGGGACTGCGCGGTCGCCCCACACGGCTCAGTCGACCGTGTGCGGGCTGTGCGGTGGACCCTGCTCACTCCAGCAGTGACCGCACGGGTATCCAAACTGTCTGCATGACATCCGCTAAGACACACAGTGTTCGCGCACTAGCCTAAAACCCACAAACTTTTCCAAACTTCAAAAATTTGAACCGGGACTCACCGGAACTTCGGCAAAAACACCCGACGCCAAGATAAATAACAGGAATAAAATTATTTGAAAAATTCACGTGGGAAAATTCTCCCCACCATAACATTTTCCGTCACTAGAAAGCCACGACGATATCTAGACCCAAAGATAAAACTTCTTAAGTTTCACCCCCCACCAAAAGTTTAAGCGCCTCCAGTTGATCGATCTGAACAGACTCCAAAATCCCCTGACACACAACTCATCCTTAAAACACGATCGCCCTAACCACTACCAAGCAGAACTGAGACCAACCATTTCAACCAAGAAGAAAATGAAATTAAACTACCCCCGACACTTATTCCCATAACCTTAGGCCAATGAAATCGTTGGGTGTACTCAAATCCCCACTTTTACTCCAGAGGAAGAAATTAAGATTACGTGGTTCCGCACGAGACCACCCACCACCAACCGATGCATGAAAAGAAACTCTGATACTGTCATGGGGAGGACCTAACAAACTCCCCACCATAAGTATTGGGATAACACTAAATTACTTCCAGTGTGACTTTGGGAGACCCACTGTGGGTCTCCCCACTATAAGAACTGACAAGGTTAACCAAACTTGAAGACTTTCAGCATGGACCATAAACCCCCACCACAAGGGGGAGAGGGGAAGGGACTAACTAATAGAGCATCAAAACTATCTCCATTGTTATATCAACAACATCACACCCTCAGAATAACACAAACCATGCCACACTAAGGAAAAGGATTGAACCGATTCCCTTTTACACCGCTGGGATTCTCCAGACTACGCGCCAAATTCACTCCAGGACCTATGGCTGGAGCACTGATGATTGAAGCATATTCTACCTTGTAGTCAGGATTTAGAAATTCCCAAACATAACACACAAACCAGAATTTAACCAAGCACACTTCCATTCAAATAAAGGTTTTAAGGAGGTTTGACAGAACCACTCTTACAACTGAAGGAAAAGAAACACCACAAAACGCTACAACAGACGACTACTACATCCAAGAAACACTACAAAGAGAAAACTACAAACTAATCCCAAACATTTTCAAACTCCCACTGATGGGATGAGATGACCTTCGATGAGCCAGTTCTGGGTTCAGCACGCTTTTTGGAAATACCTTGACAGAATCGCTGCAAGTGACCCAGACGTCCAGAGGTGTGGTAGGGTCTTGGAGCACTCGGGAACATCAGCTTCTTGTGTCCCTGCTTACCACACTAGTGACAGATCAAGGCATTGTGCTGTGAGGAAAATAACTGAAGGTCTGAAGGCATCTTGATTCCTCTATTAGAGCCACCAACATCATGTCGCTTCCCATTATTCCTATCAACATCCTCTGCACTGCTTCCCAAGGCCAGGGGAGGATTCGCTACCTCGTGTCCTCCTACCAACTCAGCTTCATCCATAAAGGATTTCCCCACAACATCCGAGAAGGTGGTTAGGTTGAGCTCTTCCACTTTCGACTGCAGTTCAGGTTGGAGTCCAGAATCAAATTGTCGAGCCTTCCCAGGATCATTTGCAACGAACCATTGGTCGTACGGAAATAGGTCTAAGAAGCATCGATAGAATTATAGTACCAATTCAACACCCTCATAAACACAACACAACTCCATACTCTTCCTCAACTTCATCCACTCAAAGAAATATGGTTGGATAAACAATGACTTGAAGAACTCCCAGGTGATATCTGCTTGGGGATTGCTTTGAGACATAGACTTCCACCATTTTCAGGTTGGACCTTCAAGCATAAAGGTTTCCAACTTCACCTTCAATGACTTAGGAAATCTAATGAAACTAAAGTTCTTATCAATCATCTTCAACCACTCCTACGCACCAAGAGGATCTGCTTGACCATAAAATAGGGGAGGGTTCAACTTCCAGAATTCCAGAACATAGTCTATAGGTTGATAAACTAGAGTATTTGATAAGGGCGCACCACCCGAAGCTACACCTTGGAAATTCATCAAACTGTCGTGGGGGTGAACACTAAAGAACAAGGAAACTAAGAACTTAATCAAAACATGGTCATTTCCATTTCAAATTCAACTTTTCACAATTTCCAAAATAAAACTTTACAAAACAATTTTTATAATTAAAGAAGATCCAAATGATTCACTAGGAGAAACTAGTGCTGATGGGTGACTCAGACATATGGTGGACGACCATACTCCAGTCACTCCACCGTCATAAGGAGAACTCTAGGGTAATGTCCCTAGCTCCACATGGCTTACCAGGCCCTGCGAGATCACGAGGATACTTTCCCAACTCCATTTTCATTTCCCAGCATAAAAAAATTCACAACAATCAAAGGACACCAACATTCCCAGACATCTCATGGTAACCTAAAGTTCGGAATGAGAAAGGGTTCATGACGTCATTCTCGTCTGTATTCCTCGAGTAACGAAAATTCTACTCCTTTTTCCATGACAACCCCAAATAATGATGGGCCCTCTAAAAAACAAGGTTTTCTTAAGATCCGACCTCATTTGATACCATTTTGTCACGAACCAACCCGGGTCGACCTAGAATCGGTCACATGAGCCGATCCGCGGCAAGGCCCGAGAGGCATTCCTGATCCTCCCGGGCTGGCAAAAAGTTCCAGGGCATAAATAAAGTACAATGGGAATGATTTCACCCAATGAAAATAAACTAAATAGTATTCATAAAATAGAACTCCGCAAAGTAAATAAATGACACTGAAAAGAAAGAACGACCAACAAAATACACTAACCTGATCTCGACCAAAAACTCCTCGTGATCTTGAGATTCACTCTCCAAACCACAACCAAATCTCACCCACAACGAGCAAGATCGAGTCGAACCTACAAAAGAAACTAAAAACAGAAAAGCACTATAGGCATGAGTATTAAAACTCAGTAGGCGTTCCCAAGAAACTATCCCCAAAACACTACCTTTAAATAGAGAATTTAATAATTCTAGGTTTGAACTAAATTATATAAAATATGGGTTTCCACACACACACTTTCATTTATAAAACAAGTAATAGTCCATCACCCTTTTTAATTTAAAAACAAGTTTAATGTTTGGAGGAAATAAGTGCATTACATTTTAAAACATTTTTGAAAAAAATTTAGAAATCCAAATTTTAATTGTTAGTCGAGAGGGAAAACACACACAACACACAACACACAATAAGGGTAATGGGAACGTAGAAAACGGGGACTAGAAACCGAAATAGGCCCCTCAATCACCCGCTAAATACAAATAAGCACTAAAAGAAACACGGGTTGAACCTAGGAGCTCGTGAAAAATCCAGAACGTACTATACGTGTGACTCATCCTGAAGGAATGCCTACTCTCGATGAAATCATAACACCCAAACGCTCGGTGTTTACCAACCTGGCCTAACCGAGGGGCCCGACTAGTAGAGAAAAGTCCATACTAAGGGCCACTAGCCTGTGTATATTCTAAACTAGTGCAACAATCATTATCAGAAGATTCACTTACTATTCTAAGTTCTCATGTCAACACATATAATAAAAAGGGGGTGAGTCAACAATGTCAAACAAGAAACCAATTCCAATGCACAAACATCACGCAAAACAACCCAAAAAATCAACATGCACAACAAGATCACCCATGAGTCACCCCAAAGAAAATTTTCCAAAATAATTTATTTTATCAAAGTTCCAAATGGGACTTATGAAACTTTTAAAAGAAACACCATTTCTCAAGTGAAACCAAAACATTTTCTCACGTGTCAGAAGAAAAAATTTACCAACAAACCAGAACCATGCTTGAAAATCTGTGAATTATGTTCAAATGCCAAACATGCATTCTTTCACTATTGTGTGTCAATTCATCAAGAAAATATTTCAAGTTCTGTGCATAAAATAAACATCTTCGTTTACATCAAGTAATTATTCCAAAAATAATTGCTTAATACTATTTATCTTTTATTAAAAATCAATGAAATATGAAGCAATTAATAAATTCTAAATTTAAAGGCTAGTGCATTGGGGGTCCTACCTCGACTCATAGTCCAAACACGATGACACGACATGCCTCGAGCAAGTGCACAGGCATGCACAAGATGACGGCCGTAGTTTTCGTGGAATTACCTCACCAATGCACTGCAACAAACACACAACATCTAAAATACATAAACACGGACTTAAAACAATCCAAATGAACAAATAGCACAAAAGAACCATCTCGACATGTTTTCAAAACACAACTCGCACCACCTAATTAAATAAACTCAATTATTTTTAAAAAGGATAAATTTGCACCAACTTAAATAAACACAACACTCGTTAATGTAGTTATCTAACACCCAAGAAAGGATAGTGCAAACCTCACCTCGACGCGGAGACGTGCTCGACCAATGGGGTCACGCGACCGTCAGAAAGGGGCGGCGCACACCCGTAGGGACTGTCGTTGGCCAGAAAAGAGTGCGTGATGCACTAGCGGGGGCTGGATGGAGCAACGAAGGGGGGACGACGCCAACGACTTGGTAAGAGGACTCGTGGCGGGTGCCAGAAAGTGTAGCAAGGGGGCGTGGGGCACCGTGAAACAACCGGGGAAGGACAAAGGGGTCGTATAGGGATTGCATGACTGGACATGAGGTGCATTGGCAGAAAGCACACATGTCACACTGGCGGGGCTGGTCGGACGACGCGTGGTGGGTCAAAAGGCGTGCAATCGGAAGGAGGTCCGGCAAGTGCGTGGCGGCTGAAAGGAGGTCTGGCGTGAGGTGTGGGGGCCACTCCCAAATTTGGGAGGATTCAGTGGTGGAGAGTCTTCCGGCGGCAACAACTCCTGCAGTAGCATTCAAAGGTTGGCAGCCGACGCGGGTGAGCAGGCGACGGGAGGACTTATCAAGGGTAGCTGAACCACCCCACCAACCGGAGAAGATATGGGTTTTCCTCCGTCTATTTAAATGGGTTGTATTACCATTGTTTGTGGGAGAAGAGGTGGTGTGTGTGTTGTGATCCTCCGACGAGACCAGAGAGATAATATAGAGAGGTCATGTTTCTCCCGTGGATGTAGGCAACTCGCCGAACCACGTTAAAAATTCCCGTGTTGATCCGTTTGATCCTCGTTCTGTGTGTTTGAGGTACCACGCACCTCCGTTGCGCCCCAACAAGTGGTATCAGAGGCGAGTCGGAGCGAACGAAGGTGAACCGACGGGACGACGGCAAATTTTCCGGTGGCCGGAAAATTGAAAGTGGTCGGAAAATTTTTCTGAGGGCAGATTCGGGAAGAGGGCGGCGAGACGATTCGAACGGCGCAAACGGCGAGAAAAACGGAGTTGAAACGAAGGAGATATGGCCGGTCAAAGTTCGGTCAAACCCGCCGGTGAACAGTAACCCCGTGCCGGAGAAGACGGTACTGTTCACGCCGCCGGCAACAATTCCGGTGAGATTCCGGCAAGAGCTCCGGCGTGCCACGTCAACGACACGTCAGCACCACGTCAGCGAGCGATCTGGATCGTTGAACGTGTTTTGACCATATCTCGGTCAATTGGTGTCCGATTTCGGCGATCCAGGAGTCGATTCCGACTATTTCGACCGTTCCGGACACATCCGTACGGTTAGTTTTTGAAAATTCGCACTCTATCAGGTGGTGATTAAAGGGTGTGACATCGACGGTGGTGATCGCGTTTTGCGACGACGACGATGGCTGGTGGAGGAGCACTACCAAAATTTGACATCGAGAAGTTCGATGGTCGAAACAATTTCGGCTTGTGGCAGAGCACGATGAAGGATCTTTTGGTGCAGCAGGGCCTGATCAGACCGTTGATCGGAGAAAAGCCCGAGACAACCAGTGCCAATGATTGGGAAGAGCTCAAGATGCGGGTCGTCAGCACAATTCGGCTATGTCTGGCGAATGAGGTAAAGTATTCGGTGCTGGATGAGTCATCACCGAAGGAGATCTGGAAGAAGTTGGAGCAGCGGTATATGGCGAAGTCGCTCACCAACAAGTTGTTCCTGAAGAAGAAATTGTACCAATTGCGCATGGACGAGGGAGCGAATTTGTTGGATCATACCAATGAATTCAACAAGATACTGACGCAGTTATTGGGGCTCGGTGTGAAGGTTGAAGAGGAAGACAAAGCACTTTTGCTTTTGTCATCACTACCAAGCTCATTTGATGGGCTTGTGACTGCATTGCTCGTGGGGAAGGAGACATTGAAGCTGGACGATGTGATGGCGTCGCTTCAAGATTCGGAAGCATTTCGAAGACCCATGACGTATTCAGGTGATCAAATCATGGCGATGCGAGATGATCAGTGTGGGAGGAGCTGACATCGACAGTCAGGAGGTAAAGAATGGCAGCCAAAATCCAGGGGACGTGATCCGAGCGAAATCACGTGTTTCTGGTGCGAGAAAAAGGGTCACTATAAAAGTGATTGTGGAGAGCGCAAACGGTACGTTGCTGGGAAGAAGAAAGTTGAAGAGGAGGATGTGAACATCACAGGGTTATATGCAGATGATGAAATCTGCGTGACAACGGGAAGCGTGCACTCAGATGAGCGAGTTGAACGGGAAGAAGTGCAGTGTCATTACTGCAAAAGATATGGGCACATGAAGCGGGAATGTCGTTTTCTGAGAAGGAAGAACAAGCGGGCTCAAAATTCAAAAGAAGACGGATGGGTTCTGGATTCGGGGAGCTCGACACACATATGTACGACGAGAGGTACATTTGATACTTTTCAGCAGGTGCGAGACTCGGTGAGACTTGGTGATGGGTCAACATGCGAGGTTCAAGGAGTCGGGACGGTGAAATTGAAGACGCCCGATGGAGGAGTTCGTAAACTGGGTGACGTGAAATTTGTTCCGAGGATGAGGCGGAACTTGATATCATTGAGTAGGCTCGATGCGAGAGGGTTCAAGATTTCCATAGCAGGTGGAGCGTTGGAAGTCTCACGTGGGGATGCAGCGATATTTACTGGGAAGGAGTCTCAAGGGTTGTATCATTTGATGGGGACCACAGTCAGCCTGAGCTCGAGTGAAGATGGTAGAAGTGTCATGTCGTCTGGCGTGAAGAAGCTTGTTCGTTTTGCTGATGAAGTTTTCGACACCTGCAAGGAGACTGCAGGTCAAGCTTCTACCCCAAATTGGTCGTGAGGGGGAGATTTGTGGGGGCCACTCCCAAATTTGGGAGGATTCAGTGGTGGAGAGTCTTCCGGCGGCAACAACTCCTGCAGTAGCATTCAAAGGTTGGCAGCCGACGCGGGTGAGCAGGCGACGGGAGGACTTATCAAGGGTAGCTGAACCACCCCACCAACCGGAGAAGATATGGGTTTTCCTCCGTCTATTTAAATGGGTTGTATTACCATTGTTTGTGGGAGAAGAGGTGGTGTGTGTGTTGTGATCCTCCGACGAGACCGGAGAGATAATATAGAGAGGTCATGTTTCTCCCGTGGATGTAGGCAACTCGCCGAACCACGTTAAAAATTCTCGTGTTGCTCCGTTTGATCCTCGTTCTGTGTGTTTGAGGTACCACGCACCTCCGTTGCGCCCCAACATGAGGTGTGTGCAGCCGATACAGCTAGTGGGTGCCAGCGAGAGGAGACCGCAGCCGGTGTAGCTAAGGGGGACGTTGTCGGGGCGCTGCGCCGCCTTTGGTTGGCTGGAGCAGGGAAGCGGACCGTGTCGGGGGCTATTGCACCACTACTGGACAGACAAAATAGAGAAGGGGGAGCCGCCAACGAGGTTAGGTTTGCCGAGAAAGGAGAGTGGCAGGCAACTGGAGAGCATGCAGACATTGGAAGAAGGCTGATTGGCTGCAGGTCACAGCGGGGGGAGGAGTCTGGGTGCATGCTGGTGCAGGGCAGGGCTGAGGGAGGCTCGACGTCGGGAAAGGGGGATCCGGTTGGGAGGGCGCTGCTAGGGAGGAGGTTGGTTGTAGGTGTAGGGCGGCCCGAGGCAGACGACCGGGATAGGGGGAGCACTGCTGGAGGGTGCGCCATAGGTCATCTCACGCAAGAGAAGCCGTTCGTACATGGTGAGGGCGGTGGTGTTGGGACAAGCTGGTCGGGGGAGGCACGCTAGCTGGAGGTGTTGCAAGGAGGTTGAGGCGGAGGCCGGGTCCGAGGGCGCTGCGTTGTTGGCAGAGGGAAGATGAGGCAACGACCTGCACGCATGGCACAAGGGGGAGAATGGGAGGGTTGGAGCGCTTCAAGAGGGGGTGCGCCATGGGATAAGAGAGGGAAATATGGGAAGGGGGTGGCGACGCATGGGGGTTGAATTAGGGTTTGATGAATTTTTTTCCAATTATTATTATTATTATTATTTTCTATTAAAACCTCAAAAGGAATAATAATAAATGTACATCCATAATAACCTCAATAATTATAATTGAAATAATAAAAATTTAATAATATTAATAATTACAATAATCATTATTATAAAACTTGATTAATAACAATAACACTAATAGAACTTCAGTAATAATAATTCGTATCAAACTTTAGTAATAATAAAAATAATAAAACATTGATAATAATAAAAATGAAACATTCACTAACAACACACACACACAAACACACACACACACATACATATATACCCGTTTTCTGATTTATTCACTATATCACCACTTAACCAATTTATTTAATTACTCTTAAAGGTGGGTGACTGCGTGATCGCCCTACACGACTCAGTCGACCATGTGCGGGCTGTGCGGTGGCCCATGCTCACTCCAACAATGACCGCATGGGTATCCAAACTATCCGCACGACATCCACTAAAAGGCACAATGTTCGCACACTGGCCTAAACCCCATAAATTTTTCCAAACTTCAAAAATTTGAACTGGGACTCACCGGAACTTTGGCAAAAACACCTGACGCCAAGATAAATAATAGGAATAAAATTATTTGAAAATGTCGGGTGTGACACTACCCATGAAAAATATTCTCTATAAGATTTGAAGTAGTAGAATAATGAAATACAGGACACTGAAAAAATGTGAAAATGGAGGTATTTGGAGAAAAATACTAAGGAAGAGGCGGAGGAATGGATTTAGGAATAAAAATAGGAAAAAATTAATGAATTAATGATGAAACTATTCTTGGAGGCTTATCCTGACCACTTCATGCACCAGGTGGAACATGTTCATGTACTTGATCCACTTACTGATTAGGTCTGAGATGAATTTTATAACACCCCAAACATTTTATGGTATGATTCTATTAACTATTCATCACTGTGTTCCTTTGAAACAACACTAGGTTATTTAGAAGATAGTCAAAACCTAGCCATTAAATATAAATTTTCCTCTTCTATGTTTTGAATTTCAAAAAATGGTCATATAGAGTTGTGATTAGTAAGTCATTTGGAGTCTGATATAACAAACTTGATTTTTGGTGAATAGTAACATACCCTTATGAATAGTAATATGAATAGTAATATGACCCTTATGAATAATAAATAATAAGATTATTTTATTTTCTTAAGGAAATAAGATAATGATATCTTAATTAGTTTTTCAATGAGAAATAAAACTAATTACACTTTAAGATTGTTATTTTTCGAATTAACTATGACTTTATTTAAAAATTAAATTAATAATATTTAGAAAATTATTTTTGAAAAATGGATTTCACTTTTGAATTCTACACGTTGAAAACTGGTTAAGGTGAATTTTGGGAATTTTTCTGAAACATTTGATTTTTCAGTGAATAGTAAAAAATACAGTTTTTAGTTTCGGTGTGTTTATGACATCATTAATGATGTAATAATGATGTCATAAATCTGATCAACTTGTGTATAGTTAAGTAAGATGTGAGGTGTCCCAAGTGGCTTTAACCATGGGCAAATACCATGGGCAAGCCCATGGTTTTTCAAATACCACCCATGAGGTGTCCCTTGGAAATTATTAAAATAATCCCTCACTTTTCCTATAAATACCAACTCTTCCCTTCCTTGAATTCATTCCCAATTATCCCTCAACAAAGATCTGGCCTCCTCACCTTAATAGTAGTCCTCCCAAGGTTTCTTCAAGCCCCCAAGGTCCCAACCTTCAACTTCTAAGGGTTACTCTACAGGGTAAGAAAATTCTCAATTTCTTTCTTTTTTCCTTTCAAGTTCTCTTTTATGTGGTATATCTTTCAAGTTTCCATACCATGTTTTTATTTTCTTCTTATTCTTGATCTAATCTATATTATGATTCATTTCTGGATAGGTCACTACGGGAAAAATGGGTATTTGCGACGTGGGTATTTACCCGTCGCAAATAATTAGGCTTTTGCGACGGGATTGCTTTCCCCGTCGCAAATAGTTTTCCCGCGATGCGCGTCAAATCGCAGGAAAACTATTTGCGACGGGAATATTTTCCCGTCGCAAATAACCGGCGGCGGTAAAAGGTATTTGCGACGGGAATATTCCCCCGTCGCAAATAGTATGTCGGCAGGTGGTTATTTGCGACGGGACCCGTCGCAAATAACTATTTAACCGTTGACTGTAATAAATGTTGGCTAAGGTATTTGCGACGGCTACCGTCGCAAATAACACTATTTGCGACGGGAATCCCGTCGCAAATGGACCCGTCGCAAATAATCTAACCTATAAATACCCCCATCCGTTTTTTTCAAATCATTCTCATTCTCTATCTTCTCCTGCTCTCAAACTTGTGTTTCTAAAGTTGAGTTTTTCTTCAGTTTAATTTTTTTCTTCAGAGCTGATATTAAAGTTTTGAAGAACGATCAGAGCAGATCAATTTTCAAGGTATTTATGTTCATTTTAATTTAATATTTATTTTTAATTTTTTATTAGTTTCAATTATTCTTAATTAGTTGTAATTTAATTATGTTTATATTGTTTTCTTACTTAATAAATTTAAATTATTAGTATTGTTCATAGTTAATGGTAATTAGGAATAATTAGTAATAATTTTTAATAATTAAGAATAAATATTAATAATTAGTAATAAATACCAATAATTAGGAATAACAGCATTATTACATTATTAGTATATTTTATTATTAATATTAAAATAATATAATTTTTTATATATATACAATTCTCTTTTCATCTGTGTGTTTACTGTCTTCACATGTATTATTTGTATGTGGAGATAGAAAACGCACAGATGAAAGGAGAATTGTATATAAATCAGAAAATTATATTATTTTAATATTAATAATAAAATATACTAATAATGTTATAATTTGTAATTATTGGTAATTATTCCTAATTATTGGTAATTATTCATTTAATTACTAATAATTAGGAACAATTATCAATAATTATCAATAATTAAGAATATTTAGTAATAATTAGTAATAATTACCAATAATTAGTAATAATTAGTAATAATTATCAATAATTAGTAATAATTAATAATAATTACCAATAAGTAGTAATAATTAGTAATAATTACCAATAAGTAGTAATAATTAGTAATAATTACCAATAAGTAGTAATAATTACCAATAAGTAGTAATAATTATGTATAATTTGGAATAATTACCAATAATTAACAATAATTAGTAATAATTAGTAATAATTACCAATAATTACCAATAATTAGTAATAATTAGTAATAATTACCAATAATTGCCAATAATTACCAATAATTACAAATAATTAGGAATAATTAGGAATAATTAGGAATAATTAGGAATAATTAGGAATAATTAGGAATAATTAGGAATAATTAGGAATAATTAGGAATAATTAGGAATAATTAGGAATAATTAGGAATAATTAGGAATAATTAGGAATAATTAGGAATAATTAGGAATAATTATCAACAATTATCAATAATTATCAATAAACTAAGTAGTATAAATAAAATAGAACACCGCAAAGTAAATAAATGACACTTAAAAGAAATAACGACCAAAAACACACACTAACCTGATCTCGACCAGAAACTCCTCGTGACCTCGAGAGTCACTCTCAAAACCACAACCAACTCTCACCCACGGCGAGCAAGCTCGAGTCAAACCTGCAATAGAAACTAAAAAAAGGAAAACACTATAGGCGTGAGTATTAAAATTCAGTAGGTGTGCCCAACAAACTATCCCCAAAACACTACCTTTAAATAGAGAATTTACTAATTCCAGGTTTGAACTAAATTATATAAAATATGGGTTTCCACACACACACTTTCATTTTTAAATAAGTAACAATCCATTTCCATTTTTAATTTGAAAACAAGTTTAATGTTTAAAGGAAATAGGTGCATTACATTTTTAAAACATTTTTGCGAAAAAATTAGAAATCCAAATTTTAGTTGTTCGTCAAAAGAAAAACCACACACAACACACAACACACAATAAGGGAAATGAGAAAGTAGAAAACATGGACTAGCAACCGAACTAGGCCCCTAAATCATCTGCCACATACAAATATGCACTAAAGGAAACATGGGTCGAACCTAGGAGCTCATGAACAATCCAGAATGTACTATACATGTGACTCATCCTGAAGGCATGCCTACTCTCAATGAAGTCATAACGCCAAAATACTCGGTGTTGCCTTACCTGGCCTAACCGAGGGGCCCAATCACCTAGCAGAGCAAAGTCCGTATTAAGGGCCACTAGCCAGTGCGTATTCTAAACTAGTGCAACAATCGTTCTCAGAAGATTCACTTACTATTCCAGGTTCTCATGTCAACACGTATAATAAAAAGGGGGTGAGTCAACAATGTCAAACAAGCAACCAATTCCAATGCACAAACATCACACACAACAACCCACAAAATCGGTGTGCACAACAAGATCACCCCTGAGTCACCCCAAAGAAAATTTTCCAAAATAATTTATTTTATCAAAGTGCCAAATGGGCCTTATGCAACTTTTAAAAGAAGCACCATTTCTCAAGTGAAACCAAAACATTTTCTCACACATCAGAAGAAAACATTTACCAACAAACTAGAACCACACTTGAAAATCAGTGAATTGTGTTCAAAGGCCAAACTGGCATTTTTTCACTATTGTGCGTCAATTCATCAAGAAAATATTTCAAGTGTCGTGCATAAAATAAACAGCTACGTTTACATCATGTAATTATTACAAAAATAATTATCTAATACTATTTTTATTTTATTAAAAATCAATGAAATATCAAGAAATTAATAAATTATAAATTTAATGGCGAGTGCAGTGGGGGACCTACTTTGACTCGCAGTCCAAACACGGTGACGTGACACGCCTCGAGCAGGTGCACAAGCACGACAAGATGACGACCAGAGTTTTCGCAGAATTACCTCACCAATGCACTGCAACAAATGCACAACATCTAAAATACATAAACAAAGACTTAAAACAATCCAAATGAACAAACAGCACAAAAGACCCAGCTCGACATGTTTTCAAAACACAAGTTGCACCAGCTAATTAAACAAACTCAATTATTTTTAAAAAGGCTAAATTCGCACCAAATTAAATAAACACAACACTCGTTAAGGTAATTATCTAACACTGCAAGGATAGCGCAAACCTCACCTCGATGTAGAGACGCGCTCGACCAGCGGGGTCGCGCGACTGTCGGAAAGGGGTGGCGCGCACTAGCAGGGACTGTTGATGGTAGTAAAAGAGTTTTCAATTCAACAGCGGGGGCCGGACGGAGCATCGAAGGGGGGGACGACGTCGATGACTTGGCAAGAGGACACGTGGCGGGTGCTGGAAAGTGAAACAAGGGGGGTGTGGGACACCGCGCAACAATTGGGGAACGACAAAGGGGTCACGTAGGGATTGCACGGCTGGACATGAGGCGCGTCAGCAGAAAGTGCGCACGTTGCACTGGCGGGGTTGGCCAACGCGTGGCAGGTCGGAAGGCGCACGACCGGAAGGAGGTCTGACAGGTGCGCGGCGGCCGAAAGGAGGTCTTCCATGAGGCGTGGGTGGCCGATACAGCTGGTGGGTGCTAGTGGGAGGAGCCCACGGCCGGTGCAGCGAAGGGGGACATTGTCAGGGCGCTGCGCTGCTACTGGTCGGCAAGAGCAGGGAATCAGACCGCGTCCTGGGCAACTCCACCGCTGCTGGCCGAATGAAACAGGGAATGGGATCTGCTAGTGAGGTGAGGCCGACCGGGAAAAGAGAGTGGCGGGCTGCTGGAGAGCATGCAGACAACGGAAGGAAGCCAGTTGGCTGCAGGTCACTGTGGGGGGGAGGAGTCCGGGTGCGTGCAGGTGTAGGGCAGGGCTGAGGGAGGCTCTACGCCAAGACAGGGGGATCCGGTTGGGAGGACGCTGCAAGGGAGGAGGTTGGTCGCGGGTGCATGGCGGCCTGAGGTAGACGACCAGGACAGGGTTTACGCTATTGGAGGGTGCGCCGTAGGTCAGCTCGCACTGGAGAAGCGGTTCACACAGGGTGAGGGCAGCGGTGTTGGGTTGGGACAAGCTGGCTGAGGGAGGCATGCTGGATGGAGGCGCTGCAAGGAGGCGGAGGCGGAGGCTGGGTTTGGGGCGTTGTGTTGTTGGCAGAGGGAAGATGAGGCAACGGCCTGCTCGCGCGGTGCAAGGGGGAGAATGGGAGGGTTGGCGGCGCATGGGGGAGCGCTGGGATAGGAGAGAGGGAATGTTTTGGGGCGCAGTGGAGGTGTGTGGTACCTCAAACACACAAAAAACGGAACAAGAACGGAGGAACACAAGATTTAACGTGGTTCGGTCGTATGACCTATGTCCACAGGAGAAGGGGCTGGCTCTATATTATCTCTCCGGTCTCGTCGGAGGATTACAAACACATACACCACAATTTTTCCCTTACAAACAATGGGATTTTCATCCCGTTTAAATAGAGAAGGAAAACTAGGTCGTTGGAGGGTAGCTCATCTACCCTTGAGAAGTCCTCCCGCCGCCTGCTGTGGTCCACCGCGTCGGCTGCCAAACTTTGACGCCCACCAAAGAAGACTCCTTCTCATTGCCGGCAGAGGACTCTTCCGGCTGAAAAATCCACCCCACATTGGGAGTGGCCCCCACAAATCTCCCCCTCACGACCAATTTGGGGTAGACGCTTGACCTGCGGTCTCCTTACAGGTGTCAAAAACTTCATCAGCAAAACGAACACGCTTCTTCACGCCAGATGACGTGGCACTTCCATCATCTTCAGTCAATCTCGAGATGACTGTGGTCCCCATCAAAAGATACAACCCTTGGGACTCCTTCCCAGTAAATATCGCTGCATCCCCACGTGAGACTTCCAACACTCCACCTTCTATGGAAATCTTGAACCCTCTCGCATCGAGCCTACTCAATGATATCAAGTTTCGCCTCATCCTCGGAACGAATTTCACGTCAGCCAGTTTACGAACTCCTCCATCGGGTGTCTTCAATTTCACCGTCCCGACTCCTCGAACCTCGCATGTTGACCCATCACCAAGTCTCACCGAGTCTCGCACCTGCTGAAAAGTATCAAATGTACCTATCGTCGTACATATGTGTGTCGAGCTCTCCGAATCCAGAACCCATCCGTCTTCCTTTGGATTTTGAGCCTGCACGTTCTTCCTCTTTAGAAATCGGCATTCCCGCTTCATGTGCCCGTATCTTTTGCAGTAATGACACTTCACTTTTTCCCGTTCAACTCACTCATCTGAGTGCACGCTTCCCGTTGTCATGCAGATTTCATCATCTGCATATAATCCTGTGATGTTCACATCCTCCTCTTCAACTTTCTTCTTCCCAGCAACGTACCGTTTGTGCTCTCCACAATCACTTTTATAGTGACCCTTATTCTCACACCAGAAACACGTGATTTCGCTCGGATCACGTCCCCTGGATTTTGGCCGCCATTCTTTACCTTCTGACTGTCGATGTCGGCTCCTCCCACGCTGATTATCTCGCATCGCCATGATTTGATCACCTGAATGCGTCATGGGTCTTCGAAATGCTTCCGAATCTTGAAGCGACGCCATCACATCGTCCAACTTCAGTGTCTCCTTCCCCACGAGCAATGCAGTCACAAGCTCATCAAATGAGCTTGGTAGTGATGACAAAAGCAAGAGTGCTTTGTCTTCCTCTTCAACCTTCACACTGAGCCCCAATAACTGCGTCAGGATCCTGTTGAATTCATCGGTATGATCCAACAAATTCGCTCCCTCGTCCATGCACAGCTGGTACAGTTTCTTCTTCAGGAACAATTTGTTGGTGAGCGACTTCGTCATATACCGCTGCTCCAACTTCTTCCAGATCTCTTTCGGTGATGTCTCGTCCAACACCGAGTACTTTACCTCATTCGCCAAACACAGTCGAATTGTGCTGACAACCCGCATCTCGAGCTCTTCCCAATCATTGGCACTGGTTGTCTCGGGCTTTTCTCCGATCAACGGTCTGATCAGGCCCTGCTGCACCAAAAGATCCTTCATTGTTCTTTGCCACAAGCCAAAATTGTTTCGACCATCGAACTTCTCTATGTCAAATCTTGGAAGTGTTCCGCCACCCGCTATCGTCGTCGTCGCAAAACGCGATCACCACCGTCGATGTCACACCTCTTAATCACCACCTGATAGAGTGCGAATTTTCAAAAACTAACCATACGGATGCGTCCGGAATGGTCGAAATAGTCAGAATCGACTCCTGGGTTGCCGAAATCGGACACCAATTGACCGAAATATGGTCAAAACACGTTCAACGGTCCAGATCACCCGCTGACGTGGCGCTGACGTGGCACGCCGGAGCTCTTGCCGGAATCTTGCCGGAATTGTCACCGGCGGCGTGAACAGTGTCTTCTTCTCCGGCACGGGGTTACTGTTCACCCGCGGGTTTGACCAAACTTTGACCGGCCATATCTCCTTCGTTTCAACTCCGTTTTCCTCACCGTTTGCGCCGTTGGAATCGTCTCGCCGCCCTCTTCCCGAATCTTCCCTCGAAAAAATTTTCCGACCACTTTCAATTTTCCGGCCACCAGAAAATTTGCCGTCGTCCCGTCGGTTCACCTCCGTTTGCTCCGACTCGCCTCTGATACCACTTGTTGGGGCGCAGCGGAGGTGCGTGGTACCTCAAACACACAAAACCAGGAACAAGAACGGAGCAACACACGAATTTTACGTGGTTCGGTCGTATGACCTACATCCACAGGAGAAGGAGGCTGGTTCACTATTTCATTTCTCTCCGGTTCTCGTCGGAGGATCACAACACACAGATCTCACAAACATGGGAATGAAAATCCCGTTAAAATAGAGAAGGAAAACTAGGTCGTTGGAGGGTAGCTCATCTACCCTTGAGAAGTCCTCCCGCCGCCTGCTCTGGTCCACCGCGTCGGCTGCCAAACTTTGACGCCCACCAAAGAAGACTCCTTCTCCTTGCCGGCAGAGGACTCTTCCGGCTGAAAAATCCACCCCACATTGGGAGTGGCCCCCACAGAATGATGGGAAGGGGGTGGCGGCGCATGGGTGGTAGAATTAGGGTTTGATGATTTTTTTCTTCCTATTATTATTATTATTTTATTCTATTAAAACCTCAAAACAAATAATAATAAATGTATATCCATAATAACCTCAATAATTATAATTGAAATAATAAAAATTTAATAATATTAATAATAACAATAATCATTATTATAAAACTTTATTAATAACAATAATACTAATATAACTTCAGTAATAATAATTCGTATCACGCTTTAGTAATAATAAAAATAATAAAACAATGATAATAATAAAAATGGCACATTCGCTAACAATATCTACACACACACACACATACATATTTACCTGTTGTCTCATTTATCCACTATATCGCCGCCTAACCAATTTATTTAATTACTCTTAAAGGTGGGGGACTGCGCGGTCGCCCCGCACGGCTCAGTCGACCGTGTGCGGGCTGTGCAGTGGACCCTGCTCACTCCAGCAGTGACCGCACGGGTATACAAACTGTCTGCACGACATCCGCTAAGACACACAGTGTTCGCGCACTGGCCTAAAACCCACAAACTTTTCCAAACTTCAAAAATTTGAACCGGGACTCACCAGAACTTCGGCAAAAACACCCGACGCCAAGATAAATAACAGGAATAAAATTATTTTAAAAATTCAGGTGTGAAAATTCTCCCCACCATAACGTTTTCCGTCACCGAAAATCCACGACGATATCTAGACCCAAAGATAAAACTTCTTATGTTTCACCCCCACCAAAAGTTTAAGCGCCTCCAGTTGATCGATCTGAACAGACTCCAAAATCCCCTGACACACAACTCATCCTTAAAACACGATCGCCCTAACCACTACCAAGCAGAACTGAGACCAACCATTTCAACCAAGAATTAAAGGAAATTAAACTTCCCCCGACACTTATTCCCATAACCTTAGTCCAATTAAATCGTTGGGTGTACTCCAATCCCCACTTTTACTCCAGAGGAAGAAATTAAGATTATGTGGTTCCGCACGAGACCACCCACCACCAATCGATGCATGAAAAGAAACTCTGATACTGTCATGGGGAGGACCTAACGAACTCCCCACCATAAGTATTGGGCTAACACTAAATTACTTCCAGTGTTACTCTGCGAGACCCATTGTGGGTCTCCCCATTATAAGAACTGACAAGGTTAACCAAACTTGAAGACTTTCAGCATGGACTAAAAACCCCCACCACAAGGGGGAGAGGGGAAGGGACTAACTGATAGAGCATCAAAACTATCTCCATTATTATATCAACAACAACATCCTCTGGGTTCAGCACGCTTCTTGGAAACACCTTGACAGAATCGCTGCAAGTGACCCAGACGTCCAGAGGTGTGGTAGGGTCTTGGAGCACTCGGGAACATCAGCCTCTTGTGTCCCTGCTTACCACACTAGTGACAGATCAAGGAATTGCGTTGTGAGGAAGATAACTGAAGGTCTGAAGGCATCTTGATTCCTCTATTAGAGCCACCAACATCATGTCGCTTCCCATTATTCCTATCAACATCCTCTGCACTGCTTCCCAAGGCCAGGGGAGGATTCACTACCTCGTGTCCTCCTGCCAACTCAGCTTCATCCATAAAGGCTTTCCCCACAACATCCGAGAAGGTGGTTAGGTTGAGCTCTTCCACTTTCGACTGCAGTTCAGGTTGGAGTCCAGACTCAAATTGTCGAGCCTTCCCAGGATCATTTTCAACGAACCATTGGTCGTACGGAAATAGGTCTAAGAAGCATCGATAGAATTATAGTACCAATTCAACACCCTGATAAACACAACACAACTCCATACTCTTCCTCAACTTCATCCACTCAAAGAAATATGGTTGGATAAACAATGACTTGAAGAACTCCCACGTGAGATCTGCTTGGGGCTTGATTTGAGACATAGACTTCCACCATTTTCATGTTGGGCCTTTAAGCATAAAGGTAGCCAACTTCACCTTCAATGACTCAGGCAATCTAATGAAACTGAAGTTCCTATCAATCATCTTCAACCACTCCTCCTCCCCAAGAGGATCTGCTTGACCATAAAATAGGGGAGGGTTCAACTTCTAGAATTCCAGAACATAGTCTATAGGTTGATAAACTAGATTATTTGATAAGGGTGCACCACCCGAAGCTACACCTTGGACATTCATCAAACTGTCATGGGGGTGAACACTAAAGAACAAGGAAACTAAGAACTTAATCAAAACATGGTCATTTCCATTTCAAATTCAACTTTTCACAATTTCCAAAATAAAACTTTACAAAACAATTTTTATAATTAAAGAAGATCCAAACGATTCACTAGGGGAAACTAGTGATGATGGGTGACTCAGACATATGGTGGTCGACCATACTCCAGTCACTCCACCGTCATAAGGAGCACTCTAGGGTAATGTCCCTAGCTCCACATGGCTTACCAGGCCCTGTGAGCTCACGAGGCTACTTTCCCAACTCCATTTTCATTTCCCAACATAAAAAAATTCACAACAATCAAAGGACACCAACATTCCCAGACATCTCATGGTAACCTAAAGTTTGGAATGAGAAAGGGTTCATGACGTCATTCTCGTCCGTATTCCTCGAGTAACGAAAATTATACTCTTTTTTCCATGACAACCCCAAATAATGATGGGCCCTCTAAAAAACAAGGTTTTCTTAAGATCCGACCTCCTTTGATACCATTTTGTCATGAACCAACCCAGGTCGACCTAGAATCGGTCACATGAGACGATCTGCGGCAAGGCCCAAGAGGCATTCCTGATCCTCCCGGGCTGGCAAAAAGTGCCAGGGCATAAATAGAGTACAATGGGAATGATTTCACCCAATGAAAATAAACTAAACAGTATACATAAAATAGAACTCCGCAAAGTAAATAAATGACACTAAAAAGAAAGAACGACCAACAAAATACACTAACCTGATCTCGACCAAAAACTCCTCGTGATCTTGAGATTCACTCTCCAAACCACAACCAACTCTCACCCACGGAGAGCAAGCTCGAGTCGAACCTACAAAAGAAACTAAAAACAGAAAAACACTATAGGCATGAGTATTAAAACTCAGTAGGTGTGCCCAAGAAACTATCCCCAAAACACTACCTTTAAATAGAGAATTTAATAATTCTAGGTTTGAACTAAATTATATAAAATATGGGTTTCCACACACACACTTTCATTTATAAAACAAGTAATAGTCCATCGCCCTTTTTAATTTAAAAACAAGTTTAATGTTTGGAGGAAATAAGTGCATTACATTTTAAAACATTTTTGAAAAAAATTTAGAAATACAAATTTTAATTGTTAGTCGAGAGGGAAAACACACACAACACACAACACACAATAAGGGTAATGGGAAAGTAGAAAATGGGGACTAGAAACCGAAATAGGCCCCTCAATCACCCGCTACATACAAATAAGCACTAAAAGAAACAAGGGTTGAACCTAGGAGCTCGTGAACAATCCAGAACGTACTATACGTGTGACTAATCCTGAAGGAATGCCTACTCTCGATGAAATCATAACACCCAAATGCTCGGTGTTTACCTACCTGGCCTAACCGAGGGGCCCGACTAGCAGAGAAAAGTCCATACTAAGGGCCACTAGCCAGTGCATATTCTAAACTAGTGCAACAATCATTCTCAGAAGATTCACTTACTATTCTAGGTTCTCATGTCAACACATATAATAAAAAGGGGGTGAGTCAACAATGTTAAACAAGAAACCAATTCCAATGCACAAACATCACGCACAACAACCCAAAAAATCAACATGCACAACAAGATCACCCATGAGTCACCCCAAAGAAAATTTTCCAAAATAATTTATTTTATCAAAGTGCCAAATGGGACTTATGAAACTTTTAAAAGAAACACCATTTCTCAAGTGAAACCAAAACATTTTCTCACGTGTCAGAAGAAAAAATTTACCAACAAACCAGAACCATGCTTGAAAATCTATGAATTATGTTCAAAGGCTAAACATGCATTCTTTCACTATTGTGCGTCAATTCATCAAGAAAATATTTCAAGTTCTGTGCATAAAATAAACATCTTTGTTTACATCAAGTAATTATTCCAAAAATAATTGCTCAATACTATTTATCTTTTATTAAAAATCAATGAAATATCAAGCAATTAATAAATTCTAAATTTAAAGGCTAGTGAATTGGGGGTCCTACCTTAACTCACAGTCCAAACACGATGACACGACATGCCTCGAGAAAGTGCATAGGCATGCACAAGATGACGACCGTAGTTTTTGTGGAATTATCTCACCAATGCACTGCAACAAATGCACAGCATCTAAAATACATAAACACGGACTTAAAAAATCCAAATGAACAAATAGCACAAAAGAACCATCTCGACATGTTTTCAAAACACAACTCGCACCACCTAATTAAATAAACTCAATTATTTTTAAAAAGTATAAATTTGCACCAACTTAAATAAACACAACACTCGTTAATGTAATTATCTAACACCCAAGCAAGGACAGTGAAAACCTCACCTCGACGCGGAGACGTGCTCGACCAGCAGGGTCACGCGACCGTCAGAAAGGGGCGGCGCACACCCGTAGGGACTGTCGTTGGCCAGAAAAGAGTGTGTGATGCACTAGCGGGGGCTGGATGGAGCAACGAAGGGGGGACGACGCCAACGACTTGGCAAGAGGACTCGTGGCGGGTGCCGGAAAGTGTAGCAAGGGGGCGTGGGTGCCGTGCAACAACCGGGGAAGGAAAAAGGGGTCGTGTAGGGATTGCATGACTGGACATGAGGTGCGTTGGCAGAAAGAACGCATGTCACACTGGCAGGGCTGGTCGGATGCGTGGTGGGTCAAAAGGCGTGTAACCGAAAGGAGGTCTGGCAGGTGCGTGGCGGCTGAAAGGAGGTCTGGCGTGAGGCGTGTGCAGCCGATACAGCTAGTGGGTGCCAGCGAGAGGAGACCGTAGCTGGTGTAGCGTAGGGGGACGTTGTCGGGGGCGCTGCGCCGCCTTTGGTTGGCTGGAGCAGGGAAGCAGACCGTGTCGGGGGCTATTGCACCACTACTGGCCAGACAAAATAGGGAAGGGGGAGCCGCCAACGAGGTTAGGCTGGCTGGGAAAGGAGAGTGGCAGGCAACTGGAGAGCATGCAGACATTGGAAGAAGGCTGATTGGCTGCAGGTCACAGCGGGGGGAGGAGTCTGGGTGCATGCTGGTGCAGGGCAGGGCTGAGGGAGGCTCGACGTCGGGACAGGGGGATCCGGTTGGGAGGGCGCTGCTAGGGAGGAGGTTGGTCGTAGGTGAAGGGCGGCCCGAGACAGACGACCGGGACAGGGGGAGCACTGCTGGAGGGTGCGCCATAGGTCAGCTAACGCAAGAGAAGTCGTTCGCACAGGGTGAGGGCGGTGGTGTCGGGACAAGCTGGTCGGGGGAGGCACGCTAGCTGGAGGTGTTGCAAGGAGGTTGAGGCGGAGGCCGGGTCCGAGGGCGCTGCGTTGTTGGCAGAGGGAAGATGAGGCAACGACCTGCACGCATGGCACAAGGGGGAGAATGGGAGGGTTGGAGGCGCACGAGGGAGCGCTTCAAGAGGGGGTGCGCCATGGGATAAGAGAGGGAAAGATGGGAAGGGGGTGGCGGCGCATGGGGGTTGAATTAGGGTTTGATGAATTTTTTTCCAATTATTATTATTATTATTATTATTATTTTCTATTAAAACCTCAAAACGAATAATAATAAATGTACATCCATAATAACCTCAATAATTATAATTGAAATAATAAAAATTTAATAATATTAATAATTACAATAATCATTATCATAAAACTTGATTAATAACAATAACACTAATAGAACTTTAGTAATAATAATTCGTATCAAACTTTAGTAATAATAAAAATAATAAAACATTGATAATAATAAAAATGGAACATTCACTAACAACACACACACACAAACACACACACACACACACACACACATACACACACATACATATATACCCGTTGTCTGATTTATTCACTATATCACCACTTAACCAATTTATTTAATTACTCTTAAAGGTGGGTGACTGCGTGATCGCCCTGCACGACTCAGTCGACCATGTGCGGGCTGTGCGGTGGCCCATGCTCACTCCAGCAATGACCGCATGGGTATCCAAACTATCTGCACGACATCCACTAAAAGGCACAGTGTTCGCACACTGGCCTAAACCCCATAAATTTTTCCAAACTTCAAAAATTTGAACTGGGACTCACCGGAACTTTGGAAAAAACACCTGACGCCAAGATAAATAATAGGAATAAAATTATTTGAAAAAGTCGGGTGTGACACTACCCATGAAAAATATTCTCTATAATATTTGAAGTAGTAGAATAATGAAATACAGGACACTGAAAAAATGTGAAAATGGAGGTATTTGGAGAAAAATACTAAGGAAGAGGCAGAGGAATAGATTTAGGAAGAAAAATAGGAAAAAATTAATGAATTAATGATGAAACTATTCTTGGAGGCTTATCCTGACCACTTCATGCACCAGGTGGAACATGTTCATGTACTTGATCCACTTACTGATTAGGTCTAAGATGAATTTTATAACACCCCAAACATTTTATGGTATGATTCTATTAACTATTCATCACTGTGTTCCTTTGAAACAACACTAGGTTATTTAGAAGATAGTCAAAACCTAGCCATTAAATATAAATTTTCCTCTTCTATGTTTTGAATTTCGAAAAATGGTCATCTAGAGTTGTGATTAGTAAGTCATTTGGAGTCTGATAGAACAAACTTGATTTTTGGTGAATAGTAACATACCCTTATGAATAGTAATATGAATAGTAATATGACCCTTATAAATAATAAATAATAATATTATTTTATTTTCTTAAGGTAATAGGATAATGAGATCTTAATTAGTTTTTCAATGAGAAATAAAACTAATTGCACTTTAAGATTGTTATTTTTCGAATTAACTATGTCTTTATTTAAAAATTAAATTAATAATATTTAGAAATTTATTTTTGAAAAATGGATTTCACTTTTTAATTCTACACGTTGAAAAATGGTTAGGGTGAATTTTGGGAATTTTTCTGAAACATTTGATTTTTCAGTGAATAGTGAAAAATACAGTTTTTAGTTTCGGTGTGTTTATGACATCATTAATGATGTAATAATGATGTCATAAATCTGGTCAACTTGTGTATAGTTAAATAAGATGTGAGGTGTCCCAAGTGGCTTTAACCATGGGAAAATACCACGGGCAAGCCCATGGTTTTTCAAATACCACCCATGAGGTGTCCCTTGAAAATTATTAAAATAATCCCTCACTTTTCCTATAAATACCAACTCTTCCCTTCCTTGAATTCATTCCCAATTATCCCTCAACGAAGCTCTGGCCTCATTACCTTAATATTAGTACTCCCAAGGTTTCCTCAAGCCCCCAAGGTCCCAACCTTCAAGTTCTAAGGGTTTCTCTACAAGGTAAGAAAATTCTCAATTTCTTTCTTTTTCCTTTCAAGTTCTCTTTTATGTGGTATATCTTTCAAGTTTCCATACCATGTTTTTATTTTCTTCTTATTCTTGATCTAATCTATATTATGATTCATTTCTGGATAGGTGACCCTTGTCCCCTCTCTTTTTTAATATATGTGTTATGACTCACCCATGGTTCTGGAATTCTTTGGTACTCATGGTTCTAATTTATAAAACAAAATGAGGTTGTTATTATCAAAGAACCACTAAAACGATCTAAAGAAACATCATTAATGTTTTAACTAATGAATAATCATGATGGTATATAACCCAAAATCATTATAAGATCATTTATATCTCCATAATTTCTTTAATAAGATGTATTAACAATTCTGGATGTTTAACCATGTTTCAAATGAACTTCCATTCATGGAAACAAGTAAACGAACCATGAAAACCAAGGAAGAAAATGCCTCCAAAACATGAAAATTGAACCAATTGAACCCATAGAAAGCCCATGAATGAACCTAATAAGGTTATACTAAATCAATTACATGTATAGGAGGTTATTGAAATATTAATTAATGAAGCTAAATTTGATTATTCAGGTCATTAAAACAAACAAAGAACACACTCAAGCATAAGGTAAGGGGTTTCTCATCTCACTTTCATTTCTGTGAGATTTCCATTGTTTACCAATTATTTATTATATTTGGTATATGTGTACTTCCATTTGATATATAATAACATGATTCTATTTATATTCAATGTATTCAATGATTCACTTGATGGTTATTAAGTTCTTGTCATACGGTTCGACCGATTACATTGTGGTAAGGGACTTTGTCTCAGCTGCCGTTTTCATTGTGACTATCTTTGTATTGTCCACATAATAATCCTTATGTGATATACCTACTGACCATTTGAGACCACTTTTCATTTAAAATTATATTTATATTAAATATCCATAATCTCATGTCATGGATATGTTAGTTGTTTAAACCGTATACCATTTTACATATGGTGTTTATTTGGAAAGTTATTTTAATTATGGAAATATTGATGAATCTGTATACTCTACTCTATACGGATATTGAAAGGGAATATTGCTCTTGTATTGAATCAACGTATAAAGAATTATTTTGACATGCAGTGGTGGGTGGGGCCCTCTATATCCCCTCGATGCAACGATAGGTCTCATGAGACAAAACAGTTTGGCGACAAACCCTTCGAGTTTGTTTCCAAAAAATCAGAAGGGTTTCTACCCATAGAACTAAACTATTGTTATGGAATTATGGTTTCATGTGCCAAATAAATGACGTCCAATTAATAATTATTCTCTTTATTCATTATCAGTTATTATTATTATCCATGAGGTTTTCACTATGACAAAATCTATGGATGCAGTTTCATTATTAGTTTATTAATGGAATTAGTTATTCATTTATTCACTATGCCATATTGATTATGTTAGATTGATTGTGATTCACTTATTGTTGTACTCATTATTCCTCTATTTGTAACGCTTACTGGGCGTTTGAGATCACCCTTTCATTGTCTACCTTCAATAGGTGATGAAGAGAAGGTCTTTTATTGAGTTCCTAGGGATGTCGTTTTTAGTTTTTGTGTTTTTGTTATGTATTATATTTATAAAATTTTCCAATGTAATTTGAGTAATATCTATGTATCTAGTTTCTTCAAGACTACTAAACTGATCATTCCTTCGGGATTTTCATTCCTTCTAACCATGCCAATATCACAAATAATACACCGGCTCCAGCCTAGAAGGGTCGGGGTGTAACAAATTTCTTGTTAAATAGAAATAAATACTATGATACCTAGAATAATTCATATAACTCAAGAACCCTGAGCTCCTATAAAAAATGTACATTTTTGGTTCACCTTGAAGGGACAACTATAGTCCATGTGGGAAATACCTCCACAGAGTAGATCTCAACTCAAAGCCCAACCCAATCATTGGTTAACAATGTAATTTTTAGTACAGAGTCATAACTATGGGCACCAATGTTTGGAATAAGTCTTCCTTATTCAAGGTTTATAAGGTCGTAATTGAGGATATGATAATCTATATGGTTCACCTCCCTAATGAAGCTTCCTATAACCAAGATCTTTGCTTAGGCTAGTTCATAGTGATGATTAATCAAGCTCACTAGTTGATTCCCTAATTATGATGTTGCTATCGATGCATCACCTAATAACCAAAATACACATATGGTAAACCTCTATGATACAAGGTAGTATTGAAGACACACCCTAATGATATTTGAGAGTAGTAAATGACTCATTTATCCATGTTGGAATTGGTTTGGAATTTCCATTTATTACCATAGGTTCAACCAGGATTCTTCCTGATTGGAAGCACTAAGAAGGCCTTAACCAAGAATGTGGTATGGTTTCTTTGCTTATATGTTCATGAGAGATCCTTCTAAGATATTAATAGGAGATTTATGAAAACACCAATCTTAACCATAAATGAGCTGGGTAATGAGTATGTCTTATATTATGATGTATTGGGAGTTAGGATTTGAATAGTTCCAGCCCATGATGGTCATGTGGTTGCTTATGGGTCTAGACAGTTAAGGCCACATAAGATAAACTTCCCTGACCCTTTCCAAGATTTGGAAATAGTGGTTCTTTCTATGAGGTGTTATTGGTATTATATTTTGGATGATATGTTTTTGGAATACACTAAAAAGTGTTTGAAATATATTTAATAAAAAAGTGAAATGAACCATTGATAACAAAGAAAGTTTGAGTATCTATAGTCCTTTAACTTTGACATAATGTATACCATAAAGAAGGGGAACATTTTTTTCTAATGTACTGTATTGGTAGTATCAAGCTTAGGTAGTACATGATTCAACCATCAAGTGGAAGATGGTTTCCCACTTTGAAGAGATGTGACTTTATGTTCAAAAGTATCATGGCCAAGTGACACTTATGTCTTTATCTATAAATTATTTACTCCTCAATAGTATTATGGGATTAAACTATAGGATTCATACTATTTATTCATGAGAGACATGATAAAACTTTTAAATCTTTATATTTTATAAAATGTTGGTTATTTTTTATTCATGTATCCTTTATAAAGTGCCTCTCTTGGGATTTATGTCTTTGTGAAAATGACTAAGTGGCTATTTTAAAATGATTCAAGTGTTTTGAGATGTCTTTGTGAAAATGACTAAGTGGCTATTTTAAAATGATTCAAGTGTTTTGAAATGTTTCTTAAAAAATTATATGTGTTAAACAGACACTTTTTTGGTTTTAAATAGATTTAAAATGATTTAAACACCTAGCATGGACTTACGGTACATGCCAAGTGTTTTTCAACTCACCCAATTGACTTTCATAAAGGGATTTGAATGTTTTGAAAGGGTATTTAATAATTGTTTCATTTAAAAAATGATGTGTTATTTTAAAGATTAATTTTTATAAAGGGTGGTTTTTTTAATGGGATTTCAAGTGTGATTTTATAAATAGTTTTCAAAGGAATTTGGTGTTAGATTCTAAGGGGATGAGTACTAGGAAACGAAATGAAATAATAAATATCATTCAAATGTTGAGTTCCCTTTATTTTAAAGGACCCTTTTGTGTATTTATTTTGTTAAATACTAATATCCCCGAATCTAATAGGTTGTATATGAATAAATAATGGATAGATGTCAATCATTTGATAAAAGAGTATGAAGATGGATTGAAAGAGTTCATCAAGTTTTCAAAAGATCATGCATATAACCCTTCCCAAATCCTTTTTCTGTGTTTATTCTATTTTTATTCAAGAAAAGTTAGTCCAAAGGAGTTGGGAGAACACTTGATCTATCACAGAATAGATCGAAGTTATAAATGTTGGAATAAACATGGGTAAAAATATAATGTAGATAGTGGATGGGATAAAGCTACCTTTTATGGATCATATGACATGATTACAAGTGTGAACAATGAAAAGAATGTATCAAGGATGTGATGATAGATGTGAATGATGATGAAGATCATATTTGGGAAAGGATAAGGATAGTTGAAGTTAAACTTTGTGATTTACCAAAATTGTTTGAGCAGTTAAAGAGTTGTGAAAAGATGCCATTATATGGTGGTTTCACTAAATATATATATTTTTCAGTCATACTGAAGCTGTATAATTTAAAAGCAACAATGGTTGGAGTGACTCCAATTTTATAGAATTACTTACTCTTTTGAATGAAATTCTCCTAGAATATACTGAGCCCATATGCTGAATATATGATGCCAAACTAATGCTACGCTTTATGGGTACAATCTCTAAAAGAATACACACCTTCCCAAATGACTGTATACTATTTCGCAAGGACCAAAAATAAAAAAGATAGTTCCCAAATTGTGGTGCTTAGAGATATAATAATTATGAATCTGGTTCTACAAAAGTTGTATGGTACTTTCCAATCATTCCAAGGTTTAGGTGCCTATATGGAAGTGAGAAGGCTGTAGGGAAATTGACGTGGCATGCAGATACAAGAAATACAAATGGGAAACTATATCACCTGACAGACTCTCCTCAGTGGAAGAGAATTGATCATGAGTATCCTAAATTTGGAAATGAGATGAGAAACCTTAATCTTGAATTATCTATAGATGGAGATAATCCTTTTGATTTTAAAAGAAGCACTCACAGTACATGGATGGTTATATTGGTAAATTAAAACATTCCACCGTGGTTATGCATGAAATTAAAATGCATCATGTTATCTATGCTTATATGAGGGCCAAAATAATCATGTAATGATATTGATGTTTATTTGGATCCATTGATCGAGGATTTGTAATTATTATGGGATTTCAGGTGTTACGTTGTATGATGCTTATAGAAATGAAGGTTTCACATTGAGATCCATGTTGTATGGGATGATATATGACTTTCATGCTTATGAACATTTTTCAAGATATAAAATTAAAGGAACTCAAGGGTGTCTTGTCTACGAATAAGGTACACAGTCAATTAGGTTGAAACATTCATTAAAAACTGTGTTTCTAGGACATCGTAGATTTATACTCCGATGACATAAGTACCAATCATGGATGACATCATTCGATGCAAGTTCAGAAGAACATACAACACCATCTCCACTAATAGGTGGTCAACTGTTTGAGAAAGTAAAAGATATGGACACTACTTTGGGTAAACCATTTTTGAAAAACCTTACAAAAACCAGTTGGAAAAAGAGATTAGTATTATTTGAATAACTATACTAGAATTTTTTGTATGTTAGAAAATTTCTTGTGTTATTCATGTTGAAAAAAATGTATTTGATAGTGTCATCGATGCATTGCTAAATCTACCCAAGAAAACAAAGGATTGAATTAAGGCTTGGTTGGACATGGTTGATATGAGAATATGAGAAGAGTTGGAACTAGTGAAGGGTGAAAACAAACTTTTCTTACTCCAGCTACTTACACTCTTTCTAGGTAGGAGAGAAACCAGTTTTGTAGCTTCTTGAATGATATAAAGGTTCCATAGGGGTATTCATAAAATATCAAAAACATTGTGTCAATGAACATTTTAAAGTTAAAGGGTCTAAAATCACATGAATTCCATGTTTTTATGAAAGATCAAATTACTATAGATTTATGTTGAGGTTTTCCAAATAATGTCAATCATACATTAACCAAACTCTATGTCTTCTTTAAATCTATATGCAACAAAGTTATAGATCCGAAAAAATTGCCGACTATGGAAATATAAATTGCCGTCATATTATGTAAATTGGAAATGTTATTCTTGAAAACATTATTTGATATGATGGTTAATTTAATGGTTTACTTGGTGAGAGAGATTTGACTATGTGGTCCTATACACTATAGATGGATGTACCCCATTGAACGATAAATACAGATTTTGAAAGGGTATGTAAAAAATCAAAGTCAACCAGAGGGTTGCATTGCAGAGTGATATATTATTGAGGAAGCCATTGAATTCTATATCAAATACCTATCCAGTGTGGAAATCATTGGTCTATTGAAATCTTGCCACACTGGGTGACTTGCGGGTGAAGGAATTTCTCTAAGAGATATTGTCACAATCAATATTACAGATCGGGAGTAGGCCCACCTTTACATTTTGTATAATAGTTTGGAGGTTTCCCCATATGTCGAAACCCATAATGAAATTATTAGGCATTTCAACCCATCAAGGGATGAAATATGGATATCAAACACACATAATCAACAATTTATAGGATAGTTTCGAGACTATATTTTTAAGGTTTCAGATGAAAATATAGATACAATTTCGTAATGAATTTTATGGATATCTAGAGGACCAAGTGTGTATGTATTATCTTAAAATGGTTATGTAATTAATGGTTATACATTATATACAAATAATCATGATGAAGATAGTACCATAAAAAATAGTGAAGTTACACTCATGGCTGAAGCGATGCATATTTCTGGTACTAAGGACATAAATCCAATTTACAGAAACATGTTATACTTTGGCATCATCAAAAAAATATGGGATTTGGATTATACAACATTAAAAGTGCTGATTTTTCAATGAAAGTGAGTTGATAACAAGAGTGATTTTAAAATAGATGAATTGGGATTCATAAAATTTGATTTTAGTAAGTACGGATACAAAGACAAACCATTTATAATGACATCACAGGTGGTACAAGTATTTTATGTTCTAGATCCCACAAACCAAAAGTGATCAATTATTCTGTTATTCACCAACACCACTGAAGGTTCAGATGAAAATTCAATCAAGGATGACCCTTTCATTGGGATGTCACAATCCTTTCACAGTGGTCCCAATATAGATGGCATTTTTATGTTAGAGGATACCACAATGAAGGGACTTGGATCATTAATAGAGGGGTCAAATCCATTCATCCTTTAAAAAAGGAAAAGAGAGTTCAACAATTAGGTTACATTTTTTTATAATATAAAACTTGTTAGCTCATATTATTATCCATTCGCTATTGCATTTATATACTCTAAATTAAATGTCAAAAAAATTATATAGATAATGACTTCTACATGTGCAGGTACTCCCAATCTTGAGGAATAACATTTCTCTCAACCTACTGTTGCTCGTAGTGTAGAGGCACGACCTTTGACACGTGCTAGTGCTCCCATTCCTAAGGAATAATAAGTTTTTCAACCTGATGTTTCTCCCAATGTAGAGGTTGAATGACCATCTACACATGCTAATGCTACCACTCTAGAGGAATATATTAATGATGTTGATTATGGGGAAATGGTAGGCGACGAAGTACCAGTGATGTAGATAAAATAGGATCTCCGTAGTTTGATGGTGTTAGCGAAAATAATTTAGGTAAAAGTAAAATGCATCAAATTCAAGGTCAGATAGAATGTGTGAGGCTAGCATGTTAACCCCAAAAAGGCCATGTTAAACAGTTATATTGGAATCATCACTCTTCAATGTGTTCCAATTGATGTAGATTCATGGAACCAAGTTGTTCCCGGGCTGAAGACACTGTTATGGGAATAGATTACGGTAACATTATGATATCATTTAGTTATTTTACTGAAAATATTAAATAACGAAACATCTAATTAACATTCATCATCCATTGAAAAGTGAATTTATAGTAGATGAATCCCACAAGAAGTATGTATTAATGTTTTATAGAAGGATTCATTGTGAATTTTACACAATTCTAATAATACAACATCTTAAATATGCTTAAGGGAAAATAAACCCACACCCATCAGTTATCTATGCACACCTGATAACCTAAGAAGCGTGGGATTCATTTACTGGTCATCACACAAATGTTTCTTTTATAGGTAAATTGTGGGTAGTAATACATTGTTCAATGATGCATGTATTCTTCAATTTCATTAAAATATTTTATTTATGAAACTACAATTGAGTGATAGAAAGAAGGAACGAGTAGAAAAACTAGTGTACCCCTACTGTAAAGAATGGATGGGGTACACTTCACTTGATTTTATTTACGTATTTTAAATATACCGTAATAATTTTATGTGACACAAAACAACACTATAATTATGTTCCTCTATTTATATATAGAATAATGACTCAAAATCCAATGCCACTTCCATCCCATGCTATGGGATATGGAAGGAGTCACGTGTACATAAAGATGAGATGCTACTAGATGAAAACAAAAAAAAAGTGTGGGAAACATGTGTAAGTATTACATAATAAATTTTTTTTTATTTAAATCACTATTACATAACAATGATCACTTATTTTCCTATATTTTCTATCCAATATAGTAACAGTAATCAAAAAATCATATTTCAGATGAACACAAACTATCAGTGGCCTTAAAGTGGCTGGAACAATATGGTTGTGTTAGAGGTGTGGGTTTTGAGGTGACACCCCTAACATACTTTGAGAAAAAAAACAATAGGATGATGAAAGTGAATTAATAAAATAGATGAGAGAAAGAATATATACCCTTAAAGGAGAATTCTAATGGCAGATACAGATTATGACAACTTTAATGGGGTGAGACAAAGAGAAGAATAAACTCAAGAATAGACACCACATGGTGATCCCGCACCACCCCCACCAGCAATGAGGCAAGCCATTCCCCTAAAAAAGATGTCTTAGTAGAGGTAATAAATATTCTACTAAATATTTCTATGAAATGCGAATAAGGCATACACTGATACCTTTTCTATACTAATATTCTAAAGGATGATAATTACTATGATTTATATCTAGAAACACCCACACATAACCTTGTTTCAAGGGATACAATGTTCAATATTAAAAATGACTTGATACATAGTAGACCACTTCCAACAAGTAATTTGTGAGTGTCTATTAGTGTAGCCCATGAGAAAATCACAAAGCTACTTGTTCTAATTCATGAGGAAGATATTCATATAATCAAGAAAGATATTGTAACATTCATCACATGGCCACCAAATCTTGTAAAAAAACATGTCTACAAGGAGGTATTGATTTATAATTTACTTTTTAAGATAAACCATTAACAATTAATGAAAAAATTTTCTAAACAGATGAATGCTATTATAGATGGACAAAGAGAAGGTGATGAAGTGAAAGACCATATCAAAACTATCTAAAGGATCACCAATCGATCAAAAAGATATACCAAAATTACCATTACCCCACTCATTCTATATCCACATTTACTATCATTAAAGGTTCATGTGGATACAATGTTAAAAGATTTTTGCAATCACATAGTTGATTTTTAAGAAAATATTTATGAAGAGAAAGGTCAAGAATTCATTAGTATTGAGAGTGAAACTAAAATGATCGACTATGAATAACTAGGCAGCTCAGTTGTAAATGTATACATGAGGTATGTTTTCATGATTTGATTTTCGAAAAGCTGATATACTGTGTTAATTATGACTAAATACATTTCTTATTTTTGGCAGATGTATATATGAAAAACAATTGAATGTATTTTTCCATGATTTTTTTTCAGACTCGTTAGTCCTCACATCACCTTTATAGAACAAAAAAAGATAAAAAAGGATAAAATAGTGATAGGTCTGATTAAATACTTTGTAAGAAAAATTTTGGATGAAAGAATATATTTAATACCAACGTTGAAGGGGTAAGACTCTACAATTTAATCATGTCAAATTTATTTTTATTTCTTTCATTAATTATTTCTTTTTGTGCTTTTTAGGTAGCATTATATGATCATTTCGATAAATTTGGATACTATAAAGATTTATTTTATGGATTCAGTGCATGGATATCCAAAAAACCATACACACATGATAGAGTTTTTCAAATTTTAATACACTTCATCCAAAATTTTAGAACTAAACATCATGTTATATAATTTATATTATCTTTTAATGAGGATTCTGTTATTATAGGGAGGTGCATCAATATCATGAAAAAAGGAATGAGGACATGGTCTAAGTAAGAGAAATAAGATAAGTACTATGAATGGAAAAGTATCAGAGTATATATAATAATATATCACTATCCAAACACATATCAAAACAAATTACTTATTCTACACAATGTTTCTGTAGTTTCTAAAACAAACCAATGGAAAATATTACGGTTATTATGTTTTTAAATTTATGAGAGAGATCATATTATGTGAACAAATTGGAATCCTTAAAGAGGTATTTTTCAAGATTATTACTATTTAATTTAAAATATTTATTAATCCTTTGTGTATTTATATATTTCTAGTACTACTATGACTATCAAAAATGCTCAGATTCACAAGATGATATAGATGTGATAAAAAATGGGCAACATACCTAATAGAAGAATGTACACAAATAACATGAAGATGCGACTTACATAGAATTAGTTGATTGATTCATAATTCTATTTAATTTAATTTGTTTTCTTATTACTCACATAAGAATTATTTTCTTATACAGTTGGATTCCTTTGTTTGAGTTGGGGTGGTTCGTTCGAAGATGCTCATGCTCGTGAGAGATAGGACTTAGAGGATACAATATATAATTAAATGAGAAGGTAATTTTTTAATATAATATGTTTTTATTCATAATATTATCTATTATATATAGTATTAACACAATATAAATTAAATGTTTAACTACTCATGCAGACAAGGTCTTTCACATACTTATTCTCCCTTAAAGCCTTTCCACCCCTACACTGTCGACATTTATCACTTTCATAGAAAGGAAGTGGAGGGAACTTGAAGTTAAGTGATAAATATCTACAGTTCACTTTTTCCATTTTGAAAAAGATATCAAATGGAAGACATGGTAATAGATGATATGACCGGTATGACTCAAAATGTCTCTTTTTATTTAAAATTGACATTAATTTAAGTAAAAACAATATTTGACATACTGAAAACCATATAAACGCATTCGAATTGTTTTGATATTTTAATATAATGATCTATTTTTCATTTTTGATGTGTAGGAATCAACTTCACCTCAATATGATGAATAGTGTGTTTGGAATTACTCAAAGTGTCACTTTTTATTTAAAATTGACATTAATTTAAGTAAAAACAATAAGTGACATACTGAAAATTGAGAAAAAACATTTAGATTATTTTTATATTTTAGTAAAATGATATATTAGTCATTTTTGATGTGTATGAATCATTCAAACCTAAATAAAATACATGGTGTGGCTGGTATAACACAAAGTGTCTCTTTTTATTTAAAATTGGCATTAATTTAATTAAAAACAACAAGTGACATACTAAAAACTGATAAAAAACATTTGGATTGTTTTTATACATTAGGAAAACAATAAATGAGTCATTTGTGATGTTTATGAGTCAACCAAACCTCAACTTATCACATGGTGTGATCAGTATGACTAAAAGTATCCATTATCAGTTTAAAATTAACATTTTAGTTCAAAACGCATCACTCAATAAAAACCAAGAAAATGCACTAAGATTGTCTTTATAATTTAGTAAATTGATTCATATGTCATTTGTGACATGTATGAAGTGGTATCATGTTAAAATGATGCACGATGCGACCGATATGACTCAAAATGTGTGTTTCCAGTTTGAAATGACATTTTAGTAAAAAACACAACTGACATATTGAAAACCAAGAAAATGAATTCATATTTTTTGATATATCAGGAAAATGATATATTATTAATTTTTTATGTTTAGTAATCAACCATAACTCAATACAACACATGGTGTGGCCGGTATAATTTAAAACATCTTTTTTTATTTGAAATTGGCACTAATTTAAGTAAAAACAACAAGTGACATACTAAAAACTGAACAAATGCATTCAGATTGTTTTTATAAATTATTAAAACAATCCAAATGTCATTTTTTAAATTTAGGGGTCAATCTCAAATCAATATAATGCATGATGTGACTGGTATGACTAAAAGTTTCCATTATTAGTACAAAATCAACATTTTAGTTCAAAACGTGTCACTCATTGAAAATCAATAAAAACAATTAGGTTGTGTTGATAATTTAGGATGGTGATTCATAAGTCATTTTTCATGTGTATGAATAATTATCATATAAAAACAACACATTATGTGACCGATATGACTCAAAATGCATGTTTCCAGTTTGAAATGACATTTTAGTAAAAAACCACAACTAACATTCTAAAAACTGAGAAAATGCATTTAGATTGTTTTTATATTCTAGTAATATGATCTATTAATAATTTTTTACATGTAGGAATTATCCACACCTCAATACGATTCACGGTGTGTCTGGTATAACTCAAAGTGTCTTTTTTATTTAAAATTGACATTAATTTAAGTAAAAACAATAAGTGACATACTAAAAACCAAAAAAACACATTCAAATTGTTTTTATATTTTTGTAAAATTATTTATTAGTCATTTTTGACATGTAGGAATCAAATAAAACTCAATAAGATGCATGGTGTGACTAGTATAACTTAAAGTGTCTATTTTTATTTAAAAATGACATTAATTTAAGTAAAAACAAACAAGTGACATACTGAAAATAGAGAAAATGCATTCAGATTATTTTTATATTTTAGGAAAATGATCTATTAGACATTTTTGACATTTAGGAATTATCCTCACCTCAATATGATGCATGGTCTGATCGATATCACTCAAAGTGTCTCTTGTTATTTAAAATTGACATTAATTTAAGTGAAAACAACAAGTGACATACTGAAAACTGATCAAATGCATTCAGATTGTTTTGATGTTTTAGAAAAAAAATCTATTATTCATTTTTGATGTGTAGGAATAATCCTCATATCAAAATGATGCATGGTGTGGCCAGTATAACTCAAAGATTCTCTTTTTATTTAAAATTGACATTAATTTAAGTAAAAACAACAAGTGACATACTGAAAACCTAGGAAATGCATTCAGATTATTTTGATATTTTAGGAAAATTATCTATTAATCTTTTTTGATTCTTAGGAATCATCCAAACCTAAATATGATGTAAGGTGTTGTATTTATAACTCAAAGTGTCTCTTTTTATTTAAAATTGACATCAATTTAAGTAAAAACAAGTGACATACTAAAAACCAAGGAAATGCATTCAGATTGTTTTGATACTTTATGAAAATTATCCATGAGTCATTTTTGATATTTAGGAGTAAAACAAACCTCAATCCGATGCATATTGTGACTGGTATGACTAAAAATGTCAGTCATCAGTTTAAAATTGACATTTTAGTTCAAAACGTGTCACTAACTAAAAACCAAGAAAACACGCTCCGACTGTCTTGATAATTTTGGAAAGATATTCATTAGTAATTTTTGATGTTTATAAAGTAGTATCATATCAAAATGATGCACGATGTGATCAGTATGACTCAAAATGCATGTTTCCAATTTGAAATGACATTTTAGTAAAAAACTACAACTGACATACTAAAAACCGAGCAAATGCATTTGGATTGTTCTGATACTTTAGGAAAATGATCTATAAGTAGTTTTTAATATATATTAATCATCCACAACTCAATAAGATGCACGATGTGGTTGGTATAACTCCAAATGTGTCATTATTTAAAATTGACATTAATTTTAGTAAAAGAACAAGTGACATACTCAAAACTGAGCAAATGCATTCGAATTGTTTTGATATTTTACGTTAATAATACACAACTAATTTTTAATGTGTAGGAATAAATAACACCTTAATAGGATGCACAATGTGACTGATATAACTCCAAATCTATTATTTTTATTAAATATTGACATTTTATTAATGTGTTATTTCATATTAATGATTAATTTATTTCTTTATAGCATCACTAACATAATATTTGTTTTCTTATATAGGTGGAATCTTTTTCTCAATTTGAGATGATTTGTTCAGTAACTGATACTATGGGAGGATATTTTTGAGAGGGGATCATGGGCATCAAAAGATGAAATATTAATGTTTTTGAATGTTTATTGGATAATTGTAAATGTAATTATATAAAACATTTTGTTTGAAATGTAAATAGATGCGTTTTTTGTATATACGATGGGTGTAATTTATTTTATTCATGATGTCGATTAAATATATATAGCATTGTTTGAAATTAAAGAGAAATGCAGGTTTTTGCTTCTGGGTGTGCTGTTATATTAATAGAACATGTAGGAAGCTAGGCCTTTATCAATGATAAAAATATCATTGATAAAGGTCCCCCTTTATTAGAACTTTTTTAGCACTAATAATGGGGACCTCCTTTATCATCACTACGATTAACAATGATTTTTAGAACTATTAAAGGCCATTTTGCATGTTGTGAAAGGCCATATGTGTAGTAGTGATTATGGTGACGATCTATGGAATCTATGTCATTAGTTGAGGGAGTGGGAGGAAATTGGATGAAAAAATAAAGTGAGGGGGGAGGGGGTGATCATGACATGTGGACATGGAGTGAAAGGATTGTGGTGACATGGATAGGTTGAAGAATTATATATAACTATATATGTGCATTTATGTGCACAAGTGTATAGAAATTAAATTTATGTATGCATAAAGCATGAATACATGTGTATGTGATTTCAAAAAATGTATGATTATTATAAGCATAATACTATATGGATTTTATTAATGCATAAGAGGCTTGTGAGGAATATTAAAATTCATGTATAAGGATTACATACTATAATTTCATACATTATATAATGTATGAATATATTTTTTACAATGCGGTGAATGTGGGATTGAAACGATAAAAGATAGTCTATATTGAAATATAAAGATTGAAAAAATGGAAAAAGTGTCACTATAAAATAATTTGACTTTTACAACATTGGTTTATCTATTGGTAAAAGTACATTTTTTGTTGGTAAAGCATTTTACCAACAAAAATTGTCATGTCACTAAATTATTACTAAAAACTCTATCGCTAAATGTTATTACGACAAATAAAATAGATCTATTGTAATTATAATAATACCAAAAATTAACATATATATTTGTTAAAATTTTTAGAAATGGATTAATATGATATATTTATATATTGATAATATTATCGATATATATCTTTCAATTTATTATAAGTAATACCATCAGTTAATATCTATTCATAAATTATATTTTAAATAAAATATTATATGGGGATATTCCAATAGTTATAGTTAAAATTTTATAATATATTAATTAAACTGATTATATATATAATAATTTGTTGTATAATAATTATAAAACTATCTTATCCGAAACTATGATGGTTTATTTGTAAAAACATTCAATTTTTTTTACAAGCATGTTTAAACATGTTCAAACATAATAAACTTTACACAATACCCATCAAACTTCATCTATAATTATTCACTCACACATAAAATGTAGACAATGATGTACATCTACTTCTCATTTTCCAACACCTTTAGCCTCTTTAAAAAATATCCATGCCTTACCGAAGATCAGGTAGAATAGATACATGGGAACCTACCTACACACCCTTGTATAATACACCTCACCCTATGAATCATTATCCCCCACCTATTCTGGACCACAACGGAAGTGGTGGCTATGGAGGTGGATCTATGTTAGGAGGAATTGGTTCTACCATAGCTCAGGTCATGGCTTTTGATACTCTAAGTGCAGTAGTACACATGGTGGTGGATTCTGTGATGGGACCTCTTACCATCCAGCACAAAACTGTTCCATATGATGTTCCTCCTACCTCTATGCCAATTGTGAATATTCTTGGTGGCCATACAGACTAGGGAATTCTAAGATTGTGTGAGAAGCCTCAGAAATGAAATAGGTAAGTGAACCCAAATATGAAAGAACAGAGCCTGGGAATAAAAGATTCAAATGATATTTTTTTGGCATACCTTCAAAATGATGATTAATTTCAGTACTTTCAATATATATTAATATCAACAATTGAACAATTTCAACCCAAATTACAAGGGATGCTCACTTAAGTGACAATAAATCATTCCTGAAAGTGCTACTACTCATGTAATAGAAAATATAAAGCCCTAACATAAGTTTTTATACACCATATTCTTTATTCACATATAATATTTAATCATCATAAATGCTCACCCATTTCTACAAACTAAAAAATGTGAAAAATCAGAAAAATAACATATAAAAAAATGAAAAGAAGAAATAAACATATGTAATTGATGTTGTTTTCCCTAATAGTTTTAAGAAATGAGAATATAAATATTTGAGTGACACAAATACAAATTTAAATGAGAAAAAAAGATAAAACTGAAGAATAAAAACCTTATAGTTGAATATAAATATATCACCACTATCCTTGTTGTAGAATTACTTTTGTTATTGAATGATTGGGGAGATTCTGAATGGGGTCTCTAATGAGTTTGGTTGGTTCAAAGTGCATGGTGAGGGACTATTTTAATGTTTTTCAAAATGAAAACTACAAAAGAAAAAATATGTCATCTAGCATTAACCCAAAGAAATAAGGGATAATACCCTCCCCCCTGATCATTTTTGAAGGAATATTCTTCTAAAAATCCCCAAAATCTATCATTTTAACATGATTTTTGTGTCACTACCATGAAAAACCTTGAACTATTAAATCTGAGAATATAAATCGATGCAACTAAAGAATGGGTGTATGTGTTGACCAAGGATAAAGAAGAGAAGCTCAGTTAATCATCATATATTCTTACCATAAAAGAACAAAGAAACATCCCACCCACTTATTTTTTCAAATAACTTTAACAATAATCATAAGGAAACATAATTTTTAATATTTTATACAAGTATCTCACTATGAACAATAAAAAAATAAACATATAACAAAATTAAAACAAGAAATAAGAGTAACTAATTAATATTGTTTTCTCAAATGGTTGTAACAAATGAGAATAAAAATATGTCTAAAAAAATAATAATTTAAACAAAAAAATTAAGAGAAAAAAGGAAGAATATAAAACATTATAGTAGAAGGTAAACACGAAACATTCACTCACCTCAATAACCTTCAAATGTTTTTCTAAAGCTAGTCAGTTCATCTCTTCACAACTTGAACACCTGCAAAAGTCCATGCATGGCCTATAAGTGCCTCTATGGATACAAGTATAATGGGAAAATAATCCAAATAAAGATAATTATCAAAAGGATTTTGGTGAAAATAATGCTTGTTACATGACATATGATGTGTAAACTAGTATTATTCACATTTTCAATTATAAAGTTTTAGGTTCAAAATGTTTTTTAACAACATACACAAATTGATTCATATTAAAAGCACATAAAAACTAATAGGAAAGAACCAAATATCCCATGATGATATCTATTATTTTAATAATTGAATAAAAAAATCATCCTCTTTCATATCAAAAAATAAAAAAAATATTTCTAGCATAAAAAAACCTATTCATAAACGATAATAGAAAATATTAATTATAACATTAGAGTTCAAAGAGATCTAAATCAAGATTAATCACTGGTGTGCAAGGTGAATTGAATAGTTTAAAACTCCCATCTTTAACCTATTTCCAACCTCCCAGGATGATGTCATGAATTCTTCATAGTGAAGATGGAATTTCATAGGTCAGATTTGACATGCTCTCAAAGACAGTTTTGGAGCTCCTTTTAGATTATCAACCTCTCTATATGGTGTGGTCTTGAATGCATCATCTCTTTTAATTTGGATAATTCACTCTCTGACATGGTATCCACATTCACACTCCTACATTTCAACCACTCAATTAATTTTTTTCAACAATAGCTCAATAACATAGACTACTTATCATGTCATTAATTTGTGGATATACTTCCTATATGACTTCTTACTTCAACTCAACTAGTTCTAGAATCGACCAGTCACAAACATCCTTGAGTGAGGACTCCCTCTGTACACCATGTTGCAACATATCATTTGGACTACCCTACACATGTAAAATCAGTTTTAGGAAACAATTCATAGAATCCATCTTTCTATTAATTCAACTTCACTTCAATCTCCACTACATTATCACTATCTCAAACATTAAATCGAGAATTTATAAGGAAATTCACATGGAAAGTTTTCAAATCCCAATAATAACTCCAAAATATCTCAGATCCATATGTGTAGCGAACTTACCAAATAGAAAACAAACTTCTCCACCATAAAATTTCACACTCATACAAGAACAAGAATACCCCAAAAATATTTCCCTTATAGTAGCAGCAGTAAAAAACTCATTTTAGACTTAATTCATCAGCCTCTCAAATCCGAGTCATCTATATTTTGACTTGAAAGAAATCAGAACCTAACACAACCTCCTTTTCTTGTCTCTATTTAATTCAAATATGTAGCAGTATTTTATCAAACAAAATATGTGGAAAACATTGAAAATAGATCTAAAATTATTGAACCTATGTAAAATTAAATCTATGTCACTTAAATATATGACCTTTATCTGGACTCGAACAACCAAGAGTCATAAAAGTAGTGGCTCCAGTGCCCTTTTCTTGAACCACAAATGACCCACAAAATCTCTATGCATAGAAATAGTAGACCAACTTCAATAGGGAGGCATACAAATTTAACACCAAGGAATAGATCCACTAATGACCCCGAGGTTAGAACTAATGACAAAAAAACTAGTAGTGAATCCATACTTGTGAACTCCTTTCAATATGAAAACTCCACTAGAGAAGCCTCTTTATGACAAGCTATTCCCTTTGATAATTTACAACATATCTCTATGGATTCATAATTACATTATAACTCTAGAAATAATTTCCATGACCATCACAATGCTCAAACCATACACTTTAATTTTTTTTATAACAAATAACATATACTTCTCTCTATATTTTAACTTATTTAAGTTGATTTCTTTTGAAATTTATGTGTAAAAAGAGCCTTAACCCCTTTAGAGAAGTCTGACATTTATTTCATCTTCAATGAAAAACGTCCAATAAGTAAATAACATATAAAAATAATAATTTTATGATTCAATTACGTTAAATACTAGTTTTTAATAACATGAATATAGAATTTTGATGTTGATAATATAAATGCAAGTCAATATAAACAACAACAACTACATGTATTTCAACTAATTAAAGCTATAAGGAATGCATTTTAAAAACACTTCATAGTATAGACTCTAAATATAAAATTCAACAGTATATCAAAAAAATTAATGTAATAACCTGTAAAAATAGATGCACAACCTATAAGTAACTCAATTAACATGAATCACAATAAAATCCAACCAAAATTCTAAAACAGATTCCAAGGAACAACCTCTAGTAAATCTTTGGAACCCCAACATGTCCATTACATCAACAAGATCCAGAGCACAACCCAAAAATATGAGGCCACTACCATGATGTGAGAATCAGAGTTAGGCTCCATTTGACAACACTATAAAAATAGTTTAATAAAAAATAATAATTACTTCTCAATATTATCACATATTTAATCCAAAAAAATCAGAATTAATATTTTCTACAAGAATATCAATATGAGAAAACAAGAGAAAAAATGAAGAATAAAACCTTATTATTGAAGGTAAAGAATCTAGAAACTTGGAACTCTTTACTCACCCTAATCACCTTCAACGGTTCTCCTCAATATTTCCAATTCAATTATTCACAACATGAACACTTGAAAAAGTTCATAAATTGTCTATAAGTACCACAATTAACATGAATCACAAAAAATACCCCCAAACATGAAGACTGGATTACAAGGATCAGCCTCTAGTAAAATCATGGAACCCCAACATGTCTATTACATCAACAAGAACTAGAGAAAAACACAAAAATATGATTCCACTACCATGAAATACTATGATTCAATAACATTTAAAATCAAGTAAACATATCATTGTGATGTTCCAAATATAAATTCAATTCAATATATATAAGAAACTGTTATGTGTATTTCAACTAATTAAATCTATAAGGAATGCATTGAAAAAAATCACAATAGTATGGACTAAAGATATTAAATTATATAGCCTATTAAATGATTGATATAATAAAACTAATATAATGTATTTAAACATCATAAGGAAATGGAATCATACATTAATCATGAAAAGTTACATCATTTAGGTAATACATACACCAAATAAAAAAATTAATGGTAACATTATACTAAATAAATAACCATTATCCATATAATTAAGAATGAATCTCCTAATAAGATGATTGTGGGTGAATTCATATGTAAAACATTTATTCTCTACTAATTTCAGATGTAAAATTTCTATTTTAATCTTATTCTTTATTATAATTCATAGAATGAAAATGTTTTTTCAATTAAAATTACATATGGACCTATAATGGGACTTAAAAAGGAGTATGTTAAATCTTCAAACTATGTGGGTGTTATCATTCACTAAACATTTGTATCCCAATATGGGGAAATAATAATAGAAATTTCACATTTTTTCACATCCAATAAGTTCTTTGAGAGGGAGTGAGATCGATGAACCAAGTAGGCAATTGATTGAAGGGGAATGTAGGTGGTGAGGAATGGTGTAGCGATGAGCCGAAGGGGGGGGGGGTGAAAGGTTACCAGATATTGGGGGTGCTTGAATGATATCTGGATTTGGGGGTGAGATGAACAAGGATGATCATTTTGGTGATAAATTGAAAGGATTAACCCTAAGATGCTAAACGAAAAGGATGAAGAATGCATCGATGAATTGAAAGGTCAAACCTTGTGGTGACGTGTGAGAGTGAGATGAATGATGTGGAAATGAACAAAGGCATGAATTCCTTAGTATTTTTAGGTTTTTTGGGGCATGAGATTTGGGAATGAACTTCCCGCAGTTGGGACTTGGGGCATTCTTTTATTCATAGGATGGTATTAATAAATATAAAAAATTATTATTATTATAAAAATTATATATTTATAAAATAAATTACATATTGTCAATACATCCAATTAAATATTTTTTACTTTGTAAGTTTATAATTTATTTGGTTAGAATCAATATAAGTTTGAATCATTAATTTTTAATTATTAAATTATATATATTAATTTAATGAAACATTATTAAATTATCAATATTTTAATTCAATATTTATGCGTATATTTTTATTGAAAAATGACTTGTTTGTAATAAAAAATTAAAAAATTAAAATTAAATTATTAGTAAAATATTTTTTGATGTTGAATAATTTATTATAATATATTTGCTTAATAGGTAACATTTTTTTCATTAATAGTAAATAATAAAAATATATTCATTTGTTTGTAAGATGATTGTTGGTAACTGTATGATATAGTGACAAATTTAATTGATAATAAATGATATTGTTGACCTCACCAGTTTTGATAATCTCAATTATGTTTTAATATGTTTTGATAATCCTATATATATGTTAAATTATGTCATCCTACTATTTGAGTTGATAAAAAATCAAAAATAATCATTGGAATTTTTTAATCAATGGTTATCTATGTTTATACTTGTTTAGAAATGTTACTGACTCAATATGTGTCACGACCCGTCCTCGGGGCCCGTGCCGTGACTACCCCAAGCCTGCTTTCCATAGGCTAGGGACTGGCGACTAGCACCAAAGGCGTAAATTCTGAAACGAGGGAAGACATTTCCTTTATAAAAGAAAACAAACACCACAGAGCAAGCAAGCAGAAGTAAACACTAAGTAAAAGTGGGTACAATAGTTAGTGTGGAAAAGTAAGTGGGCCAGAATACAAACTCAAACTAAAAGTAAAGTACAATTGGAAAGAAAGTACAACAACTGAAAAGCAAAGCAGCAACGTCGAGCCGTCCACTGGAAATCCCACCTGAAGGGTGAGTACAGATAGCCTCCTCAGCTCCTCGGGTCCAGCCGTCCGCTCCGTGTATGTCCCGCCCAGTGGTCCACCTCCAGGTACCGACTTGCTCCACAAGCCTCAACCACGATCAGTGCTGTCCGTCGTCTGCATCCAACAAAACGTAGTGTGGGCATAGCCCGTGAAGGGGTGAGTATACGCTACTCAGTAGGGACCCCGAGACCCCAGAAGGTCTCCCAGAATCCAAAGGATAATCCACAAAGGAAAGATACAATCACAAGGTAACAACCAACTCTACTTAGGTATATGTACATACATATACCTAAGTCATCAATTCCAATTCGGCTTCAACATTTGAGCCAAAGTTTGATCTAGTCCACACAGGATAGCACAATCCAATCCACACAGGATAACACAACCCAATCCACACAGGATAGCAAAACAATCATATCGAGTTTAATGATTGAAAGTCAAGACTCAGCTCACATAGGTATAATTCCTCGTAAGGTGATAGAGATGATCAGATGTAGCCACTGATTCATCTAAGCTGAGACCCAGGTAGGATACAAGACCAGCTAAGCTGTCGGACCCACAAAGGATACATGACCAACCACTCTGTCAGACCCACGTAGGATACAAGTACAGAGTCAAATACTACCGGACCCACGTAGGATACAAGAACAGTAGTCACGTACTGCCAGGCCCACATAGTATAAAAGAACAATAGTCATTACCTTCAGACCCACGAAGGATTTCAGTACGGTCGTTGTCGCTGCCGAACCCATGGAGGATCCCAGTAGAGTCTTCATCATCGTTGCAGTCGCAGCCAGCTCTAGGGTTCCCGCACACAACATTCTTGTTTTCGGGAGGGTCCGCTCCATGAGCCAAGGGGTTGATACATCAACTGACACATAGTCCGGAGTTGATGTATCCCAAAGTTCCGTCTCGTCAATAGGAACTCAACACGACAGACGACACGTCAATCAGACGCCCGGTCTGAGAGTTATTGGCGTTTTCATCCCAGGGGCCCGGTTGGTTTTTGAGTCAAAACCAACCCGACCGTACTCCAACTTCATCCAAAACTTGAGAGGAGAAATCCAAAAGGTCTGTCTCACTAAGAGGAAACCAACAAAGTCGACGGCACGTCAATCGGACGTTCGGAGCTCAATTTATAAGCGTTTCCACTATGAGGGACCGATTGGTTTTGTGTTCGAACCAACTTGGATGTACCCAAAGTTCTCTGAAACCTTGAGTGTCATATACCGAAACGACCGTCTCGATCTAGGGATCGCATCGCAGCTGACGGTGCATCGATCAGAGGTCTGTAGCCCAAGTTACTGGCGTTTTAAAAAACCTATCCGTTTTTAGGGGGGTTTTGGGCTCGACCGACCCGGCCCGAGACTCCCTGGGTCGGCCCGAACCAGGTCGACCTGACCCGGGTATGGGTCCGACCCATCAGGGCGCAGCCCAGTGCGGCTGGCCTGGTGGGGGCACCGCGCGGCGTGTGAGTGCGGAAGGGGGGGAACCGCCACCCCCTTCGAACTGAACGGTGGATCCGCGGGGGGGGGGGGGGGGGGGGGGTCTGCCCTCCTGCGTTGACCGGGGGTTCAAACCCCCGGTTTTCTGGATCTGGCTGGCCGTAATGGCCATCCAGTGTGCCGCATGGGACCAGCCGGTCCCGAATCCTGAGCACCAGCAGCTCCGACCGCCCTCCCCTGCTCCACCGCGACCAAAGGTCGCGGCCTTGGTCCGACCGGCGCGGCACGACGCGACGGCGCCACGCCCCTCCACCATGGCCTGACTCCGGTCGTGAATTCTTTCCACCTCAACAGCGCAGCGTGATGGCACCACGCTTCTTCGCCGTGTTCCTCCTTATTTCCACTTGGTGCCGTTGCACCGCGCCGCCTTCATTCGAGCCGCAACGAATACAACCACAAAGGGGGAGGACGATCGACCGTGTTCGGGCGGTCTGACCTCCTCCCGTTAAATTGATAACAGGCGGCCCAAAATATTTAACGAAGAACTCGAAGAATTAACACTTCGTAAAAACACACCCCTACCTCGAAGAAGTCGTCGAAAGAGGATCGTCATGGGAAAAATGACGTCGCGGAAGATAGCGTCGCAGAACGAGGCTCCGTAAGCGTCGTCGGTGTTCGCCCGATGAAGGATGCAGCGCATCGTCATTCTACGAAGAAGGAGTCTCTCACCGGCTGCGGAGTGGAGAGGAGACGACACGACGATTTCTCCTTGCGATGATGGAGTTATTCATCGTATACTCGGCATTCTTCACGAAGAAAATGAAGTTCTTCAAGACCAGAGCTCTCCTCTCCAAAAATCTCCACACAACGATTCAACAATAATAAAATAAGGCTTTGCCTTATTTTATTACTCATGCCAACTCTATTCAAAATTCAAAATGAATTCACCAAATTAATTAACGTGCATTGTCCAATTAATGAGGCGTTTTATTGGCATGTATTTTAATGTGGAGGAGATACAAATTAATGTGTGTGTGTGTGTGGGGGGGGGGGGGTGGTTTGCAAATTTTAAGGGAGGTTGAGGAAATTGAAAAGGTGGGGATCGTGTGGGGCCCACCTCACTAATATCCTATCAAGAGGAGTTTGGATTTAGTAGGTCCCACCTTAACTTCCATACATAGGTTATAATTACACAGAGTAGAAATAAAATTGCAGCATGTATTTTATTTCACTCTTTAATTAAACCACTTCATTTTTAACATCACCTCCCGAGCAAACGCAACTCCAGAAAAGGTGTTCCTAAGAAATTACCAGCGTTGCGGTTCCATCGGTGCCCTTAGATTTCGATTCCGAGCACCGGTTCAAAAGTTTGGAAAACCCACTCGTTCGTTCACTGAACGTACCTGATCTAAACTTCGGAAATTGATTCTGGGCACACCGGACCTCGGAATCAGGTGCTGTCAGAAAATACATACTCGTAAAAAAATCCCGAAGAAAAATTAAGAAAAAATTTCCCTTGAAATTTAAGAGTCTTTACATTACTCCCACCTCAGAACTTTACGTCCCCATAAAGATACATCACAAACTAGGGGAACAAATGAGGGTACTAATCACGCATCTGAGCCTCCCGCTCCCAAGTGCTCTCTTGGAGGTTCCCATGCTTCCACCTAATGCACACTAGATGAATTGACCGCCCACGTAGGGCCCGCTCCTGTCGATCCTCGATCTCCACCGGGACGTCCGCCAAAGTCGCCCCATCATTAATGTCCATCTCCCCATGGTCGATGATATGCGTCGGGTCGTGCAAGTATCTCCTCATATGAGATACGTGGAAGACGTCATGCACCCGGTTCAACTGAGGTGGTAGATCCAGGCGATAAGCCACCTCACCTATCCTGCTGAGAACCTGGAATGGTCCTATGAAGTGCGGAGATAACTTGCCACCCCGGCCAAATCTCCATAATCCACGTCGAGGTGAGACCCGCAAGAAAATGTGGTCACCATCCTAGAACTACAGTGGTCTCCATCTCCTATCAGCATAAGACTTATGTCGACTTTGAGCTATCCTCATCTACTCCTAGATGACCTGGACCTTCTCTGTTGTGGCCTAGGCCATCTATGGTCCCACAAGTGCTGACTCCCTAGGGTCAATCCAACACAAAGGTGATATGCAAGGTCGGCCGTACAATGACTCATATGGTGCCATCCTGATGGTGGAGTGGTAGCTGTTGTTGTACGCAAACTCCACCAATGGTAGGAGGTCCTCCCAGCTACGACCAAAGTCGAGGACACATGAACAGAGCATGTCCTCAAGAGTCTGAATGGTCCTCTCTATCTAACCATCCGTCTGAGGGTGAAAGGCGGTGCTTAGATGTAGCTACGTCTAGAATGCCTCCTGCAACCCCTTCCAAAGCTGGGAAGTAAAGCGTGCATCTCGATCGGAGACGATAGATGATGGCACAACATGAAGCTGTACGATCTCCTGAACGTAGAGGTGTCCCAAGTTCTCTATGGAGCCCTGCTCTCTGATGGGTAGAAAGTGGGCTGACTTGGTGAGTCGGTCGACAATCACCCAAATGGAGTTGTGACCTCTGGAAGTACGTGGATGTCTAATCACAAAGTACATAGATATCCCGTCCCAATTCTACTCCGGGACCTCCAAGGGCTGTAACAATCCTACTAGTACCTGGTACTCCACCTTCACCTGCTGGCAGGTGAGGCATCAAGAAACAAACTCTGCTACAACCTTCTTCATACCTGGCCACCGGTGCTGACGTCTAAGATCCTGGTACATCTTCTCCACTCCTGGATGTACCGCTAAAGGGGAAGTGTGAAACTCTCTCAGCACCTCCTCCTATAAAGTAACCAGTACTATGGTACGTCCTCTGAAAATGAAGATGTGCTCTCCTCCCACATAGAATCCATCAGGTGCCTGTCCTGAGGATATCTATGCACGCCGCATCTCACAGTCAACGTCCCCATGCTGTGCCTCTATAAACCACTGTAGTAATGGAGGAGTGACTATGAGTGACTGAAGAAAGGCTGCTCCATCTCTATCCACGAAGGATATCTGCAAAGTGGCTTGCTGCTCTGTCGCCTCTCCAAGTAGCTGAATGCCCATCCTCCTACTGAGAGCATCGACTACTACGTTCCCCTTTCCAAGAGTATAGACTATCTCAAAGTCATAGTCCTGGAGGAACTCGAGCCATCGCTATTGTCTCAGGTTTAGGTCCTTCTGCGAAATGATGTACCTGAGACTCTGGTGGTCAGAATAGACTGTAAAGCGCTCACCCATCAGATAGTGCTACCACATATTTAGAGCAAAGACCACTGCTGCTAACTCCAGGTCATGGGTAGCATAGTTATGCTCATGCTGCCTCAACTGTCATGATCCAAAGGCTATCACTGCCCGCTCCTGCATCAGGACACACCCGAGTCCAGTCCCTGATGCATCGCAGTAGACTACGTACCCTACTCCCTCCTACAGTAGCCTCAAGATGGGTGCACTGGTCAATCTCTGTCTTAGCTCTTGGAAGCTCTACTGACATCTATCTGAACACACAAAGGGTTTCCCTTTCTCCGTCAAAGCTAAAAGTGGTGCCACAACTATAGAGAAGTATGACACAAACCTCTGGTAGTATCCATCCAAACCAAGGAAACTCCGTACCTCCGTCACGCTCCTGGGTGGCTCTCAAGCTAGCACTGCCTCAATCTTCGCAGGATCCACCGCAACTCCGGCCTCAAAGATGAAGTGTCCCAAGAAGTGGACCTCACGTATCCAGAACTGATAGTTCAAGAGCTTACCATAAATCTGGTTCTCCCGGAGTATGTCCAGTACAACCTGCAAGTGGTAGACATGCTCCTCCTCAGTGGTCGAGTATATCAAAATGTCGTCAATGAAGACCACGACAAATCGATCGAGGTAAGGCTGAAAGATCTTGTTCATGAGGCTCATGAACACTGCTGGCACATTGGTTACGCCGAAAGGCATAACCAAAAACTCATAGTGGCCATACCGACATCTGAAGGCCGTCTTCTGCACGCCCTTGTCTCGAACTCTGAGCTGATGATAGCCTGACCTGAGATCTATCTTCGAGAACCACCGTGCTCCCTTGAGCTGATCGAAGAGGTATTCAATCATCGGTAGAAGATACTTGTTCTTCACGGTCACCTGGTTCAGGCGACGATAGTCGACACACAGTCGTAAGCTCCCGTCCGCTTTCTTGGTGAACAATATCGGAGAAGCCCAGGGTGAAACATTGGGTCAGATGAATCCCTTTCCCTACAAGTCCTCCAGCTGTACCCGTAGCTCTCGAAGACCAGCAAGATCCATCCGATATGCTGGAGTGGATATCGAGGCTGTCCCAGGGTACATGTCAATATAAAAGTCTACCTCTCTACGAGGAGGTAGTCCTAGAACGTCGTCAGGAAAAACATCCGCATACTGATCCACCACTATAGGAAAACTCGGACTCCACACATCAACCGCTCCTAGGATGAGGCTAGCCAACTGATGAGTGATCGGCCGTCCTCTCCTCTACGTGAGTCCATCCTGCGCTGCAAAGTCTCCCTTCTCGCCGGTGAAGGTAAACCTGCTCCCATCGGTGCGAATACACCGCACCTTGCACCTAATATAGTCGATCTGAGCATGGAATGTAGATAACCAATCCATGCCCAAGATGACATCATAAGGCCTCGACACCGCTACAAGAAGATCCCAGATGAAGCTCTCGCCTCCTAGAGTAAGCTCACACTGCCGACACCAGTGCATAATCATTAAGTCTGCTCCTGTAGGAGTCTCTAGCCGTAAGGATCGAGCCAACGGCTCCGTCGGAATCTCTGAGCTCCGAACAAGGGCAGCGGAAATGAAATAATGACTCGCTCATGTGTCTATAAGAACTGTAGCAAGGGTGGAGTAGACACAGATAGTACCTCAAATCATCTCTGGTGCGCCATGGTCGTAGGCCTCTGCTGCCTGAAGCTGAGCCTGCCTCTGCCCGACAGCTCCCTGTGGTCGGGGTGGACCTCCTGGTGGTGGTGATGGTAAATCCTAAAAGCATCTCCCACCACCTGCTGCTCGACCGACTCCTCTGCCTCTTCTGCCTGCTCCCTGAGGACCGCCAAGGTCGAACCTCTTCCTCTGCCTGGGTGGTCCCTCAATCGTCTGCTGCTCCTCTGTACGGCGGTTCGGGCAGTCATGAGCCATGTGGCCCTGCCCGCCACATGCATAGCACTGTCTGCTCCTCGGAAGGCTGGCTCTGCGCCGTGTGCCCCGCACCTCTGAGCCAGTGTCCTGAGGTCGTCCGTCTGATGGTCTAGTCTGCCTAGACCCCTGCGACATCCGTCGACTTCCAGCTGCAGAAGACTCGGCTACATGCCTCCCTGCGGTAGGTCTCGCTGCTGGTGTAGGCTCAGCAAGAAATCTCTCTACGAGAAGGGCTCGCTCCAGTACTCCTACCTGCGTCGGAATGCTGAGGGAGATCATAGATGCCCTGATCTCATGCCTCAGTACCTGCTCAAAGGTCCGGGCCCAGAAGAATGGGTCTCGTACCATGTCTGTGGAATAGCGCGAGAGATCGGTAAATCTCGCCGAGTACTGGGCTACTGTCATGCTGCCCTGCCGAAGCTGTAGTAGCTCCTGAATGCGCACCACACGTAGGGTGGATGGGACGAACTCTGAGTGGAAGAGGCTCTCAAAGTCCATACAGAGGAGATATGCCTCGTCGTGCACCTGGAGCATCAGGCTCCACCATCTTCCTGCTACCGCGTGCAGGAGGCTCACTGCAAGGATCACCATGAGTTCAGCTAGTGTCCCCACTAACCTGAAAACTCTAACTACAGCCTCCATCCAATCCTTGGCTTCCTGAGGGTCCATCTTCCCACGGAACCTGGGCGGTCTCTGACACTAGAACTCGTGCAGTACACTAAGGCGACATGCACTCTCAGTGGCTGGGGCTGGTGGCATCGGTGGTTCGGTGTGTAGAGGTACCGCTGGTGCCTCCGCTGTAAAAGGGCCCTGCACCGAGGCCTTGTCGCTTGGTGGACTGTCGTCTCACACAAAGCTCGGAACCCTAGATGGTTACCGTTGTGGGACCATCTTAAAAAGAAACAGGTGTGCCACGGTCAATACAGTATACCTGGTGAGCTAACACAAAGTAATCACAGAGAAAACTTTTGAAACACACATGCAATCAATGTTTTCGTTCACTGAGTCGGAAATCAAAAGTCAGGGTCCTAGTGTATGAATATGTCGGCCGCCGCACCAACACTAGACTCCCTAGACTGATAACCACACTCAATACCCTTAACACTATTGCTTCACATAGAAGAAAGATCAGAGTTCTAAGTTTTGCGGTAGAACCGAACTCCTCTGATACCAATTTTTCACGACCCGTCCTTGGGGCCTGTTCCGTGACTACCCCAAGCCCGCCTTCCATAGGCCAGGGGATGGCGACTAGCACCAAAGGAGTAAATCCCAAAATGAGGGAAGGCATTTCCTTTATAAAATAAAACAAACACCACAGAGCAAGCAAGCAGAAGTAAACACTATGTAAAACTGGGTACAATAGTAAGTGCGGAAAAGTAAGTGGGCCAGAATACAAACCCAAACTGAAAGTAAAGTACAACTAGAAAAAAAAGTAGAACAACTGAAAAGAAAAGAAACAACGCCAAGCCATCCATTGGAAATCCCACCTGAAGGGTGGGTACAGATAGCCTCCTCAGCTCCTCGGGTCCAGCCGTCTGCTCCGTGTACGTCCCGCCCAGTGGTCCACCTCTAGGTACCGACTTGCTCCACAAGCCTCAACCACGATCAGCGCTGTCCATCATCTGCATCCAACACAATGTAGTGCAGACATAGCCCGTGCAGGGGTGAGTATACGCTACTCATTAGGGACCCCGAGACCCCCGAAGGTCTCCCAGAATCCAAAGGATAATCCACAAAGGAAAGATACAATCATAAGGTAACAACCAACTCTACTTATGTATATGCCCATACATATACTTAAGTCATCAATTCCAATTTGGCTTCAACATCTGAGCCCAAGTTCGATCTATTCCACACATGATATCACAATCCAATCCACACAGGATAACACAACCCAATCCACACAGGATAACAAAACAATCATATCGAGGTCAATGATTGAAATTCAAGACTCATATCACACATGTATACTTCTTCGTAAGGTGATAGAGATGATCAGATGTAGCCACTGATTCATCTAAGCTGTGAACCACGTAGGATACAAGACCAGCTAAGCTGTCGGACCCACAAAGGATACAAGACCAGCCACTCTGTCGGACCCACGTAGGATACAAGTACATAGTCAAATACTTCCGGACCCACGTAGGATACAAGAATAGTAGTCACATACTACCGGACCCACATAGGATACAAGAATAGTAGTCATCACCGTCGAACCCACGGAGGATTTCAGTTTGGTCTTCGTTGCTACCGAAACCACGAAGGATCCTAGTACAGTCGTCATCGTCGTCATAGTCGCAGCCAGCTCTAGGGTTCCCGCACACAACATGCTCATTTCTGGGAGGGTCCGCTCCACGAGCCAGGGGGTTGATACATCAACTGACACGTAGTACGAAGTTGATGTATCTCAAAGTTCCGTCTCATCGATAGGAACTCAGCACGACAGACGGCGCGTCAATCGGATGTCTGGTCTGAGAGTTATTGGCTTTTTCGTCCCAGGGTCCTGGTTGGTTTTTGAGTCAAAACCAATCCGAACATATTCCAACTACATCCAAAACTTTAGCGGAGTAAGCCAAAAGTTCCATCTCACTAAGATGAAACCAACAAAGTCGACGACACGTCAATCGGACGTCCAGAGCTCAAGTTATAAGCGTTTCCGCTCCGAGGGCCCGGTTGGTTTCGTGTTCGAACCAACCCGGCCATACCCAAAGTTCTTTGAAAACTTGAGTGTAATATATCGAAACAACCGTCTCGATCCAAGGATCGGATCACAGCAGTCGGTACGTCGATCAGAGGTCCATATCCCAAGTTATGGGCGTTTTAACAAACCTGTCCATTTTTAGGGGGTTTAGGCCCGGACCGACTCGGCCCGAGACCCCCTGGGTCAGCCCGAACCGGGTCGACCCAACTCGAGTCCGGGTTCAGACCATATGGGTGCAGCCCGGCCCGGTAAGGCCGGTCCAGCCCGGTGCAAGCACCGCGTGAGCGCATAAGGGGGGAACCACCACCCCCTCCGAACCGGACGGCGGACCCGTGGGGGGGGGGGGGGGGTCCGCCCTGCTGCATTGACCGGGGGTTCAAACCCCCATTTTTCTAGATTTGGCCTGCCGTAACGGCGGGCCGGTGTGCTGCGTGGGACCAGCCATTCCCGCCTCCTGAGCACCGATGGCCGGCGGCTCCGGCCGCCCTCCCCTGCTCTACCGCGGCCAAAGGCCGCGGCCTTGGTCCGACTGGTTCGGCGCGACGGCGCGACGCCCCTCCGTCACGGCCCCACTCCAGCTGCGGCCTCTTCATAGTCCTCTAGCGTGGTGCGACGGCACCGCGCCCCTTCACCGCGGCCCGACTCCAACCGCGACTTCTTTCGGCCTCAACGGCGCGGCGCGACGACACCGTGCTTCTTCGCCGTGTTCCTCCTTGTTTCCGCGCGGTGATGTTGCACCACGCCACCTTTGTTCAAACCGCAACGAATACAACCACAAAGGGGGAGGAGGATTGGCTATGTTCGGGCGGTCTGACCTCCTCCCATTAAATTGATAACAGGCGGCCCAAAATATTTAACAAAGAACGCAAAGAATTAACACTTCGTAAAAACACACCCCTACCTCGAAGAAGTCGTCAAACGAGGATCGTCGCGGGAAAAATGACGTCGCGGAAGACAGCGTCGCAGAACGAGGCTCCGTAAGCATCGTCGGTGTTTGCCCGATGAAGGATGCAGCGCATCATCATTCTCCGAAGAAGGCGTCTCTCACCGGCTGCGGAGAGGAGAGGAGACGACACGACGATTTCTCCTTGCGGTGATGGAGTTCTTCATCGTATACTCGGCGTTCTTCGCGAAGAAGATGAATTTCTTCAAGACCAGAGCTCTCCTCTCCAAAAATCTCCACACAACGATTCAACAATAATAAAATAAGGCTTTGCCTTATTTTATTACTCATGCCAACTCTATTCAAAATTCAAAATGAATTCACCAAATTAATTAACATGCGTTGTCCAATTAATGAGGCGTTTTATTGGCATGTATTTTAATGTGGAGGAGATACAAATTAATGGGGGGGGGGGGGGTTTGCCAACTTTAAGGGAGGTTGAGGAAATTGAAAAGGCGGGGCTCGTGTGGGGCCCACCTCACTAATATCCTATCAAGAGGAGTTAGGATTTAGTGGGTCCCACCTCAACTTCCATACGTAGGTTATAATTACACAGAGTAGAAATAAAATTGCAGCACGTATTTTATTTCACTCTTTAATTAAACCAATTCATTTTTAACATCACCTCTCGAGCAAACTCAACTCCAGAAAAGATGTTCCTAAGCAATTACCGGTGCTGCGGTTCCATCGATGCCCTCAGATTTCGATTCCGAGCACCAGTTCAAAAGTTAGGAAAACCCACTCGTTCGTTCACTGAAAGTACCCGAGATAAACTTTGGAAATTGATTCCGGGCACACCGGGCCTCAGAATCAGGTGCCGTCAGAAACTGCGTACTCGTAAAAAAATCCCAAAGAAAAATAAAGAAAAAATTTCCCTTGAAATTTACAGGTCTTCACAACCTGAATATGATTTTCATAGAACATATAAGTATTAAGTTTTGAGTCACTGATACAGACCTACTGGTACATAGTCTATTGATAAGTAAAGGTCACTGATAAACCAAGCTTCCCGTGACACAAGGTCACTGGTACACAACTACCGATATGAATTCCACCGATACATACATACATACAGACCTAATGATGAAGTCTACAAGAGCCATTGATACAAACAAATACCGATACAAAGGTCTCTAGTACACAACTACCGATAAAGCTAAGTACACCGGTACAAAAGTTTACCGATATGGATAAGGTCACCGGTATATAGACAATTACCATTACACCTGAGCTACCGATAGAATAAGTCTACCAGTATGCACAAGTTGACCGATAAAGAGTAACCACTACTATTATGAAGTCCACAGTTACAAGATCACCAGTATGGACCACTGATACATACGTTCACCGATACAGAAAGGTCACCAATATGCATAACATCTACCGATAGAAGGGGCTACTGATTCAAGCGAGCTACTGTTATAAAGAGAAACAACTACCGATACAGACCTACTAACTCAAGTCCACTGATACAAGCTCACTGATACTAAGAGATACCGATGGAAACCAGTCATCATATCTCTAAACTCTACTTATATTTGTTTATTTAGCAATGGTCATATTTGATGTTTTTAATGCACGTGCTAGTAATTAATGATAGTTATTGGTATTTCAGAAACCGTTCCTCGTACCTGTAAAAAGGTAATCATTCCCATTGCTGGAGTTAAAGCTATATAAGGGAACCTCGAACTACTAAAGGGGTGGTGGTCAGTCAGTCTTTCCATGTACATAAAAGACAATCTTCTGGAGATACTCAAGGAATTACATGCATAAAAGAAGAAGGAAGAATACATACTGAATATGCATGACCTGAACATTCAAGGACTAAAGAGCTTCAATGATTTCACATGCACTCAAGATGATCTGACTGATCAACCTGGACCTTGAAGCCAAATACAAAAAAAAACGACACTATGTTTTTCTTGATCAAAACCAGAGAGGGACTCAAAGCTTCATCTGCATCAATCCAAGGAGTCCATAGCTTCACTCAAAACACATAGAGTATTCTAAACTCATCTCCATTTGTTTAGCTCTATTTTGTTTCATTTATTTACACTTTGAGAAGTGTGTATGCTTTGTATTTTTAGAAACACACTGTCTCCTGTTTTGAACTTGAGGATCTCTACATCCTCACTCAATCTTTCTCTTACACTCTTGTATCCCACTGAGGATAGTGGTAGAGGTCTGAGGACCTGTACAGCCTGTGAGTTGTTGTTATTTTTTTTACCACGTAGAACTGTGGTAGAGGTTTGAGGACCTGGACAACCTATGAGTTGTTGTTATTTTTTTCCCATGTAGAACTATAGTAGAGGTCTGAGGACCTGGACAACCTATGAGCTATTGTTATTTTTGTTTTCCCACATAGAACTATGGTATAGGTCTGAGGACCTGGACAGTCTAAGTATTGTTGTAAACCCCGATCTAGGGTGTGGATCATTGTTTATATAAAACTGTTTGAGAGGACTAAGTCTCATCTTGAAAATGAACTTCTTGGTTAAAACTACTGTGCTTGTTTATTTTGTTTAAAATTATTGAATATTCCTCTACTAAGTACTTTAAATACAAATCTATTTTAGAGTTACTCTGATAGCTATACTAGAAAGTGTTTGTATTTATTGTAAAGCATTAGGTTAGTTTCAAAAGCTAATCTAATCTTCAGATTAGATTAGATGAGAACTAATCAATCTCTTGAGAACCTAACTGACCCTTTACTATATTACAAATTCACTACAAATTAGCTTGTTATTTAAGTTGGGGGATTTTAACAAGAATATTTTTAACATAAATTTTTAATTGGAACTAAATTCACCCCCTCTTATGTATCTACTCCGACCAACATTTTCTATCAGAGGAACCATATTTATAAAGGATTTCCAAACACTCTATTTTTAAACTGAGATTTTAGTTTTATCTTAAAGATCTTAAATTTCTGTTAGTTCTAAATTTTATCTCTTTAAATATATTTTCTAAAATATAATTATGGATAATAGATTAGAATGTGCTACTACCAACATGCCACCTATCTTTAATGGTGTTAATTATGCCCAATGGAAAATGAAAATGAAAATTCATTTAGAAAGTATGGGATTTGAAATCTGGACTGCTATAGAGACTTAGTATAAGATCCCAGAAACTGAAAGAACTACTTGGGATAAACCTACTAAAATAGCTTACAATAATAATTGTAAATCAATGAATTCCCTGTATTGTTCTTTATGAGATGAAGAGTTTAATTGAATATATGCTTGTAAAACTGCTTATGAAATCTGGGATACTTTGGATATTTACCATGAGGGAACAACTAATGTTAAAGAAATGATATTGAATACCTACACTATTAAGTATGATAATTTTAAAATGAAGCCTGATGAACCTATTTATGACATGTATCTCAGGTTCAATGAGATAGTTAATACAATGAGCTCACTGGGAAAGGTTGTTCCCGAAAAAGAGAAAATCATGAGGATACTAATATGTCTACTAGATAGATGGAGAGGCACATCAGTTTCAATAAGAGAATCATGTGATATAAGTTCACTGCATGTTAAAGAGCTGATTGGTAAGTTAATGATGTATTAAGAATAACTGAAGGTAAACAAGGAAGAAGATGATGAACCAAGAAAGAAATTAGTAGCCTTCAAGACCTCTACTTCAAAAAACAAGGACAAAGGAAAAATTCAAAGTGAAAGTGATAGATCAAGATGTGATGAAAGTGCATCAGACAGTGATGCTGAAATGGCTCAGATAGCTAGATGATTTAAGAAGTTTTATAGAAAGAAGAAGTTTTTTAGAAAATCCAATTACAAGGGAAAGTATGACAATAAAGGTCATTGGAAGAAAGATTGGAAAAGGATTGATAAAATTGATGAAATAGTCTACTATGAATGCAAGAGGAAAGTACATGTGAAAGCTGACTGTACAAAATTAAAGTACATTAAGAAATATGAAAACAAGGAGAAAAAATATAAGAAAGCAATGAAAGAAACCTGGAGTGCTTCATAAGACAATTCAAGTGATTTCGACTCCACTCAGGATAAAAAACCTCAAAAAGCTAATATGTGTTTCATGAAAAAGACATCTGAGGTGACATTGGATACTCATGCTTTAAATTCTTATTATTCTAGAGATGATTCTGATTCTAAAAACATGTCTAGTGAAGAGTTATTTGAATACTGTAACATGATATAGGAAACTTGTAATGAGATAAAAGATAAGTATAAAAACTTAAATAAATAATATGCTTTAACTAGCACTGTCAAATCTGCATTAGAAGTAAAAATGGAAAAGAATTCTCAACTGTTAAAGGAGAATAATCAACTTAAATTGTCTAATGAGAAACTGAGAAAATATTTAGAGAAGTTCAAAAATGGAAAGAATACTCTAACTCAAATTCTTGGAAAACAAGTTGCCCCAAAATATATTACTGGTTTAGGCTATCAGCCTGGACAGAGACAGATTACAAAGAATAAATTTATTCCTAAATCTGGACAGTATGCTGCTTGTTCTAGTTATAGAAATTCTTATGTCTCAACTAGTTATTCACATATTTATAGATCAAACAATGTTTATCTTTCAAAGTCTTTTTAATTTATTGATTATATGAAACCCATTAGACAAATCTGGGTACCAAAAGTTTTGCTTGCTAACCTGTCTGGACCCAAGAAAATCTGGGTACCAAAATCATATTCTGTCTAAACCTGTTTTGTAGGAAACCTGATTAAAAAGTTCCTGTAGGAAGACATGGTATTTGGACAGTGGATGTTCAAGACATATGACAAGATATTACTCATGTTTCAAAAGTTTAATCAAGGTTGATGGAGGTCATGTCACCTTTGGTGATAATTCAAAAGGAAAAATCATCAGCTTAGGCCAAATTGGTAACACTGATTAAGTTTTAATTTCTAAAGTATTATTTGTTGATGGATTAAAATACAATATGTTAAGCATTTCTCAGTTGTGTGATGATGGTTTCAATGTTAAATTTTAAAATGATGCTTTCCATGTATTTGATTCTAAAAATACTTTGGTATTTACTGCCTTGAGAAATGAAAATGTATATGCTATAGATTTAATTTCTTTAGACAAATAAAAGGTTACCTGTTTAAATGTTTTTCATAAAGAATCTTGTCTATGGAACAGAAGATTGTGACACTGCAATGTTGATTCACTTAAGAAACTGACTAAGAAAAATTTAGTTAGATACCTACCTCAACTAAAATTACCATCAGACAAAGTTTGTACTCCCTGTCAAAAGGGAAAGAAACATAAATTTTAATTTAAATCAAAGAAATAAGTTTCAACTTCTCATCCTCTCGAGTTGGTTCACATGGACTTGTTTGGAACTTCCATAGTTTCTAGTTTAAATGGGAAGCACTATGTTTGTGTCTTAGTAGATGACTTTTCTAGATACACTTGGGTATACTTGCTCACAAAAGTGAAGCTTGTTCTTACTTTATTAAATACTTCAAGTATGTAGAGAACCTTAGTAGACTTAAGATTAAGACCCTGAGAAGTGAACAAGGTCGTGAGTTTGAAAATCATGAGTTTGAATATTAATGCTCATACAATGGCTACAATCATAATTTCTTTGCCCCTAGGAAACCTCAACAGAATGGTGTTGTTGAAAGAAGGAATAGAACCCTTCAAGAAATTGCAAGAACTATGCTCAATGAATATGATTTACCTGTTTATTTTTGGGTTGAAGCTGTGAATATAACTTGTTATATTATAAATAGATTCTTTATTAGACCTGTTCTTAAGAATACCCCTTATGAACTGTGGAATAATAGGAAGCCTAAAGTTAGTTACTTCAGAGTTTTTGGTTGCAAAGTCTTTATTCTGAATACTAAGGATAATATTGAAAAATTTGATTCTAAAAGTGATGATGGAATCTTTCTAGGTTACTCTATAACTAGTAAATCTTATAGATTATTTAACAAAATAACCGAATGTGTAGAAAAATCAGTACATGTAAAATTTGATGAAACTGATTCGCATGAACCTAAGTATTCTCTTGAAAATCTTGAAGAATATCTATCTATTCTGGACCTTAATGATAAAATTAGTGAACCTGTTGTAAAGACAATCAGTTCTGGAAATATTCCAGAATCTGCTCTTGGTGAACCTGAACATAGAGAGGAACCTGAAATTTCTAGTCCTACCTTTACTAGATCAACTAGGATTCTAAAGAATCATCCTTTAGATGCTGTTGTAGGTAATCTTGATAGAGGGACACAGAATAGAGCTTCTCTAAGAAACCAGGTTGAACATTAAGCCTTTCTTTCACAGTTAGAACCTAAAAATATCAATGATTCAATCAATGGTGAATTTTGGGTAATGGATATGAAAAAAATAATTAAATCAAATTGAAAGAAACAATGTATGGGAATTAGTTGATAGACCTAATGACACTTTGACCATATGCACTAAATGGGTTTTTAGAAATAAAGTTGATGAATCAGGAAATATCATTAGAAACAAGGCAAGACTAGTTACACAAGGATATAGTAAAGAGAAAGGAATAGACTATGAGGAAACCTTTTCACCTGTAGCTAGATTAGAAGCTATTAGGATTCTACTTTCCTATGCTGCTCATCTCAATTTCAAGTTATATCAAATGGATATTAAAAGTGATTTTCTAAATGGTTTTATAATTGAAGATGTTTTTGTTGAAAAACCACCTAGATTTACTAATCATCATTTTCCAAATTGAGTTTTTAATCTCTCTAAAGCTTTATATGGTTAAAAACAAGCTCCATGAGCTTGATATGATAGACTAAGTTTCTTATTTCAAAAGGTTTTTCTAAAGGGATTTCTGATCCAACTCTCTTTATTAAAAGAATTTCCAAAGATGTTTTGATAGTAAAAATATATTTTGATGATATTTGTAGAGACCCGTATCTTGACGTACATGGACATTACATTACTTTTGAGGAATACTTAGTACATAACAAAAACACACACACAAGGATCGTAATAGTTTAGTGTCTTTGGAAACTCGGAATATAATCTTCTAATTGTGGTGAAAGATCTTCAACATCTCCCATAAAGATCTTCCTTTTTTTATACCTAAAACCTTTCTTTATATCCTGGGGAAAAGAAAACATAAAAGGGTGAGCTCAAATGCTCAGTAAGGGTAAACAAAAGAAATATCAATCACATCATATTCATAAGAACATAACATTTTGGAAATCTTAACCTGCAAAAGAGAGAATAATTTCATAACATGGGATAAATCATGGCAGTGAAATGTAATCCCAATAATCATAACTTAAAACATGAAACTTTGTGTCATACACACATAATCATAGAGAATCATTTCTTTTTAGTCAAGACTCATTGCCAAGACTATCTTAGTGGACAAAGTCCCTTTCTGAACCGAGTCACCCTCGTTTCAGTCCTGTTTCACTGAACCGGTATAACCTACCATTCCAGCCATGTCTATCTCATGAGATATAAAATCTTTACCCAATGAATTGGAGGGAGATATAGGTACCACCCATCTCATAATGATACCATTCTTATGTGTGCCACAAAATCATAAATCATACATCATTGAATAACCCATGTAATAAAAATGGGAATCTTAAACATCATGACATCATAAAACAATTCATATAAGATAAAGGAATTAATAAAAATAATTCCATCCCAACATAACCAAATCAATGTAATAAGAGGGATATAAACATAACCCTATGTTATCTTAGATGGAAAATAATTTTTATAAAACACTTGAAATGAATTCTTGAGGAAAATATCCTTTCTTCTTGAAAATCAATTTCTTTTCACAAAACGTCATGCAATTTTATAAGAAAGATATTTTATTGAAAATAGTCATGAAATCTTTTGGAGGAAGCTTCATGAAAATAAGGCTTTATAAAACCGTAAAAATCCGTTCGTGCCGTATAAGTTAAAAAAACATTCTTTGTACTTTTGTCGGAAAAGTCAAAAAGTACCTCGTACGAAAAAAACGACAAAAGAGTCCTTTCATATCCTTTACTAAAAACTCACCGAAGGGTAAAATTGGATTTAAACAATTGTAGGTGGATGGAAATAAAATTACATATTTAATAAACATGGATGTGGATGATAAAATACACCCTAGTAAATACCAAAGTATAAACAATCTCGGATAAAAATGAGATTGTGATATTTCCCTTACCTTAGGTCCGATTTGCTTCGTAAGTGTCCGAACCTCCTGTATAATGATTTAAATAATGTCATTGACTTATTCTAGAATCATACTCATTGTTATTATATCATATATGGTTCACTTATGACTTTATTTTAACCGTTCTTTTGTAAATTCCATGTTAAAGAGTGTTTTGGGTAAAATCGATTCATTTGTCATAGGTGTTTGGACTTGTTGTTCTTGACATTATTATTACTTATATCATGATTTACTTACTTCCAGAATATAAAACATGATTTATATATCATATATATTCAGTATATATATATATAATATATAGATAAATGAAATGAAACACACCGTTCATGGAGACGGTAGTCCGTATGTACGCATGAACGTTGTTTTCGTTTCCTTATTGAGTTGAACAGAATTAAGTTGATGACATTCATATATATACACATAAATCCAGTATCATTATTATGTCATATATTTCATGATTACTTATTATATATACTTTATAATCATTCATGAATAGTTAAAGTGGAGAATGAATCTCATCGCGTCGTGGAGACGGTATTCCGTACGTACGCACGAGCGATGATATCGTTCTCATGATCGTGAACTTGTGTTGAAGTGTATGTATACTATTCCAGTATCAATATCACTTTATAATAATCATATATAGTTACTCATTACACCATTATACCCATCCATCTAAGGTGGTGGCGGAAAATAGATTACACCACGATTTGGAGACGGTATTCCGTACGTACGCATGCGCGGTGATTTCGTTTTCCGTAGGATGGATAGACGGTGAAATAGGATTGTTTCATACTTATAATAACATATCAGTATATTAGTTATACTGATGTTATTACTTCATAATGAAACAACCTAAGAAGAATAAGTGGAAGAAGAAATAAAGGTGAAAGAATCGGTAACGGAAATTACCTCTTCTTTGAAGCGCCTCTTTGAGACCTCCTCTTAGGGCACTAAAATTGGTCTTTGAGGAATACCAGAACCTATAGGATGTTTCTAGGGAAGTGGAGAAAAGAATTTGGCAGGGGTTGGACGAGATTTAAGGCTCAAAGTTGTGTGAGGAAGAGAGGGAGGAGGTGCCCTTTTATAAGGGAGGAGAGGGGCACCTTTGGAATAACTAAAAATATTATTTTATTATAAAGTCAATTTCAGTTTTAAATAGCTCCAAATTGATTTATTTCACGGCTAAGGTGGGGATGGGTCGAACTCCTCTCATCCAATAGAATTTAGACAAGTTTAGGTTCCTATTTTAACCTTATCATTTAGATTTAACATTAAGTTAAATAATTTTACTTTTACCATGTCTTCTTGTGTTCTTACACTATAAGGTTAATAAACTTACTATAAGAAGCCAAACGAACCCCAAATTGTTTATTATTAATATATATAACCTTATCTAAGTCATTTGTCCGAAACTTATATTTTTAGGAATAAAATAACAATTAATAATATAATATTTGTTTTAAAAACTATTTTATGTCAATTTTGACACTATTTAGTAATTGATTTTTGTGAAAATCATAACAGAATGATAAGTTCGAAAAAAGTTAATTAAATCAACAATAACATGTCATATTAGCCTAAAAAATTAGTGTAAGTTATAAAAAGTCTCAAATTATACTTATTTGAGTATTTATAACATCAATTATGTCAATATTTCATTAATAAGATAATTACTGCATCATCGTTGTGTCATAAATAAATTATATTATTTAATGTCTAAAAATTACAAATAAAATACCATTATGTAATAAATATTTTTAGATTTCTAACTAATAATTAAAATCGAATTTATCTTATGTATAACCCTATATTAAAAATGTTTTAGTAAATAAACTTTGATTTTAACTCTTTTAACTCTTCTTTAAATAAATTAATAATAAATGTCCTAATCTAATAAAAGTGGGCCTAAATGGTCATATTTTATTCCTAAGTTTGTTTTTGGTCGAATTACACTTGTCCAACAGAATTAGGACATGTGTTAGGGTAATAATAATATCATTTCTACCCTTAATTACCCTATTTACTTTTAACCGTGGTAAAAAAAGTAAAAAGTTACTATTCACCAAAAAATTATTTTTATCTCATTGAACCACATTTTACTTACTGACATCAACCGTGTCTCTCGGATTTTTGAAATTCCACTCACAGAAGCGGTAAAATTAAGTTTTATGAAAAATTCAGTTTTTTAACTACCACTTAGTGGTTTCACTATTCATCAAAAACTGAAAGTTTTCAGAAAAATACCAAAAATTAGGCCTAAGCTATATTTGATATTATGAACTCAAAAATGATGTCTATTTTACCAAATTCAAAACATATCAGTTGCATTGAATAATTTAAAAATTAATTCCCGTCGTCAAAACAAATAGCGTGTTTTTAAGAGATAATAACTATCAAAAGATTGAAACTTGTTTATAACTGGTTTAAATGTGAAATTACATCCAATGACCAACATTGTATTAAATTGTAAAAATATATTCTAAATATACTTTAAAACCACCCAAATTAATAATTTATCACTATTAATTATTTCGATTGAAAAAGTTGTTTTTAATTAAAATTTAGTAATTTTCACTATTCATCAAGATATGAAAGTTATCCGAAAATCACCAAAATTTCACCCTAAGCTAATTTCGATATTCCAAATCCAAAAATGAAGTCCATTTTGAAAAATAAAATTCACAAAATTTCAAAAAGTGGTTATTACTATTCATAACGGATATTTTTAATAATATTTTAATAGCATATCGTTGTTTAGTGAAACTCGGTATTGCGTACTACACACGCTATCAAGGAAGGTCGCGATTGCGTGTAATGAAAGGCAAGTAAAGGATGCGTGTTGTGAAAGCTCTTTTTGGTGTAGCGTACAACACAAGACATTAATGAAATTAAAAAGAATATTTTTCATAAAATCTCGGGGTGTTACATTCTACCCCCCTTAAAATGAATTTCGCCCTCGAAATTCGTCGGGGTTATAAATGGTTTACTATTAGAAAGTTTATTTAATCGAAACCCACATCGTAAAAAGGAATACCAAAACCAATTTTTAAAAACAAAAGTATGAAACGTAACGGTTACCCAAATAAACTAATCACTGGGTTTCCACATAAGTGAAAATATGGATATGGAAGAGAAATCTAACCATCATGTTCTGATGGAGAGTGGTAGAGAACATGGCTATGGAAAAGCTGGCAATCACAAAGCCATAAATTTGTGATGATCTAAGGTACCATCTGATTAATCAGATATAAGATCACTAGGACAACATTTTTGGTTTTCAAGATCGTTTCCCTAAAGTTGAAGAATTTGAATTAGAATAAATACTTACTTTATTTTGGTACAATCTCACTGTTGTTCGTGCCTTGAACAATTTCCACTTCATCTCTTAAATAAATGAAGATGAATTTGTAATTCGTGAAGTGTTAGCAGATCATGTGATAGAATGACGGGTCATTCCATCTGTCTCAAACAAAAGGTTAGCAAAAGTTATTAAATATACATAAGTCATTCTATAGTGAGATTAATCATATATGGTTCCTAAAATGGACTTATACTTCATATATCACACTGCTTAATACAATAAAACTAGTTTCTACTAAACAGGGACTTCCTGTAGGCCAGTGGTAGGCGATAAAGTCCAGTCGCACTTCGGTTGTGGGTTCGATTCCCACAGCCTTGTCCGACGCGATGGACTGTCGCCCGTCCTGCAGGTTTTCCTTTTTCTAAAACTATATTACTATAACATCCCATCAATAATATTGAAAAAACTTCTATCCTTAAACAATACTAACTTATGTCCAACATAATCCATTCCAATCTTTAGGCTTATCCATAATACTGCAGTCCACTTTCATAATATAGTGAAAACGATTACCAGAGATTTAATAACATCGTTGATCCCCATATATCATAAGATATGTCTTGTTGGTCACATTCCAAACATTCAAAGTCCTTAATCATGTACTCTCTTGAATACCCATTGAACCTTAGTGAAAACATGAATGCAGTTAAAAGTTAACACCTTCCACATACCAAAATCCTCAAAATTCTATATACTCAAACCATGATATCACATAGTCCTTATATCAATCACGAGCTCATGAATACTGTCAAATATTTCATTTTCTCGTTTTCCCTTCATTATGCGCATATCATCCACTTTCCAAAAAAAATATCTGAATAACCTTTCATTGTTAGTCATACTATTCATCATAAACTTTCAAAACTTAAGGAAAGACAACAGTGTAACAATCCTTAGATGTCTTTTTATTCTATAGTACTACATTACACTTGATAAACATGTAATCATTCCACTACCTTCTTAAACCATTGACCGAGCTTCAACAATTCTTTCATCTCACATATCATTTGTAGTCTCTTCATCATCATCAACAAAAATACTACCCATACGACCATACCAATTCTCTTCATGAGACATTCCCTTAGGGCATTGGTTTGCATAATGCCCGTACATTCCACTTTTAAAACATTTAACCATTGTTGATGTCGTAGCAATACCATTAACCTCATCCATGGTGTTAACTGAAACTTTTACATTGCACTTACTGTCTTTGTGTCCTTCTTTTACACACCCAAAGCATATTATAGTTCCTTTGAAACAATCTCCTTGATGCCTCTTCCCACATGATTTACATAGGGGAAATTGAACTTTGTTTCCTCTATGATCATCATGAAACTCCATCTTTCTCTTATTAGCCAAGTCAGGAAACTTACCAAATTTGAGTTTATTGATCATATTATGAGATTGCTGATTCGGCATAATAATGATTTTTGGACTTTCAAATCCCATTTCATTTGATTTCTTATGAAGAATATCATTCCATTGTCCATAATATCCTCCATTATCGTGAATCATCTTGTTTCCAGCCATTTTCTAAAACCCAAAAAGAATAGTGTGAGATGCAAAAATCATAATAAAGGGGGAGTAACTTCAATATCTAACATCTTAGGTTAAATTCTAAGATCGTTACCGTAGTGCTAGGACTATATCCTATATGTATACTTATCCTTAGGGACATCCCTAGACATACCTTAGAAATATCTCTAGGGATCTCACTAACGTTTTCACGTCCTAGTTTCCAAAGGTTGACTAAACCTTTCCTCTGATACCAATTGTAGATACCCGAAGCTTTACGTACATGGACATTACATTACTTTTGCATAATACTTAGTACATAACAAAAACACACACACAAGGATCGTAATAGTTTAGTGTCTTTGGAAACTCGAAATATAATCTTCTAATCGTGGTGAAAGATCTTCAACATCTCCCATAAAGATCTTCCTTTTTTTTACCTAAAACCTTTCTTTATATCCTGGGGAAAAGAAAACATAAAAGGGTGAGCTCAAATGCTCAGTAAGGGTAAACAAAAGAAATATCAATCACATCATATACATAAGAACACAACTTTTGGAAATCTTAACCTGCAAAAGAGCTCATAATATCATAACATGGGATAAATCATAGAAGTGAAAATGAGATCCCCATAATCATAACATAAAACTTGAAACTTTGTGGGATGCACACATAATCATGGAAAATCATTTCTTGTTAGTCATGACTCATTGCCAAGACTATCTTAGTGGACAAAGTCCCTTTCTGAACCGAGTTCACTCCTCGTTTCAGTCCTGTATCACTGAACCGAAATAACCTTTCGTTCCAGCCATTGCTTTCTCATGAGATATGAAATATTTACCCAATGCATTGGAGGGAGATATAGGTCCCACCCATCTCATAATGATACCATTCTTATGTGTGCCACAAAATCATAAATCATACATCATTTCATAACCCATGTAATAAAAATGGGAATCTTAAACATCATGACATCATAAAACAATTCATATAAGATAAAGGAATTCATAAAAATAATTCCATCCCAACATAACCAAATAAATGTAATAAGAGGGATAGAAACAGAACCCTATGTTATCTTAGATGGAAAATAATTTTGATAAAACACTTGAAATGAATTCTTGAGGAAAATATCCTTTCTTCTTCAAAATCAATTTCTTTTCACAAAACTTCATGCAATTTTAAAAGAAAGATATTTTATTGAAAATAGTTATGAAATATTTTGGAGGAAGATTCATGAAAATAAGGCTTTATAAAACCGTAAAAATCCATTCGTGCCGTATAAGTTAAAAAAACCATTCTTCGTACTTTTGTCGGAAAAGTCAAAAAGTACCTCGTACGAAAAAAACGACAAAAGATTCCTTTCATATCCTTTACTAAAAACTCACCGAAGGGTAAAATTGGATTTAAAAAATTGTAGGTGGATGGAAATAAAATTACATATTGAATAAACATGGATGTGGATGATAAAATACACCCCAGTAAATACCAAAGTATAAACAATCTCGGATAAAAATGAGATTGTGATATTTCCCTTACCTTAGGGCCGATTTGCTTCGTAAGTGTCCGAACGTCCTGTATAATGATTTAAATAATGTCATTTACTTATTCCAGAATCATAAAAATTGTTATTATATCATATATGGTTCACTTATGACTTTATTTTAACCGTTCTTTTGTAAATTCCATGTTAAAGAGTGTTTTGGGTAAAATCGATTCATTTGTCGTAGGTGTTTGGACTTGTTGTTCTTGACATTATTATTACTTATATCATGATTTACTTACTTCCAGAATTTAAAACATGATTTATATATCATATATATTCAGTATATATATATATATATATATAATAGATAGATAAATGAAATGAAACACACCGTTCATGGAGACGGTAGTCCGTACGTACGCATGAACGCTATTTTCGTTTCCTTATTGAGTTGAACAGAATTAAGTAGATGAAATTCATATATATACACATAAATCCAGTATCATTATTATGTCATATATTTCATTATTACTTATTATATATACTTTATAATCATTCATGAATGGTTAAAGTGGAGAATGAATCTCATCGCGTCGTGGAGACGGTATTCCGTACATACGGACGAGCGATGATATCGTTCTCATGATCGTGAACTTGTGTTGAAGTGTATATATACTATTACAGTATCAATATCACTTTATAATAATCATATATAGTTAATAATTACACCATTATACCCATCCAACTAAGGTGGTGGCGGAAAATAGATTACACCACGGCGTGGAGACGGTATTCCGTACGTACGCACGCGCGGTGATTTTGTTTTCTGTAGGATGGATAGATGGTGAAATAGAATCGTTTCATACTTCTAATAACATATCAGTGTATTAGTGATACTGATGTTATTACTTCATAATGAAACAACCTAAGAAGAATAAGTGGAAGAAGAAATAAAGGTGAAAGAATCGGTAACGGAAATTACCTCTTCTTTGAAGCGCCTCTTTGAGACCTCCTCTTAGGGCACTAAAATTGGTCTTTGAGGAAGACCAGAACCTTTAGGATGTTTCTAGGGAAGTGGAGAAGAGAATTTGGTAGGGGTTGTCCGAGCTTGAAGGCTCAAAGTTGTGTGAGGAAGAGAGGGAGGAGGTGCCCTTTTATAAGGGAGGAGAGGGGCACCTTTGGAATAACTAAAAATATTATTTTATTATAAAGTCAAGTTCGGTTTTAAATAGATCCAAATTGATTTATTTCGTGTCTAAGGTGGGTATGGGTCGAAATCATCTCATCCAATAGAATTTAGACAAGTTTAGGTTCCTATTTTAACCTTATCATTTAGATTTAACATTAAGTTAAATAATTTTACTTTTACCGTGTCTTCTTGTGTTCTTACACTATAAGGTTAATAAACTTACTATAAGAAGCCAAACGAACCCCAAATTGTTTATTATTAATATATATAACCTTATCTAAGTCATTTGGCCTAACCTTAGATTTTTATGAATAAAATAACAATTAATAATATAATATTTGTTTTAAAAACTATTTTATGTCAATTTTGACACTATTTAGTAATTGATTTTTGTGAAAATCATAACAGAATGATAAGTTCGAACAAAGTTAATTAAATCAACAATAACATGTCATATTAGCCTAGAAAATCAGTGTAAGTAATAAAAAGTCTCAAATTATACTTATTTGAGTATTTATAACATCAATTATGTCAATATTTCATTAATAAGATAATTACTGCATCATCGTTGTGTCATAAATAAATTAAATTATTTAATGTCTAAAAATTACAAATAAAATACCATTATGTAGTAAATCTTTTTATATTTATAATGAATATTTACAATCTAATTTATCTTATGTATAACCCTATATTAAAAATGTTTTCTTAAATAAACTTTGATTTTAACTCTTTTAACTCTTCTTTAAATAAATTAATAATAAATGTCCTAATCTAATCCAAGTGGGCCTAAATGGTCATATTTTATTCCTAAGTTTGTTTTTGGTCTAATTACACTTTTCCAATAGAATTAGGACATGTGTTAGGGTAATAATAATATCATTTCTACCCTTAATTACCCTATTTACTTTTAACCATGGTAAAAAAAGTAAAAAGTTACTATTCACCAAAAAAATTATTTTTATCTCATTGAACCACATTTTACTTACTGACATCAACCGTGTCTCTCGGATTTTTGAAATTCCACTCACAGAAGCGGTAAAATTAAGTTTTATGAAAAATTCCGTTTTTTAACTACCACTTAGTGGTTTCACTATTCATCAAAAATTGAAAGTTTTCAGAAAAATACCAAAAATTAGGCCTAAGCTATATTTGATATTATGAACTCAAAAATGATGTCTATTTTACCAAATTCAAAAAATATCAGCTGCATTAACTAATTTAAAAATTAATTCCCGTCGTCAAAACAAATAGCGTGTTTTTAAGAGATAATAACTATCAAAAGATTGAAACTTGTTTATAACTGGTTTAAATGTGAAATTACATCCAATGACCAAAATTGTATTAAATTGTAAAAATATATTCTAAATATACTTTAAAACCACCCAAATTAATAATTTATCACTATTAATTATTTCGACTGAAAAAGTTGTTTTTAATTAAAATTTAGTAATTTTCACTATTTATCAAGATATGAAAGTTATCCGAAAATCACCAAAATTTCACCCTAAGCTAATTTCGTTATTCTGAATCCAAAAATGAAGTCCATTTTGAAAAATAAAATTCACAAAATTTCAAAAAGTGGTTATTACTATTCATAACGGCTAGTTTTAATAATATTTTAATAGCATATCGTTGTTTAGTGAAACTCGGTATTGCGTACTACACACGCTATCAAGGAAGGTCACGATTGCGTGTAATGAAAGGCAAGTCAAGGATGCGTGTTGTGCAAGCTCCTTTTGGTGTAGCGTACAACACAAGACATTAATGAAATTAAAAAGAATATTTTTCATAAAATCTCGGGGTGTTACAATATTATTTTTGGATCTTCTAAAAATACTTTGTGTATTGATTTTTCAAAGAGTATGAAAAATGAATTTGAAATGAGTTTAATGGGATAAATCAAATATTTTCTTGGATTTCATGTTTTTCAAAATAAAAATGGTATTATTTTAAATCAAAGTAAATATACAAAGGACCTTTTAAAACGTTTTGGTTTAGATTGTATTAATGAAAGTGATATACCTATGAGTACTAATTGTAAGTAGGATGCTGATGAAACTGGAAAACTAGTGGATCAAACCAACTACAAAGGTATGATAGGGAGTCTACTTTATCTTACTGCTTGTCGACCAAATATTATGTTTAGTGTGTGTATGTGTATAAGATTTCAAGATAATCCAAAAGAGTCACACTTGATTTCAAATATCTTAAACATACTACTAACTTAGGATTATTCTATCCAAAAGGACAATCATTTGATTTAATAAGTTACTCAGATGCTGAATTTTCTGGCTGCAAGTTATATAAAAAGAGCACTTCTGGAACATGTCATATTCTAGGTATGTCCTTGATATCGTGGTGTAGTAAAAAGAAGAACTCTGTTGCATTGTCTACTGTTAAAGCAGAATACATTATTGCTGGTAGTTGCTGTGCACAAATTCTATGGATAAAACATACATTATTGGACTACAGATATCAGTTTAGACATGTATCTATAAACTGTGATAACACTAGTGTGATTAACATCTCTAAGAATCCCGTGTATCACTCTAGGACCAAGCACATTGATGTAAGGCACCACTTTTTGAGAGATCATTACCAAAAGGGTGATATTACTCTTGAATTTATAGGAACTGAACATCAATTAGCTAACATATTTATCAAACCTTTAAGTTTAGATAGGTTAAGTTAAATTAGACATGAGTTAGGAATGATAGACTTTGTAGAGCCAAATCCTCACCGTTAGCCAAGTCCTCACCGTTAGCCAAATCCTCACTATTATACCTCACTGGTATGAACCTCACTATTATACCTCACTGGTATGAACCTCACTGTTATACCTCACTGGTATGAACCTCACTGTTATACCTCACCGGTATGAACCTCACTATTATACCTCACTCGTATGAACCTCACTGGTATGAACCTCACTGCTATACCTCACTATTAGTGGACCTCACTGATAAAAATACCTCACTGTTAGGAATCCTCACCGGTATGTATTACCGTTAGGATTGCGCTATTTTTAAAATTTTGTATCTTTAGCCGCCAGAATCTGTATTGTCAGTATTATACTTATTATGATTTATTTATTTATTTTGTGATTCCTAAATGATAAAACATAAGTCTTGACCTCATATCAATCCACCTCAAACCCTTTACCTTCAATCCTTAGCTCCCAAATCTTCGTTTCATCCGAACCCTAAGCCTCGCGATTCGTAGAATGGCAAGAGTGAAGAGACCATCAGTCAACAAAAATGATGATGAGCCAAATGCAAAGAGACTCAAAGGAGACTCAAAGGAGACTCAAAGGAGAGTCTAGTGGTGGGAGTGAAGTGAAGAAACCTAAAAATCCGCACCCCGTTCAAAGGGAAATAGTAGTTGAGAAAGAGCTATGCCCAGAATGGTTGATGACCAGTAAGTCTTTAGTTCTAGAAGTGCCAGAACAGAAGAAATAGGTAGAGTGATTCTCGAATAACAATGATCCTTATTATCTAAAGCTGGTAAAATAATTATATAAGTTTTTTTATTTTGAGAAATCATAAGTTGATAACAGGATGGTATTAGTAGTAAATGGAAAGACAATATCCTTTTCTTCTATTGAGTGGGATGAGTGCCTGAGAGCTCCACATGAAAGAGAGTTTGGGTATTTCACGAAATCAGTACCTCCTACTAGTAACATCTTCGAATATGAAGATGCCTTGGAAGAATTAACAGGAGATGGCACACCAATAAAGGTAGTTTCTATAGAAATGGATGGAGATAACCGATTACTGTTCAAGTTCATTCAACATGTGCTAAGTCTAAGAAGAGGGGAATTTTCAAATCTGAGATACCAAGATATTTATTTGTTGCATTTGCTGATGCATGGTGTCAAGGTAAATTTGGGAAGGCTTCTGATGATTCAAATTGAAGATATGACCAGGAAAAAGTCAAAAACTAATGCTCTATTCTTTTGAAAGCTGATTTCTTTGATGATTAAGGTAAGAGGTGTGTCTAAGTCTTAGGATGAGATAGGGGTTATGAAGGACAACTTTTTTATTACCAATTTTTTTTGTAAATACATAAAGATCAATTGGAATCTATGGAGAAGATAATGGGTCAGTGATGAAGGGAAGCTGTATGATAATTTTAATCCTATGGATCATCCTTCTCTGCCTAAGGATTTGAGGGATCTAGGTCTAGGACCTGATGAAGAGAAACCTCAGTATAGTGATGATACTAATGAAGAGGATACCTCTATAGTTGATGGAGGGGATCTAGACTTGCCTCTAAGTCCAGTTGCTGAAGTTGTATCATATGGAAAGGAAATTATGTTGGGAGTAAGCAATGAAGAAGCCCCTATTGATGAGGAAGACCAGTTTTATCCAAAGAATGAAGAAGAAGTCCATGAAAGTGGAAATCATGTTTCTGATATCTCAGATAAGAACACCTTGAGTTTGAGTCCATTGATTGGAAGTACTGCTATGCCTATAGAGGCTATTCTGTTTGAGATGACAGAACTTGCACCCATTCCTGATGAGCCTCCTTTTGGAGAAATGGAAATGGTTGTGGAGAATTCTTCTGAGGAAGACCAAGCTGCTGAGGGTGATATTGCTATACATATACAGGAGAATTCACAAATTGAGGGGGATCATCCAACCAGAATTGGAAATGTTTCAGTAGCTATTGAGATTGAAGACTGGGCAGAAGACCCGGGGTTTGTAGTTTGTGGGTTGGACTATCCTGATTCTGAAGATGAGACACCCATCAATAGACCAAAAGTTAACTATAATATATTTTCTGAGTTTTTACCTGAGGATTTGGTAAGAAAATATGATCTAGACCAGTTGATGTCTGATATTAAGACCTCGTTTGTGGAAGAGATAAGAAGGATGGAAACCTCTTTAATATCATCCATTCAATATTTTATGAATGACTCTATGGATAGTATTGTGTCAGAAAGAGTACCCGTAGTTGTGCCTGAAAATCTGGTTACTAAGGCTGATCTTGAATCTTTAAAGGCTGAGTTGAAGGAGACTTGGATTGCATCTGTTACAGACTTAAAGAGCTATTTTTTTGAGGAGCTGAGCAAAATGGAAAAATCATTTGAACTCTCTCTTGGTTGTATTGTGTCAACCACTGTGGCAGAGATGGTGAATGAAGTCAAAGTGTGTCTTACTCAGATTGAAACTTGGACAGAAGCTATTAGTGCTTTGAATCAATCTGTTGATTCATTCCATACCTTAGCTAGTTCTCAAACCCAAGTTGCTGCTGACATAAATTATATCAAGAGTGTAGTAAAGAAGTTTGTGGGTGTTTGAAGCCTTTAAAAAGAATATCAAAGAGCATTTCAGTACACAGGATTTGGTTGTCAAGAAGATGATAAGTACTTTGATCCAATCTTTCAAGGAAACTGTTGCATTCACTGTCAAACCTCTACTTTCACCCAGTGCTTCAGTAGATATTGAGCAATTTAGAGCTGTGCTGAAAGAGGATCTTGGTCAGGCTAGTACCAGTAGCTCAGCTGATTCTCAGGTACTGTCAACCTAAAGAGATGTCAGAAAATTTGTTCAGGATCATATGGGAGATGCTACTACTGCTCAGAAAGAAATTAAGGATAAGATTGATCTGTATTTTCAGAAAGTTTACACTAAGCATCAGCTCAACAACCATTTCAAGCTTTTGTTAGAAAATATAAAGCTACCTCCAGTAACTCAGGCTTTCAAAGAACAAGTAAGAAAGATGAGGGAGTTGAATCATGCTCTAGATAAATTTATGGAGAATAAGGATGACTTCATTTCTGATATGGAAATAGGAGGAGGGATCATAATGGACTTTAAGAATCTGTTGCTTCCATTTTTTCATGTGGATAGTACTCCAATAATTGTACCTCTAGCCCTACCTGCCTCTACTCAGTCTGCCTCCATTCCTCAGATGACTCCATCCCAATCAATCCAAAGCCTCACTCCTATGATCACACAGAGAGCTACACATTATAGGCCAGTCAGTGTATCAGTGGCTCAGCCTCCACTGATCATCTCTGGTGTTCCTAATCCTCCACCTGCATCCACCAAGCCTGAATCCTCTTCTAATCCAAAGGTAAAATCACATTCTGAGGAGGTGGATTGAATAGTGGCTAGGACATTTGATAGGAATCACTTGTATTCTTTTGTCTTTCTCTGTATTTTTGCACCAAGAAATATATATGATCTTATTCTCTTTTATCTTCTGTAACTTCTCTTATCCACTGTTTACTACTTTTTGTTAATCACAAATGGGGAGAAATATGGGCAATATGAGTATAATATAGCATACTTTATATAAGGGGGAGAAATATGGAATATGAGCATAATATATTCTACCTTTGGTACATTTACTTTATAATTTTACCTCTGATACAATTGTTTTATACCTCCGATACATTTTCATGTAATACTCTATTCTCCGATGCATTTGAAACTGTTATTACTCACACTGAGAAGTGAGACCCAATGTATGTTATAATGATATATTAATGATTATTTTGGATTATAATTCCATAATTTGTGATTATCAAAAAGGGGAATATTTTTGACCTCACCTATTTTGATAATCTCAATCAAGTTTTAATATGTTTTGATAATCCTATCTATATGTGAAATTATGTCATCCAACTGTTTGAGTTGATAAAACATCAAAAATAATCATTGGAATTTGTTAATCAATTTTTATCTATGTTTATACTTGTTTATAAATGTTACTGATTCAATATGAATATGATTTACATAGAACATATAACTATTAAGTGTTGAGTCACTGATACAGACCTACCGGTACATAGTCTACTGATAATTAAAAGTCACTGATAGACCAAGCTTCATGTGAAACAAGGTCACTGGTACAAAACTATCGATATGAAGTCCACCGATACATATAGATAGACATACCTACCGATGAAGTCTACAAGATCCACCGATACAAAAAGCTACTGATAAAAAGGTCTATGGTACATAGCTATCGATAAAGCTAAGTACACTGGTACAGAAGTCTAACGATATGGATAAGGTCACCGATATGTAGACAGTTAACGTTACACCTGAGCTACCGATAGAATAAGTCTACTGGTATGCACAAGTCAACTGATACAGAGTAACTACTACTATTATGAAGTCCACCGTTACAAGCTCACTGGTATGGGTCATTGATACATACATTCACCAATACAGAAAGGTCACTGATATTCATAATAGCTACTGATAGAAGGAGGTACCGATTCAAGCGAGCTACTGTTATAAAGAGCAACAGCTACCGATACAGACCTACTGACTCAAGTCCACCGATACAAGCTCACTAATACTAAGAGCTACCGATGGAAACCAGTCATCATATCTCTAAAATGTACTTATATTTTTTTATTTAGAAATGGTCATATTTGATGTTTTAATGCACGTGCAAGTAATTAATGAGAGTTATTGGTATTTCAGGAACTGTACCTCATACCTGTAAAAAGGTAATAATTCCCATTGCCAGAGATAAAGCTATATAAGGGAACCTCGAACTACTAAAGGGGTGGTGGTTGGTCAGTCTTTCCATGCACATATGAGAAAATCTTCTAGAGACACTCAAGGACTTACATGTATAGAATAATAATGAAGAATACATACTGAATCTGCATAACCTGAACATTCAAGGAGTAAAGATCTTCAACAATTTCACTTGCACTCAAGATAATCCGACTAATCAACCTAGAACTTGAAGCCAAATAAAAAAAAACGACACTATGTTTTTCTTGATCAAAACCAGAGAGGGACTCAAATCTTCATCTGCATCAATCAAAGGAGTCCAAAGCTTCACTCAAAACACATAGAGCATTCTAAACTCATCTCTATTTGTTTAGCTCTATTGTGTTTCATTTATTTACACTTTGAGAAGTGTGTGTGCTCTGTATTTTTAGACACACACTGTCTCCTGTTCTGAACTGGAGGATCTCTACATCCTCACTCAATCTTTCTCATACACTCTTGTATCCCATTGAGGATAGTGGTAGAGGTATGAGGACCTGGACAGCCTGTGAGCTGTTGTTATTTTTTTTTCGCACGTAGAACTGTGGTAGAGGTCTGAGGACCTAGACAGCCTATTAGCTGTTGTTATTTTTGTTTTCCCACGTAGAACTGTGGTAGAGGTCTGAGGACCTGGATAGCATGTGAGCTGTTGTTATTTTTGTTTTCCCACGTAGAACTATGGTAGAGGTCTGAGGACCTGGACAGTCTGAGAACTGTTGTAAACCCCGATCTAGGGTGTGGATCATAGTTTATATAAAACTATTTGAGAGGACTAAGTCTCAGCTTGATACTAAACCTCTTGGTTAAAACTTTTGTGCTTGTTTATTTTGTTTAAAATTATTGAATATTCCGCTGCTAAGTACATTAAATACAAATATATTTTAGAGTTACACTGATAGCTAAACTAGAAAGTGTTTGTATTTATTGTAAATCATTAGGTTAGTTTCAAAAGATAATCTAATCTTCATATTAGATTAATTGAGAACTAATCAATCTCTTGAGAACCTAACTGAACCTTTACTATATTAAAAATTCACTACAACTTTGCTTGTTATTTAAATTGGGAGATTTTAATAGAAATATTTTTAACAGAAATTTTTAATTGGAACTCAATTCACCCCCCTCTTAAGTATCCACTCCGACCAAAAGATATGTTGGTATAAGATAGTTAGTACTAATAGATGTATATGTTGGTAATAAGAGTTGTTGGTACTTATAAAAAATAGCAATAGAATAATATATATGTTGTAATTAATTATTTTTATTAACATATGTATTATCTGACATAAAATTTCTGTTGTTATAGGTCAGTTTTTTTGTAGTGTGTGTAGATTTTTGGAGATGTTTTATTATTATTAATGAATCTTATAAATTTTACCTATTTATATGGAACTAAAACATATGAATTAATGGGATTTGTATGGAAAAGTTATCTTACTGTTAAATTAGTTTATAGAAATCTCATAATCATGAGTGAAAGTGATTGATGAGATAACAAATGAGCCATCATATGTGAATCCATACTTATTTAAAGGCCATCTATATAGATCTATCATCCAATGCCCCAATGCCCCAAAACCCCTAGTGTGTAACCACATGTGGTGAGTCTGAAACTACTAAATCCTAACAGAATGACTTCTAGTCTCTTCCTTTTGTGAAAAGACTTGTATTCTTGAAACTGTATGTGCACATATATAGGTGAAAATTAATCAATTATTTTCATCCCATCATCTCTATGTTCACCAAAGTATGAATTTCAAAAATTATATAATTTCCATATTGAGTACTATAATATAGATAGCATAAAATGATTAAAAAAAGAAATAGGACTAAAAGACCCCAAAATAGATGATTGAACAATGAGTAATAGGTAATTGTGATAGAGTAAACTGTTATGGTAATTGATTATTGAACAATGAATTATTTTGATAAGGATGAGAATGTGAGAGACATTTAACGTGGCTAACCAGAAGATACTTTGTTATGATTGTTGGAAGATGAAGCATATGAAATTTATAGACACACTATTATTATTTTTACTTTTCAAGTAACAATAATAAAAAGAACAATATAGTTCATATTTTAATGGAATTGATAATTTAGAACCGGAAAAAACAATTTCTCAAAGGCTTTCTGTGAAACACCAATAGAATGAGATTCATGTGAATAAACCAAATCCTAGAAATTATGGAATACATAATCGATGGAACTAGTTTTTTACATGATAAACACTAAAGAATATATGAAATAGATGAATTAGAATGGATTCCTGGATTTTGAAGACATCAACATCAATAGAAGATGAAGAATCAGAAGAAAATTAGAAGAAAAATATTATATAATCAGTGTAAAATAGATTTCAGAATAGAGTTATGGAATTAAAAAAAACACAACAATTTAATTAAACTCAAATAAAATAATTAGGATGAAAAATAAAAAATTAACTGGTATAACATCTCAAATAAATTTAATGATAAGACACCTAAAATAATAGTTCATGTTCATAAATAAATTGGTGATCATAGTTTTATAGTAGTTAAATAGAATTTATATGTTTTTATGAAACAAACCTCATAGTATTGTAAATTGATGGTTGATTTCATAATATGTAAATTATAGAATATTTAAACTCATGCATATTGAAAAATATAATTCCTCTAAATGAAGCCTTATGAATAAATTGAATAATATAGAATACTCCTAAGAGAAGAAACTAAACTATAATCTCTCGTATTTTGATGCTAAGTGTAAATGCCTACCATATATAGATTAAGATTTATTACATAAAATTTAATTATATAACTATATAAATGTAACTATATTAATATCTATACAGGTGTATATGCACTCACTGAATCATTATGCATACTGAAATTGCATGATTTTATAGAATGAATGCCTAATATATATATACTATTAGAGGAAAATAGTATAATATTTATCTATTAATTATTTATTTTCATATAGTTTCAATATGAAATAGGCATATAGTAGTGTGTTTAATTTTTTTTAATTTGAATTATCATATGCATACTGTATGCATAAATCTAAAAGTAGTTTTAAAAATTGAGTTTATACTATATGTGTTATGTGAGTGTAGTGGATATACCTTAACACATAGTAGAAATAGTATACATAGTAGACATACTATAATTGCTGATGAAATGATTCTGGGTAATTCATGTGAGGTGTGAAAGAATGAACTTTTATACTATATACAATTTACCATATGTGATCAGGATTATGTAATTTCAAACAATTGATGAAAATAATATGGTTATAGATTTATATAATTAAAAAATTTATATAAATAAAATCTATGAATTGTTTTCACAATGAAGAACATAGTTTCTCAGTTTATGGTGGGTTTCCAAACTCTGATATTTTTCATACAATATGTATATACGGGTATGCATACTAGTGTTATTTAAAAACATTCATGGTATGAATACAATATGAATACTGGTGTAATAAATAATTTTATTTTTTAAATAATTTTAATGATTATTATTATAGCTTCATGAATCAATATGGTATCTAAAATGTCATGGTATGAATATAATTCTCATTTTTTTTAAATTCAATGAAGTAAAATTAAACAATTTTGTGAACCAAATTTCAAATGAAATTAAGTGTAATTGAATGACACCAAGATTTTCAAAATATAGAATGTATCTAATTAATGATACGAGGACTAAAACTATAAAAATATTATCATAAAATATGAAATTCTAGGAAGTTTCACCACTGCTATTCTCCTAGAAAAAAAGGATAGTGTGTAGTAAAGGGGTATGTACTGTCAAGTATTCCAGCCAAGGAAGAATTTTTTCCTAGGTTAGTTTCATAGATATTTTATGTTGAAGTTACGCCATTGCTAATATCCTAAAAAAACCAAATATTTATAGTTTGAAAGAGATTATAGGAATATTCTATTTTTTATTTATTGTGTTAGAATGAGCCAGTGAATACCTATAAAATATCACAAAAGCAATGAAAATGATTGAAGATGTAGCATCAAGTAATATACAAGATCAAATTTGTAACTAATATTTATAGGGACCATTTTTAGGTTTATAAGACTAGTTTACTAGCCTCATCATTTTTCACAAACAATCATTAATCAATTAATGTTTTCACTATTACAAACAAAAACATGTATTAATAGTGTTAATATAATTTGAATGATTTAATAATACAAATGATGAATTTAAGACAATTATTTAATTTTGTTTTAATTTTTTAGTAGATGGTGGCATTGATCTATGTATGAGTTCAATTATCTAAGAAGTTTCATCAAAATAAACTCCCTATATTGAAATAAATTGAAAAAACTAAGATATGGTGATATATTATATTTTTTCAAACATTGTTTATGTGGAAATTAAGAAACATTGAGTGTCTTTGATATGTAATAGTATAAATTTTTATATATTTTGAATTATTTATCAACATTAGAGACTGATAACCCAAAATAATTTTTAATCAGAACACACTCCATAGAAGAAACATAAAAAATAGACATCTACAATACCATTAAGTAACGAAGTCCACCTTTGACAAATGTTTAATGGGATTCATCATTCACAACAAAATAAAAAAATATCATGAAGGAAAAAATATCTTCAATCTAGTAATTCATACACTAAAATTTATCAAATTATTATCACTATATGTTAGCCTGTAGAAATATACATTTAATTAAATCAACCTAGTGCTTCATAAACTAGTTAAGAAAACCTCCATAACTTGTATCTCCTCACAATGAATTATATTATTGAACAATCTGCACTCAATTAGCCACAATCGGAATTAAATCAGCCTAAAATTTTAATTAAATTATCCATAACCTACATCTCCAAAACCAGAATTAATTTATCCAGGTAAAACTCTAAAACCGACATCTAAAAATATATAAGATAAAATAGATTCCTGAATTTAAAAGAATTAAATAAATTATTCAATTAAAGTATGGACTTTGAAAATATTACATAACATAGTTAAATATTCTATTACCCTAAGAAAAATATTTTATTCCATTAATATAATTAAAAAATACATGATGCCAATCAACTTTAATGTTAATTTCTAATTAACACCACAATTCATTTCAATTTTAATCAAGCATTAGTGAACATCAAAATTCAAGTACTAGACAATCATGATAGAAATTACCTTCCACTACTCTATATTCCTTTTTGTCTCCCATGAAGAAATACATGTTACAAATAATCCACAAAAAATAAATTTCCTAACATACTATAAGAACCCATCTTTTCACTCTGGTATGGATACTTTAAATTTTGGTTTGATACTTTATTGTAGACCAATTATGGATGCCTAATGAGTTAGAAAAGGTATATAGGGTGTCCCGATCTTGTTTGGAGCCTGAAACCTAGCATTTGGGAGAAATTGGCCTGTCACACAATTAGAGTAAACTGTGTAGGAAGATCACATAGTTAGAGTTAACTGTTCGTATGTTCTGTAGTTTCAGGCAGATCCATTTCACACTATTAGTTCATAGTTTCCCTAACTGTGTGGCCCATCCATGCGAGCACACCTATTCCTACAGGTTACCATGCATGGATGGCGTACGGTTTGGAAAATCATGCAACCAAACCGTGAACGTGCTATTTTATGGGTAATTTTACTTTTCTTCCCTTAATGATATAATTAAACAAGTACCCCTTCTACTATGTTATTTCTAGTAGAAAGAACACCATTTTCCTCCCTTTTGAATAAAAAAACTCATCTAAACTAGGAATTGAGAGATATTTTCCATCTAGACTCCTATTTGATTGCTGTCAATTGCGTTTTATGCATATAGGTAATATATATACTCCCCATTAACTGCTCTTAATGTTTATTTCTCTAGATTATGCCATCAAGGTTGAAGCACATACTCCCTATTTTAAGGCATTGATCTATTATTTAGATCTACTCCAATAAAGGATGAACTAGATGCTGATACTAGATGAGGAGAGTTGTATGATCCTAAGGTAGGTGGTCTATAATCCACCGCTAATGTTTTTTCATTTTATAAATTCTCATGTCATCACACTGATTTTATTGGCCATCGTTTGTTGAAATTACATGTCATGATCATAGGTGTTGGAACCATATTCTGAGACTCATGTTAATTATGTAATTCATTGTTGGTGGTAACGTCCACAACACCATCCATCCCATGTAGTATTTTTCACCACAATTGAGTTTTTAGTGTTTTAAATTGATTGAGCCACCATTCAGGTGTGCCTTGCCTTGACCCTTCTAATGGTAAGCCTTCCAATATTAAATAGCTATATAATTCAATTGTAATGGAAATCACATGTATTCTATGGATTGAACCCTCTAAGGGTAAGCCCATATTTAATCAATTGACTATTGATTTGTAATCGTTAGCCTTAAGTGACACTTGACCCACCTAAGGTAAGTGCATCAACTTGATTAATAAATTATAAATTAAATCGGCTAGTATACTATACATATGACTTATCCTAAGGAATTGTAAATAAATGCTTAGTCGCATATCTGTATAACCCCTTTCCATGTTAATGGAAGGTAGCGAGGTGAACCTTATTTATTGAATATTCATTAAATTAATTAAATGATATGGTTTCGTGCCACTTAGACTTTTCAAATTAATTAAAGTAAATTCTTGAACCTAATGACTTTATTGAATGATTATGGATTAAATGAATTGATATAATGGTTTCTTTCTCAATTGGCCTTGTAATAGAAGAGACACATTATATAACAATGTTAACCCATTAGGATAAGAATCCCAACTTTCATAGTACAAACCAGAGGATGCTACATTCCATTATGATTAAGGACTTTTTCATGTCCATTTTCTAGGCCGTGATAACCCTTTTAGAATTAATGAGATTATTCATGGAGTATAATTTTTCATGGGAAATAATCAAATTGCACAAGATAATCCTTTTGGGGATGAAGGTGAAATGTTTTTATGAGACAATGGAAGGGAACTAGGTGCTCAAGTTGTTAGCTATAAATATTTATAATATTTTATAGGTGATGTTGGAATGATGATTGGACAAAAATATAACACAAGAGCAGGTACCAAGATTTTGGATATGAGATTGATGAGGGTTTCTTTTATAGAGTATAGGTTATATTCCCCATGATAAAAGTCACTTATCAAATATGAAACATTTTACCCTATGATATGATAGTAATATTTAATGAAGACCAATTATAATCCATCAGGGCCTAGGGATTTACTGGAATTGATTCTTGAGTGAAATCTAGATTTTGGAATATCTAATATCGTGGGTGAGAATGTAGTTCATATTCTCTATCAAATTGTCTTAATTGATGTGGCAATCACAATAGGGATGGAAGAATCACCGATTATGTATAGATCAAGGAAGAATCCTAAGATAATGACTTAGATCTCATCTTCCCTCATGATGATAGTTCCTTTTTATGAGGTAATATGTGAAATAAAGTTCTTATGTCACCATAAAACTTATTTTTGATAGATTTAGTTTGTATTTGAGTCACCCTATTTAATGTGGATTTCATGAAAACACATTAAACATTATCTTTATTCCCTTTTAAGGGATTTATTATGTTCATATTCCAGTGCTACAATTCTATAATGGGTTGTGATATAGGGTGGGATGAAGTGAAGATTCTCAAGCCTTTTTTGAATGGAATCAAATTGATAGTCTGATTAGATGAACCTTTTGAAACTCCACTGGTTGAGGTTAGAGATGACGTGGTTGATTTTTGTGTGAATATTAACACCTTCCATATTCCATCATGATTTAATAACCACTTTGAGTTCTACTTCCATCATCCAGAAGCATTCAAACATGAAGGTCATTTTTCATCATGGATTCTTCTATTCAGTATTGACATTAATTAGAATGGATAAGTGGCCCAAAATGGCCGGGGTTAGGTGAGAAATGTGGAATAGATTAAATATGTTGAGTCATGGAGGGGATTCCAAGAATCAATCAAAACACTTTGAAATGTGGGTGTTCTATAAGAATCCATGGAACCACATGAATAGGATATAATCATGTCCTAGGTTGGAATGTCTCTTGATTTTAAGAATTTGGAATAATTATCCCATGTGGGTAGCAGATCTGCAAGAATCCCCCTCTTTTCTCTAGGATTTTTTTGAATAATATACTAATGAGAACAATTCCCAAAATGATAATCCAAAAATAAACTATAAGATCTTAGTACTTTAACATTTATTTTTGTAAGGGCCAATAATAAAATCCCACAAAAACCTAGAAAGGTGCACCTGACTATTGAACAGAGGCCATAATATCGATTGGGGAAAATCATTTAATTATGATGCCCTCCTATTCATTTCCACAATAGGATAAGGCCACATTCATGTCCTTGAAATTTGATAGGGAAAAAAAGTTGAAAACAAACCTTGGATGTGATTTAACATATGTCCATATTTTCAATCATGGTTTTAGAAAAAAATCCATTCTAGGGAAACTTTTTGCGCTTCTGTTCCAGAGCATTCATACCGTTCATTGGTTTCAAAGCCCACCACAATTCCAAAATAGTAGTTTCATTGGGATTAAAAGGTTTGGTTCAAGCCTACAAACAAATTATGTGTTCAAAAAAATAACCATATTCTACTGTCTTCCATATATTAGGTAGCTGATACCATGCATGTAAAGTCATGGGGTTTCTTTTGGATTCTCTGGCTCCCATGCCAGAAGATCAATGTCATTTTCTCCTCAATGAAACCTCATTCAATTATGGATATTTTTAGTTCCTCATAGATACATTTTGAGTAGTATGTTCTTGATCATAGGAGGTGGAAACATGGTAGAGGTGAGGGGGATGGGGTATGATGGTTCAAGATGTATAATCTTTGGGCTAGGAGGGGGAATGGGGGGGGGGGGGGGGGGTCCTTTGCTAGTTGGGGAGAGTAAAAATGTTTGGTGGTAGAATTTTATGGATGTTTCTCCATGTGATCATCAAGGATACCCTGATTTCTTGACATAGGTTTGGTTACATGATTGTTGGGTATTTTGTGGTTATGAATTTCATATTCAATTTTATTTTTTAATTAAAATTAAATTTTATTTTAATAAGCAACTTGAGTTTAGTTAGGCATTGAAACAACCTTTTCATCTTGTCTAACCATGTATCCCAGTGGAACCACCCCTTCTTTACCCGATTTCTCAGTTTAATTTTTTGATACGTATATGTGACGCTTTAGTGAAAAAATACCTTAGGTGAGAGCTCCTACAAATTGAGGGTTTCAATTTTTTCTAAAGAGATATGAGAGTTGTGAGGATTATAGTGCACCACCCTTCTGGGTGCAATTTGGGGTCTCTTGAAGGGAGAAGTCAAGCATCTGCTTGATGAGGTCAGTACCTAAATAGTAGATCTAGGCACTGTTAGTGGGGTCGTGGTAGGAAGATTCTTCTACCACCGTTGGTGGTTTTACCTCTCACCATTGGATATCAATCTATCTCACCATCCATTATCATCTCAACAGCGAACGATCTTCACGGTGTGCTACTTCTGGTACACACAAGATTTGGATAGCAATAGTGGTTCTTAGACCACGTCGACTCATATGGATGGGCCGTAGTGGAAGATCCAAGATAGCTGTGGGCTACCTGGAGGATGGTGATTCTTGGACTCATAAATGAAAAATTCAAACTATTTCTAGCATGAAGGATCACAAATAAGAAAGATAGATCCCTAGTAAGAGGGATTTAATCTAGTATTCTTTGTATTATTGTTATGTTTCGATTCTTATATGTGCTGGTTTAGTTTTTTGATGTTTTAGTGTGTGTAAATGTCTATTTTTTAGTCCTTATCTCCTTGTAATCCACATTATATTGCATAGTGATAAACCATGATGATCCTACCTCATGTACGTAGGTCATTGGCCAAAGAACATAAATCCTAAGTGTCCCTTTTACTATTTTCCCTTCCACAGTTGATCAATCTATATTACTGATCTTCAATGCTTATTGTTTTAATTCATATTTCCCAATCTGTTATATTTTTGGTTTTTAATTTATCTTGTTAAATATAATAAATTTGGGTCATTTTTAGCCCTATTATTCATCACTGGTGCTTCCGCCTTGTGATTCTAAAAATATATATGTGATTCTGGAAATTCCTTTTTTCATTGTTTAATTCTGTTTTATTGAATTATTGTTTACAGATTATGTTTTTTGTTGTAATGAGAATTATTACAAGGATTTAATATTTGTAAAGGCCACTTCCAATATGTTCTTTTATTGACTACTGATTTGTTCATTTGATTCATTCCTTATTATGGAATTTCAACTTGAACTTTGTTTCTATTTAACAACTTGTTTGAAGTAAACTGTAAATAAACACTGTTTTAGCATTTCATATTTTATTGAACCAAAACACCTAATAGATTCTGTGCTATTGCATGGGGACTACCTCTCATGTGGGGGAACTCCCCACAAAAAAGTGGCAACTAAGCCTAATTGGGTTTAAACTTGTCTTCATTAAAAGTTTTAATTGATTTCTCTTTTATTTCAAATGTTTCATTAGTGGATTTTACTTATTGTAGCATGCTTTGATTGATTCATTTAGCTTGGTTGTGTGATATCTTGGGAAATATTCCATTCTATTGATGATATTATTTTTCCTTGTCATTTACCAGTTTGAATTGCCTATCTAATCCTCAAAGATGCCTATTGGTAGTTTCTACCTATGTGTGTCAATGGTTTTGGGGTAGGAATCAGTTCTATATGAGGTTTGTCTATGTTTGAGAACTGGTTAGCAGTAAGGTGTTGGAAGGATCTTGTGTCTATAGTGTCTACCTTTTTCCTAGGAGATGAGCTTTTGTTAACTCTGTTGTGTTCTTCTGCATCCTAAAGGATTTTTTTCTCCAGGTATGGTCCTGTAGCGAGTTCAGTGTTTTGGTTTGGGTTGCTTGTGGGTGAAATTCTCTTATTTGTCGCTTGGATGGCCACCCATATTCTTTTTTTGCTGTTCAAACCTTCTTAGCAGCTACTTTTTGGTCTCATAGTGTTAGGAAACTTGTCTTGTTAGTCATTATAGACTAGGATGTGTGTCCCTTTAGTGGCAATTTCCCCGTAGGATTCTAGCTGGCTCTTAGCCTTCGTTCTCATGTCTTAGACCCATCCTATGATGTTGGGACTACTTGCGTGTGTCCTTGAAGTTTCCATTTTGTTTTAGGATACCTATTTTTGAATTATGTTTAGGTGTTCATCTCATTGGGTGGATATTCAGAATCCACCATTTATGGATCTTATGTTTCTTTGCGTTGAGAGTCTTTCTGTTATAGTTTTCAAGTGGAACGTCTCGGTCTTAAAGCCATCAGTTCTTGGTGATTTGGTCTTGTTATGTTTTTATGGGTTCTAGTGGAGAACTATTTTAGTTGTTTCCTTTAATATTTATTTTTTCTATATGTTTCTGTCTCTATGCTATTTTATTTATGTTTCTCTTTGCATGATTGCACTTTTTTGTAATGAGTTACATTCTATATGAATTCTCTGAGTATTTTTTTTACATTTTTTGTGCGACGATGGATACTACTCTATTTTTTTTGGTTTTATGCATGCACTGGTGAGATATTTCAAGGACCTGTATTAAAATATGATTTTATAGTCCTATTTTCCTCAATGGAATCATCTCAGAGTTCCATTTAAGTAAGTGCAGGTATGTCCTTTACCATGTAGTTGTTTAGAATTGTTTAATTCTAAGCATTTTTAACAGTTGTTTTAAATATCATTAATTTTGTCGACCTTTGTCACATTGGTACATGTTTGAGGGACCATTTGTGTTGTACCCTATAGATGTTTTCTTTTTAGGATGTGATGAACAAATTAATGATGGTAGGTGGTGCAGAATCATCACGTGGTTAGTTTTTAATTTGTAAGGTAGAGTTTTGTTGCATATTTAATTTTTATGAATTTTAATTTCCAAGGTAGATATTTTTGAATTTTATATTCACTTTTATTTGTTAATTAAAATGAAATTTTATTTTAATACTATTCTTGAGTTTTGTTAGGCGCCGAACCACCCTTTTCAGCTTGTTTGACCATGTGTCCCATTGGAACCACCCCTTTTTTCCACAATTTCTCTATTGGATTATTTGATATGTATATGCACAACATTATTGAAAAAACCCCTCAGGAGGGATATCCTTCAAATTTAGGGTTTTGGTTTTCATCATATAGATACGGGAGAAGAGAGGATTCCAGCATGCCACCCTTCTGAGTGTGATTTGGGGTCTCTTAGAGGGAGAAGTTAAGAAATATCTTGATGTGGCTGGTTCTTGAACAATAGATCTTGGATCAGTTATTAGAGCTATGGAAGGAAGAGTATTCTCTCCCTAATGGTGGATCTCCCTCTCTCTATTGGATATCACTCTCTCTCACCACCCATTCTTGTCTTGGTAGCATACAGTCTCCTTGGTATGATGCTTCTAGTACACACAAGATTTTGATAGCAATGGTCATTCTTGGACTGCATAGACTCATAGGGATGGTCCATAGTGGAAGATATGGGACAACTACGGGATACATGGAGGGCGGTGATGCACAAACTCATCAACATAAACTTTGAACTATGTCTAGAATGAAGGATCTTCAATAGGTAAGACTGGGACCAGTTAAGGGAGCTTCGGTCTGGTATTATTGGCATTGATGGTTTGTTTTGATTATTGTAGGTGATGGTTTGTTGATGTTTTATTATGCATAGTTACCATTTATACAATAATTATCTCATTGTACTCTGATTTATTTTAAAAAGTGAAAACCCGTGATGATACTGCACCATGCACATAGGTCATTAGCTAAAGCATGTAAATATTTGGCGTCCAATTTACTATTTTCTTTTCTACATTTTCTCAATCTCTATTATTGAATGTTGATGCTTATTGTTTTAATTCAAATTTTCATGCATGTTATATTTATGGGTTTTAATTTATCTTTTTAAATGGAAGAGTTTTGGGTCTTTGTGTCTTCCATTTGTTCATCAATAGCGACACTTCCTTGTAATTCTGGAAATATATATGTGATTCTAGAAATTCCTTTTCTCATTGCTTAATTCTATTTTATTGAATTAGTGTTTATATATTATGTTTTCTATTATAATGAGAATTATTGAAAGGCTTGAATAGTTATAAATTCAACTTCCAGTATGTGATCTTATTGACTACTGATTTATTCCTTATTATTGAATTGAAACTCGAACATCATTTCTATTTATCATTTTTCTTGTAATAAATTATAAATAAACACTATTTTAGAATTTGGTATTTTAACAAACCAAAAAACCCAATAGATATTGGGATATTTCATGGGGACTGACTCTCATGCAAGGGTTTTCCTTGCAACAGAGGTGAACAAGGTGATTATGGTCTGCAAAAGTAGGCAAGGGGCTGGGCATGATATCTTTAGAGTGGACAGATGATGCTTTCATTTTAAATACCTTGGAAATATTTTCTTTATCAACATTTCTTACTACATCTGGGATGAATGATTTTTTTTATTTTTTCACTCGGAGCCACATTCCATATTAGAGGATGATGGTACCTCCAACATCCAATTCCTTTGAGGCACACTCTTTTTCAACATGTCTGATACTTCCATATAAAAAAAGAATATGAGATTTCTATCATATTAAAAAATAATCCATATCAGATGATCCTACATGGAATGAAGTATTCCCCTCATGAGAGGTTGTGTCACATCAATGAGAACCCTAATCCACATGTAATTTCCCCAATGGATTGGGTCTCAGAAAACCCAATCGATAAAACATCAGATGTGGCTACCTATATTCTAGATCATTTTTTCATATCTCCTGCTAAAAGGGATTTTTTTAAAGAAGATCCCCAAGGGTTTGTCAGTAAAGTCGAAACTCATGTCATCGCCTTCATTTTTAAGATCATCCTTAACTATAAGGTGATTATCGAATGACTGGTGCCTTCTAAGGATCACCATTTGCTTATCCTTGTCAATGATAGATTCAATGATCAGGTGATCCAATCATACTTATTTTATGGCCATTCCCTCTTCTAGGTTCCAAATAGATTGAAACATGTTTATTAGTGCATTCATGTTGAAAGGGAACTTGATGATTAATTTACCCACAATTAAAAGAGATATAATGTGCACCAAGAATGGTTCATTGTCAATTTTGGCAATAGTAGGCAATTTTTCCTTCTCCAATAGAGATTGGTTCCACAAATGACTTATCAATTTGATTTCCATCAAAACACCAAAGAGAGAGGGAACTATTACATCCCATGGGTATGCAGATGGGGGAGACGAGTGATGGAGGACTGTCAAGATAATACCCTAGGAAAGGATGTAGGGTAGCATAAATAGATGTGGTATTAATAGCTATAGAGAGAGAGGAAGGGACACAAACTAGTCACTATCATGAATAGGAACCCCAAGGAAACTATAAACCCTACGAAATAATTGGAGCATCATATCTACCATCGTAGAGACTTTGGGTTATGACTAGTGCATTTTCGTGTGAGCACACATGTTTTTTATTTTATTTTGTTTTCACTAAAATTTATTTTTTGTAAAGAATTTAATATAAATATATGTATATATTAAGAATTAATAGTTCAATTTTTATTCCTACATTATATTTATAAATCATTGATATAATCTATTTTACATTTTAATTAATTTTTTTACCATGTATCACTAAAAATTAATATAAGAATATTATTATTAAAATTTATGATATGTATTTTTTCTAATAATTATTTGATTGTTATTATTTTATAAATTTCTTTATATATATTGAAAAACACTTAAAAATATAATTATGAATATACATTTTATTTATTTAATTATATTTTTAAAAATAATAAGATGAATAATTTTTATTTTCTAAATATTAATATTAACACTATTAAATGTGTTGTTAAATATATCAAATAAATAAAAATAAAAATATATAAAATTATTTTTATAATTAATAATAGAATAAAAAATAAAAAAATGTTGCTACTACAGTGAAACACCAAATCTAGAGTTGCAACATAGAAAAACAACAAAATGATGTTGGGGATGATGTATGTTGGAGTTCAATTTCAGACCAAAATGGCATTTTCATGCCAAAATGACCTTGATTTGAGATGAGTTTATAGGAATCAATTGTATAAATTTGAACCATATTAGAAATATTAAAACATAATAAATAAAAATATTTAAATATTAATTATATAAATTTCAAACATATTGAAAATATTAAAACATAATAAATAAATATGTATAAATTTTAACAATAAATAAATTCCAAAAATGATAAGTATTTCTAAATACCAAAATTTTAACAAATAAATAATATTAAAAATGAATAAATAAAATTAAATAAATTACATCAATATTTTTTTTAAAAAGTCATTAAATAAATTTTTTTACATGAATTACAAACACATACAGATAGATAAAAATGAATAAATAAATAATAATACCATTGCTAATTGTTGATATATGCATTGTATTGATTATATATAAAAATTAAAATTAATTATTAACTTTTATAATTTTTAATAATTATTAAAAAAACTATTATTTAATTTAATATAAAATTATTTTAAAATGTATCAAAAACTATCAAATTTGAACATATTAAAAAAAATAAAATAATATATATATCAAAATGTCATAGTTAAGGACGTGGCTAAGATTACTGGGCTACAACATGATGGTGTGGTTGAAATGTGTCTACTAGGTCTTCTTTCAAATAATATAAGATATAGCTCACTCCGGAGAAGGAAAAGATCAAGGAGAAGTACTGTGTGATATTGAATGAAATGAAATCATAGTTAGAGTGGGAAGCTACTGATGATGATGATGACTATGACCATGATTATGGAAATGACCATGTTCTTGATTTTTTGTTTTCCACTATGGATGAGGGCATGAATATTTGTTTAACCTTATCCATACTCTTTTTGTATCTTTGTCAACATTATTTTTCTAATAATTTTTAGGAGTGGGTTTGCCTGTCACCTGATCATTTTGAGTAATATTGAAGGTGAATAAATTATAAAAAATAATAATAATTGAGAAATATCAAAAATGAAAAAATAATATTAAATCAATAAATATACATACATGTAGACACATATATATGCATTGATAGGGTTATAAAGATACATACAGGTACATATAAACATATATACATACACATAAATTTACACACACACACACACACACAAATATGCATAAACATACATATGTACACATACATACACATACACATGCATATACACATACATACTCATACACATACCCATAAATATACATAAAGATATACAAACATACATATACACATACATACACACGTATCCATGAAGATAAAAATATATACACATACACATTCACACATGTATACACATATACATACATATAATTACATAAATGTGTGTATACATACACTTATATTTGTCTACGTACACAATCTATGTAAATTCACACATGGAACATAAATATATGTACACATACATATACATATGCACATTTCATATACATACATACAGATACATATACACATACACATATATATACACAAAAACAAACACCTATACATACATACACATGAATATACATGCACTTGTACACACATATACACATATACATATATATGCACATATACATACACACACACACACAAACATAAATTTACACACATAAATATACACATACAAAAAATAGGCACACACAAATACACAACACAACACAACACATGCATACACATACAAACCTTACATACAAACTCAATTACAGATATACACATACATCCACATATGTAACTCCCCAACCCTAGAAGCCCAGAGCTGTTGCATTATCTTATTACATTGACATTATTATAAGGAATCAAATCCAGAATGACCGATCAGTTTAGTAGTCTTGGTAAACTAGATATATACTTGAAATTACCATTACATTTTAAAACACAAAATATACAATGAATTTTCTTTGACCATGCCATTATTCCCCTTATTTTAACCCATTATATCAAACTCAAAACAAATCATAGTATCCCAGGGATAGTAAAACAAATGATTGTGGTGAGATCTAATGCTTAGTAAGGGTAAAAAATTTAGGGGAAGCTATCATAAATAAGCATAATCTTTTAAGGAAAGTTATATAATAGAAACATAAGACTTTAAATCATAATCTAGAGAATAATAATGAAATAATAAATCAAATTATTCCATATAAATGTCCACAAGGATATTATACTAGTCAAATAATCATATTTAATATCAATAACTAATCTCATAACGATTGAATGCATGATGCTAGATGTCTGCACTCTAAAGATATATCCTCAAGATAGTTACTATAAAGATCTATCCTTAAAAAATTTTATGTATGTGGGTAGAAAATCATCTAATTTGTGTCATGATCTATCCTCCTAAAAATTTAAAACTGCTTGGAAACAAATGCAAAGGTTTTTTCACCATCTGATTTCGTCTCTTCAGATATGCCGATGCATCAAGGGGCTATAAAGGGTGCCACCCATCACTTACTAAATACAATATATTCCTCATATGAAAAAGGGTGAATCATAAACATCATAAACATTTGTATTGAGAAAAAATCATAAAAATGTGAATACTTCAACCATAAACAACCAATGGTATCAGAATAGAAGATCAACAGTCAAACTAATCATAAATAATTTAATAAAATATGGTATAAGGTATCATAAGAGGTCAAAATTGATTAATCATAATATCTAACAAAGGATGTTGACATAGATAAAAATACTCTAACAAAATCCTTTGAAATTTATTTAGGGGAATGCCCCTTTTTACGTTGAAATAATTTATTCAAAAGATGTATATTTATAAAATATTTTTTTTGAAAGATATTTTTGAATCAAAGTGTCTCATACCACTTTGAAAATTATGATATAAATTTTAAAATTAACATTTTAAAACATTTATATCCTCATAAATAAAACTATAAAGCCCATTTTGAAAACATAGACATGAATGAGAATGATTTATAAGAATAAATATAAAAATCATTTAAAATGATATTTTAGTTAAAGAGTCGCTTAAATAAAACCATAAAAGCTCCCATTTTATTAAATTTGAATTAAATTAAAAATATACATAGAATATCCTTCATAATACTTTTATATAAATATGTAAAATAATATTAAGAATATGGGCATAGAAAAAAGATGCGATAACTAAATCTTTAAACATTCAAGGTGTCCCATACAAATATGAACTTTTAAATATTATGATCCATGAAGATTAAAATTTTAAAAAATATTATAACAAAATATATTAAAGACATTATAAGTATAAGGGGAGGTAAAAATACCTCATAAAATAAGGTTGGTGTTTATAACATCAAATTATACCTTAATTAAAGGATATTGAGATGATGTCCCTTACTACTTGACTAACTTTTGAATCATGAGATCCATGAAAGATAAAATAAAATTGAAACATATAATATTATTAAATAAATAAAATTCATGATATAAATTTTTAGTGGACAATATGTACACCGCATAAGATAAATGAGTGGTCAATATGGAAATTATCTCTCTAATATAGAAAGGGAGATGAAATCCCCTTACCATAGGTCTGATACCCTCCATATATGTAAGAAACTCACGTATAGTGGTTTTAAACATATTATTAACTTCTAAAATAATCATAGTAATATTCATGATATCATATATGATACATTTATTAATATATATTACCCATTTATTAGCAATTTCCAAGTTAAAGAAATTTGTTTGGTAATATTTGGTTTGTTTATCGTACATGTATTGACTTTTAATTCTTAATAATATTATATAGATAATTATTTAATTATCTAAATAATGTCAAAAATTATTTATATATCATATATATTCAGTATATAAACATATATAAAAGAAAGATATATGAAATGGAATAAAATGTTCATGGTGATGGTTGGACGTACGTACGCATAAATGTTGTTTCTATTTTCTTATCATATTAAATAGAAGAAGATAAATGACATATATGTATATATATTATTAAAATATAATTATAATTTCATATATTAAATATCTAATCTTTATGTACATTTTTATAATAATTCTTGAATGTTTAATGTGGAAGATGAATCTCATCGCATCATGGAGACAGTAAGCCGTGCGTACGCATGAGCGACGATATCATTCCCTTAATGGTAAAGTGGTAAAAAATTGGATGGTATATTAATTATACAGAATAAATTTCATTTATTATTGATATCTATTATATCCATCATTATACCCATCCAAATAAAGTAGTGATGAATCATAGATTACACCATGGTGTGGAGACAGTAAGCCATACACACGCACGCATGGTGAGATTATTTTTCCTAGGATGGATAGAAGGAATAATATTGTTTTCCCATAATGGTAATAAAATCTCAGAATATATAGGATACTATATTTAGTAATTTAGTATGGAAATAACCTATTAAGAGAAAGTAGAAGAAGAAAAAAACTTAGATGAGTTGGTAAAATAATTACCTCTTTTTCGATGGAATTCCTTTGGATATCCTTTTAGGAACACTAGGGGAAATATTTTTATAAAACTAGGACCTCTACAAAATATATAAGTGTTTTTGGAGGACAAATGGGTAGGTTTTTTTCAAACTAAAATTCTCAAATTGGTTTGAGTAAGTGAGGGAAGATGTTTCTTTTTATAAGATAGGCAAGGGGTTTTTTTGAATCCTAAAAAATATTAAATTAGTATAAATTAATTTTACATTAAAAATAGATCAAAAGTGAGTTATTTTGAAACTATTATGATTATGTGTCTAAATTACCCTAACTAATATTTTTTAGTCAAGTTGAGGTTACATTAGTAACCTTATCTTTTGGCATTAACCCTTAGGTAAACAATTTGACTCTTGTCATGACAACTTGTCTTTTTTACACTTTATGTTTAATATAATTATTATAAAAAGACAAAAAAGGATCATTGATGAAATAATTAAACTTATTATAGTCATTTGTCTCAATTTTATATTTATATGAATTTTTTATCATTTAATAAAATTTTATTTATCTTAAAGCATCATTTATGTCAATTTTGATACTATTCATTCTTTGTCTTTTTAAAAATATCCTAACAACATTATAACTTCAAACAAAAACTTATAATATATTAATAACATGTATATGTTATCTATATAATTTTTATATGTGACTAATTATGTAAAATTATATTTATTTCAATATTTTTAATATCATTTATTTGATATTTCCACTAATTAAATAATTATAAAATCATTTTTATAAAATCCATTAATTAAATTATTACTTACCTAAATATTAAAAAAGTAATCATGATGATAATAAATTTATTATATTTTTAATGACTATTTATAGTTGAATTTATCTTATGTATAACCCTATATTAAAAAATATTTAATAATTAAAACTAAGAGTATGACAATTTTAACTTATTTTAAATAAAATATAATTAATGTTATATTATCACCCAATATTCTTAAAAAAGTTATAATTTAGACATAATATTTATTTTTTATAAACCCATTAATCTAATCAAATTAGGAAAATTTTATTATTTTTACCTTTAATTACCCAATTTACCCTTAACCGTGGTAAATACAAATTTACTAAAGTTATTATTCACAAAATACAAAATAATAAATAAGTTTATCCTATTAGAATCTAAATATAATATTTATTACAACCATGTATGTCTATTTTTCTAAATTTAATTCAAAGATATGGCTAAATTAAGTTTAACACAAATCTAGTAGATGTGGCGAGAAGGCGGGTAAAAGAGACTTTCAAAAGTTCAATAAGTTATTATATATACTTTTAATATAAAAATTATTCCAATGAATTAAAATGGATTAATATTTTTATTATTTATCTATTTTGACTTTAAAATAATTTTAATATATAATTTAACATTAATAATTATAAAAATTAAGTTTTTAACTAAAATGCTGTATTTTTCACTATTCATAAAAAAATAAAACTTCCCATAAAATTACCAAAAATTAACCCTAATATAATTTAGATATTAAAAATTCAAAAATGAATTTTATTTTTTCATAAAAAAATCTATATGTGTCAAAAAATATATTTAAAATGTGATCACCATTAAAGGGTGGTAAAATTCTCTTTTAAAAAAATATATAATTTTTATACATAAAATCTAATTTGTTCTTACATAATTATATAGGAAACACACAAGTTAATTGTTAAAATAATATGGAATATAAATAAATTTCAAAATTTGGTTAATACTATTCATAACTACTATTTAAATGGCTAGTTTAGTGGAACATGGTAAGCATGAACTCAGTGTTGCGTGCAACACAAGCTATCGAAGAGAATAACTTTAAAAAAGTACATACCATAAAATATTAGGGTGTTACATTCTCCTATCCTTCAATAAATTTCATCCTTGAAATTTTTGAATTTGAGTTCAGTAACTAAGGTTTGAATATTCAAAATACATTCATTAAAATCCCTCATTGGAACAAGGGTCGATAAAACTTCCACTTTAAATGAAAGAAAGGGAAATAAGAAGGTCATCGAGGGTAAAATATTCTAGGGTTCCATGTTGAAAAATAGGGACATGGGAGAGAAAAATAACCATCATGTTGTGATGGATAGTGATAGAGAACATGGTAAGGATAAATTAACAGTCACAAAGCTATAAATTTGTGATGATCTAAGGGACCATTTGTTTCATAAAAAAGGAATCCACTAGGATAAAATTTCTGGTTTCAAGATCTTTTTTCCCTAAAGTTTAAGAATTAATATACCTCTAAGAACATAAGGAAACATAATTTCTTTACAATTAGAGTTTCCTCCTTTAGTTGTGATTCAATCTATTTTCACTTCATTTTGTTCACTTAGAGATGGATAATCAAGATGAATTTTCATGCCTGAAGCACTTATGATGAAACATAAGGTCTATAAGTATTTACTTTATCCTATAAATTATTTCCAAAGGAAATAATGTTAGTAAATAGTATCCAATAAATAATACTTTAATCCTAAAAAACAATATCCAATATTCAACTTAATATTTTCCATAAATAGTTACCTTAAGACTCATTCAAAATAATTCTGTCCAAATTCAATGTCCAAACATCTGGTAAAAGGATAACTAAATTTCCAAAATTATATTCCCAAAATAACTCTTAATATCACATAGAAAATATATGAATACCTTGATCTCCCTAAAACCTTAATAAAAACATTCATTCTTCAAGATTCTTAAAGAAGAAGTACTGTAGTACATTCATTATATATTACATCATTCTTATAACCAGTACATCATTGATAAAATAACCAAATGAAATAATTTATTGAATCCAAACCTAATCACATTAATAATTCCTCTATTTTTATTTTAGTAGCATAATCTTGACCATGAACCATCAGCCTCCTTTAGGGTATATTCCTTTGACACATGAGACATTGATTTGTGTATTGTCTCATATCTTTACAGTTGAAGCACTGTATATTAGAAACATTTTTATTATCCTTACAATCCTATTCACAGTGTCCATTCTCTCTGCACTTTTAATAAACTCCTATTACTTTTAATCATATAACAAGGTTATTATTTTCACAATTAATACATGTGGGAAAATATTTCTTTCCCTGAATCTCTTTATCCATAAGTTTTGTGCTTATTCTCATGCTTCCCTCCAAAGCCATAATACCTAGGGTACTTTTTAACTTTCACATTATCACATGATACAATGTCCTCATAACACGAGAATTATTTAGAGACTATTTCCCTTAAAAATATTGGATTAATACCATGAAATATATGATCATTCTTTCTTTCCAGATTAGATTCATTAGTGAGGTTCAAATTCCTTCTACTAGGCACCATTTCTAAATGATGAAATACATTAGGGTAGATCATTTCATAATATATAATCTAAAAAATAGAAAAATAATTAACATAAATTGAAAAATTTATGTGTATATAGTATCATAATCATAAACATGGTTTCTTTGGGGACATATTTACTTTTAAATCTCTCATAATGTTTTGTGAAGAAAATGTGAATTTTCCTAAATATATCCCCCAGGAGTGTCAAACCAAGTGTGTAGTAAGACCCATTTTCATGTACCAGGTTATGCCAAGTTAAGCACATTGCACCTTGTCAGAGTTGTTACTCTATGGTACATCTACTCCATAACCACATCCACTTGTAATATCTAGACAAGGATGTATTTATAGGAATACCCACATAATTTCTACCTTATCAAAATTCTTAGATTTTCATCTATACTTATCCTCAAATTATATCTTTGTGTTATCTTCCCTAATCTATATTTTATAAATATAATTTCTAAGTTTAGTACTAAACTTATTTGATACCAATTATAACATCCCAAACCTAGATTCCCAAAGCATGTGCATTATTTTATTACATTATCATGATTAAAAGTAATTAAATCCTGAAGGGATGATCCATTTAATTGTGTGGGTAAATTAGATACATACTTGAAATTCACATTAGATTTTAAAAAATAAAATACAAATAGATTTTTATTCCATTATTCTATTAATCCCCTTAGTGAACCCCAGTGTATCAAACTGAAAACACATATTTGTATCCTGGGGAAAATAAAACATAATAATGGGGTGATATCTAATGCTAAACAAGGGTAAATAATTTAGCTGAGGCTATCACAAATAATCATAAACATTTAAGGAAAGGTGTATAATTGAAACAAAATGTTTTTAAACATAATATTGATCATAATATGGAAATAATATATTCAATAATCCCATATAAAAATTCAAAGAGATATTTTTCTAGTATAACAGTCACATGTAATATCAATACATAATCTCATAATGATGGAATGCATGATGTTGTACATCATCACTATCAAGATCTAACCTAAAGATACTTGATGTTAGGATATATCCTTAAGATAATTTCTATCTGTGGGTAGAAACCCATCTGATTTGTTTCAAGATCTATCCTATTGGTAATTTAATTTTTTTTGGAAACAAACATGAATGGGTTTTTACCAACTTATTTCATCTCATGATACCTAATAATGCATCAAAGGGCTATAGAAGGCCCCTCCCATCACTTACTAAGTCCAATTCATTCCCCATATGAAAATAGTGAAACATAAACATCATAAACATTCATATTGAGAAAATATCTTATGAAATATAAATACTTGAACCATAAACAATGAATGGTATCAAAATAGCACATCCACAGTCAAACTGATCATAAATCTTTCAATAAAATATGGTAGAAGTTATCATATGTGATCAAACTGAATTAATCATATGATCCAAAAAAGGATGTTGACATAGATGAAAATACTCTAATAAAATCCTTAGAAATTTCTTTAGAGGAATACCACTTTTTTACTTTGAAATCATTTATTCAAAATCCATAAATTTATAAAAGTAAACATTTTTTTTAAAAAAAAGAGATTTTTTAATCCAAGTGTCCCATACCACTTTGAAACATTTGAGAGAAATTTTAATATTAACATTTTAAAACATTAATTTCCTTATAGATAAATTTTTGAAACCAATTTTTAAAACATAAAACATGAATTATAATGATTTAGAAGAGTAAATATTAGAATCATCTAAAACAATGTTTTAGTTAAAGAGTCACTTACATAAAAACTTAAATGGATCCCTTAATAAAAAATTTGAATGAAATTTAAAATTGATATAAAATTTACTTTATAATACTATTATATAAATATATAAAATAATATCATGAATATTTTCATGGAGAAAATATGTGATAATTAAATCATTAAACATTCCTGGTGTCCCATACCACTTTGAAAATTTAAATATTAAGCTCCATGAAGATTAAAATTTAATAAAATATGATAATAAATATATTAATGACATGTGATTAACCACTAAATGAGGATAATATTAATTGTTAATATATATAATTTTCATGTGATTTTTTATTCATAATCATCATTTTAGTGCATTTTACACTTTGAACATCATTTCACATTATGATTGTAATTCTTACTTAAAATGCACTATTATGTGGTACATTTTTTAACATCATTTAAAGTAACCAATGATTAATATAATTTTAAGGAATATAAATATACATTTTTCAATTTAATGTTTTTGGGAAATTTAGATACACATAAATATGAACATGTTTCATTCAGGGATCAATGGAGAATTCATGGAAGAAGATGGGGATATTTTGTGATCAAAGGAAACAATTCCGGAGAAGTCAGATGGGACACCAGCCCACTGATTCGAATTTGGGGAACACCATACAAGCCCAATGAATCCAAAATTTCGTGGAATGATATAATACATGTATAAGAACAAATCCCAATTCAGGAGACAATGCTAATTTGGCCTCCATGGTAGTCATTTAGGTGGCCCAAGTTAGAGATATAATTCTGGGCCAGATTCTACGTCCCATAAACAAATTATACTAATCTAATCATATCTCGGAATATAAAAATAAAAATGGGCCCATATTTTACAGGAGTTTATAAGACATTTGGGGATCTATTTGCTTCTTCTATGACCCACACTGATTCTGCCATCTATAAGGTCTTCCAAGCTCGTCTGTTCGGTGGATAAAAGCTGGCTTCCACCTCGGGTCAAATGTGGAAAAGTCCAAGTTCCACAAACTTTCCACCCACCTATGGCCTACCATAATTAATTGAGAGGACTTGGACTATTGGAGGCTCTACCCAAGGCTTAAAAATGACTATTTAAGGCATTGGTGGTTGAGGATTTGATAATCTTTGAGCTTTCTTTCATTGTAATGTTATGCTGCGATTTTGTTGTCTCAAATTTGTCTTCCACATGTAAGTTGTTTTAATTTACCCTTGTTTCTTAATAAAAGTTATTCTTATTTTATTATTATATTCTTATCCTTATCATTTTGATACCGTTGGTTCAAGGTGTGAACTTGTTCATACCAAACCTTGTGATATTATCACACAACGGTGGAGTGATCATTTTATTATTATTGTTTTCTTTACGTCTCCATTTCCCCCCCTCATGAGTCTACTTTTCGCTTCCATTGAAACCATAGAATCAATGGAGGGATAACCAACTTATGGGTTGATCCAAGGGAGTAGCAAGGGGATGGATTGGATATTATTTATCACCCCATGAATGTATAATCACTTCTTTAATTGATATTTTTATTTGATGATTTTTAAACTCCATCGTCCTTGTTGAATTTAAGGCCACACACTTCATGTGCGAATACGAACCTTTACCTTGAAGTGATCATAACTTTTATCCTTCAAGTGTATAGTTGATTAGTATTAAAGGGTGTAGGTATTAAAATAGTAAGTGATGATGTTGTTTAATCTTATTAAATGAATCCATCTCAATTATAAGAAATTGAAATCATTGAAAAGGAAATACGTCCAATCACCCCAAGTGATAACCTAGGATCAAATCACTCTTTTAAATTTATTTAACTTAAGTCACTTAGAGTTAACTTAAACCCATATAAAATCAACCCAATTTGGCCACTTCATATCCAAAAACAATCCATAGAATGTACGTGTCTATAGGTTACTTCTTAGGTCTCTGAGGATTCGACAACCCAAGCTAGACTACAAGGACCGTCCTACCTTCATCTCTTGGGTAAATTTGAGCGAGAATCAAATTTTGGCACCATTGACGGGGACCTAAGTAAGTTATCTTAGACACTATCATCTTTTTTTTCACCCCTCTTCTATGTTCTCACCCCTCACTTCTATGGAAATCAATTTTGAACAATTCCAAACAAGGGAAACCTATACCTACTTTGATCACCCAACCCCATGTGTGATATAAAATGACCATCCTAATTTATACTTGTGGGACCATCAATAACCTAATAAACCAAAATGTTTTTACTCCTATGATCCAAAAAACATTCCAACATATAATGAGTTTCAATCCCCACAAATCCAATCTGAACACCCTCCTATGCAATTCCAACAACTTAATTTTCCACCTGGAATTGACCATCTTTCTCAACCACTTTCCCATAATGATCCACAACCATTACTTGAAAAATTGTGTCAAAAATTGGAGAAAATGAATTTTGAGGTTTCATCATTGAGGTTAGAAATAAAAAGCATTAAAACTTGTGAGGAACCCATCCCTACACAAACTGTCCCTTTCCTAACCTTATGTGAAGTGTCTAGTTTCCCAAAAACCTTTCATGAATTTACTAAAGAGAAAACATTTGTATTTGGGGAAGATGAGGAGGATCAAGGAATTGTTGATAGGTGTTTAAATCAAGAGGAAACTGATCTTTTGTATTCACAAGAGGAGAATTTCACATCATGGATTGAGTGTCCTGAATATCACCCCATTGATTCTTTAGAACAAAAAATTACTGAACCATTGGGAGAAATCACAAACTTTGAGTCCATAAACATTCTTAACACTGATATTTCCAATTTTTTTGTTGAATCTTCTATTCAAAAGGAAACAATTTTTTTGAGAAATTTGGAAAAAGAAACTAATTTGAATTCAAAATCTCAACCTGTGTTTGAATGTACTATCCAACATGAGTTCAAAATTATTTTCCTTCCTTCCATGATCAAGTATCCCTTCATAGGATATAACCATGAACTTTTAATTGGAATTAATTATTCTCTTAAAACCAAAAAAGTTGGAATGACCATTGATGTCTTTGAAAAAACTACAATGGAAATTGGATCAACCATTTCAAACATTCCTTGGATTTCCCACTCATTGTAGAACATAGGTTTGTACATGACACAAATTATAAACATAAAATCAATATAAAACTAGTATAAGTGGTGAAACATGTGGTCCTTAAAATGTTTAAAGTTGGTATTGGGTATGTTAGGGGTGTTCATGTTGGGCTAACGACGTTAAACAAAGCGCTGCATGGGAGGCAACCCATGATTTTCAAGTTTCCAATCATTTTGTAATTTTAATCAACTTTATATTTTTAATAGGATTAATTAATCATTTTGATATTTAAAAATAAAAAAATAGTCTGTTGAACTATTCTTCTATTATGAGTACGGATGGATACGAAAGAGGAGCACCATATTCATCCGTGTCACGTGGTGTGATCCTTGAGTAATACCTTACCCAGAAATTTAAAAAGAAGACAACGTATCGTCATTTTATTTTATATATATACTTATATTTTAATTATATATATATATACTATTTTGTTTTGTTTTTTTGTTTTTCCTTTTTCTACTAGGGAATTCTGCAAGTGACATGGATATCGAAAGACTAAAAGGGAGGAGCAATAATTTCAACTTCAACCACCAGGTGACTTCATTCCATGATCCTCATATTTCAATTTCCCTTTTGAAATTATCTTACCTGCCTCTACTCCTAAATTTTTATTTCTTCAAACACTGGGGATAGTGTTATTTTAATTTGGGGGGAGATAAAATAAAAAATTCTTTTGTGTAAAAAAAATTAATTATTTGAAAAAAAGTGTAAATGGAAGGAAACATTCCTTTAACTTTGAACATGGAAATACACATTGCACACTTTGAAACTAAATATCAAATAATTTATCATGCCCTGATTCTAATTTTATTCCTCATATAATTTCATGAGCATAGATTTTGGAAAGTGTGGCTGTCCAATGTGATATTTCATCGTTTATATTTTCATACAAATAAAAAAAAGATCACAATGCACGTCCTTTGGATAGTGGGTTATTAGTTTGAGTTCATGGGGTCCCCCAAATAAATAGAATAGGTTTGGTGATCATTTTAGTTTTAATATGAGTATTTAATAAAAAAATAATAATAAAAATAATAATAAATTTGTGCGTAGAGCAATGAAATTACCTAATGCATGGCTTTCAGTACAACGGTGGAGTAAACATTTTCATACCAAACCTTGTGATATTATCACACAACAGTGGAGTGATCATTTTATTTTTATTGTTTTCCTTACTTCTCCATTTCCCCCCTGATGAGTCTACTTTCTGCTTCCATTGAAACCATAGAATCAATGGAGGGATAACCCACTTATGGGTTGATTCAAGGGAGTAGCAAGGGGCTGGATTGGATATTATTTATCACCCCATTAATGTATAATCACTTCTTTAATTAAGATTTTTATTTGATGATTTTTAAACTCCATCGTCCTTGTTGAATTTAAGGCCACACACTTCGTGTGCTAATACGAACCTTTACCTTGAAGTGCTCATAACTTTGATCCTTCAAGTGTATAGGTGATTAGTATTAAAGGGTGTAGGTATTAAACTAGTAAGTGATAATGTTTTTTAATCTTCTTAAATGAATCCATCTCAATTATAAGAATTTGAAATCATTGAAAAGGAAATACGTCCAATCCACCCCAAGTGATAACCTAGGATCAACTCACTCTTTTAAATTGATTTCAATTAAGTCACATAGAGTTCACTTAAACCCATATAAAATCAACCCAAGTTGTACACTTCATATCCAAAAACAATCCATATAATGTACGTGTCTATAGGTTACTTCTTAGGTCTCTGAGGATTTGACAACCCAAGCTAGACTAAAAGGACCGTCTAACCTTCATCTCTTGGGTAAATTTGAGCGAGAATCAATTCTTTGCGCCGTTTACGGGGACCTAAGTAAGTTATCTTAGACACTATCATCTTTTTTTTCATCCCTCTTCTCTGTTCTCACCCCCTCACTTCTATGGAAATCAATTTTGAACAATTCTAAACATGGGAAACCTATCCCTAATTTGATCACCCAACCCCATGTGTGATATACAATGACCATCCTAATTTATACTTGTGGGATCATCAAAAAACTAATGAACCACAATTTTTTTACTCCTATGATCCACAAAACATTCCAACATATAATGAGTTTCAATCCCCACAAATCCAATCTAAACACCCTCCTATGCAATTCCAACAACTTAATTATCCACCTGGAATTGACCATCTTTCTCAACCACTTGCCCATAATGATCCACAACCATTACATGAAAAATTGTGTCTACAAATGGAGAAAATTAATTTTTAGGTTTCATCATTGATTTTATAAATACAAAGCATTAAAACTTGTGAGGAACCAATCCCTACACAAACTGTCCCATCCATAACCTTATGTGAAGTGTCTAGTTTCTCAAAAACCTCTCATGAATTTACTAAAGAGAAAACCTTTGTATTTTGGGAATATGATGAGTATCAAGTAATTGTTGATAGGTGTTTAAATCAAGAGGAAAATGATTTTTTGTATTCACAAGAGGAGAATTTGACATCATGGATTGAGTGTCTTGAATATCACTCCATTGATTATTTAGAACAAAAAATTACTAAACCATTGGGAGAAATCACAAACTTTTAGTCCATAAACATTCTTAACATTGATCTTTCCATTTTTTTGGTTGAATCTTCTATTCAAAAGGAACCAATTTTTATGAGAAATTTGGAAAAAGAAACTGATTTGAATTCAAAATCTCAACCTGTGTTTGAATGTACTATCCAACCTGAGTTCAAAATTATTTTCCTTCCTTCCATGATCAAGTATCCCTTCATAGGATATAACCATGAAATTTTAGTTGGAATTCATTATTCTCTTGAAACGAAAAAAGTTGGAATGACCATTGATGTCTTTGAAAAAACTACAGTGGAAACTGGATCAACCATTTCAAACATTCCTTGGATTTTCCCACTCATTGTAGAACATAGGTTTGTACATGACACAAATTATAAACATAAAATCAATATAAAACTAGTAGAAGTGGTAAAACATGTGTTTAATAAAATGTTTAAAGTTGGTATTGAGTATGTTAGGGGTGTTCATGTCGGGCTAACGACGTTAAACAAAGTGCTGCATGGGAGGAAACCCATGATTTTCAAGTTTCCAATCATTTTGTGGTTTTAATAAACTTTATATTTTTAATAGGATTAATTAATACTTTTGATATTTAAAATTAAAAAATAGACTATTGACCTGTTCTTCTGTTATGAGTATGGATGGGTACGAAAGAGGAGCACCATGTTCATCCGTGTCACGTGGTGTGATCCTTGAGTAATACCTTACCCCGAAATTTAAAAAGAAGACAATTTATCATCAGTTTATTTTATATATATACTTATATTTTACTTATATATATATACTATTTTTTTGTTTGTTTTTTTTACTTTTTCTACTAGGGGATTCTGCAAGTGACATGGATATCAAAAGACTAAAAGGGAGAAACAATAATTTCAACTTCAACCACCAGGTGACTTCATTCCATGATCCTCATATTTCAATTTACTTTTTGAAATTATCTTACCTACCTCTACTCCTAAATTTTCATTTCTTTAAGCACCAGGGACAATGTTATTTTAGGTTGGGGGGAAATAAAATAAAAAATTCCTTTGTGTAAAAAAAAATGAATTATTTGAAAAAAAAAGTGTAAATGGAAGGAAAAATTCCTTTATCATTGAACATGGTAATACACATTTCATACTTTGAAACTGAATATCAGATAATTTAGCATGCCCTGATTCTGATTTTAATCCTTGTATAATTTCATGATCATAGATTTTGGAAAGTGTGGCTGTCCAATATGACATTTCATTGTTTATATTTTCATCCAAATAAAAAAAAGATCACAATGCACGTCCTTTGGATAGTGGGGTATTAGTTTGAGTTCATGGGGTACCCCAAATAAATAGCATAGGTTTGGTGATCATTTTAGTTTTAATATGAGTATTCAATAATAATAATAATAATAATAATAATAATAATAATAATAAATCTGCGCATAGAGCAATGAAATGACCTAATGCATGGCTTTTGGCACTTGGGGACCGTGACTCCATAGTTGTCTGGCCCAGAGTTAGTAATTTTATCTCTATTTTTGGTAATTTGAATTGATTTTGACTGAGTTAACTTGAGATGATGCCCGAGTATGTGGGATTCACTTGGTGCCCTAAGTTCTTTGAGCCTGGGAGTCATCGGCAAAGTCTCGCTACATGAGTTGACTCTTTTGAGTGCAATTTCAATTACCATGGCAAAATTGAAAAAAAAACAAAAAAAAAATGATACAAAAAAAATTGAATACTCATCTTAATATTGAAATGTGATTCCACCTAGCACTTCCATCATTTACCCCTTGAATAAATATAAACCCCCATGTCTATTGTGATGCACAACACATCCTCATACTTAATTGATATTGGATGAAATATGACATCGAATTTGAACAAAGGAATAGGCTTGGGATTGAGATATGCTTATGAAACAATCTTGTATTAAAATATTTTGATGGGTTTCATGATTTTTTGGTATAATGGTTTCTGGTGATCATTGTGTATAAAAATGTTTTTGGAAAAAGGAATTCGAATTTCATATTGTTGAGATTTATTTTGCTCGGGATTAGCAAAACTCAAGTTGGTGGGTGTGATTATCCACTAAATGAGGCTAATATTAATTTTTAATATATATAAGTTTCATGTGTTTTTTTATTGATAATCATAATTTTAGTGCATTTTATACTTTGAACATCATTTCACATTATGATTGTAATTCTTACTTAAAATGCACTATTATGTGGTACATTTTTGAACATCATTTAAAGTACCCAATGATTCATCTAATTTTAAGGAATATAATTATCCATTTTTCAATTTTATATTTTGGGAAATTGATCTAAACTTCAATATGAACCTGTTTCATTCAGGGATCAATGGAGAATTCATGGAAGAAGATGAGGATATTTTGTGATGAAAGGAAACCATTCTGGAGAAGTCAGATTGGACACCAGCCCACTGATTCGAATTTGGGGACCACTATATAGGCCCAATGAATCCCAAATTTCGTGGAATGATATAGGAAATTTATAGGAACAAATAAATCTTCAGTATAAAATGCTAATTCGGCCTCCATAGTGGTTAGTTAGGCGGCCCAAGTAAGAGATAAAATTCTGGGCCAGATTCTGTGGCCCAGGAAAACATCGCACTAATCTAATAATAACTCTTAATATTAAAATCCAAATAGGCCCAAATTTTCCAGAAGGTTAGAAGATATCTGGGGATCCATTTTCTTCTTCTATGACCCACTCTGATTCGGCAATCTATAATGTATTCCAAGCACGTCTATTCGGTGGATAAAAGATGGCTGCCACCTCGGGTCAAATGTGGAAAAGTCTAAGTTCCACAAACTTTCCACCCACCTATGGCCTACCACAATTAATTGCTAAGACTTGGAATATTGGAGGCTCAACCCAAGGCTTCAAGAATGCCTATTTAAGGCAGTAGTGGTGGAGGAGTTGATAATCTTTGAGCTTTATTTCATTGTAATGTTATGCTGCGGCTTTGTTGTCTCAAATTTGTCTTCCACATGTAAGTTGTTTTAATTCATCCTTGTTTATTAATAAAAGTTCTTCTTATTTTATTATTTTGTTCTTCTACTTATCACTTTGATACCGTTTTTTCAAGGTGCGAACTTGTTCATACCAAACATTGTGATATTATCACACAACGGTGGAGTGATCATTTTATTTTTATTGTTTTCTTTACTTCTCCATTTCCCCCCCTCATGAGTCTACTTTTCGCTTCCATTGAAACCATAGAATCAATGGAGGGATAACCCACTTATGGGTTGATCCAAGGGATTAGAAAGGGGCTGGATTGGATATTATTTATCACCCCATTAATGTATAATCACTTCTTTAATTGATATTTTTATTTGATTATTTTTAAACTCCATCGTCCTTGTTGAATTTAAGGGCACACACTTCATGTGCTAATACGAACCTTTACCTTGAAGTTCTCATAACTTTGATCCTTCAAGTGTATAGATGATTAGTATTAAAGTTTGTAGGTATTAAACCAGTAAGTGATTATGTTGTTTAATCTTCTTAAATGAATCCATCTCAATTATAAGAAATTGAAATCATTGAAAAGGAAATACGTCCAATCCACCCCAAGTGATAACCTAGGATCAACTCACTCTTTTAAATTGATTTCACTTAAGTATCTTAGAGTTAACTTAAACCCATATAAAATCAACCCAATTTGGACACTTCATAGCCAAAAAAAATCCATATAATGTAAGTGTCTATAGGTTACTTCTTAGGTCTCTGAGGATTCGACAACCCAAGCTAGACTACAAGGACCGTCCTACCTTCATCTCTTGGGTAAATTTGAGCGAGAATCAACATGATATGTCAAAATTTCTGTAAAAACACATCATAAAATAAGGTTTGTGTTTATAATATCAATCTATGACTCAATGAATGGATATTGAGATAGTCCCTTACCATCTGAGTAACTTTTGAATCATGAGATCCAAGAAAGAATAAAATCAATTAGAATCATAGAATATCATGAAATAAATTAAATTAATAATATAACATTTCATAGGTTAGTACATACACAAAATAATATAAATAAGTGGTGAATATTTAAATTATCTCATAAATATAAAAATTGAGATGAAATCCCCTTACCTTAGGTCTAATACCATCCATATTTTTCCAAAACTCATGTATAATGGTTTTAAGAATATTATTAACTTCTAAAAAAATATAATAATATTTATTGTATCATATATTATACATTTATGAATTTATATTACCCTTTTATTAACAATTTCCAAGTTAAAGAAACATTTTGGGTAATAACCTCTTTGTTTATCGTAAGTGTTTTGACATGTTATTATTGATAATATTACTTAGATCATGATTTAATTAATTTAGTAATTTAAAACACGATTTATATATAATATATATTAAGTATATAAACACATATCAAAGATAGATATATGAAATAGAATACACCATTCATGGAGACAATAGGTCGTACATCTGCATGAACACCGTTTCCGTTTTCTTATCAAATTGAATGTAAGAAGGTAAATTAAATATAAATATATATAAATATATACTTTTGAAATATAATTATTCTTTAATTTATTTAATATTTATTCATTATATACATTTTTATAATCATTCTATAATGGTTAATGTGGATGATAATTCTCATCACGCTGTGGAGATGTTAAGTCGTACATATACATGAGTGACAATATCATTCCCTTAATGGTTAACTGGTAAGTAATTTGATGACATATTAATTATATAGAATATATATCATGGAATTTATATTGTTTATATCCATTATATCCATCATTATACCCATTAAAAAATGTTGTGATGAAAAAGAGATTACACCATGGTGTGGAGATGGTAAGTCGTACGTACGCACACATGGTGAAATTGTTTTTTGTAGGATGTATAGAAGGATGAATGTGGTTTTACAATAATCATAATAAAATATCATCATATAGATGATACTAAAATTATTACTTTAGTATGGTAACAATATAGGAATATGAAGTAGAAGAAGATAAAAACTTGAATGAGTTGGTAAAACAATTACCTATTATTTGATGTATTTCTTTTGGATCTACTTTTAGGAACACCAGGGTGGCCTTTTTTTTCTAGAGAATTACCTCCATAAATGAGATAAGAATTTTTGGAGGATAATGGGAAGGGGTTGGTTGATCTAGGAGGCTCATAGTATTGTGAGTAAGTGAGGTAGGAGGTGCCTTTTTATAACAGAGGTGATGGGCATTTTTTGGAATCCTTTAAAATATCAAATTAATATAAATTAATTTTATATTATAAATGGATAAAAAGTGATTTATTTAGAATATATGATGATTATGGCTCTAAATAATCCTAAAAAATATTTTTAGACAAGTTTAGGTAACATTGTTAACATTATATTTTGGCTTTAATCATTTGTTAAATAGTTTAAATCATAGCGCAACAACTTCTCTTTTTTACTCTTTATGGTTCATATAATTACTAAAAAATTAAAAAAAACCCCAATTGATAATTGATGAAATATTTAACCTTATTATAGTCATTTGGATGAATTTTAGTTTTTAGTAATTTTATACCATTTAATAAAATTTTATTTATTTTAAAGTATCATTTTTTTCAATTTTGATATAATTCATTCTTGGTCTTTTTAAAAATATACTTAAAACATGATAACTTAAAAACAAAACTTATAATATATCAATAATATTTCTATGTTATCTATAAAATTTTTCAATGTAATTAATTATTTAATATTATATTTATTTTTATATTTTTAATATCATTTATTTGATATTTCTAGTAGCTAAAGAATTACTACATCATTATTATAGAAGCCTCTAATTAAATTATTTATTCCATAAAAATTAAAAATAAATTATCATGTTGAAGATAAACTTATTATCTTGAAAATTACTATTTATAGTTGATTTCATCTTATATATAACACTATATTAAAAATTATTTAGTCATTAAAAGTATGAGTATGATATTTTTACCCAAAATATCCAGGTACCAGGCAAACCCTATCCTAAAAAATTTATTATGAAAAACAAAACAGCAAAACAAGTTCCAAGATTACAAGGGGGTTTACAAAGATGAGAGTGAATAATTTCTCACATGCCATCATTCACTAGTGAGGTGAAATATCCTGGAGCTCTGAAGTCCCGTATTGTTCTTCCTTCAAGGACTGCCCTATTTGAAAAAGTATCTTCCACCTGGTTGGACTCTCTATATTCACGTGAAATAATAAAGTTAATCTGATTAATAAGGTTTATAAAAGAAACCCAATGGGGAAAGAGATTCCCTGAGACATTCCTGGTTCCTTTCTTCAATGTTGTAACTATGTTTTCAGAATCAGATTCAATCCGTAAGGTATGACACTTATAATAAAATAGAATGTTTAATCACATAAACTATTGCCCATATTCATCCTCATAAGCTGTCCCAATTCCAATATAGTGATAAAATGAACCTTTAACAAAACCATGATGGTTTCTAAAGATACCTCCATATCCTGATGAACCTGTAATTCTTGAGGCAATGCCATCAACATTAGCTTTGATCCATAGTCTGATGGGAGGTATCTATCTCATAGATTTTAGGACCAAAGGTTTCTTTAGCTAGCTTGAAACTCTAAAAGCCTAAGAATTTTAAAATCATCAATGTCATTGTACATAGATCCTACCTAAATTTTAGCAGCAACATGAACAAACCTATGCATATCCAAAGTTACTAAATGGATGAAGGGGACCTTCTCTTCAAAAAACATCATGCTTCATGCCCTCCATATGGAGTCAAGGATAGAAGTCGTAGCCACCATCAAAAGATTTTGTACCTGCGTGCTCTATCCAGTGTTGTAGAGGAATGAAAACTAGTCAGTGAGAGACCTACTTGTATTGATTTAAAAAACAAAACAATTCCCTAGATATTTCCAAAGTGATCTTCCAAATTAACACTAAATAAAAATATGTTGAATGTTATCTTTAGTACCAAGAAAAATTGGGTAAGCTGAGGCAATGCACTACACATATTTCCTCAATTGATCCTATGTCGGTAATTTATTTTTCTAGATTTTACATATGATAATAAATTATTTAGGTTGAATAAAATTTACCTTGAATGAAAAAAGAAAAGATGACATTCTGGTGGAATTACCTATCTTGGTCTTGTAACATTCCTTAACAGTAAACTGCCTATTACATCTTGGCCTCTACTCCATAGTGTCAAAATCCATGAAGGTATGATTTAAAATCTCCATGAAAACTCATAGGGGAATATTTTCAAGTGTTCTATATTGAGTCATAAAGTAAAATATATTCATTTTCCTACTGTTATAAGGGACATCCAGCCTGCTCCTAAGGGGATGATCAAGCCAGCACGTGCCAAAAAAGTTAATATTAGAGTTCCTAAAATCCAACAATTTGTTGTTCAGTATAATTTCATTGAAGGATCACTTAATATATAGATAGAATGAGGACCCATGATTATGAGAGAATCCATCAATAAACCTATCCTTGATCTGAAAGTTATGAAATGAATGAATGGGTCATCAATTATTATCATGTTCCATGTGAATATTCCAATCAAACCATCATTGGAAACCTTTAGATCTTTTATACCGATCCCTCCTATTTCAATGGATTTAATAAAATAATTCCAATTAACGGTGACCAATTTCCTTTCATGTACAAAGACAGTCCAGATAAAGATCCTAATTAGGCCTTGTAGTTCCCTATTGACCCCTCTTGGCCACATGTAAATAGATAAATATTGAACAAACATTGATGTAATGACAGAATTAATGAGATAAAATCTCCCATATTGAGAGATTACCTTGCCTTTCCATTTTTCTAGTTGGATGATGATACTATTTCTGATTCCTTTGATGAATTGGCTCTTAACATTCCCAAAAAAATTTGTACAACAAGATAGATAAAAGGAAGGTAACCCTTCCTCACCCTAAGCTTCTTTTCCACCTTGTTCTATTTGAATAGATGAATTCCTTTACCAAAAATAATAAATGATTTTTCCAAGATGATGGATTATTATAAAACATCATCATAGTGATAAAAGAGGGATTGAATATTGGAAATGGTTCTCTTTGAATTTTGTCTAAAGAGAATCATATCATCTGTATAGAGTAAGTGGGGGGGGGGAGTGAAGACATTCATACCATGCATAATTTGTTTAATGAGGCCAACCTAAGAATGATCATTAATACACCTACTCATGTAGTCCTTAGAAATCAAAAAAAGAATCCATGGGAGTGGATATCCTTGACTAACTCTTATGGTACCTGGGAAGTAACCCCTTGGGATCCCATTTATTAAAATGGAAAACTGAGAAGAATAAAGGACAGAACTTATTAATCTCACAAAGGTGTATGAAAACCCATATATACTAAGGATATTGAGTAGAAAATTCAATTTGAGGGTGTCAATGGATTTAGAAATATCAATCATTAGGGAAAAGTTCCCCCCTTTCACTTTTTTGTTCATAATGTTAACACTCCCAGAGGCAGTAAATAGGAAATTATGAATGCATATTCTAGGGATGAAACCATATTGGTTTGGAGTGATGTAATCCATAATAATTCCTCCTAATTTGGACAATAATTTTGATGATTAATTTAAGAATTGTATTCCCATGGGACACTAGTCTGAAGTCCTTGATGTTGATCGCATTGTCCTTCTTGGGAATTATGGAAATAAAATTTGAATTCATACAATAGGGAAGAAAAAATGATAAAAAAATACCTCACATCATTAAACACATATTCCTAGAGGATATACCAGTAAAACATGAAAAACTTATTGGTGAATCCATTGGGTCCAGATGCACTTTCCATGTTGAGGGAGAAAAGGCTTTTCCTGATTTCATATGTGTCAAGTGTTTAGACAAGATATTGATTTTTCCTCTCATCAATACAAGGGGAATATTTTTAATCATCTTGGATGTGCTGTCCAACCCATCATCTGAGTAAATTCTACTAAAATAATCAACCACTGCTACAAAAACATCATTTTTAGTAGTTTATAGTTTCCCATTAATACTAATGGAATGATTACCCACCTTGGCACTGTCTACCTATAAAGCCTATGAAAAAAATTTGAGTTCTTATCTCATTACTTTAACAATTTCACATTCATGTGACCCCTATACATCTTTTCCTTGATGATTAGAGGATCACAAATATTTGTTTTAGCTTGAAATTCCTCTCTAGAAGGCTTGTATTGATTTTGAACCCTATTTTTTATATTTGCAAGATACTGTTCAACACTCTAAATGTTAATATAATGCATTTAAAATGATTTTTTTCTCCACTTATTAGGATACTTTTGGTATATTTTAGCTTCTCAAAAAGTCTCTAAAGTGGGATTCTAATTTTCACCTTCTTACATGCCTCCAAAATTACTTCTATGTATCTAGAAATGATAACCCAAGAATGATTAAAACATAAAGGTTGAGGGGTTGGCCTTGATGTAGTTAATAGATCCATGAAAATGGGATTATTATCAAAATGATGTTTGGGAAGAGTGTGCCCTTACAGTCTAATGAAAACAATTTTTTCATCATTTTTTTACAAAACATATATTATGTTTTCATGCTTGCATTCCATTCTAGGTGAATCTACTCCAAGTGAAATTAGAACCAGCAATTCTAACTTCATTCAAGTTTCATTGATCAATATAGTATGAGAATTCACTAAATGATTATCTATTGAAGTTGGAGCCAAAATTTTCCTCAGGTTCAATAATAGCATTGATGTCACCCATCACCACCCACTTTGAGACAATGTTCCTAGATATCTCCTCAATATCCCTCAAAATATCTCTTCTCCTAGTGTAATATTTCAATGAATACACAAAGGATAATTGAATGGTAATACTAGAGATATTTAAAGTGACAATAATACTTTTATTTTTCTAGTTACATTTGACAATTTAGATACTTTCATGCCTAAGAATCCAAAGGAAATGCATTCCATTATTGTTAAAGTATTGAGAGACAAAGTTTAATCCCATGTATGACCACTTAAAATCTCTCCATTTTTCAAAAATAATATTGGGTTCTAAAATCCAAATAAGCATTGGTTTGTTGGCTAAAATGAAATTCCAAAGGGTTTTGGACGTTATGAGGTTCCCTAACCCTTAGAAATTCCAATAGAAAAGATTCATTATTTGAATTACTTGACCCTAGTCATAGTGCCCTCATTTTGTACCATCTTAGCATGGCCTTTTTCCTTTTTCTTTATACATTTATTTTTCCCATCATGGGAGTGTGCCTTTACTATGAGTCCCTCCAAGTTTTCATCTACCATAATGCTTCCCTTTTCATGCTCCAGAGATGGTTGATCCTCAAGCTAATCACTACAGAGTTTACCATGTAGTGGTGTAAATATATTATTGCATATAATAGGTTCATTGGATTTCACTGTAGGAGTTTGTCTTCTAGTATCTTTTTCACTAGGAACCTGCGAGAAAAGAATGCCATCTTCCTAAGATACAAATTGATTTTGAAAATGTAATGTCAAATCAAATCATTTATTGCTTCCTCCAACAAAAATCGATACATTATTTCCATCATTAACCATCTGCTTTGAGGACCCCTCCTCTGGAAGAGGGATACTAGTATGAACATCATCTCTATGTCCAGAAAACTTAGTCCTTGCTGGCCCCTCTATATGAAAATGAGAATTATTGATTCCATCTTGGCCTGAACTTAGTAATGTGCATTCCAGAGGGGTTTGTGCTTGAGATAGGGGGTATCACTTGGTGAGTTCAACCATTGAAGGCTACTAGGGGACCCCCATAGTAGTAGGAAGCCCATGGATCTCATATGATTAGGTATTGTCCTTCATATAATCCAAACTATTGGGATTTGTTGGTTTGGATTGTAGTCCATCAATATCCACTTCATTCCAGTAAATGAGATCATTAGATCTATCTTGCACACTCCTTCCATGATGCATCAGGGCAAGTGTTGTTTCATGATCAACAATGAACATTTTATCACTAGAGTGATCATGATAAACATCAGTATAGGGCTTCTTTTATTGCAGAGGTTGGACATGCACCCCATGCAGCTCCTTATGAGGATCATCTACAGGGGAGGTGGGCTGCCTAGTGTATTCTTATTTTCCATCCATAGGATTAGATATTATCATATACACACCAGAGGGACCAGAAATATGAACATTGATAGGTTCAGGGAGTGATATATGATCCTTTCCCTTCCTCTTATAACAATTGGGAGTATCATTCCCCTTCATATTGCAAAAAGAGAATTCATTATCTCTATTTCAATCAGATGAGAGATGGTAACAAAAATACAGTTCATACAAAATTTCAGTTTCTTTTCATACTAGATCACTAATATGATATTGACATCTCTTGTGGTTAGAAAAACTTCATCCAAAAGATTTCATGACATGAAAAGTTCAACCAGGACCCTCGCACAATTCCCATACCTTGGGTAAGTAGTTTGGAGTTCCATCCTAATTTAATTTCCCATGGTAGGGGCAATGTCCCAAATAATTCAAGGGTTCTAGTATAGAAAATTCAACATATATATACATATTTGGACTTGTGAATGAGTGTTTCTTACCTTATTTTGGTCAAATTTTCGATCCCATTCCTAATTTTTTAAAAATTCAGGCCTTAAGGACAAAGATCCATAGCTCCATGACTAACTCTTATGATCATCAGATGGGAAAATGATATGGTAATAAAGTCACCCCATTAAAATCATCTTCCAATATCAAAATCCCTGGAGTTTAGAGATCATATGCATGAGTTCATTGAACTTCCAAATCCACTCACATTTTTGAACAAGAACTCTAGGGATAATAGAGTACTTTTATAGGTTAACCATTTCCTTTACTACCTCTTGATTTTCATAGACATGCACTATCTTACCCTTTTGAATAACCCTCCCATGAGGGGGAATATAAAAGTATGATATGGAGGGTTTCTAACCAAATTGACCATGTATGCATAGTTCTTCTTGGAATTAACATTCTTTTCCTATACTCGGTCTGCCACATTCGGCTTCTTTAAAGAATGATGAAAAAACTCCACATGTCCAAAATGATCTACAAGAGATGTGTTATTTGATATTTCAATGGGAATAATATTCCCTAATCCATTTAGGGTTCCAAGATCATAGTTTTCTCCATTTTCCCCTTGTCCCGCCACTCCCTCTATATATATTCAATCTCATTATAAATTCTTTTTAAATTATCCTAAAATAAAATTTAATAAATGTTATATTCTCATCCAAGTGGCTTAAAAAAGTTATAATTTATGACTATGGTTGATTTTTGTTTCTATAACCCACTCATCAAATGAAATTAGGACAAGTTTTAGGGTAATTTTATAATATTATAATATTTTTTTCTTTTAATTACTTGATTTACCCTTAATTGTGGTAAATAAAAATTTACTAAATTTATTTTTCAGAAAATAAAAAAAAGTTGATCCTTTTAGACTCTAAATGTCATATGAATCAAAACCTTTTTTGTTCATTTTTCCAAATTCAATTCATAGATGTGGAAAAATTATGTTTAACACTAATCCTACAGATGTGGAAAAAGGGCGGGTAAAAGAGTCATTCAAAAGTTCAATATGTTTTTATATCTAATTTTAATATAGAAACGATTCTAATAACCTAAATTTGAATAATATATTTATTATTGATCTATTTTTACTTAAAAAAAAATTAAAATATAATTTAACATTAATAATTATGAAAACACAGTTTTTAACTAAAATGTTGTATTTTTCACTATTCATCAGAAAATAAAACTTCTCAGAAAATACCAAAAATTTACCCTAAGATAATTTAAATATTCCATATTCAAGAATGAAGTTTATCATGTCATATAAAAATTATAAATGTGTCAAAAATTAGTTTTAAAATGGGATCTCCATTAAAAGGCTATAAAATTACCTTTTAACAGAATATAATTTTTATGCAAAAAATCAGATTTGTTCTCATATAATTGTAAAATCATAAGAATGATTTTTAAATTATATGGAATATATATAAATTTCACAATTTGGTTAATACTATTCATAACTACTATTTAAATGGCTATTTTAGTAGATCATGGTACGCTCTAACTTTGTGTTGCATGCAACACAAACCATCAAAGAGAATAACATTAAAAAGGTACATAACATAAAATTGTGGGGTGTTACAACATACATACACATAAAAATATGCACATATAGATAAATCTACATATATTTTAAATTATATAAAATGAATATAAATATATAAATTTAAATATGAATCACATATTTAATTTATTATATTATATATTCATATAATGGTTTAAATAAAATATTAATATATCATATTTAAATTAATTATATACACATTATTTAATTAATTTCAATAAATATATTATGAAATATTTTTAGTAATAATTATACATATATGTATATAGTTATAAACATAAGGTTGATAATATTTTTTATTAAAAGTTATATAAATCATATTTATATATAATATTTAAATATGTATAATTATTTTAATGTAAATATATTTTTTAAAATATTTAAATATGTGAATATAAATTGAATTATTCACCCTCTCCCTCTGTTGAAAGATTTCCCATAGGTTTTTTTAGGGGTTGGTTTTTCCTTGGTTGGGAAGATATGTGATGGAGATGCTTCTCTTAGGTATTCATCTATTTTTTCTTCTTATTGGTGAAGGAAACTTATAGTTTAATTGACTAAAGCAATAGAGAATTATTTGGTTAACTAATGGTGGTTTCTCTCACTTTCAAAAAATGAGAAGGTTCCCACTACTACGATGAATGATGAAGATCAATTATTGATGCAGTGATTTCATATATTTAGCTTGGGGAGATTCATCCGCAATAACCCTTTTAATTTGTTTTCGTTGAAGAATATTCTGTAAACTATCTGGTTCCTATATTATTGAGTGGCCTTATGAGATACTAGATCAGGGATTTTGGTCTTTGATTTCTTTAAAGAGAATGATTAATAGAAGATTCTTATAAAGAGGTCTTAGTCTTTTGGTAACATTATTATCTTAATAGAGGATATGGATAATGAGGGAGACATCCTGAATATATAATTATGTGGTTCACCCTTTTAGATTTAACTTATGTCCATCCTTGTTGGGGGAGATCAAAATGTGTTCTTAAGGAATATGGGGACCACATCAGAACATTCATAGAATTGGATTTATCATACCCCTTTCTCTGGGGAACCCTTTGGATGATTAGGGTTCTAGTTGACATTGAATTCCCTATTTTATGGGCTATGTACCATCCATAACAAAACAAAATAATCTGAATATCAAGAGAATATGAAAAAATGACTGTTTTATTTCTTCTATGGACACACTGGACACTCAAAAAAGGATTGTGCAACCAATATAACATATTAAAATGGTAATATAATTATGCAATATTTACCTTTTTTACATGAAAAAAATTAAGAGGTATCATTTTTTTAGAGTCGAAATGATATAAGGATAAAGAAATACACACAATGTCCCTAACAAAATACATATCTCTAGAATAAAATATGGTGAAAATCTTGGGGCCACAGTAGACTATAATGCTTTTATGTAGCCAAAACAAATGATGAATTCATGCCAAAAAAATGTATCCATTGTTTCATAAAATACTCAAGTTTGCATAGATAATTTTCTTATAGTGATAATAATATCACCTGCATGGCCACAATCATGGTTTGAGGGTATTTCCAAACCCACCTCCAAGCCGAAACAATTTTTTTCCAACCCCCCCCCCCAAATGCAGTAAATCTCCCAATAGATGGACCTTCTATTAATTCATCTAATAAAGTTGAATACTTGTATGTAATGATAGTGAAAATCCCTAAAAACACAAAATTTGGCTGAGGATTATCATAGGGACCCCTACTTTGAACCTCCTTTAATAGATAAATGTTTCTCCAAATAAAGTTATGAGGCTTCAAGACTAATGGAGTTTCTTCAAGAGAGGTTAAATATTGTGGGTGATGGTTCTATTCTCAAATATTCAGGGGAGAAGGTAGGAATGAACACTCACCTAATACCATAAATATAATTGTTAGTTAGGACTCTAATTGTAGTTTCAACCCACACATGATTTATATTCTCCTCCATAAGAGCACTAAAAGGAGCCCTGATATAGTTTTCTTTCCCAAAACAATGGTTGATAGGAAGAAAATGTGTCATGTGGTGACAAAAAATATCTTTTGAGTATGTTTATCAGTATCCCTTCAAGACCATTTTGGGGCCTATTCATTCTTAAGGAGGATGTAGATATCCAAATTTAGAATTTTTCTTTGAATCACATTATTATAGTTATCAATTTGTGGGATTCCCCTACATGGGTTCTTTATGGGATTCTATGGTTTTCCTACCCATAGGGGTAAATGAATATATTGGTAGATTCTCCAGTCTCTATGTAAAAAATTATAGGGCCCCTTCTAATTAGTGAGTATTTTAATGAAATCAAGTTTTGATATGATAATTTAGGGGGTGCTAACTGGTAATTTTCAATGATCATGAATTTTCTGTAGGTTATCAGGAATACTGAGCTAACAGATTTGGGATACTTAGGAAACCCGTAAACCTAGTTTAATTGTAATTATAAAGGGATCCAAATTGAATTATGGCTAGATTGGTATCTTGGTTTGACTGATTGGGATAATCATTTTGACTCCATACATGTTTCTCACCTCCCATATACCTCATATGACAATTCCCCAATCCTCATCGATTTATATCATGATGGTGGTAGGCACAAAAAAGAGGGACCCTACAAATTTGAATTCATATGGTTTTGAGAAGAGGATTGTGAGGAATTTATACATTCATGGTTGTTGGGGGATACTGGTATTATGTAAAACATATCCCTAGTGGGAATTAAGATGAAATATTAGAGATATACTAAATTCCATTGACTAGATTTCAAGTGAGAAAAGAATTATAGGAGGTTAGATTTTTAAAAATAGAAAAAACTAGTAAAAGTCTGTGGTTTTATGAGAAATAACATCTATACCTTGATTCTATTAGTGGATACAGACTATGGAATGATTGTACCTAGTGCTAATAACCCCAAAGAGGGTGTGATAGGTTTTAATTTTACAATGGAATAATGTATGAATAAGAGGCCTATCTATAAAACTAGTTTTTATACTCCCATGGGATATGATTTAGATAATTCAAATTCACTTTATGAACCATAATTACTTATTGGAATTAGGACTGTGGAACATACATTTTTTATCTACAGATACTAAAATAAAAAAATAAAATGTAGAAATATTTAAAATTCATATTATTTTTCTTTTAAAATATATAATTAATAACAATGTTTTATAATAAATAAAAATAGGGACACCTATATTTATTGAAACCGTTAGATACATAACACCAAACAATGTTATAGTTATAATATGTAATAAGAAATTTTTATGAAACTTGGAGAGTGCAGATATTTAGAATCCATTTAATGTAAAACTCTTCTAAGTATTAAATAAATGAATAATCATGATAAAGAGCCCATAAAAATTATACAAATGCAACTTAAAGACACATTGTGGCATATTACCAATCAAGTGACCAGTAATGATGATTGGGTACTCATATTTTCATTGGTTAATAATCAATAGAAAGATAAAATAATGGATTTTTATCTCTCTGTAGTTATTATATATGTTCCTTTGGAATTAGAATTTGTTCCATGAGAATTAATGATATAATGTCATGTCCTTAAGCTGTAACATCTCATGATGTTCCATCGGTAATAGTAGTTTTTTCATCACATCCACAATCCAAACATTCATATCCTTATGTATCATAGAGAAAGTCCTTTTATCATGGATAGTAATACACATAAATTAGATTAGATGGAATTAAATTTTGAGGATAAAGAAATTTCTGAACAAGAAGATGATGAGGGTGTTGAACACCAACTGAATATAGAAGAAAAATTTGGGCCCACCCCTATGAGGTTTCATTGAACTTTGAACCATTATCAACTGTTATAATAATGGTTAATAGAAGTAATTACATGCTTACCAAAATTTTACTAGTCATCTATAACTCATATTACATAATTTCCAATAATTACTCATGGCATGAATTGAGTGTTAGTTAGAGGTGTTTTCTATATTATAGGATACTTTTATTGAAAATAAGTGATGAATATTTTGATAAAACAATATCACGATGAAAGATAATATTTTTTATAGGGTAAGAGTCAAAGTAGTATCTTTATATGGTTCAAGGTGAGAAATTTTATACAGACTTCTAGATGAATTTTTGAGCTATAATTGATAGAAATTTTCACTATTTTTATAATACTAAATTTACTCCACATGTATGTTTGAACCTAAGCCTATCATAGTATCATGATAAGTGTTTTTCATGCATACATTTTTGAGTGTTTTAATATATTAATTTATGTATTTAATTGAATATTCTTTCCAATTTGTGAGATAATTGACTTGAATTATTATTTTTGGTAGGAAATAATGAATTTATGAAAAAGGAATGAAAGTGGGTGAATAATGAAGCTAAAAGACATGCGGCGCTGCTTCTCTTTGATCGCGGTGTGAAATCAGATTTTTGAGGATGTTTGAAGCTGAAAAAACTAGAGTAGAGTGATTACATATTGTGTAATATCATTACACATCATGAATTTATCAAGTGAATAATATCTATCTGGACAATTCATGGTGAGGTTTCACAATGTGGAAGTCAGCAACACATCATGATTCCTAATTACATGTCATGAAAGGAGTCAAAATTTCAGATTTCCAAACGAGATTCATGGTAGATTTGTGCAGATTCAAAAATCATAGAGGAAACTAAAATAAGGATTACATTATGTATAATGACACATTGTGAAAATTGTTGGGAAGATCTCATATGATGCCTATAAATGGAGGAACTTCCTGATTTTATAGTGGATTCTGATCCCAATCCACTAAAGACCAAATCTTGGAGTGATATGTTGCACCCTCCTTGAGTTATTTCATTATTTTCTTTATGCTTTATTTTAAACTTCCCTCTAAACCTCTCATCACTAGGATGAGGGGTAAACCCACCTTGTTCCAGAGTAATATAATATATTGGGGAATGTGCTGTTGGATTTATTTCATTTATTTATGTATTTGGTTTGCGTTATTTCTATCTTCAACTTCCAATCCATTTATTTTTCATTTTTCATTACCATTAATAATTGAAATTAGAAGAAACCATAAAATTGGGAAACTGAAAACCCTAAATAAGGCATGGACATTGTAAAATTTAGGGGAAATCAGGTTTAAATATGGTATTGAGACAAACTTGATTCAGTAAAGTCCTAAATTACCAGACCAAGGGATATATGGAATTCCCACATTAAGGAGGGTATTCCATGACCATTTGATCTTTCTTTTATCAAATTTGAAACCAAGAATGAATTAATAAACCTATTTTATTTAATCCAATTGAACCTGAACCCTATATTACAAACACCTACTTTCTTTAAAAATATATTTTCAAACCAAACCAATATGATGCGCTTTTAATTCCTTATTTATTTTATAAAATTCAATAAAACCAAATTTTTCTCACCATTTTGTTCAAATCTAATAAAATTAAATATTTTGAAAAATATAAATAAAATAATTCACCATCCCTATGGATCGATCATGACCTACTTATTTACTACATTTTCATTAATTGAGTAGCACATTTGAGTTTTTATAAATTTTTTTTCACAGACCTATAGGGAATTAACGATGCCCCATGGGGCTATCAAACTGGCACCATTGGAGGGGATGTATTATTTTTAGTTTTTAGGATTTGGATTTTTAATTTATTTTTGTTTGTTTATTTCAATTTCACTTTTTACACTGGGTATTTTGTGCCACAATTCTTAGATCTAAATATTTCATGCATAATTGAAACACTCAGGTAGGGTGAAAAGACAACATCGAGTCCATCCTCAATTCTGAACTAAGCCCAAAGATTAAAGTAACTATAGTCATGGAGTGAATAGAAAAAAACCAACTTTCCAAGTATATTAAAAGAGATCATGGAATTAGGATGCTCGCAGACTATAGGAGGTTTTCAAACACGGGATTACAACCAAGCATCATAGAACCCTCGTCACTGCAAACCACTTCATAATATATACATTAATCATTTCAAGGATCTAAAAAAGTGTGCAATTCACTAGATTTCTGGATGAAGATACAGAGAAATATTTGGAAAGTTTTCTCGAGCTCTGCGATACATTCCAATTCCAAAATGTTTAATCGATGCAGTAATTATCCATATTTTTTGATTTTCTTTATGCGATATAGCTCGAGATTGGATGCAAACCTTGCTAGCATATTCTATCAAAACATGGAATGAGTTGGACAGAAACTTCCTTACCCACTTCTTCCCACCTTATAAGTAAATGGATATATGGGTAATAATTCTATTTTTTTTTAAATTTGAATATGAGTCATTGTACTCTTGTGGGAATGGTATAAAAACATGACTAGAAAATGACCCCATCATGGAATAGAGTTATGGCTACTTATCCAAACTTTCTATAAGGGTTTATCACTGAGAAATAGATCAATTATTGAAGCTTAATCTAGAGAATCACTAATGAATAATTCACCTGAAGTGAGATACAACATTCAAGATGAAATTGAGAGGAAAAATTTCTAGTGGAAATGAGAAGGAATGCAACAAAAATGAATTCATGAAATCAATAATAATGACTGGATAGAAACATAACTGGAGTCGCTGACCATGAAGATGGACATCAAGATGGTCTATCAACAAACCCCCCAAGGTATGTATGTAGTAGATGAAAATTATGATAATTATAATAAGGTTAATGAATTTCAGGGTTGGATACCACAAAAAAACAATAAGGGAAAGGATTTCAACAAAGACCACAATGGTTCCAACAAAAAGAACCTCAAGGGACTACACTAAAAATCTAGATCCATGCACTAGATGAGATGATGGAAACATTTATGAACACTTCAGGGGTTGTATTAAAAGAAATAAAAGAATAAGCATCAAACCAAAAGGCCACATTAAGGAATATGGAGCTTTAAGTTGGCCAAATTACTAATCATCTTAGAGAGAGACCCAGAGGAATACTTTTAGAATTCCATGATGTACACCCATGTGAATATTTGAAAGATATAAAACAAATAAGTGGGAAGAAAACAAAAGGATGTGGTATAGAGTTTTCAGTACAACAACCAGTGAAAGAAAGAGAAGAGCAAGCCAAAAACGAATAAGTAGATTAAGAAGAATAAGAAGAACCACCTTCATACAAGAAAAAATTCCTTTTCAAGAATGAATGGTTCCAGTTAAGAACAAAATTTAGAGAGGTAAATTTATGTAACAGTTTATAAAATTTAATATTAATATAACTTTTCCAGAGGCTCTTATGAGCATTCCGACATATGCGAAATTCATGAAAGTGCTGGTAACCAACAAGAGAAAGTTGGAAGATATTGGAACTATTCCACTCACACATGAGTGTTCAGCAATGGTATCAAATTACCTACCAAAGAAGCAAATAGGTCTAGGTATCTTTTCAATCCAATTATTATCCTAGATAAAAAATTTGGAAATGATATGTGTGACTTGGGTGCAAGTGTCAATATCATTTCATACACAACTTTCAAGAGTTTGGGACAAAATGTAATGAAGCCTACAAGAGTACCTCTATAATTAGTAAATTCAATAGGGAAATCCCTAAGAGGATTCAGGGAAGATATACCGATTAGGGTTGATAAATTATACTTACCCATTGACTTCCTATTATTGGATATGGAAGAGGAGTGGAATTCACTCATTTTGGGAAGGCCATTTTTTGCCACAGGGCGTGTGATGATCGATGTTCAAAATAGAGAAATCTATCTAAGAGTCATAAGTTATCAATTAAGTTTCAACATCCACTGAGTAATTAAGAACTACAATGTGAAATAGGAAAAAGAGTTTGTAGAAGAAAATACACCAAAATCAGAAGATGTTGCTAAAATTGAAGAGGTAAATGAGTTTGATGAGTCCACAAAATAGGATGCTCAATTGGAGAAGAATATACGTTTAAGAAAAAGACTGCTGACACTATTGGAGTGATCAAACCCACATCATTTGAGAAAGGACAATAGGTATGTATGGTACATGAACTACCCTTTAGTTCATCAGGATTGAGGAATAAATGGTGCGTCAGTTCAATGGAGATCAAGAAATTATTACCATCTAGAAGAAATAATCTTTTTAGAGAAGAATTATAACGATTGAACTATATGGATATGACACAACTAAGACCATTTATAGAACCTAAAGAGGTAAAAAAATTTCAATCATCTGTCACGTGAGCTGAATATGAAGAAGGTAAGGTTGATCCAAAAACGGTAAATAAAAGTTCTTCATAGAGGAAACTCGAGTTTTTTTGGTTTTTATTTATTTATTTTCTATTTTTAGAGTATTTCATGCCCTCACTCCAAATATTTCAAAATTCATTGATAATGGAATGTGCTTTCACTGGTTTATTTTTAATTTTTAGGACCATCAAGTCTCAATATTTTATCATCATGTAGAATTAATAGATACTGAAACACCATTTCATGTCATAAAGACACATTACAAATCGTGAATTTGTATCAAGCAGTACATGCGTAGATGAATTCAAAACATCAGTTTTCAAGGGGAGTAAGAGTTTCAGTTTTGTAATTTTTTATTGTATTCCCCAAATTTTATTTATTTATAGATTTACTTTCAAATTGAATTCCCCACCTTTGATTCATTCTTTAATCAATTTAGCTATGATACATAAAATGCCTTGGAAAATTATCATGCCATGAATTTTAAATTTCTTTGTCAATAAATTTGAATGAGAAAATCGGGGGATAGAATTAGTAGAGATTACCATGTGGATTAGGATTTGAAAAATTATGATTTTGGGAGAATATTAATCATTGGAAATTATTTTTTTCTACGATTTTTCCATGCTTTTAATTTCTGATATTTTCATTAATTGATTTAATTATTCATATGAATTGCCATGATTAATTGTCCCAACCATTCATATCTTTCTTAATACATTCATTGAGCCTAATATTTTCCATTCTTTATTTAGTATATTTCTTGTGAAAATAAGGCATTATTTCATCTATAACTTTCTTTTCATCTTATTGAATCTATGAATAAACAGAATCACTTTTACAATGATTGAGGAATTCTTTTTTATTAACCCCTTATCTTGAGACCCACTTTGCATTAGTCCATTTTTATTCCTATAGAATCCATGAATAGACTTGTTAGGAAATGAAACATGTCACTATCCTATATTATCAATTACTACCTTCCTCTAAACGTTTTTCATAATTTTTAAAAGAATAAGTGGGGGGGGGGCATTTTAAGGTGTACCGGGATATTCCACATTTTGGTTATTTTTATAGGGGATTTTTGATTATGATTTGGGGGAGTGGCCATGTATCATTCATTTTATTTTATTATTCATCTATCTTGTATAAGAAAATGATGAAAAAAATTATGGTGTGTCTTTGGAGGATAAAAAATAACCATTTTCTAGACCAACAATCTTTTGTTCATATGTGGTTAGGGGGTGGATGCGAGATTTATCCTAAGCATAGATTTAAAAAAATAATAAAATAGAAAAGAAAAAAAAAGATAAAGAGAGGTTTATTCATTCATTGTGATTACATGTGGCTTACCCCTCTCTGAGAATTTTGGGGGAGAGAGGAATGACATCTGTGAAGGGAAATTTTTATTGAGATATTTTTGATTATCATATAATGTACTTTAGATTTGAACCTCATTTTGTGCCTTATTTGATTATATCATTTACCTACTTACCCTAAAGCCTCAGAGCATTTGATCCTTATCGGTGAATCCCTCATGATTAACTATGATTTTGTCTTTATGCAGTAGAGATGTTAGATTCCTTGCAAGACTATGGTAAGTTACATATTCTTGAGGTATTTGATGAACTATATTCATTTGTACCCTGATGACGGGTGAAAAAATTCAAAGTGAGGTAAATTTCAAGTGGCTTGCATATTGGTAATTAATTGAAAAATTAAAATTGGTGACTAAATAAGGGTGTTTATTTAAAAATAGGGAATGTAAAATACTTGGTTTATTTGTATTATTTGAAAAGTGAGGTGTTGATAAATTTTCTATATGTGATGTTCGAACATTTAATTTTCCTTTTGATCAATTTATTTTTCTAAAATTGAATTTGAAGCATGGTAAGTTGAATTTCCATTATAGTATGTTTAGATTCCATCCTTGAGGACAAGTATGAATTCAAGTTCGGGTGTATTTGATAAGAATATTTCATGTATATATTTTATGGTATTTTAATTTATTGATTTGTGTTTTTAAATGAATATTCTTTCCAAATGTTGGACAATTTAAAATATTTTTTGTTTTGTGGTAGGATAGAATTAATTTATAAAAAAAGAATGAAAAGAGGAAAATTTTGGAGAAAACAAAAAATTCATTCCATGAGTGAAGTGACGCGATGCGACACCAGTTTTTTGAGGATGATCATAGAGTACTTATAAGGAAAAAATCTAAACAAACAAGGTGAAATGAGATCCATAGTATAGAGATTAATTTTACATCGTGAAGCATTATTACATGACTTGTAGTTTCATTTCATATCATGCCATAGAACGTGAATAAAAGTCATGAAATTTCAATTTTTTAAGCCATTACATGACATGATTCATCAATACATGTCTTGAGTCCCAAATACAAGTCATGAAAGGAGTCAAAATTATAAATATCTGAATGAAATTCTTGTGATATTCACACAGATTCAAAATTTGTGGAGGAAAAATCATATTGGGATTACACAACATGTAAAAAAATTACACATCGTGTAAATTTTTGAGAAGAATTTTATGTGAGACCCTATGGTTCCTGTAAAAGGAGAGATATGATACTACTATTGGGACATTCAGATCCAGATCCTCCGAAGACCAATGCTTGGATCAAGATGGTGTGACCTCCTCAAGTTCTTTATTTCTTTTCTTTATGCTTTATTTTATAATTCCCTAGAAACCTCTCATTTCTAGGATGAGAGGGTAAAATCACCTTATTCCAGGGTAATGTAATATAAGGGGGATGTTTTCGTTGGATTTATTTCATTTATTCATGTATTTGGTTTGCATAATTTCTATCTTTAACTTCCAATCCATTTCTTTCTCTTTTATCATGACCATTGATAATTGAAACTAGAAGAAACCTTAAAATTTCACAACAAACAACCCTAAATAAGGAATGACTACTGTTAAATTTAGGGGAAATCAAGTTTAAATATTGTATTGAGACAAACTTGATTTAGAAATGAACTAAATTTCCATACCAAGGGAAATAGGGAATTGTCACATCAAAGAGGGGATTCCATAACCATTGGATCTTTCTTGTCTAGACTCCAACACCAAGTATGAATTAAGAAACCTATTTTATTCAATCCAATTTCACCTGAACCCTTATATTATAAAACTTTTACATGCTTTAAAAATATATTTTCAAACCAAACCAAACTTCTATTATTTTATTTATTCATTTATTTTTTAAAATTCAATCAAAACAACTTTTTATCACCATTTTCTTCAAATATATTAAAATTAAATATTTTTAAAAACTAAATAAACTAATTAACCATCCCTATCGATCGATATCGAACTACTTATTTACCAAATTTTGATTAATTCAGCAGCACAGTTGAGTTTTTATAAATTTAATGTTTAATATACCTATAGGGAATTAATGAAACCCCATGGGGATATCATATCACTATTTATTATATTATTAATTCATTTAAAATATTATTATTGATATGATAAGATCATGTAAATTTATTCCTATCATTCTGGTGGTAGTGATAATGAATCAGAATTTCTAGTATCAAATCTATTACTAGAAGGCAGGGTAACATGATAAATGGTTATTATAAAATTTTATGGTAACCAAGATGACTCTAATTGAGTTTCATAACAACTTATGGAGATATAATACAACAATAATAATGTTATTTATCATTTACATACTATTGAATTTTCTAACCAACACAACAAATTTGATTTGTTGAAGGTAGTGTTTGAAAGTTTGTTTCAGAGATTTTCACCATATGTTTATTATTTTAGAAATTATAAGAAGTTTAAGAAGATTTTTGGAACATTTATGCATGGAAATCATTCTAGAATTTAATTTAATTACACCAAAAAAGATGATAATCGAGCCCCTATTCCTTTGGGTTTTGCGATTATCGAGAAGGAAAACATCTCATCTTTGACCTAGTCATTAGCATTCCTTAGAGAGTTTGTGATATATATAGAATTTATTTTCCTTCTTTCAGTTCATCATTAAGAAATCAAGGATGTAATATAGTTTTATTGTATTTCATGGAGAAAAAAACCTTCTAATCACTGATACTGTACTCAACACATTGCAATAAATTTGCGAAAGAAGTTAAGGGAAGAGTCCATGAAGAAGAAAATCATAAACATTGGTATAAATATCCTTTTTTGTTTGAAAAATAATTTTCATAGTAATTGACATATGTGTTTGGATTAGTTATTGTTTGGTAGTATAAATGCATCAACACTAAGGGATGGAGGCATGACTTAAATACATCCACAATGATAATTAATATATTCATATTTACAAGATGAAAATTCCTATGGATAAACAGTCACCAGTGTATGATGATTGGAGGTGATCTGAACATATGATGACCAAATCCGTAGAATGTGTAAATTTTTTTCAAGGGAATTTGAAAATTACACATTATAGGTAATTATGAATATTATATTATACTATAATTAAAATTCCCAAAATTATAATATAATAATGAAATAATGTTTCAAATTAAAATTGTAGGTTTATTACTAAAGTCCTTATATAACACTATAATGTATTTTGTGGATTGTGGAAATAAGGTTAAAGTGGTTCTGGACAAAGTGATGCGATATGGTCTCTATTTCCAATGTGACATTAATAAAGATATTAACGAGGCTACATAATCTCTTATCCATTAATTTTTCTATAAAAATCATGGATTTTACATCACTAAGTGCCATGATCATATGACCAATTTCAGTGGTCATATGATTATCCTTCTTCTGGAGCAACGTTACTATGATTTAGGTAACATTTATGCATTGTAATATGCTTTCATACATTTGATCATATCATGTTATCATGTACGTTTATCTTGGGATCATTTTGTTGATTCCGTTTGGAGACCATAGAATAGTAAATACTGCTACAATTCTCCATGGGTGCATGTTAGGGAGTATAAGAATTTTGGTGTATTTGATGATATTACCATGCTTTTGACGAACATGAATTGGCTGTAAACAATATGGAGAGAAAAGTTGAACCCAATTCAAAATTACACGGATAACCCATTTAATGGGCACCTACACCATGGGTTCGATTATACAACTATAAAGGTAACATGCGAACCTGATTCCCAAGTTTTATAGGTAAGCCTTCTAATAGTTTAAATTATTTACATAGTATACTGATTAATATAATTTTTTTTAATTGAAATTAATGTTTTAATTATAATAATTAAATATGATGAATTAATCATTCATATATAATTTTTCCAATAACATAAAAATGAAATATGGATTTAAATTTTTAATGAATAATAGAAAAATAATCGTAAGCCCAAATCATAAATAGAATTATTTTTTATCCCTTATATAATTATAGAATCCCCTTATATAACCCTTACATAACTTTAGATTACCATTAAAAAACATTAGATTACACTTACATAAATTAATTTACCCTTATATAATTTTTTTTTGTTTTAACCATATGTAACATAAAAAATATTCATGTTAACCATCAATAACATACCATAATTTGATGTTAACCTTATATAATATAAAAACATTTTGAGTTACCCTTGAGAAACATAAGTAAATTTCGAGTTACCCATCAGTAAAATAAGAAAATTTAGAGTTATCTTCAAGAACTTATGGTAATATTATCATTCCAAAAATATATTTATATAATTTAGTAGTTATATAAATATAAATATTATAATAATATACATTAAAATCAAGGTAATATATATTTGAAAAAAAACCAGAAATTAAAATAATTCTAAAGCATCATCTCACTTTGTGGAGATAACTTAGACAACCACTTCTTAATATTATTCAACTGGAAAAGGAATTTGGGACGAACTTCTATTGTTAAAGAATCCCACACACCTTCCAATAAAATATTTTGAGACCACCCTTTGGACTTAATAGAATTCGGGTATACTTAGTACATTTAGGATAATGATAAAAAAATGAAAACATTTCACACCATAACATATTTAAATGGGTGTCAACAAATATAAAATAAAAAATTCATTATAAAAATATATTCAATAAAATTTTATGAAATTAAATTTTTAACCACCACCACCATCATTAATTAAAAGTAAATGATAATAATTTTTTAATTTTAGTAATCATTTGGGGAAGTAATTATAATATAAGATATATTATTTCAACTTCTCTTTTTTAATATTTATTAATTGAATAACATTATATGGATTCTATATAAAATATTTTAATATAAATTTATTCCATAAAATTATAAGTAATTTCAAAAAATAATAAATTTCATTTTAAGTGATAAAAATGCCTATTCTCACTTCACATGTTAAAGTACTGAATCCCTAAATCAGAGATATCAAATTGTACATAATGTTAATTTTACTCCTCACACATGCAATCAAAAAGTATTATCTAAAAAGTTGCTAACATAAAACAACAATTGAAGAAAAATTTAATTTTAAAATTAGAGGATTCTGTAAATCCTTTAATAATTAGTGGGAATGTCATAAGTTTTTGAAACCATGCCCACTAGCTATACACATTCCTTTAATCATTTACTTCCCCAACACTCCTATGGATCTACATTCACGGTTGCAACAATTTAATCTCAAATACCAATAATAACAACCTAAACCCCAAAACATGACTTTGAATCATTCTCCACTTATGTTTTTTATATATGGTGTTGGATCTCTATAATAATAAGTAGGGAAATTAACTTCACATGAGGATTCTAGATCATCCAATGCTATAGAGGAATTATCGTCTTGCTGTCCCATAGAGAACCATCCATAAAGAAACAATATAGAACTAAACCTAGGAATCAACTGCACCACATCCATCTTCATGGCATGGGTGGTTCCCTATCACATGATCTTTCCTAATAAATAATACTCATATATCACCATAGATAGAAGTAAATCCCCTGACATTCATGCCCCATGTTTCATCTAATAACGTGCTCCTTTCAGATAATGTTCATGGTGTTAGTTATAAACCTTTGAATGGATAGAGAAGAGTAATTTCCATATCTAATAAAAATAGTAATTTTTTTTTGGAAAATAAGGTTTGGGCCAAACTAATTATCCATATATTGAAGAATGTTTTTCTAATATTTCTAAACTAAAGCGCTCTTAATGAACAAGACTTGTATTTGGGTTTTATTTGGAAGGTGCTAGTTATGAAAGTACCTTCCAAATATCCTTAAATACATAAAGACATTTATTAGAAGGATCATTGTTTGGAAGATTTTTGTAGAAGCTTATTTCATATAATGTTCTTAATTCATATTCCATAATAAATCCTTGACACAATGCGGTCATGCTTCACCATAGATCATGTTGACCCTCATGTCACAGACCCAACCTTCCCTCAGTATAGTGCCACCATCCATCCCCATAGATCTTTCCATCTCTCCTGTATAACTCATAGAACCAGGAATCCCTCCCCGTACAACCCACCATACCTATTTTCAGACCCTTTTCAGGGTCAATCTAGGCTTGATACCCCTCCGGTCATTGATCCAGTCAACCTAGTATCTGAAAGACCTTATACTTTGGAGAATCGATATCTAAAATCTGAAAATTGACATCCCTACTCAGTGAATTTAAAATCTAGTTTCTCCAAAATGATATTTTAAACATAATATAGTTTTTTATTTATTGATTTTGAGTAAAAAAAATTTAATTTGAATATTGGATTTTGTAAAGTTTATTTTCTTTCATATATTGTCACATGTTATTGTCCGATGTTATTATTTATATTAATTACAACTGTTAATTGTTCTTGAAAATGTACATTATATATTTCAAATTTTTATCTTTATATCTATTGTTTTTATTTGAATTTTAAAAATAAATTAACATATAGGACATATCCTCTAGTTCTTAAAATAAAATAACTCACAATGCACATGTCTTTTTCCAAAAAAACATTAGTTTTGTGATTTTGATGTTATTATATTGCCTTTTGAAAATATTAAAATTTTGTAAAACACACTTTATTATTATTATTTTCGATTATTTCATTTTGATTTTATTTTTTTGATAACAAAACGTGTATTTTTTGAGTTTTTTATTATATTATGTGTTTTGTATTTTTTTTTCTTTTAATTATAAAACATTGGTTTTATGCATTTTTGAATATATCATGTATGCTGCATCTTTTTTAATGATGCAACATATGTGTTCCTTTTTCATTGTAAATACTTCATATAATACTTTCCATATATATTTTTAATAAATTTTTTGTTCTAAATATTTTAAATTATAAATGATAAAACACAATTTATGCTGTAATATTTTATTAATCTTTTGTAGAATAACATTTTCATTCATTTTATTTTAATTTTTTATAAACTATCTCAAAAAACATTTTTTTTGGTATCTGATTTATTTGTAATATATCTTTTTGTATATGTATATATGTATTATTTAATTATATAAAATATATTTGTAAATTAATTAGTGATTTTGTAATTAATATTTTGTTATAGTGTGATATATATATTCATTAATATATTATTATATTAATATAATAATATTTTATTGCATTGTAATTTAATGATAAAAAAAATTGAAAATAATAATTGAATAATATAGAATTAATATATTAATATATTATAATTAACACACACACACACATATATTTTTGAATTATATTCAATATATTATCTATTAATTAATTAGTAATTTTTTAAATAATTTACATTTTCATTGTGAAAAATATATATTAATTAGAAAGTTAACATGTAACGTTATGTAAAAAAATGTTTTATAATTAATTACAACTTATAAAAACATCAGATCAAATAATTCAATTCGGCACTGAATAATAATTTAAAATATTTTAAAAAGAAAATTGAATTTTAATTTTAATTTTAATAATTTGGTTTTTAATATTTGGTTTTATATATATTATTTAATTATGTAAAATATATTAATAAATTAATTAGGTAATTTTGTGATTAATATTTTTTTCAGTGTATTATATATATATATATTAATATATTAATATATTAATAAAATATTACGTTTTAATTTAACAACCAAAATAATTGAATGAAAATTTTAAATAATATATATTTAATATGCCAATGTATTATAATTAATATATATTAGTACATTTTATTATATATATATATATATATTAATGTATTGTATAAAATAAACATATGTATATATATTAATATATTATTACATTGAAAATAAAATATTATTTCATTTTAATTAATATATTAATATATCATTTTGGTTAAAGGAATTACTATAATTTTTTTAATGTCTCATGGTTATAGATTTATTTGGTGAATCATAGATGTATATATGTTTATTATTTCAATCTCTATTTACATATATGGAATCCACATAACTATATCTAGGCCCTGAGGATCCATCTCATCTCACCACACAGAGTGAGCACAAATCACAATACTTATTGGATAATGGTGAAGAACAAATACTAAAAGTCTGCAGGGCCCATTAATTTAACCATGAGAGCCCACTAGAGCCCATTATACCTTATTTTTGTCACTCCATGTTCTAGGGGTTGAGCATGTGTAGGTATATACCCATTAATGTTTTACTCATTTCTGATTTGGTTGAGAGATGGAAGACAGAGACACATACATTTCATATGCCCCAAGGGGGGACAATGTTTACATTATAGGATGTATCTATATTATTAGGTCTTCCTATGAATGGATATGTTGTTATAGGTTTGATGATATCTTGATGAGATTACATTTTACATAGATATTTGTACATACCATTACCAGACACACTAGAGGCCCTTAGATAAAAAAGGTTATGGATGAATTGGATGGACACTCATTTCATCCCCATTGATCCAGATGTGGATAAGGTGAAATTGTAGAGATATGTAAGAGTATACATTTTTGAGATTTATTGGTGGAAGATTATTTCAGATCATTATACATCATATGTTCATTTGATGAACCTTCTTCTACTTGTATATTTGGAGCATGTTGGGAGGAATAGTTTGGGTTTAGTGTGTCTTCAACATTTGTATGGAGAGCTGTGTGGGGAATCATGCATAGAGGTTATAAAGATAAGTGGTTGTTGTTTGTTATTATATATGTGGGAATGGATATGATTCCCTAAAATTGTACCATTGTTTGTATCTAATTAACCTCTCGATGCATTGCGCACGGGACCATTTTCTCATAGGTACTTCAAAAATTTAATACATAATTTTCATCTAATATCATAAGATATTTATATAATCTCTAAAATTTGGTTACTTGAAATTCATAGGTGGAGCTACTAATAGAAATATTTATATATAACTACACATTCTACTTCATATTACTATCGTATGTTTGAATTTTTTTTCCATTGATGAGGTATTCATGAATCATTGTTCATAGAAATTTTTTCCTATGTTTAATAATTGATCAACTTTATTTCTCTATGTAGATTAATTCAACTCCATGCGCAGGGGAGCTTCTGGGATATATTTTATATTATTGCGGGGATGAATCATTCTATTGATGTGGTTCCATTAATCAATTTTCATATTGTTGAGTAGAACCAATATGATAGGTTCATTAGATAATTTAGATAATTTAGCCTATTCTGGTGCCACATAGGTAGATTGCAGTGGTGCATGTTATTCAGCTTATAGGAAAACAAGATTGAGATTATCATATTATACATGACCTATACATATTTGCATGGGGTTCATGTGAACTGTATTGTGTCACTTGATATTCTGGAGGAAATATTCAGGATGACCCCCACACTGAGTACATGCTCTGATATATACAAGTTAACAAATGATTTAACACTCGACTTAGAGGGTAATATTATACCTTGGTAATTTAACATTATATCACTTATTTATTATTGATTTTTTTAATTTTTTTAATGTTTTTTGTTCATGGTGATGGGATCAATCGATTACACGATATGATCACACCTGAGACATGAGATGTATTTAGTATTGATGAGTTGAGTTCAGCTCATGATTCGATGACATGTGTACTACATAGTGATAAGAGCATCACTCTAATGTCAGAGTGTGGTCCATACTGTCAAACCATTCCAAATTATTCCTTTCTCAGTCTATCATGCATCGATGAGAAACAACCTTCACACCAATGTTGTTCATGTCATTCCACTTCTTAGATGGATCCATATACCACTACACAACCACTAACTAGACCTTATTCATCATTCCTAGCTCCATCCGAGACATTGCCTACACACCCTTCTTTAGAGTCTATCACCACTACACACTCTCCAAATATTCCTTCCTCATCATACATTGAATCATTCAAGACATTCCCCACATACCCTTCTTGTAACACCCCAAACCCATCTACCCAGAGTCGGTGCATTATTGCGTAACATTGGCATGATCACAAAGGATCAAGTCTCGAAAGACCGATTAGTTTAGTAGCCTTGGAAACACTAGATACATTCATAAATGTTGCATTACATCATAAAGTGAAACAAAACTACAACAACATCTTTTCTTCATATCCCCTCATACTATCCCTACAGGTCATTCCTAATATACTTCTTCACATCCTGGAAAATTAAAACATTGGAAAGGGTGAGCTCAGATGTTCAGTAAGGATAACAATATAGCGGAAGCTTTCATAAATAAACATAAACATTTAAGGCAATGTATAACTAAAACAAAAGCCTTTTGAACTTGAACTTAAACATAATATGGCCAATGTAAAATGATATAATTCCATTTAATTATTCACATGGATATTCTACTGGTCGAATAATCACATGAAATATCAATAACCACTTTCATAATGATGGAATGCATAATTCCAGACTATCATAACCAAGTAGCCAAGACCTCGTGCCAAGACTAAAGATAAGATTTTGTCAAGGCCTCGTGCCAAGAAACTAGTTTGTCTCATGAGACCTGCCAATGCATCGAGGAGCTATAGTGGGCTCCACCCATCCCTTATTAAGTCCAATGCATTCCTCATATGAACAGGTTTAAACATATCATGAACCATAACATAATCGTATCACATAAAACATTCATAAAGGAAACATAAAATTTACACATTTAAATCAAAAGATATCAATACAACACATTGATATAATAAAAACACTTTCAAAACCATTTTTAATAACAAAATAAAAGAATAGTAAAACATGGTATTTATTTTTCCTTTAAAAAAATTATGGCTTGTAGAGGAAGCCGAAACTCAAATAATGGTCACGGTGGCGGAGAAGTCGTTGTTGCCGCATATGTAAGACAAAAAATTCCTTTTGTCGTTTAGTGAAAATTATTCGTATAAAAATATACTTTTTGAATAAACGTAAAAGTCAAAGGGGTTTATACACCATATAAAAGTAAGTTGTGTATAAAACAAAGTATGCCTCAATGAAAGGAGATTGAGACGAATTCCCTTACAAAGATCATTTTTTAAATAAAATAGACCTATTATGTGTATTCACTATAAGTACACAAAAAGGAAGTATAAATACAAGATAGGACATAATAATATCATGACTTAATTTGAAAGTAGGAGATTAACCCAAAGAATAGAAATTGGGTTAAAACGTTCCCTTACCTCGTGTCCGACTTGACTCGATTGTTCTTTAACCTCCTGAATAATAAACTAGAGTTAATTTCTTTTTGCTTAAGAACCTTTTACATGTTCATTATTCCTTTTATATTACTTATTACCATGTTATGAACATTATGTAATTATTTAAGTTAATAAAGGTCATTTTGTCGATTCTTGGTACTTGAGTCAAAATAACCTTCTTATAATTACATGTTGTTCATGTGGTGAAATATCCATTATATATAGAATTATATTACTAATTTATATATCATATATATCATATATATCCAGTATATACATTCATTTATAATATTACATAACATATAGAGGTAATAAATGAAATGCACCGTTCATGGAGACGGTAAGCCGTACGTAAGCATGAACGATACTTTCATTTCTATTTCATATTTAATGGAATGAAATTATAATTATCTAAAGTTTTACTATAATTCAAGTATAATATAATGTATAATACCATTTACTCCATCCTTTATACATCCCACATATGGCATTAACGATTCAAATCTCTTTGAGGGGGCGGTAGTCCGCACTTCCTAAAATGAAAATATCGCATTTACCCATAATGGAAACCATAAAGGTATGCCATAAATGAAAAATACAGAAGCTTAAGTAAAACATAAACATATAATATATCATATATAAATATAGTGACATCTTAATGTCCACCATTGAATGTGTTATATGAGTGTTGAACAATCATCATTTCATGAGGTAGAAATTCACCATCCACAGAAACAGTATGTTCTTTAACCATTACATATAAGTGTGTGTAAGTTTTGCTCAAATAATTCTTATAAAAACATCCTACTATATTGATGATACTGGTTTTTATACAAAAGAAATTAATAAAAAGAGTTTAGGGGGTTGGAGAAGCAAAATAAAACATAAGAACACAAGAGAAAACAATACCTTTAAAACGGGTAACTCTTTTTGATTTGAGCTCAAAGGATTCCTTGGGAAGAATTATGACAAAATTGAGGCTTCTAGGAGTAAGATAGGGAAGTTGAGAGAGTATTTGGGTAGATTTTTGCCTAGCCAAAAGGCTTCGAAGGTGTGAGTAAGGTGGTAGTGGTGGGGGCCTTTTATAAGAGGAGAGGAGGGCCACTCTTGGAAAGTCATGAAATGTTACTTTATTATATAGTGAGTTTCGGATTTTAAAGGTCCCAAACTTATGTATTTCTAGGATAAGGTGATAAGGGTTTTAAATATACTCATACAATAGGTTTTTGACAAGTGTAAGTCTTATATATTACATTATCTTTTCATTTTATTTAAATCGTTAATTAATGAGGTAATCGCTGCATCATCATGGTGTCATAAATAATTTAATTTATTTAATGTCTAAAAATTATAAAAAAAATATCATGATGTAGGAAATTTTTTTATCTTTATAATTAATATTTATAGTCAAAAATATGACTTATATAACCCCATTTAATTTTTTTTAGTAAAATAACTAATGTTTGTGACATTTTTATTTTAACATTAAATAAAAAGTTTTTAATGTCATTTTCCTACCAAAGTGGATCCATGGATTCCCCAAGTTGACCCATAGATTGTCTTGGTCGGAAATTACTCATCCAATAGGGGTAGGACAAGTGTAAAGGTCATTTCATATTATTATAAAATTATCTTTACCTTAAATTACACTAATTACCTTTAATCGCGATTAATTAAACTTAAAAGTTACTATTCACCAAAAATTATTTTAATCCCATTGAACCAAATTTTAATTCCTAATGACAACCATGTATATTGGATTTTTTAAAATCAAATCACAGAAGTGGTAATGTTTCATTTAAACGAAAAATCAGTTTTTTATCTACCACTTAGTGGTTTCACTATTCATCAAAAATTGAAGTTTTTCAGAACAATGCCAAGATTTCACCCTAAGCTATAATTGATATTCCGAATTCAAAAATTATGTCTATTTTAAAAAATTCCAAACATATATGTTGAATTAATTAATTTTATAATTAATTCCTGCTGTCACAACAAATAGCGTGTTTTTAAGAAACAATATATATCAAAAGATTGACAATAATTTATGTCCAATTTCAAAGTGAAATTAATTTTAATGACCACCATTGGATAAAATGGTAAAAATATATTCTCATTATATTTTAAAACCACTAAATAGTATAACTTATCACTATAAATTATTTTTTTTAAAAAGTTGTTTTTAAGTATTTTTCACTATTCATAGAAAATTGGAAGTTCTCAGAAAATTACAAAAAATTCAACTTAGGATAATTTCGATATTCTGAATACAAAAATGAAGTCCATTTTGAAATATAAAATTTATATAATTTCAAAATGTGGGTATTACTATTCATAACTGCTATGATTGGTCGCGGTGTGTTAGAAACTCGAACTTGCGTACAATGCAAGCTATTGCATTATTGAAATAGAAGCGTATCGTGAAAGCTTGGGGTGTTAAACTTCTACGGAGAGGGGAACTGGTTACACCACTGAGTTTTATATTAAAACCCCTATGTAATCTGTATCACTTATAGTGCCACATTACATGGATTGGGGCACCATTTGGGGGCTTCCACCCAGTTTTTTCCATTCATGGATCTGGATACCTTCCAATTTCCTAAAAAAAACTTGATTGGGTGGGAGATCATTTCAAGTTCTGCTACAAGACCCATAGCTGATGACATCACACACAGAAATGTAACTGATTACATCACACCTAGACATGTAGCTGAGCACACTCCCAAACCTGCTGCATGGACTACTCGATATGATCATACTATCAAAGTGATGAGGTATGGGACTAGTAGAAACTTACTCAAATACAGAAATGATTTATTATATTTAAATTTAATTGAAATCAAAATTTTAATTATGAATAATAATGTATATTATTTAATAATTATTGGTGTTATTTATTTTTTAAAAAAGGAACCTATTTAATGTCATTTTCTAAGAATTTAGTTTTTTCAATAACATCACCTTTAATATTAACATAGTGTCTGCTCACACTCAAGAAAAATAATTCTAATAAAAATAAAATAATATTTTATATCAATTGAAAATCATTTTATGTAGTTTTAATAATGAAACACACATTGAAGTATTTTAAAATAATGAAACTATTTTTTGGTTGTCTTGGGAAAATTACTTCTCGGTTTGATGCACCGTATTTTATAATAATTATAAAATTAATATATTGTTGTTGTCATGTGATTTCACATTAATATGATCTCATTTGGCTAACTATCCCTCTAAGTAGCACATTTTTAAAGACATGTATTTTCTAAAAACTTTTTATTTAGTTCATTTGAGTACATCACACATCGGATTGATGTGATGTCTACTCCTACATTTTAAAAGTAATTATAAAAGATCTATCATAAAATTTCTCATCAATTAGATATTTTTTATATTATTTTAACCATAAGCTCACATTTTAGTGTTTTAAATTATTAGATCTACTTTTTCGACTGTCTTGGGAAAAAACACCTCAATTTGATGCATTAAAAATTACTAAAATTAAAAAATCAATCTATAATTATTTTCTTGTGATTTTACATCAATACGAGATCATTTTCCCAGATCTCCCTCTAGGGATTTTTTTTAAAGAATGCAATTTTCTAAAAATTCCTTGTTTTGTCAGTTAGATTACATCACAAGTTGGATTGACGTGCTGTATACTCACACACATCATAAATATGTCAAATACAACACTCATATTATTTCATGTCAATTAGAGATAATTTCCCCAGGTTTTAATAGTCAAACACACAATTTAACATTTTAAATTACTGAAACATCATTTTTAGTAATATTAGGAAAACAACAAGTCAGTTTGACAATATGTGAGTTCCTATAAGTCAAAAATAAATCCATGGATGTTGTCGTTTTATTTCATAACAATATGAGCTCATTCGAATAGATCACCCATTATAGAGCATGTTTTTGAGGATCGTTTTTTTATAAAATCCTAATTTTTTCCTCTTGATCACAAAACATATCTAATTGAAGTTTCATCAACCTACACATATAAAAAAATTCTAAGACAACTATCATAAGATATTACGACAATTTAAGAACATTTAATATGGTTTTAACAGTCAAAGACATGTTTTAGAATTTTAAATTACTGAAATAACATTTTCAGTCATATTAGGAAAAAAACCTTATATTGATGCATCATTGGTTCTGGTTGGGCCCAAATTTACCCAAGTTTTTTTGGTGTAATTGGTCTCTCATATAAAAACATGGGTTATCGAATCCTTAGAGACCAAATAAGTAACCTAAAGAAATAAAAGTTCTATGGAGGTGATTTGGCTATAGAGTGTATAACTTTGGTTCAAATTGATTTGATTATTAAAGATTATTTACAACTTAAGTAAATTAAATTAAAATAATGAGTTGATACTATATTATCTCATGGGGTGGATTGGATGAATTCTTTTTTCAATTATTTCAATTTCATTAACTTGAGAAGAATTCATTAAAATAAATAAATATAACCTAATAAATTATTGGTTTAACACCATCACAAACATATTCTAATCATCTATATACTTAGATTATAATCTTTATGATCACTACAAGGTAAATTATATTTTTATCTCATGAAATGTGTGGCAATAAAATTCAATAAGGAAGAGGAAGAAATAAAATCATTAAATAAAGAACTAAAATAAAATACTTGATTAATAATTATTAAATTTTAAATAACATCAAATAAATCCCCCTCCCTTTGGTAAAACCATTATTGGTTTATCCCACCATTGATTATATTTTATCAATAGAAGTTAATAGTAGACTCATGAGGGTCCAATTAAGGTAGAAAAATAATGAAATAATGATCACTCCACTATTGTGTGAAAAAATTCACAAGGATTGTTGTGAAAAAGTTTACACCTTGATTCAACGGTGTCAACTTAATATTTAAAAGAATAAAAATAAGAGAATATGAATAATAAATCTTATTAAAAAATGACTGTGAATGAAAAACATACATGAGAAAAATTGATGATGCGATTACATAATGAAATAAGGAAATTACAATTGAAAGAAAAATATTGGATGCTAATTACCATCACCACCAACTCATTATATCTAAATATTTGGAGCCTTATCTCTACTATATAAAATCATTTCCCTCCCAATTAATTAGGATAGTCAAAAGGTGGGTGAGAATAAAAGAAATTTGATGATTCAAAGTTGACCACAAAAATAGGATCAGATTCATCCCCCCTCTTGGCATGAAGATAAGCCATAATATATAAGAGAATAATTGATGGTAATAGATTAGAAATATCTTAGTCCATGTTTCCTATATTATATTTCTAAATTTCATGATAATTTGTTTAGTTTTTTGGATGTTATGCTCAAAATGGTGGACTGACTTTATGGGCATTAGGATCTTTCCATACATTTAATCTTCATATTTGACTGCCTGGATCATCACAAAAACTTCATAATTAGCTCTGGCCACAATTTAATGAAATGATCCCCATAATTTTATATTTATAAAGTTAAAATTTTATCTTCATTGGTCTTGTATTGTGGTCCCCAATTTTGTTTTATGGGCCTTAGTCCCATTATGATTTGTCCTGAAAATTTCTGTACTCATTTCCAAAAAACTCTAACTTCTCTTGGGATTCATTCATATATACTAAAAGAAAAAATTCAAGAATAAAATTGATTAATAATATCAAAAAATATAAAATTAAAATAATTAAAAAAAATTAATTCCACAAGAAGATAATTGATGGTGCCGAAAATTTCACTTTAAACATTAATTACACATGTGATGAGAAATTGAGTTCAAATTATAAAATGAACTAAAAATGATGTTTGTGGACTTTGAAATCGATTAATATTAAAATACTAATAGTTAATATTTTCTACTATTAGTGGCTAATCACACCACCAAATTGAGTTTTTCTAGTCCTGAGCAAAATGTATCTCAAAAATATGAAATCGAATTCCATTTTCCAAAAACATGTTAACACACAATGCTCACCAAAATACATCATGATGAAAAATATTGAAACCAATAAAAATAATTTGATATAAGATAGTTTCATAAGCATATCCCAATCCCAATTACATTCATTTTTTAAAATTAGACATCACATTTCATCCAATTTCAATTAAGCATGATTATGTGTTGTGCATCACAAAAGACATGAGGATCATTTTCTTGTTCAAGGGAAAAAATGGAAGCACTAGGTGGTAATCACATGAAAACTTACAATGAGTATCCAATTTCTTTTATTTTTCCCTTTGTTAATTTTTTTGTATTTTTTGAACCACAATAGAAATGAAAAGACCAAATCTAGGAAAGACAATTATGGAGTCATGATCCCCAATTGTCGAATTCCATAGATTTTGTCAATTCTATGCACTAAAATAGATTTTTAAGTATAAAATTTGGGAAATAAATATATGGAGTCATGATACCCAAGTTCCTAATGCCACTCATTTTGAAAAAACATTTCTATATGCGTTTTGTTCATTTTTTTCAATTTTTTTGGATACTAAAACTAAACTAAACACGACCTCAAACCCCATGCAATGATAAAAAGGTCCCAATAACTCAAATTTACACCTAAGATCCAATGAATTTTCATTTTTTAATTTTTATTAAATGGATAAAGATGTAAACATTGAAAAATTAGAGCAAACAAGTGCACTTTCCAAAAACTATGCTCATGTACTTAGACTTGCATTAAAATCATAATCAAGGAATTAAAAATCATTTGAAATTCAGTTTTATGATTTGAAAATGTACATTAAGGATTTAATGTATAATGAATTGATTTTTTTTAATTGGATTGAATTTTATCATAAAAGTATTTTCTTAAAATCCATGATTTTCACTCCCCCAAATTAGAATGAAACTGCCCTCTATTTTGTCAGACAAGAGAAGAGAGAGATTATAATTGGGAATAAAGGGGGGGGGGGGTGTAGGGGATTTGAAATGAAATCACAAAATAAAATCAACTAGTTCAATGCTGATAATCCTTTAATGATAAATCAATCACTTTGGATTCATGTAACATGTAGACTCCTCTGGGATGATTGATTGTTGGGTTTGAACATTAGAATGAAAGGGATTTATTTGGAAATATTAAAATGAATAAGCTGATAAATATCACACAAGAGACATTACATCCCATTGGAAACCCCATGGGGGTTCCATTGACAAAAAAAAGAAACCGTGTTACCTCCCAAAAATCACTTAATTTAAAGTTGTTAGCTCAACCTGGATTCCTAAATTATCCAATACCAACTTTTAACATTTTAAGGACCCCATTTTTATCCACTTAAACTAGATTAATATTTATTATTACTTATGGATGGAAGGTAGTTTTTAAAATTGATTCTAGAAAAATCATAAAGGTCCTAGTGAATAAGCTACTCCCATAAATATTGAAATGTATCCATCCAATTTATTTCCTAATCTTTCATGATACATGAAAGAGAATTTATCTTTATTATCTTCAATAGAGGATTAAATGAGGATTTTTTGATTATCCCTCATGGTATAAGGCTTGAGATAGGATGTATCGACCTTGAAGTCGATATGTGGTTGGCTAACACATTCAAAAATAGGTGGGAAATTTGAACACAGATCAGTTTTATATTCAAAATTGCTTAAAAAATTGGTTCCCTTTTTAATTTATATATTGACCACCAAATTTCCTAGATGAGTTCTAATAATGGGTATTAATACTACATTTCTTATTTCTCCAAATGGTTTTGTGATTAGTGTTTCTAAAAAATCATCAATGGAGTCATCTAAAAGAGATTCAATCCATGGATATAAGTTTTACTCATATGAATTCCGAAAATAAATTTCACCATGATTTAGACACCCATCAACAATTCCCTCCATTTCCTTAGGTTGAATTTCCAAATTTCATAACAAATCAACTTCATTTTCCAACTTTGATTTCTCAGATTCTAAATTTGGTCCTTCAGTATTTTTTTTTGATTTTTAAGCCTATGTTTGTTTGGGAATTAATGGTTCAATTTTTTCATTAGAGTTAACACTCATGGAAATAGTCACATCTTGGATTTTTTCATGATAGTTTTATGTGTAACAATATTATTCTATCAATGTTGAGGAAGGGACAACCTTAGTGGGCATGGGTTCTGTAATTATTTATATTCTTTATATTTTTAATATCAAATGTGAAACTTTTTAATTCATTATCTATTTGTTCACACAATTTTTCAGGTTGTTTTTGGGGATTAGGTTGTTTAAGAATGTTTACATCATGTACTTCATTATGATTGATCTCAATAACAATTCTTGAGAGGGATGAAAATTTATCCTCTAAGAATTGATCAACCAAAATATTATACATCTCATCAGGTGTGGTGTATTCATTCATTTCTTGTCAAAGAAAATCCCTATGTGAGATCATTCCCATGATTGATTTACAATTTGATTTAATCCTAAGTTTATGTTGGGTTACTATTGAAGAAACTACATTAGAGTAGATAGAAACTTGGATTTGACATTTTTATGGAACATAAATATATAAAAGGTAAAGATAAGAGAAATTTGGGTGAGAATAGAGAATTTGGGGTGAGAAAAGAAGGAGAGTTATGAGGTAATTACTTGGGTCCCAAAAAATGCACCAAAATTTGTTTGTTCCCAAATTTACACAAGTTTTGTGGTGTAAGTAGTCTCTTGTAGACAACATGGGTTATAGAATCCTCAGAGACCAAATACGAAACCTAAATAAACACACGTTCTTTGGAGGTGATTTGGATATTAATTGGACAAATTTGGTTAAAATTTATTTGATTATTAAATTGTATTTATTACTTAAGTGAATTAAATTTAAAATAATGACTTGATACTAGGTTATCTCTTGGGGTGGATTGGATGAATTCCTTTTTCAATTATTTAAATTTCATTAACTCGAGAAGAATTCATTCAATGAAATCAATATAACAGAATAAATTATTTGTTTAACAACATAAAAACATATTCTAATAACCTATAAACTTATACAATCTTATTAATGATCACTCCAAGGTAAAGGATCCTATAAGCACACAAAAAGCGTGGCAAAAAAATTCAATAAGTAAGAAGAATAAAGAAAACCATTAAATGAAGAAATCAAATAATTAATTGATTAATAATTATTAAATGATAAATAAAATCCAATAAACCCCCTTTAAAATCCCTTGGATCAACCCATTATAGGGTTATCCCTCCATTTATTCTTTCAATGGAAGTAGGTTGTAGGCTCATGAAGGTGGAATTGAAGAAGAAATATATTGAATTAATGATCAATCCACCATTGTGTAAAGAAATTCCCAAGTATTAGTGTAAAAAAGTTAACACTTTGACTCAATAGTATCAACTTGATATTGAAAAGAATAAAAATAAGTGAATATGAAGAAGAAATTTTATTAATAAATGATGGTGAATGAAAAACTTACTTGAGAAAAATTGGCGATGCTATTACAAAATGAAAATGAGAAATTACAATTGAAAGAAAAACATTGGATAATAATTCCCATCACCACAATCTCTTTATATAGGAATATTAGGATCCTTAGTTATAACACCCAATAATAAATTCCCTCACCATTAATTAGTATATTTAAAATGTGGGTGAGAAAAAAAGAAATTTGATGTTTCAAAGTTGACCACAAAATAGGACCAGATTCACCCCCCTCTTGGAAGGAAAATAAGTAATTGTATATGGGAGAATAATTAATGTTCATATAAGAGAAATATATTATTCAAGGTGTCTTATATAAACTATAAAAATTTCATGAAAATTGGTTCATAAGTTTTGATGTTATGCTTGAAATAGTGGGAGGACTTTTTGGGGCTCAAATCTTTCCATACATTTAATCTTCATCTTTGACTGCCGGGATCGTCATGAAAATTTCAGAATTAGATCCATACATAATTGAATGAAATGATACCCATAATTTTATATTTATACAGTTAAATTTTGATCTTCATTGGGTTTTTATTGTGATCCCCACTTCTATATGACGGGCCTTAGGCCAATAATGCTTTTTCCAGAAATTTTTTGCATTCATTTCCAAAAAACTCTATCTTACCTTGGGATTAATTCATTGATACTAAAAGAAAAAATGTTACAATAAAAGTGATCATTAATATCCCAAAATATTAAATTCAAATAATTAATAAAATTAATTAAAAAATAAGATAATTGATTGGGCCCGAATTTTCACTTCAAACATGAATTGCACATGAAAATTGAGTCCAAATTGTAAAATGCACTAAAACTAATGTTTATGGACTTTGAAACACTTTAATATTAAAATATTAACAATGAATATTATCCTATTTCAACATTTAATAAAGTTACTATAATTAAAAAATCGATATACATTTGTTTTAGTGTGATTTCACATCAATCCAAGATCATTTGGTAAGCTCTCCCTCTGTGGCACATGTTTTTAAAGATCAAAATTTTCTAAGAACTCCTAATTTAGTCAGTTTGAGAACATATCACATTGTTTTGAAACTCCATATACTATAACACATAAAAAATTATTCTAATACATTTTCCATAATATTTCACTTCAATTGGAGATCATTTTCTATAGCTTTAACAGTCAAGTGCCTTTTTTGGGATTTAAATTACTAAAACTCCATTTTAGTCATCTTGGAAAAAATACAACATAGATTGAAACATTTTTGGTTAAAAAAAATTAAATAATAAATATATCATTTTTTTCTATGTTTTCATATAAATCCAATCTCATTTGGCTAGTTCTTCTTAGGTAGCACCCATTTTTAAAGACTTTCATTTTCTAGAAACAACTTATTTAGTCAGTTCAAGAACATCACATGTGAGATTGATTCTTCATCCACTCACACACATTAAAAATAATTCTAATACATATTTCATAAGATTTCACATCATTTTGATGTTGTTTTATATGGTTTTAATAGTAAAATTCACGTTTTAGAGTTCTAAAATAATAAAACTTCATTTTAGGTCTTCTTAGTAAAAAAAACTCAGTTTGACGCATCATCAGTTCCAATAATTCAAAAAAAAAAACTATGGTAGTTTTAATGAAATCTGAAAAACAATTTTATATCATTTTTATAGCTCAACCTTGGTGTAACACTTTTTTAAAGACTACCATTTTCTAAGAACTCCTCATTTAGTCTATTGAATCACATCCCATGTCAGATTGACAGGTTGTATGTTCACACACAAAAATAATAATTTTAATATAAATTTTATAAGTTTTAATTTCTATTGGAGATTATTTTATATCGTTTTAATATTCAAACATACATTTTAGAATTTTAAATTAGTAAAAGTACTTTTTCGGTCATCTTGAGAAACATGCATCTCGACTTGATGTGAAGTCGGCTCATAAATTTTAAAAATAAATCTTAAAATTGTTTTCTATGATTTCCTTGACATCTGAACTCATTTGGTCAGCTCTCCCTCAATGGTTCACATTTTAAAAAACTTCAATTTTCTAAAAAATTCTTATTTATTCCGTTAGAGCACATCACACACTAGATAGACACTCCAATTGATCTCACTTGTCAAAAATAAATATAAAATATATTTTACAACACTTCATGTGAATTAAAGATCATTTTCAAAGGTTTTAACCATAAAACACACATCATAGCATTTTAAATTACTGAAACTATGTTTTCGATCATCATGGAAAAATTACACCTCTGTTAGATGCACCACATGTTCATAAAATAAGAAAATAAATTTACAGTTATTACCTTATGATTTCATAGCTATTCGAGCTTATTTGGCCGGCTCACCTACTATGACACACATTTTTAAAGACTATCATTTTCTAAAAACCCATTATTATATTTTAAGTAGGCGATTTTAGAAGCCTACAAAAATATAAACTATAATAAAAATTTAAATGATTCATTACAAATGGATTAAACATATAAGAAATTGTTGAAAATAAAAAATACTTAACAAATATAAAAAACCAAAACAAATTTACATGACAGAAACATTATGGATTAAAAACATAATATTTACAAATTAAAAAAATCTATTCTTATAAAATATAGTATAAATAAAATCTATGTGAAAATATAAACATTAACCATGAAAATAAAAATTAATTTAAAATAAAATTAATTTTAGAAAATAATAAACAGAGATTTTAATTTTCACAAAAAAGTATGCTATAAAAATAATTTATAAAAAAAGGTCATGTTTTTAAACAACAATATTGTGTGCCCTTGAAATTTTTTTTCATCAAAAATTTTTATGATATTTTTCAGTTTTTTCTACTTCTTATATGTTTAATCCCTTTTTTAAGTTTCACATAGTTTTCTCTTATAGTTTATATTTTATAGGCTTCCAAAGTCACTTACTCGAAACATTATTACGTTTCAAGTAGGTGACTTTGGAAGCCTATAAAATTTAAACTATAAGACAAGTATAAATCAAACTAAAAACATAGATCAAACATATATGAAATAATTGAAAATTAGAAAAAAATAATAAAAATAATAATAATTTACTTAACACAAACTTTACCGATTAGAAACATTACATTTACAATTAAAAAAATTTATTCGCATGAAATATAATATAAATAAAATACATATGAAATATAAAACATTGACTGTTCAAATAATGATTAATTGAAAATAAAAAAGAGGTAAAAAAGATATTAAATAATAAATAATAAATATGATATTATTGTTAAGTATTATGAATTACATTTTTTATAAATAATAATTATATTTTGAAATATTTAAAATAGTCTCAATAATAATTATGAATAATGATGTAAATAATTTTATTCGTAATGTTACTAATAAATTAGTTATTAATACAACATAAATTAAATTATAATTAAATTTTTAATAGAAGAAATATAATTTTTCATAATAATGTTGTTATTGAAAATTTATAATAGAATTATTATACATTTATAATAACCATAATAGTAATATTTTTAATATTTTAATAATAAAAAATAATTTAATTTTTTTTAAAATATTTTATATATTCTAATTATTTAGGTATTAAATAATAATAAGTAATAATATAATTAATAATGGTATTAATTTTGAAAAATAATTTTGTCAAAATTATTATATGCGCATAATTATTATTTAATATTAAAAATATTTAATGATAATATTATTGTAATTTATTTTACTATAAAAATAAATTACAAATTCTTTTAATAAATATAAAATTATATATTATATTTAATAATAATTTTTTTATTATTTTTATTTTTTGTACCTTTTATAATTAAAAGAATTTTTTTATTAAATAAAATAATAATAAAATAATTAATATTCATTATATTATAAATTATTAAAATTTTTTAATATCCAATTACATAAATTTTTTATATCATTTATATTTATTTTTAGAAATTATAAATAATTATATTTTTATTATTAATTACATTATCCATCACATTATTTAAAAATAGTTAAATAATATTTAATTGTTTCATTTATTTTTTATATACATGTATATATATAAAAAAACAAAAAATAAAAGAAAACTTATTTTTTTAAAACAAACTGGATGGTGGGTGATTTTAAGAAAAATTGACTTCTTGAATATTTTTCTTAAGAATGACCTTTTTTAGAAACTGGCTTCTTATGTACATTTTTACAAAATGTGTATTTATATTTAGTGACTTAGATAATGAATATTTATAGAAGGTGTTCTTTAAAAAGATGATCATTCTTTAGCGAACTCAACCCCTATGCCAAATGGTATGTTGGGAATTTGTTTTTAGAAATCTATATATTAGAAATTTGTTTTATATTCATAGGTATTTCAGAAAAATTTGTAGAAAGAGAATAATAGTAAAACCCATGGAATTGATGGATATGGAGGATTCCGCCTTTTCTCTTTCCTCCTTCTAGTGACATTAACATTTATATGTGAATGAATAGGAAACCCCCATAATCCTATTTTAGAACCCATTCTGGAAAACTATATTAATGTTTAGAAAGATGGATTTTGAACTGAGCCTTGATTTTTATAACAATTGAGATGTAATAAAAGAACCCTTCACCTAGAAATCAAGGTAGCCCATCAAGGCCAAAATCATGGAATTAAATTGAAGGCATTAAAGGAATCCTATAAAATCAATTTAGATCATGACTATTTCTCTCCACACACCTCTTATAGTCATGTGGTTGAAGAATTTGAAGATACTACAATTAGAATAAACACTGTGAAAAATGATCAAAATGATTCATGTATTATTTTGAAACCTAAAAAAAGGCATAGAGAGTAGGATTTATGGTAGATTTATGTTGGAGAAGATGGTTAACCAGATGTTGAATACGACTACAATGATCACAATTCATTTTCATTTAATCTCCCATCCCAATTCTATTTCACCATCATCTATATGTTGGGGTTTGTGAAATTTATATTATTTTTTTAAAATTTAAATGCATTTTTTAATATATTGTTTTTATTTAATAAATTATGGGAAAATTTATATATGCATGCTCATCTTTATCCACTACTTCTTTTCTGAGTTTTTAGGAAGTTATGTCTTGGTTAACTTCCACTGTACACATTCGTCATATTATACATTCCCACCCACTCTTCTTGGTTTCTATCAGCCTCTTCATTTTTAGGTACGATGCTTCTTTTTTCAGAACTCAATTGGTTACCACTTAAGTATTGGGGGATGGTAGGATTTATTTCCCTAAGAGGACAACAACAAGAAAATAGAGGAATATCATCTGGCACACATAAAATATAGAAGGATATGACTTTTGGTTTTATCCCCTGGTCCACCAAAAGAGTGGAGATGGAGAACTTTTCCTCGTTTTGGCATGTTTCTTGGTGGAGAGTATGGAGCGGCACCACAACATTTTCTCCTCATTTTATGTGAGATAGGAGATACCCCAAATGACATTTTCCTATTCACTGGAGGGAATGTAATAGTGTATATATTGGATTTGGAGAGGCAAAAGTGCTCTACGATGGCCCTAGAGGAAGACAAGTCTTGTTTCTATAGACTCAGATAGTAGCGGTGCACTTGGAAGGTGGCAGAGGATGATCTAGGATTGTAGTGGAATACTTACAAGACATCTATAAGATATAAAAGTTTATATGGGTGAGCTTCTTGGTTTGAGGGAGGAGGTCTTAGAGATATTTATTTGGAATAAAGAGTTAGAGAACATAGACTTGACTATGTCAATGTTTGGAAATATCATATAGGAATGGAAAATGGTGATAAAAAATGCCATGTGGGGGGGGGGGGGTGGTGGTGGTCCATTCTTATTTCATTATCAATTTATTATCAATCTTTTTATGATATGTTTCTTTGCTGATTAATGTACACCATTAATCTTTTATTGTATAAAACTCCCGATGGATCTGCCATGTTCACATAGACAAATTGGAAAAGAATGTTATATAACAATTTCTCATTTAATTCTTTCTACATTTTTTCTTTGACCAATAATACTAAAAATCCATTCTTCTTGATTTATTGATAAATATTTTTTAAGACTATTTAACTATAAAGATTATATTTAAGAATTTTTATCCTTAGTTTTGTCTTTACCTGTTGTTTTCCTCATTTATTCGTAATGATTTTATTCTTTATGATTTCAAATATGTTTTTTAGTTTTTGAAATACTTTTTTTTGAATCTGAAATTATATTCTCATAGTTGTAGATTATGTTTTTTATTTTTATCATCATTTTGAACATATCCTATTATGTTTATGGGAGTTTTAGAAAGCATTACTGATGATTTAACCATTGACATGCGATTTTGTTTAATGGTGATGTATATCATTTGTTCATTAAGGATCATGGATTTTTTTAGAATAACTATATTTATGTTTATTGGATTATGTATATAATATCACAATAATTAACATATTTTTTCAATTCCATATTTTTGGATTATGAAAGCCAATTTTGTACCCAATAGATCCTAGATATTAAATGAGGACATCACAACCCCAAAATCTTGTTATCAGATCCTAATTGAGCATAATTTTGTGATTTTGTAATTTAGAATTGATTATTCATTGCGTTAAATAATTATGTTAGGGGTTTTTCATTATAGAATTATTTTATTGTTTTCATTCATTTTGGTCATTTATTTCCTTTGGTTGTAATTTTCAATATTTTACTGAGACTATTTCCTTATTGTTTCCCTATTCTCTTTTCCTGTAAGATCCCTAAACACTACTTTTGGTAGTTGGTACATATGTGTACCACTTGTTTTAGGGTTAGGAATGGGTTTATGCGAGTTTGGTCTTGGTGAGAGTGTTTCAGTTAGAAGTGGTGTGTGTGGAAGAGTCTGTCTAGTTTTTTGGTCTCCATTTTTATTCATTTTAGCCTTAGGATATTGGGCTCATATTTATCTCTAGTTAATTCCTCTGTTATAAGTTCTGGATGGGTGTGGTGCCTTTTTGTTATTTTCCATTGAGAGTGGTGATGGGGTTTTTTTAGTATCGGGTATTGTGTCGATGTTTGATGCTTGGTTTATCAAAAATCTCCTTTTGCCTTTCTAATTCAACCCATTAGTGGCTCGAAATGGGTTTCATGTGAATTTGGTGCCTTATGTTTCCCGGAAGCTAGACTGGGATGTGACTTCTTAGTTTGAATCTTATTTCTCTATCATCTCCAAAGTGTCTCGCATCATATATTTTTCCCATTTCATGTTATTTAAAGTGGTACCCAGTTGTTGAGGAATCCCTCTTGTTCACTTAGATTAGGAAAATTGATCTCACTAGGTGGAGATTCTAGAACCTCTTTAAGGATTCATTTTTTCTATATCAAAATACATCCTGATGAGTTTTATCTTTGTGGAGTTCCTCAAAATTAAGAGTGTCTTGGTTAAAGATGATGTTTTAGGTGTTTCATCATTGGTGTTCTGGGTTCAGGTGGAGACTATTTTTGGTTTTAAACACATCAGAAGCATGCAAAGGTGGGTGATAAATAAAATATCTTCTAATAATCATTACATGAAACTATGATCAAGGATCTTGCACGCCAAATTTATAATTAATTAATTTATATTTGAAGACATAAATACATTGGATTAGGAACTTTATTTGTTGATGAATGTTGATCATCTGAAAAGAACCTTTCAGACTACCTTCATTGCGCTATGAGAATCTATGGATAGAATCCCTCTATTGGTGATCCATATGTGCTCCTATGATCTCTGAGAAACACCACTCAATCTATGGGTTCTAGTGTGGTGAGTCAAATTTCATGCGTTGTTCATTTTTGATCACTTGTTCTTAGGTCTTGAAGAAATCTCTCTTAAACTACTCATTCTTGAGAGGGAGAGAGAATGAGGAGTTGAGAGAGAATTCATTTTGCACAACAACTCTCAATTACCAATTATTGGATGCTCTACACAATAGACATAGCCACCTATTTTTTGTGTTGGGATTTAAGTTAAAATATTACTTAATTTTATAATAGCCATTAAATAACATTTATTACCTTTAATAAATCCCATAACACATAATAATAATTATATATAATTATTATTTTTTGGCGTTCACCAACTTACACAATAAAAAATATTGTATAACAGTCTTCTTAATTATATTTTTCAACAGACTCAGTGTTGGTCTATTCAAACTCCTCTATCATTTATTAAACAACCGAATTAATATTTTATTAATAAATAAATATTTTATTCACAATCTAGAAAATAAATATTTGTTAAAATATTCAATAAATATAATAAATATTTTATTCACATGATGGAAAATAAATATTTATTAAATTTATGTGATCGATATAACTTGAATATTGTTATTCCTCAAAATTGAGAATAATATTTATTACATTAATTAAAATAAATTAGAATTTAATTGAGATCAAGAGAAACAATTTGTGTGTTACAATCTAGGGTTCTATCCTATTTGTATTAGGGAATCTTACCTAAAGTCCATGATTATTATCTAGAAATAGGTCAAGGAACCTAAGAGAAGGAACTTAATTTCACAAGATCTATGACCACATATGAATTATTACTTTGTAATATAACCCCTTTGTCACAATATCTCATCTACTAGGTTGCACTTCTATGTCACCATCCTATATGCTCAATATGTATTTCGTTGACTATCTTAAATAAACACGTCATTACACTATGTCCATGAAATTTAATGTGATGGTTCTATTCTAATCAAAGGGTTGGGATATTGGATTTCGTAATGTTGGAAGGAAAAAAAATCCTTCCTCAACTTATTCATTAATGACATGTCCCTCATGACACACCCAACATATCCAACTTCTCCCTGAACTTTTATCATCATGGTTTATGAAATACATCTAAGTAAGAAAGTTGTAACATGCATTAATAATTTTCTTAAATGCTATGGATAATCACAGAAGCTCATAGATAGCAATATTTGATTACACAAAAACATGTTTAATTTATAATGGGCGGTATGTTCTCATAATCTCATATCATGGAGATTACTAATTGAGAACTTCCTGAGGAGAAGCCTCATCAACTTACGAGTACTCACACCTTAAGTCTATATACTATGTGTCCCATCATAGTACGTTATCCAACCAAAAAATATTATCCGAGAATTTATCCATAGAACATCAAGGTTCTCATCACAGTGGGGAACTAGTTTGACCTTATCAATGAAATTTATACTCGTGAACATTATTACATTAGAGTTATGCAGAACAACAAACAATATGTATTAAGACGTTTTATTAATATTTAATAAATTGAATATTTATGTAATCAAAGTACAAATAGTTGGTCCTAGGACAAATTTTTTTAAAAACTACCACTTGGTCAAGAGACAAATACATATGACCTTTAGTCTTCTAGATCTCACATGATAGTCATGTTTGTGCTCAGTCAATGCTTTAGTCAATGGGTCCACCATATTGTCTTCCATGGAAATACACCTCACTTCAACTTCACCTCTATGAAAAAAATCCCTTAAGAGGTGATACATATGAAGTATGTGTTTTATCCACTAATGCGACCTTGAAAATTTTTCAAGATCCACTGGGGTAATATTTTCAAAATAGAGTGTGATAGGATATTTACTATTAGGTACCACATAAAGATCATGGATTAAGTTTCACATCGATGCTACTTCTTTAGCTACCTAAAAATTCTCAATATACTCAGAATATACTATTGAATCTATAACCACAAACTACTTTGAGCTCTTCCAGCTTACAACACATCCATTCAAAGTAAATACGTATCTCTTTTGTGACTTTATTTCATCTTTATCAGTTTGGAAACTGGCATCTTCATAAACTCAAAAGACTAGTTCCTCATCTCTTCTATAAAACAGGAACACATCCTTAGTATGCCTTTGATACTTAATGATAGTCTTAACAGTCATAAAATGTAGGTAACCTAGATCAACTAGATATTTTCCAACCACACTTAATGCGTAGGTGACATCTTGTCTAGTACATATCATAACATACATGACTAACCCAATCGTCGTTTCATATGAAATACTTGTCATTTTTTTATTTCCTCATGTGTCTGAGGAAACATTTTCCTAGAAAGATAATATAACGACCCATACTTTACATACATTGTTAATACTTCAAAATTTAAGCATACTTATTACAACATTTAACAAAACCACGAAAGGACCGTATAGGTATAGTGTCTTTAGAAACTGCGAAACATAAACAACTGGTTCATAAAGCGTCTAGACTGTCTCCCATTTATTTCATCATATCTATAGTCTCTTTTGGCATATCTTACTTAATAACCTTCTTCCTGACCTGGGGAAAGAAAACATACAAAAGGGTGAGCTCAAATACTCAATAAGGGTAAACAAAATAAATATCAATCACATCACATTCATAAGAACATAACTTTTGGAAATCTTAACCTACAAAAGAGAGCATAATTTCATAACATGGGATAAATCATAGTAGTGAAATGGAATCCCAATAATCATAACTTAAAACATAAACTTTTTGGCATACACACATAATCATAGAGAATCATTTCTTATTAGTCAAGACTCATTGCCAAGACTATCTTAGTGGACAAAGTCCATTTCTGAACCGAGTTCACTCCCCGTTTCAGTCCTGTTTCACTAAACCGGTATTACCTACCGTTCCAGCCATGTCTATCTCATGAGATATAAAATATTTACCCAATGCATTGGAGGGAGATATAGGCCCCACCCATCTCTTAATGATACCATTCTTATGTGTGCCACAAAATCATAAACCATACATCATAGCATAACCCATGTAATAAAAATGGGAATCTTAAACATCGTGACATCATAAAACAATTCATATAAGAAAAAGGAATTCATAAATATAATTCCAACACAACATAATCAAATAAATGTAATAATAGGGATAGAAACATAACCCTTTATTATCTTAGATGGAAAATAATTTTGATAAAACATTTGAACTCCATTCACGAGGAAAATATCCTTTCTACTTCAAAAACACTTTTCCTTTCTTAACATGTCGTAAAATTATAAACTAAAAGAAGTTGATTAAATATAAACTTGAAAACTTTTAAAGGAAGCTTCTTGGAAGTAATGTTTTAAAAATCCATTCATGCCGTATAAGTTAAAAAAACATTCTTCTCGTACTTTTTTCAGAAAAGTCAAAAAGTACCTCGTATGAAAAAAGACAAAAGATTCCTTTCATATCTTTTACTAAAAACTCACCAAAGGGTAAAATTGGATTTAAACAATTGTAGGTGGATGGAAATAATATTACATATTGAGGAAACATGGATGTGGATTATAAAATACACCCCAGTAAATACCAAAGTATAAACAATCTCGGATAAAAATGAGATTGTGATATTTCCCTTACCTTAGGTCCGTTTTGCTTCGTAAGTGTCCGAAACTACTGTATAATGATTTAAATAATGTTATTGACTTATTCCAGAATCATACTTATTTTTATGATATCATATATGGTCATATTCTTAGCTTCTTAGTAGTAATATTTCATTGCTACTTGTTATTCGGGTGTTTATAACTTTTTGTTCTTATGCGTGTTTTGTCGAATAAATTCTTATTCTTCTCTTTAGGTTATAGATACCTCATTTCCAGAATGGTATTATTGTAATATATATCATATTAATTCATTCAATTCATTTATATAATCATTATGAAATGAAGATCATGTAGAACGAGTCGCATCACATCGTGGAGATGGTATTCCGTACGTACGCACGAGTGATGATATCGTTCCTATGATCGTGGAATTGTATTGGAGTGTATGTATACTATTTCAGAATCAATATCACTTTATAATAGTCATATATAGTCATTATTTACACCATTATACCCATCCATGTAAGGTGGTGGTGGAAAATTGATTACACCACGACGTGGAGACGGTATTCCGTACGTACGCACACGCGGTGATTTCTTTTTCCATAGGATGGATAGATGGTGAAATAGGGTTGTTTCATACTTATAATAACATATCAGTATGTGAGTGATATTGATGTCATTACTTCATAATGAAACAACTAAAGAAGAATAAGTGGAAGAAGAAATAAAGATGAAAGAATCGGTAACGGACATTACCTCTTCTTTGAAGTGCCTCTTTGAGACCTCCTTTTAGGGAACTAAAATAGGTCTTTGAAGAAGACCAGAACCTCTAGGATGTTTATAGGGAAGTGGAGAGAAGAAATTGTCAGGGGTTGTACGAGATTTAAGGCTTAAATTGGTGTTAGGAAGAGGGGGAGGAGGTGCTCTTTTATAAGGGAGGAGAGGGGCACCTTTGGAATAACTAAAAATATTATTTTATTATAAAGTCAAATTCGGTTTTTAATAGCTCCAAATTGATATATTTAGAATCTAAGGTGGGTAGGGGTAGAAATCCTCTCATCCAATAAAATTTAGACAAGTTTAGGTATCAATGTTAACCTTATCATTTAGATTTAACTTTAAGTTAGATAATTTAACTTTTACCGTGTCTTCTTGTTTTCTTATACTATAAGGTTAATAAACTTACTATATCAAGCCAAACGAACCCCAAGTTGTTTATTATTAATATATATAACATTATCTAAGTCATTTTTCCGAACCTTAGATTTTTAGGAATAAAAGAATAATTAATAATATAATATTTGTTTTAAAAACTATTTTATGTCAATTTTGACACTATTTAGTAATAGATTTTTGTGAAAATCATAACAGAATGATTAGTTCTAACCAAGTTAATTAAAGAAATACTAACATATCATATTAACCTAAAAAATTAGTTTAATTCATAAAAAGTCTCTAATTACATTTATTTGGGTATTTATAACATCAATTATGTCAATATTTCATTAATAAGATAATTACTGCATCATCATTGTGTCATAAATAAATTAAATTATTTAATGTCTAAAAATTACAAATAAAATACCATTATGTAGGAAATATATTTATCTTTCTAATGAATATTTATAGTCGAATTTATCTTATGTATAACCCCATGTTAAAAATGATTTACTTATTAAACTTTGATTTTAACTATTTAACCCTTCTTTAAATAAATTAATAATAATTGTCCTAATCTAATCCAAGTGGGCCTAAATGGTCATATTTTATTCATAAAGTTGTTTTTGGTCGAATTAAACTTGTAAAATAGAATTAGGACATGTGTTAGGGTAATAATAATATCATTGTTACCCTTAATTACCCTATTTACTTTTAACCGTGGTAAATAAAAGTAAAAAGTTACTATTCACAAAAAATTATTTTCATCTCATTAAACCACATTTTAGTCCTTGATATTAACCGTGTCTCTCGAATTTTCGAAATTCCACTCACAGAAGCGGTAAAATTATGTTTTATGAAGAATTCAGTTTTTTTAACTACCACTTAGTGGTTTCACTATTCATCAAAAATTGAAAGTTTTCAGAAAAATACCAAAATTTCACCCTAGGCTAATTTCGACATTCCGAATCCAAAAATGAAGTCCATTTTGAAAGATAAAAATTATAAAATTTCAAAAAGTGGTTATTACTATTCATAACGGCTAGTTTTAATAATATTTTAATAACATATCGTTGTTTAGTGAAACTCGGTATTGCGTACGACGCAAGCTATCGAGGAAGGTTGCGATTGCGTGTAAAGAAAGCCAAGCTAGTGTTGTGTGTAGTAAAAGATTCCTTTGATGATTTATATAACATAAAAATAAAATATTTCACATAAAAGTCTCGGGTGTTACATTCTACCCCCCTTAAAATGAATTTCGCCCTCGAAATTCGTCACTTTGTAACAAACAGATGAGGATACCTCTCCCTCATCATATCCTCAAGCTCCCATGTAGATTATTCTAATTGGTGGTTCCTCCATAAAACTTTCACCAAGAGAGTGGTCTTGTTTCGTAGGACTTTTTTGCTACGATCCAAAATATATATCGGCTGTTCTTCATAAGAAAGATCTTGCTCCAGCAGTACAACTTCTGAGCTAAGTATATGTGAAGGATCAGGTATGTACTTTCTCAGTAGAGATACATGGAACACATCGTGAACTTGAGAGAGATTCTGTGGAAGCGTTAATCGGTAAGCTACCTTCCCAACACGATCCAGTATTTCGAAAGGACCGATATATCTAGGGCTCAACTTCCCCTTCTTTCCAAATCTCATGACCCTCTTCCAGGGAGATATTTGTAAGAACACTTTATCACCCACTTCAAACTCTAGGTCTTTTCTTCGGTTGTCAGCATAACTTTTCTGTCGACTCTGAGCTGCTCTTATGTGTTGTTGAATAGATCTGACCTTTTCTGCCATTTCATCAACAAGATCAGGTCGTAATAGCTTTCTTTCCCCAACTTCATCCCAGCAAGTTGGAGTCCTGCATTTCTTTCCATAGAGAGCTTCATAAGGAGCCATCTGAATACTGGAGTGAAAGCTATTATTATAAGAAAATTCCACCAAAGGTAGGTGTTGATCCCAAAAACCTTTGAAATCCATAGAGCAAGCTCTCAATATATCTTCTAGAGTTTGAATTGTTCTCTCAGACTGACCGTCTGTCTGAGGATGATAAGCAGTGCTGAAACTCAACTCTGTATCCCGAGTATTCTGAAAACTTCGCCAGAACTTCGAGGTAAATCTCGGATCCCGATCAGATATAATATAAAGTGGTACTCCATGCAATCTTACCACTTCCTTTACATATATCCTGGCAAGCTGATCCAGAGAGAAATCCCCTCTAATAGCAATGAAGTGTGCAGACTTTGTAAGATGATCAACTATGACCCAGATAGCATTATTGCCTTTGGATTTTTTAGGAAGTCCTGTGACAAAGTCCATAGTGATGTTTTCCCATTTCCATTCGGGTATGGGTAATGGTTGTAACATCCCCTTAGACTTCTGTCTCTAAGATTTAACTTGCTGACAAACCAAGCATTGAGAGACATATTCAGCAACATCTCTTTTCATGCCATCCCACCAGAAGTACTCTTTCAGGTCCCTATACATCTTCGTGGTTCCAAGATGAATAGAGAATGAAGAACTATGAGCCTCATCCAGCAGCTCCTTCTTTAATTCGGGGATGGGAGGAACACAAACCCGATTCCTGAAATTTATTATCCCATCACAATCAAGGTTGAATTCAGGAACATTTCTCACCTTCTTTTGTAACTCGACATCTTCTTTCTGTGCCTCTTTAATCTTCACATGTATAGATGGTTGAAAATTCATTTGAGAAAGATACGATTTTCCCCCTTCAATTATAATTCCAAGATCCATCCTTTGTAAATCCATAAATATTGGATCTTTTGTGATCCTCATCATGGATAAACTGGCATGGTCTTGTTGACTTAATGCATCTTCCACCTTGTTTGCTTTCCCAGGGTGGTAATGGATTGAGCAGTCGTAATCCTTAATCAGCTCCAACCATCTTCTTTGACGCATATTCATCTCCTTTTGTGTGAAAATATACTTTAAACTTTTATGATCAGTATAAATATCACACCTTTCACCATAAAGGTAATGCCTCCAAATCTTTAATGCAAAGATTACCGCAGCTAACTCCAAATCATGTGTTGGGTAATTTTGCTCATGGATTTTGAACTATCGTGAGGCATAAGCTATCACCATATCATTTTGCATAAGAACACACCCCAATCCCTTCTTGGATGCATCACTTTAGATCACAAACCTTTCTCCACTACAAGGCAGTGTGAGCACAGGTGCACTGGATAACCTTCTTTTCAACTCCTTGAAATTATCTTCACATTCTTCCGTCCAGACAAACTTAACTCCTTTCCGAGTCAACTTGGTGAGTGGATTAGATAATCGTGAAAAATCCTTCACAAAACGTCGATAATATCCAGCCAAACCAAGAAAACTTTGGATCTCAGTTATTGTTGTTGGTCTCGACCATCTTTCGATAACCTCTGTTTTTGCTGGATCCACAGATATCCCCTCCTTTGAGATTATGTGACCAAAAAATGAAAATTTTTGAAGCCAAAATTCACACTTGGTAAATTTGGCATAAAGCTTGTCCTTTCTCAGGGTCTTCAATATAATTATCAAGTGATCTTCATGTTCTTCCTTTCTCTTTGAATAGACAAGAATATCGTCTATAAAGACTACCACAAATTGATCAAGATAGTCTCTAAAGACTCTATTCATCAGATCCATGAAGATAACAGGGGAATTAGTAAGACCAAATGGCGTCACTATAAATTCATAGTGTCCATACCTTGTAAGGAAAGCCGTCTTTGGTATATACTCCCTTTTGACCCTTAATTGATGATACCCTGAACGAAGATAAATCTTGGAAAAGTATTGAGCTACGCTTAGTTGGTCAAATAAGTCATCAATGCATGGGAGAGGATATTTGTTCTGGATAGTGATCTTGTTAAGTTCTCGATAATCAATGCAGAGTCTCATTGATCCATCTTTCTTCTTAACAAATAGAACAGGTGCTCCCCAAGGTGATGCACTAGGGCATATGAATCCTTTATCAAGATTCTCTTGGAGTTGCTTCTTCAATTCCTGCAACTCAATTGGGGCCATTCTATAAGGTGTCTTTAAAATAGGCAAAGCACCCGGTATGAGTTCTATTGAGAACTCAACTTCACGATTTGGTGGAAGACCCGGTAATTCCTCCGGAAAGACATCATCAAACTCCCGTACAATGGGAATATTATTAATCATGAGTTTCTCACCAACCATTTGAGATAAATAACCTTCATTTAGTGGAATAAAGACCCATAAGATGGAAGAAATTTCCACTGGAAGGTTATGTTCATCCTTGCATCGATAGACGATCATAGATTGATCTGGAATATGAAATGTGACTTCCCTTCTTTGGAAATTGATACGAGCTCCATATAAAGAAATCCAATCCATGCCAAGAATCACATAAAATTACACTATAGGAAGGATCACAAGATTTGAAGGAAGCACTTTCCCACAAACTTCGATCGGAGAAGAATTATAAACTTTTGATGCGACTGTTGTGCCATTAGGTGTTGTCACAGCTAACTCAACTTCTAATTGTTGAGGTAATACGGTGATAACCTTAGAAAACTCTTCAGAAATAAAAGAGTGGGTGGATCCAGAATCAAATAAAACATTTGCTACTTTAGAGTGAATGGTAAGTGTACCTTTCACCACATCGTATTCGTACTCCACATCGCTGATAGAAATTTCATGTGACTTTCCTTTGTCTTTAGCCTTAAGAGTTTGTTGACGTCGTCCATCATCATCAACCCTTGGGTTAGGGCATTTATTGGCATAATGCCCCATCTCCTTGCACTTGAAACATTGATGTGTAGTAGGTTCATTCTGTGTATCCCTTCCTTTGTTTGCATCATTAGACATCTTCTTCCCATCATCGTGGCATTCAAATGCCCGATGACCTTCATTTCCACATTTGAAACATTTACTTGTCCCTTTAAGACAACTCCCTCCATGTTTCTTTCCACACTTTGAGCATAAGGGAAATCTCATCTTCTTTTCAGTGTGCTCTTTAGATTTTCCTTTGAATTCCATTTTCCTCTTCTTATCAAACCCATATGACTGATGGGTTACTTCAATATCCATCTCAACTTTGAGAGCACATCGAACGATTTCCTCGTAGCTATTGAAGTCCCTTATGGCTAAGGCCCTTCGAAGACTTGGTTTTAAGCCACTAAAGAATCAATAGATCTTACTCTCAGGTTGGATAATAATACCAGAAACGTACCGTGCAAGTCTTGTAAAATTTGCTTCATAGGTACCAACAGATTCATCATCCTTTTGCTTCAGTTCAAGAAACTCTTTCTCCATCTTTGTTCGGAGAATACGAGGGAAGTAATTATTGAAAAATAAGTTCTTGAACTCGTCCCATTCCATGGACTCAATTTCATCCCTTTGCCTTGTATTCTTAATAAGATTCCACAATTGATTAGCATCACCTTCCAAATGATACACTGCTAAGATGAATTTATCATGCTCAGAACATTGAAGAACTGAAAATATCTTTTCAGTAGTACAAATCCATTGTTCAGCAACTAATGGATCAGTAGACCCGCTGAATGAAGGTGGACGTTGTCTCATGAAGGATTCAACAGAATGTTTCTCCTTCCTTTCCTCGTTTGGAAGTCCTGCATGATTCATAGCTTGAGAAAGTTGTGTGAGCATGGCTACATGATTTTTCATTCCATCTCCCATAACGTTTGGTTGCTCAGGGGGACAATCATTGCATTTACCGTCGCATTCCGCATTAACACGGTTCCTTCGGGTTCAGCCATTGACTAAAACCAAGAAGAATACTGTGAGCAACACTAATTATAATAGGAAAACCACATAATCAAGAATAAAATTTCACACTTAAGGTCTTATCCTAGGTTATTCATGGCCATTTCTAAAACACTAAGATTGTGTTCTATGATTAGACTTATCCTTAGGGTTCTTACTAAGGCTTTCGCATCCTAGTTTCCAAAGGTTGACTATACCTTTCCTCTGATACCAACTGTAATGACCCATACTTTACATACATTGTTAATACTTCAAAATTGAAGCATACTTATTACAACATATAACAAAACCACGAAAGGACCGTATAGGTATAGTGTCTTTAGAAACTAGGAAACATAAACAACTGGTTCATAAAGCGTCTAGACTGTCTCCCATTTATTTCATCATATATATAGTCCTTTTGGAATATCTTACTTAATAACCTTCTTCCTGACCTTGGGAAAGAAAACATACAAAAGGATGAGCTCAAATGCTCAATAAGGGTAAACAAAAGAAATATCAATCACATCATATTCATAAGAACATAACTTTTGGAAATCTTAACCTGCAAAAGAGAGCATAATTTCATAACATGGGATAAATCATAGTAGTGAAATGGAATCCCAATAATCATAACTTAAAACATGAAACTTTGTGGCATACACACATAATCATAGAGAATCATTTCTTATTAGTCAAGACTCATTGCCAAGACTATCCTAGTGGACAAAGTCCATTTCTGAACCGAGTTCACTCCCCATTTCAGTCCTGTTTCACTGAACCGGTATAACCTACCGTTCCAGCCATGTATATCTCATGAGATATAAAATCTTTACCCAATGAATTGGAGGGAGATATAGGTCTCACCCATCTCTTAATGATACCATTCTTATGTGTGCCACAAAATCATAAACCATACATCATAGCATAACCCATGTAATAAAAATGGGAATCTTAAACACCATGACAACATAAAACAATTCATATAAGATAAAGGAATTCATAAATATAATTCCATCACAACATAATCAAATCAATTTAATAATAGGGATAGAAACAGAACCCTTTATTATCTTAGATGGAAAATAATTTTGATAAAATACTTGAACTCCATTCTTGAGGAAAATATCCTTTCTACTTCAAAAACACTTTTCCTTTCTTAACATGTCGTAAAATTATAAACTAAAAGAAGTTGATTAAATATAAACTTGGAAACTTTTAAAGGAAGCTTCTTGGAAGTAATGTTTTAAAAATCCATTCATGCCGTATAAGTTAAAAAAAACATTCTTCTCGTACTTTTGTCGGAAAAGTCAAAAAGTACCTCGTATGAAAAATGACAAAAGATTCCTTTCATATATTTTACTAAAAACTCACCAAAGGGTAAAATTGGATTTAAACAATTGTAGGTGGATGGAAATAATATTACATATTGAGGAAACAAGGATGTTTATTATAAAATACACCCCAGTAAATACCAATGTATAAACAATCTCGGATAAAAATGAGATTGTGATATTTTTCTTACCTTAGGTCTGTTTTGCTTCGTAAGTGTCCGAACCTCCTGTATAATGATTTAAATAATGTTATTGACTTATTCCAGAATCATAATTATTTTTATGATATCATATATGGTCATATTCTTAGCTTCTTAGTAGTAATATTTCATTGCTACTTGTTATTTGGGTGTTTATAACTTTTTGTTCTTATGCGTGTTTTGTCGAATAAGTTCTTATTCATATCTTTAGGTTATAGATACCTCATTTACATAATGGTATTAGTGTAATATATATCATATTCATTAATTCAATTCATTTATATAATCATTATGAAATGAAGATCATGTAGAACGAGTCGCATCACATCGTGGAGACGGTATTCCGTACGTACGCACGAGTGATGATATCGTTCCTATGATCGTGGAATTGTATTGGAGTGTATGTATACTATTTCAGAATCCGTATCACTTTATAATAGTCATATATAGTCATTATTTACACCATTATACCCATCCAAGTAAGGTGGTGGTGGAAAATAGATTACACCATGGTGTGGAGACAGTATTCCGTACGTACGCACGCGCGGTGATTTCTTTTTCCGTAGGATGGATAGATGGTGAAATAGGGTTGTTTAATACTTATAATAACATATCCTTATGTGAGTGATACTGATGTTATTACTTCATAATGGAACAACTAAAGAAGAAGAAGTGGAAGAAGAAATAAAGATGAAAGAATCGGTAACGGACATTACCTCTTCTTTGAAGTGCTTCTTTGAGACCTCCTTTTAGGGCACTAAAATAGGTCTTTGAAGAAGACCAGAACCTCTAGGATGTTTATAGGTAAGTGGAGAGAAGAAATTTTCAGGGGTTGGACGAGCTTGAAGGCTCAAAGTGGTGTTAGGAAGAGGGGGAGGAGGTGCCCTTTTATAAGGGAGGAGAGGGGCACCTTTGGAATAACTAAAACTATTATTTTATTATAAAGTCAAATTTGGTTTTTAATAGCTCCAAATTGATATATTTCGAAGATAAGGTGGGTAGGGGTCGAAATCCTCTCATCCAATAAAATTTATACAAGTTTAGGTATCAATTTAACCTTATCATTTAGATTTAACTTTAAGTTAGATAATTTAACTTTTACCATGTCTTCTTGTTTTCTTATACTATAAGGTTAATAAACTCACTATATCAAGCCAAACGAACCCCAAGTTGTTTATTATTAATATATATAACCTTATCTAAGTCATTTGGCCGAACCTTAGATTTTTAGAAATAAATTAATAATTAATAATATAATATTTTCTTTAAAAACTATTTTATGTCAATTTTGACACTATTTAGTAATTGATTTTTGTGAAAATCATAATAGAATGATTAGTTCGAACCAAGTTAATTAAAGAAATAATAACATGTCATATTAACCTATAAAATTAGTGTAATTCATAAAAAGTCTCGAATTACATTTATTTGGGTATTTATAACATCAATTATGTCAATATTTCATTAATAAGATAATTACTGCATCATCGTTGTGTCATAAATAATTTAAATTATTTAATGTCTAAAAATTACAAAAAAAAATACCATTATGTAGGAAATATTTTTAGATTTCTCATGAATATTTATAGTCGAATTTATCTTATGTATAACCCCATATTAAAAATGATTTACTTATTAAACTTTGATTTTAACTATTTAACCCTTCTTTAAATAAATTAATAATAAATGTCCTAATCTAATCCAAGTGGGCCTAAATGGTCATATTGTATTCCTAAGGTTGTTTTTGGTTGAATTAAACTTTTCCAATAGAATTAGGACATGTGTTAGGGTAATAATAATATCATTGTTTCCCTTAATTACCCTATTTACTTTTAACCGTGGTAAATAAAAGTAAAAAGTTACTATTCACCAAAAATTATTTTCATCTCATTAAACCACATTTTAGTCCTTGATATTAACCGTGTCTCTTGGATTCTCGAAATTCCACTCATAGAAGCGGTAAAATTATGTTTTATGAAGAATTCAGTTTTTTTAACTACCACTTAGTGGTTTCACTATTCATCAAAAATTGAATGTTTTCAGAAAAATACCAAAATTTTACCCTAGGCTAATTTCGACATTCCGAATGCAAAAATGAAGTCCATTTTGAAAGATAAAAATTATAAAATTTCAAACATTGGTTATTAGTATTCATAACGGCTAGTTTTAATAATATTTTAATAACATATCGTTGTTTAGTGAAACTCGGTATTGCGTACGACGCAAGCTATCGAGGAAGGTCGCGATTACATGTAATGAAAGCCAAGCTAGTTTTGTGTGTAGTAAAAGTTTCCATTGATGATTTATATAACATAAAAACAAAATATTTCACATAAAAGTCTCGGGTGGTACAGATAAATGCCATGTGATGCTAGAAAAAATCCCCTCATGGATTGTTCTGTACTGAATCTATTCAGTATCTTGTCAATGTATGTACTTTGACTTAGGCCGAGAAACCTCTTGGTTCTATCAAGATGGATCTTTATCACAAAAAAATATGATGCATCACCCAAGTGCTTCATAGAGGACAATTTATTCAACCATTCCTTAACAAATTGTTAGACTGGTATTTCATTTCCAATGAGTAATATGTCATCAACATATACTATTAAGAAAATCACATCACTCCTACTAAAAAATTTATAGAGACATGGATTTCATTCAGTCTTTTTTGAAACTAAATTATTTCAAAGACTCATAAAAATTAATGTTCCCTGATTAGGATGCTTAATTTAATCCATAAATATATCTTTTCAACTTTAATACCTTGATGGAATCCTTTAGAGTCACAAACCAATCAGGATATTTCATATAGACATATTCCTAAAGGTTCTTATTAAGGATGTTTGTTTTGACAAACATTTTCCAAATATTATAAAAATGTAAATCCACAATGTCAAGTATAATTCTGATGGATTTCAATATTTCAACTGGTGAAAATGTTTCTTCATAGTCAATTCTTTGACCATGTTTAAATAATTTTGAAACTAATCATGCCTTATTGGTACTAAATTGTCCATCCACATCCACTTTCTTCTTGAATAATATTTTGAATCCAATGGGATTTACATATACTAGTGGGTCTACCAAAATCCAAACTTTCTTTCGGTATGTGGAATCCATTTCAGAATTCATGGCTTCTATCCACTTGGATACATCTGTTCCACTTATTGATTCCTTGTAGTTTAGAGGATCATTATTATCAACTAATATTGAGTCCCCATCCTAGGTTACTAAAAAACCATACCATTTTAGTTCTCAAACCACTCTAGTAATTATACTCATTAATTGTGTCTCTAGAACAATTTCTTCTTCCACAGGGCTTTGTGGAATTTGTTCCTGCACCAAATCTTATATATCTTGAGTCTGTAATTCATCAATGTCTATCTCAATCCTACTATATATTTTAGAGATAATGTCCTCCTCAATAAATGTGGGACATATTTCAACCACAACCTTTTTTTCTGAAGTATTGTATAGGTAGTATCCATTTGCTTCTTTGGAATATCCTATAGAGATACACTTTGTGCCTTAGGGTGCAAGTTTTTTACCAAAAGTGGACTTAACAAATGATTAGAAACCCCACACATGTAAGTATGAAAAAACATGTTTCTTTACATTCCATAATTGGTACAGTATACTATCTGTTACTTTAGTTAGAACTCCATTTAGTATCTATGTTGTTGTTTGTAAGACGTATCCCCAAAAGGATAATGGAAAACTTTCAGGACTCATCATTGATCTAACCATGTCCAAAATAGTGTGATTCCTCCTTTCACATACACCATTCCACTGAGGCGTACAAGGAGGAGTGTGTTGAGATAAAATACCGAACTCCCATAGATAATCAATGAAGTACTGATTAAGTTATTCTCTATCATGGTATGAGAAATGTTTCTTAATCTTCATACCAAGATGTTTTTCAACTTCATTCATGTATTCCTTGAATTTTACAAGATAATCCAACATGTACCTCATTAGGTAGACATATCTATTTATACTAAAATAATCAGTAAAAGTTATGAAGTATGAGTACCCACCCCTTGCTCAACAGAAAATGGTCCACACACATTGGTAAAAAATAATTCTAGAAGAACATTAGACCTTTCAAATTCCCACTAAATGGGGTTTGGTCATTTTTCCTTATAAAAATGTATAACATACACCAAGTGGTTTTAGTTCAAAAGAATATAAATATCCATCTTGATATAATTTATTCAGTTGATTTTCATTTACATGACCTTTCTGATGATGCAAAGGTTCTATGTGGTATGAGTCTTGTGAAGTTACATCATTATAAATTTCCATTATTTGGTTCATATAATCCAAAAAATATAGACAATTATTTAAATGTGCCTTAACATAACAAATGATATATTTATAAAATAAGAAAAATTTATTCCCATATTTTAAAATAATTCAATATGTATCAAGTCTGTATACATAAATAATATTTTTGGTAATTGAAGGCACATAATAATAATCCTTTAAAACCAAGACCATTCTGATTGGCAACATGAGGTGGTAGTTCTTGATAGCTGCAACATCAATTTTACTTTTGTTGGTTTCTTGAAGATATACCTCTCCTAGGCCAGTCTTTCTAAATAACTTGGTTCCTATATTTGAATACACATGTGAGAACCACAAGGTGTATCTAATACCAAATTTGTAGAAATAGATAAATTTCAATCAATTACAAATCAAAACTAGAAAATTCACCTATGTCCACGGTTCTAAACCATGGCCATAGGCCTGAAAACTGTGGCAATAGCCTATGGCCATGGTAATGAAAAACTGTGGCCGCTATCATCGTGGTAGTAGGTCTTACCTACTTTCACAGTTTTAACCGTGGAACTAGGCCCCTACTACCACAGTTAAAACCATGGTTATATCATTTATATGGTATATAAAAAGATTAATTCATCCCCACAACCCCTTTGAACCCCTCTAGACAGCCCCCTTGAACACCCCCTGCACCCCCATGCACCCCCTGGAGCCCCCTTTCACCCTCCCAGATAGGCCCCTTGAGCACCCCCTACACCCCCATGCCCCCTGGACAACCCCCTTGCACCCCTTTACATGCCCCTTGCACCCCCCCTGCACCCACATGCCCCCCTGGACAGCCCCCTTGCACCCCCTGGACAACCCCCTTACACCCCCAGGACAGCCCCCTTGCACCCTTGCACCCCCATGCCCCCTAGAAAACCACCTTGACCCCCTAGAAAATACCCTCGCACCCCTGGAAACCCCTTTACACCCCCTTGCACCCCCATTCCCCCTGGACAACCCCGTTGTCCCCCCATGCCCCCAACCCCCCTCCTGGACACCCCTACTGCACACTCATGCCCCCTTGCACCCCTAGACAACCCCCTTACCCCTTGACCACCCCTAGTACCCCCTTGTAGTAGCCCACCCCCCTGGACACACCCCTTTGAACACCGCCTACAATATCCCACCCCCAAAAAACCCCCTTGCACCCCCTTTCCCCCTACAGTATCCCCCCTCTGCAAAACCCCCTAGACTACCCCGACCCCCCCTTCCGGACACCCCCTCCCTTCTGAACACCCCCTTCCCCCCTCCCGGACACCCACTCCGAGACACCCCCTCCCGGACACCCCCCTGGACAACCCCTTGAACACCCTATACACCCCCGCCCCTCCTGGATAGTCCCCTTGAACACCCCCCTACACCCCCTACACACCCATGCCCCCTCCTAGACCCCCTTGCACCCCTGGATAGCCCCCTCATACACCCTTGAACACCCACCTTGTACTATCCCACCCTTCTTGATATCCCCCTTACACCCCCTTGAACACCCCCTTTCACCCCACCCCTGTAGTATCCCCCCCAAAAATCCCCCACCCCCTCTCCTAGACACCCCCTCCCACTTGGACACCCCCCTGGACAGTCCCCCACCTGGACAGCCCCCCCTTGAACCCCCAGGACAACCCCCTTGAACACCCCCTGCATGTTACAAACCTAACCTATATATATGTGGAAATTAGAGAAAATAACTATCAATTTTTTCATAGGTTTACTAAGAATTTTTTGAAAATAGGATTACTTATGGGAGATTATGGATTGGATCTCAAAGTCATCTCACTTCATACCTATTCATGAATCCAATATAGTGGAAGACTTTCCAAACTATTGGGAGAAATTTTGTGGTTCCTGGGTTGATATATAGTGTCGTTCCATCCAATTAAACTTTAGAAATAAGGCATAACTATAACATAATTCACTACATGAGGTATTACCTCTCATGTGCCAAGTTAACCATGTTCGATTCCATTTAACTCATTCAATTCATTAAGTTAATCTTGCACCCTCCGGATAGCCCCCTTGAACACCCCCCTACACACCCATTCCCCCTTGTAGCCCCCTCTTAGACACCCCTACCCCTTCCCCCTCCCCCTACCCCTTTCACCACCCCTTGTCCCCCCCAGCACACCCCCTGCACCCTACCCCTTCCCCTTGAAAAACCACCCAGCACACCCCCTCCCCAGCACACCCCTTGGACCCCCTTGCACCCCTCCCCCTGCCCCTTTCACCCCCACTACCCCATGCCCCACCCCCCTACACTCCCATGCCCCCTTGCACACCCTCTTGGATACCCCCTCCCCCCTACACCCCTTCCCCTGCCCCCTGCACCCCTGCCCCTCCCCCAGCACACCCCCTGCACCCTACCCCTGCCTCTTTCAAAATAACCCAACACAACCCCTCCCCTTGGACCCCCATACACCCCTCCCCCTTCCCCTTCCCCCTAAACCCTGACCATGCACACCCCCTGCCCCAACACACCACCTGCACACTGCACACCGACCCAATTACACCCCCATTCCCACCCCCTACACCCTACCCTAACCCTTGCAAAAAACCCATCACTACCCTTGGACCCCCCATACCCCCTGCCCCCATCACACCACCTACCCACCCCATACACCCCCTTCCCCTTATAACAAAACCAAGTACCCCCCTAACCCTTGCAACAAAACCCAACACCCCCTAATAGCCTGAGTTTTTTGGTAAATTGGAATTTGGATCAGAAATATGAACATTAGAGGTTCCTAAATGGTATTTTTGGATTTGGTTTTAGTCCCCAGTTGGAAACTCTAAGGTTTGGGTGGAAGTTATTGGAGGTTCAGTGTGAAAAATAATAGAAATTTAAGCTACCATATCCTTTCATGATGTGACCCATCGAGTTTATGCCTTGAATGGGGTTGGTTGAGGGGTGAACCCCCTATCTCGAACATTTTTGGCTGTGAACCTCAGTTCAAGCCATGAAATTCCCAGGGGTAGTGATTCACAGTGTGAAACCTCTATTCACACCATGAATCAAACCTAGGTGGATTTATTTTAATAGGATAAATTTTGTCTTTTTCTTTGTCAAGTATTTCACAATGATGTTTAGTGAAGAAAGTGTCAACTTTTCAAGGCTGGTTGTTTGTGTTTGATGAAATGAAAACCAATATTTTATTTATGTTTTAGATTTTTATGAGAATGTTCAGTTCATGTTTTTTCAAAATGAGGGCACTATCATCTCTAAAGTGAAGGAAATTTCATTTTCTACTGTTGAGTTGGCTGAAAATTTATACTAGTCCACATTTAAGGCTTAGGGAAATCATGTAAAATAGGTGAAAATGTCATTTTAAAGAGACAAAACCAATTTTCATAGCATATAAACATTATATAATAATGAAAAAATGTTTTTAAAATACTCAAGAAATTATAGAATTCAAATTAAAGGGTTAGGAAGAGGGAACTTACCTCAACCTCAAGGTGCACTGCTTTTGACGATGACAACCCAAATATTCCTTTTTCTTTCTTGCAGACATATGAAACTTCACATATATATAAGGACACCTCGCCCCTATGTACATATTTTCATGGAAAATATGCACAAGGGAGTCCTTAGATATATTTTTATACTTTCATATACCCCTTTACACTTACACATGTATGTATTTTTCCTATCTATATATAAGCACACCTAGCCTCAGTATATATATTCATACTACCATGAGTGAATATATATAAAGGGGAAATTATATAAGTATATGACTAACTATGCATACACATGTAAGCCTTTATCAATGATAACTCGAATATACCTCAACGACATCCATAAAGTACTACAAAAATATAAAGAACCAAAAAATCACAAAATCCCTAATTAAAATTTGGCTAAAGAATAAAAATAGAATAAATCTTACCCAAATATGATGTTGAAGTCACTATCATCGATGGTGGTGGATAGAACCATCCACTCCCCCCTGCACACCCTACCCCCAGCCTCTAGGAATGCTTCCCAACAGTCTTAATCATGGATAGTTTTTTTCAAATATAAATTATATTCTTAACCATTCTATTTTTTTAGTATAATTATGAGATAGTTATACTAGTTTGAATGAACCATGATGGATAAAACCCAAAATTGTGTAATGATAATAAATTCCAATTATTTCTAACCATTTTTCATTATCACCTTTAATTCCCAACAAAAAGTGGAACAAATAATCAAGGTAATAAGGTCATGACTTATATCCAAAATGAGAAAATATTTTTTTCCATATATTAAATATTGAGATCTATTCATGCTAGATTCACCCTTGATTTTCAAAATATATAAATCATTAGAAATAATTACTTTCTGATATTTTCATCATTCACTAATGATGGAACATGAAACCTTATTTTAGAAAATAGATCACTTATATACTTTTCTACTAGATCCATCTTCTTAGGATCTACCAATTACTTAGTTCATATGACCACACATCCTTTAAGAACACGGTCTACCTAATTAATGTGTGTGGACATACAATATATTTCTTGATATTTAGAGCCACTAATGTTTTATATTTTCACATCAATAGTTCATCTTTTTCTGGAAGTGAAGTTAAGAATTTGTTTGTTGTATGACCTGGAAAATTGTATCTTCCATGTATCTCTTTGGTATTATTTATAATATCATTATTTTGAAGTCATTATTAATCTTATTCTTATAGGATATTTTTAATTAAATTAATTCTACGTTTCATTTCTTGAATTGATTCCATTTGTTACTTTACCTCACTTTTATCAGTCATGTCGTTAATGGGCAATTTTCAATGGTCCATAATCTGGACTATTCTTCTATAGTGTAAGAAAATTATATCTATTTCAAAATCCTCGTCAACCACCTTAATTGAATTATTGAGATTACATGATATAATATCCTTATTTTTTTTCTCCCTATGTTAGATTCATTTAATTTTCTCACCTACTACAATTTTTATTGTGGTATTATTTAGAATCATATCTATATACACTTTATTAGCCTTTATAAGAGAACTATCTAGTTATTTAATACTATTATATTTAACATCCAGATATAAATCTTTCACATCCATAGAGGTCCAATATAGTTTTTTCTAGTTCAAAGACCACTTCTATAATAACAAACTCCTAAAAAACTCTCATTTTCAATTATTATTAATTTATAAACAAATTTCCATTGAAAAGTGATAAAAATGTCTCCTTATCTTTAATAAAAATTATGTTGGTGATACATTTACTTAAATTTTTAGAGAATTTATATTTCATTGACTTAGAATCTAAATATAACTATGGTTTCTAATATTGTATCCCCTTGAAGTATTCACATATGTATATAATAACTTCAATAGAGTCCATTTTAAGACAATCCTTGATTTCATAATTGATATCACTGAATGATTCAATGGAAATAACTTCATCAAAACATGAACTTAATTCATTACAAGAATCATTATCAGTAGATTTAATAGAAGGAAAACCACTTTGATTACCTTTAAACAGTGGTGTAATCACCCCTCCTAAAAGTTATTTATTTGAATTGCAGCCTATTATTTCTTCATGTTCCTTAATGTCTTAGCTAATACATTCAATTTAAATTTAATACGAATGGAAATTGAGTTTTCTATCAAAGGTCCTTCAATAAAACTTATTATTTTTATGTTAATTTATTTCAAAAAAAACCGGTAGGACTAAAAAAAATATAAATCCAACCAGAGGATTTTTTTATCATACCAATTATAGATCCCACTAGATCAGTGCAGACACTTGATGGAGGGGGGTCTATCAAATGTGGTTTAACCACCAAGTTTTCAAGGAGTATTAAATATTATCATATGGATATGGAAATAAATATCAATCCAAATCACCTTTCTAATATATTTTATAATATATTTATCATCCCCCACACTTCCAGTAGGTAAGTAAATACTCTCAACCTTTAAAAGGTTACCAAACTGAAGGAAAAATTCAAGATCCATACATGAAGGACCTATAGAGACAGATAGAGTACCGTGGTAATCAAAAATATACTTTGACAACCCATGGTTCTAAGCTTAAGGAGTTAAAAATACAATATGGAAAAATCCTTATTATTTTAAATACATTGATAAATCATGATTTGGGTAAACACTTATCTTAACCAATTCTTAACCCAAAGTGTCATTTCTATACGAATTGGTAGGGAGGTATAGGGTAGGGTGGATTAACCTCTATAATCAAAACCTAAGACCAAAAAACCAATTGGAAATGAATAAGACCCTATGGGGAAACAATCTTCTATGCATCTCTAACATTGTGGTTTCAGAACATACATGTTCTATGTGAATCATCATAATCGTATTGGATTTTATTTATATGGGAAAATGTTGTTCTCTAAAAAAATTGATAAGTCAACATGAAACATTAACCATTTTTCCTCATTCATTCTTCACCTTAAATTCCCTCTTCTAAGATTCAAAAAAACAATATAGGAATAAGGATGGTCTTTTGTAGATATTTTGTTAAAGAAACTTGGTTGAGAAATGGATCTCAACCGAAAAAAATCCCTTACTTATATCCCTAAAATTTCAAGAACCCTTAATTATTTCTTTCTCTTTATATTTACAGATCTTATCATCTTTAGGCAGCATGAATTTATGTTTTTCTTTAGCTTTATTATTAGAAGGAATATGATTCCTTACTTGAGCTAGCAAGGTATATTCATTTTTCTCATCTCGATACATATTTTTTTTATCTATTTCTAACTAAACTAGACATATTGTTACACCCCCTGTAGCAGCTCCCCCACACACCCAGACCCCCTACCCCCATCCCAACCTGTACCCCTAAGCAACAGTAGCCCCTAGCCTCCACCACCATCTCCCACCCACCCCCACCACACCCCCTTCAGCAGCCCCCACAACACCCTTCCACCCCAGTAGCAGCCCCCTGCCCCTGCCCCCACCCACTAAAGCAGCACCCCCACACCCAAACCCCATCCCAACCCCCACCCCAACAACCCCCTAGAACCTCCATCCCCTGAAGCATCCCCCCACACCTAAACCCCCTGCCCCATCCCAACCCCAACCACCCCCACCCCCACCTCCACCCAGACCCCCCCACACCCACACCCAAACCCCCTGCCCCCCTCCACACCCCCACCACCGCACACCCCTAAAACAGCCCCCACAACCCCCTACCACCCTCATCCCCCTGTAGTAGCCCCTACCCCTTCCCACCCCCAACAGCAGCAGCCCCCACCCTCTATTGAGGGTGAAGTTTCTCCATGCAGAGTGGAGGAGTGGGTTGATTGTTTCTAGGGCCATTTACCCTTTCTAATTCACTTTTTGCACAAAAATTTCCACTTATTTTATTTCCGATCATCTGGAATATTTATTGGGATTATAAGTGGATATATCTCAAAATATCAGGAGTGTTAAAACTTTATTGGGTAAATAGTTGGAGAGGAGTAAAAAGTTTCTTTTATCTTCTCTAGTGATAGGATCATTCAGAACAATTTGTGAATTTTCCACTCTTGGCATGGGAATATTTTCCTTTTATCAAAACTAAGATAGTATGTGACCAATCCTACTCATGTGGTTTTATTTAATGATATAGATTTAGTGGTATATGGTTCTATTATAGACTAGCATATCAGTATCGTGAACAAAGTAAAAAGGATCTAACTAAATTAATGTAATCCAACCAAATTGATTCACTAAAATAAGAACCTAAAATTATAGACCTAAACTAAACCAACTAAATTTTTCCTAATCCAAATTAAATAGAACTAAACTAACACTACTAGAATTGAGGCAACCCAACTTAAACTAAACCAATACAAATAGAAATGAAATGAAGTTACCTAAAATAAATCTTTAAGCAAGCCAAAAAATTCTCAAAACCAAGCATTATCCATCGGGATTACAGGATCCTTAGAATCCAAAACCAAACAAGTAAAATGTATTTCATAATAAAAAATCCAATTTTTTTTAATAAAGATAATAAAAAATAGTAAAATGTGTTCCTTAAAAAAAGATATATAAAATTTATAATACTATGATTTCACACCTACTTCCCCCTACCCCCACACCCCCTCACCCCCACTACAACCCCCACGCCCCCCTGCACCCCCACCCCCTACACCCCAATACACCCCCCACACCCCGCACACCTCCTACCCCCACACACCCCTCACCCCCACTACAACCCCACTTCCCCCTACACCCTCCTCCCCCTCCCTTCATTATTTTCTATTAATTTTTTCTTGTTAAAAAGTTTTTAATCACATGATCAAACCTAAATAAAACCACCTCTTTGGTTTTGATCCATAGGCTGAGAGAACTCTCCTAGATTGGGTAATAAATTTAAGAATCATTTAGAATTTAGATAGTGTTTGTTATTATTTTATTAAAAATTCTTAATCCTCATATACTTCATCTAGATTTTTACTAAATAGTGATAATACTGAAGAGAGCCTAGCTTAATTAAATCAACCAATTAGAGACTAATGTGCACAAAATTTTAACTATTAGAGTACCTGATTGGTGTTTCCACATAATCAAGTATACTTTTAATTAAATAATGGTCTAATCCAAAATTTTCCTATTTTCCATTGTTTGGTAGGTGAAGAACCCAACGAGAACTTAATGGAATTTGGCACCGTATGTAATGCCTTCAAAAAATGGGAGAAATTTCACAAGATCAAATAAAATAGAAGGAATTATCATTCTCTATAGAGGCCTCAACAAAGGGATGGATGTACAAAATATAACTTGGAGAGGTCACAGAATAGTATGATCCCTAGAGATACACTCTTTAAAATTTATTCTCTGATTCAAGGAGCACATAGTAAAAAAATAATATTTATGGCATAATGAAAGCTAATGGAGAAGCTCTTTATGGGTATTGGGACAGGTTCTAGAAGTTTACTACTAGTCATCCACATCAAACCAACATATATGATCATAATTTCAAAAAATTATTATATCGAGGCCTTCTAAACAGTGATATAAACTTATTGGATTCTTTATCAGGTGGTGCTCTCATGAAAAATTATTTAACAGGGTCCAATGATTTGATAGAGAAGGTCTCTTAGAAATCTCACAATTTTCATACATGGAACACTACTAAAAGTGTGCATGAGGTAAAAATTTTAAACTCACATTTACTTGAGTCTATAATTAAAGGACTGACCTCTCCTATGAGATAATTAGTGCTGATAAAAGTAAAATAAGCACAAACTACACCCGCATTGGTCTCTCAATTGATTATTTTCTTAATAGTTTTTTATAAACTTTCTACCTTAAATGTATAACACTAAAATATGTGAAACTATGAACTGAAGATAAATCTAACCAATGAACAACCAAGGTTTCAAGGAGTATTCAATAGTCTGATATGGATATAAAAGGAAATATCAATCCAATTAACCTTTCCAATAGATTTTATAATAGATTTATCATCCCCTACACTTCTAGTAGGTAAGTAAAAACTATCAACCTTCAATAGGTTACCAAACATAAGAAAAAAAATAAATATCTATCCAAGAAGGACCTATATAGACATATGAGTACTGAGGTAATAAACAATATACTTTGACAACCCATGGTTCTAAACTTAAGGATTTAAAAATAAAATATGAAAAAATCCTTATTATTTTAAATACATTGATAAATCAAGGTTCGTGTAAAAACTTATCTTAACAAATTCTTAACCCAAAGTGTTATTTTTATAAGAATTGGTAGGGAGGTATAGAGTAGTGTGGATTAACCTCTAGAAGGAAAACCAGAGACTAAACACCCAATGGAAAATGAATAAGACCCTATGGGGAAACAATATCCTATGCGTCTATCACACTATAGTTTCAGAACATACATGTTCTATGTAACTCATCATAATCGTATTGGATTTTACTTATATTGGAAAATGTTTTTCTATAAAAAATTGATAACTCAACATTCAATTTAGTAAATCCTCGAAACATTACTTCTAATAAACAACCGCAACAATATCGTGATATTTCATATATAGATCACTATGAAACATAGGTTTACATTAGGAAAAGTAATAATAATAATCAATGAATACTATATATTTATGATTTTTTTAGAACTCACCATAGACCATTCATACATCTTAAAATTATATCATCATAACTTCTAATTTCCAGAATTTACAGATTTAAACTCAATAAGAGAATCAAAACTAATGAAAATCATAAAAAAATAGAAGATATAATACCTGAGGAAATAAGTGAAAAAAACCCTATACAAGAAAAATGTGACAATTAAGAAGATAAGAAATCAAAAAAAAAAAAAAAAATTTACCCAATGCAAATTGAAGAGGCAGTGGATCTAAAATCAAATAAACCCTTCATCATGGAAGAAATCAGAGGGATTGTGAGGAACTAGAACCGTATTGGTTCATATATATGTGGCTATGTATTGAAGAAAATTAGAGTTAATTGAAACATTAACAACATATATCGAATATAGATTTTCAGAAATAGAAAAAAAACCCTAACGCACCCTACAACAGGCCACTCAAAAGCTGTGAGTTATGGACTGCCCACTGGTGAGATGTGGAAGGGTGCTTGGAATGTGTGAAGACTGGAAATACATTATCCAGTGGTGAGTCAAGGAGGAGGGTGACCCTAAGGTGGAGGCGGAGTCAGATCCACGTCGGAGCCATGTTGGAAGAAGGGGATAACACGGAGGTTGGGTGGTCACGTCATCATCGGAGGATCATCTCGAGGTTGGGTGGTCGCGTCATCATAGGGAGATCGTCCCGAGGTGTCTGTGTCATCTTTGGAGGATATCAGGAGGTATGGTGGAAGAATTGGGTGAGGTGGTTTTCCTACTCATGGGGAGGAAAGATCGTGATGGGAAAAGGTGGGGTGGAATCACGATAAGGGTGGGATTGGAGGCAAATATCCATGATTATTTTATGAACTTTGGAAATATTTTAGGTTGTAGCCACAATTTTTATAAACTGTGGCTATATTACTGTGGCTATAGCCCAAAATTCTAGTAGTGAATGAAACAAAATCTTCCCCTTGCTTCTTTGGATGGGTGTAGTTTTTCTTCCAGTGGCCCTTCTAACCACATGAAAAATAGATAACATCTTGTTCCCTTTCTTTCCCCTTGATCTTCCTCTTCTTAGAAGGGTTTTAAAAAGCATTGGGCTTAAAGATCTTCACACTCCATTTGCATTTTTTTACCACAAGGATAGAAGGTTTTTCATGCTTCGTATCCTTATCTACTTAGAGATGAAGAGTAAGAATATCTGGTAGAGACTTCTCAATTTTGTTCATATTAAAATTCAAAAAAAAAAGCTAGGGAATATCTAAGGGATTGATGCCATAATGAGTTCGATGACCACTTCATGAGGGGGATTAAACCCTAAAACCTATAAATTCTCAATTAAGACAATGAGAAAGACTACATGAGGCCCATCTAGTGAACTATATCCATGTTTTCTCTGAAAGAGCACCTTGGAAATCTCAAAATATTCCTGTCTAGCTCTATCATGTTAAAGACCATGGAGGTGCTCAAGAATTATATATGCATTTGTTTTTTCATGAGACTTCATTAATTAACCAGACATCTATGAAAGCATCAAACATTGAAGGTTGACTATGTTTCTCAAATGTTTTTCATATACAATGAACTCGTCAGCTCTTGCCTCTTTAGTTGGTGGATTAGGCATTGAGGATTCAAGCATGTATGATTTTCGTTCATGGAATTGCACAACTTGAAGGCATATAAACCACTTCTAGAAGTTACTTCTAGTTAGGAGGTTATATTTTTCCAATTTTGATCGTATGGATAATATGGATAATGAAAATTTCATTTTATTATACAATTAAAAATAGCATATTATTAATACTTTTCTTGATTACAAAATAATTGAGATATAATAAACATAATATTTTATTAAATCTCCCACTATTTTATCAAGTCTCAATATCCCTCCCCATTTAACTCTAAATGTCTAATTTATTTAACATTATAGTTTCAAGGACCCCAATTAATTCTATTAATTATTGAGACTTTGGCCATTAAAAGAATAATAAATTAATTAGGTAGGCGGTTTTTCTAATTGTGGACTTGCAGTTCCATGATCTGTTGAGTGGATTCCCCTATCTTGAAATCTTGACATGGATTTCCTCAACACATGACTCCAAATTTTCATTGAAAAAACTATGGACATTAAACTCAATAAAATTTCACTTATGTCAACCCAAAACTCTCTTGAGAACTCCCCGATAAAAGTTAGTGTCCAAAATTTGGCCATGTACTACACTTAGTTGTATGGTTTCATTCCCAATCAAGTCATGGAAGAATTAGTCTGACTTAATATTTAATTGAGGGATTTTACTTTATTATTCATAAATTTTATCTTTTTTTATCTTTTACACATCTTGTTAATACTAAGTGTATGTTACATAATTAATTAACCATGTTGTATAAAATATTTACACACAATTCATTTAGTTAATTTTCCATCTTTTCACATTAATTCAATTATTCATGTGATCTCAGTCTTGAATCCATAAAATAAGTAATTTCATAGAAAAATATAAGTAATTAATTAAATTACCCATTCATTATATTTAGATAATGGGTGATTTATTGAGCAGAAATTAAATCAACCTTTGACCAAGGGGAAATAACTCATATTGAAGGTCTTTCCATGAGTTACACCATTCCACCTATCCACCTATATGTCACCTAGGTTGGAATCATTATGGTTTTATCACAAACCACCTCCATACGCCTTTGGATGATACATTAATTACAAATATTGATTACTCACATAAAGGTGAGAGGAACCACAAGATTGGTTAAAGGGGATTACATAAATATCTTTGGACACATAGGTCATACATAATAATAGAGGGAGGGGTGGCTTGTATAACATCATTTAATTTAATATTAAATAATGGAAAACTAATGCAATGAATTAAATTAAAAAATACAACACAAATATAGGTATCGGTGAAGCTCATGAATGATCATTCATGTAATGAATATGAAAAGCTAGACAACTAGTATTAATTTCTTTATTCATTCATTTATTATTTAAGATAAACTTGCTTGAATTAATTAATTTAAAAAATTAACTAGTTAATTCCCTTTCATATTAATTATAATCCGATCTTATTTGGAGATACCCATCATTAATGGAATTCCTGGTAAATAAACGATAGAAACAATGATGTCATATTAATTATAATAAATTAATCAAGCATTTAAAATTCTTTAATACCATTATTAAATTTTCAAACACACAACAATGTTCCAATCAATAAAATAAGGTTTTAATGATGTGATTTAAAATTTAATGTAATTTTAATTTATTCCATTAGTGGGAGACTACAGGACATGTATATAAATCTACCCACCATATACCTCGGTTACCATATATACAAGTCACATGCCTGGGGATTTGGCGTGTTAACTCGATTGGACTACATACTGTGTACATACAAACAACACACCAAATATTCACTTTCCATGTTCCAAGTTAGCATGGTCAACAGACAGTGTGTAATAAAAGGACATAACATCTAGATAAAATTCGCATGGGTAGATGATGTGTGCTCCGGTCACATGTCATGTAACCCAATTTTACTATCCAATGATTTGGCACTTCTTGATGGCATCTCTAATCATTCTTAATTTGTTCTTAAGCATTTAAGAAAATGAAACACTGAATGAACATGATTAATATATCAATAATATGTAAATTCAAATTATATTAAAGAATGAATAATATGAAATGAAAATCTAAACACAATACACATAAATGAACACTAAAATAAATAATTATATATTTAAACATGATCAATATGATACAACTTGTTTGTTCCGGGCATATTAGAAGCTTTCATAGGTGGGTGATATTTTTTTAATAATCGTTTCTTAAAACCAAGAGCAAGGATATTGAAAATTATATTTATAACTAATTTATTTAATATTTTAAGAAATAAATACCAGGGATTTGGAACTTTCTTCATTCAAGAATGTTGATCATTTGAGAATACCCTTTCAGATTACCTTAATTGTGATATGAGGATCCATGGATAGAATCCCTCTAGTAATGAACCACATGTGCTCCTATGATCTCTGAGAAACACTAATTAATCTCTGGGTGCTAGAGTGACGAGTAAAAAACCTTGAGTTGTTCATTCTTGATCACTTGTTATTTAGTATTGAAGAAATTTCTCTTAAAATACTTGTTCTTGATTGGGAGAGAGAAGGAGGATTTGATAGAGGATTCTTTGTGCACAAAAATTCTCTATTCTGATTTTTTGGATTCTCTACACAATAAACATATACGCCTATTTATAGAGTTGGTATTTATGTTAAAATATAATTTAATTTCATACCATCTATTAAATTACATTTATTAACTTCAATAAATCCCATGCCGCATAACAATAACTATATAATTATTATTTTGTGGCATGCAACAACTTGCACAATAACTAATATTATATAACAGTATTGTTAATTAATATTTTCCAATAGAATCAGTCTTGGTCCGTTAAAACTCCTATATCATTTATTGAATAACCGAATAATTATTTTATTCATAAATAAATATTTTATTTAAAATCTAGTGAATAAATATTTATTTAAATATTCAATAAAAAAATAAATATTTTATTCACATGTCAGTGAATACATATTTATTTAATTTATGAAATCAATATAACTTGAATAAAATTATATCTCATACTTGAGAATTATATTTATTCCATTAATTAAACTAAAATATAATTAAATCAAGATCAAGAAAAACACTTAGTGTGTGACCCTCTACATTGGAATTAGGTAGGCCTACCAAAAGTCCAAGAGTACTACCTATCAATGGGCTAGGACACCCCAAGAGAAAAAACTTAATGTCACAACATCGACAACCACATTCAAATTCTCACTATGTAATATAATACCTTTGTCACAATATCTCATCAACTAAGTTTCACTTCCATGTCACCAACCTATATGCTCGATGTCTTTCATTGACTATCTGAAATAAACACGTCGTTACACCATGGCCATGGAATTTAATGTGATGGTTTTATTCCAATAAATGGGATGAGATATCAACTTCCATAAAGATAGAAGGGACCAATCCTTCCTCGACTTATTCATCAATAACATGTCACTCATGACACAACCAATGTATCCAAGTTCTCCATGAACTTTTATCATCATGGTTTATTAAATACATCTAAGTACATGAGTTGTAACATGCATTAATAATATTCTTAAAGTAAAAGGACCATCACACATGCTTATTGATAGGAATATTTAATGACACCAAAACATGAATAATTCCTATTGGAGGGTCTATTATCATAATTTGACATCTTGGATATTTCCATGTACAATATTCCTGAGGGGAATAATCATTTTTTATGAGTCCTCACACCTAATAGTCTATGTTCTATTTGTCCCATCATAGTATATTATCTAACTACAAAACACTATTTGTGAATGTCATCATAGCACATCAAGGTTATCATCATAGTGGGAAACAATAATGACCTCATCAATGAAATGTATATTCTTGGACATTATTATATTAGAGTTAAGTATAACAAAAAACAATATGTAATAATAAGTTTTATTAATATTAAATACATTTAATATTTATGTAATCAAAGTAAAAATAGTTAGTCCTTGGACCCATACTCAAACAAATATTTTCTTCTTGTTTTTTCAATTCATAATTATTTTTTTATTATTTTGATTCTTTTATTTTCATGATTGAATTGTCTTCCTGTGTTATATTCTTTGTTAAATTTTTGAGATTTATTTTTCTATATTTTAGAGGATTGGTACGGTTATACCCCCCATTCCATTGAAAGCACTGGATAATAGTGAGGGACTTCCTCATTGTCATTGCCTCAAAGGGAGACTTATATAAGTGTAGGGATGTGTGATATCTTTTTAAAATGGTTGAAATTTTGATCATTTTTTGAATCTTTAGATTGTAATTAATTTTTTGTAACATTTTTTATATTTATTCTTGATGGGGGACTATTTCAGGCATACCCTATAGGTGTTTCTTATTTAGGATTTGAAGTGAAAATTAATGTGGATAAGTGGTGTAGAATAACCACATGGGTTCATATTAATTTTCAATGCAGAGAATCATAAATTTATATTCACATTTTTTAAATTAAAATGAATTTTTATTTGATAAATTCTTGGAATATTTAAATTATGTTTTTCAACTATATCCACTGTATCTCTAATAACCTGTTTGGATGTTATGTCTTGGTTACCTTCCATTTTATACATGCCCATGATTATGAACACCCACATGATCATTTTAAATTATTTCGACCTATTCAATTTTGTGTATGCTACTTCTTTTTACAGTTCTTGGATGGTTATATCAGGAGTTCTGGGACACTCAATTTCATAAAGTTGGATAGTAGTAAAAAGTAGGGGGAAGATATGGTTCAAAATAAATCTATAAGACAAGGAATCATGCCAGTGTCCCCCTAGTTCACTACAATAGAATATAGGGAATGGTTTTACTAGTTTTTTCTTGTTTATTGGCATAATATTTTAGGTGGGGACAAAATATTTCCTATTGGTTTGACATGAGATAAGAGAGACCCCAAAGGTGGCTTTCTTCTTCCTTGGAGTGGAAATAGTAGTGGATTTATTTGATATGGATTGAAAATAGTTCTTGATCTTGGATAGAGAGGAAACAAGTCTATTTTTTCTGTAGACACAGAGGACGACCACACAGATTAAAGGCTATGGTGGATGATCAAGGAAAACAATAGTGTACTTGGTGGATCTCAAAAATAAAAAATAGGGTCTATATTTTTTCTTCTTGGTTCAATAGATGAGGTCCTAGGGATGTATGTTGGGTATTCGAATCAAGATTATTAAAAATTTACTCTGATGATGTCTACCCATATCATGTTAGCTTATAAAATGTTATACCAAACAATGGTAATGAGAGTTTTGGTCCATTATTTTTTCTTTGTTGATTTATTATCAATTTTTATATGTGTTATTTATTTCCTTATAATTTTAAACCTTTCTTCTTGTAAAGTATAATACTCATGATGACTCTACCCGATGCACATATTCCAATTAGGTAAATCATATGACATCAAAGTCTAACTTTTATAGTATTACACATTTTTTATTTGACCTATAATGTTAAACATCGATGCTTTGTGATTTATTGTCAAATATATGTTGAAATTATTTTATATTAATGATGAGATCTAAAAAATTTTATTCTTGGTTTTTACTTTTTCTTGTTATTTCCTTCATTGGTACTTGCTGATATGATTATTTATGTGTTGAAATATTTTTTTATGGAAATACATATTGGATAAATATAAAAATGAATTCTCAATGTTATTGATTTTTTTAAGATGAATATTTATTTGGAACATATTCGGTTATGTTGATGAAAATTATTGAATTCTTTGTTAATGTATTAGACAATGACATGTTATGTTGTACAATGGTGTTTGATATCATTTGTTCAATCCAATTCATGGAATATTATTAGATGAAATATGTTTATTTTTGTTTGATTATTCAAATAATATTGGATTAATAAAAATAGTTTTTAATTTACATATTTTTTAATTATGTGAATCAATTTTATACGAAATGGATCCTAGTTATTAAATGAGGACTTCCTCAGACAACACATACCCCAAAAAATTAAATCCCCATGACCAGAAACAGTTTTCGTGATTTGGAGAGTATTTTTTTTAATTTATTTAAAATTTTCGAATATTTCTTTTATATAAAATATATTGAATTATCTTAATGATTTGATTTTATAATGATTAATTTTATTTGTATTTAAGTATTTGGTTTTATGTTGATTAATTTTCTTGTATCTTTCAAAATATAGAGGTTGTCCTTATTTTACATTTCCATTATTGTATTTAGTACCAATTCATTGAAAATCATTAAGAATATGTGATATTTAGTTAATTTTATGAATAGTTACAAAATCAAGGGTTTGATATTATTATTTATTATTATTTTTTATAAATTTATTACCACATTCATGTTATGTTTTGGACATATTTGACCCAAAAAACATTACAGTTGTAAGGTTTATTTCAAAACACAACAACTGATTTTAAATTAACTCTATGAAAATAGTACATTATTATATATATTTCATTTTAATTATTAATTTTATTTTTCATGCCTAAAAAAATATATTATAAAAATATAATACGAGAATATATTTTTGGAATGTAAAAAATGAATAATTAATATAAATGGGATTTTATCTTGATAGTTGCACGTATAAAATTAAATTAACAAAAAATAGTTTTTCTTAAAAAATGATTTTGAATAAAAAATATATACATTTATATTTTCCTACTCCTATGGGATCCGAAGGCTAGAATATAGGCTCACATAAATATTCTTTTAATTTTTTTCATCTCTAAAAAATAATATTTATGGAATCTTATAGGTCTAAATTTATTTATAATAAAAAATTAACATTAAAAAACATGTCAAAACAATAATTATTAATTTCTAAATAAATTATACAGTGTATAAATTGGACTATAATTCCAAATAAATCATATAAAAATATACAAATTGAAAGATATACATTCAATTAGTAACTATTGGCCCTTAATATTTATTTTTATATATAATCTATTAAAAATTTAATCTTTAATATTTTAAAATTGGTAAACTCATAATAATATACCAAATCACTGAAGAAATGGGAAATATTCATCACTTTGGAAAAAACACTAACATACACCCCTCATTTTTTCCCAAACAATATGATTTGAACATCAATTATAAATCTCCAATCCATAAATCCTTTATTATAGATAATGTAGATCCATATTATTGTTTTAGGTTCTGAGTGCAGTGGAAGATTGCGAACGATCGATGCCAACATTTATCTTTTTCATGAGCGATGATGAATCCGAGATCTACACATTGATAAACTCCTTGATTAGTAGATTTTAATAAAAGAAATCATACAATGTATAATGTGCTACAACCGTATGGAGGATCATCACATATTATTTATAATTTATTTATTAAATTAAATAACAAAATTTCATTAATTATTTATTCATTGATGGATCTTTGAACAGACCTATGTTGAACCATTATTGTGTTGTATGAATCAAGAGAATATTTACTCTAACATTGATCCACATGTGTTCCAAAAATCTTTGAATGTCGTTGTTGGAATCTATGGGTTCTAGAATAGTAGATCCCTTCACATTCATCACCCATATTTGATCATCATGATAAATGATTACAAAATGTTCTCCTTAATCTCTCTTGACTTGAGAGTGGGAGGTGGAAGGTGATAAATCTCCATTTTTGGGAGAGTTTTAGGAGAAGGGATCTCTCTAGGGCTTGAGATAATTCTACAAATTCATTGTGCATAAAAAAATTTGTTGGCTCTCTAATAAAATAATATAAGCGGGTTTATAAATAACTAGGGTTAGAAATAAATAATTTCACAATAGAACATTATTATTTATTTAATCCATTAGGTAACTCCATGACTATAATAATTTTAGTTCCAAGTATTGAATAAAAATAGAGAATAGGGGGGGGGGGTTGAATCATTTGTTCAATTTTATATGTTTTAATACTTTTAAAAACATAACCCATGAAACCTATTAAGATTAATTTCCTTATAATATTTTTATAAATACTCATACATGAAAAGATAGAAAATAAAGTAAATAACATAAGAGTTACAGTGATCGACCTTAATGTGAGAACCTACATCTTTTTTCATAGCCACTCCAGTGGCTTTATAGAAATTCAATATTTAGAAAAAGTGTATACCATTTGTGAAATATCCTATTAAACACCATATATCTACCAATAGGAAATTTACACTGACTTCCATCAGTTTACAATGTTTTATTATAAAAAATTGATATAAACAAAAGAATAAATAATCTGTTGAAACTGATCCACCATAGCTCAGTCCAAATCCTTAGTCTAATTTGGATGGATTTAATTTTATCAATATAATGATTTTGGATATTATTATCTCAATATATTGAGTTTAGATCTAATTCTCTGAATACGATGAGTCTGGATCTTATTCTCGCAATACAATGAGTCTAGATCTGATTCTTTATATGATGAGTATGGATATGATTATCTCAATATGATGGAATGAATACGGTGAACCCATTATCAATCTCCAAGAATATAACTCTACTCAAATTATCAATATAATATTCTCAAAAAAATTCTATTATCAAGTAAAAAAACACTCAGGTGTCTGATCATCTTCAATGATCTCAGTTAGGAAATAAATTTCATTTGAATTCTTCAGCACTCCACCTTTTCGGCTAGCATGAACATTACAAATTAATGATTGATCTAAAAATGTACTTATAGGAAAATCAGAAAAAAGTGGGAAACAATAAAACTTTCCCCGGTTCCTCAAATTTCAAAAACTCCAAAAATCACTCAAATTTAAACATCAAATTTGAATTCTTCAATCCTATTTAGATTTCTCTTTGATTTATGAAAAATTAAATTTAAAAATTTTACATATTAAACTTATCATAAAACATATAGAATCTTATTTTAGTGACTTATTTCTAATCATCTCATGATGATATTTATTTATTTTTCAGATCATTATGAATCTATTTCCTTCTCAGATATTACAAATTCTATATCCTACTCAGTGATTCGGAATTCTATATACTTTTCAGTGATTTGTAATTCAGTATCCTTCTCATTGATTCTAAATTCTATTTTCTTCTCAGTGATTCTGAATTATATTTACTTCTTAGTGATTTGAAATTTTTTTCCTTCTCAGCTCATTCCTATTGAATTTCGTTTTATGATGGAAATCTTTACTTTGAAATTATTAATTTCTTTGAAATATTTTATCATGAAAATTTTCATGATTTTTATAACGTCTTGATATAAAAATCATCATTTGAATTATAATGGAAAGTATTATATCTACTCATTCCTCCAGAAACATCTTTATTTCCTACTTAAACTGAATATGATTTTCCAAAAAAAATTGTGCTGAATATGATTGGAAGTATATTATATCACCCTTTTTTTCACCAAGATAGAATCACATGTTTTAAAACTTAATAATGATTTGTGGGATATAAAAAACAAAAAAATATTGTCAGATTTAATTTAGAAAGTATGAAATGTATTCTTACACTTTAATTCTCAATATTAATTCACAAATATTTAGTAACAAAATTACTTCTTTACTCTGCAAATTTGACTATCTAAATTATATATTTATTTCATTCTTTGATTATAAAAAAGTAAAAATTCACCAATCTACAATTTTTTCATCCGATTATTTATGATCTAATGATATTTAGTGTCATGATAATAGACCTAAGTATAATGTAGATTTACACATTCTACATCCTATAATGCTCAGTACAATTCTCTTAGTCCAGAAACCTGTGTCCAGAAAACAAATGACTTTTCTCCCCCTTTATGATTAATTTTGAATCAATCAATAAATTTTTTACTTTCTTTCAAAAATCATTACGATGGAACATGTATGATTCTTGGAAAACAAAAACATTCTTACACAAAAGGTTAGTTTTCAACAAATAAAAAAATACTGTTAAAACAATTTTATCATAAAGGTTCTTTAATATCACCATTTGGATTTTTTGAAAACCCCTATTAACAAAATTTTTCAACTCTCAGATTTTTTTACAATTGAAATTTTGTAAACAACTCAATATTTTTAATTTTATCAAAACATAACCATTATCAAAATATAATTTCCTAACTCCATACTACTGGATAAAGTAATATTTTTAAGTAATTACATCTATCAATGGTAAGAAAATTCTACTTCAATGTAATGATAAAATATCCCTCAATTTTATCTTTTCCTTTCTCACTTTTAATTTTTTCACACTTTTCTTTTCTCTCCCACATTGTATGATAACCAAAATTTAAGATTCATAAAGAATGACGAGTAAAAAATTATTACAAAGAATAGAGATGTTTTTTTCTCTCCCCCTTTGTCAAAATAATCCAAATCATGGTGGGGGAACTTTTTTGTGATGTTTAAAAAGAAATGGGAGTAGGATGAACATGTTTTTGTAGGCTCAATTCTAGAAACCATTCTTTTGGCATTGATTTTTTAATGATATCAACAATATGATATTTTGTTACAATGTATTCACGAAAAAAATCTCCAACAAAAATTTTCACTTTTATAAAGTGAAACATTATATCAATGAGTTTTGATCTTGAATGTTGAATATGATTTTTAGAAAGATCAATTTCACTCTAATTATCATAAAATATCTATAATAGTTAAGAAATATTTTCCTTCAAATATTCCAACTGAACTTTCATATATAATATTTAAGTAAAACCCCAATTAGCTGCAATATATTTAGATTCATCTATGCTCAATGTTACCTAATATTGTTCCTTCATAAGAAAACTCACACACCAGTCACTAAAGGAAAATGTTCCTCCTATGTTTGATTTCTAATCATTAAAATCTCCACCCAAATTAGCATCAGTATAACATGAAACCTCATATCTCAATTTCTTTTATATAACAACTCATGTGAATTGTTTCCTTTGACATATCTCAGAATCCTCTTTATTGGAATCATACATGATTCTTTAATATTACTTTGATACCTATAACACAAAGTCACAACATAAACAATATCCGACCTTGAGGATGTAAGGTAAAGTAAACTTCCTATCATCTTCCAAAATTCTTTATGATTCACAATTTTTCTGGATTCATCATTACTCAACATTGTTCTCACAGATGTAGGATTAGAAAATTATTTTGATTCTTCCAAGCCAAACTTTTATAATAATTTCTTTGGATACTTTTTTTGAGATAGGAAAATGTATTTTTATTTTTGTTGTACTTGTAAGAAATGGAATAAATCTAATTATACCAACATTCACATAAAACAATTCTTCTTCATTTCCTCATAAAATTCTTTACAAACTTTGTATTTATCCCAAGAAATAATTATATCATTGAATAAAATAAAATTAGAGATCTGGAGTAAATATATTTCATAAATAAGTCTCTATGAACTATTAATTTAGAATTTTCAACATTTTCAAATAATTTTCAAGTTTAGAATACCATGCACATTGAGATTTTTTCATCCCATACAAGGATTTATTCAATCAAAAATAAGTTTTTCATTATTATCATGTTTAAAAACACAAGGATATTAAATTTAAACTCATTCCCCAATCTCAACATTTAAGAAAATTGACTTTACCTCCATTTGGAAAACATTGTAATTATGATGTGCAGACATGAATTGAATCTTTCTAATAATTTCTAATCTTTCTACTGGGAAATTTGTTTTTTCAAAATAAAAACATTCCACCAATGAATGTCCTTTAAAAATAATTATTTCTTATGTTTCTTGAAACTTCTCAATGATCATTAATTTTTTTTCTATATACCTACTTTTTTCTGATAGCATTTTTATTTGTTCATCTTGGAACAAGTTTCCATATTTCATTCTTCCCAATCTGATCCAAATCTTCATTCCTAGCATCCAAAAATTCTTTGTGTTTAATAACTACTAAAACTAATTCCATTTCAACTTTTGAGATAAGTGAAGTCTTATTTTTTAATATTAACTTCCTTCTAGTCTAAAACAGATCCTTATAATTTCCAATAATGTTTTCAGAATCAATATGTTTCTGTAAGGTAAGAGATTTCAATGTTTCTCTCTCCTAGAACTTTGAAAGTATATATTATATTAACATACTTCATCCCATTTACACCAAACTTATATTATTTGTTTTTACGAATCCATTTTTTTTGTGAAATATAGGGAGAACTATACTGATGTTTGATACCATGCTTTCTCAGATAAGTTCTGAGAGTATTTTTTGTGAATTCGATACCATTATCCATTCTCAAATTATATTTAGAAACCCGAATTTATTTCTCAACATATTTTATGTATAATTTTAAATATAAATATCCTATGATTTTTGCATTATAAACATGATGTCATTTATCCTAGTGAAATCATCAATAAAAGTGATAAAGTGTAAATCTTCTTGTAACACCCCGAGATTTTATGAAAAATATTCTTTTCATTAATGTCTTGTGTTGTACGCTACACCAAAAGGAGCTTGCACAACACACATCCTTTACTTGCCTTGCATTACACGCAATCATGACCTTCCTCGATAGCATGTGTAGTACGCAATACCGAGTTTCACCAAACAACGATATGCTATTAAAATATTATCAAAAACTAGCCGTTATGAATAGTAATAACCACTTTTTGAAATTTTGTAAATTTTATTTTTCAAAATGGACTTCATTTTTGGATTTGGAATATCGAAATTAGCTTAGGGTGAAATTTTGGTACTTTTCGGATAACTTTCCTTTTCTGATGAATAGTGAAAATTACTAAATTTTAATTAAAAACAACTTTTTTAATCAAAATAATTAATAGTGATAAATTATTAATTTGAGTGGTTTTAAAGTATATTTAGAATATATTTTTACAATTTAATACAATGTTGGTCATTGGATGTAATTTCACATTTAAACAAGACATAAACAAGTGTCAATCTTTTGATAGTTATTATCTCTTAAAAATACGCTATTTGTTTTGACGATGGGAATTAATTTTTAAATTAATTAATGTAACTGATATGTTTTGAATTTGGTAAAATAGACGTCATTTTTGAATTTATAATAGCAAATATATCTTAGGCCTATTTTTTGTATTTTTCTGGAAACGTTCATTTTTTGATGAATAGTGAAACCACTAAGTGGTAGTTAAAAAAAACTGAATTTTTCATAAAACTTAATTTTACCGCTTCTGTGAGTGGAATTTTGAAAATCTGAGAGACATGGTTAATATCAAGGACTAAAATGTGGTTCAATGAGATGAAAATAATTTTTTGTGAATAGTAACATTTGACTTTTTTTACCACGGTTAAAAGTAAATAGGGTAATTAAGGGTAAAAATGATATTATTATTACCCTAACACATGTACTAATTCTATTGGATAAGTGTAATTCGACCAAAAACAACCTTAGGAATAAAATATGACCATTTAAGCCCACTTGGATTATATTAGGACATTTATTATTAATTTATTTAAAGAAGGGTTAAAATAGTTAAAATCAAAGTTTAATAAGTAAACCATTTTTAATATAGGGTTATACATAAGATAAATTCGACTATAAATATTAATTAGAAAGATAAAAAGAGTTCCTACATAATGATATTTTATTTTTAATTTTTAGACATTAAATAATTTAATTTATTTGTGACACAACGATGATGCAGTAATTATCTTATTAATGAAATATTGACATAATTTATGTTATAAATACCCAAAGAAATGTAATTTGAGACTTTTTATGAATTCCACTAATTTTCTAGGTTAATATGACATGTTTTTATTGAATATATTAACTTTTTCGAACTAATAATTCTGTTATAATTTTTACAAAAATCAATTACCAAATAGTGTCAAAATTGACCTAAAATAGTTTTTAAAATCAAATATTATATTATTAATTGTTATTTTATTCCTAAAAAACTAAGGTTTGGCAAAATGACTTATATAAGGTTATATATATTAATAATAAAAAACTTGGGGTTCGTTGGGCTTGTTATAGTATGTTTATTAACCTTATAGTGTAATAACACAAGAAGACACGGTAAAAGTAAAATTATTTAACTTAATGTTAAATCTAAATGATAAGGTTAAAATAGGAACCTAAACTTGTCTAAATTATATTTTATGAGAGGATTTCGACCCATACCCACCTTAGCTTCGAAATAAATCAATTTGGAGCTATTTAAAACCGAATATGACTATATAATAAAATAATAGTTTTAGTTTTCCAAAGGAGCCCCTCTACTCCCTTATAAAAGGGCACCTCCTCCCTCTCTTCCCCACAACACTTTGAGCCTTCAAGCTCGGCCCAACCCTGCCAATTTCTTCTCTCCACTTACCTATAGACAACCTATAGGTATTGGTCTTCTTCAAAGACCAATTTTATTTCCCTAAATGGAGGTCTTAAAGAAGCACTTCAAAGAAGAGGTAATGCCCGTTACCGATTCTTTCATCTTTATTTCTTCTTCCACTTCTTCTTATTTAGTTGTTTCCTCATGAAGTAATAAAATCAGTATCACTAATATACTGATATGTTATTATAAGTGTGAAACAACCCCATTTCACCATCTATCCATCCTATGGAAAATGAAATCACCGCGCGTGCGTACGTACGAAATACCGTCTCCACGCCGTGGTGTAATCTATTTTCCACCACCACCTTACTTTGATGGGTATAATGGTGTAAATAATAACTATATATGATTATTTTAAAGTGATATTGATTCTTAGATATTATACATACACTCCAATACAGTCCCATGATCATGAGAACGATATCATCGCTCATGCGTACGTACGGACTACCGTCTCCATGACGCGATGAGATTCATTCTCCACGTTAGCCATTCATGAATGATTATAAAGTATATATAATAAGTAATCATGAAATATATGACATAATAATACTGGATTTATGTGTATATATATGTATGTCATCTACTTAATTCCATTCAACTCAATAAGGAAACGAAAACAGCGTTCATGCGTACATACGGCCTACCGTCTCCATGAACGGTGTATTTATTTCCATTTACTGATCTATTATATATATGTATATTCTGAATATATATTATATATAAATCATGTTTTACATTCTGGATTTAAGTAATCATGATCTAAGTAATCATATGAATAATTACAAGTTAAAACACGAACGACAAATGAGACGATTTTACCCAAAACGCTCTTTAACATGGAATTTACAAAAGAACGGGTAATATAAAGTCATAAGTGAACCATATATGATATCATAACAATGGGTATGATTATGGAATAAGTCAATGACATTATTTAAATCATTATAAAGGTGTTTTGGACACTTACGAACCAAATTGGACCTAAGGTAAGGGAAATATCACAATCTCATTTTTATCCGAAATTGTTTATACTTTGATATTTACTGGGGTGTATTTTATCATCCACATACATGTGTCATCAATATGTAATATTATTTCCATCCAAATACAATTTTTTAAATCCAATTTTACCCTTAGGTGAGTTTTTAGTAAAATATATGAAAGGAATATTTTGTCGTTTTTCGTACGAGGTACATTTTGACTTTTCTGAAAAAAGTACGAGAAGAATGTTTTTTTAAAATTATACGGCATGAATGGATTTTTTTAAAACATTATTTCCAAGAAGATTCCTTTAAAAGTTTTCAAGTTTATTTTTAATAAACTTCTTTTAGTTTAAAATTTTATGACATGTTAAGAAAGGAAAATGTTTTTGAAGTAGAAAGGATATTTTCCTTAAGAATGAAGTTCAAGTGTTTTATCAAAATTATTTTCCATCTAAGATAATATAGGGTTCTGTTTCTATCCCTATTATTACATTGATTTTTTTATGTTGTGATGGAAATATTTTTATGAATTCCTTTATATTATATGAATTGTTTTATGATGTCACAATGTTTAAGATTCCCATTTTTATTACATGGGTTATGCTATGATGTATGGTTTAAGATTTTGTGGCACACATAAGAATGGTATCATTATGAGATGGATGGGACCTATATCTCCCTCCAATGCATTGGGTAAAGATTTTATATCTCATGAGATAGACATGGCTGGAACGGTAGGTTATACCGGTTCAGTGAAGCAGGACTGAAACAAGGAATTAACTCGGTTCAGAAAGGGACTTTGTCCACTAAGATAGTATTGGAAATGAGTCTTGAATAATAAGAAATGATTCTCTATGATTATGTGTGTATGCCAAAAATTTTCATGTGTTAAGTTATGATTATTGGGATTACATTTCACTACTATGATTTATCCCATGTTATGAAATCATGATCTCTTTTGCAGGTTAAGATTTCCAAAAGATATGTTCTTATGAATATGATGTGATTGATATTTATTTTGTTTACCCTTACTGAGAATTTGATCTCACCCTTTTATGTTTTCTTTTCCCCAGGATATAAAGAAAGGTTTTAGGTAAGAATAAAAGGAAGATCTTTATGGGAGATTTTGAAGATCTTTCACCATGATTAGAAGATTACGTTCCGAGTTTCCAAAGACACTAAACTATTACAGTGCTCGTGTGTGTGTTTTTGTTATGTACTAAGTATTCCTCAAAAGTAATGTAATGCCCATGTACGTCAAGCTTCGGGTCTCTACAGTTGGTATCAGAGGAAAGGTTTAGTCAACCTTTGGAAACTAGGATGCGAGAACTTTAGTGATATCCCTATAGATATTTCTAAGGTATGTCTAGGGATGTCCCTAAGGTTAAGTATAAGTATAGGTTATAGTCCTAGAATTGCGCTAACGATATTATAACTAAACCTAAGATGTTAGATATTGAAGGTACTCCCCCTTTATTATGTTGTTTTCCCTAGCATGATTTTTGCCTCTCACACTATTCGTTTTGGATTTTAGACGATGGATGGAACCCGAAGGAACTGTGTTGAACAATGCAATGGACAATGCAATGATTTTACTCTTGAACAAACGAATGTTATGGGAGATAGAGTGCAAAATCTTATCGCTATACTTACACAAGCTATGAATCATTCTGGACTTCCAAATGAGAAGAGAAGGGAACAATATTATATTGAGTCCTTCATGAGGAAACACCCACCTTCTTTCAGTGGGCCTTCTGATCCACTTGTTGCTGAACAATGGATCAGTACCACTGAAAAGATATTTTCAGTTCTTCAATGTTCAGAACATGATAAAGTCATCTTAGCAGTATATCGTTTGGAAGGTGAAGCTGATCAATGGTGGAATCTTATCAAGAATACGAGGCCAAGAGATGAAATTGAGTCCATGGAATGGGACGAGTTTAAGAACTTATTTTTCAATAAGTTTTTACCTCGTATTCTTCGAACAAAGATGGAGAAAGAGTTTCTTGAACTAAAGAAAAAGGATGATGAATCTGTTGGTATATACGAAGCGAATTTTACAAGGCTTGCAAGGTATGCATCTGGATTTATCATCCAACCTGAAAGTAAAGTTGAGCGATTCTTCAGTGGCTTAAAACCAAGTCTTCGAAGGGCATTAGCTATAAGAGACTTCGGTAGCTATGAAGAAATTGTGCGTTGTGCTATCAAGGTAGAAATAGAAGTTGGTTTTACTTATCCATCTCATAGTTTTGACAAGAAACGAAAGATGGAGTTCAAGGAGAAATCTCAAAATAATGGTGAAAAGAAGATGGATGTTTCCTTATGCTCAAAGTGTGGAAAGAAGCATGGTGGAGATTGTCTTTAAGGGACAAGTAAATGTTTCAAATGTGGAAAGGAAGTTCATCGGGCATTTGAATGCCGCAATGATGGGAAGAAGATGTCTAATGATGCAAACAAAGGAAGGGATACACATAATGAACCTACAACACTTCAATGTTTCAAGTGTAAGGAGATGAGACATTATGCCAATAAATTCCCTAATCCAAGGGTTAGTGATGATTGACATGAGCAACCACTTAAGGCAAAGGACAAAGGGAAGTCACATGCGATCACCATTGTTGATGTAGAATATGACAACGATGTGGTGGAATGATTACGTGTTTATGTAATGGGATTCCAAAATAATGTTGAGTATTGGAATATTTATGTATTGGTCTATTATGGTCTTCAAAAATTTTATGGTACCAGTAACCATGGAATGTGATTGAGATATTTTTTGGAAAAAAGCTGATATGCGCATAATGAAGGGAAAACGAGAAAATGACATATTTGACAGTATTCATGAGCTCATGATTGATATAAGAACTAAGTGATATCATGGTTTGAGTATATAGAATTTTGAGGATTTTGGTATGTGGAAAGTGTTAACTTTTAACTGTATTCATGTTTTCACTAAGGTTCAATGGGTATTCATTTTTCAAGAGAATACATGATTAAGGCCTTCGAATGTTTGGAATGTGACCAACAAGACATATCTCATGATATATGGGGATCAATGAAGGTATTAACATGCTTGTTATATGAACTCTTTGGTAATCATTTTCACTATAATATTGGACAACAATATTTTGGATAAGCCTAAAGATTGTAATGGATTATGTTGGACATAAGTTAGTATTGTCTAAGGATAGAACTTTTTATCGATATTATTGATGGGATGTTATTGTAATGTAGTTTTAGAAAAAGGACAACCTGCAGGATGGGCGACAGCCCATCGCGTCGGACAAGGCTGTGGGAATCGAACCCACAACCGAAATGCAACTGGCCTTTATCGCCTACCACTGGCCTACAGAAAGTCCATGGTTAGTAGAAACTAGTTTTATTTTATTAAGCGGTATGATATATGAAGTATAAGTTCATTTTTGGAACCATATACGATTAATCTAACCATAAGATGGACTTATAACTTTTGCTAACCTTTTGTTTGAAACAGATGGAATGACCCATCATTCTATCACATGATCTGCTAACACAATAACAAATTCAACTTCATTTCTTTAAGGGATGAAGTGGAAATTGTTCAATTCACGAACAACAGTGAGATTGTACCAAAATCATGTAAGTATTTCTTTTAATTCATCAAATTTAGGGAAATGATCTTGAAAACCAAAAATGTCATCCTAGTGACCTTATATCCAATAAATCAGATGGTACCCTAGATCATCACAAATTTATGGCTTTGTGATTGTTGTATTTTTCATACCCATGTTCTCTACCACTATCCATCAGAACATGACGATTAGATTTCTCTTCCATATCCATATTTTCACCTATGTGGAAACCCAGTGATTAGTTTATTTGGGTAACTGTTACGTTTCATACTTTTGTTTTTAATGATTGTTTTTGGTATTCCTTTTTACGATGTGGGTTTCTATCAAAGAAACTTTCGAATAGTAAACCATTTATAACCCCGATGAATTTTGAGGGAGAAATTCATTTTAAGGTGGGTAGAATGTAACACCCCGAGATTTTATGAAAAATATTCTTTTCATTAATGTCTTGTGTTGTACGCTACACCAAAAGGAACTTGCACAACACGCATCCTTGACTTGCCTTACATTACACGCAATCACGACCTTCATCGATAGAGTGTGTAGTACGCAATACCGAGTTACACCAAACAACGATATGCTATTAAAATATTATTAAAAACTAGCCGTTATGAATAGTAATAACCACTGTTTGAAATTTTGTAAATTTTATTTTTCAAAATGGACTTCATTTTTGGATTCGTAATATCAAAATTAGCTTAGGGTAAAATTTTGGTACTTTTCGGATAACTTTCATTTTATGATGAATAGTGAAAATTACCAAATTTTAATTAAAAACAACTTTTTAAATCAAAATAATTAATAGTGATAAATTATTAATTTGAGGGGTTTTAAAGTATATTTAGAATATATTTTTACAATTTAATACAATGTTGGTCATTGGATGTAATTTCACATTTAAACCAGACATAAACAAGTGTCAATCTTTTGATAGTTATTATCTCTTAAAAACACGCTATTTGTTTTGACGATGGGAATTAATTTTTAAATTAAATAATGTAACTGATATGTTTTGAATTTGGTAAAATAGACTTAATTTTTGAATTCATAATATCAAATATATCTTAGGCCTAATTTTTTGTATTTTTCTGGAAACGTTCATTTTTTGATGAATAGTGAAACCACTAAGTGGTAGTAAAAAAAAACTGAATTTTTCCTAAAACTTAATTTTACCGCTTCTGTGAGTGGAATTTCGAAAATCTGAGAGGCACGGTTAATATCAAGGACTAAAATGTGGTTCAATGAGATGAAAATAATTTTTAGTGAATAGTAACTTTTGACTTTTTTTTACTACGGTTAAAAGTAAATAGGGTAATTAAGGGTAAAAATGATATTATTATTACCCTAACACATGTCCTAATTCTATTGGATATGTTTATTTCGACCAGAAACAACATTAGGAATAAAATATGACCATTTAAGCCCACTTGGATTAGATTAGTACATTTATTATTAATTTATTTAAAGAAGGGTTAAAATAGTTAAAATCAAAGTTTAATAAGTAAATTATTTTTAATACAGGGTTATACATAAGATAAATTCGACTATAAATATTCATTAGAAATCTAAAAATATTTCCTACATAATGATATTTTATTTGTAATTTTTAGATATTAAATAATTTAATTTATTTGTGACACAACGATGATGCAGTAATTATCTTATTAATGAAATATTGACATAATTTATGTTATAAATACCCAAATAAATGTAATTTTAGACTTTTTATGAATTCCAATAATTTTCTAGGTTAATATGACATGCTATTATTGAATTTATTAACTTTTTTTGAACTAATCATTCTGTTATGAGTTTTACAAAAATCAATTACCAAATAGTGTCAAAATTGACATAAAATAGTTTTTAAAACAAATATTATATTATTAATTATTATTTTATTTCTAAAAATCTAAGGATCAGAAAAATTACTTAGATAAGGTTATATATATTAATAATAAAGAACTTGGGGTTCGTTTGTCTTGTTATAGTAAGTTTATAAACCTTATAGTGTAATAACACAAGAAGACACGGTAAAAGTAAAATTATTTAACTTAATGTTAAATCTAAATAATAAGGTTAAAATAGGAACCTAAACTTGTCTAAATTATATTGGATGAGAGGATTTAGACCCATACCCACCTTAGCTTTGAAATAAATCAATTTTAAGCTATTTAAAACAGAATATGACTATATAATAAAATAATAGTTTTAGTTTTCCAAAGGAGCCCCTCTACTCCCTTATAAAAGGGCACCTCCTCCCTCTCTTCCTCACACCACTTTGAGCCTTGAAGCTCGGACAAACCCTGCCAATATCTTCTCTCCACTTCCCTAGAGACAACCTAGAGGTCCTGGTCTTTTTCAAAGACCAATTTTAGTGCCCTAAAATGAGGTCTCAAAGAAGCGCTTCAAAGAAGAGGTAATGCCCGTTACCGATTCTTTCATCTTTATTTCTTCTTCTACTTATTCTTCTTTAGTTGTTTCCTCATGAAGTAATAAAATCAGTATCACTAATATACTGATATGTTATTATAAGTATGAAACAACGCTATTTCACCATCTATCCATCCTATGGAAAATGAAATCACCGCGCGTGCGTACGTACGGAATACCGTCTCCACGCCGTGGTGTAATCTATTTTCCACCACCACCTTACTTGGATGGGTATATTGGTGTAAGTAATAACTATATATGATTATTTTAAAGTGATATTGATTCTGAGATAGTATACATACACTCCAATACAGTCCCACGATCATGAGAACGATATCATCGCTCGTGCGTACGTACGGACTACCGTCTCCACGACGCGATGAGATTTATTCTCCATGTTAACCATTCATGAATGATTATAAAGTATATATAATAAGTAATCATGAAAAATATGACATAATAATACTGGATTTATGTGTATACATATGTATGTCATCTACTTAATTCCATTCAACTCAATAAGGAAACGAAAACAGCGTTCATGCGTACGTACGACCTACCGTCTCCATGAACGGTGTATTTCTTTCCATTTACTGATCTATTATATATATGTATATTCTGAATATATATTATATATAAATCATGTTTTACATTATGGATTTAATTAATCACGATCTAAGTAATCATATTAATAATTACAAGTTAAAACACGAACGACAAATGAGACGATTTTACCCAAAATGCTCTTTAACATGGAATTTACAAACGAACGGGTAATATAAAGTCATAAGTGAACCATATATGATATCATAACAATGAGTATGATTCTGGAATAAGTCAATGACATTATTTAAATCATTATACAGGAGTTTCGGACACTTACAAAGCAAATTGGACCTAAGGTAAGGGAAATATCACAATCTTATTTTTATCCGAGATTGTTTATACTTTGATATTTACTGGTGTGTATTTTATCATCCACATCCACGTATCCTCAATATGTAATATTATTTCCATCCACATACAATTGTTTAAATCCAATTTTACCCTTAGGTGAGTTTTTAGTAAAAGATATGAAAGGAATCTTTTTTCGTTTTTCGTACGAGGTACATTTTGACTTTTCCGAAAAAAGTACGAGAAGAATGTTTTTTTAAACTTATATGGCATGAATGGATTTTTTTAAAACATTATTTCAAGAATCTTCCTTTAAAAGTTTTCAAGTTTATTTTTAATCAACTTCTTTTAGTTTAAAATTTTATGACATGTTAAGAAAGGAAAATGTTTTTGAAGTAGAAAGGATATTTTCCTCAAGAATGGAGTTCAAGTGTTTTATCAAAATTATTTTCCATATAAGATAATATAGGGTTATGTTTCTATCCCTATTATTACATTGATTTTATTATGTTGTGATGGAAATATTTTTATGAATTCCTTTATCTTATATGAATTTTTTTATGATGTCACGATGTTTAAGATTCCCATTTTTATTACATGGGTTATGCTATGATGTATGGTTTAAGATTTTGTGGCACACATAAGAATGGTATAATTATGAGATGGGTGGGACCTATATATCCCTCCAATGCATTGGGTAAAGATTTTATATCTCATGAGATAGACATGGCTGGAACGGTAGGTTATACCGGTTCAGTGAAATAGGACTGAAACGTGGAATGAACTCGGTTCAGAAAGGGACTTTGTCCACTAAGATAGTCTTGGCAATGAGTCTTGAATAATAAGAAATGATTCTCTATGATTATGTGTGTATTCCACAAAGTTTCATGTTTTAAGTTATGATTATTGGGATTACATTTCACAACTATGATTTATCCCATGTTATGAAATTATGATCTCTTTTGCAGGTTAAGATTTCCAAAAGATATGTTCTTATGAATATGATGTGATTGATATTTCTTTTGTTTACCCTTACTGAGCATTTGAGCTCACCCTTTTATGTTTTCTTTTTCCCAGGATATAAAGAAAGGTTTTAGGTAAGAAAAAAAAGGAAGATCTTTATGGGAGATGTTGAAGATCTTTCACCATGATTAGAAGATTATGTTCCAAGTTTCCAAAGACACTAAACTATTACGGTCCTCATGTGTGTGTTTTTGTTATGTACTAAGTATTACACAAAAGTAATGTAATGTCCATGTACGTCAAGCTTCGGGTCTCTACACTTCTTTTGTTGATCAATGTCTGATCAGACGACAAAAATCGTAATGAATACGATCGAGTGGTCTGGTAGATTGATTCTCAAATATTTTATGACTTTTTTAGTCATATTCCCTTTTTAACAATTAACACAAAAATATTATTATATTATTTTTAATTATATAATTTTTCAAATGAAATTAAAATTATAATGTTTGTTCATACTTTTCAGTCCATGGTTCCCATGTCTTTAGTGACAACATTTTTTTTTTCATATTCAATACTCAAGTAATAGGAGTTGTTGAATTATTATATTTGAAAGAGATTACAACTGGTTCTTTATCATTTTTTAATAAAATTTTCATCATTCAATCATTTTATGGAACACAAATAGTTTTTGAAAATAAATTCTTTTCAATCATCACAATGTTGACTAACACTATGTAGGCTATATTTTATCCCAAAAACAAATAAAAATTCCATAGATTTCACCTTTTCAACTTCAATCTAACCATTCCGATTCCTATAATTTTTATGGTACTATAATTACCAAATGTAATTTCTCCACCATCATGACATTCAACATGTTTTAAGATTTTTATATAACCTATCATATGTGATAAACAAGACACTATAAAGGATCAATGGTTTGTTACATTTACTTTATTTCAAATCTGTATGAAAAAACAAATATCTTTCTTCAAAATTCTTCTTTCTAGATTAATTTTCTTTACTATTATAAGAAACTTGTTGATGAAGGAGTTTCATACATCATTCATCATGATGACCAAACTTATCACATCATCCAAAAACATATTTAAGATATTCAAATTGATTATTTTTTGGAATGTTTCTAACATCTTGTGAATTAAACTTTTCAACTTTTTTTAAGTTTGTAAAGTTACTCATCCTTCTTCCACCATTTATTTTACTTTGTTAAAACCTTCCTCCAATTAGATATAATTTTTGGAAATAATTATTATCTCTATGCATATAGATTCCACAACACCAGTAATATCCATCAAATATTGATGTTATATTTAATATAGATATTCCTCTGTTGAAACTTTGTTGATATTGGTAACTTATTTTAGATCTAACATTCTTAGGAAGTGGACCATATTTTATTATGATTGAGATTTATAATTTTGTATATTTGATTGGTTTCTCACATCCATTATCCACCCATGATTTCCAAACAATTTTTACTGAACTTGAAATGTTAAAAGAATCCGATAAAACATTAATTTTATTGAGTGAGGATGTCACCTGATTCTCATACTCAGACTTCTTAGCAAAAATAGAAGTCTGGACTTTTACTTCCAAATCATTATTGAAATATTAATTCATTTTCATCAAGGTACATTTAGACTCAAGAAGTTTTGATTGAAACTTGTTAACTTCTTATTCCTTAGCTACCAAATTTTTACTAAGATCTTCTACCATCTTTCCCTATTCAATAATTATATGATTGTAAATTAAGATCTCATGAATATACTCTTCTTCTTGCTTGATGAAATATTTTATTCTAATATAAAATTCTTCATAATAATTATTCATTACTCTAATATATTTATTTATATTTTTGGTTTTCTCAAGACATGAAAGAAGTTCAGTTCTGAGTGGATACACTCTATAAGATACTTCACCACCTTCTTCACTATTTGAGGAATCTTCTGTTTTCTCAACTTTTGCATTCGAGGTTCTAAACTTTTCAGAACGTTCTTATTCTAAATAATTGTTGTTATTTGAGAATGATTCAACTTTCTAACTCAACATTATTTTTTTTTGAATTAAACATCTTGTTATATTTTTTGGATGACTTTTCTTCTTTATCTTTTTTATTCCTCTTCTTCTATTTAGGTTTTTCTTCTAAATAATTTGAATATTCTCAAAATTTATTCTTGAGGAAATTCATAGAAATGTTTCTCATTCTACCACACTCAAAACATTTGGGAGGAAGTTTACCTCCATATTTCATCTTTCATATTCTTTTTAAACATTTTAATATCATAATTAATAATAAAATTATTCAATTCATTAAGAGATAAACAATACTTATCTTTTAAATAGAAATTTTGTGAATCTAAACAACCTAGAAAGTTTCTCATAAGTTTCTTCACAATAGTATAATTATCCAGAATGTATCCAAATCATTTAATGTTGCAAAAAATTTCATTAATCCAGGTGAAGTATTCATCAATAATTTTTTTATCTCTCATTCTGATTCCTTCATACTTACTTCACCAAATTTGTATCTTTTATTCCTTTACAATTTTATTCATTTTGAAAATACTATCCATCTTTTCCTATATTATTTTTGAAGTATTGAGACCCATAACCTTATGATAAAAATTATCAAATAAAGACATAAGGATTTCATTTTTATACTTTACATAAATATCTATATTTCTCTTACTAGCAAACATCATTGGAGCATATTTCTTATTAGGTGGAAATCTAATAGTAACAAAATCTACAACTTCTAGGACAAGAGGTAGGAGATAAGAAATCATCATATTTTTCCATCCATAATAAATTTTCCCATCAAATGTATGAATTAATCTACTCATAGAATTGATATTATCAATTATAAGTATTCAACAAGGGAGCCTAATCTCTAATACCCATTGATGTTCCAAGGATTTAATAACCACTGAAAAGGGGTGGTTGAATCAGTTTTTCACTTTTTATATATTTTAATACTTTTCAAAACTTTTACCCTACAACTTGTTAAGATTAATTTACTTAAAAATATTTTTATAAATACTCATTCATGAAAGGATATAAAAAAATGTAAATTACACAAGATTTACAAGGTTTGGCCTCATTGTGAGAACCTACAACCTTTCCACATCCACTCTCATGGGTCTACAGAAATTCACTATTAAGAAGAAGTGAATTAAACTTGTGACAACACACATTAGACAACTTCTATATCCTAATAGAGAATATTATACTAACTCCCATTAGTCTATAATGTTTACTTATAAAAAATTTTATCCAAAAAAAATAATAAGGACTTTGTTCAAATTGATCCACAATTGCTCAGTACGAATCCTCAGTCCTACTGGGATGGTTATGATTTTCTTAATCCAATGAGTCTGGATCTAATTATCTCAATATGATGAGTTTGGACATGATTCTCTCAATATATTGAGTCTGTGTCTGATTCTCTAAATACGATGTGTTTAGATATAATTCTCAATATGATGATTCTAGATCTAATTCTCTTAATATGATGGACTCAATACGATGAACCCATTCCCAATCTGCAAAACTCAAACTCTGATCAAATGCTCAATAAGATTTCCTTAATATGGTTCTCAAATCATATAATCAGAAAAAATTTGGTGTCTAATCTTCTTCAAATATCTCATTATATAATTATATTTCACTATAATTCTTCAGTGCTTTTCCTTTTCCTCTTGAATGAAAGTTTAATGTGAAAAAATTATCGGAGAAAGTATTTATAGGAAACTCAGAGAACAAAAGTGGGAAAATTTAAAACATTCCCCACTTCCTCAAATTTCAAAAACTCTGAAAATCACTAAAATTTAAGCATCAACTTTGACTTATTCAATCCTCCTTATATTTCTCCAACATTTATGCAAAATTGAATTACAAAATTTTACCTCTTAACCTTTTAAAAAAAACTTCTAGAATCATTTTTTGATACTTCTTTGTAATCTACTCATTAATAGATGCCTTTACTTCTATGTTCATTATGAATATATTTCTATCCGATTGATTACAAATTTTGTATCCCACTCCGTGATTATGAATTCTATATCATTCTCAGTGATTTTGAACTATGTTTCCTTCTCAGTTATTCTGAATTCTATTTCATTATCATTGATTCTGAATTTTATTTCCTTCATATTGATTCTGAATTTTGTTTCCTTCTCAAATAATTATGATTGAATTTCACATTATGATGTAATTTTTCACTCTATAATTTTTAATTTCTTCAAACCACTCCACCGTTTCTTCAGAAACTTTTATCATGAACGTTTTCATGATTTGTGAGAACTTCATGACCACCAAATCACCATTTTACTTATAATGGAATGTATTGTATCTTCCCATTGCTCAAAAAACATATTTCTTTCCTAATAATCCTAAATATGATTTTTTTGAAAACAATTGGCTTAAATAATATTAGGAGAATATTTTATCCCCATTCCCTTTATCAAGATAGAATCACAAGTTCTACAACATACTTATGATTTGTGGGAAATATATAATTGAAAAGCATAATCAAATTTCGTTTAGAATGTATGAAAAAAATATCAAACTCCTGACTGCACAATCTTTATTCAAAACCCTTTAGTAAAAAAATGACTTATTTACCTAGAAACATTGGATTTATAACTTAGATATTTCATTCTTTCTCTGATTACGAAAAATGAAAAATTCATCAATAAATTTTTTTTCATCGGATTCATTGGGATTTGATGATATTTGATGTCATGGAAATGGTCATTTTCACGATGCAAATTTACACATTCTACATCCGATAATGCTTAGTTCTATTCTCTGAGTCGGGAAACCAGTTTCTAAAAAACTAAAGACTTTTTGCCCCCTTTATTTTTGGGTTTGAATCAATCCACAACATTTAACTTTATTTCAGAACTAATTACGATGGAATGGGTCTAATTTCAATAAAATAAAAATGTTCTTCTATAAAAAGTTTAGGTTCCATAATATAAAAAAACTTTTTTAAAACAATTTTATCCCAAATTTTCTTCAATAATAATAATAATAATATTATTTCCTTGAAATATTCTTAACGTTAGAATTAAATAAAATATTATTTAATCAAATAACACTCAACATATATTTTTTCTTATTGGACCAAAAAAGTCGATCCACCATTCCTCCATATTATTTATCAGGCCTTGTATACTAACTATTTATTTATTAAATAAACATCAATACAGTATTCAACAATAATTAAATAAATACTATATTCACTAAATAGAAAATAAATATTTATTAAATAATTCGATCAAATTATATTCTCTTGAATAACTCATGATGAAATATATTCGATCAAGCATAAATGATTAATTATTAAACCATGTCCATAAATAATATTTATTTAACTTCTTAAATAATTGAAAATAATATATTTCTCAACTATGATCCTGGATACACTTAGTGTGTGGCCCTCTAGGACTCTTTCTCAGTGTCATTAGTTGAAATAGCCTAAATACAAGGTTAGTGTCCTGAAACACACCATGCACCCATACCAAAATATTTTAATGAAGAAACAACATAATACCTCATACAGACAGTTAATATGTAATATAATACCTTTAATATGATTTCTCAAATAAAGAAGGTTGCACACTGGTGCCATTAACCTATGTGCTCAATGTCTCTTTCTATGACATATTGGAAATAAAAAATTAATATAGATCACCATAGACATGGATTTATTTAGGGTATGTCATTTACATAAATGGGATTGAGATATAAATTTCTATTAAATAATAGAAGGTACATATATTTTCTTACATTATTCATTAATATAATATTACTTCTGATGCACCCAACGTATTCCACCTCACTATGAACATATATCATCACAGTTTTCACCAGTACATAGAAGTAAAATATTTATAATACTCATTAATAATAATAATAAAGTATAAGGATAAATACACACATGCATAGATAAGAACATCTAATGACACATATAAATGTGTATTTCCTACTAGTAGGTCTCACTCACATAATATCAGACACTGAATATTACCATGGGCGTACACCATGATAAGGTTCCTCAATGTCCTATGAGTCTCAAAAAATATAGATTATATCTTTAATCCCTTCAAATGATATCATTTGGTTATATAAGATATATTTAAGAATAATGTCATAGCACTTTTGTGTTCCCATTTTAGCATGGAACTGCTATGACCTTTTAGTCCAACAACTACTCTGAGGACATTATCATATACAATGTTATGCAGAAGAATAATCATGATATGATAAGGAGTTTATTAATATTCAAAAATATGAATACAAGTTATCATAAATTACATAGAATATGGTTTTATGGAACCAACTTCAACAAATGCCCACTTGAATTGGAGCCAATTGCTAACACCCTTCAGTCATCCCGCTCTCACATAATACTCATTCTTATGATGATATAGTAATTTAGACAAGGGGTCCACCACATTAACTTCTAAGGGTACTCTACTCACTGCAAATTCACCCCTTTGATAAAAATCCCTTAATAGGTGATACTTTCAGAGAATATATTTTTTATATTGGTGTGAACTTGGCCCTTTTGAAAGATTCAGAATTGCATTATTGTCACAATATAATGTGATATGATCATTGACACTAGGTACCACATAAATATCTTGGAAATTGTTCTATATACAAATGTCTTTCTTGGCTACATCAGAAGCCTTTATATACTCTCCCCCACTGTAGAATTAGCAACAAATGGCTACTTTAAACTCTTTTAGCTCACAGATCCTCTGTTGAGATAGAAAACATCTCTTAACTATGACTTTAGATCATCCTGGTCTATCTGAAAACTACCATTAGTATTACCTATAATTATCAACTCCTCATATCCTCTATACACTAGGAATATATCCTTAGTTCTTTTTAGATACTTATGTGTATCCTTAATAGTATTCTAGTACTATTCTCTTGGATCTTCTTTATATATTCTTAAAATGATAAATTCATAGGAAACATCATGTCTAGTACATGGCATGACATACATGATTTATCCAATCAGTGAAGTGTATGGGATATTACTCATTCATTTTTTTCTCCTGTTGCTTTTGAGGTTACATTTTCTTATACAGATTTAAACCGTGTGAAATTGGAACCAATCCCCTCTTGGATTATTCAATACTAAATCACATTTGTATCTGGTCAACATATACACTTTGAATTATTCTAAGAAGATTATTATATCTATTTTGAATGATCTCAATCCCTATAATATAGTCTGATTCACCTAAGTCCTTTATGGGGAAACAACTGTTTAATAAGAACATAATAGGCTGTAAGACTGATATATCATTTGAAATAAGTAATATGACATCAAGTATAATTATGATGAACTAAAACATCGTAACTGAAGAAAATTTATCATCATATTCAATTCCTTGATTTTGTTTAAACCCTTTATACACTATCCTTTATTTATACACATTTACATTACCATATATGTCTAGTTTTCTATTCAATACCCATTTTCACCCTACGGGATTTACATCAACTGGAGAATCGACCATAACCCAAATACTATTATGATACATGAAATCCATTTCATAATTCATAGATTATTTCTATCTTGTAGCTTCTAAGATATCTAATTCCTATTTTTATGAGACATGGTCATCATTTTCAACCAATAATGATTCAATATATTGGGTGACTAGAAAACCATATATCTCCAGTTCTCTCACCTCCCTTGTTCTCCTATTAAGTACTTCTGTTTTAAGAACCACATCTTCTGTGGGGTCTTGTGGTTAATATTAGAATACCATCTATTGTGTATCTTGATCATCAACATCATCAAATTTAATCTTTCTCCCACTATCCTTTTATAGGATGTTCTCCCTCTTAATAAGAATAACATGTTTAGAAATAGTCACATTCTTTTCCAAGGGGTTTTATAGGAAGTATCCCTTTATTTTCATGGGACACCGTAAAAAGACACACCTTGTGTCTCATGGTGCTCGTTTGTTCCCTGATATGGCCTTAACAAATGTATAACATCCCCATACATGTGTCTGCACCAAAATGGGTTTCTATCGCTCCCATACCTCAAAGCAAATTTATTTTTCTGCTTTAGACAATACTCAGTTAAATGTGTATGACAGTATTTGTAATTAATTTCCTCAAGAGGAAAATAGAAGATATTCATGATGCATTATCGTCATCACCATGTCTAATAAGTTATGTTTCCTCCTTCAGCTAACACCATTCCACTATGATATGTAAGGTGGAGTTAGTTGAGATAGAATCCAAAACTACAGTAGAATGAAAATAAACTCATGGATAACATATTTACCACCCCTATCAGATTGAAGGTTTTTTATCTTCCGAAAAAGTAAATTCTCTACTTCATTCCTAAATTCCTTGAATTTCATAAAATACTCATACTTATTCCTCATCATGTAGAAATAATCATATCTAATCATGTCATCTGAAAATTTATGATGTAAGAATACCCACGTTTATCTTTGACTAGAAATGGTCTACAAACATCAGTGTGTTCCAATCCAAGAAGCTTAGAAGACCTTTAAACCTATCCACCTATTGGTGGTTTTGTCATTTTTCATTATAAATAATAATTCCATATTTCATGTGGTTTCAGCTCTGATGAGTCTAAGTATCTATTTTGATAGTTCATTACTAAAGCTTCTTGTATACATGACCAAGATGATGATGCCATAACTGGGTTTTGTATAAGTCTGGTGAACTTGATTCATTATAAATTTCTAATAGTTGTTTCTCATAATTTAATTCATAAATTCTATTATTTAAATGTTCCATACCATAACATATGTTTTCTTCATAAAAATCATATTTTATTTAAAAACATAAAAATAAACCTATCTACATGTAGGAATGATACATAAATTTTGTTCATGGGAACCGTAGGTACATAATAATAATATATTAAAGATAGAATCATTCTCTTTGGAAATGAATAGTGGTATCCACTAATAGATAGATCATCTGGCCTCAAACTATTGATATCTCATAGATCCACCTCTATTCTAGGAATCTTTTGGAATCTAATTGGTTCTATTATTTGGATATAGATGTGATCACCACAATCTTAATATGATACCCAATTCATATGTAAGAACCTTATTTTTATCTCAGGTGTGGATCCTTTTATGTTTTATATAATTCTTTATTATTTACCTAATATGGATTCCCTATGAGGTTATAAAGACTTCAAGGGGTGTCTAGGGATTTTTTAGTGCTTGGAATCCTAGATGGTGGTGGAAATAGAATGAACACAAGATTACTAGAAACAATGAAAGCCATTACCCATAGTTAATTATAACCATTTGGGGTTGGATAATGAGTAACAGGAGGACACACAGTTTTACTTAACAGTGAAAATTGGGCCACATTACTATGTAAAATCTATAGAATTTTTGCTGAGGTTTTTTTCTTGGTTGGTTCATGGTTTCTCTAACCTAGTGGCATAACTATGTGAATTACTGCTTCTTATAGTAGATGGTGCATGGTCGATGCATATTTTGTCCTAACATGCGACTGAACTGTGCAACCCAGGGTTTTTTTGGTATAATTACAATTTTTCCATAAACTATCTAATTTAGCCTATTTGTATTCTCCCGTGCTCATTTTTTTGGATAAAACGCCTTCCATTATCCCTATTTGAGATCCTTTGAATCTATTTGATAGGTTTTACTACAACTCTTCGGTCAAAAGTTAGATTCAATCCTTGTTCATCACATTGGATATGCAATGGTATATACTTCATTTATAGTGAACCGCTCTTCATTTTGATGAAGTTTTTTAGATGCAGGTTCAAATGACCTATTCTTAGGTTTTGGATCCGTTATTTAGATTTTTTCCTCTCCATGAAAAATTAAAGGCTTATGCTGGATGAGGAGATTCTTTTGAGAACGAGGTAGGTTGTCTATAACTCATCAATAAAGATTCATTATTTTATTAATTGTCATATGTACATGCTAGTTTCATTGGTCATTGCCTGTTTAATTTATGTTCCATCATTGTATTCATTAGAACCATATTCCATGACTCTTTTTATAAATGATATCCATCATTAGAGGTTATTACTTCAATTGCAACCTCCACAAGTAGGGTGTTTACATTAATTATTCATTTTGAGATTTTTCATTTGTGTTTTCACCACAATTCAAGTGTTATTTTGATTGAAACTGATAATGGTAATCCATTTCTAAACTAAATTTCTATTGAATTGGTTTTCAGTAGCCCTTGAATATGTTACTTCCATTTGACCTTCTACAGTAAGTGTTTTAGTCAATTAATAAATGATTAAATGGATTAATTGGAAATTATACTTCTTATATGGCTTTTTACAATTTAATGAAATTGAAATTGAATTGAAAATATAGTTTTTATTCTTATAGCACCCCTTTCTAGGTATAAAATAATTGAGTGAACCATCAAATTGCTAAATTGAATGAATATTACATGGAATTAATTAATTAATGAAACTATTAAATGGTGCATCTTGAATATGGATCATGGAATTACTTTAGGGATAGTTAGAAATGATTCTTCCCTTGGATTCCTAAGGGAATTCCTTAAGTACTCATGGATGGAATTTTGATTCAAGGATGACAGTTTCAAAGGGCGAGACCCAACTTGGAAACAAATTTTGTCTAGTAGTGGATACCCGATATGACATCATTGGATGCATCCATTATAACTATAGTATTACTTGGATACAATCCTTGGATCGAGCATGGATTCCATGGACATGTGGCCCCATGGATACACCCTTGGTCCTAGTCATAGATTTTCCTATTTTACATTGGATATAATCCTTGGAATCAGATATAAATATTATTGAATGACTTTAATGATGATCCTTGAATTACACCCTTACCCATATATCCAGGATATAGTTTCTTAACATAGTTGGAATTACCCCTAAGGTAATGGATGATTTCGTTATTACCCAGGACCCCTTCATTATTATTATCATTATCAGATGCCTTGGTGTGTACCTTGGATCCTGTGTTATCATAATTACTTTTGGATTCCTTATTATAACTTTGATCCATCATTATTATTATTAACATTTAATGATGTAAATGTTTGTTGTGCCACATAGGACTTACTTTATAAACTATAAATTAATTAATTAATTAATTGTTTAGATGTTCAGACTTCAAATGAAGTTGAATAAGGTACTTGGGTATTTAAGTTACTATACCACTTTACTTTTATATATCAATGTTTTCACTCTATTTCAGTTTCTATTACACTGACTTTATATTAGAGACATTGTTGGTGGTGGACTACATGTATTAATATAACTCCCCATATTGGGGCCATTGGTACCTGAGAAGACCACATGTATATAGGTGTTGATAAAGAAAATCGTACTACTTTAGACACTTGATTGATTTCTTGCATTAGGATTGGGCATGATAGATGATGATTGAGTTGGAGCTTGATAAGGTTAGATTGTGCTTGGATTTCCTTTTTCTTATTTTGTATAGTGATACTATATTATAATTTGTATCTATGTATTTCATATTTATGTATACATGAAATATATCATATTCATCTTTTGTATATGATTATTAATTGTTTAGTTGTTTATTACAACAATCTTTTTACACTATTGCATCTTCTTACTTATACCGCTTCTTCCAATTACATGTTATTTTTTTGGGTAATAAACTCTAGAAGTGAGGGAATATTCTCCCCAGTAACACAACCTAGTACCTTACAGCTAGTCAGAAACATCCAGTATTCGAAGAGATGTTCTTGGGGCCATGTTTTCCACCAGTCTCGGGGCACCTCTGAGTGGAACCCTGGTGTGAGATGTCAAAAAGTGGTATCAAAGTGGTTCCTTTATTTCATTATTATTTGGATACAATAATATAGATATTAGGTTCACATTAGAACTTATTTATAAGTTGTTCTTGGGAATAGATAACCTATATCTAGTGTAAATGTCGAGTTTCATGAATAATGACTGTGGTTATGTTTTTTCCAATTACGATTGAGATCATTTCACCATTGGGAGACATACTTGTTATGTGTCTATTTTTATTATTATTTTGATTGATGATTTAATTTTATACTTTGATAGATGAGATGATATAAAGGGTAATTGTTACAAGAATCATTGTAGGCACCTATAATTCACATTCCATGCATATTCCATGACATAATGGTGAATTTCTCTACATGCATTTTCTTGATAGGCCTGTGATTATTGAGTGAGCCTTGTTTATATATATATATATGTTGATTTTTGGAAACTATTTAGTGATTTATTGTATCAATTCATGAGTTGTGTGTTCCCTCATGGTTTTTAATGGGTAATGTTCTATGTTGATCCATTATAATGTGATTAAATAGGTGTCACTTTTAGTGATAAGGAGTATGGGATTTGATTCTTCAACTGGAAATAAAGAGGGATGGTGTTATTGACCCTTAAACTACTGGAAACACTATAGTTTATGCATGACCACTTACCAATACATTGTCTTCTATGATGGTATTTATGGTAGTATACCATTGGTAGCGATCCCATTCCTTATATTCAGCTTCCTCTATTGCTATCCATTTTCTTAAATCCTCTTCTGAATCATGTTATAGGAATCTCTATGTAACATCCTAGGTAATTATAAAATAATAATGTTCATATTTATTAATATTTATGAATTAGATAATAATTTTACCTTAATAGGTACACTATGTCTGATAGCGTACCTGAAATGCGACAATGATTTTTTTCGAAATCTTATGTTGCACACAAGACTGAGATATACCAAAAAATAATACATTATTAATATTATTATTTTAAATGATAGATTTCTCTAAGCCATTGTATTGGAGGGAATGAACATAAATAAATATATTATGTTTAAATTTTTTTTAAAGGTTTTCACTTTTTTTAATAAATTTTAGAGGCTTAAAATGAGAATAAATCCAATTTTAAGCATAAAATACTCTAATATTTTTAAAAGGTAGTTTTACTACCTTTTGATGGAGCATCATTTTTAAATATATTTTTTTCACTTTTATATATTCTATTTTATAAAATAAACATATTATTTAGAAGTGGGACATCAAAATTTACTTTGGTTTAATTTTGGTATTTTTCTGATAAAATTTATTTTTTAATGAATAGTGAAAAAATGCATTTTAATTCAAAACAACCTTTTCATATAATTTATTTACATAGTTATATTATGAATTTAATTTGTTTTAAAGTGTAACTGGACCAAGTTTTTATCATTTAATCCAATTTTGTTCATTGTAAGTTATTTGACATTTAAACTGGATAGAAACACATGTCAATATTTTGATGGTTATTAATTAAAAACCTATTTTCTTATTCCATCATTGAGATTTATTTTTTAAATAATTTATGCCAATTATATGTTTTGAATTTGGAAAAATGGATTCCATATTTGGAATCATAAGGTCCAAATTATTTAAATAGGTTTATTTTATTTTTGGACATTATGAATAGTAACTTCGATAATTATTTTTATTTACCACGGTTAAAGGGTAAATCTGGTAAATAAGGGTAAAAATAATATTATAAAAATATAAAACTATCCTAAAACTTGTTTTAATATTATTTTATGAGTTATGGATGACTAATAAAATACTTGAATCGAATTTTTGGCCTTTTGAAGCCACTTGGGTGTGATTATGATATTTGTAACTTATAGTTTAAAGTAAAGTCAAATATGTTTTAAACATGTATCTTCTTATTATAATAATTTTAATATGGGGTAATATAAATGATCTCTTAGACTATAAATATTAATTATAAAGATAAAAATATTACCTACATAATGGTAATTTATTTATAATTTTTAGGAGTAAATAATTAAATTTAATTATGACATAATGATGATGCAATAATAGAATTATTAATGAAATAATGAAATAAATGATATTATAAATATTAGAATAATTAATATTTTTCATTATTTAAGCCGTATAAAAATTTTATAGACTAATATGACATGTTAGGAGAGTAATAAATTGTTTTTTTAAGTCATCTCTCTTTTTGGATTTTATTAACATTCAATAAAATGAATAGTGTAAAAATTGACATAATTGATATTTTATAAAAAAAGTAATTTATTAAATTATTTAAAAATACTAAAACTCTTTTAAAATAACAAAGTAGATATGATAAGGTCTAAAAGTTCATTAAGTATCCAATTATAGGAAATTTACCCCATATAAGTAAAATTTATAGCCTCTTAATATTTAAAACATTGTTACCATAATTATAATTGAAAGCGACTAATTAAGGTTAAACTGAAAAGATAAGGTTTAAAATAAAATAAATACATGTATAAAAATTATTGTATTATAGGATTTAGATCTATAATAATAATATATTCTAAAAATCTCAAGTTTGAGTCATTTTTATTAAATAATTAATTTATATTAATTTAAGATTTTAAGAGTTTCTAAGGGTACCCCTCCCCTATCCTATTAAAAGATACCCACTCTTCTCTAATACCCACACTTAAAAAACCATTTGGTTAGAATAAGATCCAAAAACAACCTTCATATAATCATTTCACATGTTCTCCAGGCCTTATTTTAGGCAGAACACCCTTCTTAGAGGTGTTAAGTTATTCTTCAAAGGCGATCAACCAAATAAGTGGTATCATTTTCTAAGTGTTTCTATTTTTTTCTTCTTCAAATTAATTTAAATCTCCATGATCCATGATGAAATAATAAATGAAGTATCCTACACATACTGAGATTTTATTATGTTAGTATCATCCCCTAAATCCATCTCTAATTTCATCAAATGGTAAATGAACATTTCGTTCGTGTGTACGATAGACTACCGCCTTGCGAGCCGATATAGTTCATTTTTCATTACCATCCTATAAGAATGGTTATAATGATGGAATAAATGTTTATATATGATATAAAGGAAATATTTATCATTGTAAAATAATGATATTTCAATTATGTTATTTCCTTCGATGAACATAAAAAAGGATAACGTCATTTGTGCGTATGTGTAAACTATCACCTGCACAAAGCAATGAAAATCATTTATATTCACCACATCACTTTTATGATATATAAAAGTATATTTAAATGATTATTATGATGTTAATAATATTATTATAATTCTGTAAAGATATAATAATAATTACCTTATTTCCATAATGATTAATGAAAAATGGAAAATGTTACTCATGCCTATGTATGACATACCATCTCAATGATTATAACATTATTCATTTTTCATAAACATAAATAATGGTTTGATTTAAAAAGTATGATTAATTTATAAAAGTGATTATTATATAATGAATATTATTATAGAGATGATGGAATGATGTCCACATGTGATATAAAATGAATAATAAACTTTAAAAAGGTTCTGAAGCAAGTACAAATTAACCTAATTTTATTATTAAGGAAGATAAGGAACATACAAGACAAGTTGGACTCGAGGAAAGGGACTTCATCTCAATATCATTTAATTGAGGCATATCATGATGTTATAAACCTTTATCATCCAATAAGGTGTATATTAAACACAATTTACATGATATATCATGAATTAATATATTATAATGACATTTAATGTTTTTTAATTTCATTCTTTAATGATTCTTATTCATGTATTCTCAAGTGGTAAGGGACTTTTTAACTAAAAATATCATTTTTAATGTTTTGATTATTTATTCTTATGAATATTTCTATTTTATGTCCATGTTTTTAAAATGTTTTTTAGTATTTATTTATATGGAAATTAAGGTTTTAAAATGTTAATTCCTTTCAAAATTTTAAAAGTGGTATGAGACACTTTTATTAAAAAATATACTTTTTAAATGTTTTAAATGTGTTTTAAAATAGGATTGATTATTTCAATGACTTGGAATGTTTTATTTAACTTATATTCCATGAACCAAATTTATTTCTTTTATGTTGATTTAATTTTATGATGTTTCCTTCAAAAGTTGAAAATTTTATTTTCAAATAAATTGTTATCATTTATGAGTGTGAAGAATTGTAAAAGAAAAATGAAATGTGATTTAAAAGTGGAAATTTTATCTTTCCTTTATGCTTTTTTTATGTGTTCTAAACATGTTATGGTTCTTGGGAATTTCTTAAGTATATGGGTGATTATGTGATAAACCTAGGGTGGGTTATCCCTCAACATCTCTCCAATGCATTGAGTAATGAGACATATTTAAATAGTAGGGTTTATCCTAATATATTTAGGGAATATACTGTGATGGATATTCAAAAAGTAATCATGAAGATTACTCTCTATGTAGCCATGAAATCTACAATTTAAGTATGATATGGGTGCCAAAAGTAACCTTTATGATTTATGATTACTAATAATTTTTTCAGGAATCTTATGATTTAATGAGGTATGTTAAAGAGTTTATGTTTTATGGGTGAAAATTATGATTTTGTGAAAATATTTTCATGGGTTTAAAATATTCATGGACTAACAGTTTCATTTATTATTTTATATCCTTTATTGAGATTTTTTTGTGCTCATACTAAGTTTTTGAAATTTTTTCTATAGGGTATATGGATGGTTAAGAGAAAATAAGATGTTAAGAATAATTTTATCAATAAAATAAATCATGTCTTTTTAAAAGTTTTATATTTTGGAAGAAATAGATATTGTTTTAGTTGTAACCACTTTGTATAAATTTGATATGTTATGTAATATCTATAACATAATTATACAAAATTATAAACCTGAAAAGACCCTCAATATGATTTCTTGACATAACTCAAGATTATGTAATTTTTAAGGATGGGGCCTTATAGTTGGTGTTAGAGGTTGATTTAGATAACTTTAGAGGTTAGAGTGTTATTTAGTCATAAGTGAAAAGTTATATATAACCACTATGTTTAGAATATTAAAAAGAGTTATAGTTATTTTAATTAAATTGGATGAGTTTTATGTGACATGAATAAGGATATCGTAGTGTTTATCTTCCTTATAAGTTGGTATATGATGATTTTATTAATATTCTCACACTAACTTTTTGGTTTTAGTAAATGGTTGGATCCAGTAGGCACCAAAGTAATAATGGATGTGAAGGAAAATATGGTGGTTCTCTAAATAAGAAACCGAATGAAATGAGATATATAATGAGGAATATTGTGGTTATTATAAACCAACTATCAGGAGTCATGATTGACCATTTTAACCTTGGCGATTTTTATAAGGCATCATATATGCGAGAAACGAATCCCAGTGGATGTTCGGGTAATAATCATAAAGGTAAGTATATTTAATGTTATATGTGTCAAGTATGTGGAAATAAACACCTAGGAAAATGTTTTAAAGGGATAGGAAGATGTTGTAGATGTGGTAATAAAGGTTATAAAGCAATAATATTACAAGAAAAAGGAAGCCTTCAATGGACTCCGAGAAAGGGGAAGAAGTTCTTTCTAAGTTATAAATTGAATGTTTTAAATGTGGGTAGTATAGTCATTATTAAAATATATGACCTAAAAATAAGGTTTGGGAATGTGATCTACAGGATTGTATAAATATATGTTTAGTAATACCTAATTTCTTTCCAATTTAATATGAGGAAACTAAAAATGAGATATGAAAGGTATGGATTATTTCTCAACTTATGTTTTGACATTATTGAATATTTTGACATGATCAATTTTTTTATAGGAAAGAATTATTAAGGAATAAAAATAATGGTTAAGGGATCATGAAGAATGATGGATGATTAAAATGTACACATTTTAGGAATTTGAGATTTGTGTTGGATATATGGATGATGAAATATTTAAAAGTATTAATGGTCTTTTGATGATAGGATTACATTGGAATACTTTTTTCTAGTATGTGTAACCATAAATTTTGTTGTGTGAAAATTTTATTTAAGGAAGAATTATATTTTCTTATGTGGACATAAATATAAAGGTATAAATAACCATTAGGGTTTATACGATCCTTGATCTTAGAGGTAATTATGGGTTATTACTTTTTGGATGTAAAATGAAAGGTATGAGATAAAAATTGTGGTTAAAACATGTTATGGTTATTTTTTAGGAAATTATCATATTTTCGGAATTTCATAAGGATTATGTAGCTTTATAAAAAGGACAACCCATAGGATGGGTGAAAACCCATCACATCTAGAAAGGCCACAGGAATTGAACCCAAAATCAAAGGGTGAAAAGGGTGCATTGCCTACCACTGGCCTACATGAAGTCCCTGGTTAGTAAGACTTTTCTTTTTAGTTAAACGGTTTTAGGGAATAATAAGAAGTTGATTTTGGGAACTTACATTTTATCAAATGGATATCCTTGGTATTGGGAAATGATTTAGGAATTAAGTGATAAATACTATTTGGGAATATTTTCACTATTTTGGGAACTTTATATGATTAAGGTAAATACAATACTATGTGATTTTAATTAAGGAGTAATGGTTGAATTATATTATGGAAGAATCTATGATTTTAATTATGGACCTATGGGAATTAGGTTATTTATGTAAATTATTAACCTTTCCTGAAGAACATGTGATTAGGTTAAATACTTTTTAGTATGAGAAATTAAGATTGATTTATGTTATATGAAGATAAATGTTAAAATTTATCTTGGAAGACTAAGTGATCAAATCCTTAGGATTTTTGGGTTGCAATATTAGTTTGGATTATTTTTAGAAATTTTAAGGAAAATAAATTTTTGAATGGTATTTTTTGAAGTTTGGATATTACTTTTGAATTATGGATATTCAAATTATTTTTTCTTTAAATAATAGTTTATTATTTTTGGGGAATTACTTGATCTCTTACTCACCATTTTTGGTTTTGGTTAATGTTTAAAGGTAAGAGAAATAGATAGTTAAACTTTTTTGGATGATGTGAGTATTTAGAAGTTGATTATAGTGCTTCAAGCATGAAAAAATCATCTTAAATACTCATCGATTAGAGGAAAAGATGATTTTATGGTGGAAATATACTAAAGGATGAAACTATACTTCTCAATTAAGTTTGTTTATTTATTTGCAAAGTCCAAGTAATAAAATAATTCCGCAACCCAGTGAAAATGATCCTAAAAAACATTATCCATTTAATTTTCCTACCATGAAATCAAAGACCGTTTAACCAATCACAAATTTATGGTTTTGGGGTCGTTAAATTTCTCTAGATCATCTTTTCTATCACTTTCCATCATAACATGGTGGTTAGTTTTTATTCCATATCAATGTTTTCCTACATGGAACCCTAGTATTTGTTATCTCATGTGACATTTGTACTTCAATTTCTTTCTTTTAACTTGTTTATTCTATTTACTCTTTTCCAATGTGGGATTTCAATGATGTAATTTTGAAATATTAAACCTTAATTACTGAGCCCAGATTTAAAATTACGAGGATGCAATTTCCAAAATGGGGGAAGGATGTAACATCCTATGTAATTATAAAATAAGAAGTTTTTTTATTTATTTATATTTATGAATTTTATAGTAATTTTACCTTAATAAGGAATCTATGTCCGATAGCATACTCGATATGAAAAAATGGGTTTCTATGAAATCTTATGTTGCACACAAGACTGAGATATACTGAAAAATAATACATTATTAATATTATCATTTTAAATGGTAGTTATCACATAGTTTTTTTATTGGAGGGAATGAAAAGAACTAACTATATTATGTTTACATATATTTATTAAATGTTTTTACTTTCATTAAATAAAATTTATAGGCTTATAATGAGAATAAATCCTATTTGAATCATAAAATACTTTAATATTTTTGAAAGGCAGTTTTACCGCCTTTTGATGGAGAACCATTTTTAAATATAGTTTTTACCACTTTTATATGTTATATTTGAAAAAAATAAAATTTATATTTATAATCGGGTCATCAAAATTTATTTTTCTTGAATTTTGGTATTTTGTTTGATAAAATTCATTTTTTAATAAATAGTGAAAAATACTGTATTTTAATTCAAAACTTCATTTTCGTATACTTTTTTATATAATTAGATTATCCTTTTAATTGGTTTTAAAGTGTAATTGGATTAAGTTTTTATCATTTAATCCAATTTTGGTCATTGGAAGTAATTTTAAATTTAAATTGGATATAAAAACATTTTAATATTTTGTTGGTTTTTACTTAAAAACTCATTTTCTTATTCTGTCAATGGGATTAAATTTTTAAATAATCTCTTCCAATTATTTGTTTTGAATTTGGAAAAATGGATTCCATATTTGGAATCATAAGGTCTAAATTATGTCAATAGGTCTCTATTATTTTTTGACATTATGAATAGTAACTTTAGTAATTTTTTTATTTACAACGGTTAAAGGGAAAATCATGTAAATAAGGCTAGAAATAATATTATAATAATATAATGCTACACCTACACTTTTCCTAATAGTATTGGATGAGTTATGGATGACCAAGAAAATATTTAAACATAAATTTTCACCATTTGAAGCCACTTGGGTGTGATTATGACATTTATAACTTTTGATTTAAAGTAAAGGAAAATATGTCTTAAACATGTCTCATCTTACTAAATTTTTTTTAATATAGGGTCATATAAGTGGTATATTCAAATATAAATTGTCATTAGAAAGAAAAATTATTATCTAGATCATGGTACTTTATTTATAATTTTTGGGAATTAAATAATTAAATTTAATTATTATACAATGATGATGCAATAATAGACATATTAATGAAAGAATCAAATAAATGATATTATAAATATTAAATATTATTTTTCATAATTTATTCAATGCAAAAATTTTCTATATTAATATTAAATTTTATAATAATATTAAATAGTTTGGTTCAATGTTATCTCTACATTTTTATTTTATTAAAATTCAAAAAAATGAATTGTAAAAATTGACATAATTGATATTTTATAAAATAGTAATTTATTAAATTATTTAAAAATACTAAAAATATTTTAAAATCATAAAGTGACTATTATTAGGTCTAAATGTTCTTTAATTGTCCAATTATGTGAAATTTACCCCATATAAGTACAATTTACAGCCTCTTAATATTTTAAATGTTCTTACTACAATTAAAATTAAAACAGAATAATTATTGGTAAAATGAAAAGATAAGGTTTAAAATAATATCAATACATGTATAAAAATTATTGGATGAGAAGATTTAAAACTGTCCTCATATTATCATATACATATCTCATGTTGGAATTATTTTTATTAAAAAATTAATATATATTAATTTAGTATTTTAAGAGTTTATAAGGGTGTACGTCCTCTCTCATATAAAAAGGTACCCACTATTATCTAATAATAACACTTCAATAACCATTTTGTTTGACAAAGATCAAAGAAAACCCATTCCTATAATCCCTTTCTACTTTCTTGAGGCCTTAGTTTAGGCAGAACATCCTCTTTAGAGGTGTTAAGGTGTTCTTCAAATGTAATCCACTGGAGAAGATGTATCATTTTTTAAGTGTTTCTATTTTATTTCTTCTTCCACTTTCTTTAAATATCATTTATACATGATTAAATAATAAATTCAGTGTCATATATATACTTAGATGTTATTATGTTAGTATCACCATCTAAATCCATCCTTAATTTCATTAAATGGGAAATGAATATTTCGTTCATTGTGTGTGGTGGACTACCGCCTCACGGATTGATATTGTTCGTTTTTAATTACCATCTATCAAGATATGTTATAATGATGGAATAAATATTTATATGTGATATTCATGACATATTTATCATTTTAAAATAATAATATTTCAATTATGTTCTTACCTTCCATGCACATAAAAAATCAAAACGTCGTTCATACGTACTTGTGAACTATCACCTCCACGAAGTGATATGAATCGTTAATATTCACCATATCACTTGTATGATATATATAAGTATATTTATATTATTTTTATGATTTTAAAAATATTATAATCATTATTTAAAGATAAAATTATAATTACCTTATTTCCATAATGATCATTGAATAATGGAAAGTGTTACTCATGCGTTCATACAACCTACTATCTCCATGATTATAATGTTGTTCATTTTTCATAACCATAATTAACGTTTTGATTTCAAAAGTGCGATTAATGTATAAAATGTATGATTATTTCATGAATATTATTATGGAGATGATGGAATTATGACCACATGGACAATTTACATCATTACAAGTTCAATTTCGACTCAAGTACCAAATATCGACTAAACATCTCATATAAACATAAATAATTATGTAATTTTTATAACAAGGTAATAAGTGATATCATTGGAATAATAAACCTGAAAAAGGTTTTTAATTAAGTATAAATTAACCTAAGTTTATTATTCAGTAAGATAAATAATATAAGAGACAAGTTGGACTCGAGGTGAAGGACTTCATCCCAATCTCCTTTTATTGAGGCATATCTTGATGTTAGGCACCTTTATTGTCCAATAAGATGTATATTAAAAAATTTGAGAGGTTATATCATTAATTAATATAATAACATGATATTTAAAGTTTGGTTTAATGTTATTCTTTAATGATTTTTATTCAAGTGCTTCTTAAGTTGTAAGGGACTTTTTAACTAAAAACCTCTTTTTAATGTTTTGATGAATTATTATTATAAATATTTAAATTTTATGTCCATGTTTTGAAAATGGATTTTATGATTTATTTATATGGACATGAATTTTTTAAAATTTTAATTCATTTCAAAAGATTAAATCTGGTTTGGGACATTTTGATTCAAAAATCTACCTTTTAAATGTTTTAAATGTGATTTAAAATTGGCACATGAGACTTAGCAGGATTGGTAAGGACTCTATAAGTGCATCTGGGAGACTCAGGATCAAATCCAGGTATAGAAATTATTTATAGGTTAGTGTAGAAGCACTGTAGCAGTATTGTAGTAGGTACTGTAGTAGGAACAGTGCAGTTCTGTAGCAGGTACTGTAGCAGGTACTATTTTACACTGTTGCAGCTGGGAATATGCCACTGTTTGGGTCTTCGGGTAACCAATTTGGTCCCCGAGTACTTTAAGGCCTTCGGGCCACCCAGGCCTTCGGGTCAGTAAGGCCTTCGGGCCACCTCAAGGCCTTCAGTGAACCTTAAGTGCAGATGCAAACCAGACGACCTATGAGGAACAAGCTCTACAAGGAGGATGAGCAAGGAACTTTCACCAATGCATAAGCTAAACGTATTGCAAGAATGAGAGGGTATGGCACCTGCCATCGGGAAAATCCTGTGCATGCAAGGGAATTCCTAGCCGAACAACCATTCGAAGGTGGAGGGATGATTTCACGATGAAGATGCTGGGGAGGAGCAGTTCTAAGTAGTTAGTCTGGGTTGTATGTAATGTTTGAAGCCTACGGGAAAAATGAATTCCTCTAAGGCCCACAGGCCATGTAGTACTTATGCCTACAAGCCTTGTTAGGGTTCCACATCACCCCTTGAAAGGTGGATTATCAAAATCAATAAAAATGAAGGCCTTCAGTCCATTGGATGGATGATTTAAAATTGGATTTATTAATTCAATAACATGGAATGTTTTTTAACATATATTTAATGAAGCTAATTTCTCACTTGTATGCCACTTTAGTGTTTTTATCTTTCCTTTACAAGTTTACACTTTTATTTCCAAATATAGTGTTATCATTTATGAGTGTGTGACATTATAAATAAAGTGAAATGCGATTTCAAAGTGGACATGTTATTTTTCCTTTATGCTTGTTTGATGTGTTATGACCATGTTATGGTTCTTGGGAATTTATTATGTATATGGGTGGTTCCATGATAAATAAAGGTAATGTGATCCCATGATAGCTCTCCAATTCATTGGGTAATGAGACAAAGTTAAATAGAAGGGTTTCTCCTAAGAGATTTAGGGAATATACTATGATGGGTATTCCAAATATAACCATGAAGGTTACTCATTATGTAGCCATGAAAGCTGCAATGTAAGTATGATATGGATTTCAAAATATAACTTTATTATTTATTATTGCTATTATATTTTTTAGGAATCTTATGATTTCACGAGGTATGTTAAAGAGTTTATGTTTTATGGGTGAAATGTATAATTTTTTTAAAATGTTTTCATGGGTTTAAAATATTCATGGAATAATGGTTTCATTCCTTATTTTATATCCCTTACTAAACTTTTTGTGATCATCCTAGGTCTTGGAAATGTTTTCCATAGGGTATAATGATGGGAAAGAGAAAGGAATAAGTCAAGAAGAATTTTATCAAGAAAAGAAATCATGTTTATTTATAAATGTTTTATATTATGGAAGAAATGGATACTGTTTTAGTTATATCCACTTTGTATAAATTTGAGATTTTATGTAACAGTTATGGCCTAATTCTCTAAAACTCTAAACCTAAAAAGATAATCAATAGGAATTCTTAATGTAACTCATGATTATGTAATGTTTAAGGTTGGGGACTTATACCCTAGGACAATGAGGCAATATATATCCATGTCGTATGCTAGGAGGGTGGTGAAAACAATGATCTAGACATGGTGGGCCCTGAACTGATAGTCTTACCACCTAGAGTTACACTTGAGGAACTACCTATTATACCTGATATGGGCACTGAATATTAGCTTAGTGATATTTTCCTACATTTGATGCAGTTCATATAAGGTGCACTTTGACATGCACTGACGATGGTTGATCTAAACCCTGAGTTCCAGCAACCGCATCCTTTTAACTTTTGAGTGATGAAGGTCACCAAGATACCGAAGATTGGATAGATTCCAACATTTATATCTCTGAAAATTTGGAGACAACTCTTGTAGGGAGGGTAAATCTTGTGTCTTACATGCTTCATGATTCGTAAAATCATTTGTGGGATGTAATTACCTAGGCTGGTCACCATTAGGGCATGGTATGGAATGATTTCCATACTGCCTTCTTTGATTATTTCATTCCTCAAATACCGAGGGTTGACTGATCTAGAGAGTTTATGAAACTAGAGAAGGTTCTTATGTCAATCATTTTTTATTCAGTGCATCTCATTGATATATAGCGCTTTTCAACACAAATAGCCGATGATAAGATTTCAAAAGCTAGAAGTTTTTTGTTTGGGATCTAGTATTTCATTAGGAATCATGTGAATGTATTTCTTATTCCTACCTTTTTTGGAGATATCTGTTCTAAATATTATAATTGAGCACAACCAGAGGGGTGGTGATAGTATAATACTTAGAGGATAAGTGACATAGTAGGCCAATAGTTATTATGATAGTACAAAGGGATCCCTTGAGGTTCTTCTCAAGGAAGCGGAAACTATAGTACATGTATTGGTAGCTATGTGCTATGTCATAATATGGATGATAGGGGAATATGAATCCTCAGTGTGATAGAGACCCTCCTTTATAATAGACATTCAGCCATATGAGGCATCTTTAGTGATTATTTTAGACCTTCCCATTAGCATCTAGTAGAAGATGATCTGAAACAACTCCACCTTCTAGAGCAGTTTCATTTATGCTGAATCAGGCAGGGAATTGTAGTAGCACTGTATGTACTAGCTAAGGAGGAGGTCATGGCTACAATATCCAGAACTCAAATTATCATAAGAACCAATAGAGAAGTCTTGATTGTGGTAGTCCATCCATTTCATAGGGATGTGGATTAGGCCATTTTCATGAATTATATTCGATACTAGAGTATCAGGCTTTAAAACCATCTACAAAATGAGGTAGAATTATAGCAGCCTCAATTATAGTATCATAATGTTTTTGATATAGGTTCATCAAAGTAATTCAACTCCTTATCTACCATGGAAATTATCAGGATAGAAATACATTTTACTGTGGTTTAATGACCCTAGACACATTGTTGGGAGTGTAGTGAGTGGGAATATTCAAATGTATTGATAAAACCCTTAAGGTAGGTAGTTAACCTTTTCCATGGAACCTTATTTTTCTCAAGATAAAATTATTTGATTTAATTATTAGGATGGATTGGTTGGTTCTTTATTACCCTTTATAGACTGCTATCATCACCGGGTGTTATTTACATCACAAGAGGGATGTATTTATCTATAGAAGGGTGAGTAGGATTTCTAGGATAGTAGAATAGGACTATATCATCATGGGTTAGGTGGAATGACTACCGATATTGTTGGTCTCTTCATGTAGGAGCAAAGAGTACACAAGATAGATTTTCATTACGTATTAGAACATATTAGGTATGCAATTCCAAATGATTTTTCCAGATTACCTTTTGAGATATAGGTAGAGTTTATGATTGATATCATTCTAGAATCAGATATAATTCCCATTCCCCCATAAATTATGAAATCTACTATGATCCAAGAGCTCATGCAACAATTATATGATTTAGAGGCCAAAGGTCTTATATGGCCTAACACTTCATATTGGTGTTCATCTATACTTTTCATCAAGAAGGTGGATGAGACCCTTTTTTATGCATGGATGATCAGTAGTTGAACCATATTACGATTAAAAACTATTATACACTACCTCATGCATATGATCTCTTTGAACAGATCTATGGATAAATTCTATTCTCTATGATCGACTGATGATCAGACTATCATTAGGTGTGAGTCAAACCATCAGACATACCCCATACTTATTTCTATAGAAGTTAATATCTATATGATTAACTTTTTATTCAATTTATTATTATAATTGTGCCTAGTATTTTCATGGGTCCACTGAAGAGGGTGTTCTTCCTTTATCTGGATACTTTTTTTGTTTTATTCATAGATAAAATCTTGTTGTATTCTCACAATCATAGTGACCCTGCAATGAACCTTGAAATTGATTTTATTAAACTGATAGAGCATCAAATTTATGAAAAGATTTATATGTACCACTTCTATATTGAAAAATCTCACTTCATGGGTCATATTATTATGGAATAAAGATCATCTGTTAACCCAGAAAAGGACAGTGATCTAGTTTCCTGGGAGAAGCCCTAGAACTGGTTTTATAAGTTGAGTCTCCTTGGGTTGGTAAGATATTATAGGCATTTCATATAGGAATTATCATGCCTTACTACTCCTCTAACTGGTCTTTCAAAGAATGGTTTCAATTACCTTTTGTAATAAGCATGTAATAAATCCTTTCAGGAGATGAAAGGGAGGCCTATCTCGACACCTATTCTAATTCTGCCAGTGCCTGGAAGAGGTTATATAGTGTTTTGGATACACTAGGATTTGACCTAGGAGTAGTCACGATTCAGGAGGATTGAGTCATTGCATAGATATCTTATAATTTTAGGACTCATGAGAGTGACTACCCGATGAACGACCTTGAGCTAGCAGTAGTTGTCTCTGCCTTACATTGTTAGAGAAAAAATTTGTTTGGTGATCACATTGCAATGTATATGAACCACAAGAGCCTCAAATATATAATTTCATAGCATTCATTGTATCTCATATAGTGAATATGGGTCAAATATCTTCACTGGATTGTCTTAGATATTTCATATATTCCTAGAAAGAGAAATGGTTCTGCTGATACTCTAAGAAAAAAAACATGGACACATACCGTATAAGAATCCAATGATGAATGGAAATTAATGTACCTTTTTTCTGAGTTGTATATGAAGTTTCATAACTTTCCCAAGAAATCCTATATCTCATCCTTTAAATTTACCTCTTCCCTCCTTGACAATGTTAAGATTAATAAATTTTTATATCCCAAAGATTGGTTCTATATGAGATTATTTTAGGATATGAACCACCTCTGAATTGGTCTGTGGATATAGGAGACATCCTACATATTCATGGATGTTTCTGTGTTCTTATGTATCGGAGAGAGAAACTAATTTGGGAGTCCCATGATTCCTAGTGGGCAGTACATCTAGGAATCTAAAAGATGTATCAAGACATGTGATACTAGTGTTGGTGGCCTAGGATATAATGTCAGATAAAAAAATTTATCACCAGGTGTTCCACCTACCAGTCGGTGAAGGTAGATCACCAAATGCCTAATACTTATTACAACCAACTTTAGTCCCAAAATGAAAATGGGAATATATTTCCATGTAATTTGTAGTCATTTTACCTAGGCCTCCTATAGGTTATGATTATTTTCATTGACAGGTTCATGAAAGAATACAACTTCCTTCCAATACGGGTGACTTTAATAGTTGATGAGTTAGGAAGACAGTATGTCTCGGGTTCTTGTAGGGGTTACAAATAGATATGATTATATAGGTTATTCTGATCACATCCTTCACCCTCAGATTAATAGACAATCAGAACAAATAATACATGTGTTAGAGGACATGATTTGGGCATGTATCATTTATTTAGTTAGTTCTTCATAGAATCATATCATTCTAATTGAATTTTCCTATAATAATATATTTTAGGAATAAATTTCGATTTATCCCATTGAGTACTTGTATGATAGGTAATTATATTCACTCTTGTGCTGGTTAGAGGTAGGAGTGGTAGCATTAATAGGTCCTCATCTCTTTAAAATGAGTTTGGAGCAAGTTTAGATGACCAGGAAACATATTTCCACTACTCCATCTAGATAGAAATCATATATTGATCATTTTATATGACCTCTAGAGTTTGAGGTCTAGGATCATGTTTTCTTGAAGTTATCACCAATGCTAGGGAAAATATGGATAAGGATGAGTGGGAAGCTTTCACATAATTATGTAGGGATATTTAAGATCTTGGAGAGAGTTTGGTGGATATCCTACCAATTTTAATTTCCTCATGGGTACCATTCCATGCATTACATCTTCTATGTTTCATAGCTTTTCTGATATCATGTCGTCCCATATCAAACTTTTGATCATGAGGTATTTGAGTGAGATGTTGATGCATCAATTGAGGAGTATCATATACACATCATTGATGAGATCACATGGGCTCTTTGAGACTATTCTATCCCTTTAATATGGGTTTTATGATATTAAGTCATGGTAAAATATGAGCCATGGGATTTGGAGGCCAACATATATTCCCAATGGCCAGATTTTTTTTCATGTTGTGTTTCTCCTCCCATAGAAGGTGGACTCTAGGATGAGTTAATCTAACGAGGAGGACTATAAAAACTCAACTTCTATCTCAAGTAAAAATCCATTTAAATTTAGTTTAATTATTTATTATAGACCTAATATTAACTCCCTATGACATTAGAAAGGTTTCTACGGTGTTCGAGGCTTGTTCAGAGCTTGAGACCCTAGACGGTGGAAGAAATATACTGGCCTCATAGTTATTAGAAACAAAGAAATCCTAACCACACAATTGATTCAAACTATGCGAGGGTGGAAATGAGAAACAAAAGGCCACATAGTTTTTATTAATCATATGGATTGGGATGTGTTCCTATGAGAATACTGTATTCATTTTTTAGAGGTGTTTTTCATTGTTGTCACCCAATTTCTCTAATCGGGAAACCTAACCATGTGAGGTGACCTTCCATATAGAACATGGTGCGTGGTTGGAAAATGTTTTGGAAAATCATACGAAAAAAACTTATGACCCAAGGTTTTGGGTAAAATGATTATTTTACCTTAATGATTTAAACTAACATGTTTTTCTTTTACCTTAATCATTCATGTAGAAAACAATCCTACCCTTCTCACACATTGAGCTATATTAAAGCTCTCTGATAGATTTTTCTCTATAGATTCCATATGAAGTTCGATGAGATAATCTTTTGTCATGTTGGATTCACATAAATAAGTAATGGGTTCATATTGACCCATTCTTTGTTTCTCTTATCCTCTATGGAGTTTTTTAGATGAAGGATCATGTGCCCTCTTTTTAGGGTTTTGATATGTTATTCAGATATCTTCATATCCATAAAAAATTAAAGGCTGATACTAGATGAGGAGAGTTGTATGAGTATGAGGTAGGTGTTCTATAACTCTTTCGGCAAGATTCATTATTTTATAAATTTCTCTATGTCCGTGCCGATTTCATCAGGCATTGCCTGCTCAATTTATGTTCCATGCTTGTAGTCATTAGAACCATATTTTAAGACTATTGTTATAAATGTTATCAATAATTGGAGGTTAAGACCTCAACAATGACCACCCCAGTTAAACTTTGATCCCATAATTTTGCTTTTTAGGTTTTTCATGTGCATTTGACCAACCATTTGGGTGTGATTTGGCTTGAACCTACTAATGGTAGGCCCTTGATTTATTAAATTTCTATTGAATTGGTTTTTAATAGCCCTTGGATATGTTATTTTCATGTGACCTTCTATGATAAGTGTTCTACTCCATTAATAAATGTGGAAATTGTTTAATTGGAAAGTATACTACATATAAAACTTAGCCTAATTGAATAATATTGAAATGTAATTAAATAAATTAGTTTCATGTCCATAGCACCCATTTCCATATTTAATGAATGGTAGTTGAGTGAACCAAATAAATTGATTATGACTTAAATAAATTCATAAATGGTTTCATGTCCTTGAGATGCCTTGTCACTTGTACGAAAGTCATGGAATGAATATTTGAATTTATAAATGGAATGAATATTATATGAACTTAATTAATTAATGATTAAATTAAAAGGTTCCTATTATATTTGAACGTTGAAATTTATATAGGAGTGGTCATAATCAAGATAGGCCATTGATTCTAGATGGAATTTCTTGACCACTCTTAGATTCCATTCTGATTCATGGATGACGATTTCCAAGGTTGAGACCCCCCTTGAAAAATAATCTTTATCTATAAGTGGATGCTTGGTATGAAGTTATAGGATCCCTACATTATTATTATAGGATTACTTGTATATACTCTATGGATCGAGCATAGTATCCATGTACATGAGGCACCTTAGAAACAGCATTGTACCCAGTCAATCCTTTTCTGGTTTTACCTTGGATGTAACCCTTGAGCTTAGATAGAATTGTTATTGTGGAATTCCATGTATGAAAATCTTTGGATTACTCTTTCCCAAATATTATTAATAAAATTTATTACCTATGTTAGCTTTCACCCTTGAGGTGATGGATGCATTAGTTTTTATTTTTGATCTACTCATTATTATTATCATTACATGATTCCTCATTGTTTACCTTGGATCTTCTGTTATCACAATTACTCTTAGATTATTTGTTATAACTTTGATCCATTATTATTATTATTACCATTTTAGGATGTCAATGGTTTCTATTCCTCATGTGACAAACTTTATAAACTAGAACATAATTAAACTAAAAACCATTTAAATGTTGAAACACAAGCCAAGGATGAAGTAAGTACTTGGATATTTAGGTTACTATACTATATTACTTTTTTTATATACATTCTTTCACACTATTTTGGTTCATATTAAATTTAATGGATGTTATAGATGTCATTGGTTGTGGCCTACTGAGATTTATCTCAAACCCTATCTAGGAAACATTGGTACTAGGGAAGACCATATGTTTGTAGGCATATATAAAGGGAAGTGTACTGCATCAGACACTTGATTTATTTCTTGCATTAGGATAGAGTAGGGTAGTAGATGACTGAGTTGGAGATCGAGATTCATGGATAGTTTTTGGATTCCTTTTTTTTATTTTTTATAGAGTCATTTCATGATGCTTTGTATCCATGTTTTCTAGAATTGTAGTTACATGACATATATCATCATTAGCTTTTGTATACGATTATCAGTTGTTCAGTTGTTTATTAATTCATTATATTTTCATTTTTCCTTTTGTTTACTTATAATTAATAAGCCACATTCATATTATTTTTTACCCTTTATTATACACTATAGTAATGAGGGAATAACCCCCCCATAGAAAAACCCTAGGCCCTCAATACTATTCATAAGCCTCTGACGTTCGAGGAGATGAACTTGAGGCCTTGTGACCCTCCAAGATCGAGGAACCTTTGAGTGTAACCAGGGCCTGTGACATCACAATGTAGATATTAAAGGATTAAACTTGATAATGAATGAAACTTTAGGTTTCCTTTTCTTCTATTTATAGTTCCTCTTCTAGTGTCATATATTTCCACTTGTCAAACATACTACCTCCTTTTCCTTTCCTAGTATCTAGATATTTCTTCTCATGGAAGGAAAATTCTTGGGAGTTTTAGAATTGTTATGAATCTTAGGCCCCATTTCCTTGTTCTTCCTTTTATTATTCACTATATGGACCATGAGTTTTTTATGCCGCATGTCACAATCCATATAGATAATCAAGGTAATAATATTTGAAATATTTTTCCCAATATTTCATGTATTGTAATTAATAATAAAACTAGAAGAGGACTTGGGAATTGATGAAATTATGTTATATGTATTCAAATCATATGGCAATTTAATACCTAAGATGTCTAAGTATTCAATTTATCCATTAATCCTGACTAAATTAGTTCTATCTAGTGTATACTCTCTACACATAGTTGTAAACCAACCATAAAGATCTTATACCTCTATTGTCTCTCTATCACATGATAGATATCCTAAAGTATAGACATCATGTTATATGCATCCATGTCCTCATGTTGCATAAAAATGTTATTTGTCGTGGTTTGTATCCCGAGACATTGAACATATGTGGAATTATTCAAATGATTCTCATATATTTTTAACTCTTCCTCAAAACCCTATTTACCAAATCTTTAGGAATAATTTCTTCCAGCAGGTATAATTCCCTTTCACGGTGAAGGATAACACGTAAGCTCGTTTGTCACTCTTAGAATTTTGTGCTAGTGAGAAGGCTTTAATTCTCAAGTATAGATCAATGTGATATGTTTGAATTCATTTTATTTATATTTTTATAATAATATGAGAAATTTTTTAGTAATTTACTTGATAATATTTAGAAAAATAAATAAATATTATATTTATTAATCTCCAAAAAATTTATCAAAACCCAATAACCCTAACCATTGGATTTAGAATATCATCATGCATGAAAATTATAGAGGTAAGGATTCATATTACCATTCTCATTACCCCAACATTGGTTGGTCAAGAAAAATGAATGGTTTTAGTTTGAAATTCCAAATGAAAACTACATTAACTCACAATTCCTTACAATGTTGAGTGGACTCCCCAATCCTTAAATATATAAATAGAAATTACCCATCCCTTTCCTATTGGTTAAACTTTTCCCTACTTTTTCAGTCAACCTTTGATGTGAAATATATTAATTCAACCCAAAAAATCATGTTAGAATTCCTAGATAATTGAAAGAACCCCAATTTTTGATGGTAAATCACTTTGAACTATGGTTTTTTTAACTAAGGAAGCGGAAGGCTATACCAAAATAATGTATATTATAGAGGGATTTTATCATTTTATGAATAAATTTCTTATTATTATCTTTATAAAATTCATTATAATATTAATTGGATTTACTTATTTGATTAAACATTTAATAGTCAATATTTACATAAAATTCAGCATATTTTAGTTATATCTTACGTGATCATTAATTCATTAAATCATGTGATTGTAAGAAAACATCCATTATGAAATAACAATGAAACTTGAAATAAATTGAATAATAAAGTGGTATGATCATGAGGTTTTACTAATGTTCACTTTATCTAGCAGTTGAAAAACTAACCATTTACCTAGGGGAAAACCATGAACTAATTATTTTTTATGTTATATATTTCCACCTATACACCTATGTATCTCTCTTGGATTAGTTTTTCCTTGGATCCAAACATGTACCTCCTCCAGTTGAATGGGATATCCATCCATTACATATGATTTTAATCACATATAGTTGAGGGAAACAAGGGGTTTACATAAAAAGAAACAATGGGCACACATACCCTTACATAATTAAAGGAGAGATGGAACACATACAAAAAATTTAATTTAATAATAAATTAAATGAATCAAACCACATAAAAAAGTCTGTTCTAGGCTCCTGATCATCCGCATGCATGCAATAAATTACTTATTTAATAAAACATCCATTCAATTTCTAATCGATCTTATTTAAGATAAATCACACATCGATTAAATTAATTATATTATTTAATTAAATTATTATTTTATCTTAGTTATCATATAAATTTCCTTGATATTCTCATCCATCATAATTTTAGACGAATCTAAAATAATTATTTAAGGTTAAATGTGTATTTAAATGTACCTTGGAGGAAACATGGTAAATACTTGTCTAAATCTACCTAATATGTATTATACTGATATAAAGCTTACTCTAGTGGAATATACCATACACTACTTAACACGTACTTTTATGACATGTACTATCAATTTCATAATTACACTAATTACATTGTTTTTCTATAACATGCCATGATTTAATGCACATAGATTAATATCTATCATACGACTGACACATGATATGATTATATGAACATTACGCAGAAATTAATTAAAGACACCCACACACCCACAAATGTATATTAAAACTATTCTGATGGAGTGTCCTATCAACATAATGAAAAAAATCAAACACATGTTGACAAGGTTCACACAATATAACAAATAAACTTCAATTTTACATAATTTGGTATAAGTAAGTAGTGTGTTTAGGAAAGCTACATGGTGTGTACATATCTCACTATATATTTTAGGCACATGCCAAGGGACCCAGAATGTAAAACATGCATCAAAAAATTAGGGTACACTACATGTATAAAGGACTACATGACATGTGGTCTCCGAGTTACATGGTCACCAGTAATTTTGTTTGTGTGTGGAATCACATTGTCCTTCTGGGACATAACTAAATAGACTCCATTTACATGGTCTAAAAACTATGTAATCTTGACGACCGTGCACTAGGTTTTCCCTATCAACATTCCTTGTAAGAAATAAATGCATCACATGTTATCAATGCACTTAGTTTGAAATAATTCATAATTAATTATTGGTGCATTGAACACAAGTACACTTCATGTAACTCGAGTTACACGACATGTAATCTTGTTTTATCTAGCTATAATCCTCAGAAACTCCAGATGAGTTATTCAATTTTATTTCATTCATAATATTAATCTTTTTTATTAGATCTATAATAAATGAAGGAGGAAGAATCTGATCTCACAATTTATAATAAAATAAAAATTAAACCAGAATTAGAAATTAAATGAAAAACTCATTAATGAATCAATGATATTTAAATAATTATAAGTCATTATGTGACCACTCTGATACAACTCTTAGGTTTTGGTCATAACAGAATCTTGTGATGGGTCATGCCCAAATTTTATTTTTTTCCCGATCGATAATAAATATGAGATCTACACAATGATAAAAACCCAGATCAATTGAATTATTTCAAAAAAAACTGACAATAGATAAAGTTTCAAAACCATGGGAAGCATCATCACATATTATTTATAATTAATTAAATCAATTGAAGGATTAAATTTTGTGATTTTTTTCATTATTGATTTATTTGTAAAAAGATATGTGTTCAACCATTTTTAAATTATAGGAAACAAAGGAATGTTTTCTCTAGGGGTTATCTACATGTGTTCAACAGATTTATAAACGATGATGTAGGAATATCTAGATACTATCATGGTATATCATGTCTCATGAAACGTCTAAAATTGATCGCAATAAGAACTACTCACAAATAATTCTCCTTGATCTATCTTTACTTAAGAATGGGAGGTGGAGGAAGATCCATATCTACTCTTGGGGGCATTCTTTGATAATGGAGAACTCTAGGGCATGAGAGGATTCTCAAAATCTTTTTTCCTGATCAAATAAATTAATTGGTTTTATAATAAAATAATATAATTGTTTTTATACATCAATAAGGCCATAAATAAATAAATTCACAAGTGCCACTTATTATTTATTTAATCCCTTAAGGATCCCCATATATATAATAATAATAATATAATTTTTTTCTTGAAATTCACTTAACTTGTGAATTAAATTAAATTTTAATAAATAAAATAATATTAAATATATATTATTTCTAACTGGACCTAAAAACTTGGTCCACCATTACTACATAATATTTTTCTATCCATGATGAATAACTATTTTTTTATTAAACATATATCACCACATTATTTTCCAAAAAAATTATATAGTAACTAAATAGAAAATAAATATCTAATAAATATTCAACTAAAATTTTATTTTTTTGAATAACTGGTGAAAAAATAGATGTGATCAATCATGCATGAATAATCATTAAACCAGATACAAGAATAATATTTATTCAACACGTTAAATAAATAAATAATAATATATTATTTAATTGATATTTTGGATACACATAGTGTGTGACCCTCTAGGATTCTTTCTTAGTGGAATTAGGTGAAGTAGCATAAAGTCTAAGGTTAGAGTATAGAAACATTCCAAGGAACCCATAAAGAAAGAAGTTAATGCCACAACAACATAATACCTCATAAGGATGTTTACTGTGTAATATATTCCCTTTATCATGACATCTATAATCAAACAGGTTGCATGATGATGTCATCAACCAATTTTCTCGATGTCTCTTTCATTAAAATTTAAGAAATAAAACATGCCTATAGAACATCATGACCATAGATTTATTTAGGCTATATCATATCCATCAATGTTTCTCACATATCAAATTTCATTAATGAACATAAGGGACAAATACTTTCTCACATTATTCATTAATGAAATATTACTCACGATGCAGCAAACGTATTCTACCTCACTGTGAACATATGTAATAATAGTTTTTTTTTTCAATAAATCAAATTATGTGATTATAATAATCATTAATAATAATAATAATTTCTAATGATAAATACACACATCTGCATATAAGAAAATCTAATGACACATATAAATGTGTATTTTCTATTAGCGGGTCTCATTATCATAAAATCCTACAATGGATATTACCCAGGGCATACACCATGATAAGGTTCCTCAATGTACCATAAGTCTCCACCCCTGATATCCTATATCATTTGTGTCCATGAAATGGTATCATTGGGGTATAGAAAATTTATTTATTAATAGTGTCGTAGCACTTATAGGTTCTCATCATATTAGAGAACTGCAATGACCTTTTAGTTCAATAGTTACTCTTAGAACATTATCATATACTGTGTTTTCTAGAGGAAAAATCATGATGTGATAAATAGTTTATTAATATTAAAAACTATTAATAGAGTTTATCATAAACTATAAAGAAGTTGGATCTAGGGAACCAATACTAACAATTATTATAATGCATGAGCATCGACGACCGACCGAGTTATAGGAAAGAAAATATAAGTTGAATGGTGTACTAAATTAAATGATGGTTGAGGGATACCAATAGGAATAACCTATAAATCCATCGAAATTTTCCTCTTAGATAAATAGTGTTTGAAATTAATTTATTCACATAATATAAATTTTATTAATATTAATGAAATTAATTCAAATTAATGAATTAAAATAAAAATGGTACCTATTTGATTCTTATAAGTTTTAGTCATCACAATTAAAAAAAATTTACAATGAAATTTAATGAGATATTTATGGGAACCTACATGAAGGGGGTTTCCATTTCTTCCTATATCTTGTTATGATTCGTCCACCTCGACTCATGTTCCCAAACCAACATAAGTGTTAAATAGAACACCACATCAAGAGCAGTCGTGAATAGTTTTAATTTAAATAAAAGCTATTTTTTTGGAAACCTGAATAAATATGTTACATATAAAACAATTAATTAATTATTATATAATTTAATTTAATAAAATACAAAAATTCTATGTACTCTACTATAATCAAAATCTAAACACCAAGTCAAACTACAAAATCCAGGATCAATGATTTGGTTGGAATTTTTTCCAAAATCAACTTTTCAGATCATTTATCACGTTATATATAATCTTAAAATCACATACATGGCCATTTTTAAATAATTTTGTATTTAAATTATTGTTTTTACACAAATAAAAACACCCTATATACATGAAAAAGGTCGAACCTAGGGTAACCATCCCATCCTAATGTCAACTAAAGCATTAGATTTTTTAAAAAAATATTCCAAGATAAATTAAATTTATACTATTGGGGAGATAAATTACATGAATTCAAAATAAAATTCACAAACTTTTCAAATTAAACATTGAGTCTCATTAGAAAATACTTGTCAGGGTTGGAGCTATCCGACCTATTTATTTATTTTTTTTTCAACTTCACAAATAATTATCATAGAATTGTATTGAATTTTAAAGTTTTATCTTATCCAAGAACAAATATGATGATCATTCTAAAAATTATTTATAAGAGTGAATGCATAATATTAATTTAAAAAATAAATAATGAAAATTGAAAAATCAAATAAAATAGTGAAAATACTTTTTAGGTCATTATAAGGAATTTTGAGATGTGTTCTTTTTCAATAAAGCATGTTTATGGTTTTTTGGTGAACCAAATATTTTTAAAGAATTAGTTGTTAAATATTTACTTCTTATCCCATAACCTCAATATTTAACTAAAAGTTCATATTGATTTGTTTATTTCTTGTATGAATTGAAAGATAAAATTGATAAATTGAAACACTATGGAAATAAGTATAAACTATCTGATTTTGAGAAAATCTCCAAAAAAATATCATTAATGAGATATAACCTTAAATGCTTATGTTAATGAAAATTACTACTAATAAATTATATGTGGTTTAAATTCATTTAAATATGTAGAAATTTTTTATATAAATTCATTATATGCTTAAACATATTACATAAGATAAGAGGAGTAATATGATGTCTTAGAAGAATCACATTGTGTTTTCTACATATATATTTTTCTACTAACCAATTTAGTTTAATTTTTTGAAAAATATAAATTTCTATTTAATAATAGTTTCTATGTTTGTGGGGTTCACTATCAAAAAACAAACATCCAATGAGAATATTATCATAACACATCCTAGTTCTTATCATGGTGGGGAACTTTTATGACATTTTCAAAGTGATAGGTACTCTTGTCCATTGTCACATTAATGTTACGTAGAATATTAATCAAATGGTGACAATACATTTATTAATATTCTTGTATTTTAATATATAGATAATATAATGTAATGTTTTTTTCTTTAGCATTGAATTTATAAGACTCTCAGTTTCTACAGAGATAACTATTGGAAACTTTTTGTTAACAAGATGTCACAAGATATTCACACTTCTATTGAGATAAGGCTATAGTTATTGAGACATTCATGTCCTCCTCCAAGGAAACTCTACATACTATTACAAAACTTCTCTGATAAAAATATCTATAGATATGGTAAATATAAAGTTATAATTCTAATGGCCTGAGCTTGTCTCCTTGGCTAGAGAAACTATTATTATATTATTACTATACAATGTGATGGCATATTTACTGCTAAGCACCACATAAATCTCTTTGATAAATGACCGTATCCATAATTATTACTTTTCTATATCAAAAATATTAATATAAATGGAATCTTTTGTAGAATCAGCAAAAACTACATATTTAGTTGCATCAAGCACCTTACTGTCAAACATATTCAAACATTTTATTAGTATTTTTTCAGGACTTGGTTTTCAAACATTTACTTGTCATCCCATAACCTCTAAATTTACCTAAAAGTTTTTCTTATCCTTTTTATATCATATTGAAATTGAAGGTTAAACTAGATAAATTAAATCTTAATGAAAATAAAACCAATAATTATAGTTATGAGAAAATATTTAAAAAATATCCTGACTCAGATTTACCTTTATGAAATGGGTTTATTAATGAAAGTTATTACTAATAAAATAGACGAGGAGTAAATTAATTAAATGCAGTGGAATTTTTAAAATAAAATTGATTATATTATTAAACATACTTCAGAATAAAATTGGTGTAATAGAATATCATAAACCATATCTTTATGGAATCTACCTATTTCTTCTTCTAGGTACCATGTTACTTTAATTTTTAAGTGAAATAAAAATTATCATTTGATGCACCTTGAAATGGATGTGAAAATAACTATTCAATAGAAGTTGAAAAACTAGTGAATCACCTTCCACTAATCATGGTTCTGAAATAATTCCTTGTTGTTACGTATCATATATTATAATAATGAAAATTCCCTTATTCTGTATGAATCTTATGTCATCTCCAAAACTGAAACCAACATTATATTTTTTCATTTATGATAAATAAAATCAAATAAATTAAGTTTGTAGTTAAATTAAATATATAATATTAACTATTAATAAAATATTTAATTCTATTATATAAAAAAACTAAAATTATAAAAATATATTTGGTTTTGGTATTGCAAGAGTCTGTTGAGCCTATAGATATAGTATTTGAACCCTCACACACAATTTATGAAACATCCTTACAAACTGAACATTCCCCAACTCACCCACACTTATATGGAACCTTGATGGCTATAGTTCTTTCAAAAAATTCTCAACAAAACCCAAAATACAACTTTGAATACTTGTCTTATCATGAAGTCTCTGGATGCAATTGTCTCCTATATTAATTGCTTATACAAACTGGATTCCCCACAAGCTTCCTAGGACGACATCTTTGTATACCACTAAGAGACATTCATAAAGAATACACATAGAAACAAACCTAAACATCTATATCCCAAATTCTACCACCAATGTATGAGTGGTTCCCTCTCACATGCCTATAATCGAATAAAATCATTCCTATATCAATGGAGATGGATTTTAAGCCCCCAATTTCTATACCCCATGTTTCTTCTGACATGTTTTATTTTGTAAAAATTATTCATGGCATGGGTTTTACCATCATGAATGGTAACCGAAGAAAAATAAGAAGAATATTTTTGGAACTGATAGACATAGAAGATCATGTCTATTTTCAAGCTTTGTGAATGTCACTTAAACATCCCAATGTGAATGAAAATTATTCTATCCATAATAATATTTCAAAACCCACTTCAGAGACCTTGATTAATGTTTGGGAATTACAAACAGTGGAGCCAACAATACTTATTTTTTTAATTTTAAGTGTACAATAGAATAAACCATAACCTTGAAAGTCAAGTCAGTCCATCGAACCCTGACATTTTTAAATAAGAGAAACACATTAAGGAAATAATTAGCCATAGATTTGGATTGTGATTATTACTCCCCAACCCCTCTAATAGTCCTATTTATATACCATTAGAATTTTATTTAATGAAAAGAAAGTTACAAATGGTTAAAAATGAGTCCTAAATTGTTTTAATGCCTAAAAATGCAAGGGGAGTTAGATATATGGGAGATTCAAGGAGAAGAATATAAACCAAATTCAGAATATGACTATAATAATAAAAATTAAATTTCATTTAATCTTCCCTGTACCAATTCATTACAACCATCGTAGATGTGTTGGATTAGATCCCCATGACTAGAATTATTTTTCATGATTTGGAATGATTTTCAATGATTATTTTTTAAAAAAATCCCAACATTTCATTTATGTTTAATATAGAGGATTGTATTAAGGATTTTCTTTAATAATGATAATTTTTTTTGTATCTAAGGATTTTGTTTTTGTATTATTATTATTCTTGTTTTTTTAAAATATAGATGTTTTTTTCCATCTATTATTTCATTCTTTGTTAACCCATTGGAAATATCAGTTCATATGTGAGATTTAGTTGATTTTTTGAAAAGATAAAAAATAAATGAAGGGTTCATTATTTTTCATTCATATTATTTATTTTGATTTTCTTTCTGAGATTATTATTGAGATTTATTATGTTCGTAAAAACACCAAAATGTAGTAATGTGTACTAAAAAATTAAATAACTAATTTGAAATGATCCCCGTGAAAAAAATATTTTATTACATATATTTAATTTTTATTGTTACTTTTGTTTTTATTATTTCACCAAGTCAATTGTTTAACATAATACCAACCAAGAATATATATTTTTGTATGTAAAAAATTAATAATAAAACAAAATATAATTTTATAATGTTATCTTCAAATATAAAACTAAACTAAAAAAACATAGTTTGTTTTATAGTGTGATAATTAATAAAAAAGTATATATTTAGGATTCATATGCCCTAAAACTACTCTCGGGGGGCCCATATACAAGTGGGATGACCCACATACTTTTTATTCTTATTTATTTAATTTTATAAAAATTATATTTATTTCATTTTATAGATTTTTTTTAATAAAAAACAAAAAAACATAAAAAATATGAATTATTTCTTAAATAAATCATACAATAAATTGGAATAAAATTCAAAATACATCATATAAATATATATAAATTAAATATTAAATATTTAATTAAAATATTTTGACCCATAATATTTACTATTATATATACTTTATTAAATATTAAATCATGGTTATTTAAATATAGTATAGAGAAATTACATTTTTGTTACAACTAATAAAAGATGTGTTTTTTCTAAAAAAATAAATATATGTGGGATTCAGGTTGGATATATGGACTTTTTCTTAGATTATGTGGAATTTTAGTATTGGTGATTAGATCAAATTGTACCCATATTTATAAAGGTCGCTTTTATAGAGGTCCAATTCGACAAAACCCATGCTAATAAGTCATACCACAATCTCACTATCTTTTTGAAAGGTAAAAGAAATTTTATTACATCCAAATGTCATAAAATAGAGATTTCAGAAATTTTTTTATAACATCCCAACATGAATTGTCTCATCTTAAGCACTCCCTGATAAATTTAGAATGTTACTTGAACTACCAAAAATTCCCATTTATTAAGTGCTAACCATTTTTAGGGTTAAAAAAACCACTAATACTGGGGGGGGGGGGGTCTTTTATTATTTCATTTAAAATGCATTGGTAAACATGACATTTATCATCACTAAAAAAATTAGTAACAAAAGAAAATCTTTTGGTAACTATTTCTGTATGTGTCTATAATGGTATTAATTTAACCTCACTTTACCAAAAACATATAAAATATTCCCATTTTAAAATGCTAAAAATGGAGCTGTGTTTAATTAAATTTATATATACTATTTTACATATTTTCAATTATAATTTATATAAAAATAAGTATCTATATGTCAATATAAAATATAAATATAAACTATTATATATCGTCATATTTTTCCAAGTAATCAATTATTTTTTATTTGATAGTTCATATCTTTGTAATCACTTGTATTTAAAATTTTCAATGATATGTTTTTATCATTCCATACTAGTGCATCTTTGTGTGAGAACAAATGTTTTTTTGTTCTCCACTAAAATGTTTTTTTGTAAGAAATCTAATATATATATAAATTGAAAATTTATTGTTTGATTTTATTTCATTATTTATATTTTTGACAATATATTCCATCGTAGAGTCTAATAAATGAGAAAGGGAAATTTCTTAGAAAGAATAGGATAAAATACATGAATAAAATCAAGATTTTCAAAGGCATGAGCTTTGAATCACCCAAGTCGGACCAAGGGTTTGTTAGTGCACTACCTACTTGCGTGCCCCAATCTGGCACACAACCTACTTGTGCACCCAATTTCATTTCACCCAGGGTCCTATTTTTTCTTATAAATATACCCTTGGGGTCTTCATTGGACGGACGAATTTCCCTAAATCCCAATTGTTGCTCTGGTCACCCTAGTGATTCGTCTAAGTCTTATGAAACTTTAATGGTAGTTATTTTACACCTATAGTTATGTATTTGAAGGAGGATCATAGTAATTAAGTCATTTTAGTGTTTGAAATCCATAACACTTGTGTGCCTAAAGCGCCCAACCTCCCTAAATCAGAAACACTTGCATGCCACCTACTCCTTTTATAGGAAGTTGAGCACCTCAATTCTGAGAATACATGTGAATACTCTTGAAGGCTTGAGTCAAGTCTCGCCCAAGTATTATCAACCATTTTGTTTATCTCTTAAGTGTATATTAGGTCATCTAATCCTACTTGCACGCCCATACTTGCGCACCAGTACCTACTTGGGTGCCCCTCTTTGATTCACCTACTCGCTTAAGTCTAAAAGCCATTAATCGCTCTTCAAATCCATTCATAGCAAGGATTATTATTTATTGGATCCCTTGTCTAAAAGGGATTATATTGATACCTTTTTATATCCGCAGTCAGAGGTTTCCCACATTTGTTTCACAATGGGGTTAGGACTCATGGAGTGTCTATGGGTTTTTATATCTGTAGTCACATGGAAATTTCTCCTAGTAACAGTGCTGGGATGTTCCCAATTTTTGAGGATATGGGTTTGGGTTTGGATCTCACCTTTTCATCTCTAATACCCGGAACCTTAGGTCTCTGGTAGGGAAGGTACAGTTCACACCTACTTTTCCTTTTGAACAAATGAGAAGTGTCCCTCCCCCTACCAAGATCAATTTTAGGGCTTCCATCCTCGTGTAAGCCCCTAACCTTTCAAGTAGGCGGTTGTAGTATTGCTCCTATCTACTAACTTCACCTTCACTCCTTCCTTGCATTGGAACCTTATCCAATGTAAAGTGAAGAGAGGGAAGGCTTGTTGCCTCACCTTATTCCCAAGTCACCTCGACCTCATCCACCCTAGCCATCATAGGCATGACCTCTTCCACCAGTGGAGGAGGAAAAGTGTGAGTGACTTTGTTGAATCTTTGACATCCTCTTGTTTCTCACACCAAGCATGACTCACGTGGGCTTAGAGATTTGTCATGATCACAACATTTTCAAAACTACCTTAAACTATGAGAACCTTGATTCTTGTTTAAACTAGGATATGTAGGAAGCCTTCTTAGGGCCCGAGATCATTGGATATCCTCTTACGGAATCCAACCCTAACTCCCTTAATCTAGGAATCTTCCTTAAGAGTAAGCCCCAAATTAAACCCCCAAATCATCAAGGCATCCTTTTTAGGAAGTAAGCCCAAACTCATTTATCTCAAATGACTATACTCTCCTATGAGAATTATCGAACTACATGGGATTTTATTCCCATCCACATGGGATATGTAGGAAGCCTCCTTGAGGTTCAAACCTAACAATTCAAATTAACCCTATTCTCTATGGTCCATATTCCCAACATGGTATAATCTTACTTGGAAATCCATATTATTTCCAATTTCCTTGGGCTACTTTTCAATAAGTCCCATACCAAACTTTGAATGAGCACTTTTCACTTATATGACCTTACCACATGACATTAAGATTTACGGTTAGATATATATTACATGACCTTAAAAGGTATGATGTTTCCCATTAAGTAGAACTGAAGTATTAGGGTTCTGATTCATTTCACAAGGATTTGTAGGTCACCCATTTTATAGGTACAATTCAAATATAAAAACAAACATTTATATCCCAAGATGAAAATAAATTTCAGATTTCCCCACTGAGTGGATTAAAAACCAGTATCATCATAACGATGATTTGAAGAATCTCTAAATAGTATATGAGAGGATACCATTTATGGAGAACCTCAAATACATAAAAATGATTCTAAATTTTACACATGTTATTAAGTGATTGAAAATTTCAAGGGAAACTTATGTTATACTTGATTAATTAATAAGGATTCATGAAAACATCTTAAAATTATAAGGAGAGTCCGAAGTAGACAATAATTCCCCCAAAAGGGTGTGATGAGTCTGACCTCCCATCCTCTTAATCAATGCATGTTCCTAAGTATTGTAAATTTCAAACCTAATGAACGCCTACCTTTTGAAATAATGTCCCTTTTGGATAAAGAAATTTTGGGTGTTTCTAGTTCCATGAATATATCTAATGGAGACCTCTGGGAAGTAGTGATTATTAAAACTAGGAAACACGTTTCAAGGAATTATGAAATAACGATGTGAATGCTTATCCAAATTAATAATGTTACCCACCTATCAGGATCCTATCTGTTGATAAAGGAAGGCCAGAAAAAGGAATCAATCACAAATGTATCCATCTAAAAGATATCTCTTTAATGGAGTTTATTGTTTTTTAATGTTTTTTTCTTAGAACTCCCTTCAGTCCAAAATAGATTTCTCCAAGACGATATCTATGAACTTCCCAAACAATGCTCAAGCTAGATCCTCATCCATGGGTAGGACTCTATCACCCACCCAACATCTTCAACGCTAGGTCTCCAACATGCTGGTAAGGGAGTAACATCAGCACTGTACAATCCCAACCTTGGAGACTGCCCAAAAGGATCTCTAGGTTAATAACAATCGTCGATCATCTGACCAATGACGACTGATGATCAAGATGCAGACAGTTCCAACCATCGTCTTTAAATGTTTTAGGTCCTTATCCCTTGTACACAATTACAAGTCACTCCTGTACTATAGGGAGGTGGATCAAGATGTCACACAAAGCCTCAATTCAAGGATGCAATGGTACTTTTGGAGGATTCCCACCAACAATCATTTCCAGTAGAATCACATGGAATTGAATCACCAACATGATGGGGGTGTTTCCTATGGACGTTCAGCCCAGGTCCTTTAGACCCGGGTGCACAAGACGAATCACGAAGGACAACGTAAGATCAACAGAGAGAAGTTTCTTACCTTTTACTCCTCCATATAAGTCCATCAACTTAACATGATGGCAAAAAACAAGTGGTAACAAACACCCATTCTTCCGAATTCCACTGCCCAACAGACTCATCTGGAAGAAACCCCCCAATACTACCAAGAAAATATAGTGGAGTACAATGAACAGATACATACACCTGTTTAAAAATTATCATCTAGTTAGTAGGATCATCTAAGTTCATTTAAGAAATACTGCCAAATAAATGTTTTGGAAACTGGTAAAAGGGAACATACCCCTACTTATACTCACCAATTCTTCCAACATTCTTATCTACCGTTATTGAAAGAATTATGTCAACTATAATTGATAGAAAATAGCGAGTAGGAATATACACCTACCAGTGTTCATCAATCCTACCAACAGTCTCGTTTGGTAGCACCCATAGAAGTCATTTGGAAAGCTCTTACGACAAATCTAGGGCAGACTCAACTCTCTGCCCCCATACATGAGTATTGTCGGTACCCATTAACTGAAAAAGGAGGACATGAGAAGGCACATAAAACTACTCCCAATACTGAATGAATGTATATTCCCATTCTGGTCAATGAAGTCATAAACCATATCTTAGCAATGATGAAAGGGCAGTCACAAATTACTTCCCATAATCTGGAAGCATGCAAGGATATCATAACAAAAAATTCAGTAGTACTAGGGGAGGAGACACATAAATCTTCCCCCACACCTGGGATGACACATCTTCATTCCATCTCAGAGTATATACATACCTCTGTTCCAGTCCATGAGGGTCATGAGGCATACTCCCCCATATCATACGAACAATCAGATTAAGAACATACACCCTTTCCAATTGGAGGTAATTGTCCAGTTTTAATAACCACTCCAAGGAAGGAACATACCCCTTCCCATTATAACCACTTCTCCTAGAAAGTGGCCCCAACTAAGTGTAAGAGAGAATCTAACAAGAAATCTCACCAAACATAGTTGAAAAATTAAGAGTCAAGATGCAATTTGGCTTCACTTAATGATGGTGTTCTTGAAGCCCTTAGACATTTATCTGTTGCAGCTCAAGATCCTACACTCTCATTACCAAATCATGGGAGTAGTCACACTAATTATGAAGTTCTCAATTTTAAACTTCATCATAAAGTCTTTTTTCATGAAAATTCGGTCAATCCAGAGAGGCTATCTCCATATGAGATCCACGAGAACCCTCCATGTGGCCCTAAGACCAAAGAGAAATAGGATTTATCCCTTACTGTAATCCACTATGGTGGTCCTCCCTATGATGGCATTCACTGTGAAAGTTCTCTCCACAGTAGTATTTATCATTTTCAAGATAATTCTATAATTAACAATGCAGTAATGATAAATTCCTCTTATCTCGAGGCACTTTCCAATACAAGGCCATTCATGTCTGATGCCTTGTCATTAATGGGTGAAATAATTTCTCAACTAGAAGATATATTAAGGGAGAGATCATTCTACAAACCTCCCTTGGGTCATTAGTCTTCTAAATTTGTAGAGGAAAAAATGACTGATTCCATTTTTTTTAATAAAACAATCGATAAGTATCCACTTTGGTCAGACCAAGTGGAGAAACCTATAGTGAAAGATGATGAAGATATGTTAAACATGAGAATAAAATTGGCTAAAGGAGAAGTACCAGTCATGTTTTGGACTTTGGAAAATTATCAATTCAACATTCTGTAATTGATGGCAGAAGATTGCATTCATGATGTACACCTCAATTTATAGAAGACTGTTCCTCATTTTAAAACCAAATTATTCCCATATGATGAATATAAAAATCATATAATGGTAATAGAAGGGTTGAAATACCAAATTGACTTGGCATCTCTCTTAGTTTCCCAGCATCCAAAGGTTGAAAAGTAGTAGATAACCCTTCAACGGGCATTCCTCAATGCTTTAAAGAGGCTATGTCAGTTAATTTATAATACCCAATCTTGTGTTCGTATGGGGTACACATGGAGCATTGCATTTCACTACACTCTAGAATAAGCAAATCCCGCTAAAAGTGGTCTCATGCAATGTTATTTCCCATAGTCGATTACAATCAGTAGATTTTATATATAATCTAATGTACGCTCAAGAATAAGCCTCAAATAGATCTCATTAGAGTCAGGCCCAAAGAAAAAAAGTTGTTGAGTTACTTTTGCATCATGCATATGAGAATCTTTAGCAGGCCTCCTACTTAGAGGATTTCAACCATCAGATAATGAAAATGTCTAAAATAACACAACGATCTTTTAAAATATTTTATTTGAGTGGTTGTTAAATAATGCACCCAACTTATGTCTGAACTAAAATTCAAAAAATTAGAAGAGAAGCTGCGTGAATCTCAACCATAGTAGTTCAAGAACCACCCCATCCTGCAGGGCTGGGGGATTTTTTAATTCAACTTTCAAATTCATGAAATAAAGTTCAAAGGTTTGAAGAGGAAGAATATGAACAACCCCAGCCTAAAAAGATGGGGGATTTTTCACAATTGAAATTCCCTCCTCAATGGAACTAAATTTTCTCCCGATTATGGAAGAATCCGTAAAGAGAGTGGACAACTAAACTATCCAAGGATCCTTTTTGGGTAACTATCCATCAAGAAATTCCTGGGAATTCATCATATAGGAGAGAAGAATCTCATGGAAGATACAAAAAGATAAAATCTTAAAAAGATACTGACATGAATCCATCAACACATTATGTGTCAGTGAATGTTATTAACACCATTACAGAAGATCCTCTAGAAAATGAGTCCAACTCAGGGGAATCAGAAGATGAAGTTATTATCTATAACACAGTACAAACTGAAGCAAATGAAGGCGGTGTTGTAATTGAAATTAGAGGCTTACCCAGAATCTTGGCATGCCTTCAATTAATCAACTCCCACCCATTCAAAAGATATCTAACAAAGGTAAAGGTAAAAGTCAGATAACGTCTCACTTTTCCACTAGAGAGGGTCAATCTCTTTCACTTGAAGAAATATTTTCACAGCAAGAAGAGGAAATGAAAGCATTGAAATGACTCAATAAAGAGTTACTTCAAAGCAGTATTTCTGCTAGACATACTCCCCAGGAAGATCCTCAACTTGAACATCCTGTAGGAGATCCTCAACAAAGAGGATTTGCGGTAACTACAAATGCAGATAATGAATTTCATCCATTGGGTACACAACTAGGGAAAGATCAAACACATATTTATAGGCATGTTCTCATGGGTTATCCAAGATAGACACTAGAACCACCACCAGTAGTTTTTCCAACTATTGCACCAGTTCAAGCTCCAACTACTATACCTGTATAGGTCCCAACTCATCTAGATTTTCCCCAAGTACTTATAAACACAATTGAGGCACAAAAAACATGACTGGAAGCTATAGAAGAATGACATGTGCTAGTTTAGGCAGAAAATAAAGCTTACAATGAGTGTGTGGATCTGATCCCCCCCACCAAATTTTGTGAATATCACATTACCAATCATTAATGGTTCAGGAGATCCGAAACAAAACTTAACCCATTTTTTCCTCATTGTGATCCCATGATGGGAACTCTTCAACCATAAGAAGTAGTAAAGCTTAGGTGTTTTGTGATTTCATTATATGGACCAGATTTTGTATAGTATAAAAGTTTTTAATCTCGATCAATTACTAGATGGGAAGATCTCCGTCAAAATTCCTTCTCTAATTCAGATCAACGCTACCAAAGACATCAATTTTTGATCTCAAAAATTGAAAACAAAGGGAAAAAGAAAGATTTTAAGATTTCATTGCTCGATGTAGAGGATTAACATATTCCTTAAATCTGGCACTCCCTTATGAAGAGTTGCTACCATTTTGTGTGGAAAATCTTCATGATTAGTTATGCACACCACCAATCCTTGTGAAATACATAGGAGGGTTTCGATTCCTTGCTTAAATTTCTAAATAGATAGAAGATTTCATTATGAAAACTAAAACTAAAACTCATGTAATTCCATCAGCTCTAGGAATCATAACATGGAAAGAAGTGGTTGCTACAGTTTCACTTAAGAAAGCACATATACCTGCTTCCACTTCAAAACCTTCATCATATCGAAGGGATCCGCCTCCAGAGTGTCAGCATCAATGACCACCTCATCAAGAAGATCAAATAGATCAAAGGTGGAAACAATTTTAGGAGTTAATGAAAAAAAGTTTTTTCTTTTTGGAATTAACAGGTTCTCAGTTACTTCATCTCAACTCTGGAAAATAATTTGGTTCAGTTGCCAAGGACAAAGAAACCAAACAAGTAACGAGGTGAAGATCTTCTAAATATTTGTCTCTTTCATCAGATGTTAGGGAATCCCATCCAGGAGTGTTTTGTTTTCAAAGACCTCTTACAAAAAATGGTAGACTCTGGATATGTAAAATTTAAAATATCATCAACCCAAGTATCATGTGTTACTAATACTGATCTAGTGGAAGAAGGAAAATGACAGGATGTCAAAGGTAAAAGTTTGAAGAAATATGATGAATGTATGATTAGGAAAATGACCAACTGAACTCATGCTATTCTATGAACAAAATTTAAACAACCGATTGTGTCTTCCTCCACTCCCACGACAGAAAAATCACCTTCATTAAAAGGTCAATCCTCAATGAAGTGTTGTGATCATAAGGACAAAGAGAAGTCAGAAGAAGATGAGATCATGTCAAGGACAATGTTTTATTTGACTCTAGAAGATTTCATGACATATGTATAAAAATAATGGGCACCACCCCACCAAACAACACAAACAAAATTGACATTTCAAGAAGAATATTCATCAGATGTTGAATTGATCTTTGGTTCTCTCAACATTATCCACTTAACAGATCCCTATGCCAATGGTGATTCTGATTATAATGAGTCTGAGTTCCCTATACTTCACTAGGTAACTAGAGTTAGAGGCCAAGGCCAAGGATACATGGGAATACATGGGTATTCTAGAAACCACTATTTTAACTCTACCCCTGCTCGAACCGTATATGCGATGGAAACTTGTGGGAGAGCCCTTCAGCAGGCTCAACAAGAACAAGGAGATTCTTCCATGCATGACAGGTTCGGTCCTGACATGATTATTTTGGAGGACCAATTAGAGGTCACACCGTCTTCCTCTAATAAAATAGATTGACCTAGTCAATATAATCTACCAAAGGCAGGAGTATTTCTAGTTTCCACTCTAACATAGAGTACATCTACAACAAAAGCGTCAACTTCTAAGGCACCTGCAAAACTGAAATTCCATGCTAGGAAACATAGACCTCTAGACAAAAAGTATGATGTTTTGAAATAGCTGGCCCATGTACTATCCGTGTCGTCAATTTTGGATGCCTTTCATATATCAAAAGATCTTTGAGAATCACTTATTGAGGATTTTTCAAGTCCTTAATAGTTTTAAACCAAAGTTGCTACTACAGAGTTCTACCGTATAGATAATGATCCTAAAAAATGTCATGTAGTTATATCTTTTATGGATGAATATGAAGACAATGTTGTACATGGACAGATCAAGCCCTTATATATATCTGGAAGGTTCAATGAAATAGACATCTGACAAGCCTTCCTTGAAAATGGCTCTGGAGTCAACCTCATTCCTATTCATACACTTAATCAATTGGGCCTTACCGAATATGACTTATATCCTTCTACTTTAATTTTGAAAGGATATTAAAAGAATGAAAAAGGACCTTTCAGAAATATTACACTCAAAACTCAGTTTTTGGATCTTGTGTCTAATTAATATTTCATGGTTGTTCTTTAGTACATAGCCTTCAACATTCTTCTTGGAAGGCCTTGTCTACATCAACATGCAACCATACCTTCGTCAAACCACCAATGTATCATGTACTATTTCAATTCTCAAATAGGGACATTTTATGGTGACATGGATCCATTAAAAATGTGTAAATCTCAATACATTGAGGAAAAATTTTATCACATGAAGAGAATGATGTCTATGACAAAAGAGGTAACCCGAATCAATGCTCTGAATGGCCTGGAAAAGATCCTAGAAAACCCATCCAAACATTTGAGTGTATATTATGTGTTTCCTATTAATCATATTGAAAGGATAAACCCAAATATGAACAATCATCCTGTAACTTCTATAATATCAATTGCATAAATCGAGCCTGAAAATATGGGAGAAATTGTTGATTCACCAACCAGTGAAAAAAGTTTAAATGGAGATATCTTCATTTCATCCCCTGGACATCAGTAAGTATCCTCTTCATCAATTAGACAAGAATAAGTTGTAGCAATACTAGAAGAATACAAGGATGTTGATTACCAACTCATTATATCCTCTTCAATGCTCCAAAAAGACCCTTCAACACCAATAGGGTCAGAAATGTTGGCCTCTTCTTCAGGATGTTCAAATACCGACTCATCTTCTAACTATGGAAGTTTTGATTTGTCGTATACTATTTAAGTAGAAACAGAATAAGTGACATGTAATGAAGAAGGAGAGGAAGATCTCAGGGATTTTCCTCCAACATTTTAGGAAGGTGTCTCTACCACTATGGATGAGCTCAGAGAAATGAATCTGGGTACAGAAGAATATCCACACCCCACTCTAATTAGTGCTGACATGACTTCTATAGAGAAAGAGATGTATTATTTATTTCTAAAGAAACATCAAGTTATATTTTCTTGGAATTATACAGAAATTATAGGACTTAATCCCAATGTAGCTACTCATCATTTGGGATTTTCAGAAGAACATTGAAGATTCAAGTAGGCAACAAGAAGAACACACCCAACTCATACCGCTAAAATTGAAGCTGAAGTTGATAAGCTTATAAAGGATAACTTTTTCAGGGAGGTTCAATATCCCAAATGGTTGGAAAAAATTGTCTTAGTGAAAAAGAAGAATGGGAAAATCATAGTTTGCATTGATTTCAGAGATCTTAACCGACAATATCCTAAATATGATTTTCCAGTTTCAATAAGAGAGATTTTAATTGACACAAAGAATGGATATGAATCTCTTTTCTTCATAGATGGTTACTCTAGGTATAATAAAATCCATATGGACCTAGAAGATGAAGAGTGTACAGCCTTTAGAGATCCTAAAAGTGTTTTTTCTATTAGGTAATTCCCTTTGTCTTAAAGAATGAAGGTGCAACGTATCAACGTGGCATGCACCATATCTTCAATCCCTTCTGGGGAAAATCTGTCGAATATTTTGTGGATCATTTGGTGGTCAAATTAAGACAATGTTTCAATCACTTGGCTGATTTGGAGACCATATTCAATAAACGTTGACAACACAATTTGAAGATGAACCCTTTGAAATGTGCTTTCAGGGTAACCTTAGAGAATATCCCAGGCTTCATTGTATGCCATCGTGGCATTGAAGTTGATCCTGAGAAAACAAAATCAATCCTTGGAATGTCACCTCTTTGAAATTTAATAGAATTAAGAGGACACTAAGAACACTTGGCCTATATTCAGCACATCATCACAAATTTGGCGATCAAGTGTTTTACCTTCACCAAATTAATAAATAAGGGAGTCACCAATCAATGGACTGAAGACTACCAAGAGGCATTTGATACCCTCAAGAAATATCTCATGAGTCCACCAGTATTAATTCCACCTGTTGAAGGGAAAAAATTTATTCTCTGTGTGAATGATTTAGAACATTCACTGGGTTCCTTCCTTTCCCAAAAGAAAGATGCTGGGATTGAAAAAAGCCTTTACTGTCCTAGTCAAACTATGCTTGATGCAGAAACTCGATATTCAAGTATTGAAAAGTGCTGCCTAGAATTAATATTTGCAATTCAGAAATTGAGGCACCACCTGCAACATCATGAGGTCCAATTTGTGTCTCTCAATAACACTCTCAAATTTATAATTAGTCTTCATATGCTTATAGGGAATCTAGCATGATGGGCATTTATTTTACAAAAATTTGATAACCATTTTGTGCCTTAGAAGGCAATAAATGGCCTAGATCTTGCTGAATTCCTTACTGAACATCCATCTATGGAAGATAAATTATTGAATACTAAACATCCTGATGAAGTGGTCTTCCCTATTCAAAATAATTCCCAAACATGGGAAATTTAATTTGATGGTTCCTCCAAAGTTCCAATAGGGAAGAGAATGGAAAACCCTAAACTCAACAAAGTTGGGTTAGGAGTTGTACTTATCTCCCCAGAAAAGGTAGTGATGACTTATTCCTTCCTGTTGTCAGAAGGTGGTACCAACAATGAAGCAGAATATCAAGCTCTCATCACAGGCTTGAAATTGGCACTTCAGGTAGAAGTAAATCACCTGAAAGTAAAAGGTGATTCAGATTTGGTAATCAAACAAATCAATGGGGATTATTCCATTAGAAAAGAAGAGTTAATACCTTTGTGTGATTATGTTAGAGTGCTAATGGTTTAATTTCCCTCAGAGACGACATTGTCATATGTCCCGTGACCACAAAATGCCCAAGCTGATACACTGACTAATGCATCTACAACTTTAGAAGATCCAAATCAGGCTGAGACAATCATCGATATAGCCTATCATTGTGTGGTCTCACCTTTCGTTCAAAATAGAAAGGAGGAAATTAATGAAATTAACCCTATTTTGAGACATATGGTTATACCACTGGATGGAAAGCACCCATCATGGAATACATTCAAAATGGATTACTTCCACTAGATAGGGCTAAAAAATAATAGATTCGACGACAAGCGGCTGATTTTACTCTTTATGATATTCCATATAACCAGAAGATCCTCTAAAAATGAGGCTTTGATGGAATCCTCTTCAGGTGTATTTATGGAGAAGAAACTATAGATTTCATGAAAGAAGTGCATTCAGGAGCTTGGGTTTCTCACCAGTCAAGGCATAGTCTTTCTGATCAAATCTGAAGGCTTGGATACTTTTGGCCTTCAATGATATAGGATTGCACAGATTTCACTAAGAAATGTAATCCCTAACAAGTGTATTCCAACTTCATTTATCAACCCCCAAAGTTGTTACATACAACTAAATAGTCCTGACCATTTTCCACATGGGGAATGGATGTAGTGGGGCCTTATCCCCCATCAATGAAAAACCAGTTTAATTATATTCATACTACTACTGACTTCTTCTCTAAATGGGATGAGGCAATACCTCCCAAATAAATCTAAACCAAATCATTGTTAGTTTTGTTAAAACTAAAATGATCACTAGATTTAGTGTCCCTCATACTATATTGAAGGAAAATGGAACCAATTTCTATTCTATTGAGATGAAGAAGTTACATCAAAAGCATTATATCAAATCCAACCATTTTTCTCACTATCATGTGGTGTCCAATGGACAGATAAAGGCCTTAAATAAGACCCTATCATATATACTCTAGAAGACGGTGGATAAAGATAAAAAATCTTGAACTGATAAAATTTTTCATGCTTTATGGGATTATCGGACTACCACCTGTACTTCCACCCAGGAAAACCCTTATTCATTGGTGTATAGAACAGAAGTAGTTTTCCTATTTAAATTCAATTTCCTTTACTCATAATTACAATTTGTGATCAGTTATTTATAGAAAAGAAGTCTCAGAAATAGTTTTATGAGTTGGAATGATTAGACAAAAAAATTGCATACTTTGCATCATTTAGAAGTATACCAGAATAGAATATCACAAGCCTTTAACAAGAAAGTTCACCTATTTTCATTTCTTCATGGAGAATTGGTATTGGTCCTCAAGACTCCAATAATATTAGGAACAAAACCTCCAAAGTTTCACCAAATGTGGTAAGGACCTTATTCAATATATAAGGTCTAATCAAATTGAGCTTATTCTTTAATCGAAATGGATGGAGAGATTATTACAACTCCAAACAATGAGAGATTTTTAAATAAATACTTTTTTTAGTTGCATAATGTCCTATCTACATGACTCTAAACTTTATAGCACAAGGTCTTAGTCGCAAGATGTTAAACTGCATAACAAACTTAAGCGTCCATGCTGCACGATGATAAAATGCATAACATATTTGTCCTTGTTTCACGACGTTAAACTATATGACATCATTTATCCTTGTTACACGACATTAAACTATATGAATAACATATTATCTAATTTATGTTAATAGATTCCAAATGCAAGCATCATTAACATCATTGCTGCTCCTCAGTGGCACATGAGTCCCTTTCTTCCCAATGTCTGAGTTAGATCTGCATAGGGACCTCATTTCAAGAAATATGTGTGGCTTGATTCTCATTCATATGAGATAAATAGAGACACCTAGATCTCCAATCTTGGGCCCAACCATAAGCATTAAAAAAAATTTATTTCCCTTTTATCCTCCTGTGTATGAACTAGATCTATACAGAGTGCTCTGTTAAGATACATGACTTGATTTTCATACCATCTTGTATCTTAAATTTAAACCATTCTTCTGAATGTCTTTAAATCCCCTGTCTCCCATATCAAAATCGATGGGTGAGGGAAATTAATGTTTAAAGAACTATGTATGGATTGGTTATCTTATATATGAGATACATATAGATGCCCAGATCTCAAATCCTGGGCCCAACCACGATAAAAAAACATATTTATTCCATTTGTAAGAATCAAAATCTACAGAGGAAATGTTTAAAGAACTACATATGGATTGACTCTTTCTCCTAAAAATATATGCATTGATACTTGGGTCTTATTCCTTGGTCTACATACAATATTTCTTTCTTTTCATGATGGTTCATCTTCATCCTTACCTCATGATGTTAAACTGCACATAAATCAAAGAACTACATATGAATTGATTCTAATCCATATGAGATACATAGTGACACCTGGGTTTAATTCCTTAGTCCAGCCATAATATTCCCTTTTGACGTCGGAATCACTTCATGTCCTCCCTTCATGACTCTAAATTGCACAAAATAATATTGATTCAAAGGAAACAAAGAGTGTATCCATTTTACTTGTGAGTCTGATCTATGTAAAGGTATTAAAACTCATAGCCAATATTGATTCAAATATTTCTCATGTGCATTGAGAATTACCCCTTCCATATGTCACACTCTTAATCTTGAATATTTTTAGATATTTATAATCTTTCTTATGTTTTCTAGTGATAGAGTTTCTAATATCTAATAGCCTTTTTTCTTGACTATGCAGTACATACCCTTAGGTGGCATTGCATAAGTTTCTTATATAACGAGCCTGTCAATCAAAAGATGCCACTACTTTTCTATGCAGTATATGACCCAGTTGTCCTTACATAACACAACCCCCATAATAGGTTTTTTCAAATAATAGTAATTTTGTTCTTTGTTAAAGTTCATTTTATCCCCTTCAAACTTTAATAACAATATACAAGATTTTTTTTAAGAATTCATTCATGTATATTTGTCCCATTTTCTTTCTCTCAATATGAAAGTCTTAAAGACCGTGGTTTACACATTTCCCTCTCCATGTGTTCAAATCAATATGAAATAACCTTGTATTACTTGACCATATATAATATATTTTTTCCATTTCTGGTTCTAATTGTATGACCTAAAACTAAAAACACCATACTTCCTATGTCTGGGTCAGACCTTCGTAGAAATCCAATTCCTCTGATTCCTTGGAAACCATGATTGGAAATACTCTCTCCACATTTAGGTAACTTTCTTCTTAAACCAAACTCTATACTTTGGAAAATATGAATCTCCATAAAATTTCTTCATCTTTTAGAAATAGAATTTCAAACTTATGAGATCTCTTTTTCCTAACTATACAATACATAACCCTAGGAGACCTTGCATAAAATTTTCCTACATAACATTCTTGTTAGTCAGAAGATGCCACTATTTGTCTATGCAGCATATGCCTCAGTTGGACCTACATAATATATCCCCCATAACGGGTTTGTTAAATAATGGTAACTTCGTTCTTGGAAAAGAAATCCTCTAATTATTTTAGACCTTTTCCCATATCATTCTTCAGATCCAGAAGTTCCTAAATCATAGTATACAATTTTACCTTCCATACCTGAATATGGTAGAGTGTTTCCAAAGAAATTATCAAACAATTGGGAGAATCTCATACCTTTGGTCAAAGCTAAAGACCTTAAATTAAAGCCATACAATGTCCTCACTGCATGATGTAAACTACATAGTACAATGTCCTCACTACATGAGTTAAAACTGCACAGTATAATATCATAAATTCTTCTTTATCATTAATTTTAACCATTCCTCATAGACCAAATTTTTATAGAAATGGTTTTAATATTCCTGAAATATGTTGTCATCAATAACCATTTATTCTTAAAATTTAATTCCATGGTAAAACCACCCATTGTGGTCTTGAGTCACCCAGATATTATTTTCCCTTATCTATGAACAATAAAATGTTAAATTCCTAAGATAACTTTTACTTGACTATGCAATAAGTACCCTAAAGGCCTTGCATAAAATTTTCCTAAATAAAAAACATGCCCATCAAAAGATGTCACTATTTGAATATGCAACATATGCCCCAATTTTCCCTACATAATACAACTCTTATAAAGGGTTTGTCAAATAATGATAACTTCATTCTTGGAAGAGACATCCTTTATGTTTATAAAAGTTTTAGATTTGGTGACCATAAAAATCACAACTCAAGATTCCCCTTGGAAATATTTAAATAATATTAGAGAAATTCTTAGTCACTGAGTTTTTTTTTGGACCTAATTTCAAAATTTATGGTCAAAGTTGTTTGACCTTAAACATTATCCCTTTATATTCCAACATGAATGAATATGAACTTCTAACAACAAGAGATGTTGTACTCACTAGATTGGGAACCCGCAGAGGGAACTCTAAACAAAAAAGTCGAGTCCCATCTCACTAAATGTAAATTTTGTATGATTTAGGTAATATTGAGAAATAAAAAGTAAAAAGATACAATGTTTGTGGGGTTGACTGTATAACCCTATCAAAATTAAAACTATGCTTACTAGGCCCATTGGATTAGGTAAAAACAAAAAAGTTATAAAAAATGAAAAAGAAGATGATTAAAGAAGAATTTCTATTCATTTATGAGATTTTTTTTCATAGAAGAGCATCCACAAATTAGAGTCTCGTTTTTCAGAAATCACAAAAGGTTTTCTATGTAACGTCTCATTTGGTTAACAACTTCTTGGGCCCCATCAGCTACCTGTTGAAGTTATTTTAGCCAACCAAATTCATTCTATTCATCTTGATGAAGTGATTATTTAGCATCTGCAATGGATTTGTCACCATCCTTCTAGAATTATCCAAATGAGTTATGAATCTAGTCAAGATCCCATGTGATGGTATCTAATTCATGTTGATAACCCAACCGTTGAATAGTCTTTTATTTAATCTTCTACTTCAGTTCCTTCAACTTTTTAGTATGATTAGCCTCATATTAGGACAATGCTACTTGGAATCATCAGTGTTGATCAACAATTTTTCTTTCCTCAATTATTTTCGAAGATTATCTTATTGCTCACTCTTTCGGATAATTTATTTCACTGTGGTATGAATTTTGCATTATTCAAAACCTCCAAATCCTAGCATGATAAATAGTGATGAAAGTCATGGAATTATTGAAGGTAGTTCCTCAAGGGTCATTTTAGATACTATCTTCTATATATTCTTCAATCCTTTGCAACGTGAAAAACAAAGGGCCTTTTGTAGTTCTTGGTCTAATTCAGAGTCACTGTCATAAGGAGGAACATATTCTCGAATTAACACACTTAAAGAAGTTCCATGTTCTGGTCCTTCATTGAAGATGGCTACTTCACCTTCTAATACTATTTGAGATGGGGCAGAGGCTTCACCTCTGGACCTAGCCATCAAAGGTGAATGCCATATATTGTCAATTAAGGATTACGATTATGTTTAGTATCAAGGGATAACAAAAGTGAGTAAAATCACAATATCAGTATCTATTAACTAACAGTAGGTCAGCAGTTTGAGAAGACTCATCCCCAATATTTTCAGTTTCAATAGTTTTGTTTGATGTCTCTGGGTGGGGAATTATTACTTTAATTGGCTCAAGATCCCCAGAATGAATCTCAGGAAGATCTCTTGTCTCAAGATTCAAGTGATCCAATATCTCCCTAATGATAGGATTGACATTAATGTCAATACTTCCTTCAATAATTGTCACGACAGTAGTTTCTTTAGATGGAATTACATATTTCAACCAACCATGGTTAGAAATTTAATCATAAGAATATTAATAGGAATAATAATGAAAAACTCACATCCAATTTATTCTATACAAGGAAATTCAAAATTTTCTAAAGCATTTGGTATATTAAAATGTTCAAATACTTCTTTAAAATACATGAAAAGTTTCATAATATCATTCAATGATATCCTATATACCAGGTTAGTCTCACCAGTGGGATCACTTAACATGTTTTCTTCACAACCTTCCTCCAACAACCTTTGACCCTGAATAGCTTCCTTAGAAACAGTTGTGGGGTCAAAATCAGTTTTTACTAAATGTTATGGTGCATGTGATGAACCTAAAGTACCATAGGATGGAATTCAGTTGTAGTTACATTTGATGCATTATAAAGCTATTTTGATTTACCATAGGTATCCTCTCTTCTAATAGCAGGAACAAGAGAAGTTCTGGGAACATATGTTGGTTCTTTTGGCCTAAATGCCTCTTCAGGAACCACTAGGTCAACATGCATTTGTGCCTGTTCAGAAGCACCCTCCACGGTTCCTTGAAGCTTATCATTATTTTATTTTAAAGAAGAAATAAAATAATCCCCTGAAATTCCAATAAGTTTAAACACTTTTTCATGAATAAGGCTAAAATTCATGATTATCATAAATGCTTACCACTACTGAGAAAGTATTTAACCATGGATTTCTTTCTTTGATGATTTTTTTCTTCACCTTCTCTAGAGGAATTTCATCATCATCTCAAAAGATAGGTATTGGATACGACAAGACCCTTTCCATCTCATCCTCCATGGCTTGTTGGCCTGAATATATTTCTCCCAATTCTTGGGGAGATCTAGTAGATCCAAGAGTGGTTCCACCAGGTATATATCTAGGCGATGGAACTTTAGTTTATTTTCCTTTAACCAAATGTGAGTTAAGATGATATTTTCCTTGAGTAACAAAGCTTTGACTAAATTCAAATTGCAAAGTAGAAGCGAATGTGAAAAAGGGAAAATTACATCTTCAGGATCCACAAAATCATGCCATTCTTCATATAATTAAGGACCAATACCTTCAGTGGTACCATGATCTATCATTTACTTCACCCAATTTGTAGTGGTAATTGATTCATCAGTTGGATATATGAGAATATATAGCTCTCAGATGTAAGTTCTCACTTCATTGGGATTGTCCATAAATAGAATATCATACGAGGATCATAAATCCACTACTCCTAGAATATTCATCCCCTCACACAGATCCATCCACATGGTTTTAGCATCACAATATAAACTTTTCCATGTTTTAATAACTTCTGGTCATAAATATTTAGAGTACACACTAGAGGGCTGTGAAGAGGATCCTACAACCTTGGATTTAAGTTTCCTTCCAGCTCCTGCAGTCATAGATTGGGGATAAGAAAATGGTACACGTCGCTCTTTGGAATGATGGAGACTAGGTCACCTTGGTACATCCTCAGTAGGGATTTATGGGGTGCCTCTCTTAACTCTGGAAGGTGGATTATATCTGTCAGGATACTGCTTCAGTGAATTTGGAGCCTCATCACCTCCACCCTGAGACTCTAGTGAGTCAGTCCCTAATGATGAAGAATTACCTTTAAAATGAAGGGGTTAACTCCTGTTACTTCTCTTTAACCCCACTCGAGGTACAACATTGTTTAATACCCCTTATGGGTAAGATGAAACCCAGTTTTTGGCATACCAAATAGTCAATCTACTTACTACATCAATGAAAAGTAAATTAAATATTTCCCCAGTTTTTTCCACAGATTTCAGCAACCATAGTTGTCGGGAAACCATTTTATATTTCTCTAATATGACACACACAGGGGGGATAGAGTATTTTATTGTAGAAATTTTAATTTAAGTGCAGATCTATAAGGATCATAGGCCTCACATATGATTTATCTGTCAATCATGATGGCCAATATGTCATCCCTACAAGCTAGCATGTATTACCTTATCTCTAAAATATCCATCCCATCATCAAAAAATCACCCCATAGGAATATTACCATAAGGAAAAAAATGAAATTCTATAAACATACTCAACTTTACCTTGATATCATAAGTGTTCAGAGAAAAGGGTGAAATACCAGAGAAATCCTGAATAGATGGTCGGAAAGAACTTCCAGAGACCTGTACCGCACTTTGTACAACATAAGTTCTAAAGTGAGTAGCGATCCATCCCCATAAAACCTAGAATGGTCCCACTATTCTAAGAGGATAATTCCCTATGTAAATATGTAGTAATATCCTATAAATCTTTGCAAGAACATGAGTGGCCAACCCTACCATCCTTATCTCAGACATCTTAGCCGCAATAACAAAATTTATTGGACTCACACCTCCTTTAGATTCTCAGACTGGTAATAAGTACATGCTAATTCACATGGCCAAGAAACCTTCCAAATGAATCTTCATAAGAATATTTGAATTGACTTCATATCCACACTTTTCAAACTCACCTTTATCTAGTATTGGCCAAAAAGTGTCAGGTGTACCTATTTTCTCTGTCTATGTGGGACCCTTTTACTTCTTCTTTACCAAGAATATTTCCATCCATTCCTATGGATGAATATCCCTTATTGTGTGGGACTTCATGGTGGTCGTGTTATTGAGTTTGTTGAATATTTTCATGAACTCACAAAGTAAAGATGGTGTTTTCTCCAATTCATTCCATGTCACCTTATGGGGAATAAACTCATCGTACATATCTCTAAGGATTGGAGCTCCAGAAATATTATAGACATCCCACAACCAAATGCCTACTTCTCCATGTGTTAAATGGAAGGAGTTAGTTTTTTGGATCTATCATCTTAGTAAATCTGGCACAAAATCATCATTCCTATACATATAGGTTTTCCCAACCCAGACAACCCCACAAATCCCAACACCTTTCAAGGTTTCTGTAAATTCTGCACATGCCTTGTGCACCCAATATTCCCACATCTATGCATGTTTTACACCTACCCCATAGTGGAAATCCCAACTTTTCTTCCATCATTTGGATTGATCTCTTTGAGAATTTTGAAAGATGGATGAATAACATTGTGGCTGTAGCTTTGGTGTGTGTGGTTTCAAATATGGAGCATATGGGATGTGATGAATCATCATCATTGTATTAATATTTATTCATGGGGAGAGGGGGAAAGTGAAACAAAGAAAACAAAGAAACCAAAGAAAAAAAAAAGAAAACAAACCAAAGAAAACAAGGGGACATGGGGTTTGGGGGGTCGAAAGAAGTGGAGGCCAAGGGAGTCCCCTATGATGATGTTGACCCCTTCTGACTTTACACTGTCCAGAGTGTGCAGGAAAATCCCATCAGAGCCGGGGGTGTCCGATGAGGCTAGGTATTCAACTATTTTTTTCCCTCCCGCCAGGTGGGCATCACTCTGGTGTTGCTGTGAAGAAGGCTGTGAAATTTTCTGATCATGTACTCTATCGACCATGGGATAACACCAAGAAAGTGGTTCATAGTTCTTCAAGTCTGGAATATTGACTTCCTGCAGATGACCATATCTATACAGAGGCATATAAGTGCTTCGAGGAAAGTTGAAGTGATATTTATTCAGATATTTTTCCAAGTCTGGAAGTGTGGTGTCACAGATGTCATAATACTTAGGACCGAAAATGTTCATTATGTAATCAATTCTCTTACTGGCTAGTTCATCAGCAGTTCCAATTCTTTTTTGATCCATTGAACCTGTATAAAGATCAAAAAATCATCTTTAAAGTAAGTTCATTTTGACATTTTGACAAAATAATTGAAAACAATTGACAAATGCATTATGGATCCCAAGTCTAAAACTTGGCGTGCAAGTTTAAGGCATTGCACAAGTGTGACACCCTAGTTATAGCACAAAAATAGAAAACATACAGTAGAAGCATGATGAAATATAAGCGTTTGAGTGAGAAAGAGCTTGTGTACCGAGAGATAAAATTCTGGAAGTGAGAAGAATTTTCGTAGAAGTGATGTCACTCTATATTAGAGATTCAAGTCACCCTGTGTGCCAAGATCTTGTGCACTACCAACTTTCAAGACCAGTTTCCTTGAACGCTTAAATCTTTCACACCTTAGTACCCTCTTTTTTCTTATTCATTACATTACCTCTGTATTGTACCCTCTTTCATTCTGAATCCAATTCTGAGGGGGGGATTTTGTTGACACTCTATTCTGTCAGAGAGTCTATAAAATGATAAAGTTAAATTACTTAGAAAAAAGAGGAGAAAACACATTGAGAAAATCAAGATTTTCAAAGGCATGAGCCTTGAATCACCTAGTCGGACCAAGGTTCCGTTGGCGCACAACCTACTTTCAGGCCCCCATCTGGCACGCAACCTACTTGCGAGCCCAATTTCATTTCTCCAAGGACCCTATTTTTTCCTATAAATATAATCTTATGGCATTAATTTGGATGGAAGAATTTTCCTGAAACCCAATTACTACTCTGGCCACCCTAGTGCTTCACCCAAGTCTTCTGAAACATTCAAGGTAGTTATTTAACACCTATAGAGACGGATTTTAAGGAGTATCATAGGAATTAAGTTCTTTTAGTTTTTGAAATACATAACACTTGCGCACCTAAAGCACCCAACCTCCCTAAATTAGAAACACTTGTGCACCACCTATTCCTTTTGTAAGAACTTGAGCACCTCACTTCTGGGAATACCTATAAATACTTTTGAAGGCTTGAGTCAAGTCTCATCCAAGTATTATCATCTAGGTTTTTTGTCACTTAAGTGAACATCAGGTTGCCCAAGCCTACTTGCATGCCCATACTTTCATTCCAGTACCTACTTGGGTGACCCTCATTGATTCAACTACTCTCTTCAGTCTAAAAGACATTAATTCCTCTTCAATTCCGTTTATGGAAAGGATTCTTCTTCATTGGATCCATTATTTGAAAGAGATTCTGTTGAGACCTTCACCAAAACCTCCTGACTTATCAAAACTTTGGGAAAGGAACATCAGCATGTATCCTATTAGGTTTTGTATATCTATAGTTAGAGGTTTCCAAAATTTGTTTCAAAATGGGTTTAGGATTCATAGAGTGTCTGTGGGTTTGTATATCCACAATTAGATGGAGATTTCTCTCAGGTATAGTACTGGGAAGTTCCTAGTTTTGAGGATAAGGGTTTTGGTTCTGACCTCCCATTTTCATCTCTATGACCGGAACCATAGGTCTCTAGTAGGGAAGGTATGGTTCACACCTAATTTTCCTTTTGAACAAATAAGAAGTCTACCTCCCATACCAAGATCAATTTTAGGGAAGATGTATTAGTGTAAGACCCTAACCTTTCAAGTAGGAGGTTACAGTCTTGATCCTCTATTTTTCCTTCACCTTAACTTCTTCCTTTGATTAGACCCTTGTCCAATGTAAATTTAATAGAGGAAAGGATCATCGCCTTACCCTCTTACCGGGTCACCTCGACCTCATCCACCCTGGTCGCCGTAGGTGCGCCCTCTTCCACATGCAGAGGAGAAAAGGTGTGAGTGCCTTTGTTTAATCTTTGACATCATCTTGTTTCTCACACAAAGCATGACTCACGTGGGCTTAGATATTTTTCATGATAACAAAATTTAAACAACTACCTTGAACTATGAGAACTCTGATTCCTATTCAAACCAGGATATGTATGAAGCCTTCTCTGGGACCACGCTCATTGGATATCCTCTTCAATAATCCAACCCTAACTCCCATAATCTGGGCATCTTCCTTAGGAGTTAGCCCAAAATTAAACCCCCAAATCATCAAGGCATCCTTTTCATGAAGTAAGCACAAACTCATTTCTCTCAAAGGACTATACTTTCCTATAATACTTTTCAAACTATATGGGATTTGATTCCCATCCACATGGGATACATAGAAATCCTCCTTGAGGTTCAAACCTAACACTTCAAATTAACCCCGTTCTCCTTGGGCCACATTCCCAATAGGGTCTAATATTACATGGAAACTGATATTATTTCCAAGTTCCTTGGGCTTCATTGGCATAAGTCCCACACCAAAATTTTACTAGGAACCATTCGCTTAGATATCCTTACCACATGAGATTAAACTATATGGTTAGATCATTATTACACGACTTTAAAAGGTATGATGTGTACCATTAAGCGACACCAAACTATGAGGGTTATGATTCCTTTCAAAAGGATACGTAGGTAGCCCATTTTATGGGTATGATCCCAATATCAAAAACAAACCTTCATCTCCCTGGATGACAATAAATTCCAGAGTGCCCCACTAAGTGGCTTAAAAACTAGTATCATCCTAATGATGATTAAAATAATCTCTAAACAGTATATGATATGATAGCATTAATGGAAAACCTTGAATACATACAAATGATTCTAAATTTTACACATATTAATATGTGATTGAAAAATCCAAGGGAAACTTATGTTATACTTGGTAAATTAGTAAGGATTCATGAAAATATCTTAAATTTATAAAGAGAGTCTCGGAGGGTGTGATGAGTCTGACCTCCCATCTTATCGACCAATGCACATTCCTAAGTATTGTAATGTTTAAAATTAACGAATGCATGACTTTGTAAAGTAGGTCCCTTTTGTATAAAGAACTGTTGGGTGTTTCTGGTTCCATGAATAAATCCAATGGAAACTGCCTAGAAGCAGTGATTCTTTAAACTAGAACACACGTTTCAAGGAACTACAAAACATATATTTATAAATATTTTATATAATCTATTTTAATTTTTAAATTTTTTACCACACATCATTAAAAATTAATATATGATTAATATTATAAATATTTATTATATATGTTTTTTTCTATTAATGATAAGATTATTATTATAAAAATTTATTTTATATTAATTATATGGTTATTATTATTGACTTTTTTTTCATATATATGAATAATTAAATAAAATATTTATGAAAATTTTAATTTTAATTTTAATTTATTTTAATATTAATTATTATTATTTGTTAAATATTAAAATAAACACTATTAAATGTGTTGTTTAATATTTCAAATAAATAAACACAATAATACATTAAATTATGTTTATAATTAATAACATAATTAAACAAACAAAAAAGGTGTTCCTATAGTGTAATACCAAATTTGGCATTTCACTTTAGAAAAACACAAGTTTTTGGAGATTTCCAATGTTGGAATTAAATTTCACACCAAAATGGAATTTTCATATGAAAAAAAATTAGATTTGAGATGGTCTTATTAGAATCAATTGTTTAAATTTCAAACATATTAAAAAAATTAAAACATAATAAATAAAAAATATTAATTATATAAATTACAATCATATTGAAAATATTAAAACATATTAAATAAATTTGTATAAATTTAAAAAAACTGAAAAAAATTAAAAAAAATTAAAAATTCATTAACCCTAAAAATGAAAAGATAAATAAACTAAGTAATTTTAAAATTGAATAAATAAAATTAAATAAATTAAAACAATATGTTTTAAATTTTTTTAATAACATTAATAACACGTATTGAAAACACATATAATTGAAAAAAATGAATAAATAGATAATAATTGTATAGCTAATTATTGATCCTTGCACTATATTGATTGTATATAAAAAATAAAATTAATTATTAACCCTTAAATTTTTTAATAGCAATTACAATAATTACTTTTTATTTAAATATATAAATATTTAAAAATTTATAAATAATTGTCATGTCAGAACATATTACAAAAACTATAAATGAATATTTATTATAAATGAATTAATATTAAAAATGAATAAACTGCAGAAAATAATAAAAATAGAGATATTTTAAAAATGAATAAATAATATTAAATTAGAAAATAGATATATATGTACCCACATATATATATATATATGCATGGATTGGCTTATGCAGACACATGTACATATACACATATACACAAAGACGTACACATGCATATACACATACCCATATACGCACACACACAAAACTCTCTTACACACACATACATAGATACCTATATATGTACTTATACATACATATACACATACACATACATACACATACAAATATACATACATATACATACATATACATACATATACACATAAATACATATACACATAAATACATATACACATAAATACACACGTATAAATTCATATAAAGAATAAAACTCGTACTCACGCACACATGTATATGAATAAATATATAAAACTTCACATACATGTGTGCATACATACACATACATATGAAAACATACATATACTCTATAAACATACACATGAAACATAATTATATGTACACATACATGCACATGTATACATATCAGATACATACATACACATACACAGACACATACACATACACATACACATGGACAAGCATATGAACACACATAGACATTCATGTACATCTACATGCACACACATGCACATATATACACATATATAGACATATATATATGCACACATACAAACATACACGTACTAACATAAACATACACATACAAAAAAAGACACACACACAAACACACAACAAAACACAAACATACACATAAAACACATATAAACATGTGCACATACAAACATACACATACAACCACATACGTACACATGCTTACATATAAATAAAGACATATGTCGATATATTTTAAATTATTTAATATGAATGTAAATATAATTTCAAATTTGAATCTTATATTTCAATAAATATATTATATATTTATATAATTCCTTAATTAAAATGCTAATATATCATATATATTTTAAATATTTACACATTTTTTAATTAATTTATATAAGTATACAGTTAATATTTTTTGCTGATAATTTTATGTATATGTATATAATTATGAATATAAGATTCACAATAAGTTTTTATTAAAAATTATAGAAATCATATTCATATATTATTTTTACATATATATAATTATTATAATATAAATACTATTTAAAAATATATAAATATGTATATATGAACTAAATTATTCACTCACTCCCACTATTGAGAGCTTTCCCCTAGGTTTTCCTAGGGTTTGGTTTTCCCTAGGTTGGGAAAATCTATGGTTGTGATGCTTCTATCAAGTATACATCTGAGGTTCCTTCCCATTGAAGTAGGGAACATCTTTCCCAATTGAGAGTAGAGATGGAGAAAGATGTAGTGAACCAATGGTGTGGTCAATCACTTTTAGAAAAGGAAAAGGTGCCCATTTTTGCGATGAAGGATGAAAATGGATTCTTAGTTCATTGAATGGTTTTCTATATAGTGGTAAAATTCATCACCAATTGACCCACTATTTTTTTCTCTTTGATGAATACATAGAAATATGTTTGGAACTTGGAGGATGATGTGGCCATATGAGATATTGAATCTGATATTTTGTTTAATGAATTCTTTAATGAGAAAGAGAAATAAAAGAATCTTCTCAAGAGGCCTTAGTGCTATGATAACCATAAAATCTTAATAGGGGATGTGAATAATGATGGATACATCCCACATATATCCTTATCTAGTTCTTCATTATAGATTTTTCATATAGACATTCCTTTTTGGGGAAGATCAAAACTTATTCATAATGTAATCTGGGACCACATAAGGACTTTAATGGAATGGGATTGATTAGAACCCATTCCTCGGGGACCCTCTTTGAGGATCAAGGTCTAAGTTGACATTGATTTCCTTCTTTTATGGGGTATGTTCCTTTCCCCATAACATTAATAGATTTGAATTTCACAAAAATATGAAAAAATACATGTATTCTATTTCTCTTATAAAAATAATTGAAACACTAAAAAGTATTGTGTGGTGAAGTTAGTGGATGAAATAAGTAATATTATTTTATAATATGGCCCTTTTTTATAAAACAAATCCTGTAGAATCCTATTCTCAAGAGCTAGAAGGGAATGAGGACATAGAAAAACTCATAAAATGCCTAAAAACTCATTTATCTATTCACCAAAATAAGGATATAATATTGGTATTGTAACATCTTCTTAAAAAACTAAATGATTATATATAGCTAAAATAATGTTGTAGCCAACCCCCATGAACTGTTTCTATTGTAATAGAAAATACTCTAGTTTTCATTGATTATTCTCTTATGATGATGATAATATCTCTTGCATGGTGACAATCAGGGTGTGACGGTATTTCTAAAACCACCTCCAAGAATAAAATAATCTGTTCTAACCCCCAGTCCCAGTCCACCCCTATGTTTATACCCTCTTATTACTTCATCTGACGAAGGAGACATGATGCATATAATGATGATTCGAGGCCCCAAGGAACACTGAACATCGAATATGATAATCCTAGGAAACCATATCTCTAACCCTACTGCAATGGGTCCCTATAGATCAAAATTATGTTATGAGGCCTCACATTTGGTGGTTCATCTTACAAAAATATAGAAAGTGGTGGGTGGTGGTTCTCTTCTCAAATATTCATAGGTGGAGGTTAAAATGAGTTAGACCTTACTACCGCAATGAAAATATTTATTTCAAACTATCATAGGATAGTAAACCATCACAATGACTATATTCTCATGTATAAAAGACTAAAAGTCACTCTCACATGGATTTCTTATCTCAAACCATGTTCGATAACAAGGAAATGTGTATTGTGGCGATAATGGCTGTCTTTTAGTATTATATCCCAACACCTCATTAGGTCCATTCAAGAGGACTATTATATATCAAGATGGTAGATTTAGATGCTAAAATGATCAAATCACATTACTACTATTATCCATTCACATGATTCCCCTACATAAGATTTTTTTGGATTCTATGGTTTTTTATGAGATTGATAGATGAAGGTATTAGGAGATTCCCCTCTCTCTACAATATATATTTCATCGGTCCCTTCTCATCAATGAGTATTTTAATAAAATAATTTTATGATATGAGAAAATAGGATGTTCTAATATAGGGTTTCATCCTAAATCATTTCTTGGTTTTTTAATATAATGTTTTTTAAATTCAAAATTACATGCCTTCTACTGCATATCTGAGTTCTGATAATATTTTTAATGATATTATTATATCATTTTTGAAACTTTTGAGAAAGAAACAATGGGTTTTATATGAAATTAAAAAATTCTTGTACAAAACTATTTCATGGTGTGTGAAAAAAGAAGTGGCCCAATGAGAGAGACATGAAATAGAGGGCAAGATGTGGGTAGCCATGTTGGTGTAGAGACATGGTTAGAAGCATGGTTTCATGCATGGGTAGCAATCTTTTGGGTAGATATATTGGAAGTGGAAATTTTTGGGGAAAGGGAAGAAATGAGTAACATCAATAAGGGTTCACAATAGCTTATTTAATGTGATAAAATGACATTTTTCATGTGGTTTTGATCTTAGAAGGGTGATGTCTTATCATGAGAGAATTATTAAAGAGAATAAAAAGGCATATCAGTGTGAATATTTTCACACATGTTTTATTATCTATATTGGAAATTAATGTTTCTATATTCTGTATAGATTTTGTGTAGTCTCTAATTATTTTTGTATTTTCTCAATGTTTCCCCTTGGTTTTTTAATCATTCAAATTTGATGGGTTTTCCACATTAAATTTATTCATCCCCATTTATCTTATTATTTTATTTCTATTATTTAATTGAGATTAGTGATTCTCAAAATTTATTTTTTATTCTGGAGCTATTCCACCTTTTCCCAACAACTAGTCTCATATATTTTTATACATGTTTGTTTATCATTAGATATAGGGAATTCATACCATGGGATTTCATCCCACATCAAATTGTTCAATAGGAAAGATGATTTTACTCTATGGTATCAATGGGTTATGAATATTTGGGCCCATGATAATAAATTGATTGATATGAAGAAAAAACTAGAGAAGATAGAGATGATTAGTGATGTTGATTGGTGTGATTTGAGATAGTTTGAGACAAGAAAAAAATCAATGTATTTGGGTGAAAATACTATATAGGAATTGATGAATTGGATAGATCTTAATAAAATATATGAAAATATAGAAATCATTTATAAATAAAAATCCCTCACAAAGTTTTTATATCTTTAATACCAATTGTATACTTTTAGAATGGAAGGAAATGGAGATTTAGGTAACCATCCAGATGAGTTCAGAAAATATATGATGGATATGTCTTTGGTGGTGGTCTAGATTGATGATAAAGGAAATGCGGTACCTATTGAAATGGAATAAGAAGAAAAAACTTTTCTTAACTTGGGTTCGTTACCTTATTCATATGATAATCTCATTACAAAATTGTTTTTTGGAAAAGACACAGTGAAGTTGGATGATGTGGCTTCATTGTTGTTGTTGAACCTAACTCAATGAAAGACTAGTGATGTTGATTTGTTAGGTAATAGTTGTATTCTAGATATCGAGTTGGATATAATAATCAAATAGGTTGGTCAAAGACAGGAATAATGTTCAAGTGATTCTTGTGTGACAGGTAGGTTCATGTGTAGTGAAATTATATTATTTGAAAATATTGAGAAGGAAAATGGTACATGACACTATTTCAGAGGTTTCTGAAATAATTATTATACATGGGGATGGTGATTCAATTTCACTTTACATTGATTGTCATAGGATAGATCTATACAATGAATGGGTGGTTGATTCAATAATGGCATATCATATTACATCAAAGAGGGAATTATTTTCTTTACTTGAATAAGGAAAATTTGTTATATTGAATATATGAAATGAAGATTCTACTAATTTCATTGCTATTGGTGATATATGTATCTCCATGAAAGCTAGTTGTATTCTAACATTGAGGGATATTAAACTAGTGTTAGGTATACACCATAATTTTCTATCTACTTGTGCTCTTTATAATTATGGATTCAGGAGTTCATTTTCAATGGATGGTTGTTATTTTCCTAAGGATCAATGATATATACATTAGAAAAAATTGATTACACAAATTCTAGGATGGATGAAAAGTTGTGTCGTGATGTGTATAATGAAATTTCAAAGAGGAATTAATCATATTTTTTTTCACAGCCAGTCATCACACATGAATAAAAAATCATATAATAAGATAAGGAAGGTTTTGAACATGAAGATTTTCAAGTAAGGTGTTTTCAGCCTTATAACCAATTATTTTTCTTAATAGAGTTCCAATAGTGATGATTGAATTAAAATAAATGTTCATGGTGATGCACTAAGAGTTTCATACTACTTAGATGATGATGAGAAAAGGGGGAAATTAATTCTTGTATGTGCTACAGATTATGTGGAAATCACAATTATAGGGGATCTAATTGTTGGTTCTAGTATTTTTTAGTAGGTATTTTCAAAAACATCTACGATAAAAACTTAGGCATTTTGATTTATTTTATGGGGTTATATTTTAGGTATCTGTCATAGTTGAAAAAAGGGATTCCATATTTTCTATAGAGGTTGACAGTTGGTGTAACACCAATTAGCTTACCATCAAACTATGTTTGTCGGAATTCATCTTGTTCTTTGATGGGATTAAGGGCTTGATTGATGGTCTTCAACACATTCTATTTTTAGTTTTTTAAGATAGGAGTTTTTTTTAATTCTAAGAAACATGAATTCCTCTATGTTTCTGAATAGATCCATTTAATTCAATGATATTATAAAAAAATAACCATTCTGAGATACACATGAGGGATACTACATGACTATAAAAATAGGTGAGAAAAACTGCTTTATGGTGTGTAAAAAAAGGAGGAATCAACCCCATGAAAGATAAAAGCTAAAGAGGGTAGAGACATGGGAAGAAGAATGGGTGGAATGGTATGGTAAACAACATTGGTGCATACATGTGAAACAATGTTTCATATAGATATATGGACGATGACCATTTTTTTGCAATGTAAGAAATGAAATACAACAACAAGGTTGTGCATTGTTTTATATAAGGTGCTGAAATGAACCCTCATGTGTGGTTTTGATATTAAAAGGGTAATGATATATCACAACATGATTATCATATAATATATTGAGGCATATCATGCTATGTATTTTCACATAGGTTTTACATTCCATTTTTTAAATTCATGTTACGAGATTCAACTTGGAAACTATAAATTGTCTGATTAATTATGGATTTCCTTAGAGTTACACAATGATTTTTAGTCCTCCTCATTGGCATTTTTTCCATAATAAATTTCCATTTCCCTATTTATTTGTTGATTTTAGTTATGATCTTCCATCTTCGTTGAATATTCTCACAATTTATTTATCATAACAATATTTTTATTCTGAAACTGCTCTGGTTCCTCCCCAACACCAATAAGCCAATATCAGTGATGTAATATTTGCTACAGGATATCCATAATGTGGATCTATTATAACTTTTATACTTATAAAACCCCTAGAAATAGTATTTAGGAATATCTAAAGAGACTATAACTAAATAATTCCTAGATAGGTGCCAGGGTTAGACTGATTGGGTTAGTCTTTTTGCCTCATTCTGGGTTTCTCACCTTACTTATACCTCATCTAGACCTGAATCAATTCTCATCAATTTCTCTCACAATATAGGTAAACCCAAATAATATAATCCCTTAATATTTGAATTATTTTGGGTTAGGGTGGAGGATTGTGAGTATATTTTCTATTTAGTATGATTGGGGGGATACCGATGTTAAGAAGAACCTATCCCTCATTAACTCTAAATTGAAGTTGTGGAGTTATACAAATTTCCCCCCAAAAAATACCCAAAGTAAATAGATTGGAATGATTCAAAATTCTAATAATATAAAAAATTATAAATGACTATATAGTTTTCCTAGAAACAACATCCTTTTCTAGATACTATAAGTTGATGTAGACTTTGTAATAGTTGTAACTAGTGGTAATAACCTAGAATATGGTATGTTGGGTATTAAGTAAACTATAAATAAGTTAATGAAAATGGGTCCTAACTAAATATGTATTTTTCCAGTCCTGGGGGATATATTTTGGGTATATCACATTACCTTTACGAACCCTATTTACTTGAGGAAATTAGGTCTATGAAATATACATTTCTTCTCCAGGGCTATTAAAATAAAAAAGTTAAATGTTGAAATATTTAACATACATATTATGTTACATTGATCATATTTACTTAATAAAAAAGTATTATTATATATAAAAAATAAGGCAGCCTATATTTATTCAAATGTTCAAATAAATAACACTAAAAAAGGGTGTAGTTATAATAGAAAATAAAGAAGAGTTATAAATCATCAAGATTTTACATAATTGGAATCCATTCATTGAAAAATTCATCATAGGTTTAAACTACTGAAAAATAAATTCATATGGTCCATCATAAATATATAAATAAAATTTAAATCTACTTTATTTCATATAGAATATTAAATAAATCTAGATGATGATTGGGTGCACAAATTATCATTTCTTTGGAATTAATTGGAATATGAAATTATGGATTATTACATATTCATTTTCACTATGGATGTTCCATCAATATTGCATGTTGGTATGTTAAAAATTCATGATACTACGTAATATCATCAAGCTGTATCATCTCAAGAAGGTCAATCAGTAATGTTCGTTGTTTTGTCACATTTATATCCCACACCCTAATATCCTCAAGTATAATTTATTATGTTATATCGTCATGGATATTCATCCATATAATTTAGATTTGATGGTGGAAAAGTTTGAGTATGATGAATATTAGAAAGAAAAAGATTATGAGAAAGTTGAAAAAAACCAAATACACATGAACATTCTAATCCCACCTTATGAGGTTTAAACAACCATTAAACCATCCTTTACCAATGGAATCATGGTATAAAAAATTAATTACATACTTTCCATAGTATTTTTGTTCAATTGCTACTCCAATTACATAATTTTTAGTAAATATTGGTGGCAAAAATTGATTATTTTTTGAAGGTGTTTTATGTATTGGGATTTATGTTGTCATAAAATAAGTGATGAAAATTGTGTGAAAACAATATCACATTGAAACATAATATGTTTATTTTGGATAAGATTCAAATATATCTATTTATATGGTTTCATGTGGAAAATATGGTTTAGACTACAATATATGTTTGCAATCTATAATTGATAATAGTTTTCACTATTTTCATATTACAAAATTTACTCCACCAACATATGAAAACTCAATACCAACATAGTATCACTAATAATTATATATTTAATTCATATCAACATTTGTTATTTATTTTATAAGATCATTCCATGTTGTTCCTATCATCATGGTGGTGTAGAGAATAAAACAAATTCTTGAGTATCAAATCTCTTACTAAATGGAAGGGGATACTGAATTAAGGTAATTGTAAATATTTATGGTGATCAGGATGACTCCTATCATGTTTTTTTCAGAACCTATTAGTACATTATTCCATACAAATTAAGTTATCTATTTGTCACATACTATTTAATTTTTTAAGTAACACAACAAATTTGATCCATCTAAAGTAGGGTTTGATAGATTGTTTCAGACATTTTTACCTTGTGTGGTTGCATTTAGGAATTACAAGATGTTTATATATATTGATGGAATATATATATATGGAAATAATATTAGAATTTTATTTATTTATACAAAATAAGATGGTAATAATTCCCCTATACCTTCAATATTTTCTATCATCGAGAATGGGAACTTATCATTCATGATCCAGTTCATGGATCTACTTAAGTAATTTTTTTATATATTCATAAGTGGTTTTTCTTATTTTCGATTATAATCATGTAATAGAGAGTTAGTAGAGTATAAGGGACTTTAATAGATACCACTATTTACCATCATTGATACTATATTAGAGAAATTATAAGAAATGTATGAAAGAAGATCAAGGATGTGCGGAATTGTAAATATTGGTTTTGACAACCTTTTTTTTTAAAAAATAATTCTTATAGATATTTTCATATGTTTTCTGATTAATTAATGTTTTATACTATAAATTCATCAACATGATTTGAAATAGGAGCATCTCAATTTTATTTGTGAATCAAATCATAAATTTTATTACTATATGATTCAAATTCCAATGCATAAATTGTCATTAGAGTATGATGATTGGAGGAGATATGGACATATTACAACCAAATTCCTGTAATTTGTAAATGGAGTTTTCATGGGAGTTCAAAAATTTAATATCAAAGGTCATTATGAATCATAGACTACATGAGAAATAGAAGACACAAAATTATAATATAATATTAATATAATTTTTTTAAATTTAGATTATAGGATTAGTAAAAGAGACCTTATATCATACTGTAAACTATTTTGCAGATTGGTGATAGTAGGTCGAAGAGGGTCTAAATATAGGGATGTGATATGGTCACCAATTCCAATATGAAATTTATAGAGTTATTTATGAGGCTAAAACATTTTATGGACATTCCTTTGATGCTTCAAAACATATATTTTTGGTTAACAAGTCCCATGATCCTAGGACCAGAAGTAGCGGTCATGTGGTTTTGTTTTATTATAGTAATGTTACTATTAGTGTGGTAACATTAAAGAATTATGATACCCTTGAAAAAATTTGATCTAAACATGTGATTCTATATTCTTATCATGGGAGTAGTTCATTGATCCAGTTTACCCACCAATGAGTATTAACAATTGATAATGTTTTCTGTGGATGCATATAGGGGATATCATAATTTTGAACTTTTTTTTACACACCCATGATTCTACCACACGTGACTAGTAATTGAAAAATAGGGAGGCCAAACTCTACCCATATTCAAAATGAGATAGATAGTCCCAGTGAACGAGAACCTAACTCTGTAGAGTAGTTTATGCATCTAGGAAGGTCACATGTGGAAAGTTTTCTTATATATATATATAGTGAAGTCATCAAATAGTTAAAAATATTTATGTGGTATATTGATTGTTATAAAGGTTTTTGTAAAAAATTATTATTTTCATTATAATAATTATATGTGACGAATTAAGCATGCTAATATAATTTTACCAATACCACAACAATGAAATTGGGTTTTAATTTTTTATTAAAAAATTGAAACATTAATACAAGTCCACATCATAAATAACATACATTTTTTTACCCACATATAAATTTATTTTTCCCTTAAACAGAATTATTTTAACATTACATAAAATCATTTTACCATTACATAACATTATCTACCCATACATGAGAATATTTTATGTTACCCTTTATTAAGATAAGAAATATTCATGCTAACCTTCAATAACATAAGAAAATTTAGAGTTACTGTCGAGTAATATAAGAAAATTTTGAGTTACCTTTCACCAACGTAAATAAATTTTGTGTTACCCTTAAGTTACATAATAATATATTACTTTAACCTTGGGTAACTTATGATAACACAATATATAAAAATACATATACATAATATTTATTAGTTATATATATTATAATAATAAATATTAAAATAAAGGTAATATAGTTTTAAAATTAAAAACATAATTTGATATAATTATGAAGCATCACCTCACATTGTGAAGTCAACATAGACAATCATTTATTACCCTTAATCAAATGAAATTTTCTTTCGATACCGCCCTTTAATATTAATGCTTCACACACACATTCCAATATATTATTCGTGGTATACCCTTTAAACTTAATGGAAATTTTGTCCCCCTAATCCATTTGGACTAATGATAAAAAATGAGGACTTTTCATACCATAAAAACTTCAAATGGATGTCATTAAGTATAAAATTACATTTCTAATAAAAATATTTAAAGAAATATTTTGTGGAATAAACTTTTTCACCACCACCACCACCATTATTTATGCACTCAATGATCTTTAGGTATCTTCTCATTGGAATGATTTTGGTTCTTAAATTCAATTATGTTTTTTCCTCTTACCATTGTTATGGATGAAGACATACTGAAACAAATGGATAAATTCTTACAAACCAAATAGGAGAAATTTACAATCATTGTTAGTGTTGAGGGGGATATGGACTTCATAGTCACATATCCTTCCTGTAGGTGGGGATATTCACATCTAGTATACCCTACAACATAAAATACTTATAGAATTTAGTACCATAGATCTGGAGGATGGGAGAGGGAGTTTCTATCCATGATGCCAAACTTGGGATGATTATTTTTTAAGGTTTCAGGGAATTAGATAGGATACATTTTTGAGTGAATGACCATAGTCTTTTGAAAATAATATTATTTTGATCAATTATATGGTAAAAAGGTTTGAAATCACTGATATGAGATTATCTCATTCCCATTTCTTGCTCCTATTAAATGATATCCCATTTATAGGTAATAGAGATCATGTTATGAAAGGGATTTATAACACCAATGGGGAGTTCATGGATTGGGATGTTTCTGACCCAATAGTGTGGGGGCCTATGATGCAAAATAGGTCTATGGTTGACATCAAAGAACTCATTATGTGGGGTTAAATCTTGAAATACTTTGAATCCAATATATAGGTGTATTTTGAATCTTAAAAGCTTCCCTCTTTTTTTCTTCTACCACATTATTGGTCATGGGGTTAAGGATTCCAAAATAGAAAAATCAGATCTAGATGGGAGAGAAAAATTGTAACATAGACCATGTATTTTGGTTAAATCATTGAGTGGTACACCAAATTTTGTTTCTGGAAAATACATGGCCATAGAGAATCTCACCAAATGCTCTGATCAATGCTCTTAACCATTAAAGGTTGTGATAATCTAGCTCAAGGTTCCTATTAGTAGTAGAAAAAAGTCCCAAAATGAATTCTATAATACATTATGAATGTCATATTAGATTGTATGGGGAATTCCTCATATCACCCATGGGTTTCAGGATGCAACCCCAAAATGGAATATGTGTTGGGCTGAGAAGACCTAGTGTTGGAGGCAATCGATCCCAACAAATTGTATCAGAGGTATTTTGTAGCCCATGCATGATGTCAGGTGAAGTAATCCCCAAACCAATTTTATAATGATAATAACGTATTGTATTAGATATTTTGGATCCATGTTGTTGCCTTGAATTGAATTTCATCCTAATAATATCTGGTTGGTAGAGTATCCTAATGGAGAGAGAAATGACTATGTAAGATGGTTAGATTTGATGGATTATCATTGAAGCATAGGCCTAGTTGGGTGGTCTTTTGTTTGAGGGGTGTATTTATGGGAATATACCCATGTGCCAAATAAAATTCCACAATTGTTGGTGGATAATATATAAGCATGGATGATAAATTCTTTCTGTAACCTATTTTTTTGTGATGAAACACTATAATTTTCTATGTGCTTGATCTTGTGAAAATTGTTCCCAGTACTGCCATCCTTCCCCCATGACCCAGGGAGTTTTAATTACCCATGTCTAAAAAATATGGTATCTTTAGTTCCTTTTTTATGGAAATCCTCTCCCTAGGATGGTGTATGAGGGATAAATATATAAAGATGCACATGATTTTTGGGCTAGAAATGATTTGATGGACAACAATTTTTATCCCATATAGAAGGTGAATAACAATTTGGTGCATTAGAATATTAAAAGTATCCATACTTATGGATATTTTACTATGGCCTAAATGTACTAGAGGAAATTAAGTATTCTTTATCTTGGTGGTGGGGGGGGGGGGGGGTGAGGTGTGAGGAATGGTTTCCACTTACCAAGGTTAAGAGGTAACTCCAATATATCCTACATAGAGGATGATTAATCAGTTTCTAGAAGAATGTCATCCTGGCATGACCCAGGTTGAAAAAAGACATTGGAAAACCTAGAAGAAGGGGAAAAATAAAAACACTAATATTGAGAACATCAAAAATAAAATTTCTAAAAACAAAAGACAACATATTGGGTTAGATGATAAAGTTATATAATGTTTTTAGGATTTCTCAAAGTAGTTCGAGTGGAATTCAATGAATTAACAAATATAGGTAGAGGCTAGTTGGGAAAATCCTTTCCTCAAACCATGAAACTATTCTGTATGAAATCTAATGGTATTAGAAACAAAAAATTAGTTCGTATTATTTCTTAATGGAGCTCAAAGTATATCCCGAATATGGAATTTTTGTTATGGACCGTGTTGGAATGAATGAACATGATATGGATTTATTTGAAATATATATTTCTGAAATATTTATATATGAAATTTTTAGGCCATTGGGGTGGAAGTTTTATCATATGGAGAGATTTTATCAAATATTCAGTGGTTAGATTCCCCCAAAACAACATCTTTTTTTTTGATTTGTCAGCCTTATAAACCCGAATGACACTTTGTTGGATTTTATGGATAGTCTGAGGAATGTTTCATGTGGATATTCAATGATTTGATTAATTATATAAAAAAAATAAATTTATGTTCTCCATTTTCCATGGTCAAGATTTCAATGAGATCATATACCACCATGAGAATCAAGGTGGCACCAAGATGATTTTCCCCTCTATGCATCAGTTTTAGGAGTGTTTTCATATCTTAGGCCTCTCAGATATGTTCTTCTTGGAGAGTCCGTTTACATGGTAATGTGGAAAATAACTTTCATCTAGATTATCTAAAATGATTTATAGGTTTCTAGAGTTAGTAATATGGAAATCAATATACCAGAGGTATGAGGTTTCCATATTTCCACCAGTTTAACCTGATCATTTTTCTATTTTTCTCAAGTCACAGGTAGTATCCCAACAAAGAAGGACACTACAGAGATTCATATTTTAATTTATGTTGATTGAAAATAAAAAATTCATGGATGTGGTCAAATATATATTTTCAACCTCTTTATAGAAATTTTAGGATAAAATAAAATCAATGGATTCTTAGCTGCCGCATTGGAGTCAGAATTATGATAGGAACATCGATCAGAGAAATTTTCATCATGAGATTACTTTTGGGGGATGTTATGAGGAATGTAATTCAAATTTTATTCCATGTGAGGGATTTAATGTTCAACATAATCTAGAAAATTCCTTAAGAGATAATGATATTTATTTTATTATTAGATTAATGGAGGATTTCATCAAACAAGGTGACAAAAATTCGAAATACATCCATAAAAAATCCTTATCTAGAAGAAAAATGAAGTTTATTTCAAAATTTTATTTAGGGGATGAAAGGTAAACACTTAATGGGGTTAATATTCATAAGCTAGTCAGGTCAATTTATAGAGATCTTTTTTCTTTTGAGAGTAGAACCCAGCTGGGGGACTTTATAAGCTACGTTGAGCCAAATGTTAATAAACAAATGAATATGGAACTCTAGTTAGACATTTATGAGGAGTAAATTGTCTCATACCATAAAATAATTCATTCTACATAGGAATTCAGTCCAAAATTATTCCATACCTTATTTTTTAATTGATTTTAGCATATTGTGGGTCCTAAAAGTATCGAACATATATAGGGTTTAAGGTACAGTTCCACAAGTACAGAAATGGTTAATGAGAATATCATTACATTGATCCCATATATCTTTGGACCTATGAAAAATTTGGATTTTTGACCTATCATCTTGTGAAATGTGGTCTACATGATTTTCTCAAACTACTTAAACAACTTCTTGAGTGTGTTCCTTCCCTCTAATATTTCTTAGGACCAGATCTGTTTTATACATAGGAGTCATATTACAAAAAAACATTTATTCTCATGAAATATTCCATTATATGAAATAAAATTCGACATATGTGATGGGTAATTTGGAAATGAAGTTGGATATGAAAGAATAATATGATATGTTCATATGGGGATTTATGTAATAAGTCATGAAGAAACTAAACTTTGGCCTACAATGGATAAGGGCGATTATGTGTTGTGTCAATATAGTTTCCTCCAGAATCATGATCACTGATTTTCTCACAAAGAAAATCAAACCTACTATATGATTACGGTAGGTTAACCCTATTTTCTTTTCCAATTTCTCCTTTTTGTATAATATTTTTCTCAACTCTGATCAATGGAATCATTGGATGGACTAATTAATGGGGTTAATTTTTTTACACAGTATCCCTATTACTAATTTATTTTTCATTGATGATTACATGATTTTTTAAGGAGAAACTCATTAGGAATCTAAATAGGATATAGAAGTTTATTATTCTTTTACCAATGACTTTGGTGAGTGTTTCATATTTTCCAAATACAAGATATCTTTTAGTCGGGATGTGAAGGGATGAGATCTATTATAATTTGTTTGTGTAGTATCAATATTATGGGGAAATTAAAAAATTATTTGGGTCTCTTAATATACTTTGGTTTCTTTAAAAGAGAATTACTATCCATTATTTTGGATAATGTTTATAGCAAAATTAATTGTCTATTCTGAATGAAACTCTCTAGAGTTTGAAAGGGGTTATTTTTTACTATTGGTCTCTGAAGTTCCACCTTATGTGATGTCTCTTTTTAAGATCCCATATTTCAATTTTCATTTACTCCACTCAGCCTTTGATAATTTTGGTGGTTCTGAGCTAATGGAACGAATAGATTACATGGGATCACCTAGGAGAAGAGTTGTAAACACAATGATTTCAAGGGAATGTTCATCAGGTACATGAACATATTTAAAAATTACCTCTTGTATAAGAAGGGATTAATTTTATTATAAGAACTAGAGAGTTTTTATGTAATTGTTGTTAAGGAAAATTATTTCCCTCATGGTGATTTTCTGTCTACTAGCCTAGGTCATCAGATAAGCTTTTCTAGATAATCATTAAAAGATAAAAGAATTTTTTGAACCATGGAATTTATTTAAGAATTTAAAGTAATGAAAGGGTTAATATATATAATGGATCATGGTTCCTAATTTTGATTAAATGAAATAATTTTATCAGATAGCACAAGGTCTAGAGAATGCTTTAGTGAGCGATCTTCTAGTTAATGAACAAATTGGATGAGATTTTAAGAAGATTGATATTTTGATTAATGAGAAGGAATGAAGGTATATTTGTATTGTTTTAGTAGTTCATATATCTATAAAAAATAAGTTATATTTTAAATTTGAGTGTTCGGCCTACTACTCAATCAGATTTGTTTTCTAGATTTTCCTTGTGTAGAGAGATACTACAAGGTTTCCACTATTAAAGCATCTATTGAGTTTAAAATATCCTTTAGAGATCCAAATCCTATAATATAAAATGTTTAGAGGTATCCTCCCAACCTATGATTTCATTTTTTATAAACACCTTTAGGTAAATGTCATGTTCCCTCTATGTGGGACCATTATGGGAACCAAGTTTCATGTGATATTTTCATGAATTGGGTTACTGAGTTGTGATCATTATGTGCTAAGTTTGATCTAGTTAGATGGTGAAGCCATGGGGATGTGTGTCCGATTATGGGTTTGTAGTTTAGATCACTTCTAGGGAAGAATATTGTGAGTATGTACAATCATGCATGGGTTTTTTCATATTTCATAACAACTTAATGTTTTATTGATATTTCATGGATGACAGAGTATGAGATTCTAGGATGCATGATTAGATTTATCAATGTAACAATGGGGGGGGGGGGGGTCAAATTCCTTCCCCAAATTAGGCACTTCTATATAGGTGGACACCCCCTATAAGAATCTTTAAAATTAACACTGACACAACACTACCTAAAGATGGTACTATTGGCCTAAAAGCTATTATTTGTGATCATTCATGCTCTCTAATCCTGGATCGATAGTAAAAAAATTTATATATGATGGAATAAATTTGTTTTATAATCCATGAAAATTCATGAGTTCATAGAGTTCATTTATTTTCATGGAATGAGGAATGTTGCGGTCAAATTCAACTTTTATGTTATCATCGATGTTTTGAAGGTTGGTGAAGGTAGCTAATATATATTTATGTCTATTAATAACATCATCTCTTAGAGACTCTATTTATTTTCTTATGGTTTCATATTTTTTGAGATAGAGGGATATCGTTTGGTATATTTCATCAATGATTTTAGGAGAAGTTGGGGGTATATATGTTGGTTTTCATCATTCCCTCTAGATTTGTACAATTTCACATCTAATAATGTTTAAGTTGATTATTGTATTTAAAAAATGTATTTTCTTTTATCATCTCATTTTTTATGATTTATTTATCAGATCACATGAAATAGATTAAATATATAATATTATATCATAATTTTTTTCATAAAGCTTTTTGTAATTTTTAAAAATTATACTTTGAATTTTAAGTGATAAAAAAGGAGTTTTCTTCTCCACATGAAAAAGAAAAAAATTACTAAATCAGATACCTCAAAATCCAAAAAAATTTAATTCTACACTTGTCACACATAGTCAGAATGTTTGACCTGATATTTAGTAAACATGAAATGAAAAATTATCAAACATTAAATAATAAATAACAAGTATTCTGTAAATCCATTATTTTTTGACAATTCGAGGTTCATTTAATTAAGAGATCAATGATAAAAAAGTACAAGGGAAATCATCCATGAAGGAAAATCATATAAAAAAATTGGATCCTCTTCAAAAGGACCTTGGGTTACCAACAAATGAGCTTATCTATAACCGTATTTTATAATAACAGAGAATGAACAAGTCAATAAGTGTTGAAGTAGTGAAAAAATATTTAGAATCATTAGAAAAAATGATTTTATGAACTTTTCATCACTATAATAGCACTAAAAACAATGATATTTTTTGATTCAATGATGATTAATTGCAAACCTCTATCCATAAAAAGGATAATTATGATGCATATTTCTTGGGCCCTAGAGATAGGAGGATCCCAGAAATAATTTTGAGAATCTTAGTTTGAAGAAATAATATATTAAAAGGTTTTATAGTACAGAACACCAGTACCAATAAGTCTATCCCTAGAGAGTGGCACAACCACAATGATAATTAATAAACATGTTGTGGGGTGATTCCAAATTCTTATGAGTTGGTGGGAACTTGAGGAATCATCATTAATTTCATTTTGTTTCCATGTTTCCAAAAAGAAACTAGAATATTCCACCCATGAAGAGTTGGTCTGAAAATCTAATTGAAAATGTGGTCATTTGTTTGTCCAAATGATACCTGAAACAATCCATAATAATGAAACCATATCTGTAGGAAGAGTGTAAGACTAGATAACTAGAATTACTAGGAGTTGATGTTCTAATTTAATAAAATAGTCCACATTTGATCACATTTATTTACACATAGCACTTTACCTGATGTGATGTATGACTGCATGCATAGGGAATTTATCTATATTCATGTAAATAGTGGATAATGGATCATTAGAAATTTGGATGTCTGAGAAGAATTATAGGGAATGATGAATTTTATTAAAAACTAACCACAAGAAATATTAGACCATGGGAGGGACTACAAGGTTCCATCTGACTTTCTAGAGAAACTCACATTATGGTTACTCTAATATAGACACCAAAGCATAGTTAGTCCTAACATAATAAATACCTATGATTTATTTGTACTAGAGAATTCTATCCTTCCCCATATCATTTATGTAGAGAATACCCAAGATAATCTTTCAATATCTATCATCGAACATTTTTTCTAGATTCTTAGTCCACCTATCCTCACTTTTATCATCTAAGAGGGATGAGAAAATTTCATCCATAGAACCAGAGACCACTAGGGTTGTTTCCATGAAACCTTCACCATCATTATTCCATGTATTTTTCCATATCTTAACCATGGAACTATTTAAAACTCTCTAGTTGATCCTGATACATAATTGAATTTGTTAACACCAAAGGATTATCCACAGGAAACTTGAATTAGGTCCCAATGCTGAACCTCAAAAATTTGAATGTGGAAAATATATGTCTTTGAGGATCCAAGTAAAAATGGATTATAGGTGGAACATAAGACACCAATGTCACATTTCCATGTAGTAATTGTTAAGTTATTTAATGTCCCAAAATCTCATTTTTCCACCAGATTTGGGGATATAGATCTTGTCCCAAGAAACTCAATTATTTTTCCCATTATAATTTCCCCTCTAATAGTTTGTATTATGAGTCTGAATTTGGCCAATAATTGATATTGAGAGTTTGAATAAAGATGTGGAAAATTATGGGTTAGATTTTATAACATAATTTATGAGTGTTTCCTTCCCTAAATTAATTATTTTCTTAGTTATCCAACTCTAAATATTTTTATCCACTTTTACATGAATACTTTAAAATATCTCCTTTTTTAACTGACTAATGATCATGGGGAGCTTGAGGTATTTTTATCTATTTTAAAACAACTAGAATACCTGAGAGTTTATTGAGAACATAATTCCTACTAGGATGGAGACCAAAGGATATTGATATTTTTTATTTTTAAAAATTGACCGATTTTTGTGATGCCTTATTGTAGTGGTGGAGAAGGTGAAAGCATGAGATGAATTCTTCAAGAGAATCTCTTGAAAAGATAAAGATACAAAAAAATAAGATATGATAGACTAGAGGAGTTCATATAAAGTATTTATAAATCCTTTATAAATCAAGGTAAATGTCATTAGTTTTTGAAATAATAAGAAATAGCTTCTTTTCCATACTTTAGTCATATCTTTAATAGAAACTCCCAAGGATACACATCTGTGGCTGTAGTGCATTAATATCATATACCACCAATAAAAACCCAAACCCTAATAGGTTTTTTTCATCATTATATTCTCATGATTTTTCTAGATGGTATTGTATATGCTTTAAAATTTATTGGGACATGAATGATGCAGGAGGCTTCAAAATCATCCAATTCTATAAAGGGAGTCCCTAATACTATCCTATGGAGAACGAACAAAAAAGAATCAATAAAGAAAAAAATCAAGAATCCACAACCCCAAGTCTACTATCAAGGCTCGGTTGGTTCCCTCTCATATGATATTTCTCAAAAAACACCATTCATGTATCATCAAATATTGAAGTCATGCCCCTAACATCTTCATTCAAAATTTCATCTAATAAGATGATCATAACAAGCAGTGTTAGTGGTGTTAGCTATTCCACCATGAATTAATGTACAATAATAATAAAATATAGTTATAAATTATGGAAATTGAGGATTATGAATTTTCTATTTCCTTCTACCCATCACCTAAACATCTCAATGTGAAGGAACATGAAGTTCTATTTGATCATATTTCAAAACCCAGTTTGGGGAATGAGATTGATGTTCAATCCTTAAGGATGGTCGAGTAAAAAAACCTTATTTTTGTAACAGTTAGGATATAATACAAGAAACCTTCACCCTGAAATTCAAGGTAGTTCATCATTAATAGAAACATGGAAATAAATTGAATGCATTAATGGAATTCATGGATAGTGATTGAGATCATGATTATTAGTCTCAACCCCTCTTACCGTCCTGTGGATATACAATTTGAAGATAATAAAATTATAATAAATTAAGTTAAAATCGATCAAAATGAGTCATGTATTGTTCTAACATGTAAAAACAAGCATGGAGTGTTATAAATATGGGAGCTCAAATATGGATAATATGGTGTAGAATATTACTAAAACAATTCTAATTAATTTTCATTTATTCTCCCATCCCAATTATCGATCACCATCATGGACATGTTGGATTAGAACCCCATGACAATACATGGTTGTCAGGATTTGTAAAGTTTTTTTATTGATTTGTAATAATTTTTCAATATTTATTTTACTTAATATATAGAGGAATGTATTGAGGATTTCTCCTCCTAATGATTAATTTTCATTATATCAAAGCGTTTTTCCCTATTGATTATTTTTCTTGTTTGAAAAAAAATATAGAGGATTATATTATTTTACATTTCTATTATTTTATTTTATAATAAGGTATAGGAAATTTTCAGGCATATGTGATATTTAGTTTATTTTATGAATAATTAAAAAATTAGGGGCATATATTTTTTTTATATTTTTATTGTCTATAAATTTATCACTAAGTTCATGTTGAGATTTAGGATGTCTTTGAATAAAATCCAAATACAATAAGTTGTACTTCAAGATAAAATAACTAATTTTAAATAAACTCTATGAAAGTAATATATTATTATATATATTTGATTTTTTATTATTATATTTTTTAGCATGTTTGATAAAGACTTTTTAAAAATGGAATATATATTTTTTGTATGAAAAAATATAAAATTAATATAAATGGGTTTGATTGTGCTATTTAAAAATATAAAACTATATTAAATAAAAAATAGTTTTCTTTCAAAAATTATATTGAACAAAAAAGGTATAAATTTATACTAGCCTACTCTTGAGGGTCATGGAGGAAAGTATGTCAACCCACATACTTTTTTTTTAATTTTATAAAAATCATATTAATTCAATTTTATAGGTTTAAATTTATTTATAATAAAAAGTAACATTTAAAACATGTCAAAAATATAATTATTATGCTTTAAATAATTTATATAATGTTGAATTTGAAAATAATTCAAAATAAATCATATACATATTTATAAAATGAAAAATATAGAATCAATTAGTGTAATACTAACCCATAATATTACCTATTATATATAATTTGTTAATGATTGAATCATGCTTATTTGAAATACAAAAAAAATCATATTAATGTAGACAATCCATGAAGAATAGGGAAGAAAGCGTCAATTTGGTGAAATCCTAGTTTCACCTGCCTCATGTTTACCCATACTATGTGAACTGGACTTACATTACCCCTATCCACTCTTTATATCCTCCACTATAGGTAAACGTGATGCCTATTATTATAAATATGCATGAGTATCGATGATAGACCAAGTTACAAGAAATACAATACATGTTGAATAGTGTACTAAATTAAAAGATAGATGAGGGACATCAATGGGAAGTATCGGAAAAAAGAACAATTTTAAAACATATAAACATAATAATAATTATGTTTTAAATAAATTAAATAATGTTGAAATTTTAATATAATTCAAAATACATCATATAAATATATATAAATTAATAAATATAGATTCAATTAGTGTACTATAGATTTATAATATTAAATGTTATATATAATTTGTTTAAGATTGAATCATCTTGTTTAAAATTATGGAAAATCATATTAATATAAAAAATACCTGAAGAACAGGGAACAAGTGTCACTTTGGCCAAATCTTGGTCACGCCTCACTCATGTTTACCAAAAATATGTGAACTAACCTTCTATTTCCCCTCTACACTCTATTGATCCTTCATTGTAGATAATGGTGATCCATATTATTATAAATATACATAGGTATCAATGAATGACAATGTTACAAGAAAGACAATACATGTTGAATGGTGTTCTAAATTTAAAGATAGTCGAGAGATATCAATGGGAAATATCTATACAATGAGAACACTTTTTATTATAGATAAAAAGGGTTTAAATATAATTTATTCACATGATAAATATTTTATTACAAATATTTAAAAAATTGTTGCCATATCTTCTATTTCCATAGTGAAAAAACCATTGAAATATCCCTTGAAACTGTGGCTATATCCCTCGTCATGATGGAGGGATATAACCACAATGGAAAATCATGGAAATATACCATGCAACTATGGATATATATTTTACATATAGCAACACCAATAGGAGTCATAACCTTATGGAGTATTAGATATAAGAATTATCCTTGGTTTTCATTCCTATAACCACAATTTTTGAATGTTGAAATAGGTTAAATTTCTAGTTATGACATACATCCACATATATACATATGCATACATATACATACAGATAAATGTACTTATATACTAAATTATTTAATATGAATGTATAAAATATAAATTAAAATATGAATCACATATTTTAATAAATATATAATATATCTATATAATTGTTGAAATAAAGTTTTATTATTTATTATTTATATTTTTTATACATACATTTTGTAATTAATGTATAGTAATATACTATTAAACATTTTGACTGATAATTATATATATTATTATAATTGTGAATATATGTTTGATAGTACTTTTTTATTAAAACTCCTATAAATCATATTTATATATTATATATACTTATTATAGTATAATTAATATTTAAACATAAATGAATATGTATACATAAATTAAATTATTCAGTCTCTCATAATGTTGGGAGATTTCTCCAAGGTTTTCCTAGGCTTTTAGTTTTCCTCATTCATTATTAGGTTGGGTAGATATTTTGTTCTGATTATTCTCTCAGGCATTCATTAGTGGTTCCTTATCATCAGAAAAATCCACTTTTTAACCAAATTATTAGAGATATGGAGAGTGATTATGTGAACCAATGGGGGTGACTATCAATTTCAAAAAAGGAAAAGGTACCTATTGTTGTGATGAAGGATAAAGATTTATTCTTGATATGTTGAATGGGTATCCTTATTGTGGGAAAACTCATCACCAATTTACCCTTTAATTATATCACATTGACGAATATTTGGAAATATGTTTATTTCTGTGAGGATGGAATGGCCATATGGGATATTGAATTTGGTATTTTCCTCTTTGAATTATTTAACAATAAATATAAATGAATATTATTATTAGGAGGCCTTGGTATTTTGATAACCTCATTTTTATAATGGAGGATTTTAATAATGATAGATAATTCATGAATATATCATTCTCTAGTTATTACTTTTGGATTCATCTTTTGGACATTCATTTTAGGGGAGATTGGAATGACTTCTTAAGGAAATCAGGGACAACAACTAAACTTTAATGAAATGGGATTGATCATACTCCATTATTTTGGGACCTTCTATGAGGATAAGGTTCTTATTTGACATTGATTTTCCTATTTTATGGTTAAAATTTATTTCTTTAGAAAACTCAATGATCTGGATTTCATGAAAAAATGATAAAATCCCTATATTTTATCTCTTATTTGGATGCATAAAACACTATAAAAAGGATTGTGTTACCAAGGTATTAGATGGAAGTTTTGATATCATTTTACAATATTTCCCTAGGTTTCATAAAAAAAATCATGAAGTATCCTTTTTTTTTTGGAGTCTGAAAGGCATAGGGTATAGAGAAAAAATAGGGAATACCTAGTAACACATGAAACCATTGACCAAAACAGGGTTATAATTATGAAGTCACCACATATCTTTATAGAACACAATTATTTTAGGTAGAAAACATAAATGATGAAGTAATGTTTCTAATATGTCTCTAGTATTTCTAGATACAAAATATTTGGCATAGATAATTCTCTTACAGAGACTATTATGTCACCTATATGGTCACAATCAGGGACTGAGTGTAATTTTAAACCAAAATCAATGATGAAATGAAATTATTCCAACCCCCAGACCCAATCCTTCCACCATGTGCATACCCTATTATGAATTCATTAGAGGAAAGTGACTAAATTCATGGAATGATGATGTTATACCCTAAAAATACTGAACATGGAAGTGGATAATCAGAGGGGACCCTGGTTCTGACCTTCCTACAGTTGCTCCATGATGCACTAAAAGAATTTCGGAGGCCTCAAATCCAGGGAATCATCTCTAAAAATATGGAAAGTGGAGGGTGATATCACTATTCAAGAATATTTAGAGGTGGTGGCTAGAATAAAACATCCCCATTTACTAAAATTATTATCTTTTATTGAAATTTCCATGGGGATGAAGACCCATGAAATTTTTGGATCCTACTAAATATGAGCACTAAGATTCACCCAACCATGGTTTTCCTATCTAAATACATGTTGGATTTCAAGAAAATTTGTATCATGGTGATAGAGTTTTGAATCCACTGGTGTATCCCATTGGCCAATAAATTCAATTTAGGGGGCCTATGACTTCTTGAGAATGAAGATGCAACTATTATATTTAATAATTTTCTCCAAATAAAATTTCTACTATTATCACTTAATGGGATTACCCTACATGAGTGTTTTTGGGATTCTATTATTGTCTACCCAGAGTGATAAATGATGATCTTGGGTGCTTATCCTTTTGGTGAATTTAATATTTTCTAGGGCCCTTCTCATCATTGAGTGTTTTAACCAAAATCATGTTATGATATGAGAAATTTGGGGGTGCTAATAGACTAATATCATTAATGTTGGATTTTTTGTAGGCTTTCCAAAATGTTTAGATCACAGATCCTGGATACTCAGGAAACTCCAATACTTGGTTTTTTAGGAATCACAAAGAGATCCATATTGAAGAGTGTCTAGATAGGGACATGGGTTTAACTGATTGGGTTTGTCTTTTTGAATCTAGATAGGTTTCTCAACTTCCTTATAGATCATCCATCCTTACCCCAATCCTCATTCATATATCATGTTATGGAGGTAGACCCAGGAAAGAGAGGCTAATTATATTTGAAGTATTTTGGGAAAGCTAGTAGTATCATTAGTATTTTGTCCATCCATAGTGATTGGGGGATACTAATATTAATAAGAACCTATGTTTTTTGGCCCCTAAGATGAATTAGTGGAGCAATTATAATTTCTAAAAATTATATTTCCAATGAAAACTGATTCAAAGGATCCTAAATTTAAGAAATATCCAAACCTAGTAAAAGACTATGTGGTTTTAAAAGAAACAACATACATGTTTTGATATTTCTAGTGGATGGATACACTATCATAGTTGTAAATAGTTTTAATAATCCCAAAGAGTGTATATTGGGTCTTAACTCAAATAATACATTATGTTTGAATAAAATTTCTTACTACAAACATAGTTTGACACTACTGGGGGATATGCTTTGTATAATTCATATTCTATTTACCAACAATAAATACTTATGAAAATTTGGAATTTGAAACATACATATCTTCTATAGGTCTCTTAAAATAATAAAATGAAATGATTAAATATATAAAATTAATATTATTTTTCTTTTATTAGATTTAATGAATATAAATGTTTCATTATATATAAAAAAGTGGTCTGCCTATATTTATTTTAACATCCAAATTAATAACATTAATCAAGGGTTTAGTTTTAATATACATATTGAAATAGTTATAAAGATTTTAGAGTGTACATCATTGGAATAAATTTAATGAAAAACTCATTGATTGTTTAAATTGATGACTAATCAAGTGATGGATTACATCATAAGTATAAAAAACATTTAGTGATATTTATTGGAAAATATGCTATACATTAACTTAATATAATGATTGGTGAGACATATTTTCATTGGTTATGGATCAATCATATGATCAAATGATGGATTTGTATGTCATTGTAGCTACTATGGAATTCCCATTTATAATGGAACTTGTTCCATTAAAACCTCATGATACAATGGCATATCCTAAAAATGTAACATTTCAATAAGGTCCAATTAAAATGTTGTTTGTTCTATCTCATTCATAGGATACATTTTCATATCCTTATATATCAGAGAGAGAGTTTTGTTTTTAGGGATAATACTTCATATATTTTATATTTTATGTAGAATATTATTGAGGATAATGAAATCTCAGAACAAGAATATGATAAATAAGTTGAAAAAAACAAAATATTAAAGAACATTCCAAGACCAAAACTATGAGGTTTCACGGACCTTTGGGCCATACAAAACCATTGGAATAACAATCAACTGAAGGACTGAAACACCTACCGTTGTTTCATTAGTCAATTATTCCTCCAATTAAATAATTTTATATAATTATTTGTGGGTCAAATTAAGTTCTTGTTGATAGTGTTTTGAATATTAGAATAGATTTATATAGTGAAGAAGTGATGAAAAATTCTGATAAAATAATTTCACATTGATGGATAAATTTTTTTAGATAAGAGTAGATGAGAAATCTTTATAAGGTTTAATTTGAAAATTTTGATTTAGACTTTTAGATTAATTTGTGAGGTATAATTAATAACAATTTTGACTGTGGGTATATTACTAAATTTACTCAGCACACATGTGTGAACTCAATCCTATCACACTATCAATTGTTATTTGGTGATGAATTATTTTAAATTATTATTTTTTAGTGATAAGATCATGTCAAGTAGTTCTTTTGATTCTAGTATAGGAGAGAATCAAACATATATTCATGTATCAAATCACATACTAGAAGGCCCATGATGAATGAAACAAGGTTATTGTATAAGTTTATAGGGTTATTATAACTCTTAATGAATTTTAGGATAACTTAAGGATATTTCATGAAACAAAAATCATATTATTTATCAGTTACATAATATTTAATTTTTTAACCAAAACAACAATGTTGAACAGTTTAAGGTTGTGTTTTATAGAATTATTTAAACAATTCTACCATTTGTGGATAATTTTAGACATTCCAAGAAATTTATCCATATTGATGGCCCATTTATGTATGGAAATAACACTATAATCTTTGTAATTTACACCATATAATATGGTAATAGATCTTGAGTACCTATGGAATTGTTTGTTGTAATTTATGATAACTTATCTTATTTTAGATGGTTCTTTTCATTCCATAGATATTTTGTGATTAATACCGAATAGATTTGTGTTATTTTAGATCATCATCGAGAAATAAAGGAGGTATTATAGTCTAATAGTATTTCACTGAGATCACCCCATTCCCATCATCGATATTAAATATCACACATTGCAAGAAACATATGAATGATGTTCAAGGAAGAGTGCATGAAGATAGTAATCATAAAAATCTTTATGGATGTACTATTTTGATTAAAAAGTAATCATTATAGTTGTTTTTTATGTGTTTAGATTATTCTTCATTTGTTCTTATACAAACCTCAACAAAAAAATATGGAGTGCCATCTCAAATATATTTTCAGAGAAAATTTGGAAGTTTATGATAATATGATGCAAATTCAAAAGCCTAAATGGTCATTATTGTATGACGATTGGAAGAGATATGCACATATGATGACCATGATCATATAATTTTCAAGTGATATCTTTTAAGGAGTTCAAACATTACACATCACTGGTAATTTAAAATATAATATTATATGATAATTTGATGACCCACAATTAAAATTTAATATTAATATAATGTTTTAAATTTAAATTATATGTGCAGCATGAGAGTTCTTATATCACCATGTAGTGTATTTTTGGGATTAGAAAATGTTTGTTGATGTTGGTATTGAAGGTGGGATGAGATATGTTCTCTATTTCCAATGTGATGTTAATAGAGTTATTTTAGAGGCTACATCATTTTTCATCCATTTATTTAACCATGCTGTTTTATATTTTAGGAAGCTGAGTACTAGAATCCTATGATCAATAGTAGTGGTCATGTGAATTTATTTTTGTTGGATTAGTGTTTTTGTGATTCAATTAAATTTAAATAATTTTGATATTCTTGAAGAAATTGTTTTGCGACATGTGATTCTAAATTCTTATGAAGGGACCTATTTTTCAACCCATTTTAGTAACTGGAGAGTTTTAACTAATTTGATTGTTCATAGTGGATACATGTGGTGTAATATCAGAATTTTAGTATGTTTCTATAAATTACCACACTTCTACTGAACATTAATTGGTTGTGACTAGGAGGTAGGATAATGTCGACCCATATTCTAAATGAGATGCGTAGGCCTAGTGAATGGGAACCAACACGGTGGTGTAGTTTATACAACTAGGAAAGTCACATGTGGACATTATCTTTAGATGTATAGGGAATTAATTTTATAGTTAAAATGATTGATGTGGTCTATCAGTTAATATAAATGATTTTACATGAAATAATTATCTTAATTATAATAATGAAATTTACTGAAGTAAACATCCATATATATTTTTACCAATACACCAATAATGAAATAATATTTTAAAATTATAATGCATAATAGAAATATAAAATCAATTACGTATCATAAATAAAATAATTTTTTTACCCTTATATAACTATTGGTTTCCATTATATATCATTAGTATACCCTTATATAACATTAGTTTATATTTACATTACTTTAGATTAAGTTTACATAACTTAATTTACCCTTACTTAAGAAACTTTTATGTTACCCTTAAGTAACATAATATATCTCGAAGTTAACCTTCAGCAAGTTAATAAAACTATGAGTTACCATTCCTTAAATTAATAAAATTTTAAGGTACCCTTTAGTAACCTAATGATTTATTTGGTATTCTTTAGTGAAACATGGTAAAAGTTTTATTAAAAATACCTATATATACAATTTAGTAGATATATATATATATATATGAATAATATATATTAAAATTAAGGTAATCTATAGGTAAAATTAAAAATTTAAATTCACATAATTGTCAACAATCATCTCACAATGTAGAGACAAAACAAGCAACCATTTCTTAATATTACACAATTAAAAAAGGACCTCTAGAGCACACCCCATTATTAAAGAATAACACACATATTCTAATGTAATTTTTTAGACCACCCTCTAGATTTAATGGAATTCAGACATCCCTAGTAAATTTGGGATAATTGTAAAAAAATAAATATAAAAAATAAGAACTTTTCAAATAATAATATCTTTAAATGGGTGTCTATAAATATAAAATTTTAAATTTTTTATGAAAATATATACATTAATAATGTATAGAATTGAAATTTTCACCTCCATCACCACCATCATTAATTAAAAGTAAATGATAATAATTTTTTAATTTTAGAAATGATTTTATGGAATTATTATATTACAATATATTTTATTTTATCATCTCATTTTTTGGAATTGATTTATCGAATTAAATTAAATTAAATCAATAAATAATATTTTTTCATAAATAGTTTCCAATTTTTTTAGCAGTTTCAAAAATAAGACATTGAATCTTATGTGATAAAATATTCCTTTACCACTACATATGTTAATGAATAGAATCCCTAAATCTAAGATCTTAAAACACACATAATGTTATGTCTACTCCTCACACATGCAGTCAAAAAGTATGACACGATATTTAGTTAATAGTAAAAAAAAATTTATTAAAAAAGAATCTATAAATTATATTGATTATGTAAATCCTTCATAAATTAAAAATATGGGAGCTTGATGTTGGAAAAGAATGTTAACCAGATATAGAAGTTTCTTATATTGATAAAAATCTGTTTTCATATAATCTTGCCCATCCCAATTCTCTTTCACCATTATGAATGTGTTGTATTGATCCCTATGAAAATACAAGGTTTTCATGATTTGGAATGTATTTTTTGATTTTTTTTAAAATTTTACAACATTTATTTTACATAATATGTAGAGGCATTCCTTGAGGTTTTGGTTACATAATGATTAATTTTCCTTGTATCTAAGGGTTTGGTTTCATATTTATTAATTTTCCTATTTGTTTCAAAATATAGGGGATGGTCCTATTTTAAAATTCTGTTATTTTATTTCATAGGATGAAATGGGAAATTATGATTAATATGCGAGGTTTTGTTGAATTTTTGTGTTGTTAAAAAATAAAGTGTTCGTTATTTTTCATTATTATTATTTTTTATAATTTTATAACTAAATTCATGTTGATATATATGATTAATTTAAAACAAAAAACCCAAATGCAGTAAGGTGTAGTTAAAAATACAATAACTAATTCGGAATGAACTCTAAGAAAAAAACAATATTTCATATATATTTAATTTTTATAATTATTTTTCTTTAATATGTTTGACAAAATATATTTTAAAAAATAATGAAAGAAAATATATTTTTTTGTATGTAAAAAATTTAAAATTAATCTAAATGGAATTTGATAATTCTATTTAAAAGTATAAAATTAAGTTATATAAAAAACATTATTTCTTAAAAAGATATTTTATAAAAAATGTATAAATTTATATTGGCATACTCTTGAGGGATAATAGGGAAAGCATGTAGACCCACATTCCATTTTTTATTCATTTTTTTAACTTGAAAAAAATAATATTTATTCATTTTATTGGTTTACATTTAAAAAAAAAATAACATATAAAATATTTCAAAACATTAATTATTATTATTTTCATAAAATATAAAATGTAGAAATTGGAAAAAAAGATAAAAATTACACCATATATATATATATATTTAATTAGTGTAATATTAAAGAAAATATTAATTTTTATAAATAATATTTTAAAAATAAAATCCTTCTTGCTTAGAAATTGGGAAACTCATAATAATATAACAAATCTATGAAGAATTGGGTAGAAAACATCACATTTTCCAAGTCTTAGCTGCAAATCAATCATGTTTTCCCAAATAATGCAACCCTACCATCCATTTCCCCTCTCAAATCTGTAGATCCTTAACTATAGATAATATCAGTCCATCTTATTATAATGATGCATGACCGTCAATGACTGACCATGTTATAGGAAAGTAAATACATATTGAATAGTGTAATAAATTTAATGATGGATGAGGGATATCAATGGGAAGTCTACATATAGGAAGAAACATTTTCATCATAGATAAATATAATTTTAAATTAATTTATACACCTAATAAAAAATTTATTTGAAATATTAAATTTAATTCCCAATAATGTAATAAAATCAAAATTGTACATATTTTATGCTTAATATTCTAATCATCAAATTAACAACACATGAAATGAAATTGAATGATATGTTTGAGTGCAAAAATTTAGGGGGATACCTATTGGGGAGACTCCTCACTTGGGATTCCACATGTTCCTCATTTAAAATAAAAAAATATATATAATGAAAGGTGGAGTTAAATCTATTATCAGTGGAAGGATTCCATTTAGATGTGAGGTGAAAGATGTTATGTAGTACAACTCTCTTATTCTAGTAGTGAATCACTATATTTTTATTTGGGGTTTTGGGATTTGTAACTAGAAAATTCCTATGGATCTAATTATATTTCATTTTTGGTGGCCTTTGACCTGATCATGGTGTCTTCTTCTACTCCTTTTATTAAAAAAGTAAAAATCATTATTTCATGGTCAGATGAATTTGGGATTTATTATCGGCCTTTATTTTTCATTTTAGGCTACCTTTAGATGACATATTCATTCTTCCTTTGATTCACCTTTTGTCTATGTATTATTGTTGAGATCTCAGTTATCTATGAGGGTCTATGACTTGTAGTCATACTATTAGTTGATTCCTCTTCCTAGACTAGTTCCAATAGTTTTTATCTCTTGGGTTATCTATGTTTAAAATATATGGTTTCAAAATTTATTGTTTGTACATTTTTTTTCTCGTTGTACATCTACATTAATTTTTTAGGCTCATATGAAGAGTGGATGATTGTTTATTTTCACTGCACATTCACTTTTCTGTTCATTTATACGATTATCTCCTACTTTATTTCCTAATATATTGTACTTAATCATTTTTATTTTATTTAGATAAATTATGGAATTCAATTACAGTTTGATAATTTTTTTAATGATACCAACTACCATATGTAGTGATTAAAAACAAAAGAGATTATTTTTCTCACACGAATGTGTCTTCTGGTGTTTAGTACATACAATCAAAAAATAACATTTAATGAAAAATGAAATTTTCCTCTTGAGATGGTTTCTGGTTTCATTCTCTAGTAGGACCAAGAAATTGTGATTAACCACATATTCAACATCTGTCATGCCAAATTTTTTTGGATAATCTTGAGAATATATATTCTACCATGATATGAAAAATAAATTGTTTATCCTCAAATAGATGATGAATTAGAGGTAAAAATAAGGCATATCTAATTCTGATTACATGAGTGAATATCATTGTTGTTTTGGTCAATCGCCTTGTATGGGAATTAATTTTAATGATACATATTTATATCTTTTATTTCTTAACTCATTACCCGATTTGTTTGGGAATTTTCATCTTATATAAACAATTTTTTCTCTTATTTGTGCTGTGATATTAAATTTATGCTATGAATGATGTTTGAAAATAATTAATTAGGAGGCAATGTCAAGAGAGATAATATTGAAAGTGTTTAGTCATAGAGAATAGGGGGAGAAGTTAGGAAAAGAATCAGGGATATAGTAGTTTAAGTTAGAGAAATGGTAGAAGAAAACCCAAGTTGAAGAAGAGGGAGTTTGAATGTCATCATTTTGGTAAGAAAGAACTTGTTAATAATTTTCTCTGTTAGATGAAAATAGAAAATAATAATAATGGAAATTCTATAAAATAAAAATAGTGATGGTGATGATTGTGTCACCACTACTATAGAGGGTGATATTGTCATTGATTATGAATATATAAAAATTTATTAAGAAAATTATTTCTAGTACTTTGAATGTATTTCCTATATTCATGTGACATCAATAAGGGAGTTCTTTACATCTTACCTCCAAGTTAATTTTGGTATTTTAAAGATGGGTAATGATGGCCATGATGATACTGTAGTTATCAAGACTCTTTGTTTGGAGACCGACACATGATGTAAGTTTAATTTTTACTAATGATTGACATGGGTATGGGGTTCCTCTATATCTTATTTCTACATGTTTTTTTAGGATGATAGTTTTATCGATAATTTTGGAGATTACTAATGGGAACCTTCCAAGGTATATTTGATTGAGGCATGAGGGAAGAAATATATAGTTTTTTACCAGACTAGATTTTCCATTTCATGTGATACTTCTTATATTGATAAGTGCAATTTATATTCCATGTTATGGAATAAGAGGATCAGCCACACTAGTGAGAAAGGGATTGTTTTTTGGATAATATTAATATATTTCTAGATTTTAGGAGTGTCATATCGTACAAGTGTAATCAATGCACGGATGCAAAATAGAGGAGAGTGATTTTTCACCGTCATCCATTGCACAGTAATTCATATGTACATGATTTAGTAGATTATGTAATTTTTGGACCTTTAAAGTCTATGACCGTTAGTTTATGTCATTATTTATTTATTCCTATTGATGAATACCAATGTAATCATTGGGATTATATTTTTAATTCCAAAAGTCAGGTGCTCGGTGTTTTTAAAAAAATTTCATGTTTCGTATGGGACATAATCTAGTAATAAGGTGATATTTATTAGTACTAACAATGAGGGTGTGTATTTTTTTCCATTTGATCAGTATTTTGGGAAGGAAGGTATTCTGATTCAGATGAATCATCCTAAGACCCCAAATCAAAATTTAGTATTTTAGTGGATGACCATTACTTTTTTTTGGAAAGAGTTCATCGTTTTCATTCCAAGGAAACATTTATTGGAAAATTTTGGGGTGCATATTTATTTACTGATTCTTATATAATCAATTTATCACCTACGATCTCTTTAGATAGAGTCACTCCCAACATTTTTTTGTATAGAAATGAGACCAAGTATGATCATTTATGTGTTTTTGGTTTCATGTCTATTGATCATGTTCCTTGAGATGAGAGATCCAAGATAAATTGTAAGTCAAAACAACATATTTTTATACACTATAGAAATGATGTGTTTGGGAAATTTTTCTATTATCCTTCATTGAAGAAACTTGTTATAAGCCTTGATTTAGTGTTTATGGAGGGTAAAACTATTATATATTTTGGTATGGATGAGAAATATAATTCTCTGATATCTAATAGATTTTTTTATCCTTTACCCAATTTACTATTCACATTTTCCACATATTATTAATTCTGACCATTTTTTTTGATCTGAAGAATGTTGTTCATGGTGAACAGGTTGAAGTTGATGTTTCAAATGTACCTTTTTTTTCTGATGGTCTGGTTCTAGGGTTTAATAATGGACCTCATACTCAACTCTAGAGGTAATCATGGCATCATAACATTTCTACTCAGTGTACACCTAATGAGTATGTCCTCAATGCTGAAGGGGGAGATCTAGAATATTTTGATTCTACAATGGAAAGTAATTTTAAGAAAATATGAGTTATGACAATGTATGACAGGATGGGATCATTTAATGACAAACAAAATTGTGAGCTAGTGACGTTATGTACAGATAAGAGGGATTTTGAAAATCAAAGGACTTATTTAATTGGAACTAAAGAATCCTATTTTCTTCCATGGTACAAGGCGTGGTTAGTTTTCAATGGCTTCTTTAAGAAGGAAGGTATTGATTTTGGTGATATATTCTAAACTTTTGTCAAAAAAATGTTCAATTTGAGTTTTTCTTGGTTTGGATGGTATTTTGGTCTATATATTGAGTATATAGATGTGAAAATAGATCTCTTACATGGATATTTATAAGAGGAGATCTATATGAAAAAAACTAGAGTTTTTTTTAACAATTGGTAAAGAGAATCATGTATGTCGATAAAGTAGAGTGTGTTTGGTTTTAAACATGTGCCGATGTAGTGGTATGAGAAGTTTGAATCTATCATTTTTCATCATGATTTTAGGAAGACATCATATTTTCATTGTTATTTTTTATAGATTTAATGTTGGTGATTTTGTAATATTTTTACTTTATGTTGATGATATTCTCATTGGTAGCCATGATACTTTTATAATTGAGAGATAGAAGATAGATCATGGTCATTATTTTTCAATTAAATATTTAGGGCCAATGTGGAAGATTCAGGCATTATCGATCTCACATGAAAAAAGGCCAAAATAATAAGGTTATCTCATGATAGATATATTGCGATGGTTCTTCAAAGAGATTCTATGGATAGAGATAAAGTAGTTAGTACTCCTCATGATTTACATTTTATACATAATACAATTAGTCACCTTCTATTGATGAATAGATATAAAAGATGAAACACATACCTTATTCATCCATTATTGTCTATTTGATGTATGTGATGGAGTGTACTAGACTAGATATATCTTATGCATTTTTTGTGGTTTGTTGTTTTCTTTATAATCTTGGATGAGATCATTAGAAAGTAGTGAAATATATATTTCATGATATTCATTGATCTTATTATCTGAGATTGTATTTTGGAAATGTGGAAAATATGATTTGTGGCTTTACAGATTCAGATAGTAGAGGAGATATGGGTTCAAGGAAATCTACTTCAGACTATTTGATCACTTTTTCTCAGAGAGATGTATCTTGGAAAACTATATTCCATAAATGTGTTTCTTTATCCACCATAGATTCTATGTTTATTACAACTATAGAAGCATAAAAAGAACTATTTTAGACGACAACATGTATTAGGGAGCTCAATTTTAATATGGGTAGGTATGTTTTATTTTGAGACAGTCAGAGTGTTATTTTCTGGGAAGGAATCCAAATTTTCATGTCAATTGAAAAAAACTGAGGTTCAATATAAATGGATATGTGATTTACTTGATTTTACATAGTTGTATTTTGAGAACATCCACACTGATGATAATGGGTCAGTAATGTTAACTTGTTGTCACTATGATTAAAATATGAGACTTTCCAATTGATTTCAAGATTGGAAGTGAAACTTAGTCTAGTTCGAGGGGGAGTTTGTTAGGGTACCACCACACTTGGTTCACCTCATGTGCCTTATTTAATATAAACAAAATAAATAACAAATCTATAATTAAAATAGGAGTTATGAATTTTATAGGTATAAGATTACTTTCATGTTTGTTAGGCAGTAGTTTTTATATAGTGCAACCCTCTTATAATGGGAGCAAAAAACTAGGGTTTGAGAATCGGTATTTAGATCTGCAACTAGAAGATTATTTTGAATCTAATTTTATTTATTCTATGGTGTTCGTTGAACTGATCATGGTGTTCTATTCTTCACCTTTTGTTAGGATAGTGATCGTCTTCCCTTCATGGTCTGATCTATTTGTCTTTCTTTATCAGACAGTGTTCTTCCTTTGTGACTCCCTTATGACTTCATGTTCTATTTTCATTTGAATAACATTTTTTTGAGTATTATTTTTGATATCTCTCTCATATTTGAGAGTCTCTCCATTGTACTCTTGATTATTAGTGGATCTCTCTTTATGGACTAGGTCTAATTATTTTTCTCTTTTGGGTTTTCCATGTTAAAAACTTCTAGTGTCAAAATTTATTTTCTACACACATATTTTTGGTCATTTCACATCCATTGGAATTTTTAGTCTTGTATGAAGAGGTAAATAATGTTTGTTTCTACCGTGTGTTCTCTTTAGTGTTTATTTTCATATTCATTACTTGTTGTCTTTTATGACACTTCCTTTTCTCCCTCTATCACCTTATGATCTTTTCACCCTTATTCATGTTCCCAATTAGGGAATTGTTCAATATCACTCTTAATTTATCAATAGTTAGAAGGAATAACCTTGTCTAGGGACCAAATCCTAAAATTAACTAACAAAATTGTGAAATAAAAAAACACCTTGAGCTGTTCTGCATAGAAGTAATTCAAATTTATACTTTTTTGTAGGAAAATATACTAAATGTTATGAATATAAACTTATAAATTAAATAAATATATATTATAATCTAATATAATGAATAAAAACATAATGTAATATAAAACACACCTAACACACACACTAAGATAAACTATCCAATCTGGGTTCAATGGTTTGTTGTGAAAAAAATTCACAAATCAACATTTCTCATAATTAATCATTGGAATTAAAATCCTAAAATCCCATGAATTATCATTTTTAAATATCTAATTATTTAAATTGTTTATTGTGTAACAAGTTAATACACTATATATACCTGACAAATTTCTAACCTAGGGTGACAACCCCATCCTAATGTTTTCTAAATAATTATAGATTATTTTTCAAACAACTACTCTATAAAATTACGTTTACCCTACTCTGTTAAGAAATTATGTGAACGACCATGAAAATTCATGGAATCCAAAAATTAAAATTCCAATTTCTATGGAAAATATTTTATATGTTTGAATTAAGCCTTACTATATACCAATTTTGATTCCAATTCACAGTAATCAGTATATCATTGTATTGAATTTCAACGGTTCATCTTATCCAAGAACAATTGGAATATTATCAATCTTGAAAATAAACTCATGAACACATGTATAACTTGTATATATGAAATAAAGAAATAAAATTAAAAATAATAAAATAAAATCGTGAACATAATTTCAATGTAAGTGTACAAAATTATTAGCTGAGTTCATTTTCAATAAATCATGCTAATATTTTCTTATTGAACCGACTATTTTCCAAGACTTAGTTTTTAAACAATTATTTTCAACCCATGTAAACATGATTTAATTTAAAATTCATCTTTATTTATGTATTTAATTTTGAATAATAACAATAAAATAGATAAATTGAAACCCAATGGATATAAGTCTAAACAATACAATTTTTATAAAATGACCAAAAAATATAATGAGTTAGGTATACCCATTTTTAATGGGTGATTTAATGAAAGTTACTAATAATAAAATATACATGGATTAAATTTTTTGAGAGATGTAGAAAATTTTGAATAATATTCCTTATATGACTGAACATATTTTATTTGAAAAGAGGTATAATAAGACTTCTTAAAACCATATCTTGGTTTAATCTTCACATAGATTTTTCTACAAATATATTTTTTGATTTAAAAAAAATAATTTAGAAATTAAAAAAACATGATATGGTTGTGTGATTTTCTATCATATATTATCCAAACAATAAAATTATTATCATAAAAAATCTTGGTTCTTATTATGGTGGAGAATTCTATGACATTTTCAAAGAGAAGGATACTCCTTACCACTGTCACAATAAAGTTAAAAATACAAATAACCAATATGTGATAAGCGATTTATTAGCATTCATGTATTTGAATATACATGTAGTCTAATGTACCAAATGTATGGTTCTTAGGCACTGAATCCTTAATTCAATAAGTTTCTCTAGATCTAATAATAAATACAGTGACCCTATTTTTCCTTACATGACTATGAAATCATTTTAAAGAAAACAACATAACATAATACAAATCCAAGATCAAAATTTATAATGTCTTAGGATGAATGGGTCCCTAAATAAATTTTACATATTAAAACATAAAATATATTTAATTACTTATTCTATATCTTTTTTATTGTCCTTAAAAATCTCCATAGTACAAGTAATAACCTGAGGATATGTATCATATAATAGAGTGATCTAAAACCATTGTAAAAGGATATATAATAACAAAAATAAACATTACATGGGTGAGAATAATATTCAACATATCATAAGTGTTGGTCGGAGTGGATACTCAAGAGGGGGGATGAATTGAGTTCCAATTAAAATTTATGTTAAAAATATTTCTATTAAAATCCCCCTAATTAAAAAACAAGTTAAACTATAGTGAATTTATACAGATTGTAAGTGTTCAACTAGTTTCTCAAAGATTGATTAGGTCTCAGTTAATTTAATCAGAAGATTAAATTAACTTTTCAAACAGACTTACTGGTTCACAAATAAGTATAAACACTTGCTAGTTTAACTATCAAAGTAACTTTAAAACAAATTGTATTTCAAAGTAATTAGCAGCGGAATATAATATATATATATAGTATACTTATAGACTTAAACTAAAATGCACAGTATATGTAACCAAGAGGTTCAGTCTCAAGCTGAGACTTAGTCCTCTCAACCAATTTATATAAATTTGATCCACACCCTGGATCGAGATAAGCAACAGTGAAAACACTGTCCAGGTACAAAGACCTCTACCACAGTTCTATGTGGGAAAACAAAAAACAACTCACAGGCTGTCCAGGTCATACTTGACCTCTACCACTATGCACAGTGTGATACAAGGGAGTTATAGGGAGTTTGTGTGAGGATTTATAAATCCTCCAGTTTAGCTCAGGAGACAATGTGTGTAAGAAATATACAGAGTATACACACAACTAGAAATGTAAATAAAATAACCACCAAGAGAATAGATAAGAGTTTAGAATGATCTAGTGATGTGAAGTGCAGCTCTAGACTCTTTTGATTAATCAGAAATGCTTCTGAGTCCTTCTCTAGTTTTTGTCTGAAAAACGGAGTGTCATTTTCTTCCTTGGTTTTCAGGTTCAGCTTTATCTGCATGAGTTCATGAAGAGCTCATTGTAGTTCTTCACTCAAGATGCAGCTTGTGTTCTCCTCTAGAATGAAATGACTTCATGTATGTCCGATGCTCTTCCAGTATTAATGTAGCCTTTTCTTTTTGTGTGAATGCACCACATTTCAATGTTATTCAGCCCTTGCTTTTTAAACCCTTCACGCACCTTATTCGTTTCACTCTGTTCAGTATTTTTCCTTCCTTTTATAGCTTTCAGCTCTGGTAAAAAGAATGATTACATTTTTCATGGGTACTAGGTACGGTTCCCTGACATGCCAACAATTATCATTAAATAACATTAATTGCATTAAAATCATCAAATATAGTCGTTGATTTAATAAATAAATAGTATTGAGAGTATAGAGTTTGACTAGTAAGTCTTTCATTGGTATCCTTCTGTAGGTAGCGGTTGACTTTATGTAGTAGTGACCTTCTATCAGTACCTCTTTCATCATGTACCAGTAACTCCTTGTATCAGTAGCTGTTTGATATTGTATCGGTAGCTCTTTGATCTTGTATTAGTAGCTCTTTGATCTTGTATCGGTAGATCCTGGTATCGGTAGCTGTTACTATGTGTATCAATAGCTCTATATACCGGTGACTTCATTATATCGGTATATCCTTTTGTATCGGTAGCTTCATAGCGGTAGACTTGTTATATCGACAGTCTTACTCTATCAGTAACTCTGGTCTAACAATCTCTTGTATCAGTATCTTGATGTATCGGTGACCATCTGTATCGGTAGCTTGTGCATACCGGTAGCTCCATTATATACCAGTGATATATGTATCAGTAGATTTATTCATACTGGTGGACTTTTTCTATCGAAAACTCAACTTCTGTCGGTATCTGTCTGCATCTGTGGGAGATATATCATACATGTGCTTACCAGTGGACTTATACATATCGGTGGCTCTACGTATCAGTGACGTTATTTCATTGGTGACTATGTCTATCGGTAGACTAAGTACCGATAGATATGTATCAGTAGATATAAGCAAATTAGTGACTTATTACTTATCTGTTTTATGCAAAACATATCCAATTGAGTTAGAATTAATCCAAAACTCATATAAACATAGATAAACATTTATTAACATATTTCAAATATTATTTTAATATAATTATCAACTTGATAATATAATATCATAGATTGAAAGAATTAATATATAGATAAACATTAATTGGGATTATCAAAGTATGTGAAAACATAATTGAGATTATCAAAATAGGTGAGGTCAACAATCTCCCCCATTTTTATAATCACAACTTATGATATTATAGTATCAAAATAATAAGTAATTGTATCAGAGGATATATCATTAAATCCAATTGTATCAGAGAAAACAACACACCAGAAGTAGAATTAAATGCAATGGTATAAAAGGTACATGTTACAAATCAAAGAAAATATTTATCCCCCTTAGGTAATATTTCTCCCCCTTTGTGATAATCAAAAAGTGGGAAACAACAAATAGAAAAGGGAAAAAATGGGAAAGAAAAGAAAGCCATTTGTATTTCATGTTGCAAAAAGGTACATGGAAAGAAAACAAAACACAAGGGATTCCTATCAAACATCTTAGCCACCTATTCAATCCACATCCTCAATGTGAGATTTTCCCTTTAGATCAGAAGAGGATTAAGGCTGTGTGGATGCAAGTGAAGGCTTAGGAATTCAAGAGATGATCAAAGGAGGCTGAGCGATTGAAACTGTTCCTGGTCTATACTGAGTATCCCTCTGAGTGATCATAGGAGTGAGGATTCTAATAGCTTGAGCAGGGGTCATCTGAACAGGAGAAGTAGTAGAGGCAGAAGCAAGAAAAGTTGGAGGTATAATAACTAGCCTAGCATCAACATGCAAGAAAGGAAAAAAAATATTTCTGAAATCCATAATTATTCCTCCTCCTCTCTCCATAGCAGATATGAAATAATCCTTGTTCTCCATGAATTGTTCCAAGGCTGGAGTCAGTTCCCTTAGCTTGCTGACTTTATCTCTAAAGGCCTGATTAACAAGAGGTAACTTCAGGTTTTCTAACAGAAGTTTGAAGTGATTGTTGATTTGATATTTGGTATCAATCCTTTAAAAATTGTAGTCTACATTTTCTTTCACTTCTTCCTGAGAGGAAGAAGCTTCTCTCATATAGTCCTGAACAATCTTCATTATCTCTCTAGTGGTATCTCTAGTGGAAATCACCACTTTTATCAGGTCGAATGAGTCCACAGAGACACTGGTTGATGCTGAACCAAGCTCCTCCTTCATCACAACTCGAATTTGGTTTAGTTTTATTGAAGGTCTGGAGGCAAGAGAACCAACAAAGAAAGTTACTATTTCCTTGAAGTTTTTGGTCAACCCCCTGATAAGATTTCTGACTTGGGAATCCAGGGAGCTGACATGATATTTCATGGAGGTTTTGAATCCTTCAAACACTGATACCATCTGGCTCACGACACCTATGAAATAAGCCAAATATTTATCTGATTGGGATTTAGAACTCATATAATATTCAAAAGAGACAACAGATTTCTTTAGAACTTCAACATCCTCTTCCAGTATAGATATTTTAGTTTTGGAAAGCTATAACTTCATCCACTATCTCTGCAACAAAGGTTGACACATTACAACCAAGAGAGAGTTCAAAAGATTTTTCTAAATTGCTCATATCTTCAACAAAGCAGAGCTTTAACTCGGCAACAGAGTTACTCAACAACTCCTTAATCTCATCCTTTAAGGAAGATAAGTCATCCCTGGTGATCATATCAGTAGGTGCAACCACAACGGGTGCTCTTTCAGATGCTAAACTGGCCATAGAGTCAGTCATAATTGATTGAATTGAAGATTCTAGTGAAGCTTCCATTTTCCTTATTTCTTCCACAAAACTGATTTTGAGATCAGACTTGAGCTTATCTAGATCATGCATTCTAACCACATCTTCTAGTAGCAACTCAGTCTGAATATCATAATGGATTTTTGGTCTATTGAGTGATGCCTCATTATCAGAATCAGGATAGTCCAATCCAAAAACCACAAAACCTGGGTCTTCTTCCCAATATTCAATTTCAACTTCCACTAATACACTTCCAAATCTGGTGGGATGCCCCCCCTCAATGGGTGAATTATCTTATATAGCAACATCATTCTCAGCAGGTCTTTCTTCCTAAGAAGAATCTTCTACAACCAAATCCATCTCTACAACAGTAAGAGGCTCCTCTAGATTAGGCACAGGTCCTTCCATCTTTTCCCCTACATCTTTAACAGGCACAACCGAGCTTCCAATCAATGGACTCAGACATAAGCAAGCAGAATCATAGGCTTCAGATTCATTATCCCTTTCTACATCATTCTCAGGGACTCACTGGTCTTATTCATTAGCAGGAGTTTCTTCTTCTAATAAAGTTTCCTTTCCTAAAGATACAATTTCAGCAGCAGGAATTGGGGGAAAGTCTGGATCCCTTCTATCAGCCATAAAAGTCTCTTCTTCATCTGTCTCGTCACTGTACTCAGGATCTTCTTCATCAGGTCCTAGACCTGGATCCCTCACATCCTTAGGCCTTGAAGGACGATTGACAAGATTGAATTTATCATAAACCTCCTTGTCATCATTAACCCACTATCCTCTCCATGGGTTCTAGTTTATCTTCATATATTATCAAACTATACTTGTGATACAGAAGTTATTCCATACTACCACTGTCTCATTTTGAGACTCAGCTACTCATTTCACCTTAATCATTCCTGAGATCAACTTGGAAAAGAATAAGGCATTAGTCTTTGATTTTGTCCTGGTCATGTCCTCCATTTGAAACATTATCAATCTGCACAAATTCAATTTCACACAATGTCTTAAGAGATGTAGGAGATATATATCTTGATATATTAAGTTCTCTAAGTCCCCTCTCCTTGGTATTAAGACATGCTGAAAAAATTTGAACAAAAATCTGTTCTCTCCATCCATTTCAGAAGCCACCACTTGTCTTTGATTTCCACTACCAATGAGCTCCTCTAAGGCAGTCTCATAGTCAAATATATCACATTTAGGTGGTATTTCTTTCAAGAAATATCCAGAAATACCTTCGTGTGGAACCTTCGGGAACTCAACCCACTCAACAGATGAAAAAGATATCTCCATTCCATTCACAAAATAAATCACTCAGTTCTCATCTTCTGATTTCTCAAAACTCAAAAACTCATAAAACTGTTTCACCAGCTTCAGATAGTAGGGACCATTGTTTTTTGAAAATCAATCTACCCACTTTTGATCTTCTAGCACCTCGAGCACTAATGATTTTCTAGACAACAACCATTACACAAATCGTACTTTTTCGATCACAATAACTCTATTTTGAAAATGAGGGTTCACTGGTCGCCTCCTCGACCTTGTTATACCAACACTGCCACTTGCTTCTGGATCAGTCTTCTGCTTCTTCACATTAGTCTCTTCAAATTCATCTCTGATGGTAGGGTATTTGGTTTTTTCCATCTCTAGTTCGAGAAACTTAGGGTTTTTGAGAAGTTCGGGTGATAATGATTGAGGGTAAAGGGTTTGAGGATTGGTGGATTTAGGAGTAACTAGGACCTTGTTTTATCATTTAGGAATCATAAAATAAATAAAATAAAATAAAGTATAAATGATACATATTCTGGCAGCAGACAAAAGTTTAAAACAGTGCGTACTCATCGGTAGGGTTTATCAGTGAGAATTCCTATCAGTGAGGTCCATCAGTGAGGTTTTAAATCAGTGAGGTACATCGTTGAGGTTTCACATTGGTGAGGTACATCAATGAAGTACATTGGTGAGGTAAATTGGTGAGGTTCTACATCGGTGAGGTTTATCGGTGAGGTTTCACATCGGTGAGGTACATCGGTGAGGTACCTACCGAACAAGGTTAATCATTCCTAACTCATGTCTAATGTAACTTAACCTATCCGAACTTAAAGGTTTGGTGAAAATGTCAGCTAAATGATGTTCAGTACCTATAAATCAAGAGTAATATCACCTTTTTGGTAGTGATCTTTCAAGAAATGTTGCCTTACATCAATGTGTTTGGTCCTAGAGTGAGACACAGGGTTCTTTGAAATGTTTATTGCACTAGTCTTATCACAGTTAATTAAAACATGCTTAAAATCATATCCATAGTCCAAAAGAGTGTGTTTCATCCTCATAATTTGTGCACAGAAACTACCAGTAGCTATATACTCTGCTTCGGCAGTGGTAAAGGCTCCAAAATTATGCTTCTTACTACACCAAGATACTAAGGATTTTCCCAATAAATGGCATGTTCAAGATGTGTTTTTTCTATCCAACTTGCAACCAGCAAAGTCAGCATCTGAATAACTCATTAATTCAAAAGATTTTCCTTTTCAATAAAACAAACCCAAATTTACAGTATGTTTAAGATACTTAAAGGTTATTTTAACAGCAAGTAAATGATATTCTTTTGGATTAGCTTGAAATATTTCACACATACACACACTAAACATAATATCTGGTCAACTAGAAGTAAGGTAAAGTAAGATTCCAATCATACCTCTGTAATTGGTTTGATCTACTAGTTTCCCAGTTTCATCTGCATCCAATTTACAGATAGTACTCATAGGAATATCACTTTCCTTAATACTATCCAAACGAAAACATTTTAAAAGATCCTTTTTATATTTACTTTGATTCAAAATAATACCATTTTAATTTTGAAAAACTTGAAATCCAAGAAAATATTTGAGTTCTCCCATTAAACTCATTTCAAATTCATTTTGCATACTCTTTGAAAAATTAGTACATAATGAATGTTTAGAAGATCCAAAAATAATATCATCAATATAGATTTGTACTATCAAAACATCTTTAGAAATTCTTTTAATAAAAAGAGTTGAATCATCAATCCCTTTAGTAAAACTTTTTGAAATAAGAAAATTACTAAGTATATCATACCAATCTCTTGGATCTTGTTTTAAACCATATAAAGCTTTAGATAGCTTGAAAACTTGATTTGGAAAATGAGGATTAGTAAATCCAGGTGGTTTTTCAACAAAAAAATCTTCAATTATAAAACCATTTAGAAAAGCACTCTTGATATCCATTTGATATAATTTGAAATTCATATGAGCAGCATAGGCAAGTAAGATCCTAATGGATTATAATATAGCTACATGTGAAAAGGTTTCCTCATAGTCTATACCTTCTTCTGGACAATACCCTTGTGAAACTAACCTAGCTATGTTTCTAACTATATTTCCAGACTCATTAACTTTGTTTCTAAAAACCCATTTAGTGCCTATTGTTAATGTGTCCTTGGGTCTTTCAACTAATTCCCAGAATTTTTTTCTTTCAAATTGATTTAACTCTTCTTGCATAACCATTACCGAAAATTCATCATTGATTGAATCATTGACATTTTTAGGTTCTAGCTGTGAAAGAAAGGTTTGATGTTCAACCTGGTTTCTTAGAGAAGCTCTAGTCTGTGTCCCTCTATCAAGATTACCGACAATAGCATCTAAAGAATGATTCATTAGAATCCTTGTTGATCTATTAAAGGTAGGACTAGAAATTTTAGGCTCTTCTCCAAGTTCGGGTTCTATAGAAGCAGATTCTGGAATATGTCCAGAACAGGATGTTTTTACAGCAGGTTCTTTAGTTTTATCATTAAGGTCCAGAAAAGTCGAATCTTCTTCAAGATTTTCAAGAGAAGGCTTAGGTTCATGTGGATCAGTTTCATCAAACATGATGTGAATAGATTCTTACACACATTTGGTTCTTTTGTTAAAGACTTTATTGGCTTTCCTAGTTAAATAATAGCCAAGAAAAATTCCTTCATCACTTTTAGAGGAAAACTTGTCTAGATTATCCTTGGTATTGAGGATAAAGACTTTGCAGCCAAAGACTCTGAAGTAACTAACTTTGGGTTTTCTATTGTTCCACAGTTCATAAGGGGTCTTCTTAGGAACAGGTCTAATCAAGACTCTATTAATAATATAGAAATCTCTATTCACCGCCTCAACACAAAAATAAATAGGCAGGTCATACTCATTAAGCATGGTTCTTGCAATTTCTTGAAGGGTTCTATTTCTTCTTTCTATTACACCATTCTACTGAGGTGTCCTAGGGGCAGAAAAGTTGTGACTATAGCCATTGTGTGAGCAATAAGACTCAAACTCATGATTTTCAAACTCACGACCGTGATCACTTCTTAGGGTTTTAATCTTAAGTCCACTAAGGTTCCCTACAGAGTTGGAGTATTTGACAAAATAAGAACAAGCTTCACTTTTGTGAGCTAAGAAGTATACCCAAGTATATCTAGAAACGTCATATACTAGGACATAGAAATATTGCTTCCCATTTAAACTAGAAACTCTTGAAGGTCTTAACAAGTCCATGTGAACCAACTCGAGAGGTTGAGAAGTTGAAACTTCTTTATTTTATTTAAAAGAAACTTTATGTTTCTTTCCCTTTTGACAGGGTTTACAAACTTTGTCAGCTGGGAATTCAAGTTTGGGTAGGTTTCTAACTAAGTTCTTCCTAGTCAGTTTTCTAAGTGAATGAATGTTGCAGTGTCCTAATATTCTGTGCCATAACCAAGATTCTTTATGAAAAGAATTTAAACAAGTAATATTTTTTTAGCTAAAGAATTCAAATCAATAGCATAAACATTTTCATTTCTCAAGGAAGAAAATACTAAAGCATTTTTAGAATTAAAAACTTTACTATAATTATTTTCAAACTTAACATTAAATCAATCATCACATAACTGAAAAATACTTAACAAATTATACTTAAGTCCATCAAGAAATAAAACTTTAGAAATTAAAACTGAATTAGTGTTACCAATTTGTCCTAGGACGATGTTTTTTCCTTTAGAATTATCACCAACGGTGACATAGACTCCATAATCCTTTATTAAGCTTTTAAAGCATTAATAATATCTAGACATGCGCCTTGAACATCCACTATCCAAGTACCAAACCTTCTTGTGAGGACTCTTCAAGCAGGTCTCCAACAAAACAGGTTTAGATGGAAAATGATTTTGGTACCCATATCTTCTTAGGTCCATATAGGTTAGAAAGTAAAGCTTTAGGTTCCCAAATTTGTCTTATGGGTCTCATATAATTCATAGAATCAGTTGATTTTGAAATATAAACTTTGTTTGATCTTTAAAAATGTGAATAACTAGTTGAGGTAAATGAATTTCCAGAACTGGAACTAGCAGAATTTTGTCTAGATTTAGAAATAAATATATTTTTGGTAAACTGTGTCTGTCCAGGTTGGTATCCCAAACTAGTAGTGTGCTTTGGTGCCACTTTTTTACCTAGAATTTGTTTAAGTGTACCTTTTCCATTTGTGAATTTTTCTAAGTCCTTCCTCAGTTGCTCATTAGAAAATTTCAGTTCAGTATTTTCCTTAAGTAATTGAGAATTCTTTTCCTTTTCAATCTCAAGGGAAGATTTAATAGTGCTAGATAAAGCATGCTATTTCTTTAAGGCTTTGTAATTTTCCTTGATTTCATTACAGGTTTCTTCTAGCATATTACAATATTCAAATAATTCTTCACTAGAAATGTTTTTAGATTCAGATTCAGAATCATAATCAACTCCAGAATAGTATGAATTTAAAACAGGAGGGTCCAGTGTTACCTTAGACGTGTTTTTCATAAAACACATGTTAGCTTTACGAGAATATTCATCTTTAGCAGAATCCGAATCACTTGAAGTGTCTTCTGAATCACTCCAAGTTGCTTTCATTGCTTTCTTATACTTTCTGTCCTTGTAGTCATGTTTCTTCTTGAACTTCAATTTTGGAAAGTCAGCTTTAACATGTCCTTTCCTTTATCACTCATAGAAAATAACTTCATAACTCTTATCGGCTTTCTTCCAGCCCTTTTTCCAATGACCTTCGTTTCCATATTTACCTTTATAGTTTGATTTTCTGAAGAATTTATTCTTCCTGTAGAACTCTTTAAATATTCTTTCTATTTGAGACATCTCAGCATCACTATTAGAGTCTTGAATTTCACTTGTTGAGATTTCAGTAGGTATGTGAACTTTCTCCTTGTCCTTGCTCTTTGAGGAAGTACACTTAAATGCCACTAAATTACCTTTTGGTTCATCATCTTCTTCTTTGTTTACCTTGAGTTCTTCCTCATACATCATTAACTTACCAATTAATTCCTTAACATGCACTTTGCTGATGTCGCACAGTTCTCTAATTGAAACAGATGTGCCTCTCCATCTTTCTGTCAGACATATTAATATCCTCCTTATCTGATCCTTTGTAGGAAAATATTTTCCAAAGGAGCTCATAGTGTTGACAATCTCTTCGAACCTAAGATACATGTCATAAATGGGTTCATCAGATTTCATTTTAAAATTATCATATTTAATAATATAGGTATTCAGCCTCCTTTATTTAACATTGGTTATACCCTCATGGGAAATATCCAAAGTGTCCCAGATTTCATAACCAGTTTTACAAGAAGATATTCTATTAAAATCTTCATCTCTTAGAGCACAATACATGGAATTCATTGCTTTAAAGTTATTATTGTAAGAAGTTTTAGTAGGTTCATCCCAAGTAGTTCTATCAATTTCTTGAATTTTATATTGAGTTTCTAAAGCATTCCAGATATCAAATCCCATGCTCTCTAATTGAATTTTCATTTTAAGTTTCCACTCGACATAATTTGTACCATTTAAGAAAGGTGGCCGGTTGGTAGCAACACCTTATAATATATTATCAATAGATAGAGTTTAGAAATATTTAAAGATATAAAATTTAGAACTAACAGAAATTTAAGATATTTACAGTACAACTAAAACCACAGTTGAAAAACAGAGTATGTTGAAAATTTTGATAAACAAAACAAAACCTCCGATACTAAATGTTGGTCGGAGTGGATACTCAAGAGGGGGGGGGGGGGTGATTTGAGTTCCAATTAAACTTTCTGTTAAAAATATTTCTATTAAAATCCCCCTATTTAAAAAACAACTTAAACTATAGTGAATTTATATAGATTGTAAGTGTTCAATTAGTTTCTCAAAGATCAATTAGGTCTCAGTTAATTTTATCAGAAGATTAAATTAACTTTTGAAGTTGACTTACTGGTTTAAAAATAATTATAAACACTTGGTATTTTCACTATAAAAGTAACTTTAAAACAAATTGTATTTCAAAGTAATTAGCAGCGGAATAAAAAAAAAATATATAGTATACTTTTAGACTTAAACTAAAATGAACAGCAGATGTAACCAAGAGGTTCAGTCTCAAGCCGAGACTTAGTCCTCTCAAAAAATTTATATAAATTTGATCCACACCCTGGATTGGGTTAAGCAACAGTGAAAACGAAGTTCAGGTACAAAGACCTCTACCACAATTTTATGTGGGAAAATAAAAAATAGCTCACAGGCTGTCCAGGTCTTACTTGACCTCTACCACTATGCACAATGGGATACAAGGGAGTTATAGAGAGTTTGTGTGAGGATTTATAAATCCTCCAGTTTAGCTCATGAGACAATGTGTGTAAGAAATATACAGAGGATACCCAAAGCTATAAATGTAAATAAAATAATCACTAAGAGAGTACATAAGAGTTTAGAATGTTCTAGTGATGTGAAGTGCAACTCTGGACTCTTTTGATTAATCAGAAATGCTTATGAGTCCTTCTCTGGTTTTTTTCTGAAAAACAGAGTGTCATTTTCTTCCTTGGTTTTCAGGTTCAGCTTTATCAGCTTGAGTGCATGAAGAGATCGTTGTAGTTCTTCACTCAAGTTGTATCTTGGGTTCTCCTCTAGAATGAAATGACTTCTTGTATGTCCAGTGCTCTTCTAGTATGAATGTAGCCTTTTCTTTTTGTGTGAATACACCACGTTTCAATACTGTTCAGACCATGCCTTTTACACCTTTCACGTGACTTATTCATTTCACTCTGTTCAGTCTTTTTCCTTCCTTTTATAGCTTTTAGCTCCAGTAAAAAGAATGATTACCTTTTTCACGGGCACTAGGTATGGTTCCCTAACATTCCAACAACTATCATTAAATAACATTAATTGAATTAGAATCATCAAATATAACCGTTGCTTTAATAAATAAATTGTATTTAGAGTATAGAGTTTGACTAGTCAGTCTTTCATTGGTAGTCTTCTGTAGGTAGAAGTTCACTTTATGTAGCAGTGACCTTCTATTAGTAGCTCTTTGATCATGTACCGGTAACTCCTTATATCTGTACCTGTTTGATCTTGTATCGGTAGCTATTTGATCTTGTATTGGTAGATCTTTGATCTTGTATCGGTAGCTCTTGGTATCAGTAGCTGTTACTCTGTGTATCATTATCTCTATATACCGATGACTTCATTCTATCGGTAGCTCCTTTTATATCGGTAGCTTCATAGCAGCAGACTTGATTATATTGGCAGACTTACTCTATCAGTAACTCTAGTGTAATAGTAGCGTGTATCAGTAGATTGATGTATCAGTGACTATCTGTATCAGTAGCTTGTGCATACCAGTAGCTCCGTTATATACCAGTGATATATGAATCAGTAGTCTTATTCATACCAGTAGACTTGTTCTATCGGTAACTCATCTTCTGTCGGTAGCTGCCTGCATCTATGGATGATCTATCAGACATGTGCCTACCAGTGGACTTATACATATCGGTAGCTCTGCGTATCGGTGACCTTAGCTTATCGGTGACTATGTGTATCGGTAGACTAAGTACCGGTAGATCTGTATCAGTATCTATAAGTAGATTAGTGACTTAATACTTATCTTTTTTAGGAAAAACATACCCGATTGAGTTAGAATTAATCCAAAACTCATATAAACATAGATAAACATTGATTAACATATTTCAAAGATTATTTTAATATAATTATAAACTTGATAATAGAATATCATAGATTAAAAGAATTAATATATAGATAAACATTAATTGGGATTATCAAAGTATGTGAAAACATAATTGGGATTATCAAAACAGGTGAGGTCAACAATAAGTGTGGTATCATCATCATAATCATGAGATTAAGCATTAAATAATGGTAATAAATGCATAAATGCATAAAAATGAATCCTCATTCCTTAGTGGTCAAATACCACTAAATTTTGTGAACAATGATACCATCATGTTCATTAATAAAACAATTTAACAATCATAAAATCATCATTGTGAAAAAATATACCATCATGATCATGCATATTTAACTTTATCTCATGAGATACATCAGATTTCCCAATGCATTACCATGCTATATAATTATGGACAAACCCGTCACATAATAACATTTACATAATCATACTTTCCACATAGAACATAAAAGAATCATAGAAATAAAAACCCATGTAATGGAATTTATTTCATAATTAATTAATTCATGAATATAAATTTGGTTCCTTAAAAGAATAGGGGAATAACATACATGGTATAATTTTCCTCAATCTTGGGTTAAAAAGAAACAATCTGAAGAGTTGTAAAATATGTGTTTTGAAAAATAATAGTGGTTTTGGAAAATAAATCTGTTTTTCATAAACTAAATTTAAAAAAATATATATCCATTAAAATATAAATTAATAATAACATTCATACTTAATTTTTTTTTAAATTTGGAAAACAAAAGGAAATAGGGTTGTGTTTTTTGAATCCCCTTACCTAAATTCCCCATTAATTACATCACTTTTATGCCTCTTTAATAACAAAAATATATTTATTAATACGCTGATATAGATTTGTATTATAAAAATTTGTAAAACTATTTATCAATTATAATTATTTTATTATATTTTTTATTTTTTATTCATGAAATTGAAGTGTTTTAATAAAATGTTTTTCTTAAAAAAATTCATATTTTTCCTCGATTTCAGTTTTTTTGTTAATTGTAAATTATAAATTTTTATAGGTAATTATACAATAATATAATAAAAGTAATTACATATTTATATGTGATATATAATTCCTACTATAAATCCATGAAAGGTATTATAATAATTTTTTGGCAATGTCTCTGTGGTGGTTAACCAACCTTTAACAGGACAGTGTCAAAAGAGTGGAAAAAATGTATAAAATTTATATATGTCATACATATGATATTATTTCAAGGATAAAATCATTAATATAATTTTATCATACTTAAAAAATAATTTCAATGTATATTATTTTGAAATGAAATTTGAAAATAATAAGGAGAAGAAGAAAACATGGAAGAGTTAATGGAGACTTACACTTTCTCGGTGTGGCTTCTCTTTCATGACCATATTAATCCCTTGGTTATTAAAGTTAGATTTATCCAAAACATACCCATGTTTTCTAATAGTATTAATCGGTGTTATTTTTGATGATATTTGGATTTGGAAATTGTGGTATGAGTGGATTTATATGGTATGATAGAAGTATTATTGATACTTGTGGAGATGTGTATTTTTAGAAAAAATATTAAATAAAATATTACATCAAAGGTGAGATTTTTAATTGTACTATTTTGACAATATAATTCATATATTTATATAATGTACTAGTTTTATGAATTTAAATGAAATTTATAATTTTGTTTCATTAGTTTTCTAAATAGTAAATTGGAATAACAAAAAGGTTGTTATTTTATGTAATCACTTTTGAATTTAGGTTTTGGAAATTGATTTTTTAGTATGGAAAATAGATCATACTTCATATTAATGAATATTTTTTAAAATTAAATATATAATTGTTTAACATCATGTTCTATAAATCATTATGTCACTAATACATCATGAATGATTTAATTTAAGTTACACCAATTACATGAAAACTATATTTTTAATATTCATTAAAAAATTGAATTATTTTCATAAAATTACAAGAAAATGACCTAGGGATAATTTAAATGTAAGGATTTCAAAAATTTATTCCATTTTATGAAAATAATTTTCTAAATATGATAAAAATAATTTTTAAATAAAATTATCATTTATTAAAAAAATATCGATTTTATTATTATAATAAATTTTATGGCAGAAAAAAATTTATTAAGGTGTCATAAAATTATATTAATATCACAATAAAACATAATATTAATTTGTAAATATATTTTTTGAAAATAAATTTTAATTTAAATCATTATATTTGTTATAAAATGGAAAATAAACACTTATATTTTACAAAAATACCAAATTTATTATTTTTAAAATAATTATTTACTTATATTATGATATAATTATTTCTCATTTTCATTTATATGATTCAAAAATATATTTTTTTCATTCATAGGTGAGGTTAATGTTCTATTTACTAGATTACTACTCCTAATAATCATGTTAGTACTCTAACCGTCAAGTTACTATTCTATTGTTATAGGTTTAGTAATTTCATTAAATATAACATATTTCATTATTCATTTATGATAATAATGTTTTAATTGAGAAATATAGGATATGTATTTTTTTATACCATATAACATAATTATAATATTAAGAAGACAATTAATTAATTAGGGGGTCTTTATATTCTTCCCCCTTTGTAAATTTCTCCCTCGAAATTTCATTTTACATAAACAAGTGAGGGTATTTCTACTTCACTGATTCCTCCAGTTCCCAAGTATCATCATCATACTTGGGGTCATCCATAAAACATTTTCAAGGTGGGTTTACTTGTTACATCAAACTTTATATCTCTATTGAAAAATCTTTATTGACTACTCCTCTTAATAGGGATCATCTTCTAACTATACCACATATATGTTTTGTACATGCATGGGATCTAGTATGTACTTACTCAGTATTGATTCATAGAACCCATATTGAATTTGAGCCATAATTGATGGATGTGAAAGCCAATAGGTAACTACTCATATGCAAGGAAGGATTTTTAAGGGGCCAATTTACCATGGTCTATTCTTCCCTTTCATACCAAACCTCATGACTCACTTACATGGTGATATTAGAATTAAGAATTTGTGACCAACATTGAATTCTTGGTCCCATTAATTTTACTAGAATATCTTTTTTTTTCTGACTCTGAGATACTTTGATATGTTACTTGATTACTTGAAGCTTCTCTATAATCTCTTGCACAAGATCTATCCAAGTAGCATTAATTAAACAAATTCATCCTAATAGGTTGGAATTAAACATTTATTTCCATATAGAGCTTCTAATAGAGCCACATTAATACACATGTGGAAGCGGTTGTTTTATGAAACTCAACCAATGGGAGATTCTATTCCCATCCACCATTAAATTCCATTGAACTATCTCTTAGAATGTACTCTAGCATCTGAATAGTAATTTTATATTGGCTATTGGTTTGTGGCTGATAAGATTTGTTAAAATTCAATTCAGTACTTAAATTATGTTGAATCCTTCACTAGTATTTATATATATACATTGGATCACAGTCAGATATGATTGAAATTATAACTCCATAAAGCCTCACCACTTCCATCACATATATCTTTTCAAGTTGTTCATGTGAGAAATATTTCTGAATAAAAATATTGTGGAAAATTTTATTGATTTGATCCACCACATCCCACATTTCATTGTCTCCTTTTGATTACTTTAGGAGACCAATGACGAAGTACATGGTTATAATATCCCATTTAAAAGTGTGTATATAAATTTTTTTATCATACCTTTGGACACATGTCGTTATTATTTAACTTTTTTACATACAAAACAACATGAGATATATTTTTTACTGTCCATATTCATGTTATCCAACCATAAGTGTTATATAAGATCTTATTATATCTTGTTACTCACAAGATAGATGGAAAAAAGATATCTATATGCATTATACAACAGGTCCTTCACTATCTCAAGTGATGAAGGAACACAAAACATTTTCCAAACTGAGTCACAATATCATCATTTATTTGGAAATCTTATATCTTACCTTCCTTTACTTATTTCACCTAATTTTGAGTCTCATGATAAACCCTTTGTGCCTCCTTAATCTCCTCTTGGATAGATGGTTGGGAAATAATTTGGGAAAGTTAGGATGCATTCCATGTCATTATGATTATTAAATCCATCATTTTCACATCCATGAAGATATGTACTTTTTAAATCCACAAAATTTATAGTTTAGAAGGTTCTTTTCTGATCGTTAATATTTCAAAATACATCCTTTGTATATCCATGAATATAGGGACTTTCTCAATCCACATCATGGAAAGAGTAGTAGGTTATTTTCTAATAAGAGCATCAGCTACATTATTCTCCTTTACATGATGGTAATGATTAGAGTAATCATAATCCTTGAATAACTCAAACCACCTGTATTGATTCATTTTTTGTTCCTTCTATGGGAATATATACATTAGGCTATTGTGATCAGTATACATGTAACGCTTATCACCATTTAGGTAGTTATGCCTAATCTTGAAGTTGAAGAACATTGCTTCTAACTATAGATCATGTGTCGTGTAGTTATGATCATGTATCTTCAACTACCATTAGGTGTAGGCTATCACTTTATCATTGTGCATGAGTACACAACATACGTCTTTCAATGAAGCATCACTATATATTGTAAAAACATTATCCAATTTTTTTTAGTGTGAGTAGTGGTGAAGTGATTAGAATCTTCTTTATATCCCTGAGGATTTACTCACATTCTACCATACATATATTCTTAAACCCATTCTCTGTTAACATAGTTAGCGGGCTAGAATAATTTGATAAATCTCTCACAAAATTTTGGTAGTACCCTAATAATCCAAGAAAACATCATATTTCCATGACACTTGTATGTCTGGATGATTCTTCAAATGCCCTAATTTTTTCATTGTCCACAAATATTCCTTCACTTATGATCACATGTCTCAAGAATGTGACTTCCTTTTCCAAAAGTAAAACTTGATAAACATGGAATACAATTTCTCCTTCTTTAATGTGACAAACACAATCCTTTGATGTTATTAATTATCCTCATTGCCTTAGTTTATATCCAAATATTGTATATAAGCACTACAAAACTTTCTCAAGGCAGTATATAAAGACTATATTCCTCAAATCCATGAAGATTTAATGGGAATTAGTAAGTTTGAGGGGAATCAGTTGAATCTCATAGTGCTCATACCTTATACGGAAAGCAATATTTTGAATTTCTTCCTTATTCTCCATCTTTTGATGATACCCAGAACAAATATTCCCAATTCTGAAGTATTTAACTCCTAATCATTGTTAAAACAAATCATATTAGAAGAGGATACTTATTCTATATGGTGATCTTATTGAGCTCCCGACAATCGATATAGACCATCATCAATCCATTATTTTTCTTTCTATAGAGAACTATTTAACCCCAAGATGATGAAATAGGGAATATGAATCCTTTTTCCAAATTCTATTGCAATGGATTATTTAATTTCCCCGGTGCAAGAGAGGCCATCCTATAGGGTCATTTTGAAATATTAGTAGTTCTTGGCATGAGTTATATTGAGAACTCTACCCCAATATCTGGGGGAAGTTTGGGAAACTCTTTGGGACATACATTGGTATTTCCTTACATTGGTTATTTTCTAATGGTTGATTCATTACTTTAAAAAAACCATTTTACAAAGGTATGATTCATTATAAAGTATTGATTCCCACACAATTGAAGGATTTTCTAAAGGAGATTTATGATCATCCATGCATTTTTAGAGGAGAATGGGATGATTCTAAAAATGTAAAGAGATGTTATTTTTACCAATAGTTGATGTGTGATCTATATAATGATAGTAAATCCATGCCCATTATAGAGTCAAATTTCACAATGGGAAGCATAATTATATTTTTAGGAAGAATATTCCCATATACACTAATAAGGGAAGAGTCTAAAACTTCAGTTTCAATGATTTCCCTACTATGTGTTTTTATGGATATCACTAATTCAAGGTGTTGGGGATTAGATTAAATATATATATAAACAAAATTCATGATATAAAGTAATGTATAAAACTAGAATCAAATAAAATATTTTCCATTCTTGAGTGAATAGAATGATTTCCTTGTACTAATATTTTTTACTGGTCCACTTCAATAGTTGTGATGCCACAAGTTCTTCCTTTCTCCTTTGGATTTGGTGGATGCTGATACTGAATACCTTGAAGGAGTAAATGCATAGTTCCCTTCATCTCTATAGTTAAATTATTTAACAATGGGTGGTTCACTCCATTCCCCCAACATGCTAGCTAGCTTCTTCATTTCTCTTCAAAATCCATGAGCTTGGTGTCCTCCTCTCCCACAATTATAGAATTTCCTTATCCTTTTGAGGTAGTCGTATGGTGATTTTACCACATTTTTTTACATATGAGTTATTGATATTTCATTGAACCTTTATCATTAGATCCCCAATATTGAAACTCAATATGTTTTTCTGTATATCTGTATCCATGGAACCATTCTCCATAGTCTATTGAAAATTTCAGAGTTAATCAAACAATAAATTCATAACTCATAATGTCTCAAAAATATTGATCCTTTACAAGGTGGAGTCTTAAACCACTAAATAATCTTCCTATTTTGATATTATTGATGATTGAAAATTCATAGGTGTAACTTGAAATCCTTGTGATGTTTTCTTTATAATATTTGATAGATTCACTTTCCTTTTGATTTATATCCATGAATTCTATGTTCATGGTTTCCTGAATAATTCAATGGATATACTTGTTAGGAAATTTTTTCTTAATTACTTACCAATACAACTTTTCTATTTCATTAATTATATTGGTATTCTTAATCAACAACCACAATTTATAGGCCTCTCCATCTAAAGGATAAATGGATATAGTCATCTTCTCCTTCACAGAGAAGTGAACCCACAAAAATATATTCTTGATTGAGTATACCCACTATTCAATGATGTGTAGATCAGAAGATCCTAAAAATGTCAGTGGTCGTTGTTTCATAAAGGATTATATATCTAGTTTATCCCTATTAGGTGAAGGTATAAATTCCACATTATTCAGGTTATTGTTCATAGCTTGAGATGGATGGGTAAGAATTTACCTGAAATGTTGAACCCCAGCACCCAAGGCATTGAGAATGTCATTAGAGCATTAAATGCATTGTCCCTCACATGGGTTGTCATCCTAGTCACTATTGGTTTCCACCATTTTCTAAAATAGAAGAGTTTTTAACAAAACATAAGTAAACAAATCATGAATAAATAATTTATAACTTTTTTAAATTAACTCTAAAGGAACATCTTATGGTATCCCTATGTTTATAAATTTTCTAAAACAAAGATTATTGGATGCTTACATATACTTAATCTCATACTAAGGGTTTTCACTAGCGTTCTCTAATCCTAATAACAAAATTAACTAAACCATTCTCTAATACAAACTATAGTGACCCTATTTTTTCTTACATGACTATTACATCATTTTAATGATAAAACCATAATAGAATATGTTTCCCTTGGGAATGCATTTCCCTTAAGGGATGGAATGGTCTGAAATAGACTGGTTAGTACACCACTTTTATATTGGAAAGGATATTCCATAGTTAATCCATTCAGATCAAGTTCACCATTCTTGTCTCCCTGGAGAATGGGTTTCCCTTGAGGGACATAATGGTATGTCAGAGATAGGTTATTACACACCTTTTATATTGAAAAGGACATTCTATAGTTAATTTATTCACGTTATGTTCACCATTATTGTTTCCCTTGAAAATGAGATTTTCATATTTTTTTAATGGCTTCTAATGGGGTTTTTATGGTACCAGAAACACCCAATGTTTCTACATCATTGTGGATATACTTTATAATGTAATGAAATCATAAATGTTTTGTATTATGATGCTTATGAATTTATATTGGTTGAGAGGATGGGAGGTTGGGCTCATCACACCCTTATAGGGATAATTATTGCCTACTTTGAGACCCTCTTATAGATTTAAGATATGTTCATGAATCCTTTACTCGTTCCCAAGTATGAGGTGGAGAAATCTTGAGTTAAAAATAAATTATTAGAATATGTGGAACATTAGAATCATCTATATGTATTAAATGTTCTCAATCAATTATATCCCCAAAAATATTTATTAAAGATTCTTTGGTCGTTATTAAAACAATACTAGTTTTCTAGCCACTCTTTGGGGATCTATGGAGTTTTATAGTCACCTAAGGAGTCCAAGAGTCACTCTAGAGTTTACCTTTATCTAGGGGGATATAATTTTTTTTATATTGGTATTGAACCCATGAATAGCATTCCTACGCATCCTTGTGAAATTAACTAGAACCCACATAGTTTGGAGCCACATAATTGGGAACATCATGCATTTTACAGTCATGTGATAAGGACCAAACCATATAGTTTAACATCATTTGAAAAATACATCTAGGAAGAAGGTTCCTATCCAAGGGTTGGTGTGGGACTTACACTGATGCATCATAGAGGAACCTAGAAGAAGTATGGATATCCAAGGTTAATTAAACCCTATTAAGAATGTGGACCGAGGAGAATAGGGTTCGTTTGGGGTGTTCGGTTTGGTCCTCATAGAGGCTTCCTACATATCCTATTTGGATGTGAATAAATTCTATGTAGTTATGTTATTAATAACCTCAAATATGGAGGTTTTCAAAAGTTCTTTATCATAGGAGATTATGGACCTTTAAGAGGATTATTTGGGGATTATTCTTGAGAAGGACTTCCATTTGGGTTGATGACATGATTTGGACTTACTCTTGAGAAGGATTCCCATTTCAAGATACCATGAGGGGTGTAGTTCTCATGGGGACTTGAAGGCTTATTTGGAGCTTAAACCTAAATAGGAGGCCCATTTTGATTGATGTTGGGGTTTATTCCTAAGGAGGATTCCCATGATTGAAGTTGGGGGTTATTCATGAGGTGGATTCCTGTGATTGAAGTTGGGTCTTATTCTTGAAGAGGATTCCCATTTGAACGGAGTTAGGGCTTATTCCTAAAGAGGATTTCCATGATTGAATTTGAGGCTTATTCTTAAAGTGGATACCCCTTTGAATGTAGTTTGGGATTATTCTTTGGGAGGATGCCCATGATTGGGGACTAAGTAGATGTTATGATCACCACTAATCTCTAAGACAATATGAGACATACTCAGTATGAGAAACAATATATAACAATAGATCTAAAGACTACAAAATACAATTGCATCCACTGGTGTCCATTATGGCAAAACAAAAAGGGACAGGGATGGGTTGTTGAGTTTTCCCATCACCTCTCTTTTTTTGGTATCATGGATAGTCATGTATAGTGACTTGCATGGACATGACTTGGGGTGACAGTGGACTAGGGTATAGAGCAACGAACCTTACCTCTGTTAAGGTGAAGGATGCATTATCCATCTTGAAAGTCTTGGGGATTACTCTAGGATAGATTCCATGAAATGGGTTATATAGTAGTAGAGGAGTAAGTCACTCCAAAAAATGAAAGTGACTATGGCCCTTACCCACCCTTCTAGGAACTGGAGGCTTCGAGTATTAGAGATGTAAAGGGGGGGACATGGACCGTACGGGACAAACTCTAATCATCTAGACCAGGAAATCCCCAACATAGTCTCTAGGATAGGTATATTCTAGAACATGGATGATTAAATCCAAAAACACTATGAGTATCTCTACCCATTGGTAGAACAAGGGAGGGAAACCTCTGACCATAGACATACACATCCTAATGGGAGACACACTACTGTGCCTTTCCCCAAGATTCTGCATATCATGAGGTCTTTGTGGAGGTTTCAAATTGTTCTCTTTAAAAAAAGAGTGCTAGGGGAGAAGATTCCCTTCAATTGGTGGATTTGAAGAGGGCCTTAAGGTTGGGTGATCCAAAGAGACTCACATAAGGGGTGATTCACACTGGTAGACCTGGACGAATTGGGAAGTACCATGGGTGATGGACCACCTGGGAGATTATCCATGGTTGAGACCTTTTTAAAGCCTTCAAGGGTATCTAAAATGTTCTTGGACATAAATTATGAAATTTCAGTTATAGGAAAATTTAAATAACACTATTATTAATTAAATGGGGGGGGGGGGGGTGGATGAATGCCTCTCACATGTATTGTTTATTTATAACACTGGGAGGACTTTATTCCCACTATCCCCCTTAATTGTCTCTTTCTTATTCCTAGAAAACTACCTAGAAGGTCTTGGAGGGATTTAGTGAATCACTAGGGAGATAAGAGAAATAATTGACCTTTGAGAAACATTTCTATGTAAAATGAGGATCCCAAGGGTTCTATTTATAAGAAATTATAGGACCCTGGTTGAAGATTCTATTTCGCACATGTGTGGTGTGTAGGTTGGTCACACACAGGTACCCTGTGAGCCTACAATGTTGTTGGGGGTACCCTGGGTGAATTTTCTTTAGGTAATTTATGATCCTTGGATTCTCTTCATCTAATTTCTTCTTTTTTTGACAAGGTTTTCCCTTTATTTCCTTTTCATCCATGAGATAAAAAGGATTGTCAACAAAATCACCCCCCTCAAGATTGGATCTGACCGATGGAATATGGTTTAAACCAGAGGCAAAAAGGTATGAAATGGAGAGATGAATATTACAAGATTACTTGATGGGATGTTCTCTCAAGTCTTCCATGAAAGATTACCATGCATATAGAATTCTTTTCATATAAATAGGTACCTCATTTCTGAGAAACACCCATGTGACTCAAAAATTTTGGCTCTCCCCACGCTAGTATTTCACGAAGATTTTTATATCACTTTTTTAAAGGATTAATTAATGTAGTGTCAATATGTATTTGGTTGTGCAATGCATGTGATTGGGAGCGTGACCAACACATACCTTTCCATGCTAGGCACTTTCCTGACATACTTGTGTGAAATAATTCTGTTGTGAGATTATCTTATTTCCAGATTTTCTTCAAACTGAACCTAATCTAAAGTGAACATGATATTTCGATGTAGGTCCGATAGCTGCCAAGAAGACATCAGTTTCTGATGAAATTTGTAGTAAAAGGATTGAGGAGATGACCAAAATCATAGAGCATGATTATTACGACATCTGCAATACCACTCTTCCTGATATGGAAGGGTTTCTAAATAAATATAATCATGATTTTATTAAGTGTGATTATCTACCACTTTATGTTCATGTCTATTTGTGAGAGGTCTTTGCACTGGCTCTGAAGAAATACCTCCCAGTCTCCTAGTTTCAATACCATAAATGTTTTTCAACTCCTAAAATTTCTGGAGTGAGTTCTTACATCAATGTCAGGACATCATGCACAACCTTTTGTATACATCATAGCACATGTAATCCATATTTGAAACTATATACTATTGATCTTAAGATTAATTTTTATTCATCCATCTTTTCAGATTCACATATGTATTAGTAGAAGGGATGGAAGAATGGTTGGGACTTTCCCCAAGGATGCTGTGTTAATTTCTCATGGATGTGGGCGTAATGGGTGGGAAATACCTATTTAATGTTTAAGAAGGACCTAGAAGATGTCAGAATCTATGAGGCCAAGTGGTTATGGAAGACCTATATAAATTGGAATGATGAATTTGTTCCATAGCTACCAATCTAGTGGAGTCTGCAGATGAATTCTTTCCATCTGGTGTATGGAGAAGTTGGAATCAGTTTATGGGATGTCCACAAGATTTTTGGTGATCGGATCCTCGAATACTTGAATGATGAATTCATCCATACAAGGTCAATGTGGAATGATATTGACAAGATTCCATCTTTAGCATGTGTGCTCCTAAAAATAGCTCACAATATCCAAAAGGAAGACCCCCATTTGAAAGGGGATATTCATTTAGAAATATGGATGGACATTTTTTTATTGAATGATGGAGAAGGACCAAATTCCCAATATTCAACGAGTTGTCGCAATGGGGTGAAGAGAAGTGTACCCAACACTTTATGGGAAACAATAGAAAGGGATAATTTGACATGTGGGGATACAAAACCTGACCCAATGTTCCATCTAAGACACAGCTTGTAGGCCTTTTGTCCATGTGCCTTAGAACATAGTTTCTTCCCATTCGTCATTCTAATGGTGGCATAAGACCATGATTTTTTTGTAGGGGGTAAACTGATGTAGAAGAAGTTTTGGGGTTGAGAACCCCTATTTTGGGGAAGATTCACAGTATTTTGCTGTATATTCATGTTGAGAAATATTATTTCATAATCATAAGACTATTATATTTATTGTGGGGATGGATCGTAGCTCATTTCAGGACTTATGTTATGAATAGTGGGATCCAAGTCCTCAGGAGTGATTTTCAACCTTACATCCAGGATATATTTTGTATTTCTCCCCTATCTTTGAAATATTATGAAATTCAGACAAGGATCAGTTTTTTTCATGGAGTTCAATTTATTTCCCTATGGTAATCCACCTACGGGAAGGTTTTTTGATGACAGGAAAACCATCAATGAGTTGAGGTCATATATTCCAGGCTTCAGGGATGGTGTGTTGGAAACCAGGATTGATGGTGAGATAATATGAAAGTCCTATGCTCTTAAACATTTTTCACACTAATCCAAGTTATTGTAGAAAATAATAGTATTCCCTCTATTTCACATTATATTAAAGAAACATTTGATGGTAGCTCGATAACTATAGATGCTCATCACCATGGGGTTGACAAAGATGGTGATTAAACTATCTCCAATGGATGTGACTAGTGGATTAAATTCCTGGTAACCCCTGGCCCAGATTACATCATACCCTAAAGAGGACTTGTATAAGGTTTTACCTTGGGTTTGGATAAATTGGTGGAGAAGGAAAGATCCTTCTCATTTGGAAGGTGCTTCATATCCCTGAGAGGATGCACCGTACAAGTTAGAGAGTGATGGAAATGATATTCCCAGTTTATTAAAAATAGCATGTGCAAGGTAAAATCCACCCTCCTGAGTCAAGAGGTATGCACCTAGTTCACCAGTTGAAGTTTCACCTAGGCGGTCCAGTCATCACTACCATATAAAGAGTCAAGCTCCATTTTCTAATCTACTTTATTTGACAGAAAGGGTTGGGAATCCCATAAAATCAAAGGCTGCTGAGTCATCCTCCCAACAGACTAGGATGTATTTAGAATACATATGACCAGAGGTAGTCAAATATAGAAATACATATCTTCTAATGTCGATATCATATATTCTCTTTTACATGAAGGGTTTCATATTAAAGGGAAAGGATATCTTTGACCCCAACCTGGTACTCATTTTGAGAACAATTTTATTGAGGTTAAGACTCAAATTTGAGAGTTAAATATGTTCATTTATGCACATGAGCCTTAGCCCAGTTGGTAAGGACTCCGTAAGTGCATCCAAGTGACCAGGGATCAAATCCAGGCGAAGACAGAAATTCCGGGGTACTGTAGCGGAACTGTAGCATTATTGTAGTAGTACTGTAGTGGGAACTGTGTAGTTCTGTAGTAGGTTCTGTAGTAGGAATTGTGCAGTACTGTAGTGGGAACTGTAGAAGGCACTGTTTGGAACTGTAGTAGCAGGGAATATGCCCCCGTTTGGGCCTCCGGACCACCGATTTGGTCCCTGAGTCCTGTAAGGCCTTCGGGCCACCCAAGCCTTCGGGTCAGTAAGGCCTTTGGGCCACCTCAAGGCCTTCGGGCCACCTTAAGTGCAGATGCAACTAGAAAACCTACAAGGAACAAGATCTACAAGAGGATGAGCAATGAGCATTCACTAAAGTAGAAGCTAAACGAATTTCAAGAACGAGAGGGTATGGCACCTGCCTTCGGGACAAGCCTGTTCATGCATGGGAATTCCTAGCCGAACAGCCATGCGAAGGTGGAGAGCTGATTTCACGATGAAGATGATGGGGAGGATCAATTCCAAGTAGTTAGTCTGGGTTGTATGTAATGTTTAAACCTATGGGAAAATTAATTCCTCTAAGGCCTACGGACCATGTAATACTTACGCCTACGGGCCTTGTAAGGGTTCCACCTCACCCCTTGAATGGTGGATTATCAAAAATAAATAAAAAATGAAGGCCTTAGGGCCATTGTAGATATGCTCATTTATGCCACAAATGATTGGGTTCCTACTACACAGTGGGTGGAAGAAATGATAAAATGTAGAATTTCTAAAAGGATAAAAATTTAATCTTATAAATAATGGTGTGACTTTATCAATCCAAAATACATGAATTCTATTTTCCTTTAACTCATTTCTAGGTTTCTTTAATATTTCAGCCAAAATTTCATTACCAAAGGGAGATATCCTCTTAATTTTTAGTAGGTAGAGGGAAAATAAACTGATGTTCCATCACCATGATATATCCCTAGAGGAACTCTAATCGGGGTTACTGGGTCACCCTACGAATCATGAGAGGTATCTCTAGGCCAACAGCCATGAAGGATGAGATAATAGGAGAAATTCCACCCATAATCCCTATCTTCAAATAACTGAAAGTTAACCCTCATTTGAAGAAGATGATAAAGAAGAAAATCTAAAGGATTAAAGTCTTGGATAAATTCCTTTCCAGTAGTGGTGAGTTATGACAATGTTTATCATCTCTGTTTAGAACAAATTTATAAAATTTAATGGATTATAGGAACTCCTTACATTTCCTCCCTTAAGAGGATTACAAATGATACTCCAAGAAATAAGGTGGGTTCTTCAATCCAAGCACAAATTCCTACAAGGGAACTGGATCCTTCAACTGAGGAAGTCGTGAGGGTTGAGGATCCATCATCTACTTCTATCACTAATCGTGACACTGTGAGGATGTAGAATCTGGTATGTCAGAAGTATTCTATATGATGTCACGTTCTAATTATTGGATTACATTCCTATAATATCTTAGGTTCATATCATGCACCATAGAATCCTATGATGGCTGATTCTACCATACAGCTATAACTAAGGAGGATTTTTAGGGTCTCAAGTCATCATAGGAAGGCCATGCAATAACTACACCAAGCATTATTATGGGTGAGATTAACAAGGGGCTTGGTATTTCAATAGAATCCATTAATAACCTTGGCATCCCATGGGATGAAGTACTTGAATATATTAATACTTATTCTCTTTTAGATGAATTTTGGGAACAATATATTGTATCAAATGTATGTGAGTTCTTAATTTTAGTTCAATTAACCCTTTTATGTATGATTACCTAATCCTAATCAGTTAGAATATGCAGAACCATCCACATAAAATATTGTGATGACAATACCTGGAGTGGATGTTGAATTCAAGCTTAGTCCCACTGGTGAGGGAGGCCCATATCAGGTGGAACTTGTAATGGGAAATATTCTGAGCCTCAATTAGTGGAACCTAATAAAACCCAGGGGAGTCCCTGTCCTATGTAGGCACCAGTTCATACCCCTGGAGTTAGGAATACTGGAGAGGAATCCTCCTAGGCTATTGACCTATTGCGGGGGAATGCTAACAAAATATTGTGATTGAACTCCATTATTTCTATCCTTTTCAAGTTAATAATTATTTTAATACATCATTTAGGATTATCAGCTTCCAGTTCTAGGTCTGAAGGTGATCCATCTACATTAGTTCAACCTGTACTGGTCAGAGAGGCATCCACTATTAGGGAGGGAGCAGAGCATAGTTCTTCCTTGGGTAAACTTATCCGAAAATAGATTTCTCCTTCTAACAGAAACTCCAAACCAGCTTCAGAGTTTCAAAATTCTCTTAGCATCATACATCACATGTCATAGTGGTATAAATGCAAAATAATTTCTGAGACACTTCTTCATTAATTTCTTTCAGGAATCCAATGACTTTCAGTTCTGTTCAGCATTTTGGGATTCATTGGGATTGATTACCACTTGATCCATACTTCTGTGAAGGAAACTATCCATCAGTGGGAGAAAGAATATAAGCTCTAGAAAGGCATTACAAAGGCTAAATTGATTTCCAATATTTGATGAATTTTGAGCATCATTATACCAGATGGAGGATAATAATAATGAAAATCTAAAAACATTTGAGTAGAAAATCAATGAGAAGACTCTTCATGTGTCTCAAATTAAACAAGAATTAAATACCACATAAGGGGTTATAGAACACCACCACTTCTCATTATGAGAAAACCAAATAGAAGGATCATATGCTATTGCAGTTCTAGTGGAAGCACTTCTATAGACAAAGGACAATAAATCTGGTCAACTGATGTGACTTCAACAAGTAGCTCATGGGGTCTTGGAGGTTATTCAACAAATGAAAAGTTATGTTGATGGAATCTTATAATATGAAAGAGAGACTCTATCTTGAGGATGTTCTTCTGGGTGATTTTTTGCTATAAATGAAGAAAATTTTGTTTCTAATTATCCATATCATCATCTCATATTCCTTCATGTGACCATAATATAGAAATAAAACTAATTTTCATGGAAAAAGAACATATATATTATTTATAATTACAATGATCATATAGGAAAAAAATGCTCTATTTTTTTCTAACCCATGGGGATTAGTGATCATAGTTTGACTATTTCTAGGGTCACATGAACAACCCTACAAACATTGTGACATTTTTATGTTATCAACCTATCTTTTTCCTAAGATAAATATGGAGGAGACTTAGTGGGTGAGATTTAGACTTTTCTTAGGCCTCACTTTTTTGGTTTTAAAGTTAAAAATTTCTTTTCCTTTTATATTTATGGTAATTTTAATGTCATGAAAGAAAAACATTAGAGAATGGTGTGTTTGGTCAAACAACTTTGTCCATAAATTTTGAAATGATATTATGAACAAGTCCCAATGGATAAGAATGTTGTGACAAACTTCAGGTACTTCCAATGGGAATCATTGAGCAATAATTTTATAGTTCCCAAATCATTAAACCAGACAATCAAGAAATAGAGGAGGCCTCTCCTAAGAACAAAGTTACCACCATGTGACTATCTTGTTATGAGGATTTTCATATGCAAGGACAACAAGGGAACATACTGCATAACCAAATTACGACATCCTTAGGCTGATAGGCCTATTATGCGGGTGACATATGAAAGGCCAATTGGGGTGCATACTGCATATTTAGGTAAAGGAGTTCTCAAGAATTTTGACGTTATATTTCTCATGGGTGAAGGATTTTGATGAAGATTTAGATTTATCAAGACCATAAGGGGTGTTTTTTCCAAGGAAATATGTTTGAGAATGAAGGTATCATCTGTATTGATATAGTAAATGAATGGGAAACCACTCCTAAAAAAATTTGGTGTGTGAAAAAGGGTATTCTTATTAAATGATCAATATGGGGGGGGGGGGCTTTTTGATGATGTATGAAGAATTGCATAGTTTAAAGTCATGAAAGAATGAAATTAAGAATTTTGTAGTCTAAAGTCATGCACCAAGAACATTATAATGAGTAGTTTAAATTCATCCTATAAGGACATTATGCTTTGTAGTTTAATGTCATGAAGCAAGGAAATTATGCTATTTGGTTTAAAGTCATGCAACAAGGGAATTATGCGGTGCAGTTTAAAGTCATGCAGCAAGTAAATTATGTCATCCAATTTAATTTCATGCAGTAAGGACATTATAGTGGGTTATAATTTAAGGTATTAGCTTTGAATGAAGGTTGAGTATTCTCCCATTCTTGAAAATCTATCTGGAAATGTGTTTCCATATTCAGGCATGAGTGGGGAATGGTGAATGTTATAACCAAAGGATCTCTAGATTTAAAGATTCATTTGTAGAAAAGGTATTATGGAAATTATAAGAGGTCTCTCCCGATAACGAAGTTACCATTGGTTGGAAAACCTGTTATGGGGGTTATTTTCTATAAGGCCAACTGGGTCATGTACAGCATAGCCAAATTCTAGCATCCTTAGGTTGACATGCCTATTATGGTAGAATATTATACATTTCCAATGAGGGAATATACTACATAGCCAGGTAAAGGAGTTAACGAGAATTCTGACATTCTATTGCTACAAGTATAGGAAAGATTATGAAGATTTGGATTTTCTTGGGCACATAGTTTGGTTTTTGAAAGAAATGTACTGAATACATAAAGAGCATTCCAAGTTATTTTTTTAATAATTGGAGGAAATAGGTTCTCTAAGTATGTCTGACCCAAATAAAGTAAATATGTTGTCTACAGTTTTAGGTCATATGAATATGGCCATATAATCATGAAAAAAATACTTTATATGTAGTTTTATCAGACCAAGTTCATTTTAGTATTCTTTGAACACAAGAAGGAGGAATTTATAAATCATGGTCTTGGGGGTTTTTAGATCAGAAGAAAGAAAATGGGATGGATATACATGATAATTGTAGATTTTTTTAAATCATGGTTTTGAACATATTTTGATTAATAATTACAAGGATAAAAGAGTCTTGTCACAAGGGAAAACTTACCACTGGTTGAAAAACCTGTTATGGGGGCTGTTTTGTGAATGACCACGGGGGAATATATTTTATATCTAAACAGTAGTATACTTAGGATGAAAAGCCAGTTATGTGGGATATTTTATGAAAATCCAACTATGGTGTATTGCAACATAATAAAAAAAGGAGACTTCATGCATTATACATTCTATCTTTGGGAGCTGGAGAAATATTATGAAAATCAAAAAAAATTCCAAGATTAAGAGTATAAATTGTGTAAGGGATATTTACAAGTGCATAAAGAGAAAAATTGGAAATATATTGTCCTATATTTATAGATTCTCGTATATAGATCTGACTCATATGTAGAGGGGGGATCATTGTTTCCATTATGGGACCCTATTTAGTGTTGGAACCAAGGCTACTTGTTGCTAATAACAGAGTTTGGTTTGTGTTTGTTTTCAATTTGCACATGGATGACTAGGGAGTTTACAAAGAATATGGTCATACATTTGAGGCTGAATGTAGTATTGAAGGTGGCATAGTTTACTAGTGTTTTCCATTTTCTTTGGCCTCAAAAATCGGGAGTTTGGTAATGATTTGCAACAACAGTATGAGGTGAAGGCGTGCAGTATGCAGCAAAGGTACGCGGTACGCGGTGAAGGTGCATAGTATGTGGTGAAGGAACATGTTACACGGTGAAGGCATGTGGTACATGGTGAAGGCATTCCATACGTGGTGAAGGCATTCAGTACGCAGAATTTTGTGTAGAACTGAAAGCAGTTCGCAGTGACGGTGCACGGAGAAGGCGAGCGGTATGAGAAATGCTGCCGAAAATGATTCGTAGCGATGGTACGAGGTGAAGTGATGCAGTGTGTGGAACGATATACATATTGTATGAAAAATATTAATGGTACACGATAAAGGACCATAGTTCAAAGGATTGCATTATGTGGTGGAAGCTAACAATATATTGATGGAGTTCAGCTTACCATGAAGATTGTCCCACATTGAAAATATGGTTAAATCAGATTACCAAAATTTTCAGAGTTATGTGCCTATTTAAGGAGTAGTAATCCCCTTTATTAAGGGACGATAATGGAGATCCCAATTTCAGGAAAAAATTCTGTGAAGTCCGAAGTGGTATACAAAGGATAAGATGGTATGCAGAGAGAATCATTTGCATAAGGAAAATAGTTTGAGGAAGAGTGTGCAGTTTGAGCATGAATCTATCATAGTATGCAACTAAGAAAGGAAGTAAGCGGATAAGGACAATACATAGAGGAGGGAAGCGTTACGCAGAGTAAGGTAGTATGTGAAGAAGGATAGTTCATAGAGGTGTTGGATGGTACATGAAAATAGCTGGACATTACATAGAAACAGCTAGACGGTATGCATAAACAATAGCAGAATGCAAAAACAATAGTGGTACGTGGAAACAGAAGTAGTACATAGAACACCCAAGGAATCCCGAAAATTGACCAAATCAGTTTGCGAAATTAATTTCCATAACATATCAATGTACAAGAAAATAAATTAAATCTTTAGGTGATTATAAGACTTCAAAAGAGAATCCATTTACAATTGAGGATGCATGATCTAATGCTAAACCATTGATGTGACCTTCAAGTAGTTAAATTGAGTAAAGATTCTTCCAATGTAGTGAGAAAAGGGAATTCAAATAAAGTGATCCAAGAGACTTAGTGTTCTATCTCTAAAACCTTGTAAAGGTTGTGCGCCTGACATAATGTGAGTATGCTAAACTATTGTAATCCACAACTTGTGAAGATTAGTGGTTTTTGGTAAGACTGACACACTGTCGGTGCATGATCTGTAGATGTATCCCTTAGTGGTTAACTAAGTAAAATTGTTGTGTCATAGATTTTCATGTGATTTTTTATTTTATGCACTTCCTTTTCAGACAGGTTTAACATGTTCCTACAAATGTGGGAACAAGATCCATTAGTATAAAAGAATAATTTGACACCCATATTCACCCCTACCCTCTCATGGTGTTCTAGGGTCATTCAAGTGGTATCAGAGATGAGGTTTCTAATGTTGAATCTTTTTTTCATGGAGAATACTGTCAATGTTAGGGGAGTTCCCCTCTTCGATGGAAGTAATTTTCAAATACGAAGAAACCAGATGATATCTCACCTAAGATCTCTTGTAATGGAAGTATTATTTTCTACTGTGCAGGTAATATAAGTCACTAATCCTACAGGAATTTCAATGATAGATACAGACAGAAAATTGCTTGATGCTGATGAAAAATAACATAATGCTCTCAATACAGCCAATCTGATCATATTTATCTAAAGGTAATGATTTAGAAATTTGCCAAGTCAATGTGGGATAAAATAGAGAATTTTTATGAAGGATATAGAAAAGTTAAGGAGGAAAAACTTCAAGCAATACACAATAGGTTTGATGATCTAAAGATGCACCCTAATTAGAGTGAATAATCCTTTTTTCCATTGAATTACTAAAGTTTTATGTGGAATCTGAGGTCAGGGAAAAGAAATCAATGACATTGACATAGTGAAGAAAATCATGATAAGACTTACACCCCTTAATAATGAAAATCTATTATCCCTTGAGGAAATATATCTCTCTAAACTCTCAGAAGATGATCTTTTAAGTGATATATAAAGCTTATGAAATGAGAATCAAATTAGAAGAAACTACGAATCATGTGAGCAAGGAAATGTCATTAAAATCTGTGGAAAACCTGAAAGTTTTAGGAGATAGTAGTGATGAAGATGATGAGAAAAACAAAACTCTTTCTTTTATTTCCGAGAATCTAAATAAGGTAACATGGAAATTTTAAGGAAAGCTACCTCTGGCTTGTTTTCGTTGTGGAAGAGTTGGGAACATTTCCTCTCAGTCCTCAAGAAAATTTTATGTTGAAGTGAGTGAAGTTCAAAACATAGGAAAGCCTTAGAAAAGATTCTTCAAAAATGGAAACTTCAAATTTTAAAATAAATTACATAAGAATAATTTTTTCAATGAGGCTGAATATGATAATAATGAATTATGTGAGTAAGAAGAACAATAATTTTAGACTGGAAACCATGTCTCCATGATGGATACCATTGGAAAGTTAGAACCATTAACATATAAAACTAGAGAAAATCAATTGAATACTAATATAGATCCCATGTTGATACTTAAGGATGATTTTTGTATTCTTGAGATTAAATTTAATATATGAAATAAGTGGAAAGAAATATTGGAGGAATCATCAGAATATATTGATCAGCTGGAAATGTAAATTGAAGGATTGGAAGAACTAGTGAAAGTACAATCATCAATCCCTGAATGCACTAATGATGTTGTGGAACTAAAACTCAGAATTGAAGAACAAGAAAAGTTCATCAATGAACTTACATCGAGGCTGGAGGAGAAGTCCAAGACCATTGATGAACTTGAAGAATAAGTTGTTACTCTGAGAAGTAAACTCAAAAGTGAATCAATTTCAAAATAAGAAAAGAAAAAAATACAATTTGGAAGGTTATCAGATGTTGAGATACTAGAGAGATAAAAACATGGTTCTTCTAGAGTTGAAAAGATCTTGAGTGATCAAAGACCCACATGCATGAGAAATAGTTGAATTGGTTGTGATACCAAAACATAAAATGCTAAAAATAAAGTGATCCAAAATAAAGACATGATGAAAATTTATCATGTTTAAAAGCCACTGGAAGTGATGAAAAATAAACCCTTAAATCAAAATGAAAGGAGAACTAAAGATTATCCTCGAGTTTCTAGAAATGATAGGCAGTCAAACTATTTTCCCATGGAATAAGGAATGAGGAGAAATATAATTGAGAGGGAATTTCCTTTCATGATGTATCAGATTTTTGGCTCTCTGGGCCATACCATGACATAATGTGAAGAGGAATGGAGAAATATGAATGGGGAAGAGTTATGAGTCCAACAAAGGAGAACATATTCATATCCTACTTCTTATAGAAGAAATAATTTATATTGATATTTTTTTACTGTTCTAACTTTGGCCATAGAGTTGTGTATTGCAGGTAGAGGTATGACTTGAAGAATTATTTTAATGCTCAAAGATGAGTCAATAATCATCAACTAGACTGTGCTACAGTTTCAAAAAGGGTTTTTGCTCTATAATTAGATCTTGAATATAAATAACCCATGTACATGGAAGAGATAATTGAAAGACCATAAGTGTCCTACGCTTAATCCAATATCTCATGGAAAGTAAAGTGGAAAACTAAGAAGTCCAATTTTGCCGAAGTATCCCTCAAATATACAAAGAACAATGGCATTTGGATTCTTGATAGAGGATATTCATCCCACATGATGGGTAATGTTGTCCTATTAATGAATATCAAGAAAAAGGTTGATGGAATAGTGAGGTTTGTTAATGATGGTGCTTTAAAGATAAAAGGTAGTGGAAGTACAGAGCTAGCTAATGGAGAGAGGGAGAAAACTGAAGTCTTATATATGGATTATTTTCTTAATGATCTTCTTAGAGTGAGTAAACTCTATGACTTAGGCCTTTTTGTGACATTTAATCACAATGGTTGTATTATAAGGGGAATGTTTAGGAATTCCCTCATAAAAGGTTGCAGAACAGACGGAAACTTATATTAGGTTGATAGTAAAGAGAACATTTTCTACCTAACAATTGGAGAGGAAAACAACTTATGGAATCAGATATTGGGGCACATCAATCCTCAAGACATGGAAAAGATATCTAAGATGAATATATTCAAGGATATCCCTAATCAGAAGCATGAACGAGGAAAGACCTCTGATGATTTCATATGAGGGAAATTGGTCTGCAATTCCTACTAGAAAAAGTAGAAAAGATCATCAAATCTCCTTGACCTCATCCACCTAGATATATGTGGCCTGATAAATGTGGCTGGAACACATGGAGAGAGGTACTTTGTTCTTTTTCATAGATGATTATAGTAGAATGGAATGTGTGATCGTTATACACAGGAAGTGACAAGTGCTTGATTGAATGAAAACCTATCGATGAATCACCAAGAATGATACTGAATGGAAGATCAATATCCTATGGTCTGAAAATGTAGGGAAATACATGTCCATTGAATTTGAAAATTACCTAGAGAACCATGAGATATAACATGAGGTGGCAACTATGAGAACTCCACAACAAAATTGAGTTGTTGAGTGAAGGAATTGTAAGGTAAACAACATGGTCAGAAATATTCTAATTGAGAGTCGTATTACTTGACATTACTGGAGAGAGGAAGTATAAGTTGCAGTGTACATTCAAAATCAAACAGTGATATATATGGCTGAAATAAAGACACCATATGAATTGTGGCATGGAAGGAATCCCTCTTTAAAATATTTTCATGTTTTCAGAAGTAAATGTTTTATTCAAAACAAAGAAAGAAATCAAGGGAAGTATGGAAACAATGAAGACGAAGGAATATTTCTTAGATAATCAATGAAAAACAAAGCCTACAAGTGTTTCAATAATTGCTTAGGAAGAATTGTGGAATGAATTTATGTAAAAATCATTGAAGATAAAAACATGAATGCTTAAAGTAATTATTATGCTAATGTGATAGAATATGAGGAAGAATGTGAACATGGAAAAAATGATAATATAGAGGTAGAGGAAGGTGTGGAAAAATCCCAGGATTCACATCATGATTTTGACTCTAAATAAGAATCATAAGAGGAATCCATAGCTGGAGAGAATTCGGTCAAACCCCAAAAGAGAAATCAATGAGAATAAAGTTATCAGTCCAAAATTATCGGGGATCAAAATACACCTATACAAACAAGGAAAATGAGGAATAATGAAAAATATGTATTTCTATCAGTTTTGGAACCATCCTCATTTGAATAGGCTGTAAAGGATGAGTCATGAGTAAAAGAAATGAATGATGAGTTAGATCACATTGACAAAAATCAGACATGATATTTTGTTAAAAGACCTAAAGATCATGATTTGATTGTTATGAAGAGGATTTTCAAGAAAAAAATTGATGAAAATAGAAATGTGGTTAGAAATAAGGTGATCTTGGTCTATAAAAGATATTTACAAATCGAAGGCAATGATGTTGATGAGACATTTGCTCCCGTAGCGGGACTAGAGTCAATTAGGCTACTTCATGCCATTGCAATCCAAAGAGGTTATAAAGTGTAACAAATAGATGTCAAGACAACATTATTAAATGGAGTATTTGAAGAAGAAGTCTAATATGAAAAAAAATTGTTTATTCTTGGAAATGATGAACTTATTTTTTTCAAATTAAAGAAAGCTCTTTATGGCCTGAAACATGCACCATATGCATGATACTCTCAGTTGGACTCTTATATGAGAAGATTGAGTTTAAAAGAGGAGGAGTGGATCACAATCTATATGTGAAGAACTCTCAATTGAATCAGTTAATGGTATTGGTATATGTTGATGATATTTTTTTTGTGGAAGCAGACATGGATCAGTGGATAAATTTTCCAATCACAAGAAATCAGAATTTGAAATTTCCATGATTGGTGGACTCACATACTTTTTCGGGTTTCAGTTTCTTTAGAAGAATAATTACACTTTCATTTCTCAAGAAAAGTATGCAAGAGATCTACTGATGAAATTCAATATACATGATTCCAAAACAATTTCGGATCTGATTTCAGTTGGATAAAAGCTAAGAAAGCATGAGGAATGGACTTTTGTGGATCCCACCATGTACAGAAGAATCATTGGAAGCCTACTGTACCTAAAGAAGACACATCTAAATATTGTCTTTGAAACCTTCCTTGAATCCCTCTTTCAGAATAATACAAAGTAAGAACATATGGCGGTAGTGAAAAGAATCATGATATACATTCAAGGAACACATAATTATGAGATATACTTTGATACAAGAAGAGATATTGAACTATAATCATTTTCTGATGCTGACTGGGCCAAAGATATTGTGGAAAGAAAGTATACTAGTGGTGGAGCACTATATATTGGAAAGAAATGTGTGAGCTGGTTAAGCATGAAATAAGAAATTACTTAGCATAGTACTATTGAAGCTGAATATATATTTGATACCAAGGCGTTCACTCAGTTACTTTGGTTGAAGTAGTAATTGAGTGACATAGGTGATGAGGTGAAACAACCAATAGTGATTTACTTTGATAATATGAGATCAATTGATCTTATTAAGAATACTATTCATCATTCCTATACAAAACATATTGAGATCAGATATCACTTTATCAAGGAAAAAGTTGAACAAGGCGTGATCAAAATTGACCATGTGGGAACTGATTTACAAGTGGATGAAATTATGACCAAGTCACTATCAGCCGCTATGTTTGAGAAACATCCGTTGAACCTTAGTGTTCATCCACTTCCCAGTGTATAAGGAGGTTACGAAATTCCCCTCTCCTCAGCTATTTTAACTATTTTTAATATGTTTTTGGAAATGATACAGGTTTATGGGGGAGATACAATCCATGGGGTCATTTTTTTAACTCTACAATTCAATATTCAGTTCATTGGGTTTATTTACAATGGGGGATAATGGATAAATTCAATGGAGAGTTTTCTATTTCTTTTTGGTTATGATAATGATGAAGAATAGAAAAATATAGAAATAAAACAATGTAGGAGAAAAGAAAAGGGTGAGAACTCAATTTATGTCCTCTCTCTTGTTTTCTACACTGAGCACTACTCACATAGACTTAGAGTGATGGATGAGTTTTTTCATGAAGTTTCATGTTTTCATCACGACATGCGCATCAGTGAATTTATCTAGAGATTGAAAACAAACCCAAAGGAAGATATTGTTGGAACCAAGACAGATCATTTCTAATAATGGAGGTTGGTATGTGTTTGTTGTCAATATGCACACAGATGACGAGTGTGTTTGTAAATAATAGGGTCATATGTTTGAGGCTGAAAGTAATATTGAAGGTGACGTAGTGTCCTAGTGTTCTCCAAATTCCTGGGAATAAAAAATTAGGAGTTTGGAAATGGTTCGTAGCAACGATACATGGTGAAGGCATGCAGTACACGGTGAAGGCGCACAATACGCAGTGAAGGTGCACAGTACACAGTGTAGGTGTGTGGTGCATAGTGAAGGTGCTTGGTATGCAGTGAAGGTGTGTAGTACACAGTGAAGGTGTGCAGTACATGGAATGGTGCATAGAACTGAATGTAGTTCACAATGACGGTACGCAGTGAAGGAGTTCAGTATGAAAAATTCCACAAAAATGGTTCACAGTGACCGTACATGGTGAAGAGATGCAGTATTCCGAATGATAGACATATGGTACACAAAAGGTTAATGATATATGATAAAAGTTTATAATTCAGAGGATTCTAGTACACGGTGGAGGGTAATAGTACGCAGATGGATTTCAGTTTATAGTGAAGATTATCCCACATTGAAAATTTGGGTAAATCAAATTATTGAAACTTGTAGAGTTATGTTCCTATTTAAGGATCAGTAATCCCATTTGTTAAGGGATGATATTGGAGATCAAAATTTCAGGAAGAAATTCGGTGAATTCCGAAGTGGTACGTTGTGGAGAAGATGATTTGCCAAGAGAATCGTCCGCATAAGGGAAACAATTTGCAGAAGAGAGCACAGTTCATGAAGGAAGCTCTCGCATTACGCAGTCGAGTAAGGCATTATGCAGAGAAGGATTCTACATGGAGGAGTGGAGTAGTATGCAGAGTAGGGAAGTACGTGAAGAAGGATTGTTCATTGAGGAGTTAGATGGTACACGAAAACATCTATATGGTACACATAAACAACTGGACGGTATACGGAAACAACAACAGTACACAAAAACAACAACAGTACACGGAAACAACAGTAGTATGCATAACACCCAAGGAAGCCAGAAAATTGACCAGATTAGTTTGCGAAATTAATTTCCATAACATATCAATGTATGATAAAATAAATTAAATCTGTATGTGATTACATGACTTCAAAAGAGAATCCATTTACAATTGAGGATGTGTGATATAATTCTAAACCATTTAAGAAACCTTCAATTCATTAAACAAAGTGAATATTCTTCCAATGCAGTGAGGAAGGGGGAGTCAGTGGAAGTGATCCAAGGGACGTAGTGTGTTATCCCTTAAACTTTGTAAAGGAAGTTCACCTGACAGAAAGTGAGTGTACTAAACACTTTTAATCCACAAATTCTGACGATTAGTAATTTTTTGTACAACCGACACCATGTTGGCGTATGCTCCTTGGACGTAGCCCTTAGTAGCGAACCAAGTAAAATTGTTGTGTCATTTCTTTATATGTGATTTTTTATTTTCTATACTTCCTTTTCAGACAAGTTTTATAGTTTCGTACCAATTTGGGAACAATATCCATCATTTTAAAAGAATAAGTTGACACCCTGATTCACCCATCCCCTCTCAGGGTGTTGTGGGGTCCTTCACTTATGGGTCCCCAAAACAACAGGTTCCTATGTACATCTTTGTTTGTATGTAGGAGGGAAAATTTTTATTTTACCTATCATTGGGTCAACGTTTTAAGTTCCATACATCACTAAATATCTCAGAGGGATGATATTCAATCCCCATATAGTTCTAATAATGCATTTCCCCCATACCGTTGGAGTTCAAGTGCGGAGGACATTAGGGTTTATTTTTATTTTAGCTATTACCCAAATAGGATAATTAGGTATCACTATGTATCTCATAGGGATGAGAATCAAGAAATGTGTAGTTATTGAGATCACATGCAGTTTAACGTAATTCAGTAATGATGGAGATGAACTAACATGAAGATATATAAGAATGTGTTTACAGTTGGGTTCCAAGATAAAAACCTTAGATTTACTACATACCTCATAATAGAAAAAATTAGGACATACGTAGTTCTTGGAGAGGACTCCCTATGCAGATCTAAGCTCATGCATTGGAAGTAAAGAGGCTTGTTATGAATCAATCATGGTTGGACCATGTATAATAGATCTTGGAATCATTATGTATATCATAGAGATGAGAATAAATCCACACATAGTTCTTGAAAAACCTTGAAGTTTAGCATCATTTGGTGAGGAAATAAGTGACTCGACAAGAATAGAGATGGATATCAAAGGTCCATGTAGTTTTATGTCATGTGGTATGAACAAAGGTATTGTGCAATTTTAATGTCATGTAGTCAGGATGGAGATCATCTCCACACTAATTTATTTTCCTTACATGTGGAAGGGATGTTGTTACTAAGACACATAAGCCCACGTGAGCTATGCTCAGTGTGAGAAACAAGCAGTAGTAAAATATTCTTTCATGTTTAAAAATAAACACACGTGACTTATAAGGGAACACTATTTTTTGGGGGGTTGGGCCATGAAATAGAATCTGAGCATCACTATGTATCTCATTAGTATGAGAATCAAGCCATGGGTAGTTCTTGGTGGAATGATTCTCTGCATCATTCATGTTCTGATGTGGGTAGAATGGGTTTTAATATTTCTTATAATAGTGGGTTGGTCTAAAAACATGAGGTTTATACTTCACTACGTATATAATAAGGACGATAATCTAGCCATACATAGTTCTTCAATAGGACTCCATGTACAGGTTTGAGCTTATACATTGGGATTAAAAGTGGGTTATTCATGAATGAGCCCATTATTGTGCCCACTTTGTGAATAAGGTTGTATTTTCTATCAATATTTGTCAATGAAGATCAAAATGAATGAGATCAAGAAGTACTCTAATGAAATCGAGTAATGAAAATTTAGATGATTATTGTACTGATCATAAGTTCAAAGAACTTGTGTCAAAGGTGACACCTTGTTTAAAACAGTGAAGAACAGTGAGGTATAATACATCTGAGGATAATTAAAGAAGAATAGGGATTTTATGAAGACCATGACATTCTTCATGATTGCATGAGAAAAATGCAAGAGACTTTTTGAAGAATAGAATCATATGATCTGCATGAAGTAGAGAATGATGGTTGAAGAAGAAGATGATGTGCCGAGGAGATTGGAATTATGAGATGGCGATGACAGTTGAAGAAGAAGACAATGTGAAAAGGATTGGAATTATAAGATGGCTATGCACTTCAATCAAAGGATATATGTATCACGATAGTGGAGTTTGTGATGAAAGAAGAAGAGTTTCTGAATAAGTAAATTAGAAAAAAAGAAGTAGTGGTGTTAGTGATAAAAGAAGAAGAGTTGTTGAAGAATGATTGAGGTGATTGTGTTTGTTGGAAAAGAAAACAATGACATACAAATTTTTTGAAAAAGGGGGTTTTCATGATGGAATGTCAAGATCAAGAGTTTTGGTTAATGATTCATCCTTGATTCATGAACGTTGACAAAAGGAATGGATGATCTGGAGGCAGAACAAAAAAGAGCAGATATAAGGTGGCACCGTTTTCCAGTATTTGCCAAATTTTTGGGCCAGAAAATCAACAAATGGAGAAAAGTGATTTTGGCAAAGATAATTGCATGCCGTGTATATAAAGGGGAGGGAACTTGCACTTAGTGTTTTTCAAGATCAGAACATGGAAAAATGGCAAAGGGATAAGCGCCGCACAAGTATTGAGTGGGCCGCACAAGTGACCTGCCTGCCGAGAAGGGACTTGCGTGCCAGTGCCTAGGAGGATTGGATACTTTCGCACCATATGTTTTTAATGATCAGAACATCAAAATATAGAAAAGGCAAGAATGTCGTGCAAGTATTGGTGTGATCGTGCAAGTGAGTTGCGCGATAGAGGCTTGGGCGGTTGGACCTGCACACCGAGGGGAGACTTGCACGCCGTCGCGCAGACTATCAAAATTCCTATAAATACATGTTGAACCCTCCTCATTCTACATGAGATCAACACATAGATGAAAATTGCAGCTCTCATCGCGCAAGTGTGGTGGTCGTGCAAGTGGTGTGTGGTCGCGCAAGTTGAAGTTGTGCACTCGTTGTGGCCCGAGCGCCCAAGGCCGTTTGGGAGAGAAAGGAAGTGAGTCGCGCAGGTTTGAAGTTGAAGAAGTAGGAATTGAGAAGGTGGTTAGGTGATACTTGCATGCTTGTTTGGACTTACACGCTGTATTGTGACTTGCGCGTTGGGCTTGGAGAAGAGAGTGAGGTGCTGTTGGAGTACACCCATTCTTTTGGAGCTACACAAAAACTGAAAGATTTCTTGATACCTTCAATGAAACAGGTGATGTATTCATTTGTGAAGACGGACAAACAATGAACAATTTGGGTTTATGAAGAGAACTGGTACCGCAGACACATGAACGGTGTTTAACACCCTTGTTGTGCTTTGTGAAGAGAAGAAGAATGATTCATGCAACTAAACTCAGATTTGCACAAAAATAGAGGAATATATCAATACACTCAGGTGTCAGTATTGGGAATCAAAGGAAGAGAAGAAGAAGATTTAGTGCATTCAGTTATTACACTAAAGAAGAAGATTGAATACAAAAGAGCATCAAATCAGTACTCTGATGCAAGCATTTTCTCATGCTGAACAGGAGACAAAGACTTCAATGCAAATCTATTGAAGAGACATTCACGTCTATAAACTGATTGGGACTTCACCAAAGGTAGTGAGCCATGGGAAGTCAATGGGAGTGACTCGAGGGAAGCAGTGAGCTATCTCAGAACATTTTGTAAAGGTAGTGAGCCTGGGACAGAGTGACTGTGCCCAAACCTTTGTAATCCACAACTAGTAAAGTATAGTGTAATTTGGTATGAATGACAACTTGTCAGAATATACTCCTTGGATGTAGCCCTTAGTGGTGAACCAAGTAAAAATTTCTGTGTCATCTATTTGCATGTGAATGTTTCATTGCTGATCATATCCATCATACAGGATTAACTAGTTCCTACCAACGTGGGAACTAGATGCACAACTTTAAAAAGAAAAAGTTGACACCTTGATTCACCCCTCCCCTCTCAGGGTGTCCCAAGGTCCTACAAGTGTTATTAGAGGTAAAGGATCATGTATGTTGGAAACTATACAGTAATTCTATTCAGAAGAGGATTTGAGTTCTTTCCTAAAGTCAACAATGAAGAGCAGTCTTGATAATGTCTCATTCATTTCTGAGAAGAAGACTACATCCAACAAGACCATGATAAATAAGAAAAAGAAAGAGAATAAGTAGTTGAAGAAGTTCCTAATATCCAAAGAAGATACCGTGTCTTGTTCTCCATGCCCTTCCACTAATGAAGAAATATTTGGCTTGGAAAGTATCAAGAAGGTGGCCCAGGTTCCTACCATAAGAAAGGAAGACACTTCTCTCTCATGTAATCAGGAGAAATTAATCAGTTATCTGCTTGATATTCCGGAAGAAAGTGTTGCTGTTGTTTTTAGAATATTTCATTGCATGTAGGTTGATATCAACCGATTGGAAATAGAAGCTGAGAATTTGGAAAAGTGAAAGGAAGGAAATATTATTGAATGCTTGAAGCTCACCAAACAGATTAAAGTATTTGAAGAAAAAGTGGGCTTCAATAATGCCCTAAAAGAAGATATCCATGTGCTTAAAGCTGAGCTGAAGAAGTGTACTGATGTCAAGAATTTTTGTTTGGAAGAAACTTCCAAGAGATTCAAGGAACTTGAATCTTTGTTACAAAAAAAGTTAAGATTCATGAATATGAGGTTTAAAGATTGAAGAAGACTTGTGAAGAAAATATGATCATGATTGAAGACCAGAAGATCATCCTCAATATTTAAAGTCAAAAATTAGAATCCCAATTGACAAATCTTGAGAAGACACATATTGAGACTTCACAAAATAATGAAACATGTGAAGCTTGTACTCAATGTTCATTGGAGGATTCTAAAGCTGAAATACCTTGAACATGTGACAAAAAGATTATGAAAACTCTTGATTATTCATCTCAAGAATCAGTTACTGATGGTACTCAATGCTCACTAGAGGATTATACTATCAAAAGACCTCCAACATGTGATAAGAAGGTCATGACTTCACTCATTGATCTATCATAAGCATCTATGAAAGTGAAGGCACAATCCATACAAAATTGTACTATTGTTTCTAAATTTGTTCCTTCAAAAAGTGTAGGTTGGAAGAAAAATTATAAACAAGCATGGGCGAGGAAAGAGAAGGATAAGCAACCTACCACTATGGCTAGGTTGGATGGGAAGAAAAAGGAGGAAGTTGGTTCCTCAAATAAAGAACGAAAAATTAAGCAGAAGTCCCCACAACCTCATACAGAAGTTAAAAAGAATAAAAGATTTGTGGGTGAATGTTGGTGCTGCAACAGATTTTGGAATTGTGCACTGGATTGTTGGTACAATCCCTTAAATGAAAAAGCACAAAGAATGCCTGTATCAAAGGGAAGAAATACCGAGAAGAAGAAGAAGCATCTTCAGGTCCAGAAGCTTCTGTTTATAGCTAACAGATTTGGAATTCTTGATAACATTGGCAATGTTTGCAATGGAAGTGGTCACAAGGTGGGAACATTCCCAACTCATCATGATTTCACTATTGATAAGAAAAGAGTACCGATGATGCCGGCTAAGTATGGAGTAACTACCTTGGGAAGAAGTCAGAAGAATATTGCGAACACACATTTTCCCAAGAAGATCTTAATTAGGGAAGCTGCGATGACCCATGATTTTAGATTCATGGAATTGAAGGGTCATCCATCCAAAAGAAAAACTAAGTGGGATGGAATTCAGATGAACCCATGTGGAATATCCAAACCAGCTGCAACAGTTCCAAATGACATATTGGTCATCTAGACCAAAGATCTAAAAGGAATACGGGAACATGAAGATGAAAAGGCCATGGCTGGTGATAAAGGAAAAGAAAAACTTTCATGGGATGAAGATAGAGTGCATGAAAAATTTCAAACTAAGAGAAAAACACGTGTCAAAGAAGTTCTGTGTGAGAGATGTATGAGATCTGGTCACATCACAAAATTTTATCTTACCTTAATACTAGAGAAAGAATTAGTCATTAAAAGGAGGAAAATGCATCATTAATGACGACTGTTAAGAAGAACAACTCTCCTCACAAAACAAAAGATAATGAGAAGAGAGCTATGCCACTTCAACGCATATCTGAACATATGTTCAAATGTGCAGGCATGAAGACTAGAGTGAATAGAGGAACTTGGTTGAGAAAAACACCACAACCATGCAGATCATATTGATGAATCAAGGAGGAACTACCTAATTCCCTTAATCATTTGTGTATTGTATTTGTGCTAATAATTTCGGGAATTGAAGGTGAAACATGCTCTCAGGGGGAGAACATGAAAAGTAGTGAATGCTGTCAATTCTTGATAGTTATGCTGAAGAAGTTTCCATCCTTGGAAGATCCTTTAATTGATATTAAAATATTAATATGATGAATGATCACTCTTGATGAATGTGATGAGGAAGGTTTCCCTTGAGGGGGAGAAAAAATGAAGGAGATCCCAAAATAATTGTTTCAATCAGTATCGACTCCGGCTAGTATTAAATGCGAATTACTCTGTAAATTTCATAAAGAACATGTCATTCGAGAAGGTATGTCATTTCTCAATATATAACCCTTCGTTACTCAGAACGAAGATCATTATACAAATGGGGGGTAACTGAATTGATCAGTGACATAATAATAATGGAAGTGACCCAAGGAAACTTATCCTTCCAATTGCACTTGAATGTTTTTGATGTGTTTTCTGATGTGAGGGAAGAAGTTTTAGGTTAATTTTTTTCCCTATAACATTTCACCTCTTTATCCTGAAATGAAAGTGTTAATAGCTTGAAGAAAAAATACATTTGTTCTCATCTCATGTGGTATCATGATCTGTGTATAACGGACATCCTTTTGGTCTAAATAAAATCCTCTTGTTTTCTACATCAAGCATTGCTCAAGTAGACTTAGAGTGAAATGATTAATGAAACATTGCTTAAGTATAGACTACTACCCTCCCTACCATGAGCTTTGTATTTATTGTCAATAAAAGGGAGAGAAAGTGAAATGAATGTTTGAAAAGAAAATTTGATTGAAGAGAAGATTCAAGTTTGAAAAGAAAAGTCGATTGAAGAGAAGTTTCTCATTTTGACATTGACGAATTCATTTCAGAAGATATGTAAGGTATTGACAACAAAATAAAAAGGGGGAGATTGTTGGGACCACTTTGTGTATAAGGTTGTATTTTTTGTCAATAGTTGTCAATGAAGATCAAAATGAAGGAGATCAAGAAGTACTCCAATGAAATGGGGGAATGGAAATTCAGATGATTGTTGTACTGATCATAAGTTCAAAGAACTTGTGTCAAAGGTGACACATTGTTTACAACAGTGAAGAATGGTGAGGTATAATCAATCAGAGGATGATTAAAGACGAATGGGGATTTTATGAATACCATTCCATTCTTCATGATTTCATGGGAACAATGCAAGAGACTTCTTGAAGAATAGAATCATACGATCTGCATGAAGTAGAGAATGATGGTTGAAGAAGAAGATGATGTGCAGAGGAGATTAGAATTATGATATGGCCATGACAGTCGAAGAAGAAGACAATGTGCAAAGTATTGGAATTCTGAGATTGCTATGAACTTCAATCAAAGGATATATATATCATGATAGTGGAGTTTGTGATGAAAGAAGAAGAGTTGCTGAAGAAAGAAAATAACAGAAAAGAATTAGTGGTGTTTGTGATAAAATAAGAATATTTGTTGAAGAAGGATTGAGGTGATTGTGCTTGTTGACAAAGTAAACAATGACATACAAATTTGTTGACAAAGGGGATTTTCATGATGACATGTCATGATCAAGATATTTGGTAAATGATTCATCCTTGATTCAATAACGTCGATAAACGGAATGGATGATCTGGAGGTGGAACAAAAAAGAGAAGATACAAGGTGGCGCCGTTTTCCAGTATTTGCCAAATTTTTGGGCCAGAAAATTGACAAATGGAGAAAAGTGATTTTGGAAAAGAGACTTGTGCGCCATGTACTTAAAGGAGAGGGAACTTGTGCGCCTAGTGTTTTTCAAGATCAGAACATGAAAAAATGGCAAAGGGATAAGCACCACACAAGTATTGAGTGGGTCGCGCAAGTGACCTGCATGCCGAGAAGGGACTTGCGCACCGGTTCCTAGGAGGATTGGATACTTGCGCGCTATATGTTTTTCAAGATCAAAACATCAAAATATGGCAAAGGAAAGAAGTTCGTGCAAGTATTGGTGTGATCGTGAAAGTGAGTTGCACGACAGAGGCTTGGGCGGTTAGACCTACGCGACGAGGGGAGACTTGCACACCGTTGCGCAGACTGTCAAAATACCTATAAATACAGGTCAACCCCTCCTCATTCTACATGAGCTCAACAATTAGAAGAAAATCAGAGCTCTCGTCGCGCAGGTGTTGTGGTCTCACAAGTGGTGTGTGGTCGCGCAAGTTGAAGTTGTGCGCCGGTTGTTGGTTGCACGGCCAAGGCCATTTGGGATAGAAAGGAAGTGAGTCACGTAGGTTTGAAGTTGAAGGAGTATGGGTTGTGTAGGTGGTTAGGTGTTACTTGCACTCTAGTTTTGACTTGCACGCCGAAGACTTGCACGCCATATTGCGATTTTCACGCCGGGCTTGGAGAAGAGAGCTAGGTGCTGTTGAAGTATGCCCATTCTTTTAGAGCTACACGAAAACTGGAAGATTTCTTGATACCTTCAGTGAAACAGGTGATGTATTCATTTGTGAAGACAAAAGAATAGTGAAAAATTTGGGTTTATGAAGAGAAGTGGTACTGCAGACACATGACTGGTGTTTAACACCCTCGTAGGGCTTTTCGAAGATAAGAAGAATGATTTGTGCAACTAAACTCAGATCTGCACAGAAAGAGGGGAATATATCAATACACTTAGGTGTCAGTATTGGAAATCAAAGGAAGAAAAGAAGAATATTTAGTGCATTCAATTATTGAACTAAAGAAGAAGATTGAATACAAAAGAGCATCAACTCAGTACTCTGATGCACGCATTGTCTCATGCTGAACAGGGGACAAAGAATTCAATGCAAATCTATTTAAGAGACCTTCATGTCTATTAACTGAGTGGGACTTAACCAAAGGTAGTGAGCCAGGGGGAGTCAATGGGAGTGACCTGAGGGAAGTAGTGAGCTATCCCCGAACCTTTTGTAAAGGCAGTGAGCCTGGGATAGAGTGACTGTGCTAGAACCTTTGTGATCCATTGCTAGTGAAGTATAGTGGAATTTGGTACAACCAACAACTTGTCAATGTATGATCCTTGGATGTATCCCTTAGTGGTGACCCAAGTAAAAATTGTTGTGTCATCCCTTTGCATGTGGATTTTTCATTACTGATCATATCCATCATATAGGTTGAACTAGTTCCTACCAACATGGGAACAAGATCCACAACTTTAAAAAGAAAAATTTGACACCCCTCCCATCTCAGTGTGTCCTGGGGTCCTACACCCATGATTAGATATTTGGGCATCACTTCGTAGCTCATTAGGATGATAATCAAGTAACCCAAATTTTCTAGAAAATGTCTCCCATCCTTTCTTCCTAATGTCTAATCAAGAGAAAATGTTGACCTACTGAGTAGTTAGAGAAAAATAGGAGTATTTCCTCATAGCATTTGGGGGGGGGGGTTTATTAACAACAAATCAAGGGAATATTAGCCATGAAAAAATTAATTTAACATAAAAAATACTTCAAAAAGTTCCCCATGAAGGTTTGAACCATACATATGAAATGTGGGTATTCTTCATCATGGATGGACCCATGATTAGGGATCTAAGTGTCACTATGTATCAAATTATGGTGAGAATCAACTAGTACATAGTTATTAAATTCCCATTCAGTTTAACCTCATGCGATTAGGAAGATGATTTTTACAGAGCTTAATGTCACAAAACTAGGATGATGATTGTTATGAAATTTATTTTCATTCCACTTGTATGAAAACCGTACATTTTTATATCATGTGGTTAGGATGATGAACAACACACATTTTTATATCGTTTAGTGGGGACATTTCATTATGTAGTTTAACTTCATGTGATCAAGACATGGGCAATTTTGGTTACATCAAATATTTCTTCAAGAACCTTGCATTGGAGGGATTCTAAATGAGTTCTCTATACAATTTTATTAGGGAATAGGTTCTTTTTGAGTAGACCTTGAACATGGAATAATGGACCTACCACTTTGGATTATGTTTTGGAGGCATCTTTCTTGGTATCATTATAGTCCTAAGGACTACCACTAGTTCTACTTGGAGGAAAGAATGAAGGTGACCCTTTTTGTTAAAGGCTCAATTGAACTGATTTTGATAAAATTATAGGTGATGAAAAGTGTAAAATATTTTATAATCTAGTTGTTTCAATTCGTGGTCCTACTTTGAGGATTTCTCATCTGTAGAGAAGTACTCAAAAAATTTCAATATGGAGAGATGGAAGATAAACTTCAATGGGTAGGACTGATGTTATTGCATATATCATGGAGTATGGTGTTGCCTATTTGGAAGTCCGAGTTGTGGTTTGGTAGGCCCAAAAGGAATATAATAGCTTTTCAGGCCAATAATTTTTATATTTTTTCACCATTATCTTGAGTATATTTGACATGGTCTTGTTGAAGGCCTCTATCTTTCCATTAGCTGCCACATGATAGAAGAATGAATAGTTGGACTTGATATTTTATTCTTGACACAACTTATATACATCAATGAAATAGATATTGGTGCCATTTTCTATCAATATTGTATAGGGGACATGAAATATGGCAATAATTTTAACATTTAATAAGATAAAAATGATTTTGGATCCAACTTCTTTAAGAGGTATTGCCTCTTCCCATTTTTTTTTAAAAATCTGTATCATCCAATATGTACTTGAACCGACTAGCCATGGCTAGAGGGTATGGTCCCAAAATATCCATTCTGCATATGGAAAATGTCCACGAATACTTTTCTATATGCTGCAACTCAAGGGATTGGTGGATGAAGTTGGCATACACTTGAGAGGAATGACATTTCATGGTGAAATATATCCAATCCTATATCATAGTGGTCCAATAGTACCCAAACCTTCATATTTGATTGTAATGCTTATATATAGACTAATGGAAACCACAATCCCATGAGTTTAATTCATTCATGATAGTAATGGCCGCTTATCCATCGATGAATATGGGAAGGACTCCGTCAACGCCTCATTTGTAAATTATTTTCTTGAGATTTGGGCCATCATAAAGTGTAAAGTTATCCACTCTCTATTAGGTTTTATCTTTTCTAGCTCTATCGAGTAGGATCACCCCTCTTAAAGGTAGTCCATAATTGGAACCATCCATATAGTAATAGGGATACGTGGCTCAGGGATGATACTGATTTCATTAATCTATTCTGTTTTGATTTGAAGAAAATATAAGACCATTCAGTTTTGAGAAATATTTATTACTATTTTATCATAATTTTGATCTTCCAGAGTTGTGGCGATATTTTCCAATGAATCAGCCTAGACATTCTGTGATCGTTGGATGTGATTCAACATTGGTTCTAAAGGGAATTATTCTATTAACCCTCACACACAATCAAGTAAGGGTATTAACTCTTCCACCCTGATATAATAATCTCCCTTGATATGTTTGACGACCAACTCTGAGTCACCTTTGACTTCCAAATGATCTGCAGGTACCTAGAGAGCTAACATAAGGCCTGCAATGAGGGATTGATATTCTGCCTCTTTATTCATACAACCTCATTATAATAGGAAGGAGTATGGTTACACATCTTTTTTTAGAGAAATAAGAATAATTAATAACTTTAATTTATTGAGCTAGGGGTCTTCCATTATTTTCCCCTTCGGGCCCTGGGATGCATCGTCGAAATACATTTCCCATGTTTTGGGACCATATTGAATACAAAATATCTCTTCATATATTAATTCAGTATTCAATGATATTGCTTTTGCAGATGGGTATTTCACAAGGAAATATTCTAGGGGATGTCCTTTCACTTCCTTCTGAGGAACAAATTATATGTCAAAATGGTTCCAAAAAACCTCCCACTATGCCAAACATCATGTCAAAATAGAACAACTAAGGATAAACAAGAGCAGGTTATTACAAGAGACCAATTGGACCTCGGGATACTGTAGGTAGTGCCTCAGTTTCTAGAATTCAAACATCAATGCTAGATATCTCTTCTTGATATAAAAATAATGAGTCTCAACATCGACTATGGTCCGACTGAGATAATAAAGAATGTTTTCATTGTAATAATCATTATTTTGTGCAAAGGAAATCACCCAATGACCAATCTATATATTTCATTTATATTATGATAATCTTTATCTCAATAGGAAACATTAATACCAGAGAGTTCAAGATATATATCTTGAGGATATCAAATGATTTCTGTAAGTTGTCGTTCCATTGATATGTGACTCCCTTATTCATTAGTTTGGTGAAGGGAAAACATTTTCTAGAAAGTTTAGATAAGAAGCATTAGATATAAGACAAATTACCATCAATTCCTCTCAATTATTCGAGGTTTTGAAAAGGTGACATGTTGAGGATAGATTTTTTTCTCAGGATCAACATCATTGCCACAATGGCATAAAACGAAGCCAAGAATCATTCCCGAAGTTACCCTGAAGGCACATTTCAAGGGTTTCATTTTTAAGCTATGATATCAAATCTTGTTAAATATGGTTTAAAAGTTATCTAGGTGATCAAAATTTTGTTAGAAATAAACAATAAATCATCAACATAACATTCAATGAACTTCTGTAAAAAGTGTTTAAAGATGATATGCATTGCATGTTGATATATTGCACCCGCATTCTTCAGGCCAAAGGGAATTACCTGATAGAAAAATATTCCCAGAGGGGATTTGAAGGTAGTCAATTATTCATCTTATAGAGACATCTGAATTTGGTTATACCCAGAGTAACCATCCATGAATGAGAGGGATGGTAACCAACCATTGCATTAATCGAGAGCTCTGTAATCGAAACTGAAAAGTCATCTTTGGGATAATGCAAGTTAAGATCTCTGAATTCAATGAAATATTTGATCTTCCCATTTTTCTTCTTTACTAGGATGATATTGGCTGACCTATTTGGATACTTTAACTATAATATAAAAGCATACTTGATGAGTTTATCCACTTCAACCTCAATTTTGGAAGCATGAGTTAGATTTGTTTTCCTTGATGCCTGTTTATATCCCTGGTTCTCTTCTAGTAGACCGAAATGGTGGGTAGCCACCTCGGGATCAATTCATGAAATCTCTATGTATTTACATGTAAATACATCTTTATTCTTATTCAAGAATGAATCATATACTTCATATTCATTGGAAATTATAGTATCACTTATCAGAGTAGGTTGCAGATCTTTATCTGTACCCAAGTTTATCTCTTTGAGTTCATCAATGGTAGTGGATACACCTTCCTCAAATGCTAGAGGATCTTATATGAGGTATTCAACCTCTTATTCCTCTGATCTATGTTTCACCTCATTTTTTGTTTCTTTTGGGGTGGATAATGGATCAAAATCAACAGATTTAATGGAGGAGTCGTTGTTTGGGCATTCAGAGGATGACGGAACTATTTCTGATTTGGCTAGTGGCAAGAGACCCTTTTAGTGCCTCAGAGGGGATATGAGAGGCTAAAAATGGGAACCTTTATTTTATCCCACTTATGTAATATATTCCTCTATAATAGATTATGGTGTATAGATTGATTGAAGAATTGAGTTTGGAATGAAGACACATTCATCCAGGATTCTCTCACTATTCAGCGAACTAACAACCTCTCCAGCATTATCAGGTTCAGTTTCCAAGGCTGACATCATAGAAGTCACTAGATGCATGTTCATTAATGGATATACCCCTTCAATTTGATTTATGGTAATCACATAATCATCACCAATCTAGATAAAAGGGTTAACTGGAATCATTTTTAGACCATTTGGGTCATTGATGCGAGCAAAATCAGCAGCCATGGGTTGTTTCTCCTCTTTATGATAGAATGTTGCGTCAATGTACTATTTTCTACTTGATTCAAATGTGGAATCATAACCATTTAATTTTCCAACATTACCATTGAAACCATACTTTAGTCACTGATATTACGATGAAGGAATAGAAACATGATGGTGTAGCCAACATCTTCCCAATAGAACTTTAAAGGTTGTATCTTACCTAACAACCATGAATTCTTAGTGAGAAATGAGATCCCAGAACTAGATTTTGAGCATAATCTCACCAAGAGGATTTTTCTCATTCTTTTCATATCCCTGTAACATATGAATGATGGGGGACAAGTGAGATTCATCAAGTCCTAGTTAATAAAGTGTCCGAATCGGGATGAGTTTTACTCTTGAATTGTTGTCAATGAAGGCTCACTTGATATCGACATCATTGATCTTGCCAGTTATATACAGGGGTCTAAGATTCACCTGTATAATGAAATCCTTATCATTTTTAGTGAAATCAATGATGACATGAAATTCTATAGGATCACATTATGTGTGATATACATCATCATCATCCATTTCCACCCCAAACTCATAAGGTCTTGACAAAGCCTCGATGAGTGCCTTCTGGAAGTCTTTTGATAGAATCAAGGCATCGAGTATTGATAATTTAACTAGTATCATGGATATTTGATTCAAAAAACATATTTATAGTCTAGAGGCTAGTCCATTCCAACATTAAGATTCTATTTTGCAGGTACCTTAGGAGATGAAGTCCTTGATGTAACAGATGTAGATGGAACATCCTTGGGAATAGAATCTGGTGATGCCCCTACTCTTTTTCGGTTTGGTAAACGTAGCCTTCCTGCATGCTGGGGTTGATTGAGTGATGAAATAACATTTAAATATAACTATTTTAACAATGTGTTAGAGTTGGATCTATCATACTAAGGGGGAATCCCTTGTTCTTGTTGGGCTTGTTGAAGAGCTTTCCCATGGGGTTCAACAGCGTAGATGGATATTGCAAGGATGTAGTTAGTGTATTAACCTATGGCATGACCACATCTTCCTCTATATCCATGAACTTGAAAACCCATTCCCCCATCTCCCCAATCATGTGTGGTAACCTCGAGTTTTTATTCATACTCATCACCTGAGAATAGATCAATTAAGGTGATGACATTAACATAGAAGAAAATTAATTCCCCATCTGATGAGGATTATGCTTGGTGGACTGAATCTCTTTGTACCATTTGGTGAGGCAATGCCTGTTCTTCTGAGGCTATAGGAATGAAGTCATATCAAGTCAAATATGACTTTGGTTTTGACACAATGTCATCTTCTTGTGTCTTTTTTTGTTCTTCCATCTAGTTTTCTTCTTTGAGGGATAATATTTAGAGGATTGAGATGCTGATGAAGTTGGATGAGTTTTAGGAGTGGTCAAGGTCATAGTTAACTGTTTGAACTATTCTTGACGGATGTAATGGGTTCAGTTGGTTGTTTTCCTAGACATCCAATCACCAAAATTATGTGTACTATTACTCTTGACCTATTACCATTAATTTTATTAATCTAGGTTTATCACATAAACAAATGCTACCTGAGCCTATGAATTCTTTAGTTGAAATTTTCTAGAGTCCACTATATTTTGTATGAGGTATTTAATAAATCAAAAACTCCTTGATGTTCCATCATAATTATTAGTTGAAGGGATAATAATTTTGGTGATCTTCTTCTCTTTCTTTTTTTAGGCTTATGAGGATTTGGAATCCGGACTATGTTGTGCTCCAAAACAGAAATGAAGTATCCAGGGAATTAGTCATTCTGAAAGGAATATACTTTTATTTTAATCTCCTCAAACTGTTTTTTGACTCTAGTCTCTCTATTAATTTTCACAAAGTGGGAATTTTTGCTGATACTCAGGATGTGGAGGCACACGGTGTGATTTAGACCTTGAAGTGGAAGTGGGTACATGGGCCTTCTTAAGTGTATCTACAAAATTCATCTTCCTAAATTTCTTTTTTTCCTTGAGTTGAAGCGATTACTAAGGACTTTTCCTTAGTTTCATCAATATAGTCTTCTAATTGATGAGAAATTGTAGAAATTTAATGAAACCCTCTAATATGTTTTACTGGGATTCAGGGCATTCCCAACTCATCACAAAGATTTTCTACACAAATGGATAAAAATTATTCTTGTGGGAGTTTTAGGTTTATGAAATATGTTAGTCTTTTAAACTGAGTAATGAAGTCTAAGACCCTTTTATTTTATCATTGTTTACATCTCATGAGATAAAACACTGTTGTTTTCTAAAATTATTAGCTTAATAAGAGGAGAAAATTCTGATGGAGGTCTTCCAACCCCATAACTAACTGAGAAGGTAAAATAGTCCACTATACAAAGGATGGTCCCTGCAAGGATTGTATAAAACACTAGAATTTATTGTTATCCTATTATCTAGGGGTTCCAATCATGGGGTTGAATTGAGAAAAAAATGTATCAAGTGATTCTCTATATATGTTGATCCATTGAAAATGGAAAATATAGGATTCCCAATATTTAGTGGGGGAGGAGTGAGGTCTACCCATTTGGGGTAATCCTTCTTTTCTGGTTATATGAGAGCACACTTTCCATCCCTAGATTCTAATCAGGTTGTTAGTGACTCAATGGTGTAAATAAGAAATTGAGGAATATCTAAATGATCCGGGACCTAAATAGGTGCAACAACTAGATCCAGAATGGGTGTAATGACTGGTAGGACCATTGGTGGTGGTTCCAATTGTATTTTTCATGGATAACCAATAGGGACATGCTTGTAAGGATGTGACTGAAACTATTCTAGTTGTGCACCCAATGGAGGGAATTCATAGTCAGCTACTACATGTTCCAAATATATTAGAGGTTGATACCCCATTTTGAGAAGATGTTCTTGATTTACTTCAGCTATGACAAACCCTCTTTGTTGAGGTGTGCCAACTGGAAGTGCATACTGAGGATCTTCTTGTAGGGCATACTTAGTAGGAGGAATCATTTGGAATAAATCTACATTGATTATTCTCAATTATCCCATCCCTTACTCATACTAGGAAAATATCTCCTCTAGTGAAAGGGATTGACCATCTTCAGAAGATAGGTGATAAACAATCTGACTTGTTCCTTTTTTCATTAATTAGAGGAGGTAAATGAGGACTAATTCAGGGGATTCCCATATTCTGGGCAAGTCTCTGGTTTTAGGTATTCTCACCCCCTTCTTTAGTTTTAGTGTGGATCAAATTATGAAGAGGGACTTCCAATTCTTACTCTTCTAAATTTGTATGTTGTTTTGGGGGTCTTAAATGGTAGCATTGATAACATTTAGAGATATGAAGTGCCTTGTGGGCAGTCTGTTGGTATTTCTGCATGATCTCCTTCTTGTACATCCCCCTCAAGACCTTTGTCTTATTCTTTGTTGATTCCCCAAGAGCAGTTTTGTGGATAGTAACTCGAAAAGAATCTATAGAACATGTCCCATGTAAATGTATAGGATCACATGATGGGATAAAATGAGAGGAATAAATCTTTGGAATCTTCCCTAATCAGGAGAAAACTGATCCTTGTTGAGGATGGGATTGTTGAGGTGAAAAATACCCCATCCCTAAGGGCTGGAACTTCTACTATTCTACATTCAAAACATTTCTGGCCTGGTATGCTGGTCCTAAAGGTTGGGTTAAAAAATCCCCCTGTCCTGTGTGATGGGATTGCTCCCAAAATACTGTGGATGATATTACCACAATTGATCTTCTAATTTTACAAAGTTTTTTTTGAATGTGGGACAAGTGCATTATCTTTCATTCACTTTAGTTTCCTTTTTCCAAATATCGTTGTTCTATTTCTGAAATTTGTATTATCCAATGGTTAAAGTCCTCTAAATGTGAGGCTTGTTCAATGTTATCATTTTCTAGATGAAAAAGAATTTCAATATCCTACTCTATTATGAACTGACATTGTTGAGAGTCGATCAGGTCCCACTCTTGTGGAGTATACCCTCAATTGTGAAGAAAATATATTTATTGGATCCATCCTGTGGTTATGAAATTTTATTATACCACCTTCGGTGGGATTTCTTAGTTAGGTAGTGCGGTAAAATGTATCACTCCATGTATACCCCATCCTTTGATATGAACACTGGATGGGGCATCTGTGATTAGTCATCACAACATCATTAATGCATTGAGACATGTGTATTTAAGGGATCCTTTATATTTCTTTATCTTTGGATGCTGGGAATCCATGAGAGATTCCAAGTCAATTTGGTGATTCAACCCTTCTATTTCCTTGATGTGAGTTTGGTACTCATCATAGGGTATTAATTTTATTAGGTGGTGAATAATTCTCCATATATTGAGGTGGATGTAATGATTACAATATTCCACCAATATCGATGGAATCTTGTAATTATTAGTGGATAAAGGAAAGAACATGACCGGTATGTAATATTTAGTCAACTATTTTCTAATGTTCAGCCCATCTTATTTGTCTTTCACCAGAGGTCCCTTTATATTATCCAACCAAAGTGGAAATTTTCTTGTCTCTTTATCATAGAAAATAAGATAATTAGAGATTCCCTCTATTTCACTGGATGTTAAATGGCATAAGGGTGGTTTGGAGAATGACTATCGACCTAGGTTGTATTCTGGTTGAGAATGGATTTCACCTGCCAATGACAAGGCATCAGACATGAGTAGACTTGTTTTTGAAATTTTTTCATCAGAGGATGGAATTATAATCACTACATTACCAATTGGACAATTCTATTGAAAATGTGGAACACTACTACAGAGGAATAATACATAGAAAACGCCATCAAGGGGATGAAAATCATGGTGGGTTTCACCAAGAGAAGGACCCACCCACTGATTGATCTTCAGGACACAAAAAGGGTTTCTATGAATCTCATCAAGAGATGGGATCTCGAGGTATATTGGGTCATGAAGAAATTTTTAACGGTGAAGTTCCTGAAGAGGTACCTCAGAATTAATCCTACAACTCCCATGACTGGGTAACAAGAGGGTAGGATTTTTAGTTACCATAGATAAACACCATAGGTTTTGAAGAAATATAATGTTAAGGGAATAGGGATCATAGATCAACTCTTCATTTTTCATTTGTCTTTGGAAAGGATTATTTTTGGAAGCCTTCTTATGAGAAACTGGAGCCTCTTGCTGGGTTAAGTTGTTATCATGGGTAGGTGGATGTTTCTGCCTTGGAGAGACCACTGAGATGGGCCAGTTACCTCCAATTGGGGTAACTATATATTGATGTACCATTAATCCTAATATCAGGGGGTATTTTTCCCAATGATGACCCTCATAGATAGAAGCATATGTATGTGTCTGCTCCGGGGTGATCGATTAATGAATCACCACATTCATTGGGTTGAATGTATGTGTCCACCCTTCAGGTTCTATCATTATCACTATGATGATGTCCTTCCATGTTTTTAGAATGTGGGTAGGAATTTTCACCTCTCCTTTTACTATTTATAGTATATTCTTGGTGATTTCTGTGACTGGAATGGGGATATATGTCCATTTTATGTCTGGAGTCAGTGTATATGCCTACTCATGTCCTCCCTTTCCTATCAACAGATTCTGACAATACTTTTATGTGGGATCATAGAGTTGGTTCTACTCCCCATTCGTCATCGGGAAAATCTCACAGACTTCTGTAGGTGCTACCAGATGAGTCTTCTAGAAGGATTGATGAATGATGGCAGGTGTGTCTACCTACATTCTATTTTCCACCTGACATAGTCGGAAAACTTCTTTGAGTGCTACTAGAAAAGTCTACTGGTAGGATTGATAAGAAAAGGTAGGTGTATATTCCTACTTGCTGGTTGCCTCTTTATTTTAATGTTGTGATTCTTTGAATACCACTAGAGAAGTTTTCTGGCTATCTGAATGAAGTAAAATAGGTGTATGTGTCAGCTTGCTATTTCCCACCAAATTGGGTTGGTGGGATTCTCTTGAGGGGGGGGGGGTGACCCTGCTCCCTCTTGACTAGTTGTTATCCCCAACAGGACATCTTGCATGCCTGGGTTTGAATAACCTAAGCCAACTGATTGAGGACAACACCCTCATCATGCCAAGGGTTAACTACCACGCGGCGCTGGCAGCAACATTTATTGATAGGGGCCTACTGGTAGGACAATCATGTATTTTGGGTGAGGCCATATGTGACCTATGGTTCCACCTCTCTGAGGTATGACAGGATTTAGTTGTTGTGTTTCATGGATAAGCTCATGAAACAGTTGAAAATGATGGTGAGTGTTGTTTTCTTTATGACTATTTTTCATCATTGACTAGATGATCTGTGTGATTTGATGGATTGGAGGGCCTATCGGGTATCCTCCAAGGTCGACATGGTACCATGATTATAATATTACTTGACCAGTGAGATTGAGAACCAACTTTGAAGATGCTGGGTTGGTGAAGGTGTCCATCACATAGACAATTATATGACTTGAGCAACAGAAGGGCAGTTATTTGGTGAGAACATGAAGGAATCCATTGGAATGAATGGGGTTCTTTGAAAAAGTTCCCAAAATATCAAGGAAAAAACAAGAAAACCTGTTAAACCAGTATCTCAAATATATGCATGATTGATTGTCATGATCGACCCTCATTCCCTTTGATAGTGGTAGGGGCATAACATATAGGTGACACTATCATCTTAGTTAAGGATTCACATCAGGTTCACCATTCTTGTTTCCCTTGGAAATGGGTTTCCATCAAGGGAAGGAATAGTCCAATAGAGACATGTTTTTACACCCATTTTATATTACAAATAAGATTCTATAATTTATCCATTCATGCCGGGTTCACCTTTATTGTTTCCCTAGGAAATGGGTACCCCTTAAGGGATGGAATAGTCTAATGGAGACTCATCAGTACACTCATTTTATATTGTAAAGTAGATTCTATACTTAATCCATTCATGTTAGGTTCACCATTCTTGTTTCCCTTAGAAATGAGATTTTTGTACTTCAGAACAGTTTCCAATAGGTTTGTTGTGGAAATAAAAAATCCTAATTGGTCTACATCCAAGTAGACTTTCTTTTCAATGTTGGTGCTCATTAGGGGTTTTGGACAACGATTCTTAATAACACACATTGGTAAAGAGAATGGGAGGTCGGGCTCATCACACCCTTTTGGGAGAAATTATTCCCTACTTCGGGACTCTCTTATAGATTTTAGATATGTTCATGAATCTTTTATTGGTTCCCAAGTATGATTTGGAGTAATCTTGATTTAACAATAAATTATTATCTAGTGTGGAACATCATAACCATTTATATGTATTCAATGTTCTCCATCAATGACATCATCATACATATTTATTAAATATTATTTCATCATTATTACAAATATGCTAGTTTTCTAGCCACTCCATGGGGCACTCTGGAGTTTTATTTTCATCTAGGGAGATGGAAAGTCACTCTAGATTTTATCGTCATCTAAGGAGACATTATTTTTTTTGATGTTGGGATTGATCCCATGAAAGGGCTTCCTACGTATCCTTTTGAAACGAATCAAAAACCACATAGTTTAGTGATACTTAATGGGGAAAATCATACCTTTTAAGGTTTTGTGATAAGGACTAAACCGTACAGTTTAACATCATTTGGAAAGGATGTCTAGGAGAAAGGTTCCTAACCATGGTTTGGTGTGGGAATTATGTCGAAGTGGCCTTGAGGAACCTGAAAAGAGTATGGATTCTATGATTTAATTAACCCATACTAGGAATTTGTTCCATAGATACTAGGGTGGATTTTTTTTGTTGGGTTTGGACCTTAGAGAGGCTTCCTTTATATCCAATTTGGATAGGAATCGAATCTCACATAGTTTGTTTATGATGATCCTCGCCTATGGAGGTTTTAAATTGTTTGGTATCTTAGGGGAGTATGGACCTTTGAGAGAATTAGTCGGGGATTATTTTTGATAAGGATTCCCACGAGGGTTGATGAAATTATTGGGTCTTACTCCTTAGGAGGATTCCCATTTCAAGAGACCATGAGGGGTGTAGTTCTCAGGGTGATTTGAAGGCTTGTTTGGGGATTACACCTAAGGAGGAGGCCCATTTGGATTGAAGTCGAGGATTCTTCCTAGGGATGATTCTCATGATTGAAGTAGTGGATTATTCTTTAGGAGGATGTTCATGATTGAAGTTGGGGATTATTCTTGAAGAGGATTCCCATTTTAATGGAGTTGAGTCTTATTCCTTAGGCAGATTCCCATGATTGAAGTTGTAAATTATTCCTAAAGAGGATGCCCATGATTGGGGTTTGAGAAGATGTTATGATCATCACTAATCTATAATCCCATGTGATTCATGATCGGTGTGAGAAACAAGAGACAACAATATATCTAAATACTGCACAATCCACTTCCTTTCCCTAATGTTCATGGTGAAAAAGCCCAAATGGAGAGGGTTGGGGTGTTGATTTTCCCATAAACTCTCTTGTTTTGGTATCCAGGATTGTCATGTATAGTGATATGCATATATATTCCCTAGGGTGATGGTGGATGATGGTATGGATTAATGAACCATCCCCTAGTTAAGGTTAAGGATAAAAGATCTAGCTTTAAAGGATATGGTCTTACTCTTGGAGGGATGCTTGAAATGGATTCCAAAACAGGAGAGGTGGATATCACTCCAAAAATAAAAGTAAGTGTGGTCCTTAACCTCCCTATTAGGAACCAGAGGCTCCTATTCCTAGAGTTGAAAAGGGGGGACATGGGCCGTACGGTCTGAACCCTAATAGTAAAGACTGGGAACTCCGCAACACTATATCTAGGATCAGGATCCTCATGACTATGGATATATAAATCCACATACACCATGGGTGTCCAAACCCTTTGGTAGAATGAGTGTGGGAAACATCTAATTGTAGAAATAAATGTCCAAATGGGAGACATGATGGTGTGTCATTCCCCAAGATTCTAAAATTTGGGAGGTCTTGGTGGTGGTTTCAACTTGGTCTCTTCCAGAAAAGAGAGCCAGGGGAGAAGGGGACCTACCATGGGTTGATTTAAAGAGGTCCTGAATGTTGGGAGAACAAAGGAGGATCATGCAAGGGATTCTCCACACTGGTAGACCTCAGTGAAATGGGTAGCAGGTTGGATGACAGACCACCTGGGATACAAACCTTTGGAGAGACCTTGATCAAGCCTTTACGGGTCTCTACAGGTGTTCCTGGATGTAACTTGTGTAATTCCCTTGTTAGGAAAAGGGGAAACATTATAGTCATCATTATTTTAGGGGCTGGGAAAACAGATCACATAAATATTTTTTTATTTAAAAAATTAGTAGGGATTTATTCCCACTACCCCTCTTAATTCTCACTTATTTAGGTGTTAGAAAACTACCTAGAAGGTCTTTGAGGGATTCATCGAAGCACTAGGGAAATCCAAATATGAATTGGAATTTTGGAAAAATATTTTTGTAAAATGATGACAACAATGGTTCTCTTTATAAGAAAATATTGGACCATAGGAAAAGGTCCCATTTTGCATAGTTTTGGTGTACAGGTAGGTCGTGCACAAGTGTTGTGTGCAGGTACGCCGCAGGCCGATGGTGTTTTTGGGGGTACCCTGGGTGAATGATATCTAGGGTCTTTGTGATCCTTGGAATCACTTAATCTAATTTATTATTAATTTTATATGATTTTCCATTTGTTTCATTTTCATCCATGTGATAAAACTGAGTGTTAACAACTTACAAAACTAGGATCTATATGTTTAGTGTCCTGGGAAAATTAAGACCATACCTAACTTTTACAAATTAAAAAAATAAAACTTATTTAATTCATTCTTCTTTATATTCTTAGTGGAATTAAAAACCTACTTAGTACAATTAATCACTTGAGGTTATACATCAAAGAAAAAAGTGAGCTGAAAGACTAATAAGAGGATAATTAATAAAATAAATCAATATAAAATAGTTGAGAATAATCATCATCACCATATCAAAAGAATAAAATAATCATCAAAATTATTATAAGAGGTATTATTTAAAGGAATGGAATGTGGAAATGAAAATTTATTAAACATATTGTTTTAGTGATCAAATAAAACACATAGTATTGAACAAATGTTGCATCATGTTGATGCATAACACATGTACATAACCTAACATCATCATTATTAAAAATTATAACATCATGTTAATGAATATTTCACATTATCTCATGAGATACATCAAATTACCCAACTAATATGGGTGATATATATTTCCAATCACACGAGTTACCTCATAACATTAAAATAATCATTCATGCCACATAGAACGTATAACAATAATAGCCATAAAATAACCCATGGAATGAAATGGGTTTTATAAGGACTTCATTAATGAATATACATTGGGGTTCAAAAAATAAAAATGAATTAACAAACATGGTATAAGATTCATTAATCATGGGAAAAAAATAAATAATCATAATAGAAGTAAAATAAGTGTTTTTAGAAAGAAGAGTTCTTTTGGAAAATCTTTTTTTATCATAACATCATGTAGAAAAAATGTATATCCCCAAAAAGAAAGGGGAATAATAATAAAATTACATTAAGATAAAATTAAAGGAATCCCCATAATGAAATTGGTGTGAAGGAGGGAAAACTAAAGGAAATGGAATTGGGTTTGAGAATCCCCTTACATTAATTGTCGCTTAATTATGTCACTTTTATACCTCATGAATAAAAAACATATATGTTTATATATAAATATATTAAAATATAAGTATATAAGTGAATTATTAGAATTTATACAACTATTTATCAATTATATCCATTGCATATATTTATTAATTTATTTTTAATGAAATTGAAGCGTTTTGATATCATGTTTTTCTTAAAAAATATTCTCATTTTGCCTCAATTTCACCATTTTGTTAAATGTCAAATATAATTTTGTATAATTAATATCAGAAGAATATAATGCCTATAATTAAATATTTATATGATATATATAACTCAATTTTACCATCCATAATTGTGGTTATATTAATTGTTTTGGCAATGTCTCTGTATGTGGTTAATTGACCTACAACGAGATGTTGTCAAAATATTAGGAAAAGGGAATAAAAATATATATATGTCGGATATATTAAAATTATAGTTGGTTAACCTAATTAATTAAATATGAAAATAAATCATAATTAATTTTATATTATATGGTTTTCAAAGGAATTGGGAAATAATGAAGGAGAATAAGAAAATATGGAAGAGTTAACGTAAACATACTATTTCATTGGTGTGGCTTACCTTGTATGAATCTAGAAATAAATTCAGTTATTAGTGTTATATGGATCACAAATATACCTAATTTTTATAAGAGGCTTAATATAGATTATTTTTCTAATGATATGTGTAGGATCGAAATAATGATGTAGATGCTCAATATACAAGAGGGGGGGTGAATTGTATACTTTAAAAATTCCTTTAAATAATGGAAAGAGCTAAGTTTAACAAAGTTAAACTAAGAAAATTCACAACACCTCTAACACAAATTGAAACTTGGAATAAGGAATGATGTTATAAACTTCAAGTCCTATGAACTTTCTTAAAACTAGAAAGAGATTCCGAAAGTAGGTTCTAGAAGTATGGTTCTGGAAATTGAAACTTAACAAAAGATTACAATATGAGATTCTACCTTAAAGCGTATATAATCTAAATGAAACAGAGTACAAGTAAGGAAGTATAAGAAAGTTATACTTTCCTTATAATACAAAATGCAGCGGAAATAAACAAGTAGTAAAACTACAAGTAACAAGATATAAGTCTTTTAACCCAAAGAGAAGGGTATCCAACAACCTTGGATAAAGGTCCCTTGATTTATCCTTTCAAGCAAGTCTGTCTTACCCACACCAGGGTAAGCCCTCGATATGAAGATCGGAGTCTCTGTCTTGCTATCCCCGCAAGCCCTCAACTTCAAGGTAGTTGGAAACCTCTGTCTTCCTCAGCAAGGAAGCCCTCAACTTCAAGGTGTTGGAAACCTCTGTCTTCCTATCCCTGGAAGTCCTCGAATGTAATCACCGACATTCGGAGTCGCACGAAGCAAAAACTGAACGAGCGGTTCCGTACGCACAAGGCATGAAAAGCTTTCTCTCTCTAGAAATCACCTTAGCAGCGTGTGGTCTCTAGATCAATAAACTTCTCTATTGTTGTGTCTGTTGTTGTTTTTTATCTCTTTCAAATGAGCTCCTATTTATAGGCAAATTTCCAACGGTCAGCTCCCTCTTCCAACGGTCATATTTTACATGAAATTCGGAGGGACCTGTACACGTGTAACTCGACCAACGGTTAATTAGAAACAGAATAGACGACATCGTTTTATAACAAACTATGTATAACTGAATGCACGACATTGTTTTAAAACAAAACATCTGTGATTAAAAGCTAATCAATAGTTCAGAGTGTAAGCAAGTCAAAAGTTCGGAGTGTAACCAATAATGAAGTTTGGAGTCTATGTTAAGAAATGTTCGGATTCTGTTTTATAGGAATTCGGAGTCTGGTTTCACCAGAGATCAGATTCTGAACCGGTAGAGTTCGGATTCGAACTTCTTAAGAGTTCGGAGTCGAACTGCTTAAAATTTCGGAGTCAAACTTCTTAAGTGTTCGGAGTCGAGCTTCTTCATAGTTCAGAGTCGAACTTTTTTAGAGTTCGGAGTCAAACTACAAAAGAGTTCGGAGTCGAACTTCTTTAGAGTTCGGAGTCGAACTGCTTAAGAGTTCGAAGTCGAACTTCTTCAGAGTTCGGAGTCGAACTGCTTAAGAGTTCGAAGTCGAACTTCTTCAGAGTTAAGAATCCAGAATTCGGATTAGAACTACATTACAGATCACTTCCAGAATTCAGATCCTAAAAACAGAATGCTCCAAATCTTTTCATTATATGGCTCCGGAAATTTGGTTATGAATCCGGTTTTTGAATTTAAGAAAAATATTTCTATGTATAATAAAATCTAGGTTAAGGTATATTTCCTTAAAGAAGTAAATTTTCCTTATGGGGGTAAAAATAATATTTCCTTATGTATAAGGTGTTTGTGATTTTAAAAACAAGAAGGAATGGAAAAGTCATAATGAAAACCTTATTGACTCAACAATCTCCCCCTTTTTGGAAAGCACAAACATCCTTACGAGAAATCATATAAGGATCTTGAAATTTTTTTATTAGACTTTGAAAATAAAACTTATCTCCCTTTGTTCATGGATAGAAATGAATACAACTAACTCCCCCTTAGGCATTGAAACTCTATGGATTGTATTCTGAGTATCTGGAGTGGAGTTTTCAATAATATAAGAGTGAAAACTTCATAGTGGGAAACTCCTCCTTTCATTCAGGATATTTCTCTTAGAAATTTTTCCTTTCTCCTCCTGAGTAATAGTTCAATTTCCTTCTCCCCCTTTGTGATTTTCAAAAAGAATTGAATGGAATGGAAAACAAAGTATGCTACCTGAAACATTAGTTTATAAGAAGATACAAACCAACCAGATAACCATTTCATTAGAGTTAGGAAAAAAATACAAGGAAAGACAACTATAACAAAATATCGGAGTGGGTTCATTTGTCTTCCTTTTCATTCGGAATGAGCTGCTTCAACAAGGCTTTGAGTTTCTTCAAGTCTCTTTGATCTTCCTCTCTTTGCCTCTCCAAGGATTTTACCTTTTCTTCTTGAGCTTTTAAAGCCTCTGCCTGAGCCTCCAAGGCTTTTTTCTGCAACTACAACAACTAATCTTGCTTTTCCATCTTCTTCTAAAACTCAATCCGGAAATCTCTTTCAGTTTTCCAATTTTGAGATACCGAGTTAAGCTTCCCATTCAGATCACTGGCCTGTTGATTCCGAAATTTTTTCTCCTGGGTCAACTTCTCAAAAATATCATTAACCTTTTTATCCTCCATTTCAAAAGCATTTTGAACTTCAGCATTAAAATTCTCAAATTGAACTAAATCTTCATCAACTCTCTTAGACCACTTGGTTACTTTACTGCAGGACTTTCTATGCACGTCATAATCGATCAGAAAACTTTTCTGTTCAGCTTCCAACTTCACAAACTTATCCATTATCATGGATAAAGAATCTGATTTTTGATTCATAGATTGTTGAAGCAACTGGCATCTAGAATCTATTGTTGGAAGAATCAGAATTGTGTCCACTAACTTTCTCAGAGATTGAACCACAAAATCATGCCCGTGGGATGATGATTCCGAATCAAAAACTTCTTTTTGATATTCCTCTTCTTCAACTGGCATCATCTTCCTTCTAGAGGTACCACCAACCTCTTTCCTTCTGATGATATCTTTAATGGGTGTCTCCATTAGAGTTTGCTTCCCTTTATCAGATTTCGGAATGAATTGCACATTTGGAGATACTTCCTCAGATTCAGAAACTTAAACAATCTGATCCTCATCTGGTTTCTGTTTTTCTTGTCCTTCCTCAAGAAATTTCCCCTCATAAGATTCTTCTTCATCAAATAGATCATTCGCTTTTTCTTCTTCTTCTGGATGTTTCTTGCTAGCTTCCTCATCTCCCTTGCCTGAGGTAACTATCTTTGCAGATTCAGCCTTATCTTTGTAGTCCTGTACTTGCTTGATAAAGGTATCCAGATCTTCACTCTCCTATTCTTCTTCTTCTTCTTCCTCTGCTGCTTTAGAAACTTCTTTCTCAGCTTCTACAACTATTCCTTTACCCTTGTCCTTTTCCGGAGTGACATAGTTTTTCACTAGAGTTTCTGGTAAAGAAGGTTCAACACCGAAAGTTTCCTGAACTAGAAGCCTTTCAGAAGCTAACTCTGTATCTTTTAGCAAAGATTGCACAAGTTCTGCTTCAGACATCTTTTTTCTCAAATTATTTTCCTTCGCTTTCCTTTCTAGCTCGTCAGCAGCTTTTTCTTTTAATGCCTTAGCCTCGGCAGGGTCCAATCCGAATTGAGGATCCCCTTCCTTCCTCATTTCTTTATCTTTCCTCCACTTTGCTGCTACTTCATCTGTATATATTTTCTGCTTCTGCGGCTTGGGAGGTGTGGATTCAGTTTCCTTAGGCTGAGGAACTTCTTCATCAGTAACTACTTCCTTAGCCTTTCTCTTCTTCCTTTCCTTTTTTGAAGGTTCCAGAGATTCTTTTTCAGCTGTTTCAAATTCCTCCACGGATAGGGGGTAAAATTCTCCAGATTCACTAGAAAATCCCATCTTCATTCTTTTAAGCGTATCATCACTGACAAGCATGATCTTGCAATTATGGATCTTTGATTTGCCGGAAACTTTGAAAGATTCTAAGCATCGAACAATCAACTTAGAAAGTAAGGCAGGAAACATCATAATCTGAGCTCTCTGATTTCCTTCTTTAATATTCTTGATTGTAACCAAGACATATCTTATCAGATTTATCTTTCTTATATTTACCAAAAAATCTAAGACATAGATATCACTCTTCTTCAGATTGTCTTTATCTCCTCTTCTTGGAACCAGAAAACATTGAACCCATAGTTGAAGTATTCTATTATTCGGAGTGATCTGAGCAATCTTAGTTGTTGAATCATCCTTAAGCCCAAGACACTTCAGTGTCTTCTCCTTATTGAAACTTCCTTGCACATCGGGAAGTTTGTGAGAACAGAATTCAGCTTCTCCCTCATATGCTATACCAACCAGGCTTGCTGCCTTAGTGTAAGAAAGTTTATAAGTCTTCCCAGAAGACTTAAAAGAAAACCCTTCTCTGCCATCTTCCACCAAGAAGGAAACAGACTCATAAAACTCTATCAAAAAGTCAGTATAAACCGGATCCTGTTTATCTGGTTTTGCTATGCATACATATTCCCATCCATTCAGTCTAATATTCTTTGATATAAGAGAATCAAGCTTATAAAAATCCGGATGAACTAACCTTTCCCTGTAAACTAACCACTTTGAAATTGGTTTGATAGTTGACATATCTTGAGAGGTTGCTTCAACAGACATTCGGAATGAAATAAACTGTAGGATTCGGATCGGCTTCACAAGGTTCAGAACCGGCCTTAAGAGGAGCAGCAGTGCTTCGAGACACAAAAGCTTGAAAAACTGATGTGGGACGAGTCTCGGGGTCCCCTTTATATAGGAAAAGAATTTGACCGTTGGTCTTCCAAAAGTCATCTAACGGTTGAAAAAGCTCTGATCTGATCTGACGGTTGAGAACAGTCCCTCAAGGAAAATTCGACTCCGATCTTTTGAGGTTTTTAAGGAAAAACTTCGGATTTGAGGAAAAACTAGAATCTGAATTTAAAAAAAATAGTAAGCAAAAATTTGATTACAAAACTATAAGTATGAAAAATATAACTTACGGATTTTCAAGAAATATTGTTCGAAATTGGTAATATTCTTCTTGAAAAAAAACTCATTACGAAATTTGCAGTACGAAAACCTCGTTACAAAAACTCCAGTCCGAAAATCTCTATTCCGGAAATCTCGTTATGAAATTATTAGTACAAAAATTCCATTCCGGAAGTCTTCAGTATGAATACTTTTATTCCGGAAGTTTTCATTCCGAGAATTTCAGTCCTGAAAATTTCAGTTCTGGAAATTCCCATTCCGGAAATTTTAGTTTCAGAAAATTCCATTCCGGAAGTTTAATTCCGGAAGTTTTTTTTTAAAAAAAAATCTAACAACCAAATTTACTCCCCCTATGAAGAGGAGTTTATTACTGTTAGCAGAATTTTTCAACAAGAAGTTAATGAAGAATGATTACCTTATAGTTATCATTCCTAACTTTTGTTTAATGTATTCAAATCTATCGGAAGGTAATGATTTTGTGAAAATATCAGCAAGTTGATCTTGCATTCTGATAAACTGAAGAATGATATCTCTTTTTTGTGTGTGATCCCTAAGAAAGTGATGCCTAATATCTATGTGTTTTTCACGAGAGTGGTGTGCAGGGTTCTTACTTAAGGTAATAGCACTTGTGTTATCACACAAAATTTGAGTTTTAGTAATTCTCAAGCCATAGTCTATGAGTGTGTGTTGCATCCACAATACTTGAGCACAACAACTTCCAGCTTCTACATATTCGGCTTCAGCAGTGGAAAGTGCTACAGAATGTTGCTTCTTGCAGGACCAAGAAACTAATGAATCTCCTAAGAAATGAAAAGTTCCGGATGTACTTTTTCTATCCATTCTACATCCACCAAAGTCATCATCAAAAAAGCTTTTTAGAATAAAATCATCTCCAGAAGTATAAAACAATCCTAGATCAATGGTTCCCTTAAGGTAGAGAAAAATTATTTTTACTGCCTTTAAGTGAGATTCCTTAGGATTGGATTGATATCTTGCACATAAGCATACTGAGAACATTAAGTCTGGTCAACTAGCTGTTAAGTAATGTAAACTTCCTATCATACCTCTAAAAGATGTTTGATCTACTGGTTTCCCAGCTTCATCAAGATCTAAAGAGTTTGAGGTACCAATAGGAGTACTTATACTCTTAGTATTGTCATAACCATACTTTTTGATAAGATCTTTAATATACTTATGTTGAGATATGTAGGTTCCTTCTAGTTTTTTAGAAATTTGAAAACCAAGAAAAAAGATTAACTCACCAATCATACTCATTTCAAACTCAGATTTCATTAGACTTGCAAAGTAGTCAGTTAAAGATTGCTGAGTTGAGCCAAATATGATGTCATCAACATAAATTTGAACAATCAAAACATTTTTCTTATCTTTCTTTATAAAAACTTTTGGATCTTCATTTCCCTTAACATAGTTATTTTGAAGCAAAAATCCAGTGAGTCTATCATACCAGGCTCGTGGGGCTTGTTTAAGACCATACAAATCTTTGGTAAGTCTAAAAACATGATCAGGATGTTTTGTATCTTCAAATCTAGGAGGTTGTTCAACAAAAAATTCCTCTTGGACATAACTATTAAGAAAATCACATTTCACATCCATTTGGAAAAGTTTGAAATTAAAGAATGATGCGAAGGCAAGTAGATTACGGATAGATTCATGTCTAGATACTGTAGCATAGATTTCTTCATAGTCTATCCCCTCTTGCTGATTATAGGCTTTTGCAACATGTCTAGATTTATTTCTTACTATGACTCCATTTTCATCACATTTGTTTCTGAAGACCCACTTTACTCCAATAACAGAAGTTTCCTTATGTATTTCAACCAAGATCCAGACTTTGTTCCTTTCAAATTCATTTAGTTCATCTTGCGTAGCTTTGATCCAATCATCACCACCTAAAGCTTCATCAGTGATTTTTGGTTCTAATTGGGAAAGAAATTTTAGATGTTCTATTTCATTTCTTAAGGAACTTCTAGTTCTTACAGGTTGATTTACATCACCAATGATACTATCACTGGGATGATTCTTAAGAAACACCTGATTTGGGTTTTGTAAAACCTGTTCATCAATATAGGGTAGAAAATGTTCTGGGGTAAATGTTTCAGAAGTATCTTCTTGAACATTTTCCTTATCAGAAGGTTCTTCTATCAAGGGTTGATAATCAGTTTTTGAAAACACATCTGAGGATGTAGATTGGGATGGTTTAAAAACAAAAGGATCAGACTCATCAAATTTTACACGTACTATTTCTTCAACAATACAAGTATTTTTATTGAAAACTCTATATGCCTTAGAGGTTGTGGAGTAGCCTAGAAAAATCCCTTCATCATATTTTGGTGCGAATTTATGTAATTTATCTTTGGTATTCAGAACGAATACTTTGCAACCAAAAACCTTGAAGTAGGAAAGTCTTGGTTTTCTACCGTTCCATAACTCATAAGGAGTTTTATTAAGAAAAGGTCTAATTAAAACTCGATTTATAGTATAGCAATCAGTACTTACAGCTTCAGCCCAGAAATGTCTAGCTATAGAATATTCACTCAACATTGTTCTAGTTATCTCTTGAAGAATTCTATTTCTTCTTTCAACTACACCATTTTGTTGAAGAGTTCTTGGTGCTGAAAAATTGTGAGTAATACCTTTTTTACTACGAAAAGTTTCAAAATCAGAATTCTTAAATTCTCCTCCATGATCACTATGAATAGTTTTCAATGGAAGGTTTTTATCATTTTTAACTTGAGCTCTAAAACTTTTGAAATAAGAAAAAGCATCAGACTTCTTTTATAGAAAATAGACCCAAGTAAATCTAGTGTAATCATCAACTAGAACAAACACATAGTATTTACCTCCAATACTTGCAGTTTTTGTTGGACCAAAAAGATCCATGTGCACTAATTGTAATGCATCAGTTGTCGAGACTTCACCGATTGATTTAAAACTAGATTTATGTTTCCTTCTATATTCAAAAGGATCACAAACATTAGAAGAATCGAATCTAAGCTCCGGTAGATCCTTAACTAGTTTCTTCTTAGAGAATTTACATAGGTTTCTAAGGTTACAGTGACCCAGTCTTCTATGCCATAACAAGGAATGATCTTCCATTTCACTTAGGCAAGGTAAATCTTGGTTCCTGAGGTCTTCTAAATTTAAGGTGTAAACATTATCATGCCTATTGGCTGAGAGAATAAATTCTTCCTTGGAATTGTGAACTAAGCACTTATCATTCCTAAAATTCACAAGGTATCCTTCATCACATAACTGACTTATGCTAATGAGGTTGTTCTTAAGACCCTTAACAAACAGAACATTTGAAATTAATGTTTTTCTAAAAGAACTATATTACCAATACCAACAATTTCTCCCTTAGAATTATCTCCGAAAGTTACCTTTCCTCATTTCGTTTTGATAATCTTTTGAAAATAGCTTTTGTTACCAGTCATGTGCCGGGAACATCCACTATCCATGTACCATGTATTGTTGCTGGTACTCTCTTTATTTTCCTAAAAACAAGAAGAGAATTAGACTTTCGGAATCCAAACATGCTTGGATCCGAGATTTCCAGATAACAAAATTTTAGGAACCCACATCTTCTTTGAGAAATAAGCTTTATGAAAACCTAAGGATTGTGTTTTGTTTAAGGAATAATTCTTTTACCAATGACCACCACATTGACACTTAGTACAAAATGGGGCACTTTGAGGAACATAATAATTGTTACTAATAACTGGTTTTTCATGGGTATAACTAAATCCAGATTTATTTCTTAAAGGTCATATTTGGGAATACATTTTACCAAAATTTTCCTTACCATGGGTAAAGTTTGATAAACAATTCTTTAAGGAAAAAATTTCAGACTTGAGTTTTATAACCAAGTTTTTATCCTCAAAATCATTAGTTTTAGAACTAGAGCTAGGCTCGAAAACATTTTTCTTAGAAATTAATTTTTCTAATTCTTTAGAAAGTTTGTTCTTATCAGAACTTACTTCCTCAAGATTTTTTGAAATACTTTCAAAATCAGCATTTTTCCTATCAAGATCTTTAGAAAGATCTGATATCTCTTTTTTAAGAAAAAAATTCTTAGAGTTTTCCATATCAAGTTTCTTATTGAGTTTGGAATTCTCAATTTCAAGAAGTTCAGCAAACCTAGATACTTCTTCATAAGTAGGTAAAGTATTTTATTCATCAGAAGAGAATTATTCATCAGAAGAGTTATAATACTTACTATCATTAGAATTTAAAGAAGCATTGGTCAATGATTCAGAATTTCGTACCTTAGCCATAAAACAATGATTATCAACAGGTAATCTGGCTATAAGACCAAGATTCTTTTGTCCTGAAGATTCATAATCAGAAGATTTATCTGAAGAGTCACCACCACTGGCACTCCAGGTATCATTTTCTTTCAAAACATTCTTAGCTTTGGATTTATAATACTTCTTTCTATTACTGTATGAATGTCTTTCTTTCCTTTCTTTCTTTTTAAGAAAAGGGCAATCTGGTCTAATATGTCCAGCTCTCTTGCATTCATAACAAGTGACTTCTCCATCTTTCCTATCTTTCCTGTCCTTTTTATTATACTTGGATTGGAAATTTCTCTGGCCAGCTATCTTGTTCATCCTTAGAGCAAGATTTTCTAAATCACTTTCAGAGATTTCACTCTCACTAGATTCAGATTGGAAAATAACTTTCTTAGACTTGGATGTGGTTACTCTCTCAGGAGTCTTAACTTTCATCTGATTTGATGTTGTTGTAAAGGCAACAGTACCATTCCCATTCTTCTTTTTGATGTTTTCAGCATATCTCTTCATTCTTGTTTCGTGTTGGAGAAGAGTTCCAAATAACTCATCAAGAGAAATTTGAGTGACCTTATTGTTCTCATCTATAGCTATTCTTTTGGATTCCCACTCATTGGGCATAATATCAATTATCTTATCCACAATTGCTTCATCATCTAACCCTTTTTCTCCCATAGACTATAAGCTGTTGACTATAGTCATAAATCTATATTGAACTTTACAAATTGGTTCACCATACGGAAAGTTGAATCCATGATATTCAGCTTTAAGAATAGCTATCCTAGTCTCAGTCACTTTAGAAGTTCCAAAGTGTGTAACCTCTAACTTCTTCCAGATACAATTAGCTACTTCATAAGAAGAAATTTGGCTATATATATTTCTAGTAATTGAGCACAATAGAGTATTGCATACCTTATAATTGAGTTGATACTCTTGCTTTTCTTGGTTAGTGAAAGTTCTAACTTCTTTATCAAGAATTTTATAATCACCAGTAATCATAACAAAGTTGTCTACTCCAGTATTGATAACGAAAGTCTTCATTCGATCTCTCCAGTACTCATAGTCATTACCATCAAAGATTGGTGGTCTTGTAGGATTTAGATTATCAATGGAACGAACATTAATTCCTTCCATGCTTAAAACAACCTTTGGTACACAAACTTGTTAGTAGCAAAAGTTCGTAATCACAAAGTTCGGAATGATAAAGTTCAGAATGGAAAAGTTCGGAATAACAAAGTTCGGAATGACAAAGTTCTGAATAACAATGTTCGGAATGACAAAGTTTGTTTTAAGCAATTGTGAAGAATAAAGAAAAAGAGAAAGAAAGACTTATTCGTGAGTATAAGTATTTCAGAGACCTGATTTGATACCAATTGTAGGATCGAAATAATGATGTAGATGCTCAATATACAAGAGGGGGGTGAATTGTATACCTTAAAAATTCATTTAAATAAAAGGAAAGAGCTAATTTTGACAAAGTTAAACTAAGAAAATTCACAACACCTCTAACACAAATTGAAACGTCGAATAAGGAATGATGTTATAAACTTCAAGTCCTATGAACTTTCTTAAAACTGGAAAGAGATTCTGAAAGTAGGTTCTAGAAGTATGGTTCCGGAAATTGAAACTTAACAAAATATTACAATATGAGATTCTACCTTAAAGCGTATAGAATCTAAATGAAACAGAGTACAAGTAAAGAAGTATAAGAAAGTTATACGTTCTTTATAATACAAAATTCTGCAGAAATAAACAAGTAGTAAAACTACAAGTAACAAGATATAAGTTTTTTAACCCAAAGAGAAGGGTATCCAACAACCTTGGATAAAGGTCCCTTGATTTATACTTTCAAGCAAGTCTGTCTTACCCACACCAGGGTAAGCCCTCGATAAAAAGATTGGAGTCTTTGTCTTGCTATCCCCGCAAGCCCTCAACTTCAAGGTAGTTGGAAACCTCTGTCTTCCTCAGCAAGGAAGCCCTAAACTTCAAGGTGTTGGAAACCTCTGTCTTCCTATCCCTGGAAGTCCTCGAATGTAATCACCAAAATTCAGAGTCGCACGAAGCAAAAACTGAACGAGTGGTTCAATACGCACAAGGCATGAAAAGATTTCTCTCTCTAGAAATCACCTTAGCAGCGTGTGGTCTCTAGATTGATAAACTTCTATGTTGTTGTGTCTATTGTTGTTTTTGAGCTCTTTCAAATGTGCTCCTATTTATAGGCAAATTTCCAACAGTCAGCTCCCTCTTCCAACGGCCATATTTTCCATGAAACTCGGAGGGACCTGTACACGTGTAACTTGACCAATGGTTAATTAGAAACAGAATAGATGACATCGTTTTATAAAAAACTATGTATAACTGAATGCACGAAATCGTTTTGAAGCAAAGCATTCGTAAGTAAAAGCTAATCAATAGTTCAGAGTGTAAGAAAGTCAAAAGTTCAGAGTCCAACCAATAATGAAGTTTGGAGTCTATGTTATGAAATGTTCGGATTCTGTTTTATAGGAATTCAGAGTCTGGTTTCACCAGAGATCGGATTCTGAACCTATAGAGTTCGGAGTTGAACTTCTTAAGAGTTCCGAGTCGAACTGCTTAAAAGTTCGGAGTCGAACTCCTTAAGAGTTCAGAGTCAAGCTTCTTCAGAGTTCAGAGTCGAACTACAAAAGAGTTCAGAGTCGAACTTCGTCAGAGTTCGGAGTCGAACTAAAAAAGAGTTCAGAGTCGAACTTCTTCAGAGTTCAGAGTCGAACTGCTTAAGAGTTCGAAGTTGAACTTCTTCAGAGTTCGAAGTCAAACTGCTTAAGAGTTCGAAGTCGAACTTCTTTAGAGTTCGGAATCAAGAATTCAGATTAGAACTACATTACAGATCACTTCCAGAATTCGGAACCTAAAAACAGAATGCTCCAAATCTTTTCATTAAATGGCTCCGGAAATTTGGTTATGAATCCGGTTTTTGAATTTAATAAAATTATTGCTATGTATAAGAAAATATAGGTTAAGGTATATTTCCTTAAAGAAGAAAATTTTCCTTATGGGGGTAAAAATAATATTTGCTTAAGTATAAGGTGTTTGTGATTTTCAAAACAAGAACGAATGGAAAAGTCATAAGGAAAACCTTATTGAATCAACAATATGCCTTTAAAATGGGTGGGATGAGTGGTTTCCTGAGGGAAGGGAAAGGGTGGTATTTATACGTTAGAAGAGAGGTATGTTTAGATTAAAATATTAAAAAAACTATTAATATTGTGCTGAGGCTTTTTATAATGAATATTTGACAATATAAATCATATGTTAATGTAATATAATTGGTTTAAGAGATTAAGTCTCCTTTATAACACAAATTAATTAGTTTATTAAAATAGAAAGTAGAATAAAAATAAAATTTGCTATTTTAAGGAATCACTTTTGACATTAGGTTTTTGAAAAATACATTTCATGTTTGGAAATTGAATTTATTACATTTTAGTGAATAATTTTTAAAAGTAAATATATAATATCCTATATTTATTTTCTAGAAATTTTTGCTTCACAAGTACATCACGAATGATGTAATTCAGGTTACACGATTTACATGAAAACCGTGTCTTTATTATTCATTAGAAAATTGAGGTATTTAAAAAAATTAACATAAAATAAACCTTGAAAAATTTCATTATGATGATTTCATAAATTTAAACCATTTTAATAAAATTATTTTCTTTGCATGAGAATTTTTTTTTTTAAAATCATCATTTATACCAAAAATACCTATTTTAATATTATAATCTATTTTATGACACATTGAACAATTGATTAAGTTCCCATAAATTATATTATAATCATAATAAAATAAATACTAATTTATCAATATTTTTTACGAAAATAAAATTTATTGTAAATCATTTTATTAATTATAAAATTGTAAATAAACATTTATGTTGTACAAAAATACATAACTTATCATTTTTAAAACATTTATTTAGTTATAATATGATATAATTATATCAATTTATTATTTATAATATTAATAATTTTTATTTATAATCTCATAGGTAAGGTTACTATTCTACTTACTAGATCACTATTCCTAGTGGTCATGTAACTATTCTAATGGCGAGGTTACTATTCCAACAACCAAGTTACATTTCCATCAGTATAGGTTATTTAATTTAATTAAATATCACTTATTTCCTTCTTTATTATTGAGATTTTTTTATTGGTATCTATTTGATATGTATGTGTTTTATACTATATAACATAATTATAATAAGGGAAAAATTTCCACTGATAAAAATTTGGGTTGTTATAATAAACACCTTTTAGTTCACTATCTGTCCCATTATATTCATGCTTATACTCAGTACTGATTTTTTTGGGTAATATAGGTCCTCCTCCTAGAAAAAATTGCATACTATGAACATAAAAATCTAAGAAAAATCTCTATATAGATGATACTTTTGAAGTAATTCATCTATTGGTGTGACCTTTAGACATTGGATAGTGTAACCACTATTGTTTTGTTATTGAACAATGTGATGGGATGTTTACTATTAAGATCCACATCAATCTATAAGATGAATTTGTGTATCTAGATAGGTTCAATTACTACACCATAAATAAAAATATACTCAGAGACTTCAATTAATGAGTAACTATCTTCATCTTTAGTTGAATCAATCACCTAACAATGAAACATATTTATGGATATTATCAATATTTTTTCAGTACATGGTTACTAAAAATGTTCTTTTCATACCTTTACTTCAAAATATCATTGACATATTGTTTTGATTTTTTTATTTCCTATACAGAGGGAAGGAAAAAAATCTAAATTTAAACTCTACTAAAAAAAGTCTAATCAATATTTGTTTGTGAAAATCTATAATTAATTATATTGAGTGAGATTTACAACTATGAAATGGGTATTTTAAACAAAATTATTCTTAATAAATTTAATTTGGTGTAAATTAATTGAATGATATAAAAAATTTAAAATAAAAATCATTACATGCATGAATATATTTTAGATGAAATGTGCGGTAATATAACATCATAAAACTTCTCGTTATGGAATTTACCCACTAATTCTACTAGCTACCTTATAAGTTAAATTATTTTTTACAATATAAATTTTAATTTTAAAAACCTTGAAATTGGTGTGAGAATCAATATTGAATGTAGTCAACCAACTATTAAATCACATTACACTACTCATGGTTCCCAAATAATGCCTTTTAGTTACCTATCATAAATTACAATAAGTAATATTTGATCTTTTTGTATAAAAATAACGTTTTCTCTAACATTGAATTCAACATTATATTTTTAAAGTTAATCAAAATAAAATTGAATATTTTTTTTTATTTATATTAAATTTTCTATCTAATAATAAAACATTATAGGCTAATATATAAAATAAAATAACTAAAATTTTAATCACCTCATTTTTTGGTATTATATTATTATTACAAGTATAGGGTTATTGTTTTTGAACCCCGGTGATTAGGATCTACAGTTTTATTATAGACAACAATTTACCCACCTTACGCAAAATTTATATAGAACCATTCCACTGTGATGATTTAAACTAAAATACCACAAATAAAAACACAATATCAATGAAATTCTTGTGGATAATTCTCTTTTTATTATTAATTTGGATGTTATTGTATCCACTCTATATTATGTATAGAAACTAGCTTCACCAAAATCTTTTAGTGGAGTCCATCTTGATGTACAATAGAGATCCAACCACATAGAATTTGCACAGACCGAAACCCATGAATTATTAGTCCCACATATGTTATCAAGGACTAAGTGGTTCCCTAGAATTTTCCATTTCCCAATGAACACATTTAACTTTTTACTATAGATAGAAGTCAATCCCCACAAAAACCGCAGCCCATGTTACATCTAAAAATATTTAGGTCACCAACAATGACCTAGTGTGGGATCTTCCCCCATGAATTGAATTATATGAAGAATATCATTGTTGGAAAAAATAGACATGAAGGATTTTGTCTTTTCTTTTTATTCATGGATAACACCTAAAAATCCCAATGTGAAGGAGTATGAATCCATCCCTAATCCTTTTTAATCCCACTTTGGAGAATGAGATTGAATTTCAGTAACTACATATGGTGGAGGCAACATAAATTGTTTTTTCTATCTCACAGTTTACACTAAATAAACCCTTAACCTTGAAAATCAATGATGAATTTCAAGCTCAGACCTAAGGAAATAAGTTGAACACATTAAGGGAACACCGATCCATCGATTTATATTGAGAATATTACTCACCACACCCTCTTATATCCCAATTTCGACACCATTAAATGATTATTCTGTTAAATTAAATGACGTAAAAATAGATAACAATTAGAATTGGATTATTTTGACACATAAGAAATTCATAGAGAGTTATACATTTGGGAGATTTAGGATAGAAAATAAAATCAAGAAGATGTATAAGATGACTATAACGATCCAAATTATATTTCATTTAATCCAATCTATCATAATATTCATCACCATCATAGTTGTGTTGGATTTTATCTCCATGAACAGACAATGTTTTCATTACTTGTAATGATTTTGTATGATTTTTTAAAATTATAAAATTTATTTTACATTTAATTTTGATGCAAGTCTAAAGGATTTGGTTTACTAATGATTTAATATCCTCGTGTCTAAGGATTTTGTTTCATGTGGATTACTATTTTTTTTATTTCAAAATATAGAGGCTTGTTTTTTACACATCCATTATTTTATTTTTTGAAAATAAATTAGAAATATTTTAGAATAGGTGAGATTTATTTTATTTTATGCATTGTTAAAAAATCAATAAATGTTTAATTTTTTTCCTTGTTATTTGTTATGAATTTATCATGAGAATCATTTTGAGCTTTAGAATATCTCTGGAAGAAAATACTAAAATGAAGTAACATGTACAATAAAATATAAAAACTAATATGTATTGATATCTAAGAAAATATTATATATATATATATATATATAATTTTATAATATGTTTATTTATCTTGATTGACCAAGTCAATTTTTAAACAAAATCAACCCAGAAAATATATTTTTGAATGTAAAAAATTAATAACTAAACTAATTTTTATATGATAATTCCATTTTCAAATAAAAAATTAAATATCACAACAAATAATTTGTTTTCCAAATTTATATTCAATAGTAAAAGTATAAATTTACAATTCAAAGGACCCAACCCAACACTTGTGGGACTCATGAGCAAGCGGGATGACTTGTCTCCCCTTTTAAATCTATAATTTGTAGGCCCCATATAAACTCATGGAAATAATCATGTATATGTGAGATATATTTTATTTTATGAATTGTTAAAAAATGAATAGTTCATTATTTTTCTTCCATGTTATTTGATATAAATTTATCGTTTGATTTATATTGATATTTTGGACTTCTTTGACCCAAAATACCAAAATGTTGTTTGGTGTAATCCAAAATAGAATAACTAATTATAAATGATCCCCATGAAAATAATATATATATATATAATTTTATTATTAATTTTATATTTAAAGTTGGGAAAAATATATTTGAAAAAATATAATACAAGAAAATATATCTTTAAAAATTAAAAAATATATTAATTAAACTGAATTTAATTTGAACATGGTATTTACAAATATAAAATTAAATTATATAAAAATATAGTTTATTTTCTAAAATGAAAAATTTCAAAAATTTAATAAAATTTATTTAATAGTGTTTTAACACTTTTATTGTGTGACCCAAAGCCAAGCATACCGACCCTCATATTTTTTCATTTATTTATTTCATAAATATAATGTTTATTTCATTTTTTCTGATTAAATTTATTTATAATAAAAAAGTAACCAAAAAATATTATTAAAATAATAATTAATATATTTTTCAAGTAAAATTTTCAACATAAAAATTCAAATGAAATTCAAAAAATGTTTTATATTTGTATATAAATTAGAAAAATATACATTCAATTAGAGTACAATTGACCCATAATATTACATGTTATATATACACTAATAAAAATTCAACAATTCTTGTTTAAGAAATGGGAAAATCATAGTAATATATTAGATCCCTGAAGAATAGGGTTGTAGGTGTCACTTTCACAAAACATGGGTCGTGCCTACCTCATGTTTTCCCAAGCAACACGACCAGAAATTCCATTTCCCCTCACCACTTCCTCACTCCTTCTCTATATATAATGATGATCCATCATATTTGCATGATGGATGAGCATCAACCAATGAAAAAGTTACCAGAAAGCCAATACATGTTGAATAGTGTACTAAATTCATAGATGGATGAGGGGTATCAATGGGTAATATGTTTATATCCAAAATAAGTTTCATCATAGATAAATATTATTTGATGTTAATTTATTCACATAAATTTTTTTTTGTTAAAAATAATGAAATTAATTCAAATTAATGATAATTAATATCAAAATTTTAATAAATTTATTTTTATAAATAATATTCATTCTAATTAATAGCATTTTCAATGAAATTGAATGAGATATTTGGGAAAATAAACCTTACAGGAGATGGTTAATCTCCCTTAATCATCTGATTATCCATCCACCTAAAGTATCATGATAAAATGGGAATTGTTCTATATCACTCTCAATTTATCAATGGTCACATGGAATGATATTTGGCTGGTCATGATGCAAATAATAAACTAACATAAGTGTTAAATAGTAGGTCACATCTTGAGATGAGGGATACATATGTAATTAAATTAGAAAATATTGTTTTGAAACATGACCAAATATATCAAATATAATTTTATTAATTAAATAAATATATATTTTATTTTAGAAAATGAAAAAAAATTCAAACAACCTTCAAAAATCAAAAAATAAATATACTATAGTAAATTATGTAATTATGGAATAATTGTTTTGTGTGAAATATTTTAAAAAATAAAATTTCCCAAAATTCAATCATTTTTTTAAATCTTAAAATCACCTGCATGATTTTGTTAATATTATTAATTATTTAATTAGTCAATGTTTCCACAACTCAAAACACACCTTATACATGTGAAATCCCAAACCAAGGGTAACCACAACATCATAAGATAAACTAATTAATTATTTTTTTACAAAAAATATAGTAGGTTACATTACCTCTTTTTTACTTCATTGATAAATTATGTTAATGCACAAGAAAATTCATAGAATCCAAAAATTAATATATTATATACTTTATAAAACAATTGAGAATAAGAAATTTATCCTACATATTTATTGTTTTTCTATCTATATTAGAAATAAAGAACTACATCTTTGTGTTTAATCTCAAAGGGCCATCTTATCCAAGTGTAATTATAATTATCATTATAAAAAATAAAAAGACATGTTCATGTTTAATTTGTATAAATTAAATAAAGAATAAAAAATAAAAAATCAAATAAAATCGTAACTATAATTTCTAGGCTAGTATAAGTAAAGGTGACGTGATCTCATTTTCAATATATCATGGTTATATTTTTTGGTCAATAAAAACTTTTTCAAGAATTAGTTTTTAAAAATTTACATTTTATCCCATAACAACAAAATTTAACTAAAATTTCTTCACTTTTATTCATTTTTGGTAAAAATTTAATGACAAAATAGATAAATTGAAACAGTATGGAAGAAAGTATAAAAATTATGATTTTGGAGAAATCTATAAAAAACCCAATGAGTGATATATGACTATAAGAAATGGTCTAGTTACAGAAATTAACTATTAATATATTATATGTGGAGTAAATTTATCAATGTATATAGTAAATTTAAAATAAAGTTTATTATATGATTAAAAATATTTCAAATGAAATGTTGAGTAATATGATAACTTAAAACTATCTCTTGGTGGAATTTACACATATATTATTCTAGTATAATATTTAGTTGATTTTTAAGGAAAAAATAAATTATAATATAACACACCTTATAATGGTTGTGAGATTTACTATCTAAAATAAGAAAACCAGTAAGAATTATTTCAAATTAATTCAAGGTTCTTATCATGGGAGATAACAATTATGAAAATTTTAAAAGAGTTAAATACTACGGTCCAATTTCATATTAAAGTTATATTGACAAATAATAAATATGTGATAATACATTTATTAATATTTAGGCCTTAAAATATGTTGATTTTTCCATTACATGAATTTTTGTATTGAAATTAAAATATTTATTATTTGGGAAACCTATATTTTTCAAGATTCTCCATTGGATATATGTGTGGAGTTTTTGATTAATATTGTTTTATTTGAATGCTACTTGTAGTGAATTATATGTTCTAGTTTGTTTGTTTTCTATATTAGTAAAATAATGCAGACCATTGAAAAATCATGATCTAATGGTCTTGAAAACGACCAATTTAATTTATTCTCATTGGTGTCGATCCACATATCCGCCTCTGCTCCAATGTTGTTTTTATTCCTGTCCACACCAGGTACAACCTCACGGTTATTCAAAACTCTTATATCATCCTATCCATCTAAAAGATCTTTAGAATCCATATTCTATTATCTATTCTTGATGCTCACTAACATTAAATTATTGCACCACACATTTTTCATTCTTGGGGTACTCTGTTATGGTTCTATCGGTTTGACTAGATAAAGCATTGTGATCTCTAGGTGAAGATAGCCTTATAGTTTTTGGGAGATCTCAAGAGAATGTAAAATAGGTATGGTACCAGTTATTTCATCCTCTTACCTGATTCTTGGAGTTCCATTATTCTTCAATTGGATAATTCATTCAGGGTAGAATCAGTGGGACTATAAATAGGAATTAAATATGGACATCACTCACATGAAGTATGGTTGTTTTGGATTCACATCTTTAACTATTACCAGTTTTCAGAATTGGAATGTGTCTCTACAAATAGTTTTATATTTCCTTCCTCACTACTGTATCTATTATGCTCGGTGTGTGTTAGAGCCTATCACATAGTGTAAAATTATAATTCATTAGGGTGAAGTTCATACCGACCACCTGGTCTGCCAAGGATAACCTTGTTAGATAGATTTTCTAGTTCATTACTTTATTAAATTGAGTATCATGTTTCTTGTTTGTGTTCTCTATTATGAAATATACCCTAGTGGTGTTCTCTAATGGCACAAAATATCACCATGATCCGAATCATATTATATATTGGTATTCATTCTTTTTTTACCTTATGATCTATCTTGATCATTCACCTTATTATGTATCTAATTATTTTAAAAGAACAATGATGTTATATAATCACTATATAATCGTATTAAATGGATCAGTGGATCTTGGATATTTAATTGGAGAAGCGACATCAATGCTACCCTTAACAGTTTGGTATCAGAGCCTTTCTGAAGCATTTACAATTTTTTATACAAAGTTTGAAATAGATAAATTCTATGGTGAAAAAATTATTCATTTAATATTTAATATGAATGCCCTTTTAGATCATAATGAACATATTGATGCTCTCTATGGTCCCAACAAAATGTTTACCACTCTATCCCCGATGGACATGCCACTACTGCTTGTGTTGATGTTTATGATGAATTTCTTAAGAAAGTTAGTATCTATATTTTTCTATCATTAGAGGATAAGGTTATTAGGAAAGTATCCTATAAGTCTTCTTCTTCTAGTATCTCGTCCAATTTGGAAGCCCTATATATGACTTAATCTTTATCTGGAAGATATATAAGAAAAAAAGACTCTACACATTCAAAATTCACCCAAGAACTATAATAAGGTCACATATTGTTGATTTTAAAAGAATTATTTTAGACCTAACTATCAATGATGATGAATTAGTTGATGAGGATCAAGAAATAATAATCTTAAATTCATTACATGAATCATATAAATCTGTGAAAGATTCTATGATGTATGGAAGAGACTCATTAACTATTGAATAAGTTAATTTTATTTCGTTATCCAAATAAATACAACAGAATGGAAGTGTTAAGAATGATGTTGAGGTTCTACACATTAGTGGAAGATGATAACATAGTGATAAGAGGTGAGAGAGGGTTCAATCAATAAAACATCGTTCCAAATCCAATAATAGAGAGTTATAAGAGTAAATGATCAAATGTTATCATTTTATATAACCTAGGCACATGAAACAAAACTATCCTAATAAAATTAATGTCATTATTGAGAATAATAGTGATAATTCATTGTCAATTAAAGAATACTTTTACATGATTGATTTGATGAATGTTAGTGATCATCCTACCTCTTAGGAATTGGTCCTAGATTCAAGATGTTTATTATATATGTGTCTGAATAGGTATTCTTTCACCGAATTAAGAGAGATTGAATTAGGCAATGTGTAATTAGAAAATAATATTTGTTTTCACATTTTTGGGATATGTTCTGTCTCATTAGAACTTCCTGATGGTTTAGTTTAGACTCTTAAAGATGTTAGGTGGGTACTAGAACTCAAAATAAACCTTTTTCCTTAGGTGTTATAGACCATAAGTGTAACACATTGAAATATGGTTATAGATTTCTTTAAATCACCCACATCATAGTCATTGTAATGAAATGATACTATAATAATTATTTATATGTTTTACAAGGTAAGACGCACATGAAACAATTTAATGTTTTAGATCTATCATACATTTATAATAACACCTTTTTTCATAGAATAAAAGTGTACATTGGTGCTTAAGGTTTGGATGAACTTAGAAAAAGCATATGTTAAATGGTTATATTCTAAGTAGTATTCCATTTTATGAGGATTATGTGTATGGTAAATATATGTGGGTGAGATTCGATAAGTAGTCATACAAAGATAGAAACCCTTCAATGTGTGTTCAGAAAAATCATTGGGGACCTTCTAGGACTACCTCTCATGGTGGAGGCTATTATATTTTTATCTTTATAGATGAATAATCCCAAAAATTTTCAATATAAATACTAAAATATATATCTTACATGTTTCTATCCATTAAAAATAGGAAGACTAATATTGAAACTGAATATAGTAAGTAGATAAAATATCTTAGAACTGATAATGATTTGGAATATATTTCCTTGTAATTTAATGAATTATATATATCTAAGGGTGTTCCTATGTACTAAATTTTTGTGGAAACCCAAAAAAATGGGTTGGCTTAGATAATGAATAGGACTATCCTAGAAAGGTTTTGGTGTTTGTTTTTCTATTCCTTCCTTCCGATGTCCATTTATAGTGAGGCTATTACTATAGAAATATATGTAAATAATATATTCCCATCCTTTGATAATTTATTAAAAAACTCTAGAAGAACTATGGATTTGAAAAAAATCCTAGTATTGATCACCTTATGGTTTTCAGACCCACAACTTATGAACATTCTATGAATGGTATGTTGGAACCTGAGGATTTGAAGTTTATCTTTTTTTATTGAGAGGGTGTTAGGGGGTCCAAATTGTGGGTATAAAAATTATGATATCGAAAGTGTATTATCAGTCAAGTTATTGTGTTCCAATATCCAGGTCTTCCCAAATGGAATACTATTGAGTTTTAAGAGAATAGTGCACCCTATACCTTTGGAATTTATGTTCGACCTAACACTCCAGACATTACAGAACCTATTCCCACCCCTTATACATACCCCTCATAACATAAAGGTCAATCAGAATATGAATCTGATTCTGAAACTGAATCATAAGTGGGTGACCTTATAGGATACCAATTGACCTGAGACTAATTTTTGAGGATAATCAGACCCCCTGGCTAATTTAGTCATGCTGACATTGTTGTATATGATTTTTTTTATTTTACTAACAAGTGTAATGTTGAAACTCAAACCATTAAGCATGTTTCATAGTCAAAAAAATACTAGGAGTGTAAATATTATATGAATGATGAGATGAATTCCATTTTGATGAATAAGACAAAGACCATGCTAACAAAACCCCTAAATGAAAAGGTAATAGGTTTTAGATGGATATTGAAGAAGGAAAATGATAACAGTGGGAAATCAAAAATCTAATATAAATCTCGATTATTCACTATGGGACACCTCTAACATGAGTGTGTGGACAATGGTTATATTTTATCCCCTTTTGTAAAACATTCAACCATTCATGTTTTTTTATTTTACTACAGAAATGATTTCCGTATCAAATATTTAGATGATAAAAATTATTCTATGCATGTAAAATGAGATTAATATAATTAAATGTTCCCTCTATAAGGGTTTTCAAATAATTTTTAGTTGAATCAAGGTTTCCTTTTAAAAAAATACAATATATGTTTTGAAATAGTATTCAAGATAATGGTATAATTTTATTATTTATTTATGATAAAAAATGGTTTTAGTAAAATAAAATTTGATGGATGTGATTATTATAAACATATTAATCATGAAATGATCTATATTATTTTTTATGGTGATGAAATGATAGTTATTTGTAAGAACATGAGTCTAATTTTCCACATGAAAAACCCATTGTATTCTACCATCAAAATGAATTACATGGAAAATTAATAATAGATTATAGGAATGGAAATAATTATATATAGAAATAAATGATTTATATCTATATTTCAAAATTCATATGTTAAAAAGTTTTTTAAATGATTATATATTTGAGAACATTAAAACTATAAGAAGAATCATAGGCTAACATTTTTTGTTTTCCCTAAACCAATCCCTTGTCATTGTATCTAATATTGATTTCATGGGAAAGATCAGTTATTGTATTGTTATTGGGAGTCTTATATATGTAATGGTTTTTTCAAGATTAGATATTTCATTTTTCATGTGTACCTTGAGAACGTTCATAAAAAAACCTAGGAATGAACACTTCCAGACTCTGAAATGGATTCTTAGTTATATTTAAATATATTTTGGTTTATTCATTTGTTTAGGAAAAAATATTATTTATTATGATGAAATTTTATGATTCATAAATTCCCATTATTCTACTAATGTTGACACTCATAAAATAATAATTGGATCTGTTTTCCTTACTAATGGTGGTTTGCATTCCTGGAAATGTAACATGAAATTGGTAGTTTATCTTTCTTCCATAGAGGCTAAAAATATATCCTTAACTGAATATATTAATAAAGAAATTTGTTTGAATGGTATTATTCATGAGTATCCATTATCTTCTTATATTGTACTTGTACATTGTGATATCCAATATTTATTACATTTTCCCAAAAAACTATGTTTTCCATGGTTGATCGAAGCATATAAAGATTATACTACACTTTGTTAGGGATATAACTGATTCTAAGACTATTAGTGTTACTAAGATACACATTGGAGATAATCAAGATGATAGATTGACTAAAAATCTTTACTTTTATAATTTTTTTTAAAACAATAAGATATTATAAACATTTTCTCTATTCAATAATAGATGTTGTGAGAACAACATCTTCAAAATGAACCATTTCAAAACTAAGTAGAGATTTGTCAATTTTTCAATGATAATAATTTATATGTTTCAATTAAATTATTAATTTTTATTAAAGACATACTATACATGATTTTTCATGGGAGTTACATGTGGAATTCTCAATTAATGTTTATTTATGTCAACGTTAATTATGGTACATTTTGTATCATAGTTTATTTGTTTTATCTATTTATGGAATGACTTATACTGTTGATAAATGTTGATATAACAATCATTAATTTGGAAAATTGTGTTTCTTTACCTAGGTTTTGATCCGTGTCTCCACCTCCGCTCCATTCTGCTGTTTCTGTGTATCCACACCCATTGTGTCCTCGTATTTTTTTGTACCACCTATATCATCTTTACCATCCATGTGGACTTCATCAATCAGATTATGTGATATCCACATAACACTCACTAACAAGAAATTATTGTGATGATCTTATTACTTATTTGGGAATACCATACTGTTTATATTGGGTTGACTAGAGGGAGTGTTGAGAGATCAGGGTGGATAAAAACTTCAACTTTTCTTAATATCTTGAGGGAAAGTCAAATATTTATGGTACCAGTTCTTTCTTCCTCTTCCCTAATGATTGGAGTTTTATTCTTATACAACTGGATGTCGCATCCAGTGGAGACTCATTGAAGACTTCTGTAGGTAATTAGATCTAGATTACCCTACCATAATGTATGTTTTCTATTTATTTACATTTTCAACCATAAAATTTGTTCTATATCGAAATTTGGAATTGTATGTAGTTTTCATTTTTTTCTAAAATTATGTATCTTTTATGTAGGGTGAATGCATTAGTCTATCTTGGAGTGAACAATGATACCTCTACGTGACCAAGTTTATCATTGCTACCTAGTTTATAATATCCATCCTCCTTTGATAGATTCTATAGTTCTATACTTTTTTACATCAAGTTTTTATTTTATTATTTTTGTTCTCTAATAAAAAATATCGCATGGTCATTTTATCACCGCTCATATAGGATAAAAAATATCCAAATCAAATTATATGTTGGTGTTATTTCTTATTTTTTCTTATATTATGACTTGAGTATTCAACTTAATCTATATGTCTTAATCTATAAGTCACAATTTATAAGGAAAAAAATGAATTTATGTAATCACTACAAAGCCATATAAAATTCCTCAATGTATCTTTGCCATTTAATTGGTACATCCACATCAACACTTCCATTAACAAAATATAATGGTAATATTAAATGTTAAGTGGCTAGTTCTTGGTAACCAACTTGAAAAGACTCTCAATTTCTCTAGAGACAGCATTAAACAACATTTAGTTCACTCTCTATCACATTATTTTCATTATTTTATTGTGATGTGTTTTTTTTCATTTAAAAATTTCAATCCTCCTCTAGGGAAACTATACATACTATGGCCACACCTCTTTAAGAAAAAATATCTATAGAGATGGTAATTTTGAATTCATTCATTTGTTGGTGTGACCCGGATCATTGGATAGAGCCACCCCAATTTTATTATTACTATACAATGAGATGTGATCCATATTGATAAGCATAAAGATAATCTCTTGGTTGAAGTCTCATATCCAGAATACATATTTAGCTGCATTAGAATCCACAACATAATCATATACTCTTATAGAATTAGTGAACACTAATTCAGTAACTTCAATATACAACGGAAAATAAATTTTTTTAATGATATTATATATATTTCTTCAATCCATTTTTTAAAACATTTAATTTTTGTCCCTAGATTAAAATTTTAATTTAAAATCCATCTTTAATTTTTTTCCATAGAAAAGGAAGGATACAATTCATAAATTGAAACTCTATAAGGAAACAAGTCTAATAGATATCTTTTTTAGAAAAACTATAATAAAATATTGATTTTATTAATATTTTCATAACCTATTATATACTCCCTTTACTGATTTTATATGAAATGTGCATAATTTGTGTGAAATATTAATGTTTAAATATTAAATATTATTTTAGAGCACAATTTGAATTCATTCAGATTCATGTATATTAATTTTTTTAATAAAACCTATCCTCATATAGATACAAATTGAATGGTTCGTGTTTTTTAGGATTTATCCTTCAATATAAAACATTTCATTAGAAGGAATCATGGGCCAATTCTGTAATTTGAAGGGTCATATGAACCACACAAGAAGACGCAAAGAATTTGTGATGAAACTGGACCAGGTTTGAAGATTGAATAACTAGGCTTAATCTAGAATTCTAAATTTCTTTATTATACTACAAAGTTCTGGGGAAAATTCAAGGAGTTATGGATAAAAATTTCAGGGCCCAACTCCAAAAACATAAGGCCCAAATGAATATTTGAAATCCATCCCACTATTCTATTCAGGAAATGAAATCAACACCCCAAAACTAACTTTTCTAATTATCTAGTCATAAATTCAATCTGATATGTTGCAGTGTGAGAGAGGAGATATATTTTTCCTACTTCATGAAGAAATAATTTGGAATTGAATGCATATTTCTATTATAAAATCCATTCACATTTCATCCATCAAAAAAGAATGTATAGAAATGGACAGACTAGCATTGTTTAACCAAAAGGCCATAACTGTTGCTACATAAGTCCAAATGCCTCCAAATGTTGAGAGTAGTTGGGAAAATTATTATCTACAACTTTTAATAAAGATATATCTTGATATTCAGCTGTCTGGATGTCCAAATCATCGAGCCAAGTAGAGGGGTAGTTTTAGAATTCAAACAGTCCACCATCTTGGGCTATAAAGACATCCCCTCCTCTCATTTCAAAAGGGTTTGACATTTTAGAAGAGAGGAGAATCAATTGTTATGAACAAATACTTTCCAAAGTCTTGGGAGGACCTTACATACTCAGATTTTTACTTGAGATACCCTTCCTCTTCTCTTTGTTTTCATTTACTTTTGTGTTCTTCATTATTGTAATCTTGTATGTTTTTTTTGTAAAACTATTTTAATGAAAGTTTCTTATTCAATATCTATTACTATCATCCACCATATTTATTTTAATATTAATGTTCTTAAAATATTATAAATACAATTGAATCCCATTCCCTTATTTTTCTTTCTCATTCAATCTAAAGTTCATCTTTAATTGTCTTCATCGTTCTTTTGTGTGTCTTTACAACACACCACTCTTTTATTATCCCTTTCTTTTTATTATCTTATTAATTTATCATCATTATCATTATAACGAAACTACTAATCATTTAAATGTCTGAGTAAATATATCATTGGTTTGAGTTATAATTTAGTTATGTTCAGTGATTAAGAGCTTTTTCTTGAAGAATATTCTTTAAATTAACATTGTGAATGTTGGACTTAACATATCATGGATTAATGAATTTTTTTAATGTATGGATTCCACAGATTATTGGAACCATAAATACACTATCACAATCAAGTACTGATTTATATTAGAATCCTAGTTATGTTAAGTCTTGGATTAAAGTCTTAACACTTAGGAATTCCATTCAACGTCAACTTGTGACATGGGTGTTAATTTAATTTAATATAAATAAAATCTCAAGGATATCACAAGATTAATTTCTTAATGATGAACTCATCCCAATATGTATCAAATTGTTAAATCAATCTTAATTAATCAATCATTTCAATTATTCTCTGCAAACAAACCCCTCAATAAAAATATAATCAACTAGAAACATTCAACTATTAAAAAGTATCATCGTCGATTATTCGATCCAAGTGCTGCTATACACATTAGCAAAGCATCTGATATTTGAACGATAGATAGGAAAAATCATCTGTGCGTTCAAATGGAACCATTGCTGGGATGGTGCAATTAATTGGTCGTTAGTTTCTGGTTAGTATAAACAAAATAAAACAATTTTTTTATAAGAAAAGTTGAAAAAAATAACAAAGAAAAACCCATCTCCCTATTTCTTAAAAAATCTATCTGAATTTCCCGTGGCCCCCCAAACAATCCCTCGGATTTGTTTGAACCGAAAATTTAGAGAATAATTTTCCAACTTAGTAGGAACATAAGAGATAATCAACTCATTCAATAACCTTTCATTGTCCAAGAAATTGAATTAGATATGGCCAATACTAGGGAACAAACACTTAAAGAACATTAAACCTCTGATATGAATTTCCAACCTCTTAGTATTCAATATCAAAACATAGATGAACATTTCAAACTCAAATCAGGTTTGATTCATCTTCTATGTCATTTCCATAGGCTAGTCAGTGAGGATCCACATCTCCACCTTAAAGAGTTCAAAGTGGTGTGATCTATCATTAAGCCTCAAGGGGTTTTTGAGGAACAAATCAAACTCCAATAATTTCCTTTCTCCTTAGCTAACACTGCTAGGTTAGGGCTTTACTACCTCCCTCTGGGTTCCATAACAACATGGAATGACATGAAGTGACTCGTTTTAGAGAAATTATTTCCTACTTCTCATATTGCTTCTATCCGAAATTAAATAAGTGGTATGCATCAATTCCCAAATGAATCACTACATGAGTGCTGGTAAACGTTCAAAAATCTTGTTGCAACCTACCCACACCACCAAATCCCTGACCAAATCTTGATCCAATATTTTGATGAGGGGTAATTGGATATGGAGAGAACTCTCATTGATGCTGCAAGTGGCGGTGTTCTTGTTGATACAAATCTTGCAACTGCAAGAGATCTCATAAGAAAAATGGCTACAAACACCCAAAAATTCCATAATCGAGCACATGATTAAGTAAAACAAGCCCAAGAGAATCTTTATATAGATCCCAATAAGATGACCAAGTGGATGAGTGAACTTACAAGTCTTGTGATACAACTAGCTGTGGCAGCCAAATCCCTAACCCCATCTTCTCCACAATCTCTATTCCCTGGACCTATCAAGAACTGTGGAATCTATGGCTCCAAATCTCATCCAACTGACACATGTCCACAAATTCCAGAGGATCAATCCAATTAATCTGGACCAATGGAGATCAATGTAGCATATGCTCAGCAGAACCCCAACCCTCAACAATCAGGCCATTTTGTTAGAAACTTCACCCAACCCCACTCTAATCCCTTCTCTTCTACCTTCAACCAAGGCCTAAGGTATGTTAATACCATTTCTCATCCCCCTCAATTCCTTCCTCAAAACCCAAACCAGTTATAATATGGTCAAAGTGTTGGTAACTTCCAACAACCTTACCCGTTTGATCCTCAACAACAAAGGAGAAATCTTCCTCCTTCTCCTCCAGGCTTCCACTATCCTAGTGATCCTTCCCAATTCCCAAACCAATAAAATATCTTTCCCAAGATCCAAAATCAAGGAAATCCCAATTTGGAACAAGCCTCTTCTTCCAAGCATCTTTAGGAAAGTGCAATTGAAGATCTTACCTCTTTCACTAGTTCCATCCATAAAAACATTGAAACCCAAATTGGTCAACCTGCATCCCACCTAAGCCAGAAAAAACAATCAATTTCTTCCCAACTCCCAAATCAACCATTACCCAACCCCAAGGGTAATGTAAGTAAAGTTTCACTTAGATCTAGGAAGAAAATTACTATGCTTCAAGATAAGCACTCCAAACCCTTTGAATGTTGACCTAGAAAATGAAAAGAAAAAGAAACATGAAAAGGAATCAAAATCCATTCCCTCACATCCTTCCATTCCACATAGGAACCTAATTCCTCTTCCTCAATACATTTCTAATACAATGAAGTCCTTTGAACCCAATCCTGAAATGATCAACATGTTTAGACATGTAAAATTCAATATACCCCTCTTATATGCCATAAAAAAATCCCTAAGTATTACAAGTTTCTTAAGGAATTGTGCACCCACAAGGGGAAACTTAGGACCTTTAAAAATGTTTCCACCCAAGCAGTCTATTCCCATAAATTGCAAAGATACAGGGACCATTACGGTTCCATGATAAATTAGAAGTTCCATCTTTGATGATGCACTCATAGACCTAGGAGCCTCAACTAATGTCATGCCCAAATCCATATTCTCCAACCTTGGTCAAGGTCACTTACATCCAATAGGTGTTTTCATTTAGTTATCTAATCAAATCACATCCTGCCCTGAGGGAATAATTGAGGATGTCCTTGTTCGTGTCAATGATATTATCTTCCCAGACAATTTATATGTCCTTAACATGGAAGGTGAGATGAACTCCTCTTGATATCCACTAATTCTACGAATACCATTACTAATGACAGTTAAAACCAAGATTGATGTACATTCAGGCATCTTATCCATGGAATTTGGTGACCAACTAGTCAAGTTAAACATTTTCCTAGCAATGTGAAACCCATATGAGGATCACTATACATTCTCAATCCATGCTTCCAAGTACACTTTTAAGAGTCAATCGATCCCTAATTCATCATGTTATTCATGTTCTAAGGAAAAAGGATCTTTTAAAATCGACACCATGATTAACCAAGTCATAAGTGGTGAAGTTGATGTGGACATTTCATTCATAGACTCCATCAATCTAGAGGAACATAAAACTTTCTTGAATCCCACATCAAATCTGATTTCTACTACTCCACCTTGGAAAATATTAAGGAAAATGAATCTGAATCAAAAGAAATCCCTTCCATCATTCCTAAGTTTTCTACCCAAAAAATGAAAGGTGAGACTAATCTAAAACCTCTTCCTCAACACTTTAAATATGCATTCCTTTTCCATGATCACTCATATCCTGTCATTATATCTACATCACTTACAAAAAAAGTGGAGTCCAAACTTGTTCAGGTGTCAGAGGAAAACAAAAAGGCCTTAGGTTGGATCCTAGATGACATACTAGGAATCAACCCCTCCCTTTTCATGCATCAAATCCATCTTGAGGAATCAACCAAACTAATTTAGACAACCAAAAGAAGACTCAATATACTCATAATTTATGTAGTTAGGGAAGAGATCACCAAGCTTCTTTAAGATGGTATTATGTACCCAATTTCTGATAGTGAATGGGTTATTCCATTTCATATTGTACCTAAGAAGGGTGGGATAACTGTTGTCACAAATGAACATGGGGGGGTAGCCACAACCCAAGTGAAGAAAAAATAGCTTGTGTGCATCGATTATTGAAAATTAAATGTTGAAACATGAAAATATCACTAACCTCTTCAATTCCTTGATCAAATGCTAGAATGATTAGCTGGAAGTCACAATATTTCTTCCTTGATGGATACACCAACTACTTCCAAATCCCAATCGTGCCTCTGGACCAATAAAAAATAATTTCACTTGCCCATTTAGAACATATGAATATAGGAGAATATCATTTGGCCTTTGTAATGCTTCTGCAACATTCCAAAGTTGTATGATGAGTATATTTTCTGAATTCATTGAACACTGCATGGAAGTCTTCATCGATGACTTTACCATTTATGGTGAGTCATTGGAATCGTGCTTGCATTCACTCTCTCTAGTCCTCTAAAAGTGTGTCAGGTGTAACCTTGTGTTAAATTTTGAAAAATATCAATTCATTGTTTCAAATGGGATTGTTCTAGGGAACATAGTTTCAAAAGAGGTTATTGATGTTGATCCTTCCAAAATTGAAGTTATAAAGACCCATACTTTACATAAATTGTTATTACTTAAAAATTGAAGCATACTTATTACAACATATAACAAAACCATGAAAGGACTGTATATGTATAGTGTCTTTAGAAACTGGGAAACATAAACAACTGGTTCATAAAGCATCTACACTGTCTCCCATTTATTTCATCATATATATAGTCCCTTTTGGCATATCTTACTTAATAAACTTCTTCATGACCTGGGGAAAGATAAAATACTAAAGGGTGAGCTCAAATTATCAGTAAGGGTAAACAAAAGAAATACCTCAGGATAGTACACAGTGAAAGCTGGCTACCGGCGAGCTCTCACTGCTCGAATTACAGAAGGAGATGCGGGGCCCTGGACATCAATTTGGAAGCTTAATGTTCCCCCTAAAGTCCGCTTCTTATGGTGGCAGGTGTGCACCGGTATCCTTCCTACTAAGAGTCTCCTAGCCTACAGACACTTTTCAAAAGACAACTCATGCCCCTTCTGCCCTTCTGTGCCTGAATCCCCTCTCTATGCTCTCATTCAATGCCCCGGGGCTCAGGAGGTTTGGAATGGCTGGGGATCTACTACAGAGCTGTCCCTGGACGTCGCCTCAGATCTTACCTCTCTCCTGATGCGATGGTGCTCCTCCTTTTCACCGGCTAAAGCAGGCGCCCTGTGCATTCTGACTTGGATTATCTGGGATAGGAGGAACGAGTCCATTTTCAATCTTTTTCGGAGGCCCCCCAGATTTTGGATTGACCGGGCATCATCATGGATTGCGGTTTGGCAGAACCACCCTGAGCAGCAAAGACTTTTCACCCCCTCTCCTCATTCCCAACATTGGTGCCCCCCACCGGAAGGGATTATTAAGATCAATGTGGATGCCTCTCTCCCTAAGGATGGCCCAGTTGGACTAGGTTTGCTGGCCCGAGACAACCAAGGAAATCTTATCGCAGCCAAATACGAAGCACGCTACGCACTTTGGGAGTCCTCATTCGCGGAGGCCGCCACCATCCTTGCTTGGTTAAACATTGAAAAAGACCGTGGTTGGGATTACATTCACATCGAATCTGATTGCCTCACCGTAATCAATTCCATCAATCTCACTGACGGCGGGCTTCGACCTTTCGGCTCCATTACTCGGTGTATTCACCCTCTGAGACAAGGCTTCACATCCTGCAATGTCTCATTTATTTAAAGGGAAGCAAATGAAGCCGCTCACAAGATGGCAGCCGTTGGACCTCCTTACGAGGATTTTCTCTGGTTTAATCATTTCCCATTGTGGTTATGTGACTGTATTTCTGCTGATCTCCATCCTTAATGGATTCGTCTTATTTTGTCAAAAAAATAAGAACATAACATTTTGGAAATCTTAACCTGCAAAAGAGAGCATAATTTCATAACATGGGATAAATCATAGTAGTGAAATGAAATCCCAATAATCATAACTTAAAACATGAAACTTTTTGGAATACACACATAATCATAAAGAATCATTTCTTATTAGTCAAGACTCATTGCCAAGACTATCTTAGTGGACAAAGTCCATTTCTGAACCGAGTTCACTCCCCGTTTCAGTCCTGTTTCACTGAACCGGTATAACCTGCCGTTCCAGCCATGCCTATCTCATGAGATATAAAATCTTTACCCAATGAATTGGAGGGAGATATAGGTACAACCCATCTTATAATGATACCATTCTTATGTGTGCCACAAAATCATAAACCATACATCATATCATAACCCATGTAATAAAAATGGGAATCATAAACATCATGACTTCATAAAACAATTCATATAAGATAATAGAATTCATAAAAATATTTCCATCACAAAATAATCAAATCACTGTAATAATAGTGATAGAAACAGAACCCTATATTATCTTATATGGAAAATAATTTTGATAAAACACTTGATCTCCATTCTTGAGGAAAATATCCTTTCTACTTCAAAAACATTTTCCTTTCTTAACATGTCATACAATTTTAAACTAAAAGAAGTTGATTAAAAATAAACTTGAAAACTTGTAAAGGAATCTTCATGGAAATAATGTTTTAAAAATCCATTCATGCCTTATAAGTTAAAAAAACATTCTTCTCGTACTTTTTTCGGAAAAGTCAAAAAGTACCTCGTACGAAAAATGACAAAAGATTCCTTTCATATCTTTTACTAAAAACTCACCGAAGGGTAAAATTGGATTTAAACAATTGTAGGTGGATGGAAACAATATTACATATTTAGGAAACATGGATTTGGATGATAAAATACACCCCAGAAAATACCAATGTATAAACAATCTCGGATAAAAATGAGATTGTGATATTTTCCCTTACCTTAGGCCCGATTTGCCTCGTAAGTGTCCAAACCTCCTGTATAATGATTTAAATAATTTTATGGAATTATTACAGAATCATAATTATTGTTATGATTTCATATATGGTCGTATTCTTAGCTTCTTAGTAGTAATATTTCATTGCTACCTGTTATTCGGGTGTTTATAACTTTTTGTTCTTATGCGTGTTTTGTCGAATAAATTCTTATTCTTCTCTTTAGGTTATAGATACATCATTTCCAGAATGGTATTGACGTACTATATATCATATTTATTCATTAAATTCATTTATATAATCATTATGCAATGAAGATCATGTAGAACGAATCACATCACATCGTGGAGACGGTATTCCGTACGTACGCACGAGCGATGATATCGTTCCCATGATCGTGGAATTGTATTGAAGTGTATGTATACTATTTCAGAATCAATATCACTTTAAAATAATCATATATAGTAAATATTTACACCATTATACCCATCCAAGTAAGGTGGTGGGGGAAAATAGATTACACCACGGCGTGGAGACGGTATTCCGTAAGTACACACGCGCGGTGATTTCGTTTTCCGTAGGATGGATAGATGTTGAAATAGGGTTGTTTCATACATATAAAAACATATTAGTATATGAGTGATACTGATGTTATTACTTCATAATGAAACAACTAAAGAAGAAGAATTTGAAGAAGAAAGAATTTGGAAAGGATCGGTAATGGATATTACCTCTTTTTGACGCGCCTCTTCTTAACATCCTCTTAGGGCACTAGGGTTGGTCTTTGAAGAAGACCAGAACCTCTAGGATGATTCTAGGGAAGTGGAGAGGAGATATTGGCAGGGGTTTTCCGAGCTTGAAGGCTCAAAGTGGTGTGAGGAAGAGAGGGAGGAGGTGCCCTTTTATAAGGGAGGAGAGGGGCACCTTTGGAAATATAAGAAATATTAGTTTATATTAAATACCAACCCCACTTAAAAACTTCAAAAATGACTCATATCAGAAGATTAGATGAGATAGGGTTGTAATATCATCAACCAATAAAATTTATACATGTTAGGAATTTATTTTAAACATTATCAACTTGATTTATCCTTATTTATCAATTTAATTTTATTTGTGGTAATAATATTCTAAATTTTAAATTAATAATAATAATTAATTATGTGTTGTGAATTTTCCATAATTTGACACTTTATGACATTGTCGACCATATAAATTTTAATTTATAATTTTTAAATATTTTTGTGATTTTAAAACAATTGTATAATATGTTATTTTTATAAACTAACAATAGTGTCAATTTTGACACTGTTCATTTATTTGAATTTAAATAAAATATATACAGAGGATATGTTAAAAATAAAAGCTTTAATAGATTAATAAAATGTCATATATGTCTATAAAATTAGTGGAGAACATTAAATAGTGCATATAATAATTATTTTAATATTTTTAAAACCATATATTTGATATTTTAATTAATAAAATAATTTCAACATCACTATTGTGTCATAATTAATGATACTTATTTAATCCCTAAAAATTCTAAATAAATTCCTATGATGTAGATAATTGTATTATCTTTCTGGAGACTATTCATGTTCTAAGTTTCATTAAGTTTATCACCAAATTAAAATTATTATACCTATAAGATTTAAGAAAGTGACATGTTGTCACATTCTTTGGTATTAATAATAATTAAATTATTTTCATGGAAAAAAGTCTATTAAATGAATATAATCCGACCCTTAGGTGATATGGGTCGACTTTTATTCATCCAATAGGATTTTAGTAGGTGTTAGGGTAATTTTATAATCTTATATTTACCCTTAATTACCCGATTTACCTCTAACTATGGTAAATAAAATTTACCATAGTTACTATTCATAATGCCCAAAAATACAAATTAGCCTATTAACATAATTTGGACCCAATTATTCTGAATATGGAATCCATTTTTCAAAATTCAAAACATATAGGTTGCAGTAATTAATTTAAAATAAATCCCATTGTTAAGAAAACAGGTTTTAGAAGTTAAAACATTGCCAAAGATTGAAATGTTTTTACCTATGAATTCAATGTGAAATTAATGCTAATGACATAAATTATATTAAATGGTAAAAATATATTCTATCTATACTTTAAAATCATTCAATATTATAATTTAACCATATAAATTATCTCAATAAAAAAAGTTGTTTTTAATTAAAAATTAGCGTATTTTTACTATTCATCAAAATATGAATGTTTTTAGAAAAATATCAAAAATTTATCCAATGTAAATTTTTATATCCTGATTTAAAAGAAGAATTTTATTTTGTCAAATTGAACTTATAAACGTGTTAAAAACTAGATTTAATGTGGGTGTGCCATCAAAAGGCAGAAAAACTGGATTTTTTGATAAATACTTATTTTACCCAAAAAAATTTATTTTGTTCTCTTACCATGTTCTAGAAAATGTGTAAGATGAATAATAATGTTGTAAAATTTATAATTCAGTTAATACTATTCACAACGGTCAGTTTAAAATATTATAATAATTTATCGTTGTTTAGTGGAACTCGGTATTGCGTACTATACACGCTATCGAGGAAGGTCGCGATTGCATGTAGCGAAAGATTCCTTTGATGATTTATATAACATAAATACAAAATATTTCTCATAAAATTCTCGGGTGTTATATTTTACCCCCCTTAAAATGAATTTTTCTGTCGAAATTATTCACTTTGTAACAAATAGATGAGGATACCTCTCCCTCATCATATCCTCAAGCTCCCATGTAGCTTCTTCTAATTGGTGGTTCCTCCATAAAACTTTCACCAAGTGAGTGGTCTTGTTTCGTAGGACTTTTTCACTATGATCCAGAATCTCTATGGGTTGTCTTTCATAAGAAAGATCTTGCTCCAGCGGTACAACTTCTGAGCTGAGTACATGTGAAGGATCATGTATGTACTTTCTTAGGAGAGATAAATGGAACACATCGTGAACTTGAGAGAGATTCGGTGGAAACACCAATCGGTAAGATACCTTCCCAACATGATCCAGTATTTCGAAAGGACCGATATATCTAGGGATCAACTTCCCCTTCTTTCCAAATCTCATGACCCACTTCTAGGGAGATATTCGTAAGAACACTTTATCACCCACTTCAAACTCTAGGTCTTTTCTTAGGTTGTCGGCATAACTTTTCTGTCGACTCTGAGCTGCTCTTATGTGTTGTTGAATAGATCGGACCTTTTCTGCTATCTCATCAACAATATTAGGTCCTAATATCTTTCTTTCCCCAACTTTATCCCAGAAAGTTGGAGTCCTGCATTTTTTTCCATAGAGAGCTTCATAAAGAGACATATGAATACTGGATTGAAAAATATTATTATAAGAAAATTCCACCAATGGTATGTGTTGATCCCAACCACCTTTGAAATCCATAGAGAAAGCTCTCAACATATCTTCTAGAGTTTGAATTGTTCTCTCAGACTGACCGTCTGTCTGAGGATGATAAGCAGTGCTGAAACTCAACTCTGTATCCAGAGTATGCTGAAGACTTTTCCAGAACCTTGAGGTAAACCTCGGATCCCGATCAGATATAATAGAAAGTGGTAATCCATGAAGTCTTACCACTTCCTTTACATATATCCTGGAAAGCTGATCTAGAGAGAAATCCTCTATAATAGTGATGAAGTGTGCAGAATTTGTAAGATGATCAACTATGACCCAGATAGCATTATTGCCTTTGGATGTTTTAGGAAGTCCTGTGACAAAGTCCATAGTGATGTTTTCCCATTTCCATTCAGGTATCGGTAATGGTTGTAACATCCCCTTAGACTTCTGTCTCTCACCTTTAACTTGCTGACAAACCAAGCATCGAGAGACATATTCAGCAACATCTCTTTTCATGCCATCCCACCAGAAGTACTCTTTTAGGTCCATATACATCTTCGTGCTTCTAGGATGAATAGAGAATGAAGAACTATGAGCCTCATCCAGCAGCTCCTTCTTTAATTCAGGTATGGGAGGAACACAAACCCGATTCCTGAACTTTATTATCCCATCACAATCAAGGTTGAATTCAAGAACATTTCTCACCTTCTTTTTTAACTGGACATCTTCTTTCTGTGCCTCTTTAATATTCACATGTATAGATGGTTGAACATTCATTTGAGAAAGATACGATTTCCCCCTTCCATTATAATTCCAAGATCCGTCCTTTGTAAATCCATAAATATTGGATCTTTTGTCATCCTCATCATGGATAAACTGGCATGGTCTTGTCGACTTAATGCATCTACCACCTTGTTTGCTTTCCCAGGGTGGTAATAAATTGAGAAGTCGTAATCCTTAATCAACTCCATCCATCTTCTTTGGCGCATATTCAGATCCTTTTGTGTGAAAAAATACTTTAAACTTTTATGATCAGTATAAATACCACACCTTTCACCATAAATGTAATGCCTCCAAATCATTAATGCAAAGATTACCGCAGCTAACTCCAAATCATGAGTTGGGTAATTTTGCTCATGGATTTTCAACTATCGTGAGGAATAGGCTATCACCATATCATTTTTCATGAGAAAACATCCCAGTCCCTTCTTGGATGCATCACTGTAGATCACAAACCTTTCTCCACTACAAGGCAGTGTGAGCACAGGTGCACAGGATAACCTTCTTTTCAACTCCTTGAAATTCTCTTCACATTCCTCCGTCCAGACAAACTTAACTCCTTTCCGAGTGAACTTGGTGAGTGGATTAGATAATCGTGGAAAATATTTCACAAAACGTCGATAATATCCATCCAAACCAAGAAAACTTCGGATGTCAGTTATTATTGTTGGTCTCGACCATCTTTCGATAAACTCTGTTTTTGCTCGATCCACAAATATCCCCTCTTTTGAGATTATGTGACCCAAAAATGAAACTCTTTGAAGCCAAAATTCACAATTGGTAAATTTGGCATAAAGATGCTCCTTTCTCAGGGTCTTCAATATAATTCTCAAGTGATATTCATGTTCTTCCTTGCTCTTTGAATATACAAGAATATCGTCTATAAAGACTACCACAAACTGATCAAGATAGTCTCTAAAGACTCTATTCATCATATCCATGAAGATAGCAGGGGAATTAGTAAGACCAAATGGAATCACTATAAATTCAAAGTGTCCATACCTTGTACGGAAAGCCGTCTTTCGTATATCCTCTCTTTTGACCCTTAATTGGTGATACCCTGAACGAAGATCAATCTTGGAAAAGTATTGAGCTCCTCGTAGTTGGTCAAATAAGTCATCAATGCATGGGAGAGGATATTTTTTCTTGGTAGTGATCTTGTTAAGTTATCTATAATCAATGCAGAGTCTCATTGATCCATCTTTCTTCTTAACAAACAGAATAGGTGCTCCCCAAGGTGACGCACTATGGCGTATGAATCCTTTATCAAGATTCTCTTGGAGTTGCTTCTTCAATTCCTGCAACTCAATTGGGGCCATTCTATAAGGTGTCTTTGAAATAGGAAAAGCACCCGGTATGAGTTCTATTGAAAACTCAACTTCACGATTTGGTGGAAGACCCGGTAATTCCTCCAGAAAGACATCATCAAACTCCCGTACAATGGGAATATTCTTAATTGTGAGTTTCTCACCAACCATTTGAGATAAATAACCTTCATTAAGTGGAATCAATACCCATAAGATGGAAGAAATTTCCACTAGAATGTTATGTTCATACTTGCATTGATAGACGATCATAGATTGATCTGGAATATGAAATGTGACTTCCCTTCTTTGGAAATTGATATGAGATCCATATAAAGAAAGCCAATCCATGCCAAGAATCACATCAAATTCCACTATAGGAAGGATCACAAGATTTGCAAGAATCACTTTCCCACAAACTTCAATCAGAGAAGAATTATAAACTTTTGATGCGACTGCTGTGCCATTAGGGGTTGTCACAGCTAACTCAACATCTAATTGTTGAAGTAATACGGTGATATCCTTAGAAAATTCTTCAGAAATAATGGAGTGGGTGGATCCATAATCAAATAAAAAAATTTCTACTTTAGAGTGGATGGTAAGTGGACCTTTCACCACATCATTATTGTACTCCACATCGCTGATAGAAATTGCATGTTACTTTACTTTGTCTTTAGCCTTAAGAGTTTTTTGACGTCGACCATCATCATCAATCCTTGGATTTGGGAATTGATTGGCATAATGCCCCATCTCCTTGCACTTGAAACATTGAAGTGTAGTAGGTTCATTCTGTGTTTACCTTCCTTTTCTTGCATCATTAGACATCTTCTTCCCATCATTGTGGCATTTAAATGCCCGATGACCTTCCTTTCCACATTTGAAACATTTACTTGTCCCTTTAAGACAAATCCCTCCATGTTTCTTTCCACATTTTGAGCATAAGGGAAAGCTCATCTTCTTTTCAGTGTGCTCTTTAGATTTTCCTTTGAATTCCATTTTCCTCTTCTTATCAAACCCATATGACTGATGGGTTACTCCAATCTCCATCTCTACTTTGAGAGCACATCGAATGATTTCCTCATAGCTATTGAAGTCCCTTATGGCTAACGCCCTTCGAAGACTTGGTTTTATGCCACTAAAGAATCGATCGTTCTTACTCTCAGGTTGGATAATAATACCAGAAGCGTACATTGCAAGTCTTGTAAAATTTGCTTCATAGGTACCAATAGATTCATCATCCTTTTTCTTTAGTTCAAGAAACTCTTTCTCCATCTTTGTTCGGAGAATACGAGGGAAGTACTTATTGAAAAATAAGTTCTTGAACTCGTCCCATTCCATGGACTCAATTTCATCTCTTTGCCTCATATTCTTGATAAGATTCCACCATTGATCAACATCACCTTCCAAACGATACACTACTAAGATGACTTTATCATGATCAGAACATTGGAGAACTGAAAATATCTTTTCAGTAGTACTAATCCATTGTTCAGCAATTAATGGATCAGTAGACCCGCTGAATGAAGGTGGACGCTGCCTCATGAAGGATTCAATAGAATGTTGCTCCTTCCTTTGATCGTTTGGAAGTCTTGAATGATTCATAGCTTGAGAAAGTTGTGTGAGCATGACTACAAGATTTTGAATTCCAGCTCCCATAACGTTTGGTTGCTCAGGGGGACAATCATTGCATTGCCCGTCACATTCCACATTAACACGGTTCCTTCGGGTTCCAGCCATTGACTAAAACCAAGAAGAATAGTGTGAGCAACACTAATTATAATAGGAAAACCACATAATCAAGAATAAAATTTCACACTTAAGGTCTTATCATAGGTTGTTCATGGCCATTTCTAAAACACTAAGATTGTGTTCTATGCTTAGACTTATCCTTAGGATTCTTACTATGGCTTTCACATCCTAGTTTCCAAAGGTTGACTATACCTTTCCTCTGATACCAACTATAACGACCCATACTTTACATACATTTTTATTACTTCAAAATTGAAGCATACTTATTACAACATATAACAAAACCATGAATGGACCATATAGGTATAGTGTCTATAGAATCTGGGAAGCATAAACAACTAGTTCATAAAGCGTCTACACTGTCTCCCATTTATTTCATCATATCTATAGTCCCTTTTGGCATATCTTACTTAATAAGCTTCTTCCTGACCTGGGGAAAGAAAACATACAAATGGGTGAGCTCAAATGCTTAGTAAGGGTAAAAAAAAGAAATATCAATCACATCATATTCATAAGAACATAACATTTTGGAAATCATAACCCGCAAAAGAGAGCATAATTTCATAACATGGGATAAACCATAGTAGTGAAATGAAATCCCAATAATGATAACATAAAACATGAAACTTTGTGGCATACACATATAATCATAGAGAATCATTTCTTATTAGTCAAGACTCATTTCCAAGACTATCTTAGTGGAAAAAGTCCATTTCTGAACCGAGTTCACTCCCCGTTTCAGTCTTGTTTCACTGAACTGGTATAACCCGCCGTTCTAGCCATGTCTATCTCATGAGATATAAAATCATTACCCAATGCATTGGAGGGAGATATAGGTCCCACCCATCTCATAATGATACCATTCTTATGTGTGCCACAAAATTATAAACCATACATCATAGCATAACCCATGTAATAAAAATGGGAATCTTAAACATCTTTACTTCATAAAACAATTCATATAAGATAAAGGAATTCATAAAAATATTTCCATCACAACATAATCAAATAACTATAATAATAGTGATAGAAACAGAACCCTATATTATCTTAGATGGAAAATAATTTTGATAAAACACTTGATCTCTATTCTTGAGGAAAATATCCTTTCTACTTCAAAAACATTTTCCTTTCTTAACATGTCATACAATTTTAAACTAAAAGAAGTTGATTAAAAATAAACTTTAAAACTTGTAAAGGAAGCTTCATGGAAATAATGTTTTAAAAATCCATTCATGCCGTATAAGTTAAAAAAACATTCTTCTCGTACTTTTGTCGAAAAAGTCAAAAAGTACCTCGTACGAAAAACGACAAAAGATTCCTTTAATATCTTTTACTAAAAACTCACCGAAAGGTAAAATTGGAATTAAACAATTGTAGGTGGATGGAAACAATATTACATATTCAGGAAACATGGATGTGGATGATAAAATACACCCCAGTAAATACCAAAGTATAAACAATCTCGGATAAAAATGAGATTGTGATATTTTCTCTTACCTTAGGTCTGATTTGCCTCGTAAGTGCCTGAACCACCTTTATAATGATTTAAATAATATTATTGACTTATTACAGAATCATAATTATTTTTATGATATCATATATGGTCATATTCTTAGTTTCTTAGTAGTAATATTTCATTGCTACTTGTTATTCGGGTGTTTATAACTTTTTGTTCTTATGCGTGTTTTGTCGAATAAATTCTTATTCTTCTCTTTAGGTTATAGATACATCATTTACAGAATGGTATTAATGTACTATATATCATATTTATTCATTAAATTAATTTATATAATCATTATGCAATGAAGATCATGTAGAACGAATCGCATCACATCGTGGAGACGGTATTCCGTACGTACGCACGAGCGATGATATCGTTCCCATGATCGTGGAATTGTATTGGAGTGTATGTATACTATTTCAGAATCAATATAACTTTACAATAATCATATATAGTAATTATTTACACCATTATACCCATCCAAGTAAGGTGGTGGGGGGAAATAGATTACACCACAGCGTGGAGAGGGTATTCCGTATGTACACACGCGCAGTGATTTCGTTTTCCGTAGGATGGATAGATGTTGAAATAGGGTTGTTTCATAAATATAATAACATATTAGTATATGAGTGATACTGATTTTATTACTTCATAATGAAACAACTAAAGAAGAATATGTTGAAGAAGAAAGAATTTGGAAAGGATCGGTAATGGATATTACCTCTTTTTGACGCGCCTCTTCTTAACCTCCTCTTAGGGCACTAGGGTTGGTCTTTAAAGAAGATCAGAACCTCTAGGATGATTCTAGGTAAGTGGAGAGGAGATATTGGCAGGGTTTTTCCGAGCTTGAAGGCTCAAAGTGGTGTGAGGAAGAGAGGGAGGAGGTGCCCTTTTATAAGGGAGGAGAGGGGAACCTTTGGAAATATAAGAAATATTAGTTTATATTAAATCCCAACCCCACTTAAAAACTTCGAAAATGACTCATATCCGAATATTAGATGATATAGGGTTGTAATATCATCAGAAAATAAAATTTATACACGTTAGGAATTTATTTTAAACATTATCAACTTGATTTATCCTTATTTATCAATTCAATTTTATTTGTTGTAATAATATTCTAAATTTTAAATTATTATTAATAATTACATATGTGTTGTGAATTTTTTATAATTTGACACTTTATGACATTTGAGTCCATATAAATTTTAATTTATAATTTTTAAATATTTTTGTGATTTTAAAATAATTTTATAATATGTTATTTTTATAAAATAACAATAGTGTCTATTTTGACACTGTTCATTTATTTGAATATAAATAAAATTTATACAGAGGATATGTTCAAACTACAAGCATTAATAGATTAATAAAATGTCATATATATCTAGAAAATAAGTGTAGAACATTAAATAGTGCATATAATAATTATTTTAATATTTTTAAACCATTTATTTGATATTTTAATTAATAAAATAATTTCAACATCACTATTGTGTCATAATTAATGATAATTATTTAATCCCTAAAAATTCTAAATAAATTCCTATGATGTAGATAATTGTATTAGATTTCTGGATACTATTCATGCTCTAAGTTTCATTAAGTTTATCACCAAATTAAAATTATTATACCTATAGGATTTAAGAAAGTGACATGTTGTCACATTCTTTGGTTTTAATAATAATTAAATTATTTTCATGGACAAAAGTCTATTAAATGAATATAATCCGACCCTTAGGTGATATGGGTCGACTTTTAGTCATCCAATAGGATTTTGGAAGGTGTTAGGGTAATTTTATAGTCTTATATTTACACTTAATTACCCAATTTACCTCTAACTATGGTAAATAAAATTTACCATAGTTACTATTCATAATGCCAAAAAATAAAAAGTATCCTATTAACATAATTTGGACCTACTTATTCTGAATATGGAATCAATTTTTCAAAATTCTAAACATATAGGTTGCAGTAATTAATTTAAAATAAATCCTGTTGTTAAGAAAACGGGTTTTAGAAGTTAAAACATTGCCAAAGATTGAAATGTTTTTACCTATGAATTCAATGTGAAATTAATGCTAATGACATATATTATATTAAATGGTAAAAATATATTCTATATATACTTTAAAATCATTCAATATTATAATTTAACCATATAAATTATCTCAATAAAAAAAGTTGTTTTTAATTAAAAATTAGCGTATTTTTACTATTCATCAAAATATGATTGTTTTCAGAAAAATTACAAAAATTTATCCAAAGTAAATTTTTATATCCTGATTCAAAAGAAGAATTTTATTTTGTCAAATTGAACTTATAAACGTGTTAAAAACTATATTTAATGTGGGTGTGCCATCAAAAGGCGGTAAAACTGCATTTTTTTATAAATACTTATTTTACCCAAAAAAAATTATTTTGTTCTCTTACCATGTTCTAAAAAATTTGTAAGATGAATAATAATGTTGTAAAATTTAAAATTCAGTTAATACTATTCATAACGGTCAGTTTATAATGTTATAATAATTTATCGTTGTTTAGTGGAACTCGGTATTGCGTACTACACACGCTATCGAGGAAGGTCGCGATTGCGTGTAGCGAAAGATTCCTTTGATGATTTATATAACATAAAAACAAAATATTTCTCATAAAAGTATCAGGTGTTACAGAAGTGGTCAAATCACTTCTTGAACCAACTTATGTTCGAGATATCCATTTATTCCACATTCATGCTGGTTTCTATCGTTGATTCATCCATAACATCAGTAGAATTTCCCTCCCACTAACTCGGTTCCTCCAAAATGATTTCAATTTACATTTTGATGATGTTTGCAAGAGATCCTCCATTGAACTCAAAACCACTCTTACATCTGCCCCCGATAATCCAACCACCGGATTGGTCCTTACCCTTTGAGTTGATGTGTGATACTTATGATAGATCCGTTGGGGCTGTTCTTGGTCAAAGAAGAGAAAAGATTCCTCATATCATCTATTATGCCTCAAAAACATTGGATGAAACTCAATCTCACTTCAATGTGATTGAAAATTAACTTTTAGCAGTGGTTTTGGCCTTAAGATAAATTTCGCCCCTATCTCTTAGGTGAAAAATAGTCATCTTCATAGATCATTCTGCTATAAAGTTATTACTCACGAAAAGTGTTTCCAGACTGAGGATAATAGTATGAAACCTATTGATCCAAGATTTTGACCTTGAAATCAAAGATAGACTAGGAAAAGAAAACCATATAGCTGATCACTTGAGTAGAATTTCTAATTCTTCTCATTCTGAAATAATTGATCTAGAATTTCCAACTGAGCACCTTTTATCTCACTCCAAGAATACCATGGTATTCCCCAATTGTAAATTACTTGGTTTTGTTGTGTTTTCCTAATTTTTTTTCAAAAGAACAAAAAATGAAGTTGAAAAGTGATTCAAAATACTATTTTTGGGAAGATAATAATCTTTGGAAAACTGAGGTTGACATGGTAATTAAAATATGTGTTGATGAAGATGAACATTCCTCCATCTTAGAATTCTATCACACAATTCCTAAAGGTGCCCACTTTGGACCAAAAAGGACCTCACAAAAGGTATTAGAATCTGGATTCTTCTGGCCATCACTTTTTAAGGACACACATGGGTTTTTTCAATTATGTCCCACTTGCCAAAGTTTTGGCACAATTTCAATGAGAAATTAAATTCCCCATAATACATTAATTTTCTGTGAGATCTTTGATGTCTGGGGAATCTATTTCATGGGACCATTCCCCTTCCACTGGATTCTCATACATTCTTCTTTACATTTATTATGTTTCTAGCTGGGTCAAGGACAAACCAACTTTAAAGGATGATTCACATACTGTTAGTGAGTTCCGAAAGACACACATCTTCCACCAATTTGGGACACCGCGTTCCTTGATAAGTGAATTAGGAACCCATTTTTGTAATAGAACCATGGAATCTATTTCAAAAAATAATGGGGTTATATATAAAACATCAAACGTATATTACCCCAAACAAAGGTCATGGTTGAACTTTCTAATAGAGAAGTGAAAAGAGTGCTTGAGAGAATTGTTAAGCCTACCAGAAAGGACTGGCCTAACAGACTTGGTGAAACAGTTTGGGATTATCGAACTGCCTATAAAACGCCTATTGGGATGTCTCTTTTTAGTCTAGTTTTTGGTAAAGAAGACATTTTCTAGTTGAAATCCAATATATTACTTTTTGATATGTGACAACCTATAATTTTGATTGTGAAAAATCTGGTGAAGAAAGATTGTAGCAATTGGCTGAACTGGGGGAGCTTCAACATGATTCTTAGAAGAATTCTAATATCTACAAAGAAAAATTTAAGGTAATCCATGATAAACCCATCCCAAGAAAGGTATTTCATGATGGTGAAAAGGTAATGCTCTTCAATTATCAATTTCGTCTTCAACCAGGTAAGCTTAATTCTCATTGGGAAGGTCCTTTTATTGTTTCTCATGTTTACCCATTTGGTGGAGTGAAATTCCAAGACCCATCTTTCCAAAGGAGATTCACAGTTAATAGACATCGGTTTAAGCATCACCATGAAAGGACACACATCCCGAGAACCACCTTGACTTCCATCAAATCCAGAACTTCCACCAACCCACCACTAGATGGAGACGACGACCCACCAAATCCAAACTAAGGGGCACCTATTTCACTTTAACTCCTATTCTCTTTCTTTCTTTCTCTCTATCTCTCTCTCTCTCTCTTTCATCTTCTTCCTCCCCCATTCTCATTTTTACCACTTTCCTCTTGAAACTTTTTTTATTATTTACTCTTTCTATTTTGTGTGGTTGTGTCTTTATAAAAAAGTAAAAAAACCTAAAAACTAAAAAAAATAACTTAAATAAATATGAAAAAAGTGTCATACTTACTAACCACCTAGTTTTGAAATTTTGTCCAACAATTTTGGGGAGTCAAAAGACATGTTTTCATCTTAATTGTTTTTTATTTTCATCATGAATTTGGATAAATAATCCTGTTTCAAAACTTAAAAACATTGAATGATCATTTTTTTCATTTGGGAAATGATTTTCTCCAATCGTGAGGAACAAAATTATCTTTTAATAAAAGGTCACATATGGCCATCTTTTCGAAATGTTTGTTTTTAACCTCATTTTTGAATCTTGATTTTGTGGACCTTCGAGCTGAATTTCCTACTTTAGGGTGAATTAATATGATAGAGGAATTTTTTGAACCACATGAGAATTATAATATCCAAATATACTCCCATTGACCATACATTAATCAATATTTTGAAATCCCCTTCGAGTCTGTGAAAAAATTTTCTTTGATAGCCACTTTACAAGACCAATACCTTATCACCCCCAATATGAACATGGTTTTTTATTGCATAATTTTTTCAAATTTATGTGTGGGGAGGAAATGATTTAATTTTGGGTACCCTTTATTGATTTCACCGTGTTATCATATACTTGAGGGAAAGCATCAATTTCAGTGCAGGGGAGAGGTTATCCTTCAGTTGGGTTTGGGAATGTATATATGTTTATCTTGTATAGATTATATTGAAAAGTTTTCATAAAAATAAAATAAAAATAAAAATAAAAATAAAAAAAATGAAAATAAGAATGGGTTGTGTCTTGTGTTGGTAAAAAATCACTCTTCCTAAACCTTTGATCTTGTTATAACTATTAAAATTAGTGCCTTGAGGAGTCGATCTTTGTTCAGGATATGGGTGTGAGATCTATTTCAAGTTCAACTTTCAAAAAATGAAAAAATAAACACTTATGTCATTGGGAGAAGTTTCGTTGTTTGTAAATATTTCATCTTCTCATCCAATTCAAAATTCTTTCCTCTTTTTTGTCTTATTTCAAATTTTAATTCCTTCATAAATATGTGTTTCTGTTTACTTTCATGTCTAATTTCAAAAAAAATGTTCATTGCTTTTTCCATGTTTGTATTTTACCCCATTTTTTCCTATCCTTTGGATATCATCTTCCTACCATCCCATAGCCATAGAAAACCCCCTAAAAAGACCTCTTGATTTTTTTTTCACTCTATGATAGGTATTGTAAGATTAGAGCTCTTACAAACTATAATATTTTTACTTTTGGTTGGTGAATGAGTGAAGCTCTATAAATTAATTTTATCATATTGAGAGGAGTAATTTTTATGTACCACCATTTTACATTTCTATATTTGAGAATGAAAAAATTAATTGTTTTTGGAACATTGTTTTTCTATCAAATTGTGGTGTAATTCAATATGGATTAGTGAAATTTTCTAAACATCCCTTGATTGGGGAAAACAAAATTTTAATATTTTTTGTGAGTAACAATGATTTTGTCATGTTTTTATATTTGTTTCAAATGAGGGAATACTGAATACTAACTGTGGGGAATTTGATGTTATTAATATTTTCAAAACTTATTATATACTCCCTTTACTAATTTTATATGAAATGTGCCTAATTTGTGTGAAATATTAATGTTTAAATACTAAATATAATTTTAGAGCACTATTTGAATTCATCCAGATTCAAGTCTGTTTAATGTTTTAATAATAAATGTTACCATAATAATCTAAATTGAATGATTCTTGTTTTTTGTATTTGTATTTCAATATAAAACATTTTATTAGAAGTTTTCATGGGCCAATTCTGCCATTTTAAGGGTCATATAGACCACCAAAGAAGACCCAAAGAATTTGTGATGAAACTGGACCAGCTATGAACATTGAATAACTGGGCTCAATACAAAATTACAAATTAATTTATTATCCTACAACATTCGGGGGAAAAGTCAAGGAGTAATGGATAAAAATTCGATGGAACAACTCCAAAAACAAGGGGCCCAAATGAAGCTTTGAAGTCCAGCCCACCATTCTGTCTGGGAAATGAAATCAGAACACCAAAACTGACTTTTCTAATGATCTATTCACCAAATAAAGCTGATATTTTTCAGTGTGAGAGAGGATATATAGGCACCCGACTCTGTTGAATAAATGATTCGTATTTGAAGGCATAGTCTTATTAAAAAATCCATTCACATTTTGCACATCATAAAATAATGGATAGAAATAGATAGATTAACATTGGTTAATCAAACGACCATAACATTATCTAAATAAGTCCATATGACTCCAAATTTTCCGATTAGTCTTCCAAAATTATTATCTACAACTTTTAAGAAGGAGATATCTGATATTCAACTGTCTTGATGTCCAAATCATTAAGACAAGTGGATGGGTAGTTTTGGAATGAAAATAGTCCACCACCTTGGGTTATAAATATATCCCCTCCTCTCCTTTCAAAAGGGGTAGGAATTTTAGATGATAAGAGAATCAATTTTCACGACCAAATCCATTCAAAAGGCTTGGGAGGACCTGAAATACTCAAGTTTTCAATTGAGATACCCTTCCTCCTCCCTTTGTTTTCATTTACTTTTGTGTTCTTCATTGTTATAATCTTGTAAGTATTTTTTTGGTAATTATATAATAATGAAAGTTTATTCTTCAATATCACTTATTATTATCAAACTTATGTAGTTAAATATTAATGTTCTTAAAATAGTTTAAATACAGTTGAATCCCATTCCCTTAGTTTTCTTTCACATTCAATATAAAGTTCATTTTTAATCCTCATCATTGTTTGTTTGTTAGTGTGTTCGACGCACAATTCTTTTCATATCCATTTCTTTTTATTATCTTCTAAATTTGTCATCATAATAATTATAACCCTATTACTAATAATTTCAATGGATGAGTAAATCTATCATTTGGGAGAGTTATAATTTAGGTATGTTAAGTGATTGAGAGATTTTTCTTGATGAATATTCTTTAAATTAACATTGTGTATGTGGGAAAGAACATGTCATGGATTAATGACTTGTGTTGTTTAACGTATGGATTCCATGGATTATTGGAAGCATAAATACACTACCACAATCAAGTACTGATTGAGATTAGAATCCTAGTTAAGTTATGTATTGGATTAAAGCCTTAACACTTATGAATTCCAATCAACATCAACCTATGACATGGGTGTTAATTTAAGGCAATATGAAGAAAAGTTCAAGGATATCAAAAGCTTAACTACATAATGATGAACTCATCCCAATATTTATCAATGTTTTTAAATCAATATTAATCTATCAATCATTTAAATTAATATTTCAAAACAAACCCCCCCAATAAAAATACAATAACTAAAAAAATTCTACTATTAAAAAGTATCATAGCCAAGGATTCGACCTGAGTGCTGCAATACACATTAGAAGAGCCTAAAAAATTGAACCGTCAATAGGCAAAAAATCAACCACATTTTAAAATATCACGAGTGATGTTTTTCATTATTAATTTGTTATATATAAATAAAATTTTTCATAATAAAAAATGTTGATGAAATTCAATAAATATTGATTAGATTTTAAAATAAAATTCATTAGATTATTAAACATAATAAAATAGAGTAACATGAAATATGAAACAATGAAATTATAGAACTTTCCGATCGATTTATCTAAATACATTTTTTAGATTAATTTTTAAGAAAAATATAAATTGTAATTTGACACACCGTGAAATAGGTGTGAGAATCTCTATCGAAAAGGGGGAAACCAAAATATTATTCACCTTCCACTACACTGGGTCACTAATTCAGACAATATTATTAACTATATTAGCATAAAACATATTCCGACATTCATTATGTATCTCATTTCTTCTCCAACATTTCAATAAACCATATATTTTCACTGGTAAACAAAATAAAATAAAATCAAATAAATCATTATTATTTAAATTAAATATAAACTAATTATTTTTAATAACAATTCTTATGTTTTAACATATAAAAACAAATAAAAAAAATTATAAACATCTCTTTAGTTTTCTAATTTCATGAGTCTGTCAAGATAAGGGTTGTTTTTTGGACCCCCATTCACTGACTTTGCACCTTCCTTACTGACTGACTATTCCCTAACTTCCACTTCACTTAAACAGAACGTTTTTGGAAATAGTTATTTCATCTAAAATCTGGAGAATGGTATCCCAAACCCCAAAACATTCCTTTTAATCTTTCTATTCTCATACAGTCTCTGTATTCTATTGTTTATGATCTCCATTTTTTTAGAAATATTCTTCGACACAAGTTGTCGAGGGATTCCATCTTGCTATAACATAGATATCCTACCATGAAGAATAAAAAAATACCGAAATATAATCATTAGTATCCCAATTTACACTATCAAGGCTTTACTAGTTTTCTATCACTTTCATTTTCCCAATGAACACTATTCCTGCATCACTAGAGATGAAAGAAAATCCCCTAAAAACAACACTCCACATTTCTTATAAGAATATGATTTTCACAAGCAATATTTATGCTGTTGTTTCTTACTTACTCAAATAGAAATAGAACAATAGGAATATTGTTTCAAATGATTGAAATTTATGATTCAACATTTTTTCATACTTTATATCAATCAACTAAATATCCTAATATGAAATAAAAAGAATCCATCTATAATCCTATATCAATCCCCAATTCAAAGATCAAGATTAAAGTTCATTCATTTTTTTTATTGTGGAGGTAAAAACCCCGTTTTTTTAACTAGTAATGATTAATGGAAGAACCCTTCACCATGAAATGTAAGTACATGAAACCTTAACATTAGTAAAAAAATGTAATAAATTAAGGGAATCCGTAGCCATCGATTTAGATTGTTATTTATTCACCCTAACCCCCTATTGTATTTTTATGGTTAAATAATTAGAGGATCCCTTAAATAAAAGAGACAAACTAAGAAAGTGGATACCAATGATTATCATATTATTGTGATGAAAAAAAAAATTCCCTGAGAGTTAGACATATGAGAGATTGGATTTGTATAATAAGATCAACCAAATGTAGTGTTGGAAGACTTTTTGAGACAAAAATTAATAATAATGGTTGACACATTCAATTCATTCAAAGAGTGTGGAACCTTAAATTTATCCCCAAATTTAATTTTGTTAAAAGTATTTATATATGGGGTGACCAAAAGAGGTTAAATTTAGGATATAAAATGGAATCTCCAAAACTATTTTGGATCATTAACTTTTAAAGAAACACGTCATCATCTTTGAGTGTAGTATTTTTTAAGTTTTTTCTCTCTATATTCAAGAGGAAATATTTCAAGTGTTTTTTCTTCCAATTGAGATTGAGTTTATACCTTCATTTTATAGTTGTGAGATCCTTATATTTTACCTTTTTTTCATTTCCCTACAATTTCTATGGGTTTTCAATGTTACATATAATGTTTATTTTATTTTTGATTTTTTTCACATTACTTTTATCTCAAAATTATCATTGTAATAAAGGGACAATTATTTATGATTCCAACATGTGGTATAAAAGGATTGGTTCTAGATAAAAATTATATAGAATTAATATCATTTCCAAAAGGCAGAAAAATTTGAGATCCAAAAATCCAATTGATATAATTTTTCATTTTAGAAAATGAAGATGCAAGAGGTTCTACATAAATATAATTTCCTCCAAGTGATTAGTAAAAATTTAGTGGTTTTGATGGAGGATAAATGGAATTAAATGGATGGTAATTCTATAAATAACTTCCATTTGTTTATAGAATATGTTGACCTATCAATCATTATGAAGAAAAAGACAGTGATTTTTTTAGATACTCTAAAAAAGATATATGAGAAGAATTCACCCCATGAAATATTTTTCATGAACAGAAAATTCTAAAATCTTCAATTATTGGAGTCATAATAAGGTAAAAAGAACATAAAAAACCTCAATATACTATTTAACCTGCTTATTTAATTAGGAAAAATATATTTGACACTTAATGTACAAATATTTTTCTCCACAGTTTTCCATATTTGTATGATAAACTAAAAAACACCATATCCAATAACAAAATAATGGATATATTGATCTTAAAATGATGTTTCAAATTAAATTAATGAATAATAAATTCAGTTTATGGACATGGAATACAAAATAAAAACATTACGCCATGTGGAATCTTTGAAAATTAAAATTGAAAAAATGGTGGAGTAAGGTTCCTATGGGATCTAGAATCCAGGAAAGTCTAAATCATGGTGAAAATATAAAAATACTAAAAGTAAAAATTGTAGTAATAGGGAGAATGCTCACAATGTATATTTGAATAAGAAGGTTGGTGAGAATAACTCTCAAGGAAACTTTGTGAGTGCATCTAGAAATGTAGGAATACTAGTTAACTATGTGGAGCAATATACTAAAGGTATAAAAAATATAAATGATGCATAAATTATTAATTGTGGTGGAACATGGATCATAACATCTCAATGATAATAATTTGGTCAATATGACTCTATTCTAGAAGGAATTTTTCACTTGTGAAATGATCATATCCTGATTATTTTTGGTGTTGACACCATGCAAATGAATATTCACAATAACAATGTTCAAACCATTCATGGAGTGCTCCATGTGAATGTCATCAATAATAACCTTTTTCCACACAAAAATTTGATGATATCAGATGAGAGAAATTCATTAAGAAATGGATAATGGGAATTTTTTAGGGTGTGATTATTTTGATGAATGAAGAGAAGATCTCAACAAATTTTTATGCTCTTATGGGTGAAATGTAAAATAATGTTTATACAATTACATTATCAACTACCATGATTGAAGGATTGTTGATTTTAGGCAATTAAATGCTTGGAAATAGGTCTAAATGAGTCATGAATATTATTTTTGTTCTGAATTTTCTATCTAGTCTTATAAATATTTACGTATCATTTTGTAAGAACTATGTTTTGAGTTTGAAATAATGGTTGATGTCTGGAACATCAATGGTAAGGAACATTGATATATAGAATTTAATCCATTATAATTTTTAGAATGCACCGATTTTATCTTTGATTGGAGCATGGTAAATCCCATCTTCTATTGATGACTTTTCTAAAAGATGATATGTTTTTTCAATAAAGAGTAAAGAATATGTCTTTGATGTCTTCAAAACATTCAATCTATGAAAGAAACATGAATCTAAAATGAATATTGATTGTTGGTGGAATGAAAATAGTTTAGAATGTACAATAACGTAGTTTGAAAAAAAATTCAACAATATGTTATCATGAGATTGATAAAGATAGAATATACTCCTCAGAAGAATGGTGTTGTAGAGAGGATGAATAGAACTATATTGAATAAGATAAAGTAAATTCTTAATAATACATGAGTTACTAAGATTTTATTGGTAAAAGCAATGAATATAGACTACTATGAGGTCAATCAATCCCCTTTAGTTGAAATTTATATGAATACACTGAATGATATGTGTATTTTTGATCCTGTAGACTATTCTCAATTGCTTGATTTTGGGTTTCCTATATATGCAATGTTTACTGACAATGAAAGATCAAGATTTGATTTGATATTTTTGGAATATATCACTATATTATATTCTGATGGTGTAAAGGTGTATCCTTTGTGGGATCCCACTACCCCAAAAAATATCATTAGGAAAGAAACAATTTTTCTAGTCGAAAGGTTGAAAATAATGAATGATAAAGAAATAGACAAAGTGAGTAAATAAACTACAATAATCAAGGTGGAGGATGAAAAAAATGAAGAACTAGTTTCTTCTATGGATTTACTAGAGAATGATGGTAAAGTGACAAATGATATAGGACTATGAAGGTCAAATTGAGAGAAATAATCATGAATATGTAACTCATATTATGTCAATAATAGCAATTTTGTTTATTACTTATTGACTGTGGATATAGAGACTTCATTTTTATGGATATCACTGAGAGGCCATATGTATATTCATGGATGATATTGATTCATTATGAATATCAATCCCTATTTAATAACACATTATGGGATCTTGTTCTATTACCTCAAGGAAGGATGCCCATTGGGAACAAATGTGTCTAGAACTGATTATGCATTTGTTAGTCTTGATCTAATTTAAGATTCACATTTACCTCATGTTATTGATTCTGATGATCATGTTGGCATGTAGAACGATTTTCAGGGTGAATAGGTTGGATTTTATGTCTTTGATGCACCTTTTGTTTCATATTATATAGCTCAAAGGTTTATTAATGAACCTACAGTTCCACTTCATAATTCTCCTCGATATCGTACCTTTTCTACTAAGTATTCATCTATTGAGTATGTTATTTTAACTAAAGGGGGAGAACTAAAATATTTTTTTGAGATGATGGAAAGTGATTAGAAATAAATATGGGCTGTGGAAATGGATGACAAGATGAGATCATTTCACGACAAACATACATTAGAGAAGGTGATGTTACCTATAAGTAAAAGTGCCTAGCAAAATCAATAGTCTTATTAAATAAAAAATTAAGAGTCTAATTATGTTCCATGATATAGGTAATGGTTAGTTGAGAAATGATTTATTCACAAGAAGTTATCGTTTTTTATCATTCAATTTTCATATTTTTGTCAAAATGTATTCTTTTTGAGTTATTCATGGTATATTTACTAGTTTGGATATACATGTTGAAAAAATATATATGAAGAATGTTTTCCTCAATAGAGATTTAGATGAGGATATTTATAAGGATATATCAGTGGGTTTTGTTAAAATAGGTAAATAGAATAATCCATACAGTTTAATGAATATTTTGTATCGTTTAATGCAAGATCCGGGGTAGTGGTATAAGAAGTTCGAATCTATCATTTTTTATCAGGGATTCAAGAATACACCTTATAATCATTATGATATCATTTAGTGATTTTTTGATGATGATTTATTATAATATTTTTTAATTTTTATGGTATTTAAATATATTTCCATGATGCTTTTATAATTGATATATTGATGAAGGATAATTGTTTTTATTCTTCATTGAAATAATTGGGTCAGTGCGAAAAATTATTGCCTTGATGATCTCATGTGACAGAATGGAAAAAAAATTACGGTTATCTAAGGATATATTTATAAGGGAATTAAATGATTTATTATTGAAAAAGTGATGGTTTTTATTACTAATTTTTCTTCACATTTTTAGATCAATTTCAGTTAGTCACATTCCACTGATGAAGGGAGAAAATAGATGTAGAACACACATTATTCATCTATAGTTAACTATTTGATGTATGTGATGGTATGTTCAATACATTTTTTAGCTCAGGTAGTTGGTGTGACCAGTAATTTTATATCTAATTATGGAAGAGGGTCAGAGATTAATGATGTATACATGTTTTTATTTTTGTGGTACTTCTAATCTGAGACTATGTTTTGGAATTGGGGAACCTAGGATTTATAGATTCACTAATTCAGATATGGCATGAGTTATGGATTAGAGGAAGTTTACTTCAGAATATTTGACCACTTTTACAAGGGGATCTAGTTCTTGGTATTATATATTTCATAAATGTGTCACTTTATCTACCATAGAGTTTGTATATACTGCATATATAAAGGCATGAAAATAATTGTTGTGTATGACCATTTTTATTATAGAAAAAAATTTAATATAGACAAGTGTGTTTTATTTATTGATAGTTATAGTTCTATTTTTTTGGGAAATAATTCTACTATTCATAGAACGTCAAAACATATTGATTTTTGGAATCATCAGAAATGTGACAGGCTTTACTATAGATTTTTAGGGCTCAAGAAGAACCATAATGATGATAATGGGTTAGAAATGTTAACCTAGTGTTTTCCTAGTGGTAAATTTGAGACATTCCAATTTTTTGTATTGTTGGGAGTGATCCTCAATTGATTCAAAGTGAGTGTTTTTTTGAGGATCCTCCTAACATGGGCCACCTCATGTGCCTCATTTAAAATAATAAAATACAAAAAAGGTATAATTAAACGATGAATTATTTATATTATAGGAGGAATATTATTTTTTGTATAAGGAGAATATTTTTATTCAGTGTAGATATATTAGTCTACGTGTGAAAAACTATGGTCTCAGTATTAGTTTTCATATCTAAAACTTTTTAATTCCCTTGAATCTGATTTTCTTTCATATGGAGTGGTTTTTGATTGGTTTATGTTATTTTCTTTTACACCTTTTTATGATAGCAATGATATTCTCTTCATTATAAGATCTCTTTTGGTTTCATTATCATGGTGAATTCTTTATTTATGGATTCATTCAGACCACATATTCTTTATACCACTGGTCAAAATTGTTTAAGTATGATTTTTGATATCATAGTAATCTTTGAGAGTATATTCCTTCAACTCTTGATTATCAATGGATCCCGATTTCTGGACAAGGGGTCATGATTTTTTGGGGGTTTCCATGTTAAAACTTTCTAGTGTTAGCATTTATTTTCTGTACAAATATTTTTTAGTCATTTCACATCTAATTTAATTTCTCAATCTTGTTTGAAGAGGGAAAAAAGTATATTTTCACTAATTGTTTTCTTTTGTGTTTACTTGTGTTGTCATCACTTTCCATTGTTCCTAACACAACCTTTTCTCCCTCTAGCATCTTATAATATGTACACCTCAAATCATGATCCAAAATGGGAATCATTTTGTATCACCCTCAAATTGTCAACATTTACATGGAATAACCATGGGTTTGTCTAGAAGAATAAAATAAACTAACATTAATGTTAAATAGAAGACCACACCTGAGAAGCTAATAATATATGTAATTAAAAAAAACTATGTTTTTTAGGAATCCTGAAAAAAAATCATACATATAAATTTTTTAAATAAAAATATAATATTACTTAATAAAATTCTTAGAAGTTAAATTTCCTCCAAAACACAACAAATTTGCACACCATGATAATGTTTTCATTCAAGTTTCAATGGTTTGGTGTGAAACAATTTCTAAAATAAACTTTCCTAATAGTTGATACCTCAATTTATAATATTAAAATCACATTCTTGAGCATTTTTATGTAATTTTTTTTAAATTATTGCTTGTGAAACAAATCAAAACACCCCATATACATGGAAAATGTATAACCTAGGGAAAAACCGCATATTAACATCAAATAATTCATTAATTTTTTTGAAAAATTCTACTAGGTAAAATTACTTTTATACTATTCGGGTGATAAATTAAGTTAATGCCCAAGAAAATTTAAAAACCCTAAAAATATAAATTTTAGAAACTTTATAAAATAATCTCAAGGGTTGATGATATCTTTTCTATTTACCAATTTATTCAACATCACATGATATAAGTGTTTTTTTCTGTTGAATTTAAAATGTTTATCTCAACTAATAAAAATGATAAAATGATAATTATTGAAATAGACACATGAACACATGTATTATGTGTATATAATAAATAAATAGATAAAATTAAGAAATCAAATAAAATATTAGAAAAATCTGTAGGCGGGTATAAGGAATTATGAGTTGAGTTCTTTTTCTAAAAAAACTCATACATTTTGTTTGTGTATTAACTTTTTTTCAATCCATAGTTTTTAAAAATTTACCTTTCATCCCATAGACAGAAAATTTAAAATAAAATTCATCTTTATTTATGTATTTATATTATAAACTAAATGATAAAATAGATAAATTGTATCCGTATAGAAATAATTCTAAATAATGTTGTTCTGAGAAAATCTCCAAAAAGAAATCATGAGTGAGATATACCCATTTGTAATGGGTAAGAAAATGAAAATTACTTATACTATAATATATGTGGATTGGATTTATTGAAAGATATAGAAAATTTTGAATAAAATGAATTATATGATCAAACATATTTCAAAAGAAAATTGGTTTATTACGTAATATTAAATCCAACTATTGGTGGAATCCACACATGGATTTTTCTATAATCATATTTTTTTATTTTTTTATGAAAATATAAATTTTAATTTTACACACCTTGATATGGTTGTGGGATGCACTATAAAAAAGCATCAGACTAAAAAAATATTATTATATGACTTCTTTGTCCATATGATGGTGGTAACTTCTATGACCATTCCAAAGAGATAAATACTCTAGGACATTGCCTCAGTAATGTTACATATAAGAATAATCAATATGTCATAAGAGATTTAGTAATATTAAAGTCACTGAATATATAGGAAATATGAATTAGTAAATGGTTGGTTATAAGGAACCAACTTCATAAAAATATAAGTTTCTCTAGAGATAATTATAATAAACATATAGTCTTCCCAATCTCAGAGTATATTCATGCATATAATGAGATAATAATTTAGTTACTGGGTGATTTAGGTCCTCCTACAAGGAAAATTTTCATACTATGACCACACATCAATAAGAAAAATCCCTATAGAGATGATACTTATAATGTAATTCATCTATTGGTTTGACCATGACTCCTTGGATAGAAAAACCACTACTGTAGTATTATTGTACAATGTGATGGGATCATTACTTCAAATAACTACATCAAGATATTAGATAATTTTTTATATACATATAACATCAGTTTCATCTTTAGAAACCATAATATAAGTAGAATATCTAGTAGAATCAATGAACACAATATCTTTAGCAACATCAAGCACCTGAAAATAAAACATATTCATGGATATTATCAATATTTTATTAATACATGATTTCTAAATTTTGAATTGTCATCCCTTATCCTCTATATTTAACTGGTGATTTCTCTTGATTTTTTAATTTCATGTATAATTGGAATGATATAATAGATAAATTTAAACCCTATGGAAACTAATATAATCAACTTGGTTATGATAAATCCTTTAAAAATATCATGAGTGAGACCTACTTGTATGAAATGGTGAAGATATTGAAAAATATTATTAATAAAATAAATATCATGTAAATTCATTAAATGATGTAGAAAATTTAAACTAAAATTCATTTCATCTACGAACATATTTTAGAAAAATATTGGAGTAATATAATATCATAAAAAAACCTATTTACAAAATCTACATAGTGTTTTTTCTAGTTACATTTTTATTTTTATTTTAAAGTAAGATATAAAATGTAATTTTATATACCTTGAAATGGGTGTGATATGACTATAAGATGCAGTTAATCAACTAGTGAATCTCTATCCATTTTTCATGATTCCTAAGTCATTCCTTGTGGTTACTAATCATAGCTAACAAAAAAAATCATATTATCTCATTATGGATGAATCTTAGGTCTTCCCTAACATTGAAACCAATATTATATTTTTTGATTCAAGAAAAATAAAATTTATAAAATATATTTATATTGAAAATAAACTATTAACTAATAATAAACTTTTTTATGCTAATGTATAATAAAAAAAACTTAAATTATAACCATCACTTTACTTTGGATATTACAAGATTCTATCGAGACACGACTTATATTTTTTGAAACCCCATGCACCATCCTTACATACTAATATGTGACTACCTTCACCAAAAATTATATATAATCATCTGGTCATGGTGATTTTAACTTAAATACCTCCTATAAAAACCCAAACCCAAAAAAATTCCTTTGAATAATTTCTTTTCATAATGTCTATGGATGTTATTCTCACTTCCCTGCATTGCATATAGAAACTAGATTCATTGTAATCTATAAGGGGAGGCAATCATTATGTACCATGGAGACCCAACAATATATATTTATCATAGATGAAAACCTAAAAATTAGTAGCCTCACATATATAATAATGGCTATAGTGGTTCCCTCTCACATGATTCTTCCCCACGAACACCACCCATGTGCAATAAGAGATGGAATTAAAGGCCCCAAAAATCATACCCCATGATTCCACTAAGGAGATTCCAATCACAATTTTTTTTTCATATTGCCAGATCTTCCCCAATGAATAGAATGAGATATAGAAGAACATTGTTGGAACTGATGGAAATGGCAGATTCTTCATTTTCTCATCCACGCTTTTCACCTAAATATACTAATGTAAAGGATCATGAGCCCCTCTCTAATCCTTTTCAATACCAATTTGGAGACAGAGATTGGTGTTCAAGCATTACATATATTGGAGGAAACAACACTTGATTTTGATATATATCAGGGTGAAATAGTGTAACCATTAACCTATAAATTCAAGGAACACCATCATGAAATGACATAAAGTCACAAGTGGAACACTTTAAGGAAATACCTAACAATCAAATAATTTTTTAATTTTAACTACCCACACCACTTACAGTCCAATTCCCATTCCATTAAAAGAATAATCAATTGAAATAAATGATTAAAAAAATGGATAATAATTATTAATGGATTAATTTGACACCAAAATAATTCAGGGAGAGTTAAACATATTGGAGATTTAAGATGTATAAGAAGGTCAACCAGATATAGAATATGATTATGAAATTCGAAGTTCAATTTAATTTAATATCCCCCGTCACAATTCTTCATCACCATCATGGATTTTTTAGATTATATCCCCATGATAGGATGTTGTTTCCATGATTTGAAATGATTTTTACGAATATTTGTTTAATGATAACATTTATTTCACAATAATTATTGAATGTTTTCTTATAGATTTTGTTTAATAATGGTTAAATTTCATTGTATTTAAGGATTTGGTCTCCTATTGATTAAATTTAACGTTTCTTTGTAAAATATAGAGTTTTGTCTTATTTTACACTTCCATTATTTTATTTTATGTAATGTCATTGGGAATATTCCCACATATATCATATTTAGTTGATTTTATGCATAGTTAAAAAATCAATGGAGGGTTAACTATTTTTCATTCTTATTATTTGTTATGAATTTACTGTTGGATTCAGGTTTGGATTTAAGATGTCTTTAGACCAAAACACCAACATTCCATATGGTTTACTATAAAATAAAATAAATAATTTGTATTTATCTCTATGAAAATAATATTATATATATTTAATTAATTTTTAATATGAATTTTATTTAGATTCTTAATCTTCTCTATTTTTCTAAATGAATCAACTAGAAAATATATTTTGGTATAAAAAATAAATAATCTAAATGGTTTTTGATAATTAAATTTTCAAATATAAAATTTAATTTCATTAAAAATGGTTTTTTATATGTCATATTAAATATAGAAATTACAATTTTATAATTCATAAGCCCCATCCCAACTCTTATGCGACTTGTAGGAATGATGGTTGTCTTATATCCCCTTGGTAATCTATAGTTAATAGTCCCGAACTCAACTCTTGGAAATATTTAGGGATATGTGATATTTATTTTATTTTCTGAATTTTTAAAAAATCAATGGTTCATTATTTTTATTTCTTATTATTTAATATAAATTTATCCCATGATTCCTATTTTTCTTTAGAAAGTATCAACCTAAAACACCAAAATTTACCTTCATTTAATACTAAGTATAATAAATAATATGAAATGAACTCAAAAAATAATATATATATATACATATATATATATATATTATTTTTACTTTTATTTTTCTTGTCTGACCAAATTTATCTTAATAAATATAAAGCAGGAAAACATATCATTGGAATGTAAAAAATAAATAATTGAACAGAATGGAATTTTTCCTTGATATTTGAAAAAAATAAAATGAAATCCCATAAAAACATAGTTTTCTTTATAAAGTGATATTGAAGGAAAAAGGTATAACGATATATTTCATCAGCCCTGACCCTCTTCATTTAGGACACTAAGGCAATCATTTCGTGCCTCGTACATTTTCTTTTTTCCATTCCATAAATATAATATTTATTATATTTTATAGGTTTAAATTTATTTACAATGATTAAATATCCATCAATAAATTATTTCAAAATAATAATTAATATTTTATAAATGAACTAAAATTTTGGAAATTAGAATATAATTCAAAATACATTATATAAATGTATATAAATGAAAAAAATATTTATTCAATTAGTGTATTGTTGACCAATAATATTAATTTTTATTTACACTCTTTTAAAAATTGAATGTTTCTTATTTAAAAATTAGTAAGAACATAATAATATACCAAATTCTTGAAGAATAGGTCTACAAGTATCTTTTTATTCAAATTTGGCAAATGTCTACATCATGATTCCCCAAATAATGCAACAAAACATTCCAATTCCCATCACCACTCTATATATCATTCATTATGGATAACAATTATCCTTCTTATTATCAAGATAGAGGACCATCAACGATTGAACACATTATTAGAAATCCAATACACATTCAATGGTGTAATAAATTCAAATATTGATGATTGGTATCGATGGGAAATATGTTTACTTCCATAAAACATTTCTTCATAGATAAAAATTGTTAAAATTAATTTATTCACATAATATTTTTTTTTTCAAAATATTGAAATTAATTCAAATTAAATAGAATTAATATAATAAAGGCAAATAATTGATTATTATAAAGTTTATTCATTGTAATTAAAAACATTTCCAATCAAACTAAATGAGTTTTTTTAAAATAACTTCAAGGGAGAAGCCCATTATCCCTGTAATAATATTTTTTTACATACACCTCAACGATTTTGTGAAGATGGGAATTGTTTAGGCTCACTCTCAACATTTCAATAGTCAAGTTGAATGACATTTTTTTTGCCCGATGGAAAAAACAAACAATAATTGATGTTAAATAGAACATCACATCCTTAGTAGCCAGATTTATATATAATTTAGATCAAAACTATTTTTTGTATGGAAAATTATTAATCATGTTAAATAAAAATTCATCAATGAATTAATATATAATTCAATTTAAAAATGATGTAAAATCAATTTACTATAATATCTCCAAATTTACATAGTAAGGTAAACAAGGGAGGAGCCTCTGAGTGGCGGCTCTCCCTCATCTCAGGGTTATAGGGTTTTCTCCATGTGATAGATTAGAGGGTGGTGGCTTGAGAACTGCCTCTCTAGAATTTTCTCCCCTTCTCCTTCCTTTTTCCCATCCCTTCATCACTTCTCCCTACCACGCGATTGTCTATGGGTTCCACCCCACTTCTCGTTGTTCTAGGCTATTTATTTTGCATATTCACCTTGAAGATGCTATTTTAAATGTGGTGTTTCATGTAGACATACTTCTTGGAGTTATATAAAAGCTTCAAGTAGCCCTCCAGGCATTTTTCCTATCACTGTTACTGATTTTCAGAGCCTTCAATTTCCCAATACTTTTTCTGATTCAAGATTCTATGGAACCATTCCAAATCAGATCTACTAGGGTGGTTTCTTTAAGGTTTTGGGATGTATGGAAAGGATTTCATTGGTGTCCTGGAATGGCCTAAGTTATATGAAGTCAATGAGATGCATTTATCTAAGTTTTTTATTTGTTCCATCGGTGAAGGTTTGTGGGGATTATTTGTAGATTGAGTGATACATTATTCCATTTACTGTGTGAACCATCAGGGTTAGGGGCCATGGACACATGCCCTGTTAGGGATATTGGTAGCTCATTCCTATTCCATTGCTTTAGAACTCCACCACTCTCTCTAATGTGGATTTTAGTGGTGGTATCCACGGTGCTTTGGGATTTGAGTTTGAATAGTCACTGATGTATTGTGGTGGTTACGTCCTTGTTGGCTCCCAATGGTAGACGGTGAAGGCTCACGTTTTCTTTGATGATGTTTGATGACGTTGAGGATGTGTGTGATGATCATCAGCTCCAATGGTTGGTATTGAACTCGAACTGATGGTGATCTATCCGTTATGATGATTACATTGTTAGTTCAATGATGTTGTCAATATGTGTCTCATGATGGATGATGGTGTGTGGATCGAGGTGAGTACATGTGCATGGATCGAGGAAGATGTTATTGGTTATTTTGAATTTGAAATTTGAATTATTAAAGATGAACTTTTTTATTCTAATTGTTGGGTATGTGTGGATGAATTTTGGATCTCTTTGTGTGGTTCCAACTTAACCCAAATGTGGTTTTTGAAAAAGAAAAATTGGGTTGAAGGGGTAAATATATAAGCTGATATCAATGATTTGGTGTGAAATATTTTAAAAAATAGTCATTCAAAAAACTCTATCATTTTATTTAAAATTTACAAATAACTTGTATGGACATTTTTAAATAATTTATTATTTAATTTATCAACTCACTATGGAATTTTTTTCTTTTTGCAAGGAGTTATTTGCGACGAGAGTAGGGCCTGTCGTAAAGGGTCCATCAAAATAGAATATTAACAACATGAATTTTGACTCGTAAAAAATAATCAACAAAAAAGAGGTATTTTCAATGGGCCATTGCAAATATTATTAGCATGTTATGTGAACCAAAAGAAAGGAAGGGTATTTACGATGGGGATTTACCCCTATCGCACAAACTCTTCCTAGTTTATTGTTAATTTTGATGTGGTTTTAGAGGTGATGAGAAATGATAAATTTGGACATGGTTGGTAGAAATTGGTGCAATGAAAAATTTGGGTATGGGTGTGAGTCATGATGAGAGTGAGGATCAGACCAGTGCTGTAAGATTTGATGATGCATCATGGATGCAGGTGACCCAATATGTATTCAATAATGGTTGATTTGTTGGAATCAGCTCTCGATTAATACCTGGATGTTATTATGGTACATATTCAATGTCGTCATGTACCTCGAGAGGAGCTTACAGAGATTCATCTTCATCTATTTCATAGTATGTGGAGCAGTTGCGAGCACATGGTGAGCTTATAGACAACATGCGAAGCGAGTAGGAAAGATTTGTCGATAGTAGAAGGAATAGTGGGAGGAGATGTGTCGATGATAAAAGTAACATCATGAGCAGATGATAAAGTACATGTGATGTCTGAATTATGATTTATGGATGGAGTTCCATCCACCATCTCCTTTAGCTCCTCCAGATCCTCCAGATAACCCTCCCCCTATGGGACTGGTTTACTTTTTTGATAAACATTTGAATATAAAACAATTTTTAATATTTTTATTATTCCATATATTTACATTTCTATATAGTGAAATTTTTATATTATTTCAAATATTACATTTTTTATTATTTTATTATTTTTAATATTATAATATTTATTTAGTATTTTTATTATTTTATTATTTATTTATTATTTATTTTTTTTATATTGTTTTGAATGTTTTGTTTTGTATTATTGTGTTTTTATAATTATATTTTTTCTAATTTAATTAGGTTATAATAATAATAATAATTATTATTATATAATTATTAGATAATTATAATTATTTTATATTATTATTATTATATTAATTTATTATTATTATTATTACTATTATTATTATTATTTTATTAAATTTTTTATATTAATTTTTTTTAAATTTTTTATGACGGCCCCATAACAAATACCTATATGTGACAGGCCATCATAACAGGTTATTTAAGACGAGGCCATCGCAAAAGGCCTTTTTTGAAAAAGCAGATAAACTTTTTGTGACACCGTTTAAAGTGACGGGTCAATTGCGATATGACCCCATCACAATTCAACTTTTGTAACAGGATACCATTACAATTGACCCATTTCAAATGGTTCAATTTCCATTCTTGATATTTCTACAACTCAAAATACCATATCAGTTCCAAGTGCCAATCTTAGTGTATACACCCCATCTTAAGATCAACTAAAGCATTATATATTTTTTTTTTCTGAATATCTACTAGGTAAAATTAACTTTTTTCTACTCTAGTTGGAAATTTTATGAATGCCAATGAAAATTAAGAGACTGAAAAAATTAAAATATTTGGTGCTTTATAAAATAATTGAGAATGATGAAGTTAGCTAACCTATTTACTAATTTCATATCTACGTCACAAAAAAAAACATTATAACATAGTTTTTAATTTCAAAGGGTTAACTTAGAAAAGCATAATTCTAATAATCCTTCTAAACAATATAGACACGAGTGAACCTATAATGTGTATAAAGTAGATAAATAATAAAAATTAAAAATCAAGTAGTATATTCACCATAATTTCTAGTGCATTATAAGTAATTTTTAGGAGAGCTTGTTTTTAAAAAATCACTGTTCTTTATGTGAACAAAATCATTTTCATGTGTTAGTTTTTTAGAATTTAATCTTATCCTATAATTACAATAATTTACTTAAAATTATTATTTTTCATATATTTGTGTCTGAAATTTAATGATAAAATATGTAAATTTAAATTCCTTGGGAAAAGTATAACTTTTTTGATTTTTCATGTATCGCTATCGAAAATTCTCCCACCAACAACATATTCACCATCCACTTATCATGGTCCCTAAAGAAAACATTTTCATTAGCTTTCATAGCTTATAATAAATCATATTACCTAATTCTAAATGTATCTCACGTCTTATACAAAATTTAAATGAAAATTATTTTTATTGAGTTAAAAAAATAAATTATAATAATTTTTTTATTTAAATCAAATATTTTTTAATTAAAATTAATAATAATTCTTTGTATTCTAGTATATAAAAACAAATAATTGTAGTTATAACCATATTTTTTTGTTTTGTAATTGCATGAGTCCTTCAAGCCTAGGGTTATATTTTTTACACCCTAATAAACGAAATTTTCACCTTCCTTACCTAATAAACATTCCCCACCATGCCATACACTTCTAAGGAAACTTTTTTTTTTCTATTTCACTTTCATCTAAAATATCACAATTGAAAACCAATACCCTAAAAAAACCTTTGAATAATTCTCTTCTCATAAATTTTTTAGATGTTACTGTCTCTCATCACCATTTCGTATAGAAATCTTCTTCACTAAAGTCTCTAAAGCTAGGAAATCAAGCTATAACATAGAGATCCATCCATGAATAATCATCACATAACCAAAACCTACAACCCTAGCCCAAAGACCACCATAAAGGCATGATTTGTTATTATCATATTTTTTACCTGATGAAAACCATTCTTGCATCAATAGAGATGGAATCAGTGCCCCCTAAAAACCACTCCCCATGTCTCTTACGAGAATAATCTTATCACAAGAAATGTTTATGGTGTTTTTTGTTCCCCCTCAAATGGAAAGGGAAAATGATGAATTTTCATAAAACGAATGGACATAAATGATTCTACCTTTTCACATTCTTCCTTCATATCACATAAATATTCCTATGTGAAGGAAAATTAATCCCTCCAAAATCCTACATCAATCCCCACTTCAGATACCGTTATTAATGTTCAGAAATTATGTTGGGGAAACATCCCTCAAAGTAACATTGCAGTGTTTTGGGTTTATTATGTTTTTTTGATAAAGATGGTTTCTATGGTTAATTTTGGAGTTCTGAAGAGACTAGTGACACATAATATTGACAAATATACAAGAAAAAGGGATGGATGAACTAGAATAGGTACATAAAATTTCATCGACAAAGATACACCATGTAAAAATATCACAGAGGCATGAGTTTCATGAATACTAGGTTTTGAAAAGGGTGTTTCATGAAGGCATGAATGATTTGATGGTAGACTCTTTGATTATGATAAGCATCACAAATAGGCATGTTCTATGGTCCAATGTGAAAAAATATTTCCAAGAGAATGAGACCAAGGTGCATCAATAAATGAGGGTGATATAGAAAGAACCTAATGAAATTGGAGGAAATTCATATCAATAGGCATATACTCTTTTAGAAAAGTAGTGAGATTTAAAAAAGATTCTAAGGATTATGGTTCACATTGGTAGTTCATGAAGGATGTTCTCGTGAAAAAGATCACAAATAATGGATGTTCATAAAGACTATAAATGCCAAATAAATATTCTAAGCATCATGAATGTAATTGAGTTCATAAATGATAAGTGAGACTCATTAAATTAGGTTTCTTCATGGAGGATATTTTAGATTTATGAAATAGGTGAGCTTCATGAAGGCAGTTCTCAATGTGAAAGTGTCCAAAAATGGATTTCTTAGTAAATCTATGGTAAAGTGATATTCATCAAGTAGATTAAAGTGGAATTCAACAGATAATATATCTACAACTGAGAATATAGTCATTATTGATCATTAAGGGACTTACAGGTCCATAAGATATGGGTGAATCCATTCTAGAGTACCGAGTAAAGGAAGAAGAAGAAGGTGGTCCTTTCCACCAACAGCGAGCCGGTGAATGAGACATTGGGGGTTATCCTTTGAAATTCAGGGAGATGACCCTAAACTTTGTAATGTCTCTGAGACTAGGCATACAATAGATCTATCCCAAACCATTATTTAGCAGAGTTCCTTAGTATTTTGTTATATCTAAACATTTCCATTCTATACTCAATTGATGTATCCCAGGGAGGATGAACCTAGTAAAAATCAATGTCTCTCCCACATGATTTTATTTTTATTCATAAATTACTTTGGGAAAGGGAGAAAAGTGTGTTTTTTTTAAAATGAAAAAATATCTAAAAGATATAGTTTTAATATGTCATATGTTGATACACCCCCTCAAGGTATTTAACTAGTTAGGCTAATAATTAATGTCAGATCTAACAGCTTAATGTCAGTGGTTCCCTCTTAGTTGATCATGTAGAATTTGTTAATCATAGACGGATTCCGATCTTCCACAAAAATATTTTTCAATAATGGATTAATTAAATGAAAAAACTATTTCTATCATTGGGTATGGATGTGTTTATAGCCACAATTAAGGGTATTTCCTCTATTATAAATAGAAAAGTTTTATCAGAAGTAGAACATATAGAGTTGGATGTGGATGCAAAAGGAATCAATGCTTTAGGGGGGACCCTATCAAACACAATATATACAAAGAGGATGTTGTATAAGTCATCACATGTTATGTGGGAGAAATTGCATAATATTTATGAGGGATACTCAAAATATATATAGGAAAAACTATATGTTCTATTGAGAATGTATGATTATCTCATAATTCACCCTAACAAGTCTATTGATACATTATTATACTGAGTGAATGTTGTTATAGAAGACATGTGAAGTATTAGAGAAATTATTGAAGATATAATGATTGGTCAGGGATACTTGGGGAAACACACACCTCATTTCAATACTAATGTTTCTATATTATAATATAATGATCCAAAGGATCTAACATTAGATAACTTGCATAGTATTCCTAGCATATATGAGATGAGAAATGATGATAATGATGCTGGGGAAAAAGAGAAGTCGAAATAAGTGGAATTCAAGGCCATGGAGAAGATCTCTATTGAAGATAGTCTAGAGGAAGACAATATGAAAGAGTTCATTTAATTTATACCCTCAAATATACAAATAGTGTAAGGAATGTTCAAAGGGAAACGTCCAATTTCATGGTTTGATGTTGAAATATTTGAAATATTGGAGAAATGTGTCCCAAAAATATTCAAAATGTTAATGGGGATGATTATAAAATTCCCAAGAATATTTATTCATCCAAAATGAATGGAATGAGAAGTAACATGAATAATTTATTTAAAATGAATAATCTTCATTCAAAATAAGATGTCAATTCAGAATATTCTGATGAAATTGAGTTAGAGGACTGCATGGATGAAACATAAAATGATATGGTGGTAGTTGTTAGAAATTACCAAAAAAGGGATGAAAGTGACAATGGTGAAGAAGTACTCAAAGGAATAGTTGATATGGAGGTAGATTTAGAAGCCTCTCTTCAAGAGATAGATGGTTGGAGATGCAAAATGAGGAATCTAAATCGAGTGGTTCATGATGCCAAACTTTATATGAAGCAGCATGATGAAGAGAAAGATAAGCTGAATGATCAAATTGATAAATTGTAAAATTCACTGCCAAATAACCCAAAAAGGTTTTTTTGGGTATAATCTCAAAATCTAAGAACAAAAATGAGAAATCAATTATTTTTAAAACACATGAAAATATCAAGTCAAATGAATTGATGATCTTGAATAGGAAGTTGTTAGCCGATGAGGGAAAATAAAATATTAATAGAAACTATTAACTCTAGTAAATAAAGTCACAATGTTAGTAGAAAAACAAAAATTAGTGTTTAAAGATAATGTGAATGAAATAATGGAATATCAAGAGAAGAAAAGATAGATCTAAATGTTACAGTCAGTATAGGGTTTGATAAAAAACAAAATGTAGTAATTATTAATGTTAGACACCAAGAAGCCACTATGAGATTGAATATTGATTTGGATTATAATAAAAAAATAATTAATGAACCCAATAGAATAATAGTAGTATAGTTGTGAAATAAAATAATTCACCATGCATTAGATGTTATTGTTGTGATAAGACGAGACACTCAAAAAATGTCTATTCTATAGCCAAACTGTACCCAAATGAAAAAAATAAACATAGTCCTCAATAAAAATCTCAATATTCCACGATATCATTTGATGTTAACTACTTCATGTGGAGAGGATTAAGATACATCGTAAGATATTTCCCATCAACAATTCCATTGAACGAGTTAAAGCAGACTGAGTGTGGTCATAAGTAGTAGAAGAATGTATCATAAAATGAGTTGAAAATGAAAAATTAATTTGTAGACCTATGAGATGAAGATGGTATGTCACACATTGAGGATCATAATTAATGTCTATCCATACTGGGTATGAAGTTATAAACATGGGTCAAAAATAATAGAGTTGATTTGGTAGTGGTGGTAGAGATTTCTTTAGAGCATCGGATCAAAATGAAATGTGGATCATTGAAAATAAGTTCACATAACACATGATTATAAATATGTATCAATTGATTGGAATCAATTATAAGGAGGATGGTATTGTAATACATGCTAATTATGAATTCCTAATAATTATTATGTAAGTAAAATAAGTGTTTGGGGGGAAATACATGAGACATGTAAATGTATTGGTTGTTAAAGGTCTTAGTTAAAACCTGTTGAGTGTAAGTCAACTATGTGATTTAGGACACACCATAATATTTTCAATGAAACCATGTATCATTAAGGAAAAATATAGTGAAGATGTTTTTTCATGGAAACTGTACAAAGTGGGATATCTACCTCATTAATGGAGAAAAGGATATGTGCATTTTGTCCTATGAAGAAGAAAACATGTTATGGAATAAACACCTTGGTCATTTGATCCATACATCAATACAATATTTGGAAAAATATGATGATTCTCGAGAACTCTATAGGATATCATGTAATTATACATATTGGTGTGATTCTTGTCAACATGGGAAGGTCATTCGAATGACATATAAAGCCAAAGAGAAAAGGTAAAAAAGTGATTAATTTCATGCATAATGATGTGTACAAACCTATATCTCCATGATTTTTTATGGGAAGAGATATTATGTTCTATAAATTTATGATTTTAGTGTAATTGAATGGGTTTTAATAATCACACACAAGTTTGAGGTGTTCAGTTACATAATAGGTAATCTACGGGAGGTTGAGAAGATACTAGGTGAAAAGATTCATAAGATATAAAAAGATAGTTAAATAGAGTTGAAAATTAGTCATGTGGATGATTATCTCAGGAACATAGGATACAGAACCATGTTTCAGCATTAATAACTCCACAGGAAAATAGAGTAGTTGAGAGAAGAAATCAAATTATCAACAAAATGGATAGAACAATTATCATTGATAAATACAATCCAAATATGTATTGGAAAGAAGAAATGAAAACATAAATATATACATAAAATAGAGTGTTGTTATATCATAAAGAAGATAAGTCTCCCTATGATCTATGGTATGGAATCAAGCTAATGTTGAAGTACTTTCGTGTCTTTGAAAGTATGTGTTTCATTCTCAATAAGGAGAAAAATTGGAATTTTGAATCCAATGAAGATAGAGGAATATTAATTGAATACTAAAAGAATTAAAAATCATATAAATTCTTCAATAAGTCACTAGGAATGTTAGTTGAAAGAAATTATGTAAATACAGTTGAGAATGAAAAAAAATATTCTGCAAATACATCATCAGTCTCAGGAGGATAGTAACAAAGAGATAAGTAGATCGGGGGATATTTTAATTCTCGAGGTTGATTCAGAAATGTTTTTTGAATATGAAAAGGATACAAATAAACTTTCATATGCAAGAAAGTGGAAGAATTGAGATGAAATAAATATACTGATTGTCATTGATGATCTACCAACACCAGTGCAGACTAGGAGGATGAAGACTCTATTACAAGCATCATTCTTATCTTAGGTAGAGCCTAAATGTTTTAATGAAGTAGCTCGGGGTGAGATATTTTATTCGTCTATGAATGAAAAGGTGAACCAAAATTTGAAGAATCAAACATGGGATATTATTTCAAGATCAAAAGATAAAAACATCATTTGGTCAAACAAGATCTTTTTCAATAAGTTTAGTAGAGAAGGTATAGTGATTTGAAACCATGAAAGACTACTATGAAAAGGGTACTCTCGGATAGAAGGTATCAATTCTGATGATACATTTTCACCTATTTCAATTCTAGAAGAAAATATATTATTCTTGGTCATAGTAGTGCGAAAATGATTAAAGTGTTCCAGATGGACATAGAGTCTGCATTTCTAAATGGTGTTCCATAAGAAGAATTTTATATTGTGAATCCAGATGCTTTTCTAATTTATAAAAATGAGAATAGATATTTGCAACTGAATAAGGTTATATATGGGATGAAGAAAGAACCAAGAGCATGGTCTTCAATATAAGATCAATTTTTGAAGACTCTCAATTTAAATTGTGGCATGGTTGATTATAATTTATATACAAACAATGTCAATAATAAATGGATGATGCTGTTGGATTATGTCGAAGACATAATATTTAGTAGATCAGATGAATATCAGGTCATGAAGTTCAAAGAATTCCTGAAACATGAATTCAAGATGTCAATGATTTTTGAACTGATTTTTCCTTGGTTTATTATTGACTAAATGAAATTATGGATCAATCATCTCTTTGTAACACCCCATGCTTCTACGGTATGCTTCTCTTTGAATAATGCGATAGCGTGTGTTGTACACAACATTGAGTTCTAACACACCACAACCAATCAAACTAGCCGTTATGAATAGTAATACCTAATTTTTAAAATTATATATATTTTATATTTCAAAATGGACTTCATTTTTGAATTCAGAATATCATTTATAGCTTAGGGTGAAATTTTGACATTGTTTTGAAAAACATCAATTTTTGATGAATAGTGAAACTACTAAGTGGTAGTTAAAAAACTGAATTTTTTCATAAAACATAATTTTACCACTTCTGTGAATGGAATTTCAAAAATTCGAGAGACACGGTTAATATTAAGAAGTAAAATGTGGTTCAATGAGATGAAAATAATTTTTGGTGAATAGTAACTTTTTACTTTTATTTACCACGGTTAAAAGTAAATATGGTAATTAAGGGTAAAAATGATATTAATATTACCCTAACACATGTCCTAATTCTATTGGACAAATTTATCTCGACCAAAAACAACCTTAGGAATAAAATATTATCATTTAGGTCCACTTGGGATAGATTAGGACATTTATTATTATTTAATTCAAAGAAGAGTTAAAAGAGTTAAAATCAAAGATTTTTTACTGAAACATTTTTAATATTGGGTAATACATAAGATATATTCGATAGTAAATATTAATTAGAAATATAATAAAATTTCCTACAAAATTATAATTTATTTATAATTTTTAGACATTAAATAAGTTAATTTATTTATGACACAATGATGATGCAATAATTACCATAAAAGTAAAAAATTAAAATAATTGATATTATAAATAAGAAAATAAATATAATTTGATACTTTTAATGAATTAAAATAATTTTCTAGGATAATATGACATAATAGTATTGATGTAATTGACTTTTTTAGAATTAATCATTCTGTTATGAGTTTCACAAAAATCAACTATTGAATAGTGTCAAAATTGACATAAAAGAGTTTTTAAAACAAATATTATATTATTAATTGATATTAAATTCTTAAAAATCTAAGGTTCGTCCAAGAGACTTATATCATGATAGGTGTATCATTAATGGACCAATTGGGGGTCTCTTGTATGTATATAGTATGTTTATTAACTATATAATATAAAAATACAAAGTGACATGGTAAATGTCAAACTAATTAACTAAGAGTTAAAACAAAACAATAAGGTTAATATAATGACCCAAACCTATCTAACTTATATTGGTTGAATGTTTTTCTACATATCCCCACCTTAAACTTTTAATAATCAACTTTGGAGTCATTAGAAACTGAATATGAATTTATTATAAATTAATATTTCTAGCTTTTCCAAAGGTGCCCCTCACTCCTCTTATAAAAGGAGACTCCTCCTTCTCATTTCTTCACACCTTCAAAGCCTTTTAGTTCGGCCAAACTCTGCCAAAATACTCTCTCAACTTACCTCAATACAACCTAGAGGCCTTATTTTGATCAGAAAGCCATCCTAAGGATCCCTTTTGATCAAATCCAAAGGAAGAACCCGAAGAAGAGGTAATGTTTTCTCCACCCTTTTTCAAATTCATTTCTTCTTCCACTTCATCTTTATTTGTTATTACCATTCTAAAATAATAACTAGAGTATCTTATATATAATATTATGTTATTATAAATATGTTACAACCATATTCAGTATTCTATCCACCCTTTTAATAACATGTCACCATACGTGCGTACGTACGGCTTACCATCTCCACGTCATGGTGTAATTGTTATTCAATATATTATTATTTGGATGGGTATAATAATGATGTGTAACTCATGTAAATAGTAAATATAACATGATAATGATTCTCTATATATGATATACCATCCAATTATATATCATTTTAATATCAAAAGAATGATATTGTCGCTCGTGCGTACGTACGGACTACCGTCTCCACGAACGCGATGAGATTCATTCTCCATCGTATCCATTCAAGTATAATTATCATTTGATGATTTAAACTAATGTTTAAGGACGTGATATCATTCTGGATATGAATAAGATACAACCTATCCAAGACAAACATGGCTTACATAACAAAAACATATGAAAGAAAATGAGTAAGTTAACACCCGAAACGATGATAATACTAAGATATTATTAACAAAGCAATGTTAAAAAGATCATATATGATATCATATTAATATATATGATTCTTGTATAATTTAATAAAAATTATTTCACCATTATACAGGAGGATAACCTACCCTCAACCATGGAAAAGTACAAGGTAAGGGTTTATTTCGCAATCTCTTCATATCCGAGGTTGTTTATACGTAATAATCTACTGGGATCTCTTTATCATCCACATCCATGTTTCTTAAAAATGTATTTCAAAAACATTTTTACTATTTAAAAGAATATAGGTTAAATTCATTTATACCCTTTGTTTTACTTTTAATAAGAGTTTTTATAAAGGAATATTTCCATCGTTTTCCAAAGAAAGTGCTTTTTAAACCTTTTCGACAGAATTAAGGTAAGAATGTTTTTTTTAACTTATACAGAGGGTGCAATTATTTTCTACCATTATAAAATCGTCTAAGCTTCCCTTACAAGCTTATAAAAATATTTTCAAAGAAAATGTTTTATTTTATAAATATATGACTCTTAAATGATTTCAAAATAGAAAGAGATATTTCTCTTAAAAAGAGTTCTGATTTCATCTATGTCAACATCCTTTGATGGATTTTTACTCTTATTTGAAGTTGATTTATTATGATACAAAACTTCTATATTGTATTGAAGGTTTTGTGATATGTTTGACTATGGATGTGCTATTTTTATACCATTCATGGTTTATGGTGAAAGTATTGACATTTCGTATGCTAGTTTTAATACGAATGTCTATGTTATGTTTAAACCTTTTCATATGGGAATGAATTGGACTTAATATGAGACGGGTAGAGCCCGATATAGCTCCTCGATGCATCGGTAGGTCTCATGAGACAAAATAGTGTCTTGGCACAAGGCCTTGGAAAAATCTTATTTGTAGTCTTGGCATGAGGCCTTGGCTATGTGGTTATGATAGTCTGGCATTATGCAATCCATCATTATGAAAGTGGTTATTGATATTGAATGTGATTATTTGATTAGTAGAATATCCAGGTGAATAAGTAAATGGAATTATTTCATTTTATTTTTTTCCATACTATGTTGAAGTTCATGTTTAAAAGGCTTCTGTTTTAGTTATACATTGCCTTAAATGTTTAATTTATAAAAGTTTCCGCTTCATTGTTTTCCTTACTGGGCATTTGAGCTCACCCCCTTTTCTATGTTTTATTTTCCCAGGGTATGAAGAAGTAAATTATGAATGACCTGCAGGAATAGTATGAGGGGATAAGAGTGTGGTCTATGAAGAAACCATGTTTTTGTAGTTTCAGTTTTTATGTCATAATGTAAGACTTATGAATATATCTAGTGTTTCCAAGGCTAATAAACCAATCGGTCTTTCGAGAATTGACCTTTCTTGTGATCTTGCCAATGTCATGTAATAATGCACTCGACTCTGGGTAACTGGGGTCAGGGTGTTATAGTTGGTATCAGAGGAAGTTTAGTACAAACCTTGGAAGCTAGATTTAGATAAACTCTGATTAGAGAACATAGACCTAAGATGGACTTTGAGGATTAGTATAGAAGAACTTCCTAGAATTTTGGTATTGTAGAGATTTTGTGAGTTTTCCGAGCAATACATCCATGTCTGGATACGAGCAGGTAGAGGCGGATCTCGCACAAATGTACCTAGGAGTAAAACTTGAAAACACCGCTTTGAGCTAGACTCGAACGGGAACTGGTGCACGACAACGGGCCTTGCTGCACTCTTGGTTATGACACTCACGGGGGATATGCTTAGGATAACTCTCATTTTCTTTACAAATCATTATGTTAGGTTTATGAGTATATAATTACTCAAAGAAAAACATTTTTATGATTATGGATTATATCCATAAATAGTTCAATTTATGTTAAGTGTTTTATAAGTATGGGATTATGTATTTTGATTCATAAACTGATCTAGTTTATACCATTGTTTAGAAATGGCGCCTAGTGGAAGAAATGGAAACCATATCAATGCACGTACTCCATGTAGGGATTGCCCTCCTGGTCAAGATAATTATAGTGGAGCTGGTGATGCAACTAGTGTCGATCAGATAATCACTATACTGGGACAACTTACTCAGGTTATGAATAATAACCTTACCCATATAAAGCACCCTGATCCACAGCATGGAGGATCAATGTTAGATCGCTTCATGAGGCAACAACCACCAACGTTCAATGGGAGTAAAAATCCCTTAGTAGCTGAGCAATTGATATTTTCCCTAGAGAAAATATTTCAGGCTTTGGGGAGTAGTGAAAGGGAAAAAGTTATCATGACAGTTTACCGCCTCACTGGAGATGATGATCAATGGTGGTCGTTGATTCAAAATACAAAGGAATATGATGAATTTTCAAATATGGAATGGAGGGAGTTAAAAGACCTGTTTTTAGAAAAATACTTTCCTCGCGACCATCGAGAAGATATGGAAAGGCAGTTTCTGAGTCTGAGACAGAAGGAGGATGAGAATGTCACAAATTATGAGGATAACTTTACAAGGTTATCAAGGTATGCTGGAGATTATATACATAACCCAAGAAGTAATATTGATCATTTATTTTATGGGTTAAAACCATTATCTCCGTCGAGCATTAGTATCACAATCCTTCTCGTCATACAAAGACATTGTCACATGTGCTATCAAGACCGAAAAAGAATTCTCTAAGTCTTATGACTTTAAAGCAAAGAAAGAGAAGAAGAGATCCGCTGATCAATGTAGGAATGGAAATAAGAGGAAGAAGGGAAATGTTGAATATCCATCCTGTGGTAAATGTGGGAAGAAACACCTTGGTACTTGCTTGAAGGGAACGAGATTCTGTTACAAGTGTGGTGAAAAAGGCCACCAAGATCGTGATTGCAAAAAGAAGAAGGAAGCCACCAATGTTCTGTGCTACAATTACAGGGAGATGGGGAATTATGAAAATGAATGTCCTAAGCATCAGGGGAACTTACCTCAGAAAATTCCAAGGGATCAAGGCCAATCTTATGCTATCACTATTGCTGAGGTAGAAGCTCTGAAAGCCATGGTGGCAGGTAATTTAATGGTTTCCTCAAGTTTAGAAAATGCATTATTTGATTCTGGATCATCAAATTGTTTCATATCTTCCCAGTTTGCTAAGAAAATTAGATATTTACAATTTGATTTAACAAGGGAGTTGTCAGTTAAAACTCCTAAGGGAAGTATCATTTCAACAAAGTTTTGTGAGTCAGTCCCCATTAGAGCACATAAATGTTCTTGATCTTCTGATCTCATCATCATACCTATGATTGAGTTTGATATAATCCTCAGTATGGACTGGCTTTCGGACTATGATGCGAAGATTTATTGTAAGAAGAAAGAGGTTACGATTCTTGATGATGATGATAAGGAACACCTTATCTTTAGAGAAGAAACGTCACCGCCTAATTCTTATCTAGATCAACCCCTAGTAGCTCAACTAAATTCAATTATTGAGGAGGAAGAGAATGAAAGAACTGTGGGTGAGGAAAGGAATGTTCAAATAGCGGATGTACCTATTGTGAAAGAATATATCGATGTATTTCCGGAAGATTTACCTGGACATCCTCCAGAACGAGAAGTTGAGTTTTCCATTGAATTAATTCCTGGATCAAGGCCTATATCAAAGACCCCTTATAGAATGGACACTGTAGAATTAGTCAAACTAAATAAACAACTAGAGGAATTGAGTAATAAAGTATTTATTCACCCCAGTGTTTCTCCATGGGGATCCCCTGTTCTTTTTGTTAAAAAGAAAGATGAATCCATGAGGTTATGTATCAACTGCAGGGAGATCAATGCTATAACAATAAAGAACAAGTATCCCCTACCTCGCATTGATGATTTATTTGACCAACTGCATGGAGCTCAATACTTTTCAAAGATTGACCTTAGATCTGGATACCATCAGTTGTGTGTGAAGAAGGAAGACATTCCGAAGATAGCATTTCGAACCAGGTACGAGCATTATGAGTTTACAGTAATGCCTTTTGGATTGACTAATGCACCCTCTGTATTCATGAATATGATGAATAGAGTTTTCAAGGAATATCTTAATGAATTTTTGGTGGTATTTATTGATGATATCTTGTTATACTCAAAAATCTACGAAGATCATGAAAATCACTTGCACATTATCTTGAAGACTCTTAGAAGACATGAATTATATTGGATGTTTAGCAAGTGTGAATTCTGGCTTCAGGAGATTTCTTTTCTTGGCCATATTGTCTCTAAATATGGAATCTCTGTTGATCCTTCTAAGACCAAGGAAATACAAGAATGGCCAGCACCTACGAATATAACTGAGGTACGCAGTTTTATTGGTTTAGCAGGTTATTATTGACGTTTCTTCTAGAATTTTGCCCGATTGGCTAACCCATTAATGAAGCTCACACGTAAAGGGGTTAAATTTGTTTGGAAAAAAGAGTGTGAAGAATGTTTTGAAGAAATGAAGAGAAGATTAGTCAATTCCCTTATATTGACTCTACCATCGGGGAATGATGGGTTCGTTATTAATAGTGATGCATCGAAGAAAGGACTTGGTTGTGTCCTTATGCAGAATGATAGGGTTATTGCCTATGCATCACGACAGTTTAAAATTCATGAACAAAACGATCCTACTCATGATCTCGAGTTAGAAACTATGATATTTTCTTTGAAGATATGAAGGCACTACCTCTATGGTAAAAAATGTGAGATTTATACTGATCACAAGAGTTTGAAGTTTATTTTCTCACAAAAAGAACTCAACATGAGGAAAAGGAGATGGCTTGAATTACTCAAGGATTATGATTGTACGATACACTACCACATAGGGAAAGCAAACAAGGTGGCATATGATTTGAGCAGAAAAGACCATGGAGTTTTGAACGTGATGACAATTGAAAGGGATCCAATTTTCATAGATCTAGTGAAGATGGACATGGGAATAACCATGGAAGGTAAAACATCAATTCTTTTTCAAATGGTTGCCAAACCATCTTTACTAGAAAGGATTAAGAGTTCATAGAACAATGATGAAGAATTTCAAAAGAATATTAAAGCTATGAATGATGGGAGATTGAGAGACTTTGTGTATGAAGAAGGAATTTTGAAATTCGGGAAGAGGCTTTGTGTTCCCAATATACCTGATCTAAAAAGGGAATTGCTGGATGATGCTCATAGTTCCAATTTCTCTATACACCCTAGGAGAACCAAAATGTATAGAGATTTGAAGGAACATTTTTTGTGGGACAACATGAAGAGGGAGATTACTGATTTTTTGTCAAGATGTATGGTTTGTCAACAAGTGAAAGCTGGAAGGCAACAGCCTGGAGTATTCATGCAACCTCTTCCCATACCGGAGTGGAAATGGGACAATATTACGATGGACTTTGTCATGGGGCTACCAAAAACTCCTATAAGGAATGATGCAATATGGGTTATTGTTGATCGTCTTACCAAGTCAGCACATTTTCTTGCTATATGAGAAGATCTACCACTGGAACGTCTAGCAAGACTATATATTAATGAAGTTGTGAGACTTCATGGAGTACCCCTATCGATTGATTCTGATTGTGATCCCTATTTTACTTCAAGATTCTGGAAGAGTCTTTAGAAATCCCTGGATACTGAACTTCATTTGAGCACTGCCTACCACCCTCAGACAGACGGAAAATCAGAACGGACTATTAAAACCTTAGAAGACATGTGGAGATCTTGCTCACTTGACTTTCAGGGTATGTGGGATCAATATTTACCTCTGGTAGAATTTTCTTATAAAAATAGCTTCGATACGAGTATTTAGATGGCACCATATGAAGAGTTATACAGAAAGAGATGTCGCACACCAACCTGTTGGGATGACGTTGGTGAATGAAAACTTCTAGGTCCAGAACTGGTAGAGGAAACGATCGAAAAGGTGAAGGTAATCTAAAATCACATCAAAGCAGCTCAAAGTAGGCAGAAAATCTATACTGATAATCGAAGGAAGGATATGGAATTTCAAATCGATGGTCATGCTTTCCTAAAGGTATCTCCATGGAAGGGAGTCATACGTTTTGGTAAGAAAGGTAAATTGAGTCCCAGGTATATCGGACCTTTTGAAATTCTAGAACAAATTGGGGCTTTAGCTTACTGATTGGCAATGCCGCCACGTCTCTCCAAAGTTCACGATGTGTTCCACATATCTCTATTGAAGAAATACATGCCTAACCCAATGCATGTACTCACCTATGAGGAATTGGAACTGGATCCCGATCTGTCTTATTGCGAAAAATCCGTCAAGATTATTGATACGAGAGAACAAGTACTGAGAAACAGGACGACGCGTCTGGTAAAAGTTTCATGGAGAAACCATAAGATGGAAGAGGCAACGTGGGAACCCGAGGAACTTATGATGAAGAACCACCCGAGTCTTTTCATGCGGTAGTATTCTAGAAATTTCGAGGATGAAATTATTTGAAGGATGCGAGAATGTAACACCCCAAGCTTCTACGGTACGCTTCTCTTTGAATAATGCGATAGCGTGTGTTGTACGCAACATCGAGTTCTAACACACCCCAACCAATAAAACTAGCCCTTATGAATAGTAATACCTAATTTTTGAAATTATATATATTTTATGTTTCAAAATGGACTTCATTTTTGAATTCGGAATATCAATTATAGCTTAGAGTGAAATTTTGGCATTGTTCTGAAAAACATCAATTTTTGATGAATAGTGAAACTACAAAGTGGTAGTTAAAAAACTGAATTTTTTCATAAAACTTAATTTTACCGCTTCTATGAATGGAATTTAAAAAATCCGAGAGACACGGTTAATATCAAGAAGCAAAATTTGGTTCAATGAGATGAAAATAATTTTTGGTGAATAGTAACATTTTTACTTTTATTTACCACGGTTAAAAGTAAATTGGGTAATTAAGGGTAAAAATGATATTAATATTACCCTAAAAAATGTCCTAATTCTATTGGACAAGTGTATCTCGACCAAAAAAACATTAGGAATAAAATATTATCATTTAGGTCCACTTGGATTAGATTAGGACATTTATTATTATTTAATTCAAAGAAGAGTTAAAAGAGATAAAATGAAAGTTTATTTACTAAAACATTGTTAATATAGGGTTATACATAAGATAAATTTGATAGTAAACATTAATTAGAAATATAATAAGATTTCATACATAATGATATTTTATTTATAATTTTTAGACATTAAATAATGTAATTTATTTATGACACAATGATGATGCAGTAATTAATATACTGAAAAATTAAAATAATTGATATTATAAATACCGAAATAAATACTATTTGAGACTTTTAAGGAATTAAAATAATTTTCTAGGATAATATGACATATTAGGATTGAGTTAATGGACTTTGTTCGAAGTAATCATTCTGTTATGAGTTTCACAAAAATCAACTATTGAATAGTGTCAAAATTGACATAAAAGAGTTTTTAAAACAAATATTATATTATTAATTGATATTAAATTCTTAAAAATCTATGTTTCGTCCAAGAGACTTATATCATGATAGGTGTATCATTAATGGACCACTTGGGGGTCTCTTGGATGTATATAGTATGTTTATTAACTATATAATATAAAAAAACAAAGTGACATGGTAAATGTCAAACTAATTAACTAAGAGTTAAAACAAAAAGATAAGGTTAATATAATGACCCAAACCCATATAAATTCTATTGGTTGAATTGTTTTCGACCTATAACCACCTTAACCTTTGAATAATAATCTTTTGAGCCATTAGAAACCGAATATGAATTTATTATAAATTAATATTTCTAGCTTTTCCAAAGGTGCCCCTCACTCCTCTTATAAAAGGGCACTCCTCCTTCTCATTTCTTCACACCTTCAAAGCCTTTTTGATCGGCCAAAATCTCACCAAATACTCTCTAAACTTCCCTCACTAAAACCTAGAGGCCTTAGTTTGATCAGAAAGCCAACCTAAGGAGCCATTTTGATCAAATCAAAAGGAAGAACCCGAAGAAGAGGTAATGTTTTCACCACCCTTTTTCAAATTCATTTCTTCTTCCACTTATTCTTTATTTGTTATTACAATTCTAAAATAATAACTCCAGTATCTTATATATACTATGATGTTATTATAAATATGGTACAACCATATTCAGTATTCTGTCCACCCTTTTAATAACATGTCACCATACATGCGTACGTACGGCTTACCGTCTCCACGTCGTGGTGTAATTGTTATTCAATATATTATTATTTGGATGGGTATAATAATGATGTTTAAATTATGTAAATAATAAATATAACATGATAATGATTCTGTATATATGATATACCATCCAATTATATATCATTTTAATATCAAAAGAATGATATTGTCACTCGTGCGTACGTACGGACTACCGTCTCCACGAACGCGATGATATTCATTCTCCATCGTATCCATTCAAGTATAATTATCATTTGATGATTTTAAAAAAAATTTAAGGACTTGATATAATTATGGATATGAATAATATACAACCTATCCATGAAAAACGTGGCTTATGTAACAAAACATATGAAAGAAAACGAGTAAGTTAACACCCGAAACGACGATAATACTAAGATATTATTAGTAAAGCAATGTTAAAAGTTCATATATGATATCATATTAATATATATTATTCTTGTATAGTTTAATAACAATTATTTCACCATTATACAGGAGGTTAACCTACCCTCAAAAAAGAAAAAGTACAAGGTAAGGGTTTATTTAGCAATCTCTTCATATCTGAGGTTGTTTATATGTAATAATCTACTGGGATCTCTTTATCATCCACATCCATGTTTCTTAAAAATGTTTTTAAAAACATTTTTAATATTTAAAATAATATGGGTTAAAGTCATTTATACCCTTGTTTGACTTTTTATAAGAGTTTTTATAAAGTAATATTTCTTTCATTTTTCGAACAAGGTGCTTTTTAACCTTTTTGATAGAATTAAGGTAAGAATGTTTTTTTAACTTATACAGCGGGTGCGGTTATTTTCCACCGTTATAAAATCATCGAAGCTTCACTTACAAGCTTATAAGAATATTTTCAAAGAAAATGTTTTATTTTATAAATATATGACTCTTAAATGATTTCAAAATAGAAAGAGATATTTATCTAAAAAGAGTTTTGATTTCATCTATGTCAACATCCTTTGATGGATTTTACTCTTATTTGAAGTTGATTTATTATGATACAATACTTATATATTGTATTGAAGGTTTTTTGATATGTTTGACTGTGGATGTGCTATTTTCATACCATTCATGGTTTATGGTGAAATTATTGGCATTTCTTAGGCTAGTTTTAATACGAATGTTTATGTTATGTCTAAACCTTTTCATATGGGAATGCATTGGACTTAATATGTGACGGGTGGAGCCCACTATATCTCCTCGATGCATCGGTAGGTCTCATGAGACAAACTAGTGTCTTGGCACAAGGCCTTGGAAAAATCTTATTTGTAGTCTTAGCATGAGGCCTTGGCTATGTGGTTATGATAGTTTGGAATTATGCATTCCATCATTATGAAAGTGGTTATTGATATTACATGTGATTATTCGATTAGTAGAATATCCATGTGAATAAGTAAATGGCATTATTTAATTTTATTTTTTCCATACTATGTTGAAGTTCATGTTTAAAAGGCTTTTGTTTTAGTTATACATTGCCTTAAATGTTTATTAATGAAAGTTTCCGCTTTATTTTTATCCTTACTGGGCATTTGAGCTCACCCCTTTTTTATGTTTTATTTTCCCAGGGTATGAAGAAGTAAATTAGGAATGACCTGCAGGGATAGTATGAGGCGATAAGAGTGTGGTATATGAAGAAAACATGTTGTTGTAGTTTTCATTTTTATGTTGTAATGTAAGACTTATGAATATATCTAGTGTTTCTAAGGATACTAAACCAATCAGTCTTTCGAGAATTGATCTGTCTTGTGATCATGCCAATGTCAGGTAATAATGCACTGACTCTGGCTAACTGGGGTCGGGGCGTTACAGCTTAATCTAAATATACCTGATAGGTTTTGAGAATATTTGGAATAGATAATTTATAAGAGATGAAAAGTTTTGTGGATACTTAAATGAATGTTTCATGGGATGGTGAAGGAAATGTAGTTAATATAATAGAATATTGGAAAATCATTGGAAATCTATTATACATGACAGTGATAGGACATGATATTTTTTTTGTCAAATGAAAAGTAGCTTGAAATAAATTAAATAAAAAGGAATGTCACATTATTACAGCGAAATTAATACTTTAGTATATTAAGGGTACTTTGGATTTCAATTGTTTCTACAATAAAAAATCTCATAAAGAGTTATTGGGATATACAGATGCTGATTGGGCCAGTTCAACTAATGATTTAAAATCAACGTCATGTGGTGCATTCTATCTTAGTGTTTTTAGTATTTCTTCTCTAAGAATAAAAAGGATTTCATTTCAATGAGAACTGTAGAAGATGAATATATTGTGGCCACTCCAGATTGCATACAACTATTATGGATAAAGAAAAATCTCGATGATATGAGAGTTTCTGTTAAGTCTCTGATCGAAAATTGTTGTGATAATTTAGGCACTATAAATCATGTGGTTCATTCTATCTTAATGTTTTTTTATTTCTTGTTTAACAAATATTTTTTTTTTCATTTATTTGGGAACCGTAGAGGATGAATATATCATAGCCACTCAATATTGCACACAAATACTATGGAAAAGAAAAATCTTGATGAAATGAGAGTTTCAATGAAGTCTCTAATAGAAATCAGTTATGATAATTGAGGTGCTATAAATATGATGAAAAATCCATTCCATCACTTGAGGACTAAGAACACTGTAATCAAGTATCATTTTATCAATGAGAATGTGGATAAAGGGTTTGTAAAATAAGAGTATGTTCCTACAGAACTCTAATTGTAGAAATTCTGACTAAGTATGTACCCAAAGAATTATTTGAAAGGCATAAATTGTATATGGGGGTTTTGTAGACTTCCCACACCTGATCGAGTATGGATGTGGAACCCCCTCTCCTTGAGGTATGATGTGTTTTTTCCTAACTATGCTGATTTGTGTTTTTTACCCTGTTGCTAACCACAATGAAGTGAACCTCAAGATCTTTGACAAAGGGGTAGAAACTGTGGCTATAATAGTGGTATAAAATGTCTTATTCTAGACAGGGGTAATTTTATATAGGGAGAATTTATATAGGCGAGTTTTTAAATTTGAGAATTCTATATATGATCGATCCAGGGTTTTACATCATGATATATGAATTTATTGATACTATCAGTTTATTGTATATATATGGAGAGTTGTTTATTTTTGATACCCACAAAAAATGTTACATTTAGAATCAAGATAGAAGTGATTCCTAGATGAAATTTTCATGTTACTCTTATTTCTGACACGAAGCATGGAATATGTGGGTTTAGAGTGTGTTTTGGATAAATCATTAACCTTTTTCTAGAATATCATAATGACAATGTTGGTAGAATATAGAAGAAGTGTTAATAGAGTATCAAAATATGAACAGTCATAAAAAAACCCAAAGTGGGAGATTGATGGAAAAAACCCTCAAATAAACATTTTTGTGTTGTTGGGTTGATTGTGTTTTTTGAAAAGGAAATTTTCCATGGACAATGGCAGAGTTCAAAAGATATTTTTGATAAGGAATGTTGATAAAGATCCAAGAAAAAGGGATGGATTCATTGGATGTGGTTGAAAAAGTTTTATACATAAGGCGATGTCATTTCCTAGTGTTTTCCAAAATCTTAATGTCCAAAATTTAGATGATTATGTTCATCACTACAATTGGATTTCCATGAAGCCCATGTAAAAATATAGAAAATGATCTATTTTCATAATTACTATGTTTTGTGAAGTGTTTTTGAGAAGTATTGAATGATTGTTATTGTAATCTCCGTGATTACGAGAGGCTTCCTGAATAGGAAAGTTCCATGGTGCTTTTAGAAAAAATGTGGCCTCATAAATGAGACCAATGTTCATTGAGAAAATCTAGTGACATGGAAAAAAGCTTCTAGAATTAGAGAAGATACCTTTAAATTGGCCTCTACTCCTTTCAGAAAAGTATAAATTCATAACTAAGATTCTAATGCTTAATGTCTGCAAAGGTGGTTCATGAATGGTGTTCTTGTGTAAAAGTTCACAAAGAAAGGAAGTTTGCGAAGGCTATGAATTCCAACAGAATATAATATGTATTGAAAAAATTATATACTTTATTAAGGCTATGCGAGATTCATGAAATGTTATTTATTCACAAACTCTATTTGAGCATCGCAAAATAGATGAGCATCATGAAGGTAGTGAACATCACAAAAGTGTTCAAAAAGGATTTCCAAGTGAATATGTGGTAAATTTATATTCATCAGGTGGAAGAAACTCAACACCAAAAACACATCTATCTACAAATGGGGATTTATTCATTAGTGATAATAAAGGGACCTACACATCCATAAACTGTGGGTGAATCCCTTCCAGAGAAATGAGAAAAGGAAGATGAAGAGGGTGATCCTTTCCACTAGCAGGGGACATAGAAATAGACATAGGGATTGACACATGGGAAACAATTGAGATAACCATAAACATTGTAAAGGCAGTGAGCCTTGGCATATAAGTGATCTAGCATGATACTTGATTTGTTAGTGAGACTTTGTAGTTTGGTACAATGGAACATTATCGTCGTATGCTCCATGGATGTAGCCCTGTGAGGGTGAACCAAGTAAAAATAATAATGTCTCATGCATTATTTCATTTCTCTCCATACATTGTGGTGGGAATGGGAGGGACGTGTGTTTTTTAATAATATAGTAAGATACAAAAGGGGTTGTTTATTTAATCTATCATACCTTGATTCAACCCCTCTCAAAGAATTTAACCTAGTTTGAGTGACACATTATGTTACGATGGAGGTAGAAACCCCTTTTTTATTTCTTTTAGGGTGTAATGGAATATACCTTCACCAATAAAGGAATGTATGTATGTAAATTCATAAAATAGGGATACATGTGAAACAAAATAAGGGAACCCCTAGCCATTAATTCATATTATGATTTGTACCCCAAACCCATATTATAGTCATGTGGATACACCATTATAAGATTATTAAATTAAAAGAAACCAAAAAAATTAATGGATAACAATGTATTTTCAATTGTTTTGAAAACTGAAAAGAAGATAGGATAGTTAGAGATATGGAAGACTAAATTTGGATATAAAGATTATCCAGATGTAGTGCTGGAATACTTTTGGAGATAGAATATAAAAATAACGGCTTCAATATTAAATTTATTTAAAGATGGTGTCTCCATACCATTATTCCAAAATTTAATTTTGTTATAGGAATTTATATGGGTGGATACCAAAGGAAGTTGTGTGAAGGATCTAAAAGGATATATCCCCCAATAGTTTTAACTATCGACTTCTCAAGAAACACATTATCATTTTTGAGTGTATTATTTTGTGTGGTGTTTCTCCATATATTCAATAAACAATATTTTGATTGTTTTCTCCTAAAAATTAAGAGTGAGTTGGTAGATTAATTTTACCGTAGCGTTATCCTTCTACGTTCCATTGGTTTTATACCCCTATCATTTTGGGGGGTTTCCAATGTTGAATCCAGTGTTAACTTTATTGCATCATTTTATCACATTTTTTTCCTCCATTTTATTGTTGTTCAAGAGAAATAATTATTTTGGATACTCCCATTTTTTATTATGGGAGAGGTTCTGGACTGAAATAATTATTATCTAACTTTATGTCCAAATGGTAGTGCAATTAGGAATAAAGAAATCCATGGAAATATTTTTTCATTATGGTAAAAAAATATGCAAGAGGTTCTGTAGAAATATATTATTCTACAAGTGATTGGAAAAAATACATTGGGTTTGTGGGAGGAGATATGGAATGACATAGATGAGAATTATATTTCCAATGTCAATTTTCTTTGTTCTGTGGGAACCTATAACAGATTTATGAGAAGAATATAGGAATGGAAATCTCAGATACTCTGTAAAATCAGAGTGATGAAATGTACCTCAAAAAAATTCTAGAATAGAATGTTAAACACTATTCAAATGGTGGAGTCAAAATTGCTCAAAGACCACATAAACACCCTCAACTACTATATTCTTATCTTATAGATTTTGGATAAAAAAATAAATGATAATGAATGTGCATATCCTTTACTATAGAGTTTTATAGATTTTTATGATCAAATTATCATCACCCTCACCAATAATATCCAAATAGATATATTTATATTCAGTGATGTTGTAGATATGGTTCTTAAGGAATTAATTCTGTGTAATAACATGGAATACAGATAAAAAACCTCACTCCAAGAGGATTCTCTTTCAATCAAAATTGCAAGAATGGTTGACCGTGGTTCCTATGGAAGATAGAGTTCTAACAAGTCTAAATCAAGGAGAATGGCGAAAAAAATAATATGTTACAATTATAATAATAGGGGGATTTCCAAATAAAAATTATTAAATAATATGATTAGTTAGAACAACTATAATGAAAATTTAGTGAGTTCTTATAAAATGAAGATGTACTAGTCATTATATTTGTAACATCTACTGAAGGTATACAACATCATGACGGTGTATGGATTATTGACTCAGGGGGAACATGGAACATGAAATCTTGATGAGAATGTTGTGGTAATTATGAATCTATATTAAATGTACATGTGTACCTTTTGGATTGACCATAAATTAAAAATTGTTGTAGTCATAAAAATCAAAATGAAGATGCAAGATAACGTATATTAAACCATTTTAGGTTTACATGATGTGAAGTTCCTCCAAAATAACATTTTGTCCTTTGGAATGTTTGACGATATAAAATGCAAGACAAGCACTGAAAAAATGGTGACAATGATTTTTAAGGGAGTATTTGGGGTGATTAAAGTATATAATATCTCAAAGATCTTCTACATTCTTATGCATGAAACATAAAATGAATTAGAGATAGTTATCACATCAACTACCTCAATGGAAGCATTGATGTTATGTAATCCGAATCTTATCCATATGTCTGGAAAAGGATTTAAGATTTTTTCTAATTAGATTTGTCTATATGAAATTATAATGTTATCCTTACCATTTTATAAGAACTATATTTTGAGTAAGAAACACATGATGATGTTTTGAATGGAAACCTAAAGGTGAAAGTAAATATTGAATTTGATCCATTCTGATGTTTTCAAAGATCCAATCTTATCCGTAGGAGGAGAAAAGTACAATATATATTTCATTGATTTCTATTCTAGGAGATCTTGGGTGTTTCTAATAAAGGAGAAATGGGATTTATTTTAATTCCACCAAACATTAAAAGCATGGAAGGAGAATGGATATAAAATGAAGATTGTGTGTTTGAGGAATGTTAATAATGAAGAATATATAAGAAAGTAGTTTTATTTTTTTGTCAAAAAGAATGTATCAATACATTATTTAATATGGAATAAAACCCTCCTAAAAATAGAGTGGAAGAGTTTATTAATAGTACCCTATTGAATAAAATAAGGTAGATGCTAAAAACTGTTGGAGTTACCAATATATTTTGGGTAGAACTAGTGAACACTTCTTTTTATGTTGACAATAAAACCCCTTGAATGGAAATTTAATTGTGGACACCGATGGTGATGTATATTGGTAATCCCAAAGAATATCCTCACTTTAATAAATTCATAATTTTTATTTTTTCACTGTATATTTACTAGGAATGATTGAAGTTTGAAACAAGAAATAATTAATGTATGAGATGGGTTATCATTTATGGGATCTCACTTCCCAAAAACTAATCATCAAATTTTTGTAATATAAGGTGAAAAGGATGAATACTAAAGACAAAAATAAAAATAATTCATAAACTATAATTTTCAAAGTGGAGGAAGAAACAAATGAAGAACCAGTTTCATTTACAACATTACCTGAGCATGATGATCAAGTATCAATTTATCCTGGAATGCGTCATTAAAATCAAGAGAAATGATCACCAATATGGAACTTAAAGTTTGTTTCTATTATAAATGTTTTATATTACATAATGAAAGTGTATTTAGAGCCTTAATCTTTTGTGTAGATAACCCACCTTCTATATGTATATTCATGGATTATAGCGATTCATGAGGAACATGAAGCCCTACACTAGAAAAATACTTTAGATCTTGTTAAATTACCTTACTGAATGAATCACATTTGGAAAAAAATGATTCCACAAGATTAAACAAGAATAAAAAGCCAACTGTAAATATATCATGTTGGACTAGTTGTTAATGGATATCATTAGAAGTAAGGAGTTTATTTCAAGGTAATATTTTCCCCTATTTAAATACATACACATATTTGGTTAATTCTGGACATGTTTTCTATATATAATATACATCCAGAGAAGTTAAATGAAAAAAATATCTTCTCTCCATGGTGATCTTGATGATAAAATATATATTCTCAAACTAGATGGGGTTTTCAAAATATGTTAATGTGAAATGGGCTTGTAGGATGAACATCTCATTGTACAGTGTCAAACTAGAACTGAGGTATTGGTATAAGATATTTGATTCCTATATCATGATACTTAGAAAAAACATACTTAATAAAAATCATTTTTAATATTTAAAGGGTCTATAACATAATTATTTTATTATTATACTATTTCATATATATTACATGTTGTCTATAGGCTAAAAAATAATCAAAATATAAGAGGAGAAGGAAAAATTGTATAGGGAGTCTGAAATCAAGGACATATAACCCCTAAGAAATATTCTTGCGATGAAAATCCATCCAAACAAGAATAATGGGATAATTTTTCTATCACAAAATAATTACCTAAGGAATGTCTTGGAAAGCTTAAACAAGACATTCTATAAGATAGTCTTTACACCTCTTCCCATTAATATTATGTTATCCTTGATGATGATTCCTAGTAGTGATGTAGAGAGGATGGAAATTTCTCAAGTGTCCTATGAATCAGTAGGGGTGATTATGGTGTTGAAAATGGTTTAAAAAAAATTAAAATTCACATGCAATGGGAGTAGTTATTTTGAATATGGAGAATCCAATATGGGAGTATTGGGACATGGTGATGAGAATCCGAAGATACATCAAAGAGACCTCAGATGATGCACATTTTTATAGAGGTTCCTATTTTACTAATACATGCTATGTTGATTAAAATTGATTAATGGATTATGAATAGAGGAGATACAATACTAGTTATGTGTTTACTCTTGTAGGGGGAGGTGTGAAACTGAGTTCTAAAATACACTATTTTGTGTCCATGTCCAAAACCTTGGAAGAGTATATGGTAGTTATAGAGGCTGGTAAAAAGGTGATATGTATGGAAAGGTTATTATAGGTTTATGATAAAAAATAGAAGAATATTTGATTATTTTGTGACAATTAGAGTTCCTTTCACATTGTAAAGAATCAATCTTTTCTTTCTAGGATGAAGTACATTGGAATACAATATAATTTTTTTAGAGTTATGATGGAGGATGAAAATGTGGATATGGATAACATTCATTTTGGAGGTCGTTTCCTTGGACCAATTGTTTGTAATTTTATTATAATTATATTGGATGTATTGAATATTAATAATACTTATTAATACGTATTGTTAATTATTCTTCATGAATCTAATGTTATAATTTTCTGGAGTATCATTTTCATTGATAATGTTAGAGTAGTTCCCCGACATGATGATAACCTTGATGTGCTTTGATGATATTTTTAAATATTGTTCTATGATTGGATAATGTAATATGATTGGAAACATAATACATAGAATCTTAGTTTATAGTACTTGTAAGTATATGCGGGATCTTTCCATGATGTTCAAACTTGGTAATCGCTATGATGGGAGATTATGAGAACATACTCGCAACTAATAATTCCACATGTTTTGGTGTAATCTGATATCCCTATCCAAGAGCAAGTGTGATGGCCCATAATATTTATAATTATTTTTAAGGAATGTTATAACTCACATACATAGATGTATTTCATAATCGATTATGATAAAAGTTTATTTAAATGTTTTATATGTTGGGTAGATAACTAGTGACACTTCATTAATGGATTAGTCAATGATGGAGTTTTTCTCTTCCATCAATATGAAATCTGATATCTCAACCCATAAATATGAATAGAACTGTTGTCTTAAATTCCATTTCCATGGTGTAGCAATGTGGTTATTGTATATAGTCAAATAATATCAAGCATATAGGTTGGTGACATAGATGTGAAACCTTCTTGATTAGATATTGTGATAATGGGATTTTATTACACAATGAGTATTCATATGTGGTTATTGATGTTTGGACATTATGTTCATTCTTTTGGTTGCCATGACTCATTTCAAGATAATAATCATGTACTTTATGCAATCCCACCATATACCAATGATAATGAATCCTATATGTTGACACATGATGTGTTTTCATTTATCTTGATTAAATTTTACTCGAATTTAATTAGCAGAATAAATACTATTCACATAAATGAGGAATAATTTTATTCAAGTAATATTGATTTCAAAAATTAAACAAATATTTAATCTCAGGAATTTTAATTAAACTATATTTATTTATTTTATTGAATATTTAATAAATAATTATTCAGCAACATTTCAATGAAATATTTCTTTATACATAATAATATCTATTTGGGTAGTCAAAAAAACTAAGATGTTTGAATGGACTAAGTAGCATCTAGTGATAAATAATTATATACAAGAAAATATATATTATTTATTTTTGGTTCAAGATGGAGAAGGCCAAAAAATATTAATTATACTATTATTATATGGAATGTTGTTTTTAATGGTAATAATATTACTTAATAGCTGACAATAATTTAAATAAATATTTAAACTTAAAACCTAGCACTATAAATAGGTGGTTGTGTCTATTGCATAGGGTATCCAAGATCAAGAATATCAAATTGTTTCCCACAAAAAAATGTCCATTGAATCCCCCTTTCTCTCATCCTCTCAAGAATGAGAATGGAAGATATGTTTCTTCATTACCAAATAATTAGTTTTCAATAATGTAAAAAAAAGACATTCTATTTTCCATGCTAGCACTTTTAGATCAAGACATGTTTTTGAGAGATCACTAGAGCACATGTAGATCACAACTAATGGGTTTCTACCCTTGGATCCTCACAATAACAACAAACTAAATACTAAAGGGTCTTTTTAGATGATTGAAAATTAATATGAAGAATGAAACCTAAGATGCAGTGATTGTATTCTTCTAATCTAGAGAAATTAATTATAAAATTATGCGATAGATCCTTTATTGGGGTTATGAGAAATTTAAATTGAAATAAATTTTAATTATAACATCATCTACTGCATACTTCCACTACACCTAGAGCACTCAAGAGTTATCAAGATGATAACATTTATTTTTTTAATTATTTATTTGATTGTTGATCAATGCGCAATTGTGGTTATGTCGGTTCTATTGGATTGATTTTCTATCAATGGAGATTAGTTAGGATATATCTCCAAATCAAGAATCGGTGAGGATGACTCAACTCTTTCTGATGTGGCCTGGAATAATGATACTTTTATTCATTTATTCTTACTTAATTTTGAAGAGCTGCATAACACTGCTTCAAAGAATAGGGTTACAATGATCGGGGATTATTCAAAATCCCCATCATTTGAGTATTATCCTAGTTGTGGTGAGATCAGGTTCAGATATAATCCCTCTCGAGGGCCTCGATAGTTAATAGACATGTGTGGATATCATTTATTTTCAGGGATCCTGCCAATCGGTAAGGACATAGCTTTGATTTTGGCCAGTGACAAATTCGTTTTTTGGTGTCGTTGGGGTGCATCGGTCTTGACTGTGATGTAGAACAATTTTCCTAATGTTTATAGGACTGAGCCTCGGAATCAGTGAGAGTGACGGTGGCTACTTGTGTTGTGAAGATGATTTTTTTTGGATTCGGGATCCAGGTGGGTATCCTGTTCAGCTATGGGTGGGAGGCATTGGGGTTTGTTCCCGATGGTGCTAGCTTAAGGGCCGCTGTGATGCATCGATTGGTTCCCCGTGCAGTTTTGTGGATTTTCACTAAATATGATGGGGAGTTGTGTTATTGGGGTGCATGAGGGATAGCATCTACTTCCTGGTTGTGATTAAGGTGTAACATTTTATGGCATCGATGGTGGTCGGGTGGTGGTTTTCCATAGTGAAGTGAGGTTCTGGCCAGAGACACTAGTGATGAGATGTGGATGGGGATGACCTTGATGGGAGGTGACCACAAGATGTGGCGCTAGTTAGAGGATGGTGTTAGGCTAGCTTTGTTGGACTTTCTTGAAAATCAGGATGAACTTCAACGCCTTGGAAGGAGATGGTGAACTATATGAGTAGAGACCATGGGATATCATGCATGTCACATTATTGTGTTTGGGATTCTGTCAACAAGTTATTGTTTTTCTTTTTCTTTTGTGTGCCCAATTACAATGGGTTAATTGTATTCATGGCCTGATGGATTGTTTATTAGAATAGGGTAATTGTTCCAACTATCTTTCGGTTGGTTAAAGTGTGCCACGTTGTGTTTCATGGTGGATCATGTTCGACTTGTCTTGTGTCACTATTTATTTTTCATTTTATTTTCGTTAATAAATATTTAAGTCTAACCATGCCTGGATACTGAACCTTCCTGGTACGTGCAATTGTGGTTGGGTTCTTATTTCTTGTTATTTTTTCTTTAATCCGATTTAAATATACATGAATCAACATATTAATAATGTAATTTCATTTTTTTTATTTTAGTGTAGTTATAAGAATATATGAAGAATGATTAGAGATTCCATCAAGCACTCTCAATTTTTTACTCATAACATAAGGTTACACGACATGTACTCCGAAGTACATGTCATGTACCCTAGTTCACTACATCTAGATGTGTCGAGGGATACACATCATGCAACATATTAATTACCATTGGTGTACACCCAATTTTGAATGACCAACCTCATACATAGTTGTAGGGTTACACAATGTGTATATGTGTACATGACTTGTAGCCTACATAGGTTAATGGCATAAATCATGCAATATGAGTTGTCATTATACATGGTCAAAATTTTATAAGACTGAAAATAAGAGAGTTTATGAAATAAATAAAGTGTATGTGGTGTAAATGGTCTGATGGTCATCAAATAATATGTCTGAAGAACACAATGAGCCACTCAAGCAGAAAATGGACACACTACTCAAAGACATACACATCATGTAGCTAGCTAGTTTATGCCATGTAGTTCACTGAGAAATACCACAAATACCCAGGTGTACATCTCAGGAATACAAAAAGTAGATACATGACATGTATCTGGAGTGTACATGATGTGTAGTCTGGCCAAGGTGCATAGTGAAAACCCAAGTGTGTTACCTAGATTCATGACAACCGAGACACATGATGTCTTACTGGATGTACATTCCATAAATTATCCCATTAAAGGAGATGAATAAAATAGATAATAAATTCTAACATTGCATCATCAAAACCATATTTTATTAATTGTAACACCATTATGTGTATGATAATTTATTAAAGGGTTTAAATAATTTCAAGTGATCAATTATTATATTGTAATACATATTCAATTAATGATTCTCCCATTTATTTTACATGAATTCCATAATTTATTGGACTATCCAAATTATTTTTGAGTGATAAATAATATGAAAAGGGGATTAATTAATTAATTAATTAATTCAAGTAGATTTATCTTAATAATAATTGTCATATGAAAAAAAAATGATAACCGAACACTTTTATGTGTTAGTTGCAAGTATGATTGATCATGAGCTTGACGGAGACCAGTGTATGTGTTGGAATTAATTAAATATAATTTATTTAATGGATTTTCAATTATTTAATGTTAAATTATTATATGGAATGTGAGTCATCCCTACATCCACTATTATGTAAGACCTATGTGTTAGAGGATCTTTATGTAACACTCATTAACCAATCCTTTGGTTCCACTCACCTGTGTGTGAGCAATAAATACTTATAATTAATGTATCATCCCAATGTGTGTGGAGACAGTTTAGTATGAGTCTATTATTACTACATCTTAGTGATTAAAAGATATATAGGTGAAATGATCTAACACATACCAAGACCGGATGATGGTGATATTTCCCTTGGTCATAGGAAGATTTAATGTTCTCTCATAAAATCAACTTTTATAAAATCTCACGACTTAGTCATTTATTTTATTTATTTATTTCTGTCTATGAATTCTTTATTTTATGTATGTAAGATCACAATCAAATAAATAAATGAGTTAATATTCCAATAAATAATTTAAATAAATGTGGTATGCATAAATGTTTTATCCAACATGGTTAATTAATAATGTATATTCCACTTCATACTAACAATACATGTAAATGATAATGAAATATAAAATTAATGTATAATTAATTAAAATACATAAACCTAATATTTTTCAGACTAAGATTTCATAAACTAAATTTGGAATGAAACAACCGAACTAAGTGTAATACACATACATAATATAAGAAAATAAATTTATTGGGGAGTTATCATGAGGATTATGGGTTGAATTAACAAAACTTTTAATGATTTTAACTACCAAAGACTATTAAACATAAACATTGAGTCAAGTGTTGAGGAAATAAAAGATATTATTTCAAGATAGGGGTATCCACTCAATAGATTATGGATTTCCAAGTATGCAGTTGGAAAGACCACCTACCTTATTACATTCTTATAGTTTTCATGGCCAATTTTTGAATCCTTTAGAAACATAATGGAGAACCTAGCCAATATAATGTCTGTGAAATGAAACATTCCATATTCAATGGCAAGGACTATTTGTACTTGATAAAATAGTGGGAGATCTGATAAAATCATTTATTTTATAATCACTCACTTATTTTGAAATCAAGAAATTAACTAATAATATGCACTTTTTAATTGAAAAATAAACTACTAAGTTAATCTTCAACACTTTACCTATGATAAATATTCAATTAGATCAACCTTTTAACTAACTGTATCATCCAATACCAGTTTAGATGTCTTCAAGTTGTATTACGCCATGAAAGGAAATGTTACATACTAGAATCATCAATGACTGATCCTCCTGCCAAGGAAGAAAGTGATGAAGTGTTCATTTTCTACAAAAGATATTTGAGTGATGCAGTTGACACTAAATGTTTTTTCATTCATCCATGTGTATTGAAATCATGAATTATCCTAAATTCATGGATGTGTATAGTATTCTTGAACACATCCACAATATTTACCAGATGATACCTAAACAATAATGATTTGAGATATCCAAGGCACTTTTTTAGTGCAAGCATGGAGAGGGTACCACAACTGAGCCTCGCATAGTCAATATCATTGGCTATATTGAGTTCCTATAGGCTATAGGGTTTAAAATCCAAAAGGAAATGGGAACTAATCTCATTATATAATCACTTCCATATATATTGTCCAACATTAGGTAAAATTTAATATGAAAAACATTGAGAAGTAACATCATTGTATTATTAATATCAATTTATAATTAGATAACAAATAAAATCATGAAAATACTTCCATATTTATGGTTATATGAAACTAGAAGGAAAATATATTTAATCAAAAAGATTATTCATTCCCTTCCAAAAAGGGGAAGATTTGGGTGAAATAAAAGAAACATGATGTTGTCTATTTCACATGTGGAGTGATAGGGCTGCTAGATGAAAAATTGAACATAGCCAAAGAAGTAGTGTTAAGATTCAGGTGAATTTGTTATGAAGTTAAATTTAACTATTTATCCAAATTGGGTATTAGATACAGCTTGTAGTGCTCATATATGTATTCAAATATACTAACCAAGTAGATTGAAAATGATTTCCCAAGGGTATGTTGATCTATGAGAATCCAACATAACTAAACTTACAGTTATAACTATCTGGGATAACCACCTCAATTATAGACTAGAATGAACATGGTTTTTAAGTGCTATTAATATGTGCGTTCAATTTCAAAAAGAATTTTTTCTATATCCATACAAGATATAGATGGTATTATTTATAAATTTTTAAATAAATGTTATTTATTTTGTAATGTTTTATTTCTTAAGGGATGGAACATTTATATAATGATATTTATGTGTTGAATGTAACAAACCATGTAATGGAAATCAATAACGAAGTCACTTCACATGACTCATACCACAACCAAATTTTGGATCACTGGATAGGTTTGGTAAATTATTAATACTTAACTAAATTAAATCAAGATGAATATAGTTAATATTTTTAACTTGGTGTATGTCATTAAGGTTTAAAAGTAAAATGATCAAATCAAAATTTAGAGGGATACATGAAATAGATAAATATATTAGTGAAGTTTTTCATTCTGATATGTGTGGATCATTTCCTATAAAGGAAAGGGGTGAGTACTCATACATAAAAACAAACACTGATGATTTTAATAGAAATGGATTCTTCTAATTAATGAGGTATAAGTTAGATTATTTTGATAAATTCATCTAATACAAGAAAAAGTTGACAACCATATTGGAAAGAAGATTATAAGACTTTACTCAGACCATGGGGGAGAATATCTTAATAAAGTCTTCATTGATTTTTATGGGTTTTTGGGATATTGTCTCAACCCAATTCTTCTTATACGCCTCAGTGGAACAGTGTACGAAAAAGGATAAGACACACCTTTTTGGAAATTTTGAGATCAATGATGAGTCATACAAGTTTTCTTTTATACTTTTATAGATAAAAATTACATATAAATGTGTGAAAACGAAACCAAGATCTGACCAATTTAATTAATGGTATACTATACTAATTATGGAATGGAATGAAACTCGTGTTTCCTTACATGTAGGGGTTGAAATGTTTTTTATAGCCTCTTCAAGCAACATGGTTTCACCATGAGGCACAACGTGTATATTTATATGATATCCAAATGAATCAAAGAGATATTACCAATAAAATCCTTTAGAAAAAAATATTATGGTTGAATGAAGTCTCACATTTCTTAGGGATGATCTTATTTATAAATGTGATAAGTTAGATGGAATTAAAAGAAATATAGGATCAAGATAAAAAGAGTTAGTAAAGGATAAAATTAAAAAAATCCATATGGAAGAATAAATTATTTCAGACACACAATTACTATTTAAGAGTTCTTGAGAGGTTAGAGAATAAGAATGATATGTTTTCCTAGTCACTAAGGTTGGTGACTCATTAGTAGATTTCAATAATGTTCCTCTAAAATAAAAGGATTTAGTATATGGAATAGATATTCCCACATTTCAAGATTCCATTAATTCCTAAATGGATTGTTGGTACTAAAACCAAATTTCAATTTTGGTAGACGCTCTAGTAGATGTAAATATCCTTGGTTTCAAATGGGAATTAAAGAAGAAACATGACATGGATGGACAAGTTAGTTCCTATGAGTCATGAATGGTTTCAAAAGGGTTTAAAAAACGTCAAGTAATAGAATATATTGAAACTTTTTCAATGGTTGAAAGACAGAAATACATTATAATTATATATTCCATTGTAGCTTTCCACAATTACGAGATTTGGAAATTAGACTTCAAAACAACATTCTTTAATGGGAACCACCCGGAATATGTGTATATCACACAACCATAAAGTATTGTTACTCCAAAGGATTCCAACAAGGTATGTGTAGCACCCAAAGATTCCACAGTACACTTCTCATTGAATAATACAGCAGCGTGTGTTGTACGAAACTTCGAGTTCTAACACACACCACAACCAATCAAACTAGCCGTTATGAATAGTAATACCCAATTTTTGAAATTTTGTAAATGTCATCTTTCAAAATGGACTTCATTTTTGGATTAAGAATATTGAAATTATATTTGGGTTAATTTTTGGTATTTTTATGAAAACTTTCAATTTTTGATGAATAGTGAAAAACACTGAGTTATAGTTTAAAACTGAATTTCTATTTAAATAATTATTTATTTTATTTAAATTTATTTTAGGTCATAATATATAAATAATACCTATATAAGTTCAATGTAACTCATTGGATTCAGTTTATAATAATTTTAGATATATAAAAATTTTGTTGAACTTTTCACCGTCTTTTACCCATCTCCTAGGAGAATTTGCAAATTCACATAAAACATAATTTTACCGCTTCTATGAGTGGAATTTCAAAAATCCGAGAGACGTGGTTAATATTAGGGAGTAAAATTTGGATCAATAAGATAAAAATAATTTTTGGTGAATAGTCACTTTTTACTTTTATATACCACGGTTAAAAGTAAATAGGGTAATTAAGGGTAAAAATGATATTATTATTTCCCTAACACATGTCCTAATTCTATTGGATAAGTATAATTCGACCAAAAACAACCTTAGGAATAAAATATGAACCTCTTTGGTCCACTTGGATTAGATTAGGTCATTTATTATTATTTAATTCAAAGAAGAGTTAAAAGAGTTAAAATCAAAGTTTAATAACTAAAGTTTTTTTAATATAGGGTTATAAATAAGATAAATTCAATTATAATTATTCATTAGAAATATAATTTCATTTCCTACATGATGGTATTTTATTTATAATTTTTATACATTAAATAATTTAATTTATTTATGACACAATGGTGATGCAGTAATTACCTAATTAATGAAATATTAAAATAATTGATATTATAAATATCCAAATAAATGTAATTTTAGACTTCTTATGAATTAAAATAATTTTATAGGTTAATATTACATGTTAGGATTGATTAAATGAATTTATTTAGAATTAATAAAGTTGTTAAAAAATCAATTATTAAATAGTGTCAAAATTGACAAAAAGAAGTATTAAAAGAAATATTTTATTATTAATTGATATTATATTACTAAAAATATAATGTTCAGCCAAATGATTTAGATAAGTTTATATATATTAATAATTAACCACTTGGGGTTTTCTTGGCTTGTTATAGTAAGTTTATTAACCATATAATATAAAAATACAAAAAGAAATAGAAAATGTCAAACGATTCAACTAAGAGTTAAATATAAATGATAAGGTTAATATAGTGACCCAAACCAGTCTAAAATCTATTGTATGAAAGGATTTATACCCCTCCACATCTTATCATTGAAATAAGTCACTTTGGAGCCATTATAAACTGAATATGAATTTATTATAAAATAATATTTTAAGTTTTTCTTAAGGTTCCCCTCACCCCTCTTATAAAAGGGCACTCACCCTTCTCTCAAATTCATACCTTCAACGCCTTTTGGTTCGGCCAAAACCTACCCCAATATCCTCAAAATTTCATTCACTTCATCCTTGAGGCCTTCCTTTAGTCAGAAAGCCAACTTAAGGAGCCCTTTTGATCAAATCAAAAGGAAGAACCCGAAGAAGAGGTAAAAATATCACCAACTCTTTCAACTTAAGGATCCCTTTTGATCAAATAAAAAAGAAGAACCTGAAGAAGAGGTAAAAATATCACCACCTCTTTCAAGTTCCTTTATTCTTCAACATCTTATTTCTTTGTTATTTCCATTATAAAATAATAAATTTACTATCATATATAAACTGTGATGTTATTATAAACATGGTACAATCATATTCAGTATTCTATCCATCCTTTGAATGACATGTCACTATACGTGCGTACGTACGACTTACCATTCCACGTCATGGTGTAATTGTTATTCAATAAATTATTATTTGGATGGGTATAATAATGATGTGTAATTCATATAAATAATAAATATAACCTGATAATTATTATGTATATATTATACACCATCCAATTATATATTATATCAAAAGAATGATATTGTCGCTCGTGCGTACGTACGGACTACCGTCTCCATGAACGCGATGAGATTCATTCCCCATCGTATCCATTCAAGACTAATTTTCATTTGATGACTAAAAATAATAATTACTTGATATCATTCTGGATATGAGGAATATTCAACCTATGGATAAGAAACATGGCTTATGTAACAAAACAAATAAAATAAAATGAGTAAGTGAACACCTGAAACGAATATAATACTAAAATATTATTAACAAAGAAATATTAAAAGATCATATATGATATCATATTTATGTATATGATTATTTTATAATTTAAAAACATTTATTTAACTATTATACAAGAGGTTAAACTACCCTCGACCAAGGAAAAATTCAAGGTAAGGGTTAATTTCACAATGTCTTTATTATCTGAGGTTGTTTTTATGTAAGTATCTACTGGGAAATCTTTATCATCCACATCCATATTTTGTAAACATGTATTTCAAAAAATTCTTACTATTTTATAGACTATGGGTTAAAGTTATTTATACCCTTTTTTGAATTTTTATAATATGTTTATAAAGTAATCTTTCCATCGTTTTCTAAACAAATTCCTTCTTACCCTTTTCGACAGAATTAAGGTAAGAATGTATTTTTTAACTTATACGAAAGGTGAGACTATTTTACACTATTATAAAATCATCAAAGTTTCCCTTATAATATTATAAGAATATTTTTAAAGTAAATGTTTTCTTTTATAATTACCCGACTTTTAAGTGATTTCAAAAAAGAGATATTTCTCTCAAATAGTTTTGATTTCATCTATGTCAACATCCTTTGATGGATTTTAAGCTTATTTGATGTTGATTTATTATGATACAAAACTTCAATATTGTATTGAAGGTTTTGTGATAAGTTTGACCATGGATGGGTTATTTTTATAAAATTCATGGTTTATGGGGAAAGAATTGACATTTTGTAGGCTAGTTTTAATACGAATGTTTATGTTATGTTTAAACCTGTTCATAGGAGGAATGCATTAGACTTAGTAAGTGACGGGTGGAGCCTGCAATAGCTCCTCAATGCATTGATAGGTCTCATGAGAGAAACTAGTGTATTGGCACAAGTCCTTGATGAAATCTTATTTGTAGTCTTGGCACAAGGCCTTGACTATGTGGTTATGACAGTCTGACATTATGCATTCCATCATTATGAAAGTGGTTATTGATATTGTATGTTATTATTCTACTAGTAGAATATCCATGTGAATAAGTAAATGGAATTATTTCATTTTATTTCTTCCATATTATATTGAAGTTCAAGTTTAAAAGGGTTTTGTTTTAGTTATACATTGCCTTAAATGTTTAAACTTATTTATAAAAGTTTCCGCTATATTGTTATTTTTACCGAGCATCTGAGCTCACCCCTATCTATGTTTTATTTTTCCCAGGATGTGAAGAAGTATTTTATGACTGACCTGCAGGGATAGTCTAAGGGGATATGAGTGGGGAATATAGAGACTATGTTTTTGTAGTTTTTCACTTTATAATGTAATGTAAGACTTATGAATGTATATAGTGTTTCCAAGGCTACTAAACTAATCAGTATTTCGAGACTTGATCTTTTATGATCATGCCAATGTTATGTGATAATTCACTGACTCTGGGTAACTGGGGTCGGGGCATTACAGTTGGTATCCGAGGAAGTTTAGTACAAACCTTGGAAGCTAGATTTAGATAAACTCTGATTAGAGCACATAGACCTAATTTGGAGTTTGATCATTAGTGTAGAAGAACTTCCTAGAATTTTGGTATTGTAGAGATTTTATGAGTTTTCCGAGAAATAAATCCCTGCCTGGATATGAGTAGGTAGAGGCGGCTCTGGAATAGATGTACCTAGGGGTAAAACTCGAAAAGACCTCTTTGAGCTAGACTCAAACGGGAACTGGTGCACGACAGCGGGCCTTTCTGCACTCTTGGTTATGACACTCCCGGGGGATATGCTTAGGATAATTCTCATTTTCATTAAAAACCATTATTAAGGGTTTATGAGTATATAAATCCTCAAAGAAAACATTTTTTTTATGATTATGGATTATATCCATAAATTATTCAATTTATGTTTAGTGTTTTACAAGTATAGAATTATGTATTTTGATTCCTAAACTGATCTAGTTTTTGTCGTTGTTTAGAAATGGCACATAGTGTAAGGAATGGAAACAGTATCAATTAATCCACTCCATGTAGGGATTTCCCTTATGATCAAGATAATTATAGTGGGTCTGGTGATGCAACCGGTGCTGATAAGCTAATCACCATACCGAGACAACTCACTCAGGTTATGAATAATAACCTTACCCGTATGGAGCACCTTGATCCAAATCATGGAGGATCAATGTTAGATCACTTCATGAGGAAAAAACCACCAACATTAAATGGGGGTATAGATCCACTAGTAGCTGAGAAATGGATAAATTCCTTAGAGAAAATATTCCACACCTTGGGGAGTAGTGAAAGGGAAAAAGTTGTCATGGTAGTTTACCGCCTCACTGGACATACTGCTCAATGGTGTTCATTGATTCAAAACACAAAGGATGATGATGAAGTATCAAATATGGAATGGAGGTAGTTTAAAGAGATTTTATTTGAAAAATACTTTCCTCGTGAACATCAAGAAGATATGGACAGGCAATTTCTGAGTCTGAGGCAAAAGGAGGATGAGAATATCGCAAAGTATGAGGCTAACATTACAAGGATAGCAAGGCATGCTACAGATTATATACGTAACTCGATAAGTAAGATTGATCGTTTCTTTGTTGGGTTAAAACCATTTCTCCATCGAGAATTAGTCACACAATCCTTCTCGTCGTACGAAGATATCGTCTCATGTGCTATCAATACAGAAAAATAATTCTCTAAGTCTTATGACTTTAAAGCAAAGAAAGAGAAGAAGAGATCTGCTGATCACTCTAGAAATGGAAATAAGGGGAAGAAGGGAAAATTTGAATATCCATCATGCAGTAAATGTGGGAAGAAACACCCTGGTACTTACTTAAAAGGAATGAGAGTCTGTTACAAGGGTGGTGAAAAAGGCCACCAAGCTCGTGATTGAAAGGGGAAGAAAGAAGCTACTGATGTTCAATGCTACAATTACAGGGAGATGGGATATTATGAAAATGAATGTCCTAAGCGTCAGGGAAATGTACCTCAGAAAAGGCCAAGGGATCAAGGCCAAGATTATTCTATCACTACTGCTAAGGTAGAAGCTCCGAAAGACGTGGAGGCTGGTAATTTAATGGTTTACTCAAGTTTAGCCAATCCATTATTTGATTCTGGATCATTGCATTGTTTCATATCTTCCCAGTTTTTTAAGAAAATTAGATATTTCCAAATTGATTTAACAAGGGAGCTGTCAGTTAAACCTCCTATGGGAAGTATCATTGCTACAAAGTTCTGTGAATCAGTTCCCATTAGAGCATATAAATGTTCTTTATCTGCTGATCTCATCTTCATACCTATGATTGAGTTTGATATAATCATCGGTATGGAGTGGCTTTCAGACCATGATGCAAAGATTTATTTTAAGAAGGAGGTTACGATTTTTGATGATGATGATAAGGATCACCTAATCTTTAGAGTAGAATCATCACCACCTAATTCTTATTTAGATTCACCCCCAGTAGCTCAACTAAATTCAATTATTGGGGAGGAAGAGAATGAAATAACCGTGGGTGAGGAAAGGAATGTTCAAATAGAGGATTTACCCATTGTGAAAGAATATTTTGATGTTTTCTAGAGGATTTACCTTGACATCCTCCAGAATGAGAAATTGGGTTTTCCATTGATTTAATTCGTGGATCAAGGACCATATCAAAGACCCCTTATAGAATGGAAACTATGGAATTAGTGGAACTAAAGAAACAAATATCGGAATTGAGTAATAAGGGATTTATTTACCCTAGTGTTTCTCCATGGGGAGCCCCTATCCTTTTGGTTAAGTAGAAAGATGGATCTATGAGGTTATGTATTGACTACAGGGAGATCAATGCTATAACAATAAAGAACAAGTATCCCCTACCACACATTGATGATTTATTCAACCAAATTAATGGAGAAAAATACTTCTCAAAGATTTATCTTCGATCTGGATATCATCGGTTGTTTGTGAAGAAGGAATACATTCCCAAGATAGCATTTCGAACCAGGTACATGCATTATGATTTTACAGTAATGCCTTTTGGGCTGGCTAATGCACCCTATGTTTTCATGGATCTAATGAACAGAGTTTTCAAGGAATATCTTGATGAATTTGTAGTGGTATTTATTTATTATATCTTTGTATACTACAAAAGCTACGAGGATCATGAAAATCACTTGAGCATAATTCTAAAGACTCTTGGAAGACATGAATTATATGGGAAGTTTAGCAAGTGTGAATTCTGGCATCAGGAGATTTCTTTTCTTGTCTATATTGTCTCCAAGGATGGAATATCTATTGATCCTTCTAAGACCAAGGCAATCCAAGAATGGCCAACACCGACGAGTATAACTGAGGTAAACAGTTTTATTGGTTTAGAAGGTTATTATCGATGTTTCATCCAGAATTTGGCTGATTAGATAACCCATTAATGAAGCTCACATGTAAAGGGTTTAAATTTTTTTAGACAAAAGATTGTGAAGAATGTTTCAAAGAACTAAAGAGAAGATTAGTCAATGCTTCTATATTGACTCTACCATCGAGGAATGATGGGTTTGTTATTTATAGTGATGCTTCAAAGAATGTACTTGGTTGTGTCCTTATCCAGAATAATAGGGTTATTACCTATTCAACATGACAACTAAGAATTCATGAGAAAAAACTGTCCTACTCATGATCTTGATTTAGCAGCTATAATATTTGCTTCGAATATTTGGAGACACTATCTCTATGGTAAAAAATGTGAGATTTATATTGATCACAAGAGTTTTAAGTATATTTTCTCATAGAAAGAACTCAACATGAGGCAAATGAGATGGCTTGAACTACTCAAGGATTTTGATTGCAAGATACACTACCACTCGGGGAAGGAAAATATGAAAGTGTCATGGATTTTTGAACAAGATGAGAGTTGAAAGGGATCCTATTTTCATGGATCTATTAAATATGGATATGGGAATAACCATGGAAGGTGAAACATAAATGATTTTTCAAATGGTTTTAAAAGTATCTTTACTAGAAAGGATAAAGAGTTCTCAGACCGATAATGAAGAGTTTAAAAAGAAAATCAAAGCTGTGAATGATGGGAGATTGAGTGACTTTGTGTTTGAAGATGGAATTTTGAAATTTGGGAAGAGACTTTGTGTTCCCGATATACCTGATCTAAAAAGTGAATTGTTGGATGATGCTCATAGTTCCGATTTCTCTATACACCCTGGGAGCACCAAAATGTATAGAGATTTGAAGGAACATTTTTGGTGGGAAAACATGAAGAGGGAGATTGCTGAATTTGTGTCAAGATGTATGGTTTGTCAACAAGTGAATGCTGGAAGGAAATAGCCTGGAGGAGTCTTGCAACCTCTTTCTATACCAGAGTGGAATTGGGATAATATTACGATAGACTGTGTCATGGGACTACCAAAGACTACAAGAAGGAACGATGTAATATGGGTCATTATTGATCGTCTTACCAAGTCATCACATTTTCTTATTATAAGAGAAGATTTACCACTTGAACGATTAGCAAGACTATATATTAATGAATTTGTAAGACGTCCTGGAGTACAACTATCGATTTTTTCTGATCGTGATCCCTATTTTACATCAAGATTCTGGAAAAGTCTTCAGAAAGCCTTGGATACTGAACTTCGTTTGAGCACTGCCTACCACCCTCAAAAAGATGGAAAATCATAATGGACTATTCAAACCTTAAAATTCAAGTTGATATCTTACTCACTTGACTTTCAGGGTATGTGGGGTCAATATTTACCTCTAGTAGAATTTACCTAAAACTATCGCTTCCATTCATGTATTCTAATGGCACTATATGAAGCGTTATACGGAAAGAGATGTCGCATACCAACCTATTGGGATGACGTTGGTGAAAGAAAACTTGTAGGCCCAAAATTGGTGGAGGAATGGATGGAAAAGGTAAAGGTAATCCAAAACCACATCAAAGCAGCTCAAAGTAGGCAGAAGAGCTATGTCGATAACCGAAGGAAGGATTTGGAATTTCAGGTAGGTGACCATGTTTTCTTGAATGTATCTCCATGGAAGGGAGTTATACGTTTCGGTAAGAAAGGTAAATTGAGTCCCAGGTACATCAGACCTTTTGAAATTCTAGAACGAATTTGGGCTGTAGCTTCCCGTTTGGCAATGCCACCAAATCTCTCCCAAGTTCACAATGTGTTCCATGTACCACAGTTGAGAAAATACATGCCTAAACCAACACATGTACTCACCTATGAGGAAGTAGAAATGGAACCCAATATATCTTATTGTGAAGAGCCCGCCAGGAATCATGATAGTAGAGAACAAGTGTTGAGAAACCAGACGACTCGTCTTGTAAATGTTCTATGGAGAAACCATAAGATGGAAGAGTGGGAACCCGATGAACATATGATGAAGAACCACCCGAGTATTTTTTTGCAGTAATATTCTAGAAATTTCAAGGACTAAATTACTTTATGTAGGGGAGAATGTAACACCCCAAGCTTCCACGATACACTTCTCTTTGAATAATACAGTAGCGTGTGTTGTACGACACTTTGAGTTCCAACACACACCACAACCAATCAAACTAGCCATTATGAATAGTAATACCCACTTTTTAAAATTTTATAAATTTTATCTTTCGAAATGGACTTCATTTTTGGATTCGGAATATCGAAATTAGCTTAGGGTGAATTTTTGGTATTTTTCTGAAAACATTCAATTTTTGATGAATAGTGAAAACACTAAGTTATAGTTTAAAACAACATTTTTATTTAAATAATTATTTATTTTATTTAAAATTATTTTAGGTAAAAATAGATACATAATACCTATATAATTTCAATTTAATTAATTTGAGTCAGTTTATAATAATTTTAGATATATAAAAAGTTTATTGAACTTTTCACCATCTTTTACCCATCTTCTAGGAGAATTTGCAAATTCACATAAAACATAATTTTACTGCTTCTGTGAGTGGAATTTCAAAAATAAAATATACATGATTAATATCAAGGAGTAAAATGTGGTTCAATAAGATAAAAATAATTTTTGGCGAATAATAACTTTTTACTTTTATTTACCACGGTTAAAAGTAAATAGGGTAATTAATGGTAAGAATGATATTATTATTACCCTAACACATGTCCTAATTCTATTGGATAAGTATAATTCGACCAAAAACAACCTTAGGAATAAAATATGAACTTATTTGGTCCACTTGGATTAGATTAGAACATTTATTATTTTTTAATTCAAAGAAGAGTTCAAAGAGTTAAAATCAATGTTTAATAACTACAACATTTTTAATATAGGGTTATACATAAGATAAATTAGATTATAAATATTCATTATAAATATAAAAATACTTCCTACATAATGATATTTTATTTATAATTTTTATACATTATATAATTTATTTTATTTTTGACACAATGGTGGTGCAGTAATTATCTAATTAATGAAATATTAAAATAATTGATATTATAAATATCCAAATAAATGTAATTTGAGACTTTTTATGAATTAAACTAATTTTATAGGATAATATGACATATTATGATTTATTAAATTAATTTTTTTATAATTGACAAAGTTTTCATAACGCTAACAAAAGGCAATTATTAAATAGTGTCAAAAAATGACATAAAGGAGTATTTAAAACAAATATTATATTATTAATTGATATTCTATTCTTAAAAATATAAGGTTCTTAAAAATGACTTATATATGGTTATATATATTAATAATTCACCACTTGGTGTTCTATTGGCTTGTTATAGTATGTTTATTAACCATATAATATAAAAAGACAAAGAGACATGGTAAATGTCAAACTATTCAACAAAGAGTTAAATATAAACGATAAGGTTAATATAGTGAACCAAACCTATCTAAAATCTATTGGTTGAATGTATTTAGACCCATTACCACCTTATACTCGAAATAAGTTACTTTTGAGGCATTATAAACTGAATATGAATTTTTTATAAAATAATATTTTATGATTTTTCTAAGGTGCCCCTCACCCCTCTTAAAAAAGGGCACTCCCCCTTCTCTCAAATGCACACCTTAAAAGCCTTTTTTTTCAGACAAATACTACCAAAGTATCCTCTAAAATTCCCTCACTTCATCCTAGAGTCCTTCCTTTAGTCAAAAATCCAACTTAAGGATCCCTTTTGATGAAATAAAAAGGAAGAACCTGAAGAAGAGGTAAAAATATCACCACCTCTTTCAAGTTCCTTTATTCTTCAACATCTTATTTCTTTGTTATTTCCATTATAAAATAATAAATTTACTATCTTATATATACTGTGATGTTATTATAAATATGGTACAATCATATTTAGTATTCTATCCATCCTTTGAATGACATGTCACCATTCGTGCGTACGTACGACTTACCGTCTCCACGTCGTGGTGTAACTGTTATTCAATACATTATTATTTGGATGGGTATAATAATGATGTGAAATTCATATAAATAATAAATATAACATGATAATTATTCTGTATATATAATACACCATCAAATTTTATATTATATCAAAATAATGATATTGTCGCTCGTGCGTACGTACGGACTACCATCTCCACAAACACGATGAGATTCATTCCCCATCGTATCCATTCAAGACTAATTTTCATTTGATGATTAAAAATAATAAGGACGTAATATCATTCTGGATATGAATAAGATACATACTACGGATAACAAACATGACTAATGTAACAAAACATATAAAAGAAAATGAGTTAGTGAACACTTGAAATGACGATAATACTAAAATATTATTAACAAAGTTATATTAAAAGATCATATAAGATACCATATTTCTGTATATGATTATTGTATAATTTAATAACAATTATTTAACTATTATAAAAGAGGTTAAACTACCCTCAACCATGGAAAAGTACAAGGTAAGGGTTAATTTCAAAATCTCTTTATTATCTGAGGTTGTTTTTAATTAAGTATCTACTGGGACATCTTTATCATCCACATCCATGTTTCTTAAAAATGTATTTCAAAACATTCTTACTATTTTATAGAATATGGGTTAAAGTCATTTATACCCTTGTTTTACTTTTATAAGATGTTTATAAAGTAATCTTTCCGTCATTTTCCAAACAAGGTCCTTTTTAACATTTTCGACAGAATTAAGGTAAGAATGTCTTTTTTAACTTATACGGAGGGTGCAGCTATTTTCCACTTTTATAAAATAGTCGAAGCTTACCTTAAAATATTATATGATTATTTTCAAAGTAAATTTTTTCTATTTATAATTATGAGACTTTTAAATGATTTCAAAAAATAGATATATCTCTCAAGTAGTTTTGATTTCATCTATGTCAACATCCTTTGATGGATTTTAAGCTTATCTGATGTTGATTTATTATGATACAAAACTTCCATTTTTTATTGAATGTTTTGTGATATGTTTGACTGTGGATGTCTTATTTTTATACAATTCATGGTTTATGGAGAAAATATTGACATTTTGTATGCTAGTTTTAATACGAATGTTTATTTTATGTTTAAAACTGTTCATATGAGGAATGCATTGGACTTAGTAAGTGACGGGTGGAGCCCGCTATAGCTCCTTGATGCATCGGTAGGTCTCATGATACAAAGAAGTGTCTTGGAAGAAGGCCTTGACAAAATCATATTTGTAGTCTTGTCACAAGGCCTTGACTATGTGGTTATGATTGTTTGACATTATGCATTCCATCATTATGAAAGTGGTTATTGATATTTCATGTGATTATTTGACTAGTAGAATATCCATGTGAATAAGTAAATGGAATTATTTCATTTTATTTCTTCCATATTATGCTGATTTTCAAGTTTAAAAGGATTTTTTTAGTTATACATTACCTTAAATGTTTAAGCTTATTTATGAATGTTTACGCAATATTGTTATCCTTACTGAGTTGCCGAGATCACCCCTTTATAGATTTTATTTTTCCTAGGGTGTGAAGAAGTATTTTATGACTGACCTGCAGGGATAGTCTTAGGGGATATGAGTGTGGACTATGGAGACTATGTCGTTGTAGTTTTTAACTTTATGATGTAATTTGAGACTTATGAATGTATCTAGTGTTTTTAAGGCTACTAAACTAATCGTTCTTTCGAGACATGATCTTTTATGATCATACCAATGTTATGTAATAATGCACCGACCCTGGGTAACGAGGGTCAGGGCATTACAATATGCATATTATAATGATCCATTAATGGACTAATGTAAGCATCCAGGTCATGGAACATTCATTTTCATGAATTCATAACAGAATTTGGTGTCATAATGAATGAATGAGACCCATGTGTCTATAAATAGTTTACTGGGTGTGAATAATTTTTGTTATTAGTATACGTTGATGACATATTACTCATTGGAAACCATATACTAATGTTAAAATCTATTATAGAGTGATTGAATAAATGATTCTCTATAATGGAATTAGGAGAGACAACATATATTTTTGGGATCAAGATCCATCATGATAGATCCAAGAGGTTTCTCAACATTATTCAAAGTACATACACTTATAAGATACTAAATCAATTCAGTATAGAGTAGACAATGAAGGGATTTTTTCCATCATCACATGATATTCATTTATCCAAGAAAATGTGTCCTTAGACTCATGATAAATGAAACAGAACGGAATGGAATTCATACGAATCATTGATTGGGTCTGTTATGTATGTTATGTTATGTACTAGAATATATTTTTATTATGAATTATGTGTGGTAGGATGATATCAATCTGATCCTAGTGACCACCATTGGATGGAATTCAAGACTACCCTTCATCATCTAAGTAATATTAAGGATATGTTTGTATTTTTTGTATAAGATGATGAATTAGTCATTAGGTGATATGTATATGCTATTTTCCAAGCTCATCAAGATTATATAAATCCATAAATGGGATACATTTGAAAATTTAATGTTAGATTTTTGAGCTAGAAAAGCACAAAATATGTTATGTTCGAAGATTTTACAGCTGATTCTAAGTATATTATGGTTTCTGAGGCAGCTAAAAATGTAGTATGGATGAAAAACTTCATCCAAGGTCTTGACCTGGTACTTACTAGTAGAGATCCTATCACACTCTATTTTGATAATAATACAGTGGGGGATCTTGCAAGAGATACAAGGTCATATAAACTATCGAAGCACATACTTAAAAGGTATCATCAATTAATGGATTTATCTTAGATAGGTGATGTTGCAATGTGAATTATTTCCATAGAAGAAAACATGGTGGTATGCTTAAATAAATCCTTAACATAGGAAAAACATTTCTATCAAGTGACTACTAGTGGATTGAAGGTCATAAACAGTTGGATATTTTCCAAGTGGAATTTTGTTGGATTTTTGACATAGGACCAACTGTTTGTTCTTTGATTACATTTATATTAATCATTTTTAAAATTAATAAGACTTATTATTTTATATTGTTCAATTTTCTGGATGACTCTCATATGATAATTTCCTAGAGTATACATTGCATCGATAATGTAATAATATTTCCCACTGTATTGAGAACCACAATGTGATATGAAGATATTTTTTTATAATGTTTTGTAGTTAGACAATGTAATAGGATGAGACATATAGTACCTAGAACATCAGGTGAGAGTAATCTTAAGAAGACGAGGCATCTTCTCAGGACATTCTCACTTGGAAATCTGCAAGTCATTAGAATATGATAAAATAACTTCTAGTAAGAATACTATATGTTTTTATGTCATTGAATATTCATATCTATGAGAATGTGTGATAGTCTATAGTCTTCAAGATTATTAATTACGAATATTACATATTTCCTACATAGATGTATTTCATAAACCATGATGATAATAGTTCATGGAGATGTTGTATTTGTTGGGTGCATCAGGAGTAACATGTCATTAAGGGATATGTGAAGGAATAATTTTTCTCTTACATAATTATGGAAGATGATATCTCATACCTTTGATTAGACTAGAACCTCAAAATTAAATTCCATGGATATGATGAAATAAAGTGCTTTTTTCAGATATTTAATCAAATAAATACCAATTATATAGGTTGGTGACATGAATGTGAGACATGCCTGATGAGATATTGTGATAAATGGGTTATAAAGAAAATTTAACACTCATATTTTTTTTATTTATTTTGAAAAATTTATTTTATTTCTCTTGAATTCCATGACCCATTGCTAGATATCCATCATTTACTTTAAGAAATACCACCTAATTCCAATGAGAATAAATCATAGAGGGTGAAACACTAAATGATTTCATTTCTCTCGATTAAATTCTATTTGAATTTAATTAATGGAATAAATATTATTCTCAAGTCTAAGGAATAATTTTATTTATGTTATATTGATACCATAAATAAAATGTGAATTAATTAATCGAAAAGTGAATAAAATATATTTATTTATTTTATTGAATGTTAAATAATTCTTTATTAACTGATATGAGAATGAAATATTTTTTTATGAATACTATTTTTTATTCATGTGTTAAATAAATACAGAAGAGTTTGAATAGAAAAAACCCATTTCTGGTGATAAATAATTACTACCAATCCAATAAATATAATTTATTTTTTCAGTTATATTCCATATTGTAACACCCCAAATACAATAATGAATATTTCTCTTCAAATAATTTTAATTCCTAATTGCATGTGTTTAATGCTACTATGAACCTAAATGAACCATGATAGACTATTATTATAAAATTTCCACTATAACCTAGCATTTAAATTGACAGGAATAGGTATGAACAACTAATATATAAAATAAAAATAAAGTACCAACTTAATATCAATATATTGGAATGTTCTAAGAAAATTACAACAAAATATTTAGTAAATTAACATTATTCTTCAAAAATAATTTTTGATTGAAAATATGTTTTTTCTCTTTTTAGTAGAAATATTAATAATTAGAAGTTCTAGAAAGTTTATATTAAAAAGTAATTTCATATTTTTATTAACAATTTCAATATTATTTTTTTATAATTTTCTAAAAACCTTTAATTTTTTAAGGAATATTGAAAATAATGATTTATCCCAACTTCTGTTGGTATTCGAGAGCTTCATATTGGTGTCATGGCGACTACTCAGGCTGGCATTGGTGTTATGTGGAATGATGTTTCTGATCTGGTGATCTTGAGGTCTCTTGGGATTTCTGGTAGATGTAAAAAACCTTGTGTGATTATGTATATTCGGTGGATACCCCCGATTTCTCAGTGTCTGAAAATTAATGTTGATGGGGCTGCCTTGGGTGCTCCAAGAACTTCGGGCTGTGGTGGTGTCTTACAAACTTATAGAGGGTTTGTTAAAGGCTGTTACTATCACTTTCTTGGGAATGGTTTGGCAATTAAGGCTGAGTTATGGGCTATGATCAAGGCTATATGGTATGATTCATTTCATGGCTGGATGACATTATGGATAGAATATGACTCTACTTTGGCAGTTTACATTCTTCGAAATTGATCAAGGAATGTTCCATGGAGAATGCTTTCAGATTGGGATGATTGTCTCAAGCTTGTGGAGAAGTTCTGTTTGGTTGTCACTTATGTTTATAGGGAGGAAAATCGGGTTGCTGATTCTCTTTCAAAGCGTGACATTTAGGAGGTTAGTTCTTTTTGGTCCTTTGTCACAAAAACATTCTGTTGTGAGTTAGTGGATGCAGATGCACGTGGTGATGTGTACATGCAATTTTGTTAGCCCCTCATGTTTCTTCACTCTTGCTGACTTTAATATTTTTTAATAAAATTTTCTGGGAACAATATTTTTGCCTATTTTTGAGCTTTCTTGTTATATCTATTAGTATTGATTATTCAATACCAACATATAATTTACCATAAGTTGAATCTATTTATTTATCTTAAAAATTCCAAAAAAAAATTACTTACACTTAAATCTTTTATTAATAATGACTATTACCAAAAAACCTGTTTCCATTAAGAATTGTTTTTATAGTAAATCATTTAATAATTTTTTTTTGTTATTAATAAAAAATTAAAATTAACATAGTATATATATATATATATTATTTTTATGACCATATCGTATTTTTTTTGAATGTTTTATTAAAAATTTCATATTAATTATTTTTATTTTTTATTTTTTTTCTAAATACAAACCAGTTTCTGTTTTTCAATATTGTTCATTTAATAAAAAATTAAATAATTATTATTAAATTAATAATACTACTAAAACTGAGAGTGGATAATCTAGCTCAAGGGAGAGTAATTCAAAGGAAAATGGGATGATAATCTAGAGTTTTGGGTTTCCTTCTATCACATAGTGTTTCTCTGGGACCTTGATATTGATTGGTTGGTTCTTGGGGCACTCACTAGTACATTTGCACATTTTTTTTATTGAGGATGTAAAAAAATCATCAACATCCCTATGAAATATCTTAGATAAATAAGGCTGAAGTCATAGGAATTTTATATCCATTGAAAATGTGGGTCCTAATCAATTATTTTTGAAGGTAAACACTATGTGATTTTTTGCGAATGAGGATGAAAATCTTGACAACTTTTAAATATGTTAGTTCACAATTATTTCTCAGACTACGTTACCTTCAGGTTAACCACCATGGAAGGTCAACTACAAAGCTCAATATGCATATTATGCTTGTATACTAGTTGAAGTGGATCTTAGTTATACTCTAATAGAAAAGGTTTTTCTTTCAACCATGGACACTGATTTTTATTTGAATATATCATTAGAATGATTTCCTACTTATTACCATGGATGTTAAATGGCAGGGTATAAGAATTTTATTTCCAAAAATACGTTATTTTTTCTCCCTATTCCATGAATGGGAATTATGTTCCTGATGGAAAAAAGTGGAATATAAGTAAAAACTATGGTTTTGTTCCTAATTTAGTGTTTTCACAACTGAAACAAAATCCTCTTACTCAGGAAGCTACTACTAGTTTTCTAAAGGATCAGGGGAAAGCTTGTGTTTCTAGGAACACCGTTATAGTTAATGATCCTGGAAATTGAAATAGTGACATGGGTTTGATAGTGTCACCTCAAGGTGTGGGTTTGCAATTATAGAAGTCCGGTGCGATGGAATGTTATTGTGGGTCTTGATAGTGATTATATGTTGGTCCCCATAAGCACTAGAAATGAAAGAAACTCCTTCATTTAGAATATGTCTTTGGGTATTAATTCTCCTTAGTCATCTAATGGTTCTCAAAATCATATACAGTTCACTTCAATATATCTAATTATGGAAATTAATTGAAGTGATGGGATTTTTTTTCTTTTACCTTTGGGATGGATCACAAGGAAAAAGTATTAAAGAGTTATTATATTGGGAAATTTTCTCTTCTTTTAGATGTTGGGTCTAATAATGATAGTGTAAAGTTGGAATTTTTTTTCATATTTCGTTGAATTTAGTGATGGGTTAAGATGTTGTAATTAACTATGAGATGGTGATGGTTGATGGATCTTGTTGAAGGTTAGATGATACTTGATTTCTACAATGATAGGATCATGCTGGTGTTGCTGATTAGAACCTACAGAAAGGATTTGAGCATGGTGGAATTAATCTTGAGAGTTAGAACATAATTGATGGTTCACGTTTTTAGGTTTCCCCTTATAATATTTTTGCCACACCCTTGCATGTTCAGCCTGCTTTGGATGGTAAAGGTAGAATGTGAATCATATTACAGGGTAGGGGAAATTTTCCCCGAGGTCAGGGATGATGTCTGTTCTGTTAGGGTAGTATTTTTCTCTAAGGATGGATAGTTTAGAGAATAATTTCGTTGGAACTAATGGTGATTATGAGGGGAGGCTTGGTTTAGGTCATGTTGGGCCCTTTGTACAGAATTAGCCTTGTGAAGCATTGCGAAAAGATCTAGGACATTTTTCCAACCAACATGTTTTTCTAAATCCATCCACAATATTGGTAAATATTTTGGATATCTTGGTAAATGGGGTCATATCCAAGATCTTTATGAGGATGTAAGGAATATCAATGTACATAGAGGCTCATATTCCAACAGGGATACATTTGGTAAAGGTAAGAAAAAATATAATGAGGGTTTTTCTGTCCCAAAGAAAATGTCTAGATCAAAGAAAGATTACTCACATATAAGGACCACTATGAGAACTATATAAAACCCCACTATAGAATAAATTATTTATCCATATATTTTTTATGTCTCCTTAGGATATGAATTTAAGTGGTATGGGGTCTATATAGACTGAAATCATCTATAAAATGATTTTAAATGTCTAATTTTTGTTAAATTGAGGGTACATTTTTTCTATCCAGCCCCTTTCTTCTTCTCTCTTTTTCCATGTATCCTTTTATTTTATTAATAAATGGGATATTTGTCCCAACATGTTCAATAACAAAAAAATAACACTACTAAAACCCTAATTCATGCCACTTCCTCATTACTATTACCACCCAACAAACCTATCATGTCTTCAGCCTCACCCTCACCCCATATCCCACTGCACCTCCTTGAATCCCCATCTGCTCTGGCATCACTTACCATCAAACCACCTCAAATCTCACCACCCATATCACTCCTTACATCCTTCCACCCAGTTAATCTTCTATCACCATATATGCATCTGATGTCTCAACATATACTTCCCACCATCACTGACTTTACATACCATTTAAGAGAATATATAGTTGTTATATCATTCCCATTATCCTCAATTGGTTCTTCCCAATTTCACCATTAATAGCGCCTAATTTAACTACTGACGGGATCCCTATTCCTCAATCATTTAGAAATATTATATTTTACATTCATATTATATGTTCTACACATCAAACACTCAATTCTATTTCAAATTATCGTTAAATGGTTTATGGGTACTAGGAATCACATGTTTAGAATACCAATGAGTTATTTTTTTACATAAAAAAAACTATATTTCCTTCAAATGTATTCCATTATCTATATTTTTTTCTACATTTCACGCTTTTAGATAATGATCACTACCCATAACCCTATGTATTTTTTTCATAGTGATTTGGGTTTTTTAAAATGTATCTAATATATTAAGACATTATAAAAGTAAATGTGGTTTATTTATGTTCATTTAAAATTTTATTAACTCATTTATAATTTTCTTTTTATATTAAATTCCTTTATTATATTTATTTATAATTCTTTTAATATCAATATATGCATATTTTTTACGACCAATTTGAGCTCAAACCCTCTACATTCATGAAAACATGTAAGTAAAATATCTATAATATAACATAGATCATTTAGAACACATGCTCATTCATTTGATAACAATAAGAGTTTGAAATCAGTATTTATTTACATGTAAATTAAAAGAACAATCAATTTTTATTATTGAACCTCATATTTACTAATTCAAAATTTTACTTGAGAATATATATATATATAACACAATTTTAGTTGCAAGATACACTATGTACCCCTAGAAACAATGAAGAAAATTCAAATTGTAAAATATTCCATGAGTTATGTGTTTCTTGGAGGAAGAAGGTTAATTGCAACAACGATATAGTTTTTTTTCAAAAAATTATAATTCCTCCTCATTATCAACACTTTGAAGGTATGGATTCATATATATTTTTTTACTAATTTATATATATATATATGCATGAATTGTTTTTGAATTACTTATTCATTTCACATTACAGATATTGTGATTTGTGTCTCTCCAGAAATATGAGGAAATTGTTAGTAAATTTTCAGAATGTATTTATCTTTGTTATACTTTTTGGGAAATAAGAAAAAAATTCCTATAAAAAACTATAACAGATCTTAGAGATATTTAGATCTAGACCGACATCAAATTTCCATTTATTATATTTATTATATCTCATATATATTATAAAATTAGTTGACCCCTTTCTTGTATCATACTGATGAATTTTGGTTCCCAACACAACTAGATATCTTCCAATCCTAAAGAATTATACTAACTATAAACATTTCAAAATACATTATTTGAAACCATCAACAATACTCTAACCATATTAAAATGAAACTTATTTTCATTATATGCAATTGATATCAGATTAGAGACTTTAAGAACAACACAAAAAGGATCAGAGTGTAGTCACTTTATGCATTTATAAAATTAAAAAATAGTCACATTCAATTTCTCTTGAATTCACTTAATGTTTCCTTAAATAAATAAGTCTTTTTCAATGTTTCTCATTTTTAACACCTAATTTTCTAATTGGAATTTCATGCTGATGAAAATTCATGGATAAGTTTCTTCACTGATGTATCTTCACTATCTATATATCATACGAAACATAACTATTATCTCATTTATAATAGTTAAATTAATATTAAATTCACACAATATGACAATATCTATCATTAAATTTTTTATCCTTGGGATGTTTCATCCTTTGATATACCATTATTGGTTTCCATATTGCGTAACAAACATTAATTATCTGATGTACCATATATGATGTACCGGATTCTGATATGGACACCAGTAGTTTGACCTAAACATGATTTCATTTATGTCTATAGATGCTCCTTGAGAAGAATAACTCTTATGTTATTGTGAGTTTGATTTTTTATCTACATCTTATTGTCTCATGTCTTTTTTGGGTTTGTTTTTATTGTTTTTTCCTTGAAACATGATTATTTATTTCAAATAAAACACTGGGTTTCAAATTGCACACTAGGATTTAATTTTTTTTTCCACTCTTGGGATATGAAGATTCCCATTTCCATCATTTTCATTTGACCTCGTGCAATTCTATCAATGTTTCATCCTTTTTACTACTTATAATGAACCATATTTCATATAATTGGATAAGATGCTTTGCCCTTGTGGTTACATAGTCATCTCTAGTCACCTTATACTGTGGAAAAAGAAAGATATGGAGTGGAAAGATCTCCAAGGCGTGGTAAGTGTTGTGTTATGAGGTTTAAGGTAAAATTGTCATTTGGATGAATCCAATTGGTTATTATTATATTTTAAACAATAATTTTGGACTAGAATTGTGTGAATCTGATGATAAAAACTATGTGTATTTTTTAAGGGTTGGTGTCCTAAGAACCAACTTTCTTGTACTTTGATTACATGAATGTTCACTTATTATATATTGTTCACTATTCTGCATGACTATAATATAATAATTTCCTGGAATATTTGTTGCATTGATAAGGTCATGGAAGATCCCCGCTATGATGAGAAACCTGAAATTCTATAACAATATTCTTAAATAAAGTTCTATGGTTGGCTGACATACTATGATAGGACACATAGTATACAGACCGTCATGTGCGACTACTCGTAAGAAGACGAGACTCTCTCTCATGGAGTTCACACTTGGTAATCTCCAAGATGGAAGATTATGAGAACAGACCCACCAGTAGCAATTCCGCATGTCTTGGTGTCATCGGACATTGCTATCTACGAGCTTGTGTAATGGTTCTTAGACTGTAATATTATCATTAACTCATGTCATGACTCATGCACTTAGATTTACTGATGAAAACCGTCACACAGGTAGTTGGCGGGAAGTAGGGTACGTTGGGTGCGTCACGAGTGACATTTTGTTAATGGATAAGTTGAGGAAGGATTTATCCCTTCCATTGATGGATTTTGATATCTCGATCCTTTGATTTAAATAGAACTATCGCATTAAATTCCATGACCATGGTGTGAATGATGAGTTTATTTTAGGTAGTCAAAGAACGATGGATCAAGCATATTGGTTTATGACATTGCCATGAAACCTACTTGATGAGATACCAAGACAAAGGGATTAAATTACACAGTAAGCGTTCGTATGTGGTGATACATCAATGTGGCGTCAACTTATTTCTCTTGGGTTCCTTGACTCGTTGCTAGACAGTAATCATGGACTTGAGGCAAGCCCGCCTAATGCCAACGAGAAAGAGGCCTAGAGGGTCACACACTAAGTGTATTCAAGTATCTCAAGTAGAATAAAGATTATTCCCATATGTGGTTTTATAATTATTCAAGGAATCCTAAATCATTTTAATGATGGAGGAAGAATGACATGAAAAACAAGATATACACGTCGTGTATTAAAGATTACACGCCATGTAGTTTTTGATGGAAAACAAGTACACACCGTGTATTAATAATTACACGCTGTGTAGTTTTATTTATGTAAAGGAAATGAATAAATGAAAACCAGATATACACACTGTGTACATTGAATGTACACGCCGTGTAGTTTTTAATGAAAAAAAAGTACACGCCGTGTATTTATTAATACACGTCGTGCAGTTTTTCCCGTCGGGATTTTGAGGATATAATATTGTTTAAAATGATATTTATTATGATCAGCATGGGCACATGTCAAGGAATTAATTATTCGATATGGGGTTTTAAATAAGAGTCAGTGAAATAAATAAAACGCGTAACACGTTTATTTATTGTCATAACTCTACAACGTCAAACCTAATTATAAATATCCTCACAACCCTAACTCTTTTCCAACACACAACATCTCTGGAGAATTCTTTCAAGGACGAAATAACCTCGTTCTCCCAGAACACTCTCAAGACCGAGAGAGATCCTCTTCCATCGGATCAAGACGATCTAAGGCGGACAACGCAAGAAAGGGTTACTCCAAGCTAGAACCCGGAGAATCCTTTGGCGATGTCCCGAGATACGAGGTACACATGTGGATCACCGCTAGAGGAAGTCTACACTTGGCTTCTGCGACGCAACGGTGAATCACATCGGAACGTGATCAAGAAAATCAATAAAGAAAGAAAACCCAAAAGGTATTTCTTTTCAATTGATTAATTTAATTATAATCAAGCTGTAACGATCATACTTTGTGGTTCCATGTATTTCTATTTTTTTGTCTATTTCTGTGATTCGATCCGTGGAGACTGGTGTTTATCGTCGTATTGATCGTAGATTGATCATTGCTAATGACAAAAAGCCAAGTGGGAACATCCACCCATGCACTTCCGCTGTGCCCGGAACCTTCAAATGGTATCAGAGTGAGGTTACAACGTTGATTATCGTTATTTAATTTTCATTGATAATTTATGCATTTATATTTGATTTAATACAAAATATATTGTTCTATTAATCTGAATAAACGAGATCTATTATTCCTCCTTCGTTTCTCGATTCATATCACAGAAATAACCTTTTAATTTTAATTTTTGATTAAAATAAAAATGAGGAACTCATCCGGAGGATCCACTCTTTCTGTCTGTACAACACAGGATTACATGCGCATGTAATTAAAACTACACACCGTGTACTTAGGTTCAATGAACCGGCACTGGTCCTCCAATCCACGCCGTGTGAATTGAATATGCCTAAGTATTAATCATGCTGTGTTGACTAGAATTGAATGGTGCGTGGAACCAGAATACACGACATGTATGTTGGAGCAACACGCCATGTAGTCTGTTCCGGCCTAGGCGAAACCGTGTACAAAGATAAGCCACGTACGGCGTACACGGGATCGCCAGGCCGGTTACCGCGTAACAAAGAAGTACACACCATGTATGATTCATCTACACACCATGTACTCCAAAATTTCCAAAGTACAGAGAACACGCCAAAGCCCCCGGCATAAACTTTGGATAAAAGTTGAAAAGAAATACATGCCGTGTAATTATAAACTACACGCCGTGTACTTTCCAGAAATGGAATTTCACCAGGTCTCCTCCAATGTACAAAGACCCATACAAGGAATATGGATGAGAAGAATCACAAGGAAATTTAGAAAAGAATTTAAGATAAAGAATTTATTAATTATAAGATCATAATTAATTGAATTCGAGCGCGACATATCTTAAATGAAAGGAAGATTAAAAGAATTGTAATTCTAAATTTGCGTAAATGTCGCTGCATGATATGGATGATCATGAGCTAGACCAAAGACCCTTTGTATGTGTATGGTTTCATTTAAATTTATTTAAATTAAATTTTTTGGCTTGCGAGCCTTCTTCCAATAAAATGTAGGGCCTGTGTGCCCATGGTTTCTTTAATGTAAACCCATGTTATAGAGGATCTCCCAAACTAGAAGAGATGGTTCAAAACCCGAAGATGAGGAGAAACCAAACCAAGAAGATACAAAGGTGGACAGGTGGGAGCTTCAAAACACGAACCATCAGGTTCAAGGTGTTTTCCCTAGGTCAGGGTTAGCTTATCAAACCGCTAGATAAGCTAACCAATAGAAGCTCATGATCATGCCATCTTATTTTATTTCAGTCTGATTTCATGGTTTATTTATTATTTATGTGTTGTCGCGATCACATAATTAATGAAATAAATAAGCATGCAAAGGTGGAATAAAATAAAAACCGGATTATGCGTAAACATTATCGGAACATGGTTAATCACTTAAGAAAGAATCACTTAATATTAACAAGCATGTGATAATGAAAAAATACGCATAAAGAAAAAAATCACTCAAATTACATATTAAGTCAGACCAAGCCTTCTGTTACTTGATTAAGGACAGGACTCAATAAAACTATGTGTTTGACCAACCCTTGTTGGGACACTTACTTTTATAAAGGAAGCCCTTATGAAAGGTTTCAGGTCGACTTAACAATATTACATCAAGAGAAGTATCCCTTGATAGACTTGATATAATATTGGAGGCATAAGTTGCGGAAATCCAAGTCAGGATTTTAGGATCGGGGAGTCCACTCAACAGATCAAGGAACTGTAAGCTCACAGTTGGCAAAGACCTGCCTACCTAAGTACCATCATATATCTTGACCAACCCTTGTTGGGGTTATGCGAAGGGGAATATAGATCCTTGCCACTAGAATGTCAAAGCAACTGGACATTCTAAGTTCAATGGTGAGGGCCATTGGGACTTGATAAAATAGTGGGAGAATTAATAAATTCATTTATTATTCATAAAATGTAATCAAGAAAGTACTGATAAAACTGCTCTTTTAATTTGTATGATCGAAATGAAAAACTCGTCAACCACATTTTCTCTGAGATCAATTCTAGATAAAGACAATATCCTCACCGACAGTAACTTTAAGGAATGGTTTAGGCGACTTCGGGTTATGCTATTCCATGAAAGAATGTTTTACATGCTGGAGTCCTCAATTCCTGATTCTCCTGCCCCAGGGGCGAGTGATGAAGGTTTCCTGGTCTATGATAAACATTTTAACGATGCTCTCGTCATTCAATGTTTGATGCTATCATTGATTTCTAGTGAGCTCATGATGTCTAATGAAGACATGGATACCTATATCATGCTCAAGCACCTCCGTGGTCTATACCAGGAGAGAGCAAGACATGAAAGGTTTGAGATCTCCAAGGATCTATTTCAGATCAAGCATGGAGAGGGTTCCCCAGATGGGCCTCATATAGTCAAGATCATTGGCTACATTGAGCGCTTGGAGGTTCTAGGGTTTAAACTCCCTGAAGAATTGGGTACCGATCTCATTCTCACATCACTCCCCCAGATCTTCTCAAACATTGTTTTGAACTTCAATATGAACAACATTGAGAAGTCTCTATCTGATCTTCTTATCCTTATTCACCAAGTGGACAATGACATGATGTGTGAAAAGCCTTTTGTCCTTATGGTGAACTAAAGGAAAGGGAAGGCGAAGAGCCTTAAGACCAAAGCTTCTTCAAGGCCTTCCAAGAAAAGGAATATTAAAGGAGAGGCAAAGGAACATGATGCTGTTTGTTTCGCATGTGGCAAGAAGGGCCACGGGAAGAAAAATTGCACCCAACCAAGGAAGCAAGGTGAAGCTTCAGGTGCATTTGTTATCGAATGCAATCTATCTGTTTCTACTAATTGGTTAATAGATACTTCTTGTGGTGCTCACATCTATATCCAAATACATGAACCAAGTAGATTTAAGAATATTGATCGAGGGGAGGTAGATCTACGAGCAGCCAACAGAGCTAGACTTACTGCTGTAGCTGTCAGAGACTACCACCTCATGTTGCCAACTAGAATGATCTTGGTGTTGAAGGGTTGTTATTATGTTCCGTCAATTACTAAAAACATTATTTCTGTATCCATATTAGATACTGATGGATTCATGTTCAAGTTTGGAAATGAATTTTGCTACTTTTATAAAGATAGCATTTGTTTTGGTAGGGCACATTTATATAACGACCTTTATGTGTTAGAATACACAAACCAAGTAATGGAAATCGATGACAAAGTCAATTCACATGACTCATACCACACCCAACTTTGGCATCACTGTCTAGGTCATGTTAATGAGAAACATTTGACAAAACTACATCAAGATGGGTATTTAGATTCTTTCGAACTAAAACCACATGGTGTATTTCATGCGTGTCTACAAGGAAAAATGACCAAAGCCCCATTTAGTGGAAAAGGTGAAAGAGCTAAAGAGCTTCTAGAATTAGTTCACACAGATGTGTGTGGGCCATTTCCAGTTGAGGTAAGGGGTGGGTTCTTGTACTTCTTAACTTTTACTGATGATTTTAGTAGATATGGATATATCTACTTAATGAGGTATAAGTCAGATTCTTTTGATCGGTTCAAAGAATACATGAATGAGGTTGAGAACCAGCTTGGTAAGAAGATTAAGAAACTCCACATAGACAGAGGAGGAGAATATCTTAATCAGGACTTCATTGATTTCTTACGGGTGTTTGAGATTCTATCTCAACTCTCTCCTCCTTACACACCGTAGTGGAATGGTGTAAGTTAAAGGAGGAACCACACCCTGTTGGAAATGGTGAGATCAATGATGAGCCATGTGAGTCTTCCATTATCCTTTTGGGGATATTCATTAGAATCAACAGCACACATACTAAACCAAGTACCAAATAAATCGATAAATGTTATTCCATACGAGTTATGGAGTGGACGCAAAGCCATGTTATCGAGTTTACATGTGTGGGGTAGCAAAGAATTTGTTAAGGCCTCTTCAGGTAACAAAATTTCACCCCAAGGAACAAAGTGTATCTTTATAGGATATCCCAAAGAAACAATGGGATATTACCTATACATCCCCTCAGACAAAAAGGTTACAGTGACAAGACACACCATATTCCATGAGAGGGAGAACATCTCCAAAAGAGATAGTGGGAGCGAGATAGACTTCGATGAAGTCGAGGCTCAAGATACACAAGATTTGGAACAAGAACAAATTCCACAAAGCCCTGTGGAAGAACAATCTTTTCTAGAGACACAAGAACTATGTAGAAGCCCAAGAGAGGTGAGAGAACCAAAACGATATGGTTTTCTTGTCACCGAGGATGGTTACTCATTATTGTTGGACAATGATGATCCTCTTACCTATAATGAAGTATTTGAAGGCATAGACGTTTCCAAGTGGAAAGAATCCATGAATTCTAAAATGGATTCCATGTACCAAAACCAAGTCTGGATTTTGGTAGATCCTCCAGTTGATGTAAAGCCTATTGGTAATAAATGGGTATTCAAGAAGAATCTGGACCTGGAGGGGCAAGTCAGCACCTGCAAGGCACGAATGGTTGCAAAAGGTTTCAGAAAGCGTCAAGGAATTGACTATGATGAAACCTTTTCACCGGTTGCGATGCTGAAATCCATCAGAATCCTATTGGCCATTTCTGCTTACCATGATTTTAAAATTTGGAAAATGGATGTCAAAACAACATTTCTTAACGGGAACCTCCAGGAAGATGTCTACAAGACACAATTTGAAGGGTTTGTGACTCCAAAGGATTCCAACAAGGTATACAAGTTGCAGAAATACATTTATGGATTAAAGCAAGCATCAAGGTCATGGAACATTCGTTTTGATGAAGCTGTAATGGAATTTGGATTTGTTAAGAACAAATGTGAGCCCTGTGTCAACAAGTGGTTTAGTGGAAGTGCAGTCGTTTTCCGAATAGTATATGTTAATGACATATTACTAATGGGAAACGAAGTACCTGTCTTACAGTTATTTAAGGAATGGTTGTATAAATTATTCTCTATGAAATACTTGGGAGAGGTAGAATATATTCTTGGGATCAAGATCCATCATGATAGATCCAAGAAAATGTTGGGCCTGATTCAAAGTACATACATTGACAAGATACTCAAGAGATTCAGTATAGAACAGTCCAAGAGGGGATTGTTGCCAGTGTCACATGGCATTTATCTTTCCAAGAAAATGTGTCCTCAGAGACATGAGGAAAGAAAGATAATAGAAAGGATCCCTTATGCATCTGAGATTGGGTCAGTCATGTATGTTCTGCTATGTACGAGTCTAGATGTTTCTTACGCATTAAGTGCGGTAGGAAGATATCAAGATGATCTAGGAGACCACCATTGGATGGAAGTCAAGACTATCCTTACGTATCTGAGGCATACTAAGGATATGTTCCTGGTTTATGGGGGAGATACTGAACTAGTAATCAGAGGACATATAGATGCTAGTTTCCAGACTGATCAAGATGACTTCAAGTCGCAGACTGGATACATCTTCAGTTTGAATGGAGGTGCAGTGAGCTGGAAGAGCTCAAAGCAAAGTGTGGTAGGAGATTCTAAAGTGGAGTCCGAGTATATCGCAGCTTCTGAGGTAGCTAAAGAAGCAGTATGGATGCGAAGCTTCATCCAAGATCTAGATGTAGTATTGAGCAGTAAAGATCCTATAACACTCTATTGTGATAATACTGCAGCGGTGGCACTTGCTAAAGAGCCATGGTCACATCAGTGGACAAAGCACATACTTAAGAAGTATCATATCATGAGGGATTTTTCTCAGAGAGGTGAAGTTGCAGTGAGAAGTATTTCCACGGAAGACAATGTGGCGGACCCCTTGACCAAAGCCTTGACTCAGCAGAAACAGGATCATCATGTGAGGTCTAGCGGAATAAAAGTCATAGGCAGTTGGCTCTAGTCCAAGTGGGATTTTGTAAGGGTTGGTGTCTTGAGAACCAACTTTTTTGTACTTTGATGACATGAATGTTCACTTATCATATATTGTTCATTGTTCTGCATGAATATAATATAATAATGTCCTGGAATATTTGTTGCATTGATAAGGTCATGGAAGATCCCCGCTATGATGAGAACCTTGAAATGCTATAACAATATTCTTAAATAATGTTCTACGGTTGGATGACATACTATGATAGGACACATAGTATACAGACCGTCATGTACGAGTACTCGTAAGAAGACAAGACTCTCGCTCATGGAGTTCACACCTGGTAATCTCCAAGATGGGAGATTATGAGAACAGACCCGCCAGTAGCAATTCTTCATATCTTGGTGTCATCGGACATTGCTATCTACGAGTGTGTGTAATGGTCCTTAGACTGGAATATTATCATTAACTAATGTCATGACTCGCGCACTTAGATTTACTAATGAAAACCGTCACGCAGACAGTTGGCCGGAAGTAGGGTATGTTGGGTCTGTCATGAGTGACATGTTGTAAATGTATAAGTTGAGGAAGGATTTGTCCCTTCCATTTATGGAAGTTGATATCTCGACCCTTTTATTGAAATAGAACTGTCACATTAAATTCCATGGCCATGGTGTGAACGACAAGTTTATTTCAGGTAGTCAAAGAACGACGGATCAATCATATAGGTTTATGACACTGCCATGAAACCTGCTTGATGAGATATCAAGACAAAGGGATTAAATTACACAGTAAGTGTTCGTATGTGGTGATACGTCAATGAGGCATCAACTTCTTTCTCTTGGGTTCCTTGACCCATTGCTAGACAATAATCTTGGACTTTAGGCAATCTCGCCTAATGCCAACGAGAAAGAGGCCTAGAGGGTTACACACTAAGTGTATTCAAGTATCTCAAGAAGAATAGAGATTATTCCTGTACGTGGTTTAATAATTATTCAAGGAAGCATAAATAGTTTTAATGATGGATAAAGAAGGAAATGAAAAACAAGATATATACACCGTGTATTAAAGATTACACGCCATGTAGTTTTTCATGGAAAAAAAGTACACGTCGTGTATTAATAATTACACACCGTGTAGTTTTCTTTATGGAAAAGAAATGAATAAAAGAAAACAAGATATACATGTCGTGAATATTTAATGTACACACCGTGTGGTTTTTAATGAAAAACAAGTACACTCCCTGTATTTATTAATACATTTCATGTAGTTTTCGAGTTGGGATTTTGAGGATATAATATTGTTTTAAATGATATTTATTATGATCAGCGTGAGTGCATGTCAAGGAATTAATTATTCGTCATGGGGTTTTAAATAAGATTCAATGACACAAATAAAACGTGTAATGCATTTATTTATCGTCATAACTCTACAACCTCAAACCTGATTATAAGTATCCTCACAACCCCAACTCTTTTCCAACACACAACATCTCTGGAGAATTCTTTCAAGGCCGAAAGAACCTCTTTCTCCAAGAACGCTCTCAAGACCGAGAGAGATCCTCTTACATCAGATCAAGACAATCTAAGACGGACAACGCAAGGAAAGGATACTCCACGCTAGCAACCAGAGAATTATTTGGCGACGTCCCGAGATATGAGGTACACGTGTGGATCACCGCTAGAGGAAGTCTACACTTGGATTCTACGACGGAACAATGAATCACATCGGAATGTGATCAAGAACATCAACGAAGAAAGAACACCAAAAAGCTATTTCTTTTCAATTGATTAAATTAATTATTTTCAACCTGTAACTATCCTACTTTGTGGTTTCGAGACTTTCTATTTCTTTTGTCTATTTCTTTGATTCAATCCATGGAGACTGGCGTTTATCGTCGTATTGATCCCAGACTGATCACTTCTAATGACAAAAATCCAAGTGGTCACATCCACCCACACGCTTCCACTATGCTCGGAACCTTCATCTTTTAGGTTAAAAAAATTATTGAGTATGATATCCTCATCCAAGGGAGAACTTGGTTTTTGGAAAATTCTAAAGTGCTTAAACAAAAACCACCATCAAGTACCAATGTCATGAAAATTGGGGATGATGTGTATGAAGATTATATGAGATAGTGGGCTTGGAGGATTTCATCTCACCTCTTCCATAATTAATCATGCCAACAATGATGAGGGGCCAGGTGACATAATGGGGATATTATTGTAGTTGAAACAAACTATTATCGATCAACACATGTGGACCTTTTCAATCAAACCCCATGAACTAAGAATCATGATATGGGATAGATTAAGAAACATGACATGGAATCATATGGAATTGAGGGTAAAAACTCACTATGAAAGAATAAGGAAATGAAAAACATGGAGAAAACAAGATCCCCAAGATGCGGTTGGTCGACGACCTAAGCGCAAGGATAGAGATGACAAATCAGGCTATGAGAGTTGAAAATAAACAAAACCTAAGTGCATGAACCACAAAGAAATATCCACATAAAATAATGATGGATTTTATTTGAAAAAATTATTTGAATTAAAAATTGAAAATTATGAATTAGGAATCCCAATTATTATTTTTCATATTGAATTTATTTTTAACTGACATTACCTTTTAATATTGTTGTTCACTATTGTATTTGTTAATTCTTTTATTTATCTCAATTTTTTTGTTTCCCCGAATGGATCTATTTTCACTGGGCATATCTTTTTGGCAGATTATTTGTGGTATGACCTTTGTTTGGGGTGGTATGCTAGATATCCATGAGTTTTTTTATTTACTTCATATTTTTCCATTGATTTTCTATAACTGTACCTTAGAATCTATCGGTCCATGTGTATGCTCTGTTTTTTTGTAGAGTGGCTGTTCTATTCAGACAGGCTTCATGGAATCCCCTAATTAATATTTCTATTTGAATTGACACCTAGTTCAGGGGGTTTCATCACCCATGAATAGTTTCTCTTAGGATTGTGGTCATTCAGTTCTCTCTCTCACTTTTCCTCTCAGTTTCATCAGAGAAACCCTAGCGCTCCATTCGTTCCACTACCACATCAGAGTTTTGTCTAGGATTTTATCTCTCAATCGGCCTTAACTTATGGATGGTGTCTGCTGGAGTAAAATTCCTTCCATATTATAAAAAGTTCATCCATCTGTATGAAATATCTTATAACTTGTAAGGATGAGTTCATGGATGCACCTCCTGATCTAGGAGAATGCACATTCAGTTTCTGTTTTAAGTGATTAGGACTGTAGGGAAAAGTTTTTTTTCCCAGAAATGTAATTATAAAATTTGTAGTTTCATTCCCTTTTGAAATGTATATATTGTTTACATCATTCCTATTATTCTATTTTTATGGACCATTTCTCTTTGTAGATTTTTTGTTAAATCTTTTAAGTCTTAATAAAATGTGTGTGTGAGTGGTGTTCTTTCCATGTACATAGGTCCCCACAGGACCAAAGAACATTAAATACATTTGTTCTTTATGATTTTCTAAATTTATTGTATTCTGTTCATATGGTTTATTGTTTTAATTTTCATATATAAATGTTCCAAATTTAGTCATATTGGTTTTTTTCTAGTTTTCTTACCTCTCATCCACAACAATGTGGTATCAAATCCATATCTAGCTTTCTTTTGCTATCATTTTTTATTATTGTTTGTTGATTTAGAATTCTAGTGTCTCACTTTTTTATGAACTAATATCTTTGCTTAATTCCGTTACATTTTATTATTTACTTCTTGATATTTAAACACATGTATCCATATAATTATCTATTCATTTCATATCCCACTGTATGTGTATACCTAGTGAGATTGGTCAGTTCTTGGGGGTGTACACTTAATGTTGTCCCCCACCACTCTGTGTCAACTCACTAAGGTAAACATGTGTTAAATGTGATATGAAATCAAGCAATTTTATGGAGATAATGATTTCATTTTTGGGATGAATTAAAATGATATAATTTATTGAATAATAAGGACACATTCATGCCCTATTTGGGCCCAATAAACTCACCATGACTATTAGTTAAACTAGACAAACTGTTATAGAATATCTAGAAGTCCCCTGGATGTGCTTGTTAAGACACATAACTACCTTTTACGTTTTAGGTGATATAGTCCTTAGAGAAGTTTCATATGAGTCTACCATAGTTGTAATTTGTCTTAAACATAAAAAATTATTCATGAATGCATCACTAGTAGAAAGGCTATACAAGAAACACTACATGTTTACATTCAAAATGAAACCTAGTAGTTCTTTGAAAAACTATCTAGATGATTTTAATTAGGTTGTGTTAGATGTATAAAATATTAATATTTTTTTGACGATAAGGATCAAAAAATTATCCTCTTAATATCTCTTGAAAATATCTATAACACACATGTAGATACCGTGATGTAATTTTGAGGCTATTTAACATTAGAAGAAGGTGAATCCAACCTTCAATCTAAAGAACTGCATTCTTTTCCTAAAATGAAAGGTTAGACTGAGAGCGTATACAAAAGGGGAATACCTCAAAATAAAGTTAAGAAGAAAAAATTTAGTATAAGTAAAATTAATAGTAATAAAGAACCAAAATTAATGACTTTCTCTAATTATAGAAAAGTCACCAATTTTTACTCTGGTAAATCATGGTAGATTAATCCTGAGTGTAGGAAAATCAAGTAAGAGTTAGAATCTAAACCACATGGTAATTAATATATTATTGTAGATGTAGGTTATGGAACTTCTAAGGTTATTAATGTGTCCACCCATGATATTGATCATGAGTGGGTCCATTATTTAAGTTTTTCTTTTCATATGTTCTATTTTAGAGAGTCTTTTTTAGACTTTGTTGAAGGAGTGGTAGAAGATTTCCTTTTAGGAGATATCAAGAGGTGTAAGGTGGAGGGTATAGGTTATATTGTGTTAGAACTTCATGAATATTATATCATCACTTTACATGATGTTATATTGGTACCCAACCTTCACAGATACCTTGTTTCGTTAGGGGTCCTAGATTCAAATGGCATTACATTTAGTTCTAAAACAGGTTGTTTCAAAGCTTCCAATGTATTTTGAACTGTTATTAAGGGATATTTAATCAATGGGATATATTTATTGAATGTTACAACCCATTCAAGGTACTTGGGTAGTGTTTTAAAATAAAATATTGATAATACTATTCTTTACAATAGAATATTGTGGCATGTTAGCTGCCAAGGGCTTGTAGAACTCAAAAAAGTGTTGTTGAGTGATGTCACACCAAGAAATATTCCATTTTGTGATGATTGTGGGGTGGTAAAGGAAAAAAGGTTTAGTTTTGGTTGGTCTAGTTTAAATTCCACCAGCACCTTAGAATATGTCCACTCTGATCTATGGGGTACATCTCAAACCTCCTCCTATATTGGATGATTCAATATTATCATCTTCATAGATGAAAACTCTAGGTAAGCGTGGATAAATATTTTTAAAAACAAATTTGATGTTTTACAAACATTAATAACATTGAAAAACTTTTCTAAAAAAATGGGAAGGACATTATAGCTCTAAGAATAGTCAATGGGATCAATACATATCCACAAAATTTATATAGTTATGTGAATTTGAAAGTTTTAAGAGGCTTATAATAGATAGGGAAACCCCCTAACAAAATGGTTTAGCATAAAGGATTAACACGAATGTCCATTGAGAGATTCCGGAGCAAGATTTCATTCTCAAGCCACCCCAAATCCTTTGGGGTAGCGGCTACTACCATTGATGTGTACCTAATTAATAGGATTCCCTCCTCTGATAACCAATTTAAAACACCCGATGAGATGTTGAATGAAAATATGCCATCTTATTCCTACTTAAGATTCTTTATCTACAAAAATTATGATTATTTTATACCAAATAAATAAGAACCCAGAGTTCTAAAATGTATTTTTATTGGGTATCCTGAGGCTGTTAAATGGTATAATCATCAGGGTGAAAAACCTAGTTAATAAGAGAAAATTATAAGTATATATGTTGTATTTCATGTGTCTTTGTCCCCTAAAACCAAGGATTCCACATATGGTAGTATTGATCCAACCTTTGAACATGATAAATAAAGTGAGTTTGAACAAAATTTTAGGCTCCTGTCCACCCTTCCATTAAACCTAATGCATTGTCCGATTTTAATTCTTCTTCACATTAAAACTTTAAAAATGAACCTACATCCCCTAATCGTGATTACCATCTAACCCCAGATAGAGAAAGAAAGGTCATAAGCCCCCCAGATTGTTCTGTCAGTATAACATGGAATATTATACCTTCTATATTTCTTAGTAACCTATTGATTTATGATCCTCAATCTTATAGGCATTACTTAAAAGACAAATACTCAACGAAGTGGGTATTTTCCATGAATAATGAAATTAAATCATTAAAGAATAACCATACATGTAATGTTGTGAACAATCCGACTAACACCAAAGTAATTTGTTCCAAAATTATCTTTAAAAGAAATAGGAAAACACTGATGGAAGTAAAATCAAATATAAAGCTAGTCTAATTGATAAAGGGTTACTTCAAAGACTGGGAATAGATTTGTCATGAACCAACCTAATGAGTCTTGAGCCATGACTCCCCATTCCCACCTTCGTAGGTCAGGGGTAGGAGACCAGTGACGAGTAGGCTATCAAACACAAGGAGGACTTAGCCTAAAGTACATATTTAATGACACCCACATACACCACCATGCAACAATGTAGAGATATATACAAAAAAATTTAAACTAAAACGAATGAATATATCAATGCCAAAAAAGAGTATAACAGAAGTAAAAAAAAGGTAAAATACAGGTCCCACCAAAAGAAATTTTCAAAAAGTGTATAACCTTCTCTAAAGGAGTGGATTTTTATCAAACTCTTGCTAGTAAGATCCTCGTACAAGATCTGATGAAAAACCCTTGTCAGTCCAGCTATTATGCACTTCTTATTTTGGGTTCAACCAGGACTCTATCAGAGGACTTGTTGTCTGCACAAGACACCCGACACGTGCAAGTAGAGACCATATAGGGGTGAGTATATGGATACTCAGTAGGTGCCCCCAAAAATCCTAAACAAAATGGGAGTAAATTATATGCATCAGTTAACTTGACCTAGCCTGGGGGAACCCAAACGAGAGATCACTCTATCATGACCATCCTTGACAATACCTGACTAGTTATCTCGACTTCCATGGCATGTCAAAAAAATGATAAATGCCATGGGGACACCTAGAACACACCTAGATATACTCAAATCCATGTCTCATGGTACCAACCATAGACTGTTCACGGTAAATGACTCGAGGTTCCAATGAAAAAATCACACAGGTCTCATGAGGTACTGACCTCATAGACAGTAAAAGGCTCCAACTCAAGGTGAAAGTAGAAACCTACCTCAGAGCACACACAATGAGAGCACAACTATCCCCAAAGGCATAAAAAAAGAGGGGACAAACATTAATAGCTAGAACTGAATGAACTAATCTCTCCAACCCAGTTGGCACTCAACTGAGAGATGACACTCGATCGGTAAAACAGACAAACCGAAAAACCCGACTAGACCTCTTGATACCTATACAAGAGATCATGCTCAATGAACATCGTCATGGACTAGTCACTTGGTGACTAAACTACCCAACTCCCCATATAGGGGATCCTACCAAGGGTCTGTTAGGGGACACAAAACCATAGCTGAAAACACCAAATATAGAAAGGGGTACCTTTCAAGAACTATAATCTGGAAAAACATTCCTAGTAGAGGATAAATTCTTGTGTAGAGTTGGTCACACTGATTTTGAGAACTCCACTGAGGAAAACACCATTATAGATTGTAGAAGGAAGAAATGAATCTCAATACACAGATAGGAAGTCTATGCCTAGGGATCACTGGGGCTCCATACCCTACTAGAAAATCTTGAGTAGAGGATCAAGATCTGGGTAAATATTGGTGACACCAACACTAAAAAATAAACCAGGGAAACATGAAGGGACATGATGATCATACTGGGCCTCTTAGGGAGAAACATTCTCCAATTCCGCAGAGTCTGCTATCAGTGCGGATTGAGACAACTCACTCTAGAAAGCAGGAACACACCCGCATTATACATACCAAAAGAATCCCAAGAGGGGTCATAGTCTGGTGATGGGGATGTGATATTGAATACCATTATAGTATCTGAATAGGGGTCAAATTTCACTGAGGAGGACATGGTATTGAAAACCCTCGTAGCTAATGGATCGGGGGGGGCACTCAACCCAGCTGATTGAAACAACAACATCGAAGACTAGGGGGAACCACTCAATCCAACTAGTAGTAACATAGACAAGGAGAACAGGGGTCCCACAAAACCCTCCTAGTCAGCCTCGCTATCCTAAGAGACCCAAAATACATCACCTACACAACAAATCTTTTAGGTCCAAACCATGGCCCCCATCACGTTCAATGCATAAAAACACATAGGATATGGTACCCACTCACCCAAAATGGAAAACCAGTGAAAAAGGTACTATTCATTATAATAACCCTAAATGGGTCCTCATGGGGCCAACTCATAAATTTCAAAATTCATCTAATGGATCATTCCTTCTCAATCCTCTCAAAAAAAACACATGGGATTGACTACTCATTCGTCTAAAATAGACACTGATGAAAGTCACATTTCACCACAAACGCCCAAACCGAGCCTCATGCGGCCCAGACCCCAATTTCAGATTAATCACCAAAAAATTATCTCGAAACTTAAACCTAACCATTAGTGTCAGAAATTTCACTGATGATGCATCAATCTGACGCTCTGTGCAAAAGTTATGGCGGGTAGAAGATGAATAATAATAACATTTTATTATTAATTCAACGTTTTGTGACCTCGGGACAAAAAACTAATTATTTAAATGTTCAAAATGGCCACAATGGGTTAGTCTCAAAGAGAGAGTCACATCATAGTAGATGACACCTAAAATGGACACCTTGTTTTTATGTTATAGGGGTTTAATGAACCCTTGGACATTTATGGTTGGACCACCGCCGCCTTACCAGAAACCACCATTGCCTTCGACCGGACCTCCACCGAAGAAATCCTTCCACCAAAAAACCTTCTATGGACCACCGAGAGCACTACAGTCCTCCAAAAATTAATTTGGGACCAGATCCAGAATCCTCGGGGTATGATATTCACGGACTCGGTATTAATGTGGGGATTCTTCATTGTTTTCACGCGACAAAAAGTTGGAGGATCTTCTTATCACTACCGCTTATCCTCTGATGCTCGAAACTCAAAAACTGTCACAGATCAAAAAACCATGGATCATGTCCATTATAGATCCATTATCAAATAGATGTTTGACATTGTTTTGGTGTATCAAAAATGTAAATGATGAAGAACGATGAAGAAAAGATAAAGAACACAAAGAACACATAATAGAAAACTCAATATGATTATGACTGTTGTCAGTTTGTCTATCTATAGACACAATAAAAGCAACATAAATAGAATCTAATTAAAAATGAAAAAAAAACATTTATTGGTGAGAAGAAGAATTTGAAAGGAGCCTTCCTGGATTCTGGATATGCTGTTGAATTTGTTGCGCTTGGATCTGCTAGGATCTGAAGTTTTTTCACGATATTTCATGAATCTAATATTGACCCACCATTCAAAACAAGATCAGAACCTTCTCCAGCCACATGAGAAAACAATCTAAACGCTTTCTCATCTTCTCAACCTCTTATTTGTAGAAAAAAATAAAACGGTTTCCAATTGTCATAGGATTTGAACCCCCACACCCTCTCACATTAGGTCGTTCTTAGGTGAAACACCCCACTACAAACCCAATGATGGTCTCATATTTCCAATATGATCCCCCATTCAGATGTTATTCAAGGATGCGTCTGAGATAAAATATTTTTTATTTGATTATTTTATTTACGAGTTCCCACTCCATTATCTTTTCTGTAGTAGGACTGTGTGGATAAAAGATATACGTTTCAAAGGGTAAACACCACACTCCGAACTCAACTGTGGCCTCATATTTCCAACCTGAGCTACCATTTTAGAGATAAAACATTTCTTCCAAGTGAATAGTATAAAAAACATAATTTTTTTATAAAAATTATTCCAGGCAAACCTGGCCTCGGAATCTCACAACACCTCAATGCCTAGATCTAGATTTATTTGTAATAATATTCCAATGTCTGACAGGGCCAAACGAGAGTCACTACATGGTTGCTCTGAAGTTTTTCCTCTATTGTTAAGAATTATTCTTTTTGAGTTTTTTTAGAATTTTCTACTTATAATTATTTTCATATAGAACAGTTGGATGTTTAATGTAAATTCTTGCATGGTGAATTGAATGAGATGTGTTATATAATAACTTTTGATGGCTATACTGTTGAATTTAAATAAAATCATGTATAACATTTATATAAAACTTTTTATATCCTGAAAGAATCCTCGATGTCGTGGTACTTGATGTTTGATTCATTTATACAAGATAAAAAGTTCATTAGAAATCAATATGATGTATGTGTTTATTTTAAATCAAACAAAAACTGAATCATTTAGCTATTGTCACATGTTCATGACTTTCTCATCATTTGAAAAGATTTAAATATTATTTTTACTCTTATATCCCAATTAAAAACAATGTTTGAAATGAAGGAATTCAGTGCAGATAAGAAAATCATAAGTGTCAAAATGATTTTTGATAGACCAAACAAATTACTCTACCTTTCTTAGAATGTTTATATTTTAATAGTTATAAAGAGGTACTTGTATGAGTCTCTCAATACTATTAATGTCCCTCTTACAAATCATTTTAAATTTTCCTTGACATAAACACATACTGGTGAAGGTGATTTGTAAATTTGTTCTAAAATTAATTACGATATAATTGTTGGTAGCATAATGTACTCTATGATTTTGACTAGACCTGGTATTTTATATGTCATCTACACATTAATTAGGTTAATGGAAACACTAGGGAAGCTACACTAGAATTCTTTGAAGAGGAACCTTATGTAAATTTATTGTCGGTCTTAGATTTATTTTTATTGTGGAAATAATGTGAAAACTACTAAACAGATTTCTAGGTTTCTCAATGATGAGTATGCTGAGAATTTTTAGAATCACAAATCCTTAACTAGTTACACATGTACTACCTTTGTGGTTACATTTCCTAGAAGTGAAGAATTCAATCAATGGTTTCAATTTCAATGATAGAATGTGAATATATTTCCTTAAATGGGGTAGTTAAAGATGCATTGGGGATCAAAGTTGTGTCTTCTAAACATTTTCTTTATAATTTTGTTATCAATGTGTATTATGATATCAAGTATGAAATTCATTTATCTAAAAATTTAGTATGCCATGGTATTTCTATGCACATAGATATTAGATTTAGTTTCATTAAATATGTTGTATAATCATCCAACATGTGTATTAATAAGATACATAACAACATAAACCAAGTTGGTAGTTTTACTAATTCCTTGGTTATATATACATTTAATATCTATTTAGATATTATAAACTTGGTTCCGGTTCAATGACCACTAGTGAAAGAACATCACCAAATTAAATTGAAAATTATGGAGAGTTTTTAATTATTCATCCAAGTTGTTTTTTTTATATTGAATTTAGTTTTAATTCATACATACATTTAATTTTTTTATTCACTCATGCATTTTTTGTTTCTTTTATTTTTTTCAGTTGTTTTGTTTTTATGCATGCATACTTTTCCATTGGGCCTATTTGTTAGGATGATTATTTTTTTCATGATCTTTGTTCAGGGTGGCATGCTAGAAATCCATGTGTTATTTGATTTACTCCATATCTCACCATTGATTAGCTTCTAATTCCCCTTTCAATATGGATTTCCATGTGTATTATTATTTTATTGTGGCAGATGTTGTTTTACCCCATGCTTTGTGGCATCCCATGATTCACCATTCCATTCAAGGTGACTCCCGGTGTTAGGGGGTTTCATTACCACAACACAGTGCCTCTTCAGATCATGGTCAATCAACTCTCTCTTTGGTTTTTTGTATTGTTTTCATTAGAAAATCCCTATAAATCCATTCATTCAGCTACCTCATTAGATTTATGTCCATTATTTTTTATCTCACTCAGCCTCAGCTTGTGGCCATTGTGTGGTGGGGGTGACGTCCTTCCCTATTGGAAGAAGTGTATCACTTTGTATAATAACTCAAGGAACATGGAAGGAGGAGTTCATGGATCCACCACCTAGTTCACGAGAACCCATATTCAGTGCCAGCTCGAAAAGATTAGGATTTTTGGGACAAGTGTTATCTAACATTATAAGTATAAAATTTGAAGTTTCATTCTCTTTTGATACTTGTAAATTATGTTTACTTCATCCATATTATTATCTTTCTTTCTAGATCATTTCTCTTTGTAGCATTTTTTTATCTATATTGAGTATTAATACATTTTGAGAGTGGGTGGTGTTTTTGTTGAGTACATAGGTCCCCATGAGATGAATCATGTTAAATACATGTGTACTTTACTATTTTCTTAATTTTTTGTATTATGTTCACATAGTTTGTTATCACCGTTTTTGAATTGCAATGTTACATATTCAATCTTTCTGGTTGTTTGGTTGTTGGATTGTATTTCAATCACCTCTCATCCACAACAAAAATTCTATCATTTTGGTCATGTAAAAGAGATCACCCTCCCACTCCAAGTAATACTACACTTTATCCAAAAATAATCATTATGCATAATATATATTTTTAATTAAAGTTTGGGACTCTAGCTATATATCATATCATGGACATGAATAAATTTTTAATAGAATTTCTATTGTATAGTTATTGAATTAAGTTCATCCTTGAAAGATGTTTACTTTTGGTGATACTTTTGACAATGGACTTATTGGAGTCTATCACAACATGTATGTTTTTTCACTACTTTTATTACCAATTTACTCTTTTCACATTCACGGATAATTGTAATTATGGGTATCATATTTAACATAATTGATGTTTGTGGGTAAATTTATGATTATAGTTGTGAAAAAGTTTCACCATATCAGTGGACTTATGACTTCACCTATGTTTCCTACATCAATCCATTCACTAAGGATCTAATGTTTTGTAAGATTAGGTATTCCCATTTCCAAGATTATGGATTCTTCATATTATTTTTCTATTAAACATTTTCCAGAAGAAAACAATTCCTCGTCAACCAATTTGAAGAGGTGGAGTGATTGGTGTTATTTTTATTTCAGGTGTTTCCTAGTGGACCTGATGTTAGAGATGGAACAAATACTATGACCAGAGGGGACTGTGGTTCCCTAAGACTCTCCTGAAGTCATTATTTAAGATGGAAACATCACAAATGCTATATTATGTACCTCCATCATACATGAAAAGGAACCTGAATCACATGGAGATAATATTATTCTGGTAAAATCCAAAAAAATAGTTTACTCCCATGAAAATTTCACCAAAAGAAAATGAAATTCATTATTTATTCATCCCATATATAATTTTTCACCGTACTATAAAAATAATATTTTAAAATGTACCAAAAACTGGAAAACATGATTGGACTGATTTGAATTGTTATTGCAATCTTCTTGAGATTCCAATGATTCATAACTAACCATATAGTAATTTTATAAAACATATTTGAAATTTCTATATAAATTCTCTAAAATAAAATTGAGTTGTACTATATTTGATTTAAACACATATTTTTTTAGTGTGAGATATGGGATGAACAATTTCCACCCACAAGTTTATTAAAGGGGACATGTTTAAATGGGTGGTGAACCAAAACAACGACAACTATCTCACATATGTCTAATTCTATCCACACATACAAGAAAGGGGACCTAAAAAAATTGTAAAGAAATAGAATTTCTCGGTGATAATGACAAGCACCTCACATGTTCCTACCTCATCCCACAAGTAGAATTTATAGAAAAAGGACCTGTAAGAATGGAGACCTTATTACATGTGTGGGTCTCATCACCAATATGAAAGAGGATAGTGATTCCCAATGTATAAGAGAAAACAAATTTGAATGAACATGTCTTGAAATTATTCATGAACATGTTTTTCTAAATTATTTCTCAGTTTGATGAAGTTTCATATAATCTCATTTTATAATTATTATATAATAAATATAGTAAACATAATTTATATAGTTAGATTAATAAATATAATATTAATTTTTATAAAAAAATATTTCAATATAAACACATAATATGTTTTTAAAAAATAATTTTAAAATAGATACTCATTATTGTAATTTTATATATTATTGTCTATAATATTACTGATTGAAAGATAGATACTATTTATATAATTATCAATATAAATATCTTTTGTATGAATTTGTTTTTAAAAATTTAAACCAACATATATTTTTTCTATTTGTTTGATTATAATTGAAATAGAACTATCATATCTATCATAATAACATTTAGTGATAGAGTATTACCCATAATTTAGTTTCATGATAGCTTTTGTTGGTAAAATGCTTTACCAACAGAAAATTCACTTTCACCAACAAATATATCCATATTAAAAAGACCTAATTATTTTTTAGTGGATATATTCAACTATAAATATTCTGGTAAAACCTATAATATTTATCTAAATAATTGTATTTTATTTATATTTTTTAGTTGAAAAATATGTAAATTAAATAATTATACAATGCTGATGTGTTAATTACATTATTAATGTAAATATAAAGTTAATGTTATTAGGAATATTAAAATAATTATCATCGGAGATAATTATTGAAATCAATGAATTTTTTAGATGACCTTGACCTCTTAGGTATATAATAAAAAATTTGGTTTGAAGTTAATTTGTTATCGTAATATTTTAAAATTCCAGATAATGAATAGCTTCAGAATTTATAGTAATTATATTTTATCAAAATAATATAATGTTAAATTATATAAAAAATTCTAAAAAACATTAAAAATACTAAATATCTATAATATCCTCTAAAATTATATAAATAGTTCTTTAATGGTCTTATTTTCATGAAATAAGTAAAAATGAAAACCTTTTAATATCAAAACCTTTATTTACCATAATTAAAATTAAAATTGGTTAACAAAGGGTCTATCAAAATGGAAATTTTTAAAATAATATAAAAATATTTATAAAATATATTTGCTTATTATATAAAAAACATATCTCATCATATCATTAATTACATGAAATTTTGAAGGTATTTTTTTCGACTGAATTTATTACAAACAAATTAGTTTTCAAATTTTGAATGTTTCCCTCAACTCAATTATAAAAGGGCACCTCCTCCCTCACTTATTCATGTCACATTGATCATTCACATTCAAATATCCCCTTCCAATTTATCTTTTCAACTTATGTCCCCAATTTATGGAGGTTTTATAATTCTAAAAAGTCCATCCTTAGTGTCCCTAAGAGGATATATAAAGATATACCACCGAAGAAGTGGTAATATACTTTACAAAATTTTTCATGATTATTTTTTCTTATAATTTATCTTCATTTTTTATTTCCATTAAAAATTAATGACTGTATCATAAAATATATGTTGAGTTATAATTATAATTCTGGGAAAACGATACATAAACTTTTATCCATACTTTGAAAAAATCACCACACCTTCATACATATGACTTACCATCTCCACATCGTGGTGTAATTTGTTTCTTGTCACTATGTCAGATAGATGGATATAATGATGGAAATAATAGATATATATATAATAATTATAACATGATATTGATTCTGGAATGAAACATAAACCATCCAATTATTTATACTTTTACTATTAATGGAACGATAACATCACTTGTGCATACGTACAACCTACAGTTTCCATGACATGATGTACTTCATTTTCCATGATCACAATCAAAGAAAGATTTTATAATATATAAAATCAATAAATATGAAATATATGTATTACATTACCATACTTAAGTAGATGAAATAACTACATCTAATTTCTAGAAACTAAGACTTATATGACAAAACATGTAATGGAAAATGAAGCAGCAAACACCCAAAAGAAGGATAATAATGAAATATTAAAAACAAATATGTGATAAGATGATATAATATGGTCATATATGAAATTAAAAATATTTATATTATTCTTGTATAAATTAATAAAATTATATAAACCATTATACATGATTATTGGAAACTTTTGAAGGATATCATACCCAAGGTAAGGGTTAATTTCACAAGAAATTGTTTTTCATTAAGGATTCATTATATGTAAGTATATTTTGGGGAATATTTATCTCCCATGTCCATGTTTCATGATAACATCTTCCAAAATATTTTTAATATTATTCTAAAATAGTTAAATTCATTTTCCCATGTGTGAATTATTACTAAAACCTTTCAAAATATTCTTTTTGTAATTTTCCTAACGATGTAAATTTTGATATTTTCCAGAAATATACAAGATGAATGTTTTTTAACATATATAGAATAGATGTATTTTTCTGCTTTTATAACATTTTAATGCTTTGAGTATTCCCGTAAAAGCATTAAAGGTTATTTTTAATGAAAATATTTTCTTATAATATTTTATGGAATTCTAAGAAATGAAACCATTTTCAAATAAGAATGGATATTTTCCTAAGTAATTATTTTCATGTGATATATCAGAATGATTTTCCATATATGATAACACACCTTGATGTTATTTATTATTTACTTGGGATATTTTTCTAGGATACTATCCATATTATTCCAATTTTTGGATTTTATTTATGGTAGATTGATATTTATGAATCCCTTTACTTTTCCATGGGTTTTGTTATGATCAAATGATGTTTATGAAACCTATTTAATTCCATGGATTATAATATAAATAATTGTTATGTCCACAGGGCTGAATACCCTGAGAGGGGGGGTGAATCAGGGTATGACTGATTAAAATTGAAGCCTGTTATGATCTTGTTTCGCTGTTAAGCAAACCACTCTTCTATATCTTTCCTGTTGCACAAAGTAAACCGAAAGTAAAGCATGCACAAGACACAACAATTTTCCTTGGTTCACTGCAAAGGGCTATATCCAAGGAGCATACACCGACAAGTTTCCGGTCGTACCAATTCCACTAAACTTCACTAGCTGTGGATTACAAAGTTCGGGCTAGATCACTTCTATGCCCAGGCTCACTGCCTTTACAAGGTTTAGGGTCAGCTCACTGCTTTCCAAAGGGTCACTCCATGTTTCTCTCTCTCTGGCTCACTGCCGGTGGGGAGGATAACCTTTTTCCTCTTCCTAAGCTCACTGCTCTGTGAAGGGATTCACTCACAGTTTATAGACCTGTAGGTCTCTTCATTTTCATTAAGGAATGCATCTTTCTCTATATGTAGATGCTCTGTTGAAGTTCAACTTTCATCCACTGATAAATACCTATTTGCCTCTGAACACTGGGCAATTCCTTTTGGAAACACCTTCGCAAAGCACCCTACTTCGCGAAGCTCCCAATTTCGCGAAGCTCAAACAAGCCTTCACGAATCTCCTGCCTTTTCGCGAAGCTCTCTCGTGAAGCTCTCTCGCGAAGCACTCCCGCGAAGCTCAAATCTTTGCAAAGCAACTTCTCTCGTGAAGCTCACTGAGCCAACGCGGAGCACACAACTTTCGCGGAGCTATAATAGCCGCCACGAAGCTCCTCTTTCGCGAAGCACACTGGCTCCACGAACTACCTTCACAAATCGAGAGCGAATGATCTTCTATGAAAATTCTCTCTACTTCGCTCGAAGGTGTCGGCCTCTATTTATAGGCGATTCCACCGACCCTCGTCCCTTCCACGCGAAGTCAACGCCACGTCATCTCAAATCGTGAAGCTCCAATGTTTCAGCCGGAATTCTGTCCAAATCGCGAAGCACTACGACACTTAGCCATTCGCGAAGCCTGACGTAGTCGCGAAGAATCACCGTCAACATACCTTCGTGACTTCGCCGCGAAGCTCCCTCGTGAAGCCCAACATTCCTTCGCGCCTTCGCCGAGAAGCTCCCTCGCAAAGCCCTTCACCACCGCGATGCGCTTCAACTCTGCCGTTCACGAAACTTGACGTAATCGCGAAGACTCACCGCCTCCATTCTTCTGGTCTTCGCGATTTCCAAATCATGAATCCTATCTTCACGAAATTCATGCCTTTGCCATATTAAATTATGCTCTTCATGGAAATCCACTTTTGGTGATGCTCACCAAACTCCAAATTTTGGACCCCAAAAATTTGGCAAACACTGGGAAATGGCGCCACATTGTACTGCTCTTTTGTACTACCTCCAGATCATCCTTTCCTTTTTCATAGTTCTTTCTCAACATGGAATGTCATCAACTTCTCGGGAACTCGACAATTCTCAATGGAAACCTGCTTTGTCAACAAACACAATCAACCCAAAAATACTGCAATGTTACCTTGAGGGATTTTTGCCCAACAATAATGATTTATGATCATGATAAAAAATAAGTATGGTTTTAATTATGTGATAGGTGGGACCTATATCTCCCTCCAATCCATTGGGTAATGATTTATAACTCATGGGATATACTGCACTATAAAGGGTATTAAAATAGGTTTTGTAATACATGGTTGGAACTAACAGTGAAGTTTGTTCAGTAAAGGACTTTTTCCACTATGATGGTCTTGATAATGATCCTTGAATAAGAGGGAAATTATTTTTTATGATTATATGTATTCCAAAATTTCATTTCACATGTTATGATCTGGTTGAATATTCTCTTTAATTCGTTATAAAATTCTATGATTTGTTCCATGACATGATGTCATGATCTTTGATATGCATGATATAATTTTTAAAATAGGTTTTCATGTTATTATGACCTTATGATTATTTTATCTCACTAGATTACCCGTATTGAGAATTTTAGAACACCCCTTTTTATGTTTCATTTCCCAAGGATAATGAAAATGATATTAAGAATGATGTGTCAAAAAAGGTAATAGTTATAAAAGAATAAGTAGGAGTTGATGTATATGTTTTTTGAATCATTTTTCATTGTTTTAGAATTTAAAAATAAAATAAACGTATATGGTCTTGGTATCATTTTGTTATGTTATGTAATTAATATTTATTTATTTTGGGGTAATATCTAATTATGAAAATAATGGGATTTTATATTTGGAATCAAATCAAGGTTTAGTTATCATTTGGATACTAGGATGAGAAAACATTAATAAGAACCCTAAGGACAAGTCAATGTATTAGATTAAATCATAGTTTTTGGTGATGATTGTAAATAATATTAGATAAAACTTAATGTTTTCTATATTGAAATTTCATAAGTAATTTCCCTTGATTATTTGGTTTCCCCATTATTATTAGTACCTCTAACACTATGCTTTTTGTTTTTAGTTAATGATTCAAACTCAAAGGAACCATGTTGATGATGAATGTGATAGATAATTCAATGATTGTCATACTAAGAAAAGAAATGCTATGGGATTTGTATTGAAATACTATTTTATTCACTTAAATAAATTTCTCATCATATGAATCATTAAGGAATTCCCATTGAGAAAATAATGACAAAATTTTGTTGATTACTTAATGATGGAGAAAGTGGATAAATAATGAGTCAGTACCTTTAAAATAATATTTTCCATTCTCCTATGATCAAAACATGAAAAATTTATTTGTGTAATCTATATTTTGGAAGGTGATGTATATTAATGGTGGAATCTCACCAAGATTACAAGGAAACTAGATGAAATTGAATTAATAGAATTGGATGTGTTTAAGGGTATATTCATCATAAATTACTTCCCACATATTATATGTAAAAATACGGGGAATAATTTTTTTGAGATGAATAAAAAGTTTAATGATTCCAACAATACATATTAGAAAAAATTTACAAGGATTTCATGCAATGCCACTAGTTTAATTATTATTCTAGAAAGTCAAACTTATCTATTATTTGTGGTTTACCACCAATACTCCTATAGGAATTAGCTATAAGAGTCCTCAATAGATATGAAGAAATTATTTAACATTACCTTAATTTTGATAAGTATATTGGAGTCACTCATCATTCTAATGGGTTTGATAAATAGAGAAAAATGGAATTGAAGGGAAAATACAAAACTGTAGTGAAAGGAATAATAGAATTACTTTATTCTCAAAGTGTGGATAGAAACATAGAGGAAACATTCTTAAAGGGACAATTAAATGTTTCATGTGTGTGAAATAAGGTTATCAGCAATTGATATCCATGGTGATGGGGAAAAAGATAGCTAGTGATGTGAATAGAGATAAGGATAGATATAATCCACCTCCCATACTTCAATGATTCATGTGGAAGGAAAATCATAATTATGCTAACCAATGACCATATTCAAGGTTTATTGATTATGATCAACACCATAAATCTCTTAAGGGAATGGTTAATGGTAAATCACATGAAATTACTACTCGTGATGTGGAGTATGATAATAAATTGGTGAAAGGTATTATTATCATCCACTCAAAAGTACCAAATGTCTTAATTAATCCTAGATCCACCAAATCATTTATTTATAAAAACATATCTAATAGAATCTCCATATTACCCGAATAATTATATGTTGAGTTATGTATGAAAACTCTTAATGAAACAACAGTCACATAATTAGTATATAATTCTTCTTTGGATTATGTTTGAGTTTATATTCTTCCTACAAATCGTGTGATCCTTCCATTAGTTAAATTCAATTTGATTATTGGTATGTATTGGATTTCACTATGTGGATATTTTATTTATTGAAATGTAAGGGGAGTAATATTTAATATCTCTATAAATATATGACCATCTATTTATGCAAGGATGAATACAACTTCCAAAGGAAATTACATCCATCTTCTAGGACATAATTCATATAAATGAATGTTGTATTTCATAGATGGATAGGGTGATGCTCAACATTAAGAAGACAACTATTGCATGAGAGTTTTTTGATATATTTTTATAAAAATTATTTTATCCCCCAAAGAATCATGAAGTTGAGTTTTCAATTGAACTCACATAATGTTCTATGCCTATTTCAAATACTCCTTATAGAATGGCCCTAATTAAGATGTTAGAATTGAAAAAGAAACTCCTAATGAATGTTGAAAAGGGATTTATATTCCCTAGTGCCTAACCATGGAGTGCACCATATGATTTGTCACTAAGAAAAATGTATCAATAAGACTTTGTAATTATTATCAAGAACGTAACAAGATCACTACAAACCAAAATATTATCTCCCTCACATTGATGAATTATTTGATCAACTATGCAGAGATCAATACTTTTCAAAGATTGATCTTAGTTATGGATATCATCAATTTAGGGTCATGAAGGAGGATATACCAAAGGTGACATTTCATATAAGTTATGGACACTCAGAGTTTATATGAATACCTTTTGGTCTTAGAAATTCCCATGTTAACTTATTGAATTTAATGAATAGAGACTTTAGTGACTATCATGATTAGTTTTTGTCATTTTTATAGATGATATTCTTGTTTATTTAGAGATGAAGAATAAAAAAAATATTACTTGAGGATTGTACTAATGAATATAAGAATTGAAATGATTTATGAGAAATTTAACAATTGTGAATTTTGGATTTAGAATGTTTCATTTTGGCCCACATAATCTCAAGATAGAGGATATTTTTTGATAAAAAGAAGATGAACATTATTATACATTGGCGAAGACCCACAATGTTGAATGTTATCTATTGTCTTACTAATTGGTTTGGATATTATTGATTTTTTTTGAATGATTTATCATGATTATCTATTCCATTCTCCAAGTTGACTTAGGAAGGAGTTATGTTCAAATGGAATGAAAAAAGTAAAGATACTTTTCAGGAGAGAAATAAAAGGATGGTCCATGCACCTGTGCTCACAAAATCCAGTAGTGGAGAAAGATTATGATATATAGTGATATGTATAAGAAGGTTATGGGATGTGTTAACATAAAAAATTATATGGTGATAGCTTTTGACTAACAAAAAATGAAAATCCATCACCAAAATTACGTGAATCCTTATTCAGAGTTTGCTGTAGTAACCTTTTCATTAGAGATATGTAAAAATTATATTTATCAAGAAATATGTGATATATACTGATGATAAATTATTAAAGTAAATTTTCATTTAAAAATACTTGAATATGTGCCCTAGGAAATGGTTGGAGTGGTTTAATGACTATGAATGCTCAATACATTACCACCCTAGGTAAGTGAACACGGTGGTAGATAATTTGAGTCTAAAGGACCATTCTAGAAAATCTATGATTAGGATAAAAAAACCATTATTTTAAAATGATCAATTTGGAAATTTTAAAAGAAGGTGAGTAATCATTTCCTTTTCAAATGAATGTTCAACAATCTATACAAGTGAAGCTTAAAGAGGCATAGAAAGAAGATGGGGAGCTATTAAAGAAGGTGAGAAATGTTCTTGAGTTAATCATTGAGTTTGATTGAATAATAAGGGTCTTGGACCATGTTTTTATTCCTTCCATACTATAATTAATGAAGGATATGTTGGATGAGAATCATAGTTCATCATGCTCTATTCATCCTGGAAGAACAAAAATGTAAAGGGACCTGTAAATTTTTTTTTGGTGGGATGTAATAAAAAGAGATATTGCATAATATGTTTCTCAATGATTGGTTTGTTAGTATGTTAAGGATGAGAGACATAAGTTCAAGGGGATGTTACAACTAATACCCATACCAAAATGGAAATTAGAAAAAATTACTATGGAATTTTTCATCAGACTTCCAAAAACATCTAAAGGACATAATGCTATATGGTTGTATTTAATCAACCTAAAAAGTATGAAAACTTCATTGATATCAGAGAAGACTTATCCCATGACATTTTTTCTAGAATATATTTTAAGAAGTTTTTGAAAATTTATAGAGTACCACTATTTCTTATATATGATAGGGACCTAAGGTTTACTTTGATGTTCTAGAGAATTCATCAACATGATCTAGATATAGAGTTGAGTTTCAGAATTTATTATATTCCTTAGAAAGATAATCTGTCTACGAGGAAAATACAAAATATAGAAGACATGTTGAGATATTTATATATGTATTTAAAATGTTACATGGACCAACACATATCTTTGATATAATTTCTATAAAACAATATCTTTCACTACAATATACAGATGCATCATTATGAATCCCTCTATGTTTTTTAGCTTATAAATCCAAAACACTACAATTATATTGGGTAAAGAATCATATTGGGACTTGATCTTGTTTTTTAGATGTTAGAGAAGTTTAGATCGATTCAAAAACACATAAGAGTTGCTCAGAATAGACAAAAATTTTACACTAACAACCAATTAAAAGACCTAGTGATTGAAGTAGGTGGAAATATATCACTATGAATATATCAATGGAATAGATTAATGAGATTTAGAAATAAGGGTAATCTAATCCATAGGTATATCATTCCTTTGAAAATTCTTTATCATGTTAGCAGGAAGCTCAAAGATCGGTGCTTCCACCAAATCTATTTAAAATTCATGACGTGTTCCATGTTTCTCCCTTAATAAATTAAAATCCCAATACATCATGTGCACTAAACTCATAAGTCATAATTTTGGAGAAGAATATTGCATATGAAGAACAGAAGGTATAATTTTTGGGTCATTGAGAACAATTTCTATTAAACAAGACCACTCACTTGGTTAATGTCGTACGAACTTGATTCTTCTTTTAAGGTAAAAATATTTTCTTTTTCAATTTGTGAGGAGAAAAATAGGTTGAGAGTTGGCTGTAGTACTGTTACACAACGTGAATCAGGGTTACATGCCTTTTAATCCCAGTACACTCTGTGTATTGATGTCGAAAGGACCTTTTTATGATGTGTATGAAATGTCAGTAGAAGAAGGGAGAAATTTCAATATACACCACATGTATTCTCATGTACACAATGTGTAATTTTTTAAAAAAAATAGGCAGTAGCCTCATTTTCTCAAACTATATATTACCCTTGCCACCTTGTTCTCAAATATCCACACTAGATGAAGATTTGGATCCCGATTCGTCATCCTAACTCTGATTCGAACACTATCAGATGCATTAGAACCCCCTCGGTGAGTTCTTGATTCCCCGTGATCCATTATTCATGATTTATTCTCTCAAAGAATTTATCTAGTGTTAATAAATTATTCTGTATTTGTAGATGTACTCCCTTATAGCTCTAATTAGAGGCCGACGATGGATGAGGATAGTCATACTAGTACGAGGTAGGTGGTCTCATACCTTTCGATATTTTTCATGATTTTTATACATTTCGGAGTGACCCACACAATTTTTTGTGTGTCACCTTAATTTATAATTTAATCTTGTGATTTACTATTAGGGTTTAGGTAGTTGAATATATGTTCTTATTCATGAATTATGTTTTTTACCTTGAATTAGGGCCACCCCATGGGTGTGTTTCCCTTATATGAAAGTTTATGGCCATTTGGCCTAGGATGCCTATAAGGCATGCCTTTGTTTCCCTTCATGGGTTTTTAAAATGAAATTGGTTAAATGAATGAATTTACCACATGAGATAATTGTTGGTTAATACTTTTGATAGTTTAAATTACATGATAGGGCTATTATATGAATTTCCCATGTGAGTTTATTAATTATTAAGACTTGTAATAGTTTAATTTAGTTGTGATGCTTGTTTTGAGAATTTTTCCCATGTAATTAAATCAATGGAAAATACTTATGAGGTTCTTCTTTGCTTGAAATTAAAATGGATGATTTTGGTTTTGACCTTTTCATGCATAATGAAATGTTTAATTGAATCTTAAATGATAAAGTGGGTATATAACAATGGGTGAACCATGGATTAAAATTTGAATGTTATGGACGAGTTCATGTGACTATTTTACCTTATGCCTTGAGTGAATCATTGATCCATTGAGGGATGACATAGATGGACTCAAAGACTTTATTATTATATTATGATGTGTGTGAGTCACAAATGTAGTAGTTTGGATTATGTAGGCTATGTTTAAAGGATGATCAAGTCATGGAATGGGGGATTACATAGACCCGTTCTACTGGAAATGTTTATATGTCTTGCGAGATACTTGGGTCTTATTTATAGGATCCAAGGATGGATCAGTTGACATATACTCGCACCACACCTAGAGTGAGACTAGGTCCTCAATAGGAACATACGAATGAGATCGTAGTATGTAGGTAGTTTTGTACCTAGAGTAATAACTGAATTCCATCTTAGGAATGTCAAGGAAAGAATCAGATTATAATTTTAATAAATAAATGGAATGAATTATGATGTGTCTACCCAGACAAAGCACAACCTTGGATTAGTTCATCACTTATACTTGTTTAGATGGTCTTTTGAGACATCTGTGGTGCTTAATTTTTTATGAAGATATTTAGGCCTAGGCTGGATCTTGAGACTTATGTAATTCAATGAAATTGAATTTTAAATGAACAAGAAATGAATGTAAATGGAAATTTGTGCTTGTAGGATTTTATACTTTTGAGGACTTCATAGATCACTGCATTCATTATTTCACACTGCATATTATATATATTCACTAAAATATTGGCATTGAACATGGGTGGTTTCCTACTGAGAGTTATCCTCAAATACTATTTGGGTCATGTTTTTGGACCTATGAAAATTATATTGTTGTAGGTGTTGAAAAGGGAAGGAGCCCTTCTACAGGTACATGATATACTGCTTAAGAGTATGAGAGCATGGGAATAATTTGAGGCTTGTGATGCTTCTAAGTTTCTTATATCCTTTTTGTACAGTTGGTACTCATATAATGTATTACTATAGTGTAACCTATTTTGGATATTTTACTATAACATGTAACACGCATCATCATACTTTTTATGCTATGACATCTGGTTATTTATCTATTTAGTTTTACACTATTTACTTCTATTGTATGGTATTACTACTTCTACTATTGTTTTATTATTTTATTCCCATATGAAATACTCTACAAATGAGGCCATAGTTTCCCCACTATCAAACCTAGGACCTCCCTACTAGTCAGTAGCCTCTAGAGTTTGTGGAAATGCGCTTGAGTCTATGTGGCCAATTGGGTATGAAACACAGTTATGTGGCATCTGAATGGGACGTTACAATGTGGTATTAGAGAATTTATATTATAGATTGTTTTATTGTTTGGAGATGATAGAAAGAGATATAAATGTAATGGGATTTGGTAATAAGCTATTCCCAAGAGTAGCTTCCTCTCATACAGGGAAAATCCAAATTTCCTTGAATTGAATTGTGATTTTTGGATTTTGACCTGTTACAATTGATTCTATTTCAACATTTGGGGATTCACCTATATTGTACTATTATTATTAATATCATTTTGATTCTATTATGCTTCAAACCAATGATATGAGGGTCTTCCATATCATGTATCATATAGTGACTTGTTATAAATCACATTACATTATTTTTTACTATGAAATTTAAGGATCATTACTGATTCGATGCTGTTGTGATAAATTTCTTTCCAGATATGCATGCTGTTGGGATAGATACCGTGATAGATATGTATGATGTTTTGATAGGTGTATTAGTAAATGATATGGTTTGAATTGGATGGATGAAAAACTTTGTTCCCTAAGGTGTACGGTCTATCTTGGATTGAAATTTGGTGGGTCATGTTTCGGCCTTGTATTGAATCATATTTTGATATGCTATGGATGAATGCCATGATTTGGTCCCTAAGATATATAGGAACTCATAGATCAGAATTTCGTGGATCGTGTGGCTGATTTAAATTAAATTTTAATGTTATGTACTATAAGTGGATGCCATGATTTGATTGGTGGGGAGTATGGCCCCCCATGAATCAGAATTTGGCATACCTTGGGTTTACTTTTCAAAATGAGGGATTACGGGGAAATTACAGGGAATTTATTTTCGGAAACCCCAAAAACACAACGTTTGGTTCTATGAACACATGACATTCATTATTCTATTTGGGAAGAATGACAAGTACACATCATGTACTATTTGTACATGACATTTTGGAAATGACCGTATGTCCCACAGTGTGAGATAGAACACAAAATTATTGTTTTTGGAATGTAAACACCATGTACTTTAGGTACACATTGTGGAGTTTTATATGGGAAAAGACCATGTGGTCCTGGCTATGTAAAAGAACATGGATATGAGGGGATACTTGAGTACACATTGTTTACTCACATAACACACCATGTACATGTGGTGTTTACAATCCCAAGATGGTTGAAATACACACCCTTGTGAGAGATTGAGGGTTCACACCGTGTATGGTTTCTACACACCATATACTCCTATTTTTGTAACCATTGAGGATTTTCTTCTAATTTTTTGTTCTTTCATTTTATAACTGCAAACCTCGATAATTAACATAAAATGAGGTGTGTTATTGACCTTTTAGAGTCATGTCTTCATGAAAACCTCCAGCAGTACTCTAGGAGAGTGAGGATGATCATACCCTGGAAGTTGTAGGCCATTATCTATATATGCATCCTCCAGTCATGTTAGTTGCGGCACCTAAAATTACACTGAACAAAGGGGATGTTGCATAGTTCTATGAAGTATTTATGAGGTTAATGCATACCTTTCAGGGAGCAACGCACTCTGCCACATCTATGGCAGAGCTATCATGAGTGTTACAGCAGTAGCATCCACCCACTTTTTCTAGGGATGGCAGACCATAGGCTGTGGATTCATGGATGGAGTCCATGATTTGAATCATATATCCTTTAGAGACTCCTCTTTATAGGAGATTAAAGCTAGAGATGTATATTCTATGTGATTCTTCAAAGAGATGGTGGGATGTTATCACTTAGTCGGAGCATCACCTTGATATGGCATAGAGAGATTTTTAGGCAGTATTCTTTGATTATTATTTTTCAAAGACACTGAGGGATGATCAATCCCTAGAGTTTATTATTATATAGTAAATAACACTATTGGTTAGGGACTATTCTTCCCATTTTACCGAGCTCCAGTGATTCACACCTATTCTGATGGGTGATAATGCAACGAAGGCTAGACAATTTGAGGATGGTGTTAGGTATAATGTCTGATCATAGGTAAATGTATTCATGTTGACTACTATATCTGCTATAGTGAATCTGTCGCTAATCACTGAGTGTAATCTGAGGTAATATGAAGTTGTGAGCTAGGGTGCTTCAGCACAAAGATATGGTACTGTCTTGACCAGTGGTAAAAAACGTCATTTAGAGCTTTCAAATGGGTATAGAAGTAGTCATAAGGTATCTTTAGGTATCCAGGTGATGTGCTACTAGTGTGGTAGGCCCGGGAAAACAAGACAAAATTTTCTGATAGACACAGTAGAGTGTCGATCTTGTGGAAATATGGGTCATCTGCATCGCTTATGCAAGATGTTTCCACCAGCTGCTAGTGAGAGAGGGTCAACACCGACTCCACATTTAGGAGAAAGTTCAAAAGATTCTAATCATAGAGGGAGATGGGTTACGTCAGGTCATTCATGCCATGGTGGTGGTTGTTTCTATGGTAGGAAGACCATAGTTTCTCAGTGACAACCGGGTGGATCAGCTCAGGGTAGCTATTTAGTTTCATAGGTCCATGATACGTATCAGACATATGCAGTTCAACAAACCCAGAAGGAGTAGGATCTCAGACCCTCTACTATCACATGTACTATTATATTCACCCCCGTTTAAGCTTTTTAACATTTTGATATAGGGTCTTCACATAGTTTCATATCTCTTCCCATTGTGGAGAGCCTTGTGCTATGTGTTTTTACATTATGATGATTTTATGACACAATACACTCTGTTATGGATTATTACGGAAGGTGTGCATCAGTGTAAGGAGTGACACCTTGAGGTTTGTGGGTGTCAATTAGTTTGGGATCTCTATGTCATAGTGATGAAATGTTTTTATTTAATACATGAAATGGATAGGTTGGATTCCTCTCAATCCTTTTTTATTTCTATCACTGAAGGTTGAGTTTCACGTCACTAGAGGGTAGTGTGTTTTTACACAAAGGTGAATGAGATGTCTAGGCAAGCCAAGATGGACCTGACCATTGTGGGTTGGGTGGGATGATAGCATAGATTGAGAGTTTATATCTGCACGACTAGGGAACACATGAGATAGATTTTCCTCTAGTGGTTGATCTTTTCAAGGATGTTTTCCCAGATGAATTATCAAGTTTTCCTCTCATGAGAGAGGTAGAGTTCTCTATCAAGCTTGTTCTAGGAGCTTAACTAGTATCCATTCCACCTTATAGGATTGATACTATGAAGTTATGGGATCTCAAGTGGAAACTAGAGGATTTAGAGGAAAATGATTTTATCCGAATAAGAACTTCTCCATGGGGTTCACCAATCCTTTTAGTGAAAAAGGCAGATAATACACTCAGACTGTATGTGGATTATAAAAAATTGAACCAGTTTATGGTTAAGAACTAGTATCCTCTACCAAGTGTTGATGACCACTTCGACTAGATTCGAAGAGATTAAGTTTTCTCAAATATTGATTTGAGATTTAGTTGTCATCGGTTTCATGTTAGACCATCAGACATACATCATATATTTTTTTAGAGAAGGTGTGGTTTGAATTAGATTCTTTTTTCATTGTTTGTTCTCATAAATGTGCAAGTTGTTTGTATGGAACAGATGAACCAAGGGTTCCATCCTTATCTTGATTCATTTGTTGTGTTTTTCATGGATGATATCTTGGTTTCTTTTCATAATCGACATGACCATGACACCCATATTGAGATCGTTTTGAGTACACTAAAAGGCATCAGTTATAAGCTAATCCTGCAAAGTGCCACTTATGGATGGGACAAATTCACTTCCTGGGTCACATCACCATGGAGACAGGAGTATCAGTGGACCTAGAGAATGTGAGAGTAGTAGTTTCCTAGGAGCATCCCAATAACATCTTGTTGGTGAAAAGTTTTTTTGTATTTCCTGGTTAAAACATGTGTTTCATACATGATTTCTCATGTATAGCAGCACCATTGATGGGCCTGACTAAAAAGGGTGTGATTTAAGTATGAAAACATTCCTATAAAATTACCTTTCAAGAGTTTAAAGGGAGATTGGATTCAGTGATGATACAGATTTATCCAGAGTTAGGTAGGAGTTACACAGTGTACTGTAATGCATCACATATCAATAAAGGAGTAGTGATTGTGTAGGTGGATTAAGTTGTTGTCTATGGGTATCAGTAGTTGAGGCCACATGAGTGGAATTACCTGATACATGATATCGAGTAAGATGTGGTTTTTCATGATTTAAAATGTTAGAGAAATTACTTACTGGGATAGCATTTTTTGCTGTACACAGATAATAAAAGCCTCAAGTACATATTTAATCAGTGTGATCTGGCTCTACAGTAGAGAAGGTGGGTGGAATACCTTTAGTATTTTGACTTCGAGCAAGCCTACATGACTGGTAAAGGTAATGCAGTGGTCGATGAACTAAGCAGGAAGACTCAGACACATGGAGTGTAGTAGGAAAGTAACGAGTGGTAGATTATGGATTTTTTCTGTAAGATACACTTAGACATTCATGATAGTAAGGGACATAAATTTCTTTCATCGTCAGCTATTAACTCTACCCTTCTAGACAAAGTTATAATGAGCCATCTCTAGGATTATAAATGCCTAGTTCTATTGGAGATTATGTCAGGTGAGGACCCTCCTCTTGGTTAGATCGTAGGAGAGTATGAGGTTTTTCCTTTACATGGTCAGATACGGGTTTTAGCAGACATTCATGAGGATATGATGAAATATTTTTATTCCTCTATATGGGAAGTGCATCCTGGTGTCACCAAGATGTATCAAGATTTACATTGTCCGTATTGGTGGCCAGGTATGAAAAGTGATGTAGCTGGATTTTTCATGAGGTGCTTCACCTTTCAAAAGGTGAAGGAATAACACCAACAACCAGCCAGACTTTTATAGAAACTACCAATTTCTGAGTGGAAATGGACTGATGTCATGATGTATTTCATAATGGGATTATTGAGGCCGCCTCAGGGTAATAATGCAGTGTGGGATTTTTACTGAAAGTATCATGACGGTTACACATTTCATACTGATCAATGAAACCTTCAGTGTTAATGATCTTGGGAGGTTATACATCCGTGAGATTGAATGACTACAGGAGGTTATGCAGTCTATCATTTCTGATTGGGATGCCCAGTTAACTTCTCATTTCTAGAAAGGGCTATAGAGGGAACTAGGTACACATGTGATTCTGAGCACATCTTTACACCCCAAGATAGATGGCCAGTCATAGCCCACAATTCGGGTGCTAGAGGACAATCTTCAAGCATGCATCCTAAATTTCCGGTGTTCTTGGGAGAGTCACATATCCCTAATTGAGTTCACCTATAATAATAGATTTCAGGATACTATTCAGATTGATCCACATGACTCTTTGAATGGTAGGAAATGCTGATCACTCATAAGTTGGCTTAAGGCTAAAGAGGTAGCTATGTTGGGACCTCGTCTTGTCCAGGAGACCACTAAATAAGTTCATTTGATTTGGAAGTGGATGTGTACTATGCAGTCTCTTCATAAATATTATGTCGATTGATTTAGGTGACCTCTAGAGTCCAATGCCATGGATTGAGTTTTCTAAATGTTTCAATAAGGTTGGGACAAAGGAGGATCAGGATACAAGTTAAGCTTTCACTAAGACACGTTGGTCCATACATGATTCTAGAGAGATTCAGGTCGGTTTGCTATCGTTTTCAATTACCTCAAAGGTATCGATATATGCATGATTTCTTCCACATCACTCAACTACGATGTTACTTTTTAGACATGTCTGGTGCTTTTCTGCCCGTGGTGGTTGAGTTATAGATTGATGCATTTTTTGAGGAGCATCCTATTTGAATTGTGAATTGAAGCATGCTGGTTCTTTGTTGGTGGTCTGTTCCTTTAGTACGAGTGCTATGGAAGCATGATCAAGTGAAGGATGAGACAAGGTAAAGGGAGGCCGATTTATGATCATAGTGGGTGAAGTTATTCTTAGACGTTTCTTCACCACCCTTGGAAGTGAAATTCTGGGATGAATTTATTTAAGGGGGAAGTTTTTAAGAACCCAGTTCATCCATTAAGGAATGGATCTTTAGTTTTTTTTTTGTGTTTGAGAAAGAGGAGAAAAATAGGTTGAGGGATTTATGAAGGACTGTTAAAAATGTGATTGGGGGTTACACACAATATAAACCCAGTACACATTGTGTATTGATGTCGGAAGGAACTTTTTATGATGAGTACGATATGTCAGTAGAAGAAGGTAAGATTTTCATTATGAACGGTGTGTATTCTCAAATATAAACCATTTACATTTTTTGTTGAAATAGGATGTAGCCTTGTCATCCCAAACTAGATAGTACCCTTACTACCCATTTCTTGAATAGCAGCACCATACAAATACTTGGCTCCCGACTTGTTATCCAAACTCTGATTCAAACACCATCAGATTCATTGTAATCCCCTCAGAGAGTTCTCTATTCCTATAGATACATCCTTTTTGATTTTGTCTCTTTACTATGTTTTTTAGGGTTGAGAGTTTATGCTCATTTTATATATCTACATCGTTTAAGCTCGAATTAGTGCATGATGCTGGACAAGGAGAGTCATACTGGTACGAGGTATTTAGTCTAATGTATTTCACTCTTTGTCAAGTTTTTTATATATGTTAGAGTGTCGTGTGCCCATTTTTGGGTGTCACCTAGATTTAGAATTGAATATTTCGGTTTCATATTGGTGTTTAGGTATTTTAATATGTGTTCTTAATTATGAATCAGGTTTTTTACCTTAAATTAGGGCCACCCCATGGGTGTGTTTTCCTTGAATGACCATTTATGGACGTTTGGCCTAGGATTCCAATGAGTCATGCCTTTTTTTGTCTTCATGGATTTTTTAAAATGAAATTCATTTAATGAATGAATTTCCCATGTGATATAATTGATGGTTAAGCCTTTTGATAGTTTAAATTACATGATAGGCATATGAATTGACCACATGAGTTTATTAGTGTTTATGTAATGTAATAGTTTAATTTACATGTGAGTCTTGTTTTGAAAATTGTGCCCATGTGAGTAATTGGAAGGCCAAGACTTATGAGGTTGGTCCATGCTTGAAAGAATATTAGATGCTTTTTGTTTTCACCTTTTTAGGCCTAATGAAATGTTTAATTGAATGTTAAATGATAAAGAAGGTAAATAGAAATGGTTGAACCATGGATTCATATTTGAATGTTATCGACGGGTTCATGTGATTATTTTACCATATGAATTAAAAGAATAATTGATCTATTGAGGGATCTCATAGACCAAATCAAAGAGGTTATTAATATATTAAGCCATGAGCAACCCATATATGTAGTGGTCGGGCTCATGTATGCTATTTTTAAAGATCAAAGGAGTCATGGAATGGGAGATTACATAGATGGGTTCTGTTGGAAATGTTTATATGTCTTGGGAGGTAATTGGGTCTTATTTATAGGATTCAAGGATGGATCAGTTGACATATACTCTCAGCACACCTAGAGTGAGACCAAGTTTCTGAGAGGAACATACGAACATGCATGTAGAATATAGGTGGTTCGGTACCTAGAGTTATACTTGGATTCCAACTTATGAATTCCATGGACATACTTAGATTACAATTTGAATAATTAAATAAAATGAATTATGTTGAGTCTTCCAAGATAAATCAGAATCTGGGATTTGGTCTTCACTTATACGTTTCTAGATGGTCTTCTGAGACATATTTTGTGCTTAGTTTTATACAGAGATCAAAGGGCCTAGGACGGATCTAAAGACATATATAACTCAATGAAATTGAATTGTTAATGAAAATGAGATAAATGTAAAAGGAAACCAGTTCTTGTAGGAATATTTACTTTTGAGTACTTCCTAGCTTACTACATTCTTTATTGTACACATCCTATTATATATATTCACTGAAATATTGGCACAGAACATGGGTGGTCCCCTATTGGGATTTAATAACAGTCCTTGTTTGGGTCATGTTTTTGGACCCAAGGATATTATATTGTTATAGGTATCAAAAAGGGAAAGATCCCTTCTACATGTACTTGATAAGTTGTTTAGGAGAAGGAGAGCATGGGACCAAACCAAGGCTTGCAATTCTTATGAGTTTATTTTTTCCTCTTTGTACTGTTGGTACTTATTTCATGTATTACTACAGTGTATCATGTTTTGGTTGTTTTTCTTGAACATGTAACTTTATGTAACCCCCAAGGTTTTTAAAATAAATACATTTTATAATATATCCATTAAACACAACTTTTCCTCTATTATGTTTTGAATTTCAAAAAAACTGTCATCTAGAGTTGTGATTAGTAAGGCATTTAGAGTCTGAGAGCACAAACTTGATTTTTTTATGAATAGTAAAATACCACTGTGAATAGTAATATGACCCTTATGAAAATTAAATAATGACATTATTTTATTTTATTAAGGTAATAAGATAATGTGATCTTAATTAATTTTTCTATGTGATATAAAACAAATTATACGTTTAAGATTTTTATTTTTCGAATTAATTATGATTTCATTTAAAAATTCAATTAAATATATTTAGAGAATTATTTTTGAAAAACGTAGTTCATTTTTTAATTCTACATGTCAAAAAATGGTAAGGGTGAGTTTTTGGTATTTTTCTGAAATTCTTTAAGTTTTGATGAATTGCGAAATACGGTAAAATACCATATATTCAAATTATCAGTAAAATACACTATTTATGACATCATAAGTGATTTAATCCCCCTTGGTTCGAACTCAAATTCACTTATTACTATTAGGGGGAACCTGAATCAACACTATTGATTGTCTTGATGGAATTAATAAAATATTGAATAAATTATTCAAAATTTACCCCTCTCATCCTCTATAAAACCCCTCACCACTCCTTCTTCTCTTCACCTTTCTAAGACTTGAAGCTCCTCAAAGTTCTTCCCAAATACCCTAACATAGTAACTCCCAGATACCAGAGAGCTCTTGGTCTTTCCAAAATATCAAAATACCTTCCCTTAAGGAGGTTCTCAAGGAAGTTATTTCAAGAGGTAAAACACCTTTCTTTTTCATTTAGTTTTATTTGAATTTATCTTATTTTGTTATCCTATACTCACCTCTTATTTCCAAATGACCATGATAAATCCTGTATCATCTATATAGTGGATTTATATAATGTTAATGGATGAACCATCATCAATATTATTACACCCTCCCTTTAATTTTATAAATGAAATCAACGTCCACGCGGTTCCAATTTATAACCTTCATGGACGATGAAGTTTCATTCTTCAACATCTCCTTCATTACAAGTCATGAAACCATTTTGATGGTTGAAATAGACAATAATATATGTATTATAACCTAATTAATATCCATGAACCAGTATTTTCACATATTATTAATTTTTGTGACAAAACTAGTTCATAATATTCCAAATACCGCCAAATAATCGAAGTGGGTTTCATCTACGATTCATCCTCATTCCATGTAAACAAATGATAGAAATGACAATTAAAACTTAGTTATGTTAATAAATAACGTTTAATTAAAATTCTGTATATTTACATCCATTCCACATGAACTCCATTACTTAATAACAAGTGAACCGATTATGAAAATAAAGAAAACGAACACTCTAGAACGACGAAATTCTATATAATAACTTATCAATAAGGGAATAAATGAAGTAAACATAATTATAAGAAACTAAATAAATGTCTAATAGGTTATGAAATAAGTTATTAATAAGTATAATTTCATATTCTAGGACCTTATGTTCCAGAGTTGAATGCATTCAAACTTAAGTTAAGGGTTTTCCACCCGAACTTCCTTTTTCATTTGGGTTACATTAATTGTCTAATTACCTCAATGAAATTATTATGTATTAGTATGTAATCCTCATAAATTCTGTGGGATTATTCTATATATGTACACAAACCATAATCTTTCCCCATTTTACAGCTATTTACTCATTTTAAAAGAAACTTTCAAAACTGTTTCCGAAATACAATCCATATTCAAGGGAATTTCTCAAATTCTTATCTACTTTCAAGGGCACTCTATAATTTGTTTTCGGAAACCATTATCTTTCTAAAATCACTCATTTTGTTATGAGAATTATATCTTACTTTTATTATTGTTTTAAACAATGATTTTTCCAAAATAACTATTCTTTTCAAAATAAAGAGTGTTTTTCTCAAGAATTGCTTAATGATTTTATAAGAGTATTTTCATCTGATTCAATATTCTTATTGATTCTTATATATTATTGGGTTTAATAATTTATATGTCATCTACAATATTTTAATTAATTTATTATGACTAATTTTATTTTGGATGAGCAATCCTAAAACCATCCACAATATTACTCGGAATGTTTAGTGTTTTATGTTCAATGATTGGGGAAAGTTAGTTGCATTTCATATAATAGTTTCAATATGGATGAATATGATTTTTATGTTTATCCCCAATCATATGAGGAATGCATTGGACTTATTATGTGACGGTTGGGGCCTGCTATAGCCCCTTGATGTATCATTAGGTCTCATGAGACAAATAGACATGGAATTGGCCGAGCCCTTTCCCAATGTGATATATAGATTTTGGCCGAGGCCTTAATCACTTTTAGACGTATTGTTTGAGGCCTTGATTTTTTTTTCAGAATGTCCTACATGTGGAATTCCCTCATTGTTATGCTAGTAATTGAATGTTCATGTGGTTATTCGACTTGTAGAATACCCCTGATTATATTTTATTATGGAATTATTAACTCACCTCAAATTCCTTCCATAATGTGTTCATGTATGTTATTAAAGGGATGTGTTTTCCATTATTCACCATATATTATGATTATATTATCTTCCACTGTATTGCTTACCCTGACTGAGAAATTGAGGTCACCTTTTTTATGGTTTCATTTTCCCAGGATGTGAAAAGGAAAATTGTGAATGAATTGCAGCTATTAAATAGGAGGATTGGATGTTTCTAATTGAATAAATCAATATAATTTTTCTCTTCATGATGTAATATTGAACTTGTATATGTATCATGTTTTTAAAATCTACTAAACTAAGTTTTCCTTCTGTATTCTTTTTCCTTTTTTATATTGTAATGTAATCAAATAACGTACCAGCTCTGTGAAACTCGGGTTAGGTCCTTACTGTTGGAATCCGAGGAAGTTTTGTAGAAAACATGGAAACTAGATATAGAAAACATAGATTAGGGAAGAATCACTAAGATAGTATTTGAGGATAAACATACAATACTGTCTTGATATTTTGGTAAGGAATAGATTATATGGATCATTCAAGTAATACATACCTGTCTGGATATGGGCAGGTAGAAGCGGCCCTAACAAAGATGTACCTAGGAGTGAAAGCTCCGACAAGGAGTTTCGGGTTTGACCCGGGGTATCCTGGTACACTAAAATGGAACTTGTTTCACTCTTGGTTACAACACTCTCAAAGGATATTCTTAGGATAGTTCACATTTTCTTTACAAGCCATTATGAAGGATTTACATGTAAATTTTTCCTCAAAGATACCATGTTTTTGAATAAGAGATTATCTTTGCATATAATTTTTATTTATTCTAAGTATTTTTCTACATTGATATTATACATTATGATTATACCCTAATATAGTGTATGTAATTATTTAGAAATTTCCCCTAGTGGAAGGAATGGAAACCACATGAATGAATGTGTCCCTTGTAGGGATTTCCCTCTAATGCATGATAATGATATTGGCTCTGGTGCTAAGACAATTATAACTATAATTTGACAACTTAATCAGGTTATGAATAATAACCTTACCCATATGGAGCATTCGGATCCACCATGTGGAGGAGCTATGTTAGATTGATGTATGAGACAACCACCACTATCATTCAATGGGACTACAAACCCATCTGTAGCTTAATAATGGATAAGTTCCCTGGAGAATATATTTATTACTTTGAGATGTAATGAAAGAGAGAAGGTCATCGTAAAAGTTTATCATCTATTTGAAGATGAAAATCACTGGTGGTCATTAATTCAAAACACAAAATAGGAGGAAAAAATAGAAGAGTTGGAATGGAGAGACTTTAAGGATATCTTCCTAGAGAAATACATTCCTCATGAACATCAAGTGGATATGGAGAATCAATTCTTGAATCTGAATCAGAAGGAAGATGAGAATGTTGCAAATTATGAAGCTAACTTCACAAGGTTAAAAATACATACTATGGACTACATACGAAATCCAAGGAGAAAAATTGATCGATTATTTGATGGCCTAAATCCATTACATCGGCAGGCACTGGTCTCCCAAAATTTTTCATCATATAAGGAAATAGTTTCATGTGATATCAAGACAGAAAAGCAATTCACTAAGTCTTATGATTTTAAGGGATAGAAAGAGAAGTAGAGGGCTACTGAAAACTCTAGGAAAGGAAATAATGAAACAAGAAAGAAGGAAAGAGTTGAATTTCCACCCTATGATAACTGTGGAAGGAAACACCCTGGTGTGTGCTTAAAGGGAAAGTGAGTATGCTACAAATGTGGATAGGAATTCCATTATGCTGGTGAATGCAAGGTGAAGAATGAATCTATTAATTTTTAATGCTATAATTTTCGGGAGTTGGGGCACTATGCTAATGACTTTTCAATGTGTCAAGGAAACATGCAACAGAAAAGGCCAAGGGAGCAGGGAAAGGCTTATGTGATCACAACTGCGGAAGTTGAAGTTCTTAACGAAGTGGTGGTAGGTAAATTTACTATTTAATCAACAATAGCCAATTATTTATTTGATTTTGGATCATCTCATTCATTCATATCTTCCCAATTTTCCATGAAAATTTGAAATGTCCAATTCGATTTAATAAAGGAGTAATCAGTCAAAACTCTTAGTGGATGTATCATTGCCACAAAGGCGTGTCAATTAGTCCCCCTCATCACAGATAAACATACATTAGTTGCTGACATTACCATCATACTAATGGCGGAATTTTATATAATTGTCGGTATGAATTGGCTGTCAAATTATGACGTGAAGATCTATTGTAAGAAGAAGGAAGTTACAATTTTTGAGAACGGTGTGGAATCCCTTTTCTTTAGGGAAGAAACATCACAATATGATTCTCATCTTGATCCACCCCACTAACTCTATTAAATTCAATTATTGGGAAGGAAGAGAATGCAATAACTATGGGTTAGGGGAAAGATGTTCAAATAGAATATGTACCTGTTGTGGAAGAATATATTGACATCTTTCAAGAGGATTTAGCAAGACAACCTCTAGAGATGGAAATTGAGTTTTCCATTGACTTAATTACTAGTTCAATACCCATATCAAAGACCACTTATGGAATTTCCACTATGGAGTTAGTGGAGATAAATAAAAAACTAGGGAAATTGAGTGATAAAGTATATATTATCCCTAGTGTTACTCCATGGGGATCCCATATTCTTTTCATTAAAAAGAAAGATTGTTCAATGAGGTTGTGCATTGATTATAAGGAAATAAACACTATTACCATAAATAATAAGTACCCTCTTCCACAAATTGATGATTTATTTGATAAAATTCATGAAAAAAAACATTTTTCAAATATTGATCTTTGATCTGGATATGATCAGTTTCTTGGGAGGAAGGAAGTCATTCCAAAAACATCATTCCGATCTAGGTACAAACATTACCAGTTTACAGTAATTCTTTTTTGTCTAAATAATGCACTATTTGTTTTCATGGTTCGAATTAATAGATTATTCATAGAATATATTTATAACTTTGTGTTGGTGTTTATTGATGATATATTGGTTTACTCTAAAATCTATGAAGATCGTGGAAATCACATTCACACTATTCGGAAGACTCTTAGAAGAAATTAATTTTATGGGAAGTTTAGAAAGTGTGATTTTTGGATCCAATCTATTTCCTGTAAGGGACACATTGTCTCTTAGGATGGAATATCTATAGATCCTGTAAATGCAAAGGCTGTTAAAGAATGTCCAACTCCAATGAACATAACTGAGGTACATAGTTTTATTGGTTTAATAGGTTATTATCGACGTTTTGTTCAGAACTTCACCCATTTAGCAAACCCAATGACCAAAATCACATGAAAAGGGGTTATATTATTATGGAAAAAGTAATGTGAATAATTTTTTGAAGAATTTAAGAGGAGGTTAGTGAATTCTCTATTCCTAACCCTACCATCAGGGAATGATGGGTTTGTTATCTATAGCAATGCATCAAAGAAAGGACATGGTTGTGTCCTTATACAGAATGATCGAGTGACTGCCTATTCATCTAGGAAACATAAAATTAATGAACAAAACTATCCAACTAATTATCTTGAGGAAGAAGTGGTAATATTTTCTATGAAGATTTAGATACATTACCTCTATAGTGAAAAATGTGATATATATATAGATCATAAGAGTTTGAAATATATCTTCTCATAGAAAGAACTCAACATGAGACAAAGGAGATGGATTGAGCTACTAAAGGATTATGATTTCACAATACACTACCATGAAGGGAAGTAAAACAAGGTGGAAAATGCATTGAGTAGAAAGGACCCCATAATTATGAACAATATGAGAGTTTAAAGGGATCCTTTGTTCATGGATCTAGTAAAGATGAATATGGGAATTATCAAGGAAGGTAACACATCAGTAATTTTCCAAATAGTTTCTAATCCCTCATTACTATAAAGGTTAAAAAGTTATCAGGCTGATGATGAGGAGTCTTAAAAGAAAATTAATGTTGTTAATCATGGGAAGTTGATTGACTTCGTATGTGAAGGTGGCATTTTGAAATTTTGAAAGAGGGTTTGTGTTCCTACTATTCCTGAGCTAAAGAGGGAACTATTGGATAATTATCATAGCTCTAATTTCTCTATACACCTTGGTTGCAGAAATATGTATTGAGATCTAAAGGAACATTTTTGGTGGGAAAACAAGAAGAGGGAGATTACTGATTATGCGTCGAGATGTTTGGTTTGTCCACATGTGAAGGTTGGAAGAAAACATCATGGAGGAGTCATTAAAACCCTTCCTATACATATGTGGAAATGTGATGATATTACAATGGACTTTTTCATTGGGATAACAAAGACTCCAATAAAGAATGATGCGATATGGGTCATTGTTGACTGTCTTACAAAATCAGCACATTTTCTTTCTATAAGAAAAGATTTACCACTTGACCAATTTGAAAGACTATATATTAATAAAGTTGTAAGACTTAATGGTGTACCCTTATCAATTGTTTCAGATCATGATCCTAGTTTTACATCACAATAATAGAAAAGTCTTCAGAAGTCCCTAGATACTGATCTTTGTTTGAGCACTGCCTACCACCCACAAACTGATGGAAAATTAGAACAGACTATTAAATCTTTGGAAGACATGTTGAGGTCTTGTTCCCATGAATTTCAAGGTATATTGGATCAGTATATACCTCTCATATAATTTTTCTATAACAATAGCTTCCATTCATGTTTTAAGATGGAACCATATGAAGCGTTATATGTAAAGAGATGTCGTACACCAACTTGCTGGGATGATGTTTGTGAAAGAAAGATCGTAGGCCCAGGACTTGTTGTGGAAACAACATAAAAAGTGAGGATTATCCAAAACCATATCAAAAAATCCCAATGTGGGAAAAAGAGCTTTGCTGATAACCAAGAAATGAATTGGAATTTCAAGAAGGATATTATGTTTTCTAAAAGGTATCTCCATGGAAGGGTATTATATAATTTGATAAAAAGAGGAAATTAAGTCCCAGGTATGTCACACCCTGATCTTTTAAATTGTTTTATTTTATAATTTCATGGCTTCAGTTAGCCTCGTCACGGTGCGGGTTGAGTGCGTGTTTAATTTTTTGTTTTTTGACATTTGATGTTTTTGGTGGATTTTGGACCGATGCACGGGCACTCCAAGGTTGGCCGTAACCGTGTAGTCAGCCCGGATACCCTCGCGGTTACCCATTACATAAAATAATAGAACATTATGAGAATGAAATAAATTAAATGTTTAAGATATAATAATAATAACATTACTGTGTATATAAAAATGTTCTTTTAAAATTAAAATTGTTAATGATATTATTATCAATAAATTGTTATAAATATAATTATTATTTGGTTTTTATTAATTTTGTTATTATTTAAAAGAAAATAAATAAAATTATGAATATGATTATTATTATTTTTATTGTTATTATTATTATTACCATTAAGAAAATTAATGGTGTTGTTATGATTATATAATATTTAAAATTATTTTAAATATTGTTATTAAATTTTTTTTAATATTAATATTATTTAAATTTTTATAATTATAATCATTATTGATATTATTATTAATATTATTATAATTATTATTATCATCATCACTATTATTATTAACTTTTTTTATTTGTTATTGCTGTTAATTTTTTTTATTTTTTATGGGGTTTTAATCCCACTTTTTTTTATCCCACACGCCTCACCCCCACTCCCCCCACATAATCTCTTAATTTTTTTTATTCCTCTCTCAAATCACCCCTATATCCCATTTAATATATATTTTTTGTATTCCTCTCTCCAATCCCACCTCTTCCACACCTCACCCCTCTCTCCCCCATTCAATCCATAATTTTTTTATCCTTCTCTCCACTAATCCCTCTCTCTTCATTAATTCATCTCCTTTTTTATTCCCTCTCTCCAATCACCCATATCCCCTTATTCCATCCCGCCTCCCCACTCTCTATTACTCTTTTATTAATATTATTTATTTTATTTTATTCCTTATATACCTCTCTCCACTCCCCCCTTCCATTAATTCATTTTCTTTTCTTTTTATCTCCCACGCCACCCCCACTTTTCCCTTACCCCCTCAAACTCACGCCCTCTCTCCCGATATCCCCCCACGCACACCCCCAATTAATTCATTTCATTTTTTATTTATCTCACATGCACCTCTTCTTTCCCCCTACCCTCACGGACCCCTTCATTCCCCCTGCCCTCACGCACCCCTTTTCCTTTTACCCTTCTTCACACACGCCCTCCTCCCCTCCAACGATTCTTCCGGAAACTGTTCCTCCCTACGACGGTTCCATCCGGTAAGTCTCCTCTCCATATTCTCCTCTCGTTACTTAATTTCGAGGGTTTTCAAGTGGGGTTTCTTGTTGTCCAAACCCTAAATGTTAGGGTTAATATGTATCTCAGGTTTTCTATGGTTTTCGGGCGTGCGTTTTGTCCGTTGGGCGTCGTTCTCCTTCCCGTTGAAGTTTCATTACAATCGCATGAGCCTTTGGTTGGTGTTTCCATGTTTTTCTATCTTAAAGTCTTTACTTTGATTCTTTCCAATTTAATAAAATTTATAAAATAGTTTCGCAGCTCTATGGCACATTTAATTAAATTATTATTGTATTTTGGAATTTATTTGATTTGTTAAAAATAGGTTTTAAATGAGTTTTAGTGTAAATTGTGTAGCTTTATGATATCTAGAAACCTTGTTTGAATTGATTATGTTTATTTAAGAAGTAATTGATCCCTTATGAAATGTATCACCATTATTATGTTGCAACGACTTTTTTTCATTAATGAACTTGGCTTGGTTGTGTTATGACTTAGTTATTATGTTAAAACACTTTTGTAAAGGTTTAATGAATTCAATGTTTTATTTGGAGTTCCTTTAAAATAATATGGGTAAGTGGTGGTTTTGAGGAAATACATTAAAATGTCTTCTTGGTGTGCGTTTAATTTCAAAAGAGGATTTTGGGTGTGTATGGTTTGATGTAGGTATAGTATAATAAACGTGTTAAAATGTGTTAGAAATGGTTTAATGTATTTTTTTTGGATCGTTTTATGCTCTATAAATAAAGTAGGTGGCCAATTATGGTTTTAAGGTAATTGGTGTTTTCTTGGAAGTTCAGTCTTCTAAATGGATTTTACTTTTCAAATAAATTTGGTCCCCTTGAGTGGTTTCTAAAGATAATTTTAAACTTGGTTTTGTAAAGTGTTGCTTTAAGTATTTTGGAAATCATGGTTTATAATGTGTTCTTTATGGTTTGACCATTCATTTTAAAATATGTTTTGGTGTGGGTCGGAAAAGGGTAAAAGCATGTTTGATAATTGTGAAGTGTTTGAATGTGTGTTTAGAACTTAAGGGCCCATTGGTTTTGTAAATGTAAGAGTGGTGTTTTCAAGACATTTTGAATGAATATGTGTTATCGATTTGAAATCGTAAACGTTTTCTGAAATGTTTTAAAGTTTATATGCTATAGCAGCCCGGTTGGCACCTTCTTGAATGTGAATGATTGAACACATATATGAGGTGCTCCTGTCTAGTGTAACCCTTTATGGGTGAACGTATAGGAAGCATCCGTGTTTGAGGAAGGAAGTGCGGTGAGATGAGTCATGTGTGTAAGGGCCTTCCTACCTACACAGTATAATTATAACCACCATAGGCTCTTAGGCGCCTTATAGATTATCGAGTGTTGGTTTCTCACCAGCCTCGATTAGACGGGTTGGTGCCCCATGGTAGATAGAGAGGCCAGGTGGGATTTGCCACTGATTTTTTCGCGAGGGCGATCTGTGGGTTATAGACTATGGGGCTTCACTATACGCCGGAAGGTGGTTCTGGACCAAGTACGTCCAGTGGTTGACTAGGGATGTTCAGGAATGCCCATGGTTACAGCTTGTATTGCTTGTTTATTTTCTGCCACATTGGTTTATATACAGCTTGTATTGCTTGTTTATTTTCTGCTACACTAGTCTATTTTGAGTTTGTATTGTTTACCTATCTCCCATTTTCACATCTCTATTATTACTTGTTTGGTTTTGTTTTATAAAATGGTAAACTGTTTTTAAAATAATATATGGTGTGGGTTAGTTCTCATAGTGCGAAACATGTGTTATTTTGTTTAAATGGGAAAACATTATTTTTATAATTGTATTTCCAAACTTGTGTCATCAGACAACTTTGAGTTAGAAAACGCTTGGATTCAGTGGTTTACTTTCGGCATCCCTACTGAGCATTTTGTGCTCATGCCTATCATTTAACATTTCAGTTGCAGGTTCAGCTGTTGTTCAGGTTTTTTTTCTTAGCGTTTTCTCATCTGGGAGATATTTTGGGCTTTTGGTTGGAGGTGACCAAGGGGTCACACGGAGATCGTTGTAGCGGGGCCTTGTTTATGGTTTTGTTCCTTTTAGTGTTACATTGTATCTGGATCGGTTCATTGTTTATTTAAGTTTCAGTTGTCGCTCTGATGTACGCTCTATTTGGTATACCATTTTTTGTCTTGTTTTTATCACATGGGCTTAAATCATTCCCTCTTGTGTACTTTGATGGCCGACACTAGTTGTCAGCCCATGGGGATCGGGAACGCCCCTCGGGACATGTCGCGGACTGGCTCGGGTGACCTGTTCAGGGTCAACTCAGGGTTGGTTCGTGACAAAATAGTATCAGAGCAGGTTCTTGTTATATGGGGTGTCCGGTAGATGGAGATTAGGACTGTCGGGTCTCGAGAAGTTGGTGCGGGAAGGGCGTCATGAACCCTTGCTTGTTCTGAACCTTGAGTTTCCAGGTTTAGTCCGGGATTTGAGTATTGTGTCTTCGTTTTTGGATTGAGGGATGACAACGGAGGCAAGACGGTGTCGTTTTGTGACCTCACATGGAGTAGTGACCCATGTGGAGTCCGAGTGCATGGATTAAGTTCCTCCTAGTTGTTGACACTTACTTGGGGCACGGATCACTTCCATGTCGCTAGGTTAGGTGTAACTTCTAATTCCACATTCTGATGGTTCTTTGCAAGTTGTACTCCGTTTCCTTTTGGTTGGTGAAAGCGTGCTTTTGGAAATGGAAGTGGATTTTTTTTTAAATGTAAATATTTTCTGTAAAATGATTTTTAAATTGGTAAAGGGAATTTTAAAATTTCAAGCGTTTTAGTAAATGCTTTGGTTTCAATGAGGAAAAGATGTTTCCCTTGGTACTCTTTATGGAAGATTACATGTGTGTGTGTGTGTACGGTAAGTGTGTGGGGGAACTTGTTTATGGATCATGTGGATGGAAATGGATGGACACACATGTGATGGTCTATAGGATTCCTTGGGTGCGTTTTAATATATATAAAGGTTTTGGAAATTGGTTTTTCCTTAAGGAGTGGATTTTTTTTTGGATTTTGAAAAGTGGTTTTTGCATTTGAAAAATGACCATGGGATAAGGCAGTTTTGAAATTTAAATGAAAATTGTGATTTTGGAAAAGAGGGTTTTGGTTGTGTTTATATTTGATTGGATTTGGGGCCAGTTGTCTTTGATTGGCGTGTTCATTTCGATTGTGTTTTGTCTTAAAGCAAGTTTTGGTTTTGTGTTTCATGTGATGTTTAGAGTATGCTCCCCAGAAAGGTCCCTGGTTTTGCCGATGAGTCATGCCCAGGTTTCGGTTCATTTAAGTGTCCTCTCCCTTTAAGGTGTTGGAGTTCTGTTAGAGGTGGTGGAATGACTTGAGGGTGGTGAAGCATGTCTTTGTGTGGTTGGGAACTCCCTGGGTTATTAAGTTTTGTGCCAATTAGGGTTTTTTAAGGGTTCAGTTTGGGACCAGTGGAGGTTGGTTGTCTTTTAGTCGTTGGAGTTTGGGGAGTAGTTGGTGATAGTTGGTTTTTTAAGGTTCCCAATCTAGTGAGGAGTACGTACATGAGGAACCTTCCCTAAGAGGTTATCTTCATTGATCCTGGCACCTAGTTCGTCAGGATGCCTACGGATGTTCCATCAGTATGGCTGGTTCGGGAATTCCAATCCATCAGGCCGCATCCCTTATAAGTGTTGTCATCATTGTGGTCGTTTGGGTCATCGGGGGATGTTTTTTGGGAAGTGTCGTTCGAGGAAGGAGTTCTAATCGGGGGATTCTAGTGTTTGACTGTGAGGCATAAGATACTTCAGTCATCAGAGCCCCATCCTCAGGTCTCGGGGTGAAGCTCTCGCACATTCAGCGTGTCAGAGGCATGTGAGACATTTACTTGGTTCTTTATCATTCATCTTGGAATAGAGAAATTCAGGGTTACTTTGTTCTTGTTTTCCAGCTGCTGTAAGTTCATTTTTTTTTGGTGATATTGCAATGGACTTATCCTTTCGTAGTCGTAGTATTTGTGTTCTTCTGAATGTGACCTCTAGAATCATTAGTTTTTATTAAAAGTGTTTTTGGACCATGTGTGGGTTGGTCCTGGTATTATTAGTGATCGTTTGGAGATGTGAGGGGTTGGGTAGTTTTAGATCGGTGTGGAGAATTCTTAGTTCCGGTGGTGGTGTTATAGGGAATTCCTTATTTCGGTTCCCCGGTATGTCGGGAGGCCATGTAGTGGTTTTCCTTTTAAGTCTCAGCGGTCCGGTTCGACACATGTGGAGAAGTCGGTAGGTTCAGTTTGGAGTTCCCGCATTTCCCCCCCGGGGGTGGTGTGCTTGAGTTAAAATTCTTATTTTAGGGGAATTCTTGTGGTGGGGAGAACCCTCTCATGTTCTCCCTTTGTTTTGCGATATGGTTTCTCTTTGATTCGGTCGGGTGCAGCTTGTAGAGAGAATAGTTAGCTTGATGCTCATTTTTTTCCAACAGTTTTGGTCAGGCATTGGCATGAGTTTTGGTTTTTTTTCAGCTGGGTGACTTTTTGGGGGTAGAAAGTTTTGTGTTGGGGAGAATTTTCACACCCCTATCTTTTAAATTGTTTTATTTTATAATTTCATGGCTTCGGTTAGCCTCGCCAAGGTGCGGGTTGAGTGCGTGTTTAATTTTTTTTGACATTTGATGTTTTTGGTGGATTTTAGACCGATGCACGGGCACTGCAAGGTTGGCCGTAACTGTGTAGTCGGCCCGGATACCCTCGCGGTTACCCATTACATAAAATAATAAACCATTATGAGAATGAAATAAATTAAATGTTTAAGATATAATAGTAAGAAAATTATTGTGTATATAAAAATGATCTTTTAAAATTAAAATTGTTAATGATCTTATTATCAATAGATTGTTATAAATATAATTATTATTTGGTTGTTATTATTTTTATTATTATTTAAAAGAAAATAAATAAAATTATGAATATCATTATTATTATTTTTATTGTTCTTATTATTATTACCATTAATAAAATGAATGGTGTTGTTGTGATTATATAATTTTTAAAATTATTATAAATATTTTCATTAAAATTTTGTTAATATTAATATTATTTAAATTTTTATAATTATAATCATTATTGATATTATTATTAATATTATTATAATTATAATTATCATCATCACTATTATTATTAACTTTTTTTATTTGTTATTGTTGTTAATTTTGTTTTATTTTTTATTGGGTTTTAATCCCTCTTTTTTTTATCCCACACGCCTCACCCTCACTCCCCCACTTAATCTCTTAAATTTTTTATTCCTCTCTCCAATCACCCATATATCCCATTTAATATATTTTTTTATTCCTCTCTCCAATCCCACCTCTTCCACGCCTCACCCCTCTCTCCCCCATTCAATCCATAATTTTTTTATCCTTCTCTCCACTCATCCCTCTCTCTTCATTAATTCATCTCCTTTTTTATTCCCTCTCTACAATCACCCATATCCCCTTATTCGATCATGCCTCCCCACTCTCTTTTACTCTTTTATTAATATTATTTATTTTATTTTATTCCTTATATACCTCTCTCCACTCCCCCTTCCATTAATTCATTTTATTTTCTTTTTATCTCCCATGCCACCCCCACTTTTCCCTTACCCCCCTCACACTCACGCCCTCTCTCCCCATATCCCCTCATGCACACCCCCAATTAATTCATTTCGTTTTTTATTTATCTCCCATTCACCTCTTCTTTTCCCCCTTCCCTCACGCACCACTTATTTCCCCCTGCCCTCACGCACCCCTCTTCCTCTTACCCTACTTCACACACACCCTCCTCCCCTCCGACGGTTCTTTCGGTGGATGCTCCTCCCTCCGACAGTTCCATCTGGTAAGTATCCTCTTCATATTCTCCTATCCTTACTTAATTTCGAGGGTTTTCATGTGGGGTTTCTTGTTGGCCAAACCCTAAATGTTAGGGTTAATATGTATCTCGGGTTTGCTTTGGTTTTTGGGTGTGTGTTTTGTCTGTGGGGCATCGTTCTCCTTCCCGTTGAAGTTTCATTACAATCACATGAACCTTCAGTAGGTGCTTCCATGTTTTTCTATCTTAAAGTCTTTCCTTTGATGATTTCCAATTTAAATAAATTTATAAAATAGTTTCACAGCTCTATGGCACATTTAATTAAATTATTATAGTAGTTTGGAATTTATTTGATTTGTTAATAATAGGTTTTAAATGAGTTTTAGTGTAAATTGTGTAGCTTTATGATATCTAGAAACCTTGTTTGAATTGCTTATGTTTATTTAAGAAGTAATTGATCCCTTATGAAATGTATCACCATTATTATGTTGCAACGACTTTTTTTATTAATGAACTTGGCTTGGTTGTGTTATGACTTAGTTATTATGTTAAAACACTTTGGTAAAGGTTTAATGAATTCAATGTTTTATTTGGAGTTCCTTTAAAATAATGTGGGTAAGTTGTGGTTTTGAGGCAATACATTAAAATGTCTTCTTGGTGTGCGTTTAATTTCAAAAGAAGATTTTGGGTGTGTATGGTTTCATGTAGGTATAGCATAATAAACGTGTTAAAATGTGTTAAAAAGGGTTTAATGTTTTTTTTGGATCGTTTTATGTTCTATAAATAAAGTAGGTGGCCAATTATGGTTTTAAGGTAATTGGTGTTTTCTTGGAAGTTCAGTCTTCTAAATGGATTTTAGTTTTCAAATAAATTTAGTCCCCTTGAGTGGTTTCTAAAGAGTATTTTAAATGTGGTTTTGTAAAGTGTTTCTTTAAGTATTTTGGAAATCATGGTTTATAATGTGTTCTTTAAGGTTTGACCATTCATTTTAAAAACATGTTTTGGTGTCGGTCGGAAAAGGGTAAAAGCATGTTTGATAATTGTGAAGTGTTTGAATGTGTGTTTAGAACTTAAGGTCCCATTGGTTTTTGTAAATGTAAGAGTGGTGTTTGCAAGATATTTTGAATGAATATGTGTTATCGATTTGAAATCGTAAATGTTTTATGAAATGTTTTAAAGTTTATATGCTATAGCAGTCTGGTTGGAACTTTCTTGAATGAGAATGATTGAACACATATATGAGGTGCTCCTATCTAGTGTAACCCTTTATGGGTGAACGTATAGGAAGCGTCTGTGTTTGAGGAAGGCAAGTGCGGTGAGATGAGTCATGTGTGCGAGGGCCTTCCTACCTACACAGTATAATTATAACCACCATGGGTTCCTGGGCACCTTATAGATTATCGAGTGTTGGTTGCTCAGCAGCCCCGATTAGAAGGGTTGGTGCCCCAGGTTAGATAGAGAGGCCAGGTGGGATTTGCCACTGATTTGTTCACGAGGGTGACCAGTGGGTTATAGAATATGGGGATTCACTATATACCGGCAGGTGGTTTCGGACCAATTACCTCCAGGGGTTGCCTAGGAATGTTCAGGAACGCCCATGGTTACAGCTTGTATTGCTTGTTTATTTTTTTCCACATTGGTTTATATACAGCTTTTATTACTTGTTTATTTTCTGCTACAATAGTCTATTTTCTGTTTGTATTGTTTACCTGTCTCCCATTTTCACAGCTCTAATATTACTTGTTTGGTTTTGTTTATAAAATGATTAACTGTTTTTGATATAATATATGGTGTGGGTTAGTTCTCATAGTGGGAAAGATGTGTTATTTTGTTTAAATGGGAAAACATTATTTTTATAATTATATTTCCAAACTTGTGTCATCGGACAACTTTAAGTTATAAAACACTTGGATTCAGTGGTTTACCTTTGGCATCCCTACTGAGCATTTTTGTGATCACGCCTATCCTATAACAATTCAGTTGTAGGTTCAGCTATTGTTCAGGCTTTTTTTCTTAGTGGTTGATCATGTGGGAGCAGTTTTGGGCTTTTGGTTGGAGGTGACCAAGGGGTCACATGGAGATCGTTGTAGCGGGGTCTTGTTTATGGTTTTGTTCCTTTTAGTGTTACTTTGTATTTGGATCGGTTCTTTGTTTATTTAAGTTTCAGTTGTCGCTCTGCTACATGCTCTGTTTGGTATACCTTTTTTTGTCTTGTTTTTACCTCTTGGGCTTAAATCGTTCCCTCATGTGTACTTTGATGCCCGACACTAGTTGTCAGCCCGTGGGGATCGGGAACGCCCCTCGGGACATGTCGCGGACCGGCTCGGGTGACCTGTTCAGGGTCGAATCAGGGTTGGTTCGTGACAAAATGGTATCAGAGTAGGTTCTTGTTATTTGGGGTGTCCGGTAGATGGAGATTAGGACTGTCGGGACTCGAGAAGTTGGTGCGATAAGGGCATCATGAACCCTTGCTCGTTCCGAACCTTGAGTTTCCGGGTTTAATCCGGGATATGAGTATTGTGTCTTCGTTTTTGGATTGAGGGATGACAACGGAGGCAATCCGGTGTCATTTTATGACCTCACATGGAGTAGTGACCCATGTGGAGTCTGAGTGCATGGATTAAGTTCCTCCTAGTTGTTGACACTTACTTGGGGCAAGAATCACTTCCATGTCGTAGGGTTAGGTGTAACTTCTAGTTCCTCATTCTGATGGTTCTTTTCAAGTTGTACTCCATTTCATTCTGGTTGGTGAAAGCGTGCTTTTGGAAATGGAAGTGGATTTTTTTAAATGTAAATGTTTTCTCTAAAATGATTTTTAAATTGGTAAAGGGAATTTTAAAATTGGAAGAGTTTTATTAAATGCTTTGGTTTCAATGAGGAAAAGATATTTCCCTTGGTACTCTTTATGGAAGATTACATGTGTGTGGGTGTGTACGGTAAGTGTGTGGGGGAACTTGTTTATGGATGATGTGGATGGAAATGGATGGACACACATGTGATGGTTTATAGGATTCCTTGGGTGCGTTTTAATATATATAAAGGTTTTGCAAATTTGTTTTTCCTTGGGGAGTGGATTTTTTTTTGGATTGTGAAAAGTGGTTTTTGCATTTGAAAAATGACCATGGGATAAGGCAGTTCTGAAATTTAAATGAAAATTTTGATTTTGGAAAAGAGGGTTTTGGTTGTGTTTATATTTGATTGGCTTCGGGGACAGTTGTCTTGGATTGGCGTGTTCATTTCGATTGTTTTTTGGATTAAAGAAAGTTTTGGTTTTGTGTTTCATGTGATGTTTAGAGTATGCTCCCCATAAAGGTCCCTAGTTTTGCCGATGAGTCATGCCCAGGTTTCGGTTCATTTAAGTGTCATCTCCCTTTGAGGTGTTGGAGTTCTGTTAGAGGTGGTGGAATGACTTGAGGGTGGTGAAGTGTGTCTTTGTGTGGTTGGGAACTCCCTAGGTTATTATGTTTTGTGCCAATTAGGGTTTGTTTAAGGGTTCAGTTTGGGACCAGTGGAGGTTGGTTGTCTTTTCGTCGTTGGAGTTTGGGGAGTAGTTGGTGATAGTTGGTTTTTTTAAGGTTCCCAATCTGGTGAGGAGTACGTACATGAGGAACCTTCCCTAAGAGGTTATCTTCGTTTATCCTGGCACCTAGTTCGTCAGGATGCCTACGGATGTTCCATCGTTTTTGCTGGTTCGGGCATTCCAAGCCATCGGGCCGCATCCCTTCTAAGTGTTGTCATCATTGTGGTCGTTTGGGTCATCAGGGGATGTTTTTTGGGAAGTTTCGTTCGAGGAAGGAGTTCTAATTGGGGGATTCTAGTGGTTGATTGTGAGGCAAAAGATGCTTCAGTCATCAGCGCCCCGTCCTCAGGTCTCGGGGTGAAGCTCGCGCACAGTCAGCGTGTCAGAGGCATGTGAGACCTTTACTTGGTTCTTTATCATTCATCTTGGAATAGAGAAATTCAGGGTTACCTTGTTCTTGTTTTCCGGCTACTATAAGTTCATTTTTTTGTTGTGATACTGCAATGGACTTATCCTTTCTTAGTCATAGTATTTGTGTTCTTCTGAATGTGACCTCTAGAAACGTTAGTTTTTATTAAAAGTGTTTTTGGCCCTTGTGTGGGTTGGTCCTGGTATTATTAGTGATCGTTTGGAGATGTGAGGTGTTGGGTAGTTTTAGATCAGTGTGGAGAATTCTTAGTTCTGGTGGTGGTGTTATAGGGAATTCAGTATTTCAGTTCCCTGGTATGTCGGGAGGCCATGTAGTGGTTTTCTGTTTAAGTCTCTACGGTCTGGTTCAATACATGTGGAGAAGTCGGTAGGTTCGGTTCAGAGTTCCCGCATTGCCCCCCGGGGGTGGTGTGCTTGAGTTCAAATTCTTACGTTAGGGGAATTCTAGTGGTGGGGAGAACCCTATCGTGTTCTCCCTTTGTTTTGTGATATGGTTTCTCTTTGAGTCAGTCGGGTGCAGCTTGTAGATAGAATAGTCAGCTCGATGCTCATTTTTTTTCCAACGGTTTTGGTCGGGCATTGGCATGAGTTTTGGTAGTTTTTCAGCTGGGTGACTTTCTGGGGGCAGAAAGTTTTGTGGTGGGGAGAATTGTCACACCCCGATCTTTTAAATTGTTTTATTTTATAATTTCATGGATTTGGTTAGCCTCATCAAGGTGCGGGTTGAGTGCGTGTTTAATTTTTTTTGACATTTGATGTTTTTGGTGGATTTTGGACCGATGCATGGGCACTGTAAGGTTGGTCGTAACTGTGTAGTCGGCCTGGATACCCTCGCAGTTACCCATTACATAAAATAATAAAACATTATGAGAATGAAATAAATTAAATGTTTAAGATATAATAATAATAACATTATTGTGTATATAAAAATGTTCTTTTAAAATTAAAATTTTTAATGATCTTATTATCAATAAATTGTTATAAATATAATTATTATTTGGTTGTTATTAATTTTGTTATTATTTAAAAGAAAATAAATAAAATTATTAATATCATTATTATTATTATTATTGCTATTATTATTATTACCATTAAGAAAATTAATGGTGTTGTTATGATTATATAATTTTTAAAATTATTATAAATATTGTCATTAAAATTTTGTTAATATTAATATTATTTAAATTGTTATAATTATAATCATTATTGATAATATTATTAATATTATTATAATTATAATTATCATCATCACTATTATTATTAACTTTTTTTTATTTGTTATTGTTGTAAATTTTGTTTTATTTTTTATGGGGTTTTAATCCCTCTTTTTATCCCCCACGCCTCACCCTCACCCCCCCACTTAATCTCTTATTTTTTTGTTCCTCTCTCCAATCACCCCAATATCCCATTTAATATATATTTTTTTTATTCCTCTCTCCAATCCCACCTCTTCCACGCCTCACCCCTCTCTCCCCCATTCAATCCATTATTTTTTTATCCTTCTCTCCACTCATCCCTCTCTCTTCATTAATTCATCTCCTTTTTTATTCCCTCTCTCCAATCACCCATATCCCCTTATTCCATCATGCCTCCCCACTCTCTATTACTATTTTATTATTATTATTTAACTTATTTTATTCCTTATATACCTCTCTCCACTCCCCCTTCCATTAATTCATTTTCTTTTCTTTTTATCTCCCACGCCACCCCAACTTTTCCCTTACCCCCTCACACTCACGCCCTCTCTCCCCATATCCCCTCACGCACACCCCCAATTAATTCATTTCATTTTTTTATTTATCTCCCACTAACTTCTTTTCCCCCCTACCCTCACGCACCCCTTCTTTCCCCCTGCCCTCACGCACCCCTCTTCCTCTTACCCTGCTTCACACACGCCCTCCTCCCCTCCGACGATTCTTCCGGCGGCTGCTCGTCCCTCCGACGGTTCCATCCGGTAAGTCTCCTCTCCATATTCTCCTCTCCTTACTTAATTTCGAGGGTTTTCATGTGGGGTTTCTTGTTGGCCAAACCCTAAATGTTAGGGTTAATATGTATCTCTGGTTTTCTTTGGTTTTAGGGTGTGCGTTTTGTCTGTGGGGCGTCGTTCTCCTTCCCGTTGAAGTTTCATTACAATCGCATTAGCCTTTGGTAGGTGTTTCCATGATTTTCTATCTTAAAGTCTTTCCTTTGATGCTTGCCATTTTAAATAAATTTATAAAATAGTTTCGCAGCTCTATGGCATATTTAATTAAATTATTATAGTTTTTTGGAATTTATTTGATTTGTTAAAAATAGGTTTTAAATGAGTTTTAGTGTAAATTCTGTAGCTTTATGATATCTAGAAACCTTGTTTGAATTTTTTATGTTTATTTAAAAAGTAATTGATCCCTTATGAAATGTATCACCATTATTATGTTGCAACGACTTTTTTTTATTAATGAAATTGGCTTGGTTGTGTTATGACTTAGTTATTATGTTAAAACACTTTTGTAAAGGTTTAATGAATTCAATGTTTTATTTGGAGTTCCGTTAAAATAATGTGGGTAAGTGGTGGTTTTGGGGCAATACATTAAAATGTCTTCATGGTGTGCATTTAATTTCAAAAGAGGATTTCAGGTGTGTATGGTTTCATGTAGGTATAACATACTAAACGTGTTAAAAAGTGTTAGAAAGGGTTTAATGTATTTTTTTTGGACCGTTTTATGTTCTATAAATAAAGTAGGCGGCCAATTATTGTTTTAAGGTAATTGGTGTTTTCTTGGAAGTTTAGTATTCTAAATGGATTTTAGTTTTCAAATAAATTTGGTCCCCTTGAGTGGTTTCTAAAGAGTATTTTAAATGTGGTTTTGTAAAGTGTTGCTTTAAGTATTTTGGAAATCATGGTTTATATTCTGTTGTTTATGGTTTGGCCATTCATTTTAAAACATGTTTTGGTGTGGGTTGTAAAAGGGTAAAAGCATGTTTGATAATTGTGAAGTGTTTGAATGTGAGTTTAGAACTTAAGGGCCCATTGGTTTTGTAAATGTAAGAGTGGTGTTTGCAAGATATTTTGAATGAATGTGTGTTATCGATTTGAAATCGTAAATGTTTTCTGAAATGTTTTAAAGTTTATATGCTATAGCAGCCTGGTTGGCACTTTCTTGAATGTGAATGATTGAACCCATATATGAGGCGCTCCTGTCTAGTGTAACCCTTTATGGGTGAACATATAGGAAGCATCCATGTTTGAGGAAGGAAAGTGCGGTGAGATGAGTCATGTGTGCGAGGGCCTTCCTACCTACACAGTATAATTATAACCACCATGGGTTCCTGGGCGTCTTGTAGATTATCGAGTGATGGTTTATCACCAGCGCCGATTAGACGGGTTGGTGCCCCCTGGTAGATAGAGAGGCCATGTGGAATTTTCCGCTAATTTTGTCACGAGGGCGATCAGTGGGTTATAGACTATGGGGCTTCACTATACGCCGGCAGGTGGTTCTGAACCGAGTACGTCTAGGGGTTGTCTAGGGATGTTCAGGAACACCCATGGTTACAACTTGTATTGCTTGTTTATTTTCTGCCACATTGGTTTATATACAGCTTGTATTGCTTGTTTATTTTCTGCTACACTAGTCTATTTTTAGTTTGTATTGTTTACATGTCCCTCTTTTTCACAGCTCTAATATTACTTGTTTGGTTTTGTTTGTAAAATGGTAAACTATTTTTGAAATAATATATGGTGTGGGTTAGTTCTCATTGTGGGAAAGATGTGTTATTTTGTTTAAATGGGAAAACTTTATTTTTATAATTGTATTTCCAAACTTGTGTCATCGAACAACATTGAGTTAGGAAACACTTGGATTCAGTGGTTTACTTTTGGCATCCCTACTGAGCATTTTTATGCTCACGCCTATCCTTTAACATTTCAGTTGCAAGTTCAGCTGTTGTTCAAGATTTTTTTCTTAGTGGCTTCTCATGTGGTAGCAGTTGTTGGATTTTGGTTTGAGATGACCAAGGGGTCACTCGGAGATCATTTTAGCGGGTTCTTGTTTATGGTTTTGTTCCTTTTAGTGTTACTTTGTATCTGGATCAGTTCTTTGTTTATTTAAGTTTCAGTTGTCGCTTTTCTGCATGCTCTATTTGGTATACCTTTTTTTGTCTTGTTTTTATCTCTTGGCCTTAAATCATTCCCTCATGTGTACTTTGATGCCCGACACTAGTTGTCAGCCCGTGGGGATCGAGAATGCCCCTCGGGACATGTCGCGGACGGGCTCGGGTGACCTGTTTAGGGTCGAATCAGGGTTGGTTCATGACAAGATACATTAGACCTTTTGAATTCTGGATAGAATTGGAGTTGTAGCTTACCATTTGGAAATTCCTCCAAGTCACTCCAAAGTTCAAAATGTGTTTCATGTGTCAATGTTAAGGAAATCAATGACAGACCCAACCCATGTGCTTGCCTATGAAGTAATAGAACTTGAGCCCAATCTGTATTATTGTGAAGAGAGTTTTAGGATTTTTGATATCAGAGAACAAGTATTGAAAAACCAGACAACTCATATGGTAAATGTTCTTTGGAGGAACCATAAGATGGAGGAAGCAACATGGGAGCCTGAGGCGCTTATGTTAAAGACATACCCAAATATTTTTAGGTAATTTTTTTTGATTTTCTAAGATTATTTTTTTTGTAAGAAGGGGAGAATGTAATGCCCCAAGGTTTTTAAAATAAATGAATTTTATAATCTAGACATTAAGAACAAATTTTCCTCTATTATGTTTTGAATTTCAAAAAACGGTCATCTAGAGTTGTGATCAGTAAGACATTTGGAGTCTGATAAAACAAACTTTATTTTTTTTGTGAACAGTAACATACCCTTATGAACAGTAATATGAATAGTAATAGGACCCTTATAAATAGTAAATAATGATATTATTTTATTTTCTTAAGATAATAAGATAAAAAGATCTTAATTAATTTTTTAATGTGATATAAAACAAATTATACCTTTAAAATTGTTATTTTTAGAATTAACTATGATTTTATTTAATAATTAAGATAATAATATTTAGAAAATTATTTTTGAAAAATGAAGTTCATTTTTTAATTCTACACATCGAAAAATAGTAGGGGTGAATTTTTGGGATTTTTCTGAAAATCTTGAATTTTTTATGAATAGTGAAATACGGTAAAATACATTATATAAAAATTATCAGATAAATACACTATTTATGACATCATAAGTGATGTAAGCCCACTTGGTTTGAAATCACATGCACGTATTACTATTAGGGGTCACATGAACCAACACTATTGATTGTCTTGAGGGAATTCAAAAAATATTTAATAAATTATTCAAAAGTTTCTCCTCTCCTCCACTATAAAGACCCCTCACCACTCCCTCTTCTATTCACTCCTCAAAGCCTTGAAGATCCTCAATGTTATGCACAAATACCCTTCCCTAGTCACTCCCCACGAATAGGAAGTTCCTGGTCTTTCCAAAAGGCCAAATTCCATTCCCACAAGGAGGTTCTCAAGGAAGTTATTTCAAGAGGTAAAACACCTTTCTTTTTCATTTAGTTTTATTAGAATTTATCTTTGGTTTTCCCATCCTCAACTCCTCTATAAAAATGACCATGATAACTCCTTTATCATCTACATACTATATTTATATTATGTGAATGTAATAACCATTATCAATATTCTTACCCCATCCCTTTTATTTTATAAACGAAATCAACGTCCATGAGGTTCCAATTTATAACCTTCATGGACGACGTAGTTTCGTTCTTCAATATCTCCTTCATTACTGGTCATGAATCCATTTTGTTTGTTGAAACAGACTATGATATATGTATTACAACCAAATTAATATTCATGAATCTTTATACGTACATATTATTAATTTTTATAAAAAAAGTAGTTCATAATTTTCCAAATACTGACAAAAAATTGAAGTGGTTTTATCTAATGATTCATCCTCATTACATGTAAACAAATAATAGAAATGACCATTAAAACTTCTGGATCTTCATAAATAATATTTAATTTCAGTTATGGATATTTACATTCATTCCACATGAACTCCATTACTTAATAACAGGTGAACCAATTATGAAAATAAAGAAAACAAACACTATGGAATGACGAAATTATATATAATAACTTATCAATAAGGGAATAAATGAACTAAACATAATTATAATAAACTAAATACATGTATAATATGATATGAAATAATTTATTAATAAGTATAATTTCATATTCCATGACCTTAAGTTCATGACCGGAACACATTTATACTTAAGGTAAGGGTTTTCCACCCGAACTTCCATTTTCAAATATTAATATTGAAATTATAAGAGCATTTTATGTCATTCCTAAAATTCTATAAGTGGATAGAATCAAAAAAATACATGTATAAAGTATTTTACTATAAGGTAATTGTTTAATAATAGAATGTTATTGTAAAAGGTTTTGGTGACACAGATGAATCCAATCATGATTTTGCACAAATTATTGAATTTTTTCCCACACTTTATGAACTAGCTCAGGTACCTTGGTAACCTGATAAGCAAGGCATATGCATCCCTAACATATCACGAAAGGGAATTCCTGATCCCCACGGTTCTATGACTTGCACCTGGAATCTTTCAACATACAATTTGGAATGATTTTTGCTCTAAAAATTCCTAATAAAAAGGAAAGAAGACAATATGGATAACAAAGAAACTCCACTGGGAGTGACTTTCCAGAATACAACAAGGAATAAAAACCCCAATTGACTACAACTAATGATCTAAAATAGGGAAACACAACCCCCCATGAAAATGGTTCAACAACTAGATCCACCTCTAAGTGATCCATTCCCCTTTCTCGAAACTGGAAGGAGAAAGTCTACAAACACCCGAAGGAAAAAGTAGGGCGAGAGCTAAAAACACCAGTAGGGTCTCACCATAGATTCCATAGAAGATTCCAATAATTTATTAACCAATGAAATTTATTTTAGTTTCTAAAAAGGATTGAATTTTAAATCATATTTAAAAAAAATGCTATATAGATTAATTGATAGATATATACTTTAATAAAAGGCTTTACATATGATGGAATCTATCCAAAACAATGGATTAAATTTTAGAGTCACATAAAATAGTTTTTGAAAAATTCATCAGGCATGTAAAGAAGTTTCCAAGCATCAACATACATTTATATCTCAAATATAAAAAACAAGTGAGAAACATGGTCATCTTCCAAATAAGAATGATATTATTTACATCTATACACCTCCACACTCTCTTTTTTATCTTAGAAAAATGTGTATAAACATATCCCTATAACACTGTCTAAAGGTGACTCGTCATCATCCCATCGAGGATATTACCAGCTACATGTATGTTTTAGAACGTTGTAATATCATATAGTGTGTCCAAATAACTCACAAACTACCTAAGGATTTCATGTTCTATTACATAATTAATGATGAGAAATATATTTTAAGATTACTAAAAATAAAATTAAACCCCATTATTCAAGTTAAATTCCAATTTTCCATTTAGAACCAAAATGGATTTTAATAAAAAAAACATGCCTCTTTATTTAGATAGAACAAATGGGTTTCTATCAAAACATTTTTATGCCATTTTCACTAGGTAGAAATGCATTAAAAACCAATTCCATCATTTCACAATACATTTCCACAAATAAATTCAAAATTTTAGTTTAAATAATTTCAATCAAATACAAAATTTTAATTAAACAATTTAAATTAATAAATTTCCATTAACACACCCCAATTCAACAGAATTGGTGGGTTTCCTAATCTCATGAAAAAACCATTTCAAATATCCCAATTCACCAGAATCAGATTTTATTACCTCAATTCAAAGAGAGTTTCAATAACTGAATTTAAATAAACTATTTATATAAATCAATAAATTCAAGGTTAATCAATTTTTCTAATCTGAAAAAAAAACAACCCACCTCTTCTAGAAACTCAACACTCTCAATGGAACCCATCAATGAGAATAATGGTGAAGAGGACCTCAAAACTCAAACTAGAAGAAAGATCAAACACCACAAATCATAAACCCATCAATTCCATGATGATCTATTGAAAAACCAAGAGATGAGAATGAGAGAAACTTGAAGAATGAGGGTGATAACATACATATGAATCACACCACAAGTATAGTGATGCTATAATGCCAAAATAATTGACCCATAAGCGTTAGAGGGATTCAAAATCACATGGGTAAAGCCTTAGTTTGAGGGAAAAGAAACCAGAGATGAGAAAAACAGAATTTACCAGCCGCACTATGTGTTTGAAAAATGTAGTCAGGGTATTACACGATGTTTAATCCCAATACAAGACGTGAAATACTCAAGTATCATAATGATATAAATACATACCATTTTACATTAATACCTGACTCTCTGAGTTAAAAACCAAAAATTAATTCCTTCACGGCGTGTAGTGACAAATCACGATATGTACCCATCACACTGTGAAGCCTTCCATGAATTATTTGTAGAACCATTAAACAACGTGTAACCCAGTCACATGACCTAAAATCTATAGGAATTCTACATGAAAAAGTGTTTTAAAGGAGAGAATCCAAAAATCCTCTGAATTCACCATTACAGGCATCCTCCCAATTCCAACTCAACCCTTACACACTGAAATAAAATGAAACAACAAAAAATATTAATGTGAACCAGTCAGAGCGGTAACAAGATGTTACAACCTCCCCATTGTAAAAAAAATTCTATCCCTGAAAAGCCTATAAAGAAGCTTCCATGCCAATGAGATGAGGACATTTCTCTCTCATCATTATCTCTAATTCCCACATCTCATGATTATCAGAGTTTTGCTATCATAGAACACAAACCAAAGGTATCAACCTCCCATGAAGTACCTTGGTATCACAATCAACTATCCTGACTATTCATTCAATCAAAGATAAATTAGGCTCAATCTCAAGATCACTTCAGATCAAAACATTAGATATATTAGATAGATATTTTCTTAGCTACAATACATTGAACACATTGTGTATCATCATTATCTATGTGGGAAGTGCTAAACAGTATGTGACCTTCCACACATTCTCAACTACATCAAAAGGTCCCACAAAAAAAGGATAAAGCTTAACTTGTCTCCCAAGACTTCAATGACCCAGCCAGGGTGAAACCTTCAAGAACACCTTGCCACCAACTTAGAACTCCAAGGTTTTACTGTGCTGGTCAAAATTAGACATATATCAGCTTTGTGCTATCAACACTCTCTAAAAAATCAATTTAATATTTTCTGTCATCACCTGTACCAATCATGGTACAACCAAGGAACTTTCACCAGCTTCCGAACAACACAACAGAGATTTACAATACCGACCAAAAAAGGCACTAGAAGATTCCATTTTGACAATAGATTGGTAATTATAATTATAAGAGAACTCAACTACCCCAAGTGATCACCACAAGCCAAACCATAGTTGTGAACACAAGTGAGAAGAATATACTGGATAATTTTAATTTCTCTCTCTTTCTTGACATCTAAATGGGGATGATAGGCCGTCATGAAATACAACTAAGATACAAATGCTTCTTTAAGGCCTCTATAAAAGAGATAAGTGAATCGGGTATCTCTATCAGAGAATATAGTAGACGGAACTCCATGAAAATGAATAATCTCTTTCACATAGAGCATTCCCAACTCCTCTACTTTGGTTGAGTCACAAACAGCTAGAAAGTGATCTGACATGGTCAGTCTGTCAATTAAAACCCATATCATATTATTCTTTCTCTAGGTGCATGGTAACCGAATAACAAATTCCATAGAGATCACATCCCACTTCCATGTCGGGACAATAAGTGGATAAAGAAAACCTAAAGGTTTTCGGTTCTCGGTATTAACCTGTTTTCTTGTATAGAAATGAGAGACAAACTCACCAATTACTCATATCATACCCGAACACTAGAACTAACACCTCATCTCATAGAACATCTTAGTGGTTCATAGGTTCAAAACCCACAAATAATTATTAAAATCCCCCATGAAAGACTTCCTCTATACAAACAACACAAAAAAATGATTCTAATAGCATACAATGCCCTCATTGGTGAACAAACATTGGGTAACCATCTCCCCACCATAAATAGATTATCTAAAGCTATAGAATTTATCATCAAGCTCATTATCCTGAAAAAGCATCTTGAGAAGAGTTGATGTCAACTAAGTGCTGGCTAAATAATCTTCAACCCCTTTTCCTTGACTCCAATACGAAACCATGAAAATAGAGCCATCAAATTCCCCTTTTCTAAATATTCTCACACTTCCTAGGTTGAAATTTTCCTACTCAATGAATCTACAATGAAACTGCATTTACCAGGGGTATGGGTGATGTCAAATTGAAAAGATTGCAGGTAATCCACCCATCGAGTCTGGAAAAGATTCAGATATTTTTGAGAGAAGATGTAACTCCAGATTTTGTTGTTTGGAAACATGGTAGACTATTCACCATAAAGGCAGTTCCACCAAATCTTAAGAACATGCATCACTAATGAAATCTCAAGATCATGGTAGGATAATTATTCTTATGTGTATGAAGATGATGAGATCCATAAGCAAACACATAGTCACCCTTCATAACAACTCAACCCAAGCATGAACCATATGCATAAAAAAGACCACATAGCCCGGACTGGCCTCTAGAAGTTTCAAAACTAGTGCTGTAGTAAATAGTAATTTCTTCTCAACAATAGAAGTCCGACATTCCTAATCCAAATCAAACTCCCCCCTAATGAGTTAGAGAAGTCATCAGAGAAGTCAAATTTAATAAGTCCTTCACAAAACTATGGTAATACCTGACTATGCCCACGAAAATCCGGATCTCAAGGACATTTAATGGTTTCTATCATGTTATAACAACCTTGAACTTTTCAAGATCAACCGGAATACCCTTTTCAGGCACCACATGTCCCAAGAATTTCACTTCCAAGATCCATAAATCAACCTCTGAAATCTTGGTATATAGTTAGTGATTTCATAATAAACTCAGAACTATTATTAGATGATGCACATGAACCTCCTAATACTTGTATTAAATGAGGATTTCATCCAAAACTATTACCACAAAGGTATCTAGATACTCATGGAAAGTCTTTTTCATTAAATCCATGAAATTTATAGGATAATTTCTCAGACTGAAGGGCATAAAAAGGTACATATAATGTCCATACCTACTCTGAAAGGTGGTCTCCTAAATCTTGGATTGTTTTATCCTCAACTGATGGAAAATAGATCGAATGTCAATCTTTGAAAAAAACTTCACCATTTTAGCTAATCTAACAGTTCATCGATCTGTGGAAATGGTTACTTTTTCTTTATCGCAACTCAATTGATATTTTTATAATCAACCCACATTTGAAGAGAACTATCCTCCTTCTTGGTGAAGAGGAATGACACTGCCCAAGGTGACATACTCGGACTGTATACCTTTCTCAAGAAGACCATCTAACGTTGACTTTATCTTTTTCATCTCAGCTGGTACCGTGAGGTAGGAGGGAATATAAACCAGTTGAGTACCAGACACTATGTCAATAGATAACTCAACTTCCCTTATCGATGGTGGAAAAGATAAATCAAATGGAAACAAATAATGAAAATAGATGATGACTAGAGGGAGATCACATATTATTGATTATAACTCTAAAAAAAAGAAAACACTGATATCACTTTACTCATCTCTGGATAAGAAGGTCTGGATCTCCTTTACCTCATGTCTAAATCCCTCTGAAGGACAAGAGATTCACCACTGGGTGTTATAAGGTAGAATGATTGAAGATAACAATTTATCTAGGATTTATTGGCACTGAGCTATCCATCCCGAACATGTCATCAAAAATATTTCTTGTCGAGAACCAAAAAACTCTAAGTTATCTCAACATCTGATAGTGAGAATAAATATGCAGGGCCATGGAGACCCTACTCCCTCTTCATACCAAGGGGTGTAGTAATATCCATTACACAAGAAAAAATATATATAGGAACAGATATAATATTAACAATACGGGTTGAAATAAACAAATGAGATGCACTAGTATAAAAAATATCAGTCACTAATGATGACACTATAATAATGGTACCTCTCACGATCATTGGACCCATGTCTGCTTCCTCTAGAGACACTTCCATTGTGTGAAGAAGCTTTGTTCTGAATTCCCATGGTTGTATCCCTTTTATACATGAGTCATATGATTTACCAACATTTTGAGGAGTATATTATGATCAAGTTTCACTAAGTGGAGTATAGAAGTGATGAAATAATCTATTTAAGTGCTCTAAAAATCCACAAGATCCATATTTCTTGTGTGCCTCAGTGTAAAACCTCTTAGAATTTCCTGGATTTCCACACTCAAAGAAGATAAAAGAATATACTCCTAGTGCTGTACGAGGTCTGTATTGATCTTGCTATCAAGAACTTATACAAGTATCATCATGATTCAATTTTCCATTGAAGGAACCAAGGCTTCCAAATGGAGGAAAAGAAACTCCGGATAACCCTAAATTTCCATCCAGTTCTACTCTATAATCACCACCCTATCATGAACATCAACATAAGTGGGTAACTTCATCACGGAAAACTAAAAACAGATATATGATAAAACTCCCAAATCGAACTGTCAAGACTCTCATCTCATTAGATACAATATTAATAGCATAATTCACCAACTCAACAAGGTGATTTGAATACCCAGTCATTGTTCTATCAACCTGCTCAATATTGAAGAACTCTATAGCCTTGGCCAAAACCATTGATCGTAGATAAATCTAGCTGGTGAGAATAAATTTAATGTATTTCGACTCTAATCCCTCATGTTTCCTTGACGTCACCATCATGTCCCACCATCTCCATCTTGGTCATTCCAACATGAAGGTGGACCACTTCTCCTTGACCGTGTTTGGGGTATCCCAGAACTAGAACATATGTGAAACCGTTCCCAACCACTACTCATCATGTTTAGGATCAGTGGATCCTTTTAAACTGGTGGTTTCTGGCTGAGGAACTCTTGAAAACAGTTTCTAAGTACATCCCCATTAGGATCCATAACTAGATCCTGAATAGAGACTGGTAGTTGTGCTTGTCCCAGAACATGGACAATGCACATGATCACCAAAAGAAGACTCAGATCCACAACAGGATTCTCTCGATGAGGCTCAACCGCAACCTCTTCCTGGAATAGATTCTCATGTCTTCTCAGAGGCATGATGCTACAAAACGTCAACCAGATAGACAGAGGACATTAAAAACACTCAAACTCAATAATAAGGGATATTAATCCCAATATAGAGAACAAACATGTTTTGGGTTTCACACCACCCAAATCACAATTTGGAAAAGACTAGAACTAATACATAAGATAACTTTCCCAAACCACCCCTAGAAACATAAGGATCATTGTGGTGAGAGATGGATATGAACTCAATCACAACTACATCATATGTCTAGACTAGATTTTATAATTGAATTCAATCTTTAAGAAAAAAATCTCAACCCTCCTTTGATAACAATATGTCTTGAACCATCCCAGGTAACCTGGTAGATCGATAACCGAGTCGGCCTGGATACAACTCAATGTGCGTTCTCGATCCCCATGGGTCAGTGACTAGCACCTAGCATCATAAAAAATGAAAGTGGGAACAATTTTCCACTAATAATATAGAATAAAAAGAAAACAAGATAGTATTCATAACAAAGAAACTTCTTTGGGAGTGATGTACCAATATACCAAAGGAATAAACAATTCAAAAGTACTACAACCAAAGTACTAACATAGTGAAACACTCCCCACCATTAAAATAGTTCAACAACTGGATCAACAATTACGTAATCATTTTCCCTTGCTCAAATGTGGAGGTGAAAGTCTAAAAGCACCCAAAGGTAAAAGTAAGATTTGATCTAAAAATCCTACTTAGCTCTCACCATGGATTCCATAACAAATGAAGATAAATGATTAACCAATTAATTTTATTTCAATTTAAAGTGAACATGTTTTTCATTTTATATAATATTTAATAAAACCTACTATACAATTTAAATGATGGAAATATACTCTAAGAAATGTAATTACAAATTATAGAATATTAACAAAAAATGGATTTAATAAAAAAATTAAATAAAATAGGTTTGTAAAATTCAGCAGGCATGTAAAGTAGTTTCAAAGATTTGGAAAAAATTTATATGTCAAATATAAATAACAAGAGAGAAACATGGTCATTTTCCAAATAGGTATGATAGAATTTTCGGCTATATGAATCTATACTCTATAAGTGATCTTAGAAAAATGTGTATAAAAACGCCCCTATGACACTGACCAAAGGAAACTCTTCACCATCCCATTAGGGATGTGACTCACTACATGTCTATTATAGAACTTTGTAATAACATAGAGTGTGTCCAAATAACTCACCAACTACCTAAGTATTTCTTGTGATATTACACAATAAATGATGTCCAACTTATTTTAAAACTTCTTAAAATATAATTAAATATCATCTTTCCATTTTAATGGAAATATTCCATCAGAAACCAAAACGGGGTTTAATAAAAAAACATGACTATTTAATAAGATAAAACCAGTGGGTTTCTATAAAAACATTTTTATGCCATTTTCAACAATTTGAGATCCATTCAAAACAAATTATATCATTCCACAATTCATTTAGATAATTAAATTCAACTATTTAATTGAAATAATTTCCATCAAATCCAAAATTTTATTAAAAACATTTATATAAACCTATTTCCGTAATTATGCCCCAATTCAATGGAATTGGGTTTTTTCAAATCTCATGCTAAAACTATTTAAAATATTGTAATTTATTGGAATCATATTTTATTAAATAAATTTAAATAATGTTTCAAAAAATAAATTTAAATCAACTATTGAAATAAATCAAGGAATTCAATGTTAATCAAATTTTCTAATCATGATGGAACCACCTACCACTTCCTAAAACTCAAAATTCGCAACGACACCCGTCAATGTGAAGGAAGGTGATGAGGACCTTATAAATCAACCATGAATCAAGATCCAACACAATAGATAATAGATACATGAATTCCAAAGTGATACAATGAAAACCCAAGAGAGGAGAATGAGATAAACTTCAAGAATGAGGGAGAAAAATTTCATAGGAATCACAACACAAGAGTAGAGATGATCTAATTCCAAAATAATAGTTCAAGAGGGGTTGGAAGGCTTCATAATCGCTTGGGGAAAGCCTTAAGTCGATGGAGAAGGAACTAGAGATGATCCAAAAGGAATTAACCATCCATACTAACTATTTTAAAAATGTATTCGGGGTATAACATGACATTTAATACTAATACATGACGTGAAATACTCGTGTTTTGTAACATACAAAATAGGTACCATTTTTCATTAAAACTCGATGATCTGATTTCAAAACCAATAATTAATTCTACCGGGACATGTAGTGATGGATCCCAATGTGTACCCATCACACCATAAATCCATTCACGACTTGTTTTCATAACCATTACATGATGTGTATCCCAGTTACGTGATGCGAAATCATTTGGCTGTCTGCATGAAAAAAGTCATTTAAATGAGAGAATACAATAAACCTTTGAATTCACCATTATAGGTATCATCCAAATTCAATTTCAACTCTTACCCACTAAAATCAATGTAGAAATGTGGGATGGTGTAAGGAATACCTATCAGAGTAGTAATGATATGTTACACCACAATAATCAAGATATATTCTAGTGGCTTAATTTATAATTTTGTATCCAAAAAAAAATCTTGATCTCTTTAATGTAGTGTTTGATAAATTATTTGGGGAATTTTTACCATGTTTATCTTCTTTTATATATTCCATGATGTTTATCAAAACTGATGAAGCATTTATATATTATAGGCCTACAATACTATTATTTATTTCCACAAGATTAGATTATTTAAGAGCCCCTATATCAGGTAAGTCTTCAATCAGCTAGAAGGATAACATCTCATCTTTGAGAAAGTTCTTGGATTTTGTTAGGGAATTTGTGATGCACAAAGAAGGGAATTTTTCTATTCGTGATTTCCACCTAGAAATCAATTATGTAGAACTATATATGGGTATTTTATGGAGTCCACCCTATTCCCATAAAAAATATAGTGTTCTATAAATTTAAATAAATGTGTGGAAGGAAGAGTCTATGAAGAAATCAGTCATAAACCTTGGTATGAATATCAATTTTTGATTGAAAAATTATTATCATAGTTATTGTGATATGTTTTATGGATATTTATTTTTTGTGTTTATATAAACCTTAGAAACAATGGTTTGAGTAGTGTTTAAAATATATTAAAATACCTAATTATAATGTTTATGATTACATGATGGAAATTCAAAAGTATAAACAGTATATGGTGTATGATGATTGAAGGAGATATGGAAATACAAAGACCAACGTCGTTGAATTTTTAAATTGGGTTTTCAAGGGAGTTCAAAAACTACACATCAAATATGATTAATAATATTAGATTATATGTTAATTATAATACCATTTCATATAATAAAATTTGAAAATAATGTTTTAAATTTAAATTATATGTTTTTTACATGAGTCTATTTATCACACTGTAAAGTATTTTTCAGATTATGGATAGAAATAAAAGGTGGTCCTCGATAGAGGGATGGGACATGGTCCCTATTTCTAATTAGGAATTAATAGAGTTATTTTAGAGGAAATATTATTTCATGTCTACTCATTTGACCATGAGAGATATAGATTTGAGGTCACTGAGTGTAAGATCCTATTACCAGTAGAAGTGGTCATGTTCACTATAGAAATATTACTATAATTTTGGTAACTATCAGAAATTATGATATTATTTCCCACATTTTATCGTATCATGTGATCCTGTATGCTTATCATGGGAGAAATTCCTTGATCAAGGTTAGAACCGAGAGAGTATTTACTACTCCTACTATACTTCATTTATTCATATAAGGGAATTTTAGAATTTGTTTATGTTTCCTGACACGAAAACAGTTCTACTAAATATGAATAGGATGTAACTAAACGTGAATCCATATTGAATGTATATTTTAAATTAGATCGATAAGACATTTGAGAGGGAAACTACATGTTGGTGTAGTTTATGCTTCTAGGATGGTCAAATGTGGCCATGTTTCCCTTGTTGTATAGGACTATCATCTAATAGTTAAAATTATGGATGAATATTATGGATTAGTATAAATGTTTTCAAAGGAATTTATTATTTTAATTACTATCATTAAATGTGTCAAAGTAAAAATGCTAACTTAATTTTACTTTTTCCAAAAAAATGAAATATGGTTTTAAAATATTTATTTTGAATAAAAATGTTACCCAAAGTCCACATCATAAATAAAATACTTTTTTTACCCCTATATAACTGTATGTTTCACTTACACAACGTTATTTTACCTGTACATAATCATTACTTAGCATTACATTTCCCTTTCATTATTCAATTTACCCTTATATAAGAAATTATTTTGTTTGATTTTTGTAACTTATGAAATATTCATTTTAACCATTTGATACTTTCGAAAAATTTGAGTAAAACTTTAATAAATGAAGATAATTATGAGGTAATATTTAGTAATATATGAAAATTTTTAGTTAAATTTTAGAAACTTTTGAAAATATTGAGTTACCATTCAGTAACGTAAGGAAATTTCGAGTTTCCCTTCATTAACATATGATAAATGTGTTGTTAAAAATATGAAAATATATTATTTAGTAGATATATTAAAATATATCTACATTTAAATATTAGAGTAAAATATATTAAAATTAAGGTAATATTAATTTTATATTAAATATTTAAATTAAAATAATTATCAATCTTCATCTCACAGTGTGTAGTCAACATGGACAATTATTTCTTTCCGGCAGTGAAATCAAAAAAGCCTATAAGGCCACCATCAAATGTTAAAGCATGCCACACAACTTGCACTGTAATGTTTTTAGATACCCCTCTAAAATTAATGGAATTGGAACCCCATAAGAATGTTAGACTAATAAAAAAATAAAAAAATAAGAAATTGTCACACCATAACATCTTTAAACTATTGCCATTAAAAATAAAATTACAATAATTTTATAAAAATATGTACTATAATATTTTTTGAAATTAAAAATTCAACACCACCACCAACATCATTAATTAAAAGTATATAATAATAAATTAAAATTTTAGTATTTATTTTAGGGAAAATTAAGATAAAATATAGTTTATTTTATCCCCAACTTTTATAGAACCTATTTACAAAATAACATTACATATTTTAAATACATTATATTTGAACATAAATATTTTTTGTAAAAATTTATGTTATTTTCATAAATTATACGTTTTATTTTTTCATGAAATGTCAATAGTTTTTAAAACCCCATGCACAAAATCTGCATCTTCCTTCAATCCTCACCTTCCAAGAAACTGTCATAGCTCTAACATTATGGCTTCCATGATTTAATCTCAAATCCAACCAACAATAACCTATACCAAAGAATGTGACACTGGATCATTATCTTATCAATATTTTTCAAGATGATATTGTCTTTTATGTCCCATGGATACCCAACCACGATGAATCATCACAATCCAAATATAGGGAATCACCAACCCCACTTTCTCTGTGAAGGCCTATGTAGTTACCTATAACATTATGTTTGTTGAAAAACACCATTACTACATCACTAAGGAGGGATGTAAATCCCCAGACAACCACACCCCACATTTCGTCAAATAATATTGGTATTCCATACAATGTTAATGGTGCTAGTTATTTCCTCATGAATGGAAAGAAAATAATAATAACATAGTTAGAACTGATGGACATGGAGGATTAGACCATTTGTCCATTACTATACCTATTAACTAAATATGTAACTTTTAAGGAATGTGAATACATCCAAAATCCTATTTGCAACCAAAATTCATAAACTGAGACTGATGTCTAGGATTTATAAATGACATATGCAGTACCCATTTTTTAATATCCAAGATATAATAAAATAATAGTTCACCAAGAAATTCATTACCCTTCATTGATCCCATATCCATTTAATCAAATTGAATGAGTAGTGGGATTCCCTAGACATCAATTCAGATCTTGATTCTTACAGCACACCCCCTCTTACAGTCTTGTGGCTACAACATTAAAATATACTTTAATTAGAATAAGTTTTGTAATGAATGTATCAAAGTGAGTCTTTGATTGTTTTAATGCCTCATAAAAAGCATAGATAGTTAGACATACATGAGACTGAAGATAGAGAATAATGTCAAATAGATGTAGAAAATTATTATAATGATCACAATTAATGTTAATTTAACATTCACCCTCTTAATTATCAACCACCATAATGGCCTTGATGGATTAGGTCCCAATGACCAGATATGGTTTTTAGGATTTGGAATAATTTTTAAAAAAAATTCAACATTTATTTTAAATAAAATATAAATTCATATCATTAGGATATGATTTACTTTATGATTCATTTTTTTATATCTAATGAATTTTTTCCTATTGAATTATTTTTTTAGTTTTTCAAAAATATAGATACTGGTATTGTTTTATATTTCCATTATTTTATTTTACACTATGGCCTTGAAATTCATCAGTCATATAAGATATTTTGTTGATTTTATGAATTGTAAAATAATTAAATGGTTATTTATTTTTATTTAGTATCATATCTTATAAATTTATCACCAAATTCATAAAAATATTCCATATATATGAAGAATAGGGTATCGAGAATCACTTTGTCCAAATCCTAGACATGTCTCCCTCATGTTTCTATAAACAAGACAAAATGAATTTCCATTTCTCATATCCACTACATAGATCCTTTATACTATATAAATGAGAGCCATATTATTATAACGAATCATAAGAATTGACCCCCAACCATGTTACTAGTAAACTAATATGTGTTGGATGGGGTAATAAATTTAGATATGGATGAAGGATATCAATGGGAAAAATCAATATAGCTCTAATACTTTTCATCATAGATAAATAGTGTTTGAAATTAATTTATTCATATAATAAAAATATTATTAATTTTTTTATATTATTTAAAATTAATTAATTAAAATAATAATGGTACATATTTAATTTTTATAAATTTTAATAATCACTATTAACAAAATATGTAACTATGTTGAATGGTATTTTTGGGGGAACCTTTATCTAGGAGGTATGAGTTTTCTCCCTCTTTAATCTTATGATCCATCCAACTCTAATTATGTTCCAAAATGTGAATCATTTGAGCTAACTATAAATTTATTAATAGTCACATCCAATATCCTAGAATTGGTCCCAAACCAATAATAAACTAACATAAGTGTTTTATATAACATGAAATCCTATGAATCCAGGAACAGATGTAACTCAAATCAAAAATATGATTTTTATGAAACCTAACTTAACATATTTTGTAGAGATTTATTTTTTAATTGAATAGGAAATGTAAATTAAAAGAATGAAAAAAAATTCAATATACTCCATAAAACTCTATATTTGAAGACTATGTTAACCCATACAATTGGGGGTCAATGATTTTTAGTGAAAACATTTGTCTAAAATAAATATTCCTAATAATTAATATTTTTATTTAAAATCATAAAAATCACATTAATGACTATTTTTAAATAATTAATTAAATTTTTATTGAAAAAATAAATATACTATAATAAAGGTGATGTATAATTACAATGAATGAAAGGAAAATTATTAAGCTCGAAATGGTCACCAGAATATTTCCTAGAGCTATCCAAATAGTGACCCGTGTGACAGACTCTTTATTTAATAACATATAACCATTAAGAGGAGAAAATATTAAATAATAACAACATATTTATAAGAATAACATTATTATGCAGCCATTACTATCAATTATTAGAATTATAATTAACCACCTAATGTTAATATGAGTCAACAATCGCTTTATTCATCCTATTAGAAGGATAAAGGTAAAGGAAATGAAGAATGGAACATGAATACACTAATAAGGGACCCCAAAAATCATGAGAAAACAAACATCCATAAGAAAAAAACTACCTATTATTTTGGTGAACAATTATTCCATGTCCAACCCAAGATCCCAAAGAAACTCTAACATCAATATTAATTTAGATGAATAGTTCTATAATAGGATCACACATTAATGTTCCTCGATGGAAATAGTCATTAACGGGAGTAAAAAAATTTCAGTTCTAGGGATCCAACCACTATAAGGACCTCTTATTCCAAATGTGGTCATAATAAATTTTTTTTGGGGAAATAAATTCATTCTATCATGTCCAAAAAAACCAGGAATTTTTATAAATTAGTCACACCACCCATGTTTCAATAGAGTAAATATATTTATATGAATTTTGACCAAGATGAAGGGAATAATCAATAAATTCAGGGAAATTTTCCTTCTTTTACCATCAAGAACCTTTAACTTTTTGGATCATAATAACAACATATAATGGTGAATATACATCAAGAAGAAAAACATGACAAGAGTCACCCATGGAGAGGTGATGAGAATTAAGAAACCCTCTTGATGAAAAATGTCATTGTTTTCGAACAACTAAACAATCATCACCTTATGTGGTTCCATGAGAGACCAAATATTATTATAGAATATGAAAATACAAAAAAATGGGTGATTCCTCAACTAAAATATTTCTTCTATAATGGATAAAGTTAATTATTTATGTTTACTATTTTTGAAAAAACTGAACCTTACCCATACATAGAGTAAGAGGGATACTAAGGATTTGGTGACAAATAATATTATTAAAATAATTGAAAATTGTAGTCCATTCCCAATCATTTAATGACTTATAAAATAAATCTTTCACTCAATGATTATCCAATCCCATGAAAACATTAGTGGAAACTATAAAATAAGAGCTATCCTTATTCCATGTATACCTCCAAATGAATATATTATTAAATTTAAAATCATCTATTAATGACCTATATCAATCATGGGCATACATCCCCATATACTAAATCAAATATACATTGCCTATTCCATAATATTTAATGAGAAAAAATCAGAGGAAGGGAAATAGTTATCTTGGAAAACAATTGGAAAAAGGGAGACCATACAAGAAAGGAGATGCCAACCATTCACATAAATAAGTGAATCATTAAAAAATTTACAATTCCTAAATCCAATCCCACTAGAAAAAATTGATACATAATAGAAATGACATACCTCCGAATGAGTGTTATGATTCTAATAACGTGACCCCCATAAAAAATAGATAAATTTGAATGCAGTCACTCAATAAGGATGTTTGTAATAAAGAATATGTACATCTAATATAAATGAGTCACATGAGAAAAAATATTAATAATAATATCTTTACCATCTTTTCCCACCATCATGCTTGAAAATAAAAATAATAATTTTATCCACTATCTCAAAAATATAATAGAATAATATTTATTTTATCATCCAATAATAGTTTGAAATACAATATATTAATGGGGTTTCTGAACCACTGGATAATGAAATTACTGGTTCAACTCCTTCTTCCTTGGTGGAGGAACTCCCTTTCAAAAAAAATTCGAACTTCATAGGATTAAGTAGTTTACTGGAATCCCTTTCATAAATATGGATAATGATAATGACTGGGTAACATTTATAATGACTAGAGTGTCAAAAGAGAATGTTGTGATATATAATGAAAAGATATGAAATGGGTGGAAATTGTGACACACTTTATCTCTTGGAATAAGCACACTTTTCCACCTATTTTCATATAAGATGAGAAAATAATTCCACCGTTATTATAAATAGGTAAGGTGATAAAGGGTCCCCTTGTCAAAATATCCTTGAATGTTTAAAGATATATGAATGCCTTTTGTCATCATTTATCCTGAAAGACACTGAGGTCCCACAATTCATTATATTCTCAACCCATTTATCCCCAAATCCCATTTTGTTATGGGTCTACTCATGAAATGGGCTTTCAAAAATATCATTATATTTTACTATGTAAATATTCATCTCCATAACACCTATTTTATAAGAAGAACATGCTTTGTTATAAGGAAACAATTCATACACAATTGTTTCATTATCTATGATTGATCACTTTAGGATAAACACACATTGAAATTTATTTATAATAAGATAAAGTATGTACCACAACAATGACACGAAATTAATTGAAAAGAAAAGATAAAAAAATTTGAAATGGATGATAAGATGGAAATGAGTTATTTTCACGGGGGTTTTGACTATTGGAATAAGGGAAATCAAAGTTTCATTTAGAGATTAAATAGATGAATAAACTATCCAAATATCATTCATAATACAAAAAAATAATAGATTTTCATAATATTATAAAAAAATTTATTGAATAAATCATGAAGTCCATTAGGTAATGACACTATAGTAGACTATATCAATAACAGAAAACCAAATATTTATTCATATGAAGTATTCCTTTCTGGAATATGATCTATAAAATTAGAGTATACTATTAAGATGTGATTAACCAATAAAGTGTGAAAATTTGTGTTATTATATATATATAAATTTATAAGGATATTTGAAATGATGTGATGTATTTCACTCACATTATAAGAAATTCTTCATGTTGGGACCTCGAGTTGAAAGATATGGGTTTTACTCTACCTTATAAAATGATCGTGGTGGAAGAATTTCATGTTTTGATCACCATCCATAATGTGGGATTCCCAAAATATTAATAACCATTAGATATCCATTTACATAAGGCTAATATAAAATTTAATCTTGAAAAAAGAGATATAATGAAGAACTAAATCATAAAATATAAGTGAAAACAATCCTTTTAGTTGGTTCTCCTCTGAACCAGCATGTATATCAAAATATCTAAATGTATAAGTACACTACATATGTGTATTAGTAGCTACATTTCGGATTTTAGAAGTAAATCCCTAGCTCAAGACAATACTGGAACAAAAAAACACATAAAATATGATGTTTTTTGTGAAAAAATAATTCATAATGGAAATACCACTTAGTTCTCTAACTCACCCCTTGAATAACCTGAGAGAGAAGGGTTGTAAAGTGATCAGAAGTCATTAATGATAGATAAATGATTGAAAATGAACATAAATGGGATTTCTAATTGTTAGATCTCATGAATCTATCTAGGTCTTTAGGGATTTACCTAGATACATATATGACTATAAAATAGGTAAACCAGATTCTAGAGGAAACAAGACCATGAATAATGTTCACAATTATTGAGTTTAAAAAAGAGTCCATTGTAGCACAACTTCTACAACTCCAAAATTCATTTTCATTTTGGATTAATTTTTTTAAAGTATAACCTAACAAAGATAGGTATAAGAATTGAATTTTATAGATTAATGAAGATAATCAACATTTTGTTCTTATCATTTTCACCAGGACATCCATATATTCACATAAAAGTCCATTTTGGGGATGCTAGAACAGAAACTAATTTAGAAAAATGGTTACTAATGGAAATAGGAATCTTAACATATATGTATACTATATCAAATAGGCTAATACCTGTTGAATTACTATATCATACCATAATACAAACATTCTAAAACCCAATATTCAAACCCCAATAATGATAATCCTTATTATATAATATATTTTCGGAAACATATGCAATCTATGGTCATTGTTTTGAGCTCCAAAAAATAGATCATACAAAATGTTTGGGGATTTCAATGCCTATAATAGTTCCAACATAAGATTTTCATTACCATATGTGGGGTAATAATATACCATCATCCACCTATATGGATATATACATCACATGACCATTGATCCTCTACTTATTTTGGGAATTAAAATCGCCCTATTCAAAAAAAAATTCATAGGATCAATTTCAATTGAAAATATTTTCTTTTGAAGGTTTAATGTTGTTGGATAACCATGAGTTTTTTCCACTCACCATTAACATTAACAAGATGATCCCTATCCTTTAAATTAAACTCATAGTCCCCAATAACATGTATCATGTAAGAAAAACCAGGTGGTACTTCATTATCATTCCATCCAAAAATAATATCTTGTGAGAAATATATAATGTTATCCTCTTCCAAGTATACACAATTTCATGCATATTTAATGATAGCATCTGGATAGATTTGACCATTGATAGAAGATTCACTAGTAATGTATTCTTATAAAAAGGTCTCATATGATAAATAATTGGAGCATACATGGGAAATATCCATATTTATATATCCTGATTCCATGAAATGCTAGATCCTTAGTGGATCCTCAATATATAGGAAAATGAGTCAATAAAATACTTGTTCACAAAAAAAACCTATGTTCACCAAAAAAATATTTCCATTTTCCATTGTTGAGATTCCCAAAAAGAATCATTCTCCTTACCTAAGTTTTCATTATCCTTCTTCTTCTCCACCTCTGAAGTAAAAAACCCACATGGGCCATTCGAACGAAGACAAGGATTGTAATGGAACATAGTTTTACCATCTGACCTCAATCTATTATTCTCAAAGATAATATTATAATGATCATCGATTCCACTGAAGAAGAAATAATTAGTAGCCTAACATATTCAAATAAAGACGAGGAACATGAGTCCATAACCTTATGGAATATTCCTCGCAGGTGCGGTTCATCGACCCCAATTACGATATTAACCCTGATTACATATCCCTATAAGATCAAACCCATTATATCATAATAAATATATTTTTAAATGACATTTACAATCCCTTCTACCAATCTTATAGACTTTTGTGAAAATGGAATACCAGAAATATGTTTCCAAAAAAATGAAAATGAAAAGTCAACATTTGATACCAACAACTCCTTATGAAATCACAAATCACAATTATATGGTTATCAAGAGTCCATTATCTACAATAAAAAATAATTTTTAATCTGAAAAAGAAAATTAATTAAATGAATAGAACCTCAGATTACACTTCCCAAATTACAATGCTATAATCAAATTTCCAAAACATCAAAAAATTGTATAGTCTGGTTGAAATATTAAACAGTTTATTAGTCTTAGATTTAAAAACCATGAGAAGGTAAAGTATTTACTAAATATATTCACCCACTTCATCATCTATAGATACATAGTGGAGATCATTATTTCAATTATAGAAAAACAATTCTAGTCGATGATCAGTTCTCCGTCCATGATTCAGGACAAAAAATGAGAAACGGAATGTGGCCACATAAATCAATTGATAATGAGTAATGAAGAGGGAGAAGGAAAGTAAAAATACTTATATAAATCCTAAGGATGATGAAATTTGTATGAATACCTAAGGGAAATTCTTGTAATAACCATATGAGTAACTCCTAACAGGAGAAGGCTACAGGCGATAAATGAGTAATTTTTTACATTATCAATTGTTCCAAAAATCAAAACACTCTATATACATGAAAAATGTTGATACTAGGGTAACTAACCCATATAAACATCAACTATAGAAGTATTTTTTTCATGTTTATACTAGTTTAAATAACAATTATACTATTTGGGTGATAAATTTTGTCAATTCCCATTTAAATTCACTAACTCTAAAAAATAAAATATTAGCTTCAATAAAAAATAGTTGAGAGGGTTGTAGTTAACTTACCTACTTAGCTATTTTTAATCTTTAGAAAACATCATCATAAAATCGTATTGAATTGATAAGGGTCGTCTTATCCAATATATTTTTTAATAAAAATCACTGAAAATACACAAAAAAATTACATTTTTAATGTCTATATAAATAATAAGGAATCAAGATTATAATAATATAATAAAATAATGAAAAAAAACATCATGGAATGTATATGGAATTGTGAGGTGAATTGTTTTTGGTAAATAATTCATATATGTTTTTAGTGAAGCAACTATGTTTCAGTATTTAGTTTTAATCATTTACTTTTCTTCCCATATCATCAATATTTAAGTGAAAATTAATAATGATTTACTTATTTTTAAAAGAAATTGAATGATAAAAAAGAAGAAATGAAACCCTATGGAAATGATTAAAAATAATCCAATTTTGATAAATTTTCCAAAAAATGTATAATTAGTGAGAAATACCCATATGAAAAGTGTATTTTAATGAATATTACTATTAATAAAATAATTCTAGATTAAATTTATCGAAATTTTTAGGCAATTTCAAATAAAATACTTTATATGATGAAGAATATTTCAGAAGAAGAGAGAAGTAAAATGGAGTCACATAACCTCATTTGGTTGAATATATATATGGATTCTACTACTGACCTATTTTGTTCATTTTTTAATTAAAATATAAATTATAATTTAACACACTTATCTATTATAGTAAGATTCACTAAAATAATAGATGAAAAATATTTAACTTATCATAGCACATAATGGTTATTATTATGGTGGTAATCACTATGAACTTTTCAAATAAATAGATAATATAGACCATTTTCACATTAATGTTACATAGAATAATCATCAATATGTGATAAAACACTTATTAATGTTCAGGTATTTGGTTGTATATGTAATATAATGTAGTAATTAATCTGTTTTCTGTAACCAAATCCTGTAGAATCTAAGTTTCTCTGGATCCAACTATCAATTACTTTTATTTATCTTGCTCACATATGATATTAATGCTTCTAATTAGATAATAATTTAGTTATGGGATCATTTAGGTCCACATCTAATGAATCTATACATACTGGGACCACACTACTATGAGAAAATTCTCAATAGAGGTGAAGCATACAAATTGATTCTTCTATTGGTGTGACCTAGAGCCCTTGGATAGAGGAACCACTATTGTATTATTATTGTTAAATGTGATAGTGTGTTTAATTCTATAAACCAAATTGGGCACTTTGATAAAGTTATAGATATAGAATTCTTCCAATTCTTTATCTAGAACATCAATATACTTAGACTTTTTTTGGAATTAGTGAACACTACATCCATATCTATATTAATCACATTAAATTAAAATATATTCAATGATATTATCAATATTTTTTCAATCCATGGATTTTGAAAATTACATTTTAATTAATTAGAATCAAAATTTAATTGAAGATGTGCTTTGATTTTTTAATTTATTATAGAAAGGAAAGGAAAAAATATATTAATAGATACCATAGAACAAATTTCTAATCAATTTGTTATTGGGAAAATATAGTATATATATCATGTCTGATATTTACCATTTTTAAATACATGTGTTAAAAAAATAATTCAAAATAAAATAAATGTGGGAAAATTCGTGGAATGATATAAACGTTTATAATAAAATTCATTACAAGATTATACATTTTTCAGATGAAAATATGAGTAATATAAAATCATAAACCATTTATTTATAGAATATAACAATTTATTCATTTACATAACTTTTCAATTTAATTTTTTTGAAAAATATAAACTTTAACTTGACTCACCATGAAATGGGTGTGAGGATCACTATAAAACATTGGCTGACTAGTTAGTGAATCCCTTTCCCCTACTTATAGTTCAAAATTCAAGACTTTTGGTTACGTATCATCAGAGACAATAAATAATACTCTCTCATTTTCGATCATATTGAGGTATTCCCCATAAACGAAACCAACATTATTTATTTAGAGTTATGAAAAATAATATATAATAAGGAAAATGTTAATTTAAATTAAAATTATACTATTAAATAATAATATAACATTATATTATAATATATCAAAATGATTAAAATTATAAAAATCTCTTTTCTTTGGGCATTATAAGAGTATATAGAGCCTATGTTTGTAGCCTGAAAACCTCCTTAAACCAGCTCTTAACCTTCCTTACTTACTGTATTTTCCCTGTATTCTTATACATTTCTTTGGAACCTTCAAATCTGTACTGATTTCAAATCAATTCCCACTGACAAAAACCCAAACCCCAAGACATTTCTTTGAATCCTTCACTTATCATGTTGTCTCTTGATGCTATTGTCTCTACTCACAATTTTATATAGAAAATAGTTTCACTAAAAGATAAAGGGGGAGGACATATTATATTACCATGGAGAACTAATCATAAAGATCGACCACATTCCAGATCCCAAGAATTAGTAGCCCCAGTTCCACCATTAATTCCTGAGTGGCTCACTCCCACTTGATTATGCCCAATGTGCACCATTATTATGTCACTAGAGATAGAAGTAAATCAACAAAAAATCGTATCCCATGTTTCATTTGACAAGTTGAATTCCAAGAATAATGTTAAAGGTGTGGGTTATTCCCCCATGAATAAAAATAGTATAAGAAGAAAATTTAAGGAAATATTTTACTTAGTTGGCTTCTGTCATTTCTTATTCCTCATGATTGTCACCTAAATGTCTCTATGTGAAGGAAAATGAATCCCTCAATAATAATATTTCAAACCCCAATTTAGATACCAAGATTTATGTTAATGAATTACATATGGTGGTGAAAAAAAAATGTTTTTTCTATCATACTGGGTGTAATGGGAGAACCATTGACCTATATAGTCGAGGTAGTCCATCAATCCTTGAAACAAAAAATAAGTGTGATTCATTAAGGGAATAACTATATATCAATTTAGATAGTGATTATTACTCTTGGGCCTCTTATATTTTTATGGACCCATTATTAGAGGACAATTAATTTAAGAGAGGTGAATTTAAAAATGGATAACAATGAATTAAGTATTATTTTGATAGCTATAAAAATCATGGATAGTTGGACATATGGGAGCTATAAGAAGGATACTAGGATCGATTAGATAAGGAAAATTTCTTTATTGATTGAAACTAAATTTCATTTAATCTTCCCTCTACTAGTTATTCATCACTATCATGGTTGTGTTGGATTAGATCCACATGAACTGACATGGTTTTTAGGATTTGGAAAGTTTTTATGTTTTTTCAAAAAAGATATTATAAAATTTATTTTGCATTAAATAAATAGTCTTGTCTTGAGGATATTATTTAATTATCATTAAATTTCATTTAATATATGGAATTAATTTCATGATTATTGGTTTTATTATTTGTTTCAAAATATAGAGGTTTCCCTTATTTTACACTTCAATTATATAATAATATACTCTTCCATTGGAAATATTCTAGTATGTTGGTGAGATTTGGTTAGTTTTAAGAATTGTTAATGTAATAAATGAACGGATAATTATTTATCTTTCTTATAATTATTTTTGAATTAATCATGAGATTCATGTTCAGGTTTAGGATTCCTTTATCCCAAGACACCACAATATGGTAAAGTCTACTACAAAATGTAGCAACTAATTTTGAATTGTCTCTAAGAAAATAATATATTATTAGAAATATTTCATTTCTATTTTTACTTTTATATACTTTTTTTGATCATATATATTTCCTTTTCAAAAAATTAAACCAAAATAATATATTATAGTTTTTAGGAAATTATTATTTAAAATTAATGGAATATTATAACAATATGTAAAAATATAATAATAAATTGCATATAGAAATAGTTTTTAAATGTGATATTGATTAAAAAAATATAAATTTATAATTCATTTTCCCTAGACCTACAATTACAGGAACTGCATGCCCTCTAGTTGACCCACATAATTTTACTTTTTTTTTCATTTTAGAAAAAATATATGTATTGCATTTTTGGGATTATGTTTTATTATAAAAAATAAAAAATTTAAAAAAACATAAAAATATAATAATTATTATTTAAATAAATCATAAGAAGTTTAAGTTGGAGTAAAAAATCAAAATACATTGTATAAATATTTATAATTTAAATAATATTCATTAAATTAATCTATTATTGAATCATATTTTTTCTTGTTATATAAACATTTTTAAAAAAAAGTAATCATCGTCGTTTAAAAAAATTATAGATTTTTTTATAAGTTATTTTATTAAATATATACATAAATAGAGATTGTAGGATGGACATAAGGCATGTAGTCTAGAACACATAGAATGGGAATATTGTTGATTTTACCAAATGGTAGTCATATTTATATATGCCTCTTTTATAGTAGTCTATATCCATAAAAACACAGATCTAATGAGTCATACCACTTTATGTATATATTTTTTAAAGGTAAATGGATTTTTATATTTTATGAATATAAAAAATAGAGATTTAGGAAGTTATTTTATATCATCCCAACCTGACTCATCATCCCACATGCTCTCCCTAATCAAGTCAGAGTGTTACATGAAATAGTACAAATTCATTTTCATTAATCTCTTACTTTTTTTTATAAAAAATAAAAAGCATTGATAAAGTGGGACTTCAATCAGCACTTCCTAAATGAAACTATAATCATTTTATTTATTGGAAATATAAAACGTGGTGACAAAAGATACTATTTTCTCAATGATTTTATGCATTAAAATATATATTCCTTTAACAATATTTTTATTTGAACTTATAAAATACCCCCTTTAATAGACCAAAAAAATGAATTGTGGTTAATTTAAAATACATATACATGTTTTTATATTTCTAAGTATGATTTAAATAGACATAATTTGATATATGTAAATATAAATTATAAATATGATGTACTATATTTTTTCATGTTTTATCATATAATCCATTATTTGTTCTTTGTTTTTCCGTCTAATTTTAATCCCTCCAATAAAAATTTTTAAATAATTATTTTAACACTTATGGCTAGTTAATTTCCATTTGATCATGTATGATTTCTTATGTTTATTTATTTCCTCTATAATTTTATTTTTGTAAATAATTTAATATAAATATATACACATATATAGGTACATTTTTTTTGAATGTTTATTGTTCAAATTTAATTCCTACTTTCCATTTATAAATATTTTATATAATATTTTTTACCTTTTAATTCATTTTATACCATATATATTTGAAAATTAATACGTGATTATTATTATAAAAATTTAACAAGATTGAATTTTTTGTTAATTATATTATTATTATTATATAATATTATTTATCTATTCTGAAAATGAAGGATATAAAATAATTATGAATATTTAAGGTCTTTTTTAATTAGATATTTAATTAATCAGATGAATAAATGTTATTTTATAAATATTAAAATAAATGATATTGAATGAGCTACTAAATATATAAAATAAATAAACATATTAATATATAAAATTTATGTTTATAATAAATAATAGCATTTAAAAAAGAAAAAAATTGTGTTGCTACAGTGCAATGGAAAACATTTCATTGCACTATAGAAAAATGTCAAAATGATGTTTGGGATTACAGATGTTAGAGTTTATTTTCCCAAATAATGGATTGTTCACATCAATATGATAAGGAGTCGACGTTGTCTTGTTGGAATTAATTGTATAAATTTTAAAAAAATTGAAAATATTAAAACATAATATATAAAAAAGGATAAATAACAGTTTTATACAATAAAATCATATTAAAGAAATTTATAAATATTAAGTAAATATATATAAATTTTAAAAAATTAATAAATTTAAAAAATATGAAAAAATTTTAAATATTAAAAATGGGGAAAGATTAATTGAAGTAATAGTACAACTGAATAAATAAAATTAAATAAATAACAACTATATTTTAAAAAAATTATTTAATAACAATAATTTCCTGAATTTCAAACATAGAAAAATGAAAAATTAAATATTTAAAATGTTTTCATTTATTTATCTATGTTATCGGATAATTGTATATGAAAAATGAAATAAATTATTTAACTTTTTAATTTTTAATAATAATTAAAAATATTATTATTTTATTTGATAATGAAAAATTAAAAAATGTATAGATATTTATCAAATTTTAACATATTACATAGGTAATAAATGAATATAGATTAAAACTGAATGAATTATCAATATGAATAAAATACATAATGTAATAAAAATAGATAAATATTTTAAAAAGTTTAAATATTATTTAATTATTAAATATACCTACACGTTCAAACATATATACACATAAATGTATTTTGTATAGATATATATATATGTAGATACATATATATATACACACATAATGTTTAACATAGACGTAGACATACCCATACACACTCACACACACACACAGACTTATATATGTACACATACATTCCCATACACATACACACAAATATATACATACACATACACATACACTTACATACACATACTTGAAAACATGCATTCGTAAACACATACATAAAAATGTGTACATCAATATAATGAAATATAACCATACAAGTGCACACATGTATTTGCATACACAGACAAACAATTACTTACATGTGTGTGTGTCCTTACACATATATAAGAATACATGCACATATTATATAAACATCCAAATTGCACATAAATATATGCACACATACATACACATATATAAATATCATATACATACATCTACATACAAATGCACATTAGCATAAAAATTCTCATGCACATACATATGCATGCATGAAAATCCACATGCACACACGCATACATATATACATGTATATTCACATGTACATACCCACACACACATACATACACGTATAGACATAAATATACACATACACAATGCACACACACCAAAACACACAACAGAACACATGTATGCACATACATGATATACAAACAAAGGCACATACAGACATATACATACATCCATATACAAGCAGATGCATACATATACTTATAGATACATGTACATATATTTTAAATTATATAATATGAATATATGTATATATATATAATTCAAATATGAATTAAATATATAAATAAATATATTATATATTTATATAAATGTTTAAATAAAACATTAATGTATCATATTTATATTAATTACATACACATATTGTAATTAATGTATATAAATATATTATTTAACATTTTTTAGAATATTTTATGTATGTATGTATGTATGTATGTATGTATGTATATATGTATGTATGTATGTATGTATGTATGTATGTATGTATGTATGTATGTATGTATGTATGTATGTATGTATGTATGTATATATGTATGTATGTATCTAATTATGAAAACAATATTTATAATAATTTTTTATTAAAAGTTATATAAATTATATTTATAAATTATATATATATATACTTATTTTAATTTAAAAATTATTTAAATATATGTAAATATGTATAAGTAAATTTAATTATTCACTCCCTTACATTATTGAGAGTTTTCTTCTAGGATTTTATAGGTTCTTCCTAGGTTGAACAGATTTGTTATGGATATTATTTTATCTGATATTCGTCTATAGTTTCTTGTCATTAGGAAAGATCGCTTCTTATCCAAATTACTAGAGAGATGGAGATTAATCTGATGAACCCATGGTGGTTACTCACAATTTCTAAATAAGAAAAGGCTCTAATTTTAGTGAAAAAGGATGAATATATATTCTTGATATAGAAAATATGTCTCATTATAGTGGGAAAACCCATCACCAATCAACCTTTTAATTTAATCTCCTTGAATAACATGTTGCAATCTTTTAGGCACCGTGTAGATAGAGTTTTCATATAAGATATTGGATCATGGAGTTTGTTATTTATATTCATTAATTAGAATGATAAATAGAATATTATTCTTGGGTTGCATTTTTTTTAGATAACCACATTATCTTAATGGGATTTTGAATATTGTTGGAGTCATTCTGAATATATCATTCTATAGGTCTTCCTTTTGGATTCGGGACATGTGAATTCTTTTTGGTGCAAGATCGGAATGAGTTCTTGAGGATATCAAGGACCACATCAGAACATTCATGGAATGGGATTGATCAGAACCCATTTTTTGGGGACCCCTTATGAGGATCAGTTTCTTGGTAGAAATTGATTCCCCTATTTAATGGGGTATATACCATCACTTAGAAAACTCAAATATACAGATTTAATGTGAATAAGAAAAAATAATGATATTCTAATTATTATAATGAATCATTAAAGACCCAAAAAAGAATTGTGTTACCAAGGAAGTGGATGAAAACGTAATATCATTAGGAAATATGTCCCTTAGTCACTTGTAAAAAATCACGGTAAATCCTTTTTCATATAGTCGGAATGGAATTGTGATAGAGAAAAACTCACAAAGATCCAAAACAATGCCTGAAGATTTAGTATGAAAAATGGTTATAATTCTGGGTCAATCACATATTCTTAAAGACTACAATGATTTCATACATTAAAAAGTAATGATGTTGGTTTTCCCCTAACTGTTTATAGGGTTTCATTAAATACATTATTTTGTGTTGATAAATTTCTTACATGGATGATTGTATCACTTGCATTGGCCAAAATCAGTGTCCAATGGTATTCCTAAACTCCCTAGAAAGAAGAAAAGAAATGTTTATGAAAACCTAGACCTAATAATTCCCCCATGTTCTGACCATTCTATACCATCATAAGAGGGAAGTGACGACATGCGAGGATGGATGACTCCTGGAACTAAATTAAACCAATCATGGAAGATGATAATCAGTGGGGGCCCTACTCTGAACAACGTACTACATATATATGATTCTCTAAGATAAGTTAAGAGGACTCACATCTATTGGAGTATCTTTTAAACATATGGAATATAGTGGGTGATGGTTCTATTCTCGAATATTAATATGCATAGGATGGAATGAACCAGCCTCATCTACTATAATAAAAATACAATGTTGTAACTATTGTGGGATTGTAAATCCACACACATTTTGGATACTCCGACACTTGTGTTCTAAAAGTCTACAGGATATGGTTTTCCTATTTGAAATCTTGTTGTATAGCCAGTACATGTGTAACATGGTAAAAAATATTGGATTTTAGGGGTATCACCCAATGGACTATCAAGGAAATTCATGGGGCCTATACCTACTCCGGAAGGAGGATGAGGATGTCATAATTGAGGATTTATCTTAATCACATTTCTTCTATTACCCATTTTTTGGATTCCCCCACATGGGAATCATGTAATTCAATGGTTTCTCCTACTATACTGATAAATAATGATATTTCAATATTACCCAATACCAACATGAATAAATTCCTGGGACACATCTCTCCAGTCAGCATTTGAAGTAAATCATGTTCTAATATGAGAATATTTTGGGTGATGAAACACCATTATCGATGTGGTCATATTCTTTGTAAGATTCCATGAATGTGGATTTGATTAATCTAGGATAATAATAAATCCCAATTATATTGTTTCATGGGAATCGAAGAGAGACTTGAATTGAAAATGACCTGAATGGATTCCTTTTTTTGATTGATTGGGTTATAATTTCTGAATCCACCATGTATTCTCACATTCATTATGTTTTATCCATCCTTTCTATAATCCTCATCGATTACTCTCATGATGATGGTACAACCAAACAAATTGAACCCTTCATATTTTTAATCATAAATAATTGTAGGTATTTTGTGGATGTTTTCTGTTTAAGATGGTTGGGGGTACTGATGTTAAGAAGAACCAATCCCTTGTTGCCTCTAAGCTAATTTAGTGCATAAATGAAAAATCTTTCAACCAGATATCCAATGAGAACTATTTGAAAAGAGGATGGATGATCTTCTTCCACCACATATTGATGTTGTTTTATATAAAATATCAAAATTAGAAACTAATCTTGATTTAACCCTCACATTTGGTGATATATTCTAGATTAAGTTACTACATGATGATCATATAAAATAAGGAGAATAAAATACCCTCTAACTCCACCCAAAGGAATTAATATTATGTCACAAGAACCTTATTCCTTTCCTAACTGACACTAATGAATTAATTTTTCGAATTAGATTGATATAAGTAATATTGTGTTGCTTTTTTCCTAGGGTATCTATATGACAGGGGAGCATTCCATCTCATCGATATTGATAATTGTATTAGATTAGTTTTTATGGAGGCAATTAACGAACAACATGTTTGACATATTATAAATGCGTAAATCGTTTTGTTAAAAAATATAATCCATTTATATATAGACCCTATGAAAGATGGATGTCATTCCTTGGTTCTCAAAATTTTATGGAAAGTCATTGGCTTGGATATTTCATGACTTATGATGGATCTATTGATAGGTAATGAATATTTTTAATCAATTAACATAACCCTTATTATAGAAATATATAAAATAAATATCTATTATTTTCTTGTGGATGTAATACCCATTATTCATTATAACATAACTTATAAAATTATATCTATAATCCCAGCCAACCGACTATAGAATTGGTATCCCTATTTTATTTTTGAGAATCAGAGTGCCTCTAACCCCAGGAGTCTCATCACTAAAAAATATATTGTGTCCCATGAAATTATTCACTCCATGAAAACTGACAATAAATCTAAGAGTGTTACTACTGATTAGAAACATGAAATAAATAATTTTTTTGAAAAAGTTGAATGTTCCGTCCAAAAGTTTGTGATGTTTGTGATGGGGGTTTTTCCAAAAATAGATTGAGATCCTCATGTATTTTTCTACATCAACCTCCATCATGATTTAGATCCATGGTGGTCTTGAATAGATATTTACCCCCTCTAGGGGACTTTTCTAGGGGTATTCTCTCTCTCCCTTCCTCATTATCTTAGTTACTTATGTTTTTTAAAATATTATTTATTTGGAAGATAATGGTAACCTTATACATGGTGTGATGTAATATCAATATGTATCCTATTCTTCTAATCACTCATTACGTATTATATCTTTATTTTGATGATTGAAATATGTTTATAATGCATCTATACATTCTAGATTATCCATATGTACATGTTATCTTTGAGGATGTCTATCAAAATACCAAAATCAAAAATTTATTTCACCTATACTATGACAAAAAAAACAAGGAAATATCATCTCTATCAAGATTAATTAATTTAATAGGCCAAAAAAATAGATTAGGCCTCCAAACATTTGTGGGATAAAAAATAATATTTCTAACATATTTCTGATAGGATGTAAAAATTATTCAAAGGAGGACTACTAAAATATTATCAAGTGAGGGAAAGGATATCCTAATCAAGGTCATGTCCTAAATTATATCGACTTATGTTACATCCCTCATCAAACCCCTATGTTTACTTGATCACCTAATTCAATATCGTATGAAAATTTTTTGGGGGGACAACTTTAATGGGAGTAATAAAACCCATTAGATGAAATTGGACATGCTTTTCCACCCTAATGTATGTAGTGGTGTGGATTTTATATACATGAATCATTTTAAAAATTATATACATTCAAAAAAAGTATGTTGTATCTTCCATGACCCTGAATCATTATGTTCTAGAGTCATGAGTGATAAATATTTCCACCATTAAGAATTCTAATGGGGATTTCTTGGGAAAAAACCAGGTTTTTATAGGGGATCCATTGGGACTCATGTGACTTGTAACACTCTAGAATGATAAAGGGTTAAATGGATAAATTATATGACTCATGTCAACAAGGTGCACCTTACTTTTCAAGAGCCCATCTGATTAGAACTCCATAGTTAAGCATGCTTGGCCTGGAGTAGTGATCAGGATTGGTGACCTTCTGGGATGTTTTTCCAGGGTGTGTCCGAGTGAGGACAAAGCACACTGGAAATGACAAGTGTTGGTCTATAGGGAAAATCATTTGTCATATAACTCGTACATGAACGTGGGTGAGCCCCAAGGTTGGGACCACGTGTCTGTGGGGAAACTGGTGTGCGAGGACCTGTTGATACATTTGGTATCAGATGTGGTACCCAGCCTTAAGTGCAGTGGACTGCCTGGGTTGAGATATAGGGCCCAAAATGAGGAAGTTGGGCTCTAAAGGGGGGGGGGGGTTGTAACACCACCAAATGATAAAGGATTAAATGGATAAATGATATGAATCATGTCAATAAGGTGAACCTTCCTTTTCGGGAGCCCGTCAGATTAGAACTCCACAGTTAAACATGTTTGGCCTGAAGTAGTGACCTTCCTTTTCGGGAGCCCATCAGATTAGAAGTCCACAGTTAAGCAAGCTTGGCCTAGAGTATTGATTAGAATTGGTGACCTTCTGGGAAGTTTCCCAGGGTGTGTGCGAGTGAGAACAAAGTACACTAGAAAGGACATGTGTTGGCCTGTGGGGAAAATAATTAGTGATATAAATCGTTCAGGCATGTGGGTGGGCCCTAAGGTGGGGACCACGTGTCTACGGGGAAAAGTACACTGGGAAGGACATGTGTTGGCCTGTGGGGAAAATCATTAGTCATATAACTCATTCCGGCACATGGGAGACCCCAAGGTGGGGACCATGTGTCTGCGGGGCAACTGGTGTTCGAGGCCTGGTTGTTACATTTAATTGTCACACCCCGACCTACGCATCTATTTTATTTTATTATTTATTTGGCCTTAAATATTATTATTGGTGTTTAGGTTCATCCCCGAATTAATTTCTTTGGGTTATATTAAAGTATTCCTTTTTGGTGTTGACATCATCGGGCGTGCAGGCAGAGCGCAAGTTCGGAAGCAGCGTGGCTTCACCCTAGAAATTGCGCGACCACCTGTCCTCAGAGAATTAAAATAAATATATTATTGTAATTAGAATGCGGATGAATTGTTGCATCGTTAAAATTTTTATTTCATTAATAATAAGTTATTATTTAAATGACAAGAACAAAGTACACTGGAAAGGACAAAGTACACTGGAAAGGACATGTGTAGGCCTGTGGGGAAAATCATTAGTCATATAACTCGTTCAGGCATGTGGGTGGGCCCCAAGGTGGGGACCACATGTCTACAGAGAAAAGTACACTGGAAAGGTCATGTGTTGGCCTGTGGGGAAAATCATTAGTCATATTACTCATTCAGGCATGTGGGTGGGCCCCAAAGTGGGGACCATGTGTCAGCGGGGCAACTGGTGTGCGGGGCCTGGTTGTTACATTTAATTGTCACACCCAGACCTACTCATCTATTTTATTTTATTATTTATTTGGCCTTAAATATTATTATTGGTGTTTAGGTTCATCCCCGAATTAATTTCTTTGGGTTATATTAAAGTATGCATTTTTGGTGTTGACATCATCAGGCGTGCAGGCAGAGCGCGAGTTCGGAAGTGGCGTGGCTTCGCCCTGGAAATTGCACGACCGCCTGTCCTCGGAGAATTAAAATAAATATATTATTGTAATTAGAATTCGGATGAATTTTTGTGTCGTTAAAATTTTTATTTCATTAAGAATTAGTTATTATTAAAATGACATGAACACCGTTATTGTTTTTATTTTATTTTATCACTATGATCATTGTTATTTGTTGTTGTTATTATTATTATTATTATTATTATCATCATCATCATCATCATCATTATTATTATTTTTCTTCCTAACCCTACCTGAAGACTCCCCTATTACCCTTTTTTCTTTTGCGCCGCCACCCCCCTCTCGTTTCTCTCCCTCTCTTCACACTGGCCACCTCTGCTCGGTTTTTTTGTTCTCACATCCTTCATCCAGCCTCCTGTGCGTCTCCCTTATAGTGCCCTATCCACCCTCGGCCACTCATCCTCCTTTCTTGTAGTGTGCCAATACCCCCCGCCGCGACACCCTTCTCCTTTGACGACTCCCTCCTCCACTTTGCCAGATCCCTCCGCACAGCTCCCTTCCGGTGCGATCTGGCACCCCCTGCCCTGTGCACTTCACCTCCGACTCTTGTCCAGTAGCCCCCATGCAGCACTACCTTGCTGCTCCGCCTCATCCCCCCCCCCCCCCCGACGCCCTCTCCTATAGCCAGACTCGCACACCCAGCCAGCCCGTGCGACACCCCTACCTCTTCTTTCGAACGTGACCCGCACCCGACATCTCGGTCTCCCCCCTATCCACCGCACTGCAGCCCCCTTCTCCCACCACCTATCCAGTGGTGAAGCCCCTCACACCCGACTCCTTTGTTGTCCAGCATGCACCCCCTTGGCTTGGCGTGACACAACAACAGTGCGGCCAGCCTCCGGCCGCGCGGTCCTCCCATGACCAACACCCCTGCCAGTGCCTCCCTTTCCGACCTTCCGTAGCCCCCTCAGATGGCCCACTTCTTCCGACCGCCACACACCAAGCCTCCGGAAAGGCCTCCCTCAAGCCGTAAGCCCACTCCTTTGAAACATTTTTTTTATTTTTTATTTTATTATTATTATTATTATTATTATTGTTATTATTATTATTATTATTATAGTTGTTGTTGTTTTTGTTGTTATTATTATTATTATTATTCTTGTTGTTCTTTTTATTATTATTATTATTCTTATTCTTATTATTATTATTGTTATTATTATTTTATTATTATAATTATTATTATTATTATCATTATTCTTATTATCATTCTAATTCTTATTTTCATTATTATTATTATTATTATTATCATCATCATATTACTTTTGTTGGATTATGGGTTTTAGTTGATGGTGAGTTTTTATTGGTTGGTTTAGGATTTTTAGGACCCGCACAGGGTGTGTCCGAGTGAGCGCCATCACCGCGCCTGGTTTCCGATGTTCTGTCTTCATCGCGCTTTAGTTTCAAGGTGAGTGTTTCTTCCCACAGCTTGGTTTCACATACCTTAAATGGGGTTTATGTATGTGTTTTGAGTCCTTGATTTTTATTATATAGGGTGTTGGACTTTAATACGCATTTTCGAATGTGCGTCGTTTCATCGCGTCATGTATCCAAGGTAGGTTCCCATTTCACTGCTTTTTTAAAATTTAAGTTACATTATTTACTACTATTTTCACACACTATTTGTTCAAATTAAATATTTTATAAATTTTAATAAACATGAGAAGATATAATACAATTAATCTTTAAATGATTATTTGGTTTAAAAAGTTCCATTTATTTTATACAGGACACTTGAAATATTTTCTTGACGAGCGGACACCCAGTTGTGAAAGAATGATCGTTTGGATTTTAAGCATAATTCATGATGTATGAAATGTTGTACTGTTTAATGGTAAATGATATCTTATGAAGGATGAACAAGTATTCTGGTTCTAATGAGAAATTTCCCGGTTAGCTTTTACACTTTATTTGGAAAAATAAAAATTTTTGGTTTGGTTATATAAAAATATTGGCAGCCTGTTAGGTAGTGTTTTGGGGCTCCTTAAATGGTTTCAAAACTAGTTTTGTCTTATAAAAAAGTTGTAATTTCTTTTTAAAGTGGTGATTGTAAAATGTGTTCAATGCCCGTTTGGCACTTTATGGAAAAGAATGAAAAATATTTTGATAAAAACCCTCATAGGATAACACTCCTTCCTTGGTTGCAATAAATTATTTGGGAGGTCATTCTTAGAGGCTCGCCGGTGATTCAGTTGTTTTAAGGCAAGATGTTGTTCCATGGAGTGGCTCGGGGTGATGCCTGTTGTGCTTTATATATATATACATATGATTGGATGCTCGATTGGCATTGGTTGGCTCACCCCCTTTCCAAACACTTGAGACATGGGAATCTGGCATATTGAGAGAATATTCTAAGAATGATTGCTGCACTGGTAGGTTATGGTACTAACCAGTGGCCCATAGTAGGTGGATATATTGGGTTTATTACTATGGGTTTTTCCCTCGACCTGCCTAATAGAGGATGGTTGAGCATATTGTGCATTTTGATTTCATCGTGACATGTCAAAAAGGACGATTTCTCATGTATTGCTGTCTTCTGGCATATTCTCAATCTCCTAGGTTCACCCATGTCTATCCAGATTTTATTTCTTATAGTAGTGATTATGATGCTCATTTGTATACCTATATTTACCTTGATGTGTGTTTTAATTTGTGAATTTCTGGTGTATTGTTTTTGTTTGAAAGTGGTAAAATTATTTTGATTAGGTTTCTAAGAAATGGGTTTCAAATGAAAGTTTTTAATCCTCTTTGTACAAATTTGAAAATATAAACATCACTTTCCCTTTCTCAAAATCCTTTGACACTAATGAAGTGGACCCAAATTTTTAAATGGTTAAGGGAAATGGTTCATACTTAGTTTTTAAGTAAAATACATAGAAAAACATACTTTTATAAATTGTAGTTCAAACTTGAAATAATGTTTCTTTTATTTTAAAGTAAGTGCACTGGGAATAGATATCGGGCCAGTCTACTGAGTTTTAATTCTCATGCCTGTAGTTCTTTTCTATTTTTAGTGTTTGTGTAAGCTATATCTTGAGTGCACTCGCCTAGGGTGATGCTTGATCGTTGAGTCGGAGAGTGACCCACGAGGTTGCACGGAGTTAGTTCGGACATCGTGTTTGGTCAGTTTTATTTCCCTTCTGTTCTTGTTTAGTCACTTTATTTAGTTTATTTATTCTACGCTCATCTTTATTATTCATGCTGCTTTATTTATTTATATTGGGTGAAATCATTCCCACAGCCTCTGTTGATTCCCTGGTGCTTGTCGCCAGCCCGGGAGGATAAGGCACTCCTCTCAGGCCATGTGACGGACCGACACGGGTGACTGGTTCAGGGTCGACCTGAGTTGGTTCATGACAAAATGGTATCAAAGGGAGGTTAGCTCTTAGTGGACCTCTATTTTCATAGTGGCATTTTTTATTTTGTATGTCATGGTAGATGGAGTAGTATTGTCGAGACTTGAGGGGTTGGAGCAGGAAGAGCGTCAAGAACACTTTCTCGTTCTGATCCTCGGGTTTCCATGGGAAGTCCATTTTAATTTGTTTATTTGGGTTTTTATGTAAATGTTTTGCGATTGGGATATGAAAAAGGGAGTTAGGATAATAGTCCTCCTAAGCCTCATATCCTGGTAATCCATGCATAGCTAGGGGCATGGTCCAAAGAGACTCTTTGTGTCGGTGACGTGATTGCCATATGGCCGCCAACCACATGGTCAAGTCACTCACAAACACAATTTCTCGGTTGAATTGTTTTGAGTCTCCTGTGATTTTTGAAAGTCGTTTGTATCTGAAAAAAAAATATGTTTTAAAAAATGGTTGTTTGAAATGACATATTTATTTTTGTGGATTGTTTTAAAAGAAGTGGTATCAATGATTTGATTTTGTAAAATGAAGTTGCTTTGTTTTGGCCTTGGTGTTCCTTGGGGTTCCCACATGCATAGTGGTATATTGGATTATGTGTGGATGTCTGGTATGATAGATGGATTCTTGGGGTGGCACGGATACATGCATGTGGGTGAGACTCTAAATAATACCAATGGTGAGGGTTTAACCCACCAAACTTATTTTAAATTAAATATGTTTTCAAAGAGAGAATTTTTTATGTTATGATGACTTGTTTTCTCATGATTCGAGATTGTCACCTGTGCATTGTTAGATTTTGTGGTTTTTATTCACTCATTGAGATGGTCTTCATTGTTTTTTTGACGTTTCCTTTTCTATTGGTTATCCCTTTGAAGCTTCGATGGGTGATCGTAGTGCGGTTGATCAACCTAAGGATTTTATGATTGAGTTTAGGAAGTTAGATCCACATCTCTTTTATGGTCAAGTAGATCCATCCGTAGTAGAGGAGTGGATGTAGAAGATTGAAAGGCACATTAACCTCATTGAGTTTCATGAGTCGTTGAAGGTCAAGTTTGCGACCTTCATGCTTGAAGGTTCACCGTGGATGTGGTGGAAGTTAGTGTCTCAGAACAATCCCCTTCAATATATTACTTGGGAGTTCTTCAAGGATTTGTTCATTCGCCAGTATTTCTCTGAGGAAGAAAGGGTGAGAAAGGGGATGGAGATGTGTTTTCTACAGCAGGGCGATGAATCCATGTTGGAATATTTTCAACGCTTTGTGGAGTTAGTCCCTTATGATTCAGGGTATTCCACGAATGACCCCATGAAGGCTCAATGCTTTGAGGCGGGTCTCCACCCTGATCTACAATCGAAGGTGTCGACATCCAACCTAACTTCATTTTTGGATGTGCCGAGACAAGATTTTCATGTCGAAGTCATGATGGAAGGAGTGCTCAAAGTAGTCCTCCCTCCTTCGATTCCTATGAGAAGTGGTGAAGATCTTGGAAAGGAGATGAGTAAGAAAATGAAGGTGGATGGAGCAGGCCATGGAATCAAGAGGCCTCAGGATCTATCATCAACCTCTTCTGAGCGAGAGATCCTCGTGTGTTATCAGTGTGGTAAGATGGGTCACAAGAAGCCATCATGCCCAAGTGCTCCGAAGCCCTGCAAGACATGTGGGCATCGGGGTCAGTTGCGACAATTTTGTCAGGGCGTTGCTAGAAAGCGTCACAGAGGAAGTTCTCAGAAGTGATGTGTTGTTGGGTTTTTGTATAAAGTTTCTTATGTATGTTTCCTTCCAGTGTAAGGGACCTCTTATCGTGGCTATTGTATGGGTTTTGTTTTGGGTTTGAAATGTATAGAAATGTCATGTGTCTTTTGATGAACTTTAGTTTTCAATGTCAGTGTGGTTTTATTTTAAAAATTTGGTCCTTTCCTTTGTCAAATCAAATGATGTTTGTTTCTTATTGGGATTATCAGAACCTGACTATGAGGAAAGAGATGCTTCATCCATCAGAGCTCCAGCCAAAAGGCCTCATAGTGAATCCAGTGCGTATTCAGGAACACCGATTAATTTTTAAGGAGTCTGGTTAAAGTTGTGCCTCTACCGTGTGGTGTGACAGTTTTGGTGTTGCTGCTCTATTTTCTCTGTCATTGTAATTTTCCTCTTGTCACAAAGTGCATGATGGACTTATCCCTCGCGTAATGTTGGTAATTATGCCTTTTCAGATGCATGTTTCTGATCGGTGACCTTGTGTGGGCCACCCATGTGAATCAGTTGTGACTTATGTTTGTGTCCATCCTGAAGTGATGGGTCGTGAGTAGTTATACGTCGTAGTTTCATTGATCCAGTCTCTGGGCCCTCCCTCCCCACCCGTGGGGTTAGGGTTTTTAGTTCGTGCAATGTTTCCATTTAAGCTCATGTCCCTTTCAGATGAGGGTGAGTGGTTTAAATGTTATTGTTGTGCTCTTTTTAGCTTGAGTAAGGTATGGTTCAAGCTTAAGTAATTTTTCCGATTTTCCATGTAAAGGTTGGTCCTTTATGGTGGGTAGACCCACCGTCTCCTTGGATTTTATCTCAAATCATTATCTAATTCTAGTTTAGTTCTTATGGTGGGGAGCTCGTCCAGGCCTCCCCTCTACTGGTGATTTATTTCGGGCAATAAGGTTCAGTGCTGCTGGTAGTTAGCGTGATGTCCTTTGGATAAGAGGTTGGATCATGTTGTGTGGAATCCTTAGGTGTTGATCGATCAGTTGGATAGTGGTGCGGCTTTCTGAGGGCGGAAAGCGTTATGGTGGGGAGAATTGTCACACCCCAACCTATGAATCTATTTTATTTTATTATTTATTTGGCCTTAAATATTATTGTTGGTGTTCGGGTTCATCCCTGAATTAATTTCTTTGGGTTATATTAAAGTATGCCTTTCTGGTGTTGACGTCATCGGGCGTGCAGGCGGAGCATGAGTTCAGAAGCAGCGTGACTTCGCCCTGGCAATTGCATGACTGCCTGTGCTCAGATAATTAAAATAAATATATTTTTGTAATTATAACGTGGATGAATTGTTACATCGTTAAAATTTTTATTTCATTAAGAATTAGTTATTATTAAAATGACAAGAACACCATTATTGTTTTTATTTTATTTTATCACAATGATGATGATTATTTTTTGTTGTTATTATTATTTTTATTATTATTAATATTATCATTATTATTCCTATTATTATAATTATTATAATTATTACTATTATTATTCTTTTTTTTCTAACCCTACCTGCATACTCCACTGTTACCCTTTTTTTTGTGCCGCCACCCCCCTCTCATTTCTCTCTCTCTCTTCACATCAGCCACCTCTGCCCGATTTTACTATCTGCACATCCTTTAGCCAGCCTCCCGCGTGGCTCCCTTACAGTGCCCCAGCCACCGTCGGCCGCTCCACCTCCTTTCTTGCAGCGTGCCAGCACCCCCCGCCACGACACCCTTCTCCTTCGGTGGCTACCTCCTCCACTTTTTAGTATCCCTCTACACAGCTCCCTTCCGGTGCGATCCGGCGCCCCCTGCCCTGTGCGCTTCACCTCCGACTCCCATACAGCAGCCCCCATGTAGAACTACCTTGTTGCTCCGCTTATTACTCCTAACGCCCTCTCCTGCAACCAGAACTGCACACCCAGCCGGCCCGCGCAACACCCCTTCCTCTTCTTTCTTGCGCGACCTGCACCCGGCATCTCAGTCCCCCCCTGTCTGTCGCACTGCACCTCCTTCTCCCGCATCCTATCCAGCAGTGAAGCCACTCACACCTGACTCCTTTGCTGTCTGGCGCGCACCCCCTCGGCTTGGCGCGACACAACAACAGCGCGGCCTACTTCCGGCTGCGCGGTCCTCCCCTGACCAACACCCCTGCCAGCACCTCCCTTCCCGACCAGCCGTAGCCCCCTCAGACGACCAGCTTCTTCCGGCTGCCACACACCCAGCCTCCGGCAAGGCCTCCCTCAAGCCGTAAGCCCCCTCCTTTGAAACATTTCTTTTATTTTTTTTATTTTTTCTTTTATTATTACTATTCTTCTTATTATGATTATTCTTATTATTATTATTATTATTATAATTATTATTATTATTGTTATTATTATTATTATTATTGTTATTATTATTATTATTATTATTATTATTATTATTATTACTATTATTGTTATTATTAGTATTATTATTTTTGTTGTTGTTGTTATTACTATTATTATTATTATTATTATTATTTTTGTTATTATTATTATTATTAATTATTATTATTATTATTATTATTATTATTATCATTATTCTTATTCTAAATTTCTTATTTATTATTATTATTATTATTATTATTATTATTATTATTATCATATTACTCTTGTTGGATTGTGGATTTTGGTTGATGGTGAGTTTTTATTGGTTGGTTTAGGATTTTTAGGACTCGTGTAGGGTGTTTCCGAGTGAGCGCCATCACCGTGCCTTGTTTATGAAGTTCCTTCGTCATCGCGCTTTAGTTTCAAGGTTAGTGTTTCTTCCCACCACTTGGTTTCACATACTTTAAATGGAGTTTATGTATGTGTTTTGAGTCCTTGATTTTTATTATGTAGGGCATTGGACTCTACCATGCATTTTCGAACGTGCGTCATTTCATCGCGCCGTGTATCCGAGGTAGGGTCCCGTTGCACTGCTTTTTAAAATTTATGTTACATTATTTCCTAATATTTGCGCACACTGTTTATTCAAATTAAATATTTTTGAAATTTTAATAAACGTGAGATGGTATAAGACAATTAATTTTTAAATGATTATTTGGAGTAAAATTAGCCATTTATTTTATACTGTACACTTGAAATATTTTGTTGACGAGCGGACACCCAGTAATGAAAGAATGCCCGTTTGGATTTTAAACATAATTCACGAAATATCAAATGTTGTTATGTTTAATGGTAAATGATTTCTTCTCAAGCATGAACAAGTATTATGGTTCTCATGAGAAATTGCCCGGTTTGATTTTACAATTTATTTGGTAAAATAAAATGTTTTGGTTTGGTTTTATAGAAATATCAGCAGCCTATGAGGTAGTGTTATGGGGCTCCTTAAATGGTCCCAAAACTGGTTTTGGTCTTATAACGAAGATTTACTTTCTTTTTAAAGTGGTGATTGTGAAATGTATTCAATGCCCGTTTGGAACTTTATGGAAAACAATGAAAATGTTTTGATAAAAACCCTCCTAGGATAACACTCCTACCTTGGTTGCAATTGATTGTTTGGGAGGCCTCACTTAGAGGCTCCCAGGTGCTTGAGTAGTTTTAAGGCAAGAGGTCGTTCCATGGAGTAGCTCGGGGTGATTCATGTTGTGCTTTATATATATACACATGATTGGATGCTCAGTTGGAATCTGTTGGCTTAACCCCTTTTCAAACACTTGAGACACGAGAATCTGGCATATTGAGAGAATATTCTAAAAACAATTGTTGCACTGGTAGGTTATGGTACTAACCAGTGGCCCATAGTAGTTAGATATATTGGGTTTATTACTATGGGTTTTCCCTCGACCTCCCTCAGAGAGGATGGTCAAGCGAATTGTGCGTTTTGATATCATCGTGACATGTCAACAAGGATGATTTCTCCCATATTGGTGTCTTCTGGTTTATTCTCGATCTCTTAGGTTCACCCATGTCTATTCGGCTTTTGTTGCTTGCAGTAGTGATTATGATGCTCATATGTATACCTACATTTCCCTTACTGTGTGTTTTACTTTGTGCATTTCTGGTGTATTGTTTTCCTTGGAAAGTGGTAAATTGATTTTGATTAGGTTTCTAAGTAATGGTTTTCAAATGAAAGTGTTTAATCCTATTTGTACAAATTTGAAAATATAAACATCACTTCCCCTTTATAAAAAGCCATTGACACTAATGAAATGAACCCAAATTTGGAAATAGATAAGGGAAATGGATCATACTTTTTTTTAACTAAAATACATAGAAAAACATACTTTTATAAATTGTAGTTCAAACTTGAAATGATGTTTCTTTTATTTTAAAGGTAGTGCATTAGGAATAGATATCAGGATAGCCTAATGACATCACTTCCCCTTTATAAAAAGCCATTGACACTAATGAAATGAACCCAAATTTGGAAATAGATAAGGGAAATGGTTCATACTTTTTTTAACTAAAATACATAGAAAAACATACTTTTATAAATTGTAGTTCAAACTTGAAATGATGTTTCTTTTATTTTAAAGGTAGTGCATTGGGAATAGATATCAGGATAGCCTACTGAGTTTTAATACTCACTCCTATAGTTCTTTTCTATTTTTAGTGTTTGTGTAGCATATATCTTGAGTGCGATCGCCTAGGGAGGTACTTGATCGTTGAGTCAGAGAGTGACCCGCGAGGTCGCACGGAGTTAGTTAAGACATCGTGTTTGGTCAGTTTTATTTTTCTTATGTTCCTGTTTAGTCACATTATTTGGTTTATTTATTCTGAACTGCTCTTTATTATTCATGCTGCTTTATATATTTATATTTGGAGAAATCATTCCCATAGCCTCTGTTGATTCCCTGCCACTTGTCCCAATCTTGGGAGGATTGAGAACACCTCTCGGGCCATGTCGCGGACCGGCTCGGGTGACCGGTTCAGGGTCGACCTGGGTTGGTTCAAGACATGACTTCCCTTTAGGGGGTTCTACTAGATGATCAATGATAGGTGTTATGACAAAATATGAAAAGACCCGTGGCATGTTGATGGTGGTGTTTCATTAGAAACATATAATCTATTATATGGATAAGAAGATGCTATATATCAAAATTTTCTCAATGATATTAGTGATTTATGGTGCAATGAGAAGTTAAATTCTTAGTTTAATAACTAAAATATAATGATTATCTAGAGTATCACATTCATATGGGATATGGGTCCAAGCCACCATGGTTGTTCATTTGGAAATTTTGGTGAATATTATGTCAAGTCTGTTTAAATGAGGACCTTGAAACACTAACCATGTGGTTAGTTGATATATGAAAATTCAATGGGAACCATCTGATACCACCAAGGGTAAGGTAATTTTTCTACAATTATCTCTCAAGGACCCTCCCCATAAAGGATTTACTTTTATTATTCCATTAAATTGATGAAACCCCTTTCACAATATGGATGTGTACATTAATGTCCCAACTATATGCCAATTTTCATTGTCATTGTTAATGTGATGTGTATATTTCATGTAGTACTAATGTAGAACGGATCCTTGACCTGGTACCGACCATAACGAAGATGGTGGCCATTTTATACATCATGTAATAGATTATCTATGAATTAAAGAATGAAAAATTCTTTAAATAAATATCCATGCCCTCTTAATTATTGGTTGAGTTGGTATTTTCATACTTGGATACATGAAAATTCAATGATATGCTACATGAGAATAAAATCATTTGAACATGAATAAGCTCTTAGAACCCATACCAATAGGTTCTCTAAACATTAATGCAATTGAATATTTATCTAGGGAGGGGTTGATTGGTATTGGTATTCTAGTTTGTGAATCATATGAATATATTACAACAACATTACCTAATTATCATCATGGATTTTGGGAACCACAACTGGTAGAAGATAATTTATCTTTGTTGGAATAAATTTTTCCCTTATTAAAGGATGGAGAACTATTATCACTGAATTGGAATATATTAACATTGTTGACGGTATTCAATCGATGGAAAGGGGATTACAATATTTCAACATGAAGAATCAAAATATTCTATCCATGCATCGTCCCTTTTCATCTTGTTCATTCTCATTTACTGAGAGATATGTGAATTGTGTAGTCCATATTCTTGAAAACCATTTTCTTTCTCGAGAGGCTCAGATTTGGTTTGATGAGTTTCCTTCATGGATAAGAATTATTGTATATCCTAATCATCTATAATTTTATAATTTAATGTTTTTGGTTTGTCAAAAATATATATTTTTGGTAGTTACATAAATATATTAAAAAAATATTTAATATCCTTATAGTAATTAAGAGTAAAGATAAAAAATAAAAAATAAAAAAAATAATGAAGCATCATATCACAATGAAAAGACATCTTTGGAAAACATTTCATACATTTACAAAAATGAAAAAGGACCTCAGGAAAACCCTCTAATGTTAATTCCTTCCACACACCTTCCAATGTAATTTTATCACACTACCCTTTTATCATAAAACAATTATGCCCCCCCTATGAAATTTTTAATAATGATAAAAATTAAAATAAAAAATAAGTCCATTTACCTCTATGATAACATTAAATGCATCTCAGTAAATAAAAATTTAATATTTTTTATAAAAAATTTATAGTAATATTTTATGAAATTAAAATTCTCACCACCATCATCACCACAATAGATCATTAAATCACCATAAATAATAATAATTTTTAAATTTTAGTAATTATTTTTGTGTATGATTATATTATATGACAGTTTTTTATCACCTCATTTTTTTCTTTGATTTATCAACTAACATTAAATAGATTCAATATGTAATATGTTTACATAAATATTTCCCAAAAAAACATTTTGTAAAGAATAATAATAATACATTTCGTTTTAGGTTATAAAATATGTCATTTCACTTCACATGTTATTGAATTAAATACCTAAATAAGATATCTCCAGATCTGCATAATGTTAATTATACTCCCCAGAAACAAAGTAAAAAATTATAAAATAATATTTATTTATCATTAAAAAAATAAAACCCTAAAATATAAATTTGAGTGATTCTATAAAACCTTTATAAATTAGGTTGAATCTCATTAGTTTCTGAAAACCTACATGATATAATTACACCTTCTTTCAATCCCCAAATTCCTTGACAAACCTACGGCTCCACTATCATGGCTTATAAGGTTTAATATAATGGCCCACCATAAAAAATACTTTTGGATGTTTTTTATTCCTACCAATGTCACCCCATTCCTCTATCAAGGGAGGTAATTATGGAGAGAATATGTTGTGGGTGGTCAAGCCCACCAAAACACTATTAGAGGAAGTGTATAATGGGGAGAGGTATCCTATAAATGAGGTTATATCCTAGTGGTTCCAGAATCCTCTCTACCTGAGCTTCTCATCACTTTTATTTCATTAGAGTGGGTGGTATATTGTGAGGTATTCCCCAATTATACATGAGATATATTTTGATGATTTTAACCTTGTAATAGTGATGGAGTGTGTAACCAAATTTACCCATAGTTATCCTTCTATTTTCACGTGGGTTTTTACACCTTTTATATTGGATGATTTTCCACGTTACATATTGTGTCAACTTCATGCCACATCATGAATTTTAATTTTATCTTTCTATTATGGATTCACTAGTGTTCCTGTAACATCCTAGGTAAATAAAGAATATGAAATATTTATATTAATTAATATTTGTGATTTAAATAATAATTTTACTTTAAATGGGATTCTAGGTTTAATGGAATACCTGACACACATTAATGGATTTTTACGAAATATCATGTTGCACACAAGACTAAGTCATACTGAACAATAATAATATAATATTATTTTAAATGGTAGTTAACGCATAGTTGTTGTATTGATGATAATTAAATGAACAAAATAAAATATTATTATACAATTTTTTTAAATGTCTTTATATTTATCCAATAAATTCTAGAGGCTTAAAATAATAATGGATCCAATTTTAAGCATGAAATACTCTAATATTATTTAAAAATTCGATTTATATCCTTTTGATGGAGAAACATTTCTTAAATATAGTTTTTGTTACTTTAATATATTACATTTGAAAAAATAAACTTCTTATTTAGAAGCGGGACATCAAAATTTACTTTGGTAAATTGTTCTAAAAATGTTCATTTTTTTTGAATAGTGAAAAATACTGGGTTTTAATTCAAAACTGCATTTTAATATAATTTATTTTTATAGTTATATTGTTATTTTTATGGGTTTTATAGTTTAATTGAATTATATTTTTACCATTTAATCCAATTTTGGTAATTGGAAGTAATTTCACATTGAAATTGAAAATAAACAAGGGTCAATCTTTTGAATGTTATTATTCCTTAAAAACATACTTTTGGTTTTGAAAACGGGGATTAATTTTAAATTAATTACTGAAACTACTGTGTTTTGAATTTGGAAAAATGGATTCCATATTTGGAATCATTAGTTTAAAATTGTGTAAATAGGTAAATTTTATTTTTATACATTATTAATAGTAACTTCAGTACATATTTTATTTATCATGGTTAAATGGTAAATCTCTTAAATAAGGGTAAATAATAATATTATAATAATTTTAAATTACCCTAAAACATGTCCGAACCCCACTTAATGATACATGTCTGACTATGGGAATTCTTGGGTCGATTTTTGGATCCCATGGAGCCACTTGTAAGTGAAACTGATATTTTGTTAAAATTAATTTAAAATTAAGGAAAATGTAACATAAACATATATCTTTTAGTAAAACAATTTTTATATTGGGTTATATAAGTGATATTATAACGACTCATACTTTACATACATTGTTATTACTTAAAAATTTAAGCACACTTATTACAACATATAACAAAACCATAAAAAGACCATATAGGTATAATGTCTCTAGAAACTGGGAATCATAAAAAACTGGATCATAAATCATCTACATTGTCTTCTATTTATTTCATTATATATAGAGTCTCTTTTGGAATATTCTTCTTAATACCCTTCTTCCATACCTGGGGACAAGAAAACATACAGAAGGGTGAGCTCAACTGCTTAGTAAGGGGTAAACAAAGGAAATATCAATCATATCATATCCATAAGAACATAACATTTTGAAAATCTTAACCTGAAAAAGAGATCATAATATCATGACATGGGATGAATCATAGTAGTGAAAAGTAATCCCAAATAATCATAACTTAAAACATGAAAATTGTGGCATACACACATAATCATATAAAATCATTTCATATTAGTCATGTCTCATTACCAAGACTATCATAGCAGACAAAGTCCATTACTGAATCGAGTTCGCTCCTCGTTCCAGTCCAGTATCATTGAACCAGATTAACTTGTCATTCCAGACATGTCTATATCATGAGATATAAAATTTACCAAATAAATTGGAGGGAGATAAAGGTCCCACCCATCTCATAATGAAACCATTCTTATGTGTGCCACAAAATCATAAATCATACATCATAGCATAACCCATGAAATAAAAATGGGATTCTTAAACATCATGCCATCATAACATAATCCATAAAAGGACAACATAAAAATAATTCCATCATAACATAATCAAATCAATGTAAAAATAGGGATATAAATAGAACCCTATATTATATTATATGGAAACTGATTTTGATAAAACACTTGAACTCCATTCTTGAGGAAAATATCCTTTCTACTTCAAAAACATTTTTCCTTTATTAACATTTCATAAAATTGTAAAATAAAAGAAGTTGATTGAAAATAAACATGAAAAAATGTAAAGGAAGCTTCATGGAAATAATGTTCTATGAAATCATAAAAATCCATTCATGTCGTATAAGTTAAAAAAACATTCTTCTCGTACTTTGGCCGAAAAAGTCAAAAAGTATCTCGTACTGAAAACGACAGAAGATTTCTTTCATATCGTTTACTAAAATTCACCAATAGGTAAAATTATATTTTAGAAAATTGTAGGAGGATAGGAATCATATGACATATTGAGGATACATGGATGTGGATGATAAATAAGCCCTCGTAAATTCAGAAGTATAAATAATCACGGATAAAAATGAGATTGTAAGATCTTCCCTTAACTTTGGTCCGATATGCTGTATACGTGTCCGAACCACCTATATAATGATTTAAATAATGTCATTTACTTATTGTAGAATCATAATAATTTTTATGATATCATATATGGTCATATTCTTAGATTCTTATTAGTAATATTTCATTGCTACTTGTTATTCGGGTGTTTATTGCTTTATGTTCTTATGCGTGTTTTGTCAAATAAATTCTTATTCTTATTTTTAGGTTATAGATAAATCATTTCAATAATGGTATTAGTGTAATATATATCATATTTACTCATTAAATTCATTTATATAATAATTATTCAATGAAGATCATGTAGAATGAGTCGCATCACATCGTGGAGACGGTAGGTCGTACGTACGCACAAGCGATGATATCGTTCCCATGATTGTGGAATTGTATTGAAGTTTATGTATACCAATTCAGAATCAATATCACTTTAAAATAATCATATATAGTTATTATTTACACCATTATACCCATCCAAGTATGGTGGTGGTGGAAAACAGATTACACCACGGCGTGGATACGGTATTCCGTACGTACGCACGCGTGGTGATTTCATTTTCTATAGGATGAATAGAAGGTTAAATAGGGTTGTTTCATATTTATAATAACATATCAGTATATGAGTGATACTGATGTTATTACTTCATAATGAAACAACTAAAGAAGAATAAGTAGAAGAAGAAATAAATTTGAAAGAATCGGCAACAGATATTACCTCTTCTTCAACACCCCTCTTTGAAACCTCCTCTTAGGGCACTAAGATTGGTATTCGAAGAAGCGCAGGACCACTAGTATGTTTATAGGGAATTTTAGAAGGGAAATGGGTAGGGTTTGACTGAGCTTGAAAGCTCAAAATGGTGTGAGGAGGAGAGGGAGGAGGTGCCCTTTTATAAGGGAGGAGAGGGGCACCTTTGGAATTATAAGAAATATTAATTTGTAATAAATTCCAACCCCAGATAAAAACCTCAAAAAATGATTGAAATCCGAATATTAGATAAGATATGGTTTTAATCTCATCAAAAAATAAAATTTAGACACGTTGGTAATTTATTTTAAACATTATCAACATGATTTATCCTTATATAATCTATTTAATTTATTTGTGGAAATAATATTCTAAATTTTAAATGATTATAAATAATTGCTTATATGTTGTTAATTATCCAAAATTTTATAATTTAACACATTTTCGAAAATATAAATTTTAATTTATAAATTTTATGTATTTTTGTGATTTTTAAACGATTTTATAATACGTAAGTTTTATAAAATAACAATAGTGTCAATTTTGACACTATTCATTTAATTGAATTTAAATAAACTATACACAAAAGATATTTTCGATATAAAATATTAAATAGATTCATAACATGTCATATTTATCTATAAAATTAGTGGATCACATTAAATAGTTCATATAATATTTATTTTAATACTTTTAAAATCATTTATTTGATAATTCATTCAATAAAATAATTTCAACATCACTATTGTGTAATAATAAATGATAATTATTTAATCCCTAAAAATTATAAATAAATTCACATGATGTAGATAATTTTATTATATTTTTTAATAATATTCATGTTAGATGTTTCATGAAGTTTATTACTAATCTAAAATTATTATACTTATAAGATTTAAGAGAGTGTCATGTTGTCACTTTTTTTGGTTTTAATAATAATTAAATTATTTAAATTGTCAAAAGTCCATAAAATGAATTTATTCGGACCTTTGGGTGATAAGGGTCGACTTTTAGTCATCCAATAGAATTTTGGAAGGAGTTAGGGTAATTTAATAATCTTATTTTTACCCTTAATTACCCGATTTAACTTTAACTACAGTAAATAAAAATTATCATAGTTACTATTCATAAAATCAAAAAAATAAAAGTAACCTATTAACATAATTTTTACCCAATGAATCCAAATATGGAATCCATTTTTCAAAATTCAAAACACAGAACTTGCAGTAATTAATTTAAAATTAATCTTGTTGTTAAGCAAATTTGTTTTAAAAGTTAAAACATTGCCAAAGATTGAAATGTTTTTACCTATGAATTCAATATAAAAATAATGATAATGAAATAAATTATATTAAATAGTAAAAATATATTATATTTATATTTTAAAACCATTAAATATTATAATTTAACCGTATAAATTATTGTGATGAAAAAAGTTGTTTTTAATTAAAATATAACGTGTTTTTTCTATTCATTAAAATATAAAAAATATCAGAATAAAATGAAAAATTTATCCAAAGTAAATTTTTATTTTCTAATTCTGAAGAATAATTTTATTTTGTCAAATTAAAATTATAAACATGTCAAAAACTATATTTAATGTGGGTGCTCCATCAAAAGGCGGCAAAACTGCATTTTTTGAAAAATACTTATTTTACCCGAAAAATTTATTTTGTTCACATAACATATTTTAGAAAATATGTAAGAAGAATAATAATTTTATAAAATTCAAAATTCAGTGAATACTATTTATAACGGCTAGTTTATAATATTATAAGAATATATCATTGTTTAGTGAAACTTGATATTGCGTACTACACACGTTATCGAGGAAGGTCATGATTGCATGTACTGCAATCCAAGGTAGTGTTGTGTGTAGTGAAAGATTACTTTGATGTTGTGTATAACATAAGATATATAAAAAATATATACTTCTCATAAAATATCAAGGTGTTACACTCTACCCCCCTTAAAATGAATTTCACCCTCGAAATTTGTCACTTCGTAACAAACAGATGAGGATACCTCTCCCTCATCATATCCTAAAGCTCCCATGTAGCTTATCCTAATTGGTGGTTCCTCCATAAAACTTTCACCAAGCGACTGGTCTCGTTCCGTAGAACTTTTTCACCATGATCCAGAATCTCTATCAGCTGTTCTTCATAAGACAGATCCTGCTCCAGCGGTACAACTTCTGAGCTGAGTACATGTGAAGGATCAGGTATGTACTTTCTCAGGAGAGATACATGGAACACATCATGAACTTGAGAGAGATTTGGTGGAAGTTCCAATCGGTAAGCTACCTTCCCAACATGATCCAATATTTCAAAAGTACAGATATACCTAGGGATCAACTTGCCCTTCTTTCCAAATCTCATTACTCTCTTCCAAAGAGATATTCGTAAGAACACTTTATCACCCACTTCAAACTCTAGGTATTTTCTTCGGTTATCAGAATAACTTTTTTGTCGACTCTGAGCTGATCTTATGGGTTGTTGAATAGATCAGACCTTTTTTGCCATCTCATCAACAAGATAAGGTCCTAAAAGCATTCTTTCCACAACTTCATCCCAACAAGTTGGAGTTCGGCATTTATTTCCATAGAGAGATTCATAAGAAGCCATCTGAATAATGGAGTGAATGATATTATTATAAGAAAATTCCACCAAAGGTAGGTGTTGATCCCAATAACCTTTGAAATCCATAGAGAAAGCTCTCAACATTTCTTCTAGAGTTTGAATTGTTCTTTCAGACAGACCGTCTGTCTGAGGATGATATGCAGTGCTGAAACTCTACTCTGTATCTAGAGTATGCTGAAGAATTCGCCAGAACATCGAGGTAAATCTCGGATCCCGATAATATATAATGGAAAGTGGTACTCCATTCAATCTTACCACTTCTTTCACATATATCCTGTCAAGCTGATCCAGAGAGAAATCATCTCTAATAGCAATGAAGTGTGCCGACTTCGTAAGATGACAAACTATAACCCATATAGCATTATTGCCTTTTGATGTTTTAGGATGTCCAGTGACAAAGTCCATAGTGATGTTTTCCCATTTCCATTCGGGTATCGGTAGTGGTTGTAACATCCCCTTAGACTTCTGTCTCTCAGCATTAACTTGCTGACAAATCAAGCATCGAGATACATATTCAGAAACATCTATTTTCATGCCATCCCACCAGAAGTACTCTTGCAGGTCCCTATACTTATTTCTGCTTCCAGGATGAATAGAGAATGATGAACTATGAACCTCATCCAGTAGCTCCGTCATTAATTATGGGATGGGAGGAACACAAACCCGATTCCTGAACCTTATTATCCCATCACAATCAAGGTTGAATTCAGGAACATTTCTCACTTTCTTTTTTAACTCTACATCTTCTTTTTGTGCCTCTTTAATCTTCACATATATAGATGGTTGAACATTTATTTGAGAAAGATAATATTTTTCTGCTTCCATTATAATTCCAAGATCTATCCTTTGTAAATCCATAAATATTGGATCTTTTGTGATCGTCATCATGGATAACCTGGCATGGTCTTTTCGACTTAATGCGTCTGCCACCTTGTTTGCTTTCCCAGGGTGATAATGAATTTAGAATTTATAGTCCTTAATCAACTCCAACCATCTTCTTTGGCGCATATTAAGCTTTATTTGTGTGAAAATATACTTTAAACATTTATGATCAGTATAAATATCACACCTTTCACCATAAAGATAATGCCTCCAAATCATTAATGTAAAGATTACCGTAACTAACTCCAAATCATGAGTTGGGTAATTTTGCTCATGGATTTTCAACTGTCGTGAGGTATAAGCTATCACCATATCGTTTTTCATGAGAACAAACCCCAATCCCTTCTTAGATGAATCACTATAGATCACAAACCATTCTCCACTACAAGGCAGTGTGAGCACAGGTGCACTGGATAACATTCTTTTCAACTCCTGGAAATTAACTTCACACTCCTCCTTCCACACGAACATAACTCCTTTTCGAGTCAACCTGGTGAGTGGATTAGATAATCGTGAAACATATTTCACAAAACATCGATAATATCCTGTCATACCAAGGAAACTTTGGATCTCAGTTAATGTCATTGGTCTCGACCATCATTCAATAACCTCTATTTTTGCTGGATCCACAAATATCCCCTCTTTTGAGATTATGTGACCCAAAAATGAAACTTTTTGAAGCCAAAATTTACACTTGTTAAATTTGTCATAAAGATTCTCCTTTCTCAGGGTCTTTAATACAACTATCAAGTGATCTTCATGTTCTTCCATGCTCTTGGAATATACAATAATATCGTCTATAAAGACTACCACAAACAGATCTAGATAGTCTCTAAAGACTATATTCATCAGATCCATTAAGATATCAGGGGCATTAGTAAGACCAAATGGAATCACTATAAATTAATAGTGTCCATACCTTGTACAAAAATCCTTCTTTGGTATATACTCTTTTTTGACCCTTAACTGATGATACCCTGAACGAAGATCAATCTTGGAAAAGTATTGAGCTCCGCATAGTTGGTCAAATAAGTCATCAATGCACGGGAGAGGATATTTGTTCTTGATAGTGATCTTGTTAAGTTCTCGATAATCAATGCAGAGTCTCAATGATCCATCTTTCTTCTTAACAAGCAGAATAGGTGCTCCCCAAGGTGACGCACAAGGGCGTATGAATCCTTTATCAAGATTCTCTTGGAGTTGATTCTTCAATTCCTGCAACTCAATTGGGGCCATTCAATAAGGTGTCTTTGAAGTGGGCATATCACCCTATATGAGTTCTATTGAAAACTCAAATTCACGATTTGGTGGAAGACTTGGAAATTCCTCTGGAAAGACATCATCAAACTACCATACAATGGGTGTATTCTTAATCGTGAGTTTCTCTCCAACCATTTGAGATAAATAACCTTCATTTATTAGAATCAATACCGATAAGATGGAAGAAATTTCCGCTAGAAGGATATATACATCCTTTCATTGATAGATGATAGTATATTGACCGGGAATATTAAATGTGATTTCCCTTTTTTGGAAATTGATATGATCTCCATATAAATAAATCAAATCCATGCCAATAATCACATCAAATTCCACTACAGGAAGGATCACACGATTTTCAGGAAGTACTTTCCCAAAAACATCAATTAGAGAACAATTATGAACTTTTGATGTGACTGTTGTGCCATTAAGGGTTATCACTGCTAAATAAAAATCTAATTGTTGAGGTAGTACGGTGATACCCTTAAAAACTTATTCAGAAATAAACGAGTGGGTGGATCCATAATCAAATAAAACTTTTTCTACTTTAAATTGGATGGTAAGTGTACCTTTCCCCACTTCGTTATCGTACTCCACATCGTCAATAGTAACTGCATGTGACTTTTCTTTTTCTTTGTCCTTAAGAGTTTATTGATATCTTTAATCATCAACAACCCTTGGATTAGGGAATTGATTGGCATAATGCCCCATCTCCTTGCACTTGAAACATTGAAGTGTTGGAGGTCCATTCTATGTATCGCTTTCTTTGTTCACAAAATTAGAAATCTTCTTCCCATTATTTCGATATTTAATTGCCTGATGACCTTATTTTCCACACTTAAAACATTTTCTTGTCCCTTTAAGACAATTCCCTTCATGTTTCATCCCACAATTTGAGCATAATGGAAAACTCATATTTTTTTCATTGTGGTCTTTTAGATTTTCCTTTAAATTCCATTTTCATGTTCTTATCAAACCCATATGATTGATGGGTTACTCCAATCTCCATCTCAACCTTGAGAGATCATCGAAAAATTTCCTCATAACTATTGAAGTCCCTTATGGCTAACGCTCTTTGAAAACTTGGTTTTCAGCCACTAAAGAATCAGTCAATTTTACTCTCAGGTAAGATAATAATTACAGAAGTGTACCTTGCAAGTCTTGTAAAATTTCTTCCTAGGTACCAACATATTCATCATCCTTTTACTTTAGTTGAAGAATATCCTTCTCCATCTTTGTTCAAAGAATACGAGGGAAGTACTAATTGAAAAATAAGTTCTTGAACTCGTCCCATACCATGGGCTCAATTTCATCCCTTTTCCTCATATTATTAATAAGATTCCACCATTGATCAGCTTCACCTTCCAAACGATATACTGCTAAGATGACTTTATCATGTTCAGAACATTGTATAACTGAAAATATCATTTCAGTAGTATTGATCCTTTGTTCAACAACTAATGGATCAGTAGACCTGCTAAATGAGGGTGGATGCTGACTCATGAAGGATTCAACAGAATGTTGCTCCTTCCTTTGCTCGTTTGGAAGTCCTGCATGATTCATATCTTGAGAAAGTTGTGTGAGAATGGCTACAAGATTTTTCATTCCAGTTCCCATAACGTATGGTTGCTCAGGGGGAAAATCGTTGCATTTCCCGTCGCATTCATCATTAACAAGGTTCCTTCGGGTTCAAGCCATTGACTAAAACTAAAAATCATAGTGTGAGAAACACTAATAATAATAGGAAAAACATATAATCAGGAATAAAATTTCATACTTAAGGTCTTATCAAATTTTATTTATGTTCGTTTCTAAAACACTAAGATTGTGTTCTATTCTTAGACATATCCTTAGGGTTCTTACTAAGGCTTTTACATCCTAGTTTCCAAAGTTTGACTATACCCTTCCTTTGATACCAACTATAACGACCCATACTTTACATACATTGTTATTAATTCAAAATTAAAGCATACTTATTACAAAATATAACAAAACCATGAAAGGACCATATAGTTATAGTGTCTTTAGAAACTGGGAAACATAAACAACTGGTTCATAAATCATCTACATTGTCTCCCGTTTATTTCATCATATCTAGAGTCCCTTTTGGAATATTCTACTTAATACCTGTCTTACAGACCCGAGGAAAAGAAAACATACAAAAGGGTGATCTAAAATGCTCAGTGTGGGGTAAAAAAAGGAAATATCAATCATATCATATCCATAATAACATAACATTTTGAAAATCTTAACCTGGAAAAGAGATAATAATATAATGACATGGGATAAATCATAGTAGTGAAAAGTAATCCCAAATAATCATAACTTAAAACATGATACTTTGTGGCATACACACATAATCATAGAAAATCATTTCATATTAGTCAATGCTCATTTCCAAGACCATCATAGCGGAAAAATTCCATTACTGAACCGGGTTCACTCCTTGTTCCAGTCCTGTATCACTAAAACGGATTAACTTGCCGTTCCAGCCATGTCTATCTCATGAGATATAAATCTTTACCCAATGAATTGGAGGGAGATAAAGGTCCCACCCATCTAATAATGGAACCATTCTTATTTGTTCCACAAAATCATAAATCATACATCATAGCATAACCCATGTAATAAAAATGGTATTTTTAACATCATGCCATCATAACATAATCCGTTAAAGGACATCATAAAACTAATTACATCATAACATAATCAAATCTATGTAAAAATAGGGATATAAAAATAACCCTATATTATATTAGTTGGAAAATAAATTTGATAAAGCACTTGAACTCCATTCTTGAGGAAAATATCCTTTCTACTTCAAAAACATTTTTCCTTTATTAACATGTCATAAAATTGTAAACTAAAAGAATTTGATCAAAAATAAACTTGAAAAACTGTAAAGGAAGATTCATGAAAACAATGTTCTATGAAATCATAAAAATCCATTCATGCCTTATAAGTTAAAAAAACATTCTTCTCATACTTTGGCCGAAAAAGTCAAAAAGTATCTCGTATTGAAAACAAAAAAAGATTCCTTTCATATATTTTACTAAAATTCACCAATAGGTAAAATTGGATTTAAAAAAATTGTTGTAGGATAGGAATAATATTACATATTGAGGAAAAATGGATGTGGATGATAAATATTCCCCAGTAAATTCTGATGTATAAACAATCTATGATAAAAATGAGACTGTGAGATCTTCCCTTACCTTAGGTCTGATATTCTTTGTACGTGTCCAAAAATCCTATTTAATGGTTTAAATAATGTCATTTACTTATTCCATAATCCTACTCATTGTTATGATATCATATATGGTCATATTCTTAGCTTCTTATTATTAATATTTCATTTCTACTTGTTATTCGGGTGTTTATTGCTTTATGTTCTTATGCGTGTTTTGTCGAATAAATTCTTATTCTTATTTTTAGGTCATAGATAACTCATTTACAGAATGTTATTAGTGTAATATATATCATATTTACTCATTCAATTAATTTATATAATCATTATTCAATGAAGTTCATGTAGAACAAGTCACATCACATCATGGAGATGGTAGGTCGTACGTACGCATGAGCGATGACATCATTCCCATGATCATGGAATTGTATTGAAGTGTATGTATACCATTTAAGAATAAATATAACTTTAAAATAATCATATATAGTTATTATTTACACCATTATACCCATCCAAGTAAGGTGGTGGTGGAAAACAGATTACACCACAGCGTGGTGACGGTATTCCGTACGTACGCACGCGCGGTGATTTAATTTTCCGTAGGATGAATTGAAGGTGAAACATGGATGTTTCATATTTATAATAAAATAAATGTATATGAGGGATACTGATGTTATTACTTCATAATGAAACAACTAAATAATAATAAGTATAAGAAGAAATAAATTTGAAAGAATCAGTAACGGATATTACCTCTTCTTCGACACGCCTCTTTCAAACCTCCTCTTACGGAACTAAGATTGGTATTTGATGAAGACCAGGACCTATATTATGTTTCTAGAGAAGTTGATAAGGGAAATTGGAAGGTTTTGGCCGAGATTTAAGGCACAAAATGGTGTGAGGAGGAGAGGGAGGAGGTGCCCTTTTATTAGGGAGGAGAGGGGAACCTTTGGAATTATAAGAAATATTAATTTATAATAAATTCCAACACCACTTAAAAACCTCCAAAAATGACTCAAATCAAAATATTAGATGAGATAGGGTTGTAATATCATCAACCTAGAAAATTTATACAAGTTGGGAATTTATTTTATACATTATCAACATGATTTATCCTTATATAATCTATTTAATTTTATTTGTGGTAATAATATTCTAAATTCTAAATAATTATAAATAATTACTTATATGTTTCAAATTGTCAATAATTATAAAATTTATTACATTTTAGACCATATAAATTTTAATTTATAATTTTTATATATTTCTTTGAATTTTAGACGATTATATAATATGTAATTTTTATAAAATAACAATAGTATCAATTTTTACACTATTCATTTATTTGAATTTAAATAAAATATAAACAGAATATATGTTCAAACTAAAAGATTTAATAGATTAATAACATGTCATATTTATCTATAAAATTAGTGGATCACATTGAATAGTTAATATAATAATTATTTTAATACTTTTAAAATCATTTATTTGATAATTCAATCAAAAACATAATTTCAACATCACTATTGTGTCATAATTAATGATAATTATATTATCCATAAAAATTATAAATAAATTCACATGATGTATATAATTTTATTATATTTCTGTATACTATTAATGTTTGATGTTTCATGAAGTTTATCACTAAACTAAAATTATTATACTTATAATATTTAATAGAGTGACATGTTGTCCCTTTATTTGGTTTTAATAATAATTAAATTATTTTAATGGTCCAAATTCTATAAAATGAATTTATTCTGACCCTTAGGTGATAAGGGTCGACTTTAAGTTATCAAATAGAATTTTGGCAGGTGTTAGGGTAGTTTTAGGATCTTATTTTTACCCTTAATTACCTGATTTACCTTTAACTTTAGTAAATAAAAATTACCATAGTTAGAATTCATAATATCAAAAAAATAAAAGTAACATATTAAAATACTTTGGACCCACTGAATCTAAATATGGAATCCAATTTTCAAAATTCAAAAGATATAAGTTTCAGTAATTAATTTAAAATTAATCTCATTGTTAAGAAAATAGGTTTTAAATGTTAAAACATTGCTAAAGATTGAAATGTTTTTACCTATGAATTCAATGTAAAATTAATTCTAATGACATAAATAATATTAAATGGTAAAAATATATTATATTTATACTTTAAAACCATTAAATATTATAATTTATCCTTATAAATTATTGCAATGAAAAATATGTTTTTAATTAAAATATAGCGTGTTTTTACTCTTCATTAAAATATAAAAGTTATCAGAATAATATGAAAAATTTATCCAAAGTAAATTTTTTTATCCTAATTCCAAAGAATAATTTTATTTTTTCAATTTGAACTTATAAAAATCTCAAAACTATATTTAAAGTCGGTGCGCCATCAATAGGCGGCAAAACTGCATTTTTTGAAAAATACTTATTTTACCCAAAAAATTTATTTTGTTCACATAGCATGTTTTAGAAAATATAAATGATGAATAATAATGTTATAAAATTCAAAATTAATTTAATACTATTCATAACGGCTAGTTTATAATATTATAATAATATATCGTTGTTTAGTGAAACTCGATATTGCATACTACACAAGCTATCGAGGATGGTCGTGATTGCATGTAACACAAGCCAAGATAGTGTTGTGTGTAGTGAAAGATTACTTTGATGTTGCGTATAATATAAGACATATAAAAAAATATACTTCTCATAGAATATCAGGGTGTTACAGATATTTTTGACTATAAATAGTTATTATAAATCTATAAGGATTTTATATATCATGATATTTTATTTATAATTTTTATACATCAAATTAATAAATTTATTTATTACACAATTATGATGTAATGATTTTCTCTTTAATGAATGTTTTATATAAATGAGATTATAAATATTAAAATAAATATATTATGACACTTTTTATTCTATCCAATAATTTTATGAATTATTATGACTTTTTATCTTTGAATTAATGAAGTGTTTTTGAATTGATCAAGTGGTTATGTATTTTTAAAAATCCATGATTTTAATAGTATAAAAATTGACATAAATGAGGTTTTAAATCAATTAATATTTTATTAAATGATAAAATAGTCCTAAAAATCTAATATTATTCCAATTTACATATATGATGTTAAAAATGTCATTAATGATCAATTGTGGGTGTCTTGTAATTTTATAGTAAATAGATTAACCATATAGTATGAATATACAAGAAGACATGTTAAAAGTTAAATTTGTCAACAAAGGGTTAAATAAAAAAATGATATGGTCTAAAAAATATAAAAGACCATTAAAATTATTATTTAATGATTTTATTTCAACTTATGTTCATATTATCTTATATTTAATGTGTTTTGGGCCTTTTGAGAAAGAAAACCATTTTATAATAAAATTATACTTTCAATCTTTCCTAAACAGCCCTTCCTCCCTCTTATAAAAGGACTCCACCTCAAACCCATTACTCAAACCTCTCATGCCCCTTGGATCATAAAAAATCTGCTCAAATAAGCTCCCAAAATCCCTCTATTACTCATAGAATTCTTCCCCAAGGAAGAAGGTAATTCAAGAGAGCCCTTTGGATCAAAATCAAAAGAGTTTACCCGATTTGAGGTAACGTCTTCTTCATGTTTCTTTCCATTATTTTTCCATCTCCACTCCCTATTATCTTCTTATTCATTGTTTATATAACCAAAAAAGTATGCTAAATATACTAGGTTGTTTTTATGATAATTATTCTAACTACTCTTACAGACACCTCCATCTAATGGATACGAACGTCCTGTTTCTATGTACGGCGAATTGTGGCCTCACGAAACGATGATTGTTCGATTTTCCCCTACCACCTCTCATGGTTTCCATTATGATGGAACTGTATTTACATGTGATATATATTATATTTATTTTGTATATATCTTTATATATTTTTTATTTATATCATACCATTATGGTTTCTATAATGGGTAAACATGATAATTTCATTTGAGGAAGTGCGGACTGCTGGCCCCACAAAGTGATATGACTCATTCATACCACACATGGAACGTATCAAGGATATTGTTAGCGAACTTATTTAATGTATATAAAGTATTTTAGTATACTAGAATAATAATATACCTATGTATCATTTGGTTTTCATTCCTTTAAAAATGTAAAATGAAATGAAAGTAGCGTTCATCCGTACGTACGGTTTACCATCTCCATGAATGGTGCATTTCATTTTCATATATCCAAATGATATAAACTATTAAAAATACATATACTCTAGATATATATGATATATATGATATTTAAATTATGAATACTAATCTATAGATAATTTACATTTTACCAAATGGACAATTTGTATTTATAACAAGTTTATTTTTGATTCAAGTTCCGAACATCGACAAAATGTCCAAAATGAACTAAAATAATGAACTAATTTTTTTGACAAAGTAATAAGTCATATAAAAGGAATAATAAACTTTTAAATGTTTATGAAGAAAGTATAAGTTATATTATTTTTATTATTCAGTATGAACAAGGAAAATATGTGATGTGTCAGACTCATGGTAAGGGAACTTCTTTATCCACTTTCCATTATTTGGGTTGATCTTCTACTTATTATTGTACTATATTTATGTGAGAAATGAATTTTTATATCCTATCTGGTATTTATAATTTATTTATGTTTATTTATAAAATACACATAATCAATCTATTTTACTAACAAAATTATATTTGTAAGGGAACCTTTCACCCTTCTCTTTTAGTCGAAGACTTCTTCTTTGTTATGTATTTTAATTTTCATTTTATTATGTTGGGATAAATTTATATATATACTTCTTGTTGTAAATTTTATTTCCAAGTGATGAGAGACCCTTTTATCTCCTATCAAATCATTTTTTTGAATGTTAATATAACGCCTTTAGGCTACTGAATTTTTATAAGGAACTTCATCTCAATAACATTCATTGAGGAATACATTGATTTATAGACGACTTTTCTTTATATAGTGTATAAACACCATTGATTTTTAATTTCATTGAAATGGAATCTTTTCTCTAAGAATTGTTTTACAAAATGACAAAAATAAAGTTTTTCTAACATACACGGTGACAATGACCTTTCCACCTCTACAAGCATTATTTGATATTTGGCTTCCTCTACAAGCTGTAGTGTTCTTAAAAGGAAAATAAATATCATATACTATTTTTGTGTATTTTTGTATTGAAAATGGTTTTGAGAATGTGTTGATTATGAAAATATATTGAAATGTTATATTGTGACTGAAATATGGATATTTTATCTTTCCATTATGTCTGTTCATATTTTATGGTTATGTTATGGTTATTGGGCATTGTTTATGTATATGGGTGGTTCTATGATAAACATAGGGCAGGTTAGCCTGAGATAGATCTCCAATTCATATGGTAACATGGCAGAGGTAAACGTTAATTTTTTTCCTAAGAGATATAGCGAATATACTATGATGGGTATTCCAAATGTAACTCCAAATGTAGCTATGAAAGCTTCAATCGAATTATGTTATGGATGCCACAAGTTACCTTTTTGATTTATGATTTATATGTTTTATTCATAAATTTTGATGATTTCATGAGGTATGTTAAAGCACTTATGTATTTTATGTATAGATGGAATAATGTTTTCATTCCTTATTTTATAACCGTTACTGAGATTTTTATGCACATCCAATGTTTTTGAAATGTTTTTTTAGTGGGTATAAGGAAGGGTAATAGAAATGATGAATTCAAGAAGATTTATATCAAGAAAATAATTATTGTTTTCTTTTAGGATTATTTATTTTAAGAAAAAATGGATACTATGTATAAGTATCTAATTTGTAATATTTGAGATGTAATGTAATATCTATGGCCTAATTCTCAAAAATTATACACCTAAAAAGATCATCAATGTGAATTATTAACTTAAATAAGGATTATGTATTGTTTAAGGCTTGGCAACTATAGTTGGTATAAGAGGTCGGTTTAAAAAACTTTACGGAATATGAGTTTTTGTAAGACACATGGTTTCTCTCTATGTCTACTCCTTAAGTTAAATACTTATTTATTTTTTACTTTTTTAGAACATAAAAAGTATGTTACAAATGGAAAGAGGAGGATATGAAATAATATTTCTATCTCTTCTTGATGACTTTATTGAAATAATTATTGCAAAGTCATGTCCAGACGATTCTGAAACATATTCTAACATACAACTCACTAGAAAGTAATTATTTGAGATACAAAAAACCTTCTCTATACCTTGATTCCATCGTGTAACATGGGTTGTATTTAATCAAATCATATTTTTTAATATTATCATAATTTCAAGAAAGGTAAATATTATCAAGTTATTTTTAAATATTTTACATTATCATAAGATTTTAAGGCATATGGTGATTCTAAAAATGGATCTGAAGAATGAGACCCTAACACATGCTATATATATTTTCTTTTAAAATATAGTCTTTCAGCACATACTTATGGTATTTTAAAAGGAACATTGATTAAATATTTTTACTAAAACTAGGTCCAACTATTTTATAAAAAGATGGTTTTATCAGATGTTTTGAAATTATATTTCATACATGATTATTTTTTGAAACTATTTTTCTTTGAGAACTCATATGACCCAAGTTGTACGAGGTGTATTTGGGTAATGGAAGCAAGGGATTTTGAAGGATATGTAAATATTTTTTTGCAATGCATGCGTCATATATCAACATGAACAAGATGACGATGAAACCAGGTGAACACCACAATCAAGGTATAATGTTCTTTCTTTGGGAATAATGTTATTTTATGGAGTTAAAAAATGTAAATATATATAACACTTCATGAATTAAGATATTGAGGTCATTATAAGTTGGGATGAAAATGAGAGGAATAGGACAACCATTGAGGTTAAATCATGTTAGGGTTATTTTTGAGTTTTATAAAAGGATAAAACATGAAATATGGGTAAAAACCCATCGCATCAAGCAAGGCCACATGAATCAAATCCACAACTAAATGGTGACAAGGGCGCATCGCCTACCACTAGCCTACCTGAAGCCTTTTGTTAGTATGACTTATTATTTTGGTTAAATGATTTTATGTATCAAGAATAAGTTGATTTTGTGAACTTATGTTTTATCAAATGGATATCCTTAGTATAGGAAAATGATTTTGTGATTAAGTGATAAAGGTTATTTTGGAAGACATTATAACTTGTGGGAACACTATATGCATAAGGAAAATGGAATACTATGGGATCTCATTTCTAGAGTAATGGTTGAAATTTTAGTTTGATAAAATCTATGTTTTTATTGTGGAAATATACAGATTTGGGTTTTTTATGTAAATGATTAAACTATCATAATGAATATGTGATTAGGATAATTATTTTTCTGTATGAGACTTTAAGATTAACCGATGTTATTTGGATATTAATTTTATGATTTAATATAGAAAACTATGTGATTAAATTATTCTGAGTTTTGGGTTTCAATCATAGTTTTGATTATATTGAATGATTTTAAGGATAGTTGTTTATTGGATGGTATTTGCTAAACTTTTGGTATTGTTTGTCAGATTTTGGAGATTAAGAGTAGTATTTATTTTTATAATGTATAATAATTCTTTGGGATTATTTGATCTGGTAATAATGATTTTGGTTTTGGTTAATGTCTAAAGATGGGGGAAATATATAGTTCATCATCTGTGGATTATGTGATTCTCTAGAAGTTGATTTTAGCACTTCATATGTGACCAAGTCATCTTAAATACTAATCATTTTGAGAAAATATGAGTTTGTGGTTGAAATTTGATGAAAGGATGAAACACTACTTTTCAAGTATGTTTATTTCCTTATTATCTTTGTCTAGAAAGTATTAATAATATTTAACTCTATAAAAAGAATATTGAAGAAAAAATGTTATACACTTTCTTTTATCATCAGTCTTTTACCCAAACACAAATTTATGGTATTGTGGTGGTTAACTTTCCATGATCATGATCTCTATCACTCTATATTAATCTATGAGAGTTAGTTTCTATACCATATTCATGTTTTCCTACAAGGAATCCTAGTATGGGTTATCTCAGGTGACCTTTGTACTTCTATTTATTTATTTTAAATTTATAGTTTTATTGACACTATTTCTTATGTGAGAATTACAATGATGTTTCTGAGCCCAATTTTTAAAATTGTGAGGACGCAAATCTCAAAAGGGGGGAAGGATGCAACATCCCATGTAAATAGACAATATGAAATTTTCATATATATTAATATATGTTAATTAGAAATTAAATTTACTTTAAATTGGATACTATGTTCGATGGCGTACATGACGCCAAACAATGGGTTTCTCCAAAATCTCATGTTGCACACAGGGCTGAGTCATACAGAAAAAATAACAATGTAATATTATTTTAAATGGTAGTTAACACCTAGCCGTTGTATTGGCGGGAATGAACAGAACATACTAAAATATGATTATACATGTTTTTTAAATGTCTTTGCATTTATCCAATAAATTTTGGAGGCTTAAAATAAGAATGGATTGAATTTTAAGCATGAAATACTCTAATATTATATAAAGGATGATTTACCACCTTTTGATGGAGAACCATTTTTAATTATAGTTTTTGTCACTTTTATATGTTAAATTTATCAAAATAAACTTCTTATTTAGAATCAGGATATCAAAATTTAATTTGGGTAAATGTTTGGTATTTTTATCATAAAGTTCATTTTTTATGAATATGGAGAAATACTGTGTTTTAATTCAAAACTACCTTTTAATATAATTTATTTATATATTTAGACTATTATTTTTATTTTATTTCAGTGTAATTGGATTATATTATTTACCATTTAATCCAATTTTGGTCATTTAATGTAATTTTACATGGAAATTGAACATAAACAAGTGTCAATCTTTTGATAGTTATTATTTCTTAAAAACCTGATTTTTAGTTTTGAACAAGGGAATTAATTTTAAATTAATTTCTGAAACTTTTATGTTTTTAATTTAAAAAAATAGATTCCATATTTAGAATCAAGAGGTCCAAATTGTGTAAATAGGTCACTTATATTTGTAGACATTATGAATATTAACTTTAGTAAATATTTTATTTACCGTGGTTAAATGATAAATCTAGTAAACAAGGGTAAATAATAATATTATAATAAAATTAAATTACCCTAACACATGTCTTAAACATATTGGATGAAACATTTCCAACCATGGGCATAATTGGGTTGATTTTAGGACCCCTTGGATCCACTTTTAAGTGAAAATGAAATTTTATTAAAATTAATTTAAAGTTAAGGAAAATGTAACATAAACATATATTGTTTAGTAAAAAAATATTTATTTGTGGTTATATATGTGATATATTCGACTATAAATACTCCATAGAAATATAATACGATTTTCTACATCATGAAAATTTATTTATAATTTTTGGATATCAAATAAATAAATTTATTTCTGACACAACGATGATATAACAATTACCTAATTAATGAATGTTTTAAATAAATGAGATTATAAATATTAAAATAAATTTATTTTGAATCTTTTTATGCCATACACAAATTTTTTGGAATTTTATTACTTGTTATCTTTGAATTAATGAAGTGTTTTAAAATTGATCAAGTTTTTATGGATTTTTAAAAAGTCGTGATATTAATAGTAAAAAAATTGATATAAATGAATTTTTAAATAAATTAATATTTTATTCAATGATAAAACAGTCATCAAAATATAATATTTTTCCAAATGACATATATGATTTTAAAAAAGTCATTAAAGATACATTTTGGGTCTATTGGTATTTTATTGTAAATATATTAACCATATAGTATGATTATACCACAAGACATGGTAAAAGTCAAATAAGTTAACAAAAGGTTAACTAAAAAATAGACAAGGATTAAAAAATATCGAAAACCTATAAAATTCTTATTGGATGATTTTATTTCCACTTTTATTCATATTATCTTTTCATTTAATGAGTTTTGGAACTTTTTAAACCTAAAATCATTTTACAATAAAATAATACTTTCAAATATTACTAAAAGACCCTCCCCCTCTTGTAAAAGGCCACCACCTCTAACCCTTTACTCACACCTCTAAAGCCCCTTGGATCATCCAAAATCTACCAAAATAAGTTCCCAAAATCCCTCTATTCCCCATAAAATCCTTACCTTATGAAGAAGGAAATTCAAGAGCGGACTTTGGCTCAAATCAAAAGAGGTTACCCGATTTGAGGTAACGTCTTCTCTCATGTTGATTTCCATTATTTTTCCTTCTCCACTCCCTATTGTCTTCTTATTATTTGTTTATATAAAAAAATCATTATCATAAATACACTATGTTTTGGTTTTGAGAATTATTTGAACTACACTTACACACACCTCTATCTAATGGATACAAACATATTGTTTCTGTGTACGACGAACTACTGCCTCACGAAACGATGATTGTTCGATTTTCCCCTACCACCTCTCATGGTGTCCATTATAATGGAAGTGTATTAATTTGCTATATATATTATATTTATATATTCTCTATATTTCTGTTTTTTTCACTCATAGAATACCATTATGGTTTACATAATGGGTAAATACGATAATTTAATTTGAGGAAGTGCGGACTACCGGCCCCTCAAAGATATATGACTTGTTGATACCAGATATTAAATGTAGAAAGAATAGTGTTAATGAACTTATGAAACAAATATAAAATATGATATTATACTGGAATAATAATATACCTATGTATCATTTGGTTTTGATTCGTTTAAAAATGAAAAATGAAATAATAGTAGCGTTCAAGCGTACGTACGGCTTACCGTCTCCATGAATGGTGCATTTCAATTTCATATATATAAATGATATGTACTATTTTAAATATGTATATACTGGATATATATGGTATATTTGATATTTAAATCATTAATAAAAATCTGTATAAAAGGGACTTTTGACCACATTGAAAATTTGTAACTATAACAAGTTCATTTTGGACTCATGTTCTGAACATCGACAAAATGTCAGATATTAACTCAAATAATTAACTAATTGTTGTAGAAAGTTAATAAGTGATATAAAAGGAATAATAATATTTAAAAAGGTTCTGAATCAATTCTAAATTAACTAATGTTTATTATTTAGGATGAACAACGAACATATGCGACGAGTCAGACTCAAGGTAAGGGAACTTCTTAACCCAATTTCCATTATTTGGGTTGATCTTCTACTTCTTATCATGACATGAATAAGTGAGAACTAAATTTTTATATCCTATATTTTATTTATACTTTATTTATGTGTATTTATTAAATACACATAATCGATCTATTTTCTTTACAAAATGATCTTTGTAAGGGAACCTTTCACCCTCCTCTTTTAGTCAAAGACTTCTTATTTGTTATATCTTTAAATTTCCATTTTCAGATGTTGGGATATGTTTCTATATATTCATATTCATGTACATTTAATTTCCATGTTATGGGAGACCATTTTCTCTCCCATCAACACATTTTTCTGAATTTTTATATGACTCCATTAGGCTTCTGAATTTTCTTAAGGGTCTTCATCTCAATCTCTTTCATTGAGGCATACTTTGATTTATTAACGACTTTCCTTTATACGGTGTATAAACCCATTTTACTTTTAATGTAATTCAAATGGATTATTTTCTCTATGAAGTCTTTTACTAAATGAGAAAAATAATGTTTATTTTTGATGTACGTGGTGACAAGGACCTTTCCGCCGCCACGAGCATTATTTGATATTTGGACTCCTCTATAAGCCATAGTTTTTTTAAAAGGAAAATAAACACCATATAATATTTTTATGTATTTTTGTATTTAAAATTGTTTTGAGAACGTATTGATCATGTTAACATATTGAAATGTTATATTGTGATTTCAATATGGAAATGTTATCTTTATTTTATGCTTTTTCACGTGTCATGATTATGTTATGGTTCTTGGGAATTGTTTACGTATACGGGTGGTTCCATGATAAACCTAGGGCGGGTGATCCCGAGATAGCTCTTTAATTATTTGGGTAACATGAAGGAGGTAAAAGTTAATGTTTCTCCTAAGGGATTTAGGGAATATACTGTGATGGGTATTCCAAATGTAACTCCCTACGTTGTTGTGAAAGCTACAACATAAGTATGTTATGGATGCCACAAGTTACCTATATTATTTATGATTTCTATCTATTGTTAACAAATATTATGACTTCATGTGGTTTGTTAAAGATAATATGTTTTGTATGTATTGATGCACTAATGTTTTCATTATTTATTTTATAACCCTTACCGATCTTTTTATTCTCATCCCTATTTTTCAAAAAAAAATCACAGGGGTATAAGGAAGGGTAAGAGAAATAAAGAATTAAAGAAAATTTATATCAAGAAAATAATTCATGTTGACAATTAAGAGTTTTTGTTTTATGAAAAAATGTATACTGAGTAGAAGTGTCTACTTTGTAATATTTGAGATATAATGTAATATTTATTTCCAAATTCAAAAAAAATATAAACCTGAAAAGATTCTCAATGTGAATTATTATCTTAATTTAATATTATTAATTTTTAAGGATGGGGCCTTATAGTGCCAGTAATTTTTGGTCTCAATAAGTAGTATCAGAAATAAGTTCTAGTCTGGTAATTTTCACTTTCTTAGGTGTCAATAATTCTCATTAATTTGAGTATTTTCAAATACTCTGACTCTAGTTAATCATTCACATTTTTAAAAATTATTGAGTTTCTAAAATACACCATTGTGATGTAGAGGAAGTTCTGGACTAATTGAATATCCAAATTATAGTGAGATTCAATATTGAAAAACTAAATATGAATTATTTTATTTTTTGTAAAATGATGATGTATTAAGTGATGAAAAAGGATAATTGATAAATTGAAATTTGGGAATGGTTGAATGATATGATGATGAGGTGTGGTTCTAGTGGGATCTAGAAATAAGGAAAGGGTTTAAATGTGGTGATTTCTACTAGATATTGAGATATACTAGTGTGTGATGCATTCATGACTGCTATATGTTGGAATCACCTCAATAATTCTTCAATAACTGACTCGGGAGTAACATGGAATATTATGCCTTGATAAGAATGGTTTCTACAATATTAAACCTTCCTAGAAGGGACTTTCTATACATGAAATGATCAAAACATGATTAATTTTTTGAGTTGGTACCATCAAATTGAAGTAGGTTGAGGGCATATTCTGAATCATCCAATGAGTATTCTATGTGAAGTGTCTAAAGAAGATCATTTTGACTTTGGGAAAATTTAATAATATCAGATGTAGAAATCACATTGAGAATGGAGTGATGATAATTGTGAAGGGAACACTTATGGTAATAAAGGATGAGAATATCAATAAGAACCTCTATGTTAATATGGGTGAAAATTATAATGAGGTAGATATAGTTCTCATATCGACTAATTTGATGGAATCTTTGAAATAGTTATAACCTCAAAAGCTTATCCATATGTCATAATGAGTACTAGAGAATCATGTGGATCAAAATTTATTTACATGGAATACAATTATGTTCATTACATTTTATGAGAAATATGGTTTGAGAAAGAATCATAGGTTAAAGCTTTGGACATCAACAACATGATGAAAATTGATCTCAAAATTGAAACATTCTGAAATTTTTCAAGCACTGATTATATCACTAAGTGAAGCAAGGTACTTTATGTCCATAATTTATTATTGTTCTATGAGATTTTTTGTGTACCCAATATAGTGTAAAGGGACTCTTTTGGATGTATTTATGAAAATAAAAGAATATAAGGAATTTGAATCTTGATAAAATATAAAATGTATGAGGGCTTACAGTGGTAGAGAATATACAAGTGAGGAGTTTGATACGTTTTTTTCAAAAGAAAGTCATAAATAGAGGATTCACTATGGAATATTCTCCTCAATATAATTGAGTGACAGACTAGATGAACATAATCTCGTTATATAAAATAAAGTGATGTCGAGGTCTAAAGGTGTTTCCAAAACTTTTTGGACAAAAGTAATGGATTCCACTATTTTTGTGATCAACTAATCTCCTTCAATAGTGATTGGTATAAAGACACTAAAAGAGATGTGGAATATTAATCCCACAAAATATTCTTGGTTAAATTATTTTTGATGTATTGTATATGAATTTTTTAATGACTAAAAAAGGTCAAATTTTGATTCAGGATCTATTAAATGTATCTACATGGGGTACAATCTTGGTGCGTTCATGCATCATTTGTGGGGCCCCACTTCCCAAAAACTTATCATCATTAAAGATTTCATTTTTTTCTAATACAAGTTTCAAATTAAAATTGATTGATACATAGAGAAAGAGAATACAAAAACTAAATTATTTTAACTTGAGGAGAAATCCAAGGAAGAACTAGTAACCTCTGAGGCATTACTATAACATGATGATGAAGTGCCACATGAGTCTAGAATATGACTATCAACTTGATTGAAAATAGCACCAACATAGAACTCGTATTATGTTACTAAGAGAAATATTGTATAATTATTATTAGTGGAGGATGGGAAAACATATTCTATTTTGATGGTAACCTAGAGTCTAGATGTATCATCGTGGATAGTGGTGATGTAAGAGGATTATGAATCTACAAAAAAAGAACAAGACTTGGGATCTTATGTGGTTAACTCATGAAAGTAATGATATATAAAAAAATATATAATTAAGACTAGGATGGATGAAAATTACTAGGTGTGGGGATATCAAGAAAAACTGGCGACAAAGAATATTATCAAAAGGTAGTATTTGATCAGAATGAAATATCTTCACATGTTGTAAGATGGTTGAATATTTGGGTAGTTCTGGTGATGTGCTCAACATGCATTTTTCATCTTGAGAATCAATATGAAAGGACTACTCTTTTCCAAGGAGATCTTGATGAAGATATGGTTTTCTTCCAACATGATGTATTTACAAGATTATGAAAAAGAGATATTGTATTGTAGGTTGAAAATATTTTATATGGTCTAATGTAGGCACCAAGGTGTTGGTATAAGATATTGGATTCCAATATCAAGAGCCTTGGATATAGAAGGCTTCATTTAATCCCTTGTGTATATTTGAAGTTTTTCATTTTAATGATTTCATAACTGTTCTATATTATGTTGTTGCATTACTTGTTGTAGACCCTATTAATGATCAAGTCTAAGAGATAACTTCGTGATTGGAAAGGAATTTTACTATTAAATATGTGGGACCAACTAAGAATATCCATGCAATGAATATTTTTGGAGATAAAAATGGTGCTAATAATTGAATTTCCTATAATAATTACTTGATAAAAATCTTTCAATTCTTTATCATGAATGAATGTAAGATAATATATACTACCCAACCAATTAATTTCATGTTATCCCCTATAATGAGACCAAGTAGTTAAGGAGAGATGATAAAGATGTCCTAATTAATGTATACATAAATAGTAGGAAGATTGATGTCTGATATTGTTTATAATTTAATAGAAATTCCACATATATAGGGAGTAGTTATCTGGTACATGGAAAATATAGGAAAAGAGCATTGGTACATAGTGAAGAGGTTCCTGAAAAATAGAAAGGAGACATCTAATGATTTATTACATCATAAAGGTTCATCTTTCACTATTACGAGGATATATTAACTTATATTTTATATTATTCTAAAAAGACTAAATTGACCATTAGTTATATGTTTACTCTTATTGGAGGATATGTAAGATGTATTTCAATGTTAAATTCAATAGCATATTTATCCACAATGGAGTTGGAGTATATGGTATCTATAGAGGATTAAAAAATATAAATTTGAACGAGAAGGTTATTAGAGGATCTCGTGAATATATATGAGTTGATTCCATTATTTTGTAATAGTTATACCACATTTAACAATGAAAGGAATCCATCCTTTCATTCTAGGATCAAGAACATTTGGGTGTAGTATCACATTAACACAGATGCGGTGGAGGAAGGATATATGGATATGAAGAAATGTTATAATGAATAAAATCTAGAATATTTCAAGATTATGATGATTGAATCTGATTATCTTAGATAGTTTAGGTCATCTTTGTGCCTCACTGAGACATGAGAATCATATTTGGAAGATACAAAGGATGTGTAGAGAGGTGACTCATTATTAATTAATCTCTAATTGGGATATCTGTTGGCATTTTTTTCCAGAGAGGGTTACCCTTTATTCTATCATGGGAGGTGAGCATGGCTGGAATATATTTTTGGTGTACAAACCCTCCAAACCACTAGTGTAGGAATAGTAGAGGGGGGACAGGTTGCCTATAAATGAGGCTCTCTCCCAGTGGTTCCATTAATATATTTATCATGCCTCTCATCCACATCATTTCAATTATGTGTTTTTGGAATTTGGTAAGTTTTATTTCCCTAATTATTTTAGAGAGATATTTGGATGGCTTTATCATAGTAATACAAAGAGAGTCTGTACCAACATTTACCCATTGTGGTCCTTCCATTATCCCATGCTTTTTTACCCATTAATGTTTGGGTGTATATCCATGTTACATATTGTTCCCATTTATTTCCATATTTTCACGTTATATTATCTCTCTATTATTACTGTATAGGTTGGAAAATCATTTTTTGTCCCAACCAAAGTAATACCCAAAATGAGACTTTAAAGAATTATCTTATCATGATTTTTCTAGATGGTATTTTATCTTCAAACTAATTCATAGGGAAATTAGTTTCATAGGAGGATTCTAGAATGTGAAATGATATAGAGGGATGCCATCCATCTATACAATGGAAACCCAACAATAATGAATCAGTATGAACCTATATTGTGGAATTTACAACCCCATGTATGAAATAAATTCCTTGGTGGTTACCTCTAACATGATTTCTCATAAAAACACTATTCCAACATCACCATAGAAAGAATTAAATCCCCTAATACCCATGGCCCACATTTCTTCCTATAAGATGCTCATCACAGAGAATGTTCATGGTTTCAGTTCTTCCCTAATGAATGGAAGGAGAGTAATAATAAAATAATTGGATATAATAGTCAAATAGGATTCATACTTTTCTATATCCTCCTACCAATAACTTAAAAATCATAATGTGAAGTACCAACAAGCCATACAAATCTTATTTTAAACCCCCATTTGGAGATAAAGATTGATGTTCAAGACATATGGATAACTGAGGTAGTAGCCCTTATTTTTTCTAACATTCGAAATGTAATTGATTATCCCTTCACCTATTCACAAAATATAGTTCCTCAATCACTTAAATTGGGGAGAAAATAGAATCCATTACTTTAATACTTGGAGGTCAATTCAAATCATGATTCATACACCACAACTAGCACTTAGAGTCCTTTGACTCCAACATTTAAAGATATTATAGTAAGAATATATGAAGTATAAAATGGATAAAAAATAGTATTGGATTGTATTAAATCCTAAAAACATGCACATAGTGTTTGAAATATGGGATCTTGAATATAGTTAAGAAGTTATACTAGATGTAGAAGATGACTATAATGATTAAAATTCATTTTAATTTAATCTCCACTCCCAATTCCCTATCACCATCATGCACATGTTAGATTATATAACAAGTAACCCACACGGTTTTTTTGATTTGGAATAACTGTTCTTTTCATTTTTTTAAAATTTTCCAACATTTCATTCAAAAAAAATATTGTGGCAGGTCTTGATCAATTGGTTTCCTCAGGAATAATTTTATTAATATCTATGGACTTGTTATCAATTTGAATATTTTTCTTTTTATATTAATATATAGAGCCTTGTCTTATTTTAAATTTCTAGTATATTATGATATGCTAAGGAATTGGAAATAATTTTTAATATATGATATATATTTGATTTTTTAAATAGTTAAAAAAATCAAGGGTTCATTATTTTTTATTTTAATTATTTTTTATAAAATTATCAGTAGATTACTGTTGAGTTGTATGATGTCTTTGGCCCAAAACACCCAAATGATGTATGGTGTTTTTCAAAATATAGTAACTAATTTGAAATAGACTATATGTAAAATATAGGTTATTATATATATTTAATTTTTACGATTAATTTTTTTTATCTTATTTGACCAAATATATTTTAAAAAAAAATAGACCATGAAAATATATTTTCCTTATATAAAAACTTAATAATAATTAAAATAGAATTTTCTCAATCTATTTGAAAATGAAAAACTGAATTACATAAATTATACTTTATATTATGAAATAAAATTAAACAAAAAATGTATAAATTTATATTTCATAGTCCCTAGTCCAACTATTGTTGTACCTAAATGAAATCATGGAAGCACACATACTTTTTAATTTTCATTTCTTTTATTATAAAAAATAATATTTATTTTTTAAAAAATATACATTAAATTAGTGTACTATAGATAAATAATATTACATGTTATATATAATCTATTAAAAATTGAATAAATTCTTATTTATTAATTAGGAAACTCATAATAATATTCCAAAAATCTAAAGAATAGGGAAACATGTGACATATCAGCTAATTCCAAGTCGTGCCTCCCACATGTTTTCCCAAACAATGTGATCTGACCTTTCATGGCCCCTCTCCGATGTGTAAATCATTAACTATAGATAAAGGTGATGCATCTTATTATAACGATGAATTATCATCAACCATAGACCAACCATTAGGAATGATAATAAGTGTTTAATGGTGTACTAAATTCAATGATGGGTGATGGATATCTATGGGAAATTTCTAGACAGCCAGAACTATTTCAATAATAGATAAACAATTTTTGAAATTAATTTTTTCACATAATAATAATTTTATTAAAAATATAGAAAATAATTATAATTAATCAATTATATTCAAACAAGAGCCTATTTTATTCTTATAAATTTCAATCATGAAAATTAACAGTATTTGCAATGAAATTGAATGAGATTTTTTTTGGAAACGTACTTCAAGTGGGCTTCCTTTTCTCCCACTATCATCTTACGATCCATCCGTATCAAGTAATGTTCCAATAGTAATTATCTCAGATCACCCTAAAATTATCAAAAATCTCATGGAATGGAATTGGGTTGTTATCAAAGGGTAAAATAATCTAACATTAGTGTCAAATACAACAAAAAATAATGAGTACTATAGCATCCCGCCTTTTTATCACATAATCTTTCATTACATTATACAAAACTGAGGATCTTTAAGGTTTAGTGTCTTTGAAACCAGGAACTTAATAAAAGAAACAAAAAAACATTATTCTTAAACACTTGAAAGGCTTCTCCTTATGTTCATCCTAGGTTCATTACTGCATCTCATAACCTGGGGAACATACATCAAGAGAAAGGGTGAGCAGAAGGCCCAGTAAGGGAAACAAGAGAAACATTTTACATGTGAACTTGAGATACTTCAATAAGGTCAAGAAAAGAACTTTAAGGCATGAGAAAGAAATCATTAGATATATCATAATAAAAATAACATTTTTCATAACATGAAGATGTGGCTAAAACATTTAATATTGACAATCATTTCGTTTCACCAAGGTCCATCCCCAAGGTGTCCTTAAAAATTACCAAGGTTATTCACCAAGGTATCAGTCTAAAAGGTCATCTCTAGAGATTACGTCTTTACCCAATGCATTGGAGCGCTATCTGGGCGCACCCTTGACATATATTTATTATCATGTGAGCCCCATATATCATCATTAATCATTTCATAAACAACCCATATATCATAAAATAAATGGGTTTCATTTCATAATCATAATGTTTTAAAAGCTTCTTTAATGACATGATCATTATGTCACTTTAAACCCACGGAAAGGGAAAGCGGGTTTCATGTATGTAAATACCAGAATTTAAAATAGAAAATTTTGATATATATGTGAATACCACTGTAGAAATAAGAGTTTTGATTATTCACTTAATAACATAAAATAATTTTGAGAAAAAGAGAGGGGCATTTTGAAACGAAAATTCTACAGCATAACGGCTACATTACAGGGGTTTTAGAAAACATTGAAAAGAGAGGGGACATGGGTCACCCACACATAAATGAACCATAAAATAGTAGGGACATAATATAAATGATATGAATCATGGTAATGAAATTTTAAGGAAATACCATTTGAAATGAAGAACATGAAAGGAAGACAAAAATAATATTTCTCTTATGAAAAATTCGGCAGCCTAACGGCATCACTAGAACTTCAAAAATGAATTGATGAGATGAAATATGGTCTCTCATCATATGAACATAAGATTTAAGTATTATAGATATATATATCATTCCCCAACATAATAAAAAGGAACTTGAATGACTTTACATGAAATTAGAACTTCAAAACGAGAAGTGTGAAAGAATAACTTAAAAATTCGGCAGCCTAACGACGCCACTTAAAACATCGAAATACTGAAATGAAGAGATCAAATAGGTTCTCTCATCATATGAACCTAATATTTCAGTATGATAAATATAGATATAAAACCCCAACATAATAAAAAGGAACTAGAATGACTTGACCTGAAAGTAGAACTTCAAAATGAGAAAGGTGAAAGAACCACTTAAAAATTCGGCAGTCTAACGGCGCCACTCAAAACTTCAAAATACTGAATTGAAGAGATCAAATAGGGTCTCTCATAATATGATAGTAAAAGATAAGTATTATAGATTTAGAGATCATACCCCAACATAATAAAAATGAACTTTCAAGACTTGACATGGAATTAGAACTTTGAAAATGGAGAAAGGTGAAAGAACCACTGAAAAATTCGGCAGCCTAACGGCACCACTTAAAACATCAAAATACTGAATTGAAGAGATAAAATGGGGTCTCTCATCATATGATCATAAAATATCAGTATGATACATTTAGAGATAATACCCCAACATAATAAAAAGGTACTTGAAATACTTTACATTAAAATAGATCTTGAAAAATGATAAGGGAGAAAGAATCCGTTACAAAACTTTCGGCAGCCTAATGACGCCACTTAAAACTTCATAAAATGAAATAATGAGAGCAAGAGGGGATCTCTCATTATATGAACATGAAAAGGGAAGTAAGAGGAGTACAAAATAACATCTTCTAACATATGAACATGGAGCATAAAAGAAATTACATAAAAGAGATTTCTTGAAAAGAAAGAGAGAGGTCGGATCCCTTACCTTAAAACGTAAATCTTTAAACTCAATGGATGGGACCTTGAGGGCTTGAAGGCACCTTGGGAGGAATCCTTGGGAGGTAATGAGACCAAATATTCGTTGGGGGAGAGTGGGGAGTCGAAATGGATGAGAGTATGGCTTGGTATTTATAGGGAAAGTGAGGGGACAAGGCATTAATAGCCAATGGACACCTCAAAAGTGGGTTTCTCAAAACCATGTGCTCTCCCAAGATATTTCCCATGAAGTTAGGCCACATGGGGCCCCCAATAAAATAATTCATCACCTTTGGTCGGCCAACCCATAGAATATATCATGACATCATCATGACACAGTTATGATGTCATTAAACATACCGAAACCCTAAAACTGTATTTTTACTATTCACTGAAAATTCAACGTTCTCAGAAAAATCCCAAAATTTCACTTAACCAAATATCGATGCCCTTATTACAAAAATGAAATCCATTTTATAAAAATAATTTTCTAAATATTTTTAATTTAATTTTTAAATAAATACACTATTCACCGAAATTTCATTTTTTTCAGAAAAATCCCCAAAAATTACCTTAACATAGTATCGATGCTCTGAGTTCAAAAATGAACTCCATTTTATAAAAATAATTTTCTAAATATTTTTAATTGAATTTTTAATTAAAAACACTATTCACCTGAAAAAACTAATACTTGAATAATAATATATGAAACTATTATTTAACCATTTTATTGAATCACATTACTTAATCAAGGTGCCTAGATTATATTAATACTTTCTTTAAATGATATTACTAATCCATTTAGTGACATTACTAATACTAAGCATAAAATCACTATTCATAATTTACTATTCATCAAAAATTATGTTGATCTTATTAGACTCTAAATTTCATACTGAACATAATTGTAGAAGACCATTTTTTGAAAATCATTACACATTTTTAATTATATATGGTTTACATTAACATTTTTAAAATATCCTTTTTTCTAAAATTCATCAAAAATATGCATACTATTTTTATTCAGTCATTAAAATATTCATAAACTTCATCATAAGAAGAAATCCCAATTTCTATTTAAAATAAAGGATTACATAAGGCAGTTACAGTCTCCTTACATAGCCCCTTATCACACCAACATAGGACCTAAGTGTAAGGTGTGCTAAGGTGAGAGAATCTGAGGGAGGCTCGACCAACATCGCATGAGTAGTAATTTCTATCAATTTGAACTTATCGCAAAGGTGATTCCGTTCTAACTTCACACGATGAAGTTTGGCTTGGGTTTGGTCGAGAGCAAAGCCAAGTGGTGCTACCTCCTTCCCAAGTTCTGTTAGATGGGCTTCGATTGGTCCAAGACTACTGGGTGAGGCCATCAAATCTTCTTTCTATAATAATTAACCAAGTTTATTGTATTTAGAGACAATAATCGAAACGTTTAGTTTATAGTGGTCATATTGACCAATGGTCATATAACAGTCAAAACCCAATGATCTCATTTTAATTATACTCATCATATCAAATGAAAGAGTTTTGTTGAGTATATAAAAAAAATAGAATAACACACAAAATTAGGAAACAAGATTTATTCAAAATTTCGGGTCGTTACAGTCTTCCACCCTTAATAAATTGAGTCCTCGCAATTTTTAAAATTGGGTTTTGAAATTTCATTTAAAGCACCACATCGGAAAAGGAGTTAGTAAAACAATTACTTCAAAAGAAATAAAGGGATGTACAAAGGTCACCTGAGTTAACCCACACTAGGATTCCATGTAGGAAAACATGGACATGGAAGAAAAGCAAAGGGTCAAGTTCTGAGGGAGAGTGATAGAGAACATGATTAGGAGAAACTTAACCATAAGAAAATCCCAAAATTATGATGTGTGTAAATGGTATTTGATTACCTAGTAGGAAACATAAACCAACAACGTTTTTGTTTTACATTCCTTTTCACAATTTTGAGGAATTCATTTACTACATAGAACAAAAACATAAGAAAATATACCTACCTTCATGTAGAGTTTCATCCTTTAATAAGTTTCTACCAAAACTAATCTTTTCTCCAAACGATGATCATTCAAAACTACTTGGTCTCATCAAAACACAAGAATCATCTTCTAGAGAATCACATAATCCACAAAAGATTAACTATCAATTTCTTCCACCTTTAAACATTATTCTGAAAACAAAAAGGGTAAAATAAAACAACTCTTCAAAAAAGAAAGAATCCCATAGGAAGGGAAACTACTTTTAAATCTTCAAAGATCCATGGTACTACCAAAAGTTCATCATAGACCATTCCATAAATAACTGTTCTTAAAATTCCTCAAAATAAACCAAACGAAGATTGAAACCCAAATACAAGAAGAATTTGATAACATAGTCATCCAAAATAAACTTCATTGTTCATCTCCAAAACACATCAACCACTCTTAACATATTATAACAAAAGTAGCTAACCTAAACATATTTTACCCAAGATAGGTTAATCATTTCCATAAGTAACCTAAATTACTATAAGTCCACCTTAAATTCATCAATTCTTCAAAATATAAGTCAACCTTACTCCTCAATGAAAATACTGTAGTAATCTATTTACCTCGAACATATAGGGTCCCCAAAATAGTGAACGTCTTCCAAAATAATAATCATCTTTTAAACCCCTAATCATCTCTGTCATATTAATACGGCAATCGTCTCATTTCCTATCACATTGGTTGTTGGGACATGTTCTTCCATTTCCAGCCATTAACTATGAAATCAAAGTACAATTAGGGGCTTGAATACATAGCCAATAATCATGAAAAGGAACTTAAAGCATATAAGGATAACTTGTAGAAGAAAAGTATACCCTAACTTGTGATCCCCTAGGTTCCCATCTAGGTTATCCATGATCATATATTCTTATGTGAATCTTCATTTTATTTTATCTTTGTTCCTTTAACAATAGTTCATACTAAGCTTATGAATTTACCAAAGCATATCCCCCAGGAGTGTCGTAACCAAGAGTGCAGCAAGGCCCATTGTCGTGTACCAGTTCCCATTCGAGTCTAGCTCAAAGCGTTGTTTTCGGGTTTTACCCCTATGTACATCTGTGCCAGAGCCACCTCTACCTGCTCGTATCCAGATCAGGTTGTATTTGCTTGGAAACCCCTTACTCAATACTCACCAAAATACCAGGAAGACTTCCTATATTTAAACTTTTCTATAGGTTTCTTCATAAAGTTTTCATATCCTAATTTCTACAAATAACTAAACCATCCTTTGATACCAACTATAGCATCCCTCCTTTTTATCACATAATCTTTCATTACATTATACAAAACTAAGGATCTTTAAGGTTTAGTGTCGTGGAAACCAGGAACTTAATACAAGAAACAAAAAAAAAATCTTCTTAAACACTTGAAAGGCTTCTCCTTATGTTCATCCTAGGTTCATTACTGCATCTCATAACCTAGGGAACATACATCAAGAGAAAGGGTGAGCAGAAGGCCCATTAAGGGAAACAAGAGAAACATTTTACATGTGAACTTGAGATACTTCAATAAGGTCATGAAAATAACTTTAAGGCATGAGAAAGAAATCATGAGATATATCATAATAAAAATAACATTTTTCATAACATGAAGATGTGGCTATAAAATTTAATATTTACAATCATTTCGTTTCACCAAGGTCCATCCCCAAGGTGTCCTTAAAAATTACCAAGGTTATTCACCAAGGTATCAATCTAAAAGGTCATCTCTAGAGATTAAGTCTTTACCCAATGCATTGGAGCGCTATCTGGGTGCACCCATGACATATATTTATTATCATGTGAGCCCCATATATCATCATCAATCATTTCATAAACAACCCATATAGCATAAAATAAATGGGTTTCATTTCATAATCATAATGTTTTAAAAGCTGCTTTAATGAAATGATCATTATGTCACTTTAAACCCATGGAAAGGGAAAGCGGGTTTCATGTATTTAAATACCAGAATTTAAAATAGAAAATTTTGATATATATGTGAATACCACTTTAGAAATAAGAGTTTTGAGTATTCACTTAACAACATAAAATAATTTTGAGAAAAAGAGAGGGGCATTTTGAAACGAAAATTCTGCAGCATAACGGCTACGTTACAGGGTTTTAGAAAACATTGAAAAGAGAGGGGACATGGGTCACCCACTCATAAATGATCCATAAAACAGTTGGGACAGAATATAAAGGATATGAATCATGGTAATTAAATTTTAATGACATACCATTTGAAATGAAGAACATGAAAGGAAGACAAAAATAATATTTCTCTTATAAAAAATTCGGCAGCCTAACGGCATCACTTGAACTTCAAAAATGAATTGACGAGATAAAATATGGTATATCATCATATGAAAATAAGATTTAAGTATGATAGATATATAGATCATACCCCAACATAATAAAAAGGAACTTGAATGACTTGACATGAAAGTAGAACTTCAAAACGAGAAGGGTGAAAGAACCACTTAAAAATTCGGCAGCCTAACGACGCCACTTAAAACTTCAAAATACTGAATTGAAGAGATCAAATAGGTTATCTCATAATATAAAAATAATATTTCAGTATTATAGATATATATATAAAACCCCAACATAATAAAAAGTAACTATAATGACTTGACATGAAAGTAGAACTTCAAAATGAGAAGGGTGAAAGAACCACTTAAAAATTCGGCAGCCTAACGGCGCCACTCAAAACTTCAAAATACTGAATTGAAGAGATCAAATAGGGTATCTCATCATATGATCATAAAAGATCAGTATGATATATTTAGAGATCATACCCCAACATAATAAAAAGGAACTTTCAAGACATGACATGGAATTAGAACTTTGAAAATGCAGAAAGGTGAAAGAACCACTGAAAAATTTGGCAGCCTAACGACACCACTTAAAACATCAAAATACTGAATTGAAGAGATAAAATGGGGTCTCTCATCATATGATCATAAAATATCAGTATGATAAATTTAGAGATCATGCCCCCACATAATAAAAAGGAACTTGAAATACTTTACATGAAATAGATCTTGAAAAATGAGAAGGGAGAAAGAATCTGTTACAAGAATTTCGGCAGCCTAACGACGCCACTTAAAACTACATAAAATAAAATAATGAGATCAATAGGGGATATCTCATTATATGAAAATGAAAAGGTCAGTAAGAGGAGTATAAAATAAAATCCTCTAACATAAGAACATGGAGCATAAAAGAAATTACATAAAATAGATTTCTTGAAAAGAAAGACAGAGGTCAGATCCCTTACCTTAAAACGTAACTCTTAAAACTCAATGGATGGGACCTTGAGGGCTTGGGGCACCTTGGGAGGACTCTTTGGGAGGTAATGAGACCATAAATTCGTTGGGGGAGAGTGGGGAGTCAAAATGGATGAGAGTATGGCTTGGTATTTATAGGGAAAGTGAGGGGACAAGGCATTAATGGCCAAGGGACACCTCAAAAGTGGGTTTCTCAAAACCATGTGCTCTCCCAAGATATTTCCCATGAAGTTAGGCCACATGGGGCCCCCAATACAATAATTAATCACCTTTGGTCGGCCAAACCATAGAATATCTCATGACATCATCATGAAATAGTTATGATGTCATTAAACATACCGAAACCGTAAAACTATATTTTTACTATTCACTGAAAATTCATCTTTCTCAGAAAAATCACAAAATTTCACCTTAACCAAATATCGATGCCCTGATTACAAAAATGAACTCCATTTTATTAAAATAATTTTCTAAATATTTTTAATTTAATTTTTAAATAAATACACTATTCACTGAAAATTCATTTTTTTCAGAAAAATCCCCAAAACTTACCTTAACCTAATATCAATGCTCTGTGTTCAAAAATGAAATCCATTTTATAAAAATAATTTTTTAAATATTTTTAATTAAAAAACACTATTCACTTGAAAAAACTAATACTTGAATAATAATATATGAAATCGTTATTTAACCATTTTATTGAATCACATTACTTAATCAAGGTGCCTAGATTATATTAATACCTTCCTTAAGTGAGATTACTAATCCATTAAGTCACATTACTAATCCTAAGCATAAAATCACTATTCATAATTTACTATTCATCAAAAATTAAGTCAATCTTATTAGACTATAAATTTCATACTGAACATAATTGTAGAAGACCATTTTTTGAAAATCATTACACATTTTTAATTATTTAAGGTTTACATAAACATTTTTAAAATATCCTTTTTCTAAAATTCATCAAAAATATGCATACTATATTTATCCGGTCATTCGAAAATTCATAAACATCATCATAAGAAGAAATCCCAATTTTTATTTAAAACAAAGGATTACGTAAGGCAGTTACGGTCTCATTACATAGCCCCTTATCACACCAGCATATGACCTAAGTGTAAGGTGTGCTAAGGTGAGAGAATCTGAGGGGGGCTCGTCCAACATCGCATGAGTAGTAATTTCTATCAGTTTGAACTTCTCGTGAAGGCAATTCCGTTCTAGCTTCACACGATGAAGTTCGGCTTGGGTTTGGTCCAGTGCAAAGCCCAGTGGTGCTACCTCCTTCCCAAGTTCTGTTAGATGGGCTTCGATTGGTCCAAGACTACTGGGTGAGGCCATCAAATATTTTTTCTATAATAATTAACCAAGATTTCCTGTATTTATATTCAATAATCGAAACGTTTAGTTTACAGTGGTCATATTGACCAATGGTCATATAACAGTCAAAACCCAATGGTCTCATTTTAATTATACTCATGCTTTCAAATGAAAGAGTTTTGTTGAGTATATAAAAAAAATAGAATAACACACAAAATTAGGAAACAAGATTTATTCAAAATTTCGGGTCGTTACAAGTACCCAGGACCAGAAGTATATAAAATAATAACTATGTTTTCTTGGAAACCTAAGAAAATATGTTACATATCAGTTTACAAATTGAATAAATAATATGATTTAATTTAATAATATTCTTGAAAAATCAATGTTCTCAAAGACTCATCGAATTTTAAAAATATAATAAACTACGAAATGATGGATCATTTATTTGGGGTGAAAATTTTCCAAAATATTCATTCCTTATTATAAACTATTTAATTTTAAATCATAAAATCACATTCTTTTTTAATTTTTAATAATTAATAAATTTTTAAAGAAAAACAGTAATTCCTTTAGAATAAGTCAAGGTTGAATTAAAAATCCAGATAGGAAAATGATCATGCTAGAAATGGCTTCCTTAATATTTCCAAAATATATACAAATAATCAGATGCATGACTTCCTCCTCATTTAATGAAAGCGAAACCATTGAAGGATAATATATTCCAAAAAACCCAATACATTTTAGGAATAAAATAATAATGCCTCTAGTCCCCTCCATAATTAGAAATAAAATTAACTTCTAAAAGGAAATTAGATTACAAAATCAAATCATCCCAACCATTGGAGCATGCAAGGAGAAGGACATGAATAAAAACAGTGGAATCCTCCGTAGAGGAATCCAAAACATACAAAAAAGAAAAACATTGAGTAGCCACAATTTCTTTATTATTTTAGAGAAACAAATGATACAAATACCAACCTTGGATCCTAATGAAACAATAACATCAGTATTTAACATGAGGAAACCTTTTGGGGGATGATCCTAAATCATTGTTCCAAACTATATATAGTAACGTGGAGAAGAATCACCACTTTTTGGGCTAGGATCTGTCCTCCCTATAGACCCCTCATACCAAATGAGATCATGAGTATATTTTTCATGGAAAACAAATTCATTCAATCTTTTCCAAACTAACCATGTGACTGCACAAATTAGTTCCAACACATGTCATTCAAAAGTAAGAAGTTACTTATCCAAATTATGAGAATACTCTAGAGAAGAATCAAAGAAGTCATTAAAATATTCCATACATTTCTTCCAAAGCCTTTAATATTTAGAACAAAATAATACCTTGAAATTGTGAATCCACATAAGAAATATAAAACAAAGAAGTATCATCCATGGAATGGTAGAGAGAGGTATGAAACCCTTGTCTTGGACAAATACTATATAGAGACTTGAACCATAAAAATATAACATTAGGTGGCACCTTGAAATACTAAATATCATAACAACAACCTAAATGAGGAACATTTTAAATTTCCCTACAAATTGATATTTCAAATAATTTAATTCATTTATTATGGATTCAATGGAAAAATCTATGTGTTTATTGGAATTTTAAATGAAATTTATTTTATATACCTATGATTAATATTGGTTATGGATTATGTTTTGTTTATTATCAATGGAATGAACATGGTATGTTGATAATTATTGATCTAACAACCACAAGTATTCTAAGTAATTTTTAATTAGGGTGTTCTTGATCTATTGTCTGGCCTCACTTAAAATGAGAATCCCCCTATGTCCTTTCTAACTACACCACTAATGGTTTCTTGAATAACCTGTTTGATCTCTACCATCCACATGTCATCGTAATTGTGCCTCAACAATACCACCTAACTCCTCACCTAGCTTACATCATTTCCCATCACATTATCCTTTTTAATTTTGTGTTGTTTTTCATTCTATTTGTCTTGTGTGTACCTCTACTCTACTAGGAGGTGAAAACCAAATCTTTTGGTGAGATTTTGAACAAAATGTATGAGAATTTTTGTCTCATTCCTTGCTCCTTGTTCCAAGGAATATGGAGTACTATTTTATTGAAACTAGAAATCTAACCCAATGGAGGATCATTAGTGAATTGAAATAGGTACCAAATCTGATCAGCCTCATTTGAATTATGGTTCTAGTGGATTTAAATCCCAAATCATAACCAAACATAGGAATAGTGATCTGTAAGTGTAAGAAATTTAATTTTTTTTCCAATGATATATACATTATGTTTGTTGTGTGTGTGAGTCTTTATAGTAGTGGTAAATTCTCACTCAACATGTACGATTTCATCACCTTCATTAGATTTAGCATTGAAAGCCTCCTTGGATAGGTTCACATTTACCTTACATCCCTAGTTTTGGGTCTCTATTTTCTTATTTCTTCTTATTTAATAAGAATATTTCAAGGGTGATGTTATCACATTTCATGTATAATCACATAATTCTCATGGACATCACATGTTAGTCTTCCTTGTATCTTTTCATTTATGTTCCAATACAATATGTCATTATATTTTTTAATCATCATTTTTGAATGATTTTTTTCCTAAATTCATTGTAACAATATGAACTACTTAAGTGGGTTTTAGATAATATTATGGATAGGCACATATATTTTCCATTAAATGTTTTTATCATAGAAAATATGAATCATTTATAATGGGTTCTATACTATATGAAATAAAAAAATGTAGTGAAATTGATTTTAATGTACAATGTATAATGATAAATGATCTATTGGATCAAAATGAGTTGATTGATGCTCTTAGTGGTTTCAATAAAAGGTTAACACTATGTCCCATGATTGATAGATTAATAATATATATATTAATGTCTCTGATTATGTTCATAGAAAATCCAGAAGAATTATTTTAATTTCATTATGTGATAATATTCTTTGATAAGTTTCTTTTATGTATTCTACAACTAGTAATCGGTAAAGATCAAAATCCCTATATTTTACATGATCAATTGTTGTAAGGTTATATAAAATGTTATAAAGTATAATTTTAAAATGTTCCCTAGAACTACATCTATGACACATTTTGATCATTTCAATATAATTATATCTTAAATTTCCAATATTTACATTGAAATATGGGAATAGGTTCTTTAGATAGTAATTTTCACTTAATTGGATGAGTATTATATTTATGTTAAGGAATTGATGATGTATGTTAATATTATTTTTAAATTGATGAGGATAATCCTACTTTGTTATTGAAATAAGGTCAAAATAAAGTCTCCACTATGAATGAGGATAATGGATTATACATAAGATGATGAAATGAAAAAAATATTTAAATTACATGCCACGTGTCAATACAAAAAACCTAGGTCAATGTACAAGAATGGAGAGTCAAAGAAAAATGTGTTTTGATGTTTTTATTATAAACAACATGAACATATAAATTGAAACATCCATAATAAAAATAATGAATATAATGAGAGTAGTAGTGACAATTCATTATTAATAGGAAAAGACATATGTAGTTATTTTATGTTGAATATTAGTGATCATTATACCAATGAGGAATGGATACTTGATTCAACATGTTCATTTCATAAGTGTTTGGATAAGGAGTCTTTCACTTAATTAATAGATATTTAATTTGGTGATGTTTACCTAGGGAATAATAAGAGTTGTATAATTATGGTTATAGCTTCAGTTTCTCTTGAACATCATGATGGGTTTGCTAAAACTCTTAATATGTTTTGGTGACTACCCGTACAAAAAATAAACTTTTTTCCATAAGAATTATGGGATAGAATATTTTTAATTTTAAAATTGGATATAGTTGTCCCCAAATTTCCCATGCCTCTCTCATTGTTATGAATGGAACTCTTAAGAATCAGTAGTATGTTAATGAATGGAGGAATCACATGAAATAATTAAATATTATATAAGTTCTAGTTTTATATATTAAAACATTATAACATTGAGGACTTATGAATGTTAGTTCCATGGGTTGTGATAAACTTGTAAAACAAGGATTGTTATCTGGTTTTAATCCTATTAGTTTACCTTTCTATGAGGACTATGTATAAGGTAAGACTTATTTGGTGATTTTTACAAGTCATCATATAAATATATATTCCCTTTAGAAGGAATTAACTATGATATTTGGGGTCCTTAAGGGATTTTTTTCCATGAATATTTTCATTAAATTGTGACATTTTTAGATGATTAATATTGGAAATTTTATATTTACATACAAAAACCAAAATATTATTGGTTTCAAACCACTAAGAATTAGAATTCTAGTTTGAAAACTAAATATTGAAATAAAATCAATACTTTATGAATTCATAATGATTTTCAATATTTATCCACTTAGTTTGTATAGTTATGCATCTCTGATGATGAGAATTGGTGTAGTATTTTTGTGAAAGCCTCACAACATAATCGGTTTTCCAAAAGAATCAATAAAACCATAAGAGAAATTTTTAGGTATATTTTCCCTATTTCTCAATTCAATAATCCTTTTGGGTGGAGGATATTACTACACCAATATACATAATCAATTGACACCTATCATATTTTGATTAAATTAAAACACCAAAAGTAATCATGACATGAAATCCAACTAGTCTTGATCACCTTATAGTTTTTTGATCAATAAGTTATGCATGTTTTATGAATGATATGCTAAAAACATGGGCAAGGAAGTATATATTTTTTATAATCAAGAAGTTGTTAATGGAAAAAAATTGTGGCTACACGGACCAAGAGATATAATATGAATCTTTAGTAATGATATTTTGTTTTTATAGTCAAGTCTTCATAGTAGGATGACTATTGATTCTTGAAATTCCATTACATAAAAACCCTTGGGTTCTGATGTTTTTATTAACACATAGGGACAGTTTCATCCAAGTCCTGCTCAAAAATTTCACCACTATAACCTAATGTTGAATCAAAATATTATTTTAGTCCTAAACCCAATGCAAAAATGCGTATAAATAGTGGATACCAGTTATCTTGAGATAGAGCTAATAGGTTTTTTCAAATTACTACTCTATTTATCCATATTGATATGGATATGTATGACTATAATGCTTATTAGTATGGGTTTAATGCTAAATCACAAACTATTAAAAATTTATTAAATCAATAAGAATGATTTTATTGGTTAATATCCACAAATTAGGATCTGAATTACCTTATTAAGAATAATAACATGACTATTGTAACAAAACCCTCAAATGAAAAAAAGTTATAGTTTGAGATGGATATTTAAGAAATATAATATGAAACCAGTGAATTAAAAAATATATAAAAATTTTGAATAGATTCTAAGAGGTACCTTCAATGGGAAGGATTCAAATATAGTGACGTTTTTGACCTTATTTTTATGTATTCATATATTATTTTTATGCTTTATTTGAATCTTATAATGAATTTTATATAGAAAAATTGGATCTTAAAACATGATTTTTAGGTAAAATTTTGAGAAATAATTTATGTTATTCCATTTAAAGGATTCTCAAGGAATTTCAAAATGAGTCATTTTTTTCTTTTACCACAGTCTTCGAATGGTTTGATGTAATATTCAGGAAAGTTGTCCACATGTATTGATTACTTTATGATTAGAAAGGATATCAAAAGAAGAAAATTGGATTCATCTATTTATTACAATCATGTTATGAATTACATTATTGACATACATTTATATGTTGATGAAATGGTATTTATTAGTAAAAACATGAGGTAAATGTTCTATATGAAACCCTAATTGAGTTCTTATTTCAAAATAAACGATTCTGAAAATGAAAAATGAATGATAGGAATAGAAATAATACTTTTTAAATGTGATTGAATTCTATTTTTTTATAACAATTGTTAGGATAAAAAGGTTTTAATGGGGTACTTTTTTGATCATATTACACCAGTCAGCATACCTCGGGGCCAATACTTTAGGTTTTCCCTAAACCAATCCCATATTAGTGATACAGAGATTTATTTCATGAGAAATATCCCATATAATAACATAGTAAATATTCTAATGTATGAAATGGATTGTTCTAGAACTGATATTTGAATTTTTAGAGTGTACTCTGAGAAGGTTCATGGTAAAACCTACAAATTCACACAGGTGTATTTTCAATTATGTATCTCTGTACTCTGGTTTATGCATTAGTTTTGAAAAAATTCTATTTATGTTGATGAAATTGTAGTATTTGTATATTTTATTGATACTGCCAATGTTTTCAATCATAAAATCACTAGTTTTTTTCCTTACTCATGGTTGTCCAATTTTTTGGAAATTTTACAAGAAATTGGTATTTTCTCGGTCTACTAAAGTGGAAGAATATATTAATTCAATCAAATTTACCAAAGAAACCATTTGTTAAAAATACCTTATTTAGGAACAATCATTATCTAATTCTGGTGTGTTTGTACACAAAGATAGTCAATCTTCATTACATTTTAAAAAAATCAAGGGTAAATCGAAGCATATAGATATTAAAATTTTCATTAAGTGGGATATAATTGAATATGGGACAATGCGTTCCCCCAAGATACACACCATGGTTAATCGTATTTATAGTTTTACAAAAGCTATAAATGTTTCTAAATTTTCTATTTTCTTCGATATTATGATCCTTATATCTTCTAAATTAAAAGTGATTCAAAAACACCATTTGGAAATTGAACCATTTAAATTGAAAGGTAGAGATTAATTAAATTTCGATTTACTTTGAAATTTGAATTCAATTTTTTATTTATTCTGCCACAATTGTATGGTAACATTTATCTATTTTTTTGGTATTTTAATATCATTTTATTTTATATACATGAAGTTAATATTGGTTATGGAATATATTTTCCTTATTATATGTGTAATTAACATGGACCATTGATCATTCTTGATCTAGAGACCATGAGTGTCACTGAGTGTGTTTGTTTTTCAGGGTGTTCAATCCACTATCTCCCAATGTATGTGCATATCATTGTGCTTCCCATATGTTATTCCCAAGGTTTATCATATGGAATGAATGATCTCCACTATCTTAATGTCACCACCATTGATCCTCGTATTCAATACGTTAGGCCTCACCTGGTGTTCATCATTTCAAAACACCTCCTCCTTTTTATTCTCTGTTTTTTTCATTTAGTTTTTCCGTTGTGTTCCCCTAGAGATCTTGAAGGTTAAATACAATGGTTTTGGAAAGACCTCAAATAAAAAGTTAGAGAGTGGTGGTTTCGATCCTTTCTCATTATTCCTTTAAATATACAGTACAAATATTATACATGTGGACATGTTGTTTGGTGGTGACTCAGCTGTGACATCAACTGTGAATGAGTTCTGATCATCCTCACACAGAAATAGTTTCTATGGATTTATATCTTAAATCATAACCAAATTTAGATATAGAAAACTGGAACTATAAGTGATTTAATTTTTCTTTTCCACTATAGTATCGTTTATTCATGATGCATGTGTTTGTCCATCCAGGCGGGTAATGTGCTAACTTCACCTGATAGAGTTCACCATCACCATATTTTATAGTATATCTAGCCCTATTGAGTAGCTTGTATGGTATCAAACATCTTTATGTTTGAGTTTTTATTATCTTGTTTCTAGTTATATGACAATAATCACTCTTATATGGTAATATAATTATTCATGTAGGATCACATTGACTAAAATAATGATACATATTGTTTTTTTTTCTTCTATTTTTATTCTCTACTCTATTAAATGATTTCAAAAAATATATAAAAAGCAATTTTCAAATGAAAAAAAATTAAATAATTTAGAACCATATAAAATTCCTCATTGGATCTTTCTTATTATCAAGGATAGAAAAATCAATGATTCCATAAATAAAACATTGGACTATGTCCTCTGCTAATGTATTATATCCAGAATGGATAGAATAAATTCTTAAAAATTCCCATTTCCAACATAAATGATCCTTAATAGTAAACAGAGTAAGAGGAATACCAAAGATGATGTGACTATATCTCATATTAAACCGACTAAAAATATTATCAAAATACAAATAATCCAAAAAATCACCTTGTCAATCTCAAAGATGAGCATTCTCAAACCCCTTGACAACATGAGCAGAAACTCTCAAATCATAGCTATCATCTAACTATGGATCCCTACAAACAAAATTATCATTACAAATATACATCCTCTAATATATATCTATCACAAGAATTGAAATATATTACTATATAATCCTCTAAAAATATCTTCACATAGGTCCATGAAAGACTAAAAAAATTTGGGAAAGTGAAATATCTAGATTCGAAAACCCTTGATTAAATAGATTCTAGATAAGAACATATATGACAACTTTTCTTAGATAGAATAGATTCATTAAAAATATTAAAAAAATTAAAATAAATTCAACTAGAAAACATTGTGTCACAAATATTTTCCCATGATTTCTAAAGAGAGTAATACATCCCATCATGTGACCCCCACGAAAAAATTTCGAAATAGGAATGCAGTTAGTCAATAAAGGAGTATGTAAATCTGAATAAAGACACTAAATGTGAAGTATTATCATGAGAAACATCCTTCAAAAGATTCATTTTCCCTTTTATTGAAACAATCCTTCTTTAAAATAAAATAAATATTTTTATCCTCTCTATCAATAATAAAGGATAAGACTTATTTCATTTATATTACAATAACAGTGGGAAGTCAATGACATTTTTAGAGATTCTAAACCACTGAAAAAAATAAATAATTTAAATCCATCTTCATTGATAGAGGAACTCCTTTAATAAAATACATCTATAAGGTTTTCGTATTAAAAAAATGACCTTAATCCCTTTCATTAATATGAATATGTTGGTTTTAGTGACCTAAAAACCTACTTCTTTGTATTCCTTGATAAACCTATATTTATTGGATTAATATTAATAAACTCTTTACCACATCATGATTGTTCATTTACATGACATAGTATGTGATGATGACCTAAGAATAGTTGTCTCACTAAAAGGTCATATCAGATCACTAATGTGATGCGAACCCGAATGTGCCATGAATCTATTCATGAATACATGTTCTATGGCTAGTTGATATCAATTTAAGGGACAAAAATGTTACAGGCTTTCAGGGGTGGGGACCCATGAAATTTTGAGGCACCTTATCATGGTGTGCACAATTGGTAACATTCAGAAGGATATTATAAGAACAATACTTGAATGTAGGAAATCAACATTCATAAGTGTCATTGGATGTTACTATCTATGGAAGTCAGTATTGGTCCTTATACATTATGATTATTATTTGTGGCTATTATAACTTTCTCACTTAGATGTATTGATGAAAACCAATATGATAGATGTTCAAGATGCGGTAGGACATGTTGGGTGTGTCATGAGTAATACTACATTAATGAATAATATGAGAAACTATTTTTCAGTTCTACAAAAGTAGATATATCAGGACCTTTGATGGAAGTTATATATCCAAACTATGTCTGTGTCCATGGTTCTCACTTGGCATTTTCAATTTAGGGAAGTCACAAAATAATAAATCGAGCTCATGGGTTGATGGAACTTGCATGAAACCTGTTTGATTGGAGATATTGGGGAAAATAGACTGTATTACATGATAAGTGTTCTTATGAGGTGACATGTCATTGTGAAATCAACACCATTCTCTTTAGTTCCTTGACCCGTTTCTAGACAGTAGTCTTGGAATTTAGGTAATCCCACCTAATGCCAATGGGAAAGAGACCTAAAGGGTCATATACTGTGGGTAACCAGTATCTCAGTTAAATAATTTATTTATTAAATATGTTGAATAAATATTATTCTCAATTTTGGTTTTATAATTACTCAAGTATTCCTGAACACATTTATTTTTTCACTACTTATTTGATATAATTCATCGCAGATGGAATATTTATTTGTTGGTGAAGAATGCAGTTATATTTATTTAATAAATAAATAGTCATTATTCAAGTCCCAATAAATATTGAAGTGCCTTGGAAGATCAAGTTATGGGTCTGGTGAGAAATAATATTAAATATTTTTTGTTTAAATAAAATTTAAATATAAAGTGCAAGTTAAGAACATGTTATGGAAATAATAGCATTTATATTATTATTTGAAATGGTGTTTCCACAAGGAATAATAAATTATGTAATGGAAATTATGCTAATTATTTATTATTAACCAGTGAATTAAATTCATTAATCACATGTTATGGATATAATAACATTTCTATTATTATTTGACTTTGGGTTTTTACATGGAAGAATCAATTTTGTAATGGAACCTATGATAATTATTTATTATTACCTAGTGAATTAAATTCTCTGTTATGTTTTTATTATCTATATAAGCCAAGGGGTCATTCCTTCAGCTATCTAATCATTGTGTGCACAAAATCCTTGAAGAAAATATCTTGATCCTAGAGTGTTCTTCCCTCTCTAATTATTCTCTAAAACACGAGAGGGATAACCCTCCACCATTTCAAGGATAATTATTTGGAATTGGTTCTCAAGACGATCGAAGGTGACTATCGCAAGCACAAGGATCTTCTATGATATAACCCGGAGACTCCTTCCGTGATGTCCATAGATACATGGAGCACATGTGGATCACCAATATAGGATTCCTTTCCTTGGATTATATATTTAAATAAAGCTGCACCTCAGACTCGTGGTTGGATGCATCAACGAAGAAAGAGTGACCATGGATGGAATTAATTTAATTAATTAAATTAATAATAATAAAAATATGTAGATCCTCAATTCTTGGTTATGTGTTATCCATTTTCCTTTTATCATAGATTCAATTCTATGGATATTTGATTTCATATTCCTATTGATCTCGGATTCATCATCGATTAGGGAAATTCATAGAGTTGAGTATACACACATCACATGCTTCTATTATTCCTAGAAAACAAATGTCTTATCATAGAAGGTCATATTTTTTATTATAAAATAATTATTTATTGATTTAAATATTAATAATTTACTTTTTCAATTCATTTTTAGTCATTCTCTTAATCTGTAATTCGAGATATTTTCCTCCCTTATCATTTCTCACAGATCTAACTGAAGAAAATAATTTTTTTATTAAAATTAAATTGAAGATCTCATCCAGAGGCACTAGCGGTTCTGTCCAGATAACACAAGAATACACATTGTGTATTCAGATCTACACACAGTGTATTTGTGTTCAATGCATCAGGAGTAATTTGGTAATTACACAAGTTGAGTGCATTAATGAAATGTAGTGCAGTTAATTATTACACCTTGTGTTGACCATGATAGCCTAGTGCACGGTCAGCTGGACAACACACCGTGTGTCCCACTGGACATGGAATGTACTCCCATCGGGTCACTGTGAAGTCATGTATCCCATACATAGCTTTCCTAGATGGCGACCGTGTAACACAGAGTCTACACAGTGTGTGGCCCACCAGGCATGCCGTGTACTCAAATGATTTTCTAAGTACACCTCACATGCCATTTCCCCCCAAGGTGTACTTTATATGGATGGTGAGGAGGCTACATGATGTGTAGTTAGATCAACATGCCATGTACTATTTCCAGATTACACAGGTTGAAAAATTTGTTATTGTATTATGTAACCCTTGAGACATGTACCTTCGTGTAGGTGTAATGTTGGGGAAAAACATGTGATATGTGTTTGATATATATATATATATATATATGTTTAATTAACATTTTCGTAACCTTTAAAAGATTTTCACATCATGTATGAGTTGTATTAAAATTATTATTATGTGTGCATGCTATATGTCACAAATAATAAAGTGTATAATAATATAAATACATGCTGTGTAGTTTTGGATGAGTATTCACTAGGTTTCTTCTAAGGTACAAGTTATTTACAAGGTTATGGATGATAATATCAAGGATATTTAGAAAAGTATTAATAGAAATGGTTGATTAATTAAAGAAAATGATTAATCAATTCAAGCATAATTTATCTTTATAAGAACAATTAAAGAATTGAATTCTTAATTTATTAAAATTTATAATTCATTACCTGTAAGTGTATGATCATGAGCTAGACTAGAGATTTTTTTGATTGGTTCATTTTTAAATTATTTATTAAATTATAATTGTAGGCATGCATGCATTATTTTCATTAATATGTAGGGCCTACACGTCCATGGTTTAATTTAGGTAAACCCCATTTTACCCCTCACCTACATTTGAGTTAAAATAATATTTAATGGATGGATCTCACAAGCTAGTGGAGGTGGATCTAGTTAGGATCTGAGGAAAAACCAATTCAAGGAGATAAAAAGGTGGATAGGTGGAAAGCCATAAACAAGAACCTTAAACTGTTGAAGGTGTTTCTCCCCTAGGCCATGGTTAGATTATCAACCGCTAGATAAACTAACCAATAATAAATCTCATGATCATACCATTTATTTTATTTCTGTAAGTTGTATGGTTATTCATTATGGATGTTTGACGCTATGACATAATTAATGAATTAACAATCACACAACATGGAACTAAAATAAAAATTCCATATGATTAAATATTATCTACACAAGGTTAATAACTTAAGTATATCCCACATAACTTTAAAAAAATGTGAAAACATAATAAGTTTCAATTTACACATAGAGGAAAAAATCCCTCAATTAAATATTTAGTCGTTATAACCTTCCATTACTTCAGTTATAATTGAACCATAGTTAAAGGTTCTTTACCAACCCTAGTTTGGGTCCTTTCAATTATTGAGGAACTCTAATTTGATCTTTTGTTTTTACTTAACTTATTTTATATAAAATGTTGAATTCCTTAGCCAGACATGGTGTAATTGAGAGGCAAAGGTTGGGGGAATCCAAAATTAAGAATTTCAGGATTGGGGAGTCCACTCAACAAATCAAGGATTTGTGATTTAATGAAGTTGGAATTTATAATTCCCACCTAAAATCTTTCAAGTTTCTTGACCAACACTAGTTGGGATAATGTGAAAGGAAATGTGGATCCTTACCGCTAGAATGTCCAAACAAAAGGATATTTAGAAGCCAATGGTGAGGTCTATTGTGTTTTGACAAAATAGTGGGAGAATAATATTTATTTATTTATTTATTTATTTATTTGTCTATATTTATCAATATAATGTACTAAAAAAAAGTTCATCTTAAATTTTAGAAACATCAGTCAAAATAACATCAAACATATCATTTTGATCTATACTAAATAAGGAAAACCTTAGCACCGACACTAATTTCCAAGAGTGGCAAAGACGCCTTCGGGTTATCATTCTCCATGAGAGGAAACATTATGCTTAGAAGAGACTTTTCCAGTTATGCCTAGAAATGAGGTGAGTGATGAGGAACTCTCTGTGTATGAGATAATTATGAATGATGCTACAGATGTTTAGTACCTCATTCTATCATCCATGACTAATGATCTCTTAGAGAAACATGATGAAATGGATGATTATAGCATGATGTCTCACCTTCAGGATCTCTATCAAGAGAAGGAGAGACATGAGAGGTATGAGATATCCAACGCTTTTTTTCACAACTATGCTTAGAGTGTCTGTGCAAGCTGGACCACAAGTAGTCAAGATTATTGGCTTATTTGAGCATCTGAACACAGTATGGAATAAATTCCCGAACGAGTTGCATAAATATCTCATACTATCGTTTCTTCCTAAGACCTATAGTTTTATTGTGAATTATAATATGAGCAATAATGAGAAGAGTCTATCAGAGATTCTTACCATGATTCTCCAATTTGATAAGGATATGGGGATTGAAAAACCCGCAGTCCTTATAGTGAATAAGAAGAGGAGGGACAATGCAAAGGGGAAAAATATTTATAAACAATCTAAAGCCTCTGAGCACCATCTGACCAAGATGATGATGATTCAGAGGTAGGGCAAGGAAAAGGAGGCATTATGCTTTTCATGTGGCATGTTAGGCCACTAGAAGAGGAACTACACCAAGGGGTAAGGGGAATACCAAGGGTAATTCATTATAAAGTTCAATATTTCAATTTCTACACATTTTTTATTAGATATAGCTTTTGGGGATCACATCTGTATTCAAATATAGGAACCAAGTAGATTTTGGTAAATTTAAAATGGAGAGGTGGATCTATGAGCTTCCAATGGTGCATGGATGGATACTATTTCCATTTGTGACTACCACATCACATTGTTGATTAGAATTATTTTCGTTTTACATTGATATTATTATGTACCTAATGTTACCAAGAACATAATTTATGTATCATGTTTAGATAGAGATTTATTTGTTTTCATGTTTTGAAAGAAATGTTGTTATCTTTATAAGGACAATATATGTTATGGTATGGATCATTGAAATAATAGTCTGTATGAATTAAATTATGAGAACCATGTGTTGGAAATTGATAACAAACCAAGTTCACATGACTCATACAATACCCAGTTTTGGCATCACCACATTGGTTATGTAAATGAGAAGTGCATGAGACTGTTATGTCAAGATTGTTATTTAGAATCTTCACAGATAAAACCACTTGACATATTTCAAGCTTCCTTACAAGGGAAAATGGACAAACTACCATTTGGGGGACAAGGTGAAAGGGAAACAAAGCTTCTAGGATTGGCATGCATTGATGTGTGTGGACCATTTCATGTAGAAGATATAGGTGGATATTCTTACTTCATTACTTTTACTGATAACTTGATTAGATATGGTTTTATCTATTGAGTGAGGTATAAGTACATGTCCTTTGAGTAATTCAAGAATTTCAAGAATGAAGTATAAAATTAACTGGTTTTGAAGATAAAAAAGCTTCGATCAGATCGAGGTGGGGAATATATTAATGAAGAGTTCATCAACCTTTTACAGCAATCTGGGATTCTAACTCAACTCACTCCACCTTATACACCACAATAGAATTTTGTAAAAAAAGGAGGAACCATACCTTGTTTGAAATGGAATGGTCAATGATGATTCATGCAGATCTTTCATTATCCCTTCGGGATATGCATTGAAAAATAAATAATACACATTAAACTAAGTTCCAACTAAGTTAGAAAATTGGATTCAATTTGATCTATGGAGTGGAAGGAAACCCACATTGTCGAATACATATGTATAGGGATGCGAGGTGTTTTTAAGGCTTTATCAGGCAACAAACTAGCACCTTGAGGAATGATATGTATCATTATAGGTTATCCCAATGAAATAAAGGGATACTACCTATACAACCCCTCAGATAAGAATGTGATTGTTTCCAAACATGTTGTATTTATTGGGAGGGATAACATCCTCAAAAAGGATAGTGGGAGAAAGATCTAACTCAATAAAGTTGATGCTCAAGATACAAAAGATTTGGTACATGAATAATTTCCAAAAGAACTCATGGAATAGGTAGTTCCTAAAACACAAGTATTGTATAGGAGTACAAGAGAGGTATGGGAACCAGAGAGGTATGGTTTCTTTCTCACTGAGGATGGTGAATCATTATTGTTGGACAATGATGAACTTATATCCAAAAATGAAGTAGTAGAAAGCTTAGAATTTGAAAGATGGATAGAAACGATGAATTCTAAGACGGATTCCATGTATCCTAAATGAGTTTGGCATCCAGTCGATGCGTGAGTTAATATAAAGCCTATTGTGAGTGAATGGGTATTCAAGAAGAAACTAGACATGGAAGATAATGTTAGTACCTATAAATCAAGGCTAGTTGATAAGGGTTTTAAACAATGTAAATGAATTGAATATGATGAAACTTTTTCACCAGTTTCCATTTTTAAATAAAAAAGAATCATTCTTTACATAGCATCTTTCCATGACTTGAGATTTGGAAGATAGATGTCAAAAACGAAATTCCTTAAGGGGAACCATCAGGAAGATGCCTATATGAAACAACAGGAAGGGTTTGTTATAGCAGGTGATGCTAAAAGGGTATGAAAGTTGTATATATCCATTTTGTATTAAAGCAATAATCTCGGTCATAGAACATTTGATTTGATGAAGCCATAAGATAATTTGGTTTCTATAATAATGAATGTGAGACATGTGTTTATAAGTGGTTTAATGGGAATGTCGTCGTTATCCTAGTAGTGGATTTTTATGACATATTGCTTATTGTAAATGACATACCAGTCTTATAGTCAGTCAATGAATGGTTGAACAAGTCATTCTCCATAAAATACATAGGCAAAAAAACCAACATTCTAGGGATCAATATCATTCCTAATAGATCAAAGAGGCTTCCTGTGCTACATCAATGTACATACATTAACTAGATAATAAATATATTTATTATGGAACAATCAAAGAGGGGATTTGTTCTAGTTTCACATGGTATACATCATTCAAAGAATAAGTGTCCCCCAAAAAAACATGAGAATAATATGATGAGTGAGATTCCATAAGCTTCAATGAAAGGATATTTCATGTGTGCCATGTTATATACCATAATTGATATTTCCAATGCACTTATCATGGCAGTTAGATATCAAGAATATCTAGGAGAACAATATTGTACTAATTTCAAGACTATCATTAAGTATCTGAGAAGAACTAAGGACATGCTACTTGTGTATGGATGAGATGAGGATCTTATCATCAGAGGGTTTTTTGATACTAGTTTTTAGATAACTCAGAATGATCTGAGGAAGCAATCATGATAAGTTTTTTTCTTAATGGAGGAGCTATGAGCTGAAAGAGTTTAAAGCATCCAATTTTCTATGATTCTAAAGCGGAGTCCGAATATATAGCATCGTCTGATGAAACCAAGGAAGTTATCTAAATTCGTAACATTGTCCTAGAAATAGATGTAGTTCCTAGAAGAAAAGATTTCATTACATTGTATTATGATAATACAGCAACAGTGGATCTTATAAAAGTGCAAATTTCACATCAACGGACAAAGAACATACTCTAAAAGCATCACCTCTTGAGGGATTTCTATAGAAGTAGAGAAGTTGCAGTGAGTAGAGTGTCCACTGAATAGAACATGGAAGAACCCTTGACTAAAGGCCTATCTTATTAGAAGTATGAATATCATGTGATTTCTAGCGGACTGACGGTTGTTAGTAGTTGGATCTAGTGAATGTTGGAGTCTGTTGGAGTTGGTGCCCTAAAAACAACTTCTTTTTTACTTAATGATATATCTTAATTCATTGGATGAATATTAATAAACTCTTTATCATACCATACGTGTTCTTCTGCATGATATATTATGTGATATTATTGTAGGAATGTCTTTTCACTAAAAGGTCATAGTATATCCCTATTGTGATGAGATATCGAAATTGCCATGACACTATTCTTGAATATATGTTCTATGATCGTATGATATAATTTTATGGGACACAAACGATATAGGATATCAGGGGTGGGGATGAATGAAACAATGAGGAACCTTACCATCATTTTTTCACTTGGTAATATCCAAGAGTATATTATATGAACAAGACCCACCAATAGGAAATCCACATTCATAAGTGTCAACAGATGTTCCTATCTAAGGAAGTGTGTATTGGTAGTTATACTTTAATATTATTATTAAGGGGTATCAGGACTCATGAACATAGAGTTATTGATGAAAACCATGATGATAGATGTCTTCAGTGAGGTATGATATGTTTGGGGTATCATGAGTAATACTACATTGATGAGTAATGCGAGAAAGGATTTGTCACTTCTATAAAAGTAGATATCTCTGGTCATTTGATAGAAGTGATATATCTTATCCAAATCAATGTCCATGGTGTTCACTAGGAAATTTAAAATCATAGAAGTCAAATAATGAGAAATCAAGCACATGGGTTGATGGAACCTGCATGAAACCTGCTTGATTGGAGATATTAGGATAAAGGAATAATATTAAATGGTATGAATTTTTATTAGGTGACTTGTCATTATGACATCAACTTCTTTCTTTTAGTTTACATGACCTGTTGGTAGACAACAATCTTAGAATTTAGGCAAGCCCACCTAATGCCAATGAGAAAGAGGCCTAGATGGTCACACATCATGTGTAGCCAACATCTCAGTTAAATAATTTAATTATTTAACATGTTGAATAAAAATTATTCCCGGCTGCGGTTTAATAATTATTCAATTATGCCTAATCACATATATTTCATCAGTATTAATTCAAGAGAATATATTGACAATGGAATATTTATTTATCGGTGAATAATGTAGTTAGATTTATTTAGTAAATAAATAATCATTATTCAAGGCCTGTAAATATTGAGGAGGATTGGAAGAACAACTTATGGGTCTGATGAAAAATAAAACTAAATATTATTTGGCTAAATAATATTTTAATATAACGTGGAAGTTAATCCCATGTCATGGAAATAACAGTGTTGCTATTATTATTTGACAAGGGGTTTTCACATGGAGTAATAAATAAAGTAACAACACCTATGCTAATTATTTATTATTACTCGGTCAATTAAAATTGTTAAGAAAATTTCATGGAAATAATAGCATTTCTATTAATATTTGACATTGATTTTTCAAATGGAATAATAAATTATGTAATGAGACTCGTGCTAATTTTTTATTATTAACTGGTGAATTAAATTTACAATTATTTTGTTATTGTCTATATAATCCTAAGGGTCATTCAACCAGATAACCAATAATTGTGTTCTCATCCTCGTTGGAGAAAAGATCTTGAGACTAGAAAACTCTTTACTCTTCAAGAACACTCTCAACAATGAGAGAGATCCTCCTCCACCAGATCAAGGAGAATGCTTTGGAAGTGATTCTCTAGGCAATCAAAGATGGACATCGCAAGCTCATGAATCTTCTCTGCTAGAAAATAGAGACTCCTTCGGTGATGTCTGGAGATACATGGATAATGTGTGGATCATCGCTAGAGTATTCCTATATTTTGATTCTACATTGTAATGAGACCGCACCTCGAACTCATGGTCAGATGCATCAATGAAGAAAGAATCACCTTGGAGGTAATTCAATATTTTAAAAAAATTAATTATAAAAAAAATGTGTCGATTCTCTATTCTCTATTCTAGGTTCCTTATTTTTATTTTATCATTGATTAAATTCCACGCATACTTTCATTCATCTTCATATTGGTGTTAGATTAATCATCGATTATGTAAATTTGAAAAGTTGGTTACACATGCATTCTATGATTCCAATGCAACCTGAATCATCAAAATAATGTTCATAATTTAGAAATATTTTAGGAGGAGGAACATGAAAAGAGAATTCTATCATCTTATAATAAGATACTAGAAATGGATGGTGGGATATTGTGACATTTGATAAATCCATGAATGACCCCTTTATCCACTGAGCTTAAAAGAATATGAGAGAAGGTATCCACCCCTAGAAAAAAGTGGTATGGTGATAAACGATACCATTGTAAAAATACCCTTGAATTATTAATGAAATCAGAAGACCTACCATTAAAATTTATCTATAAATACACTAAGTTCATATCTATAATAATAGCCTTAACACATTTCCCCCAAATCCAATTTTTGTTTGGATCTACTCAAGAATGGGACAGTCAACATATCATAATATTTCACTATACCAAGATTGATAACCATAACACATATTTCAGAATAATAATGAGTTTCCATAGAGTGAATCAATTCATACAAGATAGTTCATAATACTTAATTCATAACTTCATGAAAATCACAAATTGTATTTCCCAGACAATAAGTGGACGAAAATCCAAAAAACGAGCTGTGAAATTATTTGAAAAAAATTTGATAATCAAAATTACAATGCCTGATATGTGGGAACTATGTGATTTTTGTGGTTGTGAACCACTAGAATAAGTTTAATCAATTTATTTTTCATAGAGTCTAAAGAATAATTACATTTCAATATACCCTTCATAAGAAAAACCACATTAGTTTTCAAAATATATCAAAATATTATAATGAATAAATCATGATATATATCAGCACATGTTTACTTAGTAAAATTTATCTATTGAATAGCACCAAATACATCTTCATCAGAAATATACCCCTTCCATCATATAATTCATATCATCAGTGACCATATTCTTGGGGAAATTAATAAGTCTAGAGTAAGAAACAGTGATGTTGAATATATAGGTATTTCCAATGAAATTCCAAATGATGTCATGAATTTCAATATCATTATAAGATATTATGATAATCGGGTCCTCAAGTAGATAAATATGTTTTTCCACCTCACTATCGATGTTTTTTCACAAAATATGTTTTTTTATGATTTCTATCCATAATGTTTTATTGTATATCTCTAAAGTACCTATTGAACTCCTTTTCATTAAGGTCCTCATTCAACATCTTCCAATAAAAAGTCACATTGTAATGAACTACATTAGAACACATATGATAGAAAAATCCCATCAAAGGTTTCTATCTTAAACCAAAAGGCCTTTCAATATATCCAATCATAGATGTACCATAATTACTATGATTGGTAGCATCATTTTTTATAATAGATTTATATCCTTGGTTCCAACTAGTGAAGTAATATCAAAAAACATCTTTTCATCTGGTGTTTCCATGAAAAAAACCTATTAGATTGTAATTTCAAATTATGTATCCCCCAATCCCCTTGAATAAAAGGAGAAAGATAGTCTAGGAAGTTATCAGAAGTCAACAATGGAAAATGAATGATTGAAAAATACCAGTAACAAGATTTTCAATTATCAGATCCCATGAATTTACCAAGGAATTTAGTGAAATGGATACTTAAATATCTCCCTATAAACATGAAAACAGTCACTCAGATATTCAAATATCAGGAAGAGAGTCAGATCATCCACCACAAATAGCTCTCCGTTGGAATTTTTTCTATTGAAGAACATAGATTTAATTGTTTTAATGTTGTTTGATACTCAAGAATTTATTTTCCATCCCACATGTGATTAAATAAGAGTATCCATATCCTTCAAAATAATCTTTTATTCCCAAATAACAAGTATGATGGATGAAAAAACTATGTAGGAATTTATCTCCTTCACATCCAGTAAAAATATCCATTAATACCTTTGTAATTTCTTCCCCGCTCAATTATTCACCCTTTCATGGATACTTGAGGGTAACATCCAAACTGATTTGAATATTCGAACAGGCTTCCATAGGAAGGAACACATATCTTAAAGCCACATATGAATTGTATTTGAAGAATTCTTTGGAAATATCTTTATTTAAATATTCCACTTCTATTAATCCATGGAGCCCTAGTGCATCCACAAAATCCATTCCACTATGTCCACTATATAATTTCATATAGTAATCCTTGGTAGTCCCCAAAAAATATTTATATTTTCTTTTATTGATATTCCCATCAAACATCATTTTCTTATTTGAATTTTCACAATCCTTATGCTTATCTATCTTAAAGTAAAAGAACCAACATGGTAATTCATTCAGATCTATAGACCAAAATAGAACACATGTTGTCCATTATGGATAGATCATTCACTATCACTTCTCTAATTAAAATTATCCCTGATTAAAATGAATAAGAAAAAAAGTCAGGATCCTCTCACAATCTAATGAAACCCATGAACATGAATCCTTAGCCTTATGGAAGGTTCCATGAATGAGTGGTTGATCAATTCTAATCAGGTCCATAACCCTGATTGCATATCCCTGGCATGTTGGATTTGAATAATCCCAATCAACATAATTTTTGATGATATTTTTGATCCTTAAAATCACTCTTACACTTATTTTCATGAATGGAATACCATTAATATGTGTCCTGAAAATAGATAATGAAAAATCAACCTCAGATACATTTGAATTCATTTTGAAATCACATATCCTAATTAAAATGTTTTTAAAATACCATGGTGTACCATACATAATATTTTTTTATTTGAAAAGACAATTAATTAAAATAATTTCATCACAACATCCTCCTCTTGAATAAAAAAATCATTATCTAGTTTCATCACTATCTTAATTTTTTTCAATTATTCAATATTAATATTTTTTATAATAAAAAATTACCCACCTAGAGAAGGGGAATATTTCACTCAAACTATATGTCCAGCCCATAAAATATAGTGATAGAGAAGATTCCATCTTCCATTATAGATTTTTTTTCCAGTTGTTAATCATATAATCTTCCACGATAAGGCACAAAAATAATAATAGGAAATGAAATGTATCTTCGTGATGTGACCAAAAGTGATCGTTAGATAGGGATAAGGCTTATTAAAATCCTCGTATTAATCTTAATGGTGAAAAATATAGGATGAAGCCCTAGGATGAAGCCCTAGGTGTAACCCTAGGAATAAATCCTAATGGGAGGAAACTACATGTAAAAAAATAACAATTTACATTATTGATTGTGCCACAAATCAAGACACTCCATATAAATGAGAAATGTAGATCCTATAGAAACTACCCCATCATAACCTCAACTAATCAATATAATTCTTTTGAAATAATCTATTAGTTTGAATTATAATTTTACTATATAGGAGAAAATTAAATGAATGACAAATAAAAATCCAAAAAAAATAATTTCATATTATATAGAAAATAATTGACATGGTTGAAGTTAGTCGACCTATAAATTGGTTTTTCTTCCACATAATAAAAAAATCAGCATTGCATTGTGTTGAATTTGAATGGGCATTCTTATAAACGTGCAATTAAAATGTTTATTCTTGAAAATAACCACATGAGTGCATGTATAATGTGTATATATGAAATAAGTTATTAATATTTAAAAAACTAAAATATAAAAGTGATTGTAATTACAAAGACATTATAAGGGATTATGTTTTGAGTTATTTTTCAATAACTAATTCCTATCTTTTTGGTGAACCGAATATTTTTAAATATTTAGTTTTTATACACTTACATATCATCACATAGTGTCAAAATTTATCTAAAAAATCATCTTGAATTTTTTATTTCACGTGAACATTGAATAATAAAATAAGTAAATTAAATCCCTATGGAAATAAATTTTAACAGACCAGTTTTGAAGTAAAATCTAAAAATAACATGTGTGAGATAAACCCATATCAAATATGTAAGTAAATGAAAATTTTTATTAATAAAATATATGTGGATTAAATTTATCCAAACACGTAGAAATATTCTAGTACAATGCATAATACTCTTAAACATATTTATATTGAAAAATGAGTTGTATGAAATCATAAAACAATCTGTTCATGGAATATACATATATCCTCACATAGACATATTAATTTTAATTTTTAGATATATATAAAATTTAATCATACAAAAAATTTGTTGGTTTTGAGATTTACCATTGAAATAAATCAGACCAATTTGAATATTGTCACAACACTTCATCGTTCTTATTATAGAAGAGAAATATTATGACCATGTCAAATAGATATATAATATAGGTCATTGTCTCATAAAAGATACACAAAATAATAATCAATATATAATAAGACATTTATTAATATTCATTTCTCTAAATATATTTGTAATCTAGAGTACTAAATAGTTGATTCTATAGAACCAACTCCATCATATTCTTAATTTATCTAGTGACAATTGTCAATATCTTTTAGTTCTCTAAAACACACATGATATTAACACTTAGACTATGATAAGGATATAGTTATTGATTCCTTAAATAAATCATCAAAAGAAACTATATAAAATTCCACATCACCTCTCTAAGAAAAAGATCAATATAGATAATAATTTATAAGTGGTTTGCTTGTGTTAGTTCCACTTGCTCGAATACCCTGAGGGGGGGGGGGTGAATCAATGTATGAAAGATTAAAACATTCACCAATATGGTTTTTCTATTAGAAAAAACCCAATTCTCTCTTCATCCCATAGTAATATATAAATAAATATGAAATATTTCACGTGACACAATGATTTTTACTTGGTTCACCCTCACTGGGCTATGCCCAAGGAGCATACAACACCTATGTGCCGACGTAACAAATTCACTATGTCTCATAGCCAAAAATGAGTACAATGTTCCAGCTAGATCATCAATACCTAATCTCACGACCTTTATAATTTTTAGGGACTGATCACTAAATTCCCAAGGGCCACTCCCTATGCTTCTATCTCTGGTTCAATATTGGCGGAAAGGGTCACAATCTTCCTCTTCCTTTTCTCACTACTCTTTGAAAGGAATCCAAACATAGTTTATCAACTTGTAGGTCAAACACAGTTTATGGACATGTAGGTCCCTTAATTTTCATGAATTCTTGCATCCTAAACAATATAAAAATGCTTTATTGAAGTCCCTTTTTCACCCGTAGTTAATGTCCACCTTCCCGAGTACTGTTAGGTACCAAAAAATTAAGACTCATACTGATTGTAGGATTCTTCAAGATCCTCAGTGTGTTTTGCGGACCACCTTCCTCATCTACGTACTGTGTACCAGGAAAGGTACATAGACCACCTACTCCATGTACAACTGCCTCTTCTGTGAACCACTATCACCTCTCCATACCGCTGCCGTCATTCTACATTTGGAAATTTCTCTCTATCCACACAATGTTCTTTGTTCGCATACTATCTTCGCTTCCATGTACCAAAGCTACCTCTTTGTGTACCACTTATGGAACTCTACCTCTCACAACCTAGATTTTCCTCCTCAATGTACCTATTCAACTCTTTCCATGTACTATACGTCCTTCTCCACATACCGAAATTCCTCCTCTACGTACCAGACTTCATTTTCAGGTTAAGAATCCCCAAAAACACCTTTGGTAGAATTACTTCTATGCGAAGCACTTTAGCTTTCACGAAATTCGTCCTGGGGAACCACCTTCGGACTTTCTTGAATTCCTAGATCAAAAATATTTTCTAATGTTATTAGATCTCTACAGTAATAAGTGGGATTAATAATTCTTATATAAGAAAAGATATCTGTAAAAACTGCTAATCCAAGATTTATCAAATCATTGATTCATCCTTTATGGTTTACCAATTCTTCTACCACCGTGAACTATAAGCCACCCAATGACCATTTTTCATACACAGTCTGCATACTGCCTTTTCTCTTACACGATCTCCTCCTCCTCCAGCATCAACCCATCCACATACCGCACTGCCTTCCACCCTGGACCATTTTCGGTTTTGCAAACCGCTACAGAATATCATTCTCACAGCTCCACATACCATTTTTGGAACATGGTAAGTGGTCCATGAATTATGGTATGCGGTTCTCATAATTTTCCTATTTTCTTAAAAATTCTTCATATAGTACACTCCTAAGAGTAAATCCTTCCTCTTCCAACATCAAACTCATTATTTTGAAGACAAATAATTTGGAAGACACTGGGAAAATTTTCCACCTTAAGAACCTATCTTCAAAAAACACCAACCATACTCAATTATTGTCATCTAGATTTTTAAACAAACACAACCACACCCAAAACATATCGAGTGGAATCCCTGAGGGATTTTTTCCCAACAATATCCCCCTTGGGGTTTTTTGACAACTCCTCTCATAACAATTATACGCATTTTGATACCTCATTTAAACTCCTTCCAACATCAACCACCATTTTCTTAATGAAATTAAGATGGTGATCAAAGATTTACTCAACACATACTCTAAGCCCACAAGAGCCCTGATCGGCATGAGAAACAAAAGTATAATGAAATGTTCATCTATGAATCACTTCATTGTTAATCACCAATTGCTGATAACATACTAACACACATATAAAAAAGAACTCATTTCATCACAAAACTCAGAAGTTGTGATATATAATCATTGATCAATCACTTATAACATCATCATATTTAATTCTCCCCCTATATTATAGATCTTCCAAATAGATTCAACTCATATTCAACTCCCACTATCTCATTGATAAACTTTATAGATTCTCCTTATGTCTTTTCTTCCCCCTGGAATTGTCACACTTTCTCCCCCTTTGTCAACGAAACTGAAGGTCACTTCAAGGTTGTCTACAATAGGGTAAAGAACATATATAAGCACATTAGGGAAAGACACATCATATATATGATAGAGGGGGACCCACATACACACTTTTTCATGTGTGGGGATTCGACTGGACTCCCAGATCCAGTTGATGCCTTTAAAACGCTTCTTTCGTTAAGGCCTTCATAAGAATATCAGCAACCTATTGTTCTGTTAGCACATTCTCTGACATAACAAGCCATTGATCCACCTTCTCCTTGATGAAATGATATTTTATTTCAATGTGCTTTGTACTTAAGTGATTGAGTGAATTTTCTCTAAGATTTATAACACTTGAATTTAAATAATGGATTTCGATCAAAGATTTCACATCAATTCCCATACCTTCAAGTTGCTGCTTCATCCACAATAGTTGTGTTCAAGCCTGAGTAGTTTCAATATATTCAACTTCTATGGTGCTCAATTAAATGAAATATTGTTTCTTGCTCAACTAAGAAATAAACAACCATAGAAGATAATATGCACTTCATGATGTTGATTTCCAATATTCTGTTGATCCATCCCAATCTTCATCTATATATCCCAATAACTCTAGATGAGATTTGTCATTATACATTAATCCAAAATCCACAGTTCCCTTAATATACTGAAAATCTATTATTACTGCAATCATGTGTCTCTTCTTGGGATTGCTTTGATATATCACTTCTTGGCATATGTAAAAAACAATATCAGGCCATGTCGTAGTTAGGTACAATAGACTTCCAATGATATTCTTGTAATCTATGGTATTAATTACCTTTCTTTCATCATCCTGTGACCATTTCAATCGGGTAGCAAATTAATTCTTCATCTATTTGTAAGTATCTATTCCAAACATTCTCAAAACCTCCATGGAATATTTATATTGGGAAAAAAAGTTCCATTCATTCATTGTCTCACTTGTAAGACTATGAAAAATTTCATCTCACCAATCATCCTCACTTTTCAAGAATTCAAAAAATTGTTAGAATTTTGATTCATCTAATCCACCAAAGATAATGTCATCGACATAAACGAGAACCATCATCCTTTTATTGATTCCATTGTTGAAATACATATTGTAATTAACTCCACCATACTGAAAACTAAGATTCTTTTTAAATTTATCAATCCTTGAACACCATTCTCCTGGTGGTTGATTCAAACCATATAAATCCTTATTCAGCCAACAAACTTTGTTCTCATCTATATGAATGAGAAAACCATCTAGTTACTGAATATCGCCTTCTTCTTCTAGAACTATATTCAGTAATGATGACTTGACATCTATATAGAAAACCTTAATCTTTCATTTCACTACTATATCCATGAATAATCTGATTGTCTCCATCCTTGCAATAGGTATAAACGTCTCATCGACATCAATACCATAAATTTGAGAGTACCCTTTACACACCAGGCATGCTTTATTTCGAATCACAACACCATATTCATTGATGTTGTTGCAAAAGATCCATTTTTTCCTTATGAAATTCTTGTCTTCTAGTCTCAAGACAATTTCCCACGTATGATTCTGCTCAATTTGGTCAATCTCTTCATTAATTTCCTAAACCCAACTCTCATCTTCAGTTGCTTCATCAAAGCATTTAGGCTCCACTTTTGATAATTATGATGCTTTTTGTAGAGACTTTATACACCTTGTCTGTACTGGTGCTGTCTAGTCAACAATTATGTTCTACCTATCAATTTCAGATCTTCTTGCTAGTCTTTTGGAAGACACTGATATGTTCTCATCATCTGAGTCTTCTTTTGAATCATCCTATAAAGCTGGAGCATCTCCTGATCTACTCTTCTCTTCATCACTTACCTCATGAGTCTAATCATGAATATTCTATTCATTATACACTATAGTCACATAATGATTTTCAACTATCATTCCTAGCCAATTATTGAAGCATTTATATGCTTTTATTTTCTTTAAGATGCCATGAAATATCCCTTCATCCCCACAAGATACAAATTCCATATATTTCTCTTTATTGAGAATGAAACATTTACTTATGAATATTCAAAAGTACTTCAATGATGGTTTCTTTCCATAACATAACTTTTAATGAGTATTCTCCTCTTTTGGAAAAAGTAAATCTATATTTTAAGTGTATATTGCTTTCATTACTGCTTCTTTCAAAAATTTCTCTAGACGAGCACTTTCAATGAGCATTGTTATGACCATATTTTTGACAATTCTATTTCTTCCCTCAACTAATCAATTTTTCAATGGAGTTCTTAATTATGAAACATGATTCCTTATCCCATGTTTTTTGAGATAATCCTGCACTTGGATATTTTTTAACTCTGTTCCATTATCTATTTCAACCATCCAGATTTTCTGACCAAGCATCTTTTCACATTCTCATCGATATCTTCTAATGTAACTTTAAACTTCAGATATGTGGGTAATTATTGAAAACAGTTTCATTATTCTATAGTCATCAATGAAGAGAACATAATATCTCCTTCTATAGACACCCCTCAGTGGAATTGGACAACACACATCAATATGTAACAATTCTAGCAATCTTTTTGACTTTTGATCCTTTTTCTAATATGTCTTTAGAATGATTTTCCCATGTTGGAAGGAATTGTACATATGAGTATGATCATGTGATAATCTAGGGAGATTTTAGGATTCATCATATTTCACCAGATCTTACAAGGAGCCTTGGATTATGTGGCCAAGACGCTTATTCCCTAACTTGTTTTCATCATCCTTAGACAGAAAGCACATGTCTCTTTCTCCATTCACGAGGTTGACATTCCCTTTCGCATGCTTTCCATAAAACACAATATCACTATCCTTTTCATTGATGATAAAACATTTCTTAGAAAACCATATGGCATGACATGGGTCAGACAATTGACTGACACTATGCATGTTGTGACTAAGCCCCTCAACAACCAAGACATATGCTCTTCTCAATATCTTTTCCTCCAAACACAGTTTTTCCCAAACTAATAATTTTGGATCCTTCATCATTAAAAAAAATGATACCTTCTTTATCATACATAATTCCAGTCACAATATCCTTATTTTATATCATATGAGAAGTGCATCCACTGTCAATGACTCATATCCTAGTATGATATGATGCCTTGAATACAATTTCAGCAACCACTTCTTGCTCGACCCTTTTATATTTTACTTAGGTATTTGAAATTATACCTATAATAGAATGATAATATTGATCTAACTTAGAATATGATAGACCAACTTCAACATGAAGAGATTCAAATCGATTTTGAATTTTAAAATCTGTTGATGATACATTTGGATGCTTCTTATAACCAAATTAAGTCAGCCTCAACACATTCCTCTGTATTGTTGATGTGAAATATCTTGCCATATGTTTGATTCCTTTACACCTGAAACAATTAGAATCAAGTGATGACCTAGAATTCTGAGCTCTATACAACTTCCTATGTTGGTCTTGTTCCCTTCGGTGCCTCTTTTATATGGAACATACATTTTGAAAGTTTTCCATATTTCCATAGAAATAGAATCATATGCGAGGTACATTCCTATGTGGAAATGATGCACCAATTTTTGTTCCTTGGGTTATCTGAATCTTCTGATTCTGGTTCGAACCCAAATAAATCTTCAATCACTGAGTGGTTACTTGTAGTCTGAATTGAACCATAACTGATTTATCTTCTAGATCAATCCCCATACCAACCTTATCATCACGAACTAATTATTTTTTATGTTATGATGAACCACTCTACTCAAATTTCATTTCCTCTGTTTCATATACGATCTTCTTTCTTGATGTTGATCCAGGAGTTATTAGTTTGTCTTGATCTTCTATTTTTTTTCGTAGACTAACGAATTCCTCTTATAGTTGTTCAATACATTTGATTTGGCCTTTTCCAGTTTTAGTCAAACTATCAATTTCAATTTTCTGTTCCTCAATTTTGAGTTTTCAATCAACCACCTTTTTTGATCTTCCTAGCATTGAAGACCTCAGCTTTTCAATTTCTACATTCACCTCAAAATTGTATTCTTTCTATTTCTGTATAATGAAATTGGAATCATGATCAAATTTGTTAGTTTACTTTTTTTGTCTCTCAAAATATCTTCCTCTTCAAGGGAAGCTTCAAATTCATCCCAAATATCAACTCTTCCTTCAATTTATTCTTCTTCATTATCACTTTCTTATCTTGCAAATAAACTTCCAGAAACCACCACCAATTTTTCTATTTTATGATCCTTGCAGTCCTCCGACTCCTCTGCCTCAGATTATTTTGATCTTTCATCCTGTTTTGAAAGTAGATTCTTCTTTTTGAAGAACTTTCTCTTAGTACTTCTCCTTACATTCTCATTTGATGAATACTTCTTTTGGGTAATTTCTTCATTTTATTCATTTTCATCATTTAACTTCTTAGGAAACTTTGTTGAAAATTGATGAATATTTACACATCGAAAACATGAAAAAATAAGTTTTCCTTTGAACTTCCCTTTTACTTTTTTCCAATTGGAGGAGAGAAATGACATTATATCATCCATGTTTTCCTCCTTAGGACTATCTTCAACAGAGATATTCATCATGTCCTTGAATGCCACTTACATAGACTTCCCCTTTCTGACTGCATCATTATCATAGTTTCTCATTTCATATGAAAAAATGGTACTGTGTAGGTTATCTAGTGTCATCTCTTTTGGATGATTGTCTTCAAATAATGAAACTGTTGGATTAAACCATGGTGGATGTTTCCTCAAGATAGGTTTCAAAATTATTATATCTTAAATGAATTATCCAAGAACCCTGATTCCTTCCACAATATTATTTATAATTTTGAAGAATACATCAATAGTCTCATTGGGATTCGTTCTGAGATCCTCATACTTGTTCCATAGAATCTAAAACTTTGTTGCTCGGACATTTGAGTTGCCCTCATAAATGTTCAATATTTTTTCCCACATTACATGTGATGTTTTACAGGACATCACATTCATATAAATTTAATTTGATATAGATCCCCATAAATCATTGATCTATTTAGCATCATCATCCAATTATCTTCATACATCTTCTAATAAGGCCCCACAATTAATGTTAACTGATATTCAATGCATAACTGTTGTGAAGACATCCACCCCTACTAATCGAAAGTAGTGCTACATATTATTCTTCCATAGTTGGAAATTATTTCCATCAAATATGAGAATTAATTTATGATTAAACACATCCATTTCATCTTTTTGAGAGAGAACTACTGGCTTTTAAACTTTTTTTTGATACTAATTGTTAGGTCTACTAGTTCGAATACCCAGAGAAGGGGGCGTGTGAATCAAGGTATGACAGATTAAAATTTTCACTCGTTTGGATCTTTTTTTGTTATTAGAAAAAAATCAATTCTCTCTTCCACTCATAGTAATATACAAATAGATATAAAATCATGCATAGGACATAACAATTTTAACTTGGTTCACCCTCACTGGACTACATCCAGGGAGCATACAACAGCTATGTGCCGATGTACCAAATTCACTAAGGCTCTCGACCTACAATGAGTACAATGTTTGGCCTATATCTTCTATGCCCTGGCTCGTAGCCTTTAAAATGTTTAGGTTCTGCTCACTGTATTCCCAACGGTCACTCCCAACACCTCTTTATCTGGCTCATTGTTGTTGGAAAGGGTCACTATCTTCCTCTTCCTTCCTTCATTTCTCTTGGAAGGGAATCCAAACACAGTTTATTGACATGTAGGTCAAACACAATTTATGGACATGTAGGTCCCTTCATTTACATTAATTTATGCATCCTCAACTATAGGTAGATTCTATTTTGATGTCTCTTTTTCACCTATATAGGAATTCCACCTTCCTGAGTACTTCTATTTACCAAAAAATTATTTCACTAACTGATTGCAAGCTTATTCAAACTCCCAAGTGTGTTTCGCGAACCACCCACCCCATCTGTGTACTGTGTACCAGGAAAGGTATGTAGACCACCTGCTACAAATACAGCTGCCTCTTCCGCAAACTGTTATCACATTCGCAAACTCTCTCCTTTGTCCCGCCTCTACAAATTTCCCCCTACCAGTGAATTGTTATCTGTTCAGAGACGATCCTCACTTCCATGTACCAGAGCTCCCCCTCCGTGTTCCACTTGCGGAACTCTCCCTCTCGCGTACTTCAGATTCCTCCTCTGTGTACCGAGTCAAATTCTGCCACATACAAGACTTCTTCCTCCACAAAACAGACTTCCTCATCTGCATACCAGACTTCCTTTTCCTGTTAAGAATCCACTTATACACCTTTGGCAGAATTACTTTTGTACGAACCACTTTAGATTTTGCAGAATTCCTCCTCCCAAACATTCTTTGGACTTTGCCAAAACCCTGAATAAAAAAATGTTCTGATGATATTTGATCTCAATAGTAATCAGTGGGATTATCAATTCTTAAAGAGGCAAAGATATCCACAAAAACTGCTAATCCAATATTTATCAAATATTTTATTTACCCTTCACTGCTTATCGATCCTTCTACAATCACAAACCGCAAGCCACCCACGAACCCTTTTTTCATACATTGTCAACATACTGCATTTTCTCTTTCACAGTCAATCTCCTCCACCGACATCAAACCATCCACGTATCGTACTGCCTTCCACCATGGACTGTTTCGGTTTGGAAAACCGCTACAACATACCATTCCCACAGCTCTGTGTACCATTCCTAGAACATGGATCGCAATCCATGAATTATGATTCATGGTTCTCATAATTTTACAATTTTCTTCAAAATTCTTCACACTGTTCACTGCTATGAAGAAATCATTCCAATTCAAACTTTAAACATCTGATTTTGAGGCCCAAAAATTTGGAAAACGCTGGGAAATTGTGTCACCTTAAAAACCTATCTTCGATAATCACCAACATTACTCAATTGCAGTCATCTGGCTTTGTCTACAAACACAACCACACCTAAAAACATACCGAGGGGAAAAATTGAAATATTTTTCCCAAAAACTTGAAATATTTATATTTAATCCTTTTATAGATCAACCACTATTGTATTATTACAATACAATATGATGGGGTCAATACCCCTAAGCACAATATCAAGAACATGTTCGACGTTTTCTATCTAGTCTTCTTCTATAACTCAATATGAAGCTAAAATTTACTAAAAATCTATTATATAATCAGCAACCACTATAATATTATATATTTCATGAACATTACGATAATACTTATTCAAGGATACTATAAATATTTTTTAAATACATGATTTTTTAAAAACTATTTATCTTCCATTGTCATAAAATTTTTACATAATATTTTCCTTGGTTTCATTGTTTAATATAGAAAGGTAATGATAATATAGATAAACATAAACCCAATATAAACAATTATTATTGATTTTATGTAGTGGGAATTTATAAATAAATATCATGATTGAGATTTTAAATTAAAAAATATATATGTAAAATAAAATTATACAATATAAAATAAATGTGGATTAAATTCATTGAATGATGTAGAAAATTTAAAATAAAAGTTAATATTTTTTAAAACATATTTAAAATTAAAAGAAGTGTAACATAACATCTTAAAGCATCTCATTATCGAATTTAACCATTGCTTCTGCCAAAATACTTTGTCAGTTTAATTTTTATTAAAAAATGTATATAGAAACAATTTGGAATGAGATTAAGAATCATTATTGAAAAGAAGTTAACCAAATAGTGAATCACCATACACTTTTCATGGTTCCTAAATCATAGCTTGTGGTTATCACTCATAACATAGGACAAATCATATTCTCATATTTGGTATGAATCTCATGCCTTATCTGACATTGCATCCTATAAAATATTTTGAGAGTTAAGAGAAATAAAATCAATTAAAAAATAATTATTTAAATTAAATATATAGTATTAACTAATAATAAATCATTTTCTGCTAATATAGAAATAAATATGATTATAACCATATCTATAATTTTTTTATCATAAGAGTCAATTGAGCCAAGGGTTGTAGTTTTTGAGCCCCTCAAGCACAGTCACTACATCGTCCATAACAATTCAAAATTCCTGGTCTTCCACCAAAATTTTTGTGATACCTTCATGATTTTAGTGATTTTAACTCAAATCCCAAAAACAAATACCCAAACCCTAGAATGTGCCTTTGAATCTTTCTTTTCTCATGAGGTCTCTTTATATTATTATCTCTCATCACCATTTCATATTGAAACCAGTTTCACCATAATATGTTGGGGGAGGCCATCTTGATATACCATGAAATCCCAAATAAAGGATTTAGTATAGAACCAAACAAAAGATCAAGATCCCCATGATCATAGGCATGGAATGAGTTGTTACCTCTCATATTCTTCTACCTGATTAACACCATTTATTTGTCACAAAAGATTTAAATCATGGCCCTAAAAATTGTACCCCATGTTTCTTATGACATCATGCCTACTAAAAACAATGTTTATGCTGCAGGTTCTTCCCACATGAATGGAATTCTATGAAGGACATTGTTGGCACTGAAATAAAATTTTGATTATGCATTTTATCATTCTTCATACTTGTCATATGAAAAACCCAATTTGGAAGAACATTAAGCCCTTCATAATCCTATTTTAGACCCCACTTTTGAGTCAGAGAATAAAACTTAGGTATTACATATGGTGGATGTAGAAACATGAAATTTTTCTATCACCCTAGGTGAAATATAATTACACATTAACTTGAAATTAAAGGCATCCCATAAAGTCCTATCATAAGGAAGAAAATGGAACTCATTAAGGGAATACCTAGACACTTATTTAGATTGTGATTCCTACTCTCCATCCCCACTTACAATCCTTTGGCTACACTATTTTATGATTATTCAATTAAATAAAATGAAGTAAAAATGGAAAAAAGTGTCTTAGATTGTTTTTACCCATTTAAATGCCTGGAGAGTTAGACACATGGGATCTTGAAGTTGGATAATAAGATCAAAAATATTTATTATATTACTATAAATAACAAAATTAAATTTCATTTAATATCCCCTCTCTAAATTCTTCATCACTATCATGACTATGTTGAATTGGATCTCCATGACTAGAAATGGTAGTCATGATGTAGAATGTTTTATTATCATTTTTAAAAAAAAATCAACATGTCTTTTACATTTAATATATGATTCCATCATAAGTATTTAGTTTACAAATGAATAAACTTCATTATATCAAAGTATTTTTTTATTATGGATCATTTTCTTATTTGTTTCATAATATTGTGTCTTTCCATATTTTACACCACCATTATTGTATTTTTTTTCTATGCAATTGGATATCATCAATCATTTGGTAGATTTAGTTGTTTATATGAATATTTTAAAAATATACATAAAGGGTTAATTATTTTTCTATATGATTATTTTTTATGAATTCAAAATGAGATACATGTTAAGCTTTAGTGTGTCTTTTCCCGAAACACCATAACACAGTATGGTGTACTATAACTTACAATAAATTATTTTGAACGATCTACAAGAAAATAATATTTCATTATATTTATTTCATTTTTATTATTACTTTTATTAATCTTTTCTGATCAAGTCATCTCAAAAAAATCATCTATGAAAAAATTGCATCTAAAATATTATTAAATAAACTAAATGGAATGTGATCATGTTACATACAAATATAAAATTAAATTGTTGAAAAGCATAACTTGTTTTATAAAGTTGTATTGAATAAAAATGAATAAATTTTTAATTCATAGTCTCTATTCTTAATGATATAGAGCCCACAATCATGCAGAATGACCCACATACATTTCCTTGTTCTTTTTTTCCTTTCTGAAAAAATCATATTTATTTCATTTTATAGGATTTTATTTCTATATGATAAAAATTATCCAATAAAGAAATCATTAAAGAAAATAATTACTACATTCCAACTATATGACACAATATAGAAATTGGAAAAAAATTCAATATACATAATATATATATATATATATATAATATTATTCATTATATTAATTTATAGTTCACTCATAATATTTCTTGTTATTTATAACTTTTAAAATTTAAATCACATTTAGTAAAAAAAAATAATGAAAAATTACCTATTTTTAGGTGTTATATTATATTTAAAAATTAAATTTGGTGGCTACTTGTTGGACACCATGCTTATAGTCTAGAAAATTTAGAAGGCGAATATTGTTGGGTAGACCAAATTGCAATCTTATTTATATAAGACTTGTTTATAGAGGCACAGGTCCAGAAAAACCTTGGGCTAGTGGGTTTTACTGTAAGACTGTTGTCAATTTTAAAGGTAAAAGGAGTTTTATTTTCTATTAATGTTATTGAATAGAGATTGATGAAATTATTTTTTAACATACCATCAAAATTTTCTTCCCTCAAGAACTCCTAGTCAAGTCAGAGTGTTATATGAACTAATAAAAATTAATTATTAAATTATACTGACATTTTTCAACTAAAAATAAAAATAACTGAAAATGAGGGCACTTGTATCATAACATCATTGAACTGGATTCCACTAAATTGATTCCCAGAGCCGGGTCACCAAAAGAACTCAAGCGCACCTCCTCGCACACAAGTGGTTTCCGACTAGAAGAGAGGGTCTAAGAGTCAAGTGGGGAGACTATACCCCCTTTTTTAGAGTATGACAAAATAGAAAACATAAGAAATAGAGGAAGAAATATAGAAAATATGATTAACATTCATAAATAATAAACTCCCAAACTTGATAGAAACCACATTAAATTGTAAACATGTCAAGGAATGTTACAGTTCTAAGTGAATAAAACCCATAAAAAGTCAAATAGTAGAATCCCCAAAATGCCCATGACTCCATGTCCCATACCTCATCTGTGAACAAACCAAACCTTAACCACTTACCATGTGTGAGTCCCATTCCTTTATCCTGAACTACAACCAGGAAATTTGCTCAGGTACCCAATGGATGCCTGATCAGGGAGTGAGTACAACTTAGTAGGCCACCACCATCAGTGTCTTCAAAATATACTGTCAAACCAGATAGTGAATGAAAGATATAAATAAATGCAATTAAATAAAATAAAGTTTAGGTAACCATTTTTTTGTGGTTTCCCCAAATACAACCTACCAATAAATCAATATTCACTATATAAACAACTTATGGGTTAATCAGGACATTTCTAGTGTTTATTAGATCAGGCATGTTGAATGATTTTAAGTCATATGGGAATAAATAAAACCCTATCTCAATAGGGAATCACATCACCAAAACTTCATCATCCCCACTTTAAAGCCTCAGTAAGGGTGGAATGCAACTGTTAGGGGAATCAAACATTATCCGCTTCCATAACCCATGCATTAAGGGGGTATAGCTTAGAACCTCAGTCCAACTCGAACCGTGGGTGTAGAAACTCATGTTTATACCCCACTCAACAAAGCCATGTGCACATTCTTATTTATCCATTCTGCACAATGATCCTCATAACCAAAAAGAATGCCCAATATCATTATAAATATCTCAAATAATATAGATAAATGTAAAATAGTATTATTCCAAAATCCATTAATCCTTTTATCATTTATATCACATAACCATTTATACCAATTCTCATTCCCCATGCATATCTCATTAAGCATATTCATGTATAAACATGATTCCTTAACATATTACAATTATTCACATTTAAGCCATTCACATGGGAACCAAACAATTCCTTAACCATTATCCAAAATATGACACATTTATCCGTTATCATTTCAAATCATTAAATTAACCAATTAAAAATTCGCCAAGGGATCTCTATCATGACACGTCAATTTCACACCTTATGATTCCATTAGCCCCATTTGGGATGGTCTACATACCCCATGGGTGGACCTTAATCGTCCATTATATCCTCTATTCATCCCATGAGGATCATGAGGGATAAAATTGGTTATTTAGACACCCATTTTGTCAAGTCATGCAATCAAAACCAAGGACCCAACAAAGGGAGAGAAAGAACATAACCCCACATGCACAAATGTACATGAAAACCAAGAGATATAACTTATAGACCACCTAACTCAAATAATTTTGTGAACACACTCCTTATAAAATCCTTAGATCTAGATTCAAAAACCCTTTGAAGACTCAACATATATCTCACCAAAAATGAAGGGTTTTAGAGATTCATAAGGTGAGGAGAGAATGATATAAACCATGGCCATGAAAAGGAGGAAAGGGTGAGATTAGACTTACTTGGAGATTTGAAATGCAACCAAAAACACTCAAAACAACCTAGGGATGATGAATAATCACCCTTGGAAGGTCTTGGGAGCTATAGTTCATCACTATGGTACGTAGGAGAGAATTGAGGGTGAAACTTAGGCGAGGGTTTAAAATCTCGTAATGAAATTTTTATAGATTTATAAACTTTTCTTGGTTTGACGGTTTACCCACACATTTTTTCAAACAATGCACAAATCGTGTCGAAGATACTATCCGAAAACACCCGCATTCACATTTTCATGGTAAAATTTGAATGGTTTTTACTAACTATGAACAAACCGTGAAACATTCCTAGAAATCACTTTTTCTTCCACTTTCATGTCCTAAACCCCATGAACACTCATGAGCCTTCTCATGAACATGGGGAACACTTATTTAAACAAAATAAGGGACCTAAAATAAAACCCAATAAAAACATACAATAAGAAAAATACATTATTTTACAACCTCCCAACCATATGACGAATCACCCTCAAGTCGCTCTTACAATGGATCATTGAGTTTCCAATGAAAAGAGATCAGGCCACTGGCCTCGTATATCCGATTCTCACTCCCAAGCTTCATTCTGAATGTTTACATGATACCATATAACACAAAATAAAGTCATGACGTTACCATGAAATACCTTCTCACTATGATCCATAATAAAAACAAAATGATTCCCAAAGGATGCATCAGCCATAAGTTCGACTTCATCAATGTTTATTACATGAGATAGATCAGGGTGATACTGTCAGAGTTGTGAAACATGAAAAATATCATGCATCCATCTGTACCACTATGGAAGAGCTAATCAGTAATCCACTATTCATATCCTTTATACAATCTCAAATGGCCCCACATACCTAGGCACCAACTTTCCTTGCATCCGAATTTGACAGTGACCTAGCCTTGGCGACACCCAAAGAAAAACACTACCACTCACCATGAATTAGAGAGGTCTATGAAGCTAATATTCATAAGAATTATATCTAGTATGAGCCATTTATATATGATTCTAAATTAACCAAAAATTATACAATGTCACCAATGTTAGACTTGTTCCAAACATATCAGACTCCCTATATTTTAACCAATACAAAAGAGATCTACACGGTCCCCTGTAGAGTGCCTCAAAATGTGTTATCTGAATCATATCCAAAAAACTGTTGTTGTAGGAAAACTAAATAAGTAAAATTTTATTGTTTAAGAAACCAATTAAAGATAAAACACAAGATCTCAACATATATTCTTATACTAGAATTTTACGTTCTGACTGCCCGTCCATCTGTGTGTGATAAGCCATACTTAAGAAAATGTGGTTACCAAGAACCTTCTGTAACCCCTGCTAGAAGCATGAGTTGAAATGATGATCATGATCCGAAACTATAGTTCTCGACACAACATGAATCCATAGTAAATATTGAGAAAATAACTCACCCAACTAATCAGTTATATAGGTCTTCTGGATTGGTATGAAATGATCCAGTTTAGTTAGCTGATCCACAATCACCCAGATTGAATCATTCTTCTAGGGTGTCCTTGGAAGACCCACTACAAAGTCCAATATTATGTCATGCCACTTAAACTATGGATTGGGAAAAGACTATAACAATCCTCCTAGGTGTTGATGTTCAGCCTTCACCTATTTAAAGGTAAGGCATCGTACTACAAAACCCAAAACCTCTTTCTTAATTCCCATCCACCAATACTACCTACAAACATCTTGGTACATCTTAGTCAAGAGAGGATGCGCTGCCCACTTCAATTCTTGGAACTCACACATCAACTCCTCTCGCACACCTGAAGAAACCAAAACATGGCCATGAACATAAGAATTTCCATTATGACCAATAACCCAACTAGAAGGAGACTCCCCACCTTTAAGAATTTCCTTCATATCCAAAAACATCAGATCCACCAGCTGACTCCCCTTGACGCGACACAAAAGCATGGACTCAACTGCTATAGATGAAAGGGTAATATGTCTGTGGCCATGTTGTACCTCTAGGAGAATCTTAGAAAACAGGTGTATCACTCTCCATTTCGAGTTGGATTCTAGAACCACCTGATTTTGAGTCTTCTTGCTAAGAGCATCCACCACACTATTCCCTTTTCTTGGTGTATAAACCAACTCAAAATCAAAGGATTGTTCATACTCAACCCACCACCAAATTTGAATATTCAAATCCAATTAGAATAAGATGTACTTGATACTTTAATTATTGGTAAAAACCATGAATTTATCTCCCAATAGGTAACTTCTCCAACACATTAACGAATAAAACACAATAACTAGTTTAAGGTCAAGAGTAGGTTAATTTATTTCAAGAGGCCTCAATATTTAGACTAATAAGCCACAACCTGATCATTATGCATCAACAATGCCCCAAGTCCAACAGTAGAAACATCACAGAACAAGGTGTATCTCTTACCAGGTTCGGGTAATATTCGAATTGGTGAAGTAGTAAACCGCTTCATTAGCACTTCAAAAGTATTCTCGAAAGTCTCTTACCAATTGAACATAACTCCCTTATTGGTTTAGCCTAAGAGTGGTTCTTCCAAATGAGATAAATATCTAATGAATATTTGGTAATAACAGACCAAACCCAGAAAACTCCACTCACCAGAAATGTTCTTGGGATGCTCCCAAGGCACTATATCCTGCACTTTTTCTGGATCCACTAAAACACCTAACTCATAAATGATGTGTCCCCAGAAGCACACTTTATCAATCAAAACTATAATTTTGATATCTTGTCATAAATACTATTTGTTATCAGTGTACATAGAATAATGTCAAGATGTTTGAAGGATCATCATGAGTTCTGGACTACAAAAAGAAGTCATCAATGATGACAACTACAAACTGATCCAAATATGGGTGGAATATCTAGTTCATCAATTTCACGAACATGGCTGGTTCATTGGTCAATCCATATAGAATCACTAAAAGTTCATAAAACCCATATCTTCTTCGAAAGGTTGTTTTTGGTACTTTATAGGGTATCACCCTCAATTTATGGTATCCTTAACTCAAATCAATTTTAGGAAACACCAAGGTACCTCTGAGCTAGTGAAACATTCCATCAACCCTAGGAAGAGTGTTAGGTCCACTAGGCTGAATACCCTGAGAGGGGGGGTGAATCCGGGTATGACTAATTAAAAATTAAAGCCCGTTCTGATCTTGTTTCACTGTTAAGCAAAACACTCTTCTCTCTCTTTCCTGCTTCACAAAATAGAAAGTAAAGCAAGCACAGGACACATGAATTATACTTGGTTCACCGCTAAGGGCTACGTCCAAGAAGCATACGCCGACAGGTTACCGGTCGTACCGAGTCCACTAAACTTCACTAGTTGTGGATTACAATGTTCGGGCTAGATCACTTCTATGCCCAGGCTCACTGCCTATACAATGTTTAGGGTCAGTTCACTGCTTTCCCATGGGTCACTCCCTGTTTCTCTCTCTCTGGCTCACTGCCGGTGGAGAGGATCACCTTCTTCCTCTTCCTAAGCTCACTGCTCTTGGAAGGGAATCCAATCACAGTTTATAGACCTGTAGGTCACTTCATTTCCATTAAGGAATGCATCATTCTCTATATGTAGATACTCTGTTGAAGTTCAACTTTCATCCATAGATGAATACCTCTTTTCCTCTGAAAACTGGGTAAACTACCATTGGAAAGACCTCCGAAAAGCACTCAACTTCGCTAGGCTCCCAATTTTGCGAAGCTCAACAAGCCTTCGTGAATCTCCTGCCTTTTCGCGAAGCTCTCTCGCGAAGCTCTCTCAAAAAGTACTCTCGCGATGCACAGCCCTTCGCAATGCTTAGGCCGTCGCGGAGCTCCTGCCTCTCCGCGAATCTCACCGAGCCAACGCGGGGCACACGCCTTTCACGGAGCTAGAATAGCCGCCGAGAAGCTCCCCTTTCGCGAAGCACACTGCCTTCGTGAACCACCTCTGCGAACCGAGAGCAATGAATTTTCTCTGAAAATTCTCTCTTCTTCTCTCGAGGGGGTCAGCCTCTATTTATAGGCGATTCCACCAACCCTCGTCTCTTCCGCGCGAAGTCAACGCCACGTCATCTCAAATCGCAAAGCTCCAAAGTTTCCACCGGAATTCTGTCCAAATCGCGAAGCACCACAGCACTTTGCCATTCGAAAAGCTTGACGTAGTAACGAAGAATCACCGTCAACATACCTTCACGACTTCGCCGCGAAGCTCCCTCGTGAAGCCCAACATTCCTTCGCACCTTCTCCGCAAAGCTCCCCCACAAAGCCCTTTACCGCCGCGATGCGCTTCAACCTCTGCCGTTTGCGAAGCTTGACGTAATCGCGAAGACTCACCCCATCCATTCTTCTGGTCTTCGCGAAATCCATTCCAAACGTCCTATCTTTGCGAAATTCATGCCTTTTCCATATTAAATTATTCTCTTCATGGAAATCCACTTTTCGCAATGCTCACCAAACTCCAAATTTTGGACCCCAAAAATTTGGCAAACACTGGGAAACGGCACCACCTTGTACTGCTCCTTTTGTACCACCTCCAGATCGTCCATTCCTTTGTCATCGTTCTTTGTCAACAAGTATTGTCAACAACTTCTTGGGAACTCAACAAATATCCCTGGAAACCAGCTTTTTCAACAAACACAACCAACCCAAAAATACTTCAATGTTACCTTGAGGGATTTTTTCCCAACAAAGAGGGTATCTTCTCTTATCAATCTTATGATTCAGCTTCATTTAATCAACATATAGCCTCAAAAATCTGTTGGAATTTTTAGAAAATAGTACAGGAGATCCCCAAGACGACATACTATCTCAAATAAACCCTTTATACTCTAACTCATCTAGCTTAACATTATGTTCTAGGAGTTATGCTGGTACCATTCAATATGGCAGAAATAAAATTGTCTCCACCCATGATAGTAATTCAATCATAAAATCAATGTCTCTCTACTATGGAAGTCCCAATAATTCCATTAGAAACATTTTTTGAAATTGACCCACCATGGGTGGAAATACTGGTTGTACTATTCTCCTTCACCTAATGCAAGACAAACCACATGGGCTTTGAATTCTCTCAACTTCTAGAAAAGCATCCTTGTGCGACCGTCTCGAACATACCACACACCAAAAAGGATATAGTTTCATACATTGAGAGATTTCAACATTACCTGACATCGGAAATAGTCGATGCGGGCTTAATACAACAACTACAAATTAATACCTAAGATTACGTCAATACCTAACATCTACAGGATAAATAGGTTCCACATAAAATTGTATCCACCAACCTCCAGAGCCCAACCCTAACACTATATGACATTCTCAACCCATACCACTAATAGAGTATTAATTAACATAACTCCACACACACTTTTCGCGGTTAAGACCAACCCAACTAAAAATTGAGAAGAAATAAAACAATTCCTAGAACCTATATCAAATAAATCACTAGCAAGCGTGGAATCAACAAGAATCATACCTCATGAAATAGACAAACATGAATCACCACCCTTTGGTCTAGACTAAATTGAATGTATTTGACCGACCCCTCTACCTTGGGTACCAACTTGAGTACCCTATACTACACTGCCTTGTTTGTATGGGTGATCTCACATCAGAGTTAAACATCGACCACCCCAATAGATACAACCCATGGAACTCTAACTACCTGCATGGTCTAGGTTAATTTAACCCCAACCTATACTCGACATCTAACTCTAACTACCATAATTTATAAATAGTTGTGGGTTCTTATATAATCTATGAACTTGTCCCAACCAGCAGCATGCTCGGATCTCGAACGGTGGTCATGGAAAATGGTGGTGCATGTGCCCCAGCCTACCCCACTAATAGTATGACACATGGTTTCCACCCTGAGAGGTTTTCCTCCTCTTTTTTATGTTATGTTAACAACCACCCTGATAGAAATTTCCAAAACAGTGATTCCTACTCTCAAAAGCAGCACTACATGCCCGCCCCAGCTAGCACTACATGTTCCCTACCCAAAACTACCTTCAGGTTCCCTTATAAGATAAGGGATTGATCTACTACCATATAAAACATTTAAAAATGGAATATATTCACTTAATACTAGATATAATGTCTCATCCCATCCTAGAAACTCTTTACCACAGGTGCCCATATCTTGCCATCATCAGAACAAAGAATCGTAAATCGGTTAAAAACTAGAATAATCCATTACCAACATTATACCTTGAGCCAAGATTTTAAAATATACATACTTCCCTATCTCATGTTTTTTGGGTATAAGTGTTTGAGGAACATCTCCTGGAAATCTTTCCACATCATTCCTTTGGTCTGCTACATTGGAACCATGATGTCCCACCAACTCTTTTCCTCACTCTCAGCATATAGTCCACTAACTTGTCTCTCTTATTAAGAAGAGTCTCTAGATTCTAAATAATGGTATGGATAGACTCTATCAAGAACTCTTCTACCTTTGGAATACCATATTCAGTAATACTTGGAGGGTATTGCATTTGAAACTCCATGTTCAACTCAAACATACTTGGTGAAACCCGTCCTGGGTCTCATTCCCTCATTTTCATAAAACAAGAAATGTTCTCACAAAACTACTCTTACCATTTATCTTGAACCATTGGATTATCTTTCTCCACTAATGGGGGAAAATTCTCAGAAAATTCTTCTTGTCACCCAACCAGAACACATATTCATGGTGAAATTTCCATCAATTCCCAACACGAACATTAGAACATAGACCATACAACTTTATAAAATATAAGTGAGGGATCATCAGTAGCCATAAACAAACCATTCATCTTACACAACCCAAAAAACTTCATAATATCCAAAAAACTACCCTAAACCATCCATATTGAGGACATGAATACTATGGGTAACTAACTCATACATTTACAAGCCTTACATTCTACACTATTTTGAAGCTATTTTGATACAACCACTCACTTTGACCCCTTAATCCATTTACTACTGTTATCAATCACCCTTATTAAATTATTATTAATCATTTTATGAATTTGTATGATTTTATTTGTCACAATACTCATCATTATCATGAATTAAATGGGTCCCAACCCTATAGGTCTCGCACACTCACCCCGTGTGTGTGTGCCTACCATGATTCATGAAACATATATGCTTAAGTTCCTAAAATGATGCAAGAATGTACAACTCGTTCCATTACGGGCACAGGAAAAATATTATAAAACTTTCAAATCACACAAGTTCTTTACCCAATGGTGAAATGTCATCAAATGTAACAACACACAACAAGAACAACAATTCCCACCCTATGTGACTTGGGTTTTCCCTCATACTTTGGTTAGCTAATCCCAAGAACACACTCATTTTTAAGGTCATAATCCTTCCTAAATCCCTATCTACCATTCAAAAATAGTATATCATAGAAGATAAATCCTCTAATACCACTATGTAACATCACCGACCTAGGTGCCACTAAATTGGTGCCCCGATCCAGGTCACCACCTGTCCTTAAGCATGAATCCCTGTATTCCAAAGGTTTTCAAATAGCATCGAGGGTCTAAGAGTCGTGTGGGAATAATGTACTCTCATTTTCACAGTATGACCCTATATAAAACAAATACAACAACAGATGAAATATATACAAACCGATGAACATTCATAAATAACCAAATCAAAAGATTGGTACAAACCACATCCAATAGTAAATATGTCATTCCATTCTATAGTGGAAAGTGAAAAAAATATGATACAAATAAAAATATAGGAATCCCATAAATATTCATGACTCCATGTCTCAGACCTCATATGTGAACTTGCTAAACCCGACTCACTTACCATTCATGATAAACTTGCCTTTTTCTTAACCTGAAACCATGAAATCTGCTCAAGTACCCAATGGCAGCCTGAGCAGGGTGTGATAACAATTCTAAAGGACACCGCCAACAGTGACTAAAAAAATATCATGTCGAACTAGATAGTCCATTAAAGTGGTAAATAAAGGAAAGTAAATAAAACTCAATTTAAGAGTCCATTCTTAATGATTTTTACCCTAAGATAATCTACCAATACATCTATATTCAATACATAAACAACACATATGTTAATTAACACTTTTCATGTGTTTAATGGTTTATGAATGTTCAATGATTTCAAGGAATATGGGAATAAATCAAATCCTATCTCACTAGGGAATCACATAACAAAAAATTCATTATCCTCAACTCTAAGCCTCAGTCTGGGTGGGATGAAACAAATAGGGGAATATAAATCCATCCCCTTACCTAACCCATGAATTAAGGGCTTGGATCATAGAAACTCGGTCAAACTCGATCCGCAGGAATAGAACCTCAGATCTATAACCCACTCTACCAAGCCATGTGCACATGATTATTTATCTATATGCTACAACCACATTACCAAAAAACATATCCAATATCATTACCAATATCTCAAACAACAATGAAAAGGAAAATTAATATTATTCCACAATATATTAATACATTTATCATTTACATCACATAACAATTTAGCATAATTACCATTCCCCATTCTTATCTTACTAATAATATTCAAGTATAAACCCGATTCCTAAACATATTCCCCTTAATCCCATTTAACCAATTTACATGCCAACCAAAAAATTACATAAACATTATCCTTAATTAGAAACATTTATCCATATTCCTTTCAAAATCATTACATTAAAAAATTAACACATTAATCAAGGCCCTTTTCTCATCAAAATCCAATTTCATACCTTATGTTTTTCTTTATCTGCATTCAGTAGGGTCGGCGTACCCCTTGGGTGGCCCTAAATCGGTCAAGTCATCCTCCATGAATCCCATAGGGATCATGAGGGGTTCAATTGGTTATTTTTACAACCATTTTATTAAATCCTGCACAAAAAACCAATGGCACAACAAAGAGAGAGAAAGAACATAACCCCACTTGCAAAAATCTACAAGAAAACCAAGAGATATTACTAGTAGACCACCTACCTCAAATTCATTGGTGAATGCACTCATAATCAGAGCCTTAGATCCTGATTAATCAACCCATTCAATCCTGAACTTAGATCTGACTGGAAAAGAAGGGTTTTAGAGTTTCAGAATGAGAGGAGATAAATATAAAAAACCCTAACAAAGAAAAGGAAGCGAGGAGGAGATGAGACAAACCAGCATCTTTGATCCACAATCGACACAACTCTAAATGACATAAAAATGAAGAAGAATCACACATGGAATCTCTTGGGAACACTTGTTTGTTTCCAGGGTTCAAAGTGGAGAAATGAGGGTGAAACTCGAGTGAGGTTTCAAAATCCCATAATCCAATTTTGTTAAATTTCTCATGTTTTCTGGGATACATGGTTTTCCAAACCGTACACAAACCGTGAGGAAGATACTGTCCAAAAGCATCCCCACACACGGTTACCTTGGAAGCACTTCATAGTTTTCACTAACTGTGAGATTACCATGAAGCATTCCCAGCAATCCCTTTCCTTCCTCTTTCATGTCCCAAACCCCATCAATACCCCCGATCATTCTTAAGAACTTGTGGAACACTTATTTAAGGGAACCAGGATTAATTTAATATATATATATATATATACATATTTTAAAAAATATTATTTATATAAAAATGAGTATATATATATATGTAATTATTACATACAAATATAATTTATTATATGTCTTTTTTTGTCGTGTAATCAATTATTTGTATTTTGTTTGTATATCACCTCTTAATAACTTGTAAATAAATTTTTCAATGATATATTTTAAACATTTATTACAGATTAATATTTTTTACAGAAGATATGCCTTTTATTTTTCCCTTTCACTAAAGTGTATTTTTATAAGAAATACAATATAAGTATATATTTATGCATACTGATTTATAGTTTAAATTTAATTCCATCTTTAGGTTTATAAATCAATGATATAATGAATTTTTCTTTCTAATATTTTTTGAAAAATTATCATTAAATACTAATATGGGATTATTATTATAAAAATATATAACACATGTTTTTTCTCTTAATTATCTCATTATTTTTTTGGAAGATTATTTTTTATATTTAAAAATAATTATATAAAATAATTACCAAAACAAGCTTTATTTATTTTGTTATATTTTTTGAAAAGAAAATGAGTGATTATTATATGTTAATTATTAAAATAAACACTATTAAATGTGTTTTTAAGTATATCATAAAAATTATAATTATAATATATACAATTATGTTTATAATTGATAACATTAATAGAAAAAAATGGCTTTGCCACAGTGAAGAATTTTTTTCCATTACACTGTTGCAAAACACTGAAATGGTTTTGGGGATACCATACATTAGAGATCAATTTCATACCAACATGGTATATTCATGGAAAAATTATGTGGATTTGAGATGGGTTTATAGGAATTCGTTGTTCAAATTTCAAACATATTATAAATATTTAAAAAATGATAAATGATTATTAAGAAAAATTAATTATATAAATAAAAAACATATTGAAAATATTAAAACACAGTAAATAAATTTTAATAAATTTTAAAAAATGAATAAATTAGAAATATATAATAATATTATAAATACAAAAAATAAAAAAAATAATTAACTATTATAGTATAAAAAATGAATAAATAAATTTAAATAAAAAAAATATTTTTAAAAGTTATAAAATAATATTAATTATACAAATTTTAATCATACAAAAACATATAAATAAATAATAGAAATATTAGTAATTTTTTATCTTTGCACTCTATTGATTGTATATAAAATATAAAATTAATTGTTAACATTTATATTTTTAAATAATAAGTAAAAATATTATTATTTAGTTAAATATATAAATACTTAAAAATGTATAAATAAAAATAATGTTTGAATATATTAAAAAATTAATGAGTATATATAAAAATGAATGATTACTAAAAAAATATTATAAAAAATAATCAAAAAGATAAATAAATAAAAAATAAAAAATAATATTAATTTATAAAAAACCCACATGTATAGAAATATATATATGCACATACATGATTATAAATATATATAAATTTACTTATACAAATATATACGTACACAGAAACATTCACATACACATATAGAGACACAAACACACACAAACATACATATTCATAGTTACACACACACACACACACATATACACATGCACATACAGACACCCACAGGAAAATGCAAACATATACAAATTCATATGAATGTATAAATGCATATAAAGTCACCTACATGTACATGTGCACACATTTATACACATGAACATATATAAAATTACATAAATATGTGCATATGTGCACATATATATGCATATATTCCAATACTATATACAAATACAATAGTTATACACATACATACACAGATACACATTTCATATACATACATTGACATAAACAAACACAAGTATATATATACACATGAATGTATATCCATATGCGCTCACATATATGTACATAAATGTATATGCACACACACACAAAGTTATATATATATATATATATACATATATACATATGTACACATACACATATAAACATACAAAAAAACACACCCATAAACTCACAAAAAAAACATGTATACAAATATAACACATACATACACATACACATACAAATATATAGATACTTCCACTTACATATGCATATATACAACAATATATATATATATAGGTTTATATATAAATATATTATATGAATATAAATATATAAATTCAATTATAAATTTCTTATTTAAATAAATACATTATAATTTTATATATTTTTTTAAATAATATAATAATATATCATATTTATATTAACTAAAAATATAATTCATATGAAATTTATATAAATATACTATTAAAAATTTTTATTGATAATTATATATATATATAATTTTAAAAATCGTATTGATAATAATTTTTTATTTAATGTTATATAAATCATATTTATATATTAAATTTACATATATACATATTATAATAAAAATTTTATTTTAATATATATATATATGCATGTATAAATAAATTAAAGTATTCACATTCACCCGCTATTGAGATACCTCTCCAAGGTTTTGCTAGTTTCAACATAGGTTGGAAAGATCCATGGAGATGACTCTTCTCTTGGGTATTTGATTGGGGATCCATATTAACGAGGAAGTCCCTTATAATAAAAAAATGGAGAGTTGGGGAACTAACTTGTTTACCAATGGTAGTTTTTCACAAATTTTGAAAAGGAAAAAGCACTAATTATTTTGGAAAAGGAGGGAGATGGATTCTTAATGATGTGAATGGGTCTTCAAATAGTTTAAAAATTCTTCACCAATAATGCCTTTAATCTTATCATAATGAAAAATATATTGTAATTTGTTTGGTGATTGGAGGATGGAATAGCCATACGAGATATTCGATCAAGGATTACGATCATAGAATTCTTTTTTGAAAATGATAATTAGAAAATTATTCTTTGGGGACCTTGGTATTTGGAAAATAACATTATCATAATGGTGGATATGAATAATGATATATAAATTCTGAATATATATCTCTTAGAGTCCCATTTGGATTCGGCTTATGGGAATTCCTTTTCGGGGGAGATCAGAATTATTACTTAATGATATTAGGGACAACATAAGAAATGTCATGAAATGGGATTAGCCAGAACCCATTTTTTGGGGAACTAATATGAGGACTACAGTCCTTGTTAACATTGTTTTCCCTAATTGAATGGGTACATTTCATTCTATAGGAAACTCATTGATATGGATTTCATGTGAATATGAAAAAATACCTATGTTCAGATTATTTTTCAGAAAAATTGGCCACTCCAATAATGACTTCCTTCCAAGGTAGAAAATAAAAAAGGTAATATCATTTGGAAATATGGGCCACAGTTATTTAAAAAAATCAAGGGGAATCATTTTTCACACATTCAGAAAGGCTTAGAGACAGTGAGAAACTCAATAAACCCATAATAGAGAATGAATATATAGGATAAAGTAAGGCAATAAATATAGGGCCAACATATCTTCATATCAACAACAATTATTTTATAGAGACAAAATAAATGAGGGAGTAATCCCGCTAAATATTTTTCATTGTTTTAGGAAGTACTAATATCAGCATCAATAATACTCTAGTAAGGATGATAATATCAACTATATGGAAACAATCCGGGTCTAAGGGTATTTATAAGCCCATGTACAAGCTGAAATGAATTTGTTCCACCCCTACACCCATTATAAAAAATTACATTCAAACTTATGCCTTCATCTTAAGAAGGTGACAACATGCATGCAATGATGATTCCTATCCCTAAACACACTGAACTTGGAATAAGATAACTGTAAGGGACCTTGACTCTCACCCTTCGAATATATATCCTTATGGCTCTAAATAAAGTTATGATGTATCAAATATGTTGGTGTGTCTTAGAAAAATATAGAATGTGCTAGATGATGGGTCTCTTCTTGAATATTTAGAGCCATAGGATGGAATGATCATGCCTCTTCTACAATAATTAAAAAACATTGTTTAAAATATTGTGGACTTATAAACTCAATAATTATTCAGATGATCCTAAATAGAAACCCTAACGTTAACCCTAACTTTGTTTTCTTATTTGAAACCGTGTTGGATTATAAGGGAATGTGTAACGTGGCTAAAATTTTGGCTTTCTAAGATGTCTCACAATGGCCCTTCAAGGATATTTTGGGGTAATGTACCTTCTTGGTAAGGAGGATACATATATCAAAATGAATAACTTTTCACTAAATGAAAGTGATAAAGTAAAAAAAAACCAATATTCCCTTACATGGGAATTTGTGGGATTCAATGGTTTTCCATCCTAGAGTGTTAAAAATGGATATTTGGATCTTCTCAATTTTATGCCTGAGTAATTTCTGAGGACACTTATTTTTAGAAAGGAATTTAATGAAATCATGTTCAAATATGAGAAAATAGGGGGTTCTAATTTTTTTTCTACTATTCCCAATATTCCATAGGCTATCCAGAATATAGATATGAAATATATAGAATAATCCAAAAACCCCTATACATGGTCTCATGAGAATTATAAAGAGTCCAAAATTGAACATCTCCAGGTTAGGTAACAAGGATTGATTGATTGGGTCAGTATTTTTGAGTCCTTACAAGTATCTCACTACCCTCATGCCTTAATCAACCATACCTCAATCCTTATTGATTATCTCATATTGGTAGTGGCACTAGATAAAAGGTGGCATTATGATTTGAAATATTTTTGGTTATCAAAAAGAATTATGTATATGTTGACTATTTTGTGGTTTTTGGGTTGGTGTAACATATCGATTTTACATTTACTATTTTTGGATATTATATGGTTTGATTTTGAGACTAGGAACTGAGACATTGTGTGATTCAGAGGCCTGGTGTGCCTAGACCAATTGTTTAAATATATTATACTTTTAATATCACGCGTGCACAATTTTCCTGAAAAAGTGAAATAAAACATAAATTAATTCCTAGATCAGAAATCCAAGAGAACCGTTGAGTTTAGGAAAATGGTATTACCCTAGGTGTGACCTAACTTTTTTTTGTCACATTTCGTCTCTAGAATAATTCATAGTGGACACAACCATAATTCAATAATAATTTATTCTGATGCAGTGATAGTTTTTATTTTAATTGAACATTTAAACAGAGATCCATTGTTAGGATCATAACCCAGGAATCCATTGGAGGACCTAGAGAGAAAATACAAGACAATCCTCTTGGTAGGTGATGATAGGACCATGGATCAAAGATCACAAACACCGTTTTTGACAGATCTCGCCAACAAAAACAACGCAGTAACATATCTTCATCAGTGAGTGATCCAAAATCTAGATAGGATGAATTATTTCAAATATTATTTCCAATTATATAATACTATGAAAAATTAAAACTAATCTATGAATATATTTTCCTATAGATAGATCATATTTATGGGATGGTTTATTTTCTGGATTTGATGGGGTTTGATTCTAGATAATTGCTTTGTTTCATTTACCACTCTAATGGTGATGAACCAAGATCGATATAAACATCAAGAGAAGTTCATCAATCTAATTTTTTTGTGATTTTATCCTCCAATTTCTTACGTTCTTCAATATTTCTTCATCTTCTCCCCACACTCTATAACCATTTATGAATAATAAATCATTGTTCCCTCAATTAATGGCATAACAATCCAAAAAATGCAAATCCGGGACTGGCACGATGTGATAGAGGAACACCGACAATGGAAAAAATGAGATCTGGTTGGAATGGTGGTCCAAATTGGATATGATATGGTAGTAGGTAGCAGTCTGGTGTGGATCTGGTGCGGTGGTAGGAGAAGGACGAAGTAGCGGCTTCGGCTAGTCAGCCGAGGTGGTTGCGTCGATAGCACATGGTGGCGATGGTTAGTAGCCTATGAGAAGGTTGCGTCATTGGAGTAGGAGGTGGTGGTGTTAGTGGTGAAGGATGTGGGGGATACAAAAGGTCAATGGGGCCAAAAGAGGCGGACACAGTAAGGGACACTTGGTGCAGATAGCCTAGGTGGGTCACGCTGAGTGGGCTGAGCGGGTTGGGCCAGGCGATCTGTGGTGAGTGTGTCAGACCTAGGTTAGACCCATGGCTACTATGGATGATCTGGTCAATGGTTGACCATGGAGGTCGACCGAGAGCCCTGAAGTATTGGGGCAGTCAACTACCACAGTTGGTCCATAGGCCCAATGACCCCCCTTAAAACTCCAAATGATCATATCATAAAAATTGAGCATCACATCAATGATACAACTAATATGTTGGGACCATAACGTTGAGATGGTATTTTTGAGATTAAATGGGGGGGTTTTAGTTTGGACCAGTATTGGTTGAGATTCTTCCCTTGATCGTTTCCTTGAGGGTTTGGTGTGACATTAAATCCAGATTACTGGAGTGTAGTCCCCTCTAGAGGCATAGTCTCAGATAGAGTAAGGTATCCCTCCCAAATATTGGAGGGAGATCCTATATAACCCTTAGTGGAGTTGTAGAAATGGAATAACCTCTGAGAGTTGGGAATTGTTCCTCCATATTATGGTCCACATTGGTAGGGTTAGTAGTATTCCCTAGTGTGTTGGGGCAAGATCCCCTATGTTGCAGGTTAATTCCGATTGGGTATGTGGTTTCCCCCAGTGTGTTTGGGTGTGATCTGTGGCATCCCCCACCATGATTGAGATTGGTTCTATCTCTGTGTATCATTATATTTCTTGAATAATTTGTTCTCATTTGGGAAAGGCCCAAATGAGCTAGACCCCTTTGTGAGTGTATCTATTGATATCATTGCAAAATGAGTGATTTCTCCCAGAATGAGAATTCCATGAGCAGAATAATGTGGTTGGTAACTGGTTCTGACTTACCTCTACACTGTGTTTCATAGATTTAATATATCTAGATATTCTTGCTATATGTACTGTAGACATATACTGGTGTAGAGATGATTGTGATTTCCATTATGTTGGTTCATTATAGTATTCCTTTGATTTATTCCATTTTGGTATTTTATTATAGTTTCGAGGTGTACTAATGAGTATTTTTATACTCACCCCTGCATGGCATTTCCCTACACATTTTGTGTCTTGTGAAAATTATCAAACATTCGACAGAGTGCTAGGGAGACAAGGATCTAGTAGTACTTTGTGAGACTAGACAAATTGAGGTGTTTTCCTGTGGCTTTTAGACAGTGGTCAGAGTACCAATTTTCTTACCAGATGGACTTGTGGGTACTGACTCTTTGTAGTTGTCTTATTTAGGCCTTATTTAATTTCTAGTACATTTAATGTTGTACTCTGGTTGTTGAATATAATGGCTTTCATGCATTGTTTACATAGTGTTTTTGAATTTCAGAATTTATGGCGTGGAGATGTGTGTTTATGTACATGTAGTTTAGGCTAATGCCTACCATTTGTGGGATATCACCACTCGGTTATGGTCACCACTCCCTAGCATATTGAAGGTGGTCTTGGGGTACTCAATGCATGTTCCCTATGGGATGGGTCATGAAAAAGTTTAATCATAGTATTTCAATTCTAATTTAGGACTGAGAGTCTGTGAGGTTGGTCTGGGTAACATTGTTATGTGTTTTGAGTTGGGATTTTAGGCCAGGGACTCCAGTATTGGTGAGGTGGCCAACGTATCCAAACACTAGGACTATAATTACCTTCTTTTGATCTTGGTACATGAAAAAACTAATTCTAGGGAAAAACAAAGGTACACACCTCATATAGGAATGGTCTGATTCTCCATGTCCTTATTGAGTCAGCTCAGCAGATATACTCTATTTATGGTGGTACATATTGTTTTATTTTAGGATGCCTCTATATAGATAGCTTGTGAGGATTACACCACATGATTTTGAGGATGAGTTTCCCAATGATGATTCATCGTTACATGGGTCTGTAACGGAGAGAACACCTCCGTGTGCTTTAACATTTATACCACCAAACATCGAGTAGTAGCTACAACCAACACTACTAGATGAGGATGCACACAGGTTGAGTGAATTGTAATAGTTTCAAAGGCATAGAACTCCCTTTTTGTGGGGAGATAGACCCCCAAATGTCCAAGGATGGGCTACAGGAAGTCACATGTGTTTTCCACCTTATGAGGACGCCTACTGATCAGATGGATTTTTGTACCACGCATTTTTTTGGGATCTGTGGGGAAATAGTGGAGCTTGGTGACTCAGTCAGACGATAATACATCTCTCTCATAGTCAGAATTCGAGTGTCAATTCAGAAAAGTGTTCTATCCGGCCATGTTGTGATCAATATGTAGATAGTAGCTTCTGCATCTACAGTAAGGAAGTATGACCGTGGTGGAGTATTCAGTGATTTTTACTGATCTTGCATGCAACTCCTTGGATGTGGTATGAAATTGGTTCATTAGAGCTCAAACCTTCGATCAAGGCTTATTCTGAGAAAATAGTGAATCAATGGTATCCTTTAGCATTCCTACCTATGCTGCGGTACTTGAGCGAGCCCTTTACGTGGAATTTTTTCTAGCGGAGTAGACACTGGTAGTGGGAGCTAGTAGTGGGCACCTATTAGCTGAGACCTCGATAGTAGGTTGTCGATGGTATTATCATGGATGAATACGGGTTAGGCACTCCATGATGTGATCCTAGGACTCAAGGTCAATGGTGGAGGGATCCCATAGCTACTCGAACTAGTTGAGGGACAGACGATGTTACTCATTCGGTGATTGGGGATATCTAGATTGAGATTTTCCAACCCATCGTATAGCTGATCGGGAGATGGTTGAGGGGAAACCGAGATAGAGGAAGATATAGGAGGAGGGTGGTCCACATGGTGGAAGACGTGGAAGAGGAGAAGGCTAGGAATCAGGAGGTGGTCAGAGGTTTGACGCATTACCGACACTACCCTCAGGTGGACCACACCAGGATTAGAGAGCCGATGGAAAGGGAAGAGGGAAGTTATGGGAAGTGGATGCTTATTAACCCGAGGCCTTATAAGATTATTCGAGGTACGATCTATTCCTTTTCCACCATAAATATAATATTTATATACACAGGTGAAAGTCATTCCTTTTTTCCCGGAATCTTGTTCGAGACTTGGAGTTTTTGGTTGAACTGTTTACTCAACCCATATACTACAAGAATCTTACTAGAGGAGACTATATGATCACACAACGGTGCTGATAGCGTGACCTAACACTTGGAGGTGTAATTTTCTGTTGTGATCTCTGGGTAGCGCATCAAGGCCTTACGACATTATTCTTATTTCGGATTGGTTATGCATATTTCATGCTCATATTTACTGATTTAGGTGAAAAGTATAGTGTGTCCATAGTGATGGAACTGGGTTTTCCTTTATTTGTGAAAAGGAAATGTAGGATGTATAATATGGAATAAAAAATAAAAGTTTTCATCAAATTAATCATCATTTGTCCAGCCCAACCTTCAATTTAGTGGATGATATGTGTCCTCAGTTTTCTATAGTGGTGGAAGATTATGAGGATTTCATTCCTGAAGATGTTCCATGTTTGCCTCCTCATAGGGAGATAGACTATCTCATTGATCTACACCTTGTGATTACACAAATATCTAAAACATCATATTGAATGGCTCCCGTAGAGCTTTGTGGGATAAGGATATAGTTGGATAACTTATAGAAGAAGGGTTTTTGGAGACCTAGTGTTTCACTCTTGGAAGCCAAATATTTTTTAAAGACATAATATGAGAGCATGAGGTTATATGTGGATTTTTTGCACTTTAACCATGTGACCATGAAAATAAGTATCTACTACCGAGGATTAACAAACTCTTTGATCAGTTGAAAGGGGCGTGGTGGTTCCCAATGATTGACCTAAGATCTGGCTATCAGCAACTATGATTACATGATGAGGATATAGCGAATACAACCTTCAAATTTTATTAGGGCCACACTGAGTACTTATTGGTGCCATTTGGTGCGAAAAATTCCCCATAAGTGTTCATGGGACTCATGAATAAGATATTTTATCCTTACATAGACCGTTTCATGGTAGTCCTCATTAGCGACATCCAAGTGTACTCAACTTCCAAGTAGGAGTTTGAAAGACACTTTGAGGATGGTCCTAGACACACTCTGAGATCACAAAATTTATAATAATCTCTAGAAGTGTTAGTTATGGAATTAAGAGGTCTATTTTCTGGGACACATCATTTCCTAGGCTGGATTTGTAGTGGATCCAGTGGAAATTAAGGCATTTATTTCTTGGGAACCACCCAATGGTGTTACCAAGGTGTGGGGTTTCCTTGGTTCGGTAGGGTAATATCAGAGGTTTGTGCCTTATGTATATATATTGAAAACACCATAGATAGATTTTACATTAATGGGTAGGCTTTTCGTGTGATTTTTAGAGTGCTTGTAGTGTTTTCCACAGTTGAGAAGAGATTGATGATCTCTCTCATCTTGATATTTATAGAGGAGGGTGCTGAGTACGTAGTTTTTTTCAATGCATAAAGAACTAGGATTGCTTGTGTCTGGATGTAGAGGCAAGTAGTGATTGCATATGGTTCATTCCAGTTGACATGACATGAATAGAACTATGCGACCCATGATATTGAGTTAGTAGCGATAGTCTTAACATTGAAGATGAGGTGACACTAGTTGATGGTAGAGTGGTATATTATCTACTTTTACCATAAGAGTCTCAATTATATATTTTCATAGAAGTATCTTAACATGAGAAAATTTTTATGGATATAGTTCCTCCAGGACTATGACTTTGAGATTGTCTATACTCATGTGAAGGTGAACATGGCGGAAAATTCTCTCAGTAGGAGATATAGTTCACAGTTGTTGGATAATGCATTAGAGTAGTTAGCCTCATTACAATTCTCAATAGTTCATGGTGAGGGAGTAGATTACCTATAGTCTATGGTTTTTACCCCTCCACTATTATATAGAGTGGGGGAGGCACAATTTGGGAATACCGATTACCAGACCTTACGTGTTCAGATTTCCATATGGCATTATTTTGATTTATATTTGATGTTGGGGAGAACATCGTTTTTTTAGAGGGTGAACAGTAGTTCCAGTGACGTTACAAGGGGAGGTTATGAGGGAGTTTCATGTGTCCCCTTTGGTGGTACATATAAGTGTTGTGAAGATGTACCAGGACATATGATGCCATTTTTGGTGGCCAATGATGAAGTAAAGTGTTTAATAGTTTGTTTCTCAATGCATTACTTGTTATCAAGTAAAGGCTAAGCACCATGTTCAAGTGGGTTTTGATGAACCCTCTCAAGGTGCCAAAATGGAAGTGGGATGGGATATCAATGGACTTTGTGATGGGTTTACCACATATGTTTAGAGGAAACGATTCCATATGGGTAATCGTTGACCAACTCACCCTGTTGACCATCTTCCAAGCTATACAAGAGTAGAGATTAGTAGAGTTATTGGGATGCCTCTAGAAATAAAAGATAGTTTTAATCCAGGGAGTTCCGTCAAAGATAGTTTCATATTGTGATGCGGGCTTTACATCCTAGTCATAGAAGGGATTCTAGGAGGATTTTGGGACTCAATTACAATTGAGAACTACGTTTCAACCAAAGAAATAAGACTAGACTGAGCAAACCATATAGGTTCTAGAGTACATGATCTGATCATGCATGTTGGATTTTGAAAATATTTGGGAGGATCACTTATAACTTGTGGAGTTTGTATACGAAATAACTACCATTCCACCATTAGTATGGAACCATTTGAGGCTTTGTTCAGGTGACCCTGCAGGATACCACTTTATTGGAATGACCATGGGGAGTCCATAATCATGGGCCCAGAGTTGTTGTGAGATACTACATAAAAGGTGAAGATCATACAAAAGTGGATAAAGACTGCATAGAGTTTTTGTAATTCCTATGCAATTAGGCGATGAAGACCTATGGAGTTTGAGGAACTAGACCACATTATCCTTCATGTTTCACCTTGATGTGTATTATAGAGATTTGGCCAGGGAAAAAAATCAATATCTAAGGTTAATTCGATCTTTCCAGATACTACATCGAGTTAGTGAGGTGGTGTACCACTTCACTCTACCTCTATAGTTAGAGTTGGTACACAACATCTTCCATGTGTCACCACAGAGGAGGTACATGCACAACCCATCACACATCATTGACTGGGGAGAGCAAGACATTGAGGATGGAGTAAAATTTTCAAAGTACCTAGTAGAGATCGAGGATCTTCATAAGATGATCCTTCGTGGGAAAGTGTTTCCTTTATTGTGAGTTTAGTGGTAGCATAAGAATCTCTAAGAGAGAACATGGGTTCCAGAAGCACAAATTCATGCTTAGTAACCTCATCTATTTGAGTAGATCTAATTTTGGATTTTTTGGGACATAAATCCCCAAGGTGGGGAGAATATAACATCTCAAGTTTTTGTGTACATTTTTTTGATATGATGTGGATTGGTTTCAAGACCAGACATAGAGAGAACATGTGATTCTGAGGCCCGATGTTCCTAGATGAAATGTTTGAAAAATTATAAACATTTAATTTCATATGAACATAGTTTTCCTAAAAATCTAGAATAAAACATAAATGGATTCTTATGGCATTAATATGATAGAATAATTGAGTTTATAATAGTAATTTTACCCTAGGTGTGAAATAACAATTGTCGCCCTGAGTAGTTTGTAAACAAAGTCACGTAGGGAGTAACATTAAATAAAATAATTAAATAAAAAATTATTTTAATTAAGTGAATGTTTTTATTTTAAATAAAAGGTTAGGAAGAGATCTAGGGTTAGGATCATAACTTTGGAATCCTCTTACGACCCTTGAGAGAGAAACCTGGAGAATTCTCTTGGTAGGAAATGATAGAACCTTGGATAAAATATTGATGGACATCATTCTTGATGGATCTCCCCTATGACGATGATGTGGTAAATGATCTTCATCAGCGAGCAATAAAAAATCTTAGAAGGATTTATTATTTTAATTATTCTTTCCTATTCATGAATCCTATGATGAACACGAACTAATCCATGAACTACTTATCCAAAATTTTGAATGTATTTACATGATGGTTTATTTGTTTGATTCATCTAGATTTTATTCTAAATAATTGCTTTTTTTAGTTTAATAATCCAATGGTGATGAATGAATATCAATTTGAACATCAATCGATGTTTTCTCATCTTGAATGTAGTTTTTTTGTCCCCTAGTTTCTTCCATTATTCGTTATTTTTTCATCTTCTCCCCTCACATTGAATCCATTGATGAATAATCGATCGTTACACCCTCAATTATTGGGAAAACGATCTGAAACCACACATCTAGGGTCATCATGATGAAAAAAATGTGAAATGGAAATAATAATAGTTTGGTCTGTCTGTTATGGCAGTAAGGTGCAGATATGTTACAAAATAAAGTGGAGGTTTGGTGTTGATCTGGTACGACCACAGGTGGCGGTCGGGGAAACAGATTTGGCCAACCCAGTGAGGTGTTGAGATCGGCTGCCCACAGTGGTGGCAGTTGGTGGTTTAAGAGGAGGTGACATCAATGGTGTTTGAGGTGATGATGTTGGTTATGCGGGACATGGTTTATAGAGAGGGTCAGCTAGGCCGACAGAGATGGACATAGAAAGGGTAGTGGGGTGCAGTTGAGCCTGGCGTGCCATGCAGAGTAGGCTGATCAGACTGGGACATGCGGACCAGGATGAGAGAGCGGGATGGACTAGGTGGATCGTTCTAGGAGAAACTCAAAGTGATAGAGTATGTGACTAAATTTATGTATTTTTTCTTCTTTTCACTCAATGTTTCTACAAGTGTGTCCTTAAAGAAACAAATTCTCGAATTGGGTTGAGTCTATAGGTATACTCAATGATTTTCATGAAATTAATAATGGATCATATACAAATGGTCAATTGAGTGATAGTAGTAGAAAGAGACATCTAAGGTAATAATGTTTGAGGGGGAATGTTGATACCTATGGTAAGGATTAGGAACTCTAATACTAGGAATAAGTAGAATAGGTTTACCTACTTCCATGGTGGGGATATTATTAGAATGTGGAAAAATGATCAATATATATTCCTCATAAACTAAATAGTAAATACAGAAATTTTCAATGTGGTTCTAAGAATAACATAAACCTAGATTCTATAGAACAAACTAGATTAAAAACCAACTACAAAAAATATGGGACATAATCAGCATTATTATCAAATTTCCCTAGTGTTGGGTTATAGGGACACATCCCATACTTCTTAGAAATCATATGATTCAACCAGATGAGCCTAGTAGAATAGAATGTGTCTGGATAACTGAGAAAATAATGGTGATTTGATAAATATCTTGACTCATCAACCAATAAAATCTCAACAATGTAACAAATTGAAATTTAATATGAGTAATAAACTATATGTAGCTGAGAAAATGATCACAGATGATCAACCAAGACAATTGATTGTGATAGGTACAATTCTTTTGAATTCTACACTTTTGAAAGATTTTTTTATACGGGTGAGCACCATTTGTTTATTTCTTCTCATGTTGTTGACAATATGGTTTTCCATGTTGAGATGATTCCTTAGGTTTTGAAGCATCAAAATCCGATTGGCAAGAGGGAATGCTGATCCCTTATATGAAAACCATTTTCTATAACTATTGATGCTACTGAATTGATTTTGTACAAATATATGATTTAGAAAAATGTCATTGAATTAATCCATGTTTTGGATTGGCTGACAACATTCAAATTTCACATTGATGTTTATACCTAAAGGGATAGTTTTACAACTATTGATGGCATTGAGCATCTCTTTAGAGGAGTTCAAAATGAGAATGCAAGTGGATGATGATTTTTGAAACTAGTAGTTTTAAATATATAATACCATTAGGATTCATTGACCATAAAATCATTAGAAGTGATTAAGAAGGGATATTTTCCATTAGTAGTGAATCAATTACTTGATGAATTCCCTATCAATTTATATAGATAGCGACCCTAAATATATTTTCAATTTACAATTCATCTCTTCCCAGGGACCAACTATATCTGACTTCTTTCTTATCCTATGGAACCAACATAATTTAGGGAATTGAAGATACAGTAGGAAGATTTGATAAGAAAATGGATCATTCATCTTGAAACGTCACTATGGTGAGCACTAGTTTTATTTGTAAAAGTGGAGGTTGGGTCTGCTAGAATTTGTGTATATTATAGTAAGATTGACCATGTTAGGATGAATAACAGGTATGCCCTTCCTTGCACTGATCATCTGTTCGATCATTTGGAGGATACCAGTCGATTTCTTAGATTGAATTTCATTCATCATATCTCTAACTATGGATTAAAAAGGTTGATATCCCAAGGACATGTTTTTAAGTATATATGGACATTATTCTTTTTTTTATTCCTTTTGGTCTTATAAATACACCATATAAATTTATATCATTTTTTATTCAGATATTTAAAATTTATATTGATTCTTTTATAGTGGTGTTTGTGGATGACACACTAGTGTATTCAATGAATTTTTATGAGCACGAGAAACATTTGATGATAATGTTTGGAATATTGTGGGATCATGATCTATATGAAAACATTAAAAATTCCATTTTTATATATAACGGTTACATTTCCATTTCCATGATATCTCTGAAAAAGGAGTATCTATGGATCTAGAAAAGTTTTGGGCTATGATCTTTTGAGAACTGCCAATGAATTCCTTTGAGATATGCAATTTCCTAGGCCTGATAGGTTATTATGGTCACTTTTTCATGTATTTTCATGTTTAGAATCGCATATTATAACATTTACAAGGGAAAGTGTTACATTATAATAGAGCCTTTTATATCTGAAATTATTTCAAGAGATAAAATCTGACATTAAATTTTCATATATCATGATATACCTAGAATCATGACAAGGTTATGTGGTGCATTATGAGGCTTTTTGATCTAGTTTTGGATGTTTCCTCTTAAAGGGGAATCATGTTGATGCTTATGGATCATATAACACATGATTTCATGAGACAAAATTCCTGACACATGATTTTTGATTAGCTATTATCGTCCATGCATTGAAGTCATAGATTAAATACCTCTTAGGTGAGAAATTTATATTATTTAAAGATCATAAAAACATAAAACAATTTTTCTCACAAAGAGTTTCAAATATGTGAAAAATAATCTGTATAGAGTATCATAATTTTTTTTAATTTCATATAGTGTAAACATAGAGTAAAGGGTACTTTTTGGATGATACATTAATAAAAAATTCATATAATTAGTTCTCTATAGAGGAATCATATCAGTGCAGCTGATGTCATTTATAGTACACATTAACATGGATTGTGAAGACTGAGGTAGTGATTAAGTTTTCATTATAGTTTCTTTTTTCCTAATTTGGTAGTGGTTGTTAAAGAGGCACAAACATCATATTTATATGGATTTTATATGACATTAAAACTCAATGGATGGAGGAATATTGAGGCATAGAATCTTGATAGAAGATTGATTTAATGGTTCAGAGATTAAATGGACAAAAAAATTATATTATCAATAACATATCTTTCATGATTACACCATTTTATATATGCTATTAATATTGGGATATAGAAGATGTATTAGGAAAATTTTTCTGATATAAACCGGAAACACCCAATAGGTCTCCTTCCAAAAGGACCTACTTTACAAAGGGAAGATCACTTCACGATTTTTAGCCAATGACCCATAAGATTTCACAACGGTCAAGATCATGGGAGATCGGGCTCATCACACCCTTTTGGGGGTAATTGTTTCCTACTATGGAGATATCTTATATATTTAAGATATGTTTATGAATTCTTCATTAATTCCCAAGTATGGCATGATTTCCCCTTAAATCCGCCATCAATTATCGACACATATATAATATAAAACCATCTATGTGTACATGAGGATGTTAATTAATAGCTGTATCTGTACGTATTCAAGTTTCTCTATAAATGGAATCCAATTATATACTACATAGAGGTTATTTGATCAATTATTGTAATGAGCCTAGTTTTCTAGCCATGTAGTGGGACATTCTATAGTTCGTTGTCATCCAATGAGATGATAATCCATTGGCAATTTAATTTTTATCTTGGGATACGAGAGCCACTTTTGATTTTACCATCATCTAGGGAGAAGATATTTGTTTTTATTTTTGGATCAAACCCAATCGATGGGATTCCTACATATCCTTGTGAATGTAATTTTAACCCAAGTAGTTAGGTACTGCTTAATAGAAGCACATCATACCTTTTAAGGTCATGTTATAAGGACCTAACAATGCAGTTTAACATTATGTTGAAAGGTTGTATAGGTGAAATATAATGACCCATACTTTACATACATGGTTATTACTTAAGAATTGAAGCATACTTATTACAACATATAACAAAACCATGTTAGGACCGTATAGGTATAATGTCTTTAGAAACTAAAAAACATAAACAACTGGTTCATAAAGCATCTACATTGACTCCCATTTATTTCATCATATCTAGAGTCCCTTTTGGCATATCCTACTTAATAACCTTCTTCATGACCTGGGGAAACAAAACATACAAAAGGGTGAGCTCAAATTCTCTTTAATGGTAAACAAAGGAAATATCATATTCATAAGAACATAGCATTTCAAAAATCTTAACCTGCAAAAGAGATCATAATATCATAACATGGGATAAATCATAGTAGTGAAATGTAATCCCAATAATCATAACACAAAACACGAAACATTGTAGCATACACACATAATCATAGAGAATCATTTCTTAGTAGTCAAGACTCATTGCCAAGACTATCTTAGCAGACAATGTCCATTTCTGAACTGAGTTCACTCCTCGTTTCAGTCCTGTATCACTGAACTGGATTAACTTTTCATTCCAGCCATGTCTATCTCATGAGATATAAATCATTACCCAATGCATTAGAGGGAGATATAGGTCCCACCCATCTCCTAATGATATCATTCTTATGTGTGCCACAAGATCATAAATCATACCTCATATCATAACCCATGTAATAAAAATGGGATTCTTAAACGTCATGCCATCATAACATAATACATATAAGATAAAAGGACATCCTAAAAATAATTCCATCATAAAATAATCAAATCAATGTAAAAATAGGGATATAAACAGAACCCTATATTATATTATATGGAAAATAATTTTGATAAAATGCTTGAACTCCATCTTTGAGGAATATATCCTTTCTACTTCAAAAACATTTTTCCTTTCTTAACATGTCATAAAATTTTAAACTAAAATAAGTTGATTAAAAATAAACTTGAAAACTTGTAAAATAATCTTCATGTAAATAATGTTTTATGAAATCATAAAATCTGTTCATGCCGTATATGTTAAAAAAACATTCTTCTCATACTTTGGCCGGAAAAGTCAAAAAGTACCTCATACTAAAAACGACAAAAGATTCCTTTCATATCTTTTACTAAAAACTCACCAATGGGTAAAATTGGATTTAAAAAATTGTAGGAGGATAGAAGTAATATTACATATTGAGTAAACTAGGATGTGGATGATAAATATTCCCCTGTAAATTCTAAAGTATAAACAATCTCGGATAAAAATGAGATTGCGAGATTTTCCTTTACCTTAGGTTCGATATGCTTCATACGTGTCCGAACCTCATGTATAATGATTTAAATAATGACAATGACTTATTATAGAATCATACTCATTGTTATGATATCATATATGGTCATATTCTTAGATTATTATTAGTAATATTTCATTGCAATTGGTTATTCAGGTGTTCATTGCTTTATGGTCTTATGCATGTTTTGTCGAATAAATTATAATTATTCTTTTTTAGGTTATAGATAACTCATTTAAAGAATGTTATTAGTGTAATATATATCATATTTATTCATTAAATTCATTTATATAATCATTATTCAATGAAGATCATGTAGAACGAGTCGCATCACATCGTGGAGACGGTAGGCCGTACGTACGCACGAGCGATGATATCATTCCCATGATCTTGGAATTGTATTGAAGAGTATTTATACTATTTCAGAATCAATATAAATTTAAAATAATCATATATAGTTATTCTTTACACCATTATACACATCCATGTAAGGTAGTGGTGGAAGAACATATTACACCACGGCGTGGAGACGGTATTCCGTACTTACGCACACGCGGTGATTTCGTTTTCCATAGGATATATAGAAGGTGAAATGGGGTTGTTTCATATTTATAATAACATATCAGTATATTATTGATAATGATGTTATTACTTTATAATGAAACAACTAAAGTTGAAGAAAATGAAGAAGAATGAAACTTGAAAGAATCGGTAGAAGAGATTACCTCTTATGTGACACGCCTCTTTGAAACCCTATCTTAGGGCACTAAAATTGGTCTTTGAAGAATAAAATAACCTCTATTATGTTTATAGGGAAGTTGATAAGGGATGTGGGTAGGGGTTGGCCGAGCATTAAGGCTCAAAATTGTGTGAGGAGGAGAGGGAGGAGGTTCCCTTTTATAAGGGAGGATAGGGGCACCTTAGGAAAAACATAAAATATTAGTTTATTATAAGTCATATTCGGTTTTCAATAGCTCCAAATTGATTTATTTAGAAGATAAGGTGGGGATGGGTCGAAAGCCTCCCAACTAATGAGTTTTGAACAAGATTAGGTTACTATTTTAACCTTATCATTTAGATTTAACTTTTACCATGTCTTCTTGTTTTCTTACACTATATGGTTAATAAACTTAATATAACAAGCCAAAAGAACCCCAAGTGGTTCAGTATTAATATATATAACCTTATCTAAGTAATTTGTCCGAAACACAGATTTTTAGGAATATAATAACAATTAATAATATAATATTTGTTTTAAAAACTTTTTTATGTCAATTTTGAAACTATTTGGTAATTGATTTTTGTGAAAATCATAACAGAATGATTAGTTCTAAAAAAGTTAATTATATCGACAATAACATGTCATATTAACCTAGAAAATTATTTTAATTCATAAAAAGTCTCAAATTACATTTATTCGTGTAATTATAACATCAATTATGTTAATATTTCATTAATTAGGTAATTACTACATCATCATTGTGTGATAAATAAATTAAAATATTTAATATCTAAAAATTATAAATAAAATACCATTAGGTAGGAAATATAATTATATTTATAATTAATATTTATAGTCGAATTTATCTTATGTATAAACCTACATTAAAAATGTTTTAGTTATTAATCTTTGATTTTAACTCTTTTAACTCTTCTTTAAATAAAATAATAATAAGTTTCCTAATCTAATCCAAGTAGACCTAAAGTGTAATAGTTTATTCCTAAAGTTGTTTTTGGTCTAATTAAACTTATCCAATAGAATTAGGACATGTGTTAGGGTAATAATAATATCATTTTTACCCTTAATTACCCTATTTACTTTTAACCGTGGTAAATAAAAGTTAAATGTTACTATTCACCAAAAAAACATTTTTATCTTATTGAACCACATTTTACTCCGTGATATTAACCGTGTCTCTCGGATTTTCAAAATTCTACTCATAGAAGCAGTAAAATCACGTTTTATGTACATTTGCAAATTCTCCTAGGAGGTGGGTAAAAGACGGTGAAAAGGTCAATAAAATTTTTATATATCTAAAAGTATTATAAAATTACTCCAATGAATTACATTGAAGTATTATAGGTATTATGTATCGATTTTGACATAAATAAATTTAAATAAAATAAATAATTATTTAAATGAAATGTCGGTTTTTAAATAGTAACCGAGTGTTTTCACTATTCATCAAAAATAGAAAGTTTTCAGAAAATACCAAAATTTCACCCTAGGATAATTTTGATATTCCGAATCCAAAAATGAAGTCCATTTTGAAGGATAAAATTTATAAAATTTCAAAAAATGGGTATTACTATTCATAACAGCTAGTTTATATAATATTTTAATAACATATCGTTGTTTAGTAAAAGTCGGTATTGCGTACAACGCAAGCTATCAAGGAAGGTTGCTCTTGCATATAATGCAAGACAAGATAGTGTTGTGTGTAGTAAAATATTCCTTTACATAACTTTATACATAAAAAAATACTTCTAATAAAATCACGGGTGTTACATGAAAGGTTCCTAGTAAAATATTGATGTGGGGATTAAACCATAGTGGCCTAAGGAACCTAGAAGGAATAGGGATTCCTATAATAAATTATACCCTTATTAAGAATGTGTCTCGAAGAAAATATGGTTGATTTGGGGTGTTGGGTTTTGACCTCAAGGAGGGTGCCTACATATCCCATTTGGATGGGAATGAAAGGCCATGCAGTTAGGTTATAAAGAAATACACTTATGGAGAATTTTAGTTGGTTTTTCTCATCAGGGAGTATAGAAATTTGAGAGGATTAGTTGGGGATTATTACTGATATTGATTCCCATACTTTTTGATGACATGATTGGGGATTACTCCTGTGGAGGATTTCTGGTTGAAGTGACTGTGAGGGGTGTATAACTCATTGAGATTTGGAGACTTTTTTGGGGAATACATATAAAGGGAAGGCCCATGATGATTTAAGGGATTTTTTAGGGGATTACTCATGATAAGTATTGACATTGATCTTGGGACTTAGTTTGGAATTCGACATATCTTGATTGTAATAGGAATCATATTTCTCTAATCTTAATTAGGTGGCATGAATAATGTGAGTGTCTTGATCACCATTAACCTTTAAACCCATGTGAGTCTTGCTGGGTGTGAGAAATAAGAGGAATATGATAATATAACAAACCACACATTATTCCATTTCTGCTAATGGATGAGTTCTTGAAATGAGATGGGCCTAATCCTAAGTAGGATTCCCACGTACTCATTAGGTATTAATCCAGTAGAGAATTCCCATTTGAGGTTTTTGGGAATGTTTAATTATGGCATGTTTTTTATGTTACCATTCCTTAATTTCCATCATATTGAATTTGTGGCATTCTTCGAAGGGGTGATGGGTATGGAACTCCTCCCTACTTATTAGTTTATGTCCCCATTGGGCCATCTTGCATGCATGGGTTGATATGACTGGGGCCAGAGGGATGAGGAAAACACCCTCATCATACTGAGCTTTCACTGCTGAACTATGATGGCATTTTTGATTGTTGATAGAGGCCATATGGGAGAACCCTCTTGTCTTTAGGATGAGACCATATGTGACCTCTTCTTCCACACCCCTGAGATATGGGAGGAACTAATTATATCATTACAGGGATAAGCTCCCCATATGGTTGAAGACTGTGATCAACATCATATTCTTCAAGAAAACTGGTTTCTGTTGACTGGATGATCAATGGAATTTTATGGATTAGAGGGCCTATCAGGTGGCCTCCAAGGTTGTTATGGTACCGTGTTGATAGTACTACATAACTAGTGAGTTGGAGAGCCAATATAGAAAATGCTGGATTAGTGATAGCATCCTTCAAAAAGAAAGAAAACCTGACGTTAGAAATAGTTTTGTCATTCATTGGGAAAAAATTATAGGAAGCCAATAAATCAAAGGGAGTTCTATAAAGTAGTTCCTGATGTATAGACATAAACAAGAAAACCCTATCAAAGTATCCACTTATTCAACATGTAAATGAAAAATTTGTCATCTAGTCTGGACCTCTTGTATTAAGAGAAATGGAACTTAACAGATAGGTGAATATATTATCATGGATAAGGATTTACATCAGGTTCACCATTCTTGTTTTCAATAGATAATACGGGTTTTAATTTTGTTTGATGTTTTCATAATGATTGATTATAGTGAATTGAATTGGGTTTAGTATTTCACATTGATTTCACCATTTGCGTATTTGATTGAAATTGGAAACTCCCAATGAATATGTATCCAAAATTTCATTCTTTCCAAAAGTTATCAATCATCACGTTTTTAGCCGATGACCCTTAAGTGCCTGCATTGGTCAATAGGATGGGAGGTTGGACTCATCACACACTTTTCGGGGTAATTATTTCATACTCTAGGAAACATTATTAGATTTAAAAGATGTTCATGAATCCTTTATTAATTCCCATGTATGATGTGATTTTCCTAGAAATTAGCAATAAATTATCACCACATATAGAATGTAGAAATGCCTATGTGTATACAAAGTTATTCATTAATGTAGATATATGTATGTATTCGAGGTTGTCCATCAATTATATCATCTTACATACTACTGAGAGGCCCTTCGATCATTGTTTTTAATGATGTTGGTTTTCTAGACACACAGGGGGCACTATGGAATTTGTTTACATATATCGATACGAAAATTCACTCTTAAGTTTATCTTCATATAGGGAGATGATATTCTCTCTATATTTTATCAACATTGAGGGAGAGATGATTTGTTTTGATGTTGGGATGAATCCCATGGATGGATTTACTACGTATCCTTGTGAAATAAATCAGAACCCACATGGTTAGATTCTACTTAATTGGGAACATCATACCTTTTAAGTTCATGTGATAAAGACCTAACCATACAGTTTAACATCATGAGGAAAGTAAGTCTAGGTGAAAGGTGCCCAGTAAATGTTTTATGTGGGGAATAATGAGAATTAGACCAAGGAACATGGAAAGAAGATGGATTCCTAGGTTTAATTAAATAGTTACTAGAAATGTGGCCCAGATAGAATAGGTTTGATTTGGGGTGTTTGGATTAGTCCTCAATGAGGCTTCCAATGTATCAAATTTGTGCAGGAATCAAATACCAAATATTTTGTTTATGAATAATCATTATTATGGACATATTCAACATGTTTGTCTCATATAGGAGTATGGACCTTTGTGTGGATTAGTTGTGGCTTATTCTAGATAAGGATGCCAAGACTATTTGATGACATGATTAGGGATTAGTATTGAGAAGGACTCCCGATTAAATATAGCATGAGGGGTCTTAACTTATGGAGATTTGGAGGATTGTTTGGGGATTAAACCTATGGAGGATGCCCATGATAATTTGAGGGATTTATTTGGGGATAACTCTTGAGAAGGATGACAATTGGGCTCGGGTCCTAGGTGGGCATCCTATGTATCCTGATTGTAATTGTAATAAATGTTCTCATAGTTCAATTGGGTTTCATGGATCATCTGGATATTTGGGTCACTGATAACCATTAATCCCACATAATTCATGATCAGTGTGAGAAAAAATAGGAAGAGGAAGATCCAACAAATCACATAGTCTACTCTGTCCGTTGATGGATGAGTGCATGATAATCCAGGGGCATTCTTATATAGTGGATTCCCTTGTACTGTTTGGGGATTAATTCTATGGAGGATTCCCAATTGGGGTTTTGTTTTGCTTTACTCCTACGGAGGATATCCATTTGAGGTCTGATTAAGGATTACATATAATGAGGATTCCCATGTGTTTGGCATTTATTACTAAGGAGGATTACCATTTAATAGTTGGGGATTACTTCTAAGGAGGATGCACGTGAGATTTGGTTGGGGATTATTCCTAAGTAGGATAACCATTTGTCTTCTAATGGGGTCACTCCTAAGGAGGATTACCATTTTAGGGTTGGTTGGGGATTTATCCTAAGGAGGTTGTTAATTGGAAATTTTATTGTGGCTTAATCCAAATGAAGGTTCCCATGCACTAGTTGGGGATTATTCCAAAGGAGGATTACCATGTTAGGGTTTCTTGGGGCTTAATCATAAGGAGTATTATAATATAATGGATAACGATTATTCATATAGAGGATTCCCATGCACTTGTTGGGACTTATTCTCAAGGAGGATTCCCATTGACCTTTGGATGGGGATTACACCTAAGGAGGATTCCCATTTGAGGTTCAAAATGGAATAGGATTTAGGTGACGTGATTTCAGGTGTTTCTTAAGGTATTTATCAACTCAACATACTTGAGGAATCCAAAAGAATAATTTCCGCTCCTATAACGGGAAAGGAACCAAGAGGAGTATGTCTACTCAAGGAATATCATGGACTGTGGAGGAGGATATCAAATAATGGTATTCCCGGGGTGGACATTATGTTAATAAAATGCACAACTCATGTGGGTCACCCTAGTATGGGTTTCCCTGGTAGGTCTCCCAAGTATGGGTCTCCCCTAGGTGGGTCAGCCAGGAATGGGGTCTCCCGAGTGGTACCTCGTCAAAGTAGTACTAGGGCGGATGAGACTACCACATTAATGTATGGGTTGCCTGAGTGTGGGTTACTGAAGTGATAGAAAGGGGGTCATTCCTTAGTTAATGAGGGCCATGTAGGTTTTCCCATGTATTGATAGACTAATTGGGGGGAGGACTGTCACATCCAGAGCCCTCTCTAGCATTCGTAGTCTGGGAGTTCGACCATCGTCTAAAAATTTGAGGAAGATGGTTCTATTTATAGAACACCTAGTGGGATTTCATAGATGGTGATGTTTTGATTTATTGCACATATGTCATGCCCTGATGTCCTATGCAGATGGCCTGCACAATAACACAAATCCCTTTACAAAATTTGGCCAACTACCGATATCCATAAATTTGTTCCATAAGTATGTTTGGGCTCTACGACTAGTCAAATCAAAGATCACGAATAGATATATGCTACTTTATATGTGTAATAATTCGAATCATCTTGAAAAAAAAGCATAAAATTCATTTTGATGCATCCAAATCAATTTATCATCAATCATGGAAACCCACAACCTACTCCTTGAGTGGGGGGGGGAATTCCACTTATAACTTATCATGGAGAAGTCTTCTGGATGATGGAAATACATACCACATCTTCATCATTCATGGTTATTTTTTTAATCAAATATTACATTTGTTATCTATGGGAGGGGAAAATAATTAATTCTATGGAAAATGCATGAAACACATTTTTATATTTCAAACCCCCCCTCGAATTTTATTCATTCAGAACCAAACTATTCTTGTTCTAACGTATCACTAGGGAACTTTGACTCTCTACAAGATAATTTGGTGGTTTTGGGGATAAATTATGTATGTATTGATGCTTTTAATTTTTACCTAATCCATGGGTAATAGTGATCGTTGTTTTAGTATTTCTAGGATCACATGGAAAATCCTACAAACTTTGTATATTTTGTTTCATCACCCTAATTATTTCTTACATGAAATATAATGGAGGCATAGTGAGAGAGACATGCCATTTTATTAGACCACACTTTTCAGGTTTTCAGTATAATATGTTTTGTATCTTTTATCTTTTCATATCTTGTTATTTATCCAAAACCATGTAGATAAATGGTTTATGAAGTTTAGTCTCAAAATTTATCCATAGTTCCCTTTACAAGTTTTCAATATAGTAAGTAATGTGCCTCTTTTTTTGGGAAGTTTAAATTCAGTAAGACCAGACTAAAAATGATAGTGTTTTAGGTTTAACAACATTGACCATAAAATTTAATATGAAAACTAAAAAAATGTTCGGTGGCTAGGAATGTTCCAATATTTGTCAGATAATTCAATGCAGAATCCTGAGCCATGATTTTGTGGTTCCCAAATATGAAATTTGATATTATATAATGGAGGATGTCTCTCCTAAGAATGAAATTACCAATTGTTGAAAAACCTTTTATGAGGGTTATTTTATTTAAGGCCAACTAGGGCCTGTACAATATAGTCAAACATTGACATACTTAATCTGCCAGAACCATTATGGTGGAAACTTATGGAAGGCTAACTGGGGAATGACTTGTATTTTCGGGTAAAGGATTTTTCAAGAATTCTATCATTCAATTGTTGATGGATAATAGAAGCTTAATATTTGTATGTCTCATGACCACAATTGGTGGTTTGGCCAAGGAAATATGTGTTAAAATGAAAGGAACGTATATTTCGGTATAGGCCATGAATTAGAAACCACTCCTACAAAAACATTGGTGTTTGAAGAAGGGTACATTTTCTTTGATAACCAATGTTAGGGGACAAGGCCTTTTTATGACAAGGGGTTAAAGAATCATGTAGTTTAATGTCGTGTGACAATGAAATTTACCGTGTAGTTTAACATCATACAACAAGGATTTTATGTTGTTTGGTTTTATGTTATGCAAAAAGGACGTTATGTTGTTTAGTTTAAATACATACAAGAAAGGCATTACAAAGTATAAATTAAAGTCATGCTAATGGGAAATTATTTTATGGTGTTTAAATTTGTAAAACAAGTAAATTATGTTATATAATTTAAATTCATACCATAAGGTAATTATGATATATAGTTTAAATCCATATTACAAGGACACTTTTCTATGTAGTTTAAAGCCATACAACAAGGACACTATGATATGAATTTTGAAGGTTTACAATAAGGGCATTATGATTTACATTTTAAAGTCATACAAAAAGGTCATTATTCTATGTAGTTTAAATTTTTACAACACAAAAATTATGGGGGTCTATAATTTAAAGACTTTATAATTGACCGGAATGGTTGAATATTCTTCCATTGTTGGTAATATATCTTGGAATGTGTTCCATATTTAGATTTGGATGAAAAAATGTTGTAAGAAATAACCTAGGGATCTGTGAATCCAAATATTGGTATGGAGAATTGGGATTATGGTGCTTAGAGGAGGACTCCCTTGATAACTAAGTTACGAATATTTGAAAAACCAATACGTGGACTATTTTAATCAAGGAAAACTGGGTAATTCACTACATAGTCGAATATTTTAATCCATTGGCTAACAAACCCTTTATGGGGGATAATTTCTACAAGGCCAACTAGAGAATGTAATACTTATTTATGATGTTCTCAAGAATTTGGACATTCTATTGCTAAAATTCAATGGATGTTTATATTGGTTTGGATTTTCATAGGCATAGATTTTGATTTGAGAAAGGAATGTACTTGGATACAGATGAAGCTTTCCAAGTTGAAACTGTTAGAGAATTGGGAGAATATGTGCACTTTGCAGGTCTATCCAGAATGTAGAAAATATGATGTCTATTGTTTTTAGTCATATTACTGGGAGTATAGAATCATGTAAACAACATGTGATATGTTTCTTTATCTGACCACGATCATTCTGACATGATTTTTTCATGATGGAGGAAGTTGAAAACCATTGCCATAGGGGTTATTGGATTGGGAGAAAAGATATTGGAAAAAAATACATGATAATCGTAGACTATTTCATGTCATGGGTTCCAACATAATTTCATTAATTATTATAACGATTGAATGGTATTCTTCCAAGGGAGATTTTACTCTGGGTCGATGAACCAATTATGGGGGTGGTTTTATGAAAGTCCAACCCGGGCATGTTATATAAAGTCAAATAGTAGAATCCATTGGGTGTAAAACCCTTTATTTGGGATTTTTTATTCATGGAAAATTGAGGTGTGTACTATAGAGTCATGAGAAAGAGATTTCAGGTATTAAACAGTATTTCACTAAGAGATGGAGATGGATTATGATGATCCAAAATAAACATGTATAAAAGTATGAATGTTGAAGGGATATTTTTCCAATCCAGAAAGGAAGAATTTGTAATGAGAATGTCCATGATGTGTAGAGTCCCTTACTTAGATATGACACATATGTAGAGGGGGAATCTTTATTTCCATGGTGGTAGCCCAATGAGTGGACCCAAACAAAAGTCTCCAATATATATTTATTTTTAATGTATGAGATGGGGAATTTCTTCTTACCTTGTGGTTGGGATGAGGAAATGTGTCCTAGGCGTCACTCTTTATATCATTCGAATGAGAATCAAGCCACGTGTAGTTCATGAGGTACTATGTAGTTTGCATTCACACAGTGAGGACATTGGCCATGCAAATTAACATCTTGGGAAATGATGTGGGTGATTCCAACATGAAAAACTAGGGAATATCATGGCTGGACTAGGGTATTAGACTCAAGAATAAAAATATATCTTTTTTTAAACAAGAATCAATCCACACATAGTTATAATATAATTTTCTATACTGATTGAATTCATGTGTGGAGAAACTGGGGGTTTTTAGAATACAGGCTGACACATGGTTTGAGGCATCATATTGAATCCTCTTATGTAGATATATTTTTAACATGAGTGTGGGGGTATTTCTCATATTACATTGCATCTGGGAATATGATTGAAGATTATGAAATCACTACATATCTAAATTAAATGAGGATCAAGCCACACATATTTCCAAATGAAATCACACAGTTTTTTATTATGTGATTAGGGAATCTATTGTTCCCTACTAGGTCTTGCAAGCAGGAACACGAAAATCTTGAAACAAATTTATTTTCCTTACATTATAATGCAACCCATTTACATAGGATCCTAAGACCACATGAACTATGCTCTGTATGGGAAACAAAAAATAGGAAAAAAAATTTATTCATGGTGTAATGGAAACACAAGTGAGGGATATGAGAATTAAATTTATATGGTAGCTAGTATAGAAGATATGATCCAAGAATCCCTACGTGTATCATTTATATGGGAATCAAGCCATATGTAGTTCTTGAAATCCCATGAATTTTTCCTTCATGCAGTAAGGAAAAAGATAAAGAGATGTGAAAAGGTGTAAATGCCGTGGTTGTGACAAGGTATTGGACCTAGGTGTCACTATGTATCTCGTTAAAAACAATAACCAAGCCACACAAAGTTCTAGAAACGTTTCCCCACACCAAATGGGATATTACATGGTGGTATGGGATTTATAATTTATCAGGATGATGGATGGGTATGAAAAATGTGTTTTAGACCTCATGAAGCATCCCGTTGCAATGGGTAACAGGAAATATATCATGGAGAGATTATTTGTGAAGATATAATTCTTGCAGTGAGAATATGAAAGGGTTTATCATTCACCCAACCATATATGTACCCAATATAAGAGATCTGGGAATCACTATGTATCTCGTTGAAATGAACATCAAACCACACATAGATCTTGAAACATCACATTTTAAAATTGTGCAATGAGGATGAATTTTTGTTGGTGCTCACACATATATAAAATAAGTCCATAAAAATGAAATGATTAGATTAAGAGACTTGTGTTTCTTGGGGGATTCTTAACATCAAATGAGAGAGACAAAAACCATGTAGTTTAAAGTCTTGCGATGAGGACACATTATATATTGCAGTTTGGGATCATACGACTAGGTCCAACTATGCAGTTTAACATCTTGAAATGGGACATATATGGTATAATTTAGTTTAATTTCTAGACTAAAGGACATAAATTCTATTATGCAATTTAACTTCCTGCATCTAAGAAGAGTTTTGTGTCTTCTAAGGTAGTATGACAAAGATGAACAATGCAGTTTGACAACATACATCTGAGACTTATACTATGTTTTTTTAACATCTTCTAGCTAGGAAATTTTTTAAAATTATTAAAAATCCCCCAACCATGTGGGATGAGGATGTCCCTACTTTCCATTTGTCACCAAATGTAATTGGCGGGATTATTTTGATGCTTCCAAACAAGTCTTTTAGAAGACATGGTTGGTGCAAGTAGGTGTATGTTCATGCTCGTTGTTTTCCACCTAATTTGAGTGGTGGGATTCCTTAGATGATTCCAGATGAGTCATCTAGAAGAGTCTTTGTGAGAATTTTTATGTTCTTACATTTTGTTTTCTACCATACATGAGTGGTGGACATATTTGGAAATTACTATATGAGTCTACCGATAGGTTTCTCTATGTGATTCTAGATGAATCTCCAACCAGGCTTCATTGTATACTACTAGAAGATTATACTAGTTGGATGATTAGTGTGGGTGGGGGTATGTTCTTTCTCACTATGTGTGTAACTGGATTTGAATGGAGGGCTTGTTTGGGTGCTACTAGACGAGACTGCTGGAAGGCTATATTTGTTCGGGTATGTCTATGTTCCTTCTCGATATAAACCTCCATATTTGAATGGAATTATTCTTTGGGTTCATCAAGATAATTCTTATAGAATGATACATTATTAAGGGTATGTGGACAATCTTTCTCTCTATGTGCCACTAGATTTGAATGGAGGGCTTCTTTGGGTGCTTCCAGACGAGTCTACTAGCAGGATAATTGGTCTGGGTAGGTGTATGTTCCTGCTCACAATTTTTACCAGGGATAAAATGATGATTTCTTCTTTCAAATAATCCACTAAGATAGTCAAATGTCTGATCATTGTTCTCTCATTCACATATTTTCTAGGAATTTTTTAGCATGCAGTAATCCATAGTAAATATCTAGACATTTCAGTCATGTGAATCCCTCATGAAGCTATCAGATCATGGGATGATATGAACTATGATTATTTGTTCTACAACATATTACCTAAATAGGAGAAGACTGACATCCTCTAAGGACTTGGTTGTTGAGGTGAAATAGCTCCCAACCCTTAGGGAAAGGGCTCTTTAAGTTCTTCTTTCATAACTCTTCAGGATTGATTTTCTGACCTTAAATATTCTATTGAAAAACCCCATGCCCTCTAGGATGGAACTACTTCTAAACAATCGTGAATGATATTAACATGGTTGATGTTCTAATTTTTATGGTGTTTTGTTCGAATGTGGTTTGGGTGCATCAATATGCTTCTACATGAGTCACCCACTTTTGAAGATCAATGTGTGATTTATGACATTTTTTATATATAAAGACTATCATCCTCTATAAAGGAGTCTTTCTCAACACTCTCAGATTCCTGACACAAGAGTCTTTTAAAAACCTTATCTATTTTTCCCTGACATTAGTGATAGTTAGTTGTGGACTATTTTTGTTGAGCATATCTTCAATGCTGAACTAATTTTATTTTTTGGAGCAATCCCGGTTCAATGACATTTCATGATATAACCTTCAACATCCACTGATTGATGGGAATCATGGTGAAATGTAACGTCTGATGTATACCCCATCTTCTAATCTGAACACTAAATAGGGTATCTGTGATCAGTTGTCGAAACTGTATTAATGTGTTGAGTCATGATCATTAAAGGGATCCCTAATGTTTCTTGAGCTTTTGATTTCATGAATCATGGAGATATGCGAAGTCAATTTAATGTTGCAACACTACTATTACTTTAATGTTTCATTCATATTTTTCTTATGAAAATTCATTATATTTTAGGTGATGGAGAGTCTTAATTATGTTGAGGTGGATTTCGTGAGCACAATCATCCGATAATGCCTCTTGAAAGTTGTATTGAGTAGTGGATAAAAGGAACTACATGATCTGTATGTCATCATTAGATAACTGTTTTCTCATACATAGTACGTCTTCCCCATCATTTAGTAGATATTCCTCTAACTTTTTTGACCAGAGTGGACATTTTCCTACTACTATATCAGAAATGATAGAACTGGTGGATATTTCCTCTATCATGTTATAAAAATGAATAGTATAATGAAGGTTCATAAGAATATTGTTTCCTCAAGATATATTCCGATTGAGAAAGGTAATCAATTACCAGCAACAAGGTATCACACATTATTGGGCATGTATTCACAAACAGCTTGGGATAGGATGGATTTCTCATCACTACATTGTTGGTTGGAGAATTCTCATGAGAATGTGAAACACTATTTTGGAGGTAAATCTTGTAGTGAACGCTATCATGGGGAGGAATACCATGGTGGGTTTTCTCAAGGGAAGGATCTACTTTCTATTTGATCATCTGGTTTTGTAGAGGGATTCTAGGAATCTCATCAATAGATGGGATCTCAAGATAGATAGGATTATGTCCATGAAGAATGTTTTTATGGTGATGTTCTTGAGAAGGTCCTACTGAATTACTAATACATATCTTGTATACTGGAATCAAGAGGGTATGATCCTGATCCACCACCGATAAGAACTAGAGGGATTAAAAAACACTAGTCTTAAGAGGGTAGGGATCATATATAGGCTACTCAATTATCAGCTTACTTTGGAATGGTTTTCTTTTGGATTCCTTCTAATGAGCAATTAGTGAAACTTGCTGGGGAAAGTGGTTTTCATGGGAAGGTTTTTTATCCTACATTGGAGTAGCCACCATGATGGTCCAGTTTCCTCTGATTGGGATTGTTTTATATTACTAGCATGATTTTCCACATATCATGAGGGATTTATCCCCATGTTTACCCTCAGGGATAGGAGACAAGGTATGTGTTTTCTCAAGGGTTATCAGTTGATGAATCACCCTATTCAGGGTGACAGATGTATGTTTCTTCTAATTTGTAACTATTTTTGTTACAGTAATGATATCATGACATATTCATAGGATGCTATAAGGGAATTAAGTCTATCCCTTCATCATTTTTAGGATCTTCATGGTGAATTCTATGAATGAAACATAGATAAATGAACATTCCATATCTGAATTAGGTTTACGTGCCTACTCCTATCCTCTAATTCTTTTCAGTGGATGCTAATAGTACTTGTATTTGGGGTAGAGAGTTGGGTCCACTCCCCACTTGAAATCCTGACTTTGAAATGATTTTTTCGACCACGTTTATATGAGAATTCTAGAAGGTCTGATGACTACAAGAATGTGTACATTCCTATATGTGATTTTACATCAACCTCGATTGGAGGTATTCTACAAATTTTTCTGGACGAGTATTCCCATAGTCTTGATGGTTGTAAGAAGGTGTATATTCTTGTTTTTAGTACTCTATCAGATTTTATTGAGGTTGATCTTGGGAAATACCAGATGAGTCTGTTGGATAATTGAATTATGGAGAGCAGGTGTATATTCCCATTCTCTAATTTCCAAAATATGTAATTTTTTTACTTCTTCATAGGGGTGAGGGGTATGGCCCATCTCCCTAGTTGATATTTTATATTCCCAATGGTCCGTCTTTAGTGACTAGGTTGAGATGACTGGGGCTGGAGAGGTGATGACAGCACCCAAACCTTACTGAGGGTTCAATACTGCAGGGTGCTACCAACAGAGATTATTGATAGGGTCTGAATGTGAGGACACCCATGTATTCATGGTGAGTCCATATTTGACCTCTGGTTCCACCTCCATGAGAAATGGGAGGAACATATTATCACATTCTTGGGATAGGATATTGAAACAGTTAAAGAATGTGAGGAATTTCATCTATTTCAGGACAAATGGTTTTTTTTAACTAGAAAATTGGTGGGATTTAGTGGATTATAGGACCAATCAGGTGGCCTCCATGTTTAGTATGGCACTGTGTTCATGGTACTAACTACCCAACAAGTTGGGGACCCAGGGTTGAATAATCTAGGTTGGTGATGGCATCCTTCACATAGAGGAATATCCGACTTTATCAATAGCTAGGTCATTATTTGTAAAAAACACAAAAGAAGTTAGTGGATCAAATGGAGTTCTATAAATTAGTTCCTTATGTATATACACAAACAAGAAAACCCTATCAATGCATATTCTCATTAAAAAAGTAAATCAAAAATTGATTTTCTTTTCTAGATAACTTGTATTAAGAGAAAAGGATCCTGATAGATGGGTTCCACTATCATATTGGTTAAGGGTTAACATCGGGTTCAACATTTTTGTTTCGAACAATGGATGAGAGTTTTGTTTTCATTTGGTGTTCACCCAACAATTGATTCTTGTGGGTTGAATTGTTTGTAATCATTCGTGTTAGGTTCACCTTTTTGTGTCTGATTAAAATTGGAAACACCCAATGGGTTAGTATCCAAAATGAAATACATTACAATGGTTGGTGATCATCATGATTTTTAGACAGTGAGTATTAATAGCTCACATTAGTTGAGAGGATGAGAGGTCGATATCATCACAAACTTTTGTTTGGAATTATTCCCTACTCTGAGACACTTTTTTATATTTAATATATGTTCATGAATCAATTATTAATTCCCATGTATGATGTGATTTTCCTTAAAATTAGCAATCAATTATCAGCACATATGGACTATAGAAATGCCTATGTGTATGAAATGTTATTTATTGACGAAGATATCTACTTGTATTCATGGTTATCCATTAATGGTATCGTCATATATAATACTGATAGGTTCTTAGATCATTTATTGCAATGAAGATGATTTTCTAGCCACACAGTGGGGTACTCTAATGTTTATTGACATCCAGGGAGACAAAAAATCACCATTGAGTTTATCCTCATCCAGGGAGATGATATTCAATCTAGAGTTTATCTTAATCTAGGAAGAATATTTTTTTTTGATTTTGGGATTAAACTCATTGATGAGATTCCTTCGTATCCTTTTGAAATAAATCAGAACCCATGTAGTTTGATGCCCCTTATTTGGGTATATCATACATTTTAAGGTCATATGATAAGAACCTAACTGTACAGTTTAATGTCATGAGGAAAGAACATCTAGGTGAAATGTTCTGAGTAAATTATTGATGTGGGGATTATGTCGAAGCGGCCTAAAGAACCTAGAAGGAAGAGGGATAACCGAGTATAATTAAACCCTAACTGGGAATGTGCACCGAAGATAATAGGGTCAATTTGGGGTGTTGGGTTTAGACCTTAGGGAGGGTTCCAACGTATCCCAATTGGATGGGAATCAAATCCAACATAGTTTATACATTAATAAAAATGATTAGGGATTCATTCAATAGGTTTGTATAATAGAGGAGTATGGGACATTGAGAGGATTAGTTGGGGATTATTCTAAATAAGGATGCCTAGACTATTTGATGACACGATTGGGGCTTACTCTTGAGGATGATTCCTGGTTTAAAGGACCATGAGGGTGTTTAACTCATGGTTATTTGGAGGCTTTTATGGGGATTACAGCAATGGAGTATTCCCATAAAGATTTGATGGATTTATTTGGGGCTAAATCATGGGAATTATTCCCATTAAGATTATGCCCTAGGTGGGAATCCAATGTATTCTGATTGTAACATGAATCAAAATTATTATTTTTCAAATGGATGGAATGTATCATATGGGTTTACTTGTCACTACTAACCTCTAATCCCATGTGTGTCGTGATCATTGTGAGAAAGAAGAGGAATGAGATCTTCCAATAAACCACACAATCTACTCTGTCCACTTTTGGATGAGTGCATTCAAAGCTATGAGAATAATCTTAGAGAGGATTCCCTTGTACTGGTTAGGGATTACATCTAATAAGGATTACCATTTGAGGTTTTCTTTTTCCTTACTCCTAAAGTGGATTCCCATTTGAGGATTTATTGGGACTTACTCCTAAAGAGGATGCCCATGTGGTTGGGCTTTATCCCTAAGGAGGATACCCATTTACTAGTTGGGGCTTATTCCTAAGAAGGATGCCCATTTGAGGCTTGGTTTGTGATTAATCATAAGGAGGATTCTGATTTGACATTTTATTAGGGAATACTCTTAAGGAGTACTCTTGTTTACTATTTGGGGATTATTCTTAAGAAGGATTTCCATTTTAGGTTTGGTTGAGTCTTACTCCTATATAGGATTCCTATATACTGTTTTGGGATTATTCCTACTGAGAATTCCCATGTATTGGTTGGGAATTTTTCCTAAGGAGGATTCCCATTGAGCTTTAGATGAGACATAATCCTAAGGGGGATGCCTATTTGAGGTTCAACTAGTCTTAAGATTTCTGTGATGAGGTTTCGGGAATTTCTTGAGGAGTTTATTGACACAAGTTACTTGAGGAATCGAAAAGGATAATTTAAACTCGTAACATGGGAATGGAACCAATAAGAGTATGTTGAGTCAAGCCATATCATTTAGTGTGGAGGAGGATAAAAAATCATGGTATTCCTAGGGTGGAAATTAAGGTCATAAAAGGAACAACTCAAGTGGGTCACCCTAGTATGGGTCACCCAGGTTGGTTTCCCTAGTATGGGTTTCCCTAAGTGGGTCGCCCTGGTATGGGGTCAAGCAGGTTGTACCACACCGAAGTAGTACTATGTAGTATCAGAATATCTCACCCAAGTATGGGTCATACAAGTGTGGGTATCCCAAGTTTTAGGCTGGGGGAAATTCCTTAGTGATGGTGGGATATAGAAGATTTCCCAAGTAGTGAATGACTACTTGGATGAAGGACCAACACAGCTAGATACCTCTACAGGATTCATGGTCAGAGAGTTTGGCTTCCATTTAAAAATTTGTGGTTTATGGGTCTATTTATATCCCTAAGGGTGGGATTTCATAGATGGGTGAACATGGATGGATTTCATAGATGACCTATGCTGATGACCTACACGGATGTCCTGTGTGACAACACTTATCTATTTACAAAATTTCCCAACTATAAAGATACATATCGGTTGATCTTTGAGTCCGTTTGGACTCTATGAGAAGTAAAATTGAAGATATCGAAGAGATATATGATAATTTATATGGGTAATACTTCTATGTTTCATGTAAAAAACTAAAAATTTTCATTTTGATGCATCGAGACCTTTTTTCATTGCTCATGGAAATCTACAGCCTACTCCTTGAGGGGGGATCCTTCCAGTTATCCATCATTGTGGAGATTTATTTTGGATGATGGAGATAAAAACTACATTTTATTTATTCATGGTGAATAATTTTTATTAAAACATTAATATTTTTTGTCTAAGAGGGGATCACATCCTGAATATTTCTGAATAGTTCATGAAAAACATTTTGTGACGTCAGCATCAATGAAATAAAAATTTTGGTCTGATGGAATGAAAATAAATTTTTGGATGTTTTTTTGAGATACCTCACTTATCAGTAGGTTAATGCTGAGATCATATGATCATATGGTATGTTTATGTAAAGACCCGGAAATTTCAGGGAAATTTTTTTCTTATTTTCATTGGAATTTTGCGAGTGTGCAGTTTCTGAAGGCACCTGATTATGAGGCCCGGTGTACCTAGAATCAATTTCTGAAGTGTGGCTCAGGTACGTTCAGTTAATGAACGATCAGGTTTTTCTATATTTTTAATCGGTGCTCATAATTGAAATCCGATAGCACCGATGAAACCACAACACCGATAATTGCTTAAGGGGACCTTTTTTGTAGTTGCGTTTTGGGCGAGTTGAGGATTAATTTTTTTGGGGTTTAGTTGAGCTAAATAAAATTTGTCATGCAAAAATTTTATTTATGGAAGGTGGTTATTTTTTTCAACAAAGGAGGAGTTAGATGCGGGGCCCACACCCACCCAACCTCCCATGGGAGAGTTTAGTGTGGTAGGGCCCACATGAGACCCTAACTCCTCACATCCCCCATAACCCCCTTGACCTCCCCATAACTCACCCCCCCTTGTTTAAATGCATGGAAACTCCACAAAATTATTGTGGTGGAGCCTCTCCACCTCTCAATATTAATAAGGTCATTGAGAGGTGGAGAGGCTCCACCACAATAAATGTGTGGTGTTTCCATGCATTTAAACCAGGGGGTGAGTTATGGGGAGGTCAAGGGGGGTTATGGGGGAGGTTAGGAGTTAGGGTCTCGTGTGGGCCCTACCACACTAAACACTCCCATGGGAGGTTAGGTGGGTGTGGGCCCCACATCTAACTCCTCCTTTGTTGAAAAAAATAACCACCTTCCATGAATAAAATTTTTTCACGACAAATTTTATTTAGCTTAACTAAACCCCAAAAAAATTAAACCTCAACTCGCTCAAAACGCAACTACAGCAAAGGTCCCCTTAAGAAATTATCGGCACTTCGGTTTCATCGGTGCTCTTGGATTTCAATTCCGAGCACCGGTTAAAAAGATAGAAAAACCCGCTCGTTCGTTCACTGAACGTACCCGATCCAAACTTCAGAAATCGATTCCGGGCACACCGGGCCTCGGAATCAGGTGCCATCAAAAACCGCGCACTCTCAAAATTCCAAAGAAAAAAAGAAAAACTTTTCCTTGAAATTTCAGGGTCTTTACATTACTCCCACCTCATGGCTTTACGTCCCCGTAAAGCTTTAACACAAACTAGGGATACAAAAGTGGTACTGAGCACGCATCTGAGCCTTCCACTCCCATGTGCTCTCCTGGAGGTTCCCGTGCTGCCAACGAAAGCGCACACAAGGAATCGACTATCCTCATAGGATCTTCTCCTATCGATCCTCAACCTCTACTGGAACCTCCGTGCATGTCTCCCTATCATCGATGTCCAACTCCCTGAGGTCGATGATGTGTGAAGGATCATGCAGGTATCTCCTCAGCTGAGGTCCGTGGATGATTTCATGCACCCAGTGCAACTGAGGTGGAAAGGTTAAGCGGTAGACCACCCCGCCTACCTTGCTGAGGACATAGAAAGGTCCCTTGAACCTCAAGATAACTTGCCGCCTTGGCCACATCTCCCTAAACCTCATCGAGGTGAGACCCTTATAAGGACGTGGTCATCATCCTCAAACTCAAGAGGCCTCCATTTCCTGATTAGAACAGAAACTCAAAACTCCCACTGCCACAAGGGTAAGGTTGACTAACTCAAGAGTGATCAACCGCACCCTCCTGTGCATGAGTTAATCCTGTAGTGCCTGGAGTTTCCTTTTCGCCGACCAAGGAAAACCCATCCCAACGTTGTAGTTAGACCACAACCTTTTGCCCAATACAATCAATCTGAGCTTGAACTATGAATCCAATCCATACCGAGACCAAAGTCATAAGGCCTCGACGCTACCACCAAGAGATTCCAACCGAAACTCTCGCCTCTAGGGTCAGATCACACCGTCAGAGTAAGTGTGATTATCGAGTCTCCTCCCAAAGGTATCTCCATACGTGAGGGTCAAGTCCACAGCTTATCGGAAACTCTAGGTCTAGGACATGATTCGTTGAAGGAAGGAATGATTCATATTAATGTCTGTTACTACAGCAGCTAGTAGTAGACACATACTGTCCCTTAAATCATTTTTTAGAGCCATTGGGTCACACTCCCTGACCGCATGCAGCCGCACTCTTCCCCTGCCCTCCTGCTCCCTGAGCCTAGCAGGGAAAACTAAGGCGGGTGGTTGTAGCATGTTGAAATGTACACCACCTCATGCTGTTATCCTAGATCTGACTCCACGTCTGCAGCTTCACAGGCCCATCTCTCCTTAATGCTTCCTTTTCATGAAACATTTAACCTTCCCGAGTCACTAAGACTGGGGTCGGTTTCCTATATCTTACTGCACTGTGCAGTCTTCATCCTCTCCTGGATGATCTATACATTCTTTTTCTACGATCTGTAAGAGCTGCTATGTTTTCTCCATTTCCGAAAATAGAAACTTGGTCTCATCCCCTGGATGGACCATGCCCATTGCCTAATATAGTCAATCTTGACATGAATGATGCATTAATTACATGGATGACATCGTAAGGCATCGACGTTACTACCAAGAGATCCAACCGTCACTCTCGACTCTAAGGGTCGAGTCACACTGTAGGCATCAGTGTGAGGTAACTGGGTCTCCTCCAGTAGGAATCTTGAAAGTTATGGTCATGTCAACAGTTTTAACCGGGACCTCTCAGTATCAACCAAACAAAAGGACAGGAAAGCTAACATCACAAAGATAAGTGTCTTTTATTATTACATCTCATAGTACAAAGACATAAATACGAAAACAAAATGGAACTAGAAGTACCAAGAACAAAAGTAATCTACTAGTTCCACTCCTGTCCACCTGCTCCCGGAGCTCTATTTCGTTGTCCACTACTCGGCTGTTGCTCAAGAACCCGCCGCTACTTCTATCTTGGTGGCTCCTCCAATGCCGACGGATCAACTGTGCGGGGGGTCGGAGAGTCACGTGCCAGGAGACCCTTCCTACAGCATTCATAACACTTCTTGCTCCTTGTATAGCTGGCTTTGTTCCTCTTGGACCTCTGCATCATCTGCCTACTACCCACAGATGATTCGGCTACTGATCAAAAATCCTGCGGCAAAGGCAGCAGCTCCGGAACACTCTTGGGGTGTAGAGTCACTGGTATGAACTCCACCCTGAAGAAGGTCTCAAAGTGTTCCCAAGTGAGGGTCATCCCATCGCAAAACTAGAACAAGTAACTCCACCATCTCTCAGCTGCTGCCTGAAGGAGGCTGGCAGCAAAGATCACAATGAAGTCCGCTGGTGTACCCACTATCCTGAAAACTCCCACCACAGCCTCCAGCCAATCCTCAGCTGCCTGTGGGTCCGTCTCTCCCTAGAACCTAGGTGGCCTCTTACACTGGAACAAGTGCATCATGCTCAAGCGGCGTGCATCGCCTACAGCTGGGGCTGGTGGCATCGGTGGCCCAACGTATGGTAGTACCGTTGGTGCCTCCGCTGGTGCCTCAACTACAAGAGGGACCTATACTGAAGCCTCGTCGCTCGGCAGGCTATCAGTACGTACCTCCCTCTGGGCTCTAGCTGATCGTCCATGGAAAGGCATCCCAAAAGAAACATACGTGACACGGTCAAACGATTTATACAAGGTGATCTAACCTGGTTTGAGCTGTTTTATGGGAAAACCTATGAAAACACACACGCAATCAGTGTTTTTCGTACACAAAGTCGGAAATCAGTTGTCTGGGTCCTAGTGTATGGATACGTCGGCCTCCCGCACCAACACTGGACTTCCTGAACTGAAAACCACTCTCGGTACCCTTAACACTATTTATTCACAGAAAGAAAATATTAGAGTTATATGTTCTGCGGTAGAAACTGGCTCTGATACCAATTTGTCACGACCCATCCTTGGGGCCCGTGCCGTGACTTCCCCAAGCCCGCCTTCCATAGGCCAGGGGCTGGCGACTAGCACTAAAGGCATAAATCCCGTTAACTAGAAAGGAATTGCCTTAACAAAAGAAAACAAAACACCACAGAGTACAAGTGGAAGTAATACACTAAGTACAAAAGAAAGTTCTGAAAAGTAAAAGGGCCAGAATACAAACCCAACTGAAAAGTACAGCTACAACTGAAAGGTAGTACAACAGAAAAGACAAACAACTGGAAGAATAGAAGCAGTTCCTGGGTCGTGAAGCTCTTCTCTTCAACACGGGGAGTGGTAGCCATTGGGGCGTCAGATCACACACAAAAATGGTGAACCCAACGTGAATCTCTTCTCCTCAACATGGGTAATGGCAGCCGTTGGGGCGTCGGATCACACCAAAAAATAGTGAACCCGACGTGAAGCTCTTCTCCTCAACACGGGGAATGGTAGCCATCGTGGAGTCGAAAGAACAACATGTAACCAGGTCTGGGTAACCCTCATCGGGACATGAACCCGCCAGGGGTCGAGGCCATCATGACGTTGACTACTCCATTCTGTGACATCGTCAGCGTGGATCCCTCTCACCGACCATGGAAGACAGAATGTCGCGGGGCCATGGTTGTTGATCTCCTTTCCTGTTGATACTAATGGGTTCATCTCCCTGTTTCGAGGAATCAGATCACTGCATTTGGAGCTCGATCGCCACCTGCCCACAAGCACAGGGGTAGGAGAAGTACCGACGCGACTACCCCGCGCGGTCCCACCTATTCCACGGTTGCTCCGACTTCGACCGTCGTAGAAGCCGGGCGCTTGCGCCCCCTCTCCCCGTCAGAAATCATCCAGCGGAGGGTGATCAATAAGCTGGTTCGTAGGTATGACGAGGAAGGGGTCATCCCCACTAGGGGCATGTCCCACATGGATCTAGATGTGGCCGCTCATCACCACCATCGCCGCCCTCGAGGGCCGCACATGGAGCCGCCGCTCCCCATGCCGACATTCAACCGCTTCGGGAACCTATCCCCGGAGAGCTTTGACACATCCCTCCCCTACGCCAATGAGGTGGGGGATGTCCGGGTCCACCCGATCGGCGATCCATCCCAGTGGTTAACGGCAAGAACCTCCGCCAGGCTGCGTCGACGTTGCCGCCCGGCTCCCTGAGCCGCGGAGCAGGAAATCTTAATTCCCGCACCACCGGTTCTGGCCCATCTGACTCGACGCCAGCGTTGGGAGCGAGCGGGAGATAATGCCCATCTTGGGGCACCAACATCAGCAACCATTGTGGCCCGAGACACTACTGACTCCTGTTACCAGATCCCCACGCATGTTGAGCAGGGGTAGCCGCGTGCCTGACTGGGATCGAAACCCCGACCGCCCTGTAGGAAAGTTGGGTCGAATCTCCTAGTCACAGACACTGGTAATGGCCACTGCAGACCAATCCACGGTAGTGCCGCTCACCATGAGGGCTTATTCCATGACACCAATATGGGAAGCCAAAAGCTTCTTCGTGACGGCTATGCTCCGTGTATGACTCCTTCTAGCACCCACTGCATGGGGTATGAGGTCACTCCCCCTACTGCAGGTCGCGAGCGTGGAGCCGTTGTGTATCCAGTTGCTCACTCACATGGAGGTCCTACCCATGTCCCTTTCGACATCTGTCCCGGTGCTTCTCGCACCCTGACCTTCATTCCCCTCTGCCCTAGCTCTATTTTGGTCGGGGGGACCCCATGAAGGAAATCATCCTTACCTTGAGGAGCTACCCAGGGGAAGGAAGTTCGGGCGTCGTCGCCGTAGGAGGAATGTCAGGGGAGTCCGGACGGAAATCAGACCAGTCCGTTTCTCGGAGTCTGAGGCAGAGTACGACTCGATGACGGAACCTCCCCCCCAACCCTTTGAGTTGAGGGCAGGGATGGGGACGCTGCGTGTTAGTATCGTACTCCCCGAATGCGAGATCTGTATGATTCCATTCTGCCTTCGAAGGTATATCCAGGAGGACGAGGACTTGGCATACCGCCGGGGATCAAGCCCGCAGTTGCCACTGGCCTCCTCAGAAGCACCTCCCGCCCCTATTGGGGAGGGTGAGGAACTTTTCTGGGGACCGACGGAAGAATCGCGAGGTGATACACCCTCGGCAAGCACCGACGCTGTGACAGGAGTCCCATTCGTCAGCCCTTCCTATCGCGACGTGGTAGCCAGGGCACTGCAACCCCTGGAGGATGACCCGGGGATCGGCAGCCAATCGGCCTGTTCGCCATATTCGCTACCGGCTATCCCACCACCCCGACGGCCTGCCTCGGCGACATTGCCAATTCCCTGACTTTCCTTGATGTACGAGTAGGGGTGGAAAGTTCTGGACCCCGAACCAGAGCCGTTGAGCTTCTGGACCATTCTTGCAGTGGGCCACTTCCCTGAGAAGTTTTGGCCAGTCGCAGAATCGGATTTTGATGTGCCGGAGTCACTCACCCCGAAAGAATTTGAATGCTTCCGCCAGATTCTTCGGATGACTCACTCCCGCCTCCACCATCAGCTAGCGCCTTATCCCGGGAGCCAAGTGCATCTCGAGGAGATTGGTGAGCAGTGCCACCGGGTCGACCTAGCAGCACTCCCTGTGGTCCGGTACCCGGAGTCGCTGGACCACCACGAGGCCCTTCAGGAACAATGCGTCCAGAGTTTTCAAGTACTCCGCAGAGTTATTGAAGAGGCCACCCCCCACGTGCACGTCCACGGGTGGGGGCAGTACGCTGCTCTCCTCTTCTATGCGATCCGCCGACAGCCCGATCCACTGGGAGGCCCTGAGGGAGAATCGCCAAGGGCAGTGGTAGTCAACATGGCTTTCCTTTCAGATGAGGGAAACATTATGGATCCCCTCGATGGGGACTCACCCCTCGAGGACAGGCCGCTACTGGACCCATCTGGGAGGATTACTCGCCAACAGAGGAGCCTCCTAGTTCTTCCTGTACCCACGGAGGCACTGGCGCTGGGCCAAAACATCGGCAAGAGTAAAGAGCCCGTCGGGTCTGTCAAACTCGCCGACCCGTCTGCCTCAGTGCAGATGGTAGAGGAAGATCCCGAGAAGGCCACGCTGCGCCAACAGCTAGCTGAGAAAAAGGGGCTAGTTGATGAGCTCCTGGCCGAACGTATTGCCGAGCAGTGGCCTGACTACAACAATCCTAGACCAGGACAGCAGGGGTAGGAGAATCTACCCCTTGCTGAGATCCCCCTGGCCAACCGTGACCGTGTCGTGTTCGCTGAAAGGGGAGACACTGGAACCCATGGTAAGAGGGCACGATATGTTTTTCCGAACCCTCCCGAGCGGCGAGACCACCTTGGAGGCCCTGCTCGGTTTCCTCCCGCCGCACCGAGAGTTTCTCCGCCAGCTGCCTCGTGAGACGCTGAGCGCGACTATCATATCGAAGAGCCTGGCAACGCGCTTGTGGTTAGAGATCCCCGTCAGGACATGAATCTGCATCCGGATGATCTGATGGAAGTACTCATCGCTCGCTTGGAGGCCCTGGAAACTCGGCAGCTGGCAATCCCACCGGATGGCAAGTCGTACCCCGCATGGGTGGATGACATGCCGGCCCCGCCGGGATTTGGGAACCCCACTTTTCCCCAATTAACGGGACCGAAGACCCACCAAAACACTTGGCCCACTTCAACTCGAGGTGCGGGCCTATTTAAGGGACTCCGGTGCAGCAGGAGGCTGCCAAGCTCCGATGCTTCATTCAGACATTGGAAGGACCAGCATTCATCTGGTACCGCCAGCTCCATGTTGGATCTGTGACTAGCTGGGAGGACCTTCACCGGAAATTCCTCTACCAGTTCAGTTCCACAACCTGGTAGACGAACATTGCAGACCTCTTCAGGTTCAAGCAAAGGCCCGATGAGCGAGTCGCAGATTTCGTCACCCGGTGGAAGGGGCTCACGTACTCCCTTGACAAGCCACTGACTCAAGAGATATTACTGACGATGTGTGTAGGGAATGTCAATGAGAAATTGGTTCCTTCTCTGATCACGCAGAATTACCCTAGAGGGTTCCGGGACTTCTCGGACAAGGCTCAGTGCCTCGAAGAAGCCCTGCAACAGGCCAGTCAGGCGCGCCCGCTGCCTCCTGTAATCTCTGCAAGGAGAGCCGCCAGAGCCGAGCCTGCTACTGTGGCATTGATAGAGGCCCCCAGACAGCTAGAGTTGCTGCCAGTGAGGCCAGCTCAGAAGGATCAAAGGGGTCAACCCCCACAGCCTCCAGCCCAGCAGCGACCGCCTCAAAATCAGCAGGCGCCTCCGCGTAACGCACCACCACCACCTAGGTGAGGTAATGCGGCTCCGCCTCCTCGGCCTCCTCCTCTGGCCCCTAGCCATGGTCATCCCCCAACAGTCCCCATTCCAGACAGAAGGAATCGGGCTTACTCGTTTGGCGAGGCCCAGGTCCCCAGTTATTTCCGTAGCGCCTTGGAGCAAAGGATCGTGCGACTGCCTGAGTGCCAGAAGCCAGAAGAGGCGTGTCTCATGGATCACCCTAACTACTTCCCTTATCACTGGATCCTGGGACACACCATACAACAATTCTATGTGTTCATGGACTGGCTCCAAGACCAGATTGACAACAACATAGTCAGGTTGGGCCCAGCCCCAGCACAGGTGGCAGGTGTCTTCGTGGGATCAGATGGCAGTAGTGACAATGGGGATGGGTGGGAACAGGTTTCCGACCATGGGTCCTAGAAGTATAATGACTGGATGGCCTACAGGATGGTCGCCCGTGCCCATGGCATCATCCGTGCCTGTCTGGATCAGCCAGAGCCCTCAGAGTCCGCGAGCGCCGCTTTGGCATCGTCGTCCCAGCCTACTTCTTCCCAGAAGAGCAGGCGGTAGCACAAGAAGAAAGAACACGCCCTGCTATTGTCGTCATCTTCTCGCACGCTTGGCGATTTCATGCCCCCGGGATGGGAATCCCTCCGAGACTCCATCTGGTAGTGGATGACTCCTCGAGCGAGAGCTCGAGGTACGCTTCAGTTAACACCATAGAGTTGGTAAATCCCTTTTTGGCTCTCGACCATGAGGAGAGCCAGGTGGACCTCCCCGAGAGCTTGGGGTATGCTTCGATTAACACCGTAGAGTTGGTAAATCCCTTTTTGGCTCCCAACTGTGAGTAGCACCAGGTGGACCTCCCCGAGAGCCCGGGGTACGCTTCGGTTAACACCGTAGAGTTGGTAAATCCCTTTTTGGCTCCCGACGATGGGGAGCGCCAGGTGGACCTCCCCAATGTCCCCAGCCGTCGCCAACGTCGACGAAGCCGTGGCTACGTGAGTCGCCGGGGCATGGCAGTCGTCACCTCCAGTCAGGTCGTGCACACTACCGAGACCAGGAAGTAGGCCTGATATAGAGAGCAGCACTCACGGCTCCCACACCCGGTGACAACTGGTTCGCTTCCACCACCGTTTGTGTTGCTGGATCGGGCGGAACCACCTTGCCCGCGTCGCAACCAGCCCAGCCCTACCACTGGCCGACTATGGCCTTCTGATCCTAGCATGACAGCCACCTCCCGGGCTTCAGCTGGTGAACAGTGGGACGTGCCTAGTACCAGTCAGTCACCGGTCCCGCCAGCAGGGCCCGTCATGTCCCCAATCGCAGAGCGACCTCCTGTAAGAAGAAGCTCGCGTTTGGCGCGAAAGTATGATGTCCTGAAGCATCTGTCCGGCATTCTAGCAAGGCTTTCCATCTTTGAGGCCCTTCTCCTGTCGTCCGAAATGCGTGAGGCGCTCGTCGAGGCTCTAAGGAGCCCCCTCCAGTTTGAAACGGAGGTAGCGGCCGTAGAAGCCTTCCACACCGAGGTGATTTAGGACACCGAATGTCAGGCGGTTATCTCGTTATCCGGTGAAGATGAAGACCCTCCCATACAAGGGCACATCCACCCGTTGTACATCACCGGCCTGTTCAATAGCGTGGAAATCTGTTGCTGTCTTGTCGACATGGGTTCTGGGATTAATTTGATCCCAACTCGGACACTACGAAAACTGGGGTTGTTCGAGGATGATTTAACTCCCTCCGACCACAGAATCCAGGGGTATGACAGGACCGAGCAAACTCCACTCGGCAAGATTCATCTGAAGACCCAGTTTGGCAGCTTAATCGCCAATACTGAATTCATGGTTGTCTCTCAGGACACTGCCTACAACGCATTGATGGGCAGGTCGTGGATCCATCTTCACGCAGCGGTTCCCTCATCATACCATCAGTGCCTCAAATACTCCCTTAAGGGTCAAGTAGGTGTGCCCCAAGGAGATGCGTCTCCATTTGCCTCTTGTGAAGCTCATTACCTGGACACTGACTATTACAAGAGAAAGGCCAAGCAAATCCTAGCAGGTGAGGTTGACCTCGCCACTGTCACGAGTGATCCCTGGGTAGGTTTGGATGAGGCATATGTCTTCCCAATACATCGGTTGGAGGCCATGACTCCCGATATGGGAGAGTGCTTTGTTGTTTTGGGTACCAGAGGAATGCATATTTCCGGGTCTAAGCGACGGTGGGAAATCAGCTCGTACTGTTACACCAACCAGGCCCAGGTGATCCCCGAGCCTCCTACCCCCGTACGATATCGGTATGTTGGGCTCATGGCAACGGAAGTACATCATACGTGTCTGTTTCGCCAAGTCGGGATCGACCGGCTCAAGCCAACACATCACCATTACTTTGATGTCGTAAATCATGGCCCCTTGGGCCATAGGCTAGATGGGATTGGATCAACCGCCTTCGTCGCCATGGTCTCTGTGGTGCATGAGTCTCCCGTCGTGACGACCTCTGCCGCCCAAGCCGGTGCCAGCTCCCCATCAAGGTCAAGCAGCCCCGAAACGGCTCCCCCCCCCCCCCCCCCGTGGACGATCCTTCCACAAGCGGAGAAGAAGACATGGAAGATGATCCTCCTGCCTTTGAGGAGGGAATTTCCACCACAGTCGACGAGCTAGTACAGGTGAACCTTGGTAGTGAGGCAGACCCGAGACCCACATTGGTCAGCGCCGCTATGCCTCCCGAGGAACGACAACAGTACATAGACTTCCTCAGATAGCACCGTGATGTGTTTTCCTGGAGTTATGATGAGATGCCGGGACTAGATCCCCAGGTAGCCGTACACCGCCTTGGCCTCCCAGCAAACCGTCATGGGTTCAAGCAGTTTCCTTGAAAAATGCACCCCTTTCATGGTGCAATGGTTGAGGCTGAAGTTGATAAGCTCACTAAGGCCAACATTGTCAAGGAAGTCCAGTACCCCAGGTGGCTAGCCAACATTGTGCCCATCAGGAAGAAGAACGGGCATATCAGGGTCTGCATCGACTTCCGCGATCTTAATCGCCACTGTCCGAAGGATGACTTTCCCCATCCCATGATAGAGCTATTGATCTACGCATCATCCGGGATCCAAGACCTTTCCTTCATGGATGGGTACTCTGGGTACAACCAGATCCGGATGGCCCCTGAGGATGAAGAGTTCACTGCCTTCAGGGCCCCCCAAGGCACTTTCTGCTATCGATTTATGCCCTTCGGCCTGAAGAATGCAGGTGCCACCTATCAACAGGCTATGCACCGCATATTCAAGCTGATCCTTGGGACACTGGTGGAGTGCTACGTAGATGACCTGGTGGGTAAATCTCATCAGCGCCGGGATCATCTCAAAGACCTTTAGAAAGTGTTCGGTTTGCTCCGTTCTCGCCACTTGAAGATGAACCCGTTGAAGTGTGCCTTTGGGGTCACCTCCGAAAACTTTCTTGGCTTCATCATTAGGTATCGAGGTACCGAGATCAACCCAGAGAAGATCAAGTCCATCAGTCAGATGCCTCCCCCAAATAATATTCAGGAGCTTCGAGGCCTCCAAGGCCCCTTAGCCTATATACGCCGATTCGTTGCGAATCTGGCCGGCAAGTGTAAGCCCTTTTCTTGACTCATGATGAAAGTCACCACATATGGGTAGGATGAAGGGTGTCAGACCACTTTTGAGGAGATCAAGCAGTATCTGCTTCAACCTCCGGTCCTGATGCTGCCCGTTCCCGGAAAGACGATGGTCCTTTACGTGACCGCCCTGGAGCGATCCCTCGCCGCCCTTCTCTCCTAGAAGAACAATGAGGGAACATAGAATAGCCTCTAATACCTCAGGCTCATTCTCCTTGATGCGGAAATTAGATATTCTCCCATCCAGAAGAGCTGCCTCGCGCTCATATTCGCCGTACAGAAATTACGGCACTACTTGCAGCACTACGAGGTACAGCTGGTCTCTCAGGTAGACCCATTGAAATACATCATGAGTCGGCCTATGTTGACCGGCTGATTGGCACGCTGGGCGGTGATCCTCTAGCAGTTCGACATTAGGTTCATACCTCAGAAGGCCGTCAAAGGACAGGCATTGGAAGAATTCTTAGCTGCCCACCCAACTTCTGCAGACCAGCCACTGGATTTGGTCTTTCCTGATGAGGAAATCCTCTCAGTCGATCACGCCACCCCATGCTGGCAGATGCACTTTGATGGCACCTCCTGAAGCCCTACCGATAGAAGGTTCAACGATCCTAGGCTTAACAGAGTGGGCCTAGGTATCGTCTTCATCACCCCGGAGCAAGCCGTTCTGCCATATTCTTTCTTGTTGTCAAAAGGCTGCACCAACAATGAGGCAGAATATCATTCCCCCATCACTGGCCTCGAGTTGGCTCTGGAGGTTAACGTTCCCCACCTGTATGTAAAAGGGGACTCTGAGCTAGTCATCATGTAGGTTAACGGTGACTACACTGTCAGGAAGCCGGAACTCATGCCGTCGCTGGAATGCACCCTCCATCTAATGGCTAAGTTCCCCTCCTGACTAGATGTCGTTCACATTCCCTAGTCGCAGAACAGTCGAGGAGATGCTTTGGCCAGCCTGGCCGCATCACTCGCGGAGCCCAAATAGGATGACCTAATCATCTACATGGAATACCGAAGAGTCATTTCTCCTGTTATCCTGGAGGGTGATTGTGGCCCGTGAGTGAACCATCTCACCGCTAGTGCCCCCGCGCTAGGACCCCCTGCGGCTTGAGGCGTGGTAATCGAGATATTTCCTGACTGGAGGATACCCTTGGTTGAATATCTCCGGCACAAAAATCTTCCGATGTACCAAGCAGAGCGGGAACAAATCCGACGTCGCGCGCCGCAGTTCACCCATCAGAGCGGTCCCAGCCGTGAGGAGATCCTTTACAGGCGTGGGTTTGACGGTGTTCTCCTCCGTTGTCTTCAAAGAGTGGAGATCCCACAGGTCATGCCGGAGGTGCACGCTGGTTCCTGTGGCGCCCACCAGGCCGGGTCGAAGTTGTCCCACCAGATTCGGAGACTGGTATACTTCTGGCCCTCCATGATCCATGACTACATCGAGTACGCCAAGAGGTGTCATGTGTGCCAAGTTCATGCTAACTTCATGCATCGGCCACCAGAGCCTCTCCATACTACTAATTATTCTTGGCCCTTTGCAGTCTGGGGGTCAAATGTCGTAGGGCCTTACCCGCCGGCGACGGCCCGCCAGTGCCGGTTCACCTTAGCCGCCACAGATTTCTTCTCAAAGTGGGCAGAGGTAGCCCCGCTCAGGGAAGTCAAGGTTGGTTCTATTTCCGACTTCATGAGCTCCAATTTCATTCACCAGTTTGGAATACCTCATGTTATCATCATGGATAATGGAACCAACTTCCGAGCGGCCGAGCTGAAGAGATTGTACGCAAGTACAACATTCGCTCTAACCACACCTCCCACTATCATGCGCAGGCGAATGGACTGATTGAGGCGTTTAACAAAACCCTCTCAAACATTCAGCAAAAAATGGTTGGTCAGAACAAGAAAAGTTGGTCGGAAAAGCTCCCCAACGCCCTTTGGGCTTATAGGACGAAGACTCGCAATTCCACCCAGGTGACTCTGTATTCCCTTGTATACGGAGTTGAGGCCATCTTTCCCATCGAAGTCCAACTGCCCTCATTGCGCACGGCGGTCTACGACCAGCAAGCGCCAGGCAGAGTTGCTGAGATCCGTCTAGCCGAATTGGAAGCGCTGGACGGAAGTAGGCTTCGCGCTTTTCATAACTAGGAAAGGCATCAGAGCAGGATGGCTCGAGCTTTCGATAAGAAGGTTCTCCTCTTCTCCTTCCTGCAAGGTGACTTGGTGCTGGCTCTTAGAGCGCCAATGATTCCCGGTAGGAAACCACCCATGTTCGAGCCCAAGTGGGAGGGACCTTTTATTGTCCACAAGGTCTATCCCAATGGCGTGTATTCCCTGGTAACTATGGATGGTGAGTATATTTCTCCTCCCACCAATGCCAGGTTCCTCAATAAGTAATTTTCCTAACCAGTATGGTCCATCATGACCTTAAAATACACTCTTCCCTACATATGGGCTCCATGGTCCGAGTTCTAAGATCTAAAACTAAGATCCTCATGGTCCGAGTTCTAAGACCTAAAACTAAGATCCTCATGGTCCAAGTTCTAAGACCTAAAACTAAGATCCTCATGGTACATGTTTTAAGACCTAAAACTAAGATCCTATTTTGGTTCCGCCCTTTTCATGGTCCATGTTCTAAGACCTAAAACTAAGATCCTCGTGGTCCGAGTTCTATGACCTAAAACTAAGACCCTCTTGGTCAGAGTTCTAAGACCTAAAACTAAGATCCTCTTGGTCCGAGTTCTATGACCTAAAACTAAGATCCTCTTGGTCTGAGTTCTATGACCTAAAACTAAGATACTCTTGGTCCGATTTCTAAGACCTAAAACTAAGATCCTCATGGTCCGAGTTCTGAGACCTAAAACTAAGATCCTCTTGGTCCGAGTTCTAAGACCTAAAACTAAGATCCTCTTGGTCCGAGTTCTAAGACCTAAAACTAAGATCCATATTTCCCCTTTGGGACCTTGACCACAAGATCGCGTGGCGTGGTGTAAGATTATGTCCCCATTCACGTTGGGCTTTCAATAGTTGTACCACGCACACCCTGACCTCAGGATTTATCCCTCCTCTATCCAATGGAATTTAAAGAAGCATGCTTTCAAGAACTACGTGTGGATTGATTCCCATCCTTATGGGATATGTAGGAATTCCTAAACACCTGGATGTTAGGTCCAGCCCCATCCCTTAGGAGATCCCACGATCTCCCAGTTCCCAGGGTGATTGGAATTACACCCCCTTTTTTGCCCAGGGATCCCCCATCTTTTGGCCACTCTCAGACTGAGCCCTCTAACCCTTTCCAGTGGTCTTCTGATGTGCTCAAGGCACTCTGGTCTAGAAATTGGAGTGCCAGATTTGACTTAGGAAAGTTCCATCCACTTTCCAAGCATCGTGCTCCCCTTCATTCGGGCCACCGTCATCCTTCACACCCAGAGGGACCCCCAAGAACGGCCTGGATACAATGCCCAATGGCTCTCCTACTGCCAGGGGCCAACACCCCTGAGGGTTTCAGAAAACAAATTGATATGAATCCCACGTTTCCAACATGGTCAGTGGTTGATGCTCATTTTTTTGTCCCTGTGGCTAACATGATAGGATTCTGCGTTGCGAGCATGGTCAACAGTAGTCCTCAGTCGTCACGCCGGCTTCCCCAGGCCCTAAATGTTGGTGGCATGGTTTATGTCATGTTCCTCCCCACTGTGTCAAGGTGGAATCTCGACACTCTTTGTACTAACCCTCAGTACACCCTCACACATCAGACAGACCGAGCTGTGTAACAGTGTCCCTCGCGGCACCCGCGATCTGAGCGCTAGAGTATGTGATTGGGTCTCTTCCTTACAGGTTGCGTACAGCTTGAAACTCATCCCCATGGGAAACGAGGAGTCGCCCGGACATTGCGTTTCGGGCCCAACACAGCTGGGAGCTAGCATCTCCTATCCCCCTCCTAATTTTAGAATCCTCGTAGGCCTCTTTGGCCCGAGGATCCTCTCTCGGACGGTCCAAACCATACGACCTTAAACTGTGTGTTGGTCCAAACCATATGACTTTAAACTGTGTGTTGTTCCAAACCATATGACCTTAAACTATGTTGTTGGTACAAACCATATGACCTTAAACTGTGTTCCGGTCCAAACCATACGACCTTAAACTGTGTTGCTGGTCCTATCACACAACCCTAAACTGTGACATTATCGTCCTGGCCGTAAGATGAAAAAACGGAACCGCATTGTGAAGACCTCGTTGTAGAGGACATCACATTGGGTATTGGTCTTGTGCCATGCCATTTGTCAATGCCTATCACAGCTTGATGCTTGTGGCGACACCATGGCCTACTACTCTAGGTCCGTCGCATCAAAAAAAACCACTCACCTTAAAAGAAAAACAAGATTTATCAAATTCCGCTTCTTTTAGTGCAAGGGCCATGCCCACACTCCCCCTTTGTTACCTGGAACTGGTATCTTACCATGTCACCTTCCAGAACTACGTATGGCTTGATTCTCATCCTTATGAGATACGTAGGAACACCTGGGGCACTTCCCCGCAGGTCCTGCCTACCTTCGTGTTTGGTCCCTCGACTCGAGCATTTCCCCGGAGAGTACATGGTAAGTAGGGCTTAGGTCCTCATTCACGTCAGGTTTTGTAACTGCCTTGCCATGTGTCCATTTCTCCTTTTTCCCACATCATGGTCCGAGTTCTAAGACCTAAAACTAAGATCCTCTTGGTCTGAGTTCTAAGACCTAAAACTAATATCCTCATGGTCCAAGCTCTAAGACCTAAAACTAAGATCCATATTCCATCCCACATGATGTTAAACTTTATTCTGTCCCGCATGACGTTAAACTGTATTTCATCCCACATGACGTTAAACTGTATTTTATCCCACATGATGTTAAACTGTGTTTTAAGAACTAAGTGTGGCTTGATTATCATCCTAATGATATACGTAGGACCGCCCAGACATTTCGTCTTGGGTCCATCCCTAGGGACTACTGAACCCTGTCCTTCCTTATTGTCAGCCCCTCGGCCCAACTTCATTGGGAGTGGTGTAATCAGGATATCTACCCCGAGCAGGTTCGTGATGCCCCATGATAATAATGGGAAGCGTCATTTCTTTCGCCAAAGAGGTCCTGCCTAGAAATTGGGACGACCCGTGATCAGGTCGGTATGTACGCCAAATTCACCTTCATCATGGTGGTGCAATTTCGGGAGTGTTGGACTCTGTTTGAACAAACCACGACTCCACCTTCCACGCTTTGCGTCCCCCCTTATTCGGATCCTCATTTCCTTGCATGTTTGACGGGACCCCCTAACAATATGGATGCTCGACCTATGGTCCGCCTACTGTCCTGGGCCAATGTTCCGGATGACTGGTCATGTTTGAAGGGACCCCCTAACAGTATGGATGCTCGACCTATGGTCTGCCTACTGTCCTGGGCCAACGTTCCAGAGGACTGGTCATGTTTGAAGAGACCCCCTAACAGTATGGATGCTCGACCTATGGTCCGCCTACTGTCCTGGGCCAACGTTCCGGAGGACTGGTCATGTTTGAAGGGACCCCCTAACAGTATGGATGCTCGACCTATAGTCCACCTACTTTCCTGGGACAACATTCCCGAGGACTGGACATCTTTGAAAGGACCCCCTAATAGTATGGATGACAGACCTATGGTCCGCCTATTGTCCTGGGCCAACATTCTGGAAAACTGACAGATGATATTTGAGTTAGGCCCCGTGTTGCGAACATGGTCCGCGGTCAGCCTTCATTTATTGCCCCCCCATTCCAGGACAACATGATATGGGTTCTATGTTTCTGCCACAGTTGATAGTTATCCTCCATGGTTGCGCCCCATTGGGTTCTGAATTTGGGCACCGTGATTCACACTTCTTCTCCATCCCCCTGTGTTCGGATGGATTTCAATGCCCCCGGAATCGCCCCGCTCATGTGTTAGAGAACATTGAGGAGTCGACACATCAATCGGCCTAGGGTCTCCTCAGAAGTCCAGGCCTAATTTTGGACGCCTGATTCTTGGTCAATGCCCCACAGTTGAACGAAATGATGGTACGAGCATCTTCTGCTTCTTGCATTAGGCACGACCCACAGGATCATAGGGATGAGTTGTTATTAGTTTCAAAACTATGGTGGAGCGCATTAAACCAAGGGTAAGAATGAATGGATTTGGCCACATATTGGATTGATACGATGAGTAGTACAAGCAGAAAGTTCATGAGATGGAAAAAACAAAGCCCTTAGGGATCAGGGTGCTGAACCGATCTTTCCGGTGCTTCTACCCTTTGGCTGGTAGCCTCCAAGACCGCTTCTCGCTCTTTGAAGACTCTATCCTTGTCGGCCACCATAGAACGTAGCTCACCAGCCCTAGCTTGTGCCTGCGCCCGCTCGGTTTGAAGTACGGTCATTTGGTGACTCGCCTCCACCAGTTGATCCTGCGCATCAGCCAGCTGGGCCGTCAGTTGCTCCACGAGCTCAGAGAATGTTGCGATGAAGGCCTCCTTATCTGTCGCCTTCCCTTCGAGGTTCCGGACTTCCTGCTCCTCCCTCATCATCCATTGAGCGCTCGCTGATCCTTCCCGGCACTGGGAAATGTCGGTGCACCGGCTGCTCTCGCGTATCTTTTCATCCATGTAATCACGGACCGTCAGATGAAGGCGTTGAGCTTCAGCCCCTCCGACGCACAGGAAGCGCAGCCAGGTCTGTAGTGATCCCATCCGCCTCAGCCAATCCGACTGGGGCTGTCTGAGGAAGCGCTGGATACACTTCCACCCTTTGTGCCATGTCATCCGGCTCTCCTCGGCTGCCTCTGAGTCTGAGTCATCTATCTCCTCACGGTCATCGGGTCGGTATATGGGGAAGGATGGCAGCAGATCGGCATCCGGATCCGCAACAGAGACGCCTTCATGAGGAATAGAATCCTCGATGTCCGGGTGGCCTTCTTCTCTTGCCCCAGCAGCACTGACGCCACTACCAGCTTCCGACCTTGTCCTAGGAACAATGCCACTGATGTCCGCCACCCCGTGTTCATCAATTGTTGGGGCTGACTCTGTGTAGAGTGATTGTTCCGAATGAGGTGGTATGTCCGTCGTTGGTCCACTCGGGGATGGCCCGAGCTCCGCAGCCTTATGTGCCTCCAGTGTTGATATCACTACGCAAGGCATACGCTGGTCAGACAGGATCTTTTGACACCAAGCACCAGTAGTGAAGCGTGATACTTACAGGAATCCAGAGCGTCGGTCCCCAGTGTTTCGGCCGCTGCAGGAGCCGCCGTAAGGGTAGACCCCTCTGCGTTTGTTAATTCAATGATGGGTTTCGGATCCCTATCATGTCCCACTGGTTCCTCTCCTCACTCCTCTGGTGGGGACGCCGGTCCAATGCTCAACTGCTCCTGAGTAGGATGGGGAAGTGAGTTAGAAGTTGGAAAGTAGAATGGATGAATGAGGGAAACGAATGAAGACAGAGACAAACCTCGAGAATCTCGGTTATGTCGAGATCAGAGTCGGAAATCTCACCACTCTCTCAGAGACTCCCTTCGTAGGTCACCCCTTGCGACCCCTCACCTTCGGGATCCTCTTATTTGTCTTCTCCCTCGCCTTCGTCCTCTCCGGTTTCCTCCTCCCCCTCCGGTTCCTCGTCACTGTCGACTTCTCCCGGTGGCATCGCTTCCAGATCATGCTCCTGGCCGAGCATCACTTTCACTAGGAAAGTTGGCTCTGCACGCCGCCCTCGTTGGTGTGTGTATGTATCCATGGCCGTCAGATAAGCATGCCGCTGATGGAAGTTTACTCGGTCGGTAATTCGAACGAGCCCAACCTCTGGCAGTTGGATCCCGTTTTGCATTATCTTCTTCCAGATGGCTTCGACGCTCAGCATTTGCCGTAGGGTCATCCAGGCCGACCACAGTGCCGGGAGAAATGATTCTTGGGAAGGTTCGAGCAGATATCTTATCTGCTTCCCAGTCAGTTCCCTGGCCGCCTCATGTGAACCCCCTGTGGGTAACGAGGACGTGGCAACACCATGTGATGTCCCCGCTGCCGAAGCCCCGGCCTGCGCAGGCCTCGCTGCCTGACACGCCTTTGGTTCCCCCTTCCGACGGCGCCGTGTCTTCTTTACCGTCGCCCGGTTTCCGCACGAGTAACCTCAATTTTCCGGACGCACTTGCGTAATAGCCCCTCAGGGTACACAATGGTCCAGTGTTCGGCGTACTTGGTTTCTAGGACGACATTGACCCCGGTTGGGGGAAGTGTAACGACATCGCCAGAGCCGAAAGTGGTAAACATCAACCACATCTGGCGCAGGACGCATGTATTCTTCTCCTACCAGGTAGCCGTGAATACCTTCTTCGGCATTCGTTGGAGGCACCCGAACTGCCTGGTGAATCAGGATGGCACGTAAGGCTCACAGACCACCTTCCCATCGATCCGAGCCATGAGCACCCTGCCCCAAATGCTCTGGAAGTATTCCTGCTGTTCTAGAGAGCCTCGCCCGTTGTCCACCATCTGGCCGACTGGGGTGGGAAACGGGCTGAAGTTGAAGTTTTCATGGTTGCCGATGCGGATCCTCACGCCCTCCTCATTGAGCGTCATCAGTGCCACCCCTGCGATGTTTAGCAAGGATGGTCGCAAACCGTTGCCCGGCGGACAGACAGCATTTGGGAATGTATACCCACCGAGATGAGCTGCCACCCAGCCATGAAAGATCTGGAAGGGACCACATACTCTCCGAGGCGACCCCCCTTGTGAGATGCGCCCCAGGATGGTATACAGCTTGGCCAGCACAGGGACACCCATGTTGAACCGTTTTTTGGTGGCCATGGAGCCCACCATCACCAATGTCGCTGGACGGATGCCCATCCTCACGTCCTGCATCGGTAGGAGCCACCCGCTCAGGAAGGCGGAAAGGAACCCGACATACCAGACGTTCGAGTCTCGGGCCTCAATGACGCGGTAGCCCCATGATTGGTTTTGCCCCACCTCCATGGTCTTCCAGTATGACCCGTCCTTGCTCCTCTGAGTCGCAGTTGGGCACCGTTTGCCCCTTCCCGGCATCTTGACGGTGGGATCCTTCTCAAGGAATAGGCTGATCCAACCTATGTAGGCGATGTCCTTCAGGAAGTACTTGACCCCCAGCCTCTCCTTGGCCAGCTGCAGCAGGTGCCACATCAGCATAGGCATCCGCGACCTGTCTCCCCAGGTGTTCTTTGGAGGAACGAACTCATCATATTGGTAACCCTCCAGTGGGATACCTCCGATGCAGTGAACTTCCCCGAGACTGACACCGACTTCCCCATGATGAAGGTGGAATGTGTTAGTGTCAGGAGACCACAGGGTTAATAGCTCAGGTCCATGTTCAGGCTGGTGGTGGAAGTGGAACTGCAATGTCCATACCGCCTCAAACAGGCCGATATACCGCAGTTCGTCCCCGAACTGGTCACAGGAATGGCGAACCCAGAACGCCCAGGCCCATTCGCTGGTGAAGATTCCCCTGGACCACAGGTCCCAATCCTTCAGCCAGCCCTTCGTGTCATCCGTGACGCTCTGACGGAATGTGCTCACGTAGAGGGCCAGAGAATCCTCTACCACAGGCTCGTCCCCGGTAATTGTCCTAGTCCTCGGGTTCAGGACATATATGTCCATTTGTCTAGTTTCCATGGCAGGATGGCCATTGTTGGTGATGTTTTAGCGAGGAAGTTCGTCCTCCCGAGTCACCCAAGACTGCGACGTGTCCACTTCGAAGCCTGGCAGGGGCACCTCCTCCAGGATGCCAAAATTCCAGAGCGGGAGGTTGTCCGGCAAGGGATATGTCTTCTAGTCCAGAGTCAGCAGGTTGAAAAAGGTCAGATTGTTGGAGACAATCACCTTGGCACCATAAACCTCCTTGTTTTTCACCATTTCTATCCTACGGGAAGCGACTTCCCTCTCATCAACTCGGTTTGCAGCCATCTCGACTCTTTCGGGAGTTGGGAGAAATCAGGATGCAGGGTGCGGAATCGGAGAGTTCTGCGCAAATTCTGAATGAGTTGCGCGAAATCCTAGAGATGAGTGCGCAATCGGCATGTGAAGCGCGGAAAATCCCGAACAGGCGCGAGATCACGGCCAAATTTCGGATGGATTTCCGCACTGCCAGAGTGTTATTACGAGCAGCCGCGGAAGCGATTTCGCGCACGAGGGTGATATGCTTATCGTGTGGAAAAATAGAAAGTACAGATATGGGACCCAACGCCCCTTTTTATAGGTGAGGCCGAGGTTCCACGCCATGCGGAAAGAAAATTCCGCGCGCGTCCGGAAGATTTGCGCGCCCCAACGGAATTTTGCGTGCAACTTGACCAGGAGACTCAACACTTCTGCATTTCCCTTGGAATCGGATCGTTGCGACATCTCGCCGATCCAATTCCAGGGGGGGCATTTGTTGACGCCGAAAAAAGCCCGTAACTCCCAGAGGAAGTTTCGAAATGACGACGCGAAGTCATATTTGGAATCAGAGGCCCGATCCGGAGGCCCGGGATGTGGTGCGCGAAATAAAGGAGGATCCGCGTGAAAAATTGTTCGGCACGCGTAGAATCACTGGGTTTCGCAGAATTGAGCCGATGAGGCACGCAATCTTTGCGCGCCCCGGTTCTACGCAGTGATTTTTTGCGCGCCGGATACGCTCGGGGCGAAGAATTTTGCGCGCCGCCCGGATTCCGCGCCGGAGGTCGCCTATAAATAGAAGGTGACCCCGAATGGTTTGGGGGTTGAGGAATCTGAAGCGACTCCCGTGCACGCAATTCGGATCCCCCCGCGCGCCAGATGACTTCTAGGTAAATCCCTCATTTCGTGCAACCTTGCCCCGGAGTTCGCCTTTGTGCGCAACTCCACCAGCTTCAGTGAATTTGCCCCCTCCCCAGGGTTCCAGCTTTGGGTGCAATCCGTGTCTCGTGCATGCTACACCCTTCCATGCGCGCAAAACCCTACGCGTAATTCCCTCTTCGCGCGCAATTTTCTTGATCCAATTGCGCGCCATCACGGTGTTTTGCACGCAAACCTTCCTTTTTTTTCACAAAGCCCCGGACCCCTCACCTTGACGCCCCTTGGCTGCCCCCTGCACCGGCACCTGATGTCTCCCCTGCTGGGCGCGCGCGCCATGCATTGTTTCCCCGTACGTCCTTCCAGGATCGTGTGAAGTAACCTCAAGGTCCCTTGGGCCGTGTTTCCCGTTGTGTTGCTTTGCCTTATGATTCTCCACATAGGCACGCTAAAGGCTATTTCTTTTTCGCATAGCCACGCTAACATGGACCCCCCAGTGGTTCGCCCTGCAGCCCCCCTTCACCATGGCCTTGCCAATGCCTTCCCTCCCATAAGGGGTAGAGGGCGTTGGGCATGTAATCCCTAGGGGTGTGGAGCGAACCCACCTCGTCCAAGCTGCAGGATGTTAAACTGCTAAGCACCTTGTCCTTAACACAATACGTTAAACTGTGGTCCGACCCCGTGCTTCGCACGCAGGGTCCCCCCAGCTCGGACATTCTTTACGCCCACTGATCTCCAAGGGAATGGACTCTTCCTTACATGGAATGATATCCTCCTTGTCGGAGTGGCGTTTGTCCACGGGGGAAGGGCCGCCTCAGAGCGTAATCCCCTAGCCTCTCAATGGATGACTGCACCCATCCATCTCCGTGCTTTCCCCCTTACAAGGCCAGTGGAGTCCTTTTCCAACTGCGCTTTGTCGCACCATGGGCCTCCACCCTGGAGTAAGCCCCGACACCAAGGGCCGATAACCACACGTAAGCCCCTGTTTCCTCTTTGGGCCGCTCAATGCGTAAGCCCCATTCCGCTTCTCATGGACGCACCCTTCACGACGTGATCGTCTGGTCCCTGCCACCTCTTCTTTCTCACACTGAGCATGACTCACATGGTCTTAGAGTTCGCATCGACCATGAAATCCTCCTATGGGCCACCTCAGAGCGTATGCCCCATCCCAGCGAACTACGTGGACTTTGATCCATGCTAACACATGGTACGTAGGAAGCCTCCCCGAGGTTCAAGCCCACCACCCGGTCTTCCCAAACTCTCCATGTTTGTTCCCCGACCACCTTGGTCCACCTCAGAGCGTAAGACCCAAACCCTTCATCCCACATGACGTTATACTGTATTCCGTTCCACATGACGTTAAACTATTGTCCGTCCCGCATGACGTTAAACTGTACCCCGTCCCGCATGACGTTAAACTGTATCGCGTCCCGCATGACGTTAAACTGTATCCCATCTCTTGGGCCATCTTGGAACGTAAGCCCCATGTCTCACTCCATCATCCATCCTGATATTTACCCGGGCTGCCACATCCCGGTGAGTTCATGCCACCCCATCCCACTCCATGACACCCGAGAAGCCGCCCACGTGCTGGCCTCAACATCGGTGTTCCCCCCTGGGGATCCTTCAACCAGATCCGTCTCCGCAAGACGTTAAACTCGCGACATACACCATGTTAAACATGGGAAGCTGAGGAAAACCTCATATGGTACATATTCCCCGCGTTCGATGTGGGATGCCTCGGGCTTCCGCGCCCTCGAGAAGTCTTGTGATGAGGGACCAAAGACAGACCTGCCGACGACGCCCCAACATGACCATTCTCCTCACCGAAGGTTGCTGCCCAGACAAGACCCCTTGGAGCGTCTTGATAGAAGCAACATAATTAACTGGCGTCCCAGTAGATATGGAACCGGGAATGAGCTTCATGAACCCGTCTTAAATCTATGAGGGTGACCCGGACTAGGTAATGAGCTCCGATGAGGAATCCACAGAAGGAAGAACTGACATCCCATCATCCCAGTTTCGATCAAGGAGCAGACATCCTTGAACAAGGAATGGATGTCGCCCACCTTTGGAAAGCGGGAATGAGGGGTAACAAGCAGCGCATCCTCCCCACAGATGGATGTGCGCGCCCCGACGAAAGCATCGGAGCAACAGCTGCATCGGAGAACCATGAAGAGGCCGCGGCCGGAACGGGACCGCAATGGCGTTTGAATCCCTTCACAATGAAGAGCATGTCCAGGGAGGACCGCTGGAAAAGACCACAGGCAAAATGGACCACCAGAGCGCATCCGGTGGTTCGCGGAAGACCCTACAGGCGTGCCTCGCCGGCGGTCGGCACCGGCCGGCCGCCCGGAGGCAGCGGCGTTCCGGCGCGCCGACAGGAGGGAACGCCGCGGCTGAACCCGCGCCGGCAGGGGACTGGTCCCGCGGCCACGCGGGACCCGGGGGAGACCGGGGGTCGTAACCCCCGACTTTCAAAGGGAGCAGCCCCCACGTGGGGGTTGCGGTTCAATTAAGTGGGGCAGCCACCCGCCCCCCCTTTTTCGCAATGACACGGCCAAGCTGGCCGAGCGGGGCGCGCCCGCGTGGGCCGGGCCGGGCCGCACCAGCCAGGCCGGGCCGCGCCCAAATGGGCCGGACCCGGACCCAAGTCGGGTCGACCCGGTTCAGGCTGACCCAGGGGGTCTCGGGCCGGGTCGGACCGGGCCCGAACCCCTATTTTCGGGCAGATCTGTTAAAATGCCCATAACATGGGCTACAGACCTCCGATCGACGCACCGTCAGTTGCGATGTGATCCTTGGATTGAGACGGTCGTTTTGATATATTACACTCAAGGATTTGGAGAACTTTGTGTGCGGACGGGTTGGTTCGAACATGAAACCAACCGGGCCCTTGGAGCAGAAATGCTTATAACTTGAGCTTCGGACGTCCATTTGACGTGCTGTCGACTTTGTTGGATTCCTCTTGATGTGATGTAACTTTTGACATACTTACCCTGAGGTTTGGATGCATTTGGAGTAAGGCCGGGTTGGATTGTACCCAAAATCCAACCGGGCCCCTGGAACTGAAAAGCTGATATCTTTCAGACCGTACGTCCGTTTGACAAACCGTCAGTGGAATTAGTGATCTCGTTGAGAAACGGTCCCTATGATTATACCCTATGAGAGTTCGGGGAACATTTGAGATATGGTCGGGTTGGTTCGCACCCGAAACCAATCGGACCCTTGGGATGAAAAGGCTAATAACTCACAGACCGGGCATCCCATTGACGCGCCGTCTGTTGCATTGAGACCCCTATGACGAGGTGGTCCATTGAGATACTTCTTCGTGGGGATTTGTGATACATGGAGTATCTACCTGTAGCTCATGGATCGGACCCTCTCGGAGACGGGCGTACAGAGTACGAAGACCGTGTCGCTGGCTGAGACCTAACGACTGCTTGACCGACTCAACTTGGAGTGAGTCAACTAGCCCAGTGGATGGAGCACTACTATGTTTGGGTGCAGAACCACGATGGATGGAGCACTACTATGTTTGGGTGCAGACCTGCGATACTCAACAGTAGGAGTACCTCTATAGGCTATTAGGGGGGGGTGCACTACTGTGTTTGGGTGGAAGACCCCCGCGGGAGCACTACTGTGTTTGTGTGGCTGACCTACGGTACTCGACCGGGGGAGTACCTCAGCAGTCTTAGGTTAGTGAGCAGTACCTCGGAGTAGTGACATGATCACTGTACTCGTTAGAGATGGAGCTCTTCAGTAGTTACTGTTTCGATAGTGAAAATCATGGTTTGAGCTGAGTCTATGACCTTTGTGTTTAACTCATGATTGAGATGGGTCACTTGATAACTTAGGTATATGTATGGGCATATACCTAGGTAGTGGTTATCCGTTGATTTCTTGACCTTTGTGTTTACCTCATGATTGAGATGGGTCCCTTGATAACTTAGGTATATGTATGGGCATATACCTAGGTAGGGGTTATCCGTTGATTTCTTAACCTTTGTGTTTCCTCATGATTGAGATGAGTTACTTGATAACATAGGTATAAGTATGGGCTTATTCCTAAGTAAGGGTTATCTTTTGAGATCCTTCTATGTGGTTATCCTTGTTGGATTTAGCGAGATCTTGAGGGTCTCAGGGTCTATACTGAGTATCGTATACTCATCCCTGCACGGGCTATGCCCACACCTCATTGTGTTGGTTGCAGACGACGGGCATCACTGACAGAGGTCGAGTGTTCGAGGACTGGACGGTACCCGGTGGTCGACTTCACTAAGAGACAATACTCTGAGGAGGTTGACGGGCGAGAGCGTTGTGGAGGCTATCTGTAGCTACCCTTCAGGTAGGATCCGTGGTGGATGATCCAGGAGCTGCACTATCTATACCTACCCTTCAGGTAGGAACCGAGGTAGATGACCTAGGAGCTACTTCTATTCTTCCAGCTGTTTTTCTTTTCTGTTGTACTTCTTTTCAGTTATAGCTGTACTTTTCAGTCGAGTTTTTATTCTGGCCCTTTTACTTTTCAACACTTTCTTTTGTACTTAGTGTATTACTTCCTCTTGTACTCTATGGTGTTTTGTTTACTTTTATTAAGGAAATTCCTTCCCAGTTAACGGGATTTACGCCTTTGGTGCTTGTCGCCAGCCCCTGGCTTATGGAAGGCGGGCTTGGGGTAGTCACGGCACGGGCCCTGAGGATGGGTCATGACAGTTTATGTCATTGACGATTCATTCATTTATGTACTACCATATTAGTTTTAATTTAATGAATACTCTTTCAATAATGGTTAGGAAACATGATTTCATATGTGTAATTGTAAATAATCTCATTAATTTGGCTCATTTTATCCCTATTCACGAATCTCATACATTGAACTATACAAAATAGATAATTGAGAAGTTGTGAAATGGATTGGTTTTCTTATCTCAATTATATATAACTGGGATCCAGGATCTAGGTTTTGTTTATAAAAATCCATAAATAAATCCATTAGGAATCTTTTGACTATGAGAAAAGAATATTGTATTAAAACAAATAGAAAATATGTGAGGAAGATCCAAATGATTGAATAAATGAATAGGTCTTCTGTAATGGGTCTTGGTAGCTCAAGGGAGGATCATATACCATTAGGGGAGTTTTTATACTCTAATAGTTATCATGCCTCAATTTATATGGATGATTTTGAATCATTGTTATTCTGCCCTTTATTAGTTGGAAATACTTGATACTTCATTAGATGGACCAAGACTTGTCAAAGAGACAATAAACAAGATATAGTTGATTATAGAGATAATGGAGATAGTTTAGAGTCATCATAAATCATATTTTTATCATCTTTGATGATCATTTTCATTTAATATGAGTGATCATGTGTACTTAGGAATCACCACCAGGTTGGGAATCGTTATTTTGGTAGGAATAGAATGTCATATCATTGATACAAATTCCAATTTGAGATAATCAAATTGGTTGTTGAGGATATATATTGGTTGGATTTTACACCATTGATTAGATTAATACGTTATGTGTTTTATTTAACTCTGTTTAAGAAGTATCAACTTGATCCTGACCAAATGGTATAATGTGATCACATTGATGTAGATCTAGATTCTACATTATAAAATGTTCTATGGTGGCACTACATGAAATTTAGGCTATATACATGGTTTGAAACCTTGGCAATAAGCCCAAAAACCGTGGCTATAGGTTATATCCATGGTTTAATAGACTATGGATGGTATTGGCATGGCTATAGGGAAAGACCTATATCAACATATTCAAACCGTGGCTAAAGGCCAATGGCCAAGGTTCAAACTGTGGCTAAAGGGATATAACTACGGTTCAAAACTGTGGCTAAAGGGCTATAGCCAGGGTTTTAAACCATGGTAGAATTGTAATCCATACGGTTTATATTGCCACGGTTCAAAATTGTGGCTATATAGTTTTATCCATGGTTTAAAACCATTGCAAAAGACCAACATACACAGTTTTAAACTATTGCTGTAGGCTTTCCCATTTATTAAAAATACCCACATCCCCCCTTTGAACACCCCCCCTCCACCCCCATGCCCCCCTGGATAGCCCCCCTGCACCCCCTTGAACATCCCCACTACACCCTCATTCCCCCACTCAACAGCCCCCTTGAAACCCCCCTAGGTAGCCCCCTTGCACCCCTAGACACCCCCATTGAACACTCACCTGCATCCCCCATGCCCCCCTAGATAGCCCCCTGCACCCCCTTGAACATCCCCCCTGCACCCCCATGCCCCCCTTGACAGCCCCCTTGCACCCCCCCTGGACTGACCCTTGCACTCCCACTGAACCCCCATGCCCCTTGGACAACCCCCTTTCACCCCCTGCACAATCCCCTTGAACACCCCCTACACCCCATTCCCCCTAGACACCCCCTTGAACACCCCTACACCACATGCCCCCCGGACAGCCCCTTTGCACCCCCACTAGACAACCCCCTTACACAGCCCCTTGCACAGCCCCTTGCACTCCCATTCTCCCCTGGATAGCCCCCATGCACCCCCAATGGACACCAATGCCCCCTACACCCCATGGAAAGCCCCCCTTCACCCCCATGCCCCCTCAGACAGCCCCCTTGGACCCCCACTGGACACCCCTCCCCCCAGACACCCCTAGAAACCCCCTGCCTCCCCCTTAGACATCCCCTAGACCCCCCAGAGATACCCTGGACAAGCAGACCCCCCCTGCACCCCCCAAGGTGCATCAAATATTTCTAGAAATGTAGACATAGATGGATTCATTGATGTTTCATGGGGGTTTCTCCGGGCAATTCAACAACTATTTAAGGATTGGTTGTGGAAGAACAACCCACTGGACCCCCATGCCCCCTAGACAGCCCCCTGGCACCCCCATGCCCCCTGTACACTTCCCTTGCACCCACACTAGACCCCCCATGACCCCCTTCACCCCCATTCCCCTTTGACAGCCCCTTGCACCCCCAATGGACACCCCCTCCACCCCTAGACACCCCCTGAACACCCCTCCCCCTAGACACCCCACTAGACATACCCTAGATAGCCCCTGGACATGCAGACCCCCCATGCACCCCCAGGTGCATCAATGATTTCTAGAAATGTAGAAATAGTTGTCTTGTTTGACCTAGTAGTAGCATTTATACAAACTTCTCAACAACTATTTACGGCTTGGGTGTGGAAAAACTACCGAGTTACACGTCTCTTTTGGGCTGGGAAGGGAGCTGTTGAATTTGTATTGGATATCCAATGGGTGTATTTAAGAGTCTCTGCAAAGGGACATAGAACTGAGAGTTTTCCATGCTGTTGAAAAAGAACTCAACAGTAGCCTATGGTATATACATAGGGCTAGATAATGGTTTCACTCATACACATGTTCTGATCGTGTATGATAACATTAATGTCATTAGTGTATATCTAAGAATTTTACACATCACTCACGGATGGACATTGATATAAGACATCATTCCCCCCATGGAGACCCCCTCCCCCTACACCCCCTGGACACCCCATGGATATCCCCTGGACACCCCCTCCAAGACACCCCACCTACACCCTCCCCCCTGCCCTACAGATCCCCATGCACCCCCTGCCAGGTGCCCCCCTCTTTGACACACCCCTTGCACTGCACCGACACATGCACCCTCCCCACTGCCCTGCAGACTCCGTACACCCCCACTAGTATCCCCCCAGATGGGTCCCCCCTCCTAGACACCCCCTTGCACCGCACCTGCACCCTCCCCTACCCTACAGACCCCCTGCTCCCCCACATGAAAACCCCCCTGCACCACACCTGCACCCTCCCCATGCCCTATAGACCCCCCGAACAACCCTCCTAGACACCCCAACTATCCCCTCCCCTACCCCACAGACCCCCCTCCACCCTCCAGCACCCCCTTCTAGGTACCCCCCCCCCTCCTGGACCCCCCTTGCACCACACAAGCACCCTCCCCACTGGCCTACATACCCCCCTATACCCCCAGTATCCCCCCTTCTAGGTCCCCCTCCTGGACACCCCTTCCCCTACCCTGCAGACCTGCCCCCCCACTCACACACCTAGACACCCCATTTCACTACACCAGAACCCCCTACCATGTAGCCCCTCGGACAACCCTCCTAGACTCCCCACCTACACCCAGCCCCCCTCTTGGAGACCCCCTCCTGGACAACCCCTCCAAGACACACCAACTTTACCCCCCACCAGTATCCCCTCTTCCAGATAATTTTTTTCCATCCTCCTCATTCATGGAAGGATCTATCTTATATGATCATATATTCATTGGTGTTGCACCATGAATTAAAGTTATAAAATGATCTCTAACTCAGGTGGTAACTATCTTTGTTCATAAAATATGTAATGAAATTCAAAAATAAAGTATTCCATTTTATACTGGTTTTCATCCAAAGGATGGGTTTTCTTGGTTACAAAACATTTTAATTTATTTTTCCAAAACCAAAACTCTAGAAGAAGAATCCATGGGCAGAATGTTTGTTTTAGTTCTAGTGGTATTCGTAACTGCTTGTCTCCCCATGTATTCTCACCACTAAGCCATCCAATATGTACTCCATTGATTTTTGTTTCTAATTTTAAAAAAATATAAACAAAATTATTTCCCAATTCATTCAAAGAATCAAATATGGTCTACCTGTATCAAACACATGATTATTAGTAGTGAAAAACATTCTTCATAGTCACCTAAACACCCTTACCTTCCCCTAAGAGTATAGTCATTTCCCATCTCCCATCCCAATTCTGAACTTCTTGGTTGGCCTGAAAACTACATTGGAAACCTTTGAAGGGTTTTTAGAAATAAATGTCCCACATGATCCACTATCTAAATGAACTACCACCGAAATATCTAACACATTCCCTAATAATTTCAAAGAATCAACACCTGATTCCCACATACTCCTGAATTCTAATGATTCTTTGGCCTATACTATTTCATCATAACTAAGAAATATTAAACTAGCATAAATGCAAAAATATGAGATTATGTGTTGTGTCTCATAAGAAGAAAAAGATTAACCCATATCTATACCAAATAAGCTCGAATGCCGCATGAAATTAATTTGAATCAAGAAAAGTGTGGTATGAATTCTTGTTAGATAAGTTTTTTATCTATAAGGTTCATGTAAAGTAGAAACACATAACTATAGTTTATGTAAGTAAAGGTGAATGAAACTAAATCTTGAGTGTGAAAATATTTGAGTTATGTAAGAATGGAAAATTTCATTCTTTATTCACTACACTAAGAAGGAGAAATCTTTTCAAAATAATGTGGCACTAATTGTGCTCATATAATATATTCTCATGATTGGTTATATCATCATATAAGACGATCACCTAAGAGAAATGTGGAACTAATTGAGCTCATATAATATATTCTCACCCTGAACACCCCCTCCCCTGCACACCCCTACCCTCTTCCCCAGAACCAGTCCCCCTCTTGGATACCCCCTCCCACCTGCAACCCCCCTCACACCCACTACAACCCCCTTCCTCTGTACCCTGCACACCCCTTCCTGGACTGGTCACCCCCCTTCCCTCTTCCCCAAAACTAGTCCCCTACCTCATGCAACCCCCTGCCTCCTATACACCCCCTGCCTCTATACACTGCACACCACTTCCTAGTCTGCACACCCCCTGCCCTCTTCCCCAGCACCAGCCCCTGCCTCCTACAACCCCTACCTTCTGCACACCCCACCACCCTCTTGGAACAACCCCCCTCCCCCCCCCCTATATGAACATCTTTAGCTACTGATCTCATATATCTAACCCATATTCTCAGTTCTCCACATCAATATTCCAATGATTCTACAACACCTGAATCAGAGGCATTGTATTCCCTCATTGCACCTTCCTACTCTAATCCATGAAATAAACTAGACATCACTCAAAGGACGTGTCCACCTTCAACTCACTATCATTATTTTCAACCACATATGGATGATATAGATCATACTTCAAGAGATATGATACATGTAATACAATTTTCATCACCTAATGTTATAGAGGAGGTAAATGTAAGGCATGATTCTGATCTTATCCAAAATATTGAATATACTAAAAAATCATGGAACCAAATTACCATGTTTACTAATGTACCTTTTCCTTATACAATTTGATAACCATTAGAATACCTAATCAACCATGGTGAAGTCTATAGGTCATTTAAACCATATAAACTATACACATTTACTTCCTTGAGTGGTAACCAGCCACATTTGGATCATATGAACCCTAGAAAACCCACCCCAAACAGCCCCCCTGGACAGCCCCTACCCCTACCCATCTATACTTAATCACCAAATGCATCCATAATAGCTGCACCTTATAGTAGTACTCACATCCTTTAGCTACGATCCTAATAACCCCAGCTTCAAAATAAAACTGAACTCGAAAATAATATAATATATATCATAATAATTCAAACCATCTCCTATATAAACAATATAAAAGTTTAATATCCATATCATCATAATAAAAAGAACTTTTTGATAAAATTATATGTATAAACCAATAATAAAATTTATATATGTAATGTACCTCAATTTCAACATCACTAGAACCATTATAAGCCTTATCATCTCCTATAGAAACACCAACATCATTAACACCTCCTCTCAAACCACCACCACCACCAGCATCATAAACATTGAAATATTCACTGGTTTATGCACCTAAATCAGTGGATGGAGTGAAGAATCTTGATAAACATAATGCATAAAAATTAGAACACATTTAATTAATGAAAACATTCAATTATTATACAGTGATTCATATAATATCATTATGTTACCAATAAAATACTCAGATAAACACAATGAATACAAATAAGAATACATTTAATTAATAAAAACATTGAAATATTTTTGTGTATGATGATTCATGAACATATAATTGAATAGAAATAATAAGTATGTTTAGAAAGTGTAACAGACCCATCTAAAAAAAGATCATGTCCACCCTCAGATATACTGATGTTCTCCATGTGAATATCCTTAATAGTCGTCCTAGATGCAAACAAATTCTTTAGAAAAAAATAACTACTATTCAATAGTTACAATTGAATTTTTAGTTTGAACTAATCAAATCAAAATAGAATACATGTTTTATAGATGAACTAAACAAACTAAAAAAGAATACAAGTTCTGTTATCTATGAATAAGAACTTCATTAATACACAAATACGTAACATTACAACTATTGATAAAAAACTACAAAGATATTTTCAATTGAAAAGACAAACAAAAAATAGAAAGCATGTTATATTATAATTATGTTAAATTCAACAATCAAAACTCACACCTAATCAAAAGAAAACTAACAATGTGTGGATAAACAGAAAAGACACCTCCATTGTGAAACAATCCCTGACACCAGCCTCTCTGCTCCTCTAGGATTTGTTGGAACCCATATCTACTAAATGCTCTTGAATTTGTGGATATTGTAAATATAGATTACGAAATATATTTTATTTAAAATCCTTAATGACATATTAAAAAAATATTAGAATTTAGTTATTCAATCCTTGATGGAAGACAATAATGAAATATAGTTTCATAAATGTAATCTACATTTGTGAGAATTAACTATTGGGTTGTGTTTACATTTTTGGTAACAACCTATGGGTGTTTTAAGAAAATATGTTATTAAAGATCTACAACTGACAGAGAGATCATCTTCTGCAATGATGGATGTACCATTTAAAGAATGAAATGTGTTGGGGAAACACCTATAAAAATTCCAAAAATGACCCATGTGGAAGTTGTAACAATATCATTTGATTTTCTGCAGATTGAAACCCAAAATAATGAAAAAATTAAAACATCTAAATATGGTTTTTTTGTTACCATTTAAATCTTAGAAAGGAAGTAATTTTTTTCAGAATCTTCCATCCTAGTAATATTTTCATGTTTCCATAGCAGACCATCAAACAGTTATATTGAGAATATCACTTCAAAGGAACCTGTTCATGAACAGTAAGGAAGTAGAAAGAGAGAGTCTTGAAGATAGAGAATTAAATAATTAGAGAAATAAGGAATTATAGAAAGGAAAGCCACAAAAAAACAACATATGCAACATCTAAATCAGTTAGTCAACTAGCAATATTCATATAACTTTGAGATCACATATCAATTAGTTCACGGGGAATGTTATCCATACTGAGATCCAATTAATCACAATTTCTAACTTGGTAATTCTTTTTCTTTAGATCATTCTTATCTGAGAACCACTCTTTGTCATCATCTTGGTCATCAAAAGAGTCAAGTAGATTGGCATATTTAAGATAACATTGTTGATAAAATAAAACCTAAAATAATACATATATATTTCACTATAAATACACTAGATAGAAAAATAAACAACATAAAGGGAGGGCTACCAGTAGAAATTTTTCTCTAAGGATATCATTTCAAGCTTGGAACATCCATGTATATATTGAATTTCCAAAAAAAACCTCTTCCAAGGAGAACCCATGAAGAAGTAACCTCTAATTGAAACTGTGAATGAGTGAAACAATTACGTATGAAATCCTTTCAAGAAAGATTCAATATAAAAGCACTTTTATATAAGCCATATCCAAACATTTATGTATAAAAAATCTGTAAATAATTTCAATTAATAGCCAATTTAAAAAATTAAATGAATTTTATGTTTTAGTTATAGAAAAAATTGAAATGAGCACAAAAAATGCATATTTTTCAATTATAATATTTGAATGAAAAAATAGTCCAATAAAAAGTATAGTTATATACCTAAGTGGATGATTATTTAACTTTACCAACATTAGTGAGTCTACTATGCATGTAATCGAATACATTTATAAAAATCCATGAAAACGATAGGAAATCTACAATATCGAAACTGAAAAAATGTGTATTGAATAAAATCAGTTCGCCATACCGAAAATGGAGAACGCATTGATGTGGTGGAGGAAATCTATATCAACCATGGAAGATATTTTAGATGGAGAAATGTTTTCCTTGAAAAGGAAGTACAAGAAGTGATTGGGGAATCAAAATAGGATATATATTGTATTGATGTTTGAAAAATCTATATGTAGCTGGAAAAACTAAATCTTGGAGGGAATTAATTTTATTTCCAGAAACATATGAGAACCCACCATTTGTGAAGCACTATATTGTATTATAGCCTAAAAAATTAGTATGAACATAGTGAAATGTGATAATATAGAGCAGAGAAAAATGATACCGAGATGCTACAGATGAGAAAATACCATATCAATGATTCATCGAGAGTTGGATGAATATGCGCATAGGGAACATTTATACCCTCTCGTCTATTTCTACAAAGCAATAGTAAGATAGATTTTTGAAGAACGTAGAAGATTTCGGTGAAAGTGAATGGAAACGCGAAGCGAGTACATGGCATGATTCACCGAGGTAGATATCATAGGAGATGGATAATATTAGGAACCCCTGGAGGAGTGGAGTGGAACCGGGTGATGGAGAGAGAAGTCGACCCGGGTAGGCGGGAACCCTAGCTCGACAGGAGGTGATAATCGAGCAGGAGGATAAATCGAGGGAAATAGATACTTGGCGTTGATGTGAATAAATTATAGAGCCAGAAAAAGAAGGTGGAATCATAGTAAATAGATGGAATTAGAGTGGATTGATGTGAAGGATGGTATTGGAGTACGATGGTGGAAATAGTGTGTAGGAATATGAGGAGTGGACGAGAACCAAGATTAAGAGGAAGATGATGACTGGGGTCTACGGGGACCATAGGTCGACCAGAGAAAAAGCACGAGCTTACGGAGAAACTGAGGGAAATCGTGAGTGAAAGAGGGAGTGAGGCAAAAGAAATAGTATGACGTGGAGGAAGACAATGAACCCTAGGTTAATAAGAGATGAACCCCGAGTTGGAAGGGAATCTGAGGTAAAACGCATGGCAAAGAGGGAGGGAGAGAGAGGAAGGGATTGATGGGAAGAATGTATGTGGAAGTCTGGAGGAGAAGAAACATGGGTTTCTGAATGTTGGACACGTGGAATGGAGAGGAACCCAGGATTAGTATAGTTAGTAGATACCATGTCTCCACTATGTTTTCATTAAATACTATTTATGAAAGTAGCAAATTGAACATGTTGAAGAGCCTCAATTCACTCTAACATGTTTAGAGGTTCATTTTCAGAATTAAAAAATTTCTTATTATTTATAAAATAAATTATATTATTCTTGATAACTAGTGGTAAAGAGGAAGTAGTAAAATTTAAAATTTTTCTGTTGGGAAGAATATCATTGGGCCCATTTCATTACATAGTAGCTTCAATGATGGTAACTTCATTATCACTGTTGATAATTCTAAATATAATAATGATGAACCACCAAAGAATAATCCATGGTGAAATATTCAATTTTATCACTATAGGATAGATCTGTAAAATCCATGAGCTCACCTTTAGCTTTGGGATGATTCTGGAACATCTATATTTTTAAATATAAGACCAAAATCAAATCATGATATATCATGGTCATGTTTTATCATACATGAATCAAAGAAATATTAGAATAGTACTAACATATAATCTATAAGAAACACTATTTTGGGAATATTTATTCTGGGAATCAACCATGATAAATAATAATCATGCTAGTAAACATATACGAAATCAATTAGTAAGTTTTTTGGGGTAAAGATATCAAAAGATAAGAAATAATAAGATCACATGCAATCTTGGTTAATGATGAGAATGTGGAAGTTTAATGTCATTGCATCGCATTCTATGAGGGAATGGTGACAATATAATGATTTAATCAAGGATAAAATTAATAAATAAGAATGAATTGGTGTTTTTAACATAATGAGAGAAAGAAAACAATGTTTCCATGTACCAAAATATTTATAACACGTCAATGGATAAATAAATCTTAGAAACATCACATTCACATGTTCCACAGTAAGTCTTGATGAAATTTGACACAAACCATACCCTAAAAAACTAAATATTAAAATATATATATAAGAAAGAATAATGGAGGTAGAAGAAAAATATTTACCTTTACCCATTTAAAGAAGAAGAACCCCATAAGGCATTTTTAGAGGTGGAATCTCGAATAACTATTTTGTTACCCTTAGAAAACAACACCCATCCCTACTGGGTAACCAATCCACCTCCACTAAGTACTTGATGGACCATATAAAAGGCCCATTACACTTTTCCTCTCACTGAGTACTAGGTACCCTTCCATCATGTACCTTATAAAGGCTTTAGTTTTTTAGAATCCCATTAAGAGGCACCTTGTTCCACCCAATCGAATAACCAATGACTACTACAGTTTTTTTGCGGTTAGCCACCACCCTATGATTTGGAAGCCAACCCTCAAAATAAACATTATCCTAAAATGAAAACACACACCAGAGATGTACTATCTCTTTAAATTCCAATTCATATCCCAATTCTCAAAAATCACCCTACTTCCAGAAAAAAAAATTTCCTATGAAAATAGCAACCCTCTAATTGTGTGGGTCATTAAAAACTCATAACAATAAGAATTAAAATCCTTGAGAAGCATCCAAAATGTTATCTTGATTCCCAAAATAACCATCAAAATTTTATACCATCACTTTTTATCGATTCCATTTGTCCACAACTCCACCATGGGAATTCCCAATCTAGAATAATTAGTTTTCACCTAAAACTACTTGTCCCTCACTCCACACATATCAATTATGATTAGAATAATGTATCTAATTCAAAAACTATTTACCATACTCAATCTTGTGAAACTATTACAGCTTACTTCTATAATCTGATTAAAAAATAATGAGCAAATAATTGTTCATAACAAGGAGGAGGAGGATCACCTGGAGGGGGTTGGCCATGTCGGAGGCATGCTAGAGGAGGTGGGGAGGCCACTTAGGGGAAGCATTGACATGGGAGGTGAGGTGTCCCATGTTATTGTGATAGTGGCTCACGGTGGGGTTTCCTTGTTTGATGTCAGTGAGGGGAACCATCGCGAGGGGTACCGTCAGTGGAGGAGGATTGGGGATAGGAGAGGTTGCGATGGGTTGGGGAATGTGGGTAGCATGCAGAGGGTTTCGAGGAAGATGGATCTGTTGTGAGAGACGTCCATGGTTCAGAGGGCCGCGAGGGGCACCGTCAGTGGAGGAGGATCGAGGAGAGGAGAGGTTGCGATGGGTCGGGGAAGGAGGGTCACGGGCATTGAGAGATGTTCATGGTTCGGAGGGCCGCCACCATGAGAGACAGAGTTTGGAGGGTTTCTGGCGTGAGAAAAAGGAGGAGAAGCTAAAAGCGATAAAAAAAAGCGATCAGAGGAGAATAGAGGTGGATCCAACGATATATGAAAAATAAAGGTGGCACAAATTTTTAGCCACGCCAGTATATACGAAATCGTGGCTATAAATCTGCTTTAGCCACGAATCTATAAAACCATGGCTATAGATCTATGGCTATATATTAAATTTCTATTAGTGTGGATTGAGGAATACTAAGATAATGTATTTTGTTGGAAAATTATGGTATTAGTTTGAGTTTTATGGAAATATGGTCAGATTTAGGAGAAAATGTGGGAAAATGAAACGGAAATGTGAATTAATTATCCAGGACACTTTATGGAAACAAGATTTCTCTACTTTCAAAGGATGGAATGAACAATGGTGGAGAGAGTTTAACACACTCGTTTTCATGTACACTTCCAATTATTTATGTATTTTATGTTTATAAAATGATCGACACATGGTTTGGAAACATCCAAGAGGATTTGGTTGGAATTTCAGTCTTTTTGGTGGATCATGGTTTGATCATGATCGTTATATACCATGAAAACCAACAAGAAGCCATACAACCGAAACACTGGGCACTGGGTTGGAGCAAGGTCAGGCGCATGGTTTGGAAAAGCCATGTGGCTTCCTTAGAGAAACTGTGAAATGTTGGAAAGTGGGGTATATCATTGTTAGATCACAGTTATTCTAACTATGTGAGCCAACAAAGAGAGGTGTTTTTGGAGGTAGTGTCTCGTGAACTGTTTTCTCACAGATTGCCTAAATTTTCACCCTAACCATGCACTATGAAAATTTAGATCATAGATTTATGGATCTAACTTGGTTTATATCCATAATCCCTTATTTTCTCCCACTTCAAGAATGATCCCAAATTCATCATCCTCATAGGGATTTGGAGACAATTTATTTTGATCAGAGATTTATGCGGCTTCTCTCAAGACTCCACTTTGTTAGAACATGATAGATTAGTTTAAAATTTATTTAATTCATTTAAATTAGTTGTGAAAGTGATGTTATTGTCATGATATAAAGACGCTTTATGGATTGTTTCTTGAAATGGTGGAAAGTGGATAGTTTTGTTGAGAACCTTGTGATTTGATTTCTAAAATTTTTATTTTAAAATTATGGCATAGGATTTCTCTCATAGAAAATTTTTATAGATATGGTTTTATAAAAATAAATGTTTTATTGAACATTATTTACATGAATATCATGGAATGGTATTTTGTATACATGGTGGAACAATAAAAAATGACTTATACCAATAGAAATCTATTCATAGATAATTTATTAGTCGGAAAAAATGTGAAATTCCAATAGATATTATGTTTTATTGGTATTATTTTTAAGTAAAAACACTTATTTTTTACCAATAGATATATCTACTAGTTTTTATCATTTAGAACCAACAAGTCTTTTATGAATGGTTATATAGATTTATTTATCATACTAATAGGAAAAAAAATTTACACAAAATTCTATATATTATAAATAATAAATCTTCAAAAAAATATTTTTCTATCAATAAATTATAATTCAACATATCATTCCATAAATACAACCAATTAAGAGAATCAATTATTTATAGATATTATTATTTTTAGAACAAAAGATAATATCTATATTTATAGGGTTTATTAAAAACATCTCATTAATTGAATTTAATATTCAAAGTAATCTATGTATCAAAATTGTTTATATATTCTAATGGTTTTCATTTAATAAAAAATTAAATTGTTTTTATATATAATTTTAAAAAATACAAAATTTGAATTTTAGAAATATAATAAATAAAAATATGATAATCATTAAGTAAATTAATATTTTTTTTGAAAATTTTTTTAAATTAATCATTCAAGAATTTAAAAAATAATCATCATGTTCCAAGAGAAATTTAAAAAATGATAATAAATATTTTTGTGAAAATAAGTTAGTCTAAAGTAATGTATGTTTTATTTATATTATTTTTAGTTACTGATAAATTATTTTATCAATATATACAGTCAATTGTATTAATTATTTAATACCAAAAAATCACTTACCAATAGTTAAATATGTTTTTATCCAATTAATACCAATGTTTTTTTACAAAAAATGAACATATTAACAAGGAAAAGGACCAAAAAAAATGATTCAGAGAAAATGCGCATTCACCAGAGTAAAGCTAATAGAATTGGAAGAATGAGAGGGTATGTAATTTTCCTATGGTATCAGGCCTGTGCACCTCTACACAATTCAAGTAGCCATACAACCATGTAATGTTGGAGAGCTGATCACGATGCAGATGATGGGGATTGGCAGTTTTAAGTAGTCATAGTCTGTAATGAATGAATTCCTTAAGAACATCAGGTTTTGTAATGTTAAGGGTTCCAATTCATCCCTTAAAAGGGGGATTATCATAAAATGAATAAAAAATGAAGGATTTTTGTCCATTCAGGAAAAAAACCAGGTTTAAATAAATTATCCAATAATGATAAATCATTTATCTATTATTAAATATATATTTATATATATATATATATTAATTTTTTAATAGTAACATGTAAATTTTCTAATAAGAACACATTCTAATATGCTAAAGGATAATATTAATAATTTAATAATATTTAATGAAATAATAATTATAATATATAATTATAGATAAGTTATATGGATTTATATCAAATTTAAAAATATCAATTAAAAATTTAAAATTCAAAAAAAGGAAAAAAATAATTTTTTAGAAATAAATATTGTTTTATTATATATTATTATTTATTACATTTATTAATGTCATCCTACAGCCACAATTTTCTATATCATGAAAAAGCATCACACAATTTGATTCACTAAATACCATTAAATAAGAAACTAAAATTTCTCTTTGGTTCGTATCCTCTCCATTATTCATCACCAGTTTGTAGCAGTTAGTTCGATGCCCTTCCATTAATGCTGCATAGATTTTGTTCATCAACCTATTCTTTTTCACCATAATTTTTTATCAACCAGTTTAATGCAATATTATCATATTTATTGTTTTATTTACCTCCTCATTATTTTTATAGTATCATCCTTTTTCAAAATACTATTATTCTTCGCCTTTCATGTCTTCTACTTACCCCATATTCTACAATCCACTCAGAATTTGTTGTCGATGGGAGGTAATTTGTTTACTTTAATAGGATCCCTCTACTAAAATTTACATGATATATGCCCGTTTTTTGGTGACTATTTTTTGGATTATACTTTCAATAGTTGAATCACAATTCGGTCACAAAGTGACATAGAGGTTCTTAAACAAAATGGGACAGAATTTGGAAAAATCTCATATATTCTTATGTCAGGTAATCTATCATCATATATTTAAAAAATGAAACAGGATCACATCACTTTTTTAATGAGGACATAGAATATAATCCCCAATTGTGAAGATTATTTACAAAATTATTAATTAGATCCACATGTTTTCATTATTGAGACTCTTGATATTTATATTTGAGTAATGTTTTCCAATTTATGTGGTATATGATATTCAATTATATGGTTAATGTTTCTATATTTTTGTTAGAATGTATAAAAGCTACTTGAATGTTTATATTAAGTCCCTCCATTCATTTTCCACTTCACATAAGTGTTTCTATAGTTTTATGTGTGCTAAAATATTTTGTGATTTTTTTCATCAATAAGTTTATAATTTTTGTTAATAAATAAAAATTCTTACGCTTTTTTTTCTAATTGTTTTTCTTTAATCTACAGGAATGTATCTTGAAAATCTACATATTATAAAATTTATGATGTAATTATCTTCTTATAATTATTAATATATTGAATGGTAATGTGATATCAAGATTTTATTAGTGGTAAAATTTGGTAATAGATATATTTCATACAATCAATACACTAAATATTCAATAGAAAAAAGTGTTTTTTACCAGGGTAAATTTATTTATTTATACTATATAGACTATTAACAATTGTAAATTTGAATAGATATTATTTTTATTTAGTGTTTTATATATACACCAACACATGTAATTACCCTTGTGGAGTAGTCTGTGAATATAATATTGATCCTATCCCCAAAACTAACCTTCACACAAAAATCATGGAATTTCAATCCTTAAACTTCTATAATAGATTATTTTTACAATACGAGTGTATAATTTGTAAATTTGCAGGTATGAAATTTCATAATGGGAGACCTTTAAAACCTATTTTTAAATATTTACAATTACTTATTCTTATTTATTATATTTATACGTAGATGTATCTTCTATATCGATGAATTCCATGTTATCTATTTTATCATCACTGTAAAATTTCACTAGTTATAATGACTTTTTTTCTAATTTTTTTAGAATATATTTTTTATATATCCATTTATTTAGGTCATATGATTCTATTATAACCTGATTTTTTCACTGTTAATTCATCAATCACAAAATTTTCAAATGTGTAGCACATTTTTGGAAAATGATTCCTCAATGTTTTCTATTTTGGATTATTATTTTCAAAGAATAATTTTCCTTTTAGTATATGGAGAAGGGTATATTCTATAATTGTTCTCATTTAACTATATGAAATTGTTATATATGTATTTATATAAATATAATAATTATATATCATATGCGACTGGTAATTTATGTTCATTCTTTTCAATTTTATCAATTTTATCCTAAATAATAGGGTTTTGATCCACCCCTTTGCATGATATTGTACATGCCACATCTATATAATTATCCAAATCATATGAACTCGATTATGGGAAAAGAAAATAACACTTTCCATTATTTATACAAATGAATATCTTTTTCTATGAATTGGATCAGGAAAAAAAGTTGGTATGTGAAAATTGAAGTGAATGTAACCCCAATATCATCCAAATAATTAGGTTTTTGTAATATATCTAATTACATTATATAAATAGAGAGTTTTAATGGATAATAAGGAGGTTTCATGGGAATTTTAGGCTACCACTACCTATTGTACAAGTTCGTTCATGGTGATTTCTATGATATATGTTAGTTCTATCATTCATCATGGTGTTAAAAATAAAAAATGTGTGTTTGTGTAATGAATATTCCAATCTCTATCATCTTGGAACACACTGAATATTTATATAGGAGGTTGTGTTTCAAGGATATTTTATAAGCACTACAATCTATGAGTTGTACAAGACTTGAAGAGAGCATATCATAGGTGGGTGGTCTTTGTTGTATGTTATACAGGTTCATTCATTGTAGTCTTAGTATACCTGTCTATATCATGGGCTATGATATGGATAGTGTTTTCTTCTCAAATTAGGTATGGGAGCTTGCTACAATAAAATTGGGTTGTCCACCATTTCTCAATAAATGAGATGAATATTTTCACATTTTGATATCCAATTTATGTATAAATTAATTTGTTCAGTGAATTGTATCTCGTGGAATCAATGAATGGTTCATGTTTTGGATTTTTAGAGGTGGTTTAGGGTTCTGATCTAAGATATCACAAGTTTGTCTATTTTTTATTCCCACTAAATGATAATCTTCGGGCGACAACTATAACACTATGTTACTAAGTTTCTTCTCTATGAATATAGATTCATATAGTTTAAAGGAGATACATAACCATGATTTATATATATATATATATATATTCACTATTTTTCTATACATTATTCATTTATTTGGATAAAATCATCTCAATTTGATATCTATCCAATAAATTTGTATTGGTGACATTATTTTTTTTAATTTATATATTCATTTTATTTTATGCATAATTTTAATAAAAATCATAAAAATAATTTTATTTGAATACATCATTAACATTGGCAGTCATTTTGCGCAGGTTTATACATATAATATGTATTTAAAAAATGTTATTGTTCTTTTTAATGATAGGTCTTATAGAATATGGTTACTTCATTTTATAAAATTGAATTCATTAATATTATTTGAGTGATGTAAAAATTATATTAGAGTTGTTTTCCATAGAATTATTATTCATGAGACCTTTTCATGCTTGGATTTTATATTTATTGAATGACCCAACCTGATTCATCCTCCTAACTACCAGTTGAAATTCTTATAGAAATGAACTTATTGAACCTCCCTCACTACACCAGATCCTTGGCCCTATCTCTCATTTGTGTCCCCCACCAATCTGTTGAAGATTGAGATCTATCCATTCTACAAAAACCTAATACCAATATCCCTCACTCCCCTCACATTTACCATTTTCCTCGCTTCTCATTCATAATTAATCCAATCCTTCTCCTGATACACCAATTCGAGTTCATCTATTCTCACCCCCCTCCTCCTCAAGGTGTCACATTCTATTGGCTACCATCTATCACACTTTCTAGAGATTATTTTCCTCTAATTTTCTTCCCCCATGAATATTTTCCCTCCAATGTGTGCATTATTCATGAGAAATGTAATTAACTTTATCATTTTGTATGTTTAAAAAATGTCATATGTGATTGAAGAAGAAAGTGTCACAAAATAAAATATAAGTAAGGATGTGAGAAACTTCTTCAATTATGGAATAAAATTTCAAATGCTAATTAAAATTTTTGAAGCATGAATTTCATTATTAGTTTGAGAATATAGTTAGTTATTATTTTTCTAATTAATATTTTTAATTACACTCACGTATGTATGTTTTTGTTAAAATATAGTGGACCTTATTATACAAAAATGTCTATAAAAATTTAATTATTTTAATTATATTTACATAAGAAAAATATTATATCGATTAAAAAAAATAAATGAATGTATTCTGACATATCACATAGATTTAATTGATTGTATTTTTCCTGAATAGTCATGTCATTTTAGTAATGATATTTTTAGATTATGAAATATATGGAATCATTGAATTTTGTTAATGTAAATCCTGTCATGAACATTAAGAGATAATGAAAAACATTAACATAATAAATCGTTATTGGTCATGTTCTAAAGGACTAAATGATGCAATGTTGTCACTATATAATTCAAGGTTAATGGAAAACTAAGAGCTTCTTTTAATTATATGTTACTATAATGAAAATTGGTAATCCATGACATTACACCAGTGTACATTCAATATGGCCTATGTCTAAATTATATTTTGAAATAGTTTATATAATTTGAGATGGTTTCACTAAATTTCCATTCTAATAACATTTTCGACGAACAAATATGGATATATGTTATTTATTTCACTATTTTATCACATCCAATGCCATTTTTAGAGAATAAATTTCGATATTTGTATTTTAGGTTATATATCCTATTATATTTGATTCTTATTTATTGTTTCATAAAAACATTACATACAAAGGGGTTTATTGTTTTTTTCTCTATATTCATTTTTTGGGATGCATATCGATAGTTTGAAGATTAAATGATAAATTAATATATTATTTGGATTATAGAAATTGAATTCGTAAACAGTTTGAATTTTTGATGGTTGGTGGGGGTTTTTATTGTATTTATATTCATTTTAAATTTATCAAGAGTAAAAAAATGACTTTTGGGTTTCATATTGATAGTTTCAGGGAATAGTTTTCTTTTATTATGGGTTGGTATTTTTTTTGAATACACATATTAAATTAATAAATTTTAATGTACTTATTTGTTTTTTGACCATACATGTTTTATTTTATGGGGTTTCATGTGTTATTATAGAACAACATGATGAAAATGTGATAAATACTTTCAGTATTTGGTTGGTTTTATGATAGGAGAGTTTTTTAAAACTCATTGTAAAATTTCTATTTAGATGATTTTTCTCTGTTATATAATGTATAATTACATTTTTAACATTAATTTTATTATTAAACAAATTTTATAGTGGGGGTGTGTCATTTTCTTGAAATTTGGATTTTTTAAATTTTAATTATGCTCTCTATATTCAATTTATTATTTTCTAGAATGGAAGTTTCATGAACCATTCGTACCAACCCCACCATTCCAACTACTAGTCTGGTTAGGTACTTTGGTAATGAAGCATGTAAATTGAACAATCATTTTCTTATCAAGTCTTGTGTATAATCCCCCAAATTTAACCTGACTAGAATCATGGAAACCTCTACTAATTTTTAAGAATTCTCTATGGGTGTGTATTGTTGATATTGAATGTGAATCGTGTGTAATATGAAAAACATGATGTTCCTCTTTGGTATGTAACCTCACTTGAATTATTTCATCTAGTGGGCTACATAGAGAAGATTAATGATCTTTAATAACAGTAACATTTTTTTTATCTCGAGGGTGATGGAGGATGGTAATTAATAGTCGAAACACCCTTTTTGTGGTGAGTTGGAGGGTGAGTTTTTATATTGATATAATATTTTTAGGGATCAATCAACTTCAACTAGGTATTAATTCTTGTTGTATTGAATTTCAATAATAATATAAATCATATTTTCCTATGTCTAAACATATGTTAAAATCACCTTCCAGTTGATAATTATAATATGTGTATTATATATAATAAATTAATAAATATTATATGAGATTTTACTAGAAATAAAAAATTATATTTTTTGTTTAAATGTAATTTATAAAAAATATTATATGTTAGTAATATTATTTTCAAAAAATTAAAATTTTCATATTTATCTACTAATAAATACTTTAAATAACATATATATAATCTATTAGTGTTAATATAATTCTAATAGATCTACTTTATCTATAAAAATTATATTTTTTGATAGTTTTTTACAAAAAATTAATTTACAGATACATATATGTTGGTAAATCTTTTTAACTTTTGAAATTGTAACATTACCAACAGATATGACTCTGTTGGAAAAAGACAAGTATCATGTAGTGTGGTGTTTGATCATATTGCATTTGATGATTCGTAGTTAAAATATGAATTGGTTCTCGATGCCATACGTGTAATGCCAGATGGGATTGGTTACCTTGTGATGACCTTCTTGATCGTTGGGTGAATACCGATGTGTATGATACCATCACATTAGAATCAATGCGTGGATTTGGTGATGTGTCTGATAGGTATGAAAATTGACATGAGAAATTGCATTAAAGGAATGTTGGATTGATATACATGGAAACTATTTGGTTTGGATAACTATTTTGGGAAATTATATAAACTTTTAAATTTAATTTTATATAATTTATATAAATTTGGTCATATGTTATATCCTAGTTGTGTGAGTTGGGGAGTCATTGATGAAATCCTAATATGATTTATACTCACCCTTGTATTAGTGAATTTAGTGCATTTTAATATTTTTTTTCTAGAAACTGATTAGTTAATGTTATCCCTGTTCATTAGTGATGCATGAGATTCCATGGGTGTGGATTGTCCAGTTGGATTAAGGAGTAGTTTGGAAGTCCAAGACATCCTTTTTGGCCTTGTTTTATTTCTAAGAGACGTTGGTACTCTTTGAATTTGGAGTCAAAATGCCTTCCCATTATCAATATAATAACCTCTGGGGAGGATTGTCTCCAACCATATTTCATTCTTTTCATTATGATTTGATCCATTTTCCGCAGATTCAAAACATAGTATTTCTTTTTTGTTAAATTGGAGGGGAATCAGGTGAATAATGTGTTGGCTAATTTGGTCCCTCTAGTGGTTATTATGTTTAGATTGATTATTTACCATTATTTATTTACTCACTTATTTTATTGGATATTAAATCAATTAATTAATGTTTCTATTTCCAAAAAAAGAATTGAATTATCCACTCTAACGTTTGAATTTTTTTATCACACTATCCATGGTGGATATTATATCATTTATAATAAATGTTCCCGTACAATTAATCTAAGTGAACCATTTCCCCATAATATTTATTAGGCCTAAAGTATGCAATATTTATCTAAAACATTAATATCACTACATCACTCACTAAGAAATACAATATTATTATTTTGTCTAATTATTAAGAAAATATTTATTAATATTATTCTCAAAAATATTACCTTAAATAATGGTTATTGAATATAATAGATCAAGAAAGAATAAATAATTATTAAATAACAAAATGGAATAAAATTTATTCAACCTGTTATATAATAGTAAATAACATTATTTAACTACAGTTTTTGATATAGTTACGGTGTCACCCTATAGGCCTCTTTCTCAATGGCATTAGGAGATGCTTCCCAACATTAATGGTTATCATCAAATAATATGAAAAGGAACCCATATAGAACAAATTTAATAACTAAATGACATAACTAATCATACAGATACATACTTTGTAATATAACCCCATTGTCTCTATATCTATAAAAAAAATTCATGTTGGATCCATAAATATACACTAACGATGTCTCATACATTGGAATTTTAGAAATTGTACATGCCTATATAATACCATGACTATGTATTTATTTAAGATATATAATTCTCATAAAAGGGCTTATGATATCAAATTATCTAAAATAATTTAAGAGGAAAATCCATCCATGCATTATTTATTAATGAAATATTACTCATGATGCAACCAACTTAAACTACATCTCAAAGAACATAAATTGTTACAATTATTGTCAATACATCAAACTAAATAACAAATAACATCCATTAATAACAATCCTAATTTCAATAGCCCAATATACATGTATGTAAATAGTAATATCCAATGAAACATATAAATATGGATTTCCTACTAGTGGATCCCATTCTAATAATTTCATTCATTATAAATTACGAGAGGAATACACCAAGGGAAGGTGCCTCAAATTTCAGTTAATCTACACCCCTAATATCCTATATCATATATGTCCACCAAATTATTTCTTCCATCTATAGATCATATAGGTAACAATACTATCATCAAACATCTAGGATCATGACATTGTAGAGAACACCTATGAAATTTAAGTATGAAAACTACTCTTTGGACAATATTAACAAATACATCAGATAAAATAATAATGATGATGTCACAAGGAGTTCATTAATATTTAAAATATTAAATGAATTTAAAATAAAGTAAAAAAAGATGTTATTTCAAGGGAACCTAATCCAAAATAATACCACTTTCACATGATCTAACTACTATAAACCTTTATTCCATATGCACTCACATGATACTCATACATTAGTATGGATAGAACATTATTCATGGGTTTTTCCATGTTTTCTTCAATAAAAACACTTTTCACTACAACTTCACAACTCAAAGAAAAATCACTCAAGAGGTGATACTATTGGACTATATTATTTGTTTTTGCGTGTGACCTTTTATCTTTTACAAGAGTTTCCATGGTAGTATTATTAACAATATGATATGGTGTTTGCTGCTAGGTGCTGTATTATAATACTGTAAAATGTTCTCTACTCAAATTGAATTTTCTTTATCAAAAGATTCTATATAGTTGGACTCCATATTAAAATATCCATAAACTTGTTTCTATGAGTAATTCAATGTCAAAGAACCTATATTGATATTTAAAACATATCCTAACATTGAATTCAGATCATTTTAATATATTTGAAAACAATCATATGAATAAACCTTGACGTGGAGCTCATCATATCCTCCATATATGAGGAACATTTCTTGTAATTTTCTTAAAACTCAAAAGGATATTCTCAATATTATACTAATGTTTTCCACCTAGATTTGGTTAATATATTCCTACCTTGATCAATGTATATAAAACATCGTGTCTAGTACATAACATGTAATACATGATTAAAACTATATCAATAGAGTATATGATATTACTCATTATATCTTTCTCACAATGTGTATAAGGATACATTTTCTTAGAAATATGAATACCACATGGGAATGAAAAAATTTCATATTTGATTGTTCGACATAGAACCACTAGTATGTTGTCAATGTGTATACCCAGTCTCGGTCTATGAAACATATTTGAACCATCATGAATGATCATAAACCCTAGAATGTAAGTAGGTTGACCTATGTTGGTAATGTAGAAACATTATTTTATCTAGTATTTAACAGAATGTATGACAAGTATTCCATTTTCAATAAGTAATATGCCATCAACATATACCACGAGAATAAGCACTGCATTCCATTTAAAATTATTTTAAAAAACTAGTTTTCATTCATTCTTAATGAAACAATAAAAGATTTTATCTTTATAAAATAAATAAATTTTATTTATATGTTTGAAATAAAAACCAACTATATCCTAGAATGATGTAGAAAATATTTTCTCTCTACCAATTAGTATATAATGAAAATCTCATCATGTATTTATGGTTCTCACAAAATTTATACATTTTAGGAGTATTGTGCCCCATTTTCTTCTTTCTTTTGATATTCACTATAAAGCTTGTGAGATTGTCATTTTCCCATTTCCTTGGAAGCTTGGAGAATTAGAGTAATATGTTTTGATATAATTATCTCATTAATTCTCATATAAAAATTGATAATAAAAAAAGACATGGTCACATATAGTGACGACATTATGGTATCTCTGTGCATCTCATCAAGGAATTTATTCCTTATGATGTATAATCATTCAATGTATACAATAATATTGACTATATCAGCCTTATTTGGAACCAAATCTCTTTGAATGGTTTTAAATGGATCATTTTAGATCTCATATCTCTATTTTATCATATTATTTTGATAGAGTTCAAAATGGTGATATTTAATGATATACTCATCCATGTCCTTATATTAATTTAGAATATCATTAATCACAGAGAATATCATAAAACAATGATCATATATGGAATCATTCAATTTTTTCTCATTCAGGGATAAACATTAATTTCTATCCCCTTTACCAAGAACTTCTCTTTTAGGTTATTCCAGAACATAAAATTTCATTTCATTAGAATGTGATAATGAGCAAGAAACTTTTCAACAATTTTAAATGTGTTCCTATGGGAAGGGTATCAATCTCATGTATGGATCACTATGATGTGTTCTAAGTCATATAAATTTTTGTTTTTTTAAATAAGAAAAATAGTATTTTAATACATCTTTAGATAAAATTAATCAAATATATAAATATTATATTTGAAAAAATACTACTATAGTATAGAAACCCAATATCCCACACCATTTCCTTCTGAATTCCTATTATATCAACATTCTATTTCAGATGATCCATATTCCCCTTGTCATCACAATAACATTGTGAAATCATGGAATTTCTAGGGTTTTTGTTGGAACTAAAAATCCCAAATGCATTAACTAATAGTTCCATAATCAATTGAGTGGACTCCCTAATCCTGAAATCCTTATATTGGATTTCCTCATCCATTACCTATTATTTACACCATATCATACTTTCGTAGTCAAAACATTATATTATCAGAGTTAATTCAACAAAAAATATCATGTTAAAATATCCTGATAATATATAGCACCCTGACATTGGCCTGGCAACAACTTTCCATTGTTATATATTTTCAACTAAATAAGTGCAAGATAACACTGAATATATATATATATGACTTATTTCAATTTAATTTATTAATTCAAAATTTTATATCTATTAAAAATGTTTTTATATTAGTTGGATTTACTTCAGTGACTATATTATAACTAAATTTATTTTAGTTATATATTCCATTTTTTATTTTATTGATTCAATTGATCATGAAAAAACATATATACTGAAATAACCATCAAACATGATGAAAATAAATTAATTAAGTGGAATAATCATGATATTTTCCTAATGGTCAGTCTATCTAGTAGTTGATAAATTTTCCTTCGACATAGGGGAGAAATACCATGAACCATATATGGGTTTTGTTACATTTCATTCTCTATTTATCATTGTATCTCTCTTTTATTAGATTTTCATAGAGTCTAAAAATTAAACTCCTCTACTAGATTTTGAGTTATATCAATTACATATGATTTTTATCACTTTTAGTTGAGGGAACTAAAAATATTATAAGGGGGTTTTAAAAAAAGGAACCTTGGTATTGATGTACAATACATAATGAGAGTTCACATGACACATATGACATAAATTTAATTTCATAATAAATAAAACAAGAAAAATTCGATAAACAATAATTTTATTTTCTCATTATAATTTGCATACATGTAATGAATTATGAATTTATAAAAAAATAGCATTCAATTTGAATCATTATTTTTGAAGGTAAATTGCACTCAAATCAATTAATTATACAATTAATTATTAATTTATTTTATGTTAATTGTCATCCAAATGTTTTTTATGATATTCTAATCGATAATAATTTTAATCATGTCAAAAAAATTATTCCAAATAAACTCTTTAAAAAAATTTACCTTGAAGGTAACGCGGTGATTACCACTACAAACATCCCAATAAGTATTATATTCATATACCATTTAATCATGTTAAATTTGGATTACACATCTTAATACATAATTTCATGGTGTGTACTATTAACTTGATGACAATATAAAACATAAGGAATTTATGTAGAGTTTTATGTTTAAATGAACATTGATTAATGATTTTATGAAAACATATACATAATATATACTTTCAAACATTATGAAGAAACAAATATTTATATATATATAACCTGTTACATGGAATAAAAATCATATTAATAACCACATTGAACATATGTTTATATGGTTTAAGAATTAAATTTAATTCATGGTTATTTCTACATTATTTGGTAATATAAAAAGTGTGTAAAATATAACTACATTTCATGAACATTTTTAACCATCTATCTATGGAACACTCTTAGAGACTGGAAGTGTAACCCTTCCCTAAAATATAATAGAGTATATGGAATGTACATAGGCTAATGGTGTGTGGTAGACAAACTACATGGTTCCAAGGCATGTATGTCATGTATGTAAATACATACAATTCACTGACTAATGTATTACACCCCATGTAAAAATGTAACACGACATGTAGTCTGGTTTACTGTGTACTATTTTAGACAGGTTTATATGAATTATTCTTAAACCCACACCACATGTAATAAATTCACACATCTCAAATTAATTCTAAATTAATTCTTGCAGCATTGAACATGGGTACACAATGTGTACCACCAAGATACATGTGTGTACTCTTTCAATATCTACAATGAATCCTAAACTCCTTTTATGATTTATTGGAATGTATTTGACACATAAAATTAATATATTTGATTATACTTGGGAGAAAAAAAATTCAAAAGAATATATTATGCTTTTAATTAAATAATGATTAAATCAAAATTTAAAACTAAGGATAAAATAATTAATCAATAAAAAATATTTAAATAATTATTAATTATTATGTGAATGATCTTATACATCTATAAGGTTCTGGTCAGAGTGGAAGCACCAGAAGGGGCATGGAAAATTGACTTTTTTTCATAATTGATTACTAGTAAACGATTTAAACTACAATTAATGTTGTGATCAATGGAAAAAATCAAATAAAAATTGAGAATTGGATTCCAGAACCAATACTCATGATCATCACATATTATTTATAACTAATTTAAATAATTAAAAACTACATTGTGATAATTCTTTTCTTCTTGTACGGATATAAAAACTTCTCTACATATCAATATCATTGAGTTATATGAATATTGAGTAGATACCTTCAAGCAATGATCCACAGATTTTCCAAACACCACTGAACATATCATTTAGAGTCTCTGGATGTTAGCATAGTAAATCATGATTCTCGTGTCATCCACTATTAATCATCTTCAGAATATCTTGAAGAAATATTCTATTGATCTTTATATTCTCATTAGTTAATATGTAAGAAGATAACTCTCCAATTTTTAGAGTTTCCATGGAGAGGGATTTCTATAGGGTTCACGTTAATTCTATCCAGATGTTGTAGTCCACATCAAAATGAATGGAAATCCAATATGAACCTAATATTATTGTGTTTTGGAATAGAAGTGTTAGAAAATAATAATTGCGGATACTTCCTTATTGTTTCTCATAATTCATGTGGAATCCCATGTCAGTAATAAAATTATTACTATTATTCATTAACATTTCTTAAACTCATTAATCAAATATATAATATTTATTCAACTAATATTCAATATATATTATACATCATTGAACAATTAATCAGGGTTTTCAATTCCCCTAAAAATTTTATCATACCTTTAACAATAAATATTTTTAATGAGAAAATATCACTACATTATTCTACAATAATTAAAAAATATATTAAATTAACTAATGTCAAATAAATATTTATTAAATACTCTACACACAAAAGATTCTATTGAATAAATGTTTATAGGATATATGTGATTAAGACACCATGAATAATTGTTAGACAACATAAAAAAATTATATTAATTTAACTTGTTAAATATTAAATAACATAAATATCTTCCTTATGTTCTGGATACACTTAGCATGTCACCATCTAGTCTACTTTGTCATGGGAACTAGTCAAAGAAAACCAAAGTATAAGGATAAAATATAGAAACCTAGAATGGAAACCATATAGAATGAATTTAAAGTAGAAAAAACAATAAAACACATATCGATGCTTGATGTGTAATAAAATCCATTTATATCAATTTTCCTACTAAACTAGGATGCATTTGTGTGATATCAATATACATTCTCAATGTATCTTTCTTCTATATTCATGAAATTGAACATTCAAAAAGAACATTGTTGCCTTGAATTATTTTAGTATATATCATTTCTTTTAAAGTGAACGACATATCAACTTCAACATATAGGAACATTTAATGACATATATAATTATTTATTTCCTATTTTTGGGCATCATTCTTATAATTTCATGAAATACAAATTACCAAGTCAATACACTACAATATGGTCCTCAAAGTCCTATAAATCTGCACCCTTGATATGCTATATAATTTTTTACCAAAATTGAATTAATATATCTATAAAACATATATTTCTTAAAAGTTTAGTTACACTTCTATATTGTCATCATATTAAGGAACAATCACAAACTTTCAATTCAAATACAACACTTAGGACATTACACATACATTGTCATGTAGAAGGATGATCAAGATGTTTTAAAGAGTTTATTAATTTTTAAAACAATGAATAAAACTTATCAAAATTATATCAAAATATGGTTATTGGTAACCTACATGAATAGCTTTACTTTTTTAAAGGATAAAATTTAGCTCATAAAATCACACGATCACTACTAGTTCTAACTAAAAAATCATCATGATTATTTTAATTCATTTAGATTTTGAAGGATAATATAAAGAAATTAAAACCATATAAAAACATATCTAATGATTTAAGTTTTGAGGACATCTTTTGGATGGTATCATGAGTGAGATTTATCTATAATAATTTTGTATGTTAAGGAAAATTACTAATAACAAAAAAAATCAGATTAAATTTGTGGAATGATGTAGAAAATTTAAAAGAAAATGGACAACATTAATAATAACATTTTTATATGAAATTGGAGAAATATGACTTAATAAGACTATATACTAATGGAATCTACCCACAGGAAAATATAAATATAGCCAGAACACTATTCATCATATAAAAATAGTGTTTAAAATTAATTTATTATAATAATTAAAATATTTTTACAAATTTTGGAATTAATTAAAATTAATGAATTAAAATGGAAATGGAAAATAGTTCATAATTTTAAATTTTAATCAACACCAATTACAAAATTTGTAGTGAAATTGAATGTGATATGTGGGGGAACCTACCTTGGGGTAGGTTCCTTTCATCCCTCTATAATTTTATGAATTTCTTACCTTAAACTATGAGATAGAATGGAAATTATTAGGGATCAATCACAATTAATCAAAAATCACATGGAATGGCCTTGGCTTAGTCTCTATGCCAAAAAGTAAACTAACACCGGTGTTATATAGAACAAAAAATCCTATAATTTCAAACACATCTATTATGAAAAAAATATGTTTTATTATAACCATGAATAATATTGTTACCATTAAATTTATTACTTAAATAAATATATAATTAAATTTAATAAAATTCCTAAAAACTCAATGGCCCAAAAAAAACCATGTTCACACACGAAGGTACATAATTAAATCTACGAATTATGATTTTTTGTGAAAAAAATATCCAAAAATCTACTCTCATTAATGTTAATTATATTACATAAAATCCTAAAATCACATGCATGAACATTGTAAAATAATAAATTATTTGTATTATTGATTGTGAAATAATTCAAAACACTCCATAGACATGAAAATATTCAATCCTAGGGTATGCATCCCATCCTATGATAAACTAAATAATTATATGTTTTTATGTACAACATCTAGGTAAAATTTAATTTCTAAAATTTCTGCAAGAAATAATATTTTTGTTCATGAATGTTCAAAATCAAGAAAAAAATTAAAATATTAGTTTCTTAAAAGCTAATTTAGAGGGAGGAGTTATTATACCTCTTTAATGATTTTCTATCAACATCACAAAAAACATCATAACATTCTATTGAGTTTCAAAGGTTCATTTTTGCTAATGTAAATTCTAACGATCATTCTCAAAAATACAAAAATGGTAATTTGTATATAGTTTATATAGAAAATAAAAAATCAAAATTAATAAAAACAAAAAAAACTGTGGAAGAAATTTCTAAGAGAATTTATGGATTTAGGTGGTGTTTATTAAGAAATCATGTACATATATATTTTTTTGTGAGACAATACTTTTTCAAAAATTAGTTTTTAAAAATTGACTTTTCATCCCATACCCTCAATATTTAACCGATAATTAATCTATACTTTATTAATTTTTATTCAATTTTAAATGATAAAAAAGATATATTTATTCCCAATCAATGAAATTATATAAAAAACTTTTTTGAGAACATAGCATAAAAATAACTTGAGTGGTATTGACCTTAATGAAATGGGAAATGTTAATAAACTCACAATCACTAAAATATACGTGGAGTAAATTTGTTCAAATATGTAGAAAATTAAGAATAAAATATGTTATATTCTTACATATAATTAAAAAAGAAGTAATATGACATTTGAAAATAAAATAATTCGTGGATATACACCTGGCCTAAACTTGTGACCTAGTTAGGAAAATTTTTTAGTCAAAAATAATTTTAAATTTATCATGCACTTCTATGGGTGTGAGATTCAATATAACAAAGAATCTAAAAAATTAAATTATTATTATAGAACTCTGAAATATCATATAACTATTTCTAGGTATTTATAAACCACTATTTTAATCAATATTTCTTTGGGTATCATTTGGGGTTTCATAGAGTTAAATATTATTTTTTTGAAGAATTTTGTACAGTGAAAGGTTAGTGCACTGGTGGCGCACAGTTTTCCAAAACGTGCTCCCTACTATTTTTTTTGGGAAAATTTGGGTACATAGATCCGTCAGTATTTCACATAGTTTTTAAATCAATGATTCTCGTTAAAAAACTATGCATTCCATTTATAATGGGTTCAAGGTTGGCACATGAGTTTTCCAAACTGTGTGACATGTCTAAGGAAACAATGTTTAAGGGATTTTATTTAGTCTGTTTTTTTTAATTTCATGAACCCTATTTTAGATCTTACTTGAACCAACATCAACCAAAATCATTTTATTCTGACCTTAGAGCTTCCATGGATGATTCTTGTCCCCTTGTACCCCTCCCGGAAGCGATCTTAATCTAGACAAACATCTGTTGTCCCTCATCCAATTAGTTTCATTATCTCATTCATTATGTCCCATGAACTATCCCTTTATCCTCCGGGTTCTGTGGATCAAATTTTTTGATTTATGGATCTAATAACATATCTTTTGGGTATTTATACCAGGAATTGATTCTCAGTCCATAGATTTGGTTGTTGTCTCTAATCGTTGATGAATCCCATCTAGGATTTGGTGATTTGAGATCCATTGATCCTAAGGATGGTGGTTCCATCATGATACCCAATTTATATTAACACTAAATTTAATTATTTAATTTGAATCATTTTAATGAAATTAATTTTATTGATTAATTTTTAAAATATATTTTAATATATTTGTGGGGAAAACCAAATTACATTGAATTGGAGTCTTTTTTTAAATAACGGGGTTTTGTCTTGAAATTGTCAAAACCTCAATTTCATTGAATTTGGGATTTATTATAAAATTGATGGAATTTTATTTGAATTGATTTTATACATGTTAAAATGTATTTAAATGAATTATTATAGGAACCTAGTCGATTTATCTTGGTAAGATGCATGTTTTGATTAACAACCCATTTTGGGTTTTAAATAGAAATTGGAGTTTTGAAATGGGGGAATTGGATTTAAGTGTATTTTAAGTAGTGTTAAAATAAAAATCCCATAATTTATTTATAAGATCACATGAAATAAATAGGTATTTTTTTATTTATTTGGACACAATCTACGATACTACAATGTTCCAAAACGTACATGTAGAACATCACATCCATTGGGAAATTGTGATGAGTCATTTTTTACTAGTGTCAAAGGATATGTGCGTATACATAATGTTGTGATCACTCAAAGAGTGTGGAGTCCTATAGCATTTAACTTATGTACCTATTTGGAAGATTTAAATGTTTCTTTATTATTTATATATGAGATATAAATACATTCTACTGTTTGGGAATTTTTTTCCATGTCTTCTTCCTCATATAAATCATTTTATATAAAATGTTAATATATGAATTTTTTTAGAAATATTTTGTCACATGTAAAATAAATCATATGATTCATGTATTTCCATTTTTAATGTGTAAAATAATTTTTTAATTTTAAATGTGCTTCTGAATTACCCAACCAATTTTACTTGGAAAATTGAAAGCATCTCCAAGTTTAAATTAATATTGGAATTTTGTTGTGGAATATTTCTTGAAATCATATTGGGCTTTATCTCACACCATATTGTGGCTTCAAGTGTTTTTATCGTATACCCTTTCAGGATCAAGCTAGGGTAAAAGACCACTTATAAGTGGTTCTAGATATTTATTCATCGACATAGAGAGTGAATCTATTGGGACATGGGATGTTTTCATGGTTTTTGGTATTTGGATGTAGTACTCTATGTGTTTAATGACTGTTTGTTTCTAGTACACCTCTCCCAATGGATACTTCTCCTATATTCATAATGACGTGTGTAACTTCTTCTCTTGTGATTGAGGAAAAAATAATTCCCACATTCATATTGTATGATGTTAGGTTCTTGTCATCGACCTCTGGGGATAATGAATTCTCTTCAAGCTATGTCAGTGCTAGCTCAATTATCAGGTTACCGGGGTACCCAATATGGATTATGATAATGTTTTATTAAATTAGTAGGTTAAGAATCATTCCTTGATCTCAGTATACAGGTAAGTATTCTTTGGGGGGCTTAGGAGGTAGTTTTTATTGAGTGTTTGTACATATCTCACCAGAATGAACATTAAGTCACTGGAGATGGTTTGGAAAATATGTCTCTTGGATTAGTTATCGTCGTTTCCATACTTTTTAAATGGATATACTGAAATACAAATCATGGTTTCTTTTATGTTGGTATTTATTTCCCTTGTTTTCCATTTTGAGTGTGAATATCTTGTCTTCTATGTTTTCGGCTAATTTTGAGTAGCATAATGCCTCCAAGAAGACGTGAAAATTGGAACTTGGAGTAGGATACTCTTGAACCCCAGCGAGTAAATACTCCCATGGGAATGAGTTTTATTAAGGTGTTCATTTATGTGTTCTATGTTCTGGGACATGAACCGACTCTAGTACCCACTAATGCTCTGGCTTTGGATCCTCAAAGGGATGTTTTTTAGATTATTGCTCAATATTTCCTTCTCTAGAAGATGTTGTTGCTCAAAGGATCCACTAATCCTCAACAATCCAAGGAATGTTTGGGCATGATAGAACGTCTATTTGATTTCTTCGAAACACCTGATGAGATCAAGGTGAAGTGTTCCACCTTCATTCTAGAAGGACTAAGAAAAATGTGGGGGCATATAAGGATTAATAAGAAGAAACATGAGGGAATATAGTGGAATGACTTCAAAGTTATTTTCACTGACCAGTTCTATCTAGATTCAATAATGTTGTCCAAGGATGTTGAGTTTTTTAATATTGAGTATCCGATGAAACTGTAACTTTGTATTTAAATCGATTAACTAAGCTGGTGTAGTTTTTTCCTGAGATTGTATATAATGAGGGAATAAAGGCTCTAATGTTCTAGTTGGGACATTAATCAAATATTTCTTGTCATGATTTCTTGTCGAAGCTTCACACTAATTCTAATTCTCTAGAGAGGGTGATGATGATTTAAATGGACCTGGATGGTATGTCAGGGTTGATAGGAGTTATTTTTCTTCATAGTAGTAGAATAATATCCTTTAAAGAGAAGATTAACTTTGGTGAATCTCATGGTGTTTCTCGATATAAAATTCATTTCAGAACCCCTAAATTTCTGGGAAGAGTCCCTTTAATATCCTACTAGTGCGGTCATCTAGGGAAATCAAAGAGGGGTTTCACTGAGAGACCCAAGATTATGGCTCCTACAGAAATTCAAGACAACTATAGAAGTTTGTCCACAACTTTTCCACTCTGTGTAGTGGTACAAGATCCTCATCACATCCTAAAACTGTAGGTAAATTAGAAAACTCACATGAAAAAATGTTCCATCCAAAGTAATCAAGAACAAATCTTCTTCACACAGTATAAGAGTCTATAGTGGAAGTAGATATGGGTCCAGTGAATATGAGAGATAAAAGTACTATATCATCATAATTAGTGACCGCTCTATTTGATACTGGTTCATCTAATTGATTTATTTCAATTCGTATTGTAATTCTACAAAAAATTTATATGAATCTTTTATCATGTGCAATGGATATTACTACACCCCTAAATATGAAGAGAGAGAAGGTTCTTTGTAGTCTATCATGTCATTTACATCTATCAGATGTTGAGAGTACTTGGAGTATTATGGTTCATGACATGAAACCACATAACATCTTATTCATGATGGATTTTTTCATTGCCAATAAAGATTTAATTTTTTGTTTTCTTCAATGGGTATCCTTCACAACACCCAATGGTGTGTCTTATATCTTTGAAGGAGAATGGGACCCATGGTTGAGCTAGGACAAACCATCTTATCCAATGTTTTATAAAGTAGTATTAGTGATTTATTTTGATCTAGAGTTGGAATATTTAAATAATGATATTCCTCCAGTCATGATGGAATTTCCCAACATGTTTCCTTTAGACTTCACCGGGTTTTATTATAGTAATAGAGGGATATATTTCTATTGATGTAGTTCCTAGTACTCACCTTGTTTCTATTACCTCTTACTGAATGGCTCCAGCTGAATTGGAAGAACTAAATTCCCAGTTAGATGAAATTTTATAAAATGGTTTTTTTCTTGAGTGTGTCACCATGGGTGGAACCTATTCTCTTTGCTATGGAATAATATAGGTCACTTACCCTTTATTTTGAATACCAAAATATTAATTAGGTCCCGAAAAAGAACAATTATCTGTTAGCATAGATTGATGATCTCTTTGAATAGTTAAAAAGGGGAAAAGTGGTTCTTGATGATTGATCTTCGATTTGGATACCATCAGTTTAGGATAATGGAATCTAACTTTTAGGAAACTTATTTTCAGAGTAGCTATAATCATTATGAGTAACTCTTTATGACCTTTTTCTTAACCACCACTCTTGATATTTTCATGGATTTAATGAACATGATTTTACATTAGTATGTTGACACATTTTTAGTTGTCTTTGTGGAGGACATCCTTGTTTAATCTAAGTACAAGGAGGATCATGTGTATCACCTTAGAGTAGTTCATGAATTTTCAAGAAATTACTGATGTTATTCCAATCTATTGAAATTTGATTTCCGAATTCAAGAAGATATGTTCTTTGGGAACATCATGTCAGAACATGGAATTTCAATTGATCTGGATAAGTATAAATCTGTTTTGATAGAGGAACAACCATGGAATGTTTTCAATATTTGAAGTCACTTTGTGAAATAAATCTCATGTGTGGATTCTCCTATGAATTCCCTATATAGGACGTGAGTAATTTTTCTTGGTATGAGAAATGTCAGATTTCTTATGTTGGGATGAAATTTTTACTGACATCTGCACCAGTGCCGACCCTTCCAGAGGACACACAAGTCTATGTGGTCTTCTGTGATGCATTGGGTTCATGCTAGGGATGTGTTATTATACTAGGTGATCATGTACTTTCTTATGGTTCTCATCCGATCAGGACCCATTAGAAGAACAACCAAACTAAAGACCCTGAACATGATGTTGTGATGTACTATCTTAATATTTAGTGGAAAAAACTTTTAGAGAATGGTTTACTGGGTTTTATGACAATAAAATCTGGAGTTATATATTTTCACAAAAATATTTATATGTCTACTAAATGGGTTGGGTGTAATACATGATATCTTTCTACTTTGACATCGCCTATACCCCATGAAAAGGGAATGTCTTCACAGATGATTTGAGTAGAAAACATCAGACACCGGCAGTGAAGGAGTCTTTAGAAGAGAACAACATGATTGATATATTTTTACAGTTCTATATTGGAGTCCAGGAATCAAGCTATGAGGTTTTCTAGGGAAATGTTCAGTTGATATATGCTCTTCTCTAGTCGATCCTTCAGTAACAACAAGTTGATGATAAGTTATGTAGAATTGGAGACTCATTTAATGGTGGGGAGACAGTTTCCCAGTGGTTGGTCTCTAAATAGGAAATTATTTGATACCAGAATCCCTTTTTCATTCAACAAATGATCATGAAATCTTTGATAGAGGATTTCCATAATTCCCAGTGAAAAGTGCACCCAAGAAACACAAATATGTTTTCGAACATAAGACTACAGTTCTTGCATCTAGTTATGAGATGACGCATTACTGGTTTTGTTTCTCATTGTTATACATTATAGTAGGTTAAGGACGAGCATCCGAAACATTTGGGTTTCTCACAAATATTTCTAGTTCTCACATCTATGTGGGATGAAATATATATAGCCTTTTTCTGCGTTTTCGCATACCCATCGGAAGAAGAATGTTATATGGGTTGTGATTAAATGGTTGATGAGATCCTATTATTTTATAACAATTAATGATTCAAGCCATGTTGAGGAGTTATTAAGTCTCCATGTTAATGAGTTTGTTCATTTACATAAAGTTACTTATGTTATAGTCTCTAATAAGGATCCTTGGTTGAATTCTTGATATTTTAGACGCATTCAGAATGAACTAGTATATCAGGTCCGTTTAGCACAAACTATTATCCACAGTTGTATTGAAAAACAGAAAGAGCTATACATATTCTAGAGGATATGATTTGTTCTTATCTTCATGACATTGGTGGGGATTGATATGATCACTTGGGGTGATTTATTATTCTTATAATAATAGTTTCCATTCCACAATCATAAGGTCTCATTTTTAATCCATGCTTGAGAAACCTTGAAGATCATCATTGTGTTGGGCATAGATTGGTGAGATTTCATTGATAGGATCGATCCTAGTTCAAGATATGATAGAAAAGGTTCAGATTATTTTTTATAAGATGTTGATGGCATAGTTCCTATAAAAGCCTTATGAAAATCATCGTCATAGGCCATTGGAATTCTCAGTTGCTAACGAGGTGTTCTTGAAAGTTTCACGTTGGTTGGGTCATCAATGTCTTGGGAGGAAAGGGATGCATTCCCTTTTTTTGTGGGACCATTCTAGGAGTTAGATCAAGTGGAGAAAGTTTCCTACCTATTAGATCTACCACCGTATCTAAAGTCAATAAACAATGTGTTCTATATATCTCAACTACAAAAGTATATATATGCTCTATTTCATGTTCTAAAATGGCATGATCTTGAAGTTGAGCCTGATTTATCCATGAATAAATAATTTTTCATGATATTAAAATTTCAAACCATGGTACTTCCTGGAAAAGAAACATTTTTTCATATTCTATGGATATACAATTCTGATTCTCATGAGACGTTCAAGTGACTGACTTTGATGAGGGAGCAGTGGCCACATCTTTTTGGCATGAAGGCTTCTTCATAGGATTTATAGGGATGTAATGCTTCTATGTTGTAGATGTTGTGACATAATGTTACTATATTTAGTTATATATAAATGAATTTTTTAATTTATCATTGGTTGGATTTTTTTAGGGGTTTCTTTGGGTTAAATTTTAATGTTTTTGGATGATTTTCTGAATATTGCACAGTTAGCACATAAGTGGCGCATAGTTTTCCAAACCATTCACCATGCTAAATAAATTCTGTAGATTTTGGAAGAGATCTCCACATTTTAGGAACATGGATATTCAACCCATTTATAATTGGTGAGTGGTCTACACAAGGTTTTTAGAAACCATTCATGGTTTCCTAGGAAACTGTGTATACGCGACTTACTTTAGCATGATTTTTTGTTAAAAAGTTCCAAACCCCTTTTTTGGTCTAGGATAGAGCTCCATTGACCAAAATTATTTTCTTCCAACCATAGATCTCCCAAAGAAGATTCTTGGCCCTCAAACCCCTCTTGAAAGTGATCTGATGCTAGGAGAATGTCAGTCGATCCTCTTCTCATAAGTTTCCTTTTCTCATTCTTGATCTCCCATGATCTTTAACTATCTACTTAGGGTTTCAGGGTGGCTTGTGTTTATTTATGGATGAAATAAATTTATTTGGGTCACTAAACCTAGGTTTTATCCCCATTTATTGGATTTGATTTTTTTTGTTCTTCATTAAAAAATCCTGACTATTGTTTGGTGATTGGAGATCTGTTGATCCTGAGATAGGTGGTTCCATAATGATACCAAATTTATATTAACCATAAAATGACTTATTTAATTTCAAATATACAAATTAAATGGAATATCATGATTTATATTTTTATGTATTTCAATTAAATCATAGAAAAAATATAATCCATTGAATTGAGGATTCATTTTAAAAATGGTTTTTGGCATGAAATTGATAAAAAACACAATTTCATTGAATTGGTGGCATATTGTGGAATTGATGGAAGTTGTTTTTAATTTATTTCAATCTTTTGAAACTAGATTAAAATTATTTATGATAGAAGCTTAGTTGGTTTATCTTTGAAAGAGGATTATTTTGATTATAATCCCATTTGGCATTTTAAATGTAAATTGTAATTTTGAAATGGGGGAATGGGATTTAATTATATTTTAAGAAGACTTAAAATAAATTGTCCTTCATTGATTGTGTTTCAGAACATGAAATAATTAGCTAGTTTTTGATTTATTTGGACAAACTATAAAATACAACAATGATCCAAAATATAAATGGAGCACTTCACATTACTTAGGCAATGGTGATGAGTTATTTTGGTCCATTGTCATAAGTTGAGCATGCACATATAGTTTTTTTGATCACATAAAGAGCGGGGAGTCCCATAGACTGGAACATACATACCTATTTGGTAGATGGACCTGTTGCTCACTTATTTATATATGAGATATACATGTATACCAATGACTGTGAATTTTTTTCCATGTATTTTGATTTATATAAGATGTTTTATAAAAAATATTTATATACACCATTATTTTATAAATATTCCATAAATTGTAAAGTAAAGACTCTACTTAGAGTATTTACAAAATTTAATGTGTAAAATCATGTTTTTGTTTTAAATATGATTCTGAATTTCCAATCATGTTTTATATAGAAAATAAATATATGTCTTTTGTTCATTTAATATTGGAATCTCATTATAGAATATTTTTTTAAAATCCTACTAGGATTTGGCTGAAAACTTACTTGTGCCTTCTAGTGTTTTTATATTTTCTCTTTCCATGATCTATCAGGGGTAAATGACCACTTAGAGGAAGTGATTGCTATTGATTCTTGGAATTGGTGACTGCGTTTTTTGGGATATGGGAGATTTTCTTGGTTTTTGGTACTTGGTTATAGTACATTGGCTAGTTAATGCATGTTTTTTCTACTATAGCTCTCCCAGTGAAGATTACATCTATACACATACAAAATTTTTATCTGCTTCCACTGTGTTTGTGGAAAAAATCATCACCACTTTCACATTTTATGATTCCAGGTACTAGTTTCCAACCCATAGGGATCTGGAATGCCCTTTAGAATATCTCAAGGCTAGATCAGTGATTGGGATACTAGTGAACCCAGCATGGTTTGTTACACAATCCTTGGTTCTTATTATTGGGGGAACTTTAATGAAAAAATTGATAGATACTATTGACCAATTTCACATTAATTTCACATTGAAGTGAAATCCATATGTGATAATAAATTTATTATCATTATGGTCATTGAATATATATATGTAAAAAAGTACTAAGTTGTTTGTTTAAGGGAACCATCTCCAATAGAATCACATTTTCACTAGATACAATTGTCGACAACATTTGATTCGCTAGATATTATATTATATTCATGCTTCTACTCACATAAGGATTTATCCATTGGGACTTTTGTGAATTCCACCAAGGAGTATATTTATAATACTACCACACACCATTTATAAAAATATTTATAGAGATGGTACATATAATGTGGTTTTTCCATTTGTTTAACCATAAGTCCTGGGAAATACCAAAAAATATTTTATTATTATAAAATTTGATGGCATATCTATTTCCAACTACCACGTAAAATTATTTGATGGAGTTGGATATCTATATTTTTTCTTTTACTGAACTAGAAATCATGATATACTAAGAATCTCTTGAAGAGTCTACGACCACTAATTCTTTAGTGGAAAAACTACTAACATTAAATCATATTCAAATTATTAGCTTTATTTTTATAAACTATGGGTCTTAAGCATTTAATATTCTTAACATAGTATCAAAATTGGACTAAAAATAATATTGTTTCATTTGTTTCCTAATAAATATAGTTTTGTGAAATCACTAAAAGATACAATGAGGGAAATTTAATGTTTTTAAATTAGAATGTTAAATAAAATTATTCTTAATAAAATAAATCTAGACAAATTTCATTGAATTTTGTAGAAATTTTAATATAAATTTCATTGCATTATTAAACATATTTCAGTAGATAGGTCGAGTGATATGATGTTTTAAAACATCTATTTAAGATGTATTTGACCGAGAACAAAAAAATTCACTAAAGTGTATTACAAAATATTATAACTATTTAGAAATGATCTCTAATAAAATTATGTTTTATTATTATATATATAATTTTTATTATTAATATTATTTATTTTGTTTGACTAATTCAGATTGTTAAAAAATCGTCTAAGAAAATATATTTTGGTGTGTTTAAAATAAATTTAAAAAAATGGAATTTTATCATGTTATTTACATACATGAAATAAAATTTCATTAAAACAATGATTTTATTCTAAAATGATATTATAAAAAAAGTATAAATTTATAATTCATAGGCCCTAGGCCGACTCGGGGGGGGGGGCACGTGGGCAAATGGGATGATACATGTTTTTTTCTTTTTTTTCTTTCAAAAAATATGTCCTTGGTAATAGTTGTTAAATAATAACAATATTCTCATGGATTGATGGTTATCATAAAATTTATATTTTTTATGAGACTTGTGCCTCATTTACTTCTTCTTCCTTTTCCTATTCACCATAAGGTCTATGATATTTTCATCCCCATATCCTATAACACTTAGTGAATTAGATTTATATGATTTGAAATACACCGCCCATTAATTCCCATATTATTAGTGAAAAAAAACAACACATGTTCATGTGTAGAAATGAAATTATGAGATCTGTGTGCAACTCATCAAGGAATTTATTCCTTAAGATATATAAACATTAAATGTATATATTAATCCTAACTACATGAGGATCATTTGGAACAAAATCTCTATACATCATTTTAAATGGATCATTTGAGATACCATATCTCTCTTGTATCACCTTCTGTTGATGGAGGTCACAAAGGTGAGACAAAATGATATAGTCATCCATGTCCTCATATTTCTTCCGAAGATCATTCATCATGGAGAATAAAATGAACTTTTTTTTCAAATATGGAATCATTCAATTTTTTCTCATAGAGGGATAACCCTTTATATCTATCCCCATTACTAGGAACATCTAAAATAGTTTCTTCAAGAAATTATAATTTCTTTACATGCGTATATGATAATGTGCAATTCCTTTTCAACTACTGTAAATTTGTTCCTGTGGGGATGGTATCATTATCATGTATAGATCAACATTATATTTTTTAAGTTATATTTATTATTTTTTTTATAAATAATTAAAATATAATGGTAATATATTTTTAGAAAAAATTAGTCAAATACATAAATATTATATTTTAAAAACTCTTACTATTTTATATTAACCCAACATAAAACAACATTGACTTAAAAATTCCTATTAATTAAACATTATATATTAAAGGATCCATTTTCCCCCTCTCATCACCAAATAATTGTCCAATAAATGAATTTGAGGGTGTTTACGTAGGCATTCCAACTTCCAATTCCATTTACACATTGTTCCTTAATATGTAGTGTGGAACCCCCAATCACCAAATCCTTAAATTAGATTTCCTCAATCATTTCTTCTTAGTTACACCATGTCCTACATTGGTAGTCAATTCTTGATATGATATACGTTAATTCAAAAAAAAAACACAAAGTTAGAATACCCAAATAAAATATAAAACCCCAAAATTAGACTTGTAAGAACCTTAAATTATTATATATTTTTAATGGAACTAGTGCAAGATAATATGGAATTAATATATATATTTTTGAGTTATTTTTGCTCAATTTATTAATTCCCAATTTTATTTCTATTACATAGTTTTTTGTGATATTATTTATATTTACTTAGGTTATTATTCTATAACTAAATTTATTTTAGTTATATCTTTCATTATTTTTAATTATTCAATTCTGGTGATGATGAAAAAACATCCAAACTAAAATAACCATCAAACATGATAGAAATAAAATTATTTAGTGGTATGATCATGATATATTTATAATAATTAGTTTATCTATTAGTTGATAAATTGATCATTTAACAAGGTGGAAAATACCTTGAACTATATATGGATTATGTGACATTTTTTCATCTATCTATATATATCTCTCTCTTGTATTTCATTTTCCTCAACACCAAACATTATACTACACCACTAGATTAAGAGTTATATCCATTACATAAGATTTTCCTCACATTTATTTGAGGGAATTAAAAATATAGTAAGTGCTATTTCAAAAACTAAACCATGGGATCACAAGATATTACATAATGAGAGGTTGGATGACACATAGAATAAAAATGTAATTTAATTATAATTAATGATGGAAATCAATTGATAAAAAATATTGGTCTTTTCTGTTTATCAATAACATACATGTAAAAATTTTTGAATTTATAAAAAAATAGTATTCAACTCTAATAATTCTTATTGAAGGAAAATCACACTTGAATTAATTAATTTTATTTTTTAATTAATAATTTATTTTATCTTAATTCTCATCTAAACATTTTTCTTTTGATTCTAATCCATCAAAACATTAAACAAGTTAAAAAATTACTCAAAATTAATTATATAAAAAATTTACTTTGATGGAAACATGGTTAGTACTAGTAAAATCTTCCAAACATGTATTATATTCATATACTATTTAATCACACGAAACGTGGAGTGCTCATATTAATAAATAATTTGTATGTGTTTACTATTTACTTGATGACCACAAAGAAAAAAAGGAATTTATGTAGATTATTAGGTTTAAATAAATGTATATTAATGAATATATTGTCACTTATACATGATATCTACTTACAGGCATTATTCATAAACTAATTAATAATTATATATATATATAACCCATTACATGGAATATCAAATCCAATGAATGACTACATGGATAACTTATTTATATGGTTTAAGTAGTAATTTCAATTATTATTTTTTGTGTAATTTGATAATATACATGGTGTGTAAAATACAACTACATTTCAGGTACATTTCTAACAATTTATCCATGGAACACTCCTGGGGACACCAACTGTACGCACTCCACAAAAAATAATGGAGCATATGGAATGTACAAAGGTAAACAATATGTGGTGTAAAAGATACATAGTCACAAGTCATGTATTGAATATATGTAAATACATTCCATTCATGAACTAATGGACTACACATCATGTAAAAATGTAACACGTCATGTATTTTGGTTGACCGTGTCCTAGGATGGCTAAGTTAATACATGGTATCCATAATCCCACACCACATGTAATAACTTCAAATAGCTTAAATGAATTATCAATTAATTCATGCTTCATTGAACATGGGTACACAATTTGTAACACATGGATACATGGTGTGTACTCTTAGGATATCCTGGTAGAATCCTCATTGCTTTTAGATGATATTTATGAATGTATTTTACAAAAAAATTAATTTAATTGATTATATTTGTGAGAAAAAATTCTTTTAACAACAAATATTATGATTTGGATTAAAGAATTATTTTATTTAAAGTGATAACATCCATAAATTCATAAATGAATAAAAAAATATTTCAATAATTTTAAACAGTTATGTGCCTTCTCTTTTACAACTATAAGGTTCTAGTAATAGAGGAAGCACAAGAAGGGGTATGAAAAACTCTTATTTTTCCATAATTTATGACCAGTCAAAAACATAAAATAAAATTAACATTGTGATCAATGGAATAATATCATATAATAATTATGAATTGTATTCCATAACCAAGACACATGATCATCACATATTATTTATAATTTATTTAAACAATTAAAAACTAACTTGTGTTAATTCATTTCTTAGTTGATGTATCAAAAAACCTATCTATATATTGATATCATTGAGTTATAGGAATCACAAGTAGATGAATTCCATCAATGATCAAAAAAATTTCCAACAACCAGTGAATGTATCATTTGGAATCGCTTGGTGTTAGCGAAGTAGATCATGATGCTAGTGTCACCCACCTTTATTCACCTATACAATCACTTGAATAAGGATTAACTTTGACCTCTCTATTCTCATTAGCGAAGGTGGAGGAAGATCATTATCTATTTTTGAGAGTGCTCATGGAGAGGGAGATCTCTAGGACTTCATGACAATTCTCCCAATATTTTATAGTTAAAAAATGAATGGAAATCCAATAAGAATATAATATAATTTACTTTATGTACCGAAGGGTTAGAAAATAATAATTGTTCATGCACCCTTATTTTTTCTCATAACTCATATAGAACCCAATGTCGGTAATAAAAATATTCCTATTTTTTCATTACATGTCCTAAAATCATAAATTTAAATATATAATATTTACTCAAATAATATTCTCTATATATTATATATCTTCATAACATTAATTATGGTCTTTAATTACCCCAAAATATTAATCATAACTTTAAAAATGAATATTTTTTATTGAAGAAATATAACTACATTATTCACTAATAAATTAATAAATATCATATTCACTAAACTAAAATTAATATTTATTTAATACTACGCACCCAAAATATTTTCTTAATTAAATGGTTATTGAATATATGTGATTTAGAAACCAATAATAACTATTAGACCACATATGAGAATAATATATATTTATCATGTTAAATAAAAAAATCTATTATTATTTTCCTTAGGTTCTGGATAAGCTTATTGTGTAATCCTCTAGTCCCCATTTTCAAGGGAACTAGTGAAATCAACCTAAAGTCCAAGGATAACATCAAGAAACATGGAGTGGAAACCATATAGAAATAATTTATTTTATAAAAAACAAAAAAAAACATAAATGCATGATTACTATGTAATTTAATCCATTTATCTTGATATCACTAACAAAGTAGGATTTATATGAGTGCCGTAAATCTACATGCTCTATACTTCTTTATTTAGTATTCTAAAAATTCATCATTCTAAAAGAACATTATGGACATGAATTTATTTAGACTATATCATTTATAGAAAAGGGCCTAACATATCAACTTCCACATATAGGAACAACCAATGATATATATAATTGTTGATTTCATACTAGAAGATCTCATTCTCTTAATTTCATACATTACAAACTACCATGTTCATATACCATGATAAGTTCCTCAAAGTCCTATAAATATCCACCCTTGGTATGTTATATCATTTTTATGCAAAAAATGAATTAATATCTCTATAAAAGATATATTTATGAATAATTTCATGGAACTTCTATGTTATCTCAAGGTATGAAATAGCTACGACCATAAGGTTCAACTACAATACTTAGGAAATTATAAAAACTATGTCATGTAGAAGTATAATAAATATTTTATAAAGATATTATTAATATTTAAAACATTGAATACAAGTTATTATAATTCTCTTAAAAGAGGGTTATAGGGAACCTACATGAATATATTTCTTTTTGTTTAAACATGATAAAAATTATCTATGAAAATCACATGATAAATACTAATGACAACTAAAATATCATCATGATTATTTTATTTCATATAGATTGTGAAGAATAATATATATAAATTGATACAATATAGAATCATTTTTAATCAATTATATTTTGAGAAAATCATTAGCATGATTTCATGAGTGATATTTTCCTCTAATAAGTGTGTACCATTTTGAAAATTACTCATAATAAAATAATTTAGATTAAATTCAAGTAATGATGTTTAAAATTTAAAATAAATTGGACTACATTCATAAATTTGTTTTTGAATAAAATAGGACTAATATTACATCATAAGACAATCTATTTGTGGAATCAACCCATGGGATGAATCTATATATGTAGAATACATTTGATCAAATATAAATATAGTTTTAAATTAATTTATTAAAATAAAAAAATTATTTTTTAAACATATTAAAATTAATTAAAATTATTCAATGAAAATAAAAATGAAAACTGGTTCATTATTATAAATTTCAATCCCCACAAATTAGAAAATTTGTAGCAAAATTGAATGATATATGAGGGGGAACCTACCTTGAGGGAGATTACAATAACCCCACTATCATTTTAGGATCTTCATACCTTGAATCATGTTCCAAAATATAAATTGCTTGGGTTCACTAACAACTAATAAAAAGTCAAATGGAATGGAATGGGATTAGGCCATATGCCAAAAATAAACTAACATCGGTGTTACGTTGAACAGAACATCCTATAATATCAAGAACATATGATATAAAAACAAAAACTATGTTTTATTATAATCATGAATATACCTTTTAAATTTCAATATATAATTTAAATAATTATATAATTCAATTTCAACAAATTCTTAAAAACTCAAGGTCCCCCAAAAAACACCATTTTCACAAACTATGGTACATAATGTAATATAGGATTAATGAGTTGGTGAAACAAAATTATCCAAAATCAGCTTTTAGGAATGTAATTTATTATTTAAAATCCAAAAATCACATACATGACTATATTAAAATAATAAATTATTTATATTATCGATTATGAAATAATTAAAAACAATCCATAGTCATGAAAATATTTAATCCTAGGGTATGCACCCCATTATATGATAAACTAAATAATCAAATGTTTTTATGTACATATATTAGGTTAAATTAATTTTTTACTGATTCAGTGATAAATAACATTTTTCTCCATGAAATTTTAAAAATAAACACAAATTAAAATTTTATGTGCTTTAAGAAATAATTGTGTGGGAGGATGTTTGTCTACCTATTTAATGATTTTTTATCAACATCATAATAAAGTATCATAATATTGTTTATAGTTTCAATGGATCATATAAGCCAATGTAATGTCTAATAATCATTCTAAAAAATACAAAAATGGGAACTTTTATATGGTTTATATTGAAAATAAAGAATAAAAAATAAAAAAACCAAAAAAAATAGTGAAATTATTTTCTAAGAGATTGTAAGGAATTTTGAGGTGTGTTGATTTTAATAAATAATATATATTTATTTTTTAGTGAGCCAACACATTTTCAACCATTAGTTTTAAAAAAATCAACTTCTCATCCCATACTATTAAAATTTAATTTAGAATTCGTCAATATTTTATTAATTTCTATTCAAATTGAAAGATAATATATATATATTTAACCCATATGGAAGAAATTATATTCAATCCAAATTTTATAAAGTCTTATGAAAATTAAATCGTTTGAGATTTACCATAATGAAATAGAAAATATAAATAAATTCACAATTGCTAAAATATAATGGGGTAAATTAACCAAATTTAACGGGAGTAAAGAATAAAACGTTTTATATTCATAAATATTATTTAGAAGAAATGAGGAGTAATATGATGTTTGCGAATTTTTTATTTCTTGGATATACACATGAATTATTCTAGCGACCTAGTTAGTTTACTTTTTTTTATAAAAGAATAATTTCAAATTTTACACACCTATCTATGGGTGTGAGACTCACTATCAAAAAGCATCCAAAAAATAAAATTATTTTTATAGAACTCTATGGTTATTATCATGACGTTAAATGTAATGACCAAATTGACATATACTATGAGCCATTGACACATTTATGTTAAATAGAAGTGAAGTCAACCTATGATAAAAAATCTATTATCATTATTATCTTTGAATATATATGTAATAAAATGTAGTAAGTGGTTAGTTTAGGGTAACCAACTTCAACCAAATCTCATTTTCACTAGATCCAAATATCAACACATTTTGATTCTATAGATAAAATATTATATTCATGATTCTAATCAAATACGGATTTAGCCATTAGGTCCTTTAGTAATTCTACCAATGGGTCTCTATATACCATGACCCCATATAATTTATAAAACTATCTATACATATGATACATATAATGTGATTTTTCTATTGGCATAACCATAATTCATTGAAAAGATCCACCACTATTTTATTATTATTATTATTATTTTCAAATTTGATGAAATATATATAATGTTATTTTTCTATTGGAATATCCTTAATTCATTGAAAATATCCACCACTATTTTATTATTATTATTATTTTCAAATTTTATGGAAACATTATTTCCAACTACCAGATAAAACTATTCAATCAGGTTGGATATCTATATTGTTTCCTTTTTTGAATCAAAATCCATGATATACTAAGACTCTCTCTGAGAATCAGTGACCATTACTTATTTAGTGTAAAAAAACACATAACATTCAAAAATATTAAAAAATATTAACCATCATTTTTGAAGATTTGATTTTTAAGAATTTTCTATTCATGACCGAGCCTCAAATGTTGACCGAAAATTCATCTGGTTTAATTTATTTCCTATATGAAGGGAGAGATAAAATACATAAATTAAAACTACGTGGAAAAATTTCAAACAAATCTAGTTTTGTATGAATCTATAAAAGATACCATGATTGAAATTTACCTTTATTAAATTGTATTTTCATGTAAAGTTATTCTTAAAAAAATAAATGTGGAATAAATTCATTGAATGAAGTAGAAAATTTAAAATAAATTTCATTACATTATTAAACATATTACAGTAGAAAATAGGAGTGATACGACATTGTGAAACATTTATTTAATACATATTTGACCAAAAACATATAAATGAAGAGCGATGTTTCACAAAATATTATAACTAATTGGAAATGATCTGTAGGAAAATAATATATTATGATTATATAATTATTTTTTAATATTAAAATCATTTATACTATTTTACCAAGTCCAACAATAAAAAACCATATAATAAAATATTTTTGAGTGTATAGAATTAATTAATAAACAAATTGGAATTTGATCATGCTATTAACATATAAGAAATAAAATTTCATAAAAACATAGATTTTATTCTAAAATGATATTGTATAAAAAGTATAAATTTAAAATTTACAGGACCTAGACTAACTCTTGCAGGACATATGAGAACACGGGCTGACACATGTTCATTTTATTTTTCTTTTATTCATTTCAATAAACTATATTCATTTCATTTTATAGGTTTATGCATTTTTATAATAAAATGCAGATAATAAAAAAAATATGTCTAAACAATAATTTTGATTAATAAAATAAATCATACATTGTTGTAATCGGAATGCGATTCAAAATACATAATATAAATAAATATATATTAAATATTGTACATTAAATTAATGTATTTTTCAACAGTAATATTTATTGCTATATATATATTGATAAATTGAATAATTTTTATTTAAAAAGAGTATGAAAAAATCAAATTTTCATAATAAGTTACATTATATTTTTAAAAAAATACATAAATAGGGGACAATGGTTGGTCATAAGGCATATAGCCCAGGCCATGCAGGATGCGATTATTATCTATATGACCATATGGTACTCATAATTATATAGTCCACATTTATAATGGTACCATCCCAAAAAAACACTTGGATAATGGGCCATAACATGGGCTCACATTATTTTCATATGGTAAAATAAGTTTTATTTCATGTGAAAGACAGAAAATAGAGACATAAGAAAATCTTTTGTAACATCCCTATAGGACTCTTCTCTACTCATTCTCCCCCAGATCAAGTTAGAGTGTAAAAAAAGTTCATGTTTATGTATAGATAACTTATTATACACTAAACAAAAATCAGTGATATGGGGATCATTTTCATCAGGGATTTCAAAAAGTACCAATAAATGGGATCTTTATCAATGTTAAAAACGTCTTGAGAAATGATTTTTTTTCACAGTAATTTTTCTACATTTGTAAAGGTATTCAATTCCAAATTCGTTACCTAGAAATGATAAACCACCCTTTAACAGCGCTGAAAATAAATCTACGATTAATTTAATTTATATATACATATTTATATATTATCAAATAGGATTTACATAAAAATAAGAATATATATGTAAATATAACATATAAATATTACTTATTTCGTCGTGTTTTCCTATGTAATACTATATTTGTACATTGATAGTTCAGGTCATGTTGTAGTCTTGGTGGCATAGGAAATATGATGTAGGCATGATACTGCTCTAGGGATTTGGGTTGTGTTATGGGATTCACGCCCACTTGGACATTGGGCCATGTACTAAATAAAAATGGATTTATGGGTGGGTTATTTTTTGGGGGGCTATGGACAGCCTTTCTGGCCTATGTCTGTGGTGTGTGTGTATTTAATGTAATTGTACCCCAAGGAACCTATTTTAAAAATATAATTTATAGTTCAATTTTATTTTCTATTATATATATATATCATTCATATAATATTTTTTAGATTATAGATTATTTTTTAAGTTGTATCATTATAAATTTTCTATATATGAATATACAATTTATTTATTTACTTACACATCTTAAAATAAATATGGTGAATAATTGTTATTTTCTAAAAATTTAAATAAACAGTATTAAATTTATTGTTAAATATTAAATATAAATAACCATAATAATATATTTACTTATTTTTATAATTAATAACATAATTACACAATGAAAAAAACCAAAAATGTTGTTGCTGTAGGGAAACAAGAAATTCGGAATAATGTTGTAGAAAAACATAATAATGGCATTAGGATGCAGTACATTGGAGTTTAATTTCATGAAAAGTCATCATTTTCACAACTAAATGACTTATATTTCTGATGGGAGTATAAGAATCAATTATATAAAATTCAAACATATTAAAAATAACAAAACATAATTAATTAATATTTATTGATATTAATTATATAAATCAAAAGTAGGCATGATGATGCATACAATATGATGTAGACAAGACATTGTACTAGGCATTCAGGTCAGTTTGAGGGTTTTGGGCCATGTAATGGGCTTCATGACCATTGGGCCATAATGGCATGTTCTGAATAAATATGGCGTTGTGGGTTGGTTATCTCGGGGGGGGGGGGGGGGGGGTAGGGCCTACCTTTCCGACTTGTGTGTGTGGTCTGTGTGGGTGTGTTTAAGGTAATTGTACCCGTAGGCACCTTATATATATATATATATATATAAAACGAAGAAATTAAATAATATAATAAGTGAATCAAAATAGTTAAATAAACTAAAACAATATTTAAAAAAGTTAATTAATTACATTAATTACACGAATTGAAGACACATAAATATGAATGAAAGTGACCAAATAAATATTAATAATAATATTATGGATAGTTCTTGAAATATGCTTTGTATTGATTACAAATAAATTAAGAAATTTACTATTAACCAGTAAAACATTTAAAGATGATCAAAAATATTATTAATTAATCAAATATATAAATAATTAAAAAAATATAATTAACTATAAAAATGAATATATTATATATAAAAAAATGAATATAGATTAAAAAAGAATGAATATCAAAAAAGAATAAATTACATAAAATAATGAAAATGTATAAATATTAAAGTTGAATAAATAATATTTAATCAACAAAAAGAACACACACATACACATATATGTACCTACACATAAAATTGAACATACACATACACATACATAGACACACACACCCACACACACATACATCAATATAGACATACATATGTACACCAACATTAGCAAGCACTCACACACACATATACATACCCAAGAACATACATACAAATAAAAACACACATAAATACACATACACATAAATACACATACACATACACATAAATACATATACACATACATACACATTATATATGAATATACCGATACATACATGTACACATGCACACATGTATATGCAAACAAATATTAACAATTACTTTCCCATATGCATACATACATATACAAATCCATACATACACATACTATATAATCATACATGTTCCATATAAACATATGAACACATATATACACATATAAATTTGTTATATACATACATACGTATACACATACACATACACATACTCATACTCATACGCATACACATAAACAGACATAAATGTGCATGTACATCCACATCCACACACATAAACATATATATATATATATATGTGTGTGTGCGTGTGTGTGTGTGTTTATGAAAATATATATATGTATATATACATACATACATGAACAGAGAAAAATATACACGTACCAAACACAAAAACACACAATTCATGTATACACATAAAACACATTCATACAATCTTACATAAAGATGTACACACACATTTACATACATACACATATAGACATATACAAAGAGATACAAGTATATACATTTAAAATTATTTAATATTAATATAAATATATGAATTAAAATATGATGCACATATTTAATTAAATACGTTATATAATTATATAATTGTTAAATAAAAAATTAATATATCATATTTATAGGTATTATATACTTTTTTAAAATTAATTTATATAAATAAACTATTTAAAATTTTAATTGATAACATTATATTCAAAATGATTTATCATGGTATTGAAGAGAAAACACATGAATAAAAACATTACTTAGAAAAATGAAACATTTTTGAAATTAGGGTAAATAATGGACATTAATCTATGTTTTCCCTTCCTCAACAATAATTATCAGACAGTAAATAATGAATATTTATTTGAGAATATAATATAAAATTATTAATTTCAAAAACTATAAATATATATTATATTTAGATAATAACAAATTTTTTAATTAATTACACTACTAAATAATATTCTCTCAAATAAATGGTGATATAATATGTTTGATCAAGAATCATGAATAATTATTAAACCATGTAGAGGAATAATATTTATTCAACTTCTTAAATAATAAATAATAGTATTATTTAACTGAGGACTTGAATACACTTAGTGTGTGACCCTTTAGTCATCTTTCTTTGAATCATTATGCGATGTATCCCAATGTCGAATGATAGCATCTTAGAACACTGTAAGGAAATTTTGAGAAATATGTTAATCTAGAAATAATATAAAACAAAATAATAATGTTTACACTACATTAGAAACCCTTTATATTTATATCTCTTATAATGTAGGTTGAAAACTAGTTCCATCAACTGACATGCTCCAAGTCTTCTTTTTTATTATTTTGGAAATTGAAAATGCCTCTAGAGCACCATGTACAAGGATTTATTTAAGATATATCATAAATCTAAAAGGGAATGAGTTATCAAATTCTCTTAAATAACAGAAGAGAAAAATCACTTCATTCATTTTTCCTTATAAAATAATATTAATGACCCACCTAATTTATCCTACTTCACTTTGAACATATGTTATCACATTTTAGTAAATACATCAATTTACACTATTCAAAACATATATGAATAATAATCATATTCTGTGGAACAATACACTTCTTTGTAGATAGAAACATCCAATAACACATATAAATGTGTATTTCCTACTAGTGAGTTTTATTGAAATAATATTTCTTCTTTGGAAACTATTTTTACATCAACGCCACCCCTATATGAAAATTCACACATTAGGTGATAGTTATAGAGGATTTTCATTTTCTATCTGTGTGACATTGGCTCCTTTTCAGGATCCACCTTTGTGTTTACCTCACAATACAATTTGGTTAGATATTTACTATTAGATAACCATCTAACCCATTGGATAATTTTTTATATCGAAATAAATTCTCATGAACAATTAGAATATGATATATATTCAAAATCCACTTTAGAATCAGTGAAACAAAATAATTTGTTTTATTTTAGCTCATATCTCCTCTATTGAAATAGAAAACATATCATGATAGTGAATTCCAAACATATTTATCTAATTCAAGACTACCATCAGTTGAACCCATGAAGACTAGCTCATTATCTCCTCCACACACTGGGAACATATCGTATAACTTCATAGATAAATAAGGATTGTTGTAGTGGCATACTAATTTTGTTATCCTAGATCATATTTATATATGAGTATCATGATAAATGTAAAGAAAACTCAAATTCTAGAATAGAACATAACATACTTGATTAATAATATTCCTTGTGTGTATGATTTCGTAATAATTCTCCCTTTCTTATTTTGGGTCTAAAGAAATATTTTATTAGAAATTTCTATACCAAGATATATTGGAACCAATCCCCTCTTGGATTATTCTATTAAAAATATTATTATTATCTGGGCAACCTATATATCATAACTTAGTCCTAGAAACCTCCAAGATCTATCTAGAATTACCTTGATCCCTAGAATGTTGGTTGATTCTACTATTTCCTTCATTATGAAACACTTTTTTATCAATTATTTATAGACTACAAGACTAGTATGTCAATTTTAATAATTAATATTTCAGCAATATATATTACTAGGATAACAACTGCATTCTAACTGAATATCTAGTAACAACATGGTACGGGTTAATTCTCAGTGATTTTTTTATAGAATTATAGAAACAATTGTTCCCTAATATGGATCATTAATGCAATATTAAAATGTTTCTCCACAAAATTCATATCTTCATTGCATCACATGGAGTCATAAAAGAATATATTGGTGTTATGTATTCATGTATCTAAAGGTTCCCAATAAATAATGATTATTTGGCATCCATTTGAATATTTTTGTTATCACGGAAAACTTTTATTAAGAGTATAATTTTCATGGATTTAAACTTATCAATTGGTGAAAACGTTTCATCATAGTGAATTCCTTTATGTTTCTTTAATTCCTTTATCCATAATCCTTTCTGTAATGGTATTTATCTTTCCTTTGATGCCTATTTTTTTTGAAAACCCACTTAAACCCAAAAGTCATTACATCAACAAAAGGATATAATAGAAGATAAATATGGTTGTAGTACATGGAATTAATTATATAATTAAAATTTTATTTTTATCACCCCAAAAAATTACAATATTTTAATTTAGATTTTGTCGAAAAATTTGTAATACCCACAACACCCGAATTATACAAAACAAAATTTAGTAAAATTTTTCACAATAATTTAAATTATAAATCCTTTAATGATTTTAATATATCAAAATGAAAATATTTTTATACTCATATAATATAATTTTATGTATGATATAGGAACAAACCCAATATTACACATAAATACTACATTTTTATTAAAAGTAGTTTTTCTACCTTTTGAAGGAGAACCCATTTTAAATTAATTTTTTACCCATTTATAAATTAAATATGTCATAATGAAATTATTATTTTTAATAGAAACATAAAAATCATCTTAGGGTTATTTGTTGGTATTCTTCTGTAATGATTGATTTGTAATGAATAGTGAAAAATACTGAAATCTAATTCAGAGCTACTTTTTAATGTAATTTATTTATAGGTTAAAATTATACTTATAATTGGGTTTAATGTGTAATTATTTAATATATTTATCAAAAAATCCAATTTATTTTTTTATAATAATTTTCACTTTGAAATATACTATGAAAACATCAAAAACATTGTGCATTTTTACCTTAAAAACTCGCATTGTCGTCTCGGGCATTGGATTAAATTTGAATTAACTTCTGTCACATCTATGATTTTATTTGGAAGCAATTTATATAATAGTTTCAAAAGGAATAATTTATAATTTATCATAATTTAAAATTGGTTTTTGATAAAAAATACTAGTGAAAGTAACTAGAATTAATTACAATTATTAATGAATAATTATGATAAATAAAGGACACAACCATTATCTTAAGGGCCCAAATTACCTAAAAACGTTTCCAAAACCCATTGGATGGACATAATTTGTCGATGAATGTTATATTATTTTTTTGTGGCTTTAATGAATTTTTTAGGTATGAACATGTGTACACCTAAAATCTCCACAAAAACACCAATTGAGTCCATTTCCTCCACTATAAAAGGACACCACCTCTCCAACTTCCTCACAGATATCAAGACACTTTTTCTCATCCAAAATCTGCCCAAATTGTCTTCCAAAATTTTCCCCCTAATCCTTAAAGCCTATACAAGGGAATAAATCAATCCAAGTAATCCTTTTGTAACAAACCAAAAATCATTACCTGATAAAGAGGTGACATATTTCTTTAATATCTCATGTTTTATTTCCATTATCCACTCCCTTAAATATACATATTCATTAATTATATAAAATAACCAGTATCCTAAATATACTATGAAAATGTTATTAAAATAGTTTTAACTTCACTTATAGACACATCGATCTAATGGTTAAGGAATATAGTGTTTACATGTACGGTGAACTATTGCCTCACGAAAGGATGATTGTTCGTTCTTCCATTACCACCTCTCATGGTGGTCATTATGATGAACACTATACTTATATATGATATATATGAAATTTATATCTTAAATAATATATAATTATATTATTATACATAACTATATACATTAAATGTTTTGTAAATATGATAACATCGCTTGAGGAAGTGTAGACTACTTCCCCCTCAATGTGACGTGACTCATTCACGCTATACATGGAAGATATAAATACTATTTTTAATAAACCAATATTAAAAATGTAACATATATATAATAATAAAATTATGATATACATAGGTATCATTTAATTTTCTTTCTTTTAACACAACATATAAATGAAAGTAGCATCCACGAATACGTACGACCAATCGTCTCAATGAATGGTACTTTCCATTTCCTATCTACAATTATTATAGATATTATAAGTATATATTTTCTGAATATATATAATAAAAATTCCTATTTTTCAAACTATATATGTTTAAATAATGACCTAATTAATATTAACAAGAAATGACTAGTCAAAACAGACTTGATGATACAAGACAATTAATAAACGAATTAGTTAAAATAATGAAACAATGCTAACAAACGAGTAATAAAATTTTGTAAGTAAAAATATGATATTTTAAAGATAAGTATTGTCCTGGTATGTATTATTATTATATTTTAAACCATAATAAACGATTATAATGAAAAAACAAAAAATTCAAGTTTAATATAAGGGATTTTTTCTCAATTTACATTCTATTGAGACTTATTTTTTTAATGTGAAAATTCAATTTTATATGGTTTATATAATGAAATTTTACAAATAATATCATGAATTTCATTACTATCATGATATTAAAAATTCCATTTATTGTTATTCCTTCATGGGGTCATTATTTAAATGTTTCAATTTGGTATGGGATGTCGTGGAATGTTTAATGACTATTCTCCTCAAGAATGTTCATAATGAGTATATTTTCAATATCACTTCCATTGGGATTGATTAATTTATCATGAAACAATCACTTTATTGTAATCAATATTCAATGAAAATTTCCTTGAATATACATATTCTCTTACTATGGATATAAGTATTGTCTAAAACATATAGAATTTTACATATGGTGTTTACATTGAATTTAATTTGATTATTTGGGGAACTATTGATAAATATGTATACTTTATTCATTATAGATTATTGATAAGGCATATTGTTTATTATTTGAATTAATTTCTCAATATGAGGAAATATTTTAATAGGTTTGATATGGGTGGTTCCCAGTTATAGATATCCCCTCGATGCATCGATAGTCTCATGAGACAAATAGTTGGTCAAATTAGATGGGTTTCTACTCAATATTATAAATTGTCTTGTGAAAGGTGTTGAAAGTAATGGTTCCTTGCAACTAAGAACCATGACATACAATAATTATGCATCTCTATATTTTATTTTAAGCTATTTTTTATCCATGGGATATAACATCGACATTTCAATGGATATAGTTCACTCAAAAGTTATTCATTTATTGAATGTGTTTCAGTTTCTTACCTTGACATATTATTTTCTCCCTTATCTAACCTTATAAATGGAATATGTGGTCAGTTATTTATCTTTACATATAGATTGATTCATATTTCCATTTGTCTTATTTACCTTTATTGAGAATTTGAGTTCACCCTTATTAGGTTTTCATTCCCCAGGTTATGAAGAAGATGTGTTTGAATAAACATTTAAGGATGTTATTTATTTCATTTTATTATGTATCATGATTTTATTTCCTATTTTCATATGTATTATGGGTATTGTGTATGTAACCGTGCTATCCAATCCTTCTAAACTAGTCAGTCCTTTGGGATTTGATTCCTTGTATTAATAATAATATAAAAAAATAATGCACCGGATCCATGATTTTGGGGTTATGGCATTAAATTTTCAATCAAAGAAAGTTTATAAGCTACCTTAGAAACTAGATTTAGAAAAATTATATTTGGCGAAAACACCTAAGATAAAATTTCAGGATATGTATAGAAGAACATCCTAGAATTTTGGTGAGGAATATATTATGTTAGTTTTCCTAGAAATACATCCCTCTCTTGATAATATAAGTAGACTTAGTCTAGAATAGATATACCTTGGAGTAATAACCCCAACAAGGTGTTCCAGGACTAACTTGGGGTAACCTGGTACACAATAATGATCCTTATTGCACACTTGGTTTTAAACTCCTTGGGGATATTTTTTTAGGATAATTAATACTCTATACCTACTATTATGAAGGATTTAAAAGTAAAGATTCCCCAAGTATCCAATGTTTATGATTATAATATTTTTGATGCATAAATTTATGGAATGGGCTATATTATACATTAATTTATACATTATGAGCTAATCAAATAATTTTTTTAACTTTTTATGATAGGGATATATCTGTTGGTAAAATTGAATTTTATGTTAATAGGTTTTAACAAAACATATGTCTATGTCACTAAACTGTTAGTAACAACTCTTTTGCTAAATATTTTTGTGATTGATAATGTATATCTGTTGAAAATATAATAATACAAACATATAATATATATTTTTTCAAATGTGTTTCTCAATATATTCTTATGAATTTTTTTCTATATATAATAAAATTACCAACATATAATATATATTTATAAATTACATGTTATATTTTTTAATTTATCTTATATAATACAACTATTTTAATTATTAAATAGAATATAATTTTCATGAATTCTCAAACTTAAAAATTATATTAACTATGAAATTTAATAAAAATTGAATCAATACAAAGATGCATATCAATCCACTAAAAGGATCCATCCCCCACACCAAAAGTGCGTGTAACCCACATAAAGTATTCACCCCCAAGTACCAGCGACTCATCCATGCTCAAAGTACCAGCTCCAACGCCGGTGAGAATCCTCATGTAGCTTCTATACCACTATCTTTAGTGCCATGATCTCCACCACACACAATCGAAGAGAATAAAAAAATGATCTATCTTCGGTAAGGAGAAAAAATCGATCCAGCTCTAATACCAGTGAGAAACCACATGTCAATAATATTCCACAACCTTTAGCTCCAATATCTTCATCCAAAATTACCAAAAATAATACAAAAAATCAGTGATTTTTTAATTTAATTGAAACCAAAATTAAAAAAAATTGAAGTAAACAAATTATTTCTATAGTGATAATTTTTTTATCATTATTGTTGAAAAATTAAGGATTTGAGAAAAGGATAAAACTTTTGTAAATTGGTACTCAAATAGTGAATTTGAGAAATCCAGTGCATGTTGATCAATGAAACAAGAAAAAAAAACAAGTTGAAGATCATAATAAATAAGATTAAAATAAAAAAATCTCATTTTCCACATTATTTAATGCATCAAGTACTGAAAATTGCCATCTATTAAATAGGAACATCCCCAAGAGTATAATATATGAAAAACCCACGAACTAGGGTATCAAAAAACTGAAATTTCAGTGCAGTAAGTGATCTGTGACTGAAAAGTAGGTTGGTCAAAAGGTGTGAGGTCTCTAGGTTCTCAACTCTTGTTTGGTTAATGAGGATTATACTTACAAGTATTATGAGATAATCATTGTGGATACATCCCACAATGAGATTAGAATGGTTCCATAGCTCAACTGGAACTGCAAGCCGTACATTAGCTTAAAGAGACACATCTGCTAACATAAGTAGGGAATGAATACATGGGTCTAACGGCTTCCACATGGCATGGCCATTTCACCAGGCTACCTACAAACGAACACTATTTTCCTCCATCGTTAATGATAATTTTCTCTATGTTACTTTTTGATGCGTCTGGATCTTCTCTATGTATTTTCGATGGTATTGTTTGTTTATCCTTATTGGTTCCCTGAAATTATGGGTCTTTCTACTAGATGATGATTTTTTCCGTGGGATTTTTTTATTTTCTCTAGGTTTTATATTATGTTTCATTGTGTTTTTATTTAAAACCTATAGTTTGGATGATTTCTTTAATTGGTGTTCTAGTTAAGTATTAACTTATTATAGATATATACAACATCAATGATTGAGAAATCATAAATTATTTCAGCAAAATATTTAAATTAAAATTATAAAATACTAAATACAGGTGTTCTTTAACAGGATAAGAAAATGAGTACGGTTGCGTATTCAATATCATGATAAAAATATATATTTCTGAATATCTAAAGGGTGTCTCAAAACTATAGGATATTGTACTTTACTTTCAGATATCACAATGATACTATACATATATTGATATGAATGTATAATAAGAAATATAGTTCTTTCTATCAAGATATTTGAATGAGGGAAAAATAATTTTATAAGTTCAATTAATAGGAAACATATTCACCTGAAAATTACAATTTCATTAGGAATATAAAATTATTAGAACACCGGTGAAATAAGGAAATTGGAATTAATATTGAAAACAATATTTATTGTAGTGGAAATTAAAAATCAATTCAAAATTACAAGAACTCTTATAAGCATAAAATTGTATATTCACATGTTGGTTTAATTAAATAGAACTAGTAAACAAGACAATAAACCTCTAATACATGAGAAAAATAATTTCAAGACTCATAAAACTAGTAATAATTCTCATAAACTAAAAATAAGAATTTTTACAACATATATTAAAAAACAATAGAGATGAGATTCCAATTCTAGATTAAAAAATAATTCATATAAGTAAAAAATGGAATAATTCTAGGAACAAAAAAATATTTCCAGATTAAACATATTCAAGTACATATAAAGAAGAATATGGTTGTAAACAAAAATTAATACAACAAAATTTTGAAATAAAAAAAATAGAAAAATATAATCTCTAATGACATCAATATGAACAATCAAATTAGAACCACATTCAAAATAATTCAAGAATGTTAAGATAGAAGAAAATATTCAATAGTGTTTTCTATCAAGATATTTGAATTAGTGAAAAAAAATTATTTTATCGGTATAATAAAATTGAATCCTTTTAGAATGAGAATTCAAATTACAATAAGAATATCAAATGACTACCACACCAGTGAAAGAATGACATTTGAAGTAGTAGTGAACAGAACATTGACATCAATGGAAATTAAAATAAATTCAAGCTTACAAGAAATATTATAAATAAAAAAATAATTGATGCACAAGATGGATAAAATAAACAGAACTAGGAAATATAATAATACCCTTCCAATACATGATGAAATTAATGGATAGATTTATAAGACTTATAATAATTCTCATAAAAACGAAATAAGAATATGTACAACATATATTCATCAATAAAAATCACTAGATATGATAATCTAATTATAAATTCAATATTAATTCATATATGTAGGTAATGGAATAATTTTAGCAACAAAAAAATATTTCTAGAGTAAACATGTTCAAGTATATGTAAAGAATGATATGGGCGAAAATAAAATTTATCTAGAAACAGTTCATAGTGATAAAATATAGAAACATATAAATCAAATGGCTTCAATATTAATAATCAAATTGGAACCATATTATTAAAAGTTCCAGAATGTTAATACAAAAGAAAACATTCAATATTATACAAGGCAAAAAAATGTAAGCATAGAAAGTAGTAAACACGGAATAAATATCCAATGTGCTTCAAACCATATGGTCCTCTATGCACAACAAGAAAACCACTCGACTCATTCATTTTATTATGAAAAAAAACATGTATAAGATACAATACATCCAAGAACATAAATAATAATAACAATAAATATAGAGCTTTAAGTGATAACAAATGATAAAAAAGGCTTACAAGGGTTGGAGAAATTACTAATGTGTGGAATTCTCTTGTTCATTCTCTATAAGATAAGGATATATACACCAGGAATCATGTAGAAAAAACACAATGCTTCTAAACCTTGCACATTCACATGGATGGTATTGGAAATCCCATATGCATTTCATTGAATCATGATGACACATACACATAGATCTAGTCTGAGAAATTATATAATAATGACACAAAATAACCCTCTAGTAATCACACATCTCTCAGTATGAACATAACCACTTGAAATATGCACTTTCACCTAATCTCCACTAGAACTCAAATCATCGAGATTGGTTCTACTTTAAATATTAAAAACGGAGGAAAAAAGATCCACTGAACTATGTGTGGGGATAAAAAATCAGTAGAAAGACTCACTAAATCCTTTCCTAATACAGTTAGAGTCTCTCTTGGGAAAACCTAAGAGAAAATGGGGTTCATCTACAATGAATTGGTAATATTTCCTATAGGGATATTGGGAATACTACTCCTGGGTGATCTCATAAGTGGATTTGGACTAAGTATACCGATCGAGAATAAGGAGGGGGTTTGCAAGATGATGTCTGACGGTGACTTTGGCTAAGAATAGGGACATGGTGTTTTTGTGAAAATTCCAACAATGAACACTGGTCCAAAACATTAAAGTCTTATGAAGAGGTACGTGAGGATTGCTAACCACCAAGAGGATCATGGAGGTAGGGTTGGGAAAGGGGGTTATGGGGAATATCGGGGGGGGGGGTAATTTAGGGGCACATTTGGGGATTTTTTTCACATATACATATATATATAAATATCTATAATGAAATAAGATATGTATTTATAAAAAAAGTTATTTTATAAGTATGATGTATGTATATACGTATATTACCCATAAGTATTAATAAATTATGATTATTTCAATTATTTATATTTTTTTATTAAAATAATATTCTTGTAATGGGTAATATATATTAATATATTCATTTTTTGTTAAAACATTTGATATTATTGAATAACTTATTGATAATGGATTTTTTAATAGTAGTAGATTTGTTGGTAATAATAAATATTATTAACATATTCATTTATTCATTTATTTGTAATTAAATTATTGGTATTATTATGATAAAAACATATTTAAATGTTAATAAAATATTTTTTGGTATTGAACTACTAATATAAACAAATATATCTACTGGTAAAAATAATTTTTTGGCATCGATAGTTTATATCAACAAAATTTCATATCTCTTGGACATAATAATGTTTCTAACAGATATATCATCAGCCAATATTCTTCTAATTTTCAGTGTAACTTTTTTGTTGTGTATATGACATTGTTTAGAAATGGTGCCTAGAAGGACTAATGGTGTCAATATTCATGGAAAATGATTATATTTCCCTCATTAGGAAACTAATATAGATAGTATTGTAATGGATAAAATCATGGAAATATTAGAGAAACATAACAAGGTTATAAAAAATAAACTTGCTCAAATAGATCAACCTATTTCACTATGATAATTGCCTATACTAGATCTCATTTTTTTGACAATCCTCCATATTTTAGTGGGACACGTAATCAAATTGTAGGTGAACAATGGATTAGGTATCCTGAGAAGATATTTACTGACTTGTAATGCAGTGAAAAGGAAATAGATACAAGTTTGGTCTACTGTCTCTAAGGTGATGCTAATCAGTGGTGGTCTCTAATATAGAATAAAAGAGAGGAAGAAGAAAATGAAGTCATAGAATGAGGATCCTTTAAGGAATCATTATTCAATATATAATTCCCTCATGATCAAAAATTTTAGATGAATGTAATGATTCTTAGATTAAATAGAAAGGAACAAGAGAGTGTTGTTGATTATGAATCTACCTTTACAAGGTTATACAAGTATGCTATGGATTATATAAGAAACATGGAGTACATAATATAACACTTGTTTGAAGGTCATTTGGAAAATATCTAATGGGAAAAAGTTTCTTAGAATTGTTACTCATAAGAAGAGATAATTTTATGTGTCATTAAGATGGTGATGTAATTACCAAGATATTATGCATTCAATGTAAACCTAGAGAATAATAGGTATTATGATGAACAAGAGAAAGGTAATGCATCAAATAAGAAGATAAATAAAAAAAATTCCAATAATGTGATAATTTTGGGAGGAATTGCTTTGGGAAATTCCTGAGTGGAAAGGAAGTCTGTTAAAAGTGTGGATAAAGGTGTCATGATGCTAAAGAATGTAGGGATAAAAAAGAAAAAACTACTTTCTAATTTGTGAACTACTAAAATTAGGGGCACTATGAAAAAAATGCCCTAAGAATCTTGGTAATCTACCATAGAAGAGGACAATGGGAGATAGACAAGCTTATGTGATCACTAAAACAAAGGTACATGTACCAAATGATGTGGTGGAAGGTACATTAATATTATCTTCAAATTTCTACTATGAATTTTTTTATTTTGTATTATCACACTCTTTTATATATAATCTGTTTTCCAAGAAAATTATACATTTCAATTTTTATTTAATAAGAGAGCTGTCTGTCAGAACTCACAAGTGAAGCATTATTGTAATAAAGATGTGTTTTATCCATCCTAATTATGACACATAAATGTCCTATACTTTATGAACTTTTTATAATTCATTTTTTTTTGACTTTGAAATTTTCCGTGGTCTGTATTGACACTCAAAATATGATTCGAAACTTTTCTACAAGGGGAAGGAAGTTATGATTTTTGAGGAAGGGGTAGAATCCATCATCTTTCGGGAAGTAGATTCCTCAATATATTCTTATCTAGATCCACCCCCATTGTCTCTTATAAATTAAATTCTTGGGGAATAATATAGAACAACCTATAGTAATAAATAATGTAATCTTCATGTCAGGGATCTACCAATTGTACAGGAATAAATTGTCATATTTTATAAAGATTTACCTGGACATCCAACAAATCATGAAGTTGAATTTCCTACTGATTTAATACCAAATTCAAGGACTATATCAGAGACTCCATATAAAATGGACTCTATAGAACTCTTAGAGTTGAAGAAACAAGTAGAGGATTTGAGTAGTAATGGATTTATTCAGCCTAGTGTTTCACCACGAGTATCCCCTATTCTCATTGTTAAGAATAAAGATGGATCCATGAGTTTGTGCATTGAATGTAATGAAATATATGCTCTTAAAATAATGAAAAATTCTCCTCTACCTTGCATTGAATATTTTTCGTATCAACTTAGAGGATCCCAATATTTCTATAAGATTGACCTTCATTCTGGATTTCACCAATTGAAGGTGAAGAAGGAAGACATTCCTAATACTAGTTTTCCGATGAGGTATGACCATTATGAGTTTACAGTAATTCAATTTTGATAATCTAATTCACCCTATATTTTCCTGGACATAATGAATAGTGTATTTAAAGAATATATTTATGAAATTTGTGGTATTCATTGATGATATTCTGTCGTTTTCCAAATATATAAGGAACATGAGAATCACATTTAGATCATTCTTAAGACTCTTAGAAGGAATGAGTTATATATGAAATTTTGAATGTGTGATTTTTGGTTTAAATAAGTCTCTTTTATTGCCCATATTGTTTCCATGTATGAAATATTAGTTGATCTTATAATTACACAAGAATTCATAAAATGGCCTATGCCAACAACCATGATTGAGGTACACAGTTTCATTGGTTTGGCAGCTTACTATCGGTGATTTGTTCAAATTTATTCCAAATTAGATAAATCGTTAATCCAAATTACAAGAAGAGGGGTTATGTTTTTTGGATGATGGAATGTGAAGAATTCTTTGACAATTTGAAGTAAAAATTAGTTGATGCTCTGATTTTTATTTTACCAACTAGAATTGATGGGTTTGTCATATATAGTGTTACATCTAAGAAGGGAATTAGTTGTTTCCTGATAAAAAATGATAAAGTCATTGAATATGAATCAAGGAAATTGAAATCATAGGAACAAAACTATCCAACACATGATCTTTAGTTAGCAATGATAATTATCTCTTTGAAAATATGGAGACATTATCTCTATGGTTAAATATGTGAGTTATATACATGTCATAAAATCCTAATATACATATTATCACAAAAAAATCTCAATATGAGAGAAATTTGGTGGCTCTAAAAACTAAAAAATTATGATTTCTCAATACACTACCACCCAGGGAAAGAAAAAATGGTGGAAAAAGCTTTTAGTTGGAAAGATCATGGAGTGCTAACCCAAATGAGGATTGAGAAGGATCCTATATTCATGGATATAGTAATGATGGATATGGGAATTTCTATGGAAGGGTAGATAGCAATAATTTATAAAATAATTGAAAAACCATCATTATTAGAGAGGATAATGAAATCTCAATCTAATGAAGAGGAATTTCAGAATAAATTTAAAGGTGTAAATGAAGGGAAATTAACATACCTTATTTGTGAAGATGGTGTTTTAAACTTTGTAAAGAGGTTATGTCTTCCATTTATACCTGATCTAAAAGCGGTTGTATGTTGATTCTCATATCTAAAATTTCTCTATACACCCTAGAAGCATAATGAGGTATAGAGATTTGAAGAAATTTTTTTGGTTGGATAACATGAAGCAGGGAATTACTGATTATGTGTCTAATATTATGAGGATGTTTTTGGTAGGATAACATGAATTGTGTGAGACAACATCCTAAATGTGTCTTGAAACCTATTCCTATTACTATATGGAAATGGTAGGAAATTAATGTGGAATTTTTTATGGGACTTCCAAAGACCCCTATAAAGAATGATGAAATATGGATTATTATTAATTGAATAACCAAAAATAATCATTTAATTTCCACAATAGAATATTTTCCTATTGATATTCTTGTAAATATATACATTAATGAATATTTAAGACTTCACGATGCAACACTATAAATATTATCTGATTGATATAGCACCATTACAACAAAAATGTGGAAAGGAATTCAATAGGATCTCAACACTGTTCTTTATTTGATCCCTACCTACCGTCTTTAAACTAATCTACATTCTGAAAGAACAATTCAAATAATGTAATATAAGTTGAGATCATGCTCTCTAGACTTTCAAGGTATGTGGGATTAGTACTTACCTTTGGTAGAGTTTTCCTATAATAATAGTTTCCATTCAATTATTAAAATGGAACCATATGAATAACTATACAAAAATTTATTTCATACTCCAACTAGTTTGGATGAAGTTTGTGAAAGGAAACACATTGCCCATTAATTTTTCAAGATACAACAATAACGATGAATACAATTCAGGATCACATCAAAATAGGTCGATGTAGGGAAAATAGTTACGCTGGTAATCAAAGAAAAGATTTGGAATTCCAAGTAGGTGATCATCTATTCCTGAAGGTATCTTTATAGAAGGTTGTTTTCCGGTTTTTTAATAAGTGTAAATTTAGTTACAGGAATATTAGACCCCCTAAAATTCTTGAATGTATTGGATTCATTACTTATCATGTATCATTTCCCCAAATCTCCCAAACACACATGATGTCTTCCATATATCCATGCTAAGGAGGCACATTCCAGACCCAAAACATGGTCTCATATTTTATGATATATTTTTGGTACCCTACCATTAATATTTTTAAAAAACCATCCTAATTATTGATACAAGAGAGAAATTATTGAGGAATCTTAGGACTCTTCTGGTAAAATTTTGTTGGAGAAATTAAAAAAATAAAAGAAGCAACATGGGAAACATAATATTTTGTAATGAAAGAATACCCAAATATTATTAAGGTAATAACCCTAAATATTTTATGAATTTATTATTTATGGGTGAATGTTTCACCCCAAGACTTTACCATATTTTACTTTAGATTTTGTCGGCAACTTTGCAATACAAACAACACTTGAGTTATACAAAACACTGTTTAGTCATGTTTTGAACAATAAATTAAATTATAATACTTTTAGAGATTTTAATATATCAAAATATATATTTTGACACTCATATAATATATTTTATATGTATAATATTGGAACAAACCCAATATTACACCTAAAATACTATATTTTTATAAAAAGTAGTTTTGACGCCTTTTGATGAAGAACCCATTTAAAATAAATTTTTTACGCTTTTATAAAATTAATATGTCCAAATAAACTTCATTATTGTAATTAAAACATATAAATCTTCTTAGGGTGAATTTTTGGTATTTTTCGATGAAGATTCATTTTTTAGTGAATTGTAAAAAATATTGAAATTTAATTCAGAGTTGTTTTTTCATCTATTTTTATAAGGATAAATTTAAATTTTAATTGGTTATAAATTTTAATTAGAAAATATTTTTATCAGATACTCCGATTTTTTTCGTTGGAATCAATTTCACTTTGAAATTGACTATAAAAACATAGAAATTTATTGATTGTTTTTACCATATAAACTGGCATTGTCATCCAGTCTATAAGAATAAATTTGAATTAATTTCTTCCACTTATGATATTGGAATTTGAAAAAATTAATTAAATATTTATATTAATAATAATTTATAATGTCTAATAAGATAAAATTATTTATTTACCAAAAATATCAGTTAAAGTAATTAAAATTAGATAAAATAAATATGGAACAATTAATCTTGATAAAGGTCTAAACATTCATCATAAGGGAACAAATGACTTATCCATTTATCCAAAACCCATTGGATATCATTAAATCATCCATGTCCATTCCATTAATGAGTTTTTTTGTCTTTCCTGAAATTTTTTAGGTAATAACATATGTACACCTAACTTATTATAAAAAATACCGTGTGAGTCCTTCTCATTCCCTATAAAAGGCCGCCACCTCTCCCACTTCCTTACACCTCTGAAGCCACTTATCTCAACAAAAATTTTCTAAATTTTCTCCCAATATTCCAAGACTCTTTATATAAGCCTCCACATGGGAAGAAATGCATCCAAAGAAGCCTTTTGATACAAACAAAAATAAGTTACCCGAAAAAGATGTAACGTCTTTCCCTAAACAATTTAGTTTTATTTCCATTATCCACTCCTTAAAGTATAAATATCCCAAAATTATATAACAAACAAATAACCACAATATACTATAATGTTTTAATTCTATGGTTTTTAACTGAATAAAGACATACTTCTACTAAATAGGTAGCGAACATAGTGTTTACGTGTACAAAGAACTACCGCCTCACAAAATGATGATTTTTTGTTCTTCATTTACCACCTGTAATGGATTTAGTTATGATGAAAACTCGACATATATTATATATATGATATTTATAATGCATTTATTCTTATATAATTTTTTTATAACACATAACTCTTTACATTCTGTTTTATGTTAATATGATAACATCGCTTGGTGATGTGTGGACTACTGCCCCCTCAATAAAATGTGAATCTATACTTGGAACATATAAAGGATGATTTTATTAAAACTATGTAACATATATAACAAATATATTATAGTGGAATTATAATATAAATTTGTTTCATTTCATTTTCATTCTTATAATACAACAATGATATGATTGTAGCGTTCATGTGTATGTAAAACCAACCATCTCCATGAATGATACATTCCATTAACTATCTCCAGCTATTATATATTATTATAAATAAATTTGTTATGAATATATATAATAACTAAGTTATGTTTTTAAATCAGAATATTATTAAATCAAGACCATTTTAATAGTACCAACAAATGACATGTCAAAACATACTTAAGAAAACTATACTATTAACACTAGAATTAGTTAAAATAACGAATGGGTGAAAACAAACAGGTAATAAAATGTTCTATGAAGTAAATATATTATATTATAAAGATAATTATGGTATTTTTATATGTTAGTAAAATATTGTAAACAAGAAAATTATTATTAATACCACACATAAAATTGAAGGTAAAGGTAAGTGATTTCATCTCAATTAACATTTTCTTAAGACTTATTTATTGATAGGTGCCAATTAAATTTTATATGGTGTATATACTATCCTTTAACATTTTAGTTCATGAATATACATAAAATAATTATATTAAAAATGGTAATTATTTTAATTCCATCATGGGGTTTTGATTTCAATGATTTAAAGTGGTATGGGACAATTTGGAATGTTTACGGAATATTCTCCACAAGAATGTTCATAATGAGTATCTTTGAAATACCAGTTATGTTGTGATTGTTTAATTTCTATTTAAACAATCAAATTATTTTAATAATTATTCATTAGAAATTTACTTGAATATACATATTCCCTTAAAATAGATATTATTATTGTAAAAACCATATACCATTTTACATACGTTGTTTACTTTGAAAGTTATTTGATTATTTTGGGAAAATTGATAAATCTGTATCCTTTATTCAATATACATATTTGATAATAAATATTTTTTATTATTTGAATTTATTTTATTTAATATGAGTAATTAATTGGACAGGTATGATACAGGTGGGACCTAACTATAGATATCCCCTCGATGCATCGATAGTCTAATGTGACAAAATAGTTATCCAATTTAGATGAGTTTATACCCGAAATTCTGAGTCGTCTTGTGAAAGGTCATGATGGTAACAATTCCATGTACCTATGAAACATGGAGTCTAATAATTATGCACATCCCTCATTTAGTTTCAGTTATTATTTATCTATGACATCGTTCATTGAAATTTCAATGGATATTATTCATTATTAGTATATTGATTTTTGGAATGTGTTTCAGTTTCATACATTTAAAAATTATTTTTTCCTTATATAGTTGTGTAAATGGAAAGTGTGTTCTGTTATTTACCCTTCTATATAGATTGATTCACTTTTTATTACGTTGTATTTACCCTTACTGAGTATCTTATCTCCCCCCTTATTTGGTTTCCTTTCCCCAAGTAATGTGGAAGAAGCCTTTGAATAAGGGTTCAAGGATGTTGTTTATTTCCTTTTATTATGTATCGGGATTGTATTTATTATTTCCCAATGTACTATGGGTAGCATATATGTAAAGATTCATTCAAAGACTGTTAAAATGATTGTTACTTTAGGATTTTATTGCTTGTAATCATGTTAATGTTATAAAATAATGCACTAGATCTAGGTTTATAAGGTTGGGAATTACAATATTTCCATCTTGAAGCTTTAGATATCTCTAGTTCCAAATTATAGTATAGAGGTCCATTATTTCCAGCTAATACTGATTCACCATATTTGGTGACTAGATAACCATATCTCTCTGGGTATCTAACCACATTGTGCTTCTTTGTGGTACTACTATTTCTAAAAAAACTATTCCATGAGGACTTATGGAATATTTTGTTATAAAAGATCTTATATAGAATGAGAATCAAATTTATTTAAATCATTATTTTTTCCACTATCACTAATGATTATGTGCACCCTCTCAATAAATAGGTTTTGACTAGAAACAATTTAATTCTTTTTTAAGGTGTTTTATAGGTTTAATTACTTATTTCCTTTTGATTCCCTAAAAAGATACTCTTTTTTTCCCTAGGGTTCTAGTTTATTTACTAATTAGGATTTATAAAATTTCTCTAATCCCCATATATATGTATGTGATAGATCATGTTTGGATCCACTAAATAAATAGAAGGGAACTCTATTTTCAACATTAGTCAATACTCGTTGTAGTGTTTATGCCATAGTTTTTAGTAAATATCCTCAAATGGATGATGGAATATCTTCTTAACTCATATTTGACCTTACCATGTATAGAATGGTATGGTTCTTGTTTTAAATAACTCTATTCCACTATAATTTCTAAGGTGGAGTGAGTTGTGATAGAATCCCAAAATCCCATATAATAACGTTAAACCCCTATTTATGATGTTCCCTACATCCATTTGATCGAAGCTTCTTAAACATCATTCCATGTTTATTTTATACATCATTCATGAATTCTTTAATTATTTCAATGGAGTCAAACTTATACCTCATCAAGTAGACGTTATTAGACCAACTCAAGTCATTAGTAAAATATATGATGTATGAATACACACATCTATCTTCTAATGGAAATGGTTTGCACACATAGGTTTGTACCAATTATAGAAAATATATGGTCTTTTCACCCAGTCCACCAAATGGTTTGTTTTTTAATATTTCCTTTTCAACAACAATGTCATAATTTAAGTGGTTTATATTTATAATAGTCTAAATAACCATATTGATATAGATTTTTCATACACTTCTCATTTACATGTTCAAGACAATGATTCATATTTTGGGTTTTATATGGGCAATGTGAACATGATTCATTATCCGTTTTCAATACATTGTTTTATATTGTAATACATAAATTCCAATATTTATGTAAAAACCTAGAAAATTATAAGCATATATATTTTTTGATTAATTAAATATAAAAATAAACCTTCTATTAGTTAAATTGAGTATTTGAAATTATATAATATGGTTTTAAATTATCTCATTACTTTTTATTTTATTTAAATTATAATTTTTAGAAATAAATACAACATTGATATACAAAGTCTTATTTTGTTTGATTATTATTTTTATTTTCCATAGAGTCTTATTTTATTTTTTTCAGACATGATTAAGGAAAATGATAAAAATAATAATGAAACATAACATCATCTCAATATGTGAAATTATATATATATTAACATATATATGAGTATTATATTAGTAACATTTGTATACTACATTTTATATTGTGATTTTAAATATATATTGGTAGTCCTATTACCAATTGGTGAATATTATTAATTTATTATATAAAATTTATCATTATTAGTATTATTAATTATTATAAATTATATTTATATAACATTTAAAAAAAAGAATATATATATTAATATATGTATATATAAAAACAATGATATATGATATATAAACAATATGAAACAAATGAATACCAGAGTGAAATGAATCATGATTTAGGGTGTCAGTCTATTCGACTGTAGGATCCGAGCCAGAAGATGACACCAAGCTTGGGAGAAAGGATGAGAAGCGAGCGCAAGTTATAGGTTGAGTGTGAGATTGATTGAAGATGAAGGCTATAAATATTTCATAGTATGAGGATTCGAAAATGAAACCTAAGAAGTATTCTTTAAATCGAAGTGCAGGTTGAGGTTATAGTTGATGCATATCCAAGAAATACTACATGATTTCATTTTGTTGAGTCCGAACGACGAGTAGCGGACCTAAGAGATCGATCTCTAGGCCTTTTTTTGGTTGATATTTTGGAAGAAACTTTCCTTCTACTTGTCTTGATTTGCATATCTGAACAGTGTAGGTCCAAATCTTTTTGAATCTTATATCCTTAAGTATAATAGCCACCAGTTTTCCCTCTTCTCTCATTTTCTCTTTCAGTTTCTATAGGAAATCTTATCTTGATCCTTGTTTAATTTTTTATTCCACCAGATATTGATTTTTAAAAACTAATATTGTTTTGTATATTGCTTGTCAAATTTTTTTTCTGAATATTATTTTCAAATTCATCTGTTTCAATAAATTGAAACAATATATGTATTTGTATTTTTTATCGATCAACACGCCCTCTTTTGACACCACATACTAAATATTTCCTTAATATTTGTTTATTGTTCGAATCTATTTGTTTCATGATTCGATAATTTGGTTCATTGAATGTTCTGTTTGTTTTTTTAATCAAATTACTAAGATATGTTGTAGATATCCAATCAATTAATTAAATTCTATTAGTAAGTTGAAAATAACCTTTGTACTTATTATAGTAACTCTATGACTAAAAATTTGGCCTTGGTAGGAAGTAATGGAGAGCCTTGGCTTTGCACTATCTCCATTTAGAAGCTTCATATTTCATTGGTAGTATCCATCCTATGAGTGTGTGGGACTTTTATCAGCTACAATAGGAAGAAGAAAATTCAGATGCATGGTCTGAAAATATCTAGAAGGGGATAATTTTATTAAAATGATTAGTGTTTTATAACATGAAATCAAATTATATATTTTACTTTAGAATCCACATTTTTATTATTTTCAACCCTTAATTTTTTGATTTAGTAAGGGATAAAAATATATTTCAGAAATTTATTTTAAGATCTTATTTTTCTAAGTTATTTTTGTTTTTGAAAATATTTCAGTTTCAATATGTATATATCTATATGTGTGTGTGTGTGTGTTAAAGGTGAATTTATCATATTAAAAGAATTTTTTATATAATAAATTATTATTGTTAAATTTTGATGCTACTTTTTATTTTTAGAAAGTTGAATTTATTTAAGAATCATTTTTTTTAGAATTCATACATATTAAAGGAATGAATATATCTCATAATTTCATATTCTATTTAAGAAATTGAATAATTTTATGTATATTCTTATGCTTGAATTTTTTATACTTGCATAAAATCCAAGTCCATTTTTGTAATTCTTAAAGTTAACATGTGTCTTTTTTTAAATTTTTATGTACATGATATAAGTAAAAATATATATATGTATATCTAGAGTTATTTTTTTACACTTCAAATAAATCATTTATGTATCATACATTGGTATAAGATACATGGGTACATATTAATCAAACATAAAAATTCATTTATTCAACATTCAAGATCATTAAGTTTAACTTTACTTCTATGATTTCTTATATATAAATTTATATATGTACTTATTAATGTTAGGTTCATCAAAGCTTATATATATATATATATATATCTTACTAAAAGTGTGAATACATATGAAATTATACTGATAATTTCATCTATGACACATAAATTGCATGTGATCATTCTTACTATTAATTTATATATTCATATCTTTATTTCATTCATAAAAATAATTAAAAAAATATGACGTTGAAAATTTTTATTCACAAATGAGTTTTTAAAATGGTTGATGTTATAATAATGTGTACTCATCTATTTCATAAAATTTTTGGGTACATGGATGTTTATTAAAGGTCTATGTGACATGAGTTTTGGTCAGATCCAAACATGAAAGTGAAATGTAATGGAAGTTCATATATTTATATATATACAAACTCAAATGTTTAAATATAAGTGTAATGTTTATTTTAATGCAGTGACATGTTTTAAAAATTAAAATCTTCAGTGACTGTATATATACTTAAATAAATATTAAAATGTTTTTATAAATATCAGCACTTGAGTGATGTAAATATGGTAGGGAATTGGGGAGTGAACCCAATCCCTCAACAAGTATGTAGGCCCATGATAGATTTAAATGATTCATGTTCCTATAATCCCCATTGATTTGAATTCAAATGCTTGGATAGGGTTTTGTAAAAATAAATGGATTACTTTTAATGTGATTTTTACATATGTAATTTCAAAAGTTGTATATTATAGTAAACATATGTAATTTCGGTTATGTTTTTAAAAGGGTGTTTTTGAAAAGTATTTTTATGATGTATTTAAAGGAACTTATCAATGTTATTTTTAAATAAAAGGGTGAGCATTGAATTGAATAGTAAAGTTTTTTGAATAATTTATGATTTCATCGCATTTGAGTTACCCCACACAGAAGCGTAGTGGTCTGTTATTTTATTTTTCTTCATCTCTAATAAATATAAGGTTTTGTCTAATCCTCTAGAACCTAGATGGGTAAAAGTTCTTTGTTTGTGAAATCTGTTGTGTAATTGTTCAATTTATTTGATAAAAATATTACACATCATTTTCAAGCCCTGAGTCCGAAAGAGTGGGCCAAGGGTGTTATAACTGGAATTCGAGGAATGGTCTAGAAAACTTTGGAGATTTAATTTTTTCGTGTCTATATGTTCAAAAATCATACTGTTTTTTATTAATTATAATGACAGAAATTAAGAATTGTTTTTTAGTCTGAAAAATAAATTTTGAGGATACAATTCTTTTAAGGGGGGACAATGTAACAACATAGAAAATTACATGCTTATATATTTTTTGATTAATTTATAATGAAAATAAACAATGTTTTATTAGTTAAAATGAATATTTGAAATTATATAATATGGTTTTAAATTATATCAGTAACTATTATTTTATTTAAATTACTATTTTACGACATAAATACTACTTTGATATATGTACTCCAATTCTGTCTTATTGTTATTATTAAATTTTATCATGTTAATTTAATTAATTTTTAGACATGTTTAATAAAAATGATAAAAATAATAATGAAAAATAAAATCAACTTAATATATGAATATATATATATAGGAGTATTATTTTAGTATCATTAGTATACTACATTTTATATTGAGCTTTTAAATATATTTTTGTAGTCCTATTACCAATTTTTGAAGATTATTAACTCACTATATTATATGTATCATTATTAGTATTACTAATTAATAGAAATTATATATATATATATATATAACATTTAAAAAATGATTATAAATATATATATGTATATATTAAAACAATGAAAAATTAAATATAAAAAAATTTATCAGACAAATGAAAAATGAGAGAAATGAATTGGGATTTAGGGATTCAGTCTATTCTAGTGTAGGATTCGAGTAAGAAGATGATGCTGAGCTCTGGAGAAAGGATAAGAGGTGACTACGAGTCAAAGGTCTAGTGTGAGACAAATCAAATCCAAAGGCTACAAATAGTTAAGGGTGTGAGGATTCGAGAATGAAATCCGAGAAGTTTTCTTTGAATTGAAGAAGAGGATGATGTTATGGTTTACACATATCCGAGTAAGACTATGAGATTTCATTTTATTGAATGTGAATGATGAGTCGTGAACCTATGAGATCGAGCTCAAGATGTGTTTGTGGTTGAGATTTCAGATGCAAATCGCCTACCATATGTCACAAATTGTAGATCTGAACAAATTAGGTCCAAATCTTTGCAAGAATTATCATGTTAAGTATGATAATCTACCAATTTTCATTAATCCCTCTTTCTGTCCTTTGGTCTATATTGGAAATATTATATTTATGCGTGTTTAACTTTTTCATCCACCATATTTTGATTTTTAAAAAATTGATATTGTTTTGTATACCATTCTTCAACAATTTTAGTTGAATATTATTTTCAGATTCATCTGTTTCAATCGATTTCAACAATTGATGTATTTATATTTTATATCGATCAACAAGACCACTTTTTTACACCACATTCTGATTATTTCTTTATTATCTGGTTGTTGCTCGCATCTTTCTATTTCATGATGTGGGAAATTGGTTCATTGAATATTCTATTTGATTTTTAACAGAATTTGAAAGATATACTGTAGATATCAAATCCATGAATTAAATTCTATTATAAAGTTGTAAAAAAATATTCCTTTATTATCATGCCTCTATAAATATAAATTTATCCTTTCCTGGAAGTAATGGGGAGCGTTGGATCCGCACTTTCTCCATTTAGGTGCTTCATATTTGATAGGGAGTAGCCTTCCTATTAGTGTGTGAGAGTTTTAGTGGCAATAATAAAAAGAAGAAAATTTGGAGTAATGGTATGTAAATATCTTTTAAATGGCCATTTTATTAAAACAATTTTTGTTTTATGATTAGAAATCAAAAAAATACTTTATTTTATAATCCACTATGTAATTAATTTAAAGATTTAATTTTTATGTTTTAGTAAAGGATAAATATATATATTTAAGACATTTCTTAAGATCTCATTTTTGTAAAGGATTTTGGTTTGTAAACATATTTGAGTTTTAATATATATATATATATATATATATATATATATATATATATATATATTTGTGTGTGTGTTTGTGTGTGTGTGTGTGTTTCTATGAAATTCGAATTAATCATATTAAAAGCATTTATTTTATAATAAATTGTTATTGTTAAATTTTGAGGCTGCTATTTTATTTTAAAAAATTGAATTTATTTAAACATCATTTTGCTTATAATTAATACATATTTGTAGACTAACTATATCTAATAATTTCATATTTATTTTAAGAAATCGATTTATTTTATGTTCATCCTTATGCTTTGATTTTTTATACTTTCATAAAATCCAAGTCCATATTTTTAATTCATGAATTGAATATGTGTGTTTTTGTTTAAATTTTTATGTTTATGATATAAGTAAATATATAACAATGTAAATTCAGAGTTATTCTTTATACTTCAAATAAATCATGTAATTATCTTACATGGGTATAAGATATTTGGGGACATATTAATCAAACATAAAAAAATGATTTATTTGACATTCGAGATCATTACCTTTTAACTTCCCTTCTATTATTTCGTATATATAAATTCATATATGTACTTCTTAAAGTTGGGTTATTCAATGTATATATGTATTTATATATATATCTTCCTGAAAGAGTGAATGGATACAAAATTATAATGATAATTTTATATGGGACATATAAATTCCATGTAATTATTATTACTATTACTTTATATATTCTTGTCATTATTTCATGCAAATAAGTATTTAAACAAATATGAAATTGAAAATTTTTAATCACGATTGAGTGTTAAAAATGGATGATGTTATAACTATATAAAATCACTAATTTCCTAAAACGTTTGTGTACATGTATGTTTATAAAAGGTCCATGTGACCAGAGTTTTGGTCAGAACCAAACTTTAATGTGAAATGCAGTGGAAGTTCATATATTTATATATATACATAATCATAAATATAAATATAAGTATAATGTGTATTTAAATGAAGTGACATGTTTACAAAATTATAAACATCAAATGAAGGTATATATATTTAAATAAAGCATAAAATATTTTTATAAAAATCAGCGTTTGAATGTTTTATATATGGTAAGGAATTGGGGAATGGACACAATCCATCAATAAGTGGGTAGGCCCAAGATAGCATTCAATGTTTTATGTTATTACAAGACACATTGTTTTGATTTCTAAATCTTTGGTATTGTTTTTTAAAAATCCTTAGATTACTATTAATGTGATTTTTAGGTATGTAATTTCAAAAGTTGTATATTACTTTAAACAAAAACAATTTCACCTAATTTTTTCGAATGCTGTTTTTGAAATGTATTTTTATGTAATCTTTAAAAGAACTTGTCAATGACATTTTTAATGAAATATTTTCTATAATGTATTTAAATAATTTCAAGACTCCTTTCTGGGTAATTGAATTCTCATCCTTTGTTTTAAACTTATTTTTCACAGGTATCATAGAAGTTTAATTTCAAACATCATCAATTTCGAGTTAGGACACATGGAAGCATATTGGTTAGTTGTTTTACTTTTTATAATACTTTGATAAAATATGAGGTTTTGTACAATCCTCCAAAACCTATACTAGTAAAATCTCCATGTTTGTGTAACGTATTGTGTAATTGTTTAGTTTATTTGATAAAAAATTACACATCATTTTCAGGAACTGAGTCTGCAAGAGGTAGATCTTGGAATTATAATTTAAATGTTCAATTCCATAACATTTGTAAAATTCATTAAATAAAAAAAATTAGTTTTAATCTTTAAAATGACACCTTTTTTATTTTGGAAGGATACCCAAATTATGTTCTTCGTAACAATAAGTACATAGATTCAGTGGATTAAAAATATTTTAATTCATTTTGGAAATGAATGGTATTAAACTCTTAAGGCTAGATTATCTTTCCTATAACCATATTCAACTTTACAATAAAATTATCCTCTATAAATAATTCCAAATCTAAATGTTTCATTCTTTTGAATGCATATTGGTTCACAAAAAGGTATATATAATTCCCAATGTGTAGATATTGAATGATTACACTTGATAATTATTTAGCATTAAATTATCCTTACTTCTAGGTGGAGTTTCTCATGTACAGGACTTACTTACAAAAAAAGCACACAACCTAATTGTATATTCCTTACCACTAGGTCTTTTACATCTCAGAAGGATAATGATCAGGACCATTAGAATATTAATGAGTATTTGGAACCTTAGAGTTCTTATTCATTTTATTATTCAATATATGTACACCAATATTTTCATGACCCATGTAATTGTCCACTTGGGGAGTTACAGAGTGTATTTTTCAATGTATCCCCTCATGAATACTAATATTATAATTTACAATTAATATTAGAAATGAATTATATAGTGAGGAAATTTTGTGATCTATGCATAACATGTTAGGGAATTTATTCCCTATGATGTCTAATTATTAAATGTAGTCTATTATATTGAATCAATGAGGCCTATTTGGTGTCGAATATACATGATTGGCTATAAATAGAGAATTATAGATATCATATCTCTATTGTCTCCTATTCTCTTAGTAGATATATAGATGGTGATACTTTATGTCATACACATCCATCAACTCATGTTTATTTAGAAGTACATTGGTCATTGATGAGAACATGAAGCAATGAACATCTTTGGAATCATTTAAAATTTTCCCTTATAGAGAGAAAAATTCACCACAATCCTCATTATTGGGTGCTTCTTGAAGAAGTTCTTCAAGAATATACTTTTTCCATTTAGGGGGAAAGATAACTAGTAAGAAATTTATTCACTCTTGGATGTTTTATCTTTTCATTAGTATGCACTTATCATTTATGAATCATAGTGATATGTTTGAATTCATGTTTATTTTAGTGTATAGAGATAAGGAAAATAGAATATATGTTCTTCTTTAGATAAAATCACATAAAAAATAAATATTATATTTATTAATCTCCCACTATTTTTAATAATAATATATCCCTCAACATTTTCTTCAGAATATATTATTATAAGGACATTATAGTGGAAATGATCAATAATACCAATCCCATCACCTCAATGTGGATCAGTCGACAAATTTGTAGGGTTTTAGGAATTCATTCCAAATTATAACTACGTTAACATGGTTTTCAATGATCTTCTGAGTGTTATCTTATTCCTAAAATCCTTAAATTGTATTTCCACAACCATTGATAGTTAGTTAGACCAAGTCTTTATTTATTAGTCAACCCTTTATCTTAACTACATCAATTCATCCCAAAATATCAACATTGAATTCCAAAATAATTAAAAGCACTCCAACATTGGCCTAATAATCACCTTGAACTATAGCTCGATAATAACCTATGTGATTGTTGAAAATAGAATTAATGAATTTTTTCAATATTAATTAATATCTCATTTTTTCATTATTACATGACTGTTAATATTAGGGGAATTTAATTAAGTGGTTATTTCCAACATATAATTTTTTCCCAGCCCAATTTATTTTAGTTCTATCTTGTACGCTAATTAATTAATAAGATCATGTGACAATGCCAAAACATCCATAATGGAATAAAAACAAGAAATAAAAAAAATAAAATAATATAGTGGTATAATCATGATATTTTTATTAATGGTTATTTTTTTCTTATATAATGATAAAATAAAAATAGACAAAATAGAAAAAAACATTTTACAATTTATTGTTTATGTTATAGTGATACACTGGTCAACCAATGTATCACTCATGGATTTGATTTACCTAAGCTCTAAACATAAAGCATCTATATAGCTTGGGAGGTCCACCCATTATATATGATAGTACACACATGCTGGTGAGGGGAACCGAAGGATTGGATAAATGGTTTTTACAAATGAATCCATGAGCTTTCATGCCTTAACATAATGATTGGAGGGATGCCACACATTCTATAAATTGTGTTTTATAATAAATAAAAAAGATTACAATTAATACCATGTTCTTTTTTTTCACATGATCACCCACAAATTCTTAACTAATTACACATTTTTAATAGAATAATAATATATTCTAATCGTTCTCCTTTATAATAAATTACACATAAATAAATTAAATATATTATTCAATTGATAAAATCATTTATGTTTATTATATTCTTAATTTTTTCATCCAATTCTCATCAAAAATATTTTTAAAAATTATAAAATTTATTCAAAATTAATTGAATAAGAAAATTCACCTTAATGGTAACATAGTGAGGACTCATCTGAACTACCAAATGATTATTACATTTGTATAATATGTAATCATGTGATCTGTGGTATACACACCTTTAAATTTAGTTTCTTACTATGTATTATAAACATAGTGATTTTATATATCACAAGGTATTTACATAGCATTTCCTGTTTCAAGAAACCTAATTTGTTGATTATATTATTACTTAGAGAAGAAATATCGTTTCTAACATTATGAAAAAATTAATTGGAAAACTAATATATATATATATATATGTGTGTGTGTGTGTGTGTAATTCATTAGAGGGATTTTACTATCAACCTAATTACCACATTGAACACATGTTGATTGGGATTAAAAACTACAATAAATTCAATTTAAGAAGGTATAATTTGGTAAGAAACACTACTTGGACAATACATCCACACGACATGTACTTTTCAAAATATCTATCCATTGAATCATCCTAGGCACTTGACTTGTAATTGTGCCATAAATAATTAATATATCCTACACTGTGTACATGGGAATCAAGGAATATGGTCTCCAAGTTACATTACCCCTAGTCATATTGGGTGTGTTTGGACGTGCATGACTTTTCATTGACTAATGGAATACGTATCATGTAAGGATCATTCCTGGCATGTAGTTTGGTTGACCATGTGAAATGATAGTCTAGTCTTCACATGGTATCATTAATTATAAACCACACGTAATAAGAGCACATGTATCATTTTAATTCCCTAAGTATTGAAAATAGGTGAATGGAATGTACCACCTTGTTACATGGAGCACAATCTTATGTTATCACTTATGAATCCTTAGCCCCTCGAGATGATTTCTTTAAATTTATTTCATTTATAAAATAAATCAGTTTGAATCTATTTTTGAAAACGATTATGAATGAGAGAATATCTAATGAATCAGATTAAATAAATATATAATTGGAATTGGAAACTATTGATTAATGTGTAATTAAAACAATGATATTGAAATACTTTTAAATAATTATTTTACTGCGCCAATACAACTAGATGGATCTGGGAATAGTAAAATCACCATATGGGAAATTATTGACAATTGTTTTGTCAAATTCGACAATTAATATGATATTTCCATGATGATAATTGTCATGATTAGTGGATATGAGTCAAATAATAATTTATTTTTGAACACTAGAACCAATATGATGGATCATCACAAATTAGTAATAATTAATTTAAAAAATTATAGAATTAACATAAGATATTTTTTTATTCATTTATGGATATAAAAAATTCTCCACATCGTACTGTCACTATGTTATTGGAATAAAGAGTTTATTCCATCAAGTGGTGATCCACACGTGTTCCAAAACCCTCTATACATCACCATAGGAATCATTAAGTGATAGTGTTGTAGATCCCGATTCTTGTGTTGTTTTCCATTTATAAAAACTATAATATCTTGAATAAGGATTAACTTTAATCTATTGAGAATCAGGAGTGGTGGTGCAGGAGGATCATTCATTGTTCTTGAGATCATTCTTGGTGAATGGTCTCTATAGGACTCTAAGAATATTCTCTCCATATGTCATCAAGTGAAACAAAATAAATGGAAGTCCCATAAAATATAATATAATGGGGTTTATAAACTGTCCATGTTAGAAAATAATAATTTTACAAGTTCCATAATTATTTTTCATAAGTTCGATAGAACTCCATAAAAATAATAGTATTATTATTATAATTTTATTATATGTCGTGATCTCATGAAATTGATTAATTATATTTATACAAATAATATCAAAAATAAAATGTTTGTCACTAGAAAATTAATCTAGGAATTCCATTACCCAAAAATATTTATCATAACCTAAATAATGATAAATTATATAATAAATATATTTCTCCACATTATTCACAAATCGGAAAATAAATAATATATTCACTGAATAGGAAATTAATAATTATTAAAAACTCTCCCCACAAAATATTCTCACAAATAATTGGTGATGATGTATAAATTATCTCTAAAATAACAATAATTATTAAACATCATGGGATAATAATATTTATTTGATATTTTAAATAAAAAAAATTATTATCTTAGTGTGGTTATGGATACACTTAGTGTTTGACCATCTTAGCCACATTCTTAGTGGAACTAGGAGATGCATCCCAAATTCCCATGATAGATTATTAAAACACAAAAAAACACCAATAGATAGTGAATTTAATGTCAAAATGTTATAAAACAACATAGATACCTTTATTGTGTATTATAATCCCATAATATTGATATATCAAATCAAGAAGGTTGCATGTTGGTGTCATCATCCTACATTCTAGATGTATATTTTGATGAAAGTATGAATATAAAACATTCCTTTAGAACACCTTGTCCTTGAATATATTCAGGATATATCATTTCCATCAAATATCATAAGATGTATTCTTCTATTAAAAACAAATGGGGAAAATCCTATCTCACATTATTAATCAATGATATATAACTTGTGATGAACCGAATGTATCCTACACGGCCATGATAATATGTTTCATAGTGTTTATCAATATATCATTTAACCAAACTCATAACTTCCAAAAATAATAATCTCAATGTATAAGGAACAATTCACACATCCCCACTTGAGATCATCAAATGACATATATAATTTGGGATTTTCTACTGGACAGTCTAGCACACATCTTTTTATAAATTGGAAATTACCTATGGAATTAAACATGAGGAGGTGAATCAATGATCTTGGATTCTCCAACCTATGTATCCTGTATAATTTTCATCCCACAAATTATTTCATCTATGTATAGATAATTTATTTTAGAATACTATTGTGGCACTTCTGCATTCTAATCTTAGTGGGATACAACTATGAATTTTCTATGTGTAATATACTCTTTGGAAAATGTCATATACAATTACACCAAGAAATAAAATCATGATTCTATAATATTTTTATTAAAATTTAAAAAGAATAATTTATGTTATCATAAGATACCTAAATGTTGGTACTAGGGAACCAACTCCAACAGACAACAGTTTTTTTCAAAACAGATTAAAGTTAGTAGTATAAATTTCATGGTCTATATAGGTGATAACTAAAAATTCATCTTTATTTTTTACATCAAGTATTATATTAAGGATATAATAGACAAATTGAAACCCTAATGGAAATGGGCTAATGGGCCATATTTTAAGAGAATATCATTAAAAATATCATAACTGAGATTTTCACATATGAAATTAGTATGATAATGATTATTACTCATAATAAAAAATGTGAATTAAATTAAAATAAAGGAAATAGAAAATTTGATGTAAAACTAATTACATTAATGAACATATTTTAGAGGGAAATAGACGTAATATGACTTTATAAAACCATATCTTTGTTGAGTTTTACTATGGTTAATATCAATATAGGGGAACACTTTTAATCATAGATAAATAGTGTTTAAAACTAATTTATTCAAATTATAAACATTTTGGTAGACATATTGAAATTAACCGAAATTTAGGAATTAAAATCATAATGGAAAATAATTTATTATTATAAATTAGAATTATCAAAATTAACAACATAGATAATTAAATTAAATGAGATATATGGAGTAACTTATATCGATGGAGATTCATTCTCTTTGTTTATCATCATCTAATCCGTTTATTGGAAAAAATATTATTTAACCTTATTTTTAATTAATATAATCTATTTTAATTAATATATCATCTTGTAGGTTAGACATATATTTCACTAACCTATATACTCGATAGACATTTATTTTATTATCTAAAATAAACACGTTTTTACACAATGTTCATGGAATTTATGGGCATGATTATATATAAATACATTGATGATGTCTTAGATTCTATAAATATTGAAGATAAAAATCATCCCTTAGCATATATATTAATTAAATTTCAATTTTGACAAAACCAACATACCCTACCATTCCAAGAACATTTCTAATAATATTTTCCTTAGGAAATCTAAGTGGGAAAGTCAGGAAATCCATTAATGATAATAATAAATATTATGGTCCATTGCATACACTCAGAGATAAAAATATCTAATTAAATGAAAATAAGCATAATTCCCATTGGAAGGTCTATTCTCATAATCACACATCATTGAGATACCAGGTCTAAAATTCTTGATAATAATCCTCATCTGCATACAATTTCTCACACTTAATAATATATGTACTTTGTGTCCCATAATTTTATGTTAACAAACTGAAGAACATTATTTAAGAATATAAACATTTCACATCGAGGTTTTCCTAATAGAGGGGAACTACTATGAACTTATCAATTTGACGTATAATCTAGGAAATTATTACATTAGATCCAAATAGAAATCTGAATAATATTTAACAGGATGTTTTATTCAAATTAAATAAATCGAATATACATGTAATAAAATTATAAACATTGGTCCTAGGACACTAAATACAATATAAATACCTATATTTTAGATAAAACAAGAATCATGGGTACCCAAAGGTATTTGTATTCTACGAACTACCAAAAGTTCCAATATCTTAGTCTTCTCATCTTTCCCGATCATGGAGACTCCATAGAAAAAAGACACTTTTGATTTTGAAATTTGATAGATAATTTGAACTCCCTCTCAAGCATATATATCATGTTAAATATAGAGTCACATTTTTCTATTTTGGAACATTGAAAAAGAAAGATATCATCTGAAAAAAATGACTAGGCATGGGAGGAAGTTGTCTAAAAACCATCAAAAAATAAATAATATTTCAATTTCAGGAAACTAGAATATGGTTAGAAAAAACAATAGCCAATAAAATAAATTCAAAAGGGGAAAGAGGGTCCCCATGTGGAAGACCCCAAGTAGGGGAAAAATTTTATAGAGACATCCACTAATCATGATCCTAAAATTTACTGATGAGAATCATTGCATGACTACCTAAATATATATTGTAATAAATCCCATTACAATCATAAAAAATTAAAGAAATTTTTATTCAACCCTATCATAAGATTTTTTTCATATCCAATATCCACACAGTAGTACCATATTTAACAGGTAATGGTTTTTTTCAATTAGTGTAATTATTAATTGGAGAAAATTGATTTACCATAAATAATCCATTTGGGGATGAAAGAACTATTATTTTTATAAATAATGGCAGGAAACCAAGAACTCATGTGGTTAACAAATACATTGGAGGATTTATTAAAATAACATTAAATAAAATAATAGAAGTACAATCCCTGACAATATTGGGTTACCTAGTTATAGGTATGAGGGAATTGATATATTTATATAGTACACTGAGGTTGGAATTTTTCTCATAGAACATGTATGTGGCCTGAGATATCATGCCTGATAATGTGCCATGATATTTTATTGAAGAAATCAAGGAACCCATCCGATGATAGATCATTGGTAGAGTGAATTTTTTTGCAGTGAAAAAATTTCCACATCAATGAAGACAAATGAAATATGGTGGTCCATCATATCTATAACCACATGTTTCCTAAAGGAGTTAAAGAAAATGAAAATAGTGGTTTTTCCAACCTTAAAATGATCTAGATAAAATTTAATTCTAAGGTTATGGATCCCCACTCACTGGAAATAGATTTAAATTCTACATTAGTTTGAATGGTGAGGGATTTTTTACATAACCATGATGAAGCATTATAATGGGAATAGAATCTATTAAAGACACATTCCTTATTAGAGGTTTTACATGTTAATAAATACCAAAATAATTACATGATTATAAGCACATATTCTATTTACTCTTAAAGGGATTAAATACAATCATGGACCATATCAGATGGGTTATATTTATAAAACTCATTTACCAACCATTAAATAATAATAAAGTGAGAATCTGGCATGTAGAATTTCAAATTACCACACCAGTCCAATTTTTTTATCTGTTGATTGATGTACATACCATATCATGGTCCCCTTCCATCCAAATTTATTGGATCACATCTTTACACACTATATTCTCCCACCAAAATATTTAAAATTTGAAAATTCATTCATGTGTCTACTTGATTTTTTCCATGATAGAAGTTGATGGGAATGGGGAATGTTTTGAAGTGGAAGGAGAATGGAGAGGGACTTGAATGAAGCTAAAAAGACTCATCCATTCAAACGATCATAGTAACATTCCATCCAATTCACAATACAATTATTAGAATACTTCACATGAAATAATGTGCGATTTTTTTCTATGTACCCCAAGTTTACAAGACTTTGGATTTGAGTAGCATATTAAATCTCTACAATTTGTGTGGATATATTTCTAGCCCCCTCCCCCCATGTTGGAGAATGGTTTCATTTAATTCACCACCAATAACGAATGGTCCACAAAAAATACATGATGGGGTTTTAATCAAATCTAAAATTTCATTTATCTCATTGAGAGGGACATTAAAAAACTAATGAAATATTAGAGAAAAATCCATGTTTATTGAATAAAGGAAACTATTTGTATATTAGAGATGGATTTAACACTTATGTCCACATCATTCCTCCACAAAAGTCAACTTCCCCATGAATGGACCAGCCAGGAGATATTGAAATAATTATGAAACGCAAAATTTTTTCTAATACCATCCATGTTGTTACATTACAATTTGGATTATACAAGAAAACCATATCAGGGATGTTTATATGACACCAACATTGGAGCATATGAACTGAGTGAGGTTTTATATGCCCATAGAAGTTCGCGTTTAAGGATTTAACTATGATATAAAGGCCCAAAATAAGCTATCATTCACTTGTAATCATTTTAGAAATGCTTCATCCATGACCAAATTCTATCTCTTGTATTATGAACCACTAACTGATAGACCCACCATGAATCTTATAGAACTACATGTTTCTACCATACTCAGACCAATATTGTTATCCCTTTTATCTTTCCTTATCCAAATCTTTTATTTTTTCATCCCAACTAGTGGAGGTTTGATCAGATAATAACCTAGTAGAGGATAAGGAATGAATGCATTTAGGGAAATTGAATAATATTTTTTGGAGTATATATTTTGACCCACAATGGGATTTTGGTTGAATTAAATTTACCTCTAGAGTTGTGGGGATATTATACAAGGAAGTGTACCTCACCATTGGGATCATAAGAATGGTATCAATATGATTTACCCAATTACATAAAATAGTAAAAGTTTTTTAGTTCTCCCTATCTTCATCTCAAGAGAAAACACACTGAAAATCATTGAAGATAGTTGGACATAGTTTAATTTTTTTTATTCTGATCAATATTTTCTTGTGAATTTATAACATTTTCGTATCTATATCAATCCGTTTGTTTATCAGAATTTTTAATAAAGGATGTCACAATTTTTTTTCTAATGAATAAATTTCCATAATATTGAATAATCATTCCATCCCCATCTGTAGAATTCAATTCTTTCTTAGTGTGACAAATGATCCCACAAAAAAAGAAATATATTGGTTGTTTTTTGTATGATAAAGAAATAAAAACCTTTGATTCCTCTATATATAATAATATAACTCTCATAAATGACTGTTTTATAGATATTACAATCCAAATATTGATAGTTATCCCAAAATAAATAGGGTCGGATCGAACCCCTTCATCAAATTCACCAACATGGGCACCAATTTCAAGAAAAATACACTTTCATATTCCACAAAATGATATTTATTTTAGTTTAATACAAAATGGTTCTTGGGAAAATGATGTATTTTGGATGTTCCCATCATTTTTAATACTATTCATTAGAAGAAGGTGATTATCAAAGGACCACAGTCACTCTTAACACCATCTACTTATAATACACATTGAATACATCAATGATTATGATCCCTACTATTATTTAAATAATTGAAACTCCATATTCCAGAAAACAAACATTTTGAGTTCATATTTTGGTAATTTATATTTAATTATCAGTTGGTTATAGATTTTCCAATGATGAGGAGAGAATTTTGGTGTGTAAGATAGGCGTCATCACGCTTCATTGCCATATCAATTGATTTCTCCCATCCAGTAAGCATAAGATTTTCTAATGGTTTCTCAGATTAGTTTCTATTTATTCATGTATAGTTCATATGTTTATTAAATAATATTTGTAAAAAAATGTACTCCTTCCTTGATCTTACTCACCTTGGTGTAGCAATACCATTTCTCTAGAAACCCCAAAACATTCCCAACCCTAAGAAACCCAAGGAGAATCTATCAACAAACATAGAGACACCAAAAATAAATTGCATATACAGAAACATACATATACACTTACACATATATACATACACATATACATGCACATACACATTAACATACACATACCCACACCAACACACATATGCATAGACCAATATTTTTACACATACATGCACATGCACATACATACACATATATATCCATTCACATAAACATACATACATATACATATACATACACATACACATACACAAACACATAAACATATATGCATATAAACAATCATATGCATGAATATCTATATATACATAGACATGCACATACAAATAAACACATTAATACACGTACACATATATACAATTACATATATGTGTTCATACATAAACATAAATATGCATATATACAAATACTATAAAAAATTAGGCATTCGACATAAATATACATACACATACATAAACATAGACACATTTAATATACATACATGAACATAAACATAAACATGCACATTTTTACACATGCATGTACACCCATAGTCATATACACAAAAATATATACATGTATATTAACATATAAATATAAATACATACATACATACATACATACATACACAAACACATTTAAACACTTTCATACACATAACACACATAAACACATATACACACACACTCAACAGAACACATGAATATATATACAAAACACACACACACACACATATACATACATCCACACACATATACATACAAACATATACTCAAAGATAGATGTATATATATTATATATTATTTAATATAAACACTTGTATTTATATTCAAATATAAATCAAATATTTAAATAAATATGTTATATATTTAAACAGTTGTTTTAATAAAATATTTGTATATCATATTTATAATAATTATACAAATTTTTTAATAGAGTTTATAAATATACTATTAATTTTTTTTATCAACATACATTTATGAAAAAAATATCGATAATCTTTTTTTTAATGTTATATAACATTATTTATAAATTATATCTCCAAATATATTCTTATTGCAATGAAAATATTATTTTAATTTTTTTTATTCAATAATGTTTTTTCAAGCTTCTTAGAGTGGAAATTATATTGTTCTATTGAAAGGAACTCATAAAGTGGCCCCACTATTAGCTCTAATAGAATAAAATGACAAGGGTAACCTAGTTATTAATATTGATCGAAGTTGAATTTATGAACACTCTTTTTCTGGTGCTAATAAAATTCACCCATTATCAATGTGTTTTAGCAATGATTCATGTAAGTGCTGAAAATTTTGAGATCCATAGTAATGATAACTCATAATTCATCTACATTTCTTTATTTAGTCTAGAGAGTGATGGATAAACATGATAAATTGAAAATCTATGGAATTAGTTACAATGAATATGTATTTTATAAATAATATATAAAAATATCACAATTGAGAATTACCTATAAGAAATAGATATGTTACAGAAAAGGACATATAATAAAATAAAAGTGGATTAAATTTTTTGAATGATATTGAATATTTAAAATAAAATCGATTACATTCATAATCATATTTCATAAGAAAATATGTGTAATATGACTTCTTTAACACATCTATTTATAGATTCCACCCATTGCATCAACTAGCTTCCTTTCTAGTTGAATTTTTAAGAAACAAATAAATTATAATTTTGTACCTCATGTAATGGGTGATAGAATCACTATCAAAAAACAATCGGACAACAAGTTATTCACCTTTCAATCTACATGGTTCGAAAATCAAAATGTTTTTTTACATATATATTCTTGTAATAAAACATAATATCCAATTCAAGATGTATATCATCTCTTCTCCAAAACTGAAACAAACATTATATTATTTGTGTTAATAAAAAAATAAAACAATTTGTATTTAAATTAAATATATTATATTTTTGAATATTAATAATTATTTTGTTAATATATAAAAAAGTAAGTACAATTATAGACCTATGAAATCCTATATCATTTTTATATTTATAATATTTCTAAATTATATTTATTAAAATTAACAATTGCGATTAATAATATGATATATATATATATATATGAAAAAATATTGTAAAAAATTCATATATATACTATTTAGTAGCTTTATTTAATGATATATATAAATATTGGAGTAATATATATTAAAAAAAGGTAATATAGAGTAAAAATTACAAATTTAAATTCATGTATTTATCAATCATTATCTAACATCATAGAGAAAATATAGAAAACCATTTCATATAATTACTCAAATGAAAAATCACTATATGAACACCTTTAAAAGTTAAATATTTCCACAAACCATCCAATGTAAAATTTTTAGACCACCGCCAAAACTTAATGGCATTCAGGTCCCCAAATTACTTTTCAACTAATTATTAAAAAATTAAAAGAAAAAAAGTAGAACTTTCTACAACATAAAATATTAAATGTTTGTTAATTAATATAAAATTAATTTTTTAATAATTAAAATTATATTAATGTAATTAAAAATCAAATTATTAACTAAAAACACCACCACCACCATCACATGTTGTAATTAAATATTAATAATTTTTTAATTTTGGTAAAGATTTGAGTGAATAATTTTTTTATAAGGTGGTTTATATTATCATATATTTTTTTGTTTGATTTATCAAATAACATTATATATTTTATATCAACAATGTTTTTATGAAAATATTTTTCATAAAACATTATGTAATTTTAAAAATAAAATAAAATACATTTTAAGTGAAAGAGTTCATCTTCCTCTCCACACATTATTCGAGAATGTTTGTTTTTATGGTTTTCTTGAATGGTTCACTTGTATTAATAAATGGATGTTCATTTAGAACATGGATAAACATACAGAACTGAAATTACATGTTATTAATGATATTCCCTGATTTAAAATTATCCTATATTGAATTATGTTATAAACCATGTGGATAAATCAATATTTAAAATTTAATGATGATGGTTTGGGTTAATTTAGGATATTTTTCGACCACAACGAACTTGTTTTGTTTAATAATTTTTTAATATGTACATAAGTTAGTTCAAGAACTTTAAGTAGTATATAATACATATAATATAATATCATTCTACCATAAAAATTGTTTAATGGCTAGATCTAAAGGAATTAGTGCAAATTGAAATCATGTCGTCTACGATGTCGGTAATTCAACACATCACAGACAATGTTTTTATTCCTTGTATAAGTGAGAGATAAGAAGAAGAAGAATGTTGATGAATTTTTTATGAACATTAGAACATATAGAATTCAATATATTTATGGATCTTTCATGCCTCTTGGATAATATGTAATTGATGAATGAAAAATAAGAGAAAGGATCTTGAAGAATAGTTGAGAAATTCCTTATGAAAATTCGGCAGCCTATCGACTATGCATCACGGTTTTATGAAACATTAAAAAGAGATGTTACAAGGTTAACCCATACATAAATGAATAATAATATAGTATTGATAAATTATAAAATAGAAATATGAATGTGGTATGTAAAAATAATAGTTATACCACACAAAAGATAACTTGAATGGAAAAAGAAAGAAGTTGATAATTCTCTTACCTTGTAGAGTAACTCCAAAGGCTTGACAATTTGGACCTTTGGGGCTTGAGGAAACCTTGGGATGACTACTAGGGAAGAAATAAGGCCAGAGAATCATTTAGAATTATTTTTTAATGAATGAAATGAAGTAATGTGTTGGTATTTATAGAAAAATTGGGGGAATAATTTAAAATTTTCCAAGGGACACCTCATTAATGGTATTTGAAAAACCATGGGATTTCCCATGGTATTTGACCATGGTATTATCCACTTGGGAAAAATAAAATATTATTTTACTGAAAAAATCATACCTTAATTATTACATCATTATTACGTCATTAATGATGTCATTAAACATATCGAAACTCAAAACTGTATTTTTACTATTCACTAAAAATTCAACTATTTCAGAAAAAACCCAAAATTTCACTCTTACCATTTTTAGACATTTAGAATTCAAAAAATAACTACATTTTTTAAAAATAATTATCTAAATATTATTAATTAAATTATTAAATTAAATCATACTTAATTCAAAAATTATAAATTTTAAAATTAGAACTACTTTTATATTGGATTGAAAAATTAATCAAGATATCATTATCATAAAGTCTTATCAAAATTAAATAATAATACAATTAACAATTCCTTAGGGTCATATTTATATTCATATTACTATTCATAAGTTTATTTTTCTATTCACCAAAAAACATGCTGGTTCTATCAGACTCTAAATAACTTCTTAAACGCAAATGTTGATGATCAGTTTTTAAAATTTAAAACATAGAACTGGAAAAATTATGTTTAGTGATCACATAGTATTTAATATCATCATATGTTATAGATTAATAATGTGATTATAATATAAGGAATAATTATAATAAAGGATTTTCATTCATAAAACATTGGGTCATTACATTCTTTGCTCCTTATGAAATTTCTCCCTTGAAATTTTGTTTTACACAAACAGGTGAGGGTACATCTACTTTATATCCTCCTCTGATTCCCATGTTTATTCTTCAACCATATAGATACTCCAAAACACTTTTACAAGATGGGTTGTCTTGTTGCATAGAAAGCTATCACTCTGATTCATAATCTTGACTAGTTGCTCCTCAAAAAAGAGATCATCTTCCAATTGTACTACTTCTGAGTTTAGTACATGTGAGGGGTCTGGTATGTACTTCCTCATGAGAGATACATGAAACACATCATGAAAATGACCTATATTCTATAAATTTTCATTCTGATAATCCATTTATCCTATGCAGTCAATAATTTCAAAGGGTCCAATGTACCATGGGATCAACATCCCATTTTTTCCAGACTACATGACTCTCTACCATGGTGATATTCTAAGGAACACTTTATCTCCAACATCAAACTCCAAGTCCCTTCTACAATTGTCAACCTAACTCTTTTCCCGACTCTGAGAAGATTTGATGTGTTTCTGGATGACTTGAACCGTCTCTATCCTCTCTTGCACAAAATTGGGACCAAGTATCTTTATTTCTCCAACTTCATCCCAAAAGGATGGAGTTATACGTCTCTTTCCATAAAGAGCTTCATACGGAACTATCTGAATACTTGAGAGGAAGATATTGTTGTTTGAGAACTTAACCAATGGGAGATGATGATCACACCCCCCGTTGAATTCAAGAGAGAAGGATCTTTGAATGTCATCAAGTGTCTGACTAGTCCTTTCAGATTGGCCATTAATTTGGGGGTGATAGGTCGTGTTGAAATTTAATTCAGTACTCAAACCATGTTGAAGGCTCCACCCGAATCTAGATGTGAACCTTGGAACATGGTAAGAGTTAATCAAGAGTGGAGAACTATATAGTCTTACCACTTCCTTCACATATATCCCCGTAATTTTTTCAAGCAAGAAAACATCTCGAATAGTAATAAAATTGAATGTCATGGTTATTCAGTCAACCACAACCCATATCGCATTATTTCCCTATGATATCTTTGGGAGACACATCAAAAATTCCATAGTGACATTCTCCCATTTCCACATGGTTATAGGATATGGTTACATCATCCCTTTGGAATTTTTTCGCTCTAGTTTTACTTGAGGAAAAACCAAGATCCTTATGATATATTCCTTAATATCCTTCTTCATGTTACCCCTCCAGAAGTGTTCTCGGAGATCATGGTATATTTTAGTGCTACTGAGATGGATAGAGAATGTTGAGATATGTGCATTGTCCAATATTTCTTTCTTTATCTTGGGTGATGTCGGCACACAAAGTCACATTCCAAACCGAATCACACCTTCATCGTTAATATGGAACCATTACTACTTCCCTTCTTTTACTTAATTCACCATATTTTGTAGCTCCATATCATCCCTTTATACCATATTAATCTTCTCTTGGATTGGTGGTTTCCCAATCATTTTGTCAAAGTAGGATGTATCTTCTGACCTTATGATTTCCAAATCCATCCTTTTCATATCCAAGAAGATAGGGTCTTTCTCAATCCGTATCATGGATTGAGTAGTAGGTTCTTTTATGCTAAGAGAATATTTACCTTGTTTGAATTTCTAGGAAGATAGTGAATTGAGAAATCATAATCCCTAATTAGCTATAACTATCTCCTTTGATGCATGTTGAGATGCTTTTGTGTGAATATATACTTTAGGCTCTTGTGGTCGGTGTATAGGTTAAACATTTTACCATAAAGGTAGTGTTTCTAGATTTTCAAGGAAAAAATAATTGCTGCAAGCTCTAGATCATGCATTGGGTAGTTCTACTCATGGATCATTAACTTCCATGGGTCGTATTCTATCACATTATCATTATTAATGAGTACACAACCCTAGCCTTTCATTGAAGCATCATATTTTATCACACAACATTCACCACTCTTCGGGAATGTGAGTATAGGTGCAGTGATTAGCCTTATTTTTAGCACCTTGAAGATTCCCTCAATTCTTTTGTCCTGACATACTTTTCCTCTTTCCTTTATAACTTAGTTAGTGGGATAGAAAATCATGAGAAATTTCTCACAATACATTGGTAGTACCCAGATAATCCGAGAAAACTAAAGATTTATATGACACTATATGTCCTAGGACATTCCTAAATTTCCTTTTTTTGAAGGGTCCATAGAAATTACATCACTTCTGATCACATGTCCCAATAATGTGACTTCCTTCATCTAAAAGTCACACTTTTTGAACTTGGTTTACAACTTATACTTTCTCAATGTCACCAAAACACGTCCCAGATGTTATTCATGTTCCTCCTTTATCATGGAGTATATGAGAATATCATCAAATAAAACAAACCCAAATTTTTAGAAGTAATGTCTAAAGTCTCTATTAATCAAATCCATAAAGATTGTAGGGTCATTTTTAAGTCCTAAGGGCATCACCATGAACTCATAGTTCCCATAAATTGTACGAAATGCAGTCTTCTAAATACCATCCATCGTCACCTATATCTAATGATATCTAGAATGAAGATCCACCTTTGAGAAGTATTAAGATCCACTTAAATGATCGAAAAATTCATAAATACTTGGAATATGATACTTGTTCTTTATTTTGATCTTGTAGAGTTCCCGATAATCGATACACAACCTCATTGTTCTATCCTTCTTTTCACAAAGAGCACCAGCGCACCCCAAGGTGATGAACTAGGGTGTATGAACCCTTTGTCCAAATTTTCTTGATGCTGTTTCTTTATCTCCTCGAGTTTGATTGGAACTATCCTATAGGGACACTTTGAGATAGGAGTATCTCCGCATATGAGTTCTATTGGGAATTCTACCTCACAATACGAGGTATTTATGGGTATCTCTTTAGTAAATATGTCCCCATATTCCCTCATGATGTGAATTTCCTTAAGGTTGGTACTTTCCTTTGACTCAACCATTTGGGTGAGGTATGCTTCTTCATAGGGAATTAACACACACACCATTTATGGATAATTCAAAGGAGATTCATGATCTTCCTTGAATTTGTATACGATAATGGCATGGTTCAGAATCAGAAAAGATATTTCCTTTTCCAAATTGTTGATATGTGCTGTATAAAACAAGAGCCAATCCATTCCCATTATACAGTCGATTTACACCAAGGTAAGTATTATGAGACTCACTAAAATCATATTCATTCATACTCCAATAGGAGAAGAGTCAAACACTTTGGTTGCAATGATTGCACCACTTGGTGTTTTTATAGATATCACTACTTCAAGGATTTGGGGCTTTGATTATATTGTTCTTGAAAACATGAAAGATATAAAGTATTGCATAAAACCATAATAAAACAAGACTTTATCCATTTTTGAGTGAATAGGAAGTTACCTTGTATGAAATCATTATCTCTCTCCACTTATATAGTAGTTACGGAATAAGCCTTCCCAAGATCCTTTTGCTTTTGTGGAGGATAATGCTGATTTCCCTCAAGGGATCTAGGTTTAGTGCACTAGATTTCATAACACCATTACTCCCTACAGTTGTATCATTGAACCATGGTTGGTTCTCTCCTTTATTCCACTACATTATCCTTCATTTTCATGCCTTCTCGACACTCTTGATCATGATGTACTTCCATACCACACTTTAAGATTTTACCCATTCATTCGAGGAAAATCTCATGATGAAACATCAAACATTTTTGGCATGTGGGTCATTGAGTTTTTTTCCCACCATTATCATTAGATCCTCTAGCTTGAAACTATATCTTTCGGTTATTATCAGCTTAGGAATGGGATCATTCTCCAAACTCCATCTCCACTTTGAGAGCTGATTGAACAACTTCTTTGCAACTCCCAAAGACTCTAATTGCAAGATCCTTTCGAATATGTGGTTTTAATACACTAAATATTGTATCAATTTTTCTATCATTGTTGATAACAAAACCCAAATCATAACTTGCATGACTTTTGAAATTTGCTTCATAAGTTGTGACATATTCTCCTTATTTTTTCTTGAGATATATGAATTCTCTCTCGCTCTTTTTACATAGAGATTATGGGAAATACGTATTAAGAAACCTTATATTAATGTCCACCAATTCTATATATTCAATTTCAACTCTTAGCTTGGAGTTCTTAATCAAAGCCCACCATTGATCAGCCTCTCCATCTATACAATAAATACCTAGTGTCACTTTCTCTATCTCAGAACTATGAAGCATAGAAAAGATCTTCTCCATGGAGATGAACCACTGTTCCACAACTAGTGGATTAGAAGATCCACTAAATGTCAGTGGCCATTGCTGCATAAAACATTCGATAGGTAGTTTCTCCATCTTTGGTGAAGGAGAAAGTTCCCCATAATTTTGGTTATCATTCACAACCAGGGATTTTTGGGCAAGCATAGCCATTAATTTTTGAACTCCACCTCCCAAATCATAGGTGATGTCGTTCGGGCAATCGTTGCATTGGCCCTCGCATGTGTTTTTGGCCACGTTTCTCCTAGTTCCCATTATTCTCTAAAATAGAAAAGGTTAGAAAAAATATATGTCAACATGTCATGAATAAATAAATTATTAATTTTTAAATATTACTCTAAAATCATGACTCATGGGATCCCTATGTAATGATTATTTTTGGCATGTTTCTACTTAGTCTAATAGTAGAGATTTTCTCTTGGGTTCACTAATCCTAATTCCTAAATTTAATAAACCATGCCTCTGATACCAACTATAACGACCATGCCTTATCGTACATTACTATAACATGATTTTAAATATAAAAAATATAATAGTATTACACATAAAGTATCCAATGGTTTAGTGTCTTCAGAAAACTAGGACCAAACATAACATTTTGAACATCATACATAAACATTTATTTAATTCCTTCTTCTCTAGCTTCTTATTGGCACTTGACCTCTCCTTAGTAAATGAATTCATCCGAGCATATGCATCAAAGAGTGGTGAGATAAAAGTATAGTAAGAGGATTGATAAGAATAATATAACATGTGGTGAGTAAAATCATAACCTAGGCATAGGATCATGAACATAAGAGGAAGCAGTAATAAAAGACATGAAATGTTGCAATGCCAAAAAAATGAAACACCATGTCATAGTGGTTAACTACCAAACATACTTATTAACAATGCTAGAATCATGTTCATAGAAAATTTATACTAATTAGATTAATCGCTTAACCCAATTCATTGGAAGACTATATAATTCCAGGAACACCTATCTCATTCAAACATTCATATTGTGCTATAAAATTCCGAGCCCACACATCACATCATTATATTAACATTACCATGCATGCCACATTAAAAATAATTGAAACCTGAACATAAAACAACCCATGGAATGAAATAGGTTTCTCATCTTACATTAATAAACATTTGTTTCAAAAAATAATGAGGAAATAACATACATGAAACAAGAACCATATACTTTGAGTGATATATAAATGGTGTGTTCTTGAAAGAAGAGTTATTTTTGAAAACAATGGGTTTTTAGTAAAATAAATTAGAGAACATGTGTATCCCATAATAGGAAAGATAATTTTTAAAAAACTATTTTTAAGGAGTAACCATAACCAAAATGAAGTGAAAGAGGGAGAATTTTATGATAGAAAGTTGGGTTTCATATTTTCCCCTAACCTTGTATCTGAAAGCTTTTTTCATTTTAATGTCCTGTATAACCATATTAGATTACATAATTAACGATTAAAGAAACTTTTATACATGAAATTGGTTCAATATAGTATCATTAAGTTATTTTATGATCCTTTGGATGAGTTATAGTGTTCAAATCTCTTGTTCGGGAATGTATGTTTTTATTGTTTTATTGAATGGTTCACTTGTATTAAAAAATGGAAGTTCATGTATAACATGGATAACCATACATAACTTATATAAAAACTTATTAATGATATTACAAGATTACAAATGATCTTATATTTAATTAGGTTATATACCATGTGGATTTTTCATTAGTTAAAATTTAATGATGATCGTTTGGGTTAATTCTAGAGATTTTTCACCCACAACGAACTAGTTTTGTTTAATAATTTAGTAATATGTACATAACTTAGTAAAATAACTTTAAAGAGTATAAAAAACATATAATATAATATTTTTCCACCATAAAAATTTTTCATGACCAGATCTTCCGGAATTAATGCAAATTGGAATCACATCATCTATGATATCGGTAATTTGACACATCACATAAAATGTTTTTACTGATTGAATAAGTGGGAGAAGAGAATATAAAGAATGGTGATGAATTTTCCATGAACAAGAGAAAATACAGAATATAGAATATTTCAATAGATTTCATGCCTCTTGGATAAGAGGAATGGGAGGAATGAAAATGAAGAGAAAGGAACTTGAAGAAAAGTTGAGAAATTCCATATGAAAATTATGTAGCCTCACAGTTATGAATCATTGTTTTAGAAAAAATATAAAAGGGAGGTGGAAAGGGTCACCCATATAGAGAAGAATCATAATACAGTAGATAAAATGTTTAAAATGGATATAATAACATGTTATAGAAACATGAAAGTTATACCACATAAAAAGATCTTGGATGGAGAAAGAAATAAGTTGAGAATTTTCTTACCTTTTAGATTAACTCCAAATACTTGAAGGTTTGGAACTTGGGGGCTTGAGAACACCTTGGGATGACTAATAGGAAGGTAAGAATTCCATAGATTCATTTAGGAGGAATTTAGAATGAATAGAATGATATAATGGGTTTTTATTTATAGAAAAATTGAGGGAATAATTTAATAATTTCAAGGGGACACCTCATTAGTTGTATTTGTAAAAACATTGGGTTTCCATTGGTATCTTCCAAAAATATTATCCAATTGAGACACCATGTAACGCCCCGACCCCAGCTACCCAGAGTCGGTGCATTACTTCGTAACATTGGCATGATCACAAGAAAGATCAAATCTCGAAAGACCGATTGGTTTAGTAGCCTTGGAAACACTAGATATAATCATAAAGTTTTACATTACATTTCAAAGTGAAAAACTACTACAACAACAAAGTCTTCATATCCACACTATTAACCCCTCATAATATCCCTGCAAGTCATTCATAATTTACTTCTTCACTACCTGGGAAAAATAAAACATAGAAAAGGGGTGAGCTCAAATGCCCAGTAAGGATAACAATATAGAGGAAACTTTCATAAATAAAAATAAACATTTAAGGCAATGTATAACTAAAACAAAAGCCTTTTAAACTTGAACTTTCAACATGGTATGGCATAAATAAAATGAAATAATGCCATTTACTTATTCACATGGATATTCTACTAATCGAATAATCACATGAAAAAATCAATAACCACTTTCATAATGTTGGAATGCATAATGCCAGACTATCATAACCACATAGCCAAGGCCTCGTGCCAAGACTACAAATAAGATTTTGTCAAGGCCTTGTGCCAAGACACTAGTTTGTCTCATGAGACCTACCGATGCATCGAGGAGCTATAGCGGGCTCCACCCGTCACTTATTAAGTCCAATGCATTCCCATATGAAAAGGTTTAAACATAACATAAACATTCGTATTAAATCTAGCATACGAAATGTCAATAATTTCACCATAAACTATGAATGGTATAAAAATAGCACATCCACAGTCAAACATATCACAAAACCTTCAATACAATATAGAAGTTTTGTATCATAATAAATCAACTTCAAATAATCTTAAAATCCATCAAAGGATGTTGACATAGATGAAATCAAAATTCTTTTTAAATAAGTATCTCCTTTTATTTTTGAAATCATTTAAGATCCATATAAAATAAAACATTTTCTTTGAAAATATTCTTATAAGCATGTAAAGAAAGCTTTGAAGATTTTATAACGGCGTAAAATAACCGCACCCGCCGTATAAGTTAAAAAAAACATTCTTACCTCAATTCTGTCGAAAAGGTTAAAAAGGACCTTGTTTTGAAAACGACGAAAAGATTCCTTTATAAACCTCTTATAAAAAGTCAAAAAAGGGTATAAATGACTTTAACCCATATTCTTGTAAATAGTAAAAATGTTTTGAAATACATTTTTAAGAAACATGGATGTGGATGATAAAGAGATCCCAGTAGATTATTACATATAAACAACCTCGGATAATGAAGAGATTGTGAAATAACCCTTACCTTGTACTTTTCCTTGGTTGGGGTAGGTTAACCTCCTGTATAATGGTGAAATAATTGTTATTAAATTATACAAGAATCATATATATTAATATGATATCATATATGATCTTTTAACATTGATTTATTAATAATATCTTAGAATTATCATCGTTTCGGGTGTTAACTTACTCATTTTCTTTTATATGTTTTGTTACATAAGCCATGTTTGTTGTATCTTATTCATATCCAGAATGATATCAAGTCCTTAAACATCATTTTTAAATCATAAAATGATAATTATACTTGAATGGATACGATGGAGAATGAATCTCATCGCGTTCGTGGAGACGGTAGTCCGTACGTACGCACGAGCGACAATATCATTCTTTTGATATTAAAATAATATATAAATGAATGGTATATCATATATACAGAATCATTAACATGTTATATTTATTATTTACAAGAGTTACACATCATTATTATACCCATCCAAATAATATTATATTGAATAACAATTACACCACGACGTGGAGACGGTAAGCCGTACGTACGCACGTATGGTGACATGTTATTCAAAGGGTGGATAGAATACTGAATATGGTTGTACCATACTTATAATAACATCACAGTATATTTGAGATACTGGAGTTATTATTTTAGAATGGTAAGAACAAAGGAAGAAGAAGTGGAAGAAGAAATGAACTTAGAAAAGGGTGGTGAAATCATTACCTCTTCTTCGGGTTCTTCCTTTTGATTTGATCAAAAGGGCTCCTTAGGTTGGCTTTATGATCAAACTAAGGCCTCTAGGTTGTAGTGAGGGATGTTGGGAGAGTATTTGGGCAGAGTTTGGCCGAACCAAAAGGCTTTAGAGGTGTGAAGAAATGAGAAGGAGGAGTGCCCTTTTATAAGAGGGGTGAGGGGCACCTTTGGAAAAGCTAGAAATATTAATTTATAATAAATTCATATTCGGTTTCTAAAGGCTCCAAAGTTGACTATTCAAAGGATGAGGTGGGGATAGGTCGAAAACAACTCATCCAATAGAATTTAGACAGGTTTGGGTACTTATATTAACCTTATCTTTAAGTATTAACTCTAAGTTAATTAGTTTCACTTTTACAATGTCTCTTTGTATTTTTATATAATATGGTTAATAAACTTACTATATACATCCAAGCGACCCCCAAGTGGTCCATTAATGAGTAACCTATCATAATATAAGTCTCTTGGCTGAACCTTAGATTTTTAGAAATTTAATATTAATTAATAATATAATATTTGTTTTAAGAACTCTTTTATGTCAATTTTGACACTATTCAATAGTTGATTTTTGTGAAACTCATAACAGATTGATTACTTCGAACAAAGTCTATTAAATCAATCCTAATATATCATATTAGCCTAGAAAATTAGTTTAATTCATTAAAAGTTTCATATTATATTTATTTGGGTATTTATAATATCAATTATTTTAATTTTTCACTATTATAGTAATTACTGCATCATCATTGTGTCATAAATAAAATAACTTATTTAATGTCTAAAAATTATAAATAAAATATAATTATGTAGGAAATCGTTTTATATTTCTAATGAATATTTATAATCGAAAATCCAACATGTATAACCCTATGTAAAAATTGTTGTTCTAAAATATATATGCTTGTGTCATTTTTGTATTCATTTTGACTTAATTAAAATAAAGTGTCATTATCACTTACAAGTGGATCCATGGGGTCCCAAAATAGACCCAAAGATGACCATGGTCGACTATGTATCAACCAATAGGGTTAAGACACGTTTTAGGGTAATTTAGTATTATTATAATATTATTTTTTTAACCCTTATTTACCGGATTTACCCTTAACCATGGTAAATAAAATATTTACCGCAGTAATTATTCAAAATGTCTAAAAATAAAAGTTACCTATTTACACAATTTGAACATCCTGATTCCAAATATGGAATCCATTTTTCTAAATTCAAAACACAGAAGTGGCAGAAATTAATTTAAAATTAATTCCCGCTGTCAAAACAAAAAGCGTGTTTTTAAGAGATAATAACTACCAAAAGATTGACACTTGTTTATGTTCGGTTTAATTGTAAAATTATGTCCAATGACCAACATTATATTAAATGGTAAAAATATATTCTAAATATACTTTAAAACCACTCAAATTCATAATTTATCACTATTACTTATTTTGATTAAAAAAGTTGTTTTTAATTAAAATTTAGTAATTTTCACTATTCATCAAAATATAAAAGTTATCCGAAAAGTACCAAAATTTCACCCTAGGATAATTTCGATATTCCGAATCCAAAAATGAAGTCCATTTTGAAATATAAAATATATATGATTTCAAAAAGTAGGTATCACTATTTACAACGGCTAGTTTAATTAGTTGTGGTGTGTGTTAGAACTCGAGGTTGCGTACAACACACGCTATCGCATTATTCGAAGGGAAACGTACCGTAGAAGCTTGGGGTGTTACATTCTCCCCTCCTTCAAATAATTGCGTCCTCGCAATTTCTAGGGTATTACTGCATAAAAAGACTCGGGTGGTTCTTCATCATAAGTTCCTCGGGTTCCCACGTTGCCTCTTCCATCTTATGATTCCTCCACAAAACTTTTACCAGACGCGTCGTCCGGTTTCTCAGCACTTGTTCTCTCGTATCAAGAATCTTGATGGGCTCTTCGCAATAAGACAGATCGGGTTCCAGTTCTAAATCTTCATAGGTGAGTACATGCGTTGGGTCAGGCATGTATTTCCTCAACAGAGATACGTGGAACACATCGTGAACTTTGGAGAGACTTGGCGGCATTGCCAATCGGTAAGCTACAGCCCCAATTCGTTCTAGAATTTCGAAAGGTCCGATGTACCTGGGACTCAATTTACCTTTCTTACCAAAACGTATGACTCCCTTCCACGGAGATACCTTCAGGAAAACATGATCACCGACTTGAAATTCCAAATCCTTCCTTCGATTATCGGCACAGCTCTTCTGCCTACTTTGAGCTGCTTTAATGTGATTTTGGATTACCTTCACCTTTTCCACCGTTTCCTCCACCAGTTCTGGGCCTACAAGTTTTCTTTCACCAACGTCATCCCAACAGGTTGGTGTACGACATCTCTTTCCGTATAACGCTTCATATGGTGCCATCTGAATACTCGAATGGAAGATATTGTTATAGGAAAATTCTACTAGTGGTAAATATTGATCCCACATACCCTGAAAATCAAGTGAGCAAGATCTCAACATGTCTTCTAAGGTCTGAATAGTCCGTTCTGATTGTTCGTCTGTCTGAGGGTGGTAAGCAGTGCTCAAATGAAGTTCAGTATCCAGGGATTTCTGAAGACTTTTCCAAAATCTTGAAGTAAAACGGGGATCACGATCAGAAACAATCGATAGGGGTACTCCATGAAGTCTCACAACTTCATTAATGTATAGTCTTGCTAGACGTTCCAGGGGTAGATCTTCTCTTATAGCAAGAAAATGTGCTGACTTGGTAAGACGATCAACAATAACCCATATTGCATCGTTCCTTCTAGGAGTCTTTGGTAGCCCCATGACAAAGTCCATTGTAATATTGTCCCATTTCCACTCCGGTATGGGAAGAGGTTGCATGACTCCTCCAGGCTGTTGCCTTCCAGCTTTCACTTGTTGACAAACCATACATCTTGACACAAAATCAGCAATCTCCCTCTTCATGTTGTCCCACCAAAAATGTTCCTTCAAATCTCTATACATTTTGGTGCTCCCAGGGTGTATAGAGAAATTGGAACTATGAGCATCATCCAGCAATTCCCTTTTTAGATCAGGTATATTGGGAACACAAAGTCTCTTCCCGAATTTCAAAATTCCACCTTCATACGCAAAGTCTCTCAATCTCCCATCATTCACAGCTTTAATCTTCTTTTGGAATTCTTCATCATCAGTCTGAGAACTCTTAATCCTTTCTAGTAAAGATGGTTTGGCAACCATTTGAAAAAGCATTGATGTTTCACCTTCCCTGGTTATTCCCATGTCCATCTTCACTAGCTCCATGAAAATTGGATCCCTTTCAATTCTCATATTGTTCAAAACTCCATGGTCTTTTCTACTCAAAGCATCTGCCACCTTGTTTGCCTTCCCTGGGTGGTAGTGTATTGTACAATCATAATCCTTGAGTAATTCAAGCCATCTCCTTTGCCTCATGTTGAGTTCTTTTTGTGAGAAAATATACTTCAAACTCTTGTGATCAGTATAAATCTCACATTTTTCACCATAGAGGTAGTGCCTCCATATTTTCAAAGCAAAGATCACTGCTGCTAACTCGAGATCATGAGTAGGATAGTTTTGTTCATGAATTTTCAACTGTCGTGATGCATAGGCAATAACTCTATCATTCTGCATAAGGACACAGCCAAGTCCTTTCTTTGATGCATCACTATAAATAACGAACCCATCATTCCCCGATGGTAGAGTCAATATAGGAGCATTGACTAGTCTTCTCTTCAGTTCTTCGAAACATTCTTCACACTCTTTTGTCCAAAAAAATTTAACCCCTTTACGTGTGAGCTTCGTTAATGGGTTAGCCAATCGGGAAAAATTCTGGACGAAACGTCGATAATAACCTGCCAAGCCAATAAAACTACGTACCTCGGTTATACTCGTAGGTGCTGGCCATTCTTGGATTGCCTTGGTCTTAGAAGGATCAACAGAGATTCCATCTTTAGAGACAATATGGCCAAGAAAAGAAATCTCCTGAAGCCAGAATTCACACTTGCTAAAATTTCCATATAATTCATGCCTCCTCAGAGTCTTCAAGATAATGCGCAAGTGATTTTCATGATCTTTTTAGGTTTTGGAGTATACCAAGATATCATCAATAAATACCACCACAAATTCATCGAGATACTCCTTGAAAACTCTATTCATCAGATCCATGAATACAGAGGGTGCATTAGTCAATCCAAACGGCATTACAGTAAACTTGTAATGCCCGTACCTGGTTCGAAATGCTGTCTTCGGAATGTCTTCCTTCTTCACACACAACTGATGGTATCCAGATCGAAGGTCAATCTTTGAAAAGCATTGAGCTCCATGCAGTTGGTCAAATAAATCATCAATACGAGGTAGGGGATACTTGTTCTTTATCGTTATAGCATTGATCTCCCTGTAGTCGATACATAACCTCATAGATCCATCTTTCTTTTTAACAAAAAGAACAGGGGCTCCCCATGGAGAAACACTAGGGCGAATAAATCCCTTATTACTCAATTCCTCTAGTTGTTTCTTTAGTTCGACTAACTCTACAGTGGCCATTCTATAAGGGGTCTTCGATATAGGCCTTGATCCAGGAATCAAATCAATGGAAAACTCAACTTCTCGTTCTGGAGGATGTCCAGGTAAATCTTCCGGAAATACATCTACAAATTCTTTCACAACAGGTACATCCTCTATTTGAACATTCCTTTCCTCACCGATAGTTACTTCATTCTCTTCCTCCCCAATAATTGAATTAAGTTGAGCTACTGGGGGTGGGTCTAAATAAGAATTAGGTGGTGACGATTCTGCTCTAAAAATAAGGTGTTCCTTATCATTATCATCAAGAATCGTAACCTCTTTCTTCTTACAATAAATCTTCGCATCATAGTCCGAAAGCCAGTCCATACCGAGGATTATATCAAACTCAATCATAGGTATGACGATGAAATCAGCAGATAAAGAAAATTTATGTGCTCTAATGGGGACTGATTCACAAAACTTTGTTGCAACGATACTTCCCTTAGGAGTTTTAACTGACAACTCCCTTATTAAATCAAATTGGAAATATCTAATTTTCTTAGCAAACTGGGAAGATATGAAACAATGCGATGATCCAGAATCAAATAATGCATTTGCTAAACTTGAGGAAACCATTAAATTACCTTCCACCACATCTTTCGGAGCTTCTACCTCAGCAGTAGTGATAGCATAAGCCTGGCCTTGATCCCTTGGCCTTTTCTGAGGTAAGTTCTCCTGACGCTTAGGACATGCATTTGCATAATGCCCCATCTCCCTGCAATTGTAGCACTGAACGTTGGTAGCTTCCTTCTTCCCCTTGCAATCATGAGCTTGGTGGCCTTTTTCACCACACTTGTAACAGACTCCCATTCCCTTCAAGCAAGTACCAGGATGTTTCTTCCCACATTTACCACAAGATGGATATTCAACCTTTCCCTTCTTCCCCTTATTTCCATTCCCAGATTGATCAGCAGGTCTCTTCTTCTCTTGCTTCTCTTTAAAGTCATAAGACTTAGAGAATTCTTTTTCGGTCTTGATAGCACATGAGACAATGTCTTCGTACGACGAAAAGGATTGTGAGACTAATGCTCTACGGAGAAATGGTTTTAACCCATCAAAGAAACGATCAATCTTACTTCTTGGGTTGCGAATATAATCTCCAGCATACCTCGCTAACCTTGTAAAGTTAGCCTCATACTTTGTGACATTATCATCCTCCTTTTGTCTCAGACTCAGAAATTGCCTTTCCATATCTGCTCGATGGTCGCGAGGAAAGTATTTTTCTAAAAACAGATCTTTGAACTCCCTCCATTCCATGTTTGATACTTCATCATCTTCCTTCATGTTTTGAATCAATGACCACCATTGATCAGCATCTCCAGTGAGGCGGTAAACTGCCATGGTAACTTTTTCCCTTTCACTACTCCCCAAAGCCTGAAATATTTTCTCTAGGGAAAATATCCATTGCTCAGCTACTAAGGGATTTGTACTCCCATTGAACGTTGGTGGTTGTTGTCTCATGAATCGATCTAACATTGATCCTCCACGCTGCGGATCAGGGTGCTCCATACGGGTAAGGTTATTATTCATAACCTGAGTAAGTTGTCCCAGTACGGTGATTAGCTGATCAGCACCAGTTGCATCACCAGCCCCACTATAATTATCTTGAGCAGGAGGGCAATCCCTACATGGAGTGCGTGTATTGATACGGTTTCCATTTCTTCCACTAGGCGCCATTTCTAAACAATGGCATAAACTAGTTCAGTTTATGAATCAAAATACATAATCCCATACTTATAAAACACTTAACATAAATTGAACTATTTATGGATATAATCCATAATCATAAAAATGTTTTCTTTGAGGAAGTATATACTCATAAACCCTTCATAATGATTTGTAAAGAAAATGAGAGTTATCCTAAGCATATCCCCCGGGAGTGTCGTAACCAAGAGTGCAGCAAGGCCCGTTGTCGTGCACCAGTTCCCGTTCGAGTCTAGCTCAAAGCGGTGTTTTCGGGTTTTACCCCTAGGTACATCTGTGCCAGAGCCGCCTCTACCTGCTCGTATCCAGACAGGGATGTATTGCTCGGAAAACTCACAAAATCTCTACAATACCAAAATTCTAGGAAGTTCTTCTATACTAATCCTCAAAGTTCATCTTAGGTCTACGTGCTCTAATCAGACTTTATCTAAATCTAGCTTCCAAGGTTTGTACTAAACTTCCTCTGATACCAACTGTAACGCCCCGACCCCAGCTACCCAGAGTCGGTGCATTACTTCGTAACATTGGCATGATCACAAGAAAGATCAAATCTCGAAAGACCGATTGGTTTAGTAGCCTTGGAAACACTAGATATAATCATAAAGTTTTACATTACATTTCAAAGTGAAAAACTACTACAACAACAAAGTCTTCATATCCACACTATTAACCCATCATAATATCCCTGCAAGTCATTCATAATTTACTTCTTCACTACCTGGGAAAAATAAAACATAGAAAAGGGGTGAGCTCAAATTCCCAGTAAGGATAACAATATAGAGGAAACTTTCATAAATAAAAATAAACATTTAAGGCAATGTATAACTAAAACAAAAGCCTTTTAAACTTGAACTTTCAACATGGTATGGCATAAATAAAATGAAATAATGTCATTTACTTATTCACATGGATATTCTACTAATCGAATAATCACATGCAAAAATCAATAACCACTTTCATAATGTTGGAATGCATAATGCCAGACTATCATAACCACATAGCCAAGGCCTCGTGCCAAGACTACAAATAAGATTTTGTCAAGGCCTTGTGCCAAGACACTAGTTTGTCTCATGAGACCTACCGATGCATCGAGGAGCTATAGCGGGCTCCACCCGTCACTTATTAAGTCCAATGCATTCCCATATGAAAAGGTTTAAACATAACATAAACATTCGTATTAAATCTAGCATACGAAATGTCAATAATTTCACCATAAACTATGAATGGTATAAAAATAGCACATCCACAGTCAAACATATCACAAAACCTTCAATACAATATAGAAGTTTTGTATCATAATAAATCAACTTCAAATAATCTTAAAATCCATCAAAGGATGTTGATATAGATGAAATCAAAATTCTTTTTAAATAAGTATCTCCTTTTATTTTTGAAATCATTTAAGATCCATATAAAATAAAACATTTTCTTTGAAAATATTCTTATAAGCTTGTAAAGAAAGCTTTGAAGATTTTATAACGGCGTAAAATAACCGCACCCGCCGTATAAGTTAAAAAAAACATTCTTACCTCAATTCTGTCGAAAAGGTTAAAAAGGACATTGTTTTGAAAACGACGGAAAGATTCCTTTATAAACCTCTTATAAAAAGTCAAAAAAGGGTATAAATGACTTTAACCCATATTCTTGTAAATAGTAAAAATGTTTTGAAATACATTTTTAAGAAACATGGATGTGGATGATAAAGAGATCCCAGTAGATTATTACATATAAACAACCTCGGATAATGAAGAGATTGTGAAATAACCCTTACCTTGTACTTTTCCTTGGTTGGGGTAGGTTAACCTCCTGTATAATGGTGAAATAATTGTTATTAAATTATACAAGAATCATATATATTAATATGATATCATATATGATCTTTTAACATTGATTTATTAATAATATCTTAGAATTATCATCGTTTCGGGTGTTAACTTACTCATTTTCTTTTATATGTTTTGTTACATAAGCCATGTTTGTTGTATCTTATTCATATCCAGAATGATATCAAGTCCTTAAACATCATTTTTAAATCATAAAATGATAATTATACTTGAATGGATACGATGGAGAATGAATCTCATCGCGTTCGTGGAGACGGTAGTCCGTACGTACGCACGAGCGACAATATCATTCTTTTGATATTAAAATAATATATAAATGAATGGTATATCATATATACAGAATCATTAACATGTTATATTTATTATTTGCATGAGTTACACATCATTATTATACCCATCCAAATAATATTATATTGAATAACAATTACACCACGACGTGGAGACGGTAAGCCGTACGTACGCACGTATGGTGACATGTTATTCAAAGGGTGGATAGAATACTGAATATGGTTGTACCATACTTATAATAACATCACAGTATATGTGAGATACTGGAGTTATTATTTTAGAATGGTAAGAACAAAGGAAGAAGAAGTGGAAGAAGAAATGAACTTAGAAAAGGGTGGTGAAATCATTACCTCTTCTTCGGGTTCTTCCTTTTGATTTGATCAAAAGGGCTCCTTAGGTTGGCTTTATGATCAAAATAAGGCCTCTAGGTTGTAGTGAGGGATGTTGGGAGAGTATTTGGGCAGATTTTGGCCGAACCAAAAGGCTTTAGAGGTGTGAAGAAATGAGAAGGAGGAGTGCCCTTTTATAAGAGGGGTGAGGGGCACCTTTGGAAAAGCTAGAAATATTAATTTATAATAAATTCATATTCGGTTTCTAAAGGCTCCAAAGTTGACTATTCAAAGTATGAGGTGGGGATAGGTCGAAAACAACTCATCCAATATAATTTAGACAGGTTTGGGTACTTATATTAACCTTATCTTTAAGTATTAACTCTAAGTTAATTAGTTTCACTTTTACAATGTCTCTTTGTATTTTTATATAATATGGTTAATAAACTTACTATATACATCCAAGAGACCCCCAAGTGGTCCCTTAATGAGGAACCTATCATAATATAAGTCTCTTGGCTGAACCTTATATTTTTAGGAATTTAATATTAATTAATAATATAATATTTGTTTTAAGAACTCTTTTATGTCAATTTTGACACTATTCAATAGTTGATTTTTGTGAAACTCATAACAGATTGATTACTTCGAACAAAGTCCATTAAATCAATCCTAATATATCATATTAACCTAGAAAATTAGTTTAATTCATTAAAAGTTTCATATTATATTTATTTGGGTATTTATAATATCAATTATTTTAATTTTTCACTATTATAGTAATTACTGCATCATCATTGTGTCATAAATAAAATAACTTATTTAATGTCTAAAAATTATAAATAAAATATAATTATGTAGGAAATCGTTTTATCTTTCTAATGAATATTTATAATCGAAAATCCAACTTGTATAACCCTATGTAAAAATTGTTGTTCTAAAAGATATATGCTTGTGTCATTTTTGTATTCATTTTGACTTAATTAAAATAAAGTGTCATTATCACTTACAAGTGGATCCATGGGGTCCCAAAATAGACCCAAAGATGCCCATGGTAGACTATGTATCAACCAATAGGGTTAAGACACGTTTTAGGGTAATTTAGTATTATTATAATATTATTTTTTTAACCCTTATTTACCGGATTTACCCTTAACCATGGTAAATAAAATATTTACCGCAGTAATTATTCAAAATGTCTAAAAATAAAAGTTACCTATTTACACAATTTGAACATCCTGATTCCAAATATGGAATCCATTTTTCTAAATTCAAAACACAGAAGTGGCAGAAATTAATTTAAAATTAATTCCCGCTGTCAAAACAAAAGGCGTGTTTTTAAGAGATAATAACTACCAAAAGATTGACACTTGTTTATGTTCGGTTTAATTGTAAAATTATGTCCAATGACCAACATTATATTAAATGGTAAAAATATATTCTAAATATACTTTAAAACCACTCAAATTCATAATTTATCACTATTACTTATTTTGATTAAAAAAGTTGTTTTTAATTAAAATTTAGTAATTTTCACTATTCATCAAAATATAAAAGTTATCCGAAAAGTACCAAAATTTCACCCTAGGATAATTTCGATATTCCGAATCCAAAAATGAAGTCCATTTTGAAATATAAAATATATATGATTTCAAAAATTAGGTATCACTATTTACAACGGCTAGTTTAATTAGTTGTGGTGTGTGTTAGAACTCGAGGTTGCGTACAACACACGCTATCGCATTATTCGAAGGGAAACGTACCGTAGAAGCTTGGGGTGTTACACACCAAAAATATTATTATATTTTAAAAAAGTCTAACAGAATTATTAAATCATTAATGAGGTCATTAAACACACAAAAACTGAAAACTGTATTTCACTATTCACCAAAAATTCAACAAATTCAGAAAAACCCAAATATTCAACCAAACCATTTTTCAATGAGTAGAATTCAAAAATTAACTCCATTATTTTAAAATAATTTTCCAAATATTATTAATTTAATTTTTAATTAAAATCATACTTAATTCAAAAATTAAGAGTTTTAATATGAGAACTTCTTTTATATTACATTTAAAAATTAATCCAGTTGTCATTATCTTAAAGCCTTATGAAAATAAAATAATAATAAAATTTAATAATCATTATGGTAATATTAATATTCATAGTACTATTCATAATGTTATGTTACTATTCACCAAAAAACATGGTGGTTCTATCAGACTCGAAATAACTTACAGAACACAAATGTAGAGGACCGGTTGTTGAAGTTCAAAACATAGAAGTGGAAAAATTATGTTTAGTAATCACATAGTATTTAGTATCTTGATAGGTTATTTATTAATAATGTGATTATTCTGTAAGGAATAATTATAATATGGGATTGTTTTTTGATAAAAAATTAGGTTGTTACAACCTAATTGTTGATGTAACCAATGTCTTTGCTTTATTACCTTCGTTAATTCTTTATATAAGATACTAAAAACATGACAACCCCAATATGGCTCTCCATATAATTATTGGTTACTACGATATATTTCCCCAAAGGTTAAGCACTCACATGCCCAACATTCCTTCATTCTTCTATACCATACCTCCATTTGAATACAATTATAATTGGATGCGATTTTTTTCTTTCATTGCATTTTCTATCAACCAATCCTATATGAATGCGTATCAGTTGCACTCTCCCATGAACACACAAAATTTTTCCACTGTTGTCATGATATTTCTTAATGTATTTCACTACTTACTTGATTTTTGTGTGATTTCATGTCTCCAATAGTTTTCACACCCCCATTGAATGCCCCATTTCTTATCGGTGTGAGTCTTCATTATAAAATGGTTTTTTATATTTAAAAACCAATATATAAAATCAATACCTTGTTTTGAAATTTAATAAAATGAATCATCAACATCTCCATGATTGAAGGATCTACCTTCATTGATTTCACTATAATTGAAAGCTACCCCATCTGTATCATAAAATCATGTATCCATCATGGTCATCATATTTTGAAACCATATACCTTTCCCTAATACTACTTTTGGGGTGAAAGACTATCACCACATATCTACCTTCATTTTTATACGGTTATAGTCAAATCCCCTTTTTATGATGGAAGCAAGCTCCTATTTTTATTTGGGTAGAGGGAGACCCATTATATATCATGTAGTCCCATGTGTAAGTGTCCCATGAACATGGACCGATGGAACCTAGTATTTTAATTCTTGCATCATTTTACCTATATCATGAGGCCTACATAATTTCTATTTCATCACATACATCATACATCCACCAAAGGGATTTATAGGATTCTAATGCTAGTATTTTTGATTCCAGATTACAAGGTTTTTTACGCAGGATCCACTCTAATAAGAATCATATTTATCTAGATTGAATCTTCATATTTCCATCACAATAATCACATGTCAAAACAATAACCCTCCCTTTGATAACACTCTTGGGGTAGAGCCTAAAGACGCAACAAAATTAGTCCTAAACACCAAAAGCAACAACCACCTGAAGGAATTTCTTCACTAGAATGAATTGATACAACCCCCGAAGTAGTTCTCATGACTAACCTAATGGAATATTATTCCTTGATAGGTTTCATACTAAAAAATTGTCTTTTTCATCAGTTGAAGTGGGAGACTACCTATGGCTGTTATAGAACCTAAAAAAATTCAAAATACTCTCCCTCTTAATTTCCACCCGCCCTAAAACACCCTCATCAGACAAAATTTAGATCCACTTCGACTCTCTAATTCCTCTAAAACCCTTTCCCCATCCCCCATAATATCCCTCACCCTTTCCGAACATAGCGTCAAAGACTCCACCACTGCCTCCCACCCACGCATCCTCGCCATTACTTGATTTCTAGACCCCTGACGGAGAAACAACCACCCCTCACTACCAATTCCCCTAATCTTCCCACAACCTTAAATCGTAATCATTCCTTATTGGTGAGGCTATCCTAGTTTAATCAGCGTCCAAAAATTTCACATTGTTCAAATTCCCTATTGGGTAAACCTTAATTCTGATCACTATTAAGTAATAAATTTTTCCAATGATTTTAGAACACCTAATTCAATACCCTAATTTTATTTTGACACTATGTCCAACCACTATTATGTGCATGTATTCTATTATTGGATCCAAAATTTCATTTAAAATATATACAATTTTTTTCCTCATGACGGAAACAACTTCTCTGTCCTCCTAATTAAAATAATTTCCCCACACCAATTTTTTTTCTCTCTATATGAAATTTTTATAAATAATTGATTCCATTGTGTGGGTAGTAGATTATAGTGGTAATGTGACACAAGAAACAAGAAAATGGGTATATTAAAGAATCATGTATTCTGTTAAATGTCATTAAATTTACTTATGGATTTGTAAAAAAAATTATTTGTTTTTGAACATATATTAAATTATGTGAAATAAAATAATCCATTATTTTTTCATTTAGTTGTAATTTGAATTTATGATCATATATGTTTTTAATTTTAATAAATAATCATAGAAAAAAACATTCTCAATGTGGTTTGGTCCAACATAGGAATATGTTTGAAAAAAAATACTTTAGTATACTATGGTATAATAATATTTCCAATACCCTTATATCTATTTGAATGTTATTTTTATTTATGATACCTTTTGAGTTAGTGTTATATTTTTTTCTTAACACAATATGTTATATTTAAAGCTTTGTATTCGAAAAGTTTAAATTTTTACATAATATGAAATTATAATTTAATATTCTTATTTAATTGTAAATGTCTGTTGGAAGAAAAGTCTCCCAAAAAAGTCATCACTAGCATTCGATTTTATTTGATAGTCTTTAAATAAATTCAAGCATGCATAGTGGTGAACTTTTATATTTTACATGATGAATTTAATATATTAATTATTCTTTTATATGTTCCCATATACTTCATGAATCAATATTATTGATTCTAAAATTGGTAAAACATATTTTTATGTCATGTCTGCCTCTTTTCATATCTCTATTCAGAAATCTTGTCAGATAATTGTTCCATTAAGATATATGTTCCTTATAATTTTCTTATAAAAAAACAATGTATGTAATTGTTTTTTTAAATAAACAGTTGATATCATGAATTTTTTCCAAATTTTAGTTATATGTACTTATTTCAAAGAAGATACATTAGGCTTAAAACAAAATCTATATTCTTTTTTAGAATCGTGGAATGATTATTTGGTTAAATTGATGAATATCTTTTCTTGATTTTCCACATGTAAGAAATATTTGATCTAAAGTATATATTTACATGAAAATTAGATTCCACCGTTAGTGTATAATACTGACGATAATTTTTGTATTTACATATTACATATATTATACTATAAATGAAGATTTTTTATTAAATAATATAAAAAAAGAGATCTATATACTGATTATATTTCGATATAATTTATAAACATTAATCCTCTATGTTAAAATTCAAAAACTACAATTTTAAAAATTAATAACATTTTATGTGGTTTGAAACATTGATAGTAATATATGCATCTATTAAAGAATCATTATACCTCAATTGTTTTTTAATATAAAAGTTCTTTCTATTCAATATTTTCAATCTTAAAAATGTGGTTCTATTAGATCACTGTAATGGATAAAATATTATTATGGATAAATTGTTTTGGACTAAAAATAATTATCTTGGTGTTTTTACTAATGAAACTAAATATTTTTACACTGCTTGAAAGAATGTGAAGTTGAATTTTATTCTTCACTTATCTATGGGTTGTTATGAATTTTTGGTTTTTAATTATTTTTTTTCATTTTATGAAATTATAAATTTAAATTAAATCACATAGTATAGGTTATTATATTTCCTGATAGTCATGAAATTTCCTCTATGTAGGTCCTTCTTTGGGTTCATATTCTCTATATTCTAAAATAAAATTATTTTCCTTGTTTGTCATGTTTTTTACCAAATTCATAATTATATATAATATTTTTTTATTTCTCTTTAAAAAAATAGTGAATATATATTTTTGGAACCTTTTCATATTCTATAAGGTTTTATTACATTGTCGTATGTCCTTTCAATACAAATTCAAACATATTTTTTATCCTTTCCATTTTATCAATTTATAGTCCATACAATCAATATAGTTAGATGATTTTGAAAATACATAAATTTCATTGATGTTTAAAGTAAATGTTTTGTTGTTATATTTTATGATGAACATGGTTTGTGAAATATTTATATAGAATATTGTTCTCATTATGTATTCACTATATTTTATTGATTCAGTATACACTTATTATACTATATCAAAATAAAATGTTCTGTTAAAAAATGGATGTGTTTAATTCAATATTCCATTTACTATATAATCTGGATCTATACAGTTTATTTAATATGTTGTTTTTATTTTATTATATTCAATATATATATGATGACTTCCTAAAAATAATATTACTACATTACATTTATATTTTATACCATATTTTAAGTGATTCAAGTCAATAACTATTTTGATATGTATTTCAAAAAACCCACATTATTCACTTCCATGAAAAATGGTATTATTTAATTTACATATTATTCAAACTCAATGTTATCAGTAACATTTTTTCATTTAAAATTTATTCCATATTTTGATTCCCATTATATATTTCATTTTAACACTAATAATACTACAATTAGTTCCTCTTTCATCCCAGGATTTATTTTTCATACTCCCTATAATTGGCCTCACATACTATGATACATTAAGCATAATTCAATTTCATTCAAATAATGTTTTCAAATAATTATCTTCTTGTTAAAGGTTAATTGATTTTTCACCCTTCATGATATTAGCCATGCATTTTTTATCATTTTATATATATTTTTAATTATTTCTAGTTTCAATTAATTATATTATGTTCATTATGATGATTTCATTTTTTGCCGATTATAAATACCATGATTGTCTTATATCACTTATAACAATATAATTAAATAATGTCATGATTCAATATCACATACTAAACCACTTCAATGTAACATATATTCAATGAAAATAAAAAATGTTTCAAAATAAATATGATGTTCATAGAAATTTTGAAAATACAATTCATGATATAATATAAATTTAAATGTTTTTTCGTTATTAATTTTCATCCATTATATTAATTTACATGTTTATACACCATATCGAAGTCTTTACATTATAGTACTAAGAAACCACACCATGTTGAAATGAATATCATTTTTTCTAATAAATAAGTATTACAAAATTTCCAATGAGTTTCATTATCATATGAAACATTAAAATCTATTTACATCCAAATAAATTAATTTCATTAATTATCTATACCACACAAACTTTATCCCATTTATACTGTAATGACATGATTCAGTAGTGGTTTTCATGGAGTGTTCAACCCATTAGAATATATTTAACTACATATTTTTTCAATTGTATTTACATATTTGTTATTTTTAATTACTAATTCTATTTCTTTTTGTGTATTCTAAAGACTGTGATGGAAGAATACACCGTCCATCATTATGAGAACACATGAAACCACTGTTACTTATTGGATTAATTTTTTTAACATGTCAATCATGTTCTTATTATTGTGTTAGATATATTATATTCATAGAATATTTTTTATATTAACACTTAATAATTATTGAGAATTTATTAAAAATTTAGAAAATTTTGGTAGGGGGACTTTGTTATAAATTCAATTATGTTAATTTATAAAGTATGTAGTTATTTTACATTCTCATTATCATATATATATTAAATTATAATCCATGATAATGTTTGTTACTGAAATTTTTAGTTCCATTCAACTTTTAATCATTATTGAATTTTTTTTCTTTTTAATTTAGACATGAATTTTGTTCTTATATTTTTTTTTAAGAATCATTAGGATATTTGGGAAGGGAAGAAATATTATTCAAATTTCAAATGTACCTTTCCAAAAAATTTCTAAATCTTGAATATCTATTATTTCATTATAAACTAACTTGTGTATATGGATCAATCACATGAAATTCATCCTCTTCCTATCAAGTAATTGGTTAGAAAAAAATTTATACCATCACACTTCTACGATGAAAATAATTTAAATTACAGTCACCTATACTAATCATACTACACAACGAATTTATCATATATTCAACCTTTATTTAATTAAAAACCCCTCTTAAAGTTATTTTTCATTATCAATCTCATATTATATGGATCCTTTGGGCTATAGCGATTAAATCAGCACATACACAGGTCAGTTTAACTTTTGTAGAATCGTATTGTAAGACTATTGCAGGAAATTTTTCAAAACCTAATCCAAACACACCATACATAGTATCTATAGTTATAGTAGGAACTCAAAAAATTTTGTCGGCATCTATTAGATGAAAGGATTCACTTTTATGTCATCTATTTGAAATTGTATCAAATTTTATATCTAAAACATTTATTGATGAATCTTTTTCATAATATAGTGATGAAATGAATCTATATCATCCATCCATATTTGTAATTATTATGTCGTTTGAGTTATAGTTCTACATAAGCATTCATTTATGAGTACCTTTTAGACTATATTCTTGATTTTTTTGTTATCCACAGTTCTAAATCCATCTTATGTAGAGTTATCTTATAAATGTCTTTAAATTTTTTCATTCGGTGTAATACTTGAAGGTTTCTTACATTATGAATGGTAATAATATTTTATTGTACCCAATCTTCATGAATACACAATAATTTTTATGGAAATAATTATAGGGAACAATGATATTGACCCATATATCTTTACATTTTATATTCTTGGATATTTTCAAATGAACATCAATAATACATCTATATTATTTCTTACCTCCATATCTACTAGAATAGTAAATTTGTACTTCTAAAATAAAAAAAAAATATTTTCATAAAACCCCACTTTGATCATCAGTGATTTAGTTTTCTCTATTTAAAATTTAAAGAAATGAAAATCCTTTCTACCATCACATATATATTTCCACATTAAGGACAATTCTATATCGATAGGATGTACATGATAGGGAAGTACTATCCTAAAGAACAAATCTTATTCTGGTAATTTATTTATTTTGAAAATATATTATTATTGTATGTAACTTTTTATACAATACCAAAACAGTGATCTTCAGTGTGAAAATGGATCACTAGGTTATTTAAAATCCATGAAGGATTATATTTTTATCCATCCATCTATCCATGAACATTATTCAATACACCCAATTCATCTTCATTATAAATATGTTTAAATTTATTTACTAAATTGTATTGTTTAAAAATTAGTTTATCTTTTCAATTAAACATTCCTATAAATATTTTCAACAAAAATACGATTAAAAATATGATAATTTACTAAGAATATCACTATATAATTTGATGTTTTTTCTTCTCAATTTCATTGGATAACTTAATGTTTTCATCTACAGTAGAGCAAATAGCAATATATATTAATGATATATATAAAGAAATCTAAAAAGGTACTCACATAAATTGTAAATATATCTCCCGCATGGTCTCAATTTTATGATTTATAAACATAAATAAGTAAAACAGTTAACTACATATCGTATAGCACAAAATTATAATTAAACTTCTTTCTAACTCATAAAATTTATAGTCATTTTTATCAATAATCAAAATAACGCATCCGAAAAAATAATTTTTACCCTCTTCAAGTTCCAAATCTCTATTCTATGATTAAAATTTATATTAATTTTTTATTTCATAAAATATTTATATTATCTATTGATAGAAATTCATAATAGCTTATTGATGAAAAAAATCAAGAACATGTTCAATATTCATTCTTTATTATGGTTTCTATATTTTTATCCATGTACACAATGCATAAATGTAATGAAAAGAAGAACATTTTCAATACAGATAAATTCAATGATCGTTGTTTATTTTTTATTTTTAATATGCATGTTATTGTGTTCTTTAATATTTCTAAATATTATACAAACTATATCTTATTCAATATGTAATATTTGATTATGTTGTTTTATTTTCATTGGAAATAAATAATGACTCACAAAAATTATATTTAGTGATAAGGATGACGGATATGATTAAAAAATTTCATGGTTCATGTGTTTTTCATCATTTGACTCGAATGGTAGATACACCAATAAGGTTTTAATTGATAATGATAGGGTTATTTATAGAAAATTTCATCATTTTAATGGCATGGTAGTAGTGAATTTTCCCTATATTTATGAAATTTACTATGCTTTTCATTAATATATCTCTTGTATGAATTAAGTCTATGTCAATACTATTTTATTGTAAGATTATGTAATGGCAGTATACTTTGAAGGACACATAGTTTCATGTTAATAAATATTTTTGGTTATATAGTTAGTATCTACATAAAAACTATGAATTTTATTCATTATGGATTCCACTGTATCATTGTTTTCAAATGTAATTAAATTCATAAATTTCCAATAATAAATATTAGTTGATGATTGTCTTATTTTTCATTCTCTCTATTTTATAATGTGTATGTGCACTTTACATTTTGGCATATAATTATTTATGGTTTTTTCACATTTCTTTTAGTGTATTTTTGTGTGTGTTTTCATCTTAGATGTGTTCCTTTTATATTCAATATATTCCTAAATCTTCCAAATTCTCGATCCCATATACAATTAATTATTTTATAAAAAAATTCATTATATAAATAATAAAATTTTATCATCTTCTAATTTTATAGTGATCAAATAGTGCCATATTATTTTCATAAAAAACATGTTCACATAATTTTTTTTATTATTTTTTGTTATATTAATGTGGAGAAAATAATCATTCTATATTTATCTCGGGAATGCGTCATCACAATTAACATTCGTGGTGGTTGGGATTTTTTCTTATCCCTGAGAATTATCTATTTTATATTTTTTAGTATTATTTTCTATATATCTGTTCAATTAGATAAATGGAGGGGTTATAATTTTAATTATAAAATATGGTAACTGTGCTTATGATTTTATTTTTCTTCTGAAAAAGAATTTTTAGTGACATTGTATTATGTTTTTTTTAACTGTTCCATTTTTCATGTCATCAAAATCTTGTTCTGCACCTCTTAGAATCTATGGATGGCATTAGGAAATAATCCTATGTTATAAAATTTATAGCTCATAGACTTGAATATGATGCAGGTTATGAGGAATTTATCTTTAATGTTTTAGGAAGTATCATATAATGTAGTAAAATGGGGATCCTCCTTTCATTGAATAAATTATTGATATACGAATAGGTATTAAAACCCCAATTATTAATTGTATTTTGTATTTAGTTTCAATCATATAGATTTTATGAGGGTGAATTTTGTGTTGTTTGGGGTGGCCGCATATATAGATGTTACTGTAAACTATTATAGAGACTCGATAGACCTATATCGAATTGATGTGTGACATATAATGTGATTAGAGTAAATTCAGGGATATGTTTATTCTTTTAATTTTAAGTGCCTTTCCATTTTTTTAAAATTATCATTTTGAAATGATATTGAATATGGTGTATTTTGGAATCTCAATTTGAAGGAAGTAATTTTTTTTTATTGGAGATGGCTCTGACCTTGCCTGAGTAGTCTTCCACTTTCAAGAAGCAACTTCTGCATGTTCAGTCATTCACCAATAGAAGGTACCTATAAGTTATTATTATCTTCCTTGAAATGATTTATTTGATGTTTTGAATATGGAAAAATATTTTCGTCATAAACCTTTCAACCTTCCTATAATGAATAATGTTATTTCGTATGCTTGATCACTATTTAAGGTTCATTATATTTATCCCATATTTCATTAATTTTTCTTGATTGTATGGATAAATATTTGATAGATGATTATATTCTGGAGTCCTATACTCTTTTATTATGAAAATTGTTTTCCCACTAAAATAAAGATTTATTTAAAATTTGTATGTTAGTTTAATTAAATATAATTTATTTTTTTTTCTTAGGGGTTTTTTATAACACTCAATGAAAATTTCTATTTTTGATTGATTGTGCTTCATAAAATATAATTTAATACTATAAAAATAATTGAATATAACATTTTACCCTTAGATTTGAAGTTATATTTCCAATCATTTAACAGGTGAATATTGTATGGTAAAGTTCTTACCACATGGTGTGGGCCATACCACATGGTATATGTTTGGTGATGACCATATCATGGCATATATACATGGTGAAGGACATACCACATGAAATATGAAACTAGAAGGCCATAACATATGGTTTATGCATAGTGAAGACCATACTCTAGGGTATGTAGTCTTTGAGGGACATAATTCAAGGTAAGAGTGACATAAGTTATGGCTTGGTCAATGTACTAAGTTTTCAGAGGATCGATCTTGACCAATTCACTATGTGTGAAGATGGTGAACTAAGAAAGCACAATTAGCAGGCAGATGATGAAACCTAAACGATGCATTAGGTGTGTGTTAGTGCTTCTAAATGGATGTTTTGAGGGTTATAGCATCACATTCAGGATTATCTAAGAATTATTTTAACTCTCTTATGTGGCTTAGTTTCATTACATTATGCCACATCTTTTTAAATTTTTATTATTTTTAAAATGATAATTTTTTGTGAAATAATTTCCATATATAGTTAATTGTGTATTTTATAGTTAGAAATGGGCTTTCCTAAAATTTGCATTATATATATTTTCCTCATTTTTATATTTAAAAATTAATTAGTTAATTATGTTTTAACACTAATGGTTTTATTCGTCTGTGTTTATTTAATTATAATATTTAATCTATTTATTTTTTCATTTTTTCATTTTTTTTAGAAATAATTATTTTATTTATTAATTTATTTATTAATTATTCTTGTAATTTTATTTTTGTTTCATTAATGTTTATTTCATTAATTTATTTAATTATTTTTTAATTTTTTTTAATTCAAATTGACAAATTTTAATCTCCGTTTATAATATTTTTATTATTGTTAATTTTTTATTTTTTAAGAATTTTATCTTTATTAAGACTAAAATTATTTAAATTTAATCCATTTTTTCATTCAATTCATTTATTAGATAATTTTTTTAATTTTTTTCAAAAAAATAATTTGTTTAATTTTATTATAAATTATTCTTACATTTTTGGTTTTTAAATTTATGGGTTTTTATTTTTTTAATTTTAATTGATTTTTATTTTATTCTTCTCTGTTATTCTGGCGGTTCCACTACACCAATCATACTACTAGAGAAAAAAAATAAGATTGATTCTTTTGAGCCACTAATACTATTTGATGTCACCATTCCACTCATCCCTTAAAAAAAACCACACTCGCCGTTTCATCAGATACCAACACACAGCCTTCTAAAAATATGGAAACTTTACAACTCACCATTGCTTGCTGAAAATGGTGAATACCCCCTACACAATCCCAATGCCACAACAATTATCATTGGAAAATCCAACAAAGAATTCTCACCCATAGCCACTGTTGGAACTCCTCCAATGGAGACTCATGCGAGTCACCGTCCCACTTCCAACCCACCACAACATCACGAGTCATTTCTTGTCATCTCATATCCAACCCTTCTAATCCACTGTAACCCTACCTATTCCAATGTAGGACCCGACCTCACCACAATATGCTGACATCTATCACACCAGTAAAACAAATCCATAGAAGAAAAAGAAAGATACAATAGAAGTAGATAGATATCGAAAGAACTAGAAGAAATATTCAATGATACCGCTGATTTAAGAAGAACAAATCAATAACATTTAAGATTAAAAAAAACCAAATTAGGAACCATTATTCCCACTAAACCTGATTCTAGCCATACCCACTCCCAAAAAAATCGACAACCATCACTTGATCTGAGTACAGTCACACTTGAGTTGCACCTCCTCATTGGAGAAACCCTATCACGACCCACCTCCCTTACAACTGTTGAACCCACCAACCTATATTGAAGACACGATCGATGCTCACCACATTTGGTTGTAGCCAATCCCCATAATCCGTCAACCCTTTTTCTCCCAACCACTATAGAATTAAAAAATCCCCTCAATACCATATATCATTCCCCCCACCATCATCAACCGTTCATCAATTCTCAGACACTATGAGCCATGCCGTAGATCAATGCCACCTCAACCCCCACTATAATCCAACCTCCTTCATTGAATACCACTTTAATGATCCATCACTATTGATGTTTCCACCCAATGGGATGTCTATTTTCCCCTTCCTTTGAGAGAAAAAAACCTCTTTGCTTAGCCTTCTCCACAAACCGACCCCCCCCCCCCCATTTCTCTAATTCGAGCTGTCTAACCTCCCCTCCAACATTTTGTAATTATATATAATTATATATAATTATATATTTTATATTAATAATAAAAAATATATTAATGTATTTAATTAATTTAACTTAAAAGAATTATAATAATAGTAATAAATATATTTAAATTTAGTAATTATAGTTATATTAAAATACATATAGATAAAATACTATAGGAAAATTTGATAATACACACACACATATATTAGTAAATATAAATAAATTAGTATAATTGTAATTATATATATATATTATAATATTTAACTAGTAATATTAATATTAATCATTATAGGTATATGTAAATATATTTATATTTATTTATTAATAAGCATACTTGTTTCTAAATAAGTATATATTTCTTTAATTAATGATATAAAAAAAATATTAATAATAATTATAGTATGTTTTTTAGCACTATGTGATGTTTCCTTTTTCATTTTTCTTGCAGAATCATGGGATTAGAATCACTCCATTACAACGAGGATTTATAGGTTGTTGTGATTACTTTTCTACTCTCATTAGGTCCTTAAAGGAAGTAGATGAAGAGTTCTTGAAGAGATGCCAAGAGGATTTTTTTCATATAGGATATCTCTGTTTTTTTTGTTTTTTTGTTTTCATTTTTAGAATAAGAGGATCTATACTTCTCTTCTCTTAGGAAAAATGCTGCATAGATAATTGAACTTCTATAATTATTGGAGATGGGAACCCAACTCATCAGTCATCTCCTGTATCTTTTTTATTTTATAAATATCTTTTTTCTGATTTATTTTGTGAATTCAATAATGATGTTTATTTGTTTTTTATTATTATTATTATGTTGTGATATGGAATCTCTTCTAATTGAGAGGTAATTTGAGTGTCCATATTCAAGAAGTGAATCTCAACCCTTACTAGAGATCACCACTCATAGAAATCATCATTTTCACTCCATCACTTTGAGGAGTTTGAGAAGGATGTATATGTATTTTACAATAATGTTCATACACTGGATTGATCTTTTTATTTATTTCCCATGATCTATTCCCCTTCTTATATTACCTCTCTTAATCGAGTGGTTATGTGTAGACTGTGTTATTTTTTATCATTTTCTGACTAGTTTGATCAGGATAAAATTCATGGATGGAGTGATTTGATTAGGATATATCCTCACTACTGGGTGATTACTTGTTTTATGGATGTGATTCTGTACATGGGTGCTCAATTTTTTGGGAATGAGATGTGTGTACGTCAATCCATCGACCAAACACTGGGTGAGTTGACAACTGTTGATTTAATTATTCAATTGATCTATTGAAGAGAGTTGAGGGTAAAATGTCCAAGTTATTAACTTATTTTTTTATTTCACCTTCTTTTTTAGAATTTTTGTTTCATTTTTTGGTCTTCGGTCTCATCAATATTTCAACACATTCAATATGATTTTCATCATTGTTTTTATATTTTCATTTGTTGATTTTAAAAATATAAAAAACACAAAAATATTTTCAGACATACCACCTACTCGCACGACACTACTTCCTTGAATGAGACCCTAAAGTTATCCAATATTCTATATTTTGGGTCTTATAAATGTAACATTTAATATCCTTGAGACAAGGAATTCATTTAACATTCACAACATTTCCAGTGATGCAACATATTCCTGAGTGGTTTTTCAATTTTTATTTTTTCTTAAAACCTATAAAGAAACAATAAAATTATTAAGATTGATGAGACCACCCCAACCCTTAGAGGATTATGTTTGGATTATTGCTTATATTAGGGATTAATTCAATATTTTGTATTCAGATGATTTTGTAGAAAAAATTAATTAATTGAAGGGGGATATAAGATAACAAACATTATAAGTATTATTTAAGGAAGAAAAATAAATTTCTCACATATTCCCTAGGTTGTATGTAGCATAACTACAGGAATTTAAAACATTCAAAATTGATCTACCACTAGGATTTGGTCTGTAGTCGCAATATCTTCAATATGAGGATGTTTTCAAGAGTTGGAAGGATATGGAACAGGTACATAGATAACAATGGTTTGTTTTGAACCACTATTAAATTAATGTTTTATTCTCCTAAGAGTGTACCATAGTGGAACTAACTAGGGTTGATCATAAGGAGGCCTCTTGCAACACACAGTCTTTCTATTATCACTATTATTATTTAACAAATATAAAACTAACATATATAATATATATGGAGGGATTTGAAATTATGCATGGAATATAATTTTTATATATAATAATGAAATGCAAACCAGAAATGATTTTATAAGAAAGAACGTTGGAAATTGATCTTGGATGTTTATGGTTGTTGAAATCATTGTTTAAATGAATTCTCAATATTCAATTCAATGTAGTGATCAAGACCTATCACACTACACCTTATTGTTTGAAATGTCATTACCCCATACTGAGACCTAAACATATAGGGTAATTCTCTTCCTTAAGAAAAAAATATACCACTTATTTGACCATCACAATCAAGTACATGCTCCATCGTATGCACGAAAAAAATAATAAAGGGAAGGAGAATAATAAACAAGAAGAAGAATTCAGCTGATAGTGAAAACGAGGAAACCACTCACACAATCAATTTGACCATCACCAAATTTCATTGAATTTAATATGGAGATTAGAAATTAATGAATAATAAAACTCAATCAATCCAACATTACCTCCCTCGAACAAGAGTCGATTTTAGTACTCCATTTTTAAGGTAGTTGAGAAGGGAACAATGGTGGGATAACACATAAAATAAATAATATGGAGAAAGTGAGATATGTAGAAGAAGAATAAACTAATATATATTAAAAATATGAATAAAAATTATAGAAACAAATCTCCACCTTATCCCCCCTGGAATGACTATATCATAAATTGGGAGAAGGGACACATATTTATAGGGAGAGTGGGTGATGAATTAACACACAAAACATTTATTCTAAATGTTTCCACATGGATAGGCCCTTAAATGACCGAATATATAATATCTGTCTTACTAAATGTTGTTCAATTATATCTCCTCCATTTTATCCCCAAATTTCATCTTCATTAGATTCTCTTAGAAGGAGTTATGAATTTAATATTGGTGGTTGTTTTTTTTGACGCAACTTCTAGGTAGATTCCTTCAAAATGATGTCATTAACTGGCCACCATAATGGCTTCCAAATGGCTTGAAATTAATTGAGTAAACTCTAATTGGAGTCATCGTCCAGATACATGTAGAATCTCATCATTAGGAGATTTTTAGGCCGAATTACATTTCCTCTACTGAGGCGGGGTCCACGCAATCCGCCTGGAAAAATTGTCTAATTCATTGATTTTTCGAGCCTCAAGATGCATGAATCTAACCCTGGCCCTGAAGAAAAATATGTTGAAAATAAAATATTGGTTTCAAAAAAAATTCCACTCAAAAAACTTGGAAATAAATTTTATGTGAAATGATCAAAATACACCTATGAAAAAAATCTGTTAAAATAGCAGAATTAGGCTATTTTTGCATTTAAACTCAAAATAACACAAAAACCAAAATATGTAACAATGACCCTAATAAATTACACTATGGTGGGTTTATAAACATTAAATTATAGTTAAAAATATGTGAAAATTTTAGCTTCATCATATACATTGATGATTTTGGGAAAAATATGGAAGATCATTTTATTTCCATCACATTATTTGATGATTTTTATTGTATAAACCTATATAATGATTTTAAAAGATTCAATAAGTTGATTTAGAAAATGAGGTGGTGTGTTTTTAAGAGAAGCTAGATGTGGTAGACTTCCTCCATCCTTCCCTAGAATTTCTTCCAGTTTTATTAATTACACTTGTAGGAGAGAAAAATACACTGTTCAATGGGAGTTGATAATTTCATGGAAGGAGTTGTATTTCTTTTTTTTATGATTACAAAAAAGTTGAATTAAATTTGTTTCTACCATTAAATATAGTGAATATATAGAACATAATTATTATTTAATAGATAATCTAAAGGATATTTAATCGACACCAAAGGGTAATTAATGGAACTCCCAACTCTGCATAAAAATTACACTTTTTGAGCAGTAGTTGAAGAGGAATTTTTAAATATGTGAACATGGAAATAAGGAGATGATGATATTATTTTCCATTTCAATTAATGATTTATTGTTCATGATAATGATTATAAAAGTCTCATCCTAGTGCTAATGACTCAACACATATGCACAACAACCCTTATGCTGTAGAAGAGGGTTAGTACCCCAAAATTTTGTTTCCATATCCCTTAATCGATAAAAAGAACTACACTACTAAGGAGATGGATTTGAAGGAAGCTGTACATGGTGTAAGACAAAAATTATGAGTCACTAAATAAAATATATCATAATATGGTTGTTTTCAAGTACGATTCCTTATCCCCCATCAATCTCAGGTTGATCTTTTGATTTTCCTGGTATAGAAAGTCAAAATATAGAAACCATTGTGGGGGAAATGATTATCATTTTTTATTTTTTATATTATTTTATTAATGGAACATGTTTTATTTTTTCTATTTTTTCTTATTAGGAAAATAAATAGGAATTTATTCTCATGTGGAAGTCGTTCAAGACCAATGGGTGGAAGACACTAGACTTATTAGATAACACTCTCTAACTCATAACATTGTTTCTTTTATTACTTTGAAATTTAAATTTTGAATACTAATGTTATTATTTTACATCCTATTGGTAAATTAATAGATAATCCAATGATATTTAATAATGAGATCATTGGTAGAGTATATTAAAAATTAATGAAAAGATTTTACATCAACATAGTGATTGTTTTAATTCATTTATTTTATTTCTTTCTAGTACATGCTACTGGGTACTAAGTGAGGTGGAGTTCCCCTGAATTTTAAAAATTGTGAATATGTTTCTTCCTAGGTTTTATGATTATTAAAATCTACCAAGATTAAAATTTAGATGAAATGTATTGTTAAATCACCTTTCACCCATTGCATTCAACTTGATTCAATTAACGCAATTGAACATTGGTCAACATGCTAAATTTTGAAATACATTAAAAATTATTATTTCTACTCATAAAAATTAAAAGCTTGGAATTTTGAAAAAAAACAAGAATTGAGATTGATATTTTGGTGGTGACTGTTGGGGTCCTTTATTTTTATTTTTATTTTCTCTTCTTTTCGTATTCTGTTTCTAGAATGGTAATTTTTTTAACATTCATCTATCCCCTTCCAAATTATTTTTGTGTTCAATTGACCATATATTTTTAAATATGTTGTCTAAGACATTATGTTTCAACTTTGGGGAAATTTTTGAGTTTTATGTGTGTGATGGGGAGGGGTATTTATATTATTTATGTCTGGTAAAATCAATTCCCTGTTATTTTATGTCTAAAAATGGTTGAATTTTTTTAATTTTTTTCATGTTATATAAAAAATTAATGTATTATTTTATAAATTGTGGGTTATAATGATACAATTTGAATGTAAATAAATTCCCTAATAAATGATAACAACTATTTGGTTGTTAAGGTATGCATGAAATTTTAAAACTCCTGGGGATGAATGATTTTAAAGTGTAGTTTCCCACTTTTTTAATGTGTGTTTTTTATATTAAATGAGGAATACATTGAGATAAATATTTTTTTTTAAATTATGATCGCAAAATTAAGAAAGTAGAACCTTAAAATCAAACTCAGGGGACTCATCTTTAACAATAAATGTAATCACCATAAAGAGTCATCATAAATGATAATCATATAAATTTTTGGAATCTATATGTAAATGGGTAAATGTGATCCCATGGTGATCATCTGAGACTCCACGAACTAGGTGTGTCTGTAAGCCCTCTGTATATATCAATATGTTCTTTTTAACAATAAATTGCATATACATGGTTGGGTAAAAGGGAAATAAATAAACAAATTTCCAATTAGTCAAAAATATGTTCATTTTTGTGAGGGGAATTTTGATCCCAAATGAAGAAGGGGATAATTGAATTTTTTTAAAAATCATTTGAGTTGATTCAATGATGTGATGAAAATGAATTGGACTTTTATTTTTAGAACCAAGGAGAAATAATAAAATTGAAGGTTCGCTTTTTTAGTGTTTTAATTCCACTTTTATCTAATATTTCATCACTCTAAGAATTGGAAATTGAATTGGAATTGAATAAGGGGATCATGAGATTTCATAAACGAGTCATGCAATAATTAATAGTGGATGATTATGTGTTTCTCAGAATTTAATGTATGTAATTGAATTTTGGAAGGACTACTTTTAACAACCCTTGAAAATAATGTCCAGATTTAGTGCCTCTATTTTTAATGTATTGAAATTCTATAAAAATCCTTTGCTTATTTTTTACAAATACCAAAGAATTCATTTATTTTAGGAAACAAATCATTTATATGTCGGGGAGTCTAATATGGATTATTTTAATTACATTTTTTCACATCAATTTCTGTTTTCATTGTCATTTTATTATTAAAATAGGTTTTTTGTGTCATCACCCTCAAACAACAATTATCACACTGGAATTACTACTCTACTATAGAAAAAAACAAATAAAACATCAACAAAAAATATTTTTAACTACAATGGGAGAAAAATTAAATGATACCAAAAATTAAAGAAGAAGAACTCAATAAAACTATAGATTTAATTTACCCAAAATCAGAAACCCTTCATCCCACAAAACCACAAACCAAATAGACCAAAATACATGGAAATTGACCACCACCACTCCATATGAACACTACAAAACTTGAGTTGCATGTCCCATGCCTATGTTGAAACTATATGCCACCATTGAAGATGTTCCCTGATCGCACCATTGTAATGCCCCGACCCCAGCTACCCAGAGTCGGTGCATTACTTCGTAACATTGGCATGATCACAAAAGATCAAGTCTCGAAAGACCGATTAGTTTAGTAGCCTTGGAAACACTAGATACATTCATAAGTATTAAATTACATCATAAAGTGAAAAACTAATAATAAAGTCTTCATAGTCCACACTCCTATCCTCTTCTGACTATCCCTGCAGGTCATTCATAAAATACTTCTTCACATCCTGCAAAATATTAAAACATTGAAAGGGGTGAGCTCAGATGCTCAGTAAGGATAACAATATTGCGGAAGCTTTCATAAATAAACATAAAAATTTAAGGCAATGTATAACTAAAACAAAAGCCTATTAAACTTGAACATCAACATAATATGGAAAAAGTAAAATGAGATAATGCCATTCACTTCTTCACATGGATATTCTACTGGTCGAATAATCACATGAAATAACAATAACCACTTTCATAATGATGGAATGCATAATGCCAGACTATCATAACCACGTAGCCAAGGCCTCGTGCCAAGACCACAAATAAGATTTTGTCAAGGCCTCGTGCCAAGACACTATTTTGTCTCATGAGACCTGCCGATGCATCGAGGAGCTATAGCGGGCTCCACCCATCACATATTAAGTCCAATGCATTCCTCATATGAATAGGTTTAAACATATCATAAACCATAACATAATAGTATCACATAAAACATGCATAAAGGAAACATAACATTTCCACATTTCAATCATAAGATATCAATACAACACATTGATATAATAAAAATTCTTTCAAAACCATTTTCAATACCAAAATAAAAGAAAGTTAAAACTTTGTATTTATTTTTCATTAAAAAAATGATGGCTTGTAGAGGAAGCCGAAACTCAAATAATGGTCATGGCGGAAGAGAAGTCTTTGTCGCCGCATAAGTACGGAAAGAAAAACATTCCCTTTTGTCGTTTAGCAAATCGCTTCGTATAAAAAAAATATTCCTTTTGAATAAACGTAAAAGTCAAAGGGGTTTATACACCGTATAAAAGAAAGTTGTGTATAAAACCAAATATGCCTCAATGAAAGGGGATTGAGACGAAGTCCTTAAATAGATCATTTTTAAAATAAAATAGATCTATTATGTGTATTCACTATAGGTACACATAAAGAAAGTAAAAATACAAAATAAGACATAATAATATCATGACATAATTTGAAAGTAGGAGATTAACCCAAAGAATGGACGTTGGGTTAAGAAGTTCCCTTACCTTGCGTCTTGTCCTGACTCGACCGTTATTTAACCTTATGAATAATAAACTAGAGTTAATTTATATTTACTTAAGAACCTTTTTCATGTTCATTATTCCTTTTATATACCTTATTACCATGTTATGAACATTATTTAATTATTTAAGTTAATAACGGTCGTTTTGTCGATCTTTGGTACTTGAGTCAAAAATAAACTTCTTATAATTACAAGTTGTTCATGTGGTGAAATATCTATTATATCCAGAATTATATTCATGATGTAGATATCATATATATCATATATACAGTATATACATTCATTCATAATGTCACGTAACATTTAGAGGTAAGAAATGAAATGCACCGTTCATGGAGACGGTAAGCCGTACGTACGCATAAACGCTACTTTCATTCCTATTTCGTATTTAATGGAATGAAATCATAATGATATAAATTTATAATATAATTACAGTATAATATAGTGTGTAATACCATTTAATCCATCCTTTATACATCCCACATATGGCATTAACGATTCAAATCACTTTGAGGGGGCGGTAGTCCGCACTTCCTAAAATGAAATTATCACGTTTTACCCATAATGGAAATCATAAAGTATGCCATAAATGAGAAATACAGAAGCATAAGTAAAACATAAACACATTATATATAATATATAAATATAGTGACATCTTAATGGCCACCTTTGAAGGTGTTATATGAGTGTTGAACAATCATCGTTTCGTGAGGCAGAAATTCGCCATCCACAGAAACCGTATGTTCTTTAACCATTAGATGTAGGTGTGTGTAATTGTAGCTAGAATATTTCTTATAAAAACATCCTAGTATATTTAGGATACTGGTTTTGTTACAAAAGAAATGAATAAAAATAGTTTAGGGGGTTGGAGAAGAAAAATAAAACAAAACAACATTAGAGAAGACATTACCTCAAAATCGGGTAACTCTTTTTGATTTGAGCCAAAGGCTTCCTTGAGAAGAGTTCTGCCCAATGTGAGGCTTCTAGGAGTAAGAGGGGGAAGTTGGGAGAGTATTTGGGCAGAGGTTGGCAGAGCCAAATGGCTTTACGGTGTGAATAAGGTGGGAGAGGTGGGGGCCTTTTATAAGTGGAGAGGAGGGGCTCTTTTGGAAAGATTGAAATGTTACATTATTATACAATTCTTTTCGGATTATAAAGGTCCCAAACTTATATACTTCGTGGATAAGGTGATAAGGGTTCTAAATATCGTCATACAATAGGCTTTGGACAAGTGTAAGCCTTGTATTTTGCATTATCTTCTCATTTTATTTAAATCGTTAAATAATGAGGTCATCGCTGCATCATAATGATGTCATAAATAATTTAATTTATTTAATGTAAAAAAATTATAAAAAAATACTATGATGTGGGAAATTTTATTAGCTTTCTAATGAATATTTATAGTCAAAATTTTGACTTCTGTAACCCCACTTAAAAACTGTTTTAGTAAAATAACTCATGTTTGTGTCAATTTAATTTTAACATTAAATAAATATATATTAATGTCATTTTCAAACTAAAGTGTCTCCATGGGGTCCCCAAGTTGAACCATGGGTTGTCTTGGTCGGCCATGACTCATCCAATAGGATTAGGACAAGTGTCATGCTCATATCACATTATTAAAACATTATTTGTACCTTAAACTACACTAATTACCTCTAATCGCGATTAAGAACTTAAAAGATACTATTAACCAAAAAATTATTTTAATATCATTGAACCAGATTTTACTTCTTAATGAAAACCATGTATGTCGGATTTTTGAAAATAAAATCACAGAAGTGGTAATATTTCATTTAAACAAAAAATCAGTTATTTAACTACCACTTAGTGGTTTCATTATTCATCAAAAATTGAAGTTTTTCAGAACAAGATCAAAATTTCACCCTAAGATATAATTGATATTCCGAATTCAAAAATGATGTCTATTTTACAAAATTCCAAACATATAAGTTGCATTAATTAATTTTATAATTAATTCCCATTGTTACGACAAATAGCGTGTTTTTAAGAAACAATTTATATCAAAAGATTGGCAATTGTTTATGTCCAATTTCAATGATAAATTAATTCTAATGACCACCATTGGATTAAATGGTAAAAATATATTCTAATTATACCTTAATACCACTAAATAGTATAATTTATCACAATATATTATTTTGATTAAAAAGTTGTTTTAAGTATTTTTCACTATTCATAAAAAATTAGAAGTTCTCAGAAAAATACCAAAAATTCAACATAGGGTAATTTCGATATTCCGAATCAAAAAATGAAGTCCATTTTGCAATATAAAATTTCTATAATTTTAAAAAGTGGTTATTAATATTCATAACGGTTACTTTGATTAGTCGCGGTGTTTTAGAACTCAAAGTTGCGTACAATGCAAGCTATTGCATTATTGAATGAGAAGCGTATCATTGAAGCTCGGGGTGTTACATTATCCCCTCCTTCAATAAATTGCGTCCTAGCAATTTGAAATTTTTTTTGGAAAATAAAAGGTTGAAAATAGAAAATACCTTTGTGGAAAACCCACATCGGAAATAATGTTAATAAAATTTAGTCTTAATAAGAGGGAAATGGAAATAAGAAAGACACCACCAAATTATGATCTCTATAAGGAGAACATTGGTGGCAATTAGAGACATATAATTGGAGGAAAAACGTAAATATTTGTAGGGAGTGATTGAGGTCATCATTCACAATCAACTGTCAAATTGAGGGCCTCAAAGCCTTCAATCTATGTTGATTTAAAATATCATCAGTTCAACAAGACATAAGGTATTAGGATAACACATTTTTTTGATTTAATATCCCTTTACTAAAGTTTAAGAATTAATTTATTCATTAAATAAGAGATAGGTATATATATATTTATGCTTGACAATTAGAGCTTCAACCTTCAACTCATCTTTCACTCAAAAAGATAACAGAACTCAAAAATATTATACTTATCCTAATTGTATAAGGTTCCAAATTTTAACACATACCATTTAGATTAGAAAAACTATTTTGTAAAAACAAGTGAATTCACGTAGTCCAGTGGTAGGCGATTAATCCCAATCGCACTATGGTTGTGGGTTTGATTCCCACAGCTTTATCCGACGCGATGGGTTGTCACTCGGTCTGCGTGTTTTCCTTTTTATAAGTATCCAAAAATAACCTTAACAATAGTATCCAATGTAAAATATAATCCATTCCAACCTTTATAGTTGTCCAACTCACAGTCCAGATTTTATGAGGAAGGTAAACATAATGAAGCTCCTTTTTTTCTGCGTAACAACATGTGAACACCTTCATCATGTATTCTTTTAAAACACTACAACATACTGTATTACCATAAATCCTTATTGATTACATTCATGATCCCTTAATCCTTATAGAAAACTAGATATACTCCTTCTATCCAAAAATGTATACAAATCATTAATTAGTTTCAAGGAAGTTAAGAATATCCAACATAATTTATCCGAATCAATCATGTCTTATTCCAAAATCACTATCTTGGTATCAGAACCATATTATGGTTTATCTTTCTCTCAACCATATATTTTCCAAAAATTTAACCTACTGTGGAGTCACTTTTCTTGGTTCCACACAATCTCAAGTCCTAGATGAAATAGTACTGCAGTACAATCCTTATATACTCCATAATTATTATAACAAGTACATCATTGATACAACACTCAAATTAAAAAAATTCTTTAATAACAACATAAGAACTCTAATCATTCCTCCTCATCTGTGGTAGTATCATAACTTGATTATTATCCAATAACATCATTTGGGGCATACTCTAATGATTTGAACATTGGTTTGCGTAGTGTCCCCACTCTTTGCAGATAAAGCATTGTATATTTGAAACCTTTTTCTTACCCTTGCAGTCACGCACTCGGTGTCCTTTTTCTCCACACTTATAACAAACTCCCATTCCCTTCAGGAAAATTCCAAGGTGTTTCTTCCCACAATTATCACATATTGGAAAATTTTTCTTTTCCCTCGTCCCTTTATACAACATTCTCTCTTCCATCCTTTTCTTCTCTTTCATCCCTTCAAATCCATAAGACTCAGAGAATTCTCTACTTATCTTATTAACACATGATACTATTTCTTCATATGTTGATAACACATGGGAGAATATTTACCTTCTAAATATTGGCTTAATACCATGAAAGATAAGAACCTTCTTACTCTTTGGATTATACGTATTGATGGAGTTCACATTCCTTCTACTGGGTGCCATTTCTATACAAAGCCAAAAACTAGATTAGTTTATGAATCAAAATACATAATTCCATACTTATAAAAAACTTAACATAAATTGAACCATTTATGGATATAATCCATAATCATAAAAAGGTTTCCTTTGAGGAATTATATACTCATAACCTTTCATAGTGGTTTGTAAAGAAAACGATAATTATCCTAAGCATATCCCCCGGGAGTGTCGTAACCAACAGTGCAGCAAGGCCTGTTGTCGTGCACCAGTTCCCATTCGAGTTTATCTCAAAGCGGTGTTTTCAGGTTTTACCCCTAGGTACATCTGTGCCAGAGCTGCCTCTACCTGCTCGTATCCAGACAGGGATGTATTGCTCGGAAAACTCACAAAATCTCTACAATAACAAAATTCTAGGATGTTCTTCTATACTAATCCTCAAAGTCTATCTTTGGGCTATGTGCTCTAATCAGAGTTTATCTACATCTAGCTTCAAAGGTTAGTACTAAACTGCCTCTGATACCAACTGTAACGCCCCGACCCCTGCTACCCAGAGTCGGTGCAATACTTCATAACATTGGCATGATCACAAAAGATCAAGTCTCGAAAGACCGATTAGTTTAGTAGCCTTGGAAACACTAGATACAATCATAGGTCTTACATCACATCATAAAGTGAAAAACTAATAACAATGTCTTCATAGTCCACACTCATATCCTCTTCTGACTATCCCTACAGGTCATTCATAAAATACTTCTTCACATCCTGGAAAATATTAAAACATTGAAAGGGGTGAGCTCAGATGCTCAGTAAGGATAACAATATTGCGGAAGCTTTCATAAATAAACATAAAAATTTAAGGCAATGTATAACTAAAAAAAAGCCTTTTAAACTTGAAAATCAACATAATATGGAAAAAGTAAAATGAGATAATGCCATTCACTTCTTCACATGGATATTCTACTGGTCGAATAATCACATGAAATAACAATAACCAATTTCATAATGATGGAATGCATAATGCCAGACTATCATAACCGCGTAGCCAAGGCCTCGTGCCAAGACCACAAATAAGATTTTGTCAAGGCCTCGTGCCAAGACACTATTTTGTCTCGTGAGACCTGCCGATGCATCAAGGAGCTATAGCGGGCTCCACCCGTCACATATTAAGTCCAATGCATTCCTCATATGAATAGGTTTAAACATATCATAAACCATAACATAATCGTATCACATAAAAGATGCATAAAGGAAACATAACATTTCCACATTTCAATCACAAGATATCAATACAACACATTGATATAATAAAAATGCTTTCAAAACCATTTTCAATACCAAAATAAAAGAAAGTTAAAACTTTGTATTTATTTTTCATTAAAAAAATGATGGCTTGTAGAGGAAGCCGAAACTAAAATAATGGTCACGGCGGCGGAGAAGTCGTTGTCGCCGCATAAGTACGGAAAGAAAAACATTCCCTTTTGTCGTTTAGCAAATCACTTCGTATAAAAAAAAGATTCCTTTTGAATAAACGTAAAAGTCAAAGGGGTTTATACACCGTATAAAAGAATGTTGTGTATAAAACCAAATATGCCTCAATGAAAGGGGATTGAGACGAAGTCCTTAAATAGATCATTTTTAAAATAAAATAGATCTATTATCGGTATTCACTATAGGTACACATAAAGAAAGTAAAAATAAAAAATAGGACATAAAAATATCATGACATTATTTTAAAGTAGGAGATTAACCCAAAGAATGGAAGTTGGGTTAAGAAGTTCCTTTACCTTGCGTCTTGTCCTGACTCGACCGCTCTTTAACCTCCTGAATAATAAACTAGAGTTAATTTCTATTTACTTAAGAACCTTGTTCATGTTCATTATTCCTTTTATATCCCTTATTACCATGTTATGAACATTATTTAATTATTTAAGTTAATAACGGTCGTTTTGTCGATCTTTGGTACTTGAGTCAAAAATAAACATCTTATAATTACAAGTTGTTCATGTGGTGAAATATCCATTATATCCAGAATTATATTAATGATTTAGATATCATATATATCATATATAAAGTATATACATTCATTCATAATGTCACGTAACATTTAGAGGTATGAAATGAAATGCACCGTTCATGGAGACGGTAAGCCGTACGTACGCATGAACGCTACTTTCATTTCTATTTCGTATTTAATGGAATGAAATCATAATGATATAAATTTATAATATAATTAAAGTATAATATAGTTTATAATACCATTTAATCCATCCTTTATACATCCCACATATGGCATTAACGATTCGAATCACTTTGAGGGGGCGGTAGTCCGCACTTCCTAAAATGAAATTATCGCGTTTTACCCATAATGGAAATCATAAAGTATGCCATAAATGAGAAATACAGAAGCATAAGTAAAACATAAACACATTATATATCATATATAAATATAGTGACATCTTAATGGCCACCTTTGAAGGTGTTATATGAGTGTTGAACAATCATCGTTTCGTGAGGCAAAAATTCGCCATCCACAGAAACCGTATGTTCTTTAACCATTAGATGTAGGTGTGTGAAAGTGTAGCTCGAATAATTATTATAAAAACATCCCAGTATATTGAGGATACTGGTGTTGTTACAAAATAAATGAATAAAATGAGTTTAGGGGGTTGGAGAAGAAAAATAAAACAAAACAACATTAGAGAAGACATTACCTCAAAATCGGGTAACTCTTTTTGATTTGAGACAAAGGATTCCTTGAGAAGAGTTCTGCCCAAAGTGAGGCTTCTAGGAGTAAGAGGGGTAAGTTGGTAGAGTATTTGGGCAGAGTTTGGCCGAGCCAAACGTCTTGAAGGTGTGAATAAGGTGGGAGAGGTGGGGGCCTTTTATAAGTAGAGAGGAGGGGCTCTTTTGGAAAGATTGAAATGTTACATTATTATACTATTCTTTTCGGATTCTAAAGGTCCCAAACTTATATAATTCTTGGATAAGGTGATAAGGGTTCTAAATATCCTCATCCAATAGGCTTTGGACAAGTGTAAGCCTTGGATTTTGCATTATCTTCTCATTTTATTTAAATCGTTAAATAATGAGGTCATCGCTGCATCATAATGATGTCATAAATAATTTAATTTATTTAATGTCTAAAAATTATAAAAAAATACTATGATGTAGGAAATCATTTTAGATTTCTAATGAATATTTATAGTCAAAATTTTGACTTGTTTAACCCCACTTAAAAATTGTTTTAGTAAAATAACTCATGTTTGTGTCAATTTAATTTTAACATTAAATAAATATATATTAATGTCATTTTCCAAATAAAGTGTCTCCATGGGGTCCCCAAGTTGACCCATGGGTTGTCTTGGTCGTCCATGACTCATCCAATAGGATTAGGAAAAGTTTCATGCTCATCTCATATTATTAAAACATTATTTGTACTTTAAACTACACTAATTACCTCTAATCGCGATTAAGAACTTAAAAGATACTATTCACCAAAAAATTATTTTAATCTCATTGAACCACATTTTACTTCTTAATGACAACCATGTATGTCGGATTTTTGAAAATCAAATCACAGAAGTGGTAATATTTCATTTAAACGAAAAATCAGTTATTTAACTACCACTTAGTGGTTTCACTATTCATAAAAAATTGATGTTTTTCAGAACAAGGACAAAATTTCACCCTAAGCTATAATTGATATTCCGAATTCAAAAATGATGTCTATTTTAAAAAATTCCAAACATATAAGTTGCATTAATTAATTTTATAATTAATTCCCGCTGTTACGACAAATAGCGCGTTTTTAAGAAACAATTTATATCAAAAGATTGGCAATTGTTTATGTCCAATTTCAATGTTAAATTAATTCTAATGACCACCATTGGATAAAATGGTAAAAATATATTCTAATTATACCTTAGAACCACTAAATAGTATAATTTATCACAATAAATTATTTTGATTTAAAAGTTGTTTTAAGTATTTTTCACTATTCATAAAAAATTAGAAGTTCTCAGAAAAATACCAAAAGTTCAACATAGGCTAATTTCGATATTCCGAATCCAAAAATGAAGTCCATTTTGAAATATAAAATTTTTATAATTTTAAAAAGTGGTTATTACTATTCATAATGAATACTTTGATTAGTCGCGGTGTTTTAGAACTCGAAGTTGCGTACAATGCAAGCTATTGCATTATTGAATGAGAAGCGTATCATGGAAGCTCGGGGTGTTACAACCGTGACTAATTGTAGCTAAGACTCATATTACATCCACCATTTTCTCACCATTATTGTACAAAAAAGAATTCCCCTCACTATTATCCAATACAATCCACCATCAGTTGAAGCTCAGCCACCACAAGCCATGATATAGATCTATTCTACCTCAACCCCCTTCTGAAACCTGGCTACCACCGTTGAACCAATAATTACAAATACACCACCATAGATGTCACTGATCTATTTGATTCCCCTTCTCCCCTTCATCCATGATCTGAACACCTCTTCCCCTGACCTTTATTGCAAATCGACCCTCCCCCTTTCTTCAATTCCAGCCTCCTACCCTCCCCTCCCCATTTTCTTCTTTTATTGAAATTATATAATTATATATTATAATATAATATAAAAAATAATAATATAAATTTACTAATTAATAAAATTTATTTACCATATAATTATATTTCTATTGAAATAAATTTAGTTAATAATAATAATTATAGATATATTAAAATACATATACATATAAAAATATTAGCAAATTAATTAATATAAAAATAATAGGAAATATAAATAAATATTTATAATAGTAATTATATATATTTATATATTTATCTAATAATATTTATCCTAATAATTAAAGGTATATGGAAATATATTTGAATTTATTTATTAATAAGATTTTCTTTTGAAATATTCTTGTATTTTTATAATTAATAATATATATATATAATAATAATTATTGTATCCTTTTTAGCAATGTGTGGCATATCATTTTTAATTTTTCTTAGAGAATCAAGGGATCAAAGTCACTCTATTGTAAAGAGTATGTAGGGATCGTTGTAAATAGTTTTCTACTCTCACTCAGTCATCATAAGAAGGAGATGACAACTGGTAGAAGTGATCCCACAAGGATTTTTATGACTAATAGGATGGCTCTTTTTTTGGTTTGTATCTAAATTTTTATTTTCTAAATAAAGTGAACTCTAATCCTCCTCTTTCATAAAAACAACCTCCTCGACATGGGAACGTCTCCAATTTCTAGAGAGGATAACCTTACTCATCCTTTATCTCTATCTTATTTGTTTCATTTGTTTTTTTCTAAAAATATAATTTTGATTATCTATTTTTTTAATTCAATAATGAATTTTTTGACTTCATTATTCTTCATGTTGTGTGATGATATGAAATCTGCAACAATGGAGATATAATTTTCAGGTCAAAATTTAGGAAGTGAATCTCAGTTCTTCCTAGAGATCAACACTCACAACTTTCATGATTTTCTCTTAATCACTCCGAGGATATTGTGAAGGCTATCTCATGTGTGAAAAAAAACTTTCTCACACAAGATCGATCAACATCTTGATTTCCCATAATCCCTGTCTCGTTCAATGCTTAACTTGCTCGATCGAGTGGTTAAGTGTGAACTATGATAATTTTTATCCTTCAACGATCACAGCATTGAATATATAATTCTTTGCAAGGTGATTTTATTAGGATAATTATTCAATATTGGGTTATTTATGGTGTGTTGGAAGTGATTATACACAGAATCACTCATTGTTTTAGTTGTAATAGGTGTGTCCATCAATCCATCAACCACGCGATGAGTGAGCTGGGAGATGTTGATTTAGTTCATCAGTTGATATTTGAAAGAGAGTTGTGGATGGAACAAATTTGGACTGAACCAATTCATGGGAACTTCTTCTTCTTTTATGGTCTATTTCATCATATGTTATTATATGTTATTTTCATCAATTTTTTTATTTTTTCCTTTAGATGATATCAATGATACAAAAACACAAAATTATTTTAAAAAATACCTCTTAGGATCTTGAATATTCTTCCATGATTTAGATACAAAGTGTAACCACCATGCTATTTCCTAGGTCTTATAAATGTATGTTTGACCATCCTCATGACTTGGACTCTATCACTCTCCACACTATCAATCTTATTCTCTTATATTTTGAATGGAAACAAGGGGATAAGGTAACAACTATAATATTATTTCATTTAATTTAAGATATTTAAAATCTTTATCTAATAGATATCTAGAAAAATTAATTTAAAAATAAAATTCACAATATCTTCCATTTGACTATATATTTGAGTCTCCTTAGTATTTTCCCACTAAAAATGATTTGTATCATTTTATTATCCTCTCTTCTATAGCAGTTTTTATGGAGTATATCATAATTTTGATTTTGGAAAAACTAGAAATGACAAGATTCATTAAATAAGAATAAATTTGATTTCATGGGTTGTTATTTAATTAATAGTAAAAGTCTATAAATTTTATTTTTTATCCCTAATTATCTCATTATAATAATATTAAACCACATTAGATGTGAGTTATTATAAAATTCTCCCACATAACTCATGTGAAAATACATTATGATTCTTATTATTTGATCAATCATTATGTGTATTCCTATCAATGCTATTAAGTATAAAATATTCATCTTAATTAAGGAAAATTTCCACATCAGTCATGGTAGTTTTATATTGTCTATTAATATAATCCCTTATATGTAATAAAATATGGACATTTTCAACACCGTAATTATACCCATATATGTATATATATTTGGCCAAATGTTATTGACTTTATTTAAGACATGCCTGGTTATAATTATTCAATTAATTAATGTATACTTATTTAAAAAATATGTAACATGATGAAAATATTAATAAGTCTATCTTTCTACTATAATAATCATAACATTCAATACATAAAATGAATCCTACTCAATTACAATTCTCATACGTTCAACAAGTTTAATAAATTTTTTGGGTGGAAACCCTTTTTCAATGGTCTGAAATGCATGTGATTTGTTCTAACATGTTCAATTGATAATTTATGTCTTTAATGTCATCATGAACTTCAACGTACATTAATTCCATGTGTTTATCACCATTCGAATATCTGTTATTATTTGAAAATAATACTACTATAGTATTGTCATAATAAAATTTTACGGTATTTGTAATATAGTTGACAATTCCATGTCTTAAAATAATGTTCCACAACAACGTACCCTATATTGTAGCTTTAAAGCATCCTAAAATATTTTATTCCTTGGTTAAAGAAGTTATAACTGATTCCTTTCCTCTTTTCCTTGATATTTTTCATTCAATAAGAAGATATAGATTACCAAAGTGGACATTCTTGTATCAAAACAACTGAAAAATTCTGAATTAGAGTATCCAATCATCTCATTATCCATATAACATTTATAAGCAAGCATGTTATCCTATTTCCTTTGAAAATATCACAAAACATCCTTCACATATCTCCATTGTTCTAGTCCAAGATTTCATTTCTATCTCCCAATCATACCAACTACAAAAGAAAATATCTTTCCATGTACATTTTTGAACATACATAAAGATTTCAACAACATATTCATAATTAATTCAACCATATATTTTCATTCGAAATCATATTTGAGACATTTAATAAGATTAAATTTATCTTCTTTTTGAATTGGAACCAAATTATGATGAAAATTATTCCATCATAAACCTCTGTAAAATTTTATCAATGTATTGATTTTGATAATCCCAACAAAAAAAATTTTAACTATGAAATATTTATTTTCCAATAATATAATTGGAATCTCACTTGTATATCATTTTCAAATTATTATTTAGGAATAGATTGAACTTACATAAAAGTTAAAGATCATTTTGATCATGAAATATGTCATCAATATATAGAATCAAGAAATTAAATTTATTCAAACTAATCTTATAGTATATATACCTATACATTATTTTTCATTAAATCTAAAAGATATAATGGTATAATTAAACATGATATACCATTTTTGGGAAGCATGTTAAGGTCCATATATTGTCTTTGTTAATTTAAATATTATGTGTTCTATTCCATTAATAGGAAAAATTCTTGGTGGATCAATGTATACATGTTACTAAATGATTCCTTTTTGAAAGACTATTTTGATTACCATTTTATGTAACTCTATGTAATATTGATCTACCAATTCCCTAATAAATATATAAGAATCATTCATAGAAACTTATGAGAAGATTTACTTATAGTCTATAACATAAATTTGAGTGATTCAATTAGCCACAATTCTAGCCTAGTAAGTTTTTGGTTACCAAGAGCGTCACATTTGGTTTTCAATACCAATTTACAAACAACACTCTTGAATCCTTCCTGAAATTTACTAAGGTCCCATATATTCATTTTTTCCCATGGAATTCAACAAAAATTTCATTGAATATCACCATTTATTAGAATTATCACACTTGATTAATTGAGAGTTTAAAAATATTCCATTTTTAATTAAATGGTAAATTTTTATATCATGTAGATATACCACATAGTAATCTGAATTAGATGAACTTATTTCACTCTGGGATCTTCTTATCATTATTTCTTGTGGGTTTTAAGCCATATCTTTAATGTGAAATTGGGAAACATGTAATTGTTGTTATAAATAATTATTTTCTGATACATTAATTTTTAGAAGAACCACACGTGAAGATAGAATATAATAAAATGTAACATGAATTATAAATTCATTAATATACACATTTTTTTGAAGCTCAATCTCACTGTATTAACCATTTCAAAAAAAATCTAGCATTTCTAGTTTCAAAAATTCTCATATTATGGTTATGAAAAAAAACATACTACTTTGATTTCACTATATTACAAAAGAAATATCCACTAATTGATCATTCATATAGTTTTATTTGTTTTGGATTATATGATCTTATTTCGTATTAGAAATCCCACAAATTTAGGTGTCTCAAACTAGGTTTCATACAAGTCCAATGTTTAAGAGGAGTCATTCAAGCTACTTTACGGGGAACCCTATTCAATAAATAAAACGTTTTTTATAAATCATACATTCATTATGATAATGGTAAAGAATAATCACATAAAGCAATCCGTATCATTTCCATTGATGCTATATGATTCCTTTATATAACACCATTTTATTATGGTGTACCTAGTATAGTGTATTGTGCACATATTCCATGACTTTCTAGAAACTTTTCAAATGGTCCTGAGTTTTCTATAGATCAATCAAATCTTCCATAATATTAACCACAACAATCAGACCTTATAAACATTAAATTTCATTCTAATTTGTTCTCAATAGAATTTACATAAATTTCTAAGGTATTTATTTCTTTATGCATCTCATATAAAAAATAGACATACCCATGACCTACAAATTCATCACTAAAGTTGATTTTAACGCCCCGAACCACGAAGCCTAGAGATTGTGCATTAATTCATTATACTGGGATGATTATAATAAATAAATCCTGAATTAATGATTAGTTTAGTAGTTTTTTAAGACCATATTACATACATGATACCCAAAGTACATTTGGAAAGATAAAAAATACAACATGATACATAATAAACTTAAATAAACTACCTCATTGAAATATTATTCAAGGGACACCTTTTCATAACATAGGGAATGAAAACACAATAAGGCTGAGCTCAAATTATTATTAAGGGTTACATATAGTGTAATCATGAATGCATAATAAGTTAATCAAAATCTATTAGAAGTGACTAATATGCCACGATGAAAAAATGAAAACACATTCCATAAATAGCTTAAACAAATTCATCCATAGATTTTATCATAGAGAAAACCTCATAGATGGTAATAACTAAAAAATGAATAAAGTTAATGATTCGTATTTTTATGTCATGTACCTAGAACATAAACCATTATAACATCGAGTCTGTTTAAGTTTGTGGGTAGAAACCTGTCTAATTTTTGGAAACAAACTTGAAGGGTTTGTCGCCAACTGATTTGTCTCATGAGACTTGTCGATACATGAAGGGGATATAGTGGGCCCCAAAAAAACTCTACCTACCCAAATAAATCATTATACATATATTTAATTCATGAATAATATGTATTTTAAATATTCATATTGAATATATTATAAATATTCATCAATATTTCCCCAGTAATAATAGAATTCAAAATAAACAGCGTATGTGAAATGGGAATCATAGTACAGAAATAATCATATACATGATACAAGAAAATAGATAATTACCAAAATTACAATTTCAATTGAAAAATGATCTATAATGGGAATTAGAAACACCATATAATAAATATTAGGTGTACAATACCCAGTAAGTCTCAGTGAAATGTAAATTGAGACAAAGTCTCTTACCACTTTGTAATGAACCAAGTCGTATGGCCAAAAACAAATAATAACCAAATGAATTATAGAATATCATGAATATAAAGAGAATAATGATATTATATATCAAATGTATGTACACATACACCACATGCATTTAATAAATTGCAGATAATGGAAATCTCACAGAATTAAAAGTGGGATAAGAAAACTCTTTACCTTATGCCTAAATGTGTTCTTCAATTAATCTTAATCACCCGAGTAATAAAATTTTTATACATCAATTTATAATTTCAGAACATAATATAAATTTAATTGAGTTATTTTGACCTTATTATGTTCATTCATGGGATTTGTTTTGGGTTTATGTGGTTTAATTTTAGTGTTTTGAATCATTTTCATACTTGGTTTTCATGATCAGTTTACATGTATTCATGAATTGAAGTTCGTTTGAAATGTGGTTTAATATCCAGAATTATTAACACATATTATTAGTGAAATTACAGAGGTATAACTGATCTTATAATTATTTGGGTTATATACCATGAGGATGACTCATTAGATAAACGTTAATGACGAACGCTGGGATTAACATGGTGGTTTTGTGAACAATAATCTTGTTTTATTTTTTATTTTATATTATTATTATATAAGGATTTTAAGAACATTAAATAAGATTAAATACATATATAGTGATCTGTTTCGACCATAAATAAGGTTTAATGACTTTTATTGATGATAGTAATTCCAATTGAAAACCCATCTTCCTTGAACATGATAAATTAACAAATAATGGACAGTGCTTTCATTTATAGTATAGAAGGAATGAAAAGAAGAGTCTATGATGTAATATTCTATTATCATAAAACAATTATAGTACACATATGGTACTTAATATTTCATTATATTTGGATGAGAATAGGTGATAATATAAAAGATAAATGGAACTTGAAAAGAAAACAAAAGAACTGAAAATAGGAATTTACCTTTTCAATCTATCTTCCTTTGAGAGCCTATTTAAGGGATATGATTTAGACTTCTGAGGATACCAAGGGATGTTAGTCATTGGGGAGGAGCTTAGTATAAGATTATAATAGGATTTGTTCAAGTATTAGTAGATTTATAGGTGGTGCGAGGGGTGGTATTTATAGTGGGGGGGAGGTGGGTGTTCTTACTATTATATTCATTAATTTATTATTTTTCTCCAAAAGACATTAAATAGTAAGGATTCCAAGAAAAATAATTGTAATAATTCCTAGTGATTTAGAAATTTGGGTTCTTACATCATTTATGATATTTTTAATAGTGTATTTAAAATATGATGAATTTATACGGTAAATTAAAGTATTTCACTATTCACCAAAATTCAAGTATTTCCAAAAAATATCAAAAATTCACCCTAACCATTTTTCAATGTGTAGAATCAAGAAATGAGCTCTATTTTTAAAACAAAATCTTCTAAATATGATAAATTTAATTTATAAATAAAATCATCATTTAATAGAAAAATACCAACACATAAAATATCCATCTTCATTTTTAGGGCACCTAAATTTTATTTACACTTTCATGGGTAAGGTTACCATTAATAATGTCATATTACTATTCATACATGTAAGTTACTATTCATAATGTTAAGTTACTATTGAAATTGATATGTTACTATTTACCTAAAATTAATTTGATTTTATCAGACTCCAAATATCACCTTGATCGGAACCGTGTATGTACGTTTTTCGAAATTCAAAACACATAAGTGGAAAATTTAAGATTTATAGCCAAGTTATGAATATCTCAAATAATAACCAAGTGTTGTTTCAGAGTGAATTTTTTCTTCATGCAATATAAGCTATCTAATGAGTTGAAGGAATGTAAGAGAAATATACCATAAAATGTTTGGGGGGGGGGGTTATATTCTTCCCACATTCAAAATTTTTTTCCTAGAAATTAAACCCTTTATAAAGATGTGGGTGGGTTTTCCTTCATAACATCATTATGTTTCTATGTCTCCTCTTCCATCCAATGGTTTCTCCAATGAACCTTTACTAGACGAGTTACCTAATCTTTGAATACTTTCTCTCTAATGTCAACAATCTCTACAGGCTCTTCACTGTATGAAAAATTAGGTTCCATATATATTTCATCATAGGTTAGTACATGCATTGGGTCTGGAATATATTTCTTTTAAAACAACATGTGGAACACATTATGAAATTTGGAGAGACATGGTGGAATTTCTAAATGGTAATATACAGTTCCAATTCTTTCTAGAACTTCAAATGGTCCTATGTACTTGTGGATCAATTTCTCATTCATAGAAAACATTGAGACACCCTTCTATAGAGATACTTTTAGATAGACTTGATCTCCTACTTGAAATTCCAAATCCTATCTCTAGTTTTCAACATAACTATTTTTCCTACTTTGGTATATTTTAATGTTGTCCTGGATTTTCTTTACCTTTACAATAGTCTCTTTAATAATATCTGGGGCTTTATGTTTCCTCACTAAATCGTCATCCCAAAAAGTTAGATCTCAACACCTCTTACCATATATTTCTTCATATATCACTATTTCAATGCAAGAATTGAAACTATTATTGTATGAAAATTCCACCAAAGGAACTATTGATCCCAATTACCTTGAAATTCACTAGATCATGATCTCTACATATATTCCAGTGTTTGGATAATCCATTAAGACTATCCATCGGTTTGGGGGTGATAGCAGTACTCATATGAAGCATAGTATCCAACGGCTTCTGGACGATTTTCTAGAATTTAGATGTAAATAAGGTATATCAATCAGACACAATCCATAGAGTATTACCATTAATTCTTAAAAATTCAATAATATAATGTATTTCTAGGTGCTCAAGTGGTCAATTCTATCTTATAGCAATGAAATGTTTTTCTTTTTTAAGATGATCAACAATTACCCATATTGCATCATTACTTCTCGATGACCCCGGTAGTCCTATAAAAAAATCCATCTTAATGTAACCCCACTTCTACATAGGAATAGGCAGAGGTTGCATGCCCCATCTAAGATGTTTTCTCCTTGCCTTCACTTGTTAACTAAATAGACACCTTGACACATTTTCGTCAATTTCTCACTTCACGTTATCCCACAAAAAATGTTCTTTTATATATGTACACATCTTAATGATACTATGGTGTATAGAGAAATTTAAGCTATGAGAATCATCTCATTGTTCCCTTTTTCGATCAGGTATTGATAGAATTCTTAATCTCTTCCAAAATTTCAGAACTACATCATCACGCATGAATTCTACCAATCTTCCATCCATAATAGCTTCAATTTTATTTTTTAGATCCTCATCATTAGATTGAGATATTTTTATCTTCTCTAGTAAAGCAGTTTTATCTTTCATTTGAAAGAGGAAAAATTATTCCCCTTTCCATAACAATTCCAATATCCACATTTAGTATATCCATGAATATAGGATCTCTCTATATCCTCATTTGGGTCAGAATTCCATGATCTTTCCGGATTAATGCATTTGACACCTTATTTTCCTTTCCTGGGTAGTAGTTTATTGAACAATCATAATAATTGAGTAACTCCTTCCATCTCCTCTTCCTCATGTTGAGTTTTTTGTGTTAAAATGTATTTTAAACTCTAGTGATCTGTATATATCTCATATCATTCACTCTAGGGAAAATGTATCCATATTTTTAAAGCAATGATTATGGCTAGTAACCCAAGATCATGAATTTGATAATTTTTTATCAAGAGTCTTCTACTTCCTTGATGCATAAGCAATAAATTTATCATTTTATCATAAGGATGTAACCCATTCTATTCATTGATGTATTAATGTATATCACAAATCAGTCATTTCTAGATTGAAGAGTCAAAGTTGGGGCATTTAAAAATCTTCATTTCATTTCATAAAATCATTCTATAAATTCTTTAATCTAAAAAAATTAAACCATATACATGTGAGATTGGATAGAGGGTTCATATGTTGGGAAAAAATATGAACGAAACACTGATAGTAACATGCTAAGCCTATAAAACTACGTACCTCGATTATGTTCATTGGTATAGGCCACTCTTGGATTTTTATTTTCTTCAAAGGATCAACTAAGATTATATCTTTAGAGACAATATGTTAATGAAAAGAAACTGATTTAAACCAAAATTCACACTTTCTAAACATCCGTTATAATTCATTTCTTCTAAGAGTTTTCAGAATAATCCATAATTTATTATCATGGTCTTCATATATTTTAGAGTATACTATAATATCATTGATAAATATCACAATAAACTATTAAATATATTCCTTGAAAACAATATTCATTAGTTCCATGAAAATAGAGGGTGAATAAGTTGGTCTAAAAGGCATTACTCATAACTCATAATGCCCATACCTGGTTCAAAATGTTGTCTTTGGAATATATTCCTTTCTCACACATAGATGATGATATCCAGATTAAAGATCAATCTTCCAAAAATATTATCCTCCATGTCGTTGATCAAATAAATCATCAATGCATGGAATATGATACTTTTTATTTATTGTAATAGCACTGATTTACCTATAAACAATGCATTGCCTCATGGATCCATATTTTTTTATGCCAAAGTGGATATGGTCTCCCAATGGATAAAAACAAGGTTTAATTATTACTTTGTCACTATATTTTTCTTTTTGTTTCTTTATATCAAGTAATTCCATATTTTCCATTCTATCAGGAGTCTTTGGTGTAGGTCTTTCACTAGGAATTAAATAAATAGAGAAATAAGCTTCACACTCTAGAGGATGTCTAGAAAAATCCATTAGAAATTTACATCAATGTATTATTACACAATTGGTACATCTTCATCTTTAGTATTTCATTCCTCATCTAGAGATATTGTGTTCTTTTCCTCTCTAAGAATTTCTTTCTGTAGAGAAATTGGCGTGTGATCTAGATAAGAATCATATGGGGAGGTTTCTTCTATTAAGATAAGGGATTCTACACCATTCTAAAAAATTGTAACTTATTTCTTCTTGCAATATATTTTCAAATTATAGTTTGAAAACCAATTCATACCAAGAATTATATCAAAGTCAATAATTGGTATGATGATAAGCTTAGTAACTAATTAATCTTTATGTCTCATGAATGGGACTAATTGACACATATTTATTAAAAAGATAAATACTCTATGACTTTTGAATAAAAAATACTTTATTAAATTGAATTGGACATATATAATTTTCACAGAAAACTGGGAAGATATAAATGAATTTGCTGATCCTGAATCAAATAATGCATTGGCTATATTTGAGGAAATAATTAAAGTAACTGCCACAATATAATTAGGAACTTCAACCACCAAGATTGTAATCGCATAAGCTTTCCCTTCATCTGATGTCCTTTTCAATGGAAATTTTTCTTGTTGCTTAGGAAAATCATTTTCATAGTGTCCCATCTCACTAAAATTGTAGCATTGATCCTCATTGAGTTGTCTCTTCACCTTTCATTCACTAGATTGATGAACCTTTTCTCCACTATTATAAAAAACTACAATTCCTTTCAAGCATTTCCCAAGATGATTTTTCCATAAATATCACATATTAGAAACGAAATACTTACCTTATTATACATTGGTGCTTCATATTTTCCATGGTTATTAGAATTCCTCTTCATACCATGATTTCCCTTAAACAAATTTGATATAGAAAATTCCTAGTAATTTTGGATAGAACATAATAAAATTTCACCGTATGAGGAAAATGTTTGAGAAGCTAGTGCCATTCAATGACTTGGATTATGTAATTCAATGGAATGATAAATCTTTCATTCTGAATCATGTATGTAATATAAAAAATACATAGAAAATCTTGTGAAGGTATCCTCATACTCTATGATGCTCTATTATTCCATTTTCTTTATGCTAAGGAATTTCCTCTTCATTTCAGTTCATTGTTCATGAGGGAAATATTTTAGAATAACATTTCCTTAAAAGTCCTATATTCAATATCTTCTATTTCTTATTCATCCATGGTATTTGGGATCATGGACCATTATTGATCAGTATGACCCTTGAGACAATATACTGCTAGCACTACATTTTCATTTTCATTGCATCTTAATGCCATGAATAACTTTTCAAGGGGCTTGATCCACTGCTCAGCTACCACTATGCTAGTAGTCCCACTAAAATATGGGGGATTCTGCCACATGAAACAATCCGGTACAGGTTTAGCATAGTTATTTGTCATAACCTGAGTATGTTGTCCCAATATAGACATGTTCCAATCTGCTCCAAAATTGACTATGTTTACTTGTTCAGTGGGGAAATACCTACATTTTATAAGGTTATTAATTCCCCCTTCAATCATTTGGAACCGTCTCTAAATAACGACATGCACTAAATTAGGTCATAATTCATAATTTCTAACTAGAAACCACATACCATAATCTGAAAATTTATGTACGACTAAACTGATAATCATAAACACTATTTCTATTTTATTTTAAATCCTTAATTATCGTTTATAATGAAAATATGAATTATCCTAAGAATATCCCCTGAGTGGGTCAAGAAAACTATGTAGTGAGTCCCATTGTAGTCCACCAGGATACCTCAGGTCAAGCTCGAAACACTATGTTGGAGTTTCTATATAAAAGTAAATCTTTTCCAGAACCCCCTCCACTTATTGTATCGAGGTAGTGATGTATTTTCTAGGAAGATTAAAAAATTCTCTACCATACCAAAATTCTCGGATGTTACTCTAAACTTATCCTCAATTTCTATCTTAGCGTTATTTCATATAATATATGTTTCTTAAATCCTGTTTCCATGGTTGCAGCTAAACTTCCTTTGATACCAACTGTTACGCCCAAAACCACGAGGCCCAAATCTGGTGCATTACTTCATTATATTGGAATGATTATAAGTAATAAATTACAATGGACTAGTTAGTTTTGTAGATTTAAATTCCAAATTACATAAATGATACCCAAAGTATATTTTTAATGATAGAAAATAAAACATGATACATAATAAACTAAAACAAAATGCCTCTATGAAATTTTATTTGAGGTTCTATTCATCATAACATGTAGAAAGGAAACATAATAATGGTGAGATTAAATTCTCAGTAAGTTTTACATATAGTCAACTAATGAATCAAGAATTAGTGGATCATAATCAATTAGACATGAATAATATGGCATGATGAATAAATGAAAACACTTTCCAAAAATTAGCTGTGAAAAAAATACAATCATATATTACTCCCATTTTCCAAAGCTAATAGTGAGGAAGTTGGAAAATAAGTGAAGGAACAATGAATTCAAAGTCCTAAATAATGTGTAAGCTGATGAACCAAGAAGGAATACTAGTGATAGTGAGTAGAGGATAGGGAGTGTTTGAAACCGATTCTGCACTCCTAGGATGAAATGTTTGAAAAATATAATCAAACCAATGTCTTAAAAAATAATATTAAAATAATTTGTTGAAGAATGATTCCAGTTGATTCCAATGAGGATAAAGAGCTTTGGATAGATAAAAAAGTTCACATACTATCCTGGTGGATCAGTCAGAGCATAATAAATTCAGAGGAATTCATTCAGAAAATGGAGAGGATGCTCACTCACCTTGATGAGCTTATCAGATAGGGCCCAGAACACTAGGTAAGTCGGCTGCAATGGTAACATTATAGGGTAGCAGATTCAAGTATTCTAATTCTTTCGTGTAATCATTTTGTTGCTCTTTCAGCACATAGTGGTCTTGTCTATGAACTATGGTTTCCAATTTTCCTCAAAATTAATTAATAAAAAATTTAAATTTGTATTGAAATAATGAAGCAAATTATTCTTATTTGGGCATCACATTTTTGGAGCTTGAACCATTATACTGTCGAGATAGTTTTTGTCTCTGGGTAGAAACCTGTCTGATTTTTGGAATCCAACTCGAAGGGTTTATCTCCAACTTATTTCTCTCATGTGACCTCTAGATGAATCAAGGGGCTATAGAAGGCCCCACCCTTCACTTCTAGTCCAACTAATTATTTATAAATATATTTAATACATGAAAAATATGCCTTTTCATGATTTTTATTGAATAGAGGATACAAATTCATCAATATTTCCCCAGTAAAAATAACATTCAAAATAAACACCATATGAGAAATGGTATATAGATTAAGAAAATAATCATATACATGATACAAGAAAATGGAAATATATCAAAATTATAATTTAAAATGAAAATGATATCAAATGGGAAGCAGATACACCAGATATGAAAGATTTGTTGTGAAATACCAATTCAGTCTCAGTGAAATGGAAATTGAGACAATATCCATTATCACGTTGTAATCAACTGAGTTGTATGACAAAAAATTAATAATCACTAAATTAATTACCTAATAACATGAAATTAAAGATAATAATGACATTATAAATCAAATTGTAGTACACATACTCCACATGAAATAAATAAGTGGGGAACAATAGAAATGTCATAGAATTAAAAGTGAGACAAGAGAACCCCTTACCTTATGCCTGAATGTGTTTTTGATTGATCTTAATAACCTGAATAATAAAATTTATTTTCATTAATTATTAATTCTAGAACCTCTTCTATGTCTAATTTATTTATTTTGACCTTATCATGTTCATTCATGGAATTTTTAATGGGTTTAAAAGATTCAATTTTATTGTTTTGCAAACATTTCTTCCTTGGTTTTCATGATCGATTTACTTATATTAATGAATGGAAGATCATATGAAATGTGGTTAAAAATCCATAATTATTAAATTATATTATTAGTGAAATTAAATATATATAAATTATATTATAATGATTCTGGTTATATACCGTGAGAATGAATCATTAGAAAAAATTTAATGATAAATGCTTTGATTAACTTAGCAGTTTTGTGCACAATGAACTTGTTTTGTATTATTATTTTATATTATGAGTGTGTAAGGATTTATCGAACATTACATAAGATAAAATACACATATTATGATATGGTTCACTCATTTAAAATTTACCTTGACCATTCTTGAGGACAGTAATGAAAATTGAAAACCAGAATTCCTTGAATGTGATAAATTAACACTTATCGGATGGTGCTTTCATTTATAATATAAAAGGATGTAAAAGAAGTGATGATGATGAAATATTAAATTATAATAAAAATATTCTATTATATATATGGTACTGTATGTTTCATAACATTTTTATGAGAAGAGGTGTGAATAGAATAGATAACAATGGAACTTGAAAAGAAAACAAATTAATTGAAAAGAGGAATTTACCTCATGAATCTTTATTCCTTTGATAATCTTTTTAAGGGAATGGATTTGGACTTTCGAGAAGACCAAGGGATTTCGGAAGTGGGGGAGGAGCATAGAAAGATATTTGAGATGAATTTAGGAAAGTATCAAAGCTTTATATGTGTGAATAAATGAGTGTGTGAGGGGTGGTATTTGTAGTTGAGGGGAAGATGGTATTCTTAATATTATATTAATTAATTTATTCACTCTCCTCAAGACAAGAAATATTTAGGATTCAAGGACATAGAATAGTAATATGTGCATATGAGTTTTATTTTTGGGTTCTTATATCACTAAAAATGTTATTAATAATGGATTTAAATTATAATATATTTATACAGTAAATTAATGTATTTTATTGTTCACCAAATATTCAATTATTTCAGAAAATAATAATAAATTCACCCTAATAATTTTTAAATGTGTAGAATAAAAAAAATTAATTCCATTTTTGAAAAATAATATTCCATATATGACAAAAATAATTTTTAATTAAAATAATCATTTTAAAGCAAAATACCAACACTTAAAATATTCATCTTCATTTTAAGGTGCCTAAATTTTATTAACACTTTCATGGGTAAGGTTACCATGCATAAGGGTATTATTAATTTTCAAAAGGGTAAGCGACTATTTATAAGGTTATGTTACTATTCACAAGTGTATGTTACTATTCACCAAAAATTATGTAGATTTTATCAGACTCCAAATATCATCCTGATCACAACCGTGTATGTCTGTTTATTGAAATTCAAAACCCAGAAGTGGAAAATTTATGTTTAATGGATAGCTTATGAATATTTAATATAATAAAAATGTTTTGTTTCATAGAGACTATGTGAATCATGAAGTACATGCTATCTAATCAATTGAATACTTTTAAGATAAATATACCGTAAAATGCTTGGGGTGTTATAGTGAAAATGTATTTTTAATTACCAAAATAAATGACATAAAATGGTCCACATAGATCAGTATGTATGATATCAATACGGAGAATACATCTTATGGAACCTTTAGATGTGGTTTTTGTTTTTTCCCTTAATATAATCCACCCAAATGTTTAGGTTTGTAAAATCGATATTTGGAATGATATAAATCTTAGTCAGTCTCCCAAATAATTCATAAAAAATATGACCTAAACATATTTTCAATAAATAATTTTATTTTTATTCTAATATACCATGTTCAATACTAGAATTAGTATGTATGGTCATAAGTTTTTCATCATACATATTATCATGATGTAGTTAATATAAATATTCATATAACAGACAAGATCCAGTCATGTTTGTATGCATAAAAAGACTGAAATATTAATTCCTAAATTTAATAGATTATCCAACAATGTTTGGTTTTGATAAAGAAACAAAATTACTAGATATACTAGGTATATAAATGTTTTCACATAACTCCAAAATATATACACTATCATGGACTAAATGGTAAGTCCGGAGAGTTTCAACCTAAACCTTCACTTATTACCCATAAAGATGAGCTTTTTAGTTTTGATTTTAATATTTAGTGGAAGGAATCCACTCATCAAATTAGGAACATGATTCTTACAACCCAAATTATACAACCATGCTTTATGTAGAACTACATCTATGTTTTATTTACAACAAGTATAATCATTTTCCTTAAATTTATTTTCAGACCACGAATTTTAATTTTGGAAATATTTTTGTATTTTTCCAACTATTGCACATAAATGGAATTTATATTTATTATCATTCTTATGGTTCTTGATTGAGGACTCCTTAATCTTCAATAGACTCATGGATTTTCCATGATTTTTATACCATGCTTATTTCCTCCTTGATGATTCACATAATTGATTGATAAAATTCCTTGAATATTTATATGTGTTTCATATTAAACTAAATAAAATGAGATTAATTCCCATTTTTCTAACTATCATGGTATTTTACATCATTTGGAATGGTACATCCTCTGTAGATAAGGACTTTAGGAAAAACAATATAAGGAATCGGTCATCCAATCACCATGGAAAATACATAAGTATTCCTATAAAACATGTAATTTCAATTACATAATCATGAATATTAAGTAAACCATCAAACATCATGGTGGTCAATATATTTATTAATGTAGTACAAAGTTATTTTTAATATTTTGAGATTAGACTATAACATTTTTCACAAATTCTCCAGAACATTCATTTTTAGGAAGATCGAGCTTGATGTCAATTTCTTTACACATTATCTGGAACAGAAAACATAATTTTTAGGATCTCTACTATGTTTTATAATATACTCCATCATCATCTCTACAATCATCCATTATAGTAATAGGTTTCTCTACAAATAGTGTGAAATCAGGATTCAATACATTAAGGTGAAATTATATTTTCTTACTCTAATCAGAGAAATTTAATCCATTAATGATCCAAAATATTGATATCTTTGAGTGGAATAGTGATAATTGGATAAATTAAATAAATACATGCTTCAAATTAATTCTTTAAAATAATAATTATAAATTTATTCGGAAAAATTATTTAACATAAATGTGTTCTAGTGTTCACATTTGGTTATATAGTAATACAAAAACTTAATTGTTACCAATTAAATTAAATATATCCAAAAATAATATATTCACCAATTAGATTTATTTATTAACTTTGGATATATAAATAAATCTCATTATATATATATATTTCCATCAATTATATTAATAAATTACATGAATATAAAAATGGTTAGTCGACATTCAATAAATATCTCATAATAATATATTTTAATTACTAATAAATTATTGTAATAGTGTCAAATTTAAGAGCAATTAATTTATATATTTTTAACATAATTATGGAACATTTTTAACTTTTTATTTGATCAATTTTGTGATTTGAAAATCTCATACTGTAATGTCCTAAAATTACTATAAATTATAAAAAATTAATAAATTTAAATCCAATTTTCTTTATACATTCTCCAATTTTTTTGGTGTCAAATTTAAATCTTTAATAACTATTTTCAAAAAAAAATATTATAATTTTTTATTTACCAAATTTTACACATTCCAACGTCTATGAAAGAATAATATATATATATAGAATCATTATTTTTCCACAAAACCAATGCCAATAATTTTTGTAAATACTACTTCATCCCATTTCATAATCAATAATAAGAATAAATAAATAATACCAAATACTAAAATCATTAGGATTATTTAAATAAAAAATGATAGTATACTAATATATGAAAACACATATCCATTATTCAATTTAATATTATTTATTTATTTAATTTTAATCATAACTATAATAACATAAAAATAATAATTATTATGATTTTTATGATAAAAATGAGCTAATAAAAAATTCCCAAGCAATTTAAAAAAAGTTCATAACATATCAGGATTTCAAAACACATATCCATTACTTGAAATGTAAAATATCAATTAATTATGAATTTAATCCTGATTAGTAATTATAAATTCAATACAACACAAAATGAATTTAAATATGGAAAAATAGATTTCATTTCCTTTTCCCTAACACCATATATAATGTATTTTCATTCAATTTATGATCTTTATAATATTAATTTATCACATATATTGATAAATGAAATTAGAAATAAAAGTCATGTCTTGATCTGTTGGAATTCAAGAACTAAGTCTCCTAGATTTTCTCCAACATAAAATGAGGTATTTCCATTTCCTATTGTCTATTTCATAACGGTATTAATGAAACGTACCAGTCCTATGATTTGGATATAGTTGGAATGGGAAATACCATTTTAATATGGAAAAAATAATTTTAATTGGTGGTTATTTAATCAAAATTCAAAGTTTATCAAATTGAGAATTGTATCCCCCATTCCTCCCATATAATAATATTAAACAAAATAAGAACTCAATTGTGCCAGTGAAAAATTATAATATTTTTCAATCATGAAAGGTGCGGTGTGAAATCATGGTGCATTTTCAATTTGTCACCATGTTTTAGGGTTGTATTGGCTGAGAAGTAAACCATGAGGGTGACTATCTCACAACCGTATAGTGTGCAGGGAGTGGTCAGAGGTTATTATGGCCCAGTATCCGCATGTGATAGTCTTTCCAATTGAGTATAAAAATACAAGTTTGACCACATCAGAGGCTCATGGTGTGCATTGAGGGGTCCTAAAGATATTTTGATATGGTTCCCATATATGTGGGACTCGTCGATTGAGATGATGGTAATGAAGGTGGCCTCCTCGGAGTCATGCGAAATCCTTCCACCTATGAGTGTGGCCATAATTGTTAAAATAATTGATAAAATATGAAACATATATAAAATAAAAAGGAATCAATATATTCTAAAGTTGAAAGAGGATGACATTGGTTAGGCTCACCAATGGTTGGAAAAATTGGACCCTAGACATTTTTCATTGAAAGTGGGAACCGCTAGGGATGCGATCTATTGTTTCACAAAAACTGTATGTCATTAGTCTACCTAGAAAGTGGGTGGCCATGTGGTTTTCAATTTTTGGGGATAAATGGTATCATATGATTTCAGTCATGTATTATAAAGCTTCTATGCATATATTTGGAAAATCAATGAATGGTATTGGTAGGATGTTGTCCTTGGTTGAGTTCTATAATTTTGTGTGATTGATAACATTGAATATATGATTAAAAATTAGGTGATCACGTCACTAAATAAATGAGTTTTTTAGGTTTAGGGATTGTATTATAAGAAGAGTAGTGGTGTGGTATTGAATTTCTTTGTCTCTACCTTTTGGGAATTATCTGGAGTCCTTTTAGTATAGTGTAGTGTGTATTCACTGGTATAGTAAGGGAATCATTTTAGAATAGAGATTTAATGGATCTGGGATTTTGATAACTAGGATCCATTGGAAGAAATTGATTGGTGGAGTTAGTTTTGTCAGGGGATATCATGTAGGGAATGTAGGTACCATGGTGAGACGTATTTAAATGAACATGAGGCCTGATCTGCAATTGGTATGTAGTGTTGAAATATTTTTACATGAACAAAATAGTTGATTTTGAATATATCTTCGAATGGTATTCAAGTGTGGAACCATGGACATTAAAACCATATTTTTAGATGATGGAGGTGCATATTTCAAAGAGGATTCAATGTTATGTCACGATCATATACAACTTCATGGAAAAAACATACTCTTAAAATCTAACGTCATTTGTAGATTAAAACCCCCACCTTTGGGTTTTTGTTGCGATAATAAGGAATAATATTGATAAGTCTCTTCTTCTTCTATCTCATGGAACATTAAAAACAGCCTTTAATTGTGCCTATAGAACACCACCAAACTGATACCCAATCTCTCCATGATATAGTAAGTCAGCACCAGGTCAGCACCAACTAGAGTAACAATAGTGAACTCACCTATGGTAGATAATAAAGACTCCAAGACTTATACTAATGGGTAAAAATACTTCATTTGTATACCTCCAAAACACATGGACCATAAACACACTAGGATTATAAAGAATACCCATATTAGAGCACTAGATAAACATTTAACCTATCATATATATACTTTTTGTTCATTTTTTTTGTATTGTATTTCTTGGTTGATTAGAAATAATATTGGAAGGGTATAGAGTTATATGGATACAATTTGTTTTTATGTTCTACTATTTTATTTTGTGATTTTATTATTCTAAATGAAATATATAATGATGAATACAAAAGAAAATATTTGTCAATATGTGAAATCCTTTGGATGTCACTAATGTGTTTTCTTCTATTGGAATTGGTGACCGCATATGGAGGCTAAGAAATCCTTTCCTAGTGATTGATCCTATGTTCATTTTGGGTTCACCTATAGATATATATTTTGGTGGTCTCTAACTCCCTATAATGAGAGGGTAACCATGATCACTAAAATAGGGTTTATGGAAATCAAAAACAACCATTAGAGACCACATTTCATAGTTGGTAATGGTAAATTTTGTAGTAGTGATTTAGGAATAACAACATGTTCTTACCATTATGGTGCACCTCTAATAATCAAAACCATGCCATCCCACCTAATCATCATTATAAGGTAGTCATTTGACACATGGAACTATCATTGGATTCTAATCACTAGCTATATTCAACGAGTTCAATAATAATTATAGAAACTCCTACATTTCCATAATTATTGTCTTCACTTCAGCACCATTTCTTCACATTGCATGAGCTAATAAAAATGTGACAACCCCATTCCGATCCTCAATCACATTTTTTTCATTTTATGATAGCTTCTTCCCCTCTATTCATTGATCACCACCTACTAGGACTTCTTTATCCTTTTACACTCCTCTATAAGAATGCATTTATGAGAGGTAACAATAATGTTTTCAATTATTCTCTAATTCCTTCACATCAGTTGTACTTCCCAACTAAGGTACTTCTATTACGCACTATTCTCATCATGTTGCTCCACTTATTGTTCCCCTTGAAACATTTAAATATATATGATTGGCTCCAATTGCTTTCATTCATGTTTTTTAGAACTGATTTATAGTGAACATTATTATTCAAATGAAATGATTTTTCAATCTTATAAAACAATCCATTAATTTTCATCGATCCATGACACCTGGGAATAAGATGATGAAATTATGGGAATCCCAACCAAAATAATAGATCACGATTCTTACTCTCAACTACCTTTTATATTCATGTGGATATAATAATTGAAAATAATATAATTAAATGAAATGAAAAAAATGGATCAAAATGAGTCGTTGGATATATAGACACCTAAAAAGAAGAATGAAGAGTTAGAAAAACTGGAGCATGAAGATTGAGAAGAAGGTCATCATTATGCATATTCTGACTACAATAATCACAGTTAATTTTAATTTAATCTTTCCCCAACCAAAACCATATCACAAGAAACACCATGTAGGATTATAACCATAGGATAAAAAATGGTTTTCATGATTTGGGAAAAATAATATGATTTCAAAAAAATTTAAAAATATTTATATTATAAAAAATATGAAGGGGTTTCTTGAGGATTTGGGTTTCTAATTATTATATTTCCTTCTATAAAAGTATTATGTTTCATGTTGATTATTTTTTCAAAATATATATTCTTGTCTCATTTTACATTTCCATTATTTAATTTGATGTTCCAAAGGAGTGAATAACAAATGATAAGGGGGGTTGAATCAATTGTTCATTTTTTATGAGTTTTAAAACTTTTAGAAACTGAACCCATAAAACCAGTTAAGATTCATTTTCTTATCACCTTTTATTAAATATTCATGAATTAGTATGTATGCATAAAAGTGGATAAATTATGATTTACATTGTTTAGAATCAGTTTGAGAATATACATCCTTTCCATAGCCACTCTCTAGATGACATAGTTTGTATGATTTCCTTATGACCTATGGGTACTTTAATGTTTCCAAGACTATGGGAAATGTATTATATAAGCATATGGGCCTTTTAAGGGTCCCCCCTGATCCCTTAAAAGGGCGTTATCAAAAGTAAATAAATAAAAGAAGGCCTTCAGTCCATTTGGTCTTGGAGAAGTGAATAGAGCTTCTGTGAACTCTCGATTGACACCTTTAGTCTCCTGATATGGATGATTATATTTAATCCTTTCAGTTTAAAAAGTTTCATATATATAATTGAGCAAAAAAATACTGAGGAATTTTTTAAATTTTCACTACAAATGTTCTTGGGTCCGATAACCCAGAGTCTGATGGATTTAAACCCAACGAACCCTATCTGATTGAATCTTTCTAATCGATTCAATATGAAGTTCCATTTTCAATCTGAAAAACTCAAAATCTACTCAAATGATCAATATGATCTTTATCATTATTGTAAATAAAACATGGATATGTCAGAACTTATTCTGATATCTCATTCTGAATGTAAAAACATGACATGAAATATTCAATTCTCCACTATTTCAACAATCATGAAAAGTTACAATGTGTGAATGTACTTTTCCACTATTTATAGGGAACTAAAAAATTTTAAAAGGCAAGAAACATAAAAAAGCTTCCTACTTACTCAAATTTGAAAATTCTAAAAAAATACTCACATTTAAATTCCATGCTAATATTTATTCAAAACATCTCAGGATTTCTCAAAAATTAGTCTTCTGAACATAAAAAAATTTCACTAGTCTGATTATCTTCCTCATTATTAGTTTGATTAGCTTGATCCCCTATGAATAATTAACTTTATTTGATTCATTACAATTATCCTTACTATATTCATTATGATTATATTTCCTATGTTTTGTGTTATATTCTTTCTCAACATCTGTCTAATTATCTTTCTCAACATCAATGTGGTTATCTTTATCAGCTTTAGTCTAATAATCTTTATCAAATTATGTCATATTATCTTTCCCAAAATCTGTTTGATTATGTTGTTGAGATCTAGTATGATAATTATTATTAGCTTTAGTATAAATATCATTCATTGATTTAGTTGGATTACCTTTCTCATCTTTAGTTTTAATATCAATATCAGCTTCAATATAATTATCATGCTCAAAATTAATACGATTATATTTCTCAGCTTTTGTGAGATGTAAATTACCATTACATTTGAAAGTATTAAATGGTGACTCCCCTTAGAAACATACACATATTTCTAAAAAACATTATTTAACAAAATTATAGTTTTCAAAAAAAATATAACATTGTTAACAGAAAATATCACAAGGGTTCCTCAATACCCCCCTTTGGATTTTTTGAAAACACTCATTAACATCATTTCAAACTTTAGAAATTTTTAATAACTAAACATTTGAAGTTTTCAAAAACACATCCATCCTACAAATAATTATCCTGAAACGACACTACTGGATAATAAAATGTATGTTAAGGATATGAATCCCACATGGTAAAGAAAATTTTAATGACATTAAATGATAAACTCCCCCTCACTTTTACTTTTTCCACACCCTTTTTTTTCTCTCCATTATCGTTTTCTCTCACACATTTTATGATAACCAAAGATTCATATTATTTTATAAATGATAATTAAAAATACCATAAAAAGTAAAAATTTGTTAATATATTTCCCAATTTGTCAACATAATAAAAAGCATGGTGGGAGATATTCTTATGAGTGTTTGGAAGTCATTAATAGAGGCTAAGAATTATGTTGCATACTCCATTGAACAAACCTCTATTTCTAAATTGAACGTGTGAAGATAAAGTCAATTTGATACATCATTAAGATATATTCTAGAAGAATATATATCCATCTGCAAAATTCTCATTTATAATGAGTAAATCTATATCAATGTGTATCTGGTCAAGAATGTTTTATATTATTATGTAAAAGATCAACAGAACAATGATTAACACAAAGTATATTGAATGAATAATATAATTTGACATTCATGTATTAAAGATGAACATTTGTACACTACATCAGATAAAACACAAGAGTAGCTGAAACAAATTCATATTCCACTATGCTCAATATTTTTAATCATATTTTCTTTTTATTCTAACTAACATAAAATTTGACCAATAAAAATGTTCCTCCTGGGGTTGATTTTATATCACTACAATTTCTAGCCAAATCAGTATCTGTATAACCATGAAATATTATCTAAAAATTTTTATTATTTAAAAACCCTTGGGATGTTTTTCATTTAAAATATCCCAAAATTCTCTATGCTACCAACATAATAGATCATTTTGGATTAATTTGATACATGTCACACAATTTTACTTCATAAAAAATTGCATGACTTAAGGAAGTAAGGTATAGTAGACTACCTATCAGCTTTAGAAATTCATTCAAAATATATCTTTTGATGGACTCGTCTTTACTCAACATTGTCCTCACATATATAGGATTAGAAACATATTTTCTTTCTATCATTTAATACTTTTTTATAAATTCTCTAGGGTACTTTCCTTTAGATTATAAAATTAGTTTTTACTTTTATTAAACTTGTATGAAAATGAATAATGTTAATTCTCCCAATATTGACATTTCAAAACTCTTCTTCATTTCTCAATAAAATAATTTAAAAAAATTCTTCAACCACATTAATAAATATATCATCCACATACAAAATAACAATTATGGTGATGGAGTTATTTTCTTTCACATATATGTCATATCAAACGTCAATTAGAAAAATTCAACATTATAAAATGGTTATAATGGTTTGGATAACTGGAATGTGGGGATTATTTCAACCCATACAGGTCTTTCATCGATCTTGAAACCTTGTTTTCATCATTTTCAGGTTGAAAACAACAAGTTTGTTCAATGAGAACTTCTTCACCAATCCCAAAATTTATTAAATATAACATTACATCAACCTGATGAATATTATTATTTTGATGTGAAAAAACTAATAGAAACATTATAATAGTTTATAATCATGCAATGGGGGAAAGGTATCTTCAAAATCCACTCATTCCACTAATTCATGGACTTTAAATCCATGCCCAGATTTATTTCATAAAATTTATCCATGTTCATTAAACTTGTTTTTATAACACATTATGTTTTGATAATGTTTTCAACTTTCATATAAGTAATAATTTCCCATGTTTAGTTTTTCTCAATATGATCCAATTATTAATTCAAAGCATCCATACATTAATTGTTTTTAATATCTTCTAAAACTGATTTCGGTTCAACTTTTGAGTAAGTGAAGTTTGATTCTATGATCTAAACATTATTCTGGTATGAATTTGAGCCTACATATTTCCATGAATATTATGAATCTCAACATGTTTTTGTAGTGTAGAAAATTTTAATGTTTCTTTAGATTTGAGCTTTCCACATAACAAGATTCTTCTAAATCGTGATGATTTTTTTTTTGGAATCATTATTACATTCATTTGAAACCACTATCTTCTCCTCCTCAATATTATCAGAAAATTTTGTTATGAAATATTTATTTTCAATAAACTTCCCATCATTTGAGTCAACGAACCGTGGTAAATTTTTTATTCAACAATTTTAACTTATTCCATTTGGTGAATAATACCAACAGTTTCCTTCTTCATCTTCCTCATAAAATCGTCCCATATTCTAATTTTTTATATTATGTAATCATGGACATAAAAAAATTATGTAACTAAAAAAAGGTATTTTTATTCCACATTTCATAGGAATTCATGTTATGTTCTGGTCTCAATAGACATTTATTCTGATCATGTACAACATCTCTAAAAACTTCTCTCCACAGAACATTCTAAATTTTATTCCACTAACATGATTTTTCCCATTTCAACTAAACAAATATTCTTTAATTTTTCTAATCATTTATTATAAGTGTAGGGAGAACTATATTTATGAATGATACAAAGATTTATTATATAATTTTCAAATGTATTTCATGTAAATTATGTTCCATTAACTGTTTCAACTTCCTTATATTAGTCCTTATTTCATTCACAACATATTTACTGAAAATATGAACTTTTACATTGCCTCTAACTTGTTTTTCATAAATATGATGTTTTCCATCCATGTAAATTCATCAATAAATGTGATAAAATATAAACCGATTCTATTTATAGATATGTCATTGGCCCACATAAATATTAATGAATATCATCTAGAGGTTTTGTAGACTGAATCTCAAATCTCTTATGACTTTTGTTAATAAAATTCTTATTCTGACAAGTAATACAAATATTTTCATATCTTCTTATTAATTCCATAAAATAACATATAGTATCATCTTTAGAATGTTTTTCCATGTTTTTTGGACAATGGAGCCCAAGCATTTGGTGACACAATTTGTTTTCATCTTCATCACTCATGTAACAATGTTTGTTAAATTTTCCAATTGGAAATATATTACCACATCTTCTTTCTAATTTGTTGATATGTTTTCCATATATTGCACTTCTAATGATATAAGAGTAATTTCAGAAAAGAACTTATTTTCCATCATCACAATATATACTTCTACTATGTAAGTTATATTTTAGCACATCAACAAATATAACCTACATAGATTTCAATTTATTTTCTTCAATGTCTTTCATTCCAGGTCATATTATTTTTAAGGAACTATCATTACAAAATGTTGTTTCTACCCCACCATAACCTTCAACATGTTTCCATTTTTTATATCACCTATAATATATGACGAATAAAAACCATCAAATATCCCTGGTTTATTTATTTTATTTTTTTTCAAATCTATCACAATAATAATATCTATTTCATCATAATTCATCATTCCAGCTCCCATTTCTTTTCTATCATAAGAAAATTTTTCTGAATTAGTTTCAAAAAAGTTTTGGAAATATGTAAAAACTCATAAAATCATCCACAAGATTCTTCAAGATAATCAATTTTATTTTTTTGTTGGATGGTTACTAAAATATTTATTTTTTATTTTTTATCTTTTTTTAGGTTAGGAAAGTTACCCACACTTCTTCCAACCTTGCTTTCAATTTGGAAAACCCATTATTGAGGAAGTGAAAAGTTATGAAATTTATTATCAAACTTATTACCCTAGATCCCACAACACCAACAATAGCCCTGAAATATTGATTTTATATTGATGTAAGTTCATTCCCTGTAGAAACATTATTGAGGTTGGTAACATCTCCTATCTATAATGATCTATACACGTGGGAAATCATTCCACCCATGTGGGTTTTCATATTTATTATATGCGATATGTTTCTCACATCCCGTCTCAATCTAAACATTCCCAACAATTTTATCATTACTTGAAAAGTTACAAAGATCAGATGAAACATAATTTTTGGATGGTGAGAATCTCGCAAGATTCTTTAATTTAGCTCTCTCAGCAACATTATAAGTCATATATTTTACATGATAAGATTTTTTATGTTTAAATTAATTTTCATAAGGGAAATTATTGACTCTACATGTTTTGACTAAAACTTTTTAACTTCATATTCCTTATATTACTTATTCTTATTGATTTCTTTGACAATATATCCATATTCAATAACAAATTGATTCTAACTAATAATGACACAAATTTATATTTAATCCTTCTTTATGAGTTCTTTTATTACTTTATCAACTTATTAAAAATTACACATTATAATAATAATTTAATATTTGAGATATGTCTTTCTCAATATATTCATGATGTTCTATTCTGAGTTGAAACTCTCTATAAAATTCATCTCTTAATTTTCTCCTTTATTTGAGTAGTATTCTATTTTTTATTATTTTTTAATTAATGTTCTATCCTTTTTTAGGGATTCATATTTTGATAAATATTTATCAGATGAGTCTAAATATACTTTCTTATGCAACATACTAATTTCTTATCAAGTGAATAACTTCTTGTATTTTCTAGATGGATTTTCTTCTTCATATCCTTTGTTCCAATTATTACAATGAAGATATAAATTAGAATCATCTCGATATTCTCCAACAATATTCTTGGGAAAATTCAAAATAATGTGTTCTATTCCAATGTAGTTAAAAAATGAGAGGAATTTTACCTCTATATGTTCCTCTACCTATTTTATAGTTCTTAGATATATTAGGAAATATTTTTTCAATCGAATAATCTTCCTATTTGTCTTTTAAATCATAAGTATCAACATCTTCAATATCTAAAATTTTAATATTTTTCATATCTTTAAAATTCACTACATCATTAATCATCATTTTTAACATTGTATATTTTCTCATTTCGTAAGTAACAAAGAAGTTAAGTAATTATTTAAGAGATATATGACCCTTATCTTCAGATGATTAAATTTTGAATCAAACCTATTTTGAATTTTTCTCATAAGTTTGATATATTTTTAGAATATTTTTGAACATCACCACATATTATGATGTTAAAAAAATTCATTTACTCTACTAAAGTATTAATCATGGGTTACTTCATCTCTCATTCATATTTCTTCATATATACTACTCCATATTTATAGATTTTCTTCCTTCATATAGTATTCCCCTCAAAAATTCATTCAAGATTGACCTAAATAATAATTAATTATTAGAGGCCCATAACCTTCATACAAGTATTTACCAATATGAAAAAGGGAACAATTTCTATATTTTCAATCAATTTTGATATTTCTCTTATAAATAAAATCCATCATGTAATCCTTCTCAATAGATAGGAACCCTACTATAGTTGCATCAACTACATCCATGCCAAGATAAAAGTGATAATGAATCATTCTATTTTTTCAAAAATAATTTTTTTCCATGATATATATGTATTACTTAACTAATAATAGAATTGATATTAATAATGATAATTATTAAACAAGGTAACATTGGATCTAATACCATACGATGTTCCAAAGGATTGACTGACAACTGGGAAGGGGGGGTCTGAATCAATAGTTCACTTTTTATTATTTTCAATAATTTTATAAAAATAACCCATAAAACCTATTATGATTTGTAACGCCCCGACCCTAATTATCTAGATTCGGTGCATTATTACATAACATTGGCATGATCATGAGAAAGATCAAGTCTCGAAAGACCGATTAGTTTAGTAGCCTTGGAATAACTAGATACATCCATAAATTTTTACATTACATCATAAAAAAAACATCTTGTCTTCATATCCCCTCATACTATCCCTGCAGGTCATTCATAAATTACTTCTTCATAATCCTGGGAAAAATAAAACATTGAAAGGGGTGAGCTCGGATGCTCAGTAAGGATAACATTATAGCAGAAGCTTTCATAAATAAGCATAAACACTTAAGGCAATTTATAACTAAAACAAAAGCCTTTTAAAATTGAACTTCAACATAGTATGGCAAAAGTAAAATGAAATAATGCCATTTACTTACTCACATGGATATTCTACTAGTCGAATGATCACATGCAATATCAATAACCACTTTCATAATGATGGAATGCATAATGCCAGACTATCATAACCACATAGCCAAGGCCTCGTGCCAAGGCTACGAAAGATTTTGTCAAGGCCTTGTGCCAAGACACTAGTTTGTCTCATGAGACCTACCGATGCATCGAGGAGCTATAGCGGGCTCCACCCGTCACTTATTAAGTCCAATGCATTCCCATATGAAAAGGTTTAAACATAACATAAACATTCGTATTAAAACTAGCATACGAAATGTCAATACTTTAACCACAAACCATGAATGGTATAGAAATAGAACATCCACAATCAAACATAACTCATTTGATACAATATGGAAGATTGTATTGTATCACATTAACCTCAATCATGAATAATGAAGGATGTTGACATAAATGAAAGTAATCATCAAAACTATTTGAGAGAAATATCCCCCTTTTTTGAAAACATTTAAAAGTCACACTATTTGTCAAGAAGCCATTTAAAAGTAGATTTTTGAATCAAAGTGTCCCATACCACTTTGAAACTTTTTAAAAGGAGTTTTAATTTGTAAACTTTAATGTCCATATAAATAAATCCTTAAAACCATTTTTTAAAACATGGACATTAATGAGAAAGATTTAGATGAATAAGTCTTTAAATCATTTTAAAAATGGTATTTTAGTTAGAGATTCCAACCAAAAGAGACACTTGAATACAAATAATTGTGGTAATCAAAACTTTGTAATATCATGAGAATAAAGGGATTCATGATATACTATGTCAAAGTACGTTATATACACCACATAAAAGTGATTTGGTGTATATCAACAAAGAAGTTTCAATGGAATGTAAATTGAGATGAAATCTCTTGTAAAGGTTGTATCCTTAGGTTAAGGATAAATCAATGACATAATTATGTGTGACAAATATAAATACACTAAATATGATTGGATATTCAGTGTAAAACAATCAAAGGACATTCACACATATTCTTGTAAAAACAATACCAACGAATTGGATGTTTAACTCAACAAATGGAGAATGAGTTAAAATTACTCTTATCAAATTCATATCAATGACTTGAGAATTACCAATGGAGTGATTATGTGCATCAAACTTATATCCACAGGAAGGGGAGTGGAAATTATGACATAATAAAATGAATAGTGATTCCACACATAATCTTGGGGTAATATAATCAATGAAATATGTGTAAAGCCAAATGAGTGGAAATTGAAATCTCAAATTCCCTTATCGATTAGGTAACTTTCGAAACATACACCCATGAAAGAAGTATCATACCATGATGATGTAAATACCCATAAATTAAAGTATATTACACAATGAATACAATCATGGGCAGTACACATACACCACATGCAATAATTAAGTGGTGAACAATAGAATTATCACGAAATTAAAAGTGAGATTAGAAAATCCCTTACCACGTTAATCAACTGAGTCGTATGGCCAAAAGTTAATAACCACCAAATGATTTACAGAATAACATGAATATAAATAGAATCATGAATATATATCAAATGGCAATACACAATACACCACTTTCAATAATTTAGTGGCGAAAAATGGAAATCTCACGGAATTGAAAGTGAGATAAGAAAATCCCTTACTTTGTACTTTTTCCTTGGTCGATGGTAGGTTTACCTCCTGTATAATGGTGAAATAATTGTTATTGAATAATACAAGAATCATTTACTTTAATATGATATCATATATGATCTTTTAACATTGATTTGTTAATAATATCTTAGTATTAACGCCGTTTTGGGTGTTAACTTACTCATTTTCTTTTATATGTTTTGTTACATAAGTCATGTTTGTTGTATCTTATTAATATCCAGAATGATATCAAGTACTTAAACATCATTTTTAAATCATTAAATGATAATTTTACTTTAATGGATACGATGGATAATGAATCTCATCGCGTTCGTGGAGACGGTAGTCCGTACGTACGCACGAACGCTACTTCCATTTAATTTTTTAATTTTTTATTTTAAAAGAATCGAATCCAAATGATACATAGGTATATTACTATTACAGTATAATATAATATTTTATATATGTTACTTAAGTTCATTAACACCATCCTTTATACGTTCCATGTGTGGTATGAACGAGTCATATCATTTTAAGGGGGCGGTAGTCCGCACTTCCTCAAATGAAATTATCGTATGTATATACGACATGAAACGAATAATGGTATGAAATAAAATGGAATTACAGAAGCTTATATATAAAATATATATCATTAATATCATATTTAATTACAGTGCCATCATAATGGCCACCATGAGAGGCGGTAAGATGTTTTTGAACAATCATCGTTTCGTGAGGCGTTAGTTTGCCATCCACAGAAACATTATGTTCATCATCCATTAGATGAAGTTGTGTGTATTTGTAGTTTGAATACTTCTTATAACAACATCCTAGTATATTGAGGATACTGTTGTTGTTACAAAAGAAGGGAAATAAAAAGATTTTGGGGGTTGAAGAAGCAAAATAAATGAAAATAATTTAAGAGAAATCGTTACCTTTAATTTAGGTAACTCACTTTGGTTGGAACCAAAGGACTTGTTGAAATGCTTTCTGGATAAGGGGAAGCTTCAAGGAGGATGAGAGGTATGTGGGGAGCTTAGTTGGGCAGAGTTTGGACGAGCCAAGTGGCTTGAGAGGTGTGAGGAAAAGAGAAGGAGGAGTGCCCTTTTATAAGAGGGGTGAGGGGCACCTTTGGAAAAGCTAGAAATATTAATTTATAATAAATTCATATTCGGTTTCCAAAGGCTCCAAAGTTGACTATTCAAAGGATGAGGTGGGGATAGGTCGAAAACAACTCATCCAATAGAATTTAGACAGGTTTGGGTACTTATATTAACCTTATCTTTAAGTATTAACTCTAAGTTAATTAGTTTCACTTTTACAATGTCTCTTTGTATTTTTATATAATATGGTTAATAAACTTACTATATACATCCAAGCGACCCCCAAGTGGTCCAATAATGATGAACCTATCCTTATATAAGTCTCTTGGCCGAACCTTAGATTTTTAGGAATTTAATATCAATTAATAATATAATATTTGTTTTAAAAACTCTTTTATGTCAATTTTGACACTATTCATTAGTTGATTTTTGTGAAACTCATAACAGATTGATTATTTCGAACAAAGTCAAATAAATCAATCCTAATATATCATATTATCCTATAAAATTTTTTTAATTCATTAAAAGTTTCATATTATAATTATTTGGGTATTTATAATATCAATTATGTTAATTTTTTACTATTTTAGTAATTACTACATCATCATTGTGTCATAAATAAAATAACTTATTTAATGTCAAAAAATTATAAATAAAATATAATTATGTAGGAAATCTTTTTATCTTTCTAATGAATATTTATAATCTAAAATCTAGCATATATAACCCTATGTAACAATTGTTTTGCTAAAAGATATATGCTTGTGTCATTTTGTATTCATTTTAACTTAATTAATATAAAGTGTCATTATCACTTACAAGTGGATCCATGGGGTCCCAAAATTTACCCAAAGATGCACATGGTCGACCATGTATCAACCAATAGGGTTAAGACACGTTTTAGGGTAATTTAGTATTATTATAATATTATTTTTTTAACCCTTATTTACCGGATTTACCCTTAACCATGGTAAATAAAATATTTACCGCAGTAATTATTCAAAATGTCTAAAAATAAAAGTTACCTATTTACACAATTTGAACATCCTGATTCCAAATATGGAATCCAGTTTTCTAAATTCAAAACACAGAAGTGGCAGAAATTAATTTAAAATTAATTCCCGCTGTCAAAACAAAAAGCGTGTTTTTAAGAGATAATAACTATCAAAAGATTGACACTTGTTTATGTTCGGTTTAATTGTAAAATTATGTCCAATGACCAACATTATATTAAATGGTAAAAATATATTCTAAATATACTTTAAAACCACTCAAATTCACAATTTATCACTATTAATTATTTTGATTAAAAAAGTTGTTTTTAATTAAAATTTAGTAATTTTCACTATTCATCAAAATACAAAAGTTATCCGAAAAGTACCAAAATTTCACCCTAGGCTAATTTCGATATTCCGAATCCAAAAATGAAGTCCATTTTGAAATATAAAATATATATAATTTCAAAAAGTAGGTATTACTATTCATAACGGCTAGTTTGATTGGTTGTGGTGTGTTAAAATCTCGAAGTTGCGTACAATGCACGTCATTGCATTATTCGAAAGGAAACATACCGAGGAAGCTTGGGGTGTTACATTCTCCCCTCCTTCAATAAATTGCGTCCTCGCAATTTTTAAAATTTTGCTTGGGAATATAATGGAAAGTCCCACATCGGGAAAAGAGTCAATAAAACTATCACTTTAAAAGAAAGAAAGAGAGGTATAAGGGTCATCCAAGATAACCCATACTAGGATTCCATGTAAGAAAACATGGATATGGATGATAAACTAAGTGTCAAGTTCTGATGGAGAGGGATAGAAATCATGATCAGGAGAAAGTTAACAATGAGAAAACCACAAACTTGTGTTGGGACAAACGACCATTAGTCTCCTAGTAGGAAAGTAAACGGACAACATTTTTTTTAAGTTACATTACATAAGGAAGAGGAATTCATTTATGATATTGACTAAGAACATTATGAGATATACTTACATTTTAAGTAGATTTTCATTCTTTAATAAATTTACACCACTAACTCATTTTTTTTTAAACGATGAGTATTCAAGAAGACTTGGTCACACTGGAAGAGATAGAATAAACTTCTATAGAATCACATGATCCATGAAGGATAAACCATATATTTACATTGTCTTTGAAGATTAATCAAAACCAAAATGGTCAGTGAATGATCTAATGATCCCCCAAAAGGATATTCATTGAGATAAATATGCACTAATCTTAATTTCTAAAATTAAACCAACAATACCCCAAAGTTAAATAGATACCATTCAATAACCAATTGTCCTTAAAATCCTTTAATATAATCCAAACTAATATTGAAACCCAAAACATAGAAGAATTTGATTATGTAGTCTCCCATGTTAAATTGTATCTCCAAATGACATCAGATACTCTTTAAGTCACATACTCAAAAGTAATTAACCTAATCACATATTCTCTATTATAGGTTAATCATTTCCATAAATAACCCAAATCACTATAAATCCACAATAAAAACGTAGATAAAAATCTATCATTACTCCACAAATGAAACCCCATAGTATTCTATTTTCCTTGGACATATAGTGTTTCCAACAAAGCGAACATCTTCCAAAATAACATTTATCACTTAATCACCAAATCATTTTCCTATACCAAGGGTATTCTTTTGATATGAAATAAGAACCCAAATCAACTTATTATTGATCAATAAAATCATTTAACTAAAAAAATAGTCACACTAACCAGGGACTTCACGTAGTCCAGTGGTAGGCGATAAATCCCAATCGCACTTTGGTTGTGGGTTCGATTCCCATAGCTTTGTCCGACGCGACGGGTTGTCACACGGTCTACGTGTTGTCCTTTTTCAAAAACTATATTTTATAATATTGCCAAAATGAGATAAATTCCTCAAAATGCTATATCATAAATTTAACCACAAATGTTATATCATACCTTGAATCTTCATCCCAAATTAGAATAACTTATAATTCTCTCAAACCCCAATGATCATATAAATCCAAATGGTTATTTATACCCAAATCCACAAGAGAAGAGACAATTCTTCCTCAAATATCATTCTCACATGGCAAACTGCGGGGTTACAAATACAAGAGAAAATTATTCCATAGTAAACCCATCAACAAGGAGTGCTAATACTTTTTAAACATTTCTCCAACCATTTATTCCCACATAGCTTCTTCTTTGACCAAGAAAATATCCTATAGAATAGGACATTCACTCGGGTAATGGCCAGGTCCCCTACATTTACGGCAAATGACTGAAAATGGACTCTTGGGACCATTTTTATCTTCTTCCATAGTACTCTTCATTTTTCTTCGGCAATTCTTTACTTTATGTCCTTCCTTCCCGCACGTAAAACATTTCGTTGTCCCATTGAGACATTTTCCAGGGTGTCTCTTTCCACATTTCCTGCATGATGAAAATTGAGGGTTCTTTTCTCCATGGTCTCCATTGCTGGAGCTCTTATCATTTATCACCTTTCTCTTCCTTGTTGAGTCTGGGAGTTGGTTAATATATATGTTGTTGATCATATTTTTGGAAAACTGACTTGGCATAAAGACGATATCTTTTACGCCTATCAACATTCCATTTTGTTGCTCATTGCCACCACCGTTCCCATCTTGTACATCATTCTCAAAGTCACTATGACTTCCTTGGAATCCAGCCATTGACTAAAACCATAAAGCATTGTGTGAGTAATAGTAGTCGTAAAATCATTTAGAGATTAAAATGTCACCATATTCTCAATTTGAAACATATTAGGATTAACCAAGGTCATTTACTCTCATCTTATATATATATTACTTAAATTGGTTTGTAAAGAAAATGTAAATTATCCTAAGCATATCCCCCGGGAGTGTCGTAACCAAGAGTGCAGCAAGGCCCGTTGTCGTGCACCAGTTCCCGTTCGAGTCTAGCTCAAAGCGGTGTTTTCGGGTTTTACCCCTAGGTACATCTGTGCCAGAGCCACCTCTACCTGCTCGTATCCAGACAGGGATGTATTGCTCGGAAAACTCACAAAATCTCTACAATACCAAAATTCTAGGAAGTTCTTTTATACTAATCCTCAAAGTTCATCTTAGGTCTACGTGCTCTAATCAGAGTTTATCTAAATCTAGCTACCAAGGTTTGTACTAAACTTCCTCTGATACCAACTGTAACGCCCCGACCCTAATTATCTAGAGTCGGTGCATTATTACATAACATTGGCATGATCATGAGAAAGATCAAGTCTCGAAAGACCGATTAGTTTAGTAGCCTTGGAATAACTAGATACATCCATAAATTTTTACATTACATCATAAAAAAAACATCTTGTCTTCATATCCCCTCATACTATCCCTGCAGGTCATTCATAAATTACTTCTTCATAATCCTGGGAAAAATAAAACATTGAAAGGGGTGAGCTCGGATGCTCAGTAAGGATAACATTATAGCAGAAGCTTTCATAAATAAGCATAAACACTTAAGGCAATTTATAACTAAAACAAAAGCCTTTTAAAATTGAACTTCAACATAGTATGGCAAAAGTAAAATGAAATAATGCCATTTACTTACTCACATGGATATTCTACTAGTCGAATGATCACATGCAATATCAATAACCACTTTCATAATGATGGAATGCATAATGCCAGACTATCATAACCACATAGCCAAGGCCTCGTGCCAAGGCTACGAAAGATTTTGTCAAGGCCTTGTGCCAAGACACTAGTTTGTCTCATGAGACCTACCGATGCATCGAGGAGCTATAGCGGGCTCCACCCGTCACTTATTAAGTCCAATGCATTCCCATATGAAAAGGTTTAAACATAACATAAACATTCGTATTAAAACTAGCATACGAAATGTCAATACTTTAACCACAAACCATGAATGGTATAGAAATAGAACATCCACAATCAAACATAACTCATTTGATACAATATGGAAGATTGTATTGTATCACATTAACCTCAATCATGAATAATGAAGGATGTTGACATAAATGAAAGTAATCATCAAAACTATTTGAGAGAAATATCCCCCTTTTTTGAAAACATTTAAAAGTCACACTATTTGTCAAGAAGCCATTTAAAAGTAGATTTTTGAATCAAAGTGTCCCATACCACTTTGAAACTTTTTAAAAGGAGTTTTAATTTGTAAACTTTAATGTCCATATAAATAAATCCTTAAAACCATTTTTTAAAACATGGACATTAATGAGAAAGATTTAGATGAATAAGTCTTTAAATCATTTTAAAAATGGTATTTTAGTTAGAGATTCCAACCAAAAGAGACACTTGAATACAAATAATTGTGGTAATCAAAACTTTGTAATATCATGAGAATAAAGGGATTCATGATATACTATGTCAAAGTACGTTATATACACCACATAAAAGTGATTTGGTGTATATCAACAAAGAAGTTTCAATGGAATGTAAATTGAGATGAAATCTCTTGTAAAGGTTGTATCCTTAGGTTAAGGATAAATCAATGACATAATTATGTGTGACAAATATAAATACACTAAATATGATTGGATATTCAGTGTAAAACAATCAAAGGACATTCACACATATTCTTGTAAAAACAATACCAACGAATTGGATGTTTAACTCAACAAATGGAGAATGAGTTAAAATTACTCTTATCAAATTCATATCAATGACTTGAGAATTACCAATGGAGTGATTATGTGCATCAAACTTATATCCACAGGAAGGGGAGTGGAAATTATGACATAATAAAATGAATAGTGATTCCACACATAATCTTGGGGTAATATAATCAATGAAATATGTGTAAAGCCAAATGAGTGGAAATTGAAATCTCAAATTCCCTTATCGATTAGGTAACTTTCGAAACATACACCCATGAAAGAAGTATCATACCATGATGATGTAAATACCCATAAATTAAAGTATATTACACAATGAATACAATCATGGGCAGTACACATACACCACATGCAATAATTAAGTGGTGAACAATAGAATTATCACGAAATTAAAAGTGAGATTAGAAAATCCCTTACCACGTTAATCAACTGAGTCGTATGGCCAAAAGTTAATAACCACCAAATGATTTACAGAATAACATGAATATAAATAGAATCATGAATATATATCAAATGGCAATACACAATACACCACTTTCAATAATTTAGTGGCGAAAAATGGAAATCTCACGGAATTGAAAGTGAGATAAGAAAATCCCTTACTTTGTACTTTTTCCTTGGTCGATGGTAGGTTTACCTCCTGTATAATGGTGAAATAATTGTTATTGAATAATACAAGAATCATTTACTTTAATATGATATCATATATGATCTTTTAACATTGATTTGTTAATAATATCTTAGTATTAACGCCGTTTTGGGTGTTAACTTACTCATTTTCTTTTATATGTTTTGTTACATAAGTCATGTTTGTTGTATCTTATTAATATCCAGAATGATATCAAGTACTTAAACATCATTTTTAAATCATTAAATGATAATTTTACTTTAATGGATACGATGGATAATGAATCTCATCGCGTTCGTGGAGACGGTAGTCCGTACGTACGCACGAACGCTACTTCCATTTAATTTTTTAATTTTTTATTTTAAAAGAATCGAATCCAAATGATACATAGGTATATTACTATTACAGTATAATATAATATTTTATATATGTTACTTAAGTTCATTAACACCATCCTTTATACGTTCCATGTGTGGTATGAACGAGTCATATCATTTTAAGGGGGCGGTAGTCCGCACTTCCTCAAATGAAATTATCGTATGTATATACGACATGAAACGAATAATGGTATGAAATAAAATGGAATTACAGAAGCTTATATATAAAATATATATCATTAATATCATATTTAATTACAGTGCCATCATAATGGCCACCATGAGAGGCGGTAAGATGTTTTTGAACAATCATCGTTTCGTGAGGCGTTAGTTTGCCATCCACAGAAACATTATGTTCATCATCCATTAGATGAAGTTGTGTGTATTTGTAGTTTGAATACTTCTTATAACAACATCCTAGTATATTGAGGATACTGTTGTTGTTACAAAAGAAGGGAAATAAAAAGATTTTGGGGGTTGAAGAAGCAAAATAAATGAAAATAATTTAAGAGAAATCGTTACCTTTAATTTAGGTAACTCACTTTGGTTGGAACCAAAGGACTTGTTGAAATGCTTTCTGGATAAGGGGAAGCTTCAAGGAGGATGAGAGGTATGTGGGGAGCTTAGTTGGGCAGAGTTTGGACGAGCCAAGTGGCTTGAGAGGTGTGAGGAAAAGAGAAGGAGGAGTGCCCTTTTATAAGAGGGGTGAGGGGCACCTTTGGAAAAGCTAGAAATATTAATTTATAATAAATTCATATTCGGTTTCCAAAGGCTCCAAAGTTGACTATTCAAAGGATGAGGTGGGTATAGGTCGAAAACAACTCATCCAATAGAATTTAGACAGGTTTGGGTACTTATATTAACCTTATCTTTAAGTATTAACTCTAAGTTAATTAGTTTCACTTTTACAATGTCTCTTTGTATTTTTATATAATATGGTTAATAAACTTACTATATACATCCAAGCGACCCCCAAGTGGTCCAATAATGATGAACCTATCCTTATATAAGTCTCTTGGCCGAACCTTAGATTTTTAGGAATTTAATATCAATTAATAATATAATATTTGTTTTAAAAACTCTTTTATGTCAATTTTGACACTATTCATTAGTTGATTTTTGTGAAACTCATAACAGATTGATTATTTCGAACAAAGTCAAATAAATCAATCCTAATATATCATATTATCCTATAAAATTTTTTTAATTCATTAAAAGTTTCATATTATAATTATTTGGGTATTTATAATATCAATTATGTTAATTTTTTACTATTTTAGTAATTACTACATCATCATTGTGTCATAAATAAAATAACTTATTTAATGTCAAAAAATTATAAATAAAATATAATTATGTAGGAAATCTTTTTAGCTTTCTAATGAATATTTATAATCTAAAATCTAGCATATATAACCCTATGTAACAATTGTTTTGCTAAAAGATATATGCTTGTGTCATTTTGTATTCATTTTAACTTAATTAATATAAAGTGTCATTATCACTTACAAGTGGATCCATGGGGTCCCAAAATTGACCCAAAGATGCCCATGGTCGACCATGTATCAACCAATAGGGTTAAGACACGTTTTAGGGTAATTTAGTATTATTATAATATTATTTTTTTAACCCTTATTTACCGGATTTACCCTTAACCATGGTAAATAAAATATTTACCGCAGTAATTATTCAAAATGTCTAAAAATAAAAGTTACCTATTTACACAATTTGAACATCCTGATTCCAAATATGGAATCCATTTTTCTAAATTCAAAACACAGAAGTGGCAGAAATTAATTTAAAATTAATTCCCGCTGTCAAAACAAAAAGCGTGTTTTTAAGAGATAATAACTATCAAAAGATTGACACTTGTTTATGTTCGGTTTAATTGTAAAATTATGTCCAATGACCAACATTATATTAAATGGTAAAAATATATTCTAAATATACTTTAAAACCACTCAAATTCACAATTTATCACTATTAATTATTTTGATTAAAAAAGTTGTTTTTAATTAAAATTTAGTAATTTTCACTATTCATCAAAATACAAAAGTTATCCGAAAAGTACCAAAATTTCACCCTAGGCTAATTTCGATATTCCGAATCCAAAAATGAAGTCCATTTTGAAATATAAAATATATATAATTTCAAAAAGTAGGTATTACTATTCATAACGGCTAGTTTGATTGGTTGTGGTGTGTTAAAATCTCGAAGTTGCGTACAATGCACGTCATTGCATTATTCGAAAGGAAACATACCGAGGAAGCTTGGGGTGTTACATGATTCATTTCCTTATGATGTTTTTGTAAATAATCATGAATTAAAATGATAGAAATAAAGTAAAAGAAAAATTATTAAAAAAATTATACATTGGTTTGAGAACATACACCCTTTCAATAGACACTATCATATTTCTATGGATATAAAATATTAATAACAATTGAATAAATCTAGTTCAAACTCCCATTTGAAACATTATTTATCTTGATATTAATGGTTATAATTACTAATATTAGTATATAATGGTTCTTCCAAAATAATTGATTAAAAAAATGATGATTTTTTTCAATTTTATCCACTTAATTTGTTGGGTCTGATAACCCTCAATCTGATGGCATTTGCTCTAAATAACCCAATCCAATTAAATAAATCCGATGAACTCAATATGATGCTCGTAATAACAATCTATGAAACATAGTCTCTACTTGAATATTGAATAGAATATTCCTCAGTGTGGTAAAAAAACATTCTAATTTCCATATTTTTTCTGAGATCTCAGTCTTGAATGAGAAACATGTTGAGAAATATAAAGTGATCTACCTTTTCCACACATGTGAAAATTACTATGTGTGAATGAACTGTGCCTTTATTTTTAGTTGAATTGGAAATTAAATGGTGGGAAACTAAAAAACATTCCCACTTACTCAAAATTCAAAACACTAAAAACCACTCACCATTAAAGTCCAATATCAAATTCATCAAACCATCTAAAAATTTCCCTATAATAAGTTTTATCAAACATACCAAATTTTCCTCCGTTTTATTATCTTTATCAACTTCAATAAAATTATATGAATTAGAATAAATATGATTATATTTCTCAAGATCAGTTGGATTTTTTCCCCATATTTAGTGTGATTATCCTGCTCATCTTCAATATGATTATCTTTCTCATCATTAGTCTAATTATGTTACATATATTAAATAAGATCATCCTTCTTGGATTCTGTATGATCATCCTGTTTAGCCTAATTACAATTATCTTTCTCATGTTTTGTCTAATTATCCCTCTTATCTTCAATCTGGTTATCCTCCTTAGCTTCAGTATGATTATCTTGCTTAGATTCAGCCGAATTATCTTGATCAACTTCATTATGGTTATCTTGTTTATATTGAGTATGATTATATTTATTGACTTTAGTATGATTGTTTTTATCTTCATCAGTTTGACGAAGTCAATATTATGCAGATGAATAAGTTTTTGAATGTGGTTAATCAGGCCTTCTTTTTTGAGGGAAACCAAAATGAAGCTTCTGGTGGAGGACAGCTAGTTTCAACGGGATGGTTAGGAGGTAGAAAATACAAGTACATAATGCATTGGTATTATAATGTTAACCTGTGAGGTGGAAAGACAAGTGGCTATGAGGAAGGATCACTTACATATCACCTTACTCGGGTGATCGTTAACACGTTTGGTAGTTCATTTCATAATCATAGATAGTACCCCACAAACACTGGTAGAATTTTGAGGTTCTGGAAGGATGGGGAATCTATAGAGGTTTAGTAGGAACCCACCAAAGATAAGTAGTGATATATTATCTAGGAAGTACCATATTTTGGGATGAGGATCTTCTACACCTTATCAGTTTGATAGTTGGAGTATTATTGGAAATAGCTGTAGAGGTAGTGGATGTTGAACTTCTAGGATAGAGAACCCATATTATTTGGGTGGTTTATCTTCGAAGAATCATACAAAATCACAAGGATAGTGGGAAGTAATGTTTCATTCATTTTAGTATAAAAACATGTTTATCATGGTTGGAACATTGATAGTTAAAGGAAATATTCATGGAGATTATGTTTTAGCTAGTGATTTATTTGTTAACGGTGTATCCTATTCGACTACATCATAAAAATTCATGAATGGATTTATCCTATTGGTGGATTTCTTGATTGAGGTTATGATGACAGTTACACATTTCAGTGTGCAGTCAAGAAATGATAATTTGTGCAATGGGTGGTCACTTAAGATTGTGGAGTATCATTTCTGTTTGGATCTTTACATCCTCGACATGTTAGGATTTTAACTAATAATGTGTATGGATTGGTTAGTATCATGTGAAACCCAAATTGATTGTTACTATATTATATTGGATTTTATGTATCCATATGGTGAAAAATATACTCAACCTAGAGAATGGGATATCAAAGAGGGCCGTATGAGGCATTTCATCAGCAACTGTGTGAGCCCACCGCCCAAGGCCCATGTTTTTTACCGGATGACGAGGTGAAAAGAATGATTTTCTTAGACATATAGTGGATAGTTTTCCAAATTTATTTTCAAATACTTCTCATGTATTCCATCTAAAAGAGATATTGAAATTTCAATTGAGATCATGCCTAGGGTTAACCCTATATCTATTCCACCACACCTAATAAAACCAATAGAACAACATGTTCTTAAGACTGAACTAGAAGAGTTGATGGATATGGAGTTTTTCTAACAGTGTATATCCTCCCAGGGTTTTCCAGTTATGATTGAAAAAATTTAGATGTGAGTTTTCTCTTGTTTGTTGATTACCCGAAGATGTTCCAGAATACATTGATGAACTAGTATCCTAATCGGTGTATCTATGATATTTTTTTTACAATATTAGGAGTTCATGTGGGTTCTCAAAGATGGGAATAAAATATGGGTATCCTCATATCAAATTTCAACCTTCTAATATACATAAGACTGCTTTTTGAAACATTTTATAATTTATGAGTTTTCTATGATACGATTTGGGATGGCTAATTCCACTGTAAGGTTTATAGCCTTGATTAACAGTGTCTTCAACTCATTCCATTAATGGTTTGTGTTTGTGTTTGTTGATTGCATCTTGTTGTACACCAAGATTCATGACAATCACGCCCATCATCTTGAAATGATATTGAGTATATAATGAGGGAATCGATTATATGATACAAGATTCAATTATGGATTGATTAGTTCCATATCTTTGGTCACATAATCTAAATGGAATGTATGTTAGTGGGCCATGAAAAGGTTCATAATGTTGGTTTCTAGAATCACCCATGTAATTTTTTTGATATCTGATGTTCTCTAGGATTTTTATGTTATTATTAGATGATCATCCTAGACTATCCATGCTTTTAAGAACCAATTTCAGGCCTGACCAAGACAAGGATAAATTTGGAATGGTTTGAAACTTGTGGGAATGACTTCTAGGAGTTAAAGAAGAAGATAAAAATGAAAAAATCCTAAGCCTACCCAGTCTAGGGTTGGAGTATAAAAAGTATTCGTGATGCTTATGTGATCATGATTAGAGAAGTGTTGATGTAAGGAGATCTAGGTTTCTGGATTTGGGTTATAGAAGATGTTACCGCAAGAATAAAATTTCCCAGTGCATGAGCTAGAGTTATAAAAAATTATTTTGAACATAACGTGTTGGTGTAATTATTAGTTGGGTGAAAATATTACTTGTATAATAATATCAAGAGATTAAAAAATATCATTTTACAATGATATTTTAATCTTTGACAGTGCATGTGGGTTGGGTATATGTATTCATTTGATTTTTAGTTAGCATATATGCCATAGAAGGAAAACAATGCTTCTAACACTTTCCATAAGAGAAATCAAGCACATGATGTTATGTAGTATCTTTATAAGTGGAAGATGGTGATTTTTTATCTACGAAACATGTGGTGGAATAGGAGGGATGGGAGTAGAAGAATATCAATTCAATATAAGTGTATTTTACAATATTGATTCTAATCAGGGAAATGTAGTATGAGGATCCAGTTTTTTTGTATTAAGGGAATTCCATGCCAGTGGGGAGCCACCATCAGGTAGGAATATCGCTGAGGATGAGACTATATGTATCTAGAATCATTTTTTGTTCTTATGATAATTAAGGAAGATCTAATTTTTAAATTTCATTCCTTTAAGTTAGTGATGCTTACAAGTTTTACTAAAATGTATCATAAAAAAAATAGAATGTTTTGGTGGCTAGGAAGGAAAAAGATAATGTAAGGTTTATAAAATGATTCTACACATGTCAATTGGAGAAGTCCAAGTATCAATTATTTGGTGGTTTACTATAGTCATTTCCCATTACACAATGGAAGTGGTATGATCTTATAATGGAATTCATGGTGGGTATCCCGAGGATGACTTGGAATAATAATTCTATTTGGCTGAAAATTTAGTGATTTGATATGGTCACGTATTTCTTGTATATACAGGATATATTCAATGTGGATCATTTTGGAGACTTGTTCATTTGGGAGATATAATATCGTTATAGGGAGTCACATAGTATATTTTCATACAACGATGCAAATTTTACTTCATGATTTGGACATGGAATTCAAAAGGTGCTTTTTTACATAAGATTTACTAGGTATATAATTATACCCACAATTAGATGGGAAATAAGATTGAAGTATTTCTATTTTTTAGGATATGATTTGGGCATATATCATATACATTTGGGGTCTTGGGGGTATCAAAAAGGTTATATGAAGTTCTCCTATTACAAAAGTTATTTTGGAAAATAATCAGCTAGCTCCAAATAAGGATCATTATGGTTGTCTATAAAAATCACCAGAATGATTGATAGTGGTCGATGATTCAGAGAAGCTGGTGCTAGTTCTATTACAGGTGACATTTGAGCAGGATTAACTGATTCAAAAATTTATGACTATAAATAAGTGTAAGAATAAGTCATAAGATGATATAAAATGATGAACCATATATCTTGATGAGGGTGATCATGTACTTCTTTGTGTGTCACCTAGATTTGGTCACTATAGGATTCTGAGACAGAGAATGTTGGCACCGAGGTTTTTTGGATAGTTTGAGGATATTGAGAGAATCGGGTCAATCACATATAGATTGGCCCTTAACATAGGGATACTGATATATATGATGTTTTTCATGAGTCATAATGTCAATGGTATCAACCCAACCACTCTAATGTGAATGATGTGAATGATGTTAAGCTTGAGTTTTATGTTTTCTTTGAAGAGCATTAGAAACGTGTTTTGGATTTCAGTGAAAAAGTGTTGTAGAGAATACCATAATGATATTTATTATATTTTGGTAATATGGATATTTTCAGAAGGAAACTTGGGGGAGTGATGTGGAAATTGAGCATCAGTGGCCCAATCATTTTCCCTTATAATCATAGTGATTCATTTCCTTACAATTTGAGGATGATCGGTTATATGGTCTAGAGATTGTAATATCACGGCCATTTTATATGATGTTTGAGTCTATTTAAGAGGTATTTTATTTCCTTTTTTGAATATATATTTTTTGGGATTTGTCTTGGGTGTGTTTGGGTGATAAGTGATGAATTCTGGAAGGATGATGGGATGTTCATGGTTGGTGCATGGGTTTCCCAAACCAGGAACCCAATAGAGAAAACCATGAGAACCCAAACAGAGTGGATTCACAAGGCTGGTAAACAGTTGTTGAAACCAGGCACCTCTTAGTAAAAAACTTGTACCACCCATAGGTGAGGTTCATAGTTATTTCAAACAGTGTAAACAGTGTGGTCCATACTTAAAATCAGGCTCACATAATTTTAATCCCCCCAAAACAAGAATAAGATTTCCGAACCCCCATGGACATGACCCAATGTTTACCAAGATTACCCTATACCCTTTCTATTATTTTTGGAGTCTTCTGGATGAATTCGTAGTGCTATAAAAAATAATTATTCACATATTTAAGGTTTTCTTGACCAATATACACCTCTTTGTGTATGTGTTAACTTCATAATTAGGTTTCATTCTCTCCCACCGTCCTTTTTGAATAAAAAGGAATGTGTTATCATCCTTTGGTGAGGGATTGGATCTAGTTTTTGATAATTGTGGTTCTAATTGACCTTATTACTGGGATTTGAATCAAGATCTAAATCTTCATCGGGGTTTTTAGCATAACATTTAAAATTTTGGAATTTTCCATTGTGGAATTTCTCATCAAAAAAAATTTAGGAAGGTGGTCTAAATTACAAATCCCATAGTCTTTATTTTATTATGTGTAAGAAATTGTGAAATTGAAATATCCATGACTAGAATATTCAATTAATGTTTTAATTTATTTAATTTAACTTCCATATAGTAGTGGTTTTGGTAACATTGGGGAAATTAGAATTGTTGGAATTGGATTAATCAATTTGATAATTAAATAATGGAATGTTCTAATTAAGAAATTGATGGGATATTGGGACTGTGTAATTTGTCAATTAATGTGATTTTGAATTAATTGACATTGAAAATTATGATATGGCTGGATTAAATTTAATGGAATAATGGATTATATTATTTATACAATGTAAAATGGTATAATGGTTAATTTTTCATATCATTCCATGTGATTAAATTTAGGAACCTTGGTGATGTTATTAATTCTAATTGTATAAAATGATGCGAAATGATGAAAAATTGTTTAATATTGATTATCCATTGTTAATGTGACATATGTGATATATGTTTGATTGATCGATATATGTGTGTTGGACATATAAATATTCTTCAAAATCTCAGTTGTGATTGAATAATGTATGTGTTTGGGAGATGGAATGATGACACAAAATTCCATTGTGATAGATTAGTTGTGTGACATAGAATGATGGTTCAAATACCCATGGGGTGGTAGACATATTGTTCTTGTCCCCAAACATTGGAAATGGACTATAATTATAGTTTTAAATTATATAAATTGAATAAAAATGATAAATGATAAATTTGGTTTTAAGATATGTGATATCCCTTCTAGATTGTTTTACTATTGAATGAGCCAAAGAATGTATTGATCATTTGGATGTCCACATGAACCTATTGAAATATGTTGTGAATTAAATAATAATCTCAAATGTGATAACTCATTATGTATGCATTTTACTTTTTTTATACAACTGAAAACACTATTATTGACTGAATATTGTTTTAGATACCATTGACGGTGGCCTACTGAGTTGTACTCACACCACACTCTCACTTCCTAAGAGAAACCTGAATAGAAATGATTATTTAATGATATGATAAGGTAAAGATATCGATATTAGATGGCTAAGACATGATTTATTATAGATAAGGGAACTAGACTTGGTTTTGGGACCCACTTGATAGTGTAAATGTGCCTTTATTTTGATTTTTCATTTATTACTTTACATGCATTTAAAAAGACATATCTAATACTTTCGTTTTGGATATTTTATTCCTTTCATGATTATTATGTGATACTAGTATTAATTTAGCTATTTTTTATTAACTTTTAATGTTCAGTTACTTTGATAAAGAGAATATGGTATCTCTATGATCGATATTAGACCCTTGCTACAAGTTGGAAGCCTCAAGCGAATGGTGAGGCACACCAGAGGTCATGTGGACAACCAGATCTGAGAAATGGTATGCGGTACCTATGTCAAGATGTAACAACTACACATGCATATATGTACAACACATACATACACATTCACATATAGGGATACACATATGTCCGTATATATATACATGTTAACATATACAAGTATACATATACATACAAATACATATAAATATATTTTATGTTATTATATTTGAGTAAATATATATATATTGATATATAGATCACATTTTTAAATATTTTTTCTTTGTATTTAGGTAATCTTTTAAATAAAGTATTAATATCTCATATTTTTTATTTTTTTTACATATTTTGTATTCAAGCCATCTAAATATATTATTAAAAAATTTATTGATAATTACATATATATATATATATATAAATATATTTTAACAAAATATTTGCGATATTTTGATTTAGAAAAGCTATATATATCATATTAATATGATATTGTTGATGCTCCTTTCTTCACAGAATCTAAAGATAGGAAAAGGGGAATATCTGAGCTCAAAGTGATTCATCCTTTGAAGAAAACATCAAAAATCGACAAAGGCAAGAACACAGGATCAAAATCAACTACACCGCGCAAGTTATCTCACTGTCGCGCAAGTACACTTGCGCGACGACCTTGGTCGCGCAAGTGACTTGCGCAACCTAAGTGGTAACCGCCCGGTAACCGCCCAGGGCCTTCTTTTGGCTATAAATAGACCCTATGTGCCCCCATTCGAGAGGATCTTTTTTCAGAAACTCGGATTGAAGCTCCCGATGCCCAAGTCTCTTCTCAAAGCTTCCGGAACACTTCTAAGGTAATTTCTTACCTAGAATGGATGATCTAAAGAGAAGAAGGAAGGGCTAAGTGTTGAAACTTATCAACACTTGTGCGCCGACTTATTTCCTTCAATATAACTTGCGCGTCCCTTTTCTGGAAGAACCTCAAGAGGATTCTAAAGTGATAAAAAGGAGTCGCTCAAGTATTCTAATACTGGCTGAAAATCGCACAAGTACCCCACATTTCGCGCAGGTATACTTTCACGACCAATACTTGCGCGTCGCCGCAATACTTGCGCGCCTTTCAAGACTTGCGCGCCCCTACCTTTTTTGGTGCCTATCTTGCCCTTTTTACCCCTCTTAAGCCATTACACCTTTCCTTTTCAAGATTCAGTCTTCAAGACACTCTTCAAAGCCATTTATGGCATGATTTCTTGATTTGACTTCCTTATCTGAAAGGAATTCTGTGGAATATCTCTCAAAACATAGTGATTTAAATATCCTTATGTCACTAAATATGGGGAGTTCATTCATTCAACCTCATCCTTTAAGATGAGAGAATCCTTAACCAGGGTCTCCTTTTCAGGAATAATCCCCAGTTATAAGTCCTTTAATCTGGGCATCCTCCTCAGGAGTAAGCCCCAAACCTTAATTCCTTAACTTGGGCATCCTCCTCAGGAATAAGCCCCAATCATAATCCTTTAATATGGTCATCCTTCTTAGGAGTAAGCCCCAATCTCAATTATGGGCATCCTCCTCAGGAGTAAGCCCCAAACCATAATCCCTAACCTGGGTCTCCTTTTTAGGAATAAGACTCAGTCATAATCTTGGGCTTCCTTTTCAAGAGTAAGCCCCAAGTCCCCTAAATTTCTCTTAACCAGTCCTAAATTACGTTTGATATGGGGTTCCTTCTCAGGATTAAAACCTAATTATCAATCCCCTCCTAGCTTGGGCATCCTCCTTAGGAGTAAGCCCCAAGATTAGAGTATTCAAATCTCCATGAAGCACATATACCTTAATGGACCCTGTTCATGGATTTTCTCCTTAAAAGTGAATCCTAAACCTTCATCTATCTGGGCAGTCATACATACATAAGCCCCAAACCATTTCTTATGATTTCGTCTTTCATGGCACAATTGTCTAATTTTTACCAATACCTCTTGTTTCTCACACCGAGCATGACTCACGTGAGCTTAGAGTGTAAAAGTAATTATGACATTCTTCTTTGAGCCATCAATCATAAACATCATACTCCATTACTCGAACTATGTGGGTTCTGATTCCTTTTCCAAAACAAAGGATACGTAGGTAGCCCATTTATGGGTTTGATCCCAACTTTGAAATAATCCCTGTCCTTCTGAATGACGATAAACTTCAAGTGTCCCACTGAGTGGCTTTAAAACCCGCCTGGTCATCATAATGACCAAGAGACTTTTATATAAATGTTTTGAAGGATACCATTGACCAAGAATCCCTAAACAGATATAGATGATTCTCTATTGATGAAGAACCTCGAATACATATAAAAGATTCTCTAAATTTCTTGCATATTTAATCATTGATTGTTAAAACTAAAGGAAAGATCATTTTATACTTGGTAATGTAATAAGGATTCACGAACATAACTTAAATTGATAAAGAGAGTCCCGGAGTAGACAATAATTCCCCTCAAAAAGGTGTGATGAGTCTGACCTCCCATCCTCTCGACCAATGCAAATTCCTAAGCCCCATTAGTCCACAAGCTAATGAGCGCCTACCTTTGGAAAGTAGGTCCAAACGGATGTGGAATCATTGGATGTTTCCGGTTCTACGAACAAACCCACTAGAAACCGATCGGAACGTTTGAATCTCAAATCAACGAGGTCATCCCCGAAATCCATGAGGAAACAAAAATGGTGAACCCGACGTGAATCCTTAACCAAGTTAAAGTGATATTCTTCTAATTTTTTAGGCCCCTTGGGCCAACAAAGAAATCATTGACATGTGCTTATCCAAAAGATGCAGTGGCCGGATTCATCTTGATTATGTCTGTTATATGGAACAGGCACTCTTTTCTCAAGATCTTCTGCAAAATGGCTTTCCTTAAATTCACCCCTGTGAATACTGCTGCTGTGAACACCTCTACTGTGAGGTCTGCTGCTATAAAAACCAATGCTACTACTCCTGCTGGAACGTCATCCGCTCTGAGAATGACATCACCAACTCAGCATCTTCAACGCTATGTTTCTAATGCACTGGTTAAGGAGTATTGTCGCAACGGTACTATCCCAACTCTGGAGGCCGCTCGTCAAGCCCTCCAATTTAACAACTCTACCTGGTCGTCCGGACAACGGCGGCCAGCGATCAAGAAGAAGGCGGTGTTGACTACCGTCTCCAACCGTTTCGGGTCGTTATCCCCGGAACGCAATTTCCAGTCACTCCCTTACTCTGAGGAAGTGAATGAGCAGGTCCCACAGGACCTTAATTCAAAAAGATAGGAGTACTTCTCAAGGACTCCCATCAACAATCGCCGCCAGACTCGTGCGGTAGTGCGACCTCAATATGATGGGGGTACCGACTCCAGGCATTCAACTCAGGTTCCTCGAACCCGAGCAGGCAAGATGAACCGCCAGAGACGGAATCCGGTGAACAATGGGCAGGTTGTCATCCCTGCCATCTTCGGAGAAGTCCACCAACCTAACTTGGTGGAAAACAACGAGCAGGCACAATCACATGTCCGTTTTAATTCCGTTGTCCAGCAGACTCGTCTGGCAGTATCACGCCAATCCCGCCAAGAAATCCCGGCGGAGTACTATAGGCAGGAACATACACCTGCTTATGCTTCATCAGTTAGTCAACAGGCTCGCCTGGCTACATATGATGGATCTCGTCAACCGCGTTTGGCGAAGTGTAATCAGCAGGCACATACACCTGCTAATACTAATCAAGCCTACCAACAGTCTCGCTTGGTAGTGCACGGAGAAGTCAATCGGAAAGCCCCGACGACAAACAGGAGGCAGACTCAACTCTTTGCCTCCACACTTGAGTACTGTCATGATTCACTGACAGGAAAATGAGGACAGGAGAAGGCACATACACCTACTCCAAGCCCGGAATGGACGTATATCCCCTTTCCGGCAGCTGAAGTCACCAAACATATTTTGTCAATGGTGAAAGAGCAGAAGTAAAATCCTGCTCATATTCTGGATGCTTGCCAGGATATCATAACAGCTTCAGCATCATCTCAGGGACAGACACATAAATCTATCCCTAACAGTGGAGTGACACATCAACGATTCACTCCGGAACAGACACACACATCTTTTCCAGTCCAAGAGGGTTATGTGGCATACTCCCCCATATCAAACGGACAACCAAGTCAGGCACATACACCTGATTTGAGTGGAGATCGTCAGCCTAACCTGACCATCTTTTCTGATCAGGCACATACACCTGCTCAGAGTAACCACTTTCGTCAACAAGTGGATTCTAAAGTGAGTAAGAAGGCATCTAAGAAAAAGATCCGCCCAGCACAGTAAGGAGATCAAAGGCCAATATGCAACAAGGCCTTGCTCGATGCTGGAGTTCTTGAAGCCCTCAGACATTTATCTGTCGGAATTCAAGATTCTACTCCCTCAGTTCTCAATAACGGGAACATTAATTTTGAAGGTCTTCAACAGACACTTCCTCATGAAGGCTTGCTTCATGAAAGTTCGGTCAATCTTGAAGTTTCTTCTTCAGATGAGAGCCACAGGAACCCTCTGTGTGGTCCAAAGACCAAGGAGCAAGAGATTTCATCTTTTGATGTAACCCATCATGACGGTCCTCCTCATGGTGATGAACTTTGCTGCGAAAGTCCTCTCCGCAGTAGTGATTCACGTTGTCTCAAAAATTCTTCAGAAGGCAATGTAGTGACGAGAAAGCCCTCATATCTCAAGGCACTTGCAAACGTAAAACCAGTCATGTCTGATGCTTTACTATCGGCAGGTGAAACTATTTCTCCATCAGAAGATAGCCTGGGGTTCAGGTTATTCTCCGAACCATCCATGGGTCATTCATCTTCCAGCATGAATAGTAATCTCTCTACCAATCTTGTTGAATCCGATGAAGCAACAAGGAAACACCAACTCTAGTCCAAACATGTAGAAGAATCTTCATTTTATGATAAAGAGGAAATGCTGAACATGAGGAAAAAACTAGCAAAAGGTGAAGTACCAGTCATGTTTTGGCCTTTGGCTGACTCCCAGTACGACATTCCAAAGATGTTGACGGATGATGGAATCCATGATATTCGTCTCAACATATGGAAGACTCTTTGTCAATTGAAGAAGAAAGTATTATCTTATGGTGATTATGAAAATCATATTAAGATAATAGAAAGGTTACAACACCAGATTGATTTGGCATCTCTATCAGTCTCTCGGTATCCGAAGGCTGAAAAGCAACAAAGAACCCTTCAACGTTCATGCCTTGGCGCACTAAGAAAATTGCGTCAGTTAATTTCCAATGCTCCATCTGATGTTCATATCAGAGGATGGGGTGTTCACGGAGCACTACATTTCACAGTGCTTTCCAGTCAGCAAAGCCCGCCGAAAATGGTCTCATGCAATGTTATTGCCCATGGCCGGCCACAGTCAATGGGCTTTGTTCATAACCAAAAGCTTGCTCAAGAACAGGCTTCAACTAGTTCCTCTCAAAATCAAGTATATAGAGAACAAGTTGTTGAATTGGTCCTACATCAAGAAGGCGAGAATATTGCACAAGCCTCTCGTCTGGAGCAAACACGTCATCAAATGACAGAAGTTTCGAAAATCATCCAACGGTCTGTTGAACCAGGTGATAAAAGTGGATACAGGTTAATGCATCCAGCTAATTTCCGAACTATGATTCTCAAGATCAAGAGAGATTTTAAGAAGATCTCAGACATAGCATGTCAAGAGACACCCCAGCTTGTCAGACTGGGGACTTCTCTAACCCAACCCTCAGAATCAACAAATGGGATTCGAGGAGTTGAGCGGAAGCAGCAGGAACATCCCCAGTCCACCGGACTGGGGACTTTTTCAAATCCTCAATCCCTCCCTCAGAGAAAGTCAGTATTCTCTCGATTAGGGAATAAGCCTCAAGAGGAACGAAGAGCCAAGCTATCAGGAGATTCTCTCCAGGTGACGGTTCTCCAAGAAATTCCTGAGGGATCAAGTCAACGGAATTCCATGTCTCATCATGGACATGGAAGAAGACAATATCACAGAAATGCTGATAGAAAGGATTCCATGCAATATGCATCCATTAATGTCATCAATTCCGTTGCTGCTGATTCACCAGATGAGGCTCAATCAGAGGGATCAGATGAAGAGGTTCCTGCTCAAGAAGTTGCGCACACAGACCTAAATGAAGAAGGTGTGCGCACACGTAATCAAAGGCTTACCCAAAATCTGGGTATTCCTTCAAGTAACCCACTTCCCCCTCTCTAAAAAGGATCCAATAAGGGGAAAAGAATGAATCAGGTTACTTCTCACCCTTCCTCTGAAGGAGGTCAATCGCTCACATTAGAGCAAAGATTTGCACAACAGGAGGAAGAAATGAAAGAATTAAGAAGGTTGAATGCAGAACTACTTCAGAGTAGTCTTCTTCTTAAGAATGCTGAAGTCCGAGAGCCGAAGGAATTTTTTGTAACTACTGAGATGGATCAGGAATATTCTCCTTTATCAGTACACCCTCAGAAGTCTAATCCTACGGGTCAAACACAACAACGGTTTCCAGCACTACCATCAGTTGCAGCACCAACCACCACGTCTGTCCAAGCACCATTCATTGCACCTACCCAAAACCAAGTTCAACCTGATGTTTCTCAAAAGTTAATAACTACTATTGAGTCATTAACAGCTCGGTTAGAAACTATGGAAGGGAAACGGGCACATGTTCAACCTGAAAAGAAAGTTTACCTTGAATGGGTAGATTCAATTTCTCCTCCATCCAGTTTTGGAAACCCTGTTTTCCCTAATTTCAATGGATCAGGCGACCCTGAACAACATTTGACGCATTACGTGTCTAGTTGTGATCCTATTATGGGAACTCCAGAGCAGCAAGAAGCAGTGAAACTCAGATGCTTCGTGCGAACCTTGCAAGGACCAGCTTTTGTCTGGTATACAAGCTTGCAATCCCGGTCAGTCATCGGATGGGAGGATCTTCGTCAAAAATGCCTTCTTCAGTTCAGCTCAACTTTTCCAAAAACGATAGTTTTCGATCTTACAAACTGCAAACAAAGGGAGAATGAAAGATTCTCTGATTACATTGCTAGTTGGAAGGGATTAACGTATTCCCTGAGTTTAGCACTCCCTCAGGAGGAATTGTTGCCAATCTGTGTGGCAAATTTGCGTGACGAATTACGCACGCCATTGATCCCTGTGAAATACACAGGAGGGTTTCGAGACCTTACTTCAATCGCTCAACAGATTGAAGATTCCCTTATACAGGCTAAGGTTAAATCTCGTATAATTCCATCAGCTCCAGGAAGGAGAATGGGTAAAGTGAAAACTGCTATAGTTATGCTTAAACATGCACCTGTACCTATTTCTACTTCAAAACCTTCATCTTCTCGAAGGGATCCACCTCCTGAACGCCAACAACAAAGGCTGTTTCGTCCAAATGATCATAGAGATCAACGACGAAAACAATTTGAGGATTTGAAGAGTAAAACATACTCTTTCTGAAGTGAGCAAGTTCCTGTTTACTTCATTTCAGCTCTGGAAAATAATTTGGTTCAATTACCAGTGCCCAAGAGGCCAAACAAGGAAGGAGATGAAGACCGTCCCAATTATTATCCCTTTCATCAAATGTTGGGGCATCCCATCCATGAGTGCTTTGTCTTTAAAGACCTCCTGCAAAAGATGGTCGACTTGGGACAAGTCAAATTGAAGGGTTCTTCAGCTCATGTAGCATGTATTACTGCTACAGATCCAGAGGAAGGAGGCGAGTGGCAGGAAGTCAAAAGAAAAACTGCGAAAAAATATGATGATTGGATGGTCAGAAAGACAATCAATCGGACCCATTCCATTTTGCGAACACAATTGAAGAAGCCAATTGTGTCTCCTACAAAAGCTGCAGTAAAGTCTCCATCAAAAGATAAATCCTCAAAAGGGCAGCGCAATTCAAAGAAGAACGAGGAATCAGGAGAAGATGAGTATGTATCAAAGCCTAAATTGTCTTGGACTCTAGCAGATTTCATGCCATCTACTTCAAAACCACGGGCACCACCCCATCAAACGGCACAGCCTAAACAGGCTAACCAGGCTGAGTCTTTATCAGACGAAGAGTTAATCTTTGGTTCTGTTAATATGATTCAATTAACAGATCCATATTCCAGTCTTGATGAGCCTGAATTCCCTTTATCAAATAAGGGAATCCGAGGAGGTTCTAGAGGTTCAGGATACAGGGGAAGACATGGATCTTTCCGAAGCCACTACTCTAATTTTACCCCTGCTAGCACTGTATATGCAGCAGAAACTCGTGGTAGAGCCCTTCAGCGAGCTCAAAAAGAACAAGCAAGTTCTTCTGCCAATCCAACTCAGTTTTGGCACAGTTATTTTGGAAGACCGATTAAAGGTTCCATCTTCTTTATATCAGCAAGTAAATGGATCTAATCAGTCTAATCTTCCAAAACCAAGGATGTTGCCAACTTCAATACAAGATGCATCAGCTTCCAAAGCATCGGCTTCCAAGGTACCTGCTAAACCGCATATTCCTATTGGGAAACGCAGACCTCTAGATCAAAAGTATGATATATTGAAACACTTGGCCCAAGTACCAGCCAAGTTATCAATTTTGGATGCTTTGAATCTATCAAAAGATCTTCGGGAAGCACTCATCGAAGCTTTGTCAAGTCCTCAGGAGTTTGAAGCTGAAATTGCTGCAGCTGAAATCTATCACATAGAGAATAATCCTGCAGAATGCCATGCAGTGATATATTTTACTGATAAAGATGAAGATGATGTTGTTCATGGGCACATAAAACCTTTGTACTTATCTAGAAAAGTCAATGGTGTAGATGTTCGAAGAGCTTTCATTGACAATGGTTCAGGAGTCAACCTCATGCCCATTCGTACACTTCGTCGATTGGGTCTCACGGAATCTGATTTATCTCCTTCTACCTTGATGTTACAAGGATATGATAAAAATGAACAAGAACCACTGGGAGAAGTTACACTCAGAACACAGTTTGGAGATCTTGTATCCAATTCGGATTTCATGATTGTTGATCAAGACTCAGCTTTCAATATCTTGCTTGGAAGACCCTGGCTACATCAGCATGCAGCTATTCCTTCATCATACCATCAATGTCTCAAATTCTATTTCGATGGTCAAGTTGGAACATTGTATGGTGATAAGGACCCGTTCAAGACATGTGAGTCTCAATACAATGAGGCGGAATTTTATCACATGAAAGGAATATAAAAATCTATAATGAAGGAAATTACCAAAGTTAATGCTCGATATGGTTTGGAGAAAATTCCAATAAATCCATTTTCACATATGAGTACAGATTATGTGTTACCTATCAGTCAAATTGACAAAAGAGGCCCAAATCAAAATACTCTTATGGAAAGATCCATAATGTCAATTACGGCGATCGAGCCAGACAACATGGGAGAAATTGGTAACCTACCAAGCAGTGATGAAAGCATAAGTGGTGATGAAGTCCAACAAGTCTATACTTTGCTAATCAGGCCAGAAGAAGTTATAGCAACACCAGAGGTGAATAATGATGTCGATTCTCAATCCATCATCTCCTCTTTATTTCACAAAGAAGACCCTTTATCATCAATAGGGTCGGAAATGGAAGCTTCTTCTTCAATATGTGAAAATTTTGACATCTCTTATGATCATGAGAATTTAGTTTTTTTCATCTACTTTGTAAGTAGAAACGGAAGAAATAACACATGATGAAAAGGAAGAGTAAGATCGTAGAGATTCTCCTCCAGAATTTGAAGACGGTATCTCTACCACTGTGGATGAACTCAGAGAAGTAAATCTGGGTACAGAGAAAGATCCACGCCCCACTTTAATTAGTGCGGCCATGACCCTTGAAGAGAAAGAGATGTATATTTCTTTTCTAAAGAAAAATAAAGATATTTTTGCTTGGAATTATATAGAAATGCCTGGGCTTGATCCTGATGTTGCTACTCATCATTTGGGTTTACCAAAAGAACATCGAGGTTTTAAACAAGCCGCGAGAAGAACACACCCAACCTATGCTTCCAAAATTGAAGCTGATGTGGATAAGCTGATCAAAGCCAACTTCGTCAGAGAAGTTCAATATCCCAAGTGGTTGGCTAATATTGTCCCTGTAAAGAAGAAGAACGGACAAATTTGGGTTTGCATCGATTTCAGAGATCTTAATCGGTATTGTCCTAAAGATGATTTCCCAGTTCCGATTACAGAACTCTTAATTGATGAGACGGCTGGATATGAAGTACTTTCTTTCATGGATGGATATTCCGGATATAATCAGATCCGAATGGCCCCAGAAGATGAGAAATATACAGCTTTCAGAGCTCCTCAAGGTGTGTTTTGTTACCGGGTGATGCCCTTTGGTTTAAAGAATGCAGGTGCAACATATCAACGCGCCATGCATCGTATCTTCAATCCTCTTTTAGGGAAGTTTGCTGAATTCTATGTAGATGATTTGGTGGTTAAATCCAAACAACGCTCTAATCACTTGGCTGATTTGGAAGTCATATTCCACAAGCTTCGACAACATAATTTGAAGATGTACCCCTTAAAATGTGCTTTAGGGGTAACCTCAGGAAAATTCCTCGGCTTTGTTGTACGCCATCATGGTATTGAAGTCGATCCTGAGAAGGCCAAATCAATCCTTGGTATGTCACTTCCACAGAATTTGAAAGAATTAAGAGGACTTCAAGGACACTTAGCCTATATTCGGCGTTTCATCGCTAATTTGGCAGGAAAAAGTTTACCCTTTACCAAATTATTGAAGAAAGGAGTCACATACCAGTGGACTGAAGAATGTCAAGAAGCATTTGATGTTCTCATGAAATACCTCCTATGTCCACCAGTACTCATGCCACCTGTTGAGGGTAGACCGCTTATCCTCTATGTGACTGCTTTAGAGCGATCATTGGGTGCCTTTCTCGCTCAAAATAATGATGCTAGGAATGAAAATAGTCTCTACTATCTCAGTAGAACTATGCATGAAGCAGAAACCCGGTATTCAAGTATTGAAAAGTGTTGCCTAGCATTAATCTTTGCAGTTCAGAAACTGAGACACTACCTGCAACATCATGAGGTCCAATTGGTATCTCGTAATAATCCGCTCAAATTCATCCTTAGTCGTCCAATGCTTACAGGACGTCTGGAAAGGTGGGCGGTTATTCTACAGCAGTTCGACATTCAGTATGTGTCTCAAAAGAAAATTAAGGGCCAAGCTCTGGCTGATTTCTTGGCTGAACATCCTTCAGTGGAAGACACGTATTCAGATATCGAACTCCCTGATGAGGAAGTTTTCTCTATTCAAGAGAGTCCTCAAACATGGGAAATGTATTTTGATGGTGCTTCTAGAATTCCAACAGGGAAGAAAATGGAAAATCCTAAATTCAAAAAAGTTGGTTTAGGAATTGTGCTCATTTCTCCAGATAAGGCAGTGTTACCTTATTCCTTTTTGTTGTGGGAAGGTGGTACCAATAATGAAGCTGAATACCAAGCTCTCATTACAGGCTTGGAATTAGCTCTTCAAGCACAAGTGAATCACTTAAAGGTGAAAGGTGATTCAGACCTGGTAATCAAACAAGTCAATGGGAATTATGCCATCAGAAAAGAAGAATTAATCCCTTTGTATGATTACGTCAGAGAGTTAATGTCGGAATTCCCTTCAGAATCGACATTTTCTTATGTCCCAAGATCACAAAATGCTCAAGCTGATGCACTGGCTAATATAGCCACAGCTTTAGCAGATCCAAATCGGGACGAGACAACCATCTGTATTGCCCACCGTCTTGCAATTTCACCTTATGTTCAAGTCAGAACAGAGGAAATTAATGAAATTAGTCCCATTCCTGAACTGTATGGTCATACTACAGGATGGATGTCACCTATCAGGGAATACCTTCAAAATGGAACACTTCCACCTGATAGAGCTGAGAAAGAACAAATTCGGCGACGTGTGGTCAATTTTACTCTTTATGATAGCCCAAACCACCTCGAGAAAAATCTCTACAAACGTGGTTTTGATGGAGTTCTCTTCAGATGTATTGATGGTGAAGAGACAATGGCTGTCATAAAAGAAGTGCATGCAGGAGTCTGTGGTGCCCACCAGTCTGGACATAGACTGTCTGATCAAATTCGAAGACTTGGATACTTTTGGCCTTCAATGATAAAAGATTGTGTTAATTTTACAAAGAAGTGTCCTTCATGCCAAGTATATGCCAACTTAATTCATAAACCTCCAGAGTTTCTTCATACAGCTAAATACTCATGGCCATTTTCCACATGGGGAATGGATGTGGTGGGACCTTAACCTTCAGCTACGGCCAAGCAGTTTAAGTACATTCTGTAACACCCCAAGCTTCTATGGTACGTTTCCCTTCGAATAATGCGATAGCGTGTGTTGTACGCAACCTCGAGTTCTAACACACACCACAACTAATTAAACTAGCCGTTGTGAATAGTAATACCTACTTTTTGAAATCATATATATTCAATATTTCAAAATGGACTTCATTTTTAGATTCGGAATATCAAAATTAGCCTAGGGTGAAATTTTGGTACATTTCGGATAACTTTCATATTTTGATGAATAGTGAAAATTTCTAAATTTTAATTAAAAACAACTTTTTTAATCAAAATAATTAATAGTGATAAATTGTGATTTTGAGTGGTTTTAAAGTATATTTAGAATATATTTTTACCATTTAATATAATGTTGGTCATTGGACATAATTTTACAATTAAACCGAACATAAACAAGTGTCAATCTTTTGATAATTATTATCTCTTAAAAAACACGCTTTTTGTTTTGACAGCGGGAATTAATTTTAAATTAATTTCTGCCACTTCTGTGTTTTGAATTTAGGAAAATGGATTCCATATTTGGAATCAGGATGTCCAAATTATGTAAATAGGTAACTTTTATTTTTACACATTTTGAATAATTACTGCGGTAAATATTTTATTTACCATGGTTAAAGGGTAAATCCGGTAAATAAGGGTTAAAAAAATAATATTATAATAATACAAAGTTACCCTAAAACGTGTCCTAACATTATTGGTGGACACATACCCGACCATGAGCATCCTTGGGTCAATTTGGGGACCCCTTGGAGCCACTTGTATGTGGTAGGGACACATTATATTAATAAAGTTAAAATAAAAATAAAAATGGCATAAGCTTACATCTTTTAGAAGAACAATTTTTACATAGGGTTATACATGTTGGATTTTCGATTATAAATATTCATTAGAAATCTAAAAAGATTTTCTACATAATTATATTTTATTTATAATTTTTAGACATTAAATAATTTATTTAATTTATGACACAATGATGATGCAGTAATTACTATAATAGTGAAAAATTAAAATAATTGATATTATAAATACCCAAATAAATATAATATGAAACTTTTAATGAATTAAACTAATTTTATAGGATAATATGATATATTAGGATTGATTTAATTGACTTTGTTCGAAGTAATCAATCTGTTATGAGTTTCACAAAAATAAACTATTGAATAGTGTCAAAATTGACATAAAAGAGTTCTTAAAACAAATATTATATTATTAATTGATATTAAATTCCTAAAAATATAAGGTTCGGCCAAGAGACTTATATTATTATAGGTTAATTATTAATGAACCACTTGGGGGTCTCTTGGATGTATATAGTAAGTTTATTAACCATATTATATAAAAATACAAAGAGACATTGTAAAAGTGAAACTAATTAACTTAGAGTTAATACTTAAAGATAAGGTTAATATAAGTACCCAAACCTGTATAAATTATATTGGATGAGTTGTTTTTGACCTATCCCCACCTCATCCTTTGAATAGTCAACTTTGGAGCCTTTGGAAACCGAATATGAATTTATTATAAATTAATATTTCTAGCTTTTCCAAAGGTGCCCCTCACCCCTCTTATAAAAGGGCACTCCTCCTTCTCTTTTCCTCACACCTCTCAAGCCACTTGGCTCGTCCAAACTCTGCCCAACTAAGCTCCCCACATCCCTCTCCTCCTCCTTGAAGCTTCCCCTTAGGCAGAAAGCATTTCAAGAAGTCCTTTGGTTCCAACCAAAGTGAGTTACCTAAATTAAAGGTAACATTTTCTCTTAAAGTATTTTCATTTATTTTGCTTCTCCAACCCCCAAAATCTTTTTATTTCCTTTCTTTTGTAACAACACCAGTATCCTAAATATACTAGGATGTTGTTATAAGAAGGATTCAAACTACACATACACACAACTCCATCTAATGGATGATGAACATAATGTTTCTGTGGATGGCAAACTAACGCCTCACGAAACGATGATTGTTCAAATACATCTTACCACCTCTCATGGTGGCCATTATGATGGCACTGTAATTAAATATGATATTAATGATATATATTTTATATATAAGCTTCTGTAATTCCATTTTATTTCATACCATTATTCGTTTCATGTTGTATATACATACGATAATTTCATTTGAGGAAGTGCGGACTACCGCCCCCTTAAAATGATATGACTCGTTCATACCACACATGGAACGTATAAAGGATGGTGTTAATGAACTTAAGTAACATATATAAAATATTATATTATACAGGAATAGTAATATACCTATGTATCATTTGTATTTGATTCTTTTAAAATGAAAATTAAATGGAAGTAGCGTTCGTACGTACGTACGGACTACCGTCTCCACGAACGCGATAAGATTCATTCTCCATCATATCCATTCAAGTATTATTCTCATTTTAGGGTTAAAAATAATGTTAATATCATTCTGATTATGAATAAGATATAATCTATCCATTACAAACATGTCTTACGTAACCAAACATTTAAGAAGAACGAATCGATTATCACCTGAAACGACGATAATACTAAGATATTATTAATAAAGCAATGTTAAAAGATCATATATGATATCATATTAATGTATATGATTCTTGTATAATTTAATAACAATTATTTAACCATTATACAGGAGGTTAACCTACCCCAACAAAGGAAAAGTACAAGGTAAGGGTTATTTCACAATCTCTTCTTTATCCGAGGTTGTTTATACGTAATAATCTACTGGGATCTCGTTATCATCCACATCCATGTTTCTTCAAAATGTATTTCAAAACATTTTTACTATTTACAAGAATATGGGTTAAAGTCATTTATACCCTTGTTTGACTTTTTATAAGAGGTTTATAAAGGAATCTTTCCGTCGTTTTCAAAACAAGGTCCTTTTTAACCTTTTCGACAGAATTGAGGTAAGAATGTTTTTTTTAACTTATACGGCAGGTGCGGTTATTTTCCGCCGTTATAAAATCGTCGAAGCTTTCCATACAAGATTATAAGAATATTTTCAAAGAAAATGTTTTATTTTATATGGATCTTAAATGATTTCAAAATAAAAGGAGATACTTCTTTAAAAAGAATTTTGATTTCATCTATGTCAACATCCTTTGATGGATTTTAAGATTATTCGAAGTTGATTTATTATGATACAAAACTTCTATATTGTATTGAAGGTTTTGTGATATGTTTGACTGTGGATGTTCTATTTTTATACCATTCATAGTTTATGGTGAAATTATTGACATTTCGTATGCTAGTTTTAATACGAATGTTTATGTTATGTTTAAACCTTTTCATATGGGAATGCATTGGACTTAATAAGTGACGGGTGGAGCCCGCTATAGCTCCTCGATGCATCGGTAGGTCTCATGAGACAAACTAGTTTCTTGGCACAAGGCCTTGACAAAATCTTATTTGTAGTCTTGGCACGAGGCCTTGGCTATGTGGTTATGATAGTCTGGCATTATGCATTCCAACATTATGAAAGTGGTTATTGATATTACATGTGATTATTCGATTAGTAGAATATCCATGTGAACAAGTAAATGGAATTATTTCATTTTACTTTTTCCATACTATGTTGAAGTTCAATTTTAAAAGGCTTTTGTTTTAGTAATTCATTGCCTTAAATGTTTATGCTTATTTTGAATGTTCCGCTATATTGTTATCCTTACTGGGCATTTGAGCTCACCCCTTTTTTTTATGTTTTATTTTTCCCAGGTAGTGAAGAAGTAAATTATGATTGACTTGCAGGGATATTATGGGTTTATAGTGTGGACGTTGGAAACATTATGTTGTTGTAGTAGTTTTTCATTTTATGATGTAATGTAAAACTTATGAATATATCTAGTGTTTCCAAGGCTACTAAACTAATCGGTCTTTCGGGATTTGATCTTTCTTGTGATCATGCCAATGTTATGTAATAATGCACCGACTCTGGGTAGCTGGGGTCGGGGCGTTACAGTTGGTATCAGAGGAAGTTTAGTACAAACCTTGGAAACTAGATTTAGATAAACTCTGATTAGACCTAAGATGAACTTTGAGTATTAGTATAGAAGAACTTCCTAGAATTTTGGTATTGTAGAGATTTTGTGAGTTTTCTGAGCAATACATCCCTGTCTGGATACGAGCAGGTAGAGGTGGCTCTGGTACAGATGTACCTAGGGGTAAAACCCGAAAACACCGCTTTGAGCTAGACTCGAACGGGAACTGGTGCACAACAACGGGCCTTGCTGCACTCTTGGTTACGACACTCCCGGGGGATTTGCTTAGGATAACTCTCATTTTCTTTACAAATCATTATGAAGGGTTTATGAGTATATACTTCCTCAAAGAAAACATTTTTATGATTATGGATTATATCCATAAATAGTTCAATTTATGTTAAGTGTTTTATAAGTATGGGATTATGTATTTTGATTCATAAACTGATCTAGTTTATGCCATTGTTTAGAAATGGCGCCTAGTGGAAGAAATGGAAACTGTATCAATGCACGCACTCCATGTAGGGATTTCCCTCCTGCTCAAGATAATTATAGTGGGACTGGTGATGCAACTGGTGCCGATCAGCTAATCACCATACTGGGACAACTTACTCAGGTTATGAATAATAACCTTACCCGTATGGAGCACCCTGATCCGCAGCGTGGAGGATCAATGTTAGATCGATTCATGAGACAACAACCACCAACGTTCAATGGGAATACAAATCCCTTAGTAGCTGAGCAATGGATATTTTCCCTAGAGAAAATATTTCAGGCTTTGGGGAGCAGTGAAAGGGAAAAAGTTATCATGGCAGTTTACCGCCTCACTGGAGATGCTGATCAATGGTGGTCATTGATTCAAAATACGAAGGAAGATGATGAAGTATCAAATATGGAATGGAGGGAGTTCAAAGATCTGTTTTTAGAAAAATACTTTCCTTGCGACCATCGAGCAGATATGGAAAGACAATTTCTGAGTCTGAGACAAAAGGAGGATGAGAATGTCACAAAGTATGAGGCTAACTTTACAAGGTTAGCGAGGTACGCTGGTGATTATATTCGCAACCCAAGAAGTAAGATTGATCGTTTCTTTGATGGGTTAAAACCATTTCTCCGTCGAGCATTAGTCTCACAATCCTTTTCATCGTACGAAGACATTGTCTCATGTGCTATCAAGACCGAAAAGGAATTCTCTAAGTCTTATGACTTTAAAGCAAAGCAAGAGAAGAAGAGACCTGCTGATCAATCTGGGAATGGAAATAAGGGGAAGAAAGGAAAGGTTGAATATCCATCTTGTGGTAAATGCGGGAAGAAACATCCTGGTACTTGCTTGAAGGGAATGGGAGTCTGTTACAAGTGTGGTGAAAAAGGCCACCAAGCTCATGATTGCAAGGGGAAGAAGGAAGCTACCAACGTTCAGTGCTACAAATGCAGGGAGATGGGGCATTATGCAAATGCATGTCCTAAGCGTCAGGATAACTTACCTCAGAAAAGGCCAAGGGATCAAGGCCAGGGTTATGCTATCACTACTGCTGAGGTAGAAGCTCCGAAAGATGTGGTGGCAGGTAATTTAATGGTTTCCTCAAGTTTAGCAAATGCATTATTTGATTCTGGATCATCGCATTGTTTCATATCTTCCCAGTTTGCTAAGAAAATTAGATATTTCCAATTTGATTTAATAAGGGAGTTGTCGGTTAAAACTCCTAAGGGAAGTATCGTTGCAACAAAGTTTTGTGAATCAGTCCCCATTAGAGCACATAAATTTTCTTTATCTGCTGATCTCATCGTCATACCTATGATTGAGTTTGATATAATCCTCGGTATGGACTGGCTTTCGGACTATGATGTGAAGATTTATTGTAAGAAGAAAGAGGTTACGATTCTTGATGATAATGATAAGGAACACCTTATTTTTAGAGCAGAATCGTCACCACCTAATTCTTATTTAGATCCACCCCCAGTAGCTCAACTTAATTCAATTATTGGGGAGAAAGAGAATGAAATAACTGTCAGTGAGGAAAGGAATGTTCAAATAGAGGATGTACCTGTTGTGAAAGAATTTGTAGATGTATTTCCGGAAGATTTACCTGGACATCCTCCAGAACGAGAAGTTGAGTTTTCCATTGATTTGATTCCTGGATCAAGGCCTATATCGAAGACCCCTTATAGAATGGCCACTGTAGAGTTAGTCGAACTAAAGAAACAACTAGAGGAATTGAGTAATAAGAGATTTATTCGCCCTAGTGTTTCTCCATGGGGAGCCCCTGTTCTTTTTGTTAAAAAGAAAGATGGATCTATGAGGTTATGTATCGACTACAGGGAGATCAATGCTATAACAATAAAGAACAAGTATCCCCTACCTCGTATTGATGATTTATTTGACCAACTGCATGGAGCTCAATACTTTTCAAAGATTGACCTTCGATCTGGATACCATCAGTTGTGTGTAAAGAAGGAAGACATTCCGAAGACAGCATTTCGAACCAGGTACGGGCATTACGAGTTTACTGTAATGCCGTTTGGATTGACTAATGCACCCTCTGTATTCATGGATCTGATGAATAGAGTTTTCAAGGAGTATCTCGATGAATTTGTGGTGGTATTTATTGATGATATCTTGGTATACTCCAAAACCTACGAAGATCATGAAAATCACTTGCGCATTATCTTGAAGACTCTGAGGAGGCATGAATTATATGGAAAGTTTAGCAAGTGTGAATTCTGGCTTCAGGAGATTTCTTTTCTTGGCCATATTTTCTCTAAAGATGGAATCTCTGTTGATCCTTCTAAGACCAAAGCAATCCAAGAATGGCCAGCACCTACGAGTATAACTGAGGTACGTAGTTTTATTGGCTTGGCAGGTTATTATCGACGTTTCGTCCAGAATTTTGCCCGATTGGCTAACCCATTAACGAAGCTCACACGTAAAGGGGTTAAATTTGTTTGGACAAAAGAGTGTGAAGAATGTTTCGAAGAATTGAAGAAAAGATTAGTCAATGCTCCTATATTTACTCTACCATCGGGGAATGATGGGTTCGTTATTTATAGTGATGCATCAAAGAAAGGACTTGGTTGTGTCCTTATGCAGAATGATAGAGTTATTGCCTATGCATCATGACAGTTGAAAATTCATGAACAAAACTATCCTACTCATGATCTTGAGTTAGCAGCTGTGATCTTTGCTTTGAAGATATGGAGGCACTACCTCTATGGTGAAAAATGTGAGATTTATACTGATCACAAGAGTTTGAAGTATATTTTCTCACAAAAAGAACTCAACATGAGGCAAAGGAGATGGCTTGAATTACTCAAGGATTATGATTGTACGATACACTACCACCCGGGGAAGGCAAACAAGGTGGCAGATGCTTTGAGTAGAAAAGACCATGGAGTTTTGAACAATATGGGAATTGAAAGGGATCCAATTTTCATGGATCTAGTGAAGATGGACATGGGAATAACCAGGGAAGGTGAAACATCAATGCTTTTTCAAATGGTTGCCAAACCATCTTTACTAGAAAAGATTAAGAGTTCTCAGACCGATGATGAAGAATTTCAGAAGAAGATTAAAGCTGTGAATGATGGGAGATTGAGAGACTTTGTGTATGAAGATGGAATTTTGAAATTCGGGAAGAGACTTTGTGTTCCCAATATACCTGATCTAAAAAGGGAATTGCTGGATGATGCTCATAGTTCCAATTTCTCTATACACCCTGGGAGCACCAAAATGTATAGAGATTTGAAGGAACATTTTTGGTGGGACAACATGAAGAGGGAGATTGCTGATTTTGTGTCAAGATGTATGGTTTGTCAACAAGTGAAAGCTGGAAGGCAACAGCCTGGAGGAGTCATGCAACCTCTTCCCATACCGGAGTGGAAATGGGACAATATTACGATGGACTTTGTCATGGGGCTACCAAAGAATCCTAGAAGGAACGATGCAATATGGGTTATTGTTGATCGTCTTACCAAGTCAGCACATTTTCTTGCTATAAGAGAAGATCTACCCCAGGAACGTCTAGCAAGACTATACATTAATGAAGTTGTGAGACTTCATGGAGTACCCCTATCGATTGTTTCTGATCGTGATCCCCGTTTTACTTCAATATTCTGGAAAAGTCTTCAGAAATCCCTGGATACTGAACTTCATTTGAGCACTGATTACCACCCTCAGACAGACGGACAATCAGAACGGACTATTCAAACCTTAGAAGACATGTTGAGATCTTGCTCACTTGATTTTCAGGGTATGTGGGATCAATATTTACCACTGGTAGAATTTTCCTATAACAATAGCTTCCATTCAAGTATTCAGATGGCACCATATGAAGCATTATATGGAAAGAGATGTCGTACACCAACCTGTTGGGATGACGTTGGTGAAAGAAAACTTATAGGCCCAGAACTGGTGGAGGAAACGGTGGAAAAGGTGAAAGTAATCCAAAATCACATCAAAGCAGCTCAAAGTAGGCAGAAGAGCTATGCCGATAATCGAAGGAAGGATTTGGAATTTCAAGTCGGTGATCATGTTTTCCTGAAGGTATCTCCGTGGAAGGGAGTCATACGTTTTGGTAAGAAAGGAAAATTGAGTCCCAGGTACATCGGACCTTTCGAAATTCTAGAACGAATTGGGGCTGTAGCTTACCGATTGGCAATGCCGCCAAGTCTCTCCAAAGTTCACGATGTGTTCCACGTATCTCTGTTGAGAAAATACATGTCTGACCCAACGCATGTACTCACCTATGAGGAATTAGAACTGGAACCCGATCTGTCTTATTGCGAAGAGCCCGTCAGGATTCTTGATACAAGAGAACAAGTACTGAGAAACCGGACGACGCGTCTGGTAAAAGTTTTGTGAGAAACCATAAGATGGAAGAGGCAACGTGGGAACCCGAGGAACTTATGATAAAGAACCACCCGAGTCTTTTTATGCAGTAATACCCTAGAAATTGCGAGGACGCAATTATTTGAAGGAGGGGGGAATGTAACACCCCAAGCTTCTATGGTACGTTTCCCTTCGAATAATGCGATAGCGTGTGTTGTACGCAACCTCGAGTTCTAACACACACCACAACTAATTAAACTAGCCGTTGTGAATAGTAATACCTACTTTTTGAAATCATATATATTCAATATTTCAAAATGGACTTCATTTTTAGATTCGGAATATCAAAATTAGCCTAGGGTGAAATTTTGGTACATTTCGGATAACTTTCATATTTTGATGAATAGTGAAAATTTCTAAATTTTAATTAAAAACAACTTTTTTAATCAAAATAATTAATAGTGATAAATTGTGATTTTGAGTGGTTTTAAAGTATATTTAGAATATATTTTTACCATTTAATATAATGTTGGTCATTGGACATAATTTTACAATTAAACCGAACATAAACAAGTGTCAATCTTTTGATAATTATTATCTCTTAAAAAACACGCTTTTTGTTTTGACAGCGGGAATTAATTTTAAATTAATTTCTGCCACTTCTATGTTTTGAATTTAGGAAAATGGATTCCATATTTGGAATCAGGATGTCCAAATTATGTAAATAGGTAACTTTTATTTTTACACATTTTGAATAATTACTGCGGTAAATATTTTATTTACCATGGTTAAAGGGTAAATCCGGTAAATAAGGGTTAAAAAAATAATATTATAATAATACAAAGTTACCCTAAAACGTGTCCTAACATTATTGGTGGACACATACCCGACCATGAGCATCCTTGGGTCAATTTGGGGACCCCTTGGAGCCACTTGTATGTGGTAGGGACACATTATATTAATAAAGTTAAAATAAAAATAAAAATGGCATAAGCTTACATCTTTTAGAAGAACAATTTTTACATAGGGTTATACATGTTGTATTTTCGATTATAAATATTCATTAGAAATCTAAAGAGATTTCCTACATAATGATATTTTATTTATAATTTTTAGACATTAAATAATTTATTTAATTTATGACACAATGATGATGCAGTAATTACTATAATAGTGAAAAATTAAAATAATTGATATTATAAATACCCAAATAAATATAATATGAAACTTTTAATGAATTAAACTAATTTTCTAGGATAATATGATATATTATGATTGATTTAATTGACTTTGTTCGAAGTAATCAATCTGTTATGAGTTTCACAAAAATCAACTATTGAATAGTGTCAAAATTGACATAAAAGAGTTCTTAAAACAAATATTATATTATTAATTGATATTAAATTCCTAAAAATCTAAGGTTCGGCCAAGAGACTTATATTATTATAGGTTAATTATTAATGAACCACTTGGGGGTCGCTTGGATGTATATAGTAAGTTTATTAACCATATTATATAAAAATACAAAGAGACATTGTAAAAGTGAAACTAATTAACTTAGAGTTAATACTTAAAGATAAGGTTAATATAAGTACCCAAACCTGTATACATTCTATTGTATGAGTTGTTTTCGACCTATCCCCACCTCATCCTTTGAATAGTCAACTTTGGAGCCTTTGGAAACCGAATATGAATTTATTATAAATTAATATTTCTAGCTTTTCCAAAGGTGCCCCTCACCCCTCTTATAAAAGGGCACTCCTCCTTCTCTTTTCCTCACACCTCTCAAGCCACTTGGCTCGTCCAAACTCTGCCCAACTAAGCTCCCCACATCTCTCTCCTCCTCCTTGAAGCTTCCCCTTAGGCAGAAATCATTTCAAGAAGTCCTTTGGTTCCAACCAAAGTGAGTTACCTAAATTAAAGGTAACATTTTCTCTTAAAGTATTTTCATTTATTTTGCTTCTCCAACCCCCAAAATCTTTTTATTTACTTTCTTTTGTAACAACACCAGTATCATAAATATACTAGGATGTTGTTATAAGAAGGATTCAAACTACACATACACACAACTCCATCTAATGGATGATGAACATAATGTTTCTGTGGATGGCAAACTAACGCCTCACGAAACGATGATTGTTCAAATACATCTTACCACCTCTCATGGTGGCCATTATGATGGCACTGTAATTAAATATGATATTAATGATATATATTTTATATATAATCTTCTTTAATTCCATTTTATTTCATACCATTATTCGTTTCATGTTGTATATACATACGATAATTTCATTTGAGGAAGTGCGGACTACCGCCCCCTTAAAATGATATGACTCGTTCATACCACACATGGAACGTATAAAGGATGGTGTTAATGAACTTAAGTAACATATATAAAATATTATATTATACAGGAATAGTAATATACCTATGTATCATTTGGATTTGATTCTTTTAAAATGAAAATTAAATGGAAGTAGCGTTCGTACGTACGTACGGACTACCGTCTCCACGAACGCGATAAGATTCATTCTCCATCATATCCATTCAAGTATTATTCTCATTTTAGGGTTAAAAATAATGTTAATATCATTCTGATTATGAATAAGATATAATATATCCATTACAAACATGTCTTACGTAACCAAACATTTAAGAAGAACGAATCGATTATCACCCGAAACGACGATAATACTAAGATATTATTAATAAAGCAATGTTAAAAGATCATATATGATATCATATTAATGTATATGATTCTTGTATAATTTAATAACAATTATTTCACCATTATACAGGAGGTTAACCTACCCCAACAAAGGAAAAGTACAAGGTAAGGGTTATTTCACAATCTCTTCTTTATCCGAGGTTGTTTATACGTAATAATCTACTGGGATCTCGTTATCATCCACAACCATGTTTCTTCAAAATGTATTTCAAAACATTTTTACTATTTACAAGAATATGGGTTAAAGTCATTTATACCCTTGTTTGACTTTTTATAAGAGGTTTATAAAGGAATCTTTCCGTCGTTTTCAAAACAAGGTCCTTTTTAACCTTTTCGACAGAATTGAGGTAAGAATGTTTTTTTTAACTTATACGGCGGGTGCGGTTATTTTCCGCCGTTATAAAATCGTCGAAGCTTTCCATACAAGCTTATAAGAATATTTTCAAATAAAATGTTTTATTTTATATGGATCTTAAATGATTTCAAAATAAAAGGAGATACTTCTTTAAAAAGAATTTTGATTTCATCTATGTCAACATCCTTTGATGGATTTTAAGATTATTCGAAGTTGATTTATTATGATACAAAACTTCTATATTGTATTGAAGGTTTTGTGATATGTTTGACTGTGGATGTGCTATTTTTATACCATTCATAGTTTATGGTGAAATTATTGACATTTCGTATGCTAGTTTTAATACGAATGTTTATGTTATGTTTAAACCTTTTCATATGGGAATGCATTGGACTTAATAAGTGACGGGTGGAGCCCGCTATAGCTCCTCGATGCATCGGTAGGTCTCATGAGACAAACTAGTGTCTTGGCACAAGGCCTTGACAAAATCTTATTTGTAGTCTTGGCACGAGGCCTTGGCTATGTGGTTATGATAGTCTGGCATTATGCATTCCAACATTATGAAAGTGGTTATTGATATTTCATGTGATTATTCGATTAGTAGAATATCCATGTGAACAAGTAAATGGCATTATTTCATTTTACTTTTGCCATACTATGTTGAAGTTCAATTTTAAAAGGCTTTTGTTTTAGTAATTCATTGCCTTAAATGTTTATGCTTATTTTGAATGTTCCGCTATATTGTTATCCTTACTGGGCATTTGAGCTCACCCCTTTTTTTATGTTTTATTTTTCCCAGGTAGTGAAGAAGTAAATTATGATTGACTTGCAGGGATATTATGGGTTTATAGTGTGGACGTTGGAAACATTATGTTGTTGTAGTAGTTTTTCATTTTATGATGTAATGTAAAACTTATGAATATATCTAGTGTTTCCAAGGCTACTAAACTAATCGGTCTTTCGGGATTTGATCTTTCTTGTGATCATGCCAATGTTATGTAATAATGCACCGACTCTGGGTAGCTGGGGTCGGGGCGTTACACATTCTTACTGCTACTGATTTCTTTTCCAAATGGGCAGAGGCAGTACCTCTCAAAGAAGTCATTTTTAAATGCATTGTTAGCTTCATCAAGTCTAACATCATTACTAGATTTGGTGTCCCTCATACCATATTGACGGACAACGACACCAACTTCTATTCTTCTGAGGTAAAGAAATTGTATCAAGAATACAACATTAAGTCCAACCATTCATCTCGATATCATGCAGCGGCTAATGGCCAGATAGAAGCCTTCAACAAGACTCTTTCAAATATATTGCAAAAGATGGTGGATAAAGATAAGAGGTCATGGCCTGATAAACTCTTTCATGCTTTATGGGCTTATCAGACTACTACTCGCAATGCAACGCGGTCAACTCCATATTCATTGGTATATGGAACAGAAGCAGTCTTGCCAATTGAAGTTCAATTTCCCTCACTCAGAATAGCCATTTTTGATCAGTTATCTACAGATGAGCAATCCCAAAAGTAGTTGAATGAATTGGAAAAGTTAGATGAGAAAAGATTGTGCACTTTGCACCACTTGGAAATCTATCAGAATCAAATAGCATGAGCTTTTAGCAAAAAAATTCATCTTCGTTCATTCATTCAGGGAGAATTGGTATTGGTTTTCAGAGCACCAATGATACCAGGAAAGAAGCCTCCCAAGCTTGAACCAAAATGGGAAGGACCTTATTCAATACATAAGGTCTACTTCAATGGAGCGTATTCTCTAATCTCAATGGATGGAGAACACATCACGACTCCAACTAATGCCAGATTTCTGAATAAGTATTTTGTATAAACACAAAATATTGTTCCCAGATCCAAAACAATCACATTGGTTCATGATATTTTCCTACATGACACTAAACTGTATTATGTCCTATCTACATGACATTAAACTGTACAAAAGTTCCTTATTTGTCCGAGATGACATTAAACTATATTGTGTCCTAGAAACATGACATTAAACTGTGTGGCACTTCCAACGTCCAACATGACGATAAACTGTAAAAAGTCCCCAGAACTGATATCCTCGTATTGCTTCACCTTAGTCCTAGCTACATGACTTTAAACTATACAGCACCAGTTCTTCCTTGCTATATGACGTTAAACTATACAACAATGGTCCAGTATGACTTTAAACTGCAACTTCGTCCCACACGACATTAAACTGTGAAAAAGTTCCCTAAACCATCCAGCATGACCTTAAACTGCATCATCCCTGGTCCATGTATATGACCATAAACTATTTACAAATCCCTTATGTCCAGCAAGACGTTAAACTGTGACGTCCTAACTACATGACGATAAACTGTATAAAAGTCCCTTACATTCGGAAAGACGTTAAACTATATAATCTCAAAGGTCCAGTATGACATTAAACTGCACCATTCACGGTCCATGCATATGACCTTAATCTATTCACACTTTCGTCCGACATGACGTTAAAATGGTACACACTTTTGTCCTTACTGCATGACAATAAACTGCACAATCCCCCTTTCGTCCAATATGACGTTAAACTGTATTGTCCCCATCGTCCTAACTACATGATGCTAAATTGTACAGAAAGTCCATGATATGTCCAACATGACATTAAACTGTGCATCGTTAAGGTTGTTATTACCTCTTGTTTCTCACACCGAGTATGACTCACGTGAGCTTAGAGTGAACATCAACCATAATACTCCCTTTGGGCCACTAACCATGTGTAAGTCCCAACAACATTTTTTATTAGATCATTGTCCCCAAGAACAACTTGATCATTAATTCATTCTTTAATTGAACTACACGGACTTTGATCCTTGCCCTCCAGGATGGGTATGTAGGAAACCTCCCAGGGTTCAAGCCCGAAAACAATCTCTTCACATCGGTTCACCACCATCTCATATGATTTGTGAAACCGCCCCTGGAATCAATATCTTTACATTGATTCACTTTCGTCCTTGTTATATGACATTAAACTATACAACACTTTTTTCCGGTACAACAATAAACTACAATATTCTTTGACCAAGTTTCATTCCAAAAGACTACATGCATACATGGTAATGCCTATACTTTTTATCTTAGGTTAAACCATCATTGCACTAAAGTCCCCTTTCACCCTTCACATGTACGAACCAAATTTGTACAAAGGGTAGTTCTAAAACTACGTGGGTTTGATTCCCATCCTTATGGGATACGTAAGAACGTTCGAGTATCCCTCGAATCCAGCCCCAAGTCTTTTTGGGCCGAACCCCAAATTTCACTTTCAGTCCCTTAGCTGAAAAGTCCTCATGAAAACAGACATTGTGTATTCATTATTATGGTCCGAATTCTATGAACCTAAACTAAGATTACTCATACTTTCGTCCTACACGACGTTAAACTGCATTTCAAGAACTACGTATGGCTTGATTCTCATTCTTATGAGATACGTAGTGAAGTCCAAAATTTCAATTCAGGACCCAGCCACAACATGATTATGGTTTTCATTGACCTATGTATCTCTATATACATTGAAAAATACCCATCTTTATGTGTTATAATCCAAACCTTAAATATTTTCAGATCTTCATAACCCTTTTCATGACTTCTAGTCACAAAAATGTAAAACTTTTGAGAATTCTTTTGCCTGACTATGCAGCACATGCCCATAGGTGGCCTTGCATAAACAGTCCACATAACAGACTTGTCAGCTAAGAGATGCTATTTATTTGACCATGCAGCTAATGCCCTTAGGTGGCCCTGCATATTTCAACCCCCTAACGGGTTTTTGTCAAATAATAGTAACTTCATTATTGGGAAGAATGCCTCTTTTGTCCTTATTTTTCTTAAACGACAGTATGTAGGGATCCGCAAAAAAATAGCCATCCTTAACATATTTTTCCCATATCCTTTTTCATAATCTGAAAATATTCAAGTCTATGGTTTATTCTTCTTCCCTACGTTTGGGTTAGACCTTCGTAGGAGTGATATTCATCCAATTCTTCGATATTCTTGTTCGGAAATATCTTCTCCATATTCAAGTACCTCTTTACATACAACAAACTCTATGCTTTGGAAAATTTGGATCTCCATAAACTTTCATTGGCTTTTAGCACTAGGAAAGTAAATTTCTGAGAGTTCTTTTCGCCTGACTATGCAGCACGTTCCCATAGGTGGCCTTGCATAAACAGTCCACATACCAGAATTGTCAGTCGAAAGATACTATTTATTTGACCATGAAGCCAATGCCCATAGGTGGCCCTGCATATTTCAACCCCCTAACGGGTTTTGTTAAATAATAGTAACTTCATTCTTGGAAACTACTTCTTCTAATGCCTTTTTGCTCTTTTTCATATCATTCCTAAGATTCAAATATTCTTAAGCCATAGTTTACATATTTTCTCTCATACTTGAGTATGGTAATTTGTTTTCAGATAAATTGTCAAGGAATTGAATCAATTTTAATCCATTTCGGTCAAAGCTATTTCGACCTTAAACATTAGCCCCTTTATGTCCGGCATGCATGACTTTAAACTGTCCACAAAAGACAAAGGAACTCTGAATAAAAGTTAAGTTCCAACACACTTGCGCGCTGCCCTCTGTGCCCTGAAGACTTGCGCGCCCCCTTTTCCTTTGAATGTATTCAATTTCCTCAGAGTCAAATCCTCATTTCTTTCCGGATCCAACTCTGAGGGGGGACTTTTGTTGACGCTCCTTTCGTCACAGAATCTAAAGATCGGAAAAGGGGAATATCTGAGCTCAAACTGATTCATCCTTTGAAGAAAACATCAAAAATCGACAAAGGCATGAACACAGTATCAAAAGCAACTGCACCGCGCAAGTTATCTCACTGTCGCGCAAGTACACTAGCGCGACGACCTTGGTCGCGCAAGTGACTTGCGCGACCTAAGAGGTAACCGCCCAGTAACCGCCCAGGGCCTTCTTTTGCCTATAAATAGACCCTGTGGGCCCCCCATTCGAGAGGATCTTTTTTCAGAAACTCGGATTGAAGCTCCCGACACCCAAGTCTCTTCTCAAATCTTCCGGAAAACTTCTATGGTAATTTCTTACCTAGAACGGATGATCTAAAGAGAAGAAGGAAGGCATAAGTGTTGAAACTTATCAACACTTGCGCGCCGACTTATTTCCTTCAATATAACTTGCGCGTCCCTTTTCTGGAAGAACCTCAAGAGGATTCTAAAGTGATTAAAAGGAGTTGCTCAAGTATTCTAATACTAGTTGAAAATCACGCAAGTACCCCACATGTCGCGCAGGTATACTTGCGCGACCAATACATGCGTGTCGCCGCAATACTTGCGCGCCTTTCAAGACTTGCACGCCCCTACCTTTTTTGGTGCCTATCTTGCCCTTTTTACCCCTCTTAAGCCATTACTCCTTTCCTTTTCAAGATTCAGTCTTCAAGGCACTCTTCAAATCCATTTATGGCATGATTTCTTGATTTGACTTCCTTATCTGAAAGGAATTTTGTGGAATATCTCTCAAAACATAGTGATTTAAATATCCTTATGTCACTAAATATGGGGAGTTCATTCATTCAACCTCATCCTTTAAGATGAGAGAATCCTTAACCTGGGTCTCCTTTTCAGGAATAATCTCCAGTTATAAGTCCTTTAATCTGGGCATCCTCCTCAGGAGTAAGCCCCAAACCTTAATTCTTTAACTTGGGCATCCTCCTCAGGAGTAAGCCCCAATCATAATCCTTTAATATGGGCATCCTTCTTAGGAGTATGCCCCAATATCAATTATGGGCATCCTCCTCAGGAGTAAGCCCCAAACCTTAATCCCTAACCTGGGTCTCCTTTTCAGGAATAAGACTCAGTCATAATCTTGGGCTTCCTTTTCAGGAGTAAGCCCCAAGTCCCCTAAATTTCTCTTAACCAGTCCTAAATTACGTTTGATATGGGGTTCCTTCTCAGGAGTAAAACCTAATTATCAATCCCCTCCTATCTTGGGCATCCTCCTTAGGAGTAAGCCCCAAGATTAGAGTATTCAAATCTCTATGAAGCACATATACCTTTATGGACCCTGTTCATGGATTTTCTCCCTAAAAGTGAATCCTAAACCTTCATCTATCTGGGCAGTCATACATACATAAGCCCCAAACCATTTCTTATGATTGCATCTTTCATGGCACAGTTGTCTAATTTTTACCAATACCTCTTGTTTCTCACACCGAACATGACTCACGTGAGCTTAGAGTGTAAAAGTTATTATGACATTCTTCTTTGAGCCGTCAATCATAAACATCATACTCCATTACTCGAACTACGTGGGTTCTGATTCCTTTTACAAAACAAAGGATACGTAGGTAGCCCATTTATGGGTTCGATCCCAACTTTGAAATAATCCCTATCCTTCTGAATGACGATAAACTTCAAGTGCCCCACTGAGTGGCTTTAAAACCAGCCTGGTCATCATAATGACCAAGAGAATTTTATATAAATGTTTTGAAGGATACCATTGACCAAGAATCTCTAAAGAGATATAGATGATTCTCTATTGATGAAGAACCTCGAATACATATAAAAGATTCCCTAAATTTCTTGCATATTTAATCATTGATTGTTAAAACTAAAGGAAATCTCATTTTATACTTGGTAATGTAATAAGGATTCACGAACATAACTTAAATCTATAAAGAGAGTCCCAGAGTAGACAATAATTCCCCTCAAAAAGGTGTGATGAGTCCGACCTCCCATCCTCTCGACCAATGAAAATTCCTAAGCCTCATTAGTCCACAAGCTAATGAGCGCCTACCTTTGGAAAGTAGGTCCAAACGGATTTGGAATCATTGGATGTTTCCGGTTCTACGAACAAACCCACTAGAAACCGATCGGAACATTTGAATCTCAAATCAACGAGGTCATCCCCGAAATCCGTGAGGAAACAGATATATTAATTTATTTATAATTATTTTACTATAAATATTGTTAGAATATATAGAAATAATACCATAAAAAAATGTTTTCATCACATAGTCAATGATAGAAATTTTATTAGAGCTAAAAAAATACAATATAAAGTGGAACCTTTAATAGTGATAAAACAAAGCCTAAAAACTTGTTCAACCTTTATTTGAGTAGAAAAATATTTCATTTTAAATATATTTTTAATTGTGCTAATAAAACTTCCCCATAAATAGTTATTTTTATGGAGCATTGATATATGTCAGTGTTGAAAATCACATGAACTGTAGTAGTGTTAACTAAAAATTCCTCTTTGTATCTTTGTTACATGTAGAAGGTGAAAATTAAATTATATATATAGAAAATCTATGTAATCAGTTCTAATGAATTTTTTTAAGAAAATATCTAGAAAAATATAATGAGTGATATTCACCTATAAAAAAGGGTAAAATGAAGAAAAGTACACATAAAAAATTAAATGTGAATTAAATTCATGGGAAGATATAGGAATCTTAAGATAAAATGGATTATATTCATAATCAAATTTATGAATAAAAGATGAGTAATATGACTTCATAATCCTGTCTAACCATGGATTTTAAAAATTATATCCACTAGATACCTTTTTAGTTGAACATTTAGGAAAAATGTAAATTTTAATTTTTCATGTAATGTTGTGGGTGTGGAAATCACTATATAAAAGTAGTCATCCAAATAGTGATTCACCTTCCACTATATGAGGTACTGAAATCATACTATGTGGATTCCTATCACATCTTGTAATAAAATATACAATCTAAGATTTATATGTTTTTCAATTCTTCTCTAACATTGAAATAAAAATTATATAATTACATTTTAAAAAATTCTTACATAAATTAAATATATTATATTAATTAATATTACTACATTGTATGGTAATATATTAAAAAATAAATAATATTATAAACTTGTTAAATCATATATCATTATTCTATATATTATTTGACTAAAATATATTTATTAATATTAAAAATTTTTGTTAATATATATATATATATATATATATATATCTGTGTAAAAATTTTTGTTAAAAAGACACAAATATATACTATTTAAAAGATTTGTTTATAAATATATATATCTCTATTTTGTCAGTTTTGGCTTTCGGCCTTGAAACGCCCAATGGCTCCGTATCCAATGATTGGTGGACCTGCTTTCCAAAGGCAGGCGTTTGCCGGATCGTGTGACCAGCGACTCTTAAGAACTCACATTGGTCGAGAGGATGAGAAGTCAGGCTCATTGAACCCTTTTTGGGGGGAAATTAAGGCATTTTCAGGGACTCTCTTATAGATTATATATATGTTCATATGTTTGCGAATCATTGGTTTATACCCAAACATAGTACCATGGATTTAACCTTAGTGGGAAATGGTCTACTAGATGTAGGGGTTCAGAATCATTTATGCCCAAGGTTTACCATCCCTCATTGGGTTAATGACCCCGAAGGGTTGGAACTCTCTTGAGGCGACATTAGGAGTGGCGCGGTGAACCGATGTAGAGATGATCGGATCTACCGGTTGTTGGGCTTGAACCTCAGGAAGGCTTCCTACATACCCTGCCTAGGAGGCAAGGATCAAAGTCCACGTAGTTTGAATGGAGAGCATCGGAGAACCGATGTGAAAGGGGGGTCTGAATGACCCGTTGTTGGGCTTGAACCTCGGAGAGGCTTCATACGTACCCCGCCTAGAAGGCAAGGATCAAAGTCTATGCAGTTTGGATTAATGCGGGGCTTACGCTCTGGGGCAGCCCAAGATGTGGATTGGGGATTACACTCTAAGGAGGCCCAAGATAATGGATTGGGGCTTACACTCTGAGGAGGCCCAAAATGATGGATTATGGATTGAAATCTCAGGAGGCCCAAAATGATCGATTGGGGCTTACACTCTGAGGAGGCCCAAGATAATGGATTGGGGCGCACACTCTGAGGAGGCCCAATTTATGGATTGAGGCTTACACTCTGAGGATGCCCAAAGTGGTAGATTAAGGCATACACTCTGAGGAGGTATAAGATAAAAGATTGGGGCTTACACTCTGAGGAGGCCCATAAGAGGATGTCATGGTCGATGCATACTCTAATCCCACGTGAGTCATGCTCAGTTTGAGAAAAAAGAGGCAGAAGGGACTAGAGGATCACATCACGAAAGGTGTGTTCATGAGAAGTTGAGTGGGGCTTACACATGAGGGCAGCCCATAAAGTTGGGGATTAATCCAAGTTGGACGCCCAGAGCGACAAAGCCTAGTGGGAGAGGGAAAGGGGGTTCTCTTGTGCCCATATCCTCTCTTCTAGTGCATGAGGGCCTCCTTCTGATGACTATTTTACCATCTCTGATGAATCTTTAGCAAGTTGAGGGGAAGAAAGGGGATTTACGAGCTCAGACTCTATATTATCGTGGGTATGGGAACCCAATAATGCTTTGGGAATATGCTCAAGGGTCAGGGAAACCCCTTTGCTCCTGTTTACCCTGGGTATGTGAACTCAAAATGTCACGCTGATGCACCTGAAAGTTACACCACGCGAATCCGGTGGCTCTGGTAGAGGCCTCGGCTCAGGGCCGATGACTAGGCCAATGAGGGAGTCGCAGAGGACTTGGCTGGATCAGAAGGATTTTAACTGGCTCAGGAAATGATAACACTAAAGTATTTGGCGTGCCACCGAGAGGTATGGGTGGTGGCGCCCATTGCGTGGGGAAGTTCCACGTGGCTAGAGAAGCCGTCTGCGAACCTGGGTGGTCCCCAGACTGATTGGCGTCCCGCGAACCAGGGTGGTTTGCGGGTTTGTGTTCAATCCGCAAACTAGGGTGGTTCGTGGAGGGTTCCAGGAGGGCAACGGTGGCCAAGGGCAGCGCTGGTCAGAGGCTCATCGGTGGGGGCTTCTCCTGCGTAGGAGAGTGCTACACGGTGCGGCGAATGGGAAAAGGGGTACAAACTCCCTTGTCCATGGGGAAGCCATCCGCGGAGGGGGTATGGTTCGTGATTCTCCTTGTTTTTGTTATTTTAGGTTCTCGTTTCACCAAATTATTATGCATTTTTCAATTCCTTGTTAATTCGTATACCTGTTGTGGTTCGCGGGTGGGAATTTCACTGTTTTCCAAATCCGAAGCCTTCCATCTACCAATCTCCTTCCGAATCTCCAATCCCTCCAAATCTGATTCCATTTCTACCCCTTCTCCCTCCTCTCCTTTTCTTTCTTTCCCCCTTAGTCCCCTTTTATAGAGTGGGGAAAGGGATGTATCTATGTCCATGTGGAAGTTTTTGCGGAGGCCCATAACCAAATACCCAGTTCATAGCTGACTTGGTCAATCCGAGATTCGTGGTGGGTATTGAACACTACCCCCCCCCCCTCCGTGAGGCGAACTCCGGGAGTGCTCGGTGGCTGCGGAGGGTTCCGCCTCTATTCCGCGAATGACAATGGGTGCGGTTTGAACTGGTCGACGTGGTCCGCAGTTGGGGCGGTTCGTTACAGTGAACCGGACTGGTGGCCATCCTACCTCACGATCGTAGAGGCTCTCCACCTCCATTTCGCGAACGACAATTGTTCACAGTGGGGGTGCCTCACTGGGCCTGGCCACGTTGTGATTCCATGGGACCAGTTCGCGGACCGGTCCTATTTGTGTCCCTTATTTGATTATTTTCCCCAATTCTATGGGGGATTTGGGTAGAATCTCCTTTGTGGATTTTTCAGGACCCTACAAATGCCCACCATCAGAATGGGGTCCGATCGGAACGAAGAGGAGGCCATTCGGATGCAAAGTGGTCCAGAAACTGAGACAGTTTGCGGTAGAAAGGTGGACCCAGTAGGGGAACACGCCTATAAATATGGGGAGCCCTTCATTTTTCCTTTACCAAATTCCTTGCAAAACCAGAGCTCCTTCGCCTCTGCGTGTTTTCTCCTTCACGAAGAGCCTTGTCCGCAAACCGGAAGTGACCTCTGCGAACCATTCCTTCTTCACGGTCGCCTTCATCCGCAGACCAACTTCTCAACCACGAACCATTACTATTAATTAATTAAAAAGTAAGTGATGATGGGCTGCAGAGGAAACTTGCTTCGCTGTTTCGATGCTCTGCGGACTAAAAATCTCTTGAACTTTAAAAAAATAACCCGAGTCTTCCAAATAAACTCGGGATTGAAATTCAATGGAGCGACATAGATCTCGGTTTCCTAGCCAACGATATGCGGGCTAGGGCTTCGCAAACTGATTTCGTGAAGGGAAGTTTTGCGAGATGATGTCATCACAAACCATCCTCCAAAGCCTCCTTGCGAGCTTTGCCTATGAAGACTCCTTAGCCATATATATTTTTATTTTTGTCCAGATTCTTGTTCCAGACTAACCGATTGTTGGCTCCCGTTATATTGGGAGAAAATATGGTTCCCCCTCGTTCTGTGCTGAGGCCTGCTGCAGACCCGCTCTCCACTACTGGTCAATGCCTGGAGGACCTGGATAGCTCTGTTCAATATGGAGTCGGCCACTCCCTACCATCTTCCTACTTTTCCTACCAGCTCTCCAAATCACATCAAGACTATCCTTTTTCCAATAGCCTTCCTGCCAATGGGTTCGGTTTGTTGTCTGATACCCCGATTCCGGAACCATCCCCTGACAACAATCCTGAAGCATGGATATTTACTACCACTATTCCCCAGTTCGTAATACCTACCGGCGGGCGGCCTGCCTCGATGGGCACAGTTGTCGGATCTGTGTTGAATCACCTTTCTGTATCTCCGACAGGAGAACCATGTCAATGGGAAGGAACAATCCACTACTATCGGAGTATTGCCCGCAGTGCCAAGGTAAGCGACCAACATGGCTGGCCGGCGAATCGGGATCTCCAACTGGGAGAGGCATTTAAGTCATTGGTTTGGGGGTGGCCCTTCTGGGTTCGCCAGAGCTGCGCAGAATTTGGGGCAGATTTGCAAGCCATAGGCTTGTATGAAGCTACCTGGGTGTCCAAAACCTATACCCACCAACCTCAAGCCCTCGCCAAGCAACTTATGAGCCATTGGAGCCCGAACACCAACACCTTCCATCTGGTCCATGGGGAAGTGGGAATTAGTCTATGGGATGTCTTTCAGATTTTGGGGGTCCCCATCATTGAGAGTATGTATAAAGATTTCCTGCCACCTTCCTCAAGAATGGGTCAAGGCTTTTGTGAGAGAGAACAGATCTGACGAATCAGTGGATCTCCCACGAAGGCCCACGACATTCCCTACGATGGAGTCCCGAAAACAGAGGGGCATCTATTTTCTGATTTTGGAGTAAGGTGACTTTCACAGCTGAGGATGGGAGCTTTTTCCAGTTGTCGATCGATTTCTCCGCCTGGAAGATTTTCAGGCCATGTTTTTAAGTGGTTCGTTATTACCCGTATGCGAGGCTGGTGGTGTGTGGGTCACTAATTTTGTCATGGAGGCATAATTGGCTTCCGGTAATGTTATAAACCTAGCCATCCCTGTACTGGCCAGGATTTAACGGTTGCTTGGTAACATCACTGATGGGAGCTGACCAAACCGAGTGGCCGACCCTTTCCAAATTCTCTGTGGATGATTAAGCGTACACATCAAGAACTGCTACACCTTCATCAACCCTCTTCAGATTCCAGGCACCGCATTCAAGCCATACTTGGAATTGACCAGTGGGGTTATGCCCGAAAAGTGGGCATCCCAGGAGAAGGATATTCAACAGACAGATTCGAACAAGCGTTAGCTATCAAGTCAAATCTCGAATTATGACCATTTCAATTTTCATCCATTTTATTCTCCGGATGGTGAAATTACGAACACCATAAGAGAAGAGTTTAGCTAGCAGGGATACCTCCTCTCCCTCCGAGAGGGTATTCTGGTGGCTCGCATTGGCGGAGAACTGATCTGCGATGGGTACCCGCCTTGCGGATTTGGGCATCAATTTGGCTGTTTCCTAGCACAGTGTCCCCTGCACTCAATGGTGCTCACGAGAATCGTTATTTGATGGCAGCCAGAAAATTGTGGTTAATGCTTACCCGAGAGGATAGCAGTTGTGAGGTTATAACCCCCACACTTGCGGACTCCATGCCTTTCTAATCTTAGCATTATGCTGACTCTTGGGTACAATCATACCCAAATGGCCACCTAGGGACATTGGTGCCCACCATCTCAAGTCCCAATCCATCAAAGGGAAAAAGGAAGCGAAAGGAGGATGGTGCTCCAACTAGGCCAGGAAAAATCCTTCGTCACCCTGCTGGTCCCATGCTTCCAGGGAATATTTTAACAGATAGGGGTGTGTCCTCTCATTCCCTTGTGGCTACCCGGAGGGGGGGGAGTTATTCCCATTGATGCTTCCTTTCCGACGTCTTGGGGCCAATGGGACGATTTCAAAGCTCGGTCATCCTTTCGCAGCCCGTACCCCCATCCTCTGTGGCTGTATCTTCAGGAATCAGAGGTTGCTTTTGACGGACTGGGCTACATATCTACTCCCGCTGACATTATTTATGATGCGGACCCTGAGAGGGCAGTTTGATATCTCTGGGACCTTGAGGCCTATATTCATTCATGCCGGGGTTATGCGGTGTTGACGCATCGAGTCAAGGCCATGCTGCATCCGGTGACTGATGAAGAGGGGGAAGGAAGTGACCTCTCTTTTGGGGGTGATGATTTTTATGATCTCCCCATCATGGCTGAAGCCAGGGAATTCCCCTCCTTCCCCGTGAGGTCCTGTCCACAGGTAGCCCGAGAGAGTTCTAGGGCGGCGGCAGGATCCACAACACAAATACGACCATTGGCACCCTTACCAGACTCTATCTATGCTTAACCTTCTCAGGTCGATCCTCCCTGATCGACAATTTAGGCCATGGACACTTTCCTAGAGGCTTGGGGGATTTGGGATGACCTGAGGGTCAGTGGTTCAGATGAGGATGTTTGGGCGTTTCTTCAAACCGGCCCTCTTAAACTTACGTGTATTTTGAAGACCCACTTGCTGTTGGAAGAGGATTTAGATGAAACAATTTCCTCATTAAAGGAGATGGTTGCGTACATTCATTCACTCCAGAATCAACTCTATGGGAGCATCCATGTGTCTATGATGATTAGACGTCATGAATTGTCTGACCCTGATGAATAGGTTTCTCTGCTCTCCCATTCGAACATTTTTTCTTCCTTAATTATGGAGGTTCTAAGGATTCTTCCCATTCATGCAGGGTGCCGAAGAATCTCAAGGAGTAATTCCTTCTCCAGAGTATACCCCTTGTGGTACTGCGGTAGGGGAGCATGACCTTTCGCCCATAGGGGTCGGCGAGGAAGGATCCTCTAGCGCAGCTGAGCTCATGGAAGCGGTCATCGCAGACTCAGGTAGGGCTTTTCCTCCTCCCACTCATTCCATAATTCTGGGCAAACTGTCCCCTGGGCAGATCTAGAGACTGCGACAGGAGTTCCATTTATCGGAACAACTCAAACAGGGAATGTCGGGCAATCATGACTTCCCGTTTTCTCAATCATCAACTTGCATTGTTAGACTTCGCCAGTCATTAACTATTTGACGCGTGGTGCAGGGCCACTCGGGGGTCTGGCTATGGCTACCCAAGTGGTTTTACCTTTCGCCTCCTCTTCATCTAAAGAATCACCTGTAACCACCCCCGGGCATGATGAGATGGTGACCCCTTCCAAAGGGGCCGGTGATATGGATGCTCTAATCCCGCCTTCATTAGTCAGAGATACGCCAGAGGATGAACGGCTGGTATCCGAGACCCCTGCTGATCAGATAACCCTTTCAATTGAGGAGGATGACGGGGTTCCAGTGATCGTTGAGGGGGCTCCAGATCTGATGGAAACGACCACCCGAGGCCCAATGGATCCCATGATGATGGAGGAAGAGCCAGCCATTAATCCAGTTGCTGGGAACCTGAAGCGGTCCATTATCTTTTTCACCAGGGGAGTGATTTCTTCGATCTTGGACTTTGTAGGTGATCACATGGGGACGGATTTGGAAACTACTGGCCTTAGGAATGGCGTCAGGAACTGGACCCCTCTGGGTGCTCCCTGGATTCCCTTGCCTATCGAAGATGTGGCATCCTCTTCGAGTGGTTGTCGTGGTAGTGCAGAGCTTGCGGATGCCGATGCCTCGTTGATTAGGAGTAAGTTCCCAGTCTCCTGCCACTGACTCCTTTTTCTTCCCTTTTCTAATTAGGGGTACTGATCTATCTTATGGACCCTCGGGCTTCAGGACTGCAACCTTTGGCGCTGAAAATTGTGTTGCCAGTTGGGGGCGCAACTACCTCAGAGCCAGAGTTTGCGGGTGAGGCCGCCTCGGGTCCCACCTTGGTGACATTCATCCCTGAATATGTGTCCTCATTTGGGAGTAATTATGAGCCCAATAAAAAATTCCTCTTCAGCCTTCGACCCACTCGGTAGAGGTATTGGGAGAAAATCTGGAGACTAGTCTCTCAAACGGCATTGGTCGAGATCCCGAACAAATTACCGAGGCTACAAAAATTTTTTATGTTGCTGGGATTTGATGGCTTCAACTATCATGGGGTTTATGACATAGTAAAGCAATTAGTCACAAATCGGGAGAGGCTAGGTGATTTTGAATATCACCTTTCCACTGCGCAATTTGAAGCCTACCTTTCTACAACTCGACAACTCTACCTAATAGAGGCCCATGACCAAGTCAGGGTCGTTGCAGGGCTTCAAAGAGAATTTATTGAGCAGCGTTCTCACCTGGAGGTGCTAAGGAATGAGATATAGTGGCTGTAGTAGTAAGAGGCCAATGTCGCCTCCATGATTGGAGAAGGGGAGCAGCAGATGGAGGAGGAAATAAGGGAATCCACAAAGAAGGCTCAGGAGGCCGAAGAATTGCGGGCTGGTGCAGAAGCTGAGACGACCTTACTTCAGAATATCTCTTAGACAATCAAGGATTCTCACCAGCGCCTGATACAACTTTGTGAATCCACCGCAAAACTCCAATAATCACCTTTCGCACTAGAGGAGGCTCTGGATTTTGGATGCCCTTCTTACCAGCTTTTTTATGGAATAAAGAAACATTTCTCCTTAATTCCCTTGTCGCCTTTTCCTGTGATAGAAACTATTTGGCATGATTGCTGCATATGTTAACTCTCTGAACATTGAATAATTCGAGTTTAGGAATAAATATAAATCAAGCGCTAACTTTTTCCTGGACCATGGGGTCCAGCGAGCATAGTCTGACTATTGCTAGGTTTTTGTAGGAAAACCCCACAAAATTTTTGTCTTTTTTTTCTCTTTTAATGCCCTGATTTTTCTTGGGCCCATTTAGTGTGGACCCAACGAGTATAACCCGGATTTTTCTTAGGTATCCATTTTCGGGTTTTCAGCCTAACATTCTTTGTGCCTCTTTCTTTTGTGAGCGGTTTAAAGTCCCTCCATCAAGACTATCACTATTGATGTTTTAGGTCGAACAGCTTTGACCAAATATGGTGGGGCGAGGTCCCCAATGGGGTTTGACTGATTGAAAGATGTCTTAATACCCTTCAGATGCACGTGGGGGAAAACATGTTTAAATTTGAGCGGCATGCATGGCATGTATCAAGGCGTGGGAGTCGTGTCGGTGTACAGAGGTAGGAAGAGTGTTGCCTAAGGAAAACTGTCCTTTGGTAGATGGTCCAGAGGCTATCAATATACAGAGCTGCTAAGGGCATGGTATGAATAGTCATACAAAGGTGTCTTTAATTCAAAGACTTATCCATTTCTGATGGCCAGGGGACTTCATGGAAGCCCATCTCATGGAAACCACGATGGGTGGTTTGGAATATTATGAAAACCACCAGGGGTGGCTGAGAAGGGGAGTGTGACATCTAAAAGGGTTTCGGGCGCATCCGTACTAATCAGGAGTGTGGTCAGGAGACCACTTCCCTACGCATTTAGTTAGCGTAATGGATGGTCGAGGTTTGGCGCAGTTTAAATTCATGCAGCTGGGACATCATTTAAAATGGAACGACTTATCCTAGTTCTCTGTAATCTTGTCAAATATGTTCCGTCGCATTCAGGTTGGATTGTGGAAGAGGTTGGTAAACTGTATCTTAGAGGGTTTCCAAATCCCGAGATAAAAATGGAGGCTCAGAGGCCAAGAGGCATACGGAGAGAAGCACTGCCTAAGGAAATATTGCCTTTGGTAGACGGGCCAGGGGCGATCAATATGCAGAGCCGCTGAAGACATGGTATGCATAGTCATACAAAGGAGTCCATAAGTCAAAAACTATCCACTTCCGATAGCCGAGAAACTTAAGGGTAGTTGAGATTTTGGACCACCAGGGGTTTCTTATGAGAGTTTGACTCTTTCTGAGTACATAGTATGGCTTATGATTAGAGGGTACCTGAATACAAGGGAAATATTTGGAATAACTTCCCAAGAATGGGTGATGTAATTATTTCTCACGTTGGTGTGAGGCGGTGGTTCGTGCAGGTCTGACTCGTGCACATAAGGATGGAGAAAAGGCCTCTATTTCTCATTCAACCCATGACGAGTATGACCGTGTAGTTTATATTCATGTGGTTGAGACATAATCCAAAAAGTTTAGCATCATGCAGCAAGGATGAGGGGCATTTTTGAAGGTTTCTGCATAGTTTAACATCATGAAGTGAGGACGGGGGTATTTTTGAAGTTTTCTATGCAATTTAACGTCATGCAGCGAGGACGGGGGGTATTTTTGCGAAGTCTTCTCTTTATCAGAATGTAACTGGGTTTGAATACCTCAACATGCTCCAGATGTGGGGGGGGTTGATTGGTGTAAATCATGGTTCTGGGGATTCTTGGATCAGGAAAGGTGATATGGGGGCTCTGAGGCCGGTAAGCGTACGGAGCTGGGAAGAGCATCGCCTGTTGAAATCTTGCCTTTGATGGATGAGTCAGGGGATATCATTATGAAGAGCCATTGAGGGCATGGTATGAATAGTCATACAAAGGTGTCCACGGGTTGATCACATTCCATTTCCTATGGCCATGAATGGTTATGAGGATCTGCAATTATCCGGGCCACGAAGTCTTTCATTTGGCAGGAGAATGTCTGGACATGTCGGGGATATCCGTCCCTGGTTGCTTGTTGAGTTTCAAAGAACCCCATGCCCCGATCTTTTCTCTCTCTCTCTCTCTTTTGTGCACTGGGGTGAGCCTTCATTCCATACAGATTAACGTCATACGGTGAGGACGAGGTACTCCTAGTTTACCGGTCATAGAGCTCGGACTATTTAGTGACTATTGATGCAGTCACTCGATGGATAACTGAGTGAACATGTTCCGATATACATGGAACACGGTGGGGGATGAAGGTCGTATACTACAACATTGAGCTTTCTCGGATCAATAGGTATGGTGTGGGGGCTCTGAGGCTGGTAAGCGTACGGAGCTAGGAATAGTACCGCATGAGGAAATCTTTCCTTTGATGGACATGTCAGGGGATATCATTATGCAGAGCCACTGAGGGCATGGTATGAATTGTCGTACAAAGGTGTCCCTGATTTGATAACTTTCCACTTCCGATGGCCATGAATGATAATGAAAATCTGTGATTGCTCACAGTGCAGAGTTCGACACGTGGGGATAATGGTGTCCAGTTATACAAGAAAAATCTTCACTGCAATTGTACCTTGAGTCAAAGTAGCCTAGTCCTGGCTTGATGTTTTTTGATGCAGGTCGCTATGTGAACCACTGACAGACAGATAGGGTAACCAGATAGGGATACCCTGGAAACACCTAGATATGAAAAGGGGAATGAACTTGTAAACCACTTCGCCATAATCTTCTGGATCAGGAGGTATAGTGTGGGGGCTCTGAGGCCGGTAAGCGTATGGAGCTAGGAAGAGTTTCTCCTGTGGAAATCTTGCCTTTGTAGACAAGCCAGGGGATATCATTATACAGAGCCGCTGAGGGCATGGTATGAATAGTCATGCAAAGGTGTCCACGGGTCGATGATTTTCCACTTCCGATGGCCATGAGTGGTTATGAAGATCCATAATTATTTGGGTCGTGGAGTCTGATGTATGGAAAGGATGCATCCAAAATGTGCAAGGAGTATCTCCATCGCGTATCGCTATATGTCTTGGGTGGGTCGCGACGAAGTCCATGTAGTTTAGCGTCATGCGGCGAGGATGAAGATATACACCCCGTGCAGGTCTGGTTTGTATACAGGGGAAGGGGGCATTTTTAACATAATTTTCCTTGCAGTTTAACGTTGTGCGGTAAGGATGAGAAGTACACCCCATGCCGGTCTGGTTCACACATGGGGGTAAAGGGCATTTTTTTGTTTATTCTGGGGGCTGGGCTAGGTATAGGGATCATGGAACCACTATGTATCCTACGAGGGCAGGAATCAAGACGTACGTAGTTCTATGGAATCTGTGCAGTTTAATGTCATGCAGTGAGGACGAAGTACATCCAATGCAGGTATGGTCCATACACGGGGGAAATAAGGCATTTTTTTAATCTATTATTCAGGAGTTTGAGCTAGGACTTGGGATCCTGGCGTCGCTACATATCCTGCGAGGGAAGGAATCAATCCATACGTAGTTCTCTAGAATCCGTGCAGTTTAACATCATGCGGTGAGGAAGAACCCCATATAGTTTAATGTCATGCGGTTAGGATGAAGTACACCCCGTGCAGTTCTGGTCCATACACAGGGGGAGGGTCAATCTTAACTCTTGTTATCTGTGCATTTTAGCATCGTACGGTAAGGACGGACTCCATGCAGTTTAACGTCATGCAGTGAGGATGTGAAGACACCCCATGCAAGTTTGGTCCATAAACGAGGGAATCAGAATTTTTCTTTTACTTTTTGAGGTGTCTAGGCTAGGGTGTGGAATTCTGGCGTCACTATGTATCCTGCGAGGGCAGGAATCAAGCCTCATGTAGTTCTCTGAAAGAAGATACACCCTGTGTAGGTCTGGTCCGTACACAGGAGAAGAGGGAATTTTTAAATCACCTTGTCCGTACAGTTTAGCGTGATGCGGTAAGGAATGAATGCTCTTTGTTTAAGTTCATAGAGTTTGGATCGTTGGGCACATGGCTGTTTAACGTCATGCAGCTTGGACGATGTGTACATCTCATTTTTTTTCTCACCTGTGATGTTTATCGTCATGCGGTAAGGACGAAATCCATGCGGTTTAACATCATGCGGTGAGGACGGGAAGACACCTGGTCTCTATGAGAAATACTTCTTGAGGAATCTCGCATTCGTAGGAGCGGTTGTAAATTGTCCGTCAATGGGATCAGGGTATATGCTCCATTTGAGTAGACCTTGTGTACAACATATATTCCCTCCCACGTGGGCTCCAGCGTTGGAGGATTCTTGCCGGGTATCATTGGGGTCCAGAGGACCAACACTAATTCTCCTTCCATGAAAGACCAAAGGTGAACCTTTTTGTTGATGGCTCATGCGATCCGGATCTGGTACACTTCCAGGTCGTGCAGAGTGTGCAGCTACTTCTCATCTAGCTGTTCCAATTCACCTAGACTCTTTTCAAACTGCTCATCATTAGATAATTGATCACAGAGGGAAACACGGAGTGAGGGATGTTGGAGATCAATGGGAATGACTGCCTCTGTTCCATACACTAATGAGTATGGGGTAGACCGAGTAGCGGTACAGATTGTGGTTCGATAAGACCACAATTCATGGAGGAGTTTATCCATCCATAAATTCTTGTCTTTGTCCACCACTTTCTAGAGGATGTTGGACATGGTCTTGTTGAATGATTCTATCTGTCCGTTGGCCATTGCATGGTAGTAGGATGAGTGGTTATCCTTGATACCATATTCACGGTATAGCTTTTCCAAATCAGCAGAGCAGAAATTGGTGTCGTTTTCCTTCAGTATAGAATGAGGGAAACCAAATATTATGATGATATTGGTCTTCACGAAGCTGAAAATATTTCTTTCCCCGACTTTCTTGAGGGGTACAACTTCTGCCCATTTGGAAAATAAGTCGGTTTCTGTGAGGATATACTTCAGTTGTTTGGCTGTGGCGGGAGGATATGGCCCCACGACGTCCATCCCCCAGACGGTAAACGGCCATGAATAATTAGCTTGATGAAGTAACTCTGGGGGTCAATTAGAGCTTCGATAAGTGCCTCCCTAATGTCGGCTGACAAACCCAGGGCATCTAGGATGGACAGCTTGGCTGGTACCGATGCCAGCAGCTTAAGGATATCATACATCAGCTCCAGCGGATGACGCTTATCCATTGGTGGGAGAGTCATGGTGGGTACATTGGGATCTGGAGCATTAGAAGAGGAATGACCATCCATGGGGACAAATGCTGATGGTATTCCTATGTTTTGAGGACTTGGTCTGGCTGGTCTGTTTGTGCACACTAGGCAACCAGACACTTGTTCCTCCTCTGGTGGGTATCGCAGAACAACAGGGCCAGAGTCGCTGCTTTTGGTAGAAGAGGGGTATTCCCTCTCCTGCTGAGTCTGCGGAAGGGTTCTCCCAAAGGTTTCTGCGATATTAATGGTTTGGTCCAGGGTCCAGCCGTAGGGTTGGTTTCGGTCGCGGCTGCGCCTCCCCTGGTATCCCCTACTTCTGAGGTTCCTCCTCCTGGTTCCTCGTGCATGGAACTCGGGTTTGTATCCATACCCTTCGTCAGGGAATGATTCCATGAGATGGATGACGTTGATAGAACCAAAAATTGGATCTTCATCCTGTGACAGGTCAACCTGGTTGTTTGTCTCTGATGGTGCCGTTTTGTGGGTCGGTGCCCATGGTGTCAAATTCGAGGGCATAAAGTCTTCCATGGTTGGGACTAACATTGGCCTCGTCACAGACTGCTCCTCTTGTGATTATTTCCCCCTTCGACTCTGCCCGGATGTCTGACTTGTAGAGGACTGTGAGGCCGATGTTGTCGGCTCTACGACTTCAAGGTCTTTTGGTGACAACACCAGCTACTGTAGTTGATCTCGGAGTATTCCCTGGGCTCAGTTGATAGTCTTCTAAGTCATCTAGTTATCAAATTTCTTCCCCTGCTTTCTGGTGAATTTCTAACACCCCTCCTCTTTGTCGGAGTCGGTGGTTGAGATACATGCCACATGTGATGGGGGTGGTCCCAGCGTGACTTGTCTGGAATATACCATCCTTAGCAGGAGGAATTTAAAGACGAAGCATTCTCGGATACAGTGCCCCAACATCCGATGGTAGGGGCAGTAATCTGGCCTGTCATTGCGGCCAACTTCTTCAGGTTTCCTCAGCTCCGGGAGGCGGAGCATGTTGCATTTCATGGAGGCAATGAAGTAGCCACGGACTTGATCATCCCAGAATGAGTATACTTTTTGTCTTTGTTCCTCAAACTGGTTCTGCTTTGGTCCTCAATTATTGTCCCATTTAGGCGGGGGTGGCCACTAATATGCAAGAGGCCATTAAAGATTTGGTGGAGGCCTGAGCGGAGGAGTGGGCACATGGGCTGGTTTGAGTGTGACAGCAGACACTTTAGATCTACGGGCTCTTTTCACAGGACCCTGTGAGGCTATTCGGGACATTGAATTAGTCCGCTGTAGGGAGTCCTCAATTCCTTGGGCAATGGCCGAGAGATGACGGATGCAAGTGGTGCACTCCACCGGTATGAGCAGTGTTCACATCTCATCTCTAAGATTATCGATGCATATGGCTAGCACCTCATCTTGAGGCATTGGTCTGTTCAGAGAATAGGTCAGGCCTTTCCATCTGGCGATGAAACATTAGACCCTCTCGTTCTCCCTCTACTTGTAGTTCATGAGATCGCTGACCATTGTTTTAAGCAATGTTGCACTGAAGTGGAACAGGAACTGTTGTCGGAGGTCCTCCCAGTTCATTATAGACTAGGCTGGCAGACTCGTATACCAGACGAAGGCGGATCCTTGCATGGTCTGTACAAATCATCTGAGTTTCACGGCTTCATTTGGTTCCGGAGATCGCATCATAGGGTCGTAATAGGATGCGTAGTGCATCAAATGCTGCTCTGGATCGCCTGATCCATTGAAGATGGGGAACACAGGGCTCCCAAAATTGGGTGGAGGCGGTGTGCTGGTCACCCAATTCGGGTAGGGTTTCCACTCCAGCTGTATTGGAGCGCTTCAACCTTCCATCGCTTCTAATCGAGCAGTTAGTGCCTCGATGGTGTTGGTGAGTCCCTGGTTTACATCCTTTTGGGCCCGATCCTGGGCAGGCGTAGCCCGAGGCATTGCCTGATGATCCGGGTTGGTCGGCACCAAGTGTGCATATTCCGTTCAGGGTACCCTCGAAGGGTTCAGGCGTACTCGCCCCGGTTGCTTCCTGAGTGGAGGAAAATCTTGGTATTCATTTGGATCCTCATCTAGGTAGTTGGACGGGTCTGGCACCTCATTAGACGGGAGCCCTGGCCGTATGTCGTTTGTCGGGGAAAACTTTAGCCTTTGAGGTGCAATTTCTGGGAGTGCATTATGTGGCTCCACCTATGATGCACTTTAAATAAGGCGGTTCCTCTGGATTATCTCGGAGTTGAGATATCTCAATTGTTTCATCTCTTCTTCCTGTTGAGCGAACCTCTCTTCGAGCGTGAGTGGCTTGTTTTTATCGAGAGAAGGGGATGGGTTAAGGGTAACCATTCCTTTATTCTTATCCTTGTTGGAATATCACAAGGTAAGTGGAGGAAGGTTACTTGAAGGGGTGGCTTTATTTATGTCGGCCCTCTAGTTCCGGGTGTGCACACCTGGGGGTTCGTTGTGAGTCACAGCCTGACCGGAACCGTCATCTCCCGATCCGTCCGGATTTTCATTTTCCCCAGTGTCACCCATGGGGTTAGCCTCTATGGCGTTGATGCACGCATATTGGGGGGTGGAGGGGACATCATCTTCGAAATAGGAAGAATATCTCCAACGTCTTCGGTTGGCCTTCCCTTTCATGACCTGGGATTGCCCTTGGAATTCTTGAAGAAGGGTGACGTGGAGAGTTCTTTGATGCGACCCTATAGTGCACCTACCTCTTGGAGGGGATGATGATTCAAATGACGGGACATGACATGAACCTCCTCTTTTGACTGTCCACCCCAGATGAGAGAATAACGACTCTCATGGGGGAGGTTGTTGTTGAGGGGGAAATAATGGCCCCAGCCCTGAGGGCTAGGGTAGGCTCCATTCCTGGGACGTTGAGTCTCTTCCCAGTTTTATTGGTCTTACGGGGGAATTTGTTGTTAATATTGACCCCAGACCTACAGGATGGGGTAGACCCTAGATAGTGGCAGTGGCTGCTGCTATCGCGACTTGGCTGATCTCGCATGCGCCTATTCGGGGGTGAACCAGATCTGGTGCCGAATTCACCTGTGGATCCGTCCCTTCTGGGGAGGCAAGAAAAGATCGTTGATTGGCCTCTCTTAGGTGAGATGCCTTATGGATGCTCTCGGTGGCCTGATTCAAGAGTATTTGAATGGATCGTTCCCACCGGGCCTGACGCTTCTGGGACTTACTCAAGGATTGACTCTGTTGGGTGTGTTTCCTTTCCTGAGCAGAGGGTCCACTCGATTGCTGTCTTTCCATGATGGTGTTGCAAGACACCATGCTGAATGGGTTATTTTGGGCGGGGAGTGGAGTGAAATGCAGAGCTCCATGTTCTCCCCATCCCCTGATATGGACTCCCATCAGAGTGTCACCGATGAGGCGGCACAGTTCATGCAGTGCACGGAGGCAAGCTGCCTCCATATTCCTTGTCTGCCTCTCGGGGCATTGTTGTCGTGTCGAGGAGAGGGCCTCCAGGTCGATGTGAAGTAGGAGGTCCCCTATCATCTTGACATGGTATACATATCTATCATAGGGCAGGAATCTTGATTTCAGCTGGTGGTGGGTTGTCCATAGATTGTGTCAGATGTTGTGCATGCATTCTTCCGACAACTCCCTGGGTATGTCATACTGAGTGGTGGTTTTGGGACAAGAAATAACTGGTATATCATTCATGGACATTCATTTCCTCAGGTGCAGCATATCAGCATACTCCTCCGCCAGTAATTCCTCTACCAAGTCAGCCCAACTAAGGCGCTCACTATAGTAGGAGACAGTGGGACTGGTAGGTATCAAATTGTCCTGTGGGTGATTCCGAGGTGGTTCAGAAGATGAATGCATCCCTGGAATGGTTCTTAATCGAATAAGGGTGTCGCTAGCGACAAGCTGGAAATCTGACATACTCGGTCCCGTCCTTCTGAGTGCCTCGGTATACGAGGGAATTTCGGTGCTTGATTTGGTAGGAGGGGGACCTTCCTATCGAAATAATATTTCATCATGGGGAGGACCTCCGCAATGGCTACCGTAAAGGCGAGGAATACCATTACTTCTTGATGCTTCACTGCATAGAGTACTTTTGCAATGCACACCCTAGGGAGGACCTCCAAGGTGTGTTGCAGCAAGGGGAGGACCTTCTGGCTGCGTAGCGTCATTATGGGGAGGACCCTCGCAACAACTTCCATCATGGTGAGGATGACCATCATGGATTGACGTTTGACACGCATCCTGGGGAGGACCTTCAGGACATGCCGCGTCAAGGGGAGGACCTTCTTGTTGCTTGGGGCTATTGCGGGGAGGACTTTCGCAATGGCGGCCATGGTGGCGAGGTCTACCATCATAGCTGTGACAACAGAGAGGACTACAATTACTATTGCCTAAGGGAGAATATCTGTGGGATACATCCTGGGTAGGGCCTCTAGAATGTACCGCACCGAGGGGAGGGTCTTCTCGTTGCTTGAAGTCTATACGGGGAGGACTTCCGTTATCAGGGTGGTGAGGACTACCACCATGATTTGATGCCCAGCTACGTGGAGTTTCGTCGCACTTTAACCACTGGAGAAGACCCTCAGGGCAGGCTACAACAAGGGGAGGTCCTTCTTGTCATGATGAGACGTCACTACGGGGTGGGCCTCCGTAGTTGCGACTATGATAGATAGGACTACCATCACAATATGTGGTCCCACTGCATGGATAGTGATTACAATGTATACCCCGGGGAGGACCTTCAGGGTGGACCGTAGAAAGTGGAGGACCCTCTTGCTGCTCGATCTTCTGGCCACGTGGAGAGTTTCTGTGACTCGCATCAAAAGAGGAGCTCTCGTGATCGATCGTTATATGCCCGCGGGGGAGGCCCCCATGGGTGCTCTGGGGAGGACCTTCAGAACTGCTGGTAGCGATATTGTGGGGAGGACCTTCGTAACTTCTACTGCCGCTCCAATAATATGGTAATGGGCGGACAGGGTTCTATTCCTTTGACATGTGCTTGGCGGTGTTGGAAACCCCAGCTTCCAGCAGAGTAGAGTCATGAAACCACTCTTTATTTTCCGGCTGCCTTCGACGCATTCAGGGCGCTCTTCTGTAGGCAGTGGGGACCATCTGCTGTTTGCAACGATCCTCACCTTTGGGTCCCTATCTAATTGGGTCTCGTGATGCTACCGGGATACGCCGACGAACATCTTGAATTTTGGAAGGGATATATTCCTGCTCTGGAGCATCCACCATGTTGGATTGGTGTCCCCCAGTTGGAACGAGTGGAGCTGCTTGATCTGGTTTCCCTTGCATCACGGAATATAGTCGGCGACCCTCCTAGGCGAATGTAGTGATGCAAATCTGCTCCGAGGTAGATATCTCATCTCTTAGATGAGTCGCCTTAATTGGGGAGATGGGCTCACGGGCCTGAGTCCTTGTTATTGCTGTTGATGCAATTATATGCTGGCAAGTCTACAAGATATGATATGGGATGTATACCAGGTCCTCCATCATTTCCGGGATATGTAGTGAGACATATTTGGCTGGAACAGGTATGAAGGCCCATTCCGATATCGGAGTAGGAATATCCTGCTCTGGTCCTCCAGTGGTCAGTGGGTACTGACAATTCTCCTACGTCAGGGAAGGTGAACGAATCTTCCCCTGTACTGGGATACGCCGGTTCATCTCTCCATTTTCTGCCACATCAGGGTGGCGGGCATTACTTGCATCCACGAGGAGCTGGACCTGCATATATTGAATTCCCACCGTATCGAGTCGGTGGCCTTTGTTGGAGTGGAGACATGCCCGCCTATGATTTGCCACCACATCTGGGTGGAGGGCTTTGTCGATTGCCGCCATGTCAAGAATGCAGGCGTTAGGAGAAACTTCCAGGAGCTAGTCCTATAGGTTCCGGGTCTCCACCACGTCATGCTGGTGGGCTTCATGACCCTGGGGAGGGAGAGGTGCATGTCGAGTAAGTGTCGTCCTGCTTGAGCGATAGGCTGGATGGAGTTCGGCGGGGATGCACGCCGGTTCGTGTGATGCCGCCATGTCTGGAATATGGGCTCGGGAGGAGCGAATAGGTGTAGGTGCATGTTCATGGTATGTCTCCGGGGCTGGGTATCAGAGCTCCTCCTTAGGGACTAGGGTGATGATCGGTCCCCGATTATACGTCTTCCACCCTCGTCGGGCGGTCCAAGGGGCCAGAGCTCGGGAGCGTGGGCCTGAATCCTTAGGGAGACATCCTCCTTGGCGCGAGAATGTCGGGTCGCAGCGTGACCGCGATGACATCTGCCGGCAGCAGCCTTGGAGCGGAACCCCCATTCAGTGGGGGTGATGTCCTCAACGTCGACCTCATCCACCTCCCCAAGATAAGGGAGGTATGAATTTTCCCGTTCTAGGGATAGACACCCCAAATGGTTGGAGACAACGACATGGGCTATCTGGATCCGCCTCTGAGGTCGCTGCTGGGCAGGTGACCGGCGAATCTTGACAGATTGGAGGGCATGCATGGCCGCCTCCACCATTGGGAGAGTACCATTCATGTGGTACTCTCGGATCAGTGCATCTGAAACCCAGCGTTGAAGATGTTGGGTGGGTGATGGGGTCCTCCGTTGGTTAGGAAGTCCGGTCATTGCATTGTTGGAAACACGCACTTGTGAGTTCCTTTGCGATGCCATTAGATCGATGAGAGTTATGAAGGTAGTAACTACAAAACATTTTAGCAAATACAAGCAGCAAACCCATCAAAGTAGCATCTCATAATCCCATGCGTAATTAATGACCTTGCTTGGCCCTCCTTTAGAGCATGAGGAGGAACAAGGTTGGATTAAGTTGAATTCGTCTTGTTTGGTTAAAGATTCACGTCGGGTTCACCATTTTTTGTTTCGTCGGTTTTGGCTTTCGGCCGCGAAACGCCCAATGGCTCCGTATCCAATGATTGATGGACCTGCTTTCCAAAGGCTAGCGTTCGCCGAATGGTCTGACCAACGACTCTTAAGAACTCACATTGGTCGAGAGGATGGGAATTCGGGCTCATCGCACCCTTTTGTGGGGGAAATTATTTCCTGTTATGGGAATCCCTTATAGATTTAGGACATATTCATATGTTCGCGAATCTTTGGTTTATACCCAAACATAGTATCCATGGATTTAACCTTGGTGGGAAATGTTCAACTAGATGCAGGGGTTCAGAATCATTTATACATGAGGTTTACCATCCCTCATAGGGTTAATGACCCCGAAGGGTTGGAACTCAGTTGAGGGGGCACTAGGAGTGGCGCGGTGAACCGATGTGGAGATGATCAAATCGACCGGTTGTTGTACTTGAACCTCAGGAAGGATTCCTACGTACCCTTCCTAGGAGGCAAGGATCAAATTTCACATAGTTCGAATGGAGAGCGTTGGAGAACCAACGTAATGGGGGGTCGGAATGACCCGTTGTTGGGCTTTAACCTCGGAGAGGATTCCTACGTACCCTGACTAAAAGGCAGGGATAAAAGTCCACTTAGTTTAGATTAATGCGGGGCTTACACTCTAGGGCAGCCCATGATGTGGATTGGGGATTACAATCTAAGGAGTCCCAAGATAATGGATTGGGGATCACACTCTGAGGAGGCCCAAAATGGTGGATTGGGGATTACACTCTGAGGAGGACAAAAATGATGGATTGGGGCTTACACTCTGAGGAGGCCCAAGATAATGGATTGGGGATTACACTCTGAGGAGGCCCAAAATGATGGATTGAGGCTTACACTGTGTGGAGGCCCAAAATGATAGATTGTGTCTTACACTCTAAGGTGGCCCAAGATAATGGATTGGGGATTACACTCTGAGGAGGACCATAAGAGGCTGTCATGGTCGATGCTTACTCTAAGCCCATGTGAGTCATGCTCGGTGTGAGAAACAAGAGGCAGCAGGGACCAAAGGATCATGTCGTGAAAGGTGCGTCGGGGAGAAGTGGAGTGGGGTTTACTCATGAGAGTCTCCCATAAAGTTGGGGCTTACTCCAATATGGACTCCTGGAGTGACAAAGCCCAGCAGGAGAGGGAAAGGGGGTGCTCTTGTGCCCATCTCTTCTCTTACAGTGCATGGGGGCCTCCTTCTGATGGCTATTTCACCATCTCCAATGAACCTTTATCAAGTAGAGGGGTAGAAAAGGGATTCCTGAGCTTAGAATCCACATTACCGTGGGAATGTGAACCCATGAATGCTTTGGGAATCTACTAAAGGGTCGGCGCAACCCCTTTTCCCATGTTTACCTTGGGTATATGAACTCAAAATGGCTCGCTGATGCACCTGAAAGTTACACCACATGGATCCGATGGCTCTGGTAGAGGCCTTGCCTCGAGGCCGATGAATAGGCCAATAAGGGAGTCTCGGAGGACATGGCTAGATCCGAAGGATTTTACCTGGCTCGAGAAATGAGAACACCGAAGTATTTGGCCAGCCACTGAGAGGTATGGGTGGTGGCAGCCTACGCGTGGGGATGAGCCACGCGGCTGGGAAGCCATTCGCGAACTAGGGTGGTTCGCGGATTCGGGTTCAATCTTCAAACTAGGGTGGTTCGTGGAGGGTTCCAGGTGGGCAGCGACGGCCATGGGCAACGTCGGTCGGAGGCTCGTCGGTCGGGGCTTCTCCCGTGTAGGAGAGTGCTACACAGTGTGAAAGATGGGAAAAGAGGCACAAACTCCCTGGTCCACGGGGAAGTCATCCGCATAGGGGTTATGGTTCGTGATTATCCTTGTTTTTGTTATTTTAGGTTCACAGTTCACCAAATTATTATGTATTTTCCAATTCCATGTTAATTCGTATACCTGCTGTGGTTCGCAGGTGGGAATTTCGCTGTTTGCGAAATCCAAAGCCTTCCTTCAACCAATCTTCTTCCGAATCTCCAATCCCTCCGAATCCAATTCCAGTTCTCCCCCTTCTCCATCCTCCTCCTTTTCATTCTTCCCCCCATGGTCCCGTTTTATAGAATGGGGAAAGGGATGTATCTATGGCCACACATCACATTTTGCGGAGTCCCATAACCAAATACCTGGTTCACATCTGACTTGGTCAATCCGCGGTTTGTGGGGGGGGGGGGGGGGTTTGAACTCTTCACCCCCCTTCCATGAGGCGACCTCAGAGAGTGCTCCATCACTGCGGTGGGTTCTGCCTCTATTCTACGAATGATAGAGGATGCGACTTGAACTAGTCGACGCGGTCCACTGTTCGGGCGGTTCGTTACAGTGAACCGGACTGGCGCCCATCCTGCCTCGTGACCGCGAAGGCTCTCCGCCTCAATTTTTCAAACGACAATGGTTCGCAGAGGGGGTGCCTCGCGGGGCCTGTCCACGTTGTGCTTCCATGGGACCGGTTCGCGGACCGGTCCTGTTTTTGTCCCTTCTTTGATTATTTTCCCTAATTCTTTTGGGGATTTGGGTAGAATATCCTTTGCGGATTTTTCAGGACCCTACAATCTTTGTGTGTGTGTCTAGTATAAATCAACATTAATGTAACCTATAGTTAGAATTAAAATTTTAAATCCATGTCATTATCTAGAATCATCTCACATTTTTGATACATATCACACATCAATTTCATAAAATTTCATAACGGAAAATATCCCCCAAGACCACCATCAAATTATAAATATTTCCATACACCATCAAATGTAATGTTTTCAGACCACCACATAGATGAAATGACATTCATGCCACTCTTGGACTTTTGGTATTATGATAAAAAGTAAAAATAAAAAATAAAAACATGTCTCCCCATAAAATATTTTAATAGGAGTGGAAAAAATATAATTCAATAGGGTTTTTATAAAAATAGATATAGTAACATTTTATAAAATTACTATTTTCACCCCCACCACCAGAACCACAATAATTAATTAAATGTAAATGAAAAAATATATTTTTAGTAAAAAATCTTGGTCATAATTTTATTATAAGGTATTTTATTTTATCATTGCCTTTTTATTTGATTTATTGAATAAAATTTACTAATTAATATATTTAATGTTTTTTAAAAATAACTTCATAAAAAACAAAATGTCTATATACTATACATTTCATTCCAAGTGATAAAAAATTTCATCATTCACTCAACATTTGAATAAAATGAACTCATAAATTAGAGACATCAAAATCCACATAATGTTTGTTATACTCCTTACCCACAAAATCAATAATCATTACAATATATTTAGTTTCTATTTAAAAAAGCTAACAAATGAACTATAAATTAACAGTATTATGTAGATCATTCATAAATAAGGGGGAGTGTCGTTAGTTTTCAAAACATTATGCACTAGCTCTAAACCTTCCTTCTATCCTCACCTTCCCTGAAACTCTCATGGATCCACCTAGAGGTCTCTTGTACATGTCATACACGGGTGTCTTAAAAAATTCCTTGGAAAGTTTATCCAATAGGGGAATAATCCATATACCTTGAATCATTAAAAAATGTCAAGTCTTGTTAACCTTTAGTGCATGAATCTATTAAAGTAGTGGTCACATTGGTTGGAGAATATGTGATGATATCTATCTTAAATAACCAGGCATCAAAACACGAAAATATAAATATAAAATAAGTATCTGCATAAAACATCTTCAAGTATTAAACATGAATATTGATTATAAAGACCACTTTAGAGGAATATTGTACCAAACTAAATTTATTAAGATTTAGGACACAATGAGGATAGATGTTGGTAGTGAGAATGCTTCACAATAATACAACTATAAGAAAAAATTGACTCTGTATAATGTTGTAGATAGTGACTTGGGGGACTCATATGATCATCATGGACCTGTTTAACATGTAAAGACTCAGTGGAGAGGTCAGTATACAACATGTTAAGGAGGTGGGAATGGTAAAATTAATTGGGAGGGGGGTGTTCTCATTATAATGACATAATAGATGCTGAGAATCCAATTTTTAAAATGATTAGACTTTGAATGTTCCAAATTTGTCACCATACATCCCAGCCACAAATGCATCCCACATCATTCAACCATTTCTCCCCTCTCACTATATTCATAACTACTACAGATAATGCTTTTATCAGTGATAAAAAACACTTTTAAGAGTTCGTGAAAAGTGTTTTTATTCTTAGAGAAGATAAAGGGGCCCCCTTAACAGTGCTAAGAAAGTGCTGATAAACATGTCCTTTATACACACTAAAAAATCACTAATAAAGGACCCCCTGTATGAACACTATTTTACCATTGATAAAGGAACCCTTTAGTAGCTCTTTTTCGATTATTGATAAAAGAAAACTTCATGAGAACTTTAATTAGGGCTAATAAAAGGTGCTTTTATCTATGCTCGAAGTAGAAATGATAAATAGTGCGTTTATCAATGCTCAAAATAGCGCTGATAAAGGCCTAGTTACATGTGGGGTTCTTTTTATATAACAACACACCCACCAACAACACCTACACCTACACATCACACAAACCCCACCTACAAGAAACAACACATGCACAATGCACACAATAAGAATGAAGCAGACACAGTGGTTTTACAAACAGTTCTATATACATTTCAGAAAATGATTAATATAATTAAATTTAACATTATCCATGAAACATTTAAAAGCATTAATGTTTCACCCTTTGACACATGTGACTCCCTCTCAAAAATTTCCACCGATGGTATTACTTTATGAAAAACTCATCCCAACTCAGGAAAAGGATTCCACCTTTAAAAGAAAATAATTATTATGTTAGTAATATGATTAAAAAATAAATTAAAGGTTTTTATGAAAAATACATTAATTAAATGTCAATTTTTAATAAAATATATACATTTGGAGTTATATAGGTCACACTGTGCATCATATCGAGGTGGGGTTGATTCTTACACATCCCAAATAAATTATGGAATATTGTCCTAAAATATCAAAGTAATCAAATGGATTTTCTTTGTTTTGAGTATTCCCATGTTTTCTTTACTAAAATAAATATCAAAATTAAATGACATACACATATTTATATTAGTCAAATCGTTTGTCATATTGTGGTTTAGTTGCTTCTTGCACATCACAAATAAATCATGGAGAATTTTTCTATTGTATCAGAACTATCTAAATGGGTTTTCTTGGTTTTCATTATGCCAGTTGTGGTTTTTACTAAAATATCATTTTGTACAAGAAACACACATTTTGAGTCATACTTATCACATTTTTTGTTTTTTTATGTGAGAATGCTACATAAATATCACAAAGGACTTATGAATCACTCTAAAAAATTATTAAGATAATCAAAGGGCATTTTCTAGTTTTTCAGTGAGTGAAATGTTTTCAGCTAAAATATCAATTTTTAACTGATAGAAGACACTATTAGTCATACTAGTCACACTGTGCATCAGATTGAGGTGTAGTTTATTCCTAAACATCAAAAATTATGCATGGTTCATTTTATTAATGTATCCAAAAATCTGAATGTCTTTGATTGGTTTTCAGCATGTCACTTGTGTCTTTTTTACTTAAATTAATGTAAATTTTAAATAAAAACACATTTGGATTTATATCGGTCACATAATTTGTTGGATTGAGGTGTGTTTTATTATTAAATGTCACAAATGGTACATGGATTGTTTATCTAAGGTATCAAAAAAAATCTAAAAGTGTTTTCTCAGTTTTCAGTATGTCAGCTGTATTTTTTACTAAAATATCATTTCAAACTATAAATATGATTTTTTTTCATAATGGTCACATTGTGTGTAGATTTGATGTGAGAATCCTTTATACGCATAAAAAGGACTTAAGAATCACTTTACAAAATAATAAAGACAATCAGAAAGATTTTTCTCAGATTTATTGAGTGACACATTTTGCGCTAAAATGTACATTTAAACTAATAGCAAACACATTTATTAATACCGGTCACACCATCTGTCAGATTGAATTTTGATTTATTCCTACATGTCACAAATGAATCATATATCATTTTAATAAAGTATTAAAAAATAAAAATTTGTTTATTTGGTTTTCAGTATGGCAGCTCTTTTTTATATAAATTAATCTCCATTTTAAATAAAAATACACATTTAGATTTATACCAGTGACATAATGGGTTTTATTGAGGTGGGGTTGATTCATACATGTCACAAATGAATCATGTTTTTTATCAAAAATTTTGAAAATAATATAAATGCATTTTCTCTGTTTTCAGTATGCTAGTTGTGTTTTTTTACTAAAATTAATGTCAAATTTAAATAAAAAGAGGCACTTTCAGTCATATCGGTCGCAACCTGGGTCGGATTGAGGTGTTGCTGATTAATACACACCAAAATTACATATATATATATATATATATATATATAGTTTTCATAATGTTTCAAACAATTCTAATGTTTTTCAACGTTTTTAGTATGTCAGTTGTTTTTTTTAATAAAATATCATTTCAAATTGGAAACATGAATTTTGAGTCATACCGATCACATTGTGAGGTGGATGGACATGAGACTACATCGTACACATCACAATGAACATATGAATATTTCTCCAAAATTATGAATACAATCAGATCATTTAATCATCGTTTTCATTGGGTAACAAGTTTTGAGTTAAAATGTCAATTTTAAACTGATAACTGACACTTTTAGTCTCATCTGTCACACCATTTGTCAGATTGAGGTTTGGTTGATTCCTACACGTCAAAAATGACTGATGTATATTTTTACTAATGTATTAAAACAAGTTTAAGTTGTTTTCTCAGTTTTTAGTATGTCACTTGTTCTTTTGGATAAATTTATTATTAATTTATTTGGAAAATACACACTTAATGTCATAATGGTCACACTATGTGTCAGATTTAGGTGTGGTTTAATATTACATGTCAAAAATTCCGTATGGATCATTTTAGTAATGCATCAAAACAATCCTAATGTGTATTCCCATTTTTAGTATAACTGTTGTTCTTTTTACTAAAAATAATGACAATTTTAAATAAAAAATGACACTTCAAGTCATACTGGTCACATCTTCATCCTATTTCTGTACATTCTTCCACTAGGTATGTTGTACATTCATTTCGAAAAAAATGTATAATCTTGTGAATATTATTATTTTCTAAAATCATTGTATTATATGAGCCCGTAAGGGGCGTTCCATCGTTAGGGTTTCCCCTCGCCGCCGCCTTCTTCCTCCGCGGGTCAGCGCGGCTCCCCTCCTCATGCTCGTCGAGTTCGTGGCTGTGATTCCCCTGTCGCGGTGGTGTCATGCGACTTCATGGGCTCGGCCGTCTCGGCGCTATGCATCGTTGTCGGCCTGCTCCTCGCTCAATTCCACTTTTATTGGATAGGGGTTCCATTGGCGGCGCGGTGTTGGTCCAACGGCCGGGTTCCAGCTTCCGCGGTCTGTGGTTTACCGCCTCGTCTCCGGCTTTGTGCGTTGGGTGGTTCGGGTCTCCGCGAGCGACGTGGTTGGCGGCGATGGGATTTAGCGTGGTTTGCGGCAGCGGCGTGGATTTCTGTCATCTGTTTTTTGGGGGTCTGGCGGTGATGACTGTGGGTGCGGTGGTTCCTCGCTCAAGGCTACCTTTTTTATTTTGTTTCTTGGTAGTGGAATTGGCTATGCTGTTCGTGTGTGAAGCTTCTGTTTATATTTTGGGTGAATTGTCTTGCTTTGGTTGTGTTCTGATCTTGATTTCGGGTTGAATCTGATGTTGTTTTTGGGTGACGGCGGCGTGGACACAGCGCCGTTGGGTGGTGGTGCCCTCCCACGATGATGGTTTGTTTCTGATTTTCTGCTGGTTTCTTTGGGTTGTTCTGGTTCTCGGTGATTATGTTAACTGGTGATTCCATACAAGTTTGGTGTTTCTCAATGGTGCTCTGCGAAGACTACGATGGTTTCCGATGGCTTCCACACCACCGAACTGGTTCGACGATGAGTCTGTTTTGTGTGAGGATTCTCGTCACGATGCAGGACGTGGCCCGAGCTGTGATGATGGTTTGAATTTTGAATTGTGAATTTTGAATTTTGAATTTTGAATTTTGAATTTTGAATTTTGAATTTTGAATCGGGTTTTGTGGTGTATGCGTGGTGGGGAAAGGTGCTGTAAGGTTCCCACTTTTCCAAAAAAGTGGTTTCTCAAAATAATAAAAAAAATGCAATTATGGTAAAATCATTGTATTATTGAATGAATATAAAATTATAAAGTATTAATAAGTATTTTAAATGAAATAGTAGTTATCTTCAAAAATACCTCATAAGGGATGCTGGTTTGTTCATAGAATATGATCTATTTCATAAATTTACAAACATAATGACCAAAATCATTATAATTTATATGTTTTAGGCACTGAATAATAATTGAGAAAAATAATTAATATTATTTATGTGTTTATATTGTGAAATTTTATTATATATACCGTAATTTTTATCTGGTTGTTGTACTTGTGATTTTTCTAATCCTTTTCCCCTGACCTCATTCCACAATGTAGAAGAAATTCATGCATCCCCTTATTAAAAAAAACCTCACTAAAAGATAATATAAATTATATAACTAGATGTTTAGTTCTAAAATTTTGGTGGTAGTTTATTATAAATTGAAAAATGCCATCATTTGGGGTTAGTTTTCTGAATATCCATGCATTGAATCCATGAAATTAATCATTAGAGTACCAAAATTTTATAGAAATGATCATCCAATTCTTTTTAAAAACTCAAAAAGGAATATGTAATGATAGAAATTAAAATATATTTGATTTGATTAAACAGTAGAGTTTTACCTCTTCATCACTGGTAAAAAGAATATTCTATCATCTGTAATTTTTCAGTTAAATGATTTGAGAATGTCTGCCACAATTTCTCCCTCTTTCTCTGATTATATATTTATTTGTTATATAGAGGTGATGTGAGGACTAATGATTCCAATTTTTTGTTCATGGGGGCATCCCATCATTTTTTTTCATATATATACTTGTGAAAAAATATGATTTGTATTTATTCATAATTATCATAGTTTATTAGATTTTGGAAAATAAAATCATGAAAACATACCTCATGTATAAATTTACAATTTAGAAACATAAATAACCATACTCCTGTATTTCACTTACATTTCCAATACTAATGAAATATGGATCTCCCTCATAGTAAATATTTTCATCAAAAAGAATTATGTAAACCCCGCTGTCTTCCAACATTTTATTCACATGATTCTACAATGATAATAAATGATGATATTGGATGGGCGAGTTTAAGGGACATTCAGTAGATCATTTTGATCAGTTGGTTGATCCATGATATGGTTTTGAGTTGTTATTTCTTTTCACACCCATCTATGTGTCCCTCTATAATAAAAGTCATTGGTTCAGACCATTTTTCATTAAATATTAAATTTTTATCTACAAAAAAACTGTAAACAAATACCTCCTTGTTGAAATGTTTTTTTTAATCTATGATGGCCATGTGATGAATGTTCCAAGATCTTGTTCTACCCTATGAATATATTCATCGTCAATTGGAATTGTAAGATCATCAGTCATCTCATGGGATACATTAGTCATCACTTTGACATGACCTGTTGGAAGTGATCTGCTGTGTATCATGGTATTCTAGATATTGAACAATGTAACCCTCGCTACAAGGCGATGTATGGGTGTTGTTCGACATAATGCACACTCATTTTCACCATGTAAAATATCATTACACGAAAGGTATCAGTGTATATCTGATTCACAATTCAATGAAATAACTATTAAAACAGTCATTACCTCAGCTAACACAAGTTTTTTAGGGGAATGAATCACCTTTTAGCTTATGGGGGTGGGGGCAGGATCTTAACACATTTGTTGATAATGATTTGTTTCTTATATTTTCCCCCACCATCATATTTTTCTAGAAATCTCTCGGAAATTGAAAATTTTCTTCATGAATAACTATTTTTTATATCATCATTTTGATTTCTTCACTTTGATCCTCCTCTTGTTTTTTATCTCAAAAATTGTTTAGGGTGCCACCCCCAAATCTGCAACCCAGACACAACCATACTTTTCTGGATACTTCAAGGCTACCAAAATTAAGTCTACATCTATTTTGTGTATTGATGATTCCTATGACTTTGTTAGATTTAAAATATAGGAAAATATGTAATCATTATTATGTAATATCGGTTTAATGTAAAAAATATATAATTATTATGTCATACTAACAGTTGTATCCCACACGTTTTGTGTTTTCATTTATTAGTATCCCATATATATTAACACTTTCCTCCGTCTATATCACATGGCATGGTATGGATGTGACATTGGATTTTGATTCATCAACATGCATATAAATATGAAAACATAGTTATGATGTTGTTTTATGACACAAAAAAAGTATTATAGTATATTTAAATGACGTACCAAATTTATTTCAATTGAATCATACTACAATCTTTCTTTATGGTAGGGGTATGATGGTTTTGGTTATCATTCCTTATTTTCGTCACTCATTTATTGTTTCACAAATAAAAAATTTTCAATGAAAGTGATGAATATATGTGTCTTCAAACAATGTATTACCAAACACAATTTACCTGAAAATATTTCCCCTCATGATGACTAGTGAACTCATCCCATGATCCATGTGTTATCAGGTGTGCATAAATAGGATGTCGGTATGGATATATTTCCATTCAACATGTTTAAGAAAACATTTCATTACGATTTTGTGGAAGCCTATGTGAATCCTTCCAGTAACCCTTAATACAAAGTCCTCATGCGAGTCATCCACTATAAATGAACTATAGAATGGATGATGAAGTGTAAGTAAATGTTCAATTATTTTTCTTGTATATTAAAGAAATGATATATCAGAATGTTACCATAATATCTTCCCACATCCGTGTCTTTAGCCTGGTGACAACATGGTTCCACAACTATAAATCAATCAGAACATGTTTCCAAGTGACGATTTCAATGTAACTACTGAACATGGACTTTTGGGGTAAACATGTTTGACTTGAATATTCCATTCAACCTCATATTGGATGCCTTTATATTTGGCCTTAAGGATTTTAGATTACACTGTAAAACTATGTCGCTCCTGTTTTTTATGTGCCGCCTGTGTTAAAGTGACTACCATTTCCTTAATTTCAACATCATCAATATGATAATTCTGGGTACTAGAATTGACATGTATAGAAGGTTGTTGTAACTCTGCACAAGGAGAAGTAGCAGCTATAGTTTTAGAAACCTGTTGGTCCTCTACAATGTGAGCAATCACTAGGTTGATATACCCGGTGTGCCTCGGGAATAAGAGCATCATCACATGAATAATTCATTATTAATATAAGTGGTTCAAAATTTAGTTTAGATTAAAAAAATGTAGCATTTAATATATAATAAAATAATATAACACGTAGTGTATTAAAAAAATATAACATGATTATTGAAATAAATTTTTTTACAAAAGGCTAGAGGGATTTAACCCCTATATTGACTATCCAAATCCCTTCATTGTGGTCTCCTCTGACAAACAAAACACAATCTACATTGGGACCGCTGCGAAATGATTACGATGTCCCAATGTAAGCGTTATATTCTTTTGAATTTTAATCTAACCCATTAGTGGTTTTGGTGGATAAAAGAACAATTGACCAGTTTCTATATTTGGTATTTGGAACATAAAATAATTGTATTTCCTATGATTCCATTATAAATGGTTTGTATTTTAACCCTTACTTACTAAAATGAATATTCACGAATCCCAATTCATTAATTTTTATAGCTCTCCTATTATCAACACACATTCATTTAAAAATCATCACCTTTATATTTGTATAATCAAAATCCCATATATTTTTTGATGATTCCAAATAATTACATATATGCATAAATTGGATTTCTTTCCCTAGCACTAGAAACATACATCACTTTAATCACAAGTGTAAATCCATTATTTTTCAAGGCACTGTCTTCATCATTTTCATTAGTATAGAGTGTATAAAAATTAATTACATAATAATTATAATATAATACATACACACATGGTCCTCCGACTAGCCATCGAAGTCGTTCAAAAACTGTGTCTAGTTTTTCATTTACCATATTAAATATATGGTCCCAAAACCATCATATAAACGATCGATTATGTGTATTTGACTTCCATTTTTCATCCCTTGATGGATTCAAATGACTAATAATTTATTTTTGGGTTTTTACATGTAGGTCAACCTCCATACTATAATGAAAAATGTAAACTTGGCCTTCTCCCAATCTGTAATATTGATTGTGACAACCTATCTTCCAAAAATTACTTCACCCATAATCTACCCACTATGACATGATTTTGGTAGACCAATTCATTCCACACCGGATAGTTATTAAGTATATAATTAAACGGATTCCTCAATAATATATCTCCTACAGATCAACCCTCCAGTCAATTTTGATTTTTCACAAACCCTTTCAAAAAAATTATATACTTTTCAATGGGGTACATCCATCTACCTGGTATATGAACATATAGTTGAATGTATCTCACAAAGTGAACCATAAAATGAACCATCATTTCAAATAATGTTGGTGGGAAGAACATTTCCAATTCACATAACATGATGAAAATTACTCTTTCCATACTCAATTTTTTTGTCTATAACATAGTTACATATATAATTGAAGAATAAATGGAGCTTCATTAACTTATAATGGACATTCATTAGAGAAATTCAACATAAATATATAGGAATTAGATCTTGCATCAAAATTTGGTAGTCATGTGATTTTAGACCCTTTAACTTTAAATCGATTATTGAAACAATGTTCTTGATATTCGATTAATACCCCTAATGAAACATTATGTCATTCAAGATGTTTCAAAACTAATATCACTCATATCTGGAAAGAGTGTAATCAGTTGGAGGAATAAAAGTTCATTTTTTTCAACCTTCATTAGAGCCAACTCTTCTGGTATTCCCATTTCAACGATGTACAACCAATCCTTAATTCCATCCTTAGTTTTTCCAGGTGCATTTAGAAATATTTCAATGATACTATCACATAAATTTTTTTGAACATACCTAGAATAAAAAAAGTAACTGACGTATAGGTAATTGTAGTATGGAAATTCAAAAAAAATGGACCCATTGTTCTAAATATTTTTTGTATGTTTTTTCAAAAGTTATATATGAATATTAGGGGCAACATCTTTTTCTTTCTCAAGAAACTAGCACCAGTTCAGTGAGATAGTGTTGTACATTTTTCAGAAATTCTATTGAATTATATCATCTAGGATTGGTACTTATGTAATCGGGGTATAAATCTATGATGTCCAAGAAACACGGTTTTCGAGGAATGTTTCAAACCAATTGACTGTGTACCTTATTCGCAGATAGGACACCCATTACTTCCTTCAATACTACTTCAAAAAAATTCACATAAGAAGGAAAGTCATTTATCATCCCATATGACATGGATATTAATGTGAAGTCTTAATTTTTATTAGTATGATACAATGTAACAGCAGAATCCCACAATAATTATAAATCATCAATCAATGGAAGAAAATAAACATCAGTATCATTAACTAGTTGTTTTGATCTTGATATATGCATAGAAAGCATGATGTGTTTTAATTTTTTTGATAACCAAAGTGGAAAGTTATAATTTTCTACCATAATTGGCCATATATAGTGAGCGATTCTTAGAAAACCAAAAGGATTCACTCCATATATAGAAAACAAAAGACAAAGGTTTCTCAACTCTTTTCCAAAATTAGGATACTCATGCTCAATTTTATTCAACTAAGGATAGTCTTCTTGGTGATGTATTTTTCCATCTTTATATATTCTGTCAGTGTGCCATGTCAATGGCCATGTGGTCTCCTCACTTCCATACAGGCACCAAAAATATGGAATTATTGGAATGTACTATAAAACTTTTATAGTACTAGATTCATGTTTCTTGTGTAGATAAACACCACAATTTGGGAATTATATATGTGATTTTTAGTCCTTATGAAATAGTATATAGTCATTCGGGTTGGCATGTATTCATTCACAGATCATACCCATCAAAATTTGCATTAATTTGGAAACAAATTTTCGTATCGAGGGGTCATTATCTTCTGGGAGCATGCCCTTCAAGAGAGAAAGTAATTATATAAAACTAGTGTCACTATAACCGTTTCCTACTTTTAAATTATACACCTTCAGTATGGTTTTAAATGCTGTATATTTAGTTCAACCACCATACAATGGAATATTTTCAAAACTCTTTAACTACTCAAACAATTTTGGGTAATGACGATGTTCATCTTAATATGTTCTTATCATTTCTTCAATAAGATCTCCATCATCATTTATATAAGTAATCATGTCCTTGATACAGACTTATTCATTTTCATCACTTGTAATTATATCATATGATATATTAAACTCATCGTTATCTAAACCCATATCCACATTAGCTTTTTCACTGTGTTTATTCCAACATTTATAACTTCGATCTTTTCCATGACAGATCAAGTGTACTTTCAATTCCACTAGAATAAATTATTGTGTATAATAACAACGTAAACACAGACACTGGATTTGAGAAGGTTAATATGCATGATATTTTTCAAGTTTCATGAACTCTTTCATTGCATCTATATATTCTATATACAAATGATAGGAATACATCGAGTCTTTATTCATAGCCTCCCTATTTGATTTGGTGATATTAATTTTTTAAAAAATAAATATAAAAAATGTTTATATAGAAATTAACCGAGGCTAAAAATTGTTATAGATATTAATATAACTTTGACAAATATTTATAAAATCACAGTTGAAATGCCATTAAAAACAACCATTTACACAAATTCTTCTTTAAACTAACACACCATTTTTAAAAAAATCCAATTAGTTTCAAACAAGATTTCTCAAAATCCCAATTCCTTTTTTATGAAGATTGGAAGAAAAATTCATGTCCCAATATTATTAATCATTTAAAATGAGAAACAACTCTCTATATTTTACAAATTTTCATTTAATACTTCAAAACATTCATGTAAAAATGAAACAAACATTACATATTCTTTCAAAACATTCACATCCCATTATGACATCCAATTTGGTGAGTTTGGAAACACTTCCCACGAATCCAAGGGCCGTGCAATGTGTTTAAATCATTTTGAAATTAGTTCAAACCACAAAAGGAATGTTTAAAACATTTTTAAAACAATTCTTTATTGTATTCCAATAACACCTCATGGAATGCACCAATATTTAAAAAATCTAGGATATAATTTTGGAAATTTCTCTTATGTGTTATCAACTATCTGGAACCATAAGAAACCACATATCCATCATGGACTGAAACTGTTCAATTCGTAACTCCAAATATATCACAATATAAACCATACCCATTACCCACCTCATTTGTGGTTAAGACTGGCGTTTTCATAAATCTCCCATTAATATCTTAGAAGGATAACTCATGAACATCTAAATAATCATTTTCAGTTAAACAAATTAGGTCAGGTCTCGTATAAATCCATGTTTATTTTAATGATTTTTACAAAGTTGGAAATTTGAAGCCAGTAGTTCATCCCTTTCTCATATAGTTTGAATCTAATTTTATAAGCCTCCACCATCTCACATAGAGTCTTATCTATTACTATTCCTTATCTAGACCATAAATATTTGGAGTATAACTAGCCTATGAAAACAAAAGCATTGCTACAAAGGGTAGTGATTAAGAACCCACTCTAGACTAATCACATGATTCCTAACAAATTCCTAAATAATTCATACTAAAATATCCTAAATGGAAGTTCAAAAGGGAATTAAAACCCAAATTACTCCAACATCAACAGTAGTGACCCCCAGTAACTTGACACATCCCATCATCCAACCATAGACCAATATGAGCATCAAGAAGAAAAAAATAGGGCACTAAAAAAGTAGATATAAGAGAATTGTAAACTCCCTTCAACCAGTTCATATGTATGGTGTGAGTTAAAAATTCTTTATATGATTCCATAAATAATTGTATATGAATCCATTAATAATATAGTTCAAACAATGCTAGTGTGAACATCATGTATAAAATATATTTTCACATGAATTGTAAAACAAGTATAAAAACAATAAAAATACATACATTCAAACAACCACACTTTCATAATATAAAAACAAGGATGACTACAAATTTGAATGAAAAATTTAAAAAATAATGTAAAGAGGGCCTTTAAAACCATATAAGACATGTCAAATCATTGTTTATCACACTTTTAGAACGTTTTATGAAAATTTATTTTTTATAAATAACCATAATAAAAATCCATTTTCTTAAAACTAATTTAACAAATAACCAATATTTCTCCCTTTTTAAATAAAACTTTTTAACCATTTAAATCAACCTATTGGAATCTACGAAAATACACACTCAAAGTGAAAAAATGGTCATACATAGAAACTAATGAAATAAGGAATCATAATCCAAAAAATATAAAAATGATGGTGCTATAAAATAAAATAAAATATATGGGAACACAGTATAGATAAGAAAATAAATTTAATAATATGTCCTAAGAATGATGTAACCATCATGTGAATCTTCTTAAGAATCATGAATTTGAATCCTGAACTAGAGATGATGTGCCAAGGTTAATATAATTCAACTTTTCATATCCAAGTAGTCCTATAAAACTCACTAGGATATATCATGATCATGGGATCAAAATAACCCTATTCCCTTCCAGTACATTCTAGGGACACTAAAACATCTTAGAAACTAACTCAATCTAAATGGTTCCTTACACTAGGCAGCACACTCTACACTAGTGATTTAACTTATCGAGATCCCTACAAGTCTCCTAGGAAACTTGTGAAATTTCAATAGTGGAAAGGATAAACCAATGAAAAATAATATATCATCACATAAATATAAATTTCAGTAATTTGAAATTTAACCTCACTACACCTCCTACACCCTAAGAATAAACAACCCCTTTCACATCCTTTTATAAGATTCATAATAATTATAAGAATATAGATAATCCCCCATGGGTTCACAAGACACAACATGAACAATAAATGCATGGATATCAATTTAGGGTCTCTCATATATATAAAATAACTTCCCTTAAAATATTGAATAGGATTTTACCAATGTGCTTGAGAATCCAATCCATTTTCACCACATTTGAGAATAACAATTCAAATTTCATTCAAAAACTATTTTATCAAAATGCAATAGATATCCCATTTAGAAAGAAAAACATTTTCTATAAATAAAATTTTAAAATAATAAACCCCTTTATTTTGGAAGGAAATATGAGCTATGGATTCTCTTATTAAACTTCAATAACCTTTTGAAAAAATTTTAATCCACCTTGAGAGTTAAGGATCGCCAAATCATTTAAATAGGTTGACATGCAATTCCATTCACATTTCATAACATGACATTAAAATATCATATATTATATTTAGAGTGAAAAAATTATTATGGAACATTCAAAATATTATGATTTCTTTATGAAATACACTGGGGCCTTTTACAAAACACATGGCATGTGACATAAGTCTATGGAAACTCATTAAACCGTTTTCAAGCAAATTGAATACCAAAAAGTCATAAAATAGCATGATAATTTCAAAATAAATCATTTGAAAACATCCAAGAAATTTATATCATGTATTTCAAGGGAGTTCCAAAGAAACACCAACCTCACTAAAGAAATATCGAAACTAAAACTTTTCGACATTAATGGAGAAACCGTAAATATGTAAAGTGACATACTACCCAACCCCTAATGACATAAATCACAATCATTAAAAATAAATTACACTATTCTCTAGTGTAATCACACTTAAAATGCATAACCGAGTAACTCGAAATAAAATAGATAAATATGAAGAGGAACACCGGCCAACATTCAATTCATTTAGTGTGAAAACATGGACCACCAATGGCCTTATTTTTCAGTGTGTTATTTAGCCTGTATAATTCATAGCATACCATCAATATCAAATTATAATTACATGTGAACCAAAAAAAAGATGAAAAATAGGAGAAAGATCACCGGGTGATGAGAGGCTTGCAGTTGAGGAGAGGCGCACAGCGGAGGTGTGGCACACGATGGAGGTGTGGCGTGTGGTGGAGGAGAGGCGCATATTGGGTGGTTTGCACAGGGTTGAGAAGAATGTTAGGGTAGAGAATACTGTTAGAGGGGCACAGTGGTGTGGCGTACAGTGAAGGTGATGGTGCACAGTGGAGGTGTGGTTCATGGTTGAAGAGAGGTGGTGGGAGAGGAGGAGGAGGAGGAGGAGAGGTGAAGGGGTCAACATCTAAGAGAGCTTAAGGGTTGTGAGAATGAAGGAGAGTGTTAGGTATTTTTTTTATAAAACTCTATTAAACTTTTATCAATACTAGCTAAAATGAACTAACGAAGTTATCTTTCATTAGTGCTTAGATAAAAAGTGATGATAAAATCCAACATTATTATCACTTTTTTAGCATAGATAAAGACAGACATCTATCAGCACTAAAAAAACAGATAAAAATTGTCTTCATCTGCACTAAATTTATATCCCTGATAAAAACACATTTTTCAGCACTTGTTCAGTACTAATAAAGGCTCATCATTATCAGGGCAAAAATAGAGCTGATAAAGACATTATGTTAATAATTTATTTATATTTATATATATATTTATAAATTATATATATGATATATATGGTATATATATTAATTTATTTATAATTAAAACATTAAATAAATAAATATATTTACATCTAAAAAATTATAATTTAAATAATTTTAAAATTATAACAAATATACATAATATATTTATAATCTTAGAATATATATATAATAAATATATTAATTATATATATTTATAAGACTATAGATATATATAACTATATTGTTTCTAATTTTATAATATTTATATGATTATATATCTATTTATTATACAGATATATATTTATTTATTATATGAATATATATATATATATATATTTATTATATGAATATATATATATTTATTATATGAATAAATATTTTTTATTATATGATTATATATTTATTTAGAATTATAATTATTAATCAATATTATTTTATTTATTTATATAATTATAAAATTATGAAAAATTAATATTTATAATTTTTATTATTTTATTAATATATATATATTTAATATATTTAATATAATTATATAATTATAAAAAAATATCTTTATTTATTTTTGACTATAAATATAAATATTTGTATTTAATTTCCAATATTTCTAAATATTTATTTAATTATATATGACATTATTTTTGAAAATAATAAATATATGTTTTTAAATTAATAATTATTAACAAAAACATATTATTATTTATTTCTATAACTAATAATAAAATATTTATTTAATTTTAAATAAAATTTATAATTACTAAATATTTATTTATAGTTGCACTTATATATATATATATTTAAATAATTATAAAATTATAAAAAATATATTTATAATTTCATAAATATATTTATTATAAATTTTTAATTTTTTAAATATGTCAACATTTATTTAGAATTATATTTATTACAACTTGTATTTATTTATAAATATATGTATATAAATATATACAATTAATATATTTATTTTAATTTTTTATTATTTTACTTTACATATATTCATTTAAGAATTATAATTATATTTATTTTTATATATTTATAATTATATTTATTTAATTATATTATAACTTTATAAGTAGTATAGTAAATATATTTATTATAAATTTAGAATTATTTAAATATATATAGTTATTTATAGTTATAATTATAACTATAAAATATATATATATATTCATATATAATTATATATATATATATATAATTATAATATATGTATTTATTATAATTATAGAATTATTTAAATATATATATGTATATATAGTTATAATTATAATTACAAATAAATATATTTAAAAAGTATTTATATATAATTAAAATTTTATAATTATAAATATAATATGCATATTTATTATTTAAATATATTTAATGTAATTTCGTAAGAATTTTTGAGAACATAGTAATATATATGGGTAACATGAATTAATCATATACCTAGTAAATATACATGATAACAAATGAGCTATCAATGGACAACTTGAATAATAAGAAAGGATATAATGTATAAATAAACTTTGTGATACCTAAAAAAAGAACAAGTAATCAATATATTTGTTGACCAAATTCATAGAAACATATATATTTAATAATTAATATAAATATATATATTTAAAAATGTATTTATATATATTAATTAAAAAAATCAAATATATTAAATATAACAAATAAAATAAATAAAATAGTTTAATAAATTTAATAATATAATAAATCTAATAAATCTAAAGAAATCAAATTAATTAATCCAATAAATCTACTAAATCAAATAAATCTACAAAATATATTTATTATTTAGTCTAATTTATTATAATCTTATAATTCTTAATATATAAATATATATAATTATAATTTTATAAATTTTTTTATAACATTATATATATATTTGAATTATTAAAAAATATATATGAATTATAAACATGTGTTTTTAGTTAATGTATCCAAATAAACAGTATTTTTGAATATAAATTATTAACTTTTTTTATCAACGCTAAATATTAGACTGATAAATAAATCCTTTATAATCCCTAAAAATCATTGATAATGGCATACCTTTTATCATCACTTTTCGTAACACTGATAAAAGATACACGTACCAGTGATTTTATATAGCACGGATAAAGGATCCCCTTTTATCAGCTATTTCTTCTTAGCGATGATAAAATGAGGTTCTTCCCTTTCCATGTTTTGTGGTTGTGTTTCCATGGTGAAAATTTGTCATCAAATATAGTGTATAGCCATATCCCCCTACAGTTCAAAGCATTACGGAGTAATGATCATGGAAGTATAAGTTTTTGGCAAGTCAACTGTGTTGTTAGAATTCTTAGCATCCTTGGTTGTCCCATTCTAGACATCACATTCATAGAAGCATGTGATTGTGCTTTGTTCACAGAAGTATTCTTAAACAAAGATATAGTGATATTTTTACTCCCATTAAAATCTCATATGAGAGATACATGTGTGTCTTCACTACTTCTACTTCTGATTCATTCTCTTTTAAGGCATAGGATCTGTTGATATCAATAATTCTGAAAATGACACATGGGGAAACAATATTTGGTGAATATAATTATCTATAATGTTTAATTATCTCATCTGGCATATTCAAAACCATGTGGTCTCCATAGATGAATAGAAGAAGTGAAATGGGGTTAATATATTTTCAAAATGCTTTTGCTACCATCACACAAAGGAGGAGTCAGCTACAAATTTATGACATAATGGTGATAAGGTCACAACAGTGTGGTTCTATATAGGTGAGTTCACATGAGTGTCATCCTTGCATTTACACGTTGATAATTTCCTTAACATATGTTTCCATAATAATGTAACTAATAATATTGAGCATAAAGAGAGATCCATCGTCTTGGATACAGGATGGTGGTATCTTTTAGAGCTATGGAAAAAACATGACTGGAAAGTAATTCCATCTTAAGAATGGATCTGATAGCCTAGACGAGGTGGATGGTATCGAACATGGGAGTTCTATTCAAAAATTGGTAGGAACCTCCATCCACGAGACACTAGTTAAATTATATGGCCTTTATTTTTTTGGTAAATGGCCACATTCTCAATGTTTTTTGATTTTATGGAATCCAACAAAATATTGGCTAAAGAAAAATAGTGATGGGTCCCATCTCATGGGTTCAATGAGGAGGGGGTGTTGGTTAGGACATGGGAGGTTTTATAGTTTCCACTTCTTCTACCAATTTCATTTTAGGGGACTTTCTTTAGGTGTAGGCCTTGTATTTTCTCAAAAAATTTCAATTCTACTTTGCAGAAAACATTGATCTAGAATTGGTAGAAACTGATTCAATAATTTCTTATAGTACCTTAAAATGTGTTGCCTCTGGTCTATGGACTATGACTTTTTATACCAAGAAATATAGGTCACTCATCAACAATCATTGGACATCTCCCCTCTTGGTGAGAGGGAAACACAGTGGGTAATTTTCAGGTAATGAGGTCCTCTGTTGATGCACAGTCTGTGTCCTACTCAATCTTGGGCTCTTTTACTCATAATTTTTTGTGTATCATATTAGGATAATCACTCCCCCTTCATTATATTATACCCCTTAATAATTATCCTTTCAAGCTAGAGGTTCTGGCCCATTTCCTTTTTGAACCTTCATATATCCTATTAATAATAAAAATAAATACTTTTTCTAGTTTTTATTCATTAACGCAAAATGATGTGGAACATTACATATATTCTGTGGAACTTGATAATTTCACCATGGGTTGGGAAGACAAAAATAATAATAATAATAATAATAATAATAATAATAATTTATAATTAATCAATAATTAATTAATTATAATCTGTAATTACTAATTATTTATAATTAAAAACTAAATTAATACCATTAATTAGTTAAAAAATAATAAATTATTAATTAATTTAATTATTATGATTGAAAATTTGAAAAATAATATACATTATTAATTATTCATTAATTAATAATTTGTAAACATGATTAATAATTAATTAGAGTGAGAATTAAAAAATAGAAAACTGTGAAAAATTAATTACTAAATTATATATTGAAATTTAATTATGGAAAATTACTAGTTAATTAATAATAAATTATTTTTATTTAAAATGTATATAAAAAATAATTATTTATAACTGGGTCCTATGGAATCCAATAACATTCTTTCACATATCATGAGCTATAAAGAATCAAATTTGAATGTATAATTCTACGAAAATGGCTAGTTTTTTCCACATCGCAATGATTCTACTCGGCATTGATCTATGATCTATATTAATTGTTCATATGGTTCTTTCCACCCCACATGATGCAGTTAGTCTTAAAATTGAGTATGAAATGAAAAATCTATTATGTGATTCTTACGGTATCATTGTTCTCTTGATGTCTGGTTGTAGGGATAATATTATTTTCACTAATTGAGGCTTAAAGTGGCATGACTATCTCCATTGTTGAAGGAGGTAGAATGATGGGATGATCTGTCATACCATCAAGCCCAATGATTAATGAAGAGATGATACGAAGCAGTCTCCTGACAGATGAATTAAAAATAATGTTGTGCTTCAGAATCTCGATTTTGCAAATGGGACTTCTCAGGTTAATGAAAAGGAAAGGGTTACTGAGTGTTTCTAAAGATTCATGGGATTGTATTGAGTTCTCATCAATCTAATCCCATCCCTCCTTATGAAAATTTTAGGACAGTGAAATCCCATGACTTGTTGATGATTAATAATCCAAAAATTTCTGCGGGATATACATCAGACAGTTTATACTCTCTTTACGAACTATAATTACTTATGGAAATTTTGTTAGTGAAGCATTCATGTCATCACTATTGCTTATAAAAATGAAATTTTGAAATCTTAAACATTCATATGATGTTTCCTTGATCATATTTATTTAATTGAAATGTATTATTATATTTTGAAAGTAGAGCAGTATAAATCTATTGAATCGATTAAATAACTAACAATGAAAAATAATTTAGGTATAGTGCACAACCTTAAATATTATGGAATATTTAAGTGTGTACATCATTGGATTCAATTAAAATAATAATTCAATAAAGGATTGAACCAATGTAAAATCAACTGTTAGAGTCCATCATAAGTATAAAACTATAATTTAAATATGCTTTCTTGAAAAATATTATCCATTAATTGATGATGACGGCTGGGATCACATACACCCATTGGTTATGAATCAATTAGATGATTAAATTATCGATTTTTTGTCATCATAGAAACTACATAGGTTCCATAAATATTATCGGTTGGTCCATCAAAACATTATGATACAATGACTAATCCACAAGTTGTCATATATAAATATTTTCCATCAGTAATGAATGTTCAGGTTTAGGCCCTTAAGTGTCATGGATAATGTGATAATTTCATTTATAGTCCTCCACATAGTTTATATTTTATTTATGATTATTTTGAGGTTGAAAATAATTTAAAATAGAAATAAGATGAGGAATTTAAATAATAATTGAACAGAAAATAACATTCTAATATTACTCCTGTGAGGATTAATTTACCATTAAATAATCATCTACCATTTTAATCTTGGTCAATTGATGTGCTGACATGCATACCATAGTTTTAATGGTCAATTGTTACTCCTATTAAATAATTTCCAACAATTATTAGATGAGTGAATCAAGTTTATATTGAAGGGGTTTATAATTTTAGAATATATTTTTATAGAATGAATTGATGAAAAACTATGATAAAATAATAATACATTGGTAGATAATATAGTTATATTTGGGAAGAGTCAAATAAATATCTTTATATGGTTTAATGGGGAAATTTCATTTAGACTTCTAGATGAGTTTTCAAGATAAAATTGATTTTTTTACTATTAGTACATTAAAATATTAATAGCACGAATAAGTGATAACCAAAGCCTTTAACAATATCAATATTCATTATATGTTTAATTCATTTGAACTATTATTATTGAAAATATAAGATAATTTCAAGTCATTCCTATCATTTTGGTAGTGGATATGATTAAAAATATTATCAAGTATAAAATATTATACTAGAAGGAAATGAAGGAATGATTGATGGATATTGTAAATGATTATAGTGACTGAGATGACTTATATTGAGTCTTGTCACAACTTATGGAGTATTTACACCATAATAATCATGTTATATACATGTTATAAACAATCAAATTTTATATGTAACAAAACAAAGTTAATCTATTGAAAGTTGTTCTTGAAAGATATTTTTGGACATTTTTACAATGTTTTGGTAATTTACAATTTATAAGAAGTTTCCCAAGATTTATGAAACATTTTTAAGGAAGGTATACCTAAATTTTATTGACATACACTTCAAAATATAGTAGTAAATCCCCCATACCTTTTTCATTTTCTATTGTCTAGAAGGATAACATCTCATCATTGGGATGTTCCTTTGATTTCCTTATAGTTTTTTTTATAGAGTCAGAAGGGACATTGATTATTTCAAATCATAATAGAGAAATAACCGATTTAAGAATGTTTGAGGTTCCATGGATACCACCCCATTCCCATACTATATATTTTATTCAACACATTTCATGAAATTTGTGAAAGAATTTCCTGGTAGAGTCCCTGAAGAATGAAATCAAATCCAATGGTATGAATATAATTTTTTGATTGAGAAATTATTATTTTAGTTATTGTAATATGTGTTTTGATTAGTGTTTTTTATTTTATACATGCCTAAAAAAGAATATATGACCATCTCAAATATATTTACAAAGTTACCCATGTTGTTTATGATTACATGATGAAAATTCCAAAGAATAAATTGTCACTGAAGTGTAATAATAAGATGAGATATGAATATATGATTACCAATATCATAGAATATCTAAATGTTATTTTCAAGTGAGTTGAAATATTACACATAAAAGTTATTTAAGAACATTAAATTATTTATTAAAAAGAAGACCCACTAGTATCATTTAATTTTAATATAGTGTTTTAAATTTTAACTACTGGAATACTATAAGAGTCATTTTTAGAAATATAATGTATTTTTTTATAGGGAGAAGGTGGTAAAAAAGGTTCTTGGTAGTGGGATGAAATATAGTGACCATTTACAAAAATGAATTAATAGGGTTATTCTGGAGGTTATATCATTTTTTATTGTTTCATTTGATAATATAGAGCTTATATTTGTGTTCACTAAGTCCCATGATCCTATGACTAGTAGTAGTTATTGTTTTCATGTTATTTTAATAAAAAAACATTACTATAATTATATTAACATTAAAGAATTATGATATCCTTGCATTAATTTGATGACATCATTTAATTTTGTATGATTATAATATGTGTAGTTAAATGATACAGTTTAAATAAAATGTTGTATTAACAACTTATACAGTTCATCATGAATACATGTGATGGAATATCATAATTTTGGTATATTTTCTGTCATTACCACACATATGTATAAAATGTATTGGATATAACCAAGAGGGAGTAAAAAGTAATCCCATATTAAAAATGAGATGGATAAGCCCAATATAAGAGAACCCACACATTAGTGTCGTTTTTTAGCCATGTATGTCACATGAGGACATGTTTCGTTATATATATAGGGTTTCCATCTAATAGTTCAAATGATTTATATGGTGTGTTGATTAATATTAAATATTTTTCATGAAATTATTGTTTTAATTGTAATAATTTAGTGGGTTGATGTAATCATTTTTATATAGTTATACCAGTACCATAATAATGAAATATTTTTATAAAATATCAATGAAAAATAGACACATAACCACATGTCCATATCATAAAAAACATAATTTTATTTACCCATAAATGACTAAAGTATTACCTTAAATAACATTAGTTTACTATTATGTAGCATTAGTTTACATTTATATAACATTCATTTACAATTAAGAAAATGTAAATAACCCTTATATAAGAACCAATTTTTTTACCCTTTAATAACTTAATAACTCTTCATGTAATCATTGAGTAAAATAAGATCATTTTGAGTTATCCTTATTAAAATTAATAATATTTATAGTTACCAATCATTAATATAAGTAAATTTTGAGATACTATTTAGAAACATAAGAAACTTTTGAGAGACCCTTTAGTAACATAAGAGAATTTCATCTTATGATTTATTAACTTATGATAAAAGTGGTGTTTAAAAAAATATACTATTTCTTAGTTATATTTACGCATATATATGTATATACTAGAATAATATATTTTAATAATAAAGTAATCAATAGATAAAATTTAAATTTTAAATCCCATAACTATATCTCATCATCTCATATTGCAGAGACAACATACACAACCATTTATTAGGAGTACAAAAATGAAAAATTCCATGGGGACCACCCTCCAATGTTAATTATTACCACACACCTTCCAATTTAATGATTTTGGGACACTATATGGACTTAATAGAATTAATCTACAACTCGGAAATTTGGGAAAATGATAAATAAAATAATAAATTCTAACCTAATTAAATCATTAAATGGGTGTTAATAATTATAAAATAAATTTTTAAAAAATAATAATATTAATAGCTTAAAAAATTTAAATTTTAACCACCTAAACCAACAACACCATCCTTAATGAAGAGTAAATAAAAAATGGTTTTAATTTTAGTAATTATTTGGGGGTATAATTTATTTATACGATAGTTAATTTAATTATCTCCTTTTTATATTTCATTTATAAAATAATAATAAATAGATATAATATATAATATTTTATCATATATAGTTTCCTTAAAACCGTAACTAATTTCAAAAAATAATACATTTCATTTTCATAATTCCCTTCTCATGAAGATTTCCAGGTGGTATTCTCATTTCAATCCATTTTGTAGTGAAGTCAGTATTTCAGGAGGCTTTAAGTTTATCAAAAGTTATAGAGGGGTTCTCCTACTATCTGACAGTGACCCAACCATGAAGATTCCACAATGAAGAAATCTCCGGAATCAACATCCACTGACCACTATCAAGGACCAAGTGGTTCCATCTCACACTATTATGGGAAACATACACCATTCATACATCCCTAGTTATAGAAGTCAAGCCCATAAAATCTACAAACCATGTGTAATATTATAAGATTCCCGTCATAGGAAATGTTCACCATGTTAGTTCTACCCCAATAAATGGAAATATAATAATAATATCACTGTTGAAACTATTGGGAATGTATGATTATTCTATTTCTCTTTCCTCCTTCAAGTCACATAGAAATATCAAAGTGATGGAACATGAATCCCTCGATAGAGATATTTGAGACCGTATTTTGGGGGATGATATTGATGTTTTGTTCTTATGGATGGAAGAGGAAGCGCCCCATGTTTTTAAAAAAAATATGGAATCCAATTAGATAACAATTTTTGTTTTATGACGAAGAATATTTTCCTTTTAATTCCTTAAATATGGATTATATAGATAATTAACATTTCATATATTGGGATGTAATTTTTCACGGATTTCATTGGGGATATTCACATGCGACTCCTTTATTCCCAATTTTTGCAATTCTAAATCTACTAGATATAATGTCTTTTCAATACTAAATATCTGTTGAATTCAGATTGTTGATTAATGGAGATCCTGTGGTAAGTATATCCTCTAGCTGTCTTTTTTTACCGTGTCTTTGATATGGGTTTTCCTCTTTTGTTCTAATGGATAGTTCCACATTTACCACCAACGGTGCAACATTTTGTTAGGTGAACCTCCTTTTTTTCTCTATCATCCTTCTGATGTTATTCCCATGAATCTCGCTCTGTCACATGATGCTCCCCTAAAACCCAATGATTCTTAACACAGTTCACTTGGATTCTGGTGATCCATTCTCTTCGGTTCAGATAATTTTTTTCTGGTTCACTAAGTGCTTTGCTGGTGTGATGTTCTGTTGTGATATCTAGATTTTTCTCGATATATATGAAGTTGTACTGAGGAATTATAACCACCCACACTCCCCTCTGTTGAGTTCGTTACACCTCTTGGAAATGGATTACCACTATGGTAGTGATTTAGTGCAAATTAACTCTCTCATTGTTATAGGATTACAATGAATCAAGGAGATTTGAAACCAAGACATGTTTTCATTATAACCAGGCATTAGTTTATTGTTCTAGGATCTAGAGTTACTTATTTATCTTAGTCAAGTATATATCATCATCATGTATGGGCGTGTTCATGATTACATTGAACAATGGATGGTGTAGAATCTATGTGAAAGGTTTCATCACCACCACCTAGTTCAATAGGGCCATCCCCCTTAGATAGTTTATCTAGTTATATTCTTCTAACTTTGAGTTGTTATATGTTATCGTTCATTTTTCCTATTATAAAAAAGATGGCCCAATGGTGTTTTAATAATGTATATAGGATCATGCTGACACAAAGAACATTATATCTGGTGATCATTATTTACTTTTCATTCCATGTCATTATGCTTCAACAGTTCATTAGAATAATAAATATACATAGTTTTCTTATCTAAATCGTTATAATTTTTCATTCCAAACATATTACCAGATAATACATGTTACTGTGTCTTGTATGTTATTTGGATTAATGAAATAACAATAACAAGTGGTATTAGAGCCTATTTTATAAACTTTAATGCCTCTATTAAATTTTATATTGATAAATTTGATAGTGTAAATGATTTTGAAATATATAAATTAAAAATAAATGCCCTAAGAGATCATAATGATTTAATTTATTCCCTTATTGGCACTAAAATAAATGTCACCACCATTTCCCATAGTAATTAAACATCCATCACATATATTGTTTCCCCTAAAGAAACCCTTAGGGAATGACGTATATTTATTCATTTATCATTAGGATATAATGTTATTAGAGTGGTTAAATATGAGTCTTATGATTCTGGTATATGATATAGTCATGAATCTCTTCACACAACTATATCTATCTATAGTAGATTATATAAAATAAATGAGATTATATACTTTTATAATGCTTCCTAGAACTACTGTCAGGATACACATTGATGAATTTAATAAAATATTATAAGATCCATCCAACATAGATATTGAATTAGATTACGATAATCAATACATAATACTATTAACTTCATCATATGATAACATTATTTTTGATAAAGATTCTATGATGTATTGAAAAAACATTATTACAATCAAAGATGGTAAATCTAGATTACTCTATAAATACCTTCAAAGGATGTGTATATAATTTTGAAATTGAAATTTCCATGATTATAAAATTGCATTAATGATTTAATTGATTTAATTTAACAACCATACAATAGGGATTTGTGTTACATTGGGGAAATTAGAATTGGTGGAGTTGGATTAATCAATTTAATAATTAATTAATGGAATGTTGTGATTGGGAAATTGATTGGATATTGGGACTATGTAATTCTTCAATTAATATCATTTTTAATTAATTGGCTTTGAAAATTATGAGATATTTTGATTAAAATTATGTGTTAATAGAATATATTATCTATATAATGTGAAATATTATAATGGTAAAATTTTCAAATTATTCTATGTGATTAAATTGAGGAACCATGTTGTTGTGATTAATTCTAATGGTATACCATGATGTGAAATGTTGATAAAATTATTAATGTTTATTATTTGTGGTTAATTGGATATATACGATATATATTTTATTGACCGATATACATTTTTTGGATAAGGAATTATTCCTAAAAATCTCATATGTGATTGATTGATATATCTCTGTGGGACATAGAATGATTATTCAAAATCCCATTGTTGTAAATGAGTTGTGGGATAGAGACTGATGCTTCAAATACCCATGGGGTGCTAGACATGGTATTCTAGGCCCAAAACATTTTCAAGGGACTATGGTCTTAATTGGATATAATATTATTTGAATTGAAATGATAAATGTTAATTGTGGTTTTAAGATATGTGATATCCCTTGTGAACTGTTCAGAATCTGGAACGAGCTGAAGAATATATTGATAGTTTGAGTGTCCACATGATCCTAGGGAAATATGATGTAAATTAAATAATAATCTAAAATTGGATAAACCATTATATATGTATTTCCATTATTTTTTATACAACTTCATATGCTGTTATTGACAGAATATTGTTTTAGATTACATTGGTGGTGGCCTACTATGATGTACACACACCCAACTCTAGATTCCTGCTCATAACCTGAATATACTTCATGATTGCATTATATAATAAAGGAATGATTCCAATGTTAGATGGTTGAGAAATGTGTTATTATAAATGAGGGAATTACACATGGTGTTGGGAACCACTTGGCAGTGTCAGTGTGTCTTTATTTTGGGTTTTCATTTATCACTTGACATGCATTTTGAAGGACATATCTACTAATTTAGTTGTGTATATTGTTTTCAAATATTTATTATTATATGATATTGGTATTAATTTGTATATTTTTTATTAACATTCTATGTTTTTCTACTTTGATAAAGATGATATGGTCTCCCCATGATTAATATTAGACCCTCGCTACAAGTCGGCGACCTCTAGCATCTGGTGAGGTGCACCTGAGGTCAGGTGGCCAACCAGATCGATGAAGTGGTGTTTGATACCTGAGTTTGGATGTAACAAATACACATGCATACACATAAAAAACATACATACACATGCACATACAGATATACACATATGGCCCCATACATAAATGTGCTTATAAATACAGAAAAATATAGGTAATTATAATTTATATAATTAAATTTGAATATATATATTGATATATAGATCAAATATTTAAATATATTTGTTAAATAATTATGTAATTGTTTAAATAAATTTTTATATCTCATATTAATTTATTCATTTACATATATTGTATTCAATCAATCTAAATATATTATTATACATTTTTATTTATAATTATATATATATGAATGTAAGTCTGGCGATACGTTTTTCCAAATAACTTTTATATTTCATAGTAATATGTCATACTTATTTATTTATAATTATTTTATTGTAAATATTATTTCAAAACATACAAATATTACCTTCATCAATGTTTTCTTCACATATTCAATGGTTGATATTTTATTAGAGCTAAAATAGAATCGATAAAGTGACACCGTTATCAGCACTAAAACAAAGCACTAACAGTGGGTGCACTTTTATTAGCATAGATTAATGTTACATTTGTAATCTATTTTTACTTTTGCTAACAAATGTACCCCATTATTTGTTATTTTTATAGAGTATTAATACATGACATTGTTTAAAATTGTGTTTCTGCAGTAGTGTTAACTAAAAATTCATATTTGTTTCTTTATTACATGTATAAGGTAATAATTAATATAGATAAATAGAAAATCTATATAATAAGGAAAACAGAAATATATTTTTAGAAAATACCTAGAAAAATATAATGAGTGATATTTACATATAATAAATGCGTAAATCAAGAAAATTATTCATAATAAATTAACAGTGAATTAAATTCTTTGGAAGATATAGGAAACTTAAGAGAAAATGGATTACATTCATAAAAATATTTATGAAAAAAAAGAGTAATATGAGTTCATAATCCCATATCAGTAGGGAATATAAAAATAACATCCAGTGGAGACCTTTTAATTAAACTTTTATGAAAGCAATATTTTTTAATTTTTCATTTAATGAAATTAGTATGGAAATCAAAATATAAAAATATTCATCCAAATAGTGATTCACCTTCCACCATATATGGTAACTATATCATACTATCTGGTTACCATTTTTATCTTTTAATAAAACCTACTATCTAGTTTGTGGTGTTTTTCAAGTCTTCTCTATCATTGGAATAAAAATTATATTATTAGAACTAATAAAATAAAATAAAAAATTGTTATATAAATTAAATATATTTTACTAATTAATATTAATACACTATATGGTAATATATTAATAAAATAACTAATATAATAAAACTATGAAATCCTATATAATTATTCTATTTATAATTTTGGTAATTATATTTATTAACACTAAACATACTTTTATATATATATATGAAACATTTTTTTATTAAAAATACACAAATATATACTATTTAGAATATATATATATATATATATATGTTTCTATTATATATTCACATTAATATAACATATTGTTAGAATTTAAAATTTAAATTCATGATAAAATCAATAATCAGCTCGTATTATGAATACATCTCAGAAAACCATTTCATTCCATTACATAAAGGAAAAAGTGTGACAATTGGGCCTCAGTGACAGCACATACACACTACCTTAACATGTCCATTAGGTCTTGGCATGCCATACACCACCAGTTTCCCCATAGAAACGTGGTCCCCACCTTGGGGACCACCCACATGCCCGAACAAGTCATCTGACTAATGACTATCCTCATAGGCCAACACATGTCCTTTTGAGTGTGCTTTGTCCTCAATTACACACACCCTAGGAAAATTACGAGAAAGGCACCTATCCTAATCACTACTCTAGGCCAGGCATGCATAATTATTGAATTCTAATTAGGTAGGCTCTCTAAATGAATGGTTCACCATATATACATGAGTCATATCATATAGTCATTTAACTATTGATCAGTCTAGGGTGTTAAATTTACCCCCTATTTAGAGAACAAGACCCTCTATGTGGGCCCTACATCTCAACCCATGAATTTCACCACATGTAGGGATGGCCATCACCTGTGATTCAAAATGTGACAACTAGGCCCCAGTTACTATACAAATATACCACTTTAACAAGGTCATCAGGTCCTCGCCTACCAGGTATCACCAGTTTCCCCGCAGACACGTGGTCCCCACCCTAGGGCCCACCCACATACCAAAACGGGTTATCTAACTAATACATATCCCCATAGCCCAACACATGTCCTTTCCAGTGTGCTTTCACCTCACTTACATACAACATGGGAATCATTCCAAAATTTCCGCCATCCTGATCACTACTCAAGGCCAATAATGCTTTATTGTGGAGTTCTAGTTAGCCATGCTCACAAAAAGGAAGGTGCACCTTATTGACATGAGTCATATCATTTAGTCATTTAACCCTTTATCATTCTAGGGTGTTACAAAAATTCCCACATGACCACTGTCAAATGATAAATATTTTCAAACACCTTCTAATGTAATGTTTTTCGACCACCATCTAGAATAAATAGCTTTCATTCCCCTCTTATACTTTTGGGGGATTGATAATAAAATTAAAAAATAACAACATGTCACACCATATGATATTTCAATAGATGTAAATAAATATAAATTTACCCATTTTTTTATAAAAATGATAATATTAACATTTTAAGAAATTAAATTTTTCACCACCACCACCACAAACATTATAATTAATGAAATGTTAATGAAAAAAATAAAATTTTAGGAATTATTTTAGCCCATATTTATGTTATAAGATAGTTTCTTTTATCATATACATTTTTATTTGATTTATTTAATAACATTCACTAAATTATATATTCAATCTATTTAAAAAATAATTTCATAAAAACATTATAAAATTTCCAAAAACAAAAAATTTCATTCTAAGTGATATAAAATTTATTTATTCACTCCACATTTGAATGAAAATAATCCCTAAATTAGTGATAAAAAAATCCCTATAATGTTAGTTATACTCCTCAACCAAAAAATAAAGAGTCTTTAAAATATATTTAGTTAAAATTAAGCAAAAAAAAAATGTATAAATTATTAGAATATATAGATTCTTTGTAAATTAGGGGGAGTTTCATTAGTTTTTGAAACCACATGCACTAGATCTACACCATCCTTCAATCCTACCATTCCCTGAGACCCCCATGGATCAACCTACATGTCTCTTGTACCTATCATACGTGTGTGGCATATGACATTCCTATGAATGTTTCCTTAATAGGGGAAGAATCAATACCCATGGCATCATGAAAAAATATCAATTCCTCTTAGCCTTCAGTGCATGAAGTTGTTCAAGTTGTGGAAAAATTGGTAGGTGAATGTGAAATACTATCTATGTAAGATAAACAAGCATCAAAACAAGAAAATATAAAAGAGTAACATGAATCTACATCTAATAAATTGTAGTGTTAAACATGCATAATTATCATGAAGACCACTTTACAGGTAATGTGGACCAATATGAGTCTATTATGATTTAGGAAACAATGATAAAAGATATTGGTTGTGAGTATTACTCACATTAATACCCCTATAAGAAAGAAGAGATTTTGGATAATGTTATAGATAGTGACTCGGAGGACTCATAGGATCCTGACAGACCATTTCACCATGTAAAGACTCGGTGGAGACGTTTGTATCTAAGAGGATGAGGCAATGGGAATGGTAAAATTAATTGGGGCGGGGTGTAACATCCTAGGTAAATAAAGAATATAAAATTTACATATTTGTTAATATTTTTGAAATAAATAATATTTTTACTTTAATTGGGAGGCTATGTTTGATGGCATACTCGACATTCAACAATGGGTTTCTCCAAAATCTCATGTTGTAGACAAGGCTGAGTCATACTGAAAAATAAAAATAAAATAATATTTTAAATGGTAGTTAATGCCTGGCTATTTCATTGGCGGGAATGAACATAACTTACTAAAATACGGATATACATGTTTTCTAAATGTCTTCACATTTGTCAAATAAATTTTAGAGGCTTAAAATAATAATGGATAATTTTTTTTCATAGAATACTCTAATATTATTTAAAAGCATGATTTATCATGTTTTGATGATGAAAACTTTTAAATATAGTTTTTTTCACTTTAATTTATTCCATTTTACAAAATAAAATTTATATTTAGAATTGGTACCTCAAAATCTTACTTTTGGTAAAATTATTCTATTTTTCTGATAAAGTTCATTTTTTTATGTATAGTGAAAAATACAGAGTTTTAATTCAAAAATACATTTTTGTATAATTTATTTATATACTTAGATTGTTATTTTTATTGGTTTTAAAGTATAATTGGATTATATTTTTTACCATTTAATATAATATTGGATATTTGAAGCAATTTCAATTTGAAATTGATCATAAACAAGTGTCAATCTTTTGATAGTCACTATTTCTTAAAAACACACTTTTTTGTTTTGAAATCAGAAATTAATTTTAAATTAATTTATGCTACTTCTTTGTTTTGAATTTGGAAAAATGTATTCCATATTTGGAATCCAGGGGTCCAAATTGTGTGAATATGTATCTATTATTTTTATACATTATGAATATTAACTTCAGTAAATATTTTATTTACCATGTTTAAAGGGTAAATCTGGTAAATAATGGTAAAAAATAATATTACAATGACATTAAATTATCCTAACACGTTTCCTAAACCTATTGGATGACACATGTAAGACTAGGTCATACTTGGGTCGATTTAGGGACCCCATGGAGCCACCTGTAAGTGAAAATTGAATTTTATAATAATTAATTTAAAGTTAAGGAAAATGTTAAAATAACATATATCATTTAGTATCAAAAATTTTATATGGGGTTATATAAGTGAGATTTTAAACTATAAATATTCATTATAAATATAATAATATTTCATACATAATCATATTTTATTTATAATTTTTAGGCATCAAATATATATACTTATTTATGACATAATAATGATGTAATGATTACCTCATTAATTTATGTTTAAAAAAATGAGATTATAAGAATTAAAATAAATTTATTTTGAATTTTTTTTAGCTATCCACGAATTTTACGGATTATTATGACTTTTAACATTGAACTAATGAAGTGTTACCGAATTTATCAAGTTGTTATGGATTTTTAAAAAGTCATGATATGAATATTATAAAAAATGAAATAAATTAGTTTTTAAATATATTAATATTTCATTAAATGAAAAAATTGTCCAAAAAGTATATGATTCGGAAAAATTACATATATGATGAGAAAAATGTCATTAATTATCTATTTTGGGTCACTTGGCATTTTATTGTAAATATATTAACCCTATAGTATGAATATACAATGACACATGGTAAAAGTTTAACAAGATAAAATAGGGTTAAATAAATATCCAAAACCTATCCAAATCTTATTAGATTATATTATTTCTCCTTTTACTCATCTTATATTCTAACTTAATATGTTTTGTACCTTTTGAATCAGAAAATCATTTTATAATAAAATAGTACTTTCAATCATTCCTAATGAAACCCTCCCCACTCTTATAAAAGGTCGCCACCTGTAATCCATTACTCACACCTCTAATGCTCATTGGGCCATCCATCCTCATCCAAAATAATATCTAAACATCCATATCTTCCTCCAAGAAGGATTACCCTAGGCATATGGTAATTCAAGTGATCCCTTTGGACCAAATCAAAAGAAGATACCTGATTTGAGGTAACGTTGTCTCTCAAGTTTCTTTCCATTATTTTTCCTTCTTAACTCCCTATTATCTTCTTATTATTTGTTTATATAACAACACCAGTATCCTCAACATAATATGTTTTTGATTTAAGAATGATTCTTACTACACTTACACACACCTCTATCTAAGGGATACGAACATACTATTTCTGTGTCTGGCGAACTACTGCCTCACGAAACGATGATTGTTTGATTCTCCCCTTCCAACTCTCAAGGTGGCCATTATAATGGAGATCTATTTATATTTGATAAATAATACATTTATATTGTTTTATGTTTCTATATATTTCATTTATATCATACCTTTATGGTTTTCATAAAGGGTAAATACCATAATTTCATTTGAGGTAGTGCGAACTACTGCCCATCAAAGTGATATGAATCATTCATACCATACATGGAACATATAAAGGATATTATTAATAAAATTCTATAAAATATATAAAATATGATATTATACTATATTTATAATATTCATATGTATCATTTTGTTTTTATTTATTTAAAAATGAAAAATGCAATGAATGTAGCGTTCATGTGTATGTACGCCTTACCGTCTCCATGAATGGTACATTTAATTTTCATACATCCAATTGACATGGAATATTATAAATAAGTATATACTGGATATATAATAGATATATGGTATTTAAATATTGAATAAAAATCTAGTGATGATGGACTTCTGACCACATAGACAATTTGTAATTTTAACAAGTTCATTTTTCAATCATGTTCCGAACAACGAAAAAATGTCTGATATGAACTCAAATAATTAAATAATTATTGTAGAAAGTTAATAAGTGATATAAAAGGAATAATGAACTTTTAAAAGGTTCTGAAGTAAGTATAAATAAACTTATGTTTCTTATTCAGGAAGAACAATGAACATACACGATGATTTTGACTCAAGGAAAGGGAACTACTTATGCCAATTTCCATTCATTCAGTTGATATTCTACTTCTTATCTTGCTATGATTATGTGAGAAATGAATTTTGATATCCTATCTTGTATTTATACATGATTTTTGAGTATTTATTAAATTCACATAATCAATCTATTTTTTTGTACAAAATGATATTGGTAAAGGAACCTTTCACCCACCTCTTTTTGTCAAAGACATCTTCTTTGTTATGTCTTTTAATTTCCATTTTATTATTTTGGGATAAGTTCTTATATAATGTTATTGTTGTACATTTTAAGTATATGTGATGAGAGACCCTTTTCTCTCCCATAAAAACATTTATCTGAATTTTAGCACGACGTCGTTAGTATGCTGAAATTTTGTATTGTACTTCTCCTCAATCACTTTCATTGAGGCATAAATTGATTTATACATGACATTCCTTTATTCGGTGTAAAAACCCCATTGAAATATAATTTCATTCAAATTGAATCTTTTCTATATGAATATTTTTACTAAATGACAAAAAGAATGTTTATTTTTAACTTACTCGGTGACAAAGACCTTTCCACCTTCGTGAGAACTATTTGATGTATGGATTCCTCTACAAGCAGTAGTGTTTATAAAAGGAAAAAAATATCAGATAATATTTTTTATGTATTTTGGTATTGAAAATGGTTTTGATAATGTATTTATTATTTCAATAAAATGAAATGTTATGTTTTCATTCTAATATGGAAATTTTTTCTTTCCTTTATAATTGCTCATGTGTTATGATTATGTTATGGTTCTTGGGAATTGTTTTCTTATAAAGGTGGTTCCATGATAAAACTACAGTAGGTGAGCCCGTGATAGCTCTCCAATTCACTAGTTAATGTGATTGAGGTAAAATTTAATGATTCTTCTAAGAGATTTTGGGAATATAATGTGATGTGTATTCAAAATGTAACTCCCTACATAGATGGGAAAGCTACAACATAAGAATATTATGGATTCCACAAGTAACCTTTATTATTTAGGATTTCATGTGTTATTAATAAATCATCTGATTTAATGAGGTATGTCAAAGTTGTTATATTTTTCTATGTATTTATGGACTAATTTTTTCATTCATTATTCAATAACCCTTACATAGCTTTTTATACTCATCCCATGTTTTTGAAATCTTTTTCGCAAGGTATAAAGAAGGTTAAGAGAAAGTAATAATTCAAGAATATTTATTTCAAGAAAAGAATTTGAATTTTCATTTAAGTGTTTTTATTTCATGAATAAATGGATACTAAGGATAAGTGTCTAATTTGTAATAATTGAGATGTAATATTACATTTAAGGCCTTATTATATAAAACTCTAAACAAGAAAAGAACATCAATGTGTATTATTATCTTAATTCATGATTATGTATTGTTTAAGGTTGGGGATTTATAGTTGGTATCAGAGGTCAGTTTAGACTAATTCAGGGAAAAGGATTTTTTTAGACACATGGTTTGTCTCTATGTCTACTCCTAATGTTAAATCCTTATTTTGTAAATTTTTCAGATCACAGACGTTCGATTACAAATGGAATTAGTAGGATATCAAACGATATTACTATCACTTCTTAATGAATTTCTTGCAATAATTATTGAAAAGTCATGTCTATATGATTCCAAAATATTTTATAACATAAACCCACTTGAAAGCACTTTTTTTAGATTTGAAACACCTCTACTATAACTCGATACCCTCGTGGATCATCGGTTGTATTTAATAAAATTTTATTTTCCCAATATTCTCATATTTTAGAGAAATGTAAATATTATCAAGGAATTTTCAAATATTTTACCTTATCACAATATTTTGAAGCATATTATGATTTTGAAAAAGGTGCTAAAGAAGGAGACCCATGCATAACCTATTTATATATTCTTTTAAATTATAGTCTTTCAACACATACTTATTTTATTTTAGATGGACCATTCATTGAATGTTTCCACTCAATCTCAGTCCAAATTTTTTATAAAAATAATGTTTTATCAGATGTTATGGAATTATATGTCATACCTGATTATTTTCCAAAACTATTTTTCTGTGAGCACCCATATGATCCAAGTTGTACGAGGTGTATTTTGATAAAGTAAGAAGTTGATTTTGAAGGATTTAGAAATAATTATTGAAATTCAAGGACCATCTATCAACGTGAACAATATAGAAATGAAACTAGGTGGACACGGCGATCAATGTATACTATTCATTCATTGGGAATAGTGTTATTTTATGGAGGTAAAAAATGACAATATATATAAGACTTCATGAATTAAGATATCAGGGTCATTATGATTTTTGATGAAAATGAGAGGTATAAGACAACCATTTAGGTTAAATCATGTTAGAGTTAATTTTGAGTTTAATAAAAATGGAAAACCTGAGATTGGTGACAACCCATCTCATACAACAATGCCGCAAGAATCAAACCCACAATAGAAGGGTGGCAAGTGTGCATCACCTACCACTAGCCTATGTAAAGCCACTAGTTTGTGTGACTTATTATTTTTGGTTAAATGATTTGATGGATCATGAATACGTTGATTTTGGGAACATTTGTTTCATCAAATGAATATCCTTATTATAGGAAAGTGATTTGGTGATTAAGTGATAATGGTTATTTTGGAAGATGTTCTCTCTTTTTGGAACACTATATGCCAAAGGAAAATAGAATACTATGGGATCTCATTTTTGGAGTAATGGCTGAAATATTTTGAAGAATCTATGTTTTTATTGTGTAAATATGGCGATTTGGGTTGTTTATGTAAATGATTAACCTATCATAGAGAATCTATGATTAGGTTAATTTCTTTTCAGTATGATACTTTAATATTAAAAAATGTTATTTGGAGATAAATGTAACGATTTACTATGGAAGACTATGTGAATATATTATTTTGTGCTTTGGGATTCAATCTTACATTGGATTATATTGAAGGATTTTATGGACAATATTTTATTGAATGGTATTTTCTGATATTTGAGTATTGTTTGTCTAATTTTGGAGATTAAGAGTAGTATTTCTTTTTATAATGTATTATCATTTTTTGGGATTATTTGATCTTGTACTAACCATTTTGGTTTTGGTTAATGTATAAAGACATGGGAAATATATAGTTTATCTTTTGTGGACTATGTGATTCTCTAGAATTTTATTTTAGTGCTTTATATGTGACCATGTAATATTTAATACTCACCGTTTGGAGAAAAGATGAGTTTGTGGTAGAAATTTTATTAAAGGATGAAACACTACTTTTCAAGTAAGTATATTTCCTTATGATCATAGTCTAGGAAGTAATAAAATTATTCAACTCTTTGAATTGGATCTTGAATTAAAAATGTTATATGATTTATTTTACCGTTATTCATGTTCCCAATCACAAATTTTTGATATTGTGTTGGTTATCTTTTTATGATCAAGTTCTCTATCACTCTATATTAATCTATGAGAGTTAGTCTCTCTTAAATGTCCCAGTCTTCCTACATGGAATCCTAGTATGGGGTTATCTAGGGTGATTTTTGTATTTCTCCTTCTTAATTTTAAAGTGATAGTTTTATTTACTCATTTTTCGATGTGGGAATTCTAACAATGTTTCTGAGAACAATTTTAAAAATTGTGAGGACACAATTCCCAAAAGGGTGGAAGGATGTCACATCACATGTAAATAAAGAATATGTCATTTTCATATTTATTATTATTTGGGAATTAAATATTAATTTTACTTTAAAGGTGATTCTAGGTTCGATGGTGTACCAGACACGCAACAGTGGATTTCTCCAAAATCTCATTTGTCTCACAAGGCTGAGTCATACTGAAAAATAATAATATATTTTTATTTTAAATGGTAGTTAATGCCTAGATATTGTATTGGAAGTAATGAACAGAAAAAACTATAATATGATTATACATTTTTGTTAAATGCCTTTACATTTTTCCTATAAATTTTATATGCTTAAAATAATAATGGATCCAATTTTAACCATTAAATACAATAATATTCATGAAAAGGTCGATTTACTATCTTTTGATGGAAACCCCTTTTAAATATAGTTTTTGTCCATTTTATATGTTCTATTTGAAAAAATAACCTTCTTATTTAGAATAGTGACATCAAAATTTTAATAGGGTAATTTTTTTCTATTTTTCTGATGAGGTTCAATTTTTTATGAATAGTAAAATATACTATGATAAAATTCAACACTGCCTTTTAATCTAAATTATTTATATAATTATACTGTTACTTTTAATAGTTTTAAAGTATAAATGAATTATATTTTTACAATTTAATCCAATGTTGGTCATTTAAAGTAATTTCTGTATGAAATTGAACATAAACAAGTGTCAATGTTTTGATAGTTATTATTTCATAAAAAGATGCTTTTTAGTGTTGACAATGGGAATTAATTTGAAATTAATTTCTGAAACTTATGTGTTTTGAATTTGGAACAATGGATTCCATATTTGGAATCCGAAGGGTAAAATTGTGTAAATATGTATCTCTTCTTTTTAGACTTTATGAATAGTAACTTCTGTAAATATTGTTTCCCCATGGTTAAAGGGTAAATCTAGTAAATAAGGGTAAAAAAATAGTATTAATATAATATTAAAAGACCCTAACACGTGTCTTAACCCTATTGGATGATACATTTAAAACCATGGGTATCCGTGGGGAGATTTTGGGACCCCATGGAGCCACTTGTATGTGAAAATGACATTTCATAATAATTAATTTAAACATAATGAAAATGTAACATAAACATATACTATTTAGTATAATTTTTTTTATATGATGTTATATAAGTTATATTTTCAACTATAAATAGTCATTGTAAATATAAAACTATTTCCTACATCATTATATTTTATTTATAATTTTTAGAAATAAAATAAATATATTTATATTTGACCCAATGATGATGTAATGATTACCTCATTAATTAATGTTTTAAATAAATGAGACTATAACTTTTAAAATAAATTTATTTTGAAACTTATTATGTAATACACTAATTTTATGGATTATTATGAATTTTTATAATTGAATTAACGGTGATTTTTCAAATTGATCAAGTTGTTATGGATTTTTAAAAAGTCATGATAGGAATAGTATAAACATTGACATAAATGAGTTTGTAAATCAATTAAAATATTATTAAATGATAAAATTTTAAAAAAAATTAATATTTAGACAAATGAAATATATGATGGTACCAATTCCATTAATGATCCATTCTGGGTCTCTTGGAATTTTATTGTAAATATACTAACCATATAGTTTTAATATACAAGAATACATGGTAAAAGTTAAATATGATTACAAAGGGTTAAATAAAAAAATATTTGGATTAAAAAATATGCCAAACCTATACAATTCCAATTGGATGATTTTATTTCGACTTATATTTATATTAGGTTTGAATTTAATGAGTAATAGTTTTTTTTGAAACTGAAAATCATTTTATAATAAAAGAATACTTGAATCTTTTCTAAAGATCCCATCCTCCCTCTTAAACAATTCCACCATTTCTAACCCATTAATCACACCTCTCAAGCCATTTTTCTCATCCAATATCTACACAAATAAGCACCCAACATACCTATATTCCTCCTAGTAGCCTTCACCTAGGCATAAGGTGATTCAAGAGATCCATTCAGGCCAAATAAAAAGAAGTTGGCCGATTTGAGGTAACATCTTCTCTGATGTTTTTTCCATTATTTTTCCTTCTCAACTCGCTATTATCTTTTTATTAAATGTTTATATAACCACACCAGTATACTCAATATAATAGTATTTTTTTATGAGAAGCATTATAACTACACTTATACACACCTCCATCTAATGGATATGATCATACTATTTCTCTGTACGAAGAACTTCTGCATCATGAAATGATGATTGCTCTATTTACCCCTACTACCTCTCATGGTTTCTATTATGATAGAACTATATATATATATATGTGATATATATTATATTTATATTGTCCTAATTTTTCTATTTTTCTCATTTAAATAATTTCATTATGGTTTCCATAATGGGTAAATACGTTGATTTTATTTGAGGCTGTTCAGACTACCTACCCCACAAAATGATATGACTCGTTCATACCATATATGAAACATATAAAATATAGTTTTGGTGAAGTTATTTAACTTATATAAGATATGATATTATAATAATAATATTCCTATGTATCATTTGGTTCTCATTTCATTAAAAAAGAAAAATGAAATGAATGTAGTGTTCATGCGTGGGTACGACTTATCGTCTCCATGAACGGTGCATTTTATTTTCATATATCCAAATGATATAGAATATAATACAGAAATATATAATGGATACATATGATATATATTATATTTAAATCATGATTACAAATTTGTAGATAATGGAATTTTAACCACATGAAAAATTTGTAATTATGAAAAGTTCACTTTTGACTCAAGTTCCGAACATCGCCAAAATTTCTGATATAAACTCAAATAATTAACTAATTGTTGAAGAAAGGTAATATGTTATATAAAAAAAATAATAATCATTTAAATGTTTTTGAAGGATATATAAATTAACTTATTTTTTTTATTTTGGTAGAACACGGAACATACATGATGAGCCATTCTCCAGGTATGGGAACATCTTAACCCAATTTCCATTCTTTGGGTTGATCATCAACTTTTAGTCATGCTATGATTATTGGAGAAATGAATTTTGAAATCCTATCTTGTATTTATACACTATTTATGTGTATTTATTAAATATACATAATCAGTCTATTTTATTTACAAAATGATCTTTGTAAGGGAACCATTAACCCTCATCTTTTAGTCAAAGACTTCTTCTTTGTTATATTTTTTAATTTCCATTTTCTTATGTTTGGAAATGTTCTTCTATATCCTTATTATTGTACATTTTATTTCCAAGTTAGTAGAGGCCCTTTTCTCTCCCCTCACCTCATTTTTCTGAATTTTAATTTGACCCTGTTAGGCTGCCGAGTTTTGGAATGGGACTTCGTCTCAATATCTTTCCTTGAGGAATACCTTGATTTATAAATGACATTCCTTTATATGGTGTATAAACCCCTTTTACTTTTACTTTCATTCAAAGGGAAGGTTTTCTCTATGAAGCATTTCAGAAAATGAAAAAAGAATGTTTCTTTTTAACATACACAGTTACAATTACCTTTCTTCCACAATAAGAATTATTTGATATTTGGCTTCTTCTACATGCCATAGTGTTTTTAAATTGAAAATAAATACTGTATACTATTTTTATATATTTTGGTATTGAAAATGGTTTTTGAGAATTCATTGATTATGTCAATATATTTAAATGTTATATTGAGATTGCAATATGGAAATGTTATCTTTATATTAAACTTGATCATGTGTTATGATTTTTTTGTGGTTCTTCGACAGTGTATGTATACAGGTGGTTCCATGATAAACCTCAGGTAGGTGAGCCTAAGATAGCCCTCTAATTCATTGGTTAATGTGACGGAGGTAAACATTAATGATTCTCCTAAAATATCTAGGGGATATACATTGATGGGTCTTTCAAATGTAGCACCTTACATAGTTGTGAAAGCTAAAACATATTTATATTACGGATTCCAAAAGATAACTTTATGATTTATGATTTATATGTGTTATTCATAAATCTTATGATTTCATGAGGTATATTAAAGAACTTATGTTTGATATGTATTTATGGACTAATGTCATCATTCATTATTTTATAACCCTTACTGAGCTTTTTATGCTCATCCCATGTTTTTGAAATGTTTTTCACTGGGTATAAGGAACGGTAAGAGAAAGGAATAATTAACGAAGATTGATATCAAGAAATGAATTCTTGTTTTCTTTTATGAGTTTTTATTTTATGAAGAAAATGTATACTGAGTATAAGTGTATACTTTGAAATATTTGAGATGTAATGTAATAGTTATGGACTAATTCTCTAAAAATATAAATTGAAAAGATATTCAATGTGAATTATTAACACAATTCAAGGTAATGTAATGTTTAAGGTTAAGTCCATATAGTGGGTATCAACATAATAAGAGCCTTGATGCACATAATTATTATTTTAAAATGATTAGGATATGAGTGTTCCTAGGTTATCACCATACATCATAGCCACAAATGTTTCCCAATTCATTAAACTATCGATCAACTCCCACGCCAGTCTTCCATTATGAAAAACCATGATTAGTTATAGTGTACATCAATATCCCCCATAATTTTCAAAGAAAGATGGAATAACGGTCATGGAATTATCAGTTTTTGGAAATTCAACTGATGCATTTAAATTCTTGGCATCCCTTATTGTCCCATACCAGACATAAGATCCCTAGAAGCATGTGATTATCCTTTGTTAACATAAAAAGTCATAGAAATGGAGCATAATGAAAATTTTAATCTTTTTAAACTCTCTTATAAGAGATTCATTTACGTCTTCACTTCTTCTTATTCTGATTCATTCTCTATTAAGGCCTGAAGATCTGTCCCCTTAAACTATTCCAAAGAAGACACATGGGAAAACCATCTATAGTGCATGTAAATATCTCCAATTATTAATTTTATCATCTGGTATACTAAGAAACTTGTGGTATCCACAGATGAAGGGGATAATTGAAATGGGGTTAATATAGTTTCTAAATTCTTTTTCTACCATCACACAATAGAGGATTCGACTACCTTTTTATTACAAGAAGGTGATATGGCCAATATAGTTTGGATTTCAATAAGTGAGTTAACATGAGTGTCATCCACACATTTTCAGGTTGATAATTTCCTATAGCTATGTTTCTAATTGAATGGAAATAATAATATTGAGTAGAATGAGAGATCAATCCTCTAGGATATAGGATAATAGTGTATTTGGGAGGTAAGGGAAAAAGATGACTAGCAGGTTATGATATCTTAGGGATGGATCCAATAGCCAGGACGATGTGGATGGTATCGAACATGGGAGTTGTATAGAAAAATTGGTAGGATCCTCTATACATGAGACACTTTTTAAATATATCCCCATAATATTTTCTGGTAAAAGGTAGCATTCTCAATGTTTGATGATTTTTTGTAAGCCAAAGAAATATGTAATGATGAAAAATACCGATGGGTCCCGTATCATGGGTGTAATGAGTGGGAGGTGTTAATGGGCCTCATCTCATGGGTCCTATGGAATCTAGATGGGTCTCATCCCAGGGGTCCTATGAAATCTAGAAAAAAAATTTCACATAGCATCAGCTATAAAAATTCATATTCGAATGTATAATGCTATGAAAATTCTATGTTTTGTCCACTTTTCAATTATGTTAGTCGGTATTGATCTATGATCTGTATTAATTTATCATATGGTTATTTCCACCCCACATGATGATTTTATCTTTAGAATTTGGTATGAAATGAAAAATCCCTTCTGTGATGCTTATGGTATCATTAGTTTCTTGTTTTCTGGTTGTAGGTGTAATATTTTTTTCACTAATTGAGGATTAAAGGGGCATGACTCTCTCATTTCTCAAAGGAGGTAGAATACTTAGACTATCCACTATACATTATATTGCAATGCTTAAGGAAGAGATGATACCTGTAATTCTCTTGAAAGTTGAATAAAAAACAACATTTTTCTTTAAAATATTGATTTTGAAAATAGACCATCACAGGTTAATGAAAAAGCAAGGGTTACTAAGTTCTTCAAATTATTTATGGTCTTATGGGGCGTTATCCTCAAACTACCCCCATCCATCTTTACAATGATGGTTTGATAGTGAAATCTAATCACTTTCTAATGATTAATAATCCAAAAATGTCTCGGGATGACATGGTAAAAGAGCATCACCCGTCTAAATACATAAAGGAAGCCTCTCACAGTAGTTTAGGGGAGAGAATACTGGAGAAGAGTCTGATGATAATAAGGGTGATAAGGAAAAAATATTAAAGATGATATTGATTTTGATATGTGGCAGGATTATAAACTGATGGCCATGAAGGTTCAAAACATAAAGGAAAAAATTGAGTCAACTACCTATTTTAGACCCAAAAATTTTAGGTATTCTAATTCTTCTAAATAGGGACAACTATAAAAGTGTGTCTCTACCCCTGAAAATGTAAGGAGGAGGCAGAGGTTGGTGTAGCCGAAGGTCAACAATTGGAGCTAGGTGTCTCAAATAAAATGTTGTATTTGTATAGTGGTATACTCCAAGCTAGTAATGTCCCCATTAATGTTGGGATGACTGTAGAGGATAATGTAAGGGATCTCTATGTTAGAGGTGCAACACAACTTGTTAAAAAAATTATTAACTCTGATGGGTTTTGAAACATTTAGGTGTTCTGTTACTAGGATACTTGTATGATCATACATATATAGTTATGTAATCATTGGATCCACATGTTTATGTTATACATACACCTACTGTCTAATATCATCAGTAGGGAAATGACTTCGCATAAAAATATTTTCAGAGAAGAGGATTAGAATCTTCTCGTTGTATGGATATGAAAATGGATGCTAATGTTATTTCCATATCTTGGATGGGGTTTTTAATGAAAAAATTTATGTAAAGGTAACCTGAAAGAAGAATTATGGCACTGATAATAGACCATCTTTATTTCAAACCCCAAATGTTGTAATGGTTTTTCTGGAATTTTTTGGGCTGTAAATCATATATGGGAATAGATATCCTAAATTCACCTCTTTATTAATTAAATGCTATTTCTAAACAAAACATGTGAAGGAAAAATTGACTTCAAAGGAAATAATGCATAAAAATTTTGGTTTGATTTCATCAAGAAGAAATGAGGACGATGGTCAAGGATATGATATAGCATTTGGATAGGAACAAATTAATGAATACATGGATACTGGACTCTTGGATGATGGATGTGGGCCAGGGATATAGTTGAAAACATAGAGAATTGGTTTTCATTCTCATGTAAAGGCTGGGAATTCCAATCACTACAACATGAGCACTCAATCTCCATCTACATGAGTTTTGGATTCTTCTTTTATTATATTTTATGTCTATATAATGCTTATATGTCCCTCTAATGTACTAATTTTTATTTATTCATTAAATCGGTTATTGAGCCTTGATCATTTCAAGAAAATAAAAAATAATTTTTAATTACTAATTATGTATTAATATGTTAATTATAATAACTGACAAATAAATAAATATTTAATATAATTACAATTTAATTATATATAAATATATATAATTATAATTACAAATTAATTATATTTAATAGTTAATCACTAGTTAGTAAATATAAATAAAAAATTTAAATTACTTAAATTTACCATATAATATTAATTACTATTTAACAATTAGTAAATAATTTAAATTACTAAATTATAAGTAATAATTAATTTTTAATTATATTTACAACTACTAATCATATTATGAATTATTTTTTACTCATTGCACAACAGATAATCTTATATAGTTTAATATTCTCTTCATGAACCATTAATCATTATAAAAAAATTATAAAGTAATGTCTATGTGGTTTTCTAAGCAACACAATCCTTGTTTTAATAATATAGGTTTATTCATGATAAAGAACATATGTAGCAAGGGGTAAAAACCTAAAAAAGGAGAATCAGGTATTAAATCGATCGATCATCAAATAGTTAAATATAATGTGGTATAACTACACACATGATTTGACAATCTCGAGGTATATATTTGGATAATTCATGTAAAATATAATATAATTTTTTTAAAAAGGAAAAACTATTAAAATATTATGTAGTTTTCTGATAAAAGAAATCCATTTCTAGAAACTAAAAGTGGATATAGGATATATTATAGATTTACATAGGGTTAATAACCATGAAAAGTGTTTATTGAGTATTAACTCATTCATCTCTAAGTGAACAAAAAATAGGTCTAACTACACACCTGGTTTGAAACTCATATGGTATATGATTTCGATAATTCATTTAATATTTAATATAATTATCAAAGTATCCAAAACTAGTAAAACACTATATAATGTTCTAAAAAACAACATCCATATCTTGTTAATAAGTGTGGATGCAGGCTTTGTTACAGATTCACCTCTGGGTAGTAAACCTAAAAGGCGTGCATTGAGTATTGAGTCAATCATAACCAAGTACATGAAAAAGAGACCTAACTACACTCATGGTTTTAAATAGTTTGGTATATTCTTTGGATAATCCATGTTCACATTATAGTAATTATAATAATATAAAATAATAATAAAAGACTATGGTTTTCCATGAAATAACATCCCTATCTAGATACTACAACTCGAAGCAAACTCTGGAACATTTTTACATAAGAGAAATAAACCCAAAGAGGGAATGTTTGGTAAAAACTCAAATATAACATAGTGAAAGAAAAAGAGTCATAAAAACTCACCTACTTTGATACTCCCTAGGGATATAAATTAGATAGTTTACATTCTATTTACCAACTATAATTACTTAGGGAAATTTGGTTGGTGGAACAAACTTTTCTTCACCATACCAACTAAAACTTTAATGTTGAAATGTTTAACATTCATATGATGTTTCCTTGACCATATTTAATTAATAGAAATGTTTTGTTATATTTTAATAGTAGGAATGTACATATTTATTGAAATTGTCAAATAAATAGAATTGAAAAATAATTTATTTATGATACAAAACATGAAATATTATGGAATAGTTAGGAGTTCAAATCATTGGAGTCAATTAACAAAATAAATAACAGATTAAACCAATGGAAAATCAAGTGATAGAATCCATGATAAGTATAACACAATAATATAATGAAAAATTATTTAATATAGCCTATCCATTAACTGATGATGATGACTTGGTTCAAATACATCCATTGGTTAAGAATAAATTTGAAGATTAAATGATGGATTTGTATGTAATGATAGAAACTGTGGAAGTTCCATAAATATTAGAGGTTGGTCTATAAAATCATCATGATACAATGTACTATCCATAATTTATAAAATCTCAATATTTTACATCACAAATGTATGTTCTTTTGTTGCATCTATATGACACACATTCACACTGTTTAGTTTCATGGATAATGTGATATTTTTATTGATATTCCTCCACATATTTTAGATTTTTTGTTGGATGATTTTGTGGTTGAAAATAATTTATAATAGTAATAAAATAAGGAAGTTAAACAATAATTAAATACAAAATAACATTCTGATCCCACTCTTATGAGGATTAATTAACATTAAAACCATCATAATCCAATTTAATCATGGTCAATTTATGTCATGACATGTATACAATAGTTTTAATGGTCCGTTTTTACTATTATTAAGTATTTCCAGTAATTATATTCGGTGTGAATCAAGATTCAATTGAAAGTGTTTATAATGTTAGAATATATTTTAATATATAAAATGTGATATGAAAATATGATTAAATAATATCACATTGGAAGATAATATTGTTATATGACAGAAGAGTCAAAGAAATATATTTATTTGTTTTAGTGGGAAGATTTTATTTAGACTTATAGATGCATTTTCAAGATATACTTGATAAAAACAAATTAATATTGGAATATTACAATATTTGAATGACACGCAAGTGTTAACCCTATCCATTCAAAATATCAATAGTCATTATATATATTTAATTCATTTTAAATGTAATTATTGAATTTATAGGATCATTTCTAGTCATTACTTTAAATTTTTTTTGAAGAGGATTAAAAATATTATTGCGTATAAAATATCATATTAGAAGGCATTTGATGAATGACTGATGGTTATCGTAAATGATTATAGTTATAGGGATGACTTCAATTGAGTCTTGTCAAATCTTATGGAGTATCTACAATGAAATAATCATGTTATATATCTATTTCATATGATCAACTATTTTATAAAACAAGGCAATGATAATCTATTAAAGGTTGTTCTAGAAAGATAATTATGGAATTTTATACCATGTTTTGGTAATTTATAAATTATAATATGTTCACTATTATTTATGAAACATTTTTAAGGGAAATAATACATAAATTTTATTGATATCCACTACAAAATATGGTAGTCATGCCGCTATACCATGTGCATTTTCTATTGTCCAGAAGGAGAATATCTCACCATTGGGATGGTTCTTGGATATCATTAGAGTGTTTTTGATGGAGTCAGAAGGGAAGTGACTTATTTCAGATCATAATCAAGAAATAAAGGAAGTAGAAAAAGGTTAGGGTCCATGGATACCACCCCATGCGCATCCCCGATATTTTATTCAAAACATCGCGTGAAATTTATGAAATAATTTTCAAGTAGAGTCCTAGAGAAAGAAATCCAAACCAATGGTATGCAAATAATTTTTTGATTGAGAACTCATTATTTCAGTTATTTCCATATGTGTTCGGATTAATTACTGTTTATTGGATACAATCCTCAATAGTAAATCACAAAGCTCCATCTCAAAAATATTTACAATGTTAACCATGATGTTTATGATTGCATGATAAAAATTTCAAAGAATAAATTTTCACTAGTGTATAATGATTAGAGTAGATATTGATTTATGATGACCAATATCATAGAATAACTAAAGGGGGTTTCAAGGGAGTTCAAATATTACAAATCATAGGTATTTAAGAAAATTAGATTATCTGTAATTAAGAAGACCTTAAATTATTATTTAATTTTAATATAATGTTTCAAATTCAAATTTTCAGTTTAGTATAAGAGTCATTTTATCAAACCGTAATTTATTTTTTGGGATAGGGGAAAGCATGCCAAATAGGATCTTAATAGTTGGATGCAATATGATGACAGGACACAATAAGTCATTATTAGAGTTATTATGGAGGCTATAACATTTTTTTTGATTCATTTGATAGTATAGAGTATAGATTTGTTATCACTAAGTCCCATGGTCCTATGAACTATAGTAGTGGTCATGTTCTTTCCATTTTACTGGAGAAACATTATTTTGATTATGGTAAATTTAAAGAATTATTATATCCTTGCACACATTTGATAGAATAATTTGAATTCATACACTTATCTTTGGTGCAGTTCCTTGATATAGTATTATGAAAATGGAGTATTAACAACTTCTATAGTTCTTCATGGACACATATGGAGGAATATCATAATTTTAATCTATTTATTATCATTTCCAAACATCAATAGAACATGTATTGGATGTATCCAATAGGGAAAAAATGTAACCTTATTAATCATTTGAGGTATAGGCCTAGTAAAGGAGAATCCACACAATGGTATAGTTTTGGTAGCCATGTATGTCACATGCGAATATGGTTCCCTATATTTAATGCGATTTTATATAATTGTTCAAATGATTTATGTGGTATATCTATTAATTTTAATGATTTTACATGAAATTATTGTTTTAATTTTATGAATTTAATTTGTTGAAGTAATCATTCCTATATGGTTATAACATTACCATAATAATGAAATATTTTTCTAAAATCTCAATGAAAAATAGAAACATAACCACATGTCCATATTATAAATAACAAACATTGATTAACACTTACTTAAATGTAGGATTACCTTAAATAAATGTAGTTTACTCTTACAAAGATTTTATCTAAATATTTATAAATTCTATTAACCATTATATAAGATAAATTACCAATATATAAGAACCTATTTTACTAACCTTTAATAACTTAAGAAGAATTCATATAATCCTTGAGTAAAGTAATAACATTTTGAGTTATCATTTCTAAAATTAAGAATATTTACAGTTACCTTTCATTAATATATGTAAATTTTGGTATACCATTCAGCAATATAAAAAATTTAATAGTTACAATTTAATAACATAATAAAATTTCTTGTTAAACTTCATTAACATATGGTAATACTATTATTAAAAGGAAAAATATATAATATTTAGTAGTTATATTTACACATATATATATTAAAATAATATATAATAATATTAATGTAATCAAGAGTTACAAGCTAAATTTAAATTCCCATAATTATCTATCATAATATCATATAACATAGACAACTTACACAATAATTTATTAGAAGTAATAAATAAAAAAATACCTTTTGGTCACCCTCCAATGTTAATGCTTCCCACAAACCATCCAATGTAACGTTTTTAGGACACTATCTAGACATAATGGCATTCATCTAGCTCTTTTAAATTTGGGAAAATGAAAATTTAAATAAAAAATAATAAGAATATGTCACCGAAAGATATCTTAAAATAAGTGTTAATAAATATATCATTTCATTTTAATTTTGTACATTAATAGAATAAAAAATTAAAATTTTCACCACCACCACCGACACAAACATCATTAATAAAGAGTAAATAATAATTGTTTATAATTTTATCAATAATTTAGGGGAATAATTGATTTGAATGATAGTTTCATTAATGATATCATTTTTTAGAATTAATTTAAAAAATAACTATATATAGTATAAATATATATTATTTAAACATAAATAGTTTCCCTCAAACATTAACTAATTTCAACAAATAATAAATCGCATTTTCATAATTCCCTTCTCATGAATATATATAGATGTTATTGTCTTTTCAGACTATTCAGTAGGGAAATAGGAATTTCAAGAGGCATTAGGATCATCAAAAGTTTCGGGGGGACCTTCTTGCTATCTCACATTGACCTAACCATGAAGATTCTGCACAGATGAAAACTCGGGCATCCACATCCCCACAACCACCATCAAGGACTGGGTGGTTCCATCTCACTTGATTTTGGGAAACAAACACCATTCCTACATCCCCAGTTATCGAAGTCTAGCCCCTAAAATCTACGCCCCATGTTTCATATGAGAAGCTTCTCATCAGTGAAAATGTTCACTATGTTAGTTCTACCCTAATAAATGGAAAGGGAAGAAAAATAACTTAGTTTGAACTATTGAAAAAAGATGATTATTATATTTCTCTTTCCTCCTGCTAGTGACAAAATCATCTTAATGTGATGGAACATGAATCCATCCATAGTCTTATTGGAGAACCCAATTTGGAGACTGATATTAATGTTCTATTATTATGGACGGTAGAGTAATCACCTCATATTTTTTTCAAAATACATGATCCAGTTGGATAACTATAGTTGTTTTGTGCCCAAGAATATTTTACATTTATTTTCTTCAATATGGCTTATATGGTTCATTAACATTTTATATATTGGCATATAGTTTTTAATGGGACACATTTGGGATATTCACATGGGAATCCTTTATTCCCTTTTACTATAATTATAATTCTACAAGATATACCGTATTTTCATTTCTAAATATCTATTGAATTAATACCATTGATTCAGGGAGATCCAATTTTTAGTAGCGCCTCTAGCTGTGCTTCATTACCGTGGATTTGATATGGGTTTTCCTCTTATGTTTCAATAGAACAGTTCCACCTTTACAACCAACCATGTCATATTTTTTAAGGCAAACCTCCTATTTTTTTCCTGTCATCCATGCGACATTCATCCCATGAATCCCGCTCTATCACTATATGCTCCCCTGAAACAAAATGATTCCTCACTCCATTCACTTAGATTCTAGTGGTCTATTCTGTTGGGTTCCGGGAATTTTCATCTGGTTCATTAAGTGATTTACTACTATGATATTTTTCTATTATATATATATATATATTACTCGTAGTATATAAAGGCATGATGATGTATTCCGACCACCCACACTCACCAATGTAGAGTTATTTACACCTCCTAGAACTGATGTACCACTCTGGTATAGATTTAGTGGATTTTAACTCATTCTTTGTTATAGGATGGCAATTCATCTATGAGGTTATATATCATGAATTGTCTTCACAATAACCAATTTTCAATTTATGGTTTCTGGATTTAGATTGAATTATTTATTTTCTTCATGTATTCAACATTATCCTTTCTAGATGTGTGAATGATTCCATCCAATATTGGATGCTGTATAATCTACAAGAAAGGATTCATCACCACCACCAAGTCAATAGGGCCAACCTCTTGAGATTGTTTCTCTAGTTATCTTCTTATTACTTTAAGACTGTATGTGTTATCATTCCTTTTCATATTAAAAAAAGGCTAACCTCGGTGGGGTTCTTATGATGCATGTAGGATCATGCTAACCCAAAGAACATTATATATAGTGTTCTTTCTTTAATATTCATTCAATTTCATTTTTATTCTATATTTTTTTTTGAATAACAAATCTGCATCATTTTCTTATCACAATCATTATAATTGTTCATACCAAACTTATTACCAGTTAATACATGTTAGTGGGTCTGTGATGTTCTTTGGTTTAACAGCATAACACCAACAAGTTGTATTAGATCATACTGTAACAAAAATAATGGGCTCTACTAAATTTTATATTGATAAATTTGATATTGAAAATGAATTTTATCTATTTATAATAATAATTATTTCCCTACTAGATCATAATAATTTAATTGATTACCTTATTAGTACTAAATGAAATGACACCACCCTTTCCCCAAATAAGTAGACATCCATCACATATATTAATCCCCCTAAATAAACCCTTTGGGAATATATTTCAATCCATTTATCTTTAGGAGATAATGTTATTAGAGAGGTTAAAAATGAGTCTCCACCTTCTCATATATTGTTCATACATCAATCCCTTTACACGTCTAAGTCTATTTATGGTATATTATATGAATAAATTATATTACATACCTTCAAATTTATTCCTAGAACTGTAGTCAGGATACACATGGATGAATTTAATAAAATACTATAAGATCTAGCCAACAAATATATCGAATTATATTATGATGATCAATCATTAATATTATTAACTTAATTAGATGATACATTTATTTCTTTTAAAGATTATATGATGTATTGAAAAATATTATTAATATCGAATAAGGTAAATCCACATGACTTTACAAATACATTCAAAGGGTGTGTAGTGTTAAGACTAAGTCATTGGGTTTGAATTTTTAGGATAGAATTTAATACCAGGGTATAAATGAGTCTAGCAGTAGGATGAAAGATGCGGGCCAATCAAAAAAAGAATTTTATAAGTCCAAGAACAGTATAATCACGTGTTTTCAAAGAAAACAACCAGGTCACATTAAGAGATTTTTTTTAACAATAAAGGTTACTGGAGAAAATATTAATGACCCATATTTTTTTATTGGGTATGAATTTGTCATGTCTGATTTTTTAATGTTTTGTATATTTCCATATCTGATTAATGGATCCTTGATTAAGGATGTTCATTAAACTTTTTTCCCTAGAGGGAGTTAATCATTGAGTTGTGGGAAATTAAATCTATAAAGGTGTTTATATAGAACAAAAATAGATGTCATATTATAGGATTAGGCTCATTTTCATTAGAGAGTCATTATTAGACTATTAAAACCCTTTGAAGAGGTTAAGTGGGTACTTGAAATAAGAGGAAACTTCATTACTGTAAGATTCAATAAAAAAGGGGTTCACCTTTAAATCATTGTATTGTAGTCTTTGGATTTCATGAGGTCCCCTAAATTTCATGAAAGGAAACATTCATAATAGAAGTTATGTGTAACATTAAAACGTTTATAAAAGTCAGTTACACACCTCTTATGATTCAAAACATGATTCATCCTCCATTTTGAATAAAAGGGTTGGGAAATTTACTGAAAATTTCATAATGAACATAAAAAGGGCTATTTATTAATGTCGCTGATATAAGTCATCATTTTTGTGAATACTTTGTATATGGAAAATCCAGAAGAGTTAGTTTTACCAAGTCAACGTATAAGGCTAAAGAACCCATTGAGTGTGTCCACTCTAATCCATGAGGTCTTTCTTGGGTTAACCCCAAGGTTTAGTTTGGTATTTTATGTCCCTTATTGATGAATTATATAGTAATGTATTTACTTATATACACTAACGTAAGTCAAAAACTTTTTAGACTTTTAAGAAATGGAAAATTGGTTTTGAAGGTGAATCTGGTAAGAATCTAAAAGCCTTAATAACTGATAACTATTAAGAATATCTATCCACATAATTTATTGAATTATATAAATTGGTGCATATAATTTGTTATCAGACTATATTGGAAAGACCATAAAAATGGATTAGAAGAAAGAATGAACATGACTGTTCTTGGGAGTGATAGATTCATGTTGTCTTACAAAAAACTCAACAGGTCCTTCAATGCTGATGTTTATTCCATAGTAGTATATTTAATCAATTGTGGTCTATATTATTATAATTTTTTATGACACTTTTAGAACATCAGAAAGGTTTACCCCCAATCCTTGAACAATATACAATCATAGTATTATATTTAGTCAATTATTTTCTATATAATTCTAATTATTTTATGAAAATTTTAGAATATTGGAAAGGTTTACCCCCAATCCTTGAACACTATACAATTTTTTGATCCACATATTTTTTTCATACCTGTATAGATAATATTTCCCCTAAGTCTGTGAAGAATATGTACTAGGGTTTTCCAGAGGTTGTTAATTGGTATAGTCTGCGGATATAAATAAGAAGTTACAAAGAGTGTAATTTTATTCAATATGCTGTGTTTCATTATTTTTCATCTCTAATGGAAATGAAAAAATCAGAAGAGTTTTCTGATAATAATGGCGAATCCTATAGAGCCTGAACTTCCAATTGTTATTGATCTTACAGTAGAATACAAAGGCCAATCCCAATCCTAGATAGGGGATAGTTATTCTACTTCCATTCCCTAGACTCATGCAGAATCAGATTCTGATTAAAATTATAAACTAGAAATAGATGAAACAGATAATATAAAAAATTATCAATGCACTAGATATAAAAAAGAAGAGTTATTAGGCCTCCATGACATTTTATTTAAAGATGATATTATTTCCTATTTCTTTAATAATTCACAATAATTATTTGTTGATAAACCAATGTCTTATAAGCATGCCATTAGGTCTACAGAATCCACTAAGTGGTCTTGTGCTATTCCAGAGGAGATGAACTCACTCCTTTAGAACGAAACTTGGTTTGTGTTTTCCAAACCTAAAAAAATAATGATTATAGGTTCTATATTGATATATAAGATGATGGAAAACTATATTACAACAAATAAAGTGAAATATAATTCTTTGATGGTTTTTAAATGATTTTTTCAATGTGATGGTATTTATTATAGTTATATATTCTAACTATTTTTTAAAAATTCATCTATAAGAGTTATTCTTACTTTGGTTTCCTTGTTTTTCTTTCATGTTGAATAATTTGATGTAAAAAATTATTTTTTTCAAGGTACCATTGATGTGAAAATTTACATAAATTCTCTTAAAGTATTTTCAAAATGGTTTAAAGATAATCCAATTTTCCTTTTTAAGTAGAATTTTTATCATTTAAATAGTATAAAATGCAATGGTATAATAGGTTTGGTTATATTATGATTGGATATCGTTTTAAAAAAATAAATATAATGCATGTGTAAATTATAAAACTGTTCAGAATTATTCTTTTTTATCTCTTACTATATATGGATTAAATGATATTAATATATAAAAATAACTAGACTATATGTTCTGTGAAGATCAAATTTAACTCTATCATTGAGATGAAATACATTGAAAATGCTAATAAGATCATGGTTATGGACATAATTAGAGATTATAAGGCTTAATCCTTGTACTTATCTCAATTTTCTTATGTCCAGAAGCAATAAAAAAAGTTTTTGTTTGAGAACATTTAACATGTTAATATTCATTTTGGATAGTATTTTAAAAATTATTTAGACTAGTCCACTAAAAAAATAATGAGGTTGTATTCATGAATATGATCCCATATGATAATATAGTGGGATGTCTTATCTATGATATGGTCTGTTCAAGGTCCGATCTTTCATTCTATGTATGCAAGTTAGTCAGGTTTATTGGGAAATATGGTTTAAATCATTTGAAATCATTAATGTGGATTCTCTTGTACATATCAATGCCAGATTAATTTTTCATTCGATAAGGCATAAATAGTTGTTTTAATGAAAAAAGTTTTTGGTTTTTTTGATCCTGATTATACTACAAATGTTGGCACTCAAAAATCAATCAATGGGTTTGAATTTCTTACATATGGAGGACCGGTCTCCATGAAATGCCATATATAGTTAGTATATTATCTCTCTACTTCTATGAAAGAGTATATAGTATCGATGGAATCCATAAAAGAGGTATTTGGTAAAATGGTTTTCTTTCTAAGCTATCATTATCTTATAATTGTATAATTGTCCACTATGATACCCAATTTTTGTTGTATCTATCTGAGAACTATGTTTTCCCTGTTAGATCAAATAAAATGGAATTATACTTTATTTTCTAAGGGATTTTATAAATTCAGGGATAATGAGATTCACTATGCTACACATAAGAGACAATTCGACCAATAGTTTGACTAAGGCAGTACCATGGTATAAGTTTTGGGAACTGTATTAAATTAATTAATTTATTCCCAATTCTTTTAATTAGGTTTTGAGAAAACTATTGTTGAATATAGTTAATTTAACGGTTGATATTTTTTGTTTTATAACCCTGTATTGTTGAAATTTAATTCCATCAAAATGTCATAAATGATTAATTCTTGTTTTATATGTTGGGATATATTTTTTAATTAGTTTCATGGGGGATGTCCATGTGGTATTCCCTAATTTTTTTCCCAGTAATTATATTTCTTCCTGAAATATAGTGTTTTATTTATAAAATAGGTGTTGACCATAGGCCATTGATCAATGGGGATCAAATGATTGGTGGTTCCTTCATCTATTCATGCTTATCATGGCCTCAATAAGGATTTTCCTCTTCTTTTCCAACTGTATGGTTTATCCTTAGTTTCATGCTATTATACCTTTATTCAAGTAAACCTCTTCTGTTTTATCCACAATTTATTTGGAATTCATCCCCCATATCCAAATTTTTCACCTCACACTCCAATAACATGCATTTATTCCTCCCTTTAGACACAAGGACTCGAGCAATCCATTCCCTTTAGCAAAGGAAATTTTCATCTGGTTTATCGAGAGAATTCCCAGTGAGATGTTCTATTGTGACCTCTGGGGTTTTCCTCGAGGAGAAGAAATTGAGACAACGAAATCTGACTACCAAGACTCCACTCTATCAAGTTCATTCCACCGACTAGAACTAGTGTAATAATCTGGTAGAGATTCAATGGATATCAGATTGATCATGGGTAAAGGGTGACTATTAATCAAGGAGGTACCAGATCTTGAATTTTTATCATTGTGATCAGGTTTCTTCATAAGATTCATGGCTCTACAGTGATTTCATTCTTTCTTTTATGTATTGATATGTATCATTTATCTGTGTGTGTGTGAGTCCATTCTATAGTGGAAGGTGTTGACTATATGTGATAGGTTTCATCACTACCATAATGTTTACAGGACCAGCCTCCTTAGATAGTTCTCTAGTTTACTTCTTGTTACTCTTATTTTGTAACTATTTCCTTAAAATTTTATTAGTACTAAAATGCCAAAAAAGTTGGTGTTCTGATCGGGCATGTAGGTTCACGCTAATCTGAATAATGTTATATCTTGTGTTCTTTCATTACTATTCTTTGTATTTCATTGTTCTTTTAGTAGTCTGTTTGAATAATAATTCTATTTTTTATTCTTATCTCAATCTTTTTTTATTATTCATATTGAACCTATAACTGGTAAATATGCATTAAGGGATATTAAATGGTCTTTAGGTTAACGTTTTAACCCCAATAACCATTTACCAATAAATTTATGTATTTCATTGATCCAAAAGTAGGGAAATATATGGATGTTATGAGGATGAGTGGTGACCCAAACATAGAATAATACCAAATAGAAAAAATGATTGAACATTATTTTTTTAGTATGAAATTCCGAATTATATATTCTAAAAATATATATAAAAGAAACAAAATATCACAAAAAAATTATCTAAGGATGATATTTAAAATTCCTTTTTCATGCTAGGACCTACTTTCAAGACAAGGCCACCTGCCACAAATGTGTTTTATTATGGGAAAAAATAGTTTCAAGAATGTGTGAAGAACCATCAACAACATGGAACATGAATGATAGTATAAAAAGGTTTCACAAATAAATTGAACAAAATCGAAAACCCCAAATTCATTCATAAAATATCTGATGCTTCATGGTCTAGATGTCCTAATCTATTCACACTGGATGTGTGGCGCATAATGCACTTGCATCATGTATCTCCTTATGCCGTCTACACTCGTGAAACTATTATTAATAATGAGGGATGAAATTATTCCATGAAGGAGGGAGGTTGTTTGCACAAGAATCCCAGTAACCAGATACTGTTGGGGAGAGAAAAAGGCCTTGATAGGATTCAATGATGAATTACTTGTGTTAGAAAAAATGAGTTTTTCCATGAGAAACCAAGATCTACCACTAAAGAAGAACTAAGAGAACGATAGAGAACCAGAGTGATCCAAAAAAGTAATACATGTGTAGAGCAGAATCAATTCCCCCTAATATCATCTAGTGATGGATTGAGTAAAAAGTTTTCCACAATGGAACAAGGCCACATAGGCAATAGGTAGTCCAAAATATGGTGCTAAAATTGGGAGGCCCATGTGGGATGGGAATCCCAAATACAAAGCAGTAGAATAATAAAAAAATAATTGAGAATTTAGAAAGAAAAATTAATATTGCTTACATGGATAATTAATATAGACACAAGAGAAAACACTTACTGGTTTCAATGTGAAAACTATATAAATTGAGATCTATAATTTACAAATAGCCACTATTTTCAATTGAAAATGAAGATGTTTTTGTACCTATATTTATAGAGTAGGAACCATGTCTAACCTATCTAAAAAATTTAACTTATATAGGACAATAAATTTTGTAAAACTATCATCCTAGATTATTTCACTACGTATCATTTTGACACAAATTGTCCCATATTCCATGAAATATCCCATTAATTACAACATAATATCTATGTGATCAGATTTACCATGGAAAACTAAATGTCAAGATAAATTAATAAATGATTGATGATAAAAATATAAATTAATAAATGAAATTATAAATTTTTATTACAAAATACAACCCCTTCACCCACATGACCTATTTAATACTTCCTTCAAGAAAGTATACTTAGATTTAGTTATTGAATGTGCAACCATGGATTAGATATTTAATTTCCATTAAATGGGACCAACATAGGCAGTGATGACAAAATGAGTGAGGGACATTCTAGTATTTATATTTTCATCCTACTAAACATCTATATATATACTAATGAACTCAGAATTGTATACATCATTACCATAACAAAAATGAAATGCTAGTGAAATAAGAGTGATACCTTACGATCCACTTAAGGGAATGATAATGTTGCTTCCAAGGTGTGTCCATGAATCTGCTCAAAGTGTAGATTACATAGGATATCTCTGTCCGAGCTTAGATCATTCATAACATAACACTGCCATGTATATTAGCCTAAGGTATTTGAGACACAAAGTGAATATCCTCAATAGTTTTTTGATCTTGTGTTAAGAAGATATTAAAACGCTATACAAGAGGTATATTTAATGGTTATATTGATTCAAACATATATTTCCAAATAGTTTAAAAAACATAAGCACAATGAGATCAATAAGACTGTGTAATGGTATATCCCTTATGATTTCAACACCTAATATTTTCTTAGCTTCACGTATATCTTTCATTTCAAACCATAATTTTAATTTTAATTTAACGATATAAATGACGTTCATATTTTTACAAAAGAGTTGTATCTCCTCAACATATAACAGTAGATAAATCCAATTGGTTTTGATTGATTAAAAATAAACACATATACATTATTGACTCCTAATTAAATTTATTGCCAAGATCATTGAAACAAAATTTTAGTATCACTTCCTAGAGGATTGTTTCAAAACTTAAAATGATTTTTCTATAATATATAATTGATTCAATTTAAACTTATAAGGATATAGATCATGAGGTTTTATAAAAATTTTCACATTCAGATCCCCATGCAAGAAGATAGTTTTAACATCTAGATGTTCAATGTGCAGATCATTATTTGTAGTAAAGGATAAAATAAAGGTAATGGAGGAATACAGAAGAATAGGGAAAAAATTCAGAGTAGTCAATTCCCTCTTCTTGGGGGAAACCTTTTTAATCTAATAATTATTTATAATTAATTTTACTACCCTTGCTATTATATCATTTTTTAATTTAATGATCCACTTAGAACCATGAAATTTTTCATTAGTTGGATTATTTACAACAATCCACATTTGATTCCTTTTCAATGATTTAATTTCCACATTCATATAATACACCCACTTATTATAATATTTTTCATTTATAGTATGCCTCTAGGTTGTTGTATCCTCATCAACAAGTTGTTAGGCTGTATAAAAGGCACAAGATTCCTTGTCCATATGACTAAACTAAGTAGGGGATCTAGGAATAATTTTTATCTATCTTGGGTTGGTTTGTAGTCTATATTATGGGTAGTAGGTTATGATTAAAAATTTGAATCATTAGAAGTCTATAAATTATCCATAGTATTGGACTATAGAGTAGGTAGATAAGTCTAGATAAGATCCTAAAATTGGGATGAAATATCATTTTCATCAGCCATTTTAGTGGTCGTATCACTACTTCTAGGTTTTTTTAGTATTGGATATAGGAGAGGACATACTCATGAAAGAATACATCCCAACATATAATGCACTTTTGATTACGATGTTTTTCAAACCATAGTTTATACCCCTTGAGAACCTTAGGATACCTTATAGAAATACACTTTAGAGAACTTGGTTCTAACTTATGAGTTTTAATATGTGCATAATATTTACAACCAAAGACTCTTAAGTAAGAATAAGTAGGGGGATTACCATTCGAATACTACTTAGATGCTTCAAACTCAATAATATAAGAAAGACACCAATTAATTACATAAACACCAAGGTTGTTAGGCTCTTCCCAAAATTATTTAATGAGGTCGGTGCAAGAAATAATTTTGCATAATATTTCTCAGATAGTACTATATATCATTTTTTCTAAGCCATTTTTCTAGGTGTGTTTCCCTAATATTTATATGTCTTTTAACACCTTTTTAATAAAAAATTTGTATTAAATCAGCGGATATGTATTCAAGATATATGTTTTTTCTTAGTGTCATAATTTCTTACAAATCTAATTTTCAGCTAATGTTTTATGTATTTTAAAATTTTGGAAAACATCATATTTTTTAATGATTGTTGATCCAAACCTACATAGAGTAGTTTTATATGATGAAACAAAATAGAAACCTCCACCATGTAATGAATTCGTAGATTGACCCAATTATCTAGTGTGGATATATTCTATGTGGCCAGTGGATTGGAAACTACAACTAAAAAATTAAACAAACATGGATTTTCCCATCACACAATCATAAAAAAAGATTATTTCATGATTTAATGTTAACAAAAGAACCTTTCATGTAGAGTTCCTAATATCCATTGGTGCTAACATTCCATAAGAATCTATTCCAAAGTATCGTATTATCAGTGTGATTATAATAGACACTACCAACCTCTATTGAATGGGACTTTCCCCTCATGACATAAATCCTATGATTAAATCTCTATTAAGAATGGTTCTATAGACTTTTGAGATTTTAGGAAAACATGTTTTATACCTATATACGAATCCCCTTTTCTTTTTTACCCCAAAGGAAACTCGGTTTCATTGAATTTTTGGAACCCAACTACAATCAACTAAATTATTGATATTATGGCCATTAAGTTATAACAAATTAGAAAGTAAACCATCAACCTCACACCTCTAGTTTTTACCAAATAGGAAATATCTATCTACCCTCTCATCCAAATGTATACTTGAATATCTAAAATGAAACATGTGGAAAGGTAATCATAAATCAAGTACCCACTATAGATTGAGTGCATGAGTAGATGCATCAAGGACCTAAAATATTCCATTAATAATGTCTATATAAAGGGACCGAAAAATTTGGATTTTAGACTCTAAATGATGATTTATTTTCCTACAGTAGAGTTTATGTGACATGGTTTTATTAAATGAAAACAATTAACATTCCAATCCCTAAAATTAGAAATAGGATTATGTTATTTATTTATTAATCTCTTATCCTTATTAAACTATTTCTTATTATTTTAAATTTGAGGTATACACCCATAGAACATGATCTTGGAATCAACTTTTATTCTCGGATTAGAATTTACTTCCTTATAAATAAGGAATTATTTATCCTCTTCTAGAGTTAAAGTGTCTTAAACATACATCACAGTCACTACAAGGGTTTTTATGCTTTATCTAAAGAGATGAGGAGGATCATTTACAGCTCCTTTTCATCAACTGAATCCTAAATATTAGAGAATACTAACATGAAATTATATAATTATTCAATATGGGAATAAATTGAAATTCCATATTTTATTTTAAAATTAAACATACCGTGTTTTTTTATAAAGAATACCAATTATTGATGCATTCATGTTGAGTTTTTCAAGTTTGAGTTAAATTATAGAAGTATTAGACTCATAATAAACATCTCTAATATCATTATCATATGATTAAATTAAATGGGACATATGTTCATTAACAAAAACATCATGGGAAACATCAACATATTAGGTGTGATGCTATCTAGTTTCATTCTCTATAATAAGAGTCTTCATAGGCCCACAAAATGAATCAATTAGATCTTAATTTATAAGAAAGTATCTCATCATAAATCTTCAAAAATTAAAGTAATTATCACTAAAACATTTTCTAATTTCATATGTCATTGTTTTCATGTTTACTTATAAAATATAAGGTGATTTATTGCAAAAAAAACATTAAGCATACACCCCCATAATTGGCCAATATCTTGGGTAAAAGATGATTTATCTATAGCAATATGAAATTCAGAGAAATGTAGAAGGGATAACATAATTAAATGTCTGAAATCAATAATAGGTTGTTGTGATTTATGAGTGAGATTTCAATGTACAAAATTGTGCAGAAACTATAATTGAAAATCCTGAAACTAGGGAAAAACAAATAAAATTAAAAAATAATACAACGAGCTTTGATACCACATTGTGAAGTTGAGTGGTGAGCCAAACCAATGCTGAATACAATATAACAAAATAGAATCAACTATATATTCATAGTATGAGCTCCATAATTATATATTTATATAAAAAATATAAAAGATACAATATATCATAAGAAAAATTTCAAGAACATAGTGATTCGATGTGCTTTGATCTAATGGGGACCTATACGGATGAAAAGAACACCACCATCAACTCATGAATTTTATTAAGAAAAAATAAAATAAATGAAAGAAGGTGTAAGGAGATGTATGAAAATTCAATAGTATCTTGAGTATAAAATTTCTACAAGGATTAAATATACAAAATCAAAAACCCCAAATTGATAATTACAGCGCCAGACGCTTCAGGGTTCAACTATACTAGTTTCTACAAGTTGGACATGTGGTGCACAATAAACCAAGGCCTAAGATCAATTCCTAAAGATCACAGTTATTGAAGCACAAAAAAATTAGGTCTACACATTAGTTAAGTAGTGTTGTGCTGATCTCCACTAAAATAATAGTAATTGGTTGTTGGTGAAGTGGGAGATATGCTGTGTCTGGATATGAAGATGTTGCATAGGTGGAGATGAACAAGAGGTTCACCTAGAGGGATGGAGGGATACCCCAAAGGATTCATCATTAGTGAGAGAGAACAAGATTGATAATTGATGAAATAGAGGCACATGGGGGCATCAATTTCCCTTGATACCATCCATCACTTCAAAAAAAAATGGTGAAAAGCAGATTCCATGTACATACTACTGAACATAAATCATAGTGAACCAATTTACACATTGGGACATATGTATAGAAAATATTAGTATGGGGATCAATAGATCAATATATAGAGATCAGTTTAGCAAAAATGTTTCAATAACATTGTATGGGAACACGAGTAATAGGTTGGTCAAATACCATGCCTCAAACAAGGAGGATTACATGGGATGATAATCCCAAATATGAATAAGTGACCCAATAAAAAAATAATTTAACATTTAAAATAAAAGAAATTCATTAATGGATAGTCAATTTTGTTGGGAGAGATAACATGGAACAATTTATAAATGAAAACAAGATAAAATATAAGCCATAATTTATATACAGAATTAAGGGAAGTCATGGCCACTAATCTAGAATGAGATACTAACATCCCACAACCATCTTATAGTCCTCTGGATACACCATTTGAAAATACCACATTTCCAATTAACGAAGTAAAAAATGAATCAAAACTAGTCCTATATTTTTTTTATGCTTAAAATGCCAAGAGAGTTAGACATATGGGATCTTCAAGATGGAGAAGATGGTCAAAAAAACATAGAATGTTATTATAAAAAAATTATTTTTATTTAATCACCCATATAACTCCCCTTCACTATCATGGATGTTATTTATTGTATACCAATGACTAGACATGGTTGTCATGATTTGTAAGTTTCATTATTTTATAAAAAAATATCCAAAAAAATATATTCCATTATATATAGAGTCCTCTAACGATGATTTAGATTCCTAAAAATTATTTCTATTTTAATCTTTCCATATCGATTCCTTTTAATTAATTTTATTTCTTATTTCAAAAAAGAGTGGCTAAATGTATTTTTTATTTGCATTAATTTATTTATACTAAAGAATTAAAAATCACCAACAATATTTGATATTTATTTGATTTTATGAATATCTAAAAATAAAGGGTTAATTATTTTTCATTCTTTAAAAATGTCTCAATGGATTAATAATAATATAGAAAACCACAAAAGAAAAGGGTAGAAGTCAATAATTTGGGTAAATCCTTGACGTGCCACCCTCATGTTTTCCCAAACAACGAGACCTAGACTTACTTTTACAATATCCACTATATATATTATCACTATAGATACTCATGATCCACAATATTATAAGTATTATTGAGCATCATCCACTATCCATGTTATAGGTAAGCCAATAATTGTTGAATTGAGTTTAGATTTTTATGAGTGATGAGGGACTTCAAAGTGAAATATCTATATAGATAGAAAAATTATTATCATTGATATGTAGTGTTTGTAATTCATTTATATTCATAATAAATATCAAAATAAAAATATTTAAATAATTATAACGAATTAATTAAAATAAAATTATTACCTATTTGATTCTTATAAATTCTAATAATCACAATTAAAAAAAATTCAATTAAATTGAATGAGATATTCAGTGAAACCCACTTGGAGGAAGATACCATATCTCCTGATATCATTATATGGTCCATCCACCTCTAATTATATTCCAAAATGGAACAATAGAGGCTCACTCACAATTTATAATTAGTCACATGTAATGACCATAGCTTAGGCCCGAATCCTAAAAAAGTTATCTATATTATGTTGAACACCACATCCTATGAATCCAGGAACAAATGTAATTCAATGAAAAATAATGTTTTCTAAGAAACATGAATAATTTTTTAATATATTAATTTATAATTTGAATAAATATATATATTTTAATAAATTTCAAAAAAATCCAGTGTCCTCCATCATTGACTAAATGTGAACAAAAATGTAAACTATGAAAACTACGATGAATGATTTGGAGTGATTTTTTGTCCAAAATAAACTCTCATGATAATGAATAAATTTATTTAAAATACCTAAGTCACATGCATGACCATTTTTATATAATTTCTTATTTTCTAAAGGAAAAAGTGTAATATATTATGAATTAATCAATGTATAATTAAAAATAATGCAAGGAAAATGATCAAGAAAAAATGTCATCCAAATCATTCGTAAAGGTACCAAAATAGTGGGCCACTTGAATTCCACAACATCTAATGTAAGATAAAATTTATGAGGAGAATCCATTCAAGAACAAATATTTCATTCTACGAACAAGATAAAAAGGATTCTAGTCCTCCCCATGATTACAAATTGCATTAACCAACAAAATGTAATCAAACTCTCTAATAAAATTAACCCTCCCTATGAAAATAGAAAGGTGAAGGCTATGATAAATGGTAGATTACTCCTCCCCTAAGGTATACCAATAGTCCGGAATAGAAAATCAGGTTGAAGACACAATCTCTTTATTATTTTTCAAAATAAATGATCCCAAACATGACCTTACATCACAATATATGAGTAACATCAATATTATAATAAAATAAACCTTTTTCTTAATGGTCACACATTGAAATTACCTATTAGATTATGTCATATAGGTAAGAAGAACCACTCATAGTACATAAATCTATCAACTATAGGTACCTATAATATAAAATTCCATCATTTATAGATTATTCTTGAAAAAAACTATTCATTCTGTCTTTTCCAAACCATCCATGTTATTTTATGAATATGTCTCACCAAACATGGTTCATGTGAGGAATGGTAGCTATGAAAATTATGAGAATGATAAATATAGAAATAAAAGAAGTCCCAGATATATTCCTTCAATTTAATTCATACCCCTTTCACTTTTTTTCACCTAAGAACTTCATGCCATGGTAACACTACATTTCAATGACACATACGACATTTATCATCCTTTGAGAGGTGAGGAGAAGTATGAATAATTTATTTCGTAAAAATGCAATTTTAGTCCTACGAAAAAAATTATCACTTTTCTTATTTCCACGAGACACAAAATATCATTCTGGAAAACAAAAGGGTTCACATGGGGTGTTTCATCCACCAAATGATTATGTCTAGAAAAGATATAGAAATTTATTGAAAGTTCCCATTTCTAGCAAAATTGATCCTTACTCTTACCCAGATTAATATGTATACCATGTATGGAATGAAGATCTATCATTATGAACATATTGAAATTATTATCCCATCCCCAACCATCCAAGGAATCATCTAATAAATTTCACACTCGAGCATTCTACAATCCTATGACAACATGATATGAAACTATCAAATCATAAATTTACACCATCAATGGATCCATAAAAACAGAATTCTAATTAGTAGTTATACAATAAATAAAACTCTCAACAACGAATATAGATCCCCATATAATCCTCCTTAAATACTATGTCCTAGGCTTTAATAAATATTGTGATAAAAAATAAGAAATAAAATATTTACCTCAGAAAACCCTTGAAAAAAGTGAGTCTTGATTTGGAATTTGACACCACCGTATATTATAAAGAATGAATTCTTTAAACATGTTTTATTTCTTGAAACCAATTCCATCATAAAACATTGTGACAAAAATATTTTTCCATTATTCAAAATGAGTCATATTCCTCCCATAACGTTGCCCCACTAAAAATAGTCCACATGAGAATGAAACTCTTCAATATGGATGTATGGAAATATGAATCAAAACATCTCATATGAAAAAATACGTAGAGGAAATGTAATAATAATACTCTCCTTTCAAGGCGTTCAAATATTCCCACATGACTGTAATAAAAAATATTGTACAATATATCAATAGTAGCTGTGAAGACATATTTATTTGATATTCTAATATTATTTGGATGTCTATGGATTTTATTGTGTTTCATAACCATTAGAAAACAACATAAGTAATTAAAATCCTCATTATTTGATGGATTGACTCCCATTATTAAATAAATTCCATACCATATAGTCTTAACAAGGTGTCCAAAATCCATTTCATACATATCGATATTATTCATAAGTGAGAAACATTCATGGGGAGTATAACACAAAAAATAAAGTCTACCATATGTATTGAATATATGAGAAATATAGGGAAGGGGATATTTACACATACTATAGCTCCGTGAATGACCCCTTACTCCCCCAAAATTAAAAGAAGATTACGGATGTCATCCAACACCAGAAAAAATAGGTAAGGTGATAATGATTCCCCCTATCACAAAAACCTTTAGAGATTAAATAATTATGAAGGCCTCCAGTTAAAATTAATCCTAAATGGCACCATGGTTAGAAAATTTATAATATTATTAAACCATTTAAAACCAACAAAAATTACAAGTACTATTTCATGAAAGGGTCATTCATCCCTACTATATGATTTCATAATATAATGATTAATCACTATAAAACTACAATTAAAATTAGAATTTGTTTTCATAGTGTTAAAAAAATCATACATGATGGATTCATTATCTATAATTATTCTCTATAGAAAAAACACCTCAAATTTCAGTCAGAATAAGAGAAAGTAATTCCCACATACAAGCTACTAAAATATTTGAAAATAATTATAAACAACATTGAAATGGATTATTTACTAGAAATAAATGATATTATTTGGGGATTTTACCTTTGGAATATGTGTTATTAAATTTTCATTTAGAGAGTTGAGAGAAAAAATTATATACATAGATCCTTCATAATAAAAAAACATCATTGCATAAAATCTTATAAAAAAGGTACTGAATAAATAATAAAATTCCTCGTGGTCTGTCACATTAGTTGAATGTATCTTAAAAAGAGGAATGATCATTTCATCATAAAAAATATACCACCACACCGTTAGATTCAAATATTTTGTTGCCACAATTTGAATGAAATTATTTAGGAAATATTAAGAATTTGTGTTATCATTTCGACAAATAAAGATAATGGAATTCAAAATTATATGACTAATTTTACTTAGCATTATAAGAGATTCTTCCCTTAATGACCACTATTGGAGAAATATTATTTCTCTTCCTCAATGTAGTATTTTTTTTAATGATGTAATGGTTTTGATCTTCATTATTGATGACAGATTCTATTGTACTTAAGATCCCCTAGCACTCCATTTCCTCAATGGCCTCATTCAAAAACATATAAAAATTAGATGTTACAAAGAACATAACCATGAAATAAAAGAGATAAAAATTGATTAATTTAATTATTTTCTAAGGATAAATTCCTATAAAAAGATCCAAACATATTAGAAATCCTATTATAAAGCTTGGTAGCCGCTATTTGGATTTTAGATATAATTCCCAGGTTTTGAATTTCCCAGTAAGGTTGAAAAACCACATCACATCTAGTGTATTGTGTTAAAAAACATTGATTTTTTATTCTCAATCATAGGTATCCCCCAATCCTCTTAAAAAATCATAGAGATAAGGATTGGGAAATGATCAGAATACACATTTTGAAAAGTAAATTTAAAAAATGATCAAAAAATGGATTTCTAATAAAACAAATCCCACAAAGCTATCTAGGATTTCAGTGATACATCCAGCAACACACCTTTCACTAAAACAGGTAAACCGAAACCTAAGTAAGAAAATATGATGTAGATAGTTCACAATGTGAAAAAAGACCTTGTATAGAGTTTATAATGAGAATATTTTGATATGAGTCCATAACATCCCAAAGTCTACTAATCAAGCCATATTTTATCATAGTAGAAAACAACATTTTTATTGTATCCCGTAACTAGGATCAGAACTATAATGTAATTTTTATGATTATTAAATTTATTATCAGAAATTTACTTTTTAGTGTGTATAAACATGCCACAGTAGCATAAAATGATCTATGGTAGTGACCTTGGAATTGAAATCCATTCAGCAATATTATTGCTTGAAAAATTAGGTATCCAAACATGAATTTTGATATTCCAAAAGATTGAAAAGTGTCAATGATGAATTTTTATCCAATAGGATTAATTCCTTAATGTAATATTAGATCCGAAAATTGCATGAAAAATTATTAACTAACATTATTTTAGATACTATGAAAATTTCAAAGCGACGTGTTATTCTAAAAAAATAGAGTGTATGAACTGTTCTGGGATTTCAAATCCCCATATGTTCCATAATCTTGTTTTAGTTTCCTCGGCTATAAATATAATATTCATTCCTCAACCACTATGAAGTTATACATCACCTGATCGTTGATCTTCACCTTCATATAGGAAGTCATATCATCCTGATCAAGTATAACGTCATGGTATGTTTTCTATTACATATTTTTTCCATCAGAACACCAATTTTGTTAGATACGTGAGTTGTTATTTTATATCCCCCATGCACTTTAACAAGGCGATCCATGTTCTTTAGAAGATCCCCAGATACTCCAATAATAGGTATCATTGATGTAAAACAAGTAGGGAAATCATTTTCATTCCTTACAGTTATAATATTATGTGATTCCCCGAAAATGATACCCCCATTAAACCATAATCCATCTCCTAGATATTTATGAATAACATCCAAACCGCATTTGAGGATATTTTGATTCTTTTATGGGAAGGGATTCATATCATCTGATATCAAATGATAGATATTTGGAATGTACCTAGGAAACATCCTTATTTGGAGACCCCTTTCCATGAAACCCTAGATCCCTGATGGATCAATTACAGTCATTCTAGTGTCTCCATTATGTAATTGAGCACGTGCAGTCTTATTTTACACCAATGAAAATGTTTCTACTTTAAATTTTTTGGATTTCTTGATGGACTCCCTTTTCTTATCTATCATATCAAAATCCATCAACATATCCACCTATAAGGTAAACAATCCTCTTGGGCCTCTCTCTTAATGTCAAGGACCATATTGGAACATAGTTTGGACGTTATGGATTGATCATTTAATCTCATAAATATTATAAAATTGACAAAGGATTATATAGAAGAATCAAAGAATCAATATACACTCATATTTAACATAATCCATAGAGCATGAATTGTTATGCTTGAGGAAGGTTCCTCACATGATTGGTTTATTGACCCTAATCAAGGCTTTGACCATTATTATCGATACAATGAAGATAATATCTATACAATCCCAATCCAAATATTTTCCAATGAAAACACTATTATGTGTTGGCACAATCTGAGTCATTTTAATGAAAGGAATACCCTCAATACCTATCTAGAAAAGATACCATGAAAAATCAATATCATATTTATTTAACTCATTATTTTAATCACAATTAAATGGTTATCAAATGATGATTTTCTAGCACCCAAAATCATGTTTTTATCCAATGGGTGATTGAATGGACAAATAATCACCCCAACATTCACTTCCTAAATTGGATGTCATTCTATAGTTTCCACATCATCTAAAAGTATTATTTTATATCCAAAAGATTAAAGTATTTCTTAGTGACAAATTTTCCAATAAAAAATGGGGCAACATTGTTGAAGAGATTCATCCACCGCATCTTATGTATCAATAGAGTGGATTTATTTTTATGTTAAAGAAAATTAATTCCAACTGATGATAAGATCATTTTCCCTGATAAGGGAGAAAAATATAATATGAAATGGAACACATCAAAGGAAAGTGATAAAAAGTGAGAAACAAATATGGATAAGACATGTATAAATCTTTATAGAAATACCAAGGATGATGAATCTAGGATGATTCAGTAGAATGAAACCCTTGGAGAAACACTATAAATAACTATAAATTAAAAGAGACTACATGTCATGAATAAATAATTATTTACATTATCATTTGTACCACAAATTAATAAACTAAATATAGTTGATAAATGAAAAACCTAGGCTAAACACCCAATCCAAAAAAATAACAAATTAATTAGTTTTTTTTCAAAACATCACCAACATTAAAAAACCATTCCACTATTCAGGTGAAAATTCTCAAATTATACAAATCAAAATTTCATTGTCTCTAGAATATAAATGAGATTTATGATATTGAGATACCTATATAAAAATTTTAAAGACCTGTAAAATTCAAGGGAAATTTTTTCTTAATTTTCATTGGGATTTTACAAGAACGCAGTTCATGACGACGCATGATTCCGAGGCCCGGTGTGCCCGAAATTAATTTCCGAAGTTAGGCTCGGGTAAGTTCAGTTAATGAAAGAGCGGGTTTTTCTAACTTTTAAACCGGATCTTGGAATTGAAATCTGAGGGAACCGATGAACTCACAGTTCTGTTAATTGCTTAAGAATAGCTTTTCCAGAGTTTCATTTTCTCGGGACAAGTTGTTTAGTTTTGTGGATAAAGACTTCCGAGAAATAAAATTTGTGCAACTAATTTTTCTTCTTTTAAGTGGTTAAATCTTATGGATGGAGGTTGGGTGAACCTAACTACCTAAGTGAGGTTAAATTTGAGGTGGGGCCAACATGAAACCCACCCCTTCAAATTCCCTAACCCCCTTAACTCTTCCCCTTAAAACCCCCTTGTATTAAATGATATGACTTCCTTTCACATTAAATACATGCCAACACTTTGTAATTAAGGAGTCCAACTTATTTAATTAATTTTGATTTGATATGTTTGAATTTTGAAGTGGCTTGTATTAAATAAAATAATAAGGTAGCTTATTATTTTATTTGGGGGAAAACTTCTTGGGCGGGAGCTCTTGAGTTTTTGGGGAAGAACAACGACTCTTCGACGAAGAACGCCTCCGACGGAGAATGCGAAGACACCGACGACGTGCCTTCTCTTCTTCCTTCTCCGCGTCAAGGGAGGAGACACCACTACGGGGAATGTCGCCATCGACGATGGATCTTCCTCCGATGACAACAGAATCGGCACCGATCTTCTGTGATGACCGATCATTGCAACGCTTGCCTCTTTCCGTGGCATGGTGACATGTGACGTCTTTTCGAGGTAGGGAATTAATTATTGAATATTAATTAACCCCATGTTACTTCCTTCTAAATCAAAGAACACGGATCAACTAAATATTAAGTTGATCCGTGGAGAATATGTTTGCGGGTTGGGAATTCTTGATTTCGGGGAAAACTGTTGGGGTTGATTACTTTTGTTCGTGAAAAATCATTTGTCATTCTTCGTATTTTACGCCGCTTGTTATCAACGTAATGGGAGGAGGTCGGACTGCACGAACATGACCGACTCTCTCCCCCCTTTGTTGTTTTTTTCATTGCAGGATGAACAAAGGCGGCGCGGTGCAATGGCACCGCACGGTAACATGAAAGAACACGACGAAAAAGCGAGGCGCCGTCGCGCCACGCCGATGAGGCCGAACGAAACCGCGGCTGGAGTCGGGGCCGCAGAGGTGATTCGAAGACTCCGCTAGTTGATCGTTGTGAACGGATTGACGGGCAACGAAAAACGGGGCTGCAAAGTCAATTTGAAGCCTCCACAGTGAAGGTCGGGTCCCGGGAGGACCGTTGGTGAAGGTGGCGAGAAAAACGGACCACCTGAGCACGTCTGGTGGTCCGCGGAAAATCCTACCGGCGCGCCATGCCGGCACGGCGGCGCCGACGGCCGGAGGCGGCGGCGGCGCCTGGAAAGCCGCCGGAAAGGGCCGCCGTGGCTGAAGCCGTGGCGGCAGGCGGCTGGTCCTGCTGCCACACGGGGCTAAGGACGACACGGCGCCGGGCCACGTCACTGGCAGGGAGCGGCGCCCACGCGGGGGTCACAGCTTCATTCACAGGGGGCAACCGCACCCCCCTATCCCGCACATCCGGACACCCGAGAGGGCACGCGGCCGCGCCAGCACAGCAGGCCAACCAGCCGAGCCAGGCCGCGCCCACCAGTCCGGGCCGCGCCTTGTCGGGCTGGACCCGGACCCGGGTCGGGTCGACCTGGTTCTGGCCATACCCGGGGGTCTCGGGCCGGGTCGGATCGGGCCCGAACACCCTATTTTCGGGCAGTTTTTTTTTCAAATGCCCATATATTGTGCCTCGGACCTACGATCGACGCATCGTCAGTTGTGATACGATCCTCGGATCGAGGCGGTCATTTCGGTATATTACACTCAAGATTTCGGAGAACATTGGGTATGGCTGGGTTGGTTTGAACACGAAACCAACCGGGCCCTCGGAACGGAAAAGCATATATCTTAAGTTCCGGACGTCCGATTGACGTGTCGTCGACTTTGTTGGATTCCTCTTGTTGATACGAAACTTTTGGCATACTTCTCCTATGGTTTGGAAGCAGTTGAAATATGGATAGGTTGGATTGTACCCGAAATCCAACCGGGCCCCTAGAACGGAAAAGCTGATAACTTTCAGACCGGACGTCCGTTTGACGAACCGTCAGCGGTGTTGTTGATCACGTTGAGAACCAGTCCCTATGAGTATACCCTATGAGAGATTTGGGTACAGTTGAGATACGGCCAGGTTGGTTCGCACATGAAACCAACCGGGCCCCTAGGACGAAAATGCTAATAACTCACAGACCGGGCGTCCGATTGACGCGTCATCTATTGTGTTGAGACCCCTATGACGAGTCGGTTCTTTGATATACTTCTTCATGGGACTTTATGATACTTGGAGTATCGACCCGTAGCTCGTGGAGCAGACCCTCCCGGAGACGAGCGTACGGAGTACGGAGACTGTGTAGCCGGTTGAGACATGACGACTACTTGACCGACACGACTTGAAGTGAGTTGACTAGCCCAGTGGACAGAGCACTAATTTGTTTGGGTGCAGACCCATGGCGGACGGAGCACTACTGTGTGATAGTGAAGACCCACGGTACTCATCCGGAGAGTATCTCTGCGGGCTATTAGGGGGCGTGCACTACTGTGTTTGGGTGGCCTACCCCGACGGGAAGCACTACTGTGTTTGGGTGGCTGACCCGCGGCACTCAACAGGAGGAGTACCTCAGCAGTCTTAGGTTAGTGAGAAGTACCTCGGAGTCGTGACAAGATCACTGTACACTCCAGAGACGGGGCTCTTCAGCAGTTATGGTTTCGATAATGAAAATCTAGGTTTGAGACGAGTCTATGATCTTTTTTTTACCTCATGATTGATATAGGTCACTTGATAACTTAGGTATATGTATGGGCATATACCTGGGTAGTGGTTATCCGTTGATTTCATAATCATTGTGTTTCCTCATGATTGAGATGGGTTACTTGACAACTTAGGTATATGTATGGGTATATACCTAAGTAGAGGTTATCTATTGAGATCTTTATTTGTGGTTATCCTTGTTGGATTTAGTGAGACGTTGAGGGTAATGGGGTCCCTTCTGAGTATTGTTATACTCACCCCTGCACGGGTTATGCCCACACCTCGTTGTGTTGGTTGCATACAACGAGTAGCGTTGACAGAGGCTGAGTGTTTGAGGACTGGATGGTACCCGGAGGTGGATCTCATGACGAGTCAGTATCCGGAGGTGGACTTCACGACGTGACGATACTCAGAGGAGGTTGACGGGCGAGAGCGTTGTTGAGGCTATCTATACCTACCCTTCAGGTAGGATCTGTGGTGGAAGATCCAGGAGCTGCGCTATCTGTACCTACCCTTCAGGTAGGATCCGTGGAGGACGATCTAGGAGCAGCGCTATCTGTACCTACCCTTCAGGTAGGATCCGAGGTGGATGACCCAGGAGTTGTTTATATTCTTCCAGCTGTTTGTCTTTTCTGTTGTACTTTTTTTCATTTGTAGCGGTACTTTTTAGTTGGGTTTGTATTCTGGCCCTTTACTTTTCAGCACTTCTTTTGTACTCAGTGTTTTACTTCCTCTTGTACTCTGTGGTGTTTTTTTTACTTTATAAAGGCAATTCCTTCCCAGTTATCTGGATTTACGCCTTTGGTGCTAGTCGCCAGCCCCTGGCCTATGGAAGGCAGGCTTGGGGTAGTCACAACACTGGCCCCGTGGACGGGTCGTGACAAATTGGTATCAGAGGACTTCGATTCTACCACAGAACTAAGGACTCTGATGTTTTTCTATATGAAGCAATAGTGTTAAGGTTACCGAGTGTGGTCTTCAGTTAGGGAGTCTAGTGTTGGTGCGACGGCCGACGTATCCATACACCAGGACCTTGACTACTGATTTCTGACATTGTACACGAAAACACTGATGGAGTGTGTGTTTCCAAAGTTTAAAATTCAGCTCAAAATGGGTCAGCTCACCAGGTATAAATCGTTGACCATGTCGGATCTGTTCAGGATGTCTCCACGCAGATATTCAGTTGGAGTTCCGAGAGAGTACTCGATGATGGCCCACCGAGCGGCGAGGCTCCGGTGCGGGGCCCTTTTTACTATGTTGGCACCCTCGGGTGGTGTACTAGCAGCACCACCACCTTTTGGACAGCAGATTCCACCAGGCTTACTAGCGAACTGTGCACTTTGGTAGAGTGCGTTGCACGAGTTCCAGCAGCAGCGACCTTCGAGGTTATGAGGCGAGGCAGATTCCTAGATAGCAGAGCATTGGCTGGAGGTGATTTCTAGAGTTTTCCGCTTACCTGAGAAATCAGTTGTGTGGATGGTGGACTTGGCTACTAGTGTTTTCCAATGAGTGACCATGAGGATGGTCTGCATAGCAATGAGGATTCGGTACGTGGACCGATTCCTGAGATAGTGCCTTTGGGTAGTGTGTCAGCTATACGTCACTACCTGTTGGTCTGTAGTTACAACCGGCGGTACCGGTAGGTGATACATGTAGGCTTACTACCTTACACCTGTTCCAATATCAGATACCCTCAAGTTCTGAGGTATGCCCGACTCACAGGCAGCTGAGAATTGGCTTGAGGAGGTGGCTGACAGTTTTCTAGAGCTTATACAGCTTCGGCCGGAGGATATTTCAGTAGCTGAGTAATCATCGAGGCGTACCGATCGTTCTTGGTACATGAAGACTACGATATGATCAGTTCATTAGAGCTCGGACCTCAGAGCGAGGTCTGTTTAAAGGATATCCGAGTAAGAACTATTTTCTCTATGCATTCCTACTTATGTTAGGGTTCTAGAAAAAACCTTTGTGGTTGAATGTTCTTTGGCTGGTCGGTTTTAGCCAGTGAATGTTAACAGTGGGAAGATGAGAATTGACATTAGTCTTAGAGAGTTGGGCGTGAGAATGTTTCAAAAAGAGGAAATGTTAAGGACAGATGAATCTACATAGTAGCAGTCGTGGAGGTAGAGCTAGGAGAGCAGCATGAGGTGGTGAATATATCAACATGTTACAACCACCCGCCTTTGTTGTTCCCTCCAGGCTCAGGGAGCTGGAGGGCAGGGAAAGAGAGTAGCTGCATGCGGTCAAGGAGAGTGACCCAATGGATATAAGAATGATTTGAGGGACAGTCTGTGTCCACTATAAGCTGCCGTAGTAACAGACATTGATACGAATCATTCCTTCCTTCCATGAATCTTGTCCTGGACCTAGAGTTTCCGGTTAAGCCGTTGACTTGACTCTCACATCTAGAGATACCTTGAGAGGAGACTCGATAATCACACATACGCCGATAGTGTGATCTGACCCTTGAGGTGAGAGTTTTGGTTGGAATCTCTTTGTGGCAGCGTCGAGGCATTATGATGTTGGTCTCAGTATGGATTGGATCCACAGTTCATACACGGATTGACTGTATTAGGAAAAAAGGTTGTGGTTTATCTACAACATTGGGATGGGGTTTTCCTTGGTCGGTGAAAAGGAAAACCCAGGTAGCATAGGATTGAATCATGCATAAGAGGGTGCATTCGATCACTCAGGAGATGGCCAAACTTACCTTTGTGCCAGAATTCTCCAGAGTTGCGGCACCGCTTCCAGCAGTGCTTTCAGAAGCTGGGTTGACCGGTGCGCCCAACCTATGGGCATTGGCTACATAGTTCACTGCGACGCATTAGGGATCAAACTCAGGTGTGTCCTGATGTTGGAGTGGGTAGTGATCGGCTATGGATCATGGTAGATGAGACTGCAAAGAGCTGAAAAGAAGCCTCTAGAGTTCAAGGATGACGACCACATCCTTATACAGGTCTCACCTCGACGCGGTTTACGGAGATGTAGTCGAGGCGGAAATTAATCTCCGAGGTTTAGCAGACCTTTTCAGGTCCTCAGCTGGGTAGGCAAGGTGGTTTTCCGCTTGACCCATCCACCTCAGTTTCACCGGGTGCACGAAGACTTCCACGTATATCAACTTAGGTGATATATGCTTGACCCGACGCATGTCAACGACCATGGAGAACTGGACTTTGGCGATGGGGTGTCTTTTGCAGGGTTATGGTAGAGGTTGAGGATCACCAGGAGCGGATCCTACGAGGATGGTCGATTCCTTGGGTGCGCTTTCACTGGCAGTACGGGAACCTCCAGGTGAGCAGATGGGAGCGGAAGGCTCAGGTGCGTTCTCAGTACCACTTTTGTTTCCCTAGTATGTGTTAAAGCTTTATGAGGACGTAAAGCCCTGAGGAGGGAGTAATTTAAAGACCTGTAAAATTCAAGGGAAATGTTTTCTTAATTTTCTTTGGGATTTTACAAGAACGTAGTTTTTGACGGCGCCTGATTCCGAGGCCCGGTGTGCCCGGAATTAATTTCCAGAGTTAGGCTCGAGTAAGTTCAGTGAACGAATGAGCGGGTTTTTCTAACTTTTAAACAGGTTCTCGGAATTGAAATCCGAGGGAACTGATTAACCCGCAGTGCCGGTAATTGCTTAATAGGAGTTTTTCCAGAGTCGCGTTTTCTCGGGACGAGTTTTTTAGTTTTGTGGATAAAGACTTCCGAGAAATAAAATTTGTGCAACTAATTTTATTTCTATTAAGTGGTTAAATCATAATGATGGAGGTTGGGTGAACCTAACTACCTAAGTGAGTTTAAATGTGTGGTGGGGCCCACACGAACCCCACCCCTTCAAATTCCCTAACCCCCTTAACTCTTCCCCTTAAAACCCCCTTGTATTAAATGATGTGACTTCCTTTCACATTAAATACAAGACAACACTTTGTAATTAAGAAGTTCAACTTCTTTAATTAATTTTGATTTGAATAGTTTAAATTTTTAAGTGGCTTGTATTAAATAAAATAATAAGGTTTCTTATTATTTTATTTGGGGGAAAACTTCTTGGGTGGGAGCTCTTGAGTTTTTGGGGAAGAACACCGACTCTTCGACGAAGAACGCCTCCGAAGGAGAACGCAAAGACACCGATGACATGCCTTCTCTTCTTCTTTCTCCGCGTCAAGGGAGGAGACACCACCGTGGGGAACGTCGCCATCAACGACAGCTCTTCCTCCGATGAAAACAGAATCGGCACCGATCTTCCACGATGACTGATCATCGCGACGCTTTCCTCTTTCCACCGCATGGCGACATGCGACATCTTTTCGAGGCAGGGAATTAATTTTTGAGTATTAACGTACCCCATGTTATTTCCTTCTACATCAAAGAACGCGGATCAACTAAATATTAAGTTGATCCACGGAGAATATGTTTGCGGGTTGGGAATTCTTGATTGTGGGGAAAACTGTTTGTGTTAATTACTTTTGTTCATGAAAAATCCTTTGTCATTCTTCGTCTTTTGGGCTGCTTGTTTTCAACTTAACGGGAGGAGGTCGGACCACACAAACACAGCCAAATCTCCTCCCCCTTTGTTGTTTGTTTGTTGTGGCATGAACAAAGGCGGCGCGGTGCAACGGCACCGAGCGAAAACAAGAAAGAACGCGACGAAGAAGCGCGACGCCGTTGTGTAGCGCCGTTGAGGGAGAACGAAACCGCGGTGGGAGTCGGGGCCGCAGAGGCGATTCGAAGACTCTGTTGGTTGATGGTTGTGCGTGGATTGACGGGTGAAGACAAACGGGGCCGCAATGTCTATTTGAATCCTCCGTAGTGATGGTCGGGTCCTGGGAGGACCGTTGGCGAAGGCGGCAAGCAAAACGGACCACCGGAGCGCGTCCTGTGGTCCGCGGAAAATCCTGCCGGCGCGCTGCCGGGAAGGGTGGCCATGCGGGACCAAGGCCGACGAGACGCCGGGCCGTGTCGCTGGTAGGGAGCGGCCCCCAAGCGGGGGCCACGACTTCTTTCACGGGGGGGGGGGGGCAACCGCACTGCCCCCTGTACCGCTCAGCCAGACAGCCGAGCGGGCACGCGGCCAGGCCGCACCCACCGGGCCGGGCTGCGCCTTTTTGGGCCGGATCCGGATCCGGGTCGGGTCGACCCGGTTCGGGCCGACCCAGGGGGTCTCGGGCTGGGTCGAACCGGGCCCGAACCCCCTATTTTCAGGCAGTTTCAGTTCAAATGCCTATAAAATGGGCTCGGACCTCCTATCGATGCACCGTTAGTTGTGATGCAATCACTGGATTGATTCGGTCATTTCGGTATAATACACTCAGGGTTTCGGAGAACTTTGGGTATGACCGGGTTGGTTCGAACATGGAACCAACAGGGCCCTTGGAACGGAAACGCTTATATCTTGACTTTCGGACGTCCGATTGACGTGACGTCAACTTTGTTGGATTCCTCTTGTTGAGACGGAACTTTTTGCATACTTCTCCTGAGGTTTGGACACAGTTGGAATATGGACGGGTTGGATTGTACCCGAAATCCAACCGGGCCCCTGGAACGGAAAGCTGATAACTTTCAGACCGGATGTCCGTTTGACGAACCGTCAGCAGCGTTGGTGATCACGTTGAGAAATGGTCCCTATGAGTATACCCTATGAGAGTTCGGGGTACATTTGAGATATGACCAGGTTGGTTGACACACGAAACCAACCGGGCCCCTGGGACGAAAAGGCTAATAACTCACAGACCGGGCGTCCGATTGATGCGCCGTCTGTTGCGTTGAGACCCCTATGATGAGGCGGTCCTTTGAGATACTTCTTCATGGGACTTTGTGATACTTTGAGTATCGACCATTAGCTCATGGAGTGGACCCTCCCGGAGATGATCATACGCAGTACGGAGACCGTGTAGCCGGCTGAGACCTGACGGCTGCTTGACCGACTCGACCTGGAGTGAGTCGACTAACCCAGTGGACGGAGCACTACTTTGTTGTGGTGCAGACCCATGGCGGACGGAGCACTACTGTGTGACAGTGTATACCCGTAGTACTCATCCGAAGAGTACCTATGCAGGCTATTAGGGGGTGTGCACTACTGTGTTTTGGTGGCATACCCCAGCGGGAAGCACAACTGTGTTTTAGTGGCTGACCCGCAGTACTCGATAGGAGGAGTACCTCAGCAGTCTTAGGTTAGTGAGAAGTACCTCGGAGTTGTGACAGGATCACTGTACACTCCAGAGATGGGGCACTTCAGTAGTTACGGTTTTGAACAATACCTCGTAGTCGTGACAGGATCACTGTACACTCCAGAGACGGGGCTCATCAGTATTTACGGTTTCGATAATAAAAATCATGGTTTGAGATGAGTCTATGATCTTGTTTTTACCTCATGATTGAGATGGGTCACTTGATAACTTAGTTATATGTATGAGCATATACCTTGGTATTGGTTATCCGTTGATTTCATAATCTTTGTGTTTCCTCATGATTGAGATGGGTTACTTGATAACTTAGGTATATTTATGGGTATATACCTAAGTAGAGGTTATCTGTTGAGATAATTCTTTGTGGTTATCCTTGTTGGATTTAGTGAGACCTTGAGGGTGTCGGGGTCCCTACTGAGTATCGTTATACTCACCCCTGCACGGGCTATGCCCGCACCTCGTTGTGTTGGTTGAAGACGACGGACAACACTGACAGAGGCCAAGTGTTTGAGGGCTAGAGGGTACCCGGAGGTGGATCTCACGATGAGTCAGTATCCGGAGGTGGACTTCACGATGTGACGATACTCGAAGGAGGTTGAAGGGTGAGAGTGTTGTGGAGGCTATCTGTACCTACCCTTCCGGTAGGATCCGTGGTGGACGATCCAGGAGCTGCGCTATCTTTACCTACCCTTCAGGTAGGATCCGTGGTGGACGATCTAGGAGATGCGGTATCTGTACCTACCCTTCAGGTAGGATCCAAAGTGGACGACCCATGAGTTGTTTCTATTCTTCCAGTTTTTTGTCTTTTCTGTTGTACATTCATTCAGTTGTAGCTGTACTTTTCAGTTGGGTTTGTATTCTGGCCCTTTACTTTTCAACACTTCTTTTGTACTTAGTGTTTTACTTCCACTTGTACTCTATTGTGTTTTTTTACTTTTATAAAGGAAATTCATTCCCAGTTATTGGGATTTATGCCTTTGGTGCTAGTCTCCAGCCCCTGGCGTATGGAAGGCGGGCTTGGGGTAGTCACGACACAGGCCCTGAGGACGGTTCGTGATAAAAAATGTGTTTCCACTTCACAAAATATAAGCACAATTTTGGGTGGAATTTTGATGGGTGTTGTTATCCATGAGAAATTGTAATAATCATTATCCAAAATACACACTGAGGTGTATCAATAATGTGTATATAGTAAATAAAGAAAAAATATTAAAAATAAATTAAAATATTGAAAATAATTTCTATTATTGTATGATGAATTGTGAGGTGAGGTTTTTTCAACAATGAATTATTATATTTTTTGTGAACCAAATCCTTATCATGCCTATGTTTTTAAATATGTACTCTTAATTTTAAAGCATAAATATTTAACTGAAAATTAAACAAGATTTTTAATTTCTAGAAGAAATTTAATTATAAAATAGAAATGTTTAAGCCATATAAAATAAGTCTAATCAATATTTTTTTTGAGAAATTATCTGAAACAATCAGAATCTGTGAGATATATGAAAAAATGGGAATGTTAGTGAAAATTAATATTAACAAAATATATGTTGATTATGTTAATCAAAAAATGTATAAAATTTAAAATAAAACAAATTATTCCCATAAATATAGTTCTTAATAAAAGAGGAGTAATGTGAAGTCTTAAAACCATATCATGGTAAAATATTCAAATGCATTTTAATATCAAAATATTTATTTTAATATTTTAGGAAAATATATATTTTAATTTAGATCGCCTTGATGTGATTGTGAGATTCACTATATAAAAGTAGCAGAAAATACGAATATTATTATATAATATCTTGGATATTATCATAGTGGGGAATCTCTTTGAACATTGGAAATTGAAAGTCACTGTAGAGCATTTTAACTTTAAAGGTAAACAAAATAAAAAACAACATGTGTGATGAAATATATTGATATTAATTTTTTTGAAAATATTTGTAATCTAATGTACTATGTTGTTCATTCTTATTAAATAAATCTAACAGACTCTCAGCTTATCTTGATCCAAAAGGAAACAACATTTTTTTCTCTAGCTATCACATGATATTTGTTACTGTAATAAGATAAGACATTAGTTACCAGGTAATTCAGTTCCTCCTATTGGGGAACTCTACATACTAAGACCACACATCTATAAGAAATTTCCATATAGTGATGACACTTACGAATTGATTCATCATATTATGTTATCATGACTATTTGGATAGAGAACCCACTATTTTATTTTTACTATAAACTGTGAATGATATTTACGGTTATGAACTAAATCATGTTCTTCGATGTAGTTGTGTAACCAAACTGCTTACATTTATTAATCAGAAACCATAATAAACTCATGATATCTAGTAGAATAAATGAAAACTACATATTTAGATTCATCAAACTCCTGAAATTAAAAATTATTGAAGGATATTATAACTGTTTTTTATTAAATAGTTATAAACCATTTACATGTCATCTCTTATCCCCAAGATATAACTGAAATGTTTCCCTGATATTTTATTTCCTATAGAAATGGAAGGGTATAATTGATTAATTGGAACCCTACAGAAAAAAGTAAAATCAATCTGGTTTTTAGAAAATCTATAAAAAAATAATGAGTGGGAATTACCTCAATGAAATGGGTACGTTGAGAAAAATTATTCTTAATAAAATAAATGTGGAGTAAATTCCATGAATGATGTAGTAAATTTAAAGTTAATATCATTACATGATTAAATATATACCAAGATAAAAGAGGAGTAATATAAAACATTAGAACAACTCTTTATGGAGTTCACCAATTTCTTTATCAAGAAAACTTGTTAGTTGTTTGTTTAGAAAAATATAAATTTTATTTTCGACATATAATGAAATTTGTTTTAGAGTCACTGTCGAAAAGAAGTTGACCAACTAGTGAATCGCCTCCACTACTCATGGGTCCTAAATAAATCATTTTGGTTACCAATATAGCATATAATAAAGAATAATATCTCATTATGAATCAATATTATTAATTCTCATACATTTATACAAAAATTATATTTTAGTATTTAATTAAAATACAATCAAATGAAAAAAATTATTTAAATAAAATATATACCATTAACAAGATATCCTTCATCACATGCGTGCTTCAAAATTTTTGATAATTTATTATTTGTATTTGATATATATGCTTTCCTATCACAAAAATAAGTTTACATTTGTTGCTCATGGGGAAACATATCATTCATATCAATTTAGATAAGATAAATTTTAGATACCAAATGTGAAAGATGCATGGTGATTTGTAAATATAATATATAATATCCCATATCATATCTATATTTTTTAAAAGAAAATTTTAATGATTTATATTGGGAAGAAGATTGAGGTTAATGGAGAAGGTGTTGCTTAAGATGTAGTTCATATAAAACAAGGCAGAAAGGGACTACTTCATTTTAGGTAACCCATGTGTCTCATTTAATATGCTGAAAGGTACATCATTGGGTGATTTATGATGTGATGGGATACATGTTTGTTCTATCACATGAGGCACATCGACATGGAATGGATGAAAATATTCCACGATGATATTATTATTCAGGTCGATATAGAAATTTGTTTCCAAACTATGGTGATTGGGTGCTGTGTCCCAATGGATAATCAATAGTACATCAGGCTGGTGAGATCACAAGAGAGAAAAATCCCTTATGTGTTAGAAGATGGTGAAAGGATGAAAGATGTTTAGATTATGACCTCAAACATAGTGATGTTTCATTGATATAAGTGTGAAATTTTTTTAGATATACCATCAATAATTTCACTTTAATAGGGGTAATTTTTAGAGAGAAGACAGAGGCATATCGGGTTGTGATTTTCAAATATATTTTTTATATGTATTCATTTTTAATTCATGTTCTGACATTACATATATTTACTAATCTCTTATTCATAGTAGAGATTTTGTATATTTCCCTTTTTTATTAATCATCCACATCAAAGGGTTTTTTGACATTAAAATCAATGTGTGGTGATTTATTTTATTTTTTGGTCATAAAATCTCACTTCTATTATTTTATCATATTTCTAAAAAAAATTCAGATGCATTTTTTTTCATAAATAAATATTCTCCCAAAAAAATAGTATCATATCTAATTATTAGGATTTTAATTTATTGTTAGAATTTTTTATTTTTTCCGAAGGATCAATTTTATCTGCGGAAGGATAGGGTTTGGAATGAAAAGTACTATTAGTGATGGGTTTTAGGCATTATAAATAATTCATTTGAATATAATTTCTGACATGGGAAGGAATAATTTAAAATTTATGTTTGAGGTGACGGTATAGCTATTAAAAATTTTGAGTAGGGGAGAAATATATTTTGAGGAGTTCTCCAGATTATATAAGGAGCGTAATTATTTTTGAGCTTATTATTTTTTGTTTTTTATTGTCTATTAAGGAAGTGTAGAATAAAATCTGAAAAATACTGTAGTGTTTGGATTTCATTCCAATAGGGAGAATTCATCTTTTTTATCATAGATTCAAAATTATATCATCATATATTTTGGAGATAATGATTGATGGTGTGATGTGAGTAGGTTTTTAGTCAATCACAATTTTGTAGGATGGTATATACATTGATGTTCTAAAGGCGGATATTGATAGGATTTAGCTCTGGGGTCATTCTAAATTTTAGTCAATTTTATTTTTGAATATGAGATATATTTTTTCCTCTCAAAGTGTTATAGCTGAATGTGTTGCCTATGGGAAGATAATTATTATATATTTATATAAATGAAACAAGCATTTGATTTGAAACATGGATGATAAATTGTGATTTGAAAATTCATTATACAATATTTTATATCTTATCTTAATTTGGAAATAGGAAATTTTTAATTCTTCAATAGGTGTAGAAGCTAGTGGAAAACAAAGAGGGCGCTACTCCTAAAATAATACAACGAGATTTAGGGGAATGGGACCACTAGGTTTGTGACAACCCATGTGGCTCATACATGATGGTGAAGAGACATAGACGATCAACCTATGATGTGATGGGATATAATTTTTGTGTTTTGATGTGTAGAAAATTGTCATGGAAATATAGGGGAGTTATACCTATGAAAAATTTGATCAGATCCATGTATAAGAAGACATTATTGATTTTAATTATCAGACAGAATGTCCCAATAGGGACATAGTAGTAAATAATGATAGTGAGATAAGATGACTGAAAAATCAGTTGGATGTCTCAATAGGGTTCCCTAATGAAGTGTGTTTGGGCAAAAAACACTGAGCTAGAGGTGTTTCGTTAATAGGATGGGGAATTTTTATTTTAGATGGACCATTGACAATTTTATTTTGACCAAGAAGAAATATTGATTGATGAAAGATAGGTATTATTGAGTATTTTTCACACATGTTTTTTAATGTTTCATTAGTAGTTAATGTTATGGAATTAAATGGATTTTTTACACTCTGATTCATTAAGTATATTTCTAGATTACCACTTGGTTTCATAATCCTCCATTTTGTAGGGGTTTTCGATGTTAATATTCGTGAGTGGTAATTTATTTTTTTTGTTTTTTCATAATATTTCTCAACAATTATTTCATCAGATTAATAAAAACCTTCTTTCCAAGAGACATTAATTTTTATATTGGTATTTTCCCCCAACCAAACTATTAATAAAACAATATATGATAATATGTAATCTAAAATATCTAAAATTATAACCATATAATTAGTTCTGGAATTTTATGAGTCTATAGAGCCTAGTGTTGTAGTTTATTAACCCTTCCGCAATGAAAATACATCTTCCTTATGGAATAGAATTTCCATGTATTCCCCCACACTTATATGGTACCTTTTTTATTAAGGATCTTTCAAATCAAATCCCATATTGATAAACACGAACAAAAATCTGTGCCTTTGAATCCTTATCTTCTTATAAAGTATCTAGTTTCTATTTCTCACCCTTTCGTATAGAAACTGGAAGCACCGAAAGCTATAGGAGGACGCTATATTGCTACAAAATAATGATATGACCACAAAGAACCAGGACAAACCCTAAACCAAACATTGGTATCCTCACTCCCATTTTCATGGCCGGATGGATTCCATCTCATAGTATTCTACCAGATGAACACCATTGCTATGTCAGTAGAGAGAGAAGTGAATCCCACAAAACATCACCCCATATTCCATTTGAAAATATAAAAATCACAAAAAATGTTAAATGTGTGTGTTCAACCCCATTATTTGAAAATGGATTAGAATAACACTGTTGAGACTGATGTGCCTAGAGGATTCTATATTTTCTCAATATTTGTTCTAGTCACCTAATCATACCTATGCGAAGGAAATAGAATCCCTCCATTATAATATTTATAACCACTATTTAGAGTCCAATATTTTAGTTTAGGAATTACATATGGTGGAGGCATCAACACTTTTTTTATATCTTCCATGTATAGAAAGAAGAACCCTTCAACTAGAAAGTTTATCCATTCTATTGTGCCCAAACATATGAAAATATTTGTGAAAAAGTAATTGAATACATAGAAATCAATTTAGTTTATTATTCATACACCTCATCCACATCTTCCAATCTTACATCTACACCACTGGAAAATTATTCAATTAAAATTAATGAATTAAATAGTTTAAAAAATGAGTTATAGATTGTTTTGACAGCTAACAATCCATGAATAGTTAGAGGTATGATGTCTTGATGATGGAGAAGAAGATAAAAATGATGTAGTTGATTGCTATAATGAATTTAATTCAATTAGAATTAACCATTTAACGCCCAATTCTCTATCACATTCTTGGATGGGTTGGATCAGATCCCCATGACCAGATGTGGTTGTCAGGTTTTGGAAATTTTACATGATTCATTTTTGAAACTTTGTTAACATTTAATTTAAATTAAATATTGATTATTGACAAAAGAATTTGGTTTACTAATTTAAAATAAATTATGTAAGGATTTAATTTTATATTGCATACTTTTCTATTTCATTTCAACATATTGAGTATTTTTGTAGTTTACACTTCCAATATTGAATTTTATGATTTTATATTTGTAATCTTCTGACTTATGTTAGATTTAGTTGGATTTATGAATAGTTAAAAAACAAATGAAGTGTTTATTATTTTTTCTTTATTATTATTTTTTGTGAACATATCATGAGATTAATGTTTTTATTTAGGATGCATTTTAACCAATAAACATACATGCAGTAAGGTGTTCCACTAAAAAAAAATGAATTTAAAATATTCTCCAAGAAAATAATATATTATATATATATATATGATTCATCATTATTATTTCTTTTATTATCATTGTTTGAACATGTATAATTTTGTTTAAAAAAATCAACAAAGAAAATAAAATTTTGATTTATAAAAAAGTAATAAATAAACTTAATGGGATTTGATCATGATGTTGAGAAATATAAAATTAATTTTCGTAAAAATATAGTTACTTTTCTAAAATGACAATGAACAAGAAAATTATTAATTTATAATACATATTCTCTAGCCCTTTTATTCTGGGATCCACAGGAAATCTGGATCACCACCATATTATTCTTCATTTCATAATAATTATATTTTTATCATATAATATTTTTATGTTTTATTATAATAAAGAAACATTATAAAACAAATCAAAATAATATTATTATTTTAAATAAATTATAAAAATTATATATTGGAATACAATTCAGAATACATTGTATAAAACATGTAAATTAAATATTTTTCTTTAAATTAATGTCTTGTTGTCCCATATTATTTCTTGTTATATATACTCTATGTAAAGTTGAATCATGGTTATTTAAAATTATTACAGAAAAATTATAATTTTGTTATAATGTTTATTTTAATCTCTATAAAAATAAATATATACTACTCTTGGGTAGGAAAGAGGTCTTATATCACAAAACTCGTATAATCTAAATATTGTTTATTAAACCAAATAGTTCTGGTATTTATACATACTTATTTTATAGAGGTCCAAGTCCTAAAAAAATGCAAGGATAGTGGTTAAGACCACTGACTCACTATCTTTTTGAAAGGTAAAAGAAGTTGTATTTTCGGTAAATGTTATAAAATAGTTATCAATGATGTTATTTTGTAACTTCCAAAATGAGAATCTTCTTCTCTAGAGATCACCCTTTTGAAATCAAAGTGTTATGTTAACTACTAATAATTCGTGTTTATTAAGCAATAACCTTATTCATCACTAAACTAAAATTTCTTATAATGGGGATACATTTATTAGTGCTTGTTAAAAGTGAGGATAAACTTTATACATATTTTCATAGAAAAACATGTTGATAAAATACTCTTTTATCAACAATTGTTTTGTGTTCCAAAAGGTATAAAAAACCAGTATTTTATGTTGCACAAATAAAATATGCCCATTTACGAATAATAAAAACGACACCAGGATAAATTTAATTAATATATAAATATTAGTATGTCTTAAAATATTATTTATATTAAAATAAGAATATTTATATATATGTAAATATAATAGATAAATATAATAACTTGTCTATTGTCATGTTTTTCCTTGTAATATATTATTTATACTTTGTTTGTTCATATCCATTTAATAATTTATATTTGAAATGTTCAATTTAATGTTTTTATTAATAATGATTACAACGTCTTCAGGTCAGAACATATTTTCCATATTTTTCAAAAAAATGTATTTATCATGAAATAATTAATATGGATGTATATATATATATATATGTATTAAGAATTTATAGTTAAATTTTAATACTTACCTTCTATTTTTAAATCATTTATATAACATATTTCCTTATTTAATTTTTTTTACCTTGTAGCATTGAAATTAATTATATTATAATTATTATTATAACTAGCACTCACCCATGCATTAACATGACAATATTATTCAATTATTATTTTCATGAAGACAAAACTATATTTTAACATTAAGTAAGAACATGAATATTGAATATATTGAAATTAGGAAATAGTGATACTAAATATTGTAATGAAATTGTACAAAATATAGATTCATCATTATGATAGTAGACAACATTTTTGATAAATAAATTTTAGAAAACCGATGAGAATATATAAGGAATAATAAAATATTTTCAGAAGGGGGAATTTAAATACACGAATGAAAAGAACATTCAAATGGGTATTGGAAATTCCAAATATACAACATAAGTATAAATGTTTTTCTTTTTTGGAGTGTATCAATTATTGAACATAATTTGAAGTTTTAGTATATCACCCATAAATTAGGTCACACTGTACAAATATCCATCTTCAAAATCTTGGAACAGACTATTTTGCATAGAAAAAAATTTAAATAAGAATACCAGAATTTTCAGAATAAAGAAAATGAAAGTTTACATAAAAAAATAATGAGAAACCAAAAAAAGATAATTTCAACACTATATACACAATGATATTCATGTAAATTTTATGTTTTTATCTTTGAAAATAGAAGATGTGATATTTTCCATATAAATCCATGATGGAATGGTTTTTGATTGAATTGATCAGATATGTGTTTTACCCCACAACCTATGAAGTGAAAGCTTAGTATAACATACTATAATACTAAAAATTGAAAATTTAAGCCACTTATTTAATTTAAATAAGTCTTCCACATGTTATAAAAAAAAGTGTATAACATGTTATAATGACACATGAGAATACCAACCTGAAAAAAGTACATTATTGGGAAATTAAATTCCTGTTGTAAGTGTACTTTTTGATGCATATGTAATGGATTGTATTTATTTTTTAAAAATAAGAATCTATGTGAATTTAAAAAGAATTAATATTAAAAATCATATCTAAATCTTCCTATATGATCTCATGTGTTCTGCATGGTAAAGTGGTATCTAAAGGAATGTTGATATGCCCTATGAAAATTGATATGGAGAAACATTTTTAGGGAAGAAGATGATTGTCTAAACAAAAAATATATTTCAATTGATGGAAATACTGGTATAGATATAACTATCATATGCATTAAAAAAATGATAAAATAGTTGAAAATTGAGTAATATAACACGAATAAAGAAAAATTGTTTTTGAAAGTAGTCTATAACACCAACATGAAATCGAATAACATGTGATCAACAAACTTATATTTAAGCATCACTTATCGAAGTAGGATAATCCAAATCAAAATCACATGGAGATGAAGCTTCATTGGTAATCAATAGAAGAGATTAACCTGTTCAAAAAATAAAGAACATAATCAATAGATAAAGTATGATATGATTGTAAATTTCATGTTATAGAATATGAAAATAGAACATATGATTTTTGGCCCATGATTTGGAAAATTCTACCTTTAGAAAGTTATAATAACTAGATTTCATAAAACTAAATGGAATGTGTTTTGGTCTACTTTATCCTCTTTGTTATCACTGTATAATGCATATACCTCCCCTTTATTTAGATCTTTGATGAGATCCTCTATGATTTCATCTTATAGAACCACCGTATACTTGTAGTTCCATTAGTCAACCATACAGATGTTGACTTCCAATTAATTATATGTAGGTAATGGAGTGGAAAAAGGGGTACATCATACCAAATTTTAGTACTCTAATAACACGGGAATAAGGCCAAGGCATGACTTATAAAAACAAAAAAATCGTTTATAAGAGAAGGACAAACTTGATGAACTGATATCTGTGTTGTGGAAATGTCATATATATGAAAAACATTCTATTAGAATAGAAACATAGAGAACTATTATGTGAAGTAAACAGATGAAAAGAAAGTTTTAAACATTATATGTATCAGATAAAACACATAAACAAGGAAAAATTATATACACTACCCATGCAGGGGGCTCATTCAGAAAATAGTGTAAACATATTTCATTAACCATTATGTTAACAACATAGTCTAATACAAATTTTATGAATAAAATAATGTAGAAATAAAATATTAATGTAAATGAATTGATCAAACTCTAGTATTACCATGCAATTATAGCTAAATAATGCAGTCAATTTTTCCTAATTTAACGTGAATGAAATAATGTAGTTCATACTGAATAATTTTATCAATAATAGTCTAACAATAATAGGATAAAAATTCTTACAGGGTTAACATATCAACACATTGGGAAGTAATGTCCCTTCAAATCAAATATCATGACAAAACTCATATCTAAATTGAAAAGACAAAATAAATTAAATGAACTATAAGAATTAATATAAAACAATATATTTAGATCAAACCATATATAAAATACATGTTATGAAATAAAATATGAAAATAAATTTACTTAGAAAATAAATTTCAATTTCCAAAATTATGGTAAACTATTACATAAAATTTTTACCACATGAAGTTCCCTCGGAGAGAGAATGACTTATAGGCACCATCATTTGAGGAGTTATAGTATTGGCATTTGATGTAATAAAGAAGGATCTCAAACAATAATATAGGAATTTCAAATGGATGGTGGAACTGATTCACACTCACCAAGTTGCACAACTATCTCATGAATATGAGAAACATGACCCTGAAGAGGAAAAGAAATTTGTGAATCCAGAAATTAACAGGTAAATGGAAATATGGTATTATGAGTCCAAGAATAATCTACATATGATAATTATCACATTCATATATACTCTACTCATTATCAAATTGTGTTTGGAAATTTGGTTGATGGTTCACCTCTTTCTAATTATGTCATAAAATATGTATAATCAGAAATACATAACATAATGGTGTTAACAAAAAAAATCATGAAAATAATAAATATAACTATGTTAATAGTAAGTCACAGATCGTTAATATTAATAGAAAAATAGTAAGAAACCCTTAGAAAGGTTCACTAAAATATATTTTAATTACAAATTTGTTTGACTACTACTAAATCTGAATAACTAGAATATGGTTTAGGATTGTACTCTTATATGGTTCATTATATACATATGTAGTATAAAAAGACGTTTGAATGAAAAAAATATAGTCATGATAGAGTGTAAGTACCCTTGGTTCCACTTTTAGATGATTTTAGGAATAAACAAATTGATTTAATATTGCACATTGTAGTATAGCCAGGTTATTGGAAGTGGTGAATACAAAATATAGAATTCAATAAAAAGATAAAAAAATTATAGACAGTGGAGTCAAAAATTTGTTCAATATATATATATTTTCTAAAAAATGTTTAGTCAATATTATATCCCTAAGAAAAGTAATTTATATCAATTTTCAAAAGCATTATGACTCAAAGAAATTCACCTATACATTCAATGATTTCATGACACATACAAAGCTGCATCCATCATATGAAAACACTTCAAATGGAATCCAATTTGGTTCCATCTTGTTGAATATAAATCCACAATCTTAATGGCAAGAATGAAAATAAATTCTATCATCATAATGAACACCATTTTATTCCAAAATTTAATAATTTGAACTATGTAATGGTGCACTAAAATATTCATGCACAACATTGACCCTATGGATCCTTCAACTATGAGTTATTCCAGAGAGAAAACTGTGTCAAAATAGAAAATAAATTTGGTAGAAAAAAATTCATTCCATATTGAAGAGTGATGGGGCAGAATCAATGAAATATATCAATATGATAACTTGTATTTATAATCTTTGTATAGAAATTATAAATTAGGCGTTGAAAAAATAACAATCAACTGTAAATGATAACTAGAAAAGAGTAGTTGGGTATAATTGACCAGTTTCAAATGCGTGCTTCTTGGAAAAAATTTTGTAACACCCCAAGATTTCATATTATGTTAGTTCTTCAATGTAATTCAATAACATACACTACACGCAACATCGAGTTCAAGTGCACCACGACTTTCCAATCTAGCCGTTCAAAAGCGTTTATGAATATTATTAACTGAATTTTGAACTATATATAATCATTATAATTTTAGAAACCATATTATGAGTTTCTTAGACATAATGTAAGAACTAATTCAATTTTTTCAGATAGAAGAAGTATTTTCCAAAAAATATACTTTTACAGCATTTTAATGGGGAAACCTTTTTAAATCCAATATTTGAAACTTTTATATATTGAATTTGACATAATAAACTTCTCATTTAGAGTCAGGAAATAATAATTTAGTTTGAATTTTTTTGGTGTTTTTCTAATAACTTTCAAATTTGGGTGAATAGTGAAAATACTATATTTTAATTGAAAAAATCATTTTTAATCAAAATAATATTTATTGTTAAATTATAAATTTTAATGGTTTAGAAGTATAAATAAATTATATTTTTACAATTTAATCCAATTCTGGCCATTTTATGTAATTTCACTTTGAAATTGGACATAAACAAGTGTCAATCTTTTCATTGTTATTGTTTCTTAAAAATACACCTTTTGGTTTTGACAACAAGAATTAATTTTAAATTAATTAATGAAAATTATATGTCTTTAAATTGGTAAAATAGAATTCATTTTTGAATTCGTAATATCAAAATTAGCTTAGGGAGAATATTTGGCATTTTTCTGAAGACATTCAATTTTTGAGGAATAGTAAAAAACACTGAGTTATAGTTTAAAACCGAATTTTTATTTAAATAATTGTTTATTTTTTTTAAAATTTATTTTATGTCAAAATATATACATAATACCAATATGAGTTCAATGTAATTAATTGGAGTCAGTTTATAAGAATTTTAGATATATAAAATGTTTATTGAACGATTCACCATCTTTTACCCATCTCTTAAGAGAATTTGTAAATTCACCAAAAATATACTTTTTACAGCTTCTGTGAGTTGAATTTCGAAAATCCAAGAGACATGGTTAATAATAAGGAGTAAAATGTGGTTCAATAAGATAAAAACAATTTTTTGTGAATCGTAACTTTTTTCGTTTATTTACCACGGTTAAAAGTAAATAGTGTAATTAAGTGTAAAAATGTTATTATTATTACCCTAACATAAGTCCTAATTCTATTTGACAAGTGTAATTCGACAGAAAACAACATTTTTAATAAAATATGACCCTTTAGGTCCACTTGTATTAGATTTAGACAATTATTATTATTTTAATTAAAGAAGAGTTAAAAGAGTTAATATCAATGATTAATAACTAAACCATTTTGAATATTGGGTTATACATAAGATAAATTAGACTATAAATATTAATTATAAAGACAAAAAAAATTCCTACATAATGGTATTTTATTTATAATTTTTAGCGATTAAATAATTAAATTTATTAATGACACAATGATGATGTACTAATTACCTTATTATTGAAAGAATCTAATAAATGGTATCATTAATATTACAATAAATATTATTTCAAAGTTTTTATGAAATCCACGAATTTTCTAGGTGAATATGAAATTTTAGGGATGATTCAATGCATCTTTTTTGAATTAATCAAGTTGTGATGACTTCAAAAAAATTACCAAATAGTTTCAAAATTGACATTAATTAATATTTAAAACAAATACTACATTATTGGTTGATATAATATTCCTAAAAATGTAAGGATCAGCCAAAGGGATTAAATAATATTATATATGTCCTCAATGAGCCACTTGAGTTTCTCTTGGACATTTAGAGTATGATTATTAACCACATAGTGTAATAATAAAAGAAGACACGGTAAAAGTTAAACTATTTCACTAAGAGTTAAATCTAAAAGATAAGGTTAAAATCGTAAACTAAAATTGTCTAAAACCAATTGGTGCAGTGGATTTCGACCCATTACCACCTAATTCACGAAATAAATTAATTGGGAACCATTATAAACCAAATATGATTGTATAATAAATTAATACTTTAATATTTTCTTAATGTGACCCTCACCCCTCTTATTAAAGGGCAGTTCCCCTTCACTCAAATTAACACCTCCAAAGCTATTTTGATCCACCAAAAACTGCCCAAATATCCTCCCAACTATCCTACCTTAATCCTAGAGGCCTTAATTTGGTCATAAATCGATCCTAAGGATCCCTTTAGATCAAATCAAAAGGAAGAACCCGAAGAAGAGGTAATGATTTCACCACCCTCTTTCAAGATCTCTTATTCTTCCACTTACTCTTTCTTTTGTTGTTTCCATTATAAAATAATAACTCCAGTAACATCAATATAAATTGATGTTATTATAAATAGGTCACAACTATATTAATTATTCTTTCAATATTATGAATGATAATGTCATCATGTGTGCGTACGTACGGCTTACCGTCTCCAGGCCGTGGTGTAATTTGTTTTTCAACACTATGTTATTTTGATGGATATAATGATTAGTAATATGTATATAAATAAAGAAAATAACATGCTAATGTCTCTGGAAAATTTATATACCATCCAATTCCACACCTTTAAGGAAAATATATTTTCTCTCGTGCGTACGTACGAATTACCCTCTCCACAACGCGATGAGAATCATTTCCACGTTCACCATTCATCGATGATTATAAAAATATATATTACTGATAAGTATGTAATATATTACATAATAATGCTAATGGATGTAAAATATATATATATATATATATATATGTATATGTATATGTATATATGTATGTACTTATATTTATCGTATTCACTTAGTTCCGTTCAATACGATATGAAAACAGAAACAACTATTATGCATACATATGGACAACCATCTCCATAAACGGTTTTTTATTTCATATATATGTCTGTTATACGTATTTATATTCTAAATTTATATGATATATAAATCATTTTTTTATTATGGATGTATTTAAATCATGATCTAAGTGATACAATCAAGAGTAACATGTTCAAACACGTACGATAAAGAAAATGATTATTACTCGAAATGTTAATTTAACATGGAAATTATTATAAAATGGGTAGTATGAAGTCTTAAATGAATCATGTATGAAATATTAAATATTAATATGGTTATTGTATAATTTAATAACATACTACGATCTTCATACATGAGGTTAAACGTACCATCGACTAAAGGAAAGTGCAAGGAAAGTGTTAATTCCTTAATCTCATTATTATCTGAGATTGTTTACGTGTAAGTATTTACTGGGAAATTTTTACGACCCATTTCCATTTTTCATAAAAATGATTTCAAAATGAATATTTTAAGGATTTTTTAAAGGTACCCTTTATCAAGATCATAATTTTAAATGTTTTAAAGATTTATCTTTCTAAATATTTTTAATTAATGTCCATTTTCCCAAAATGATTTTACGGATTTATTTATATGGACATGAATGTTTTCAAATGATAATTATTTTCAAATGTTTCAAAGTTGAATGGGACACTTTTCTAAAAAATATATTTTAAATTACTTTATTTATAAATGTGTGATGTTAAAATGATTTTACAAAAAGGAAATTTCTCTCAAAATGTTTTAATCATCATTTTCAACTATGTCCGCATCCTTTACTAGATATTATTATTGATTGTGTTTGATTTAATTTAATACAATCATCCATGTTATATTGAATGAGTTATGATATGTTTGATTATGGATGTTCTATTTTTATACCATTCATGGTTTATGGTTAGTGTAATAACATTTCTTATGCTAGTTTTAATACGAATGTTAATGTTATGTTTCAACTTTTTCATATGAGGAATGCAGTGGACTTAGTAAGTGATGGGTGGAACCTGCTATAGCTCCTTGATGCATCCGTAGGTCTAATGAGACAAACTAGTGTTTTGACAGTATTCCTTGACAAAAATTTTATTTGTTGTCTGGGCATAAGTTTGTGACTATGTGGTAATGATATATGGTGTTTGGCATTCCCTCATTATGAAATTAGTTATTACATGTGATTATTCAACTAATAGAATATCCATGTCCATGTATATATAGTAATTTTTGATTTTTTTTTTCATATTATGTTCATGTTTATGTTTAAAAAGGATGTTGTTTTTATCACACATCTTGCCTTAAAAGTTTATATATTCCGCTAAATTATTTACCCTTACTGGACATTTGAGCCCACCCCTTTCTTATGTTTTATTTTCCTAGGATTCCATGATGCTTATTATGATTGATATTCAGGGTTAAGCTAAAGGGAATAATGTTATTCTCAAATAACTATTTTTTTGTATTGTATGTTAGAAATTTTAATGTAATGTTCATGTATGGAATCTATTTTCCAAGAGTTCTAAACTGATTGGTCTTTCGGGACTTGATTCCTTATAATCATGCCAATGTATTAAAATAATTCACCGACTATGGGAATCTAGTGTCGAGGCATTACAGTTAGTATCAGAGGAAGTTTATCAGAAACATTGAAAACTAGATTTAGATAAACTCTGATTAGAGCACAATACCCTAAGATAGAATATGAGGATTAGTATAGAATAACATCCGAATATTTTGGTAATGTAGATATTTTGGGAGTTTTCCAAGAAAATAAATCCCTGTCTAGATATTCCTAGGTAGAGGCAGCTCTGGCACAGATGTACCTAGGGGTAAAACCTGAAAACACCACTTTGAACTAGACTCGAACAAGAACTAGTGCATGAAAACGGGCCTTTCTTCACTCAGGTTACGACACTCCTGGGGAATATTCTTAGATAATTCTCATTTTCTTTACAAACCACTATGAAGGGTTTAAGAGTATATTCCTCCTCAGAGAAAACAATTTTGTAATTATGGATTATATCCATAAACTGTTCAATTTATGTTAGGTATTTTACCAGTTTGGAATTATTCATTGTAATTCATAAACTAACATATTTATTCCATTGTATAGAAATAGAACCCAGTAGAAGGAATGTGAACTTCTGAACTACGTATGATCCAAAGAGTAAGAAGGCTGGGCTCTCTCCTCTCCCGATGATTCCCTCTTAGGATCTAGGGTTTCCCCTCCTCCCCTTCTTTCGGCGGACTTTCTTTCAGCATCCCTTTGTTCATCCAGCACAGTAGTCCTTTGGTTTCATCCTCCTCTTTTCCTTGCAGTGATTCCTTCAACACATCAGTGATGGCTTCAGTTACGGTTTCCCCCAGATTTGATCTCTTGCCGGCCTCTTTTCTCAGATTTTAGCATTGAATTATCACATAGGCTCTGTGCATGGATGGTTTTCCTCTTCTTCTTCAGCGTCATTGTCTCCTATCATTTTTATGGTGTTTCTGGTAGGTTCCCTTTAGGGTTTCCTTTTATCCTCTATTCGCTTCATAAGATTCAGCCCACTTGATCTCATTCTTTGGAGCCCTCTTCCACTGAAATCCCTGCTCTGACCTCCAGTTCCTCCACTCCTCTCCCTGTCAGATTTGGGGTGGTGGTAATGAAAAAGTTTTGGGAAGTGGGTTTTGGTGGCCGGTGGTGTTCCCTTCATGTTTTGTGTCATATTTCTCCTTCAAAGATGGTTCTGGTTCTCTTTCTCTTTGTGTATGGTTCTCTTTGTGGATGGAGACTTTTAGTGGTGGAAACAAGAACAAAAATGGAGTTGTTTTTTTTTTCAATAGTTTTTATTTGGTGTTTCTTCCTTCAAGTTATCAGTGAAGCGATTTGTGTCTCTGGTTTTTGGAATTATTTTTTCCTGGTTCTGGTGGCTATTGTTGGTGTTTTCACAACAGTTTCGTGACTTCTTGATAGCTGGTGATGGCGATTAAGATGACGTTAGGAGGTTTTCATACTTTTGGTGGTGGTTAGAGGTGAAGTCAACGTCAGGGATGAGTTGATGGTGATGGCATTGTGATGATGAAGATGATGTGTGGACATGACGAGAGTCACCTCGATGCAGGGATCCTCGGGATGCTCAAGGGATTTTCAATGATTTCATTGACTTGATCTTCCTCCAACATGGATTTGGATTTTATGTTGATTTTGAATTTTCCCACTGAATTATTTATGATTTTATGATGTGAGGGTTCCCACTCTTTCCCTAAAAGTTATTTTATGAAAATTTAAAAAAAATTATTTGACTTTAAAGTGTAAGAAGGATCATATCATTTAGGGTATTAAGACAACTATTTTAAGGGAAATTGTCTCCCATGTATTCGCAACATATGAAGAAATAGTATCATGTGTTAATAAGATATGTAAATAATTCTACGAGTCCTATGGATTTGAAGGGTAGCAAGAGAAGAAAAGGATGGATGATAGAAAGATGGATAAAAGGAAGAGGGAAAAGAAGGACTTTCCAATATGTGATAAATGTGCAAAGAATCACCTTGGTAAATGCTTGAAGGGAATGTGAGTTTGTTATAAGTGAGGAGAAAAAGGACACCACGTACGTGATTTCAAGGGTAAGAAAATTTTTTCAAATGTAAAATGCTTCATCTGCAAGGCGTTGAGACACTATTCCAATCAATGTCCCATTAATAAGAGTATATTTAAAATTGTGTTATTGGATAATAATCACGTTAAGATACTACCTATGATGAGGAGGAATGACTAGTGTTCTTAAGTTGTTATTATAGAATTATTTCATTTTAGTGTTGTATCAACATTATACAGGTTACATGAATTATAGAGATAAATAAAGATTGTACAACAGTAATATTTTATTGAGGATTAGAGATTATATTGTTCTAAGAAATGTGACTTAATAGTAAGCTACAATTTTTGGAAAATACATGGTTCAAGGAAAGGTAATCCTTAATATGGTCCTGATAAGGAGGTAGTGATTTTGGAATAAGATATGGTAGATTTGGATTAATTATATTGGATATTCATGACTTCCTTGAAAATGATTAATGATTGGTATATTCCATCATTGTTGGAGTTTACTAAATTTTTTGGAAAGAAGGAGTTTATCCAGCATTCTATAAGGAATAAGGGAGCATGAATATAATCAATAAGGTTTTATGGTAATTCAGGATGTAGCGGTGATTTAAAAGAATACATGATGATGATGTTCACAAGTTATTACCTGGAAAAAGGATAATCATTGTGTTTAACTTCCTGATAAATTTTGGAAATAGAGATTGGATATAAGTATTTTGGATAATTTTAAAGGATGGAATGGATTAAGTTTGAAATTTGATGCTATTGTTAAGGTTTTTTTGGATAGTTATGACAAGGAAAACCTCGTGGTTGGGTGACTACTAGTTTCATCCAGAAAGGCCGCGAGACTTGAACCCAAAACTGAAGAGTGACAAGGGTGCATCACCTAGGACTGGACTAAGTGAGGTACTGGTTTGTATAATTTAGCCTTTTTAAATAATCTCATAAATGAAATATAAATTCATTATTTTTGGAACACTATACGATTAAGATAAATAATTTTTTGAAATATTTTGGAGTGAAAGATTTGTTTTTGGTAGGAATTAATTTAAGGATGAAACTCTACTTGTCAAGTATATATATATAAATATAAATATAATAGTTTCTTCTTTCTAAGACTAAATTTTATTTACCCAACATCCGATGTGGGTTTTCCCACAAAGGTATTTTCTATTTTAAACATTTTATTTTCAAAGAAAAATTGAATATTGTGAGGAAGAAATTTATTGAATGAGGGAAAAATGTAACACCCCAATATGTCATATTACATTAGTTCTTCAATGTAATTCAATAACGTACACTACACGCAACATCGAGTTCAAGCGCACCACGACTTACCCAACTAGCTATTCAAAAGCAGTTATGAATAGTATTAACTAAATTTTGAACTATATAGAATCCTTATAATTTTAGAATCTATAATATGAGTTTCTTAGACATAATGTAAGAACTAATTTATTTTTTTTTCAGATAAAAGAAGTAGTTTTAAAAAAATATACGTTTTCCACTCTTTAATGGTGAAACCTTCTTAAATCCAATATTTGAAGCATTTATATATTCAATTTGAAAAAATAAACTTCTTATTTAGAATCAGGTCATAATTATTTAGTTTCAATAAATTTTTTGTGTTTTTATGATAACTTTCATATTTGGGTGAATAGTGAAAAATAATATATTTTTAAATGAAAAGAACTTTTTTAATAAAAATAAACTATAGTGTTAAATTATAAATATCATTGGTTTGGAAGTATAAATAGATTATATTTTTACCTTTTAATCTAATTCTGGTCATTGTAAGAAATTTAACTTTTAAATTTGACATAAACAAGTGTCAATCTTTTGATAGTTATTGTTTCTTAAAATTATGCCTTTTGGTTTTGACAACAGGAATTAATTTTAAATTAATTAATGAAAATTAATTTTTTTGAAATTGATAAAATATAATTCATTTTTGAATTCGTAATATCAAAATTATCTTAGGGTGAATTTTTTGTATTTTTCTGAAAACTTTCAATTTTTGATGAATAGTGAAAAACACTGAGTTACAGTTTAAAATCGAATTTTTATTTAAATAATTATTTATTTTATTTAAATTTATTTTAGGTCAAAATAGATACATAATAGCTATATAAATTCAATGAAATTCATCGGAGTCAGGTTATAATAATTTTATATATATAAAAAGTTTATTGAACTTTTCACCGTCTTTTACCCACCTCTTAGGAGAATTTCTAAATTAGTATAAAACTTAATTTTACCACTTCTGTGAGTTGAATTTGGATAATTAGAGATAAATTATTAATATCAAGGAGTATAATGTAGTTCAATATGATGAAAATAATTTTTGGTGAACAATAACTTTTTACTTTTATTTACCGTGGTTAAAAGTAAATAGGGTAATTAAGGGTAAAAATGCTATTTTTATTTCCCTAACACATGTCCTAATTCTATTGGATAAGTTTAATTCGACCGAAAAGAACCTTATAAAAAAAAATATGACCCTTTAGGTCAACTTTAGATTAAGAAATTTATTATTATTTTATTTAATGAAGAGTTAAAATAGTTAAAATCAATGCTTAATAACTAATCCATTTTTAATATAGGGTTATACATAAGATAATTTAGAATATAAATATTCATTAGAAAGATAAAAAGATTTAATACATAATGGTATTTTATTTATAATTTTTAGAGATTAAATAATTAAATTTATTAATGACACAATGATGATGCACTAATTTCCTTATTAATGAACGAATCAAATAAATGGTATTATAAATATTAAAATAAATATAATTTAAACGTTTTTATGAAATATAGGAATTTTATAGTATAATATGACATGTTAGGGTGGATTAAATGTATCTTTTCCTAAGTAATCATTTTTTTATTACTCTCACAAAAACAAAATACGAAATAGTGTCAAAATTGACATAAACTAGTATTTAAAACAAATACTATATAATTGGTTGATATAATATTCCAAAAAATGTAATGTTCAGCCAAAGGGATTAAATAATATTCTATATGTCATTAATGAGAAACTTTATGTTCTATTAGAAGTTTAGAGTAACTTTTTTAACCATATAGAGTAAAAATACAAGAAGACATGGTAAAAGTTAAACTATTTAACTAAGAGTTAAATCTAAAAGATAAGGCTAAAATGGTAACCTAAACTAGTCCAAAACCTATTGGATGAGTGTATTTAGACCCATAACCACCTAAGGGACGAAATAAATTCATTTTGAACCATTATAAACCGAATATGAATGTATAATAAAATAATACTTTAATCTCTTCCTAAAGTGACCCTCACCACTCTTATAAAAGGGCACTTCCCCTACTCTCAAACTAACACCTCCAAATCAATTCGGCTTGCCCAAAACCTACCCAAATATCCTCCAAACTATCCAACCTTCATTCTAGATGCATTCTATTGATCCTAAATCCATATTAAGAATCCCTTTCGATCAAATCAAAAGGAAGAAACTGAAGAAGTGGTAATGATTTCACCACCCTCTTTGAAGTTCTCTTATTATTCCACTTAATCTTTATTTGTTGTTTCCATTATAAAATAATAACTATAGTATATTCTATATATTATTATGTTATTATAAATATGGCACAACTATATTCATTACTATATCCATCTTATGAATGATAATGTCACCATGCATGCGTACATACGGCTTACCGTTTCCACGCCGTGGTGTCATTTGTTATTCAACACTATGTTATTTTGATGGATATAATGATGAGTAATATGTATATAAATAATGAAAATAACATGATAATGTCTCTGTAAAATTAATATACCATCCAATTCCACACCTTTAAGGAAATGATATTGTCTCTCACACGTACGTACAGATTACCGTCTCCACGACGCGATGAGATTCATTTCCACATTCACCATTCATTGATGATTATAAAAATATATATTACAAATAAGAATGTAATATATGAAATAATAATGCTACTAGATATATATATATATATGTACTTACATATATATTTTTTCACTTAGTTCTATTCAATACGATATGAAAATAGAAACAACGTTTATGCGTACGTGCGAACTACCATCTCTATAAACGGTGTTTTTAATTTCATATATATGTTTATTATACAAATTTATATTCTAAATATATATGATATATAAATCATTTTTTATATTCTGGATGTATTTAAATCTTTAACTATGTGATACCATCATGAGTAACAAGTTAAAACACATACGATAAAGAAAACAATTATTACCCGAAATGTCAATTTAACATGGAAATTATTATTAAATGTGTATTATAAAGTCATTAATGAATCATGTATGATATCCTAAATATTAATATGGTTCTTTTATAATTTAATAACAAACTTTCATCTTCATACATGAGGTTAAATGTTCCCTTGACCAAAGGAAAGTGCAAGGTAATGGTTAATTCCTAAATCTCATTATTATTCAAGATTGTTTACGTGTAAGTATAAACGTGGATATTTTTACCATCCATGTCCATTTTTCATAAAAATGATTTCAAATTGAATATTTTAAGGATTTTTGAAAGTTATTCTATATCAATATTAGAATTTAAATGTTTTAGAGATTTATCTTTCTAATTCTTTTTAATTAATTTCCACGTTTTCAAAATGATATTAAGGATTTATTTAAATGTGTATGAATGTTTTGAAATGGTAATAATTTTCAAAAGTTTCAAAGTGGTATGAGACACTTTGACTGAAAAATATATTTTAAATTAAATATATTATAAATTTGTGACTTTTAAATGATTTTACAAAAATTATATTTCTCATAGAAAGTTTTACTCATCATTTTCAACTATGCCTGCATCCTTTACTGGATATTATTTTTGATTGAGGATGATTTATTATAATACATTCTTCCATGTTGTATTGAATGAGTTATGATATGTTTGACTATGGATGTTCTATTTTTATACTATTCATGGTTTATGGTTAAATTAATGACATTTCGTATGCTAGTTTAATATGAATGTTTATGTTATGTTTCAACTTTTTCATATGAGCAATATATTGGACTTAGTAAGTGATGGGTGGAGCCCACTATAGCTCATCGATGCATCTGTAGGTCTCATGAGACAAACTAGTGTCTGGGAACAAGGCCTTGCCAAAAAAATTATTTGTATTCTTGGCACAAGGCCTTGACTATGTGGTAATGATGTCTAGCGTTATGCATTCCCTCATTATGAAATTAGTTTTTACATGTGATTATTCAACTATTAGAATATCTATTTGCATGTTTATATGGTAATTTTTCATTTATTTGTTTCATATTATGTTCATTTTTATGTTTAAAAAGGTAGTTGTTTTTATCACTCATATTGCCTTAAAATTTTATAGCTTATGCTAAATTATTTAGCCTTACTGAGCATCTAAGCTCACCCCTTTCTTATGTTTTATTTTCCCAGTATTCAAAGAAGTGTATTATGATTGATATGAAGTGTTAAGATAAATGGAATAATGGAGTTCTCAAAGAACTATTTATTTTTTTAATTTATGTTAGAAAGTCTAATGTAATGTTCATGTATGCAATCTATATTCCAAGACTGCTAAATTGATCGGTCTTTCAGGAATTGATTCCTTATAATCAAGCCAATGTATTAAAATAATGCACCAACTATGGTAATATAGGGTCGGGGCGTTAAAAATTTCCCTTCAAACATCACTACAACACTTAGAAAAATAAAAAAATAAAAAAATACCATAGTATTGTTTCCACCCAATACTGAATATCACATTTAACATAGTCTAATTGGATATCATCGAATTGAGTTGTCTGTCAATATTTTCATCGTCATTATTTTCTATATCACTCATATTTAGGGGGATCTTGTGAAACTAAATCCACACAATCATGAGGGTATAAACAACACTTTGACTAAAACAAAATTATATCAAGAAAAGGATAAAAATTCAAGAGTGGAATAGGGTGTTACTCACCACAAAACTTGATTTTTTTCAATGGAATTAGCCTTTCCCATATCATTAGTAATGATTTTTTAATTGTTTTCAAGAAAACTGCCATCTCATAGGATTAATTAATTCAAATACCACCTCATTATGCCTTAAGAGTTCATAAGACTATCATCACATTATCTTAACCTGCAATCATACCATGACAATCTGGAATCATATTGAAGATATGTTTAATTGAAATCTATATAATTATTGTGACATGAATTACTTAATTAAAAATGTTACCAACATGGACAAGAGAAATCATGTTATGAACTTATTCTGTTCACACGATTAATTCCAGCATTGATCATATTTGTAAACAAAGAAACTTCTTGAGATTTGAGGGAAAATGTTTCCCTTAAAATAAACTATTATTGGAATCATTATGGATATCCAATTGGATTCAACATTTATGTTTTGGTGTATAAACAATTCAATGGAGTAACTTATTATTACAAAAACTATATGGGTAAGTGTTATACATAGGAAACCCATGCAACTCGGTTTAATGGATGCCTCCCATGTCAATTTTATCATTGATGGTGCTGCCTTAGAGGGTCCGAGACCTACAAGTTGTGGAGTCATTTTCAGAAATAATAGACTCTTTATTAAGGTTTGATTATGTCAATACCTTGGGAATTTTATTACTTATAAATAAGAACTAATTTTTATGTTAAATGTGCCTGATACAAACTGTAGATTGAAAGTGACTACATCTAGTTGGTCAATAATCTTAGGAGAAAATCAAATTTGGTCCCTTGAAACCATGGAACATTTTACAGGGAGTGGGTGGATGGTCTACCCTAGTTGGATAGTATCTAGTTATTTATTTCAAAGCATATCATAAAGATTAATGTAGTACTTCCTTATAAAACATCATAGTTTTCTAGGAAATTGATTGATAACACAACATTCCTTCTATAAAGACCACTCTCCCTTAATAGTTTCTTGGATCTCTAAAATAATTTAGGAATCAGCTAGAAAGAAAAAACTTTTAACATTCAATCAATCCTTACCCAATGCTAGTATGAAATTTCATGAAGTATGTTTCACAATAAACAGAGAATGAAAATGACAATGTCATCCATTACAAAATGGCGTACCTTAGATAAATCATATAGGGCGTATTAAAATTACAATAGTAAAAGATATAACATTTATTTGTTCATGGGGTATGATGACTTGCAGAATTTTTAATTAACAGGAATACATAAGTGTATTTTTATATGAAATAAACAATAGGAACCCACATTTTTAATAAGATATGTCACAATCCAAAAAATATATTGATGAGTTCATAATGTCAAGGCTTTTTGGCCTACTACCATCTAAATAAGAAGAATTAATGGGATGATTAATTTCTAACCACAAAGAAATAGTAAATTTGCCGAATGGTATAAAAATGTTTATAATCTAGATAACTATATGAACATATTTATTAAGAAGTTAAATAATTTCATCCATATGAATGAATAATTAGAAAATACACTTATCAACACAAATGGTGTAGTATGGTAAAATGAAAGGTATGAACATGCCAACATGTTACCTTCGAGAAAAAACGATCATTAAGAGTACTTTGGGTGCATATTTATTTTTCTTCCAAACCCTATATTTTTCCTTAAATAAATAAAAAAAAATAAATAAATTATATCTAATACGGTGGAGAATAAACAATTGATTAGAAATATATTTGTGTTTATATGTATGAAAACACAGATGTATCGTAAAAAAATACTACATGAAAGAACTATATATGAATGCTTACTTGGGTAAACAATGTTTTGTTCTAAAATGTTGAACTTTTAGAAATTAGAGCTTCGATAATTTCATCACTTGTTTCAACCTATCTTCATCAAATTGAAAATGGTTTAGGAATATTGAGGGAGATGAAAATAGAGATATGTGGGAAAAGAAGGGGTACTGAAATGGAAGATAGATTATTTTTATTCACATTAACATGGGTCTTGAGACTGGTCATTGATAACCAGTTCATTGTGTGTGTGATCAATGCATGCATAAATGTGGAGGTAGATAAATTTTTCAAGAATTATCCAACACAAATAAATAAAACATGGAATTGTGAAAATACAAGGTTCACTTAAACATAAACCATGAAAATAGAAACTAAAAGACTATTTTTCATGGTGAAATGTGTCCCATGGTATTCAAATCAATGAAACATACCTTAATGAAAGCAGAGATCCCCGGAATCCCATACCTACATCCTCGTTATAAGTCATTCTCTAAGTACACTAAACATATTGAAATCTCCAATCATACATGAGCTAAAATTATTTCCATATACACATTGTTAAATTGCCAAAAATCACAAAAAAGAAAAAGAAAATAAAGGTTGTATAGAAAGAATTACCTGCAATACTTTTTAATATATGAAACTAGGTTTTGCATCACAAACATCATGCTTCAAGAAATTGGAAAGTTCAAATGAACTATCACAATACTTCTATCTATGTACTTTTTTTATTTAAAACTCCTCATTGCACCTGAAAGTGTTTACATGCTCAAACTAGTAAACCATATCAAAAATTTCATGGGAAAATAATATGAAAGACTGGAGTAGTATACCATGCATGGATATGTTAATTACATGATCTTACAAGTTATTTTATCTAATTTATGTCTTATGCAGTAATAGTTTCTATAGGGCATGCAAGACATGAGGGACTGCAATAAGAACCTACTTCTAGCAGTTGTAATCATAGAAAATGTACATATGGTTCCTAGTTTTTCTTGTTGACTATATGATTTCATATTTCAAAAAGTCACGTGATGGAAATATACCACTTTAGTATCTCAAATTCCATGTTCTTAAATCTTCATTCAAATACATCAATAAAATAAAATAAAAGGAATAGTGGAAGTATTTGAGACCATCAATGTTTACATTATGTCCCGCATATTTTTAAGGGTCAGGCATTTACATTTAACAAAATTAAAAGGATTTAAAGCCAAAGGGATTTATTTGTTGAATTGGAGAATAATCATATAAAAAAATGATTTGTTTAGGGGTTACCATAAATTTGGGGAACTGAAATCGCAAGCCGAAGGAGTTTTGAAGGGAGAAGATAGTAACTTCAAACCATATGAGAAGGAAATGGAACTCAAGAGGAGTAGGTGTAGGGATAAGATCAATAAAGATAAGTGGTATAAAAAGTAGGAGTACCTGGTCGATGATTGAGTGAAAATTAGAGTCACGAGAACCATTGGAGGTGATGACGGGAAGTGTGGGAATGAACCTAAGGGGGAGAGGAGCAGATTTGTGAGGATGGACACAGATTGCAGAAGGAGAAAGACTCGCTGGGAAACCTAGGTTTAAATTATCATGCCTTTTTTACAGGATAATAAGCTATAGTAGAAAACGAGTTTTGAAGGGAATAAAAGAGGTCACGTTGTTGCGTGATCGGAATCACGATATTGGAGGGAGGATGAAAGCAGTTTAGGTAATGTGGCCACATAATTTGGTGACACATAAGCTGTAAAAATCCATCTTTTGTATAAATAATTGATAATTAATTTATGATATATGTATTTTATATTAATTATATAATTATTCTTATAGAAATACTTTTATATGTATTTAAAATGAATTAAATAAAAGAAATATGTTTATACATTTTATTTATTTAATTAGTTATTTTAATAAACCATTGGAATAATTGTTACTTGTAAAATATTAAAATAAGCAGTATTAAATGGGTTGTTAAACATATGAAATGAATAAGAATAAGAATATTTATAATTATTTTATAATTAAAAATAGAAAAAAATATAAAAAATGTTCTTTATACAATGTATCACCAAAATGTTTACTATAGAAAAAGGCCTAAATGATATTGGGGATGAACTAAGGTAGAGTCCCATTTCACAAGAAAATTGATTTTTCACATCAAAATGATTTGTTTTTTAGATGGGATTATAGGAATCAGTTGTATAAATTTTAAAAATATTAGAAATATGAAATCATCATAAATAAAAAATGAATAATAATTATCTATAAATATTACAATCATATTAACAATATTAAAACATTGATAATAAATATGTATAAATTTTAAACAATTAGTAAATTCCAAAAAAATTAAAAATTTATAAGTACAAAAAATGAAAAAGGGTTAAAGAATATATTATTAAAAATTAGTATATAAAATTAACTAAATTAAATAAATATTATCAAAAATGTTATTTAATAAAATTAATTACATGAATTCCCGACACATTAAAATAAAAAAGAATGAAAAAAAATAATTATAATTATTGATATAAGCACTGTATTAACATTATATAAAAAATACAATTAATTATTAACCTTCTGAATTTTAATTAATAATTAAAAAATTTATTTATTAATTAAATATTAAAATATTAAAAATTGGACAAATAACTATCAAATTTCAAAACATTACAAAAATAAAAAATGAATATATATTAAAAATGGGTGAATGTTGAATGTTAATTTATTAGAGAAAATAATAAAAATAGAAAAATATTAAAAATATACTAAATAAGTAGAAGTTAATAAAGAGACGTGCACATACACACACAACCAATATATATATATATATATATATATATATGCGTAAACATGAATATACATACACATAAACGTACAGATTCAGATATATATACACACAAATAAACTCACACATACACATTCACACACAAATACAAACACACATACATACACATGACATATATATATATATAGAAACACGCACATATATATACAGATATATATGCACACATATACACACATATACAAACATATACACACATATACACACATATACACATACTTACACATGTACATAAACATACACACACACACACACACAAACATATACAAATCCATCCACATGTATAAATTCATATACAGACACATACATGTACATGTGAACAGATGTACATGGAAACATATATACAATTACACTCACATGTTCTTATATAGACATACATATTTAATCATACACATTATATATAAAGATTTATATTTCACATAAATATGTGTACAAGTACACATATATATACACATATTTCCAACCTATATACTCATACACACACACATACACAAGAACATTCATAAACCTGAATGTAAATCCAAATACAAAAACTTAAACATTTTTTTGAAGATCAGTATATAATTAATATATATATATATATATATATATGATCCCAGATTATAAGGGATACCATCCATGGTGGAATTTCATTTGAAAAAACTATCTATATAACAAAAATAACCCAACTCGCTAGAACAAAAACTTCTCTATTCCCTCTATTAGGATAAAAGATCAAGTGAATGCCAAAGAGAAATAGATTAGAGAAAAAATCTTTAGGATTATAAATCCAAATGATAAGAAGAATCTCTCTATTTCAGAGATAACATTGATAATAATAGGAATATATGAATCAATGATGATAAATTTCAAATTATTATCAATATTTAGATTCATCCCCATAAATATAGAATATGATTCTGGAATCAGTGGATCCCAAATAGAAAGGACCAACACTAGTCTAGACACAATATTTTTTCTTGTGTATTAAAATTCCATCACAATAAACCAAATTACACCATTTTCTTACAGATATGATTCCACTTTAAATTTTAGAACAACTTATGGGGGAGGATTACAATTGTTTCTATAGGTACCAGTTTTAGGATTCTTTACATGTGAGTTAGGGAGCTTTGATGGACCCTACCATGAATGCACTAGTTCAGTAATGAATATATTTGGTATCCAATTGTCATTGAAAATGAAATAATTTTTTCTATCAGAAATGAGAAATTAGAGAATAAATAAAGATAATCAACTCTTAAAATGGATGAAGGAGGACAGGAATAAAAACATCATTGAAAGGCTGGGATCCTTATCAAAAAATATATCAACAGTTGCACTCCTTGAACTCGTGATATCCCTTTCCCTTGTGTAGTACATATTTTCTTGTGATGAGTATTCGAGCACCACCATGCACATGAGACAACATGGATTATTTGAGAAGCAGAATAAGGAGAGAAATTCCTTGGGTACGGGAATTAAAACAAAAAACTTACAACATAAGTGTTGTCCCATGGGGGGACTTTCAGGTGTGGATGGTCTTCCAAACTGCACCCCTTCCTAGTTATATCTATTAAGGGACATATTATAAAATGATTTCACTAAGAGAGTTCTTGAACTCCCATAATACTAGAATCAATTTTTATTCCCCACTTAATTTATATTGAGGATATATTGAAATATATTTATCTCATGTCAAAACACTTATCCTATTTTTCTACATACCACCCATTACCATCCTCATTAGTGACAGATGTCACTATTTCGTCCATGAAGCTAGGGGATGTTGGGGATATCACTAGAATTCTTTTTCCCTCGGGAATCCAGAGGTCCATCTATATTTTGAGGATGAAACCATCCCCAATCCACTATAATTCTCTACAATAAATTATAATGAAAGAGCCATCTAAACACCTCTATAGTAAATTTTGGTGAGGGCCCAATGTGGTGGCTAGGAAACCCAAGTGGTGATAATACTTGTTTTATAGAATTTGAGAACGTAGGTATTTCTGGTGCTACAACATCATCCAACCTTTATTTTCTAGAATGGAATCATTGATAAGGGGTAGGTCTTAAAAAAACCCTACATGATTTAGTGGTCTAATGTATGTCCCATTCCACCCCGTGATTCTTTTTCAACCCATTTTTATGGTCCAACTACAAAATGGAAATTCTTGAATGAATTCAGTTCATAAAAATGCTACTAATTTTTAAAAGTGACAAGATATAGAAAAAATTGGTTGAATCAACACCCTAATAATATTTTCCTTCACCACAGTAGAAAAACTCTTAAATTTCTGGACCTGAATTTTATTTCCAAACCTATGAATGATTTTTGTGAAATCATATTTTTTGACTGACCAAAAAACATGAATAGTTCCAAGAATTTATTATGCTTTCAACCATTTGAATAATTGAAACATAGAAATGATCTACCTTACTATTTAATGGGACTTATATAGAAAATGAAATTTCATATTTATCCAAGTTGTCTAGATTCCTAAAATTTTCCTTACAGTTGTTAATTCTATGGAAATTAGAAATACATTCTACAATAGAGTTCCATGAGAAAAGAAGGATTTAATTAGTGAAAAAGATGAGTGATGTATGGGCTTCATCAACTTTAATTTTCCCCACAGATAACATTATTTTTCACATCCTCATAACCAATATTACTAAAAACATCAGAAGAATAATATAAATAGAAATGGAGAAAGATGATCTCCTTGTAAAAGGCCCCTAAAAAGGGTGATTCTTTGAGAAAGGAATCCTTTGAATTTGATCCTAAAGGAAACATTCGAGGAACAATGCATGAATACCTCAATATAGTGGGATATGAAACCCATTTTTTCCAGAAAAAGATGAGGGAAGGTCCATTCATCTTAGTCATAAGACTAATTTATGTCACATTCAAGGACATTATGACAATTTTGGAAAATGATCATGTTTTGATGGAATAAAAATCCTCATAGGTGAACAATGAATTATGAATAAAATGATTCATAGGGATGAAAGAACCTTTAATTTCAGAAAACATAGATCGAAACTAGGTGTGTATACTATTAAATAGAATCATTGAAAACTTATTTAATGATAAATTACACCGGCTAATTGGCCTAACATTTTATTCCAAGAATGGTTTTTTTAGAATAATGAAAATAATGGTTTCATTAAGGGTGGTGATGTTGATTTCCCCTAAACAGATGCCTTTCATAAGAGAGGAGATATTTGGTCTAATATAATAGAATTATTTTTTAACGAAAAGTGCATGAAAATAATTCATCCATGATTGATTATTATAATGTATTTTCTTGTGTTCTTATAGAATTCCCCCAATAATGAAATCACTTCTAAACTAGAGATTCATAGCATTAAATATCACATGCGTTTTACAAGAAACATCATCGGATGACAAGGATGAGAATAGATATATATAGATCTTATGAAAAAAGAGAAGGATAACATATTGTATTCCTACTTCACTGGAATATGTTATAACTTCATTATTATTCAACATCAATATAGTGTTTTTGTAATGCCTTGAGATGTTATTACATTGAAAATATGGTGAATTGACATCACCCTATTTGATGTGGGTTTCATGATAATGTATTCCCTATAAAATAACCATGATATGATGCTCTATATCACATTTCAATTCAAGAAAACTTATTATAACGTGTATAAAATATGGGGGTTTGATTGTAGAGTACCTTGGCCTTCCTTCTAATCATATCAAAATTCCATTTGGGTAGGGAATAATTTTAATTTCACTATGTTTTTAATTTGTATGCACCATGGTGAATGTTCCAACCTGTTTTAAGGTCACCAGCTTTCTAGCTATTCCAAACCACATATTTTCAATTCTTATCATCAACCCAAAATAGTTTGAATCTAAATGTTTTTTCATATCTTTATCTATCAAAACCATGAAAATTATTGGAAATTATGGTGTAATGAACCAAATAGTTGGGTTTTATGTGATATTTTTGAATGAAACAGAATAGATTAGTCCAATTGTTTAACCTAGTAAATTGTAAAATTATTGGTGATACTGGTGTTTCTAGAATTACCTTGGAACCTTGTAAAGGGATATTTTTCAAACACATGGTCAGAAAGGTCCTCCATATGCATTGCATTCCAGTACATTGAAAAAGTGATCTGGGACATGATAACCCCTACCTTTCAACACTAAAACATTATTTCCATATACCCCCAATCGAAAATGATGGATCTAGGAGTTTTTTCATTCAGTTATTGAAGAAGATTCAATGAAATCCATTTACCTCACAGGTAATGACACATGGAAATACAAACAAAGGCCCATGTTCGTGCTTCATGTTGGAGAATATAAGTGGAAAAGTTGTTATGATAAAAATGGAGACCCTAAACATTTATGTCCTCTTTCTAGGGAAGACATAATCCACCATAATTTTCTATTATGGGGAATGAAAGCTAACTATGATTTCTATATTTTTTACAATATCATCCATATAATTACTATCTAATTTATTTGGATTGGAAAACCATATCTGGGGGGCGTATGATGAGATAGGACTACCAAATCCAAACAGAACATGGGTTTTCTGGCCCACGACAATTCCATCATATCATATTCATGGTGATAATCGATAATGGGTCAATCTTGCCTCCATCATAGATAAATAAATAAAAACTACATATAATATATATTTCATCCTTTTGGGTAATTTTCCACCACAATTAGGGCTTTATAGATATGTTTAGTCCTACAAGGCTCCACACTAGGGAATCTAGGTCCATGGCCCCCCTCTTATTATTTTCCACCATTTATGGTGTTTTCAGGTCCAATCAACATATTCAAAATGAAATTATCATATGTAAAAGAGGGTTACATTGGATGTTCTCCTCATATGGGGATATTTGGTATTAGAGGATTTAGATTATCATAAAATGTATTCATCAGTTGAAGGGATATTTTTGGATTCAACTTAGATAATTTAGAAGGGAAAAAATACCAAATGATTAGCTAAGTAGGGAAATTATTCAAATCAATAGGTCTCTATAAGAAATTCTTTTTCTATAAGATGAGTAATGAAGTGTGGTGACCATATCCTGATATACAAGTTTTGATTGGTATCCACATGCATGCAAAATGATTTAGAATTATTTTCTCAAGATCTTTGCCTTTATACTTCTAGAAAAAAGGATGACCTAGAATTTCTTCATGATGTAAAAGGCGTTATTTCATGATAATATTATGAAAATAATCTACTATGATTGATGCCAAATAATTCTCTATGTGGACAATGGAACCATAAAAAAATTGAAATTTTCATTTTTTCATACTCAAATATGACCCAGGTGATAGATAATTCCATGGAATGGAACACACACCCCCCCCCAAAGAGTGGGAGGGTGATAATGATCATGATCCTAATCCTCACATAATTCACCCAAAGGATATGATTCGAATGATTCCACTCAAAAATGTCTCTATTGTGTTATCTATACTATTTATCATGTTATTAAAATATCCCACATAAGGGAACTATTAAATAGGATTCAAAAGGGACATCTTGAGAAGGTTATGTCCATATTTTCATTAAAGAACTACTATCCTTCATAACGATAAGATGGATATTGAAGGAATATGGTCTTCTATTATGAAAATTCTTTTTATAAAACTTCTTAATGAATTGGAATACAAGAAGGATGGTTTCCATTTTCCCAATTTTCACTCAATTTTCCAGATTCCAAATAAATTGCAATGTATTTTCTTGGGAGAGAAGACAAAATTGGTGATCACATGAATGTTTTACAACCCTATGTAGTGACATATGCTTCACCTATTAGGGATCATAATTATTTATAAAAATAATTAAAAAATTCACTTTATCCAAAGGGAGAGTCATCGATATAGATTAACCCGATCTTTCTCCATTGGGATGCACATCTGGAATATTATTATCCTTCATTGATGAAGGAAAAAATTATGAGAAAACCAAAGTTAGTGATACTAGAAATGTCAATAGAAAATGTCCTATATAAAAAGACAAACATTTTCAATGGATAATCCTCCATTGAATGAAATGAACAAAACATTTCCAACATAGCATCTCTAATCCTAGGAAAACCTATAAAACATCAAATCATAGAAAATCCTAGAGGACCTCTTAATTAGAGATTGCACAAAAATTTACTTATATACATGAATATTCAGAAATACATATACACACATACATACAGATACACACAAATTCATAAGCATATGAAACACCTATACACACAAACACACAACACTAAACTTGTATACACATACAACACATACATATATTCTCTCATACAAACATACACATTGATCTGTATATATATACATTCATGAATATACAAAAATATTCACATATGTATATTTTAAATTATTTAATGTGAATATAAATAGAAAAAATTAAAAAATGATTCACATAATTAAAAAAATATATTAAATATGTATACAATTCAATTAATAAAATATTAATTTGTTCTATTTATATTAATTTTATAATAATTATTTAATAAATGTAAATAATTATACTAATAATCATTTCTATTGATAATTATATATATAATTATATAATCATGAAAATAAGATTGATAATTACTTAATTAAATCTTATATGAATCATATATATATATTATATATATTTATATTAATTAATATATTCTTTAAAAATATATAAATATGTATATATAAATTAAATCACTCACTCTCTCCCTTTGATGAGTGCTTTTTCCTAGGTCTTATAAGGGTTTGGGTTTTACTCGGGTTTTCATAGTTTTGGTATTTTTTGTGGTGCTAATGATTTTCTTAATTATTCATCTATGTTAAATTCTAATCAGTGAATGCCACATCTTATCAAAATGACTATAGATATGAATTACGATTAGGTAATATAGTGCTGATGACTCTCACTTTCAAAAAAGGAAAATATGACCATTAATTCGATGGTGGATGAAGATGGATTTTTTATTTTGTTAATGGGTCTCTATAATGTGGGAAAATTCATCCAAAATTGACCCAAATTTTATTTTATTTAAAAATATTATGAATTCTATCTGATTCTAAGAGTGTGTATTGGTCATACGAGACATCAGATTCAGGCATCTGTTCATTATATTATTTAATGAGAAGGTTAAAAAGAATGTTATTCTCAGGTGTCCTTGGTCATCTGATATCCACATTACCATAAATATGGATTGGAATAATGATAGAGTCATCCTAAATATATATCCTTATCTAGGTTTCACTTTGGAATTTAGATTATTGGAATTCCTTTTTAGGGGAGATTATAAATTTCAATTATGGAAATTAGGGACCGCATAAGAAAATTAATCACCTTTGATTTGTTAGACCCCATTTTTTGTTGACCCTATATAATGATCATGATATTAGATATATTTTTCTTCACCTATTTAATTTTTTTTGCTACATTATTTAGAAAATTAAAGGGTTTGGATTTCCTGCGAATATGAAAAAAATGAATATATCATATTTCATTAACATACACATTAGAAAATATAAAAAGTTATTTTCTACCAACATAGTATATAAATAAGGTATAGTAATTATGTAATGTTTCCCCGGGTTACACATGGAAAAATCACAGGGAATACTATCTCATAAAGATGGGAACACATAGTGACAAATAGAAACATGGGAAATCCCACAAACCTAGTGCAACTATAAACCAAAATATTGATAAAATATTGGGGCCACTAAAAATTCTTAAAGAACCCAATGATTTAATTTAGTCAGAATAAATGATGAAGAACACATCCTAAAACATCATATGTGTTTCTCTTAATACTCCATTTGGCTTTGATAATTCTCATTCAAGGTTGATAATATTTCAGAAATAGCCATATTTATGGTCCAAGGATATTTATAAACACATCTTGAAAATGGAATAATTTGGTTTTGACCACCAATACATTGTACATACCTAAAGTGTAGAGCAACCTATGACTTCATTTAAGGATGGTGAAAAAATCATGGAATTCAGATGCATGTCCCTAGAATAATCAAATCCTAGATGTGGATATTCTGAGGTTGCCACGGTGTGAACCTCCTTTTATTGATCCATGTGGCTCAACATTATTTTATTATCCCTCACTTCTAGTTGAAAAGATTCCAAAAACACCACTACCACAAAATAGGCATTTATTATTGTTAAAATAGAACTGCTAATCGACACTGTATTCATGGGGGGTAACCCTCTATCAGCACAATTCAAAGCGCTAATAAAGTCCCAATTTATCAACACTCCAACTAGAACTGATAAAGTATTCCTTGTTTGGGAAAGATATTTATATAACATCACACCCATAAACCCGAGAAAAACAACCAACCAAAATAATCAAACCAAAAAAAAATAACCAACACAAACTAGCAAAAACCTGCTCCAAAATAACCATTCACATGATATATATACAGATGAACCACACACATGATGAAAAGGATTAAAAAACAAGTAATTCACACAAAAGTTAGGGAAAAAATATATACATTTAATTGAAATCACGAATAAAAACAATTTCACTCATGGTTTATATAAAAAAAACTTCTATATACATTTTGAACAATGTTTTATAAAATTAAATTTACGAATATCCAAAAAATAGTTTAAAATTGTTATGTTTCCTCTTTTGACGTCTGTGCAACCTTCTAAAAAATGTCCTCTAATCAGTGGTAATAGTTTTCAATCAAATCATCCGAACATGAGAAAAAAGTTACCCTATATAAGAAAACTAATATTATGTTATTAATACAGTAAATAAACAAATTAAACATTAATATAAAGAATACATTAATAAAATGAACGTTTTTAATAAAAATGACACTTTTGGAGACATATCGGTGAAACTGTGCATCAAATTGAGGTGGGGATGATTTCTACACATGAAAAATTACTAATGGATCATTTTCCAAAAGTATCAATGCTATCATAATTCATTTCCTTAGTTTTCTGTATATTAGTTGACTTTTATTACTAAAATGTCATTTCAAACCAAGAACACATAATCGGAGGCATAATAGTAATATATTGTGTCAGTTTGATGTGAGACTACTTCATACACATCACACAAGAATTTCGAATCGCTTTCCTTAATTTGGAAGTCAATTGGAGTGTGCTTTCTTGCTTTTTATTTAGTGACATGTATTGAGTTAAAATGTTAGTTTTAAACTCATAGTGGACACTTTTAAAAATACCAGTCACACTGTTCTTCATATTGAGGTGGGGTTGATTCCAACACATCACAAATGACTTATGGATATTTTTACCAATGTATCAAAACAGTCCAAATGTGTTTGATCAGTTTTTAATAGGTAAGTTTTGTTTGTTTATATAAATGTCATTTCAAACTGAAAACATTCAATTTGAGTGACACTGGTCACTTCATGAATTGGTTTGATGTGAGACTACATCATACACATCAAAAAGGACATATGAATCAGTGTACATAATTTGGAATTCAATAGAAGAAATCTTTCTTGGTTTTCAGTGAGTGATAAGTTTTGAGTTAAAAAGTTAAATTTAAACTAATAGGTGACCCGTTCAGTCACACCGGTCACACAGTTCATCTGATTGAGGTGCAGTTGATTCCTACACATAAAAAATGACTCATGGATCATTTTTTTAAATTATCAAAATAATATGAATGCATTTTCATGGATTTTCGTATGTATGTTTTGTTTTTTACTTGAATTAATATCAATTTTAAATGACAGTAAACATTTGGAGTCATATTTATGACATCATGCGTCGGATTGAGGAGGGGTTGATTCCTACCTGTCAAAAATAACGTATGGATCATTGTTATAGTGTATAAAAACAATTGGAATGTATTTCCTTTGTTTATTGTATGTCAGTTGTTTTTTTGACTAAAATGTCATTTCAAACCGAAAACAATAATGTATATGTCATACCGGTCGCATCGTGCATCAGTTTCACATGAGACTTCTTCATGCACATTGAAAAGGACATACAAATCACTATCCTTAATTTGGATGAAAATCAGAGCACATTTTCATTGTATTTAGTGAGTGACAAGTTCTGAGTCAAAAAGTCAATTTTAAACTAATAGTGGACACTTTTGGTCATACCAATCACATCGTTTGTTGGATTGAGGTGGGGTTGATTCCTACACATCACAACTAACTCATAGATCATTTTAATAAAGTATCAAAACAATATGAATGAATTTTATCGATTTTCAATATGTTAGATATTTTTTTTCTAAAATGTCATTACAAAATGAATACATGCAATTTTAGTCATACCAGTTGCATCTTGCGTTGGTTTGATGTGAAAATCCTTCATACATGTGACAAAGGACAAAAAAATCACTCTATTTAATTTAGATGAAAATCAGATAAAATATTCTTGGTTTTTAGTGAGTGACACATTTTGAGTTGAATTGTCAATTTTAAAAAGATAGTGGGCAGTTTTAGTCATACCTATCACACCGTTCGTCAGATTGAGGTGGGGATGATTCCTACACATCCAAATTGTCTCATAGATCACTTTCCTAATGTATAAAAACTTTATAAATGTGTTTTATTAGTTTTTGGTTTGTCAGTTGTGTTTTTTTACTTGAATTGATGTTGTTTTTAAATAACAACACACATTTGGAGTTGTATTGGTGAAACTATGGGTCAAATTGAGGTGTGGTAGAATCATATACATAAAAAATGACTGATATATCATTTTCCTAAAGTTTCAAATCAATCAAAAAGAATTTCCTACATTTTCAGTAGGAAAATTTTGTTTTATTCTCTAATTGAGCAGCATGTTGATTGGTTTCTTAAAATAAATTGGCAGTTCTCATTTACAGGGTTTGTATGTTTTTGATAGACCATAAAAGATAACGAGTATCTAAACGGGGTTTCCCCATCCCTGGTGTCTGTTGTCAAATATTTTCTCTATATACAGTTGACACATAATAACATCCTCCTTCTTCCATATAGCTTTAGTCGGCCCAGTGAAGAACCTACTGTCATATATTTAGGACCGTATAATGAATATATGACAGTTGGTTCTTCACCAGCTCAACTAAAGAGTGGAGTTATCTCCTATTCACGTTATGTTTCAAGATGTCACGACCAACTCGTGGGATAGGGAAAACCCTTTTGGATACTCTTTTACCTTTTTTGGACTATCAACAACACATACACCCTATAAATGACGACCACCAATGTATTTTTAAAAAACTCATCAACTTGAAATTCATTTAGTGCGCAATCAAGGACCACCAATGGCTATGATTTTTAGCGGGGAGTAGAGCCCATAAAATCACAACATTACCATAGAAAAAGCATTGATAAGATAGAAGTGAATATTAAAGTAGAAATTATTTGTGAATTTTACCATCTTCATTGTATATTTTTACATTCTTCCATCAGGTATGTTGCTCATTCATTTAGAAGCATATATATTTTTTCTTCCGAATATGAATATTTAAGGAACACATGGTAGTACTGAAAAAATTAATAAATACACAAATAATTAATATAAATTTTAAATTAAATAGAAATTATGTAGAGGATAGGTTTCTGGCCTAATAAGACTTTAAAATATTTCTATGAATATTTTCAAAGCTGGGCTCTGAGACGGAATGTAATTCCAAAGCTCGATGTGCCATGAATTAACTTTATAAAAATGTTACGTGTTTTTATATTACGCATGTGCAGTTAACTAAATAAGACATGATATCTCTTAAAAGGATGATCATTTTGGAAATCGGAGACCACAGTTGGGTCCGGAATGAGGTGTTTCCCCTAGACGCGACATAAAATAAGTCGGCACGGGATGTTCAGACCCCTCGCTCATTGCCGATGTATTAAATGGATAAATTAACTTATTAATTTATTCAATTATTATCTCAAACCTGAATATCTATCGAACAAGGACTTAGATAAAAAAACTAAGACTGCCAATGAATTCAGAACGTAGGTTTTACCCTATGAATGGTATAACCTTTGTCTACATCGTGTGTTTGGATTATACGTCATCATGGGAGAATAATTAAATAATTAAAGAATTTTTTATTTAATTATTTAATTAATTTCATTTAACCTGATGGGAGGATTGCCTCTATGCCAGCATCGATGATTAATTAAATAATTAAATAATTTTTTATTTAAGTATTTGACAAACTTCTTTTAACTTAGAAATAGGTTATAAATTATTTGTTTTGAGGGGGTTGGCCTCATAATTCATTTGGCCAATGATGGTAAACCCTCCCTTCCTCTCCTCCCATCCTCTTCCCATTGATGAATGACAAATGAATAATAATGAAGCCTCTGATCCAAGCGAATCGAAGAGACAAAAATGAAACATATTCTTCTCATTGTTGTGCAAGTGTAGTCCTTGTCAACACCGAACAGATCATGATGAATGCGATCTTCAGCAACGATCGATCCAAACTAAGGTAGGATTTATCTTTGAAATTCCTTACCTGGTTGATTTTTCATGAAAAACGCGAATTAAATTAACTAATTCATGAATCGAAAAAAAGGGTTGAATAAATTATTTCTTCTCATTTACCTTGAGATTGAAAATCTTGTTGGGTCATAAATATTTATTTACAAATTACTTGTGTTCTTGAATCTCAAATATGATGGCCAAATAAACATGGCCATTTATCTGCACATAGTCCATGACTGATTTTTTTATTTCGTTCTTCACACGTTCTCCACATGTTCTTTTGTGCCAAATAATTAAGCGAGTCAAAACATCAATGTTTCATTGAGCGCGAAATGCGAACATGGAGATCTCGAACTGAGGATCATAAATATATGCTCATCAAAATCTTTGAGGATAAAACAAAGATGAAAAAGACCATGGAAGGGGAAATGTAATGGTGCGATTTTAGTGTGTCTTCTGGGTGCAGTTTTGGTGCAGCGAGCAGACGGGGGCCAGGCGATGCGACTGGCTTGAGGTGGGCCAGTGCAGGTAGCCCTTTGTCATGACATGACCCATACTAGGGCTCGAACCAAAACTACCCCAAGCCTGTCTCTAAAGTCCAGGGGCTGGCGACTAGCACTGAAGTCACAAAAATATTGGGGAGGCCTTTGCTTGATAACCATTACACACACATGTAGTTAACTTAATGCAAAAGTGCCGAGAAAAAGAAGAAAGCATGGTTGCACACTACTATGAAAAGGGAACCAACAAAAATGCATCGAGTTAGATGCATGTGTGTGTACAAGTTCTTAGGAAAATCCCTCTTCATGTTTGTTGTGCCTTTTTTTTCTAGTCACTAACACCTGGCATATAAAGGCGGGCTTTGGGTAGTTCCGGTTTGAGCCCTAGTACGGGACGAGTCGTGACAGAGGGGTATTATTGGTGGTTCGACCCTTGGGACGTTGCTCAGATGTTTCCCTAAAACATTCTTGGTTGGGATTAGAGAAAAAATGTCGATGTGTATCGAGAGAGGCTCTTGGGCCAGGGAGTCTAGTGATGGTACGGGAGGCCGAAGTATCCATTCACCAGGACCCTAATTACCCGCTTGTCGACTCGGCACCCTGAGACACATGTTCACGTGAATAAAGGTACAAGAATCATATAGCATTGTGTTTTTGATTGTGATTCTCATGTCAGCTACCCAACATTGTCGAAATATATAGATATGCTCATCCGACCATGGAACTCCTTGATAACATTCAGGATGTCTCTGCGACGACAACCATCCAGGATACTAGCTACTGTTCGAGGTGATGATTCTGTGAGTGAAGAGAACTCAGTTCAAGACCCATTATGTGAGCCCCATTCTCCAGGTGGGCAGGTAGCAGTACCCCTACCTATTGAGAAGAAGATTTCCCCAACAGAGCGGGATGAGGATGTACGTAGGTTTTCCGCACATCACGAGTTCTAGTGTCGGTTATGGTTAAGGTTCTGCTATAAGCCGTGCCCTCAGACAGTTGAGGATTGGCTAGAGTCGGTGGTCCGTTGGTCTGTAACGGTAGTTTCTGAGAACAGAAATTCAAGAAAGGACTCTGTAGAGAGATCTATGTTATTATAGTTCCATTGTGCATCCCCACCTATATTGAGGTGATAGAGTAGGCACTAGTGGTAGAAATATTCCTTTCACGCCATATAGCTGGTTGGGATAGTAAGTGCAATAGAGCTGACACGTCTACTACTACTAGTAGATTCCAAATGATGAGATCTCAACAAAAGAGATCTTATCAAGATCAGTCACATGCACGTGTTCATATGAGGCCCAGACAATGCAGTGGAAGCATGGTGGAAGAATCAATCGGACTTGTGCACTCAAGTTGTCATTGTTTAGTAGATTCCCTTAGTGGGAAGTGTGATAAGTCCAGAACTCACCCGGTGTGGGAAGTTCCAGAGAAGTTATCTTCCTTGTACCTCACCCTGGTGGAACAGGAGGGTACAACTTTTCCTTAGTCAATGGAGTTGACTACTTCACATCTCAAGTGTGTAAGAGAGTCTCATTTGTGTTTCATCGACTGTGAAATCTTATGTGACCATATATCCTTATGTGATTCACTATATTGGAATTATGAAGGAGGGAATCACAATACACTAACATTGTAACAAATAATGATTACAGTTGTGACATGTGATTTAGAGGTTCGGTCGGGGAGGTAAACTTTCCCCCGAGTTCTATCAGTTTGTTTGAGACTGTGGAAGGATATGGGAAGGTTTCATATCACTTTTCATTATCCCAAAGAGTTGAAGTGGGTATACGATTCCTTACACACGTCGCAACGGAGGAGATACATGTGTGTTCCAACACAGGTCATCAACTCAAGAATGCCTTATGAGGGTGGACCACCACTTTGGTCCATAGTATTTGGTAGCACAAAAATGAACAGGCTTCCCTAATAGTAGGAGAGCTAAGTGTGGGCTCGGTATACCAAGTTCTTTCCCTGGTTTTTCATTTCAAGGAAGAAAATCTTGAGGATGAAATAATGTAGAGACCTGGTTTTAGGCCTAATTAGACTTTTATATATTTCAATGAATATTTCCAAAGTTGGGGACTGAAAAGGCATGCAATTCTGAGGGTCGGTGTGCCCATAATTAATTTTATAAAAATGTTAAGTGTTTTTATATTGCACATGCATAGTTAACTAAAGAAGACATGATATCTCTTAAATGGTTGATCAGATCGGAAATCTGAGACCACGGTTGGGTTAGAAATTTGGCTTTTCCCCAAGACGTGAAATAAAATAAGTCAGCGTGGGATGTTTAGGCCCCTCGCTCATTGGGGATGTATTAAATAGATAAATTAAATTATTAATTTATTCAATTAATATCTCAAACCTGAATATCTCTCAAACTGGGACTCAATTGAAAAAACCGAGACCACTGATGAATTCAGAACATAGGTTTTACACTAAGTAGGGTATAACCTTTGTCTATGTCGGGTGATCGACTTATACACCATCATGGGAGAATAATTAAATAAATAAAGAATTGTTTATTTAATTATTTAATTAATTTCCTTTAACCTGATGGGAGGATGTCCTTTGTGCCAGTATAGATGATTAATTAAATAATTGTTTATTTAATTATTTTATTAATTTATTTTAACCTAGATGGAGGATATAAATTCTTTTTTAGAGGGGGTTGGCCTCATATTTCATTTTGGCCAACGACGGTAAACCCACCCTTCCTCTCCTCTCAGCCTCTCCCCTTTGAAGAATGATGAACAAAGAACAATAAATCCTTGGATCCAATCAAATCAAAGAGCAACAAACGCAACATCTTATTCTCATTGTTGTGAAAGTGTGGTCCTCGTCAACACCGAACAGATCATGATAGATGCGATCTTCACCAATGATCGATCCAAACTAAGGATGGATTTTTCTTTGTAAATTCCATACCTCGTTGAATTTTCATGATGAACACGAATTAAATGAATTAATTTGCAGATTGATAAAAAATTTCTTGAATAATTTTTTTCTTCTAGTTTATCTTCAGATTGAAAATATTTAAGTGTGATAAATAGTTAATTACCAATTACTTGTGTTCTTGATTCTCAAAGATGTTGGCCAAACAAACATGGCCATCAATCCGCACATAGTCCATGACCCTTTTTTTATTTCATTCTTCACACGTTTTTCACGCGTTCTTTCATGCAAAATAATTAAGCGCGCCAAAACATCAACGTTTCGTTGAGCACAACATGATAACATGGAGATCTCAATCCGAGGATTGTGAATCTAAGATCGCCAAAAATTTTTGGGATAAAAAGATAATGCAGCAGACCGTGGAAGGGGTAATGTAATAGTGCGATTTTAGTATCTCTTCAGGGTGCGGATTTGGTGTGGCGAGCGGACGGGGGCCAGGTGATGTGGCTGGCTTGAGGCACGCCGGCGCGGGTATCCTTCTGTCACGACCCGAACTACACTAGGGCTCGAACGACAACTACCCCAAGCCTACCTCCATAGGCCTGGGGATGGATACTAGCGCCGAAGGCACAACAAAATCAAGGAGGAAATTGCCTAAGAACCTATACACACAGAAACAAAGTTGAATCAATGAAAAATTGGAGGGAAAAAGAAGAAAGTAAGGTTGCACACTACTATAAAAAGGGAACCAAACAAAAATCAATCGAGTTGGCTGCGTGTGTGTGAATAGGTTCTTAGGAAAATGCCTTCCTGAGTTTATTGTGCCTTCGACACTAGTCGCCATCCCCTAGCCTATGGAGGAAGGCTTGGGGTAGTTGTGGTTCAAGCCCAAGTATAGGTCGGTTCATAACAGAGTGATATTATAGGAGGTTCAACCCTTGGGACGTTATTAATATGTTTCCCTAAAATGGTCTTGGTTGGGTTTTGGGCAACATTGTCGATGTGTCACGAGAGAAGTTCTCAGGCCAGGGAGTCCAGTGATGGTATGGGAAGTCGATGTATCCATTCACCAGGACCCTAATTACCCGCTTGTTGACTCGGCACCCTGAGACACCAATTGTAGGGAATAATGGTACATGCATCATATAGGACTGAGTCTTTGATTTCCTTTATCAAGTCAGCTCCACATCGTTGTTGATATATATAGATATTCTCATCCTACTGCGGAACTCGTTGATAACATTCAGGATGTCTCCGCGACGATTTCCATCTAAGATACTAGCTATGGTTCGTGGTGACGATTCCTCGAGCGATGAGAGCTCAGTTCAAGACCCATCATGCGATCCCCTTTCTCCAAGTGGGAAGGTAGAAGTACCCCTTCCTATTGATAAGAAGATTTCCCCAGCAGATCAGGATGAGGGCGTGTACAATTTTAGCTCACTTACTGAGTTACAGCGTTGGAAACGGCTAACGTTCCACAGTAAGCCATGCCCTAGGACAGTAGATGACTGGCTAGAGTCGGTGGTTCGTTGGTCTGTATTGGTAGTTTCTGAGAACATAGATTTGACTGGGGACTCTGTAGAGAGATCTATGTTATTATAATTCCCTTGTGCATCCCCACCTTTTTTCGAGGTGCGAGAGTAGGAACTAGTGGTAGAATGTTTCCTATCACGCCAAATAGCTTGTTTTGACAGTATGTGCAATAGTTCTGAGACATCTACTACAACTAGTAGATTCCAGGTGATGAGATCTCAACATAGGAGATCATATCATGATCATTCACAGGCACATGTTCATTTGAGGCCTAGAAAGTGCAGTAGAAGTAGAGTGGAAGAATCTCAGGAACTTGTGCACTCAAGTTGTGGTTGTGTATCAGATTCCATTAGTGGGAAGTGCGAGAAGTCCCGAACTCACCTGGTGTGGGAAGTTCTATAGATGTTAACCATCTTGTTCCTCATCCTGGTGGAATAGGAGGGTACAAATTTTATTCATTCAGCAGTGTTGACTTATTCACCTCTAGAGTGTGTAAGAGAGTCTCAGTTGTGTTTCATCGATTGTGAAATACTGTGTGACTAGATTTACTTAGGTGTTTTGCAATATAGATATTCTGAAGGATGGAATCATGATACTCTATCCTAGTAACAAACAGTGATTATAGTTGTGACATTTGATGTAGTGGTTCGGTCAAGGAGGAAAAATTTCCCCCGATTTCTTTCAGGTCGTTTGAGACTGTGCAAGGAGATGGAAAAGTGGCATATCACCTTGCCTTATCCCAAACAGTTGGAGTGGGTATAAAATGCCTTACATGTGTAGCGACTGAGGAGATTCATGTGTGTTCCTACACACGTCATCAGCTCAAGAAAGCCTTATGAGGGTGGACCTCCCCTTTGGTCCACATTCTTTAGTAGCACATAAATGAATAGGCTTTCCAAGGAGAAGGAGAGCTAAGTTTGGGCTCTGTATCCTGAGTGCTTTCCATGGTTTTGATTTTCGAGGATGAAAAGCATGAAGGATGGAATAATTTAGAGACCCATTTTTGGGATTAATAAGACTTTGAAATATTTCTATGAATATTTCCAAAGTTGGGCACTGAGACGACATGCAATTCCGAGGCTCGGTGTGCCTGGAATTAAGATTATAAAAATGTTAAGTATTTCTATATTACGCATGTGTGATTAACTAAAGAATAAATGATATCTCTTAAAAGGTTAATCAGATTGGAAATCTGATACCACGGTTGGGTCCAAAATGAAGTGTTTCCCCTAGACGTGACATAAAATAAGTCGGTGCAGGATGTTCAAACCCCTCGCTCGTTGGCGATGTATTAAATGGATAAATTAAATTATTAATTTAATCAATTAATATCTGAAACCTGAATATCTCTCGAACTAGGACTCAGATGAAAAAACTAAGACCACTGATGAATTCAGAATGTAGGTTTTACCCTATGCAAGGTATACCATTTTTCTGTGTCGGGTGTCCGGCTTATGCGCCATCAATGGGGAATAATTAAATAATTAAAGAATTGTTTATTTAATTATTTAATTAATTCCATTTAAACTGATGTGAGGATGGCCTGTGTTCCAGCGTGGATGATTAATTAAATAATTGTTTATTTAATTATTTGATTAATTTTTTTAACCCAGAAAGAGGTTATAAATTCTTTGTTCAGAGGGGGTTGGACTCATAATTCATTTTGGCCAACGACAATAAACCCTCCCTTCCTCTCCACTCATCCTCTCCCTGTTGATGAATGATGAATGATGAACAATGAAGCATCAGATCCAAGTGAATTGAAGTGTGACAAACAAAACATCTTCTTCTCATTGTTGTGAAAGTGCGGTCCTCATCAATAATGAACAGATCTTGATGAATGCGATCTTCACCAAAGATAAATCCAAACTAAGGTATGATTTATCTTTTTAAATTCCATACCTGGTTGAATTTTCATGACGACCTCGAATTAAAAGAATTAATTCGCTGATCGAAAAACAATGAGTTGAATAAATTATTTCTTCTCGTTTATCTTGATATTGAAAATCATGAAGTGTGATAAATGTTTTATTTTCCAATGACTTGTGTTCATGATTCGCAAAGATGATAGTCAAACAAACATGGCCATCAATCAGTACATAGTTCACGCCCACTTTTCTTATTTCATTCTTCGCAAGTTCTCCATGTGTTCTTTCATGCCAAATAATTAGGCACGTCAAAACATCAACATTTCATTGAGTGCGACATGAGAACATGGAGATCTCGACCCGAGGATCATGAATCTACGCTCATCAAAATTTTCCCGGTTAAAATGAAGTTACAGCGTACCATGGAAGGGGAAACATAATGGTGCAATTTCATCGTGTCTTTTGGGTGTGGTTTTGGTGCAGCGAGAGGACGGGGGAAAGGTTATATGGCTAGCATGAGGCACGCCGACACTGGTTGCTGGGGGTGCCGGAGGCGGTGTGGCAGTGCAGGTCACCAAGTGATTAGGGTTATAGTAATAAAAATTGTGGATGAGGAGATTGGATAGAGAAATAATTTGAAAGGATGAAAATTAAAAAGATTGAAAAAAATTAATAAAATCAAAGAAGAGATGGGGCGTGTTGGTCTTGTAGTATTGGAAAGGGGAGGCGCCACTTTTGTTGCTGTGTGAGGAAATCGTGGAAGAATAAATGATATTGGAGAGAGTGGGGAATTATAAGAAAATAGTAGGAATAAAATTACTATATAAATAAATGATAAATGGGGGATTTGGTGATGAATTATAGTGGGAAAAGATTCCAAATTGTGATTTATTTTTGGAGTTAGAAAAGTAAATAAATAAGTAATTAATAATAATAATAAAATATTGTTATTATTAATTTTGATGATAAAACACATTTTTGTCCGCATCATCTCCATGTGAGCTTGGTTTTGTGAACCGTCAGTGACATTGTGACCCTAACATCGAGACATAATTTATGAGTCCAATATTGGATGTCTTTTTCGGGTTTTTTGACCGGGTACCCAAAACACTCGTGAATTAATAGATTTAATATCATTTTTAAATCTGTGACCCGCTATAACTCATGTATGCAACGTCCGATTGACTGACCATCAGTGGCAATGTGACCCTGTATTTAAGACGGTCGAATCAAGTCTAATATTGGAAACTGAATTCTGGTTCTTGGCTCGGGTCCCTGAAACACCCAATAATAATAATGTTATTATTATTACGGGATCTTCTCTCTAACATATCTCCCTCAAACGGTGTCAGAATGACGAACTGTCTTCAATGTTGCAACCAAAAAATTATGGTGAATGTTTCAATTCCAATTTTGGATATTTATGTCGAGGTAAATGTATGGGCCCCACGAGGCCCAGTTCGCGCGTGTTGTGGTGAAAAGAAACTTTTTCACTGGGAATTTGTTTTGGATAAATGGCTAGTCAATCTCGTGTGTTTTTATGTGTGGATCGAAATGGTGTAACCCATTTGGTTATCTGGTGTCATTTGATGTACTAACGAGTTGGATCGAACATGAATCCAACAGGGCCCTCGACACTAAAATGCCAACAACATACAGACTCTACATCCGATTGAGGCGCCGTCTGTCGTGTTGGAACCATTATGACATGGAGTTCCTTCGGGTTGCTTCCTTGTGGAACTTAGTGGCAGTTGATGTATGACCTATGACCTGAGTAGAAGAGCTAGGGTGTTTCTTTTAGTTAGAGTTAGGATGGATACTCCCTTGATGACTCAAGGCACGAGTATTCCTTACTCCTATACTATGGTAGAGACGGGACTCCCCACCTCATAAGTGCAGGTTCGTTTTCCTATGAGATGGTTTTCCAATCTTTGGAGTTGATACTCCACCACACGGACAGAAAAATTCGGTTTCATGGGCCACCTTGTGTTCCGATTACACGGGTTGACACACATGGGTTGATAACATGTACGAGCACATGGCTAGCGTACACGGGGAAGACCCCAGATACTTAGACAAGGTGTGTTATCTTTTTACAAGCAGTGTAGTTTTGTTTTTGAAGACCAACCTTGCGACACGAGCTGTTGTACACAGGTAGTACCCAGGTTCAGAGGACACGACGTGTAACCTTTCTACACACAGTGTACCTTTCAGTACATGGCTTGATCTTCTTTCTCGTCGTATCTTGGACATGTTTCGTTTGGGTTAGTGCCCCTTTTCTTGTTCCCATGAAGGTCAGGTATCATTTCCTACTATAAGAGTATAATCCCTTCAGCAGGAATTTCTGTGATAGGGTTAGGCATCCCTCCGAGAGGCCCGGAGCAAGATCATATATCCATTCATGGACCTTATTAGAGTTAGGAATTGACGTGATTGACTCTATCAGGTCTTGATCCTCTACCCAGCAGGTGGCTCTGGATGAGTCACAATATCCACCAAGGCCCTGGCTGTGATACTCATCCATATATCGTGATCTCTCTATTTTGTGGTACTTTCTATGACACAGTCAGGAATTCCACTAAGAGGCTTGGAGCGGTATCCTCTATCCATTCTTGACCCTTGGTAGAGTCCGGCATCGACATGTCCAACTCTACCGAGAATTGATCCTCTACCTAGTAGGTGAATCTGGATGAGTTGCAGTATCCACCAAGGCCATGGCAGTGATCCTCATATGTGTATCGTGATCTTTCCCCACTTAGGAGTGTGTTTTCCCATAATGAGTGAATCTATCACTCATTACATTTCTGATGAACGATACTTTCCGGACGAATGTTATCAGAGCTATCATACTCATGGAGTGAGTTCTCCCGAATGAGTGCTTTATGGAATCTTCTAATTGGATCCCTAGCATGGGTATGTAGTTTTGTAACTTGTCTCTAGACTACATGTCTTAGTTACATGTATATCTAGTTTCCCATGGTTTTTTTATGGGCATATACCTAGTGTGAGTTGTGATATGAAGATCCCATTACTCTCTTCTTTGGGTTTCTTTGAGCGATCATATCTATTATTGGGTGGAGCAGTACTATTTTTGTTCACTCTTGTTGTACATTCTTCTCTCTTACTGATCTCCTCTTCAGTATATCTCTTTCTTCTCCCTCGAGCCTTCAGGGCATCCTACTGAGTATTCTTATACTCACCCATACATGGGCTTTTCTTGCATTTGCTGTGCCCTTACAGATGACGAACATGATGATAGTGACATCAGAGGAGCTTCGGGATATGGGATGTTTTGAACATGTGCAGTTGTCATAGCATGGGATTCAATGGTGGGATTCTTCCAACTGTTTTACTTTTTCACCTATTGTCAGGTTGTGGCACTTTTCTAGTTGGGTGTGTATTTTTTCCCTTTCCCTTTCAGCTTTAAATTTCTTGTACTTGTACTGTTAGAGTTCGATGAATTTTTTTGTTCCCTTGTCATAGTAGTGTGAAACATTTCGTTATTCTTTTTCTCTAAACTTTTCCATTGAGTTAGTTGTGTGTGTGTATAGGTTCATAGGAAAAGTCCTCCCCAAGTTTATTGTTCCTTCAGTGCTAGTCTCCAGCCCCTGGCCTATGGAGGCGGGCTCGGGGTAGCTGTGGTTCGTGCCCTTATACGTGTCGGGTCATGATAAATTATCTTCAAAAATACCTCTTCAGGGATGTTGGTTTTTTCATGTAATATGATCTCTTTCATAAATTTACAAAGATTATAACTACGATCTATACAATTTAGTTTGTTTTGAGAACTGTAAAAACATTGATAAAAATAAGTAATTTTTTTATATGTGTTTGGACAGTGAAATATAATTTTATATACCCTGATACATATCGAGTTGTAGTACTTTTTAGGTTTCGTTTCCTTTTCCCCTAACCTCATTATGTGATATAGAAAATATTCAGGAATAAACCTATCATAATTTAATCCCCATTAAAAGATAATATAAATTATATAACTATATGTTTAGCTCTAAAATGTAGAATTTAATTTAATAAAAATTGAAAAATTCAATCATTTTAGGTTGGTTTGTGGATATCCATGCATTGAATCTAGAAAATAAATCCTTGGAATATCCCAATGGACCACATTTAGCATCCAATAATACCTAATAACACCAAAAATAATATGTAATGAAATAAATTAAAATATATTTGATATGATTAAATTGAAGAGATTTACCCATGAATCATTGGTATTAAGAAAATTCTTTCATCCATAATTTATATGTTAGACGATTTGAATAGTCTCACCACTATATCAAAGACTTTCTCGGATGTTATGTATTCATGCTCTGTAGAGGGGACATGAGAACTAACATGATGAAATTTTTTTTCATGGGGAAATCCATTCAATTTTAACCATATATATTTCTAAAAAAAATATGAAAGGTGTTTAGTTATAAATATCACTGTATATCATCCTTTGGAAAATCAAATCACGAAAAAATACTTCAAGAAAACATATTAATCTCATATGCCTAACCATTCATAGTTTAAGAATTTAGTTTCACTCTCAACACCAATGAAGTCTGGATCTTCCCCTCCATATATATTTTCGTCAAAATCAGTTATGTGATCGCCACCATCTTTCTATTTTGTATCCACATGGGCCTTCAATGATAATATATGTGTATATAGAATGGGAGGGGTTAAGGTTCTTTGGGTTGATTATTTTGACCGGTTGGCTGATCCTTGAGATGCTATTGAATCAGTCTTTCATTTAACCACCTTCCCCTTGTCTGTCTATAATAACATGCATTGGGTTAGAACTTTTTCATTAAATGTTTAAGGTTTAGCTTGAGAATTAAATTGGAAATGAATACCTCATTATTGACTTGTTTTTTACAATATTAGATCACCTTGTGAAGAATGTTAATAGAGGTTGTTAGAATGTTTAAATATCTGCATCATCAATGGGAATAGGTAGCACGATGCTCAGTTCTTGGGCTACAATAATTCCCACTCTGAGACGATCTATTTGAAGTGTTCTATTGTGCAGTATGTCATTCTAAATATTGAACATTGTCTTTCTCCCTAAGAGGCGATAGGTTGGTGTCGATATATATAAATCACTATCATTTTCACCCTGTAAAATATCAATATATGAAAGGTATTAGTGTCCAGTGTTTATCTGATTCACATTTCACCAAAAAAATTATAAAAAATTTGACTACCTCGGTTAAGAATTGTGTTTTTGGGGAATAAATCGCCTCAAATATGGTGGGGGTGGGGCTGGATCTCCACATGTGGGTTATTCTTGCATTTTTTATTCTCTTTTCCACCCCATAGAACATTATATTAGCTATCACTGGTATTTTAATTATTTGTGAAACATATAAAATATTTCTATTATGTTTTTCATTTCCTATGTTTAATCCTCCACATGTTTTTTATTCTCAAAATATGTTTAGGGTGTCACCCCAAAACCCACACCTCTAACATGACCACACTTTTCTGGCTACTTCATGGCCACTAAAAGTATATCTCTATCTAGTATGGGTATTGTGATTCTTGTGACCATATCAGATAGAAAATATAGGAAAATAAGTAATCATTTTTATTTAATATCAATTTAAATGAATTATTATTATTATGTCATAACTTTACTTGTTTCCAACACTTTTTGTGTGATTTAATCTATTAGTTCTCCATCATTAGTTACACATGCCTCCTTCCATAAAACCTAGCATGGGATGGAAGTGGCTGTGGATTTGGACACTTTATGATGAATTTAAACAAAATAGAATAGTTATTGTGTTGTTTTATTTCAAATAAAAAATATATAGTATATTTAAAATACATACCAATTTTTTTCAAGTGATGCATACCCCATCCATAATTAACGGTAGGGGTACACTAGTTTTGATGCCTGTTGTTTATTTTCAGAACTCAGTTGTTGTTTCATAAATAAAAATTTTTCAATCAAAGTGATTAATACACGTACCACCAAAAAACATTTTACCAGTCACAATCTACCTAAAAAGACTGCATTGTACAATGACCAGTAAATTCATGCCACGATGCTAGAGTTATCAAGTGTGCATAAATAAAACGTGGGTATTGTTTTATTTTCCCTTCAGCATATTTAAGATTAATTTCAATAAAATTGTGCAAGAAAAGTACTGTATCCTTCCAGAATCCAATAATACATAGTCTTTTTGTGATTCATCTACTATAAATCTACTCTGCATGAGATGATTAAGTATAATTCACTGTTACACTATTTAATTTTTAGTAAATTAAAAAATGATATCATAATGTTACTATAGTATCTCCACACATCAGTGTCTTAATCTTAGCCAGAAAAGTTTTCCATGAAGTTACATCAATTGTCACATGTTGCCGAGTGATTATTCCAATTTAACAACTAAACATGTAAATATTGTGGTTGTCATGTTGGACCTTCTTATTCCATCCAATCTTTAAATTTATGCCTTTTTCTATAGCCTTGTTGATTTTATCTAATACCATTTAACTTTGATGCACTTATTTTTTCAACATCACTAGTATTTAGTCACCTTTCATTTCCATGGATCCACCATCATTAATGTGTTCCTCCAACTCCAAAGGGATAGCATCAGCATGTGATGATGGTGGTTGTACCTTTACACTAGGAGAAATGACATGTTTAGAAACCTATTGTACATCTGCACCACGAGAAGCTATAGGTCGGGAAACCTGTTGTGCCTAGGTATTGGGAGCATCACCACATAAAAAATTTATTATCTTCAGAAGTTGTAAAAATTTTATTTAGATAACAAAATGGCAATAACAAAAAGATATTAACATAAGGAAAAAGTTGAGAAACCGTTTGTTCGTCTGCCCTGTGAGCCAAAGCAGGTTGATAAACCTCTTGTGCTTAAGGATTGGGAGCATCATCATGTGCAGAATTTATTATTAGCAAAATTGGTTTAACATTTTATTTAGATAACATAAAATTATAAAAGAATATATATGAAAATAATTCCACAGTTTGAGTAACATATTGTTCATCTGCACTCTTATAAACAGTAGGTTGAGAAACCTATTGTGCTTTGGGATTGAGAGCGTCATAACGGGAAAAATTCATTATCTAGAAAAGTGGTTTAACATTTAATTTAGATATCATAAAAGAAGGAGTGAATAGATTTTAACATAAAGTAACATGATGTATATTAGAAAAAAATAATCTAATTATTGAACACTTTTTTTAAGGTTAAAGGAATTTGAACCCTCTTTTGACTAACCAAATCCATTCTTTGTGGAATCCTATAACATAAAAAATTCCTTCTACATAGGGACCACTGAAAATGGTTGTGATGTCCTAATGAAAAGGCCATCCTCTTTTGAATTTTCATCTTAATCTTTAGTGGTATTGGTCGATAACAGAAAAATTGACAAGTTTTAGTTTGTAGGATCTTGAACATAAAATACTTTTACTATATATGATTCCATTATAAATAGTTCATCTTTGTAGAATTTCTTATAGAAATCAACTTTCACAAATCCCAACTCATCTATTTTAAAATTACATATGTTATCATCCCACTTGAATTGAAAAATCGGCTAAATTTTTTTGAATAATCCAACTCCCACATTTTTTTGATGATACCAAAATATGACATATCCACATAAATTGGATTTCTATACTTTGCACCAAAAACATGAATAACTTCATCCATAAGGGTAACTGCCCTATTCTATTTTCTAGTGTCTTCATCATGTTAATTTGTAAAGAATGTATAATCATTAATTACATAGCATTGTAAGATAATATATACTAACATGGTCCTCCAGCTATCCATTATAGTAAGTCTAAAGTTGAGTCTCGATTTTCGTTTGACTCATTAAAAATATTGTCATCAATCAATCCTATAAACTTCTTATTATGTTTATTTGATATCTAGTTTTTATCTGTTGATGTATTCTAATGCATAATAATTTCTTTGTGAGTTTCAACATATGGGTCAGTGTCTAAACTATTATGTATAATCTAAAGGTGGGCCTACTCCAAATATATAATATTGATTGGGATGAATTCCTTTCTAGAAATTCCATCATCCATAACTCAACCAATGTGATGAGTTGTCCTTAAACCAATGATTTTCACACTGGAGAGGTATTTGGTACATAATTCAGTTGCTTCCTCAACAATATATAGCTCCATAATACAACATTCTATTTGACTTTGATTTTTGAAATACCCATTCAAAATATTCATATACCGTTCAATGGTGAATAACCATCTATAGTGAAAAAGACCACATATATGAATCTCTCTAACTAAGCGAACCATTAAATGAACCATCATATCAATGAATTTTGGTGGGAAAAACATTTCCAATTCACATAATATGATGAAAATTTATCTTTCTGTTGTCATAAATTTCATCGGGTCTATATAATTTCAACATATTACTTTGAAGAAGAAATAGAGCATAGTAAATGTATGATGAACATTTCTGGGAAAAATGAAATGTAAACCTGTATGAATTAGATCATTCATCAAAACATGGATTTCATGTGATTTCAAACCTTTTAACTTTAAATTTTTAATTGACATGATGTTATTGATATTTAATAAATACCCTGTTGGAACCATTATGTCGTTCAAGAAGTTTCAAAACCGATATCTCTTCTTCCTAGAAAGAGTGTATGAAGTAGGGGAAAGAATACTCCATTTTTCACCCTTCACTGGTTCCAAATCCTCTCGTATTCCCATGTAAACCATGTGCAGCCTAGACTTAATTTCATTTGTTGTTTTACCAGGTGAATTTCAAAATGTGCTGATGACACTATAACATACTTTTTTTAAACATTCATAACATCATAAAAATGTTACACTTATAGACAACTCTTGTTTGGTAATTAAAAAAAACTGATTTCTTTTTCCAACCGGTTTTCATAAGGTTTTTTGAAAACATTTTACCAGAAGTAGTGTCCACATCTTTAACTTTTTAAAATACTTGATCACCTGTTAGTGCATAAAATGGTGTACATTCATCTGAAATTCCATGGAATGATGTCGTCCATGATAGGTACGTATGTCATCAGGGTTGAAATCCGTGATATCCTAGATACACAGTTTTTTATGAATTTTTCATCCTAACTGATTGTATACCTTATTCGCAGATGGGACACCCAAGAGTTCCTTTAATTCAATATCCTGAGAAATTTCCCTAAGTAGGAATGTCATTTATCGTCACATACAACGTGGCCCTCAAAATGAAATCTTTATTTCATTAATCATCATTCATCAAAATACCTTATTCCCACAATAATTTCAAAAACTTGATCAATGGAGCCAAATAAACATCAATATAGTTACCTAGTTATTCTAGTCCTGATATAATCAAAGATACCATGTTTTTTTGTTTCATGAATTACCACGGTGGAATGTTATAATTTACCAACATAAATGGCCTTGTATTGTGAGTGCTTCTTTGAAAACCAAAAGGACACTGTCTATATATAGATAATGCAAGATGAAGGTTTCTCAGCTCATTTCTAATTTCCGGATACTAATGATCAATTCTCATCCACTGAGGAGAGTCTACTGGATGCCATATTTTTCCATATTTATTTCTTCTTTCTGCATTCCTTGTCAATTGCTCTATAGTCTCCTCACTTCCATATTGTCACAAAAAACATGGAATTCCATGCAGCTTTTATATGATCGGATTCATCATTCTTTTATAGAGAAGCACAATGCATTTGGCATTATATAAATGATTTTTGGTAAATGAGAAATAGTATACAGCCATTCGCGCAAGCGTGTAGTCTTTCATAGATCATACCCATCAAGCGTAGCATTCATTGGGAATTGTATATTCATATTGGGAGCTTATTATCTTTTGGGAGCATGTCATTTAAGAGAGAAAGTAATTCTGTAAAAATTGCATCACTCCATCTATTTTCGTACATTAAAATTATAATTCTTTAGTATGACTAAAAATTCTATATATTTAGTGAAACCATCATACAATGGCGTTTTTTCATAACACTTTAACTTCTCATAAAATTATGGGAAATCACTATGTTAATCTTCAACTATCCTTTTCATTTCCTTAATATGATCTTTATCATCATCCACATTTATAGTCGCATCCTCGATATGGTCTTCTTCATTGTACATGCATGTAACCATATAAAATGACCTATAAAATGTGGTTTTATCCCAGTAACTAGAAACATTCACCTTTTAATTGTGTTTATTAAAAATATTATATCTTTAATCTACATCATGAAAGATCATGTATTCTTTTAACTCCATGTGACTAACATGTCATTAATAACAACACGGTAAAAACGGACAAAGGATTTGAGAAGGATATTATACATGATCTTTTGCAAACTTGATAAACTCTTTCACTCCATCTTCATACTCTTTTATTAGATGATTGGCATGCACCCATTCTTTATCCATATCCATCCTATTTTTTTTGGTGATATAAATATTTAACAATATAATTACACAAAACGTTGATATAATAATTAGCCAAGGCTAAAAAATTTATAGACTTTAATTCTCCATTGAAAACTATTTATTAAATCACAGTTGAAATCCAATTAAAAACCCAACCATTTACAGAAATTCCTCTGTTAAATAAAATACATTTTAAAAATAAACCAAATTTGTTCCAAAAAAACTTTCTCAGAACCCTAGTTATTTTTTTAACAATTTTATGGAAATTAAAAAAACGGTACGTTGAATTTTTTTTAAGAAACATTTCGAAATAATTAAATCATTATAAAAGATAACCATTACAAAATCTCTAGATGACATTTTTAATTCTATTAGTCTAGCCAATGAAAATAATTGATGGATCCACGCCTTATATATATCATGACACCCCCTATTTAGCTCTGATCACTAGTTTTTGGTGTTCCTTCAATCAACCTTAAAGACTGGCCAACCAATCACCGGTTGGTGAACTTATTTTCTATTGGTCCGACCCCTCCCCCCAAAGGGATACTATAAAACATAGTCACATTTAAATTTATGATTAGATATTAACCCCATCACACTCACCAATGAACATAGTAACTTGCTAACATATTCACATGTATTATTATTAGTAGAGCTTAACGCACTCACAATCAACCGTTTTGAACCTATAGACTAGCTAACCTATTCATATAACATTTATATACCATGAAATATAATCTTTTACCCAATTCACTAGTGGGAAATATTGGTACTAACCATCTCATAATATGAAAATATTTTTATTTCCACTTGAAAATCAAATATTCATTATCTCATAAAAAAACTCATATAAAATGAAGAAAATAAATTCACAATCAATAAGGGAACCATGTGATCAAAGAACATTATAATATTAAATAAAACCAAGATTAATAGTTATACTAATAAAACACGCATAATGGGGATGCAATCAATATAAAAATTTAATCCTATATATATAACAACAGATCAAGGAACAAAATGTCAAGGGATATACCCTAGGTGCTAGTGTCTGACAATCCAAAAAAACACTATAACTACATAGAACAACATCTGATATATGTTTCATCTAACAATAACACTATCCACTAAAATAAACCATAAATAACTCACCACAATGAAACCTTCCCATTATCCTTGCCTTAAACAAAGCTAGGAGACCATAGAAGTGTGTGTACCAACATGGGTAGCATGAATAAAGACATCCCACCTAGACACCCATGATACCATAAACAACCATGGAGGTGAGAGAGAAATCCATATAATTATTAAAACAAATGTCTCAAATCTCACCTCCAACACCAACACATATATAATTTCCTTTTCTTATCAAACATCTATCATATAAATAATCAATAACCCAAAACTGGTGAAATAAGTATAGGGGAAACCATTGAGGGTCACATGAGAAATAAACCAATTACTTTTTAAAGTGAAAAAATGGGTCTTCATATGATAACGAAATTTGTGATTAGTGTATCTCTTTCCTTATCTAAAGTCTCATAATTTTAATGATTTTGGAAGCACTTGAGAAAAAAATACTTTTTTCTTTCCGAAACATTCTCCAAGAACATGGAAAAATCATTTAAAAACCCAAAAAGTCATAAGACATAAATTTACTATAATACATTAAAATGACCATATGAGCCTTTACAAATATGATTTTCATGAGAATTATTTTAATATAAAAATATAACATGAAATTATTATGAAAAATCCCTTATTCCAACCCCTGAATTTATGAAATAAATTTTTAATTTCACCCAATAACCCATACATTACTATACTTTAATTGAAATTAAATTTATAATGTAAACACGTTCCATGAATAATTAAAAAAATAGATAACATGAACTTATGAAATAATCAAATATTATAATTATGATTTTCCAAAATAAATCATATCATAATATATAACATATAAATTGTTACTAAAATATCACTATATGGAAAAAAATACTAAGATGATAAATATAAGTGTAAATAAAAACCATTTCAAAATAATATTTTAAAACATTGTAGTGAATTTGTTTTTAAATTTTTTTATATAAAATAAATTACTGTTGAAAAAATTATTATAAATAGTTCCTAATAAAATGTTTTCAAATGGACCCAATTTTTTTAAATGTAAGATGTAAATATAATTTAAAAATGTTTAAATTTAATAGAATCATTAATAATTAAAACTTTAAAAATACATAATGTATTCATGGGGAATGAACACTATTAAGCGGAAAATATGAGACCCATATGTCATGGTGTTGTAGGTGTGTGAGACAATCAGTTTGTTTTCAGAATGATCTATGACCTATCAAGGGGTGAGTAGTGTGGTGATGAAATCCATGTTTTCAAATTCATTGTGGGTGTTATTTCATCTAGATATTTTGTAATATGAGTAATGATTAGTTGTGGTTCATGAAAATCCTTTAAATATTTTGGTCACTAACAAGCCCATGTGAGGAAGTGGAGAGTCAAACTATAAGATTCATGTTTTGGTAAGTGGATGGTTCCTTGAGTTATTTTATTGGGTTCAGTGATGTGAGCATATATGGGAGTTGTTGAAAATGATTGTGAGTTTTGATATTCAGCTGACAGTGAGATATGATCATGATTATGTTTTGTTAGGTATGGAATTTCATACTGCACATTGGGAGTGGTGTTTAGTAGAACCCAACCCGTAGGTATCGGTGGTTGGTTTTGAGTGTGCCCATATGTGGTTGAGTTGCATTGGTAGATGATAGATACTCATGTATGAGTCTTGATTAGAGAAGATCAAGAATGAATCAATGATCTCATTCTATAGGGAGAGGCTTGGGTTGTTACATGATCTTTGGTGATGGAAGCTAGTATGTTTTGTAACTTAGTTAATTGGTTGAATCATGTGAGAAATCATAATGATGTTTTATTTAGACATAAACACTTGAGAAATTAAGAAAACATGGAATTATTTATAAATTATTTCAGAAATATTAATTTTTGAAATACCATTTAAAGAACTCCCATTCATGAAATGTTAAAATACAAAATATCTTTTCACACAAATATTTGAATGCTCATTTTAATGGAAAAAAACACAACACACCATTGTTAAGAACAACAAGTAGAAACCACACATCATGAGAATATAACAATGAAAAATAAACAAGTAAGGTTCCATGATGATGAAACCATGGGGAATGATATAATAAATCACTAGATAAAACTCCCCCGAATCACTAAAATACCATAAAATTGAATGTGACGTGGTATGTACCTTGTAAATCCTAAAATGCTAGGAATATAACAATATATGGGTATAACCACCCAAAATAGCTACTAGCATGCCCTAATTTATACTATCATCTCACTATCCCACACAAGAATCCATGCAATGACAGGAATCTACCTAGACCATATTCCTAGCCCTAATTATGGGAATCTACTGATGCATGAACCAAATAGAGGAAGAACCTAGATGTTTAACTTAGTACCCGACCACCCAGAACCAATAAGAAAGTGAGGTATAGAATTAATGATCAAGTCTACCCATAGGGAATATCCAAAACTAGCCCCACCTCTAACACCCAATGATAAAAAGCATCATATACACACAACATGAACTCATGGCATAATAAGAACATTTCCACACAAGGGGGGAAACAAGCATCATGTAGTGATCAAGAACCCACAAAAAGAATAAACAAACAAGGGAAAATCAAGGGGTTCCTTGCACATAAATCCATTAAAAAACAAAATTACAATCAGTCCATTGACAATAAATTGTGTCTTAGGATTCCAAGACCTTTAACATTTCCCAAAACACATTTCCAAACATCCTCTATAATATGGATAGAAAAGACAAAATCATTTAAAACATTTCGAAATCACCCTTAAGTAAGGTATAAATTCTTTGAAAATATAAAACATGGAAAATGTTCTTCATTTCAATCACACTTTTTCTAAATCCTCACATAAATAATTTTAATAGGTTTAATGAAACAACCCAATTCATTAAAAATGCTTCAAGGCAACCCTTCAATAATGTTATTATTCATTGAAAACCAAAACAAGGTTATAAGGACATCAATTTCCATGAAAGTATTTAAGAAAATACACCATATCATTTCATAATGTGTTATCCACACACTCATTTCAAATGAACATTTAATGTCCAAAATAGAACACCTTGGAAAACCCATTTTGAGATTAATACACCAGTATAAAACCAAATTCCCATTAAAAAAATTCTTTTTAATCATTTTCACCCACTAAATTCATATGATTCAAGAAATAAAAGTATTTATATTTTACCACATTGAAAATCCAAATTGATTTAATGATTTTTAAATCAACAAATTCCAATAATTGTATATGAAAATTGAATTATATCAAATATAACTAGTGCACAAACAAGGACCACCAATGACCAAAATATTCAGTGGGGTTTTTAGCAAACACAAATCAAAAATCACCATTAATATCAAAATATAAAAAGTGAACCCAAGGAGAAAGAAGGTAAAACTAACCTCGAAGTAGTGGTTAAGCAAGAGGTGGAGGTTTGTTCATAGTGTAAGAGAGACCCGTAGGAGGAGAGGCACCACAACAGAGAGGCAGTGGTGTGGGAGAGTTGCGGAGAAGGAGAGACATGACAGATGAGATCTACTAGTGGAGAAGAGGTGTGGTGGTGGAGAACCATATGATGAAGCTTATTTCGTGTTGGCTGAGGAGGATGAGGATGAAAGAGAGGATGGAGGAGGGGAGGAGCGAAGGTAGGAGATAATGTGGCGGCATCAACGGTAGCGGCATGAATCCTCTTCCGTAAGATTTTGAGGGGTACAAGGTAGGATGAGAAAATTAGGTTTTATTTATAAAACCTAGAAACATTTTTATTAGCAGTAGATAAAAATCCTAGATAAAACAGGCCATTATCAGTGCTAAAAAAGTAGTCCTAAATGTATTTTTTGTCAGTGCTATAATCGAAAGCGCTTATAAAACATTCCTTTATCAATGCTTTTTTGTGCTAATAAATACTGATATTTATCAGTGGTAAAAATTCATTGATTAATGGATGTTTTATCTGTACTTTTTAATTAACACTAATAAAACATATCATTTATTCATAATTTTAAAATTATAACAAATATATTTGTTACATTTATTATTTTTAAAATATATATAATTAATATATTTATTATTATTTATTAATAAAAATTATAATTAAATATATATATATATATGGTGTTTGTGTATAAATTATAACTAACATATATATAATTTTTTAATTTGAATAATAATTAAATATATATATATATAAATTGAAATATTATTTTTAATTTTAATTTCATATTCATTTAAATATATATATATATATATATATCTGTGTCCATGTCAATATTCATTTAAGACATATATTTATAAATTATTTTCTTTAAAAGGTATTCATAAATATATATTTATCACTTTTAAAAAATATTTTTCAATTTTATAATTATTTAAACATATTTATATTTAATTATTTATATATAAATATTATTATATATAATATATTTAAAAAGTACATAATTATATATAACGAAATATTTGAATTTTTAAATATAGTAATTTCATTTATTGTTTATTTAAAAATATTTATCATGATTTTAAGTATTTATGAGAAGATAAAGCTCCATATATATAGAAAATGAATGAATAAACCAATTATTTGTATCAATATAATATATATGTCCAACATTAGGGTAAACAAACATATATTAATATTGAGAACATACACATAATTTGACACATTCATTTGCAAACAAAAAAATTAGTTATATATATATATATATTTAATAAGTATTTGAATATATATATATTAAAAAGTATTTATATATAATATTATAAACATATAGTATAATAAATACATAATTAATATATAATAAAAAGAAATAAACAAAATAAACATAAATAAAACATAAAATACATAATAAACATGTGTTTTTTAATGTATACATATAAACACTATTTTTTAATATATTTAAAATGATTTTATATAAATTAATAATATTTTTTATTTAAAACATTTATCAGTTCTATTGTTAGTTCTGATGAATTCTCCTTCTTTTCATCGCTTTTTTTATCATTGATAAAGTATAGATTTATCAGCTCTTTCTTCCTGCACTGATAAAAGTCCCCCTTTTATTAGTGATCTTTGATAGGGATGATAAATCCCATGCACTTCCCTTTCCCACATTTGTGGTAGGGTATGTAACATTTCTTCATATTTTTCTGCACAAAAATATTAATAGGTGATGGATGGAATGAACCAACCCCACCGACTAAAATAAAAATCTAAGGTTTGAACTATTCTGGGATTGGGAACATAAGCACAGTTTAGGTTCTCCTACATATGTGTGAGAAAAGTCATCCTATAATGATTTTCTTATAAAATACACATAGGATCCAAAGTTCAGCTACAACAAGGAGAAAAAGGCTTTCTTTCTAGGGTGCCTCCATGTGGCTAATCAAGTCCATTCATTAGTCTAGTTACCTCTCATGAATGAGGATGCATATATTAGAATTATTATTATATTCTCTAAATCACATTGTGATTGATATCCTTTTAGGATATGTTATTATGTAGAGTGGTAAATTATTCACTGTGGGTTTCATTAGATTTTAACCCACAAGATGAAATACTTTAATACTGTATTTTAGTTTGTAGTTGTGTACCATGAATTGAAATGATCCAGAAAGAACCTCTTGAGAGAGAGATTTGTTTGGTACTTTGGAACCAAGAGTGAATATAATATTTTCTCACTACACAGAAATAATATCTATCATATGAATTTCATAGAGTACTTGTATTTGATTAACATAGATAAATTGTATTCAACTAGAATTAGAAATGTAGTGGTAAATGCATTGGGCTAGAAAATATAAGAGATGGGAGAATAGATTTCAGTAGCAAAATAGAAGATATTATCTTCACTATAAGACTAGTTGATGTGTGCAGTTGAGGGTTTTGGGGAACCAATGTGGGTATCCGTAGAGATAATGTCTTCATTGGTCAAACAAGTAAAGGCAAGTTAGAATATTGTTCTGGAATGTATCATGATGTGTGGTAGGTTTGAAGAATGTGAAACTATTTTAGGATAGAATTTTTATATACATGGACTATTTATAGTTCGTAGCATGGTAATGGTTACATATTCCATGAGAGATGATTTTATGAGATCCTATAATGATTTTAAGGGGGATGTGCACCCAGGGATGACCATGATTTATAGTAATGAAAAGTGGATGTTCTGGTTTCCCTCCATTGTAAGAGACATCGAAGGCTTTGTTTCCCATTGATTGACTTGTCCAATAATTATCACTGAGTGTCACAGTTGATAGTGGAAGTTGGATGTTAACCTAGGGCCGACATATTTTATCTCATAGTTTTGGTAATTATAATAGAATTCTATGTGTTTATAGTTGATGTTGGGAATAAGATTTTATCCTGAGATTGATGAGAAATCAGGAAAGATGATACAAACCATATAGGACACGATTCAAGATTGTATTATATATTTTAGTCACCAGATTCAACTTTTCGCGAGGTAAAATTATGGTAGTTCTAGACACTCAAGTGTTCAATAGATATTTGTAAATTATACTATTAAAGACTTGGATAGTCCCTTTACCATAACAGGATCAAGACACTCATGTGTTCTATAGATATTTGTAAATTCTTAAAGAAACTACTTTGAATAATAGGAAAGCATAAGTGGGAGTGATCACTTTCAAACTATAAAACATGAGAAGATAATAATATAAAATTATATGAAATAAGGTTTATCCAATAAAAAAACGTTGAAGGGATTTACAAAACTGGATATTCCCAAGAAAATCAATTTGAAGGTTGATTGTTCATCCTTGGGTAACAAATATAATAAATTTACAAAAAAGGAATCATATAAAATGATTCCTGACAACAAAGAATAGATATATATGGTTCATACCACACTTGATAAATCAAGAAGTAAAAGGAAACATCAAAAATAAATAAATTTTAAAAAAGGAAACATGAGAAATCAAGAAAAAGATAGGTCATGAAAATATTAGGTGGAAACTATGTGCCAAAACTGATACATATACAAAAAAACTATTTCATTTTTGTCTAACATATCAACAATATAACAAATCATGGTCTGATGAACACAGCTCATCACCCTCTCCACCTCCATCTCTACTTCCACCTACCACCTATAAGAAAATTATATTGAAAATTAAATACTTTTCTACATTTATAATTAAAATAAAAACCAATGAATGTTTGAAAACTAAATAATTTTGTTTTTTTATTTACCTTCTCACCACCATTCGATACAATACCAACAGGGGATAATCTGTTGGTCTTCTCATATAAATCAGTCAACACTTTCAACAATGTAGATATCTAAGCCCCCAGATTATGAGCTACGTTTCGTAGATAAACAATATCTCAATGAGTATCTTGAGGTATGGACTGAATACAAATAGGAGTAGATGAAGCTTCAATCCCTGGTGGTTTTCCAAAGACCTCAATGGGTACGGGTACCAAACCCCTCCTGCACACTCTACCAGGATGCTCCTTCCCAAGGACATTAGTAATCGGGTCATCCAGGGAGACTAGGTAGGACTGCGCAGGATTAGTATCCCACAGTTCATTAGTTTTTACCAATAAATCAATTAGTAGTAATATTAGATGAAATATATATTACCATAGTAATAAATGATAATAAGTTATTATAATGAAAATGATTTTATACCCCGAACTTCTTTGGAAGTCTCATTAACAAAACATCCCTTAGATTTTTTGGCGAACATTCAACCACACTTCTGTCTGGGATGCTACTTCCCTAAACACTGTGACTGCATTAAATAAACATAAATCAACAATTTAACATATTAAACAAATAATATTGTCCTATAAGTATTATGATTACTGAAAATATTTCCAGATAAAATCGGCTTCTAGAAAAACTCTTTGACCCTGTAGTGTAAGGGATGACTTTCTTAACCCAGATCGATGCATTCATTCTTGAAAGACACATAAATAAATAAAATGAAATTTAATAGTAATGTATTCAATGTCATCTTATCTTCATATACATTAATAAATGTAAAATGAGATTAATATATTAATATATATTTAAATACCATCTGCTTCTCATAATGATGTCCGTCAACAAAATCATTCCATTGCTGTTTGGGTACCCCATCAGGTATCTTATCCTAAATCTGTTGGGAAGTCAATGAAGCATTGTTGAAATCAGCCCACAATCTCCACTTAATGACATTCCATTTTTTAGCCATGATTTTTCAATTCCCACTTTCATGCTATCACATCAGCATCCATAAAGTGGAAGAACATATCTACACAAAAATTCATTTGGAAAATATTAATAACATGACATTGAATTATGCTATAATGTATTAAAATTACCATTATTTGGGAATAAAAAACATCATTTTTCTAACTTTTAGGCATATTCGTCTAATCATCATAAGAAATAAGATGTGAAATGGTCTCCACAACTTGGTAGCCAAAAATCTGGCCCAATAATCTTGCGACACCATCTGTAGAGACCCCGTATGAATCAAATGGGACAACTATCTTATCTCCGTTCAGATTCCATACTTCGGAACTTTTTATATTTTTATCCGCACTTGAATTGTTTACATATTTAGTAAGAAAAATAGTTGGTATAAAAAAAGTGGAAAAAATTTATTCATGGTAAAATTTGTACCTACAACAGTCACCCTCTAGTATCCCCAAAAAGAACTAGAAGCGGTGCGCCGCTCCCCCACTTTTGAGGATCCTAAATCAGGAGGCGATGACTGAGATGATGAAGGTATTATCATAGAGGGTGTGATAGATGGTGTAGGGGGATATGTTGTAGGGGGAACAGATGGTGGTTCAGATGCTATACTGAGGGAGACAGATGGATCACCGTTTGTCACAGCGGTCGATGAAATAGTATATCGCTTCCTCCTTGGAATTCCTGTCATTTAATGAAATAAAATTGTTTCAGAAAATATATTTCAAAACATCTATTTAGAAAAAAAATTAAAAATGATAACAGATGCATGTTACTAACAAACAAAATATACATAACAATGATAATGAATGATTTCACAAATGAAATACATGGGTGATAATTGAATTCATAACTACACATACAATCATTTTCTTCTCCAATCATGTTAGTTTCCTACTGCATTACTTCATCAACTTCATTCATCTTTTCTAGACTAATATTTTCAGTATCATGATTGATAAATAATTCTGCTTATTTTTGTTGATGATATTCAACATCAGAGGTCAAATCTTCCACTTCATCACTTAGATCAGACTAATTAAATTGTTTTATGTGAGAAACTACACTCCACCCTTCATCCATAACATCATTCAAATTATATAATTTTTTTATTTCGATGATAAGATATATAGATCATGCATTTCATGATCACCAACAAACATCAATCAAGAGAAGGACATATAAGTAAATTTCAAGGAATATCTTTGAACACCTCTTATAAAACCGACCCAAATGCATTTGAATAAAACAAATAAAAAATTATAGTGGTAGTTTAATTCAATAATATCTGTCAGATTCCCACAATATCCCACTTCATGAAATGTTAATATACTAATATTATGTGTTTTAAAACCCTCTTATCTATCGAATGTAAGAAATCTAAATCCATTTCTGTTGTAAGCGTCGAACTTTCTAACTTGTTTCAAAGGACCTAGGGAAAGAAACAATAAATCTTATGAAAACTCTTATCAAGTATCCGTATTCATGATCAAAAAAAATAAATATAAATTATTAGAATTATGAAATATACGTTTTAACCAAACATAAAAATTTATTCCTATATTTAGGAACTTACATGTCGTGTAAACCATTATAAAATCACTTTATTAGAAGGTTTCCTTATATTGTTCACATTTCATTTTCGGCCTCTCATTTGACACTTTTTTTGTAACCTAAACTCTTCAATAAATGGATCCTCAATTTCACTATTCAGCAGTACATATCTATGTTCCTATAATAATTCAAATTCTTTCTGTGTAATATTTGAGGTCCACCCAACTGATCAGCCAATAAGAGGAAATATTTTTGATTTCACATGTATTTTAGATTGAGTCGATGTGCTATCAACATGTCCAAATTGATTAAATCTTGTCCCAATATCATCCAGGTATCTTGTACAAAAGGTAAGATACTCCTCTTATAAATAGCCCTCAGCCATAGACCATTTTTATTGAGCTTCTATTTGTCACGTATGATTTAAAATACTCAATATATCTGTGAAATAAAATAAAAAAACATATCTATCAATTTAATTATGTGCCAAATATTTTTTACTGAACTGAAAAATATATAAATATATTACCTCTCAATAGGAAAAATCCATCAATAATGAAAGAGACCTCATAATTTAGCACCCCCAACCAAATTCACAGTTAAATGCATCATGAAAGTAAAAAACGACGGAGAAATATCATCTCCACTACAAAATGTGTCAGTAAAAACCTATCCTGATGGTTGTCAAGCTCAAAAGGGTGTAGAGATTTCTCACATAGTTTTCGGAAAAATACGTTGAATCAGAGTACAATATAAGTAAATTTTTTAGGTAATAACGTACGTTGTACCAATGGTAGTGAAATCCGTAACAAAATATGTAAATAGTGACTTTTCAATCAATGTTAAATATGATTATTTAAGTCAAAACACCTTGATATGTTACTTGAATACCAATAAAATACATTCACATGCTTTAAAATTATAAGGAATGTATCTTTATACCTATTTTCATTGCAAAAATTGTTGTAGCATACTTTTCAATCTCATATGTCCATAGATCACATTTTATTTTCATTACTTCTATGTATTTGTGAGAATTGAGATGATACATTGACATTCCATAGTCGTTAAGCAATGTGATGATCAAATAGTCATATAATTTATTCTTAATATGCATCACATCAGGATTATTATGCAAAAAATGAAATTCCCAATATGGAAGTATGGAGAATATACTTTTTTATTCCATTGTTGCATTCCGATTTCACTTGATGATTCACTTCAAAGATATTTCCTGCTATCATTCAAATAATAAACCTTCCCAAATTCTATTTCAACAATTCCATGTTGTTTCAATATTTCAAAACATGTTAACAACTTTGGAGGTGGTCCACATTCAATGAAAACATAAAATTTTGATCTGTTCATCTGAAATCTATGAGATGAATCGAGAAATATTCAATGGAAGAAGAAGCACCATTTTCTACTGTGAGGTAGTCATTTGGGGTCAAAATGAAATTTACAAATATGAAATTCCAAACTCATGTAAGTGTTCCAACCAGATAAATTCCCAAGCCTATGGAAGTCACGAATGGTACACATTAAAGTAGCATCCATTTTGAACACTGTTTTATAAGAAGCATCAATTTTCTCAATGTCATTGCTCCATAAATCCTGTAATTCAACAATAAAAGGATCAAAGTATACATGAATATCATTTCCAGGATTTATTTTCTAGGAATAATAATTAAAATGATAAAATAAGTTTGTTGCATACACATCTAGTGAGGTAGATTGAAAGGGATCAAAACAACTGTCCAAATGCTATAACTAGTACTCAATGTCCCCAATGGGTTGAAACCATAAACAACCAATACAAATCAAACATTCCTAGGATCAGATGATAAATTTGGATATAATGAATCAAAATTTTTCCATGATTGTTAATTTCTGGATGTCTCATTAACCCATCATTGTTATTATCTACAGAATGCCACGTCATGTGTTCGGTGGTTTTCGAGGACGTGAATAATCTTTGCAATCATGGATTTAAGTGTATGTAACGCACAAACTTTTTAGGTGTGTTCCCTTTATTCTTCTTCATGGTAGTATGTGGATTCAGAATTCCAGCATCACACATTTACTGCCATCTAGAAGAAGTCCATTTTTTGAAATCATGTCTACTTGAATCCACTTGATAATAAAGCATGAAATCATTAGGACACACATGTATTTTTCTATAATTCCAACAAAGACTAATAACAAATTTTTTAATACCATAAAAATTATCATGGATGTTTGCTTCAAAAAATTCATCACACAACAATTCAAATATCATGGAAATTTTATTATTTGTAATTCCACAAAATGATTAGATACGGTACAACTTTAGTAGAAAATAATGTTTTGAATATTTCAAACATCCACTATACAACTCTTGATTTGCATCATCAACTAGATCATGAAACATATTTTCCTTAGTGAAGTTTTATCTTACATTATTCTCCATACAATAAAGAGGAGGATCACTGATATGTTACAATATTGATCTGGTTGTCCTACAGTCTCAAAAACATCACTTTTCACGTTGCTATTTGTAGCACCCTCATCTGGTTGTTCTGATTTGTTTTGATGTTGATGGGGGTGCCTTGTAGTTTATAATTCATCATTTATAAGGTTTTTAATTTCATTTTCCATTTTTGACAAATATGGGAGCATATTCTGTGGATTGACATCATTGCTCAACCTTTCTATAACATTCGATTCTCTAAGCCAAATCCAATGAAAATTTTGTCTAGGTAATTACTTCAATATTTAATGTTCATAAAATTCATATCTATTCAAACATCTTATAAATTTACATTTAGGACAAAGAAAACGTATTCTCCCTTGAATAGATCGATTGGAAATTGAAAAATCTAAATAATCCTCCAAACCCTTAACATACTGAGGTGTGTTCATAGGTAATGTGATCCATATCTTATACATGTATATCAAAATGTTCCAACACAATATTAAAAAAAATATAACACATAAATATTATTAAATAGGTAAAGATATTCATATATACTAGTTGAAAATATATATAAATATGCATAATAAAGTTTTCCTATATAAATACAAATGGTAAATAATGAACCCACCCACTAGAAAAAAAATCATGCAAATTAAAAAAATCCATAAAAGAAGATGAGAACAAGGATCCCATCACCGTTGTTTTTTATGTCATACTACACCAAAATAGATAAACAAACTGGTGATGTCATAACTTTGAAATCACTAAGGCATGATCTTGATAAATTGTATAATAATTGAATAGAATTTTGGAATATGAAATGGAATCAAACTCATACCTTAAATATGACTCACAAAATTAGAAATTAAATGGGGAACCAAGATGTATAACATTCCAGGAATCATTAGATGAAATGATTGATGGATAGGGTAGATGAATCCTTGTCTTATAGATATTGGTAGAACCCATTAAATATAACTTTACAATTTCCATTTACGTTAATTTCAATTATAGAAATTGATATAACGTATTAAATTCATAGTCATATGGAATTCATGTAAAATATTCATTCCCAAAAAAATAGTCAATTGGGGTAGTAATAAATATTGTGTATATTAATAATTTTTGGTTACATTGTATGTTATTTGTGTCCTCAAATTAGGATTGAAAGAGTTGGGAATGGTCTGTGCTGAGAATTTTAGAACATGTCGAGTATCATGGTGAACTAATATGGGTAGCAACATGTTGTGACCCTGTGTGTGATTAATGTTTTTAGATCTTGGGTGGATCATAGAACATCAATGGGGGTTGAAACATATTGTGGAACTTTGTCGGAAAGAAATTATAGTTTACCCTGTGATGTTTCCTTTTATTATCAATGTATATAGGTAAGAAAAACAAAAAACTGGGACAATTACGTGTTTGGGATAATCTTCATATATCATTCATGTAAATATTGTTTCCCATCACTGTGATTAAAAAAATTAAAAATTTCATATATCCTATCTAATAGGTATCTGGAGAGACTCTCTATAAGTATGGATAAATGTTCAAAAAAGACTTGTACCAGATATCCTTATCAACAAGATGAAGAGAACCATATCATTGTATTCCTATAAAAATATATACTAGAAATGATATAAAACTTCCACATGCCTCATAAGTAGGATCCTTGATAGGAGAATCACACATATATTCCAAAGGGTTTATTGAAAGGATTAATCAAAACAAATTACAATTTGGCCCCATAGGTACTCTCATAAGATGAATTCTTGTTTATAGTATAGTTATAGAGTTATTTAAGTGTTCAAAAACTATAAAAAAAATTAATTACAAAAAATATTTAAAATAATTGTTTTAGTTTAATGAGCAAGTATAAATTGTGCATTAGTTATATCCTAAATATCCATGACCATGGATTGCTATTTAACTAAGCATGAAAACCATACCATGAACAAAACCCTATCCCAAATTCTATAAATAACTTAGATTATAACCAAATAGGTACTCCATGGTAAACCAACCATTCTAAATGTAATGGAATACTCAAAATTCATTTTTTAGATCATTCAAAATATATATTTCATTCCTTTGTTTCTCATAGTTAAATAAAATCCCCTTAATATTCCAAAATTCCGTGAATAGAAATTTTAGATCACTATATTATTATTGTTAATATTTTGGTTAATAAAAGACACATAATACCATTTGTGAAGTAATTAAGTCTTTTCAATATAAACAATAAGAAGTAAAATTATACTATAACATACAATCAAAAATATATTAATAAATTCAAAAAGAAGAAATAAAAAATAAAATTCTAATAAAAATATAAATAAAATATATTAAGAAATATAACTCATGGTAATTAATGGGGGTTTTAGAGGATGGAATAATTATGGTCGAGAAGGGGGATCTAGATTGTAGATACCCGAAGCTTGATGTACATGAACATTACATTACATTTGATGAATACTTAGTACATAACAAAAAAACACACACACAAGGATCGTAATAGTTTAGTGTCTTTGGAAACTCGGAACGTAATCTTCTAATCGTGGTGAAAGATCTTTAACATCTCCTATAAAGATCTTCCTTTTTTTACCTAAAACCTTTCTTTATATCCTGGGGAAAAGAAAACATAAAAGGGTGAGCTCAAATGCTCAGTAAGGGTAAACAAAAGAAATATCAATCACATCGTATTCATAAGAACATAACATTTTGGAAATATTAACCTGCAAAAGAGAGCATAATTTCATAACATGGGATAAATCATGGCAGTGAAATGTAATCACAATAATCATAACTTAAAACACAAAACTTTGTGGCATTCACACATAATCATAGAGAATCATTTCTTGTTAGTCAAGACTCATTTCAAATACTATCTTAGTGGACAAAGTCCCTTTCTGAATCGAGTAACCCTCGTTTCAGTCCTGTTTCACTGAACCGGTATAACCTACCGTTCCAGCCCTGTCTATCTCATGAGATATAAAATCTTTACCCAATGCATTGGAGGGAGATATAGGTCCCACCCATCTTATAATTAATCCTTTCTTATGTGTGTCACATAATCATAAATCATACATCATCGCATAACCCATGTAATAAAAATGGGATTCTTAAACAACATGACATCATAAAACAATTCATATAAGATAAAGGAATTCATAAAAATGTTTCCATCACAACATAATCAAATCCATGTAATAATAGGGATAAAAGCAGAGCCCTTTTATTATCTTAGATGGAAAATAATTTTGATAAAATACTTGAACTTCATTCTTGAGGAAAATATCCTTTCTACTTCAAAAACACATTTCCTTTCTTATCATGTCATACAATTTTAAACTAAATGAAGTTGATTAAAAATAAACTTGAATACTTGTAAAGGAATATTCTTGGAAATAATTTTTAATAAATCCATTCATGCCGTATAAGTTAAAAAAACATTCTTCGTACTTTTGTCGGAAAAGTCAAAAAGCACCTCGTATGAAAAACGTCAAAAGATTCCTTTCATATTTTTTACTAAAAACTCACCGAAGGGTAAAATTGAATTTAAACAATTGTATTTGGATGGAAATAATATTACATATTGAGGAAACATGGATGTGGATGATAAAATACACCCCAGTAATTACCAAAGTAAAAACAATCTCAGATAAAAGTGAGATTGTGATATTTCCCTTACATTAGGTCCGATTTGCTTCGTATGTGTCCGAACCTCCTGTATAATGATTTAAATAATGTCATTGACTTATTACAGAATCATATTCATTGTTATGATATCATATATGGTTCACTTATGACATTATATTACCCGTTCTTTTGTAAATTCCATGTTAAAGAAGCGTTTTGGGTAAAATCGTTTCATTTATCGTAGGTGTTTTGACTTGTTGTTCTTGACATTATTATTACTTATATCATGATTTACTTTCTTCCAGAATATAAAATATGATTTATATATCATATATATTCATTATATATATATATAATAGATAGATAACTGAAATGAAAAACACCGTTCATGGAGACGGTAGTCCGTACGTACGCATGAACGCTGTTTTCCTTTCCTTATTGTCTTGAATGGAAGTAAGTAGATGACATACATATATATATATATACATAAATACAGTAGCTTTATAATGTCATATATTTCATTATTATTTCTTATATATACTTTATAATCATTCTTAAATGGTTAACATGGAGAATGAATCTCATCGCGTCGTGGAGACGGTAGTCCTTACGTACGCACGAGCGATGATATCGTTTCCATAAACATTGAATTGAATTGGAGTGGATTATACAATATATCAGAATCAATATGATGTTGTAATAACTATGTATAGTTATTCTTTACACCATTATACCCATCCATGTAAGGTGGTGGTGGAAAATAGATTACACCACGGCGTGGAGACGGTATTCCGTACGTACGCACGCGCGGTGATTTATTTTTCCGTAGGATGGATAGATGGTGAAATAGGGTTGTTTCATACTTATAATAACATATCAGTATATGAGTGATACTGATGTTATTACTTCATAATGAAACAACCTAAGAAGAAGAAGTGGAAGAAGAAATAAAGATGAAAGAATTGGTAACGGTAATTACCTCTTCTTTGAAGCGCCTCTTTGAGACCTCCGCTTAGGGCACTAAAATTGGTCTTTGAGGAAGACCAGAACCTATAGGATGTTGTTAGGGAAGTGGAGAAGTGATTTTGGCAGGGTTTGGCGGAGCTTGAGTGCTCAAATTGGTGTGAGGAGGAGGGGGAGGATGTGTCCTTTTATAAGGGAGGAGAGGGGCACCTTAGGAATATCTCAAAATATTATTTTATATTAAAGTCAAAATCGGTTTATAATGGTTCCAAAGGGTCTTATTTCGAAGGTAAAGCAGAGATGGGTCGAAATCCTATCAACCAATAGGATTTAGACAAGTTTAGGGTGTTATTTTAACCTTATCAATTAGATTTAACTCTAAGTTAAATAATTTAACTTTTACCGTGTCTTTTTGTTTTATTTCACTATATGGTTAATATACTTACTATAACATGCCAAACGAACCCCAAATTGTTTATTATTAATATATATATCCTTATCTAAGTCATTTGGCCGAACCTTAAATTTTTAGGAATAAAATAACAATTAATAATATAATATTTGATTTAAAAACTATTTTGTGTCAATTTTGACACTATTTGATATATGATTTTTGTGAAAGTCATAACAGAATTATATGTTCGAACCAAGTTGATTAAATCAACACTAATATATCATAGTAACCTAGAAAATTAGTGGAATTCATAAAAAGTCTCAAATTAAATTCATTTGAGCATTTATAACATCAATTATGTTAATATTTCCTTAAAAGGGTAATTACTCCATCATCGTTGTGTCATAAATAAATTAATTTATTTAAAGTCTAAAAATTATAAATAAAATATCATTATGTAGGAAATCTTTTTATATTTCTAATGAATATTTATAGTCGAATTTATCTTATGTATAACCCCATATTAAAAATTATTTACTTAATAAACTTTGATTTTAACTACTTTTAACCCTTCTTTAAATAAATTAATAATAAATGTCCTAATCTAACCCAAGTGGGCCTAAATGGTCATATTTTATTCATAAGGTTGTTTTTGGTCGAATTACACTTATCAAATAGAATTAGGACATGTGTTAGGGTAATAGTAATATCATATTTACCCTTAGTTACCCTATTTACTATTAACCGCGGTAAAAAAAGTAAAAAGTTACTATTCACCAAAAAATTATTTTTATCTCATTGAACCACATTTTACTTACTAATATCAACCGTGTCTGTCGGATTTTTGAAATTCCATTCACAGAAGCGGTAAAATTAAGTTTTATGCAAAATTCAGTTTTTAACTACCACTTAGTAGTTTCACTATTCATCAAAAATTGATGTTTTTCAGAACAGTGCCAAAATTTCATCCTAAGCTATATTTCATATTCCGAATTCAAAAATAAAGTCTATTTTACAAAATTCATTACATAGAAATTGCATTAATTAATTTTATAATTAAATCCCGCTTTTAAAACAAATAGCGTGTTTTTAAGAAACAATATCTATCAAAAGATTGACACTTGATTATGTCTGGTTTAAATGTGAAATTACATCTAATGACTAACATTGTATTAAATTGTAAAAATATATTCTAAATATACTTTAAAACCACTAAAATTAATAATTTATCACTATTAATTATTTCGATTAAAAAAGTTGTTTTTAATTATAATTTAGTAATTTTCACTATTCATCAGAATATGAAAGTTATCCGAAAAGTACCAAAATTTCACCTTAGGCTAAATTCGATACTCCGAATCCAAAAATAAAGTCCATTTTGAGAGCTAAATTTTATAAAATTTAAAAAGTGGTTATTACTATTCATAACGGCTAGTTTTAATAATATTTTAATAGCATATCGTTGTTTCGTGAAACTCAGTATTACATACTACACACGCTATCGAGGAAGGTTGCGATTGCGTGTAATGCAAGGCAAGTCAAGGATGCGTGTTGTGCAAGCTCCTTTTTGTGTTGCGTACAACACAAGACATTAGTGAAATTAAAAAGAATATTTTTCATAAAATCTTGGGCTGTTACATTCTACCCCCCTTAAAATGAATTTCGCCCTCGAAATTCGTCGGGGTTATAAATGGTTTACTATTCGAAAGTTTCTTTAATAGAAACCCACATCGTAAAAAGGAATACCAAAACCAATCTTTAAAAACTAAAGTATGAAACGTAAAGGTTACCCAAATAAACTAATCACTGGGTTTCCACATAGGTGAAAATATGGATATGGAAGAAAAATCTAACCATCATGTTCTGATGGAGAGTGGTAGAGAACATGGCTAAGGAAAAGCTAGCAATCACAAAGCCATAAATTTGTGATGATATAAGGTACCATCTGATTCATCAGGTATAAGATCACTAGGACAACATTTTTGGTTTTCAAGATCATTTCCCTAAAGTTGAAAATTTGAATTAGAATAAATACTTTCTTTATTTTGGTACATTCTCACTGTGGTTCATGCCTTGAACAATTTCCACTTCATCTCTTAAATAAATGAAGTTGAATTTGTTATTCGTGAAGTGTTAGCAGATCATGTGATAGAATGACGGGTCATTCCATCTGTCTCAAACAAAAGGTTAGAAAAAATTATATACATAAGTCGATCTATAGTGAGATTAATCACAAATGGTTCCTAAAATGGACTTATACTTCATATATCATGCTGCTTAATATAATAAAACTAGTTTATACTAAACAGGGACTTCCTGTAGGTCAGTGGTAGGTGATAAAGGCCAGTCGCACTTCGGTTGTGGGTTCGATTCCAATAGCCTTGTCCGAAGCGATGGGCTGTCGCCCGTCCTGCAGGTTGTCCTTTTTCTAAAACTATATTACTATAACATCCCATCAATAATATCGAGAAAACTTATATACTTATACAATACTAACTTATGTCCAACATAATCCATTCCAATCTTTAGGCTTATCCATAATACTGCAGTCCACTCTCATAACATAGTGAAAATGATTACCAGAGATTTAACACCATCGTCGATCCCCATATATCATAAGATATGTCTTGTTGGTCACATTCCAAACATTCAAAGGCCTTAATCAAGTATTTTCTTGAATACCCATTGAACCTTAGTGAAAACATGATTGCAGTTAAAAGTTAACACCTTCCACATACCAAAATCCTCAAAATTCTATATACTCAAACCATGATATCACTTAGTCCTTATATCAATCATGAGCTCATGAATACTGTCAAACATTTCATTTCCTCCTTATCCCTTCATTATGCGCATATCATCTACTTTCCAAAATATTTGAATCACTTTTGATGGTTAGCGGTACCTTAGAATTATTGAAAACCACAATAGACCAATACATAAATATTTCAATACACCATAAAAGTACCTCAACAACATTATTATTGAATACCAATACATAAACACTTCAGTCCATCCACTTCAATGATTGTCCTAGAATAAGTCCTTCCTTGATTTAGAAGTACCTTTTTAGGTCCGGGCATTGAGTTGGGTAATGCCCATGTTCTCCACAAATAAGACATTGAACTCCATAATAGTCTGTCACTCTATGACCCTTTTCTCCACACAGATAACATCGGTCCCTCCATTTGAGGTATTCCTCAAGGTTCTTCTTCCCTTCTTTAGAAATCTCAATCTTCCTTTCTTTATGCTCCTCAACATGAGAACATGAATAATAGTTTATCTTCATCTTCTTTGATGAATTAGGCATACCACTAAATTTCACCTTGTTAATCATATATCGCGATGACTGATTCGGCATAATCACAATATCTTTCTCTCTAGGAATTACACAATTTTGTTGCTCATAGTCACCAATTTTTCCATTGGATTCAATGTTAACCTAATTCCTTCGGGTTCCCTTCATTAATTAAATCACAAAAAGAATATTGTGAGAGGAAAAAATCATGCTAGAGAAAACAACATAATAAAGGGGGAGTATCCTCAATATCTAACATCTTAGGTTAAATTCTAAGATCGTTACCGTAGTTCTAGGACTATATCCTATACGTATACTTATCCTTAGGGACATCCCTAGACATACCTTAGAAATATCTCTTGGGATCTCTCTAACGTTTTTGCATCCTAGTTTCCAAAGGTTGACTAAACCTTTCCTCTGATACCAACTGTAGAGACTCGAAGCTTGACGTACATGAACATTACATTACATTTGCTGAATACATAGTACATAACAAAAATACACACACACAAGGATCGTAATAGTTTAGTGTCTTTGGAAACTCAGAACGTAATCTTATAATCGTGGTGAAAGATCTTCAACATCTCCTATAAAGATCTTCCTTTTTTTTACCAAAAACCTTTCTTTATATCCTGGGGAAAAGAAAACATAAAAGGGTGAGCTCAAATGCTCAGTAAGGGTAAACAAAAGAAATATCAATCACATCGTATTCATAAGAACATAACATTTTGGAAATCTTAACCTGCAAAAGAGAGAATAATTTCATAACATGGGATAAATCATGGCAGTGAAATGTAATCACAATAATCATAACTTAATACATGAAACTTTGTGGCATTCACACATAATCATAGAGAATCATTTCTTGTTAGTCAAGACTCATTTCCAAGACTATCTTAGTGGACAAAGTCCCTTTCTGAATCGAGTAACCCTCGTTTCAGTCCTGTTTCACTGAATCGGTATAACCTACCATTCCAGCCCTGTCTATCTCATGAGATATAAAATCTTTAACCAATGCATTGGAGGGAGATATAGGTCCCACCCATCTTATAATGAATCCTTTCTTATGTGTGCCACATAATCATAAATCATACATCATCGCATAACCCATGTAATAAAAATGGGATTCTTAAACAACATGAAATCATAAAACAATTCATATAAGATAAAGGAATTCATAAAAATGTTTCCATCACAACATAATCAAATACATGTAATAATATGTATAAAAACAGAACCCTTTTATTATCTTAGATGGAAAATAATTTTGATAAAATACTTGAACTTCATTCTTGAGGAAAATATCCTATCTACTTCAAAAACACTTTTCCTTTCTTAACATGTCATACAATTTTAAACTAAAAGAAGTTGATTAAAAATAAACTTGAATACTTGTAAAGGAAGCTTCTTGGAAATAATTTCTTAGAAATCCATTCATGCCGTATAAGTTAAAAAAAGCATTTTTCGTACTTTTGTCGGAAAAGTCAAAAAGCACCTCGTATGAAAAACGTCAAAAGATTCCTTTCATATTTTTTACTAAAAACTCACCGAAGGGTAAAATTGGATTTAAACAATTGTAGTTGGATGGAAATAATATTACATATTTAGGAAACATGGATGTGGATGATAAAATACACCCCAGTAATTACCAAAGTAAAAACAATCTCAGATAAAAGTGAGATTGTGATATTTCCCTTTCCTTAGGTCCGATTTGCTTCGTATGTGTCCGAACCTCCTGTATAATGATTTAAATAATGTCATTTACTTATTACAGAATCATATGCATTGTTATGATATCATATATGGTTCACTTATGACATTATATTACCCGTTCTTTTGTAAATTCCATGTTAAAGAAGCGTTTTGGGTAAAATCGTTTCATTTATCGTAGGTGTTTTGACTTGTTGTTCTTGACATTATTATTACTTATATCATGATTTAATTACTTCCAGAATATAAAATATGATTTATATATCATATATATTAAGTATATATATATATATAATAGATAGATAAATGAAATGAAAAAAACCGTTCATGGAGACGGTAGTCCGTACGTACGCATGAACGCTGTTTTCCTTTCCTTATTGTCTTGAATGGAAGTATGTAGATGACATACATATATATATATACATAAATCCAGTAGCTTTATAATGTCATATATTTCATTATTATTTCTAATATATACTTTATAATCATTCTTAAATGGTTAACATGGAGAATGAATCTCATCGCGTCGTGGAGACGGTAGTCCGTACGTACGCACGAGCGATGATATCATTTCAATAAATATTGAATTGAATTGGAGTGGAATATAAAATATATCAGAATCAATATGATTTTTTAATAACTATGTATAGTTATTCTTTACACCATTATACCCATCCATGTAAGGTGGTGGTGGAAAATAGATTACACCACGGCGTGGAGACGGTATTCCGTACGTACGCACGCGCGGTGATTTCTTTTTCCATAGGATGGATAGATGGTGAAATAGGGTTGTTTCATACTTATAATAACATATCATTATATGAGTGATACTGATGTTATTACTTCATAATGAAACAACCAAAGAAGAAGAAGTGGAAGAAGAAATAAAGATGAAAGAATTGGTAATGGTAATTACCTCTTCTTTGAAGCGCCTCTTTGAGACCTCCGCTTAGGGCACTAAAATTGGTCTTTTAGGAAGACCATAACCTCTAGGATGTTTTTAGGGAAGTGGAGAAGAGATTTTGGTAGGGGTTGGCCGAGCTTGAGTGCTCAAATTGGTGTGAGGAGGAGGGGGAGGAGGTGTCCTTTTATAAGGGAGGAGAGGGGCACCTTAGGAATATCTCAAAATATTATTTTATATTAAAGTAAAAATCGGTTTATAATGGTTCCAAAGGGTCTTATTTCGAAGGTAAAGTGGGGATGGGTCGAAATACGATCAACCAATAGGATTTAGACATGTTTAGGGTGTTATTTTAACCATATCAATTAGATTTAACTCTAAGTTAAATAATTTAACTTTTACCATGTCTTTTTGTTTTCTTTCACTATATGGTTAATATACTTACTATAACATGTCAAAAGAACCCCAAATTGTTTATTATTAATATATATATCCTTATCTAAGTCATTTGGCCGAACCTTAGATTTTTAGGAATAAAATAACAATTAATAATATAATATTTGTATTAAAAACTATTTTGTGTCAATTTTGACACTATTTGATATATTATTTTTGTGAAAGTCATAACAGAATTATATGTTCTAAAAAAGTTGATTAAATCAACACTAATATATCATAGTAACATATAAAATTATTGGAATTCATAAAAAGTCTCAAATTAAATTCATTTGATCATTTATAACATCAATTATGTTAATATTTCTTTAAAAGGGTAATTACTGCATCATCGTTGTGTCATATATAAATTAAATTATTTAAAGTCTAAAAATTATAAATAAAATATCATTATGTAGTAAATCTTTTTATCTTTCTAATGAATATTTATAGTCGAATTTATCTTATTTATAACCCCATATTAAAAATTATTTACTTAATAAACTTTGATTTTAACTATTTTAACCCTTCTTTAAATAAATTAATAATAAATGTCCTAATCTAACCCAAGTGGGCCTAAATGGTCATATTTTATTCATAAGGTTGATTTTGGTCGAATTACACTTATCCAATAGAATTAGGACATGTGTTAGGGTAATAGTAATATCATATTTACCCTTAGTTACCCTATTTACTATTAACCGCGGTAAAAAAAATAAAAAGTTACTATTCACCAAAAAATTAATTTTATCACATTGAACCACATTTTACTTACTGATATCAACTGTGTCTGTCGGAGTTTCGAAATTCCAATCACAGAAGCGGTAAAATTAAGTTTTATGCAAAATTCAGTTTTTAACTACCACTTAGTAGTTTCACTATTCATCAAAAATTGATGTTTTTCAGAACAATGCCAAAATTTCATCCTAAGCTATATTTCATATTCCGAATTCAAAAATGAAGTATATATTACCAAATTCATAACATAGAAATTGCATTAATTAATTTTATAATTAAATCCCGCTGTTAATACAAATAGCGTGTTTTTAAGAAACAATATCTATCAAAAGATTGACACTTGATTATGTCTGGTTTAAATGTGAAATTACATCTAATGACCAACATTGTATTAAATTGTAAAAATATATTCTAAATATACTTTAAAACCACTAAAATTAATAATTTATCACTATTAATTATTTCGATTAAAAAAGTTGTTTTTAATTATAATTTAGTAATTTTCACTATTCATCAGAATATGAAAGTTATCCGAAAAGAACCAAAATTTCACCTTAGGCTAAATTCGATACTCCGAATCCAAAAATAAAGTCCATTTTGAGAGCTAAATTTTCTAAAATTTAAAAAGTGGTTATTACTATTCATAACGGCTAGTTTTAATAATATTTTAATAGCATATCGTTGTTTCCTGAAACTCAGTATTACGTACTATACACGCTATCGAGGAAGGTTGCGATTGCGTGTAATGCAAGGCAAGTCAAGGATGCGTGTTGTGCAAGCTCCTTTTTGTGTTGCGTACAACACAAGACATTAGTGAAATTAAAAAGAATATTTTTCATAAAATCTTGGGCTGTTACCTAGATAATTGGAGCATCGAGTTTATATTTCATAGTGGGAAAGTGAGTGTGAGACTGATGATGTGGGGATTCATGATCGTTTAGTGTTTGATTATTTTTCATTCGGGTATATGGCATGATAATCGGTATATATTGTGGGTTTTCAAGGCACTAATCATCTAAACCACACATTAACTAAATAATTTTCTAGAATTGGTTTCATTGATGACCTAAATCATGAATATAAAAGACCACTAGAATGGATATACTCATAGAAGATTGAGAATTTATAACTCCAAAGTAATAAGAAGAAGAAGGATGATACTGAATCCCTGTCGATTGGAACCTTGAATTCCTAGATAGGTAAGATCCTCCATATATTATCATAATCCTTTGGAAGATATAATGATTCCATAATAATGATTATTTAGTCAAAACACACATATCCACTTTCACTTCTACCTTTACAAGAACATCTAAATACATCGAGTGTGTAAATAATGTGACCTGGATTTAGAAATCTAACCAAAATTTCTCCTCAAAATATCAAATTATATTCTTCTCTTATATAATAACATCTTAATGAAAAATTTAGAAGGCTGTTAAATCAAAATCTGAGCTCTCATATTCTAAAACCTTTCTGTTGAAGAGACAAGCTCTTTCCATCTTGACACCATATGTGTCAAAGAGAGGAACTCATAATAAACCTACTTCTATAATTCATCCCATATTATTTTATTCTCCTCACGCTCACCCATGAAAAATATATAAAATAGATGAATTAATCCAATAAATACACTGATATCCAGTGGAATCCAATGTTATTTGTATTCATTAATAATGCTAAATTCAATATCAAAATCTTCATAACAATGTTTTGTATCTAGATTGGTGATATTAACCTCATACTTCTCCAAGATATTATTGTAAAAGATACAATGTATTTATCTAAAAAAAAATTTCTATACTCTTTTAGGCATACAGAGGGGTGGTGAGAAGCGTCGAGCGGCAACACGGTTCAAGACATGCAGTGGATAGGCGAGCTAGGGTTTCTGGGGGTCAGCACCGATGGGCGATGAGTCGTGCTGAGGGGTGGAGAGCCGCACTAATGGAAGACATGCTCGGGTATTGGGGGACTATGGTGGCGGGGGGGGGGGGGGGGGGGTCACATGGGGTTCATGGGGGAGAAGTGTCAGGATTGTAAAAAATATCTTAGTGGTGGTTTTTTAAAAACCACAGCTAAATCATTTATAAAAAATTAGTGGCATTTTAGTAAACCACCCCTAAAAACTATGAAATGAATATTTATGTTGTAGTGAGGAGTATTTGTCACATCAACATGTTCATATAAGTTCCCCACTATGATGATAATCATGAAGTTCTATGACAATATTCATCAATATAGTTCTGCGGTTGGATGCAATACTGTAATGGGACATATAGTATACAAACTGTCTGGTGCGAGTACTCATAAAAAGATGAGACTTCACTTAATGAAATTCTTAAATGGTAATCTCCAAGATGTCATATTATAAGAACAGACCCACTAGTATAAATTTCACATGTTTTTGTGTCATTTGATATTTCTATCTTCGAGCACGTGTAATGATACTTGGACATTAAGATTATCATTAATATGTGCCCGGACTTGGGAACATTGATTTACTGATGAAAACTATCATGAAGATAGTTGGGAGAAGTATGGTACGTTGGGTGTGTTATGAGTGGCTTTTTTATTAATGGATAAGGTGAGGAATGACATGTCTCTTCCATTTATAGAAGTTGACATCTCGACGCTATGATGGATATATAACCATCACGTGAAATTCCATTTCCATGGTGTAATGACGAGTCTATTTCATGTAGTCAAAGAAATTCGTATCAAGCATAAATGTTGATGAAACTGTCAGGAAAACATCTTGATGAGATATTGAGACAAAGGGATTACATTACACAATGAGCATTCGTATATGGATGTCATTGTTGCGAAATTAAGTTATTTCTTTTGGGTACTTTGACCCATTACTAGACAATACTCATGGACTTTATCCCAACCCACCTAATGCCAATGAGAAATAATTGTAGAGGGTGACACACTAAGTGTTTCCATTTGTCTTTCTTAAATTATATTTGAATTTAATTAATAGAATAAATATAATTATCAAGTTAGTGGAATAATTTTATTTAAGTAAAATTTAATGCATAAATTATATATATATTTATTCACTGGATTATGGGTAAAATATAATTATTTATTTTGATAAACATTTAATAAATATTTATTTACTAATTTTTAAATAAAATATTTATTAAAGAGAATAAATTAGTTATTTATTTATTTGGGTGTTCAATAAATTGAAGTGGTTTTTGAGTGGACCAAACCCGATCCAGTAGTAAAATAATTTTTTACAAGATAGTAAATAATTATTTATCTAGTTGGCACAAATTAAAATATTATTAACACTGCTCTTATTTTTTTTATGTAGAATTTTTATTATTACTCGGTATTACACATGTGGGTGCACCATAAATAATTATGTTGTATTATTTTTAAAATCATGGGTTTTATCTAAGGATATAAATGTATTTAATTGATGTTACAAAATTAAATACTGTAACTGAATCCCTATGTCTACAAATAGACACATATATCTCTTATTCCGTGTAATGAACTACATGCATGGTGAATTATGAATTGTTGAGCTAAACAATTTCTATCTTGAATCCTCTTCTCTCCCCTCTCATGAATAAGGGATATTCTTTATGGCCAAAGAACAAGCAATCAAGAATGACTGAAAAAATACGCTCACTTCGTCATGACAGCACCACGATAATGAGTAGTGTTGATTGGAGGCCATCAGATCACATGTGGATCACCACATGTGTTATTCTAATTTGGATCCTCACAAGAACTAAAATATAATATGGAAGGGTCACTCTGGATGATCAACATCATCAACTAAAAAAATATCAAAGATCCAGGTATTATTTTATTTATGAAATTAATTAAATTATATATAAGAATAATTTTCAAGATCCTCTCTAATGGTTTCAGGCCTCTTCCTTCTTTATCTAAATTGCTGATTCAATTGTGTGGAGACTAACATTAATCATCTTATTGAGCCAGATATAATCATTGATTATGGTAAAAATTAAATTTGGGTGCCAGCCCAACTATGATTTCGCTGGGATTGGAACCAACAAGTGGTATCTGAGCAGTTACATCATAGTTAAAAATTATTTAAATATTTCATTGATGATTTAGGAATTTAATAATATAGTTATTTATATAGAAGTTATTTTTTTTATATCTAAATATGGGTATCTGTTCCTACCCCTTTGTTTCTCTTTCACCATACAGAAACATTTTTTTTCTTTTAATTTTGATTAAAATAAAATAGAGGATCTCATTCGGAGGAGCCAAAGGTTCTTAGCCATAATACACCAGAACACACAACATGTATTCAGCAGTACACGCCATGTAGTAAATGTTCAATGCACCAGGTCTAGTCCACCAAACTGAGCCATGTCATTGGAGTTTTTCTAAGTCTCAATGACTTAGTGTGATGAAAAAGAATATGTGGCATGCAGTTTTCGGATTACAAACCCTGGGGCCCACTGGACACGGCGTGTAGTCCCTTCGGGTTAGGGTTGGACTATGTAACCTGTACACAGATTTCATAGCAGGAGACTAAGTGAAGAGCATACTACACGGTGTGTTTACCACTAGAAACACCATGAGCTATGATGATTTTTTAGGTACACTCACACAACATATCCCTAGGCATATACTTTGGATGGATGGAGAACAATAGTACATGATGTGTAGTTGAAAGTACACATCATGTACTAATCCAAATTATGCATATTTATTAAAATTAATTATTATATTATACAAACCCTTGAGATCTATACCATGGTGCGGACGTAAAGATGAGGGACAACACATGATAGGTGTTATATATATATTGTTTTAATTTAAAAATTCTATAATGATAATTTCTACTAATTGGGTAGTTATGAATAGGAATCCACCAGGTTTCCTCCATGGAAGAAGATACAAAAATGATAATTCTAAGTGATTTTTTTAAAATTAGAATGGATGACAATCTCAATGAAATTCAGAAAATGGTTTTGATTAAAAGGATTGATTAATTAAATTTTATAATTATTTGATTCGAGCGTAAGTTACCTGAAACGAGAAATTTTAAAGAATTTAATACTAGTTTTATTAAATACACATCTCATTGCATGTATGTGGGTGATCATGAGCTTGACCAAGATCTTTTTATGTGATTGGTTACATTTTAATTTATTTACTAAATTAATTGTTGACTTGCGAGCCATCTCTCCTCATTAATTTGTAGGGAAAGCATGAAAAAGGTTTCTATTATATAAAACATCATTTTACCTTTCCCATACATCTGATTTTAAAGGCATATGTAATGGATGGAACCCCTATGTTAGTGGAGGTGGTTCAAGGTGGATCCAAGAAGAAACCAATCCTAGAAAATAAAAACATGTATAGGTGGAAAGCTGTAAACACAAACCTAAAAGGATCATGTTGTTTCTCCCCAAGGTCAAGGTTAGTTTACCAACCACTAGAAGAAGTAAACATTTGGAAATCTCATGATCATGACCATTGATTTAATTTATTTTTTTAGTTACATGGTTTATCATTATGGATGTTTTGTCATGATTACATAATTAATGAATTAAAAAGGCATGAATGATGGAACTAAAATAAACCAGGGTTATGAGTAAATATTATCATGATAATTTTAATCTCTTAATTATGTTTCACATAATACTAACTATAATTCATTAATGATAATAATGAAATTCATGCATAAGAGATAAAAATCCCTCAAATAAAATACTATGTCAAGCCAAGCCTTCCATTACTTGATTAAGGAAAAAACTCAAAAAAACCATGTGTTTGACTAACCCTTGTTGGGAAACTTACTTTTATACAGGAAGACCTTGTAAAGGGTTTTATTTTGACTTATCCAATTTAAATCAAGTGGAGTAGCCCTTTCTATACATGGTGAAATATTGGATGATATAGTTGAGGAAATGCAAAGTCGTGATTTTAGGAATGGGGAGTCCACTCAACATATAAAGGAGCTGCATGCCCACAATTGGAAAAGTATTGTCTACCTAAAACCTTCAAATAGAATGGCCAACCCTTGTTGGGGTTATGTGAATGGGAATATGGATCCTTTCCCCTAAAATGTTATGGAAACTGGACATTTCTAGTTCAATGGTGAGGGCCCTTGGGACTTTATAAAATAGCGGGGGACTTAACAAATATTAGTTTTTTACTTCCTATAAAATGTTATCAGGAAAGTAATAATAATTTACCCTTTTAATTATAGAATAAAAATGATACGCTCTTCAACCACACTATCCCTATGATAAATTATGGATAAAAAAACATCCTTAATGGTAGTAACTTCCAGGAATGTTTTAGATGCCTTCGACTTATCCTACACCATGAACGAAAGTCTTACGTGTTGAAGTCAGCAATACCTAATCCACCTGTGAAATAGTTGGATGATAAGTATTTTCTGGTCTATGACAATAAAATTAATGATGCATTCAGTGATCAATTTTTGATAATATCACCAATTTCTTGTGAACTCATGAAGTCTCACAATAACATGGATGCTTATAGCATGCTCGTGTACCTCTATGGTCTTTACTTGGAGAGATAAATGCATGGGAGTTTTGTGATATCAAAGGAACTATTTTAGAGTATTCTTGGAGAGGGTACCTCATATGGGCCTCATGTAGTCAATCACATTGGATACATTGAGTGCCTAGAGGTTTTTGGGTTTAAACTCCTTGAAAAACTAGGCATAGATTTCATTATCGCATCACCCCCTTAGAGATTATCTAGCTTTGTTGTAAATTTTAATAAGAAAAATGTTAAGAATTGGAAAGGGAATGCAAAGTGATTTAATCCAAGGGCTTCTTCACTCCCTTCCAAGAAAAATAAGATAAAATGGAAGGCAATGGAACATGAGGCTATTTATTTCATTTTTTGGAAAGAAGGGCCACTGAAATAAAAAGTACACCCATCCTAAGATGCAAGGGGAAGATTTAGGAGCATTTTTTATCAAATGAAATATATCTATTTCAAAAAATTGGGTATTAGATACATCTTTGGGTGATCATATATGTATCCAAATATATGAACTGTGTAAATTCATGAAAGATTGGCCGGGGGGATGTAGATATACGAGCAGCCAATGAATCCAGACTTGTTGTTGTAGCTATCAAGGACTACCATATCACATTTCCAATTGGGATGATCATGGTATTAAAGGATTGTGATTATGTGCCATTTGAAACTAAAAACATTTTGTGTGTGTCCATATTAGATACAGATAGAATTTTTTTCATGTTTTGAAATGAATTTTTCTTCTTTTACAAAAATAACATTTTTTGGTAGGGCACATTTATACAACTGTCTTTACATGTTAGATTACACAAACTGAGTAATGTAAATAGATAACAAAGATGCTTCACATGATTCATAACACACCCAACTTTGGCATCACCATCTAGGTCATGAAAACAAGAAAATATTTACAAAGTTATATCAAAATGGATGTTTATAATCTTTCGAAATAAAACAACAGGGAATATGTCATGCATGTTTACAGGAAAAAATGACCAAATCCATATTTAGTTAGAAAATTGAAAGGGCAATAGAGCTTCCAGAATTTGTTCATACTGATTTGTGTGGACCCTTTCTAGTTGAAGAATGAGGTGGGTACTCATACTTCATAACTTTTACTAATGATTTTAGTAGATATAATTATAACTTATTAATGAGGTATAAGTTGGATTCTTTTGATAAGTTCAAAGAATACATGAATGAAGTTGAGAAATAACATGGTAAGAAAATTATGAAACTCCACTAAAACCGAGGTGGAAAATATCTTAATCAAGACATCATTTATTATTTACAAGATTTTGGGACCATTTCCCAACTCAGTCATCCTTACACGCCCTAGTGGAATGGTGTGCGTGAAAGGAGGAACCACACATTGTTGGACTTTGTGAGATCAATGATGATTCATTCGAGCCTTCCATTATCGTTTTGGGGATATGCGTTACAAACAGTGTTGAACATACTAAACCAAGTACCAACTAAATCAATAAATATTATTCCATTTGCGTTCCATTATGGAAAGAAAGATATGTTATCAAATTTACATTTGTGGGAAAGCGATGGGTTTGTTAAGGCCTCTGAATGTAACAAACGTTCACCCCAAGGAACAATGTAAACCATTATAGGATACCCCAAGGAATCAAAGGGATATTACATATAAAAATCGCATGAAAAAAGGATACCGTGGAAAGACACACCATATTCCTTGTGGGGGAGCACATATCTAAAAGTGATAGTTGGAGAACTGTAGACTTCGATGAAGTTGCAGCTCAAGATACACAAGAGTTGGTATAGGAACAGATTCCACAAAGCCCCATTGAAGAATGAACTATTCCAGAGACACAAGAAATGTGTATAAGTAAAATAGAGGTTAGAGAACGAGAACACTACGGTTTTCTACTTACCGAGGATGGTGACTCATTATTAGTTGATAATAATGATCCTCTTAACTACAAGGAAGAAGTAAATGGCACAGATTATTCCAAGTGGAATGAATCCATGAATTATGAAATGGATTCCATGTGTCAAAACCCTGTCAGGATTTTATTATATCCTCCAATTGATGTAAACCATGTTGTTTGGAAATGGGTATTCAAGAATAAATTGCACATGGTAGGACAAGTCAGTACCTATAAGGCATGACTGGATGAAAAAGGTTTCAAGATACATCTAGGCATTGACTACAAAGAAACCTTTTCTACTATTGCAATACTGAAATTCATCAAAATTCTTTTGTCCAGTACTCCTTACCACGAATACGATGTTTGGAAAATTGACATCAAAATAGCCTTCCTTAACTGGAACATTCCATAAGATGTCAACATGACACAACCTGAAGGGTTTATGACACCAAATAATTCCAATAAGGAATGAAAGTTGCAGAAATCCATTATTGGATTAAAGCAAGCTTCCAGGACATGGAACATCACTTTTGATGAAGCTGTCATGACCGGTCCTTAGGAACCGTGCCGTGACTACCCCAAGCCCTCCTTCCATAGTCCAGGGTCTGGCGACTAGCACCAAAGGCGTAAATCCCGATAACTGGGAACACATTGACTTTATAAAAGTAACAAAACACCATAGAGTACAAGCGGAAGTAAAACACTATGTACAAAGAGAAGTGCTGAAAGATAAATGGGCCAGAATACAAACCCAAAAGAAAGTACAACTACAAATGAACAAAGTACAACAGGAAAATAAAACAGCTAGAAGAACGAAAGTGGCTCCTGGGTTGTCCTCCCCGGATCCTACCTGAAAGGTAGGTACAGATGGCGCAGCTCCTAGATCATCCACCACAACGCTCTATCTCGTTAACCTCCTCCAAGTGTCGTCTCACTGTGAAGTCCGCCTCCAGATACTGACTCGTCATGTAGTCCTCCTCCGGGAACCGTCCAGTCCTCGAACACTCGGACTCCGTCAGCACTACCCGTCGTCTGTAACCAACACAACGAGGTGTGGGCATAACCCGTGCAGGGGTGAGTATAACGATACTCAATAGGGACCCCGAGACCCTCAATGTCTCACAAAAACCAACAAGGATAACCACAAAGTAGATCTCAACAGATAACCTCTACTTAGGTATACGACCATACATATACCTAAGTTATCAAGTAACCCATATCAATCATCAGGAAACACAAGGATTGTGAAATCAACGGATAACCACTACCCAGGTATATGCCCATACATATACCTAAGTTATCAAGTAACCCATCTCAATCAGGAGGTAAGAACAAAGGTCAAAAGTCTCAGCTCAAACCAGGATTTTCATTAACGAAACTATAACTGCTGAAGAGCTCCGTCTCTGAAGTGTACAGTGGTCCTGTCATGACTCCGAGGTACTGCTCACTAACCTATGACTATTGAGGTACTCCTCCTGTCGAGTACTGCGAGTCTGCGGCCTACTACCGGGTGCTCCGTCCGCTGTGGGTCGGTCGCCAAATACCGGGCGCTCCCCCTAATTGCCTACAGAGGTACTCCTCCTGTCGAGTACCATGGGTCTGCGGCCAACTACCGGGCACTCCGTCCACTGTGGGTCTTTCACCAAATACCGGGCACTCCGTCCACTAGGCTAGTCGACTCACTCCATGTCGATTCGGTCAAGCAGTCGTCAGGTTTCAACCGGCTACACGGTCTCCGTACTCCGTACGCTCGTCTCCGGGAGGTTCCGCTCCACGAGCTACAGTTTGATACTCCATGTATCACAAAGTCCAACGAAGAAGTATCTTAAAGGACCGCCTCATAATAGGGGTCTCAACGCAATAGTCAGTGCGTCAATCGGACGCCCGGTCTGTGAGTTACGAGCCTTTTCGTCCCCGAGGCCCGGTTGGTTTCGTGTGCGAACCAATCTGACCATAACTCAACTATACCCCGAACACTCATAGGGTATACTCATAGGGATCTTTTCTCAACGTGATCACCAACGCCGCTGACGGTTCGTCAAACGGACGTCTGGTCTGAATGATATCAGCTTTTCCGTTCCAGGGGCCCGGTTGGATTTTAGGTACAATCCAACCCGGCCACTATCCAACGGAAACCAAAACTCGGGTGAAGTATGCCAAACGTTCCGTCTCATCAAGAGGAAAACAACGAGACAGACGGCGCGTCAATCAGACGCCTGGTCTCCGAGTTATTGATTTTTTCATTCCAGGGGCCCGGTTGGATTTCGGGTACAATCCAAGATCCGTCTCACAAAGAGGAATCCAACAAAGTCGACGACACATCAATCAGATAGCCGGAGCTCATGTTACGAGCGTTTCCGCTTCGAGGGCCCGGTTGGTTTCGTATCTGAACCAACCCGACTGAACAGAAAGTATTCCAAAACCTTGAGTGTGATATACCGAAACGGTCGTCTCGATCCAAGGATCGCATCGACGCTGACATTGCGTCGATCGGAGGTCTACAGCTCAAGATATGGGCAAAAGACCAAAGAGGGTCTGAAATGGGCGGTCTGGGCCCAGACCGACCCGGCCCGACCCCCCCCTGGGGCGGCCCGAACCGGGTCGACCCGTCCCGGCCCGGGTCCGACACGACTGGCCCGGCCCGGCCGGCTCGGTCCGGCTCGACTGGCCAGCCGCGGCTCGGCCAGCTCGGCCGAGCGGAAGCTGCGGGCGGGGGTGTGCGCTGCCCGCCCTCGCCGCTAATTGAAGCCGGCGGCGACCGCCGCCATCAGTCTTCCGGCGGAGCGCCGCTGCCGCCGGTCGCCGGCGTCGCCGCCGCCTTCCGCGGACCACCGGACGCGCTCCGGTTGTCCGTTTCTCCTGCCATCTTCGCCTATGGTCCTCTCGGGACCTGACCTTCACTACGAAGGGATTCAAACGCCATAGTGTCCTACTTCGTCATCGTCCGTCGATCCGCACATCGATAAACAAGCTGCAGAGGGTTGTCGGGCCATGTTTGTTCGGCCCGCGCCCTCCACGTTAGGTTTTTTCAATTGTAAAATAATAACATATGATTTTAATCATTGACGAGGGTATAATTTATCCTAAATAAATTATACGATCACCTTGCAATCAAATACCCACGCACGAGGTCTAAAAAAATTTGAATGCGCGGTGTGATGACGTCACACATTCTTGCTGCTCAATCCCACGCGGCATGATGATGTCGCACATCCTTGCCATTCTATACCACGCGGTGTGACGGCACCACGTCACTCTCTTTCGATCCTCAACGACAAGAAAGAATAAAAAGGGAGGAGGTTCAGCCATGTTCGTGCGGTCCAGCCTCCACCCGTTAAACGATAACAAGGGTTTCTCATTACTCATAGAACGTCAAAGATTGAATTAAGAAAAAAAACGAAACAAACCCCTACTTTTGATTCGTCAATCGACGTTCATCGTTCGTTGATGGTGTTGCGGAAAGAAGACGATGAAGTTCGTCTTTCGCCGTGTTCGTCACACACTCCCAATCCCGAGCTACGTCGGTCGTGGAAGACACTACACGTCATTAGGATTCGAGGGGGGAAGTCGAAGAAGGTTGTTGACGTTCATCGCTTCCGTCATTGTAGAAGTGCACCCAAAGAAGAATCGGTGTCTCCTATCTTGTCGCATGAAGAAGAGGATAATGGGTGCATCGTCGTTCTTCGTTGAAGAGGCGTCGTTCTTCGTTGAAGATGAAGTTCTTCAAAAGAGGGAAGAGCTCTCTTCAAAATTCTCTCACACAACCAAACTCCCAAAATAAAATAAGGCCTTTCCTTATTTTATTATTTTTCCATGCATTCAAACTTACAAAAATTCAAAACCTATTTCACTAAATCAATTAAACAATGAGGTGTCTAATTAATTAAGTGATAGGTTGGCAAGAATTTAAGAGGGAGAGAGGGGAGAGGAAGAGTTACACAACTTAAGTGGGGTGGTTTAGAGGAGTTAGGGACTTTTGGGGAATTTGAAAAGGTGGGGGCTCGTGTGGGCCCCACCACACATTATCCTCTCATTTATCCTCACATGGGTAGTTAGGTGCCACCCCAAATTCCCCATGTAGAATAAAATTACCTTAGACTTGAGAAATAAAATTGTCTCACAATTTTATTCATTCCTCAATTAAGCCATAAATTTTAACAACTCCTCTCGCGAAAACGCAACTCCGGAATAGGCGTTCCTAAGCAAATACCGGCGCTTTGGTTCCATCGGTGCCCTCGGAATTTGATTCCGAGCACCGGTTTCAAAGTTATAAATTCCTGCTCATTCGTTCACTGAACGTACCCGAGCTAAACTTTGGAAAGTAATTCCGGGCACACCGGGCCTCAGAATCAGGCGCCGTCAGAAACTGCATTCTTGTAAAATTCCAAAGAAAATTAAGAAAAAAATTTCCTTGAAATTTCCGGGTCTTTACATTACTCCCACCTCAGGTCTTTACGTCCCCGAAAAGCTTCAACATAAACTAGGGTCACAAAAGCGGTACAGAGCACGCATCTGAGCCTTCCGCTCCCATGTGCTCACCTGGAGGTTCCCACACTTCCAGAGAAAGTGCACCCGAGGAATCGATCGTTCTTGTAGGATCCGCTCCTATCTATCCTCGATCCCCACTGGAACCTCCGTGAAAGACACCCCATCGCCATCATCCAGCTCCTCATGGTCGATGATATGCGAAGGGTCGAGCACGTATCTCCTCAGTTGAGATACGTGGAAGTCGTCGTGCACCCGGTGAAACTGTGGTGAATGGGTCAAGCGGTTAACCACCCTGCCTACCCAGCTGAGGACCTAGAAAGGTCCGTTGAACCTCGGAGATAACTTTTCACCTTGGCCACATCTGCGTTATCCTCATCGAGGTGAGACCCGTATAAGGACATAATCGTCATCCTCGAACTCTAGAGGCCTCCAAGTCTTGTCAGCATAATGCTTCTGTCAGCCCTGTGATGTCCTCATCCGCTCTTGGATGACCTGGACCTTCTCTAGTCTCACAAGAGCTGCTATGATTTCTTCATTACCGATAAGAGAATTACGGTCTCATCCCCTGGATGAACCACATTCATTGCCTAATACAGTCAATCCTGACATGAATGATGCATTCATGCCATGGATGACGTCGTAAGGCCCCGACGTAACTACCCAGAGATCCAACTGTCACTCTTGCCTCCATGGGTCGAGTCACATTGTCGGCATCAGTTTGAGGTCACAAGGTCTCCTCCAGTAGAAATCTCGAAAGTGAGGGTCAAGTCAACAGTTTCAACCGGAACCACTCAGTATCAAGCAAACAAAAAGACAGGATAAAAAACATCACAAAGATAAGTGTCCTTTTATTATTTCAGCTCATAGTACAAAGACACAAAGCAACTACAGTCAAAACATCAACAAAACTAGAAGCAACAAGATCAATAGCCTTCAGGTCGGAAGCTAGTCCCACTCCTGTCCATCTGCTTCCAGAGCTCCATGACCATAGGCCTCAGCTGCCTGAAGCTGAGCTCTCCAATGTCCTCATATCCCCTGCGGTCGGGGTGGGCCTCCTGGTGGTGGGGGTGGCAACACCCCAAAGCGTTGTCCACCTCCAGCTGCCCGACCAGCTCCTCTTCCATTGCCGCTTGCTCCTTGCAGTCTACCCTGATCGAACCTATGCCTCTGGCTGAGAGGTTCTTCATTTAACTGCTGGTCATCTGCGTGGCGGGTCGGATAGTCACGTGCCATGTGAACAATTCCGCCGCAGGAGTAACACTATCCACTCTCAGCACGTCTGGATCTGACTCCACCGCGGTTTACCCGCACAACTGAACCTGAGTCGTGCAGTCGGCCACTGGTAGGTCTGGTGCTCTTGGACCTCTGCATCATCTGTCTACTGCCTGCTAGAGAAGACTCTTCCGCAAGCCGGCTAGTGGTGGGTCCTGCTGTTGGAGACTGCTCAGCAAGGAAAATATCCACTAAGAGGGCTCTCTCCAACACCCCTATCTGCGTCGGAATGCTGTGAGAAACAACAGAAGCTCTAATCTCTCGCCTGAGCCCCTGCTCGAAGGTTCGGTCCCTGAAGAACGGGTATCGTACCATATATGTGGTGTAGCGCGAGAGGTCTCTGAACCTCGCTGAATACTGTGCCACTGTCATGCTGCCCTACCGCAGCTGAAGTAGCTCTTGTATACGCACCGTTCGAAGGGTGGCTGGTACAAAATATGCCTGGAACAGGCTCTCGAATTCTGCCCAAAGAAGTGTCGCCTCGTCATGCATCTGGGGCATCAGGCTCCACCATCTGCCTGCTGCTTCCTGAAGAAGGCTGGCAGCAAGGATCACCATGAAGTCTGCCGGCGTCCCCACTAGCCTGAAAACTCTCACCACAGCCTCCAGCCAATCCTCAGCCGCCTGCGGGTCCATCCCTCCCTGGAACCTGGGTGGCCTTTGGCGCTGGAACTCGTGCAGTGCGCTCAAGCGACATGGACCCTCTGCTGCTGGGGCAGGTGGAATCAGTGGCCCAATGGGTGGTAGTACCGCTGGTGCCTCCGCTGGTGCCTCAACTGGGATAGGGCCCTGTACTGAGGCCTCGTCGCTCGACGGGCTGTCAGTACGCACAACTCTCGGGACTCTAGCTGGTCGTCCGCAGGGAGGCATCCTGAAAGAAACAACCTGACACGGTCAAACGATTTACCTGGTGAGCTGACCTGGTTTGAGCTGACTTTTAAAACTTATGGAATAACACACGCAAATAGTGTTTTCGTGCATAAAGTCGGAAATCAGTTGTTAGGGTCCTGGTGTATGGATACGCCAGCCGCCCGCACCAACACTGGACTCCCTGAACTGAAAACCACACTCGGTACTCTTAACACTATCGCTTCACATAAAGAAAATATCAGAGTTATATGTTCTGCGGTAGAACCGACTCCTCTGATACCAATTTGTCACGACCCGTACTCGGGAACCATGCCGTGACTACCCCAAGCACGCCTTCCATAGGCCAGGGGCTGGAACCTAGTACCAAAGGCGTAAATACCGATAACTAGGAAGGCATTAGCATTATAAAAGTAACAAAACACGACAGAGTACAAGCAGAAGTAAAACACTATTTATAAAGAGAAGTTCTGAAAGATAAATGGGCCAGAATACAAACCCAAAAGAAAGTACAACTATAACTGAACAATGTACAACAGGAAAAGACAACAGCTGGAAGAACGAAAGCGTCTCTTGGGTCGTCCTCCTCAGAACCTACCTGAAGGGTAGGTACAGATGGAGCAGCTCCTAGATCGTCCAGCACAACGCTCTCTCCCGTCAACCTCCTCCGAGTGTCGTCTCACTATGAAGTCCTCCTCCAGATACTGACTCGTCGTGTATTCCTCCTCCGGGTACCGTCCAGTCCTCGAACACTCGGCCTCCGTCAGCACTGCCCGTCGTCTGCAACCAACACAACGAGGTGCGGGCATAGCCCATGCAGGGGTGAGTATAACGATACTCAGTAGGGACCCCGAGACCCTCATGGTCTCACTAAAACCAACAAATATAACCACAAAGAAGATCTCAACAGATAACCTCTACTTAGGTATATGCCCATACATATACCTAAGTTATCAAGTAACCCAACTCAATCATGGGGAAACACAAGGATTTTGAAATCAACGGATAACCACTACCCATGTATATGCTCATACATATACCTAAGTTATCAAGTAACCCATCTCAATCAAGAGGTAAACAGAAAGGTCAAAAGTCTCAGCTCAAACCAGGATTTTCATTATCGAAACCATAACTGTTGAAGAGCTCTGTCTCTGAAGTGTACAATGGTCCTGTCACGACTCCGAGGTACTGCTCAATAACCTAAGACTGCTGAGGTACTTCTCTTGTCGAGTACCGTGGGTCTGCGGCCTACTACCAGGCGCTCCATCCGCTCTGGGTCTGTCGTCAAATATCGGGCGCTCCCCCTAATAGCCTATAGAGGCACTCTTCCTGTCGAGTACCGCAGGCCTGCGGCCAACTACCGGGCACTCCGTTTGCTGTGGGTCTGTTGCCAAATACCGAGCGCTACGTCCACTGGGATAGTCGACTCACTCCAAGTCGAGTCGGTCAAGCAGTCGTCAGGTTTCAGCCGGCTACACGGTCTCCGTACTCCGTACGCTCGTCTTCGGGAGGGTCCCCTCCACGAGCTATAGGTCGATACTCCATGTATCACAATGTACCACGAAGAAGTATCTCAAAGGACCGCCTCATCATAGGGGTCTCAACGCAACACTCGACACGTCAATCGGATGCCCGGTCTGTGAGTTACTAGCCTTTTCGTCCCCGAGGCCCGGTTGGTTTCGTGTGCGAACCAATCCGGCCGTAACTCAACTATACCACGAACACTCATGGGGTATACTCATTAGGACCATTTCTCAACATGATCACCAACGCCGCTAACGGTTCGTCAAACGGACGTCTGGTCTGAATGATATCAGCTTTTCCGTTCCAGGGGCCTGGTTGGATTTTGGGTACAATCCAACTCGGCCACTATCCAACTCGGCCACTATCCAACAGCAACCAAAACTCGGGCGAATTATGCCAAATGTTCCGTCTCATTAAGAGGAAAACAACGAGACAGACGGCTCGTCGATCGGACGCCCGGTCTGTGAGTTATTGGCCTTTTCGTTCCAGGGGCCCAGTTGGATTTTGGGTACCATCCAACCCGACCGCACTCCGACGACATCCAAACCTCAAGTGGAGTAAGCCAAAAGATCGTCTCACTAAGAGGAATCCAACAAAGTTGACGACACGTCAATCAGATGTCCGGAGCTCATGTTTCGAGCGTTTCCGCTCCGAGGGCCCGGTTGGTTTCGTATCCGAACCAACCCGGCCAAACCCAAAATATTCCGAAACCTTGAGTGAAATATACCGAAACGACCGTCTAGATCCAAGGATCGCATCACCGCTGACGGTGCGTCGATCAGAGGTATACAGCTAATGATATGGGAAAAAGACCAAAGAGGGTTCAAAACGGGGGGTTTGGGCCCGGACCGACCCGGCCCGACCCCCCTGGGCCAGCCCGAACCGGGTTGACCCGTCCCGGCCCGGGTCCGACCTGGCTGAGCGGGCCCGGCCCGGCCGGCGAGGCCCGGCCCGACCGGCTCGGTCCGGCGCGACCGGCCTGCCACGGCCCGGCCAGCGCGGCTGCGCGGAAGCCGCGGGCGGGGGTCTGCGCGGCCCGCCCTCGCCGCTAATTGAAGCCGGCGGCGACCGCCGCCGCTGGTCGCCGGCGCCGCCGTGCCGGCGTGGCGCGCTGTCGCCGCCTTCCGCGGACCACCGTACGGGCTCCGGTGGTCTGTTTCTCCTGCCGTCTTCGCCTACGGTCCTCCCAGGACCCGACCTTCACTGCGAAGGGATTCAAACGCCATAGTGGCCTGCTTCGTCGTCATCCGTCGATCCACACATCGATAAACAAGCTGTGGAGGGTTGTTGGGCCGTGTTTGTTTGGCCCGCGCCCTCCGCGTTAGGTATTATCAATTGGAAAATAATAACACATTATTTTAATCATTGACGAGGGTATAATTTATCAAAAATAAATTATACGATCACCTTACAATCAAATACCCACACATGAGGGTTTAAAAAATTTGAATGCACGGTGTGACGACGTCATGCATTCTTGCCGCTCGATCCCGTGCGGTGTGACGATGTCGCACATCCTTGCCGTTATTTCCCACGCGGTGCGACGGCACTGCGTCACTCTCTTTCGATCCACAACGACAAGAAAGAATAAAAAGGGAGGAGGTTTGGCTGTGTTCGTGCGGTCCGGCCTCCTCCCGTTAAATGATAACAAGGGGTTCTCATTACTCATAGAACGTCAAAGATATATTCCAGAAAAAAAATGAAACAAACCCCTACTTTTGATTCATCGATCGATGTTCGTCGTTCGTTGACGGTGTTGCGGAAAGAAGACGACGAAGTTCGTCTTTCACCGCGTTCTACACACACTCCCAATCCCGAGCTACGTCGGCCGTGGAAGACACTACACATCGGTAGGATCCGAGGGAGGAAGCCGAAGAAGGTTGTTGACGTTCGTCGCTTCCGTCATTGTAGAAGTGCACCCAAAGAAGAATCAGCATCTCCTCTCTTGTCGCATGAAGAAGAGGATAATGAGTGCGTCGTCGTTCTTCGTTGAAGAGGCGTCGTTCTTCGTTGAAGAGGCGTCGTTCTTCGTTGAAGAGGCGTCGTTCTTCGTTTTTAGATGAAGTTCTTCAAAAGAGGGAAGATCTCTCTTCAAAATTCTCTCACACAACCAAACTCCCAAAATAAAATAAGGCCTCTCCTTATTTTATTATTTTTCCATGCATTCAAACTTACAAAAATTCAAAACCTAATTCACTAAATCAATTAAACAATGAGTTGACTAATTAATTAAGTGATAGGTTGGCAAGAATTTAAGAGGGTGAGAGGGGAGAGGAAGAGTTACACAACTTAAGTGGGGGGGGGGTTAGAGGAGTTAGGGAGTTATGAGGAATTTGAAAAGGTGGGGGCTCGTGTGGGCCCCACCACACATTATCCTCTCATTTATCCTCACATGGGTAGTTAGGTGCCACCCCAACTTCCCCATGTAGGATAAAACTACCTTAGACTTGAGAAATAAAATTGTCTCACAATTTTATTCATTCCTCAATTAAGCCACAAATTTTAACAACTCCTCCCGTGAAAACGCAACTCAGGAATAGGTGTTCCTAAGAAAATACCGGCGCTGCGGTTCCATAGGTGCCCTCATAATTTGATTCCGAGCACCGATTTCAAAGTTAGAAATTCCCGCTCGTTCGTTCACTGAACGTACCCGAGCTAAACTTCGGAAATTAATTCCGGGCACACCAGGCCTCAGAATCAGGCGTCGTCAGAAACTGCATTCTTGTAAAATTCCAAAGAAAATTAAGAAAAAATTTTCCTTGATATTTCCGGGTATTTACAAAAGCCGTAAATAAATTTTGTTTTTTCAATAATGAATGTGATCCTTGTATCTAAAAATGGTTTAGTGGGAGTGCATTAGTTTTATTAATAGTATATGTTGATGGCATATTAATTATTGGAAAAGAGATACCAGCCTAAGAATCTATTAAAGAATTTTTGAATAAATGATTATCTATGAAGGATTTGGGAGAGGAAACATATATTCATGGTAGCAAGATCCATCATGATTGATCCAAGTGATTGCATGTGCTAATTCATAGTACATTCATTGATAAGATGCTTAAGAGAATCATTATGGAAAAATATATGAGGGGATTGTTTCTAGAATCACATGGAATTCATCATTACAAGAAAATGTTTCCTCAGACACATGAATAATGAAATATAATGGAAATTACACCATATGAATTAGTGATTGGGTTAGTCATGTATGTCATGCTATATACTAGGTTGGATGTCACCTACGTATTGAGTGTGGTAGGCAGTTATCAAGCCGACCTAGTTGACCACCCTTCGATGGCAGTCCAGACTATCCTAATGTATAAGAGGTGTACTAAGGAAATTTTCCTAGTTTATGGAGGATATGAGGATCTATTCCTTAGAGGATACGTATTTGTTAGTTTATAGACCGATCAAGATGACATGAATTCATATACGGGATATAGATTCACTTTTAATGGAGGTGCATTGAGCTGGAAGAGACCATGCCGAGTGTGGTCATATATTCTACATCATATTCATAGTATAGCAGAGCTTCTAAGGTAGATAATGATGTTTTTGGATGTAAAATTTTTTCTAGAATTTGGATGTGATACCTAGTAGTAAAGATCCCATGAAACTATAATATGATAATACTGTAGTAGTGGCTCTCGCAAAAGAGACAATGTCACATTAGTGGACAAAGATCTTACATTGGAAGTATCATCTATTGAAGGATTTTTATCAGATAGGTGATTTTTTAGTGAGAATTATTTACATAGAAGACAACCTGGAAGAACCCTTTACTAAATCCTTGACTCAGTAGAAACATGATCATCATATGAGATCTCGCAAATTGAAAGTCGCAGGTAGTTAGCTCTAGCTCAAGTGAGAGAATGTAAGAGATTTTGTCCTAGAACCAAATATTATTATATTGATTACATGATTATTTAATATATTTAAATATTAAACATACTATTATATATTTTGTATTGTTCTTCATGACTGTAGTGTAATAATGTCCTTGAGTATTTGTCACATTGACAAGGTCATAGAAGTTATGTGCTATGATATGAACCATGAAGTGCTATGAAAAAATTATTAAATATAGTTATGTAGTTAGATGACATACTGTAATGGGACCCATAATATACAAAACGTCATGTGTGAGTACTCATAAGCAGATGAGACTTCCTCTCATGAAGTTCATACTTTGTAATATCCAAGACAGATGATCACGAGAATATACCTGCTTGTAAGAATTCCACATGTTTTTGTGTCTTAAGATATTTCTATCTGCGAGCATGTATAATGATCCATAGAAATTAAGATTATCATTAATACCTATCACGAATCGTGCACTATGATTTACTGACAAAAACCATCTCATAGAAAGTTAGAGAGAAGTAGGGTATGTTGCGTGCATCATGAGTGGAATGTTATTAATGGATATGTTGAGGAAGGATTTGTCCCTTCTATTTATGAAACATCATAACATGGAGCTTTGATTGAAATAGAACTGTCATGCGAAATTCCAAATCCATGGTGTAATGACGAGTTTATTTCAGGTATTCAATGAATGATGTACCAAGAGTAACCGTTGTTGACACTATCATGATATGAAACCAGGTTGATAAGATATTGAGACAAGGGGATTATATAACATAGTATGTGTTCTTATGTGGATGTCATTGTTGCGAATTTATGTTCTTTCTCTTGAGTGCCTTGACCCATTGCTAGACATTACTGTTGGACTGCAGGCCTTCCCACCTAATTTCAATAAGAGATAATCATAGAGGATGACACACTATGTGTTTAGAGTGGTATTAATTATATTATATTTTAATTTAATTAATGGAATATATATTATTTTCAAGACATTGGAATAATTATATTCATGTTAAATTGATTTCATAAATTAAATAAATATTTATTCACTAGATTGTGGGTAAAATATATTTATTTATTTTATTGAAATTTTAATAAATATTTAATTACATTTATAATGGAAATATTTATTTATGATAATAAATTATTTTTTTTGAGAATCCTCAACAAATGAAATAGGTGTTTTTGGTGATATTTTTCTGTTTCATGGTTTTTTAATTATGTAATATGGTTTGAGGTTTGGTTTTTTGAGTTCCCCACTTTATCATAAAGTGGATTTTGAAAAACATAAAAAAATAGATTTGGAGTAAAATAATAATAATGATTCTATTATTTTAAGATGTGGAATTTTATTTATAATTATGTTTGGTGCAACTTGGTGCGCCATAAATAATTAAAAGGTATTATTATTAAAGTAATGGGTTTCTCTAAGGTAATGAATGTATTTAATTGCTATTACACAAGTAAATATTGTAAATGATTCCCTATGTCAATAAATAGACATGTACGTTTATTATACCATGTACCGAACATCACACCTTGTGAATTGAAAATTGTTGAGCAAAAAAATTTCTCCCCAGAATCCTCTCCCTTACCCTCCCAAGAATGAAAGACATTACTCAAGGACTAAGAACAAGAGATCAATAAGGACTGACAGAAGGAACTCTCCCCACCGCGATATCACCCAATGACCTGGTGGTTTTGATTAGAGGTCATCAGAGCATGTGTGGATCACCGCTAGAGATATTATTGTTTGGATCCTCGCAAGAACAATGAGATAATCATGAAGGTCCATTTTTGATGATCAATATCCTCAAAGAAGAAAATTCTGAATATCTAGGTTTTTTTCATTATGAAATTCATTAATTTTATTATTAATATGATGTGAAAGATCCTATCAAAATGTTCTAGGACCCTTCCTTCTTTATCTAAATATTGGATAATCTTCCATGGATACTAGAAGTCAACATCAGATTGATCCCAGAATAATCATTGATCATGGTAAAAATTAATTTTGGCTGTCAGACCAGCATAAATTTTGTTGTGCTTGGAACCTTAACATATGGCCTATGAATTTTAGTTCTTTCGACAACCATGGGTTATCTCTCAGACCATGAACAATCCACTTATATATGAGAATTTTTGGATCATGTGATCTTCTATTTAGTTCTATATACACGAGGATTAGGGATGGGTGTTTTGATAAAATCAAAAAGTAACATGGCTTGTTGATGGAAGTGGATATTGGGAAACACCCAATCAAGTTGATGGATAAGAAGATAAAATAGTCCAAATCTTTCTCAACAACATTGTGGATGGATGGTTCAAGGAAAATATATAGTCATTGTATAATATCAATGATATAATGACTATTTGGATCATCCCATGTATAAGGTACATTGTTCCAAACCCCCTTCTCTAGTCATTCGATAATTTCAGAACTTATTATGTCAAATATGTCTATAAGGCATCCCTTGAATTTCTGTTAATGGGGTGGGATGATATCATGAAATTATATTGTCACAATGTTTCCCACCAAATACAGGTTACATTGTCTTGAGAGATATTTTGAGGATCTAACCCAAAAAGGATTTCATTATCATTCTCTATGTAACTAATGACCCAGATTGATCATACTTATTTTCTACATTGGATTTCCAACTTCATTCCATCATTAAATATAAATGTTCTAGGGATGGTTTTATTGAGATGAGTATGAATGTATAAGTACTCATTGACTAGTCACATCCCTTTCAGGATTAATACTATAATGGTCTAAATCTCAATACATGGAGAATATGACCTCCTTATGAATGATTGACAAGATTATATGGGACTATATAAATGATATCAAATTCAATTTGATGTATTAGTTGTTCTCTCTATTGGTTGTTTGGGGAATCCTTTCTTTGAATTCATGGAATTTGTAAGATTCATTTTATAATGTCTAATTAGTTCATTATTATCCATTTTTTTCGATATACCCCTAGGGTGAGTCTGACAATTAATGTGGATAAATATTTTTTTTGTAGTTTCACATTATGTTTACAAATTATTAATAGGGAATATTCAAGCTCTGTTATCATAGCTAGTTAAATGTCCTTTAACCAAAACTGGGTTCCATAGGCGGTGGAAGTCCTCCCCATCTTTTCGGGCATTATTTTTGAATCTAAGAGAGGTCATATTTCTAGAATTTTAGAGTAGGAATGCATTCAAATTATCAAATATATCTTATATTCAGAAGATTTAGACCCATTATATGGCCATATTGATAGGAATATATCGTCAATTTTATTTTGTCTCCCCTCTTTCTCTTTCTCTTCCATCAAAATGGAAGGGAACATGGCAGAACATCTGTTTTCGACACGTGGCCTATATAGATGTAATCACATTTTTTCAGATGGTTTCCGTTGTTAAATTTCATTATTTGTTTTATCATACCATGGATAATCTATTTTATTTGTCCTTACATAAAACAATTATTCACTATGACCATTAATATCATTTTTTAAGCTTCCAAAGGTGGAGATATTATCATTTCTACGAAAATATCTAGTACAAATAATTGTGGTCAGCCATTCTGTTGAAATATTTAAATGATATAAAATAATGTATATTTATTTAAAAAAATTTATTAATATATTTTTCTCTAATAAATAAATATATAATATATTCAAATATTAGAAAAAAAATTATTTTTTAAATATTCTTCACAAAAAATAATCAATTAAATAACTCGTGATGAAATATAGTGGATAAAAAACAAGGAAAATTATTAATATATATGTGGGAATAAAATTTATTCAACTTGTTAAATTAAATATTATTTTTTAAAATGAATTTTTGGAAACACATAGTGTGTGCCCCTCTAGGCCTATATTCTAGTGGTATTCGGTGATCCTTTAAAAGATTCATGGTTAGTATCCAACAATGTTTCATGGAAACCATATATAATTATGTTAATGTAGAAATGATATAAACCCACATACATACACATACTATTTTATATAGTCCCTTTTTCTCAATAAATATTATAAATAAGGATTGAAGTTGTTTTCGAAAATATACACGATTGATCTATATTTCATTGAATATCCATACATAAAACCATGACTATCTGTTTATTTAGGCTATATCATATCCACAATATGGCATGACATATCAACATACCAAAAATAACAAAACAGAAAAATCCTTTATCAAGTTATTCATTAATGAAATATTAATCATAATGTAGAAAATTTAAAGTACATATGTGTTAGAATATGTCATCAGTGATTTTTGAATACATTAATCTACATTACACATAATATCCATTATTAATAATATTAATTCTTAAATACCAATACATATTTGTGTAGATAGAAATATTAAATGATAAATATGAACGTCGATTTCTTACTAGTGGACCACGTTCTCCTAATTTCATAGACTATAAATTATGAAAGGTGTACAGCCTGATAAGATGCCATGGATTCCAATGAGTCCACATGCTTGGTATCCAATTCCATTTTTCCCTCAAATGATTTGATCCAACTATAGAGCATATAATTTAGAATATTTCTATGATACTTATGGGATCTCATCATAATTGGGAAGCACTATGACCTTTTAGTGAGACAACTACTCTTAAAAAATTATCATACACTATGTTATGTAAATGAAAAATCATGATGTCAAAATCAGTTTACTAATATAAAAAATTTATATAGTTTATCATAAAGTAAAAAAAATTAGGTTCTTGGGAATTGACCCCAACCAACCCACATTTGATCTTATCAAATTTCTAAAAACCATTTAGTCCACTAGCTCTCACTTGATACTCATACAATAGATGTGATAAGAAATTAGTCAACGGTTCTTCAACATTTTATTCTGTGAAAAATATTCCTAATTACTAAAATAGAAGTACCTAAATATTTAATACTTCAACATTTTATTCTTTGTTTTTTGGTGTGACCTTGTCTCTTTTTCAAAATGCACCACTTCAATACTATAAACATACAATGTAATATGTTATTTACATATAGGTACCACATGTTAATCCTAGAAAATGTTTTGTTTCCAAATGGATTCTGTTCACCATTAAATGATACTATATATTTGTATTCTACCTTAGTATTTGAGACAAATGGATTCTTTGAATTATACTAGCTCACATATCCACTTTTTAGACAATAAATATATCCTGCCCATGATTTTAGATCTTTTTGATCTATTTGTTAATGAGAATCTATTTGACCTTTGACGACTAGATCCTTATCTCTAGAAAATGAGGATCATATCCATATATCTTCTAGGAAACTTAAGTAAAGTCTTAACAAAAGACTAATGTTGTTCTGCTAGATTAGCCGAAAATATTTCTAACATTGTCAATGTACATGAAACATCAACTATATCATATAAAATGAAATACATTATTTATCCTAATACTATAGTCTATGTTATATTACTCAATATCCCTTTCCCATACTGTCTTCTAGAACACATTTTCATAGAAACATGTATACAATATGGAACCATAACAAATCCACTCATTGATTGTTTCATACATAACATCATTAGTATCTAGGGAATGCATGCAACTTAAAATAGTCTAAGAAACATCTTGGATCAATAATTAATGATCCTCATCCCTAAAATATAGGCTACTTCACCTATTTCCATCATCTTGAATGACTAGATTATATAGTCTTTAATAGACTATAAGACTAATATTTCATTGCAAAGAAGTAATATGTCATCATGATATACTACTAGGATAATGACTATGTTACCACTAATATTATTTTAAAGACATGGTTCACATATGATATAAATGAAAAAAAATTTTTTTATTGCTTCATCAAATTAAATGGTTCAAGACCGGAATTCTTAATTTGATAAAAAATGAATCCATAAAAATTGAATTTCTTTTTGGCATAAACAATATTCACAAAAACTCATAGTTTTGTCTTGTATACAAATCCCTAAAGGTTCCCATTATGGAAGGATATTTTAATGTATATCCACCTAATTCAGATACTATGTTAGGCTATTATAACAATTATAAGTATAATGGATTGAAACCAGAAAATGGGTGAAATATTTTCTTCATTGTCTCTTTCCTAATGCAGTTTAATTCCTTTAGAATATGTCCATGATTTATAGTCATTTATGTAACCAGCAATGAATAGTTTTATCTTGAATACCCATTTTCTACCAAAATGAATTACATCAACTTGCGAATTGAATGAAACCAAAATAGGTTTATAATAAGAAATATCCATTTTATATTTCATGAAATCATTCCATATAACATATTCTAATATATCTACTACAATTTTATTGGAGATAGGATCATTATTATCAACCAAGAATGAGTCACTATGTTTGGTGACTAGAAAACCATGTATCTATCATTATATTACCACTCTCGATCTTCAAAAAAGTAATTTTCTGTTTGTAATATGTTCTCCTATGGGGAAAAATTTCATAAGTTCACATGTATAAATTTTTTTTATATTGACAAAAACGTCAGTTCAGTTAGTATTTTTCCTTCTATACTTCATGAGGATGTACTACCACTCATGAAATAATGCTTGGATGATGAAAATAAATTTCTTATAAGAGAATATCTATATTTAATATCCATTTAATCCTTATGATACCCTACTAGGAAACACATTATGTCCAAGAGTTATATTTTATCACCTATTAATGACATAACAAATTCCTGGACAATCCATACATGTGACTGTGGTAGAATGAGATTATTTCTAATTCATATATCGATGGAATTTAATTTTCCACAATAGTTAGTACTCAGTTTTGTGTGTATGATTTAGTTTATATATCATATCACTAAATGTATAATGGATGATATATATGACTCATCATCAAACATATCATGTCTATAAAGGAATGGTTCCTCTTTTAAATAATATCATTCCTCTATAGTCCGAATTATGGCGTGAGTTGATATAGAACCCAAAAATCCCATAGAATGGTGATGAAATCATAGGTAAGATACTCACCAACTCGATCCATTCAATTGTTCTTTATCTTATTTCCATGTTGATTCTTTAAATTAATATTTAAGTATATGAATTTATCAGTGGTTTTGGACTTATACCTCATCATGGAGATGTAGAAATATATATTCAAATCATCAGTAGAAGTCATGAAGATTAAACAGCCACCTCTTACTTCTATTAGAAATGGTCCACAATCATCGATTTTTACCAATAATATATACTCTAGAGCGTTCTCATCCTAACCAAAGAATAGGGGTTTTTCATTATTCATTATAAATATTTTTTGATATCATTAAATTTATTTTATCTCAAAAACATCTAAATAACCATCATATGAGAGAAATTTCAACCTCTTCTCATTTACATGACCATGATGGGGGTACACTTCTAGGCGTTATGGGATTCATGAAAACATGAATCGCTATCAACATCCAATACATGGTTTTATTTTTTTATGAAATAACTACCATTATTTAAATTTTACATAAAATAATCGAAGTCATTTTTTTATAAAAAAATTTTACATAAAAATATCATATTAAAACCACCAATATATATGATGGATTTTGAAGTTATGTTCTTGGTAAAAGTCATCATATAATAACAATATCTTAAAATTTGTATCATTTTTATTAGTATTGAAAGGTTGTAATCTATAAAGGCCAAATAATCCTACCTTGCACCATTGGAATCCCATAAGTTCACCTCTCCTATAAAAATATTTTAAAATATTCATGGTTCCTACATTTTGATATAAATGTGAAAACCATATGATGTTTCTAATACCGAAAGAGTAGATATTGAAATATTTCACTTGATAATTACAATATATTTTTCTTCTCATTTTTTCTATGTGTAGTTCCTCTTCGAGTGGCGTTTCATTCCACAAAAACAACACAATACATTCTTTCAAATTCAATACCTAAAGATATTATTCTTTTGGAATGGATGATTATTGTGAATTTTATAATTTTATGAGTCTTGGTAACCATTTAAACCATCTAACTTTTATTATATACTTAAAGGTAAAAAGTATTAGTTTTACCCATGAAATTATCCACATGGAGAATCAGAGTATGAATTATAGAAAGTATATTCTCATTATTTCTCATAGAATAATTAATAATTAAAATGTAAATGTCAATTTTTAGTGGATAAATTTTTTGATCTATTTAAAATCATCTAGAAATTATATCCATGCTCTGTATAAGTATTCAATGTAGCAAATAAGCTTGACTACATGTGGAACATCTAGTGTTGAATCTCCATGATTGATTTTAAAATGAACAATATAGATCATGAATCTCTCTTATCTCACATTATATTTATTAAGTCCCCTAAGGTGTGATGTTATTATATAGAAATATATGTTCTCATGTTACTTCAGAATATCACTAATAATGGATGATTACATGATGCTCTAAACATTTGTAACATAAACCAATTGTTTCTCATTGAGGGATAATAATTTCTTACTATCCTTTTTTCAATATGATTCTATAATAGTTTCTCCAATCACATAAAATTTCCTTTTATAGCCTAGGATAATGAGTAAGTGACTTTGTAACTCTAAATTGTATCCCATGATATTGTCATCATTATCAAGGATGGATCATAGTGATATGTTTGAATTCACATTTTTTTTCATTTCAACAAGTAACCAAAAAATAATTTAATAATACTAGAAAAATAAATAAATATTGTATTTATTAATTCAAAATATTTTATTGAAACCTAATAGCCATCACCATTTGCATGGGAAGATCCAATTTCTTTGTTTTTATATTTTTATTGATCTATATTCCCCTTCTCATCACCTCAACATGTACAATAAAGTGATTTTTATGGTTTTTAGAACGTGTTCCAAATTCCAATTTCAATAACTCACATTTCTGTTATATATTGAGTGAACTCCCAATTTCATTAACTCACATTTTCTACTTAGTTACACCAATTAAAATATTGAAAACCAAATTTTTATGTGAACTGATTTATGTTATTTCAAAAAGATATGTTAGAATTCCTTGATAATGGAATGAACCATGACATTGGACTACTATGAATTCTAAAATGTTTTTTTGATTATATCTAATGTAGTTGAATTTAAACTATAATTAATATATGAATTTTTAATATTTTATCATTATGTGTTAATTTCCCATTTTATGTTAGTTACTTTCTTATTTCTATTATAAGGATTTATTTAAGTTATTTTTTATGACATAAAATGTATACAAAACAAAATATAATTTAGTTATATCTTATATTCGTGTTATGTAATTAATTCTTGTGAGCATAAAATAAAATTAATAATTTAATAAACATGAAATTTAATGAAATTAAATAAAAAAATTATGATCGCGATCTTTTTCAAATAGAAAATTTATCTAGAAGATAATAAAATAACAATCGATTTAGGGGAAATATACATTTAACCATTTGTGGTTCATGTTACAACTATCCATATGTCCACATATGTGTCTCTCTAGGATCAGAGTTACCTCAACACCAAACATGAACTTCCTATACTAGAATTTGAGATTCATTAATTATATATGATTTTACTCACATGAAGGTAAGGTGAACCAAAGTTCATGATAAGGGGTTTACTTAAATTAAATAAATAGATCAGATTTTCCTACATAATGAGAGGATATGTGGAACCCATGACATACATTTAACATAATAATACATTAAAATAGAAACTAATCAATAAAAACATCTGTCCTATTCTCATGATTATCCATATATGTGTAACGAATTATGCATTTAATAAAAAATATAATTAGATTATATTTATTCTTATTTAAGATAAATAATTCTAAAGTTAGTTAAATATACCCATTAATTAATAAATTATTTTATATTATTTCTCATATGTACATTTATTGGAGATTCCCCTCTAACCTTTATTCATACAAATTAATTAAATTTATTCAATATTTATTTTGTACAAAAATCTACCTTGGAGGTAACATGGTATGTACATGTCTGAACTACCAAATATGTACTATATTTTTATTCCATTAATAATGTGACTTGATTCATATACAAATTAAAATATTATTTCATTGTGTGTACTATCAATTAATGACAACACAGAAGAAAATATTATTTATGTAGCATGTTATGTACTAGTTAGTGTTGAGTGATGAATGTATTATGACTTATACATCATATGTATCAACCGTTACATGGAATGTTCAATAAAATTAATTCCCTTACAAAAAATGATTATAGGTTTTACAATATATAATAAAATATTTTTTAATTCAGTGTAATTTAGTAATCCACACAACATTTACAATAATGCTACAAAAAATGTAATTTTCTCCCCAACCATCCATAGACCATGTCTAGGGACTCGTCATGTAACTATTCTATAGAATATAATGGAATAAATGGAATTTTAATTGTATATATGGTTCATTGTTCCTATTTAACATGGAATCAGTTTTGTAGGATGTGTATATAAATGCATGATAATTTTATGACTAATGGACTACAAATCATATATAGATGTTTTATGATGTGTATTCTGACTAACCACGAACCATCTTATCCCAGTCAACTTGCGATATATTTAAATACACACTATTCATAATAAATTCACATGAAATTAATTAATTATGAATTAATTATTGGTTCATTGATCATTAGTACACATCATGTAAAATTGGGATACCAGATGAGTAATCTTTTCATTTTTGAAAAAAATCCTCTACACCTCAAGATGAGTTTTCACATTTTCATCATTCATAAAAGTTTTTTATTTGATTATATATGTGATAATAAATAGTAATATGAGAATATATTCTGATTCATATTATATAATGATTATATAGTAATTGAAAACTAATTGTAGATACCTAAATAAATTAGTAATATTTAATTAATTATAAATAATTATGTGACCACAATAATATAAGTAGATTGTTTTGGGCACATCAGATTCAATAAATGTGGCATTCCCAAATAATCATTTTTCATAGTAGATGTTTAAGACTTAATTTAGAATTTGATAAAAATCAAGATAAATGGATGCGAATCAATTAATAATTTATTATTGGTCATTAGAACCATGATTCCAGATCATCACATATTCTTTACAATTAATTTAATCAATTAATGAATTACCTTATGATTAATTATACATTTTTTGAAAGATTTAAAAATGTCTCAATGTATTAAAATAATTATTTTATAGGTATCATGAGTAGATTCTATCCCACAATTTTCCACATGTGTTCCACAATCCTCTGAACATTGTCATATGAATTTCAGGAAGCTATCAAATTAGATCTTGATGCTTGTATCATTATCATTTTATTGCCTCTGTAATCAATTGAATATAGTTTCTCTTTGATACATCTATAATGAATAGTAGTTGTGTTGGAGGACTAATACTAATTTTTTAGTGTGTTCTTGGACAAGGATCTATCTACAGATTCTAGAGAATTATCTCTAGATGTTATTTTTCGCAACAAAATGATTCAGAATCCCTGAAGAAAAGAATTTAATTCGGATCATATAATTATAGTATTATAAAATATTAGTTTAACATGATAAATAATTTTCTATGTTAATCCCTAAATATTCCAATGTTGATATAAATAAAAATATTATCATTATTTTGTTGACATGTTCTAATCACTTGAATTTATTTAAATAAAATTAATAAAAATAAAATTTGATATATATATTATTTCCGAATATATAATAAATCTAAGTCTACTATTACAAAATAATATTTATATGACATGAAGTAATGAATATTTTTATAATAAGTATCGATCACTACATTATACTCCCATAAATAAATAAATGTTTAATTATTCTTTAAATAAAAAATAAATAAAAAATAAATATTCTTGTCACAAAATATTTTCTCAAATAACTTGTGATGGAATATATGAAATCAAAAAAACATGAATAATTATTCAAAAAAATTTAGATATAAAATTTAAACAACTCTTTAAATTATATATGTTTTTATTATTTAGCTAAGGTTTTAGATATGCATAGCTTGTGACCGTTTATGCCTCTGTCCCAGAGGCACTATGTGAAGTAACCAAAATTTCAAGGCTTTCATCTTGCAACACAAAAAGGTAACCATTGAGAATTAATTTAATGTTAGAGATAAATATATCAATATAAAAAATATTACTATGTAACATACATTATTTATCAATATATATATAATCATGTAGGTTCTTTTCTAGTGCTACCAACGTACATGATCAATGAATATTTCTTTGAATTTATACAAATTAAAAATTCCTAAAGAAAAAAAGGTTTTGAATATATGTAGGCTACATTATTTAACTGACATGGCCATCCATATGATTTTATTTTATGGAAAATGATATAAAAATCCTTTCTCAAATTATTCATTAAAGATAAATTACTTTTAACAGACATAATGTATCCTACATCTCCATGAACATATGTTCTCATATTTTTCATAAATACATCAATGTGCGAGACTCATAACATCAATTAATAATAATGTTAATGTATATGAAAAAATTATCATCATCAGATAGGAACATAGAAAAACACACATGAATGTGCATTTCCAACTAGTGGGTAACATTATCATAATTTCAAATGCAGGAAATTACACAGGGATTACACCATGAGATGGTTCATGAAATTCCTATCAGGATCGAACATTGAAATCATATATAATTTTTTTCTATAAAAATCATTCATCTATATATAGTACATTTAATCATGAATAGTTCCATGGAACTTCTATATTCTCATCAGAGTGAGGAACATCTTGGCGTTTCAGAATGACGACTTCTCTTAGGACCGTATTACATTCAATGAAATGAAGTAAGGGATTCAATATTTTATAATGGGTTTATAAATATTCAGAAAATGTTAATATAATTTTTCAATAAATACACATAATAATATTCCAGGGCACCAACAACAACAGAGTTCTTTATGATTATCCCTGATAAAGTTTAGAGATTAAAATGACATGGTCAATAGTAGTGTTAGAATAAAATTTGTCCTTATTTATTCTATTAATATAAAATGTGATGGATAAAATAGATTATTTAAAACCATATACAAATAGTTCTAAATAATCTATTTTTGGTAAATCTAAAGAAAAATATCACTATTGATACTTTACTATAAGAAAATTTTGGGTTAAAAATTTACCGAAAATAAAAAAATAAGGATTAAATTTATGTTATGGTTGTGAAAATTTAAAATAAAATGTATTACATTATTAATAATATTTGCGAAGATAATATGATTAATATGTCTTTTTTAAATCCATGTAATTGTGTGAATCAACCTATGGTAATTTCTATAGATCCATAACACTTTTAATCATAGATAATCATTGTTAGAAAATAATTTATTCACATAATAATATTTTTTGTAAAAATATAAAAATTAATCAAAATTAATAAATTAAAATAGAAATGGAAACTAATTCATCATAATAATTTTATCCATCATAATTAATGAAATTTTAATTGAAATTCAAGGATTTATTTTGGGATGAATACCATAAGGTTTATAAATTTGATACCTCTATCATTTTATTACCCACATATTAAATATCATGTCTGAAAATAGTAAATTTTCAACCTCCCCATCAACTTTTCAATGGTCACATGGAACAACATTGGTTTGGTCCCTCTACAAAAAATAAACAAACATCAGTGTTATGTAGAACACCACAAACCGAGTGGTCAGGTATAGTTTCAATTCAAATAAAAACTATTTTTATTGAAATAATAAATAAACGTGATACATTTAAATTCATTTAATAAATATTTAAATAATATAATTTAAATAAATGCTTAAGAATTAAATGTTATCCAAAACTCATCAAGCTTTCAAATAGAGGTAAATAATGAGAACTAGGATCCATGATTCGGTGTGAACTATTTTACAAATTAATCATTAAAAATTGAAAATTATTTCATATAAATGTTAAAATCACAGAACTTACCATTTTTAAATAATAAATTTTTCTAATTTTTTATTTTTACATAACTCAAAACAGTCTATATACATGGAAATTGTTGGACAAAGTGTAACAATCCAATTTAGAGATCAACTAAAGTAGTGAATATATTTTCGTACATATACTAGGATAATGTATCCTTCTACTACTTCACTGAGAAAAAACCTGAATTCCATAGAATTTCATTATCTAAAAAAATTATAATCTTTGGAAATTGAGAAAATAATTTAGAGGGAGATATTTAGCCTATACGTTTTCTTATTTTTGTATCCACTTAACAAGAAAGTGGTATAACATTATATTGATTATAAAAGGGTCATATTATCCAAATTAAATTATAATAATAATTATGAAAAATAGTTACACATGTGAATAAAACATTTTATATAATAATTAAATAAACAAATTTAAAAAATAAAGTAAAATAATGACTTTAATTTCATAAATACTATAAATAATTGGGAGGTGATGTCATTTTTGGTAAATCACACATATGTTCTTTTGGTGAACCAAATATTCTTCAATTATTTGTTTTCAAAATTTTTATTTTCATCATAGACACTCAATATTTAATAAAAAATTCAACTTGAAATATTTATTTATTATAAAAATTAAATGATGAAATAGAGAAATTGAAAACCTATAGAAATAATTATATAAAATCATATATTGATGAATTTTCCAAAATTATCATGAGTGAGATTTACATATAAGAAAAGTAAAATATAAAGAAATTTTCTATTAAAAATTATATGTTGTGTAAATTTATTTATTAATGCAGAAAATATTGAATAAAATGCATTATATTAAGAAATATTTCTTAGAATAAAATTGGAGTAATATGAAATATTAAAACCATATATTGGTGGAATCAATGCATATGTTATTCTAGTGACTTGGATAGTTTATGTTTTTCGAAAAAAAACAATCATAAATTTTATAAACCATACAATGTGTGTGAGATTAACTATCATAAGGAATTTCAGCAATAAAAATATATTCATTTAACTCCAGTGTTCTTATCATTAGTGGAACAATTATGATATTTTCAAAGTGATAGATACTATAGTCCATTCCCACATTAATGTTACATAGATGAGTATTATATGTATGACATGAAATTTATTATTATTTTGGTAATTTAATATATTTTTTTATCAAAATTACATAGTTGTTTCCCTAAAAAATGACTTCTTCTATCCGAATTCCAATGATGGAAAAAATATCAATTGATAAAAATGATATATTCAAGAATATATTACATTTTCTTTCAATTTATATACTAACAGTTACTTTTACCATAATTTTTTTTTCATATTCTGTGTTTAAAAAATTCAATAAAATAATTAAATTAGTTTCTTTTTTAAATGAATATGCAAGATTTATTAACAATAAATAAAAATATTTTAAATAATTATTATCACCATCAAATGTTTCATCATATAAACATGTCACAATTATTTGGTGATAATAATAAATTAAATTCTTTTTTCATAATGTTAGTTCGACATTTTATTAAAATATTATATTTTTGTAAATAAAAATAAAAATTATTATAAGAATAAAATTTAATTCATTCTCTAAAAATAAGTTTCTATTAACTATAATATATAATAAATATTTATATGGGATTGAAATTTTCATGTAAGGAAAATTATATTTGATTATTAATTAAAATTTTAATTAATACATATATTACTTTTGGTGAAATATATCATTCATAATGGGGTATACAAAACATACATAAAAGATGAAATAAAAAAATTCTAGTGATAAATCTATCAGAAAAAACACATTCCCTCCACAGTATGAGTTCTCTTTATGTGTAAGTTCCTACCATCTTCATATGTATTTAATGGCCACATCTCTACACTACCCAGCATTCATGTACATGATCCACCAATACACCTAGTTAATCACTTTCTACCAAAATGACACCTACACCTTCATTTTATTTTTGTTCTCCTATAAAATATATCCCCATTTATTTAGGTTTGATGGATTTTTTTCCAATTTTGAGAATAAATATGCGACGTTGGGAAATGTTTGTATATAAAACCATTTCACATTCAGTTTCCATAGTTATATCAAATAGTCTTTTATTTGTTATCTTCAAGTGTTAGGAACTTCAATTAACTGGAACCATGTTTAAGAATTGAATTATAGTTATAATTTCAATGTAATTCAGGGAAAATGATATTTCTTTCGTGTTTTTTTCATGGTGATTCTACTATACTAATTGCATTTTTTCAATATCCACTCAAACTTTTTAGTTATTTTATCTCCACCACATATTTTAATCCTTATAGATCATGGTAATTAACATTATTACCTTGAAAGAATCAATTTATATTGATAAAAATGAGTCATCTAGCCTAGTTTTGAAATAGATGTTATATAAATCCATCAATGATTTTTGGTTTATGGACTTTCTATTGATATTGGAATATTTGAAAACTGTTGCATGGGTATCACCATTTACATCAAATCACATCTTCATTATCTTAAGGGTTATGATTTATATTTTAGTGCGGATGCATTTTATTTGAAACCATTCGTTATAAATTAAAAAAATGAATATGATTTTATGATATTTTTTGTTATATACATTCTATAAAGAGTTGAATATTTTTGGAAATTATTGATGCTCAATAACCAATATTTAATGTTAATTTGTATTGTGGAAATTATTACCCAAATATCACACTACGAATGTTTAAATAAAAGGAAATTAAAAAAACCTAGTCATTATCAACATTTATAATAATATATTTTTTTGGTTATATTTTTTCCAATAGAAATTTTCATGCTTTTCAAAAGACATAAAATTCGTGGGTAATCATTAATGTCTTATCTCCAATGTATATATCCTACAGAATTATCTTTTTGTAATGAAGTTGTACGTTCCTTGTGATAATAAATAACATGACTAAGAATTATAACCACCTGATAAAAATGCATTCATCAAAAAAAATCCATCAATTTTATATTAAAGAATTGTATTAATGAAAAATGATAAATTTGATCCTTTTTTGAAACAACCACATGTATATAAAAAATAAAAAATAGTATATACTATGATTTACAAGAGAGAACAATTTATTTAGAATGTTGGGTTAATTTTTAGTATCAACAGTTTATATAATTTCTATTTTGAAAAATTTATTAGGGGTTTTTTGTTATAAACAATTAATTTCTATGTCCAATTTCATGGTGGATTTTTTTTGGAAAATAATTTATGAATCATATTTACTAATGAAATCATATATTATTTACTGTTTTTTAATCATAATATTATTATTTCCTAACATTTCACTATAGTAATTTTTTTAGTTTTAATCAATGTGACAAGAATGTGTTTTCTTGATGCTATGTACTAAAAAAATGTTCCTATATATCAACTCCCATGTTTATAGTCCTACCTATAATTTATCATAATATCTTTCAGTTTTCTTATTTTTTGATATCATGACTATATTTTTTTTAATAAAAATGAAATAATGTTTGTTTAAAAATCAGAACTACTAAACTTATCACTAAACAATTGTTTTGAAATTTCTAAATAGTCAAAATTTTGGATGGTGAACCCATAAAATGATGGGAAGGATCATAAGACTATTACTATGTACAAACCCTTATATAGTAATGTGTTGTAAAATAAAATATTAAGATATTATTACATTTCTTTGGAATGAATTCATATTATAACAAATCCCTCTAATAGGTGTCATCATCACATCCTCTTGTGTCTACATTTTCTTTATGATTCTCCCTCCACCAATATAGATGTGATGCGTTGATTCTGGAAATGCATCATACTAAATCTTATTTTAAATGGTACAATTGATCAATCATAATTTCACAGGGATAATGAAATAGTATACATGTCATTGAAAAATATAGTTTATTAACACTAATATAAGAAAAAATATTGCTATTTACTATAGTTATAACTTAATTCACACAAAATAAAACATATTTTCCCCTAGAGCCGTGGTAGAACCATCATCATTTTTTTATTTCAAAATATTATACTCATGCATTATTTACAACTTCTATTGTTGTAATATCAATCATAACCATTATCTATAAAATGTGAAATCTCAATTAAACATAATATCAAATTTTTTTTTCAAAATCATTGTGAAAATTTTTCAGATGAAAATATTTCCAGAATTTTTTAAATCATGCTCGAACTACATCACATGTAGTCTAGCATGGAATGAATAATGATAATCATGCAAGGTTTCAATTGTAATGATGGTTGTGGATGAGTGTGGATTTTAAAAGGTAATAATTTGCATACCCAAACTTTACAAATGTTCTATGTGCTTCCAAATATAGTCGAATTATTAATATATTTGTTATATTTTTATCTTATAATAAGGATTTACATGCATAATAAATTTAATGAAAAGAAATAAACTATAATTAAAATCATTAAGTTTTAATGAGAAAAATAAATAAAATCACCATTAATAGTGAACTATAATATTTGAAAAATAATTTCATCATTTACTGTTAATATGTTTCAGTAATTTCTAAAATAATTATAATGTTTTTAATACATGTTGAAATACAATATAAGTACTGGGGATGTTTTGTGGGGATTATAGAAAAGTGATTGTATTATTTCTTATAGTTGTGTAAATTGTTGTTAAAATTTAGGTAGTTCATTCCTTGAAATATATCCCTTATTAAATTCTTAAATAAACAAGTTATATAAAAGAGAGAAAAATATTTTTTTAATTAACAAACATAAAAGAATAATTTCATGTTTAGTGGAAAGATGATTTGGTTCTTCATAATGATAAATTGATATTTGGAGACGTTTAGAATGTATTAGGATGAAATTAACATAGAATCTACACCAAGGTAGAAGCATAAAAAAAAGAATATCTTGGATATGATATAGATCTCTATGTTTATGAAAAAAGACATCCTATATTAGAATATGAAATACATTGAAACAAGATTACATATCATGTAATAATATTTCCGATGTCTGTCATGGGAAATATTATTATCACACTACAACATGCATATAATAATATTTCTGATATTTAATCCTTTCATGAAAAAAATTTATCGTTCATCCAAAATCATAGTGGATGACATGTATATGTTTTTAGAGTACAACACCAACATAAAATTATACTAGTTATTGTATTTGACATTGAGTCCATAACCTCGTCTATTTCATATGGGTGAAAACCATTATGTTCATTGAAAAAACCTAAAACAACCCTCTATTATAACATGTAAAAATTGAAATTTATAAAATATATCCCATTATTCAATAGTTGTTTCCTAGATTGTTGTTCATATACCATGATCCTATAGAGAATATTATCTTCCATTTTATTGTCCGATCCTCTAGAAATAATACCATCAATATATAAATTGATTTTTTGAATATGTGAAGTATACAATTATTACCACATAAAATATAATGAAATTTATTATAGCCTACCTAAATTTAGGTCAACACAATAATACATTATGTACAATGGATAAGGGGATAGAACTTACATCATCCTGCATGTTCATCTATTTTGAAATTATGCAGTGGATATTGGTTTCCAAAAGAGATATTTTGGATGTTATTATAACCCCTTCATTCTCATATGATATCAAACCAAGGTAAATATTTAACTGTAATAGTTTGTAAGTATTAAGAATTGTTTTTCTTGAAGTAAGATATCGAGAAAAAATATTTTGACAATGATCTCCAAGAAGATAATGCATTTCTAGTTGTAAGTGATGATATGATATTGTAGCCGATGATATCTATCCTTTTTTATATATTATTCCATCTAAACTGGTATTATAGTAATTCCATCATTTTTAAAGAAACTCCATCTTTTTGATATACGAATATGTATATATCAATGTCCAAATTATATTTTTATTGATAAAAATGAATATATAGATCATTTCAACCAAAGAAGAATATATGTCCATATAAAAACATCACATAATGTATTCCACCATTTAAGGAAATTTATTATACTTTCCTTTAATTTGACATAATAAGAAATAATTTTTATTTTCTAAATATAGTGTCCATGAAAATCATAACTGATGACTAAAACAAAACAATTATGATTCCCGCGATACTTCTCAAACTATAGGTAACATACGATAGGACTTATCCAGGTCATGTGTGCTAGAAAAAAAATACTCCAACATTATTGAAATTCCAAAATATTATATCAATAAAATTATTATTCATTATAGTTTAATATATTTCAATGGTTATTATTAATTTAAACATAATTGAATAGGTCTTAAAACATTTATTTAACATCCAACAATCCCAACAACATCAACATAACATGTGCACAAAATCACTCTAAATCCATATTAGTGGATATCATCTTATTTTAATTTAATATTTAGTATAATTCTATTTCACATCACTATATTTAATATGAAAATGTGTCTAACTTGTATTTATGACATTTTTTTGATCATTTTTCATTGATTGATGACTATAGTAATATTATATCAATGTATGTACAAAAGGCCTTCCATTGATTTTTTTGGAATAAAGTTTTAAATGATTTTAGATTTCCAAGTTGTTAAATTTCAAGTACAATATCATATTTTTGATATATAACTTATTATAAAAATTAAATAATTTAAAATTAATTTTCCTTATATACATATTTGGTTGTTTTGAGACTTCTATTGGTCTGATCGAAATATTTCATTTACGTAAGCTCACTATAGGTTTGGCATTGGTAATTTCTAATATCTTTTTGTGGGAAAATATTTTGTGAATAGTTCTAATTGGGGTGGTTTTTAATTTCAGGATGTGTGTGGATTTCATATCATGTTGGTTAAGAATAATATAATTACATTTGATGACTAATAATGTTATAAAAAAATTTACACATAAATTTTCATAGGATTTAAAGGGAATATTTATGATATATGTAATATTGTAAATACATTTGTGATTAGTCATATTTCCTCGTTTTAAATTTAATTTTGGTTTTTGGTCTTAATTTTTTATAGGATTTTAATAACATATTTTTCTTATTTGTATAATGTTATGCGTACAATTGAATAGTCATGTTTTTTTTCATGAGATTTTCTCCTATTATTAATTAATAAAAATGAATTTAAATGAATGAAAAATAATTTAAAAATATATTGTTATAATATCTTTATTCAATTTTTAATACTTATGATTAATTCTATCAAAATTTTATACTTATATTTGATTAATTTTTTAAATACTAGTTATCTTCCAAAATAATTGTTGTAAATATAAATGTGTAATCTATAGAATCAATCATATTGAAAATTTTATGGTATTGTGATAATGTTACCAAGAATTTTTAATGCTAATGGTTGAGCATTTGGAATACATGTGGTGATAGGAATTAGGACTTGTGGCCTACAACATTGGACACTCAATTTTTTATTTTTTTGCGTACTACAATACTATTTTATTCTCATTTATTTAGATTTAAAAAAAATTGATCATTTTATTTCATTTTTTGTTATATAAGTTTATTTCTCAAATCACACTAATTTGTTAATAAAAAATAACATTTATGTTAATTAGGGTTTTGAATACTCAAAAATATTTCAACTAAACCAACCATTTTCTAACCCCTAAAAACACATTAGAGATTACAAATTTATTATAATGGTCCCCTATTTTTTTTGTTTTTCAAAATATTTACAACATTAATGTAATTAAAAGACTATCATGTACCTTTCAAACTGGAATGAATTAATACTATAAATATGGGATAGTTCTACTGATAATTTAACCATACCTATTTTAAAATAATTTACATATGATCATAAAAACAATATTGGAAGATTTATAGGCCTAAAAAAACTACTATCCATTATATATATTGTTTTTAAAACAGGGGTAATGAATTTAGAATCCAGTATTGGAGGTAGTATAAAAATATAATCCTATGATCACTTGGGAAATGTCAATATGAATGATGTCCTAGTATCACATATATAATTATTTTAGAACAAAATCAATCATAGATATGTTTTTTGAATAATGAAAATGAGAAAAAATTAATATCCTATGTAATGGGATACTTAAAAATTTATATACTATCTTTCTTTATCATAAGATGATAACTAATCACATAACATTTGTGAGTGGAATATTCCTGTTATAATAATGAAATAAAACTTGAAGTAATAAACAATATACTTAATAGGGTAATATTTATAATTTAACACCTTATCATCAACGTTGAGATTATTGATATGATTTTTTTATTTTTATGGTTGGAGTGCATTATCAAAAAAAAAATCAACACAATCTATATCCATAATAATGTTTATTCTATGTTATTTCTTCATAATATGAAATTTACTTGAACCATTATAGGTACCTTGTAGAAATTTTAATTCTTCTTGATTTAATAAAAAATAATAGTTCTTAGTAATGGAAACATATACAAAAATGAGGGTTCAATTTCATTGTGAATTGTTGTCTAGGAAAGACCATGTAGGGAGTGAGGGATAGTTTTGGTGGAAAAATCCAAGTTATTATCCTAAAAAAGTTATAATATACTAATTTTCTACTAGTAAGCCTCAATGAAATGTTTTTTAGGAAAAATGTTTAATATAATGTAAATGATTTTAGATGAGAAGTTCCCCTAATGCTCGATAGATTGATTCGTGTTCAGTTTCTTCTTCCTTTATTTTTCTCCCACATCAATATTTTTTGAATAATTTTTAACACCCTGAGCTTCCACGAGACGCTTCTCTTTCAATAATGCAATGGCTTGCAATGCATGTAAGTTCGAGATTCTAACACACTACGACCAATCAAAATAGCCATTATGAATCGTAATACCCACTTTTTGAAATTATATATATTTTATATTTCAAAATGGACTTCATTTTTGGATTTGGAATATCGAAATTAGCCTATATTGAATTTTTGGTATTTTTCTGAGAACTTCAAATTTTTATGAATAGTGAAAAATACGTAAAACAACTTTTTTAATAAAAATAATTTATAGTGATAAATTATACTATTGAGTGGGTTTAAAGTATAATTAGAATATATTTTTACCATTTTATCCAATGGTGGTGATTAGAATTAATTTAACATTGAAATTGGACATAAACAATTGTCAATCATTTGATATATATTGTTTCTTAAAAACATGCTATTTGTTGTGACAGAGGGAATTAATTATAAAATTAATTAATGAAACTTATATGTTTGGAATTTTGTAAAATAGACATAATTTTTCAATTCGGAATATCAATTATAGCTTAGGGTGAACTTTTGGCATTGTTCTGAAAAACATCAATTTTTGATGAATAGTGAAACCACTAAGTGGTAGTTAAAAACTGATTTTTTGTTTAAATGAAACATTAACACTTCTGTGATTTGAATTTCAAAAACCCAACATACATGGTTTTCATTAGGAAGTAAAATGTGGTTCAATGGGATTAAAATAATTTTTTGGTGAATAGTAACTTTTAAGTTTAATTAATCGCGATTAAAGTTAATTAGTGAAATTTAAGGTAAAAATGATATTATAAAAATATTACAATACCTTTACACTTGTACTACCCCTATTGGATGAGTCATGGCCGACCAAGACAATCCATGGGTCTACTTGGGGACCCCATGGAGCCACTTTGGTAGGAAAATGACATAAATAACTTTTATTTAAAGTTAAAATAAAAATGTCACAAACATAAGTTGTTTTACTAAAACAATTTTCAAATGGGGTTATAAAAGTCATATTTTTGACTATAAATATTCATTAGAAATCTCAAAAGATTTCCTACATCATGATAGTTTTGTTATAATTTTTAGACATTAAATAAATTAAATTATTTATGACACCATGATGATGCACCGATTACCTCATTAATTAACAATTTAAATAAAATGAAAAGATAATGTAAACTCCAAGGATTAATCTTGTAAAAACATATTGGATGAGTATATTTCGAACCCTTGTCACCTTATACACTAATTATATAAGTTTTGGTCCTTTAAAATCCGAAACTCATTATATAATAAAGTAACATTTCATTACTATCCAAGAGTGCCCCTTCTCTCCTCTTATAAAAGGCCCCCACCACTACCACCTTACTCACACCTTCAAAGCCTTTTGGCTCGGCCAAACTCTGCCAAAATACTCTACCAACTTCCCTATATTACTCCTAGAATCCTCAATTTGGGCTGAATTCTTCCCAAGGAATCATTTTTCTCAAATAAAAAAAGAGTTACCCGATTTTAAGGTAATGTCTTGCTTATGTTATTTTGTTTTATTTTGGTTATCCAACCCCCTAAAATATTTTTATTAATTTCTTTTGTAACAAAACCAGTATCCTAAATATACTATTATGTTTTTATAATAATTATTCGAGCTACACTTACACACACCTACATCTAATGGTTAAAGAACATACTGTTTCTGTGGATGGCAAATTTCTGCCTCACGAAACGATGATTGTTCCACACTCATATAACACCTTCAAAGGGGGACATTAAGATGTCACACTATTAATAAATTATATATAATATGTTTATGTTTTACTTAAGGTTCTGTATTTTTAATTTATGGCATACTTTTATTGTTTCCATTATAGGTAAACACAATATTTTCATTTTAGGAAGTGCGGACTACCGCCCCCTCAAAGTGATTTGAATCATTAATGCCATATGTGGGATGTATAAAGGATGGAGTAAATGATATTATATATGATATTATACTGGAATTATAATATACCTTTAATTCATTATGATTTCATTAAATACGAAATAGAAATGAAAGTAGTGTTCATGCGTACGTACAGATTACCGTCTCCATGAACGGTGCATTTCATTTCTTACCTCCAAATGTTATGGAATATTATAAATGCATGTATATACTGGATATATATGAGATATATGATATCTATATCATGAATATAATTATGGATATAATGGATATTTCACCACATGAACAACTTGTAATTATAAGAATTTTATTTTTGACTCAAGTACCAAAGATCGACAAAATGACCGTTATTAACTTAAATAATTACATAATGTTCATAACATGGTAATAAGTGTTATAAAAGGAATAAAAACATGAAAAATGTTATTAAGAAATTATAAATTAACTCTAGTTTATTATTTAGGAGGTTAAAGATAGGTCGAGTCAAGACAGGATGCAAGGTAAGGGAATTTCTTAACCAAATTTCTATTCTTTGGGTTAATCTCCTACTTTCAAATTATGTCATTATATTATTATGTCCTATCTTGTATTTATACTTTATTTATGTGTAAATATAGTGAATAAACATAATAGATCTATTTTATTTTAAAAAAATGATCTTTGTAAGGACTTCGTCTCAATCTCCTTTCATTGAGGCATATTTTGTTTTATTCACAACTTTCATTTATACAGTGTATAAACCCATTTGACTTTTACTTTTATTCAAAAGGAAACTTTTTATACGAAGCGTTTATACTAAACGAAAAAAAGGAATGTTTTTTTCTTATATATGCGGTGACAACGACTTCTCTGCCGCAGTGACTATTATTTGAGTTTCAGCTTCCTCTATAAGCCATAAATTTTTCTTAAAATGAAAAATAAATACAAAGTTTTAATTTTATTTTATTTTGGTATTTAAAATGGTTTTGAAAGTGTTTTTATTATATCAATTTTTTGTATTGATATCTAGTGATTGAAATGTGGAAATGTTATGTATTCATTATACATGTTTTATGTGATACTATTATGTTATGGTTTATGATATGTTTAAACCTATTCATATGAGAAATGCATTGGACTTAATAAGTGACGGGTGGAGCCCGCTATAGCTTCTCGATGCATCGGTAGGTCTCATGAGACAAACTAGTGTCTTGGCACAAGGCCTTGACAAAGTCTTATTTGTGGTCATGGCACAAGGCCTTGGCTATGTGGTTATGAGAGTCTGGCATTATGCATTCCATCATTATGAAAGTGGTTATTGATATTTCATGTGATTATTCGACTAGTATAATATCCATGTGAGTAAGTAAATGACATTATTTAATTTTATTTTTTGTCATATTATGCTGAAGTCCATGTTTAAAAAGGCTTTTGTTTTAGATATACATTTACTTAAATGTTAATGTTTTTTTATGAAAGCTTCTGCTATATTGTTATCCTTACTGAGCATTTGAGCTCACCCCTTTCATTGTTTTAATTTTTCCAGGATGTGAAGAAGTATATTATGAATGACTTGCAGGGATAACATAAGGGGATATGAAGAGAATATGTTTTACTTTTGTTTTACTTTATGATGTAATGTAAGACTTATGAATGTATCTAGTGATTCCAAGGCTACTTAACTAATCGGTCTTTCGAGACTTGATATTTTGTGATCATGCCAATGTTACGAAGTAATGAACTGAATCTGGGTAACTAGGGTCGGGGCGTTACAGTTGGTATCATAGGCAGTTTTGTACTAACCTTGGAAGCTAGATTTAGATAAACTCTGATTAAAGAACATAGCCCGAAGATAGACTTTGAGGATTAGTATAGAAGAACTTCCTAGAATTTTGGTATTATATAGATTTTGTGAGTTTTCCAAGCAGTACATCCCTGTCTGGATACGAGTAGGTAGAGGTGGCTCTGGCATAAATGTACCTAAGGGTGAAACCTGAAAACACCGCTTTGAGCGAGACTCGAACGGGAACTGGTACATGACAACGGGCCTTGCTGCACTCTTGGTTACGACACTCCTGGGAGATTCGCTTAGGATAATTCTCATTTTCATTACAAACCACTATGAAGTTTTATGAGTATATGATTCCTCAAAGAAAACATTTTTATGATTGTGGATTATGTCCATAAATAGTTCAATTTATGTTATGTGTTTTACAGGTATGGAATTATGTATTTTGTTTCATAACCTAATTTAGTTTATGACATTTTTTAGAAATGGAGCCTAGTGGAAGGAATGTAAACCGTATCAATACAAGCACTCCATGTAGGTATTTCCCTCCTACTCAAGATAATTATTGTGGAGCTGGAGATACAACTGGTTCTGATCAACTTATCACCATACTGGGATAACTCACTCAGGTTATGAATAATAACCTTACCCGTATGGAGCACCCTGATCCGCAATGTGGAGGATCAATGTTAGACCGCTTCATGAGGCAACAACCGCCAACATTTAATGGGTGTACAAATACATTAATAGCTTAGCAATGGATAAACTCCTTAGAGAAAATATTCCATGCCTTGGGGAGTAGTGAAAGGGAGAAAGTTGTCATGGCAGATTACCTGCTCACTCGATATGTCGATCAATGGTGGTCGCTGATTCAAAACACTAAGGAAGATGAAGAAGTATCAAGTATGGAATGGAGGGAGTTTGAGGAAATTTTATTAGAAAAATACTTTCCTCGTGACCATCGAGCAGATATGGAAAGACAATTCTTGAGTCTGAGGCAAAAAGAGGATAAGAATGTCACAAAGTATGAGGCCAACTTTACAAGGTTAGCAAGACATGCTGCAGATTATATACGTAACCCAAGAAGTAAGATTGGTCGTTTCTTTGATGGGTTAAAACCGTTTCTCCGTCGATCTTTAGTATCACACTATTTCACAACGTATGAAGATATAGTCTCATGTTCTATCAAGATAGAAAAGGAATTCTCTCTATCTTATGACAACAAAGTAAAGCAAGAGAAGAAGAGAACGGTGGAACAAGAGACAGATAAAGGGAAAAATGGAAAGAAGGATTTTCCATTATGTGATAATTGTGGGAGGAATCACCCTGGTAATTGCCTAAAAGGAATGAGAGTTTGTTATAAATGTGGAGAAAAAGGTCATCGGGCTCTTGATTGCAAGGGAAAGAAAGAGGCTATCAATGTTGAATGCTACAATTGTAGGGAAATGGGGCATTATTGAAATGAATGTCCTAAGCATCAGGGAAACTTACCTCAGAAAGGGCCAAGGGATCAAGGCCAGGCTTATGCTGTTACAACAGATGATGTTGAATAATTATTGTATTTGTGTTTTTGGACTCAAGAACTAGATTATGGTTATAAGAAAAATGTGATATATATAAGGATTATACTGTAGTACTTGTTGTTTCATTTAGGTTTTAATATGATGAAGGAAATAATATTTTCAGTATGTGACAATAAGAGAAACCTTACTTTGTTTGGGGAATCTAATGTTGCAATTGATTTTGGAATTTAAGGACATTTTAGAGAAAGTCTGGATGGAGGTATTTTGGATAACTATAAAGGTTGTAATGGATTAAGTTGATCTTTGGATAGTATTGTTTAAGGATAAAACATTTATGAAGATTATTTTTGGAATATTATAATACTATAGTTTTAGGAAAAGGACAATCTGCAGGGTGGGGCATAACCCATCGCATCAGAAAAAGCTGTCGGAATCGAACCCACAACCATAGTGCGACATGCCTTTATTACCTACCACTAGCCTACAGGAAGTCCCTGATTATTACAAAATAGTTTTCCTAATCTAAATGGTATGTGGTAATATTTAGAACATTATAAAATTAGGATAAATAGAATATTTTTGAGTTCTTTTACCATTTGGAGTGAAAGATGGGTTTGTAGTAAAAATTTATTAAAGAATGAAAGTCTACACGAAAAGTAAGTATATTTCCTTACATTCTTAGTAAATATCTTAAATAAATTCCTAAACATTATGAAAGGTAACTTAAAACAAAAACGTTGCCGGTTAACTTTTCCAACAGGGGATTCAAGAATCGTTCAACTAATCACATGTTTGTGACTTTCTAATTGTTAACTTTCTCCTAATCCTGTTTTCTACAACTCTCCATCAAACCTTGATGGTTTTTTCTTCTATATCCATATTTTCATAGAATCCTAGTATGGGCTATCTCGGGTGACCTTTGTACTTATCTTTCTATCTTTTAAAGTTATATTTTAATTAACCTTATTTACGATATGAGTTTTCCACAAAGGTATTTCCTATTTTCAACCATTTATTTTCAAAGAAAAATTTCAAATTGCGAGGACGCAATTTATTGAAGGAGGGGAGAATGTAACACCATGATCTTCCATGGTACGCTTTTCTTTCAATAATGCAATAGCTTGCATTGTACGTAAGTTCGAGATTCTAACACACTGCAACCAATTAAAATAGCCATTATGAATAGTAATACCCACCTTTTGAAATTATATATATTTTTTATTTCAAAATGGACTTCATTTTTGGATTCGGAATATCGAAATTAGCCTATGTTGAATTTTTGGTATTTTTCTCAGAACTTCAAATTTTTATGAATAGTGAAAAATACATAAAACAAATTTTTTAATCAAAATAATTTATAGTGATAAATTATACCATTGAGTGGTTTTAATGTATAATTAGAATATATTTTTACCACTTTATCCAACGGTGGTCATTAGAATTAATTTAACATTGAAATTGGACATAAACAATTGTCAATCTTTTGATATATATTGTTTCTTAAAAACACGCTATTTGTTGTGACATCGAGAATTAATTATAAAATTAATTAATTCAACTTCTATGTTTGGAATTTTTTAAAATAGGCATCATTTTTGAATTGGGAATATCAATTATAGCTTAGGGTGAAATTTTGGCATTATTCTGAAAAACATCAATTTTTGATGAATAGTGAAACCATTAAGTGGTAGTTAAAAACTGATTTTTCGTTTAAATGAAAGATTACCACTTCTGTGATTTTATTTTCAAAAATCTGACATACATGGTTGTCATTAGGAAGTAAAATGTGGTTCAATGGGATTAAAATAATTTTTTGGTGAATAGTAACTTTTAAGTTTAACTAATCGCGATTAAAAGTAATTAGTGAAATTTACGGTAAAAATGATATTATACAAATATGAAAATACCTTTACACGTGTCCTACACCTATTGGATGAGTCATGACTGACAAATATAATCCATGGGTCATCTTGGGAACCCCATGGAGCCACTTTGGTAGGAAAATGACATAAATAACTTTTATTTAAAGTTAAAAAAAATGTCACAAACATAAGTTGTTTTATTAAAACAATTTTAAAATGGGGTTATACAAGTCATAGTTTTGACTATAAATATTAATTAGAAAGATAAAAATATTTCCTACATCATGATATTTTTTTTATAATTTTTATACATTAAATAAATTAAATTATTTATGACACCATGATGATGCAGCGATTACCTCATTAATTAACGATTTAAATAAAATGAAATGATAATGTAAACTCCAAGGCTTACACTTGTCAAAAACCTATTGGATGAGTATATTTCGAACCCTTATCACCTTACTCTCGAATTATATAAGTGTGGGACCTTTAAAATCCTAAACTCATTATATAATAAAGTAACATTTCATTACGTTCCGAGAGTGCCCCTTCTATCCTCTTAAAAAAGGCCCCTACCACTACCACCTTACTCACACCTTCAAAGCCTTTTGTCTTGGCCAAAATCTGCCAAAATACTCTCCCAACTTCCCTCTCTTACTCCTAGAAGCCTCAATTTGGGCTGAATTCATCCCAAGGAATCTTTTGGCTCAATGAAAAAAAGAGTTACCCGATTTTAAGGTAATGTCTTTTCTTATGTTATTTTGTTTTATTTTGCTTATCCAACCCCATAAAATCTTTTTATTCATTTATTTTGTTACAACACCAGTATCCTCAATATACTATGATGTTGTTATAAGATGTATTAGATCTACACTTACACACACCTACATCTAATGGTTAAAGAATATACTGTTTCTGTGGATTAGGAATTTCTGCCTCACGAAATGATGATTGTTCAACACTCATATAATACCTTCAAAGGTGTCCATTAAGAGGTCACAATATTTATACATGATATATAATATTTTTATGTTTTACTTAAGGTTCTGTATTTTTCTTTAATGTCATACCTTTATTGTTTCCATTATGGGTAAACACAATATTTTCATTTTAGGAAGTGCGGACTACCGCCCCCTCAAAGTGATTTGAATCATTAATGACATATGTGGGATGCATAAAGGATGGAGTAAATGATATTATATATGATATTATACTAGAATTATAATATAACTTTATGTCATTATGATTTCATTAAATATGAAACAGAAATGAAAGTAGCATTCATGCGTACGTACAGATTACCGTTTCCATGAACGGTGCATTTCATTTCTTACCTCCAAACATTATGGAATATTATAAATGCATGTATATACTAGATATATATGAAATATATGATATCTATATCATGAATATAATTCTGTATATAATGGATATTTCACCACATGAACAACTTGTAATTATAAGAAGTTTATTTTTGACTCAAGTACAAAAGATCGACCAAACGACCGTTATTAACTTAAATAATTACATAATGATCATAACATGGTACTAAGTGATATAATAGGAATAAAAAACTTGAAAAAGGTTATTAGTCAATTATAAATTAACTCTAGTTTATTATTCAGGAGGTTAAAGAACGGTCGAGTCAAGACATGACCAAGGTAAGAGAATTTCTTAACCCAATTTCCATTCTTTGTGTTAATCTCCTACTTTCAAATTATGTCATGATATTATTATGTCCTATATTATATTTATATTTTATTTATGTGTAAATATAGTGAATACACATAATAGATCTATTTTATTTTAAAAAAATGATCTTTGTAAGGACTTCGTCTCAATCTCCTTTCATTGAGGCATATTTTGTTTTATTCACAACTTTCATTTATACGATGTATAAACCCCTTTAAATTTTAGTATTATTAAAAGGGAATCTTTTTGTAACACCAGAGATATTTATGAGTAATATTTTGTTTTTATATATCGTCAAAGGAATATTTTACTACACACTTGCTTGGCTTACTTTACACGCAATCACGACCTTCCTCGATAGCTTGCGTCGTACGCAATACCGAGTTTCACTAAACAACAATATGCTATTAAAACTAGCCGTTATGAATAGTAATAACCACTTTTTGAAATTTTATAAATTTTATTTTTCAAAATGGACTTCATTTTTGGACTCAGAATATCGAAATTAGCCTAGGGTGAAATTTTGGTATTTTTCTGAAAACTTTCAATTTTTGATGAATAGTGAAACCACTAAGTGGTAGGTTGAAAACTGAATTTTGCATAAAACTTAATTTTACCGCTTCTGTGAATGGAATTTCTAAAATCCTACAGACACGGTTGATATCAGTAAGTAAAATGTGGTTCAATGAGATAAAAATAATTTTTTGGTGAATAGTAACTTTTTACTTTTTTTACCGCGGTTAATAGTAAATAAGGTAACTAAGGGTAAATATGATATTACTATTACCCTAACACATGTCCTAATTCTATTGAATAAGTTTAATTCGACCAAAAACAACCTTATGAATAAAATATGACCATTTAGGCCCACTTGGGTTAGATTAGGACATTTATTATTAATTTATTTAAAGAAGGGTTAAAATAGTTAAAATCAACGTTTATTAAGTAAATAATTTTTAATATGGAGTTATACATAAGATAAATTCGACTATAAATATTCATTAGAAAGATAAAAAGATTTCATACATAATGATATTTTATTTATAATTTTTAGACTTTACATAAATTAATTTATATATGACACAACGATGATGCAGTAATTACACTTTTAAGGAAATATTAACATAATTGATGTTATAAATGCTCAAATGAATTTAATTTGAGACTTTTTATGAATTCCACTAATTTTCTAGGTTACTATGATATATTAGTGTTGATTTAATTTACTTGTTTCGAACATATAATTCTGTTATGACTTTCAAAAAAATCATATATCAAATAGTGTCAAAATTGACACAAAAATAGTTTTTAAATCAAATATTATATTATTAATTGTTATTTTATTCCTAAAAATCTAAGGATCGGCCAAATGACTTAGATAAGGATATATATATTAATAATAAACAATTTGGGGTTCGTTTGGCATGTTATAGTAAGTATATTAACCATATAGTGAAAGAAAACAAAAAGACACGGTAAAAGTTAAATTATTTAACTTAGAGTTAAATCTAATTGATAAGGTTAAAATAACACCCTAAACTTGTCTAAATCCTATTGGTTGATAGGATTTCGACCCATCCCCACTTTAACTTCGAAATAAGACCCTTTGGAACCATTATAAACCGATTTTAACTTTAATATAAAATAATATTTTGAGATATTCCTAAGGTGCCCCTCTCCTCCCTTATAAAAGGACACCTCCTCCCCCTCCTCCTCACACCAATTTGAGAACTCAAGCTCGGCCAACCCCTACTATTTTATGCTCTACACTTCCCTAGAATAATCCTAGAGGTCCTGGTCTTCTTCAAAGACCAATCTTAGTTCCCTAAGTGGAGGATTCAAAGAGGCGTTCCAAAGAAGAGGAGCTTCGGACACGTACAAGGCAAATCGGACCTAAGGTAAGGGAAATATCACAATCTCATTTTTATCCGAGATTGTTTATTTGTAAGTATTTACTGGGGTGTATTTTATCATCCACATCCATGTTTCATCAATATGTAATATTATTTCCATCCACCTACAATTGTTTAAATCCATTTTTACCCTTCGGTGAGTTTTTAGTAATATCTATGAAAGGAATCTTTTGTCGTACGAGGTACTTTTTGACTTTTCTGACAAAAGTACGAAGAATGTTTTTTTTAACTTATACGGCATGAATGGATTTTTAAAACATTATTTCCAAGAATCTTCATTTACAAGTTTTCAAGTTTATTTTTAATCAACTTCTATTATTTTAAAGTCGTATGACATGTTATGAAAGGAAAAATGTTTTTGAAGTAGAAAGGTTATTTTCCTCAAGAACGGAGTTCAAGTATTTTATCAAATTTATTTTCCATCTAAGACAATAAAAGGGTTCTGTTTTTATCCCTATTATTACATGGATTTGATTATTTTGTGATGGAAACATTTTTAGGAATTCCTTTATCTTATATGAATTGTTTTATGATGTCATGTTGTTTAAGAACCCCATTTTTATTACGTGGATTACGCTATGATGTATGGTTTATGATTATCTGGAACACATAATAAAGGATTCATTATAAGATGGGTGGGACCTATATATCCCTCCAATGCATTGGGTAAAGGTTTTATATCTCATGAGATAGACATGGCTGGACCGGTAGGTTATACCGGTTTAGTGAAACAGGACTGGAACGAGGGTGACTCGGTTCAGAAATGGACATTGTCCACTAAGATAGTATTGGTAATGAGTCATGACTAAAAAGAAATGATTTTCCATGATTATGTGTGCATGCCACAAAGTTTCAAGTTTCATGTTATGATTATGGGGATCTCATTTTCACTTCTATGATTTATTCAATGTTAAGATTTTATGATCTCTTTTGCAGGTTATGATTTTCAAAAAGATATGATATGATTTTTATTTCCTTTATTTGCCCTTGCTGAGCATTTGAGCTCACCCTTTTATGCTTTCTTTTCCCAAGGATATAAAGAAAGGTTTTAGGTAAAAAAAGGAAGATCTTTATAGGAGATGTTGAAGATATTTCACCACGATTAGAAGATTACGTTCAGAGTTTCCAAAGGCACCAAACTATTACGATCCTTGTGTGTGTGTTTTTTTGTTATGTAAAAAGTATTCCGCAAATGTAATGTAATGTTCATGTACGTCAAGCTTCGGGTCTCTACAGTTGGTATCAGAGGAAAGGTATAGTCAACCTTTGGAAACTAGGATGTGAAAGCCTTAGTAAGAACCCTAAGGATAAGTCTAAGCATAGAACACAATCGTAGTGTTTTAGAAATGGACTTGAATAACCTAGGATAAGACCTTAAGCATGAAAATTTTATTCTTGAATTATGTGGTTTTCCTATTATAGTTAGTGTTTCTCACACTATTCTTCTTGGTTTTAGTCAATGGCTGGAACCCGAAGGAACCGTGTTAATGAGGAATGCGATGGGAAATGCAATGATTGCCCCCCTGAGCAACCAAACGATATGGGAGCTGGAATGAAAAATCTTGTAGCCATGCTAACACAACTTTCTCAAGCTATGAATCATGCAGGACTTCCAAACGAGCAAAGGAAGGAGCAACATTCTGTTGAATCCTTCATGAGGCAGCGTCCACCTTCTTTCAGCGGGTCTACTGATCCATTAGTTTCTGAACAATGGATTAGTACTACTGAAAAGATATTTTCAGTTCTTCAATGTTCTGAGCATGATAAAGTCATCCTCGCAGTGTATTGTTTGGAAGGAGATGCTGATCAATGGTGGAATCTTATTAAGAATATGAGGCAAAGGGATGAAATTGAGTCTATGGAATGGGACGAGTTCAAGAACTTATTTTTCAATAAGTACTTCCCTCGTATTCTCCGAACAAAGATGGAGAAAGAGTTCCTTGAACTGAAGCAAAGGGATGATGAATCTGTTGGTACCTATGAAGCAAATTTTAAAAGACTTGCAAGGTACGCTTCTGGTATTATTATCTAACCTGAGAGTAAGATCGATCGATTCTTTAGTGGCTTAAAACCAAGTCTTCGAAGGGCGTTAGCCATAAGGGATTTCAATAGCTACGAGGAAATCGTTCGATGTGCTCTCAAAGTCGAGATGGAGATTGGAGTAACCCATCAGTCACATGGGTTTGATAAGAAGAGGAAGATGGAATTCAAAGGAAAATCTAAAGAGCACACTGAAAAGAAGATGAACTTTCCCTTATGCTCAAAGTGTGGAAAGAAACATGGAGGGAGTTGTCTTAAAGGGACAAGTAAATGTTTTAAATGTGGAAAGGAAGGTCATCGGGTATTTGAATGCCGTGATAATGGAAAGAAGATGTCTAATGATGCAAAAAAAGGAAGGGATACACAGAATGAACCTACTACACTTCAATGTTTCAAGTGCAAGGAGATGGGGCATTATGCCAATCAATGCCCAAATCCAAGGGTTGATGATGATGGTCGACGACAACAAAATCCTAATGCTAAAGACAAAGGAAAGTCACATGCAATTTCTATCAGCGATGTGGAGTATGATAACGAAGTGGTGAAAGGTACACTTACCATCCACTCTAAAGTAGCAAATGTTTTATTTGATTCTGGATCCACCCACTCTTTTATTTCTAAAGAATTTTCTAAGGGTATCACCGTATTACCTCAACAATTAGATGTTGAGTTAGCTGTGACAACACCTAATAGCACAACAGTCGCATAAAAAGTTTATAATTCTTCTCCGATCGAAGTTTGTGGGAAAGTGCTTCCTGCAAATATTGTGATCCTTCCTTTAGTGGAATTTGATGTGATTCTTGGCATGGATTGGCTTTCTCTACATGGAGCTCATATCAATTGCCAAGGAAGGGAAGTCACATTTCATATTCCAGATCAATCTACGATCGTCTATCAATGCAAGGATGAACATAACCTTCCAGTGGAAATTCCTTCCATCTTATGGGTCTTGATTCCACTAAATGACGGTTACTTATCTCAAATGGTTGGTGAGAAACTCACGGTTAAGAATATGCCCATTGTACGGGTGTTTGATGATGTCTTTCCGGAGGAATTACCGGGTCTTCCACCAAATCGTGAAGTTGAGTTTTCAATAGAACTCATACAGGGTGCATTGCCTATTTCAAAGACACCTTATAGAATGACACCAATTGAGTTGCAGGAATTGAAGAAGCAACTCCAAGAGAATCTTGATAAGGGATTCATACGCCCTAGTGCATCACCTTGGGGAGCACCTGTTCTATTTGTTAAGAAGAAAGATGGATCAATGAGACTCTGCATTGATTATCGAGAACTTAACAAGATCACTATCAAGAACAAATATCCTCTCCCACGCATTGATGACTTATTTAACCAACTATGCGGAGATCAATACTTTTCCAAGATTGATCTTCGTTCAGGGTATCATCAATTAAGGGTAAAAAGGGAGGATATACCAAAGACGGCTTTCCGTACAAGGTATGGACACTATGAATTTATAGTGATGCAATTTGGTCTTACTAATGCCCCTGCTATCTTCATGGATCTAATGAATAGAGTCTTTAGAGACTATCTTGATCAATTTTTGGTAGTCTTTATAAACGATATTCTTGTCTATTCAAAGAGCAAGGAAGAGCATGAAGATCACTTGAGAATTATATTGAAGACCCTAAGAAAGGAGAATCTTTATGCCAAATTTACCAAGTGTGAATTTTGGCTTCAAAAAAGTTGCATTTTTTGGGTCACATAATCTCAAAAGAGGGGATATCTGTGGATCCAGCAAAAACAGAGGTTATCGAAAGATGGTCGAGACCAACAACAGTAACTGAGATTCAAAGTTTTCTTGGTTTGGCTTGATATTATCGACGTTTTGTAAAATATTTTTCACGATTAACTAATCCACTGACCAAGTTGACTCGGAATGGAGTTAAGTTTGTCTGGACAGAGGAATGTGAAGAGAATTTCAAGGAGTTGAAAAGAAGGTTATCCAGTGCACCTGTGCTAACACTACCTTGTAGTGGAGAAAGGTTTGTGATATACAGTGATGCATCCAAGAAGGGATTGGGGTGTGTTCTTATGAAAAATGATATGGTGATAGCTTATGCCTCACGACAGTTGAAAATCCATGAGCAAAATTACCCAACACATGATTTGGAGTTGGCTGCGGTAATCTTTGCATTAAAGATTTGGAGGCATTACCTTTATGTTGAAAGGTGTGATATTTATACTGATCATAAAAGTTTAAAGTATATTTTCACACAAAAGGAGATGAATATGCGCCAAAGAAGATGGTTGGAGCTGATTAAGGATTACGACTGCTCAATCCATTACCACCCTGGGAAAGCAAACAAGGTGGCAGATGCATTAAGTCGACAAGACCATGCTAGTTTATCCATGATGAGGATCACAAAAGATCCAATATTTATGGATTTACAAAGGATGGATCTTGGAATTATAATGGAAGGGGAAAAATCTTATCTTTCTCAAATGAATGTTCAACCATCTATACATGTGACGATTAAAGAGGCACATAAAGAAGATGACGAGTTACAAAAGAAGGTGAGAAATGTTCCTGAATTCAACCTTGATTGTGATGGGATAATAAAGTTCATGAATCGGGTTTGTGTTCCTCCCATCCCCGAATTAATGAAGGAGCTGCTGGATGAGGCTCATAGTTCATCATTCTCTATTCATCCTGGAAGCACGAAGATGTATAGAGACCTGAAAGAGTACTTCTGGTGGGATGGCATGAAAAGAGATGTTGCTGAATATGTCTCTCGATGCTTGGTTTGTCAACAAGTTAAAGCTGAGAGACAAAAGTCTAAGGGGATGTTACAACCATTACCCATACCCTAATGGAAATGGGAAAACATCACTATGGACTTTGTCACAGGACTTCCTAAAACATCCAAAGGCAATAATGCTATCTGGGTCATAGTTGATCGTCTTACAAAGTCTGCACACTTCATTGCTATTAGAGAGGATTTCTCTCTAGATCAGGTTGCCAGGATATATGTAAAGGAAGTGGTAAGATTACATGGAGTACCACTTTCTATTATATCTGATCGGGATCCGAGATTTACCTCGAAGTTCTGGCGAAGTCTTCAGCATACTCTGGATACAGAGTGGAGTTTCAGCACTTCTTATCATCCCTAGACAGACGGTCAGTCTGAAAGAACAATTCAAACCCTAGAAGATATGTTGAGAGCTTGCTCTATGGATTCCAAAGGAGGTTGGGATCAACACCTACCTTTGGTGGAATTTTCTTATAATAATATCTTTCACTCCAGTATTCAGATGGCTCCTTATTAAGCTCTCTATGGAAAGAAATGCAGGACTCCAACTTGCTGGGATGAAGTTGGGGAAAGAAAGATATTAGGACCTGATCTCATTGATGAAATGGAAGAAAAGGTCAGATCTATTCAACAACACATAAGAGCAGCTCAGAGTCGACAGAAAAGTTATGCCGAAAACTGAAGAAAAGACCTAGAGTTTGAAGTGGGCGATAAAGTGTTCTTATGAATATCTCCCTGGAAGAGGGTTATGAGATTTGGAAAGAAGGGGAAGTTGAGCCCTAGATATATCGGTCCTTTCTAAATACTGGATCATGTTGGAAAGGTAGCATACCGATTGACGCTTCCACCGAATCTCTCTCAAGTTCACGATGTGTTCCATGTATCTCTCCTGAGAAAGTACATACCAGATCCTTCACATGTACTCTGCTCAGAAGATGTACCGCTGGAGCAAGATCTTTCTTATGAAGAACAACCGATAGAGATTCTGTTTCGTAGAAAAAAAGTCCTACGAAACAAGACCACTCGCTTGGTGAAAGTTTAATGGAGGAACAACCAATTAGAAGAAGCTACATGGGAGCTTGAGGATATGACGAGGGAGAAGTATCCTCATCTGTTTGTTAAAAAGTGACGAATTTCGAGGGCGAAATTCTTTTTAAGGGGGGTAGAATGTTACACCCGAGATTTTTATGAGTAATATTTTATTTTTATATATCATCAAAGTAATCTTTCACTACACACTTGCTTGACTTACTTTACACGCAATCGCGACCTTCCTCGATAGCTTGCGTCGTACGCAATACCGAGTTTCACTAAACAACAATATGCTATTAAAACTAGCCGTTATGAATAGTAATAACCACTTTTTGAAATTTTATAAATTTTATTTTTCAAAATGGACTTCATTTTTGGACTCAGAATATCGAAATTAGCCTAGGGTGAAATTTTGGTATTTTTCTGAAAACTTTCAATTTTTGATGAATAGTGAAACCACTAAGTGGTAGGTTAAAAACTGAATTTTGCATAAAACTTAATTTTACCACTTCTGTGAATGGAATTTCGAAAATCCGATAGACACGGTTGATATCAGTAAGTAAAATGTGGTTCAATGAGATAAATTTTTTTTGGTGAATAGTAACTTTTTACTTTTTATACCGCGGTCAATAGTAAATAGGGTAACTAAGGGTAAATATGATATTACTATTACCCTAACACATGTCCTAATTCTATTGGATAAGTGTAATTAGACCAAAAACAACCTTATGAATAAAATATGACCATTTAGGCCCACTTGGGTTAGATTAAGACATTTATTATTAATTTATTTAAAGAAGGGTTAAAATAGTTAAAATCAAAGTTTATTAAGTAAATCATTTTTAATATGGGGTTATACATAAGATAAATTTGACTATAAATATTCATTAGAAAGATAAAAATATTTCCTACATAATGATATTTTATTTATAATTTTTAGACTTTAAATATTTTAATTTATTTATGACACAACGATGATGCAGTAATTACCCTTTTAAGGAAATATTAACATAATTGATGTTATAAATGCTCAAATGAATTTAATTTGAGACTTTTTATGAATTACACTAATTTTCTAGGTTACTATGATATATTAGTGTTGATTTAATAAACATGGTTCGTACATATAATTCTGTTATGACTTTCACAAAAATCATATATCAAATAGTGTCAAAATTGACACAAAATAGTTTTTAAATCAAATATTATATTATTAATTGTTATTTTATTCCTAAAAATCTAAGGTTCGGCCAAATGACTTAGATAAGGATATATATATTAATAATAAACAATTTGGGGTTCGTTTGGCATGTTATAGTAAGTATATTAACCATATAGTGAAAGAAAACAAAAAGACACGGTAAAAGTTAAATTATTTAACTTAGAGTTAAATCTAATTGATAAGGTTAAAATAACACCCTAAACTTGTCTAAATCCTATTGGTTGATAGGATTTCGACCCATCCCCACTTTACCTTAGAAAGAAGACCCTTTGGAACCATTATAAACCGATTTTGACTTTAATATAAAATAATATTTTGAGATATTCCTAAGGTGCCCCTCTCCTCCCTTATAAAAGGACACCTCCTCCCCCTCCTCCTCACACCAATTTGAGCACTCAAGCTCGGCCAACCCCTGCCATTTTATCCTCTCCACTTCCCTAGAATAATCCTAGAGGTCCTGGTCTTCTTCAAAGACCAATATTAGTTCCCTAAGTGGAGGATTCAAAGAGGCGTTCCAAAGAAGAGGAGCTTCGGACACGTACAAAGCAAATCAGACCTAAGGTAAGGGAAATATCACAATCTCATTTTTATCCGAGATTGTTTATTTGTAAGTATTTATTGGGGTGTATTTTATCATCCACATCCATGTTTCATCAATATGTAATATTATTTCCATCCACCTACAATTGTTTAAATCCATTTTTACCCTTCGGTGAGTTTTTAGTAATATCTATGAAAGGAATCTTTTGTCGTACGTGGTACTTTTTGACTTTTCCGACAAAAGTATGAAGAATGTTTTTTTAACTTATACGGCATGAATGGATTTTTAAAACATTATTTACAAGAAGCTTCCTTTACAAGTTTTCAAGTTTATTTTTAATCAACTTCTATTATTTTAAAGTCACATGACATGTTTTGAAAGGAAAAATGTTTTTGAAGTAGAAAGGATATTTTCCTCAAGAATGGAGTTCAAGTATTTTATCAAAATTATTTTCCATCTAAGACAATAAAAGGGTTCTGTTTTTATCCCTATTATTACATGGATTTGATTATGTTGTGATGGAAACATTTTTATGAATTCCTTTATCTTATATGAATTGTTTTATGATGTCATGTTGTTTAAGAACCCCATTTTTATTACGTGGATTATGCTATGATGTATGGTTTATGATTATGTGGCACACATAAGAAAGGATTCATTATAATATGGGTGGGACATATATCTTCCTCCAATGCATTGGGTAAAGGTTTTATATCTCATGAGATAGACATGGCTGGAACGGTAGGTTATACCGGTTCAGTGAAACAAGACTGGAACGAGGGTGACTCGGTTCAGAAAGGGACTTTGTCCACTAAGATAGTCTTGGCAATGAGTCATGACTAACAAGAAATGATTTTCCATGATTATGTGTGCATGCCACAAAGTTTCAAGTTTCATGTTATGATTATGGGGATCTCATTTTCACTTCTATGATTTATTCCATGTTAAGATTTTATGATCTCTTTTGCAGGTTATGATTTTCAAAAAGATATGATATGATTTTTATTTCCTTTATTTGCCCTTGCTAAGCATTTGTGCTCACCCTTTTATGTTTTCTTTTCCCCAGGATATAAAGAAAGGTTTTAGGTAAAAAAAAGGAAGATCTTTATAGGAGATGTTGAAGATCGTTCACCACGATTAGAAGATTACGTTCCGAGTTTCCAAAGACACTAAACTATTACGATCCTTGTGTGTGTGTTTTCTTGTTATGTACTAAGTATTCCGAAAATGTAATGTAATGTTCATGTACGTCAAGCTTCAGGTCTCTACACTTTTTATACGAAGAGTTTTTACTAAACGACAAAAGGAATGTTTTTTTCTTACGTATGTGGTGACAATGACTTCTCCGCCGCCGTGACTATTATTTGAGTTTCAGCTTCCTCTATAAGCGATAAATTTTTCTTAAAATGAAAAATAAATACAAAGTTTTAATTTTCTTTTATTTTGGTATTGAAAATGGTTTTTAAAGTGTTTTTATTATATCAATTTTTTGTATTGATATCTAGTGATTGAAATGTGGAAATGTTATGTTTCCTTTATGCATGTTTTATGTGATACTCTTATGTTATGGTTTATGATATGTTTAAACCTATTCATATGAGGAATGCAATGGACTTAATAGGTGATGGGTGGAGCCCGCTATAGCTCCTCAATGCATCGGTAGGTCTCATGAGACAAACTAGTGTCTTGGCATGAGGCCTTGACAAAATCTTATTTGTGGTCTTGGCACGAGGCCTTGGCTACGTGGTTATGATAGTCTAACATTATGCATTCCATCATTATGAAAGTGGTTATTGATATTGCATGTGATTATTCGACTAGTATAATATCCATGTGAGTAAGTAAATGGCATTATTTAATTTTATTTTTTGTCATATTATGCTGAAGTTAAAGTTTAAAAAGGCTTTTGTTTTAGTTATACATTGCCTTAAATGTTAATGTTTATTTATGAAAGCTTCCGCTATATTGTTATCCTTACTGAGCATCTGAGCACACCCTTTCAATGTTTTAATTTTTCCAGGATGTGAAGAAGTATATTATGAATGGCCTGCAGGGATAACATAAGGGGATATAAAGAGAAGATGTTGTAGTTTTGTTTTACTTTATGATGTAATGTAAGACTTATGAATGTATCTAGTGTTTCCAAGGCTACTAAACTAATTAGTCGTTCGAGACTTGATCTTTTGTGATCATGCCAATGTTATGAAGTAATGCACCAACTATCTATAACTGGGGTCGGGGCGTTACATAATTTCTTTTGGTTAAAAATTTATGATGTATTTTCATTTTGCAATCAAGATGGCCTGATCACATTATAAATAAAATTGTGTAATAAGATAGGGGTGTTTAAATGGACCGTTATGGATTAGAGTTTTTAATGTTATGTTGATGAAGGTGAATTCCTTTCCACATCTTTTTTCATTTTCATTCTCATATCAATTTTACTTTTTTGCATTTTTATTTTCTAAAGGTGAAGGTGATGGATTGTGAGTTGGATTTCCCTTTAGAAACGGTTTTAACATTTCCTTAACACTAGATGGTTGCTATAGTTCTGGTGATGAAATTTGCACATTATTTTTCTATTATGTTATTTATAGACAAAAACAATTATTTGAATCAAGTTCTTACCAATGGGACATTATTGTTTATATTTAATTAATGATATATTATAATTTTTGGGATGAAGTTTTGTGATATATTTTAAATGATGAGATATATTATTTATTTATTTATAATGTAAATAAAAAAATTAATATGTTGTATATATAAAATAAATTAGTAAGGTTTTATATTTTTTTATAAATAAATATGTTAAGAGATTTTACCGACACATATGATAATATTACTGAATCATTTTATATTTAATTATAAGACAATATTATTTTTCAAAATTACTTATAGTGTTGTATAATAAAATTTTATTAATAATAAGTATAAAAAAATTGTAATTTTTGGAATATCATTATAAATATTTAATTCTAGAAAATTAAAATGGGGTTAAACTATTTTAAAATGGAATATTTCCTATTGTAATTTTTAAAATTGTAATAGAACTATTTTATTTATTCTAAAAACATTTAATGAAGTGTTTTTTACAATAAATATCGATCCAAAAAAGATTTGTTGTTAAAACACATTAGCGTCATAAAATTCACTATTAATAAGACATATTCCCATGATGTAAAAATATAATTACTTTTTGGTGATGGTTTTAGGTAACCAACTGAAAAAAAAATCTCACATTTTTCAGAGACAACTCTGTACAACATTTGCCTCATAATCTCTAACATGATATTCCAGATTCTTCTATCATAATGATTTAGTGATTGGGTCCTTCCGGACCTCCAATAATAAAACTTTACATATTAATACCACACCTACCTAAGAAAAAATATATAGAGAAGTTAATTTTAAATTAATTATCCTAATAGGGTGACCTTGATTTCAATTGTAGAGAAAATACTATTTTATTATTAGTGTACAATGTGATCAGATATTTATTTATATGAACCACATCATGCTCTTTGATGAGTTTTTTTATTCATCTTTCTTCCATTGTTCTTATAGAAAATATAATATACTCAGTATCTCTTAGAGAATCAATTACAACTAATTATTTGCGTGCATCAATCACCTTACAGTAAAAAAATTTACATGATATTATCAAACTTTTTATAAGACATGGGGTTTAAATTTTTTTTATCATCCCATATCCTCAATATTTAAATGAAAATTCATTTTAATTTCTCTATTTACTATCCAAATAAATTGATAAAATATATAAAATTTTATCAATATCGGAACAAGTCTAATCAATCATGAATGAGATTTAAAATTTTTAAATGGGTAAGCTAATAAAAAATATTATTATAAAATAAATGTGGGTTAAATTAATTAAATAATGTAAAAAATATAAAATAAACGTTATAACATGATTAAATATATTTCAGATAAAATAGAAGTAATATAAGCTCTCATAACATCTATATTTTTAATCTACCCATACCATCTACTAGAGACATTAATAGTTTAATATGGAGAAGAATAAATAAATTTAATTTGATAAAATATGATATTATTGTGATTATTTCTCCTAAAATTTTTCTGACCAACTAGTGAATGACATTAAACTTCTAGGGGTTCATATGTCATACCTTTTTAATACATATCATAATTTACAATAATTTATAATATCTCAATTTTTTATGAATCTCGGGTCGTCTCAGACATTACAAAAAACACTATATTTTTAGATCTAATAGAAATAAAATCAAATAAACAGATTTATTACTTAAATTTAATATATAACTATAACTCTCAATAAACATTTGTATTATAATATATCAAAATATAACAAAAATTATAACCATATCTTTAGTTTTTGTATTGGAAGAGTCTATTATCCAAATTATTATATATTTCAACCCTATAATACCATATCTACACCATACTTATTAGTTAAAAATTCTCCATCCTCCCCAACACATTCATGGAACCTTCATGGATACAATTCTTCCTACAAAAATCCCACATACAAAAACATAAATTGCAAATTACACCTTCAAATACATTAATTATTATATAGTCCCTTGATTATGTTCTCTCTTCTTAAAATTTCGTATTGAAACTAGTTTCTCCCTAATATTTTGGGGTATTAAATCTTGTAATTCTATGAAGAATCAACCATAAAGAATCAATATAGACTCGAACCGAGAAATTAACAGTCCCACATTCATCATCAAGGATTTTGTTATTCTTTGTGACATTATTTTTCCTAATAAACCCCATTCATGTGACACTAGTGAAGGAAGTAAATCCATTGATAAACAAAAATCATGTTTCATCTGAATGTATTACCATCAATGATAAATTTTGGGGTGTGAGTTATACCCCCTCTAATGGAATGAGAAGAATAAGAACATTGATATAACTGATGGAAATAGTGGATTATATCTCTTCTCTTTATCATTTATATCACTTATACATCCCAATGTGTAGATAAATAATTCAACCATAATAATTTTTCAATCCCCACATCAAATATTGAGATTGCTGTTCTGGAATCACATACAATGGAAGAAAAATCCCATGTTATTCTACATATCAAGGAAATAAAAGGAATTGTTCACCTTGAATGTAAATGTAGTCCATCAATCCTCGACACAAGTAATCATGAGGATCACATTAATGGAATCCATATACATTTATTTAGATTTCGATTCTTACTCTGAGTCCCCTTTTATACTCATTTTTCTACACCATTAGAGATATTGAACTTAAAAAAAATGAATTAAAAAATAGATAACACTGTTTCATGGAAATTTTTAATTCCTAAAAATCATCAAGGAGAGTTAGAATTTATAGAATAATTAATATGGAGAAGAAAATAAACATGATATGGAAGAAAAGTATAATGACTTGAATTTTATTTCATTCAATATTCCCTCTCACAATTATTCATTACTATCATGGACATGTTGGATTAGATCCCCATGACTAGACATGGATGTCTTCATTGTACCTTTTTTTATATTTTTTCAAATAATTTCCAAAATCTCCTATACATGAAATATATAGAATTTTCATATATATTTGTCTTGGTAATGATTAATTTTCATTATATCTATAGATTTGGGTTCCTGTGGACTAATTGTTTTCATTTTTTTTCCAAATGTATAGTCATGTGTTATTTTTCACTTCAGTTATTGTATTTTACAATTCAATTATTGTATTTAATTTCCATTATTATTATTTGTTACATATTTTTCAAAAGATTCATGTTGAGAATTACAACCTCTCTGACCGAAAACACCAAAATGTATTAAGGGGTACTACAAAATAAATTGAATAATTTGAAATAATATCCAAAAATAAAAAATACTTTTATATATATTTTATTTTTATAATTAATATTATTAATCTTGTCAAACCATGTCTATTTTTCCAAAACATAACCATGGAAAATTATTTTTTATGTAAAATAATTAACAATTAAACTATGCAAAAATTTTAATTCTATTTATAATATATAAATGATGTTTCATGAAACCATTTTTTTTCTAATGTGATTTTTAATTTTAAAGAATAACTTTATAATTCATAGGACCTATACCTACTCATATGGGAACAACAAGAACGGAGACTGACCATTTTCTTATTCTTTTTTTATTTCTAATTTTTTTTTATTTATTTCATTTTATCAGGTAACATGTTTTATAATAAAAATATAAAATATAGACACATAAAATCATAATTTATTAGTTTATAAATAAATAAAAATCAATAAATTGGTTTATAATTCAAATAAAATCATATAAATACGTTTAAATTAATAATTATACATCAAATTAATGTATTTTGACAGATAATATTTAATGATATATAAATTTTGTTTAAACAAAAAACATTTTTCATTAAAATTGTATTAAAAAAATATATTTCTATTCTACAGTTTATTTAATTTATAAAAAATTAATATATATATAACGTTTTTTTGATATAATGCTTGTAGTCCAGAAAAAATGATATTAGAAAATTTTGGATCAGTCCAAATGCCACTCATTTCTATACATGCCTCTTTTATAAAGTTTTATGCCCACAAAAATATATGGATAATGTGTCTTTGTAAGAGATAGTTTTCATTTTGAATAGTAAAAGTGGTTGTGTTTTTTTCCATTGTCAAAAAATAAAGATATATGAATTTTTGTAACATCCCTACCAGACTCCTCTCCCCTCAATATATTCTACATCAGGTTAGAGTGTTACTTCATCAACTAAATATTCATATATATAAAGTTATAACCATTTTTTGTGATAACAAAATCATTAATAATGGGTGGAATTTTATGAGTGATAGGTAAAATCACTTGTAAATGTGATATGTATCAATGCTAAAAATGTTAGTGACAAACTAAACTATCTTACTAACACATTTTTGGCATTCACAAAGGTATTTCTTTTCTATCACATTACCTTACACTAAAACATTCTCTCCCTTTGACAACACTAAAAAAGTTACTATGATTAATTATATATATATATATATGTGTGTGTGTAAATATGATTATATACATATATATGTAAATATAACATATAAATAAAAAAATATTTGTCTTTTTTTTTTCATGAAATAGAGCATTTTTTCTTTGATAGTTTATCTATTTTTATTCGCTTATGTTTAAAATTTTTGGGGACATGATCTTACCATTTCTGATGAGTGATTCCTCATGTGAGCAAATATATATATTTTATTTTGATTGGATTTCTCTATGATGTATTTATTATATGATTTTTAATATATATATATATATTTTAAAAATTTATAATTCGATTTTAATTCACACGTTTTATCTTTAAATCATTTATATATTCTATTTTTTACAGTATATTTTTTTACAATGTGTCATTTAAAATTAATATAGGATTATCATTATTTATATTTGTCATTTATGTTATTTAAAATAATTATATTTTTATTATTATAGATATATTTATATATTAAATTAAATTAAGTAATTATGATAATATATATATAGTTATTTTTTTGAATAATAAGAATAATTATTTTTAAATTTTTTTTAATAAAAACTATTAAATGTGTTGTTAAATAAAACAAACAAATTAACATAATAATATATCAAATTATTTTTATAGTTAATAATATAATTAAACAATTTAAAAGAAAAATAATGGTTTTTATATATTGAAACACCAAATTTGGAATTGCCTTATGGAGATACACCCAAATGATGATGGGGATGATAAATGTTGAAGTTCAATTTCACACCAAAATGGTGTTTTCACACAAAAAATTGTTTGGATTAGATATGGGCGTATCAGAATCATGTATATAAATTTCAATCAAATTTAAATTGTTACAACTAAATAAAAAGATAATAATTCATATTTATATAAATTTAAAACATATTGAAAATATTATGACATATTAATAAATTCATATATATATTTTAAAAATATAATCAATTCAAAAAATATTACCTTTATAAAAATAGAAAAAAATTATATCAATTTATAATAAATAATATTAAAAATTATTAAATAAAGTTAAATAAATCACATGAATATTTAATAGAATTAATTAATAACAATAATTATATGAATTGAAAACTCTTAAAAATGAATAAAAATGAACAAAAATATAAAAAAATACATCTAATTGCATTTCTATGCAATATATTGACTTCATTTAAGAAATACAGTTAATAATAAAACATTTGAATTTTTTACTATAATTAGTAATATTACTTTTTAATTAAATATACCAATATTTTGAAATGAATAAATAACTATCAAAATTGAATAATTAATAGTAAGTGAATATATATTAAAAGTGAATAAAAATAAAAAATGAATATATTTATGAAAAATAGTTAAAATATAGAAATATAAAAATGAATAAATAATATTAAATCATTAAATAGACATACACGTACAAAAATATATACACATATACATGAATATATAGATAGATATACATACATATACACGTACATATAGAAACACAGATGTGAACACACACACACACATGCACACATACCCACACAAATATGTATAAACACACACAGATATATATATATATATATATATATAACAATGCACATACATGTATATACAAAAATATATAAACATACACATAAACATACATACACAGACACATAAACATAAACATACACATACACATACACATACACATACACACGCATACACATACACAAACATATGAATTCACATACCCATTTGTACATATGGACGCACACACACATGTAGAGATGTATATATAGACACAAATGTGGACACATGCACACATGTATACACTTGAACATATATGAAATTTCTTACAAGTATGAATACATACACATACGTATGCATACATACACAAGCTATATCAACATACATATGGCATAGAAACATATATACAAATACATGAACATATACACATGTCATATACATAGATACACATATACATACACACACATTCATATACATCCACTTCCCCAACATATACATATATACATGTATATGGACATATAAATTAGCACATACACATACATACATGTACACAAAAAAAACATACAAAAACACAACACCCATGTAAAAAAATTCACAAGAATTCTCCTAAAACACACACATAAACATTCACATATAGACATACACATACATCCACCTACAAATATATGCATACTTATACATACAAATATATGTACAAAATCATTAAGTTATATATTATGAATAAAATAACATAAATCAAAATATATGTAAGATATTTAAATAAATATATTATAGATTTATATAATTTTTAAATAAAATTTTAATATATCATATTTATATTAACTATGAACAAATTTTGAATGTATTGTATTTAAATTTACTATAAAATATTTTGATTTATAAGCTTTTGTATATTTATATATATTTTAATTGAAATAATATTGACAATATTTTATAATTAACTATTATATATATCATATTTTTATATTATATTTAAATAAATGTACATATTGTAACAAAAATATTACATAAAATATATAAATATGTGTATATGAATTAAATTATTGACTGTGACATTTGATAAAAAAAATTACACTGTTAAAGGCGGAGAAATTAACATTACTAAAAAAGTACTGATACTAATAATATAAGTCTTCCATTCCTACAAATTATTTATTAGAATTTAACTAATGAATATTTATATATAATGTAAATATCAATGGATTATTCAAAAATAAATAAATAAATACTATATTCAAAAAATAACAAGTATTTATTTATTAAATTTTCTGATTCAAAAATATTATTTGAATAATTGTATAAATATTAAATGCAATCACGAAATCACAAATAATTATTAACCCCTATGTAGGAATAAAAGTTATTTATATTTTTAAATAATAATTAAGAATATTAATTAACTAAGGTTCTCTATATACTTAGTATGTGATCTTCAAGGCCTCTTTCTCATTGGCATTATGTGATACAGAACACATTCTAATATTAGAATTGCAGAACATGCCATGGAATCCATAGAGAAAGAATGTATTGTCAAAATTACATGAAATCCCAATGTGCAATATAATCCCTTAATATTGATATCTCAAATCAAGCATGTTTCTTGCTGGAGCCATCAAACTATAGGTTTGACGACTCTTTCATTGACATTAATTGAAGTGAAATTTCCTAAAAAACCATGGAAGTATATTGATTTATTCTATATCATTACAATTAATGGTTTTGAGATATCAAAGTCCTTTAAATAGTAGTTGTAAAAAATCCTTTTAGTCATTATTTCTAAAGAAATGTTAATAATTGCATACAAAAATTATCATAGTTCACTATGGACATAGGTTTTCAAGGTTTTTTAATACACCAAATTCCATTTCTCATAGAATCCATTGATAATAATCATAATTCCGAAGGATAAATATACACTTCTTTAATTAGAAACATCCAATAACACACACACACATATATATAAATATATATTTCCTACGGGTGGGTAATGTTCTCATAATTTCCTACACTAGGAATTATAAAGGGTGTACACTATAAGATGATGACTCAAGGTACTATGAGTCTATGTACCATATATCCTATATCATATGTATACATAATATGATATAATATAGCTATAGAAAATATATTTAACAATATATTTAGGTGACTTATGGGTTCTCATCATAGTATGGAACTATTATGACCTATTTGTGAGAGAACTACTCGTTAGTTCAAAAATTAATTTAATATTAAAGGATGATAGAAAACACGAAAAAATAAATAGATCATAGAGGTCAGAAGTGGTGAAGTCCATGAGAATCCCCCCAGATAACATCCGTACATTATTGAGGAAGATAACCAACTGTGGGGTAAATCACCAACGGATCCTCCTCTCTTCCTTCACAAGTAGGAAAATCTACAACAAAATTAACTTCTCTCCAAATATGATGGACCATAAAAACATCATTGATTTCCTTAGAACATCTTCTAATGATATAGATAAAATTCCATGGATGATTGCATTTCAGTTGTATAGACCACACCCATATCTCAGAATCAGATTCTACCTCACATAACAACAATCCAATCCTTTTGCAGAGAGAATCTCTGGTGAGAAAGGCCCTCACCTCCATGCACAAGGAATTCCCCAGATCATAGTACAAAATGAAATCCAGAAAAACTGACCCATTTGAATACATAAGGAGACCACCCCATCGCATGAATCCATTCATGAAAGAAACATCAACATTAATATTGTCACCATTAGTAGGAGGATTCTACTTTACCCACATACCTAGATAACTATTAGCTAAAATAGGTCAATTAATTAACCTGTTAGATGCCTAAAATTTCTAACCACACTTCAAACCTAAATCCAACTCTTAAATTAGTATCTTCACCATCACCAACGGACTAGGTAGTGCAGGTCACCTATCAAACCTGGCTATATTCCGCGACTCCCAAATAATCTCACAAATGGAGCTAAAAGTAATATTGTGAAGTTTTTTCTGCATCTCACCAAGATCGGACCCCATAAAACATAAAGAAATGAAGTCCTTTATAGAGTCATAAGCATTCATAGATGATATATATGTATCATAAGAAGACCAAAGGCCAACAAACCAATCACTCATACAGAACAGATGAAAGGAAGACTCAATGTTCATATTATTAAAGAATAAACAACGAGAAGCCAGTAAAAGACCCTTTGATTGAATATTTTCATCCCTTGCGATTGACCAATTCCGAAACCTCCAGACCAATAATTTCATCTTCGTTGGGATTTCCTTACACCATTAATGCAAATCCCATTCATACTGCCCGATATTGGATTCAGCCCTTCTCTATAATCATGTCCATTGAAAAACCCTGAGGAAGACTGAGTAAAACAAAATCTATCCACATCATCTGAGAAAAAAATTATATTAAAGACCACCATCTGTTCCATACTCAAAAATGGCCTCCATCATTAAAGGATAAAAACTTTCCACCCTAACAGTCATGTTAGGGCCTGGACCTCTTGGAAACAATAATATCCCTCCCACCCAGTTATCCCACCTGACATTAATTATTCCTCTCCCAACCACCCATTGGGATACCTTTTGAAGTGTTTCTACCTGTTGGAGAATACATCTAACAAACATCAAGATATTTCCAAAATGACAATTCCAATCTTCCCAATACCTTTCATAATGTATTCTAAGTAATGTGGACCATAATGGTTCCCACATGACAACGTCCCAAGCTAGTCGTTCTTTCATGGATTGCATAGCCTCTTTAATGTCCCATAGTCCAATACCCCCCTCCACTACTGGTTTATCCATATAATTCCAAGAGGTATAATAGCATCGTCTAAGGATGTTTGTCTCCCATAAGAAAAAATATCATGTTCTTCTCCATCCTATCGATGGTCCATTTTGGAGGAGTGATGGTTCAGAGAACATGAATCAGAATGGAAGACCAAACGTTGTAGATTAAAGTGACCCGACCACTGAAAGACTATAATCTGATTTTCCAGTTCAAAATTCTTCCCAGAATTTTGTTCAGAATATCCACAAAGAAAGAATTTTTAATCCAACAAAAAGATATTGGGGCCCCAAGATAAATCATAGGGAAGAGTTTTTTATGAATTCCAAGAGTATCTTGAATGATCCTTCTTCCTCTAATAAAACACTTGTTAGACATAAAAACACTGTTCTTTCTTGAATTAATTATTTGGTTGCATAGTTCCCCATATACCCCCATCATCATCAAGAAGTTAAGAAGAGAATTCCTCCTACCATTAATGAAAATAAGAATATCATCTGCAAACATGGGGTTAGAAATACAACCAACCCCAGTCTGTCTATATGGTTGGATTCATCTTTCACCCATACTTCTATGAAGGTTTCTAGATAAAGCATCCTAGGCCATAATGACAAGAGAGTGTGGAAAAGGGTCCCCTTTCCTCAAACCCACACGGTTTTGAAGGATATAAATCATTTCTTCATAAGAGAGACTGATATACACGATGATGAATTACATTTGAAGTAAATATCAATGACCCACTCAAGAAAACCCATGATTCTCATGGACTAAATAATAATGATCAATTCCAATTTATAATACACCTCATCCATATCCACTTGAATGATTAAATTGGAGCGAAAACATTTTTTTAATATCCTCCAATACCCCTTAGAAATTCTGATCGTACCTTGAATATTTCTGCCTTACACAATCCTGTGTTGTTCCTACGACACAATCTAGGGGATAAACTCATTCAACCTCTTAGAAATCAGACTATCCAGAATTTTGTAGGATACCATGCATAAGAAAATAGTTTTATACTAATTAAGATTTGTCAGGTCCTTCACTTTTGGAATGATGACCACCCTAGAGGAACAAGAGCTTCGATTGATAGAACCCCCCTGAAAAAAAGCGTGAATCCCTTCGATGAATTGTATCCCCACAAAGTCCCAAATGGCCACATAGAAAGCTCCTGGGAAACCATATGGTCCTAGGGTTCCCTTAGAAGGAATGCTATGAATAACTCCCCAAATCACCTCCTTAGAAGATGTAGTTATCATAGCAGCATTGTCCTCCTATACTAAATGTCTTGTCAATCCACCCATAATCTCAATTTACTCCCCCTATAAACCATGATTATTAGTAGAAGCCTCCCCTACTAGTAAATTCACAAATTGTTGTAATGCCTGCTCCCCTGCCACATTCATATATAATGTATTGGAATGATCATCCAGCCAAATATTGATTTTCATAATTTTCTTTTCATTAAAACGGGCCTGGAAATAATCATTATTGTGATCCCCTTCCTTAATCCATCAAATTATTGATCTATTCTTGATGTATCTCTCAATTTCTAGCTACCGCACCATCATAAGACTATGCCTATCACAAAGCATAAAACATTTACCCTCATCCTAGTTTATCTGGAGATCCACTTCAATTAGAGCCATCTCCACCAATAATAATTCCATCGACTCATCTCCAAAAGGATTATTCAACAACCATCAATTTATATTCAGCTTAAGATTCTTATGATGCCTTGAGAGTCCAACCCAAGATCTCCTTGTCTCTGCTTTTTCCAAGAACATTCTCATCATTTGTACGAATCCATCAACCCAATGCCAGTTTGAGGAGTAATTAAAAGTAAAATTATTAGCATCGCATATATTTAATTTCACCGTCAATGGAGCATGATCTGACAGAACACAAGACAAATGAGAAACCAAATCTTTCTAAAATTTTTCTAAACCATGTATGTTGGTCAAACACCGGTCAAGGAGGCTCCAAATACGACTGTTGCCATTATGGTTGTTGCACTAAGTGTATTTGTGTCCATTGAAACGTATGTCCAGTAGCCCCCAGCTAGTTATGCAGCTTCTTATATCATTTATACCAATGTTAGTACAACCAATTCCTCCCCTTTTTTTGGAATTCTCCATAATCATGATGAAATTGTCGCCAACAAACCATGGTAGTCCATGTGAGTCAAAGGAAGCCAAATAATCCCAAAGGGACCTTCTACCTTTCACTTCACCATAGGAATTAATGATATAAAACATAATTATTGTTCCCTTCATCGAAATCCTAACCATTATACAATTCTCCAAAGCAAGGATGACCTCTACCAGCACCACCTTTTCCCAGAAAATCCATATTTCGTTATTGTCAGGATAAGCATGCTTAAAACGTCCAAACCCCATTTTCTTAGAAAAATAAGTGATCTTGGTGGAATCTTGCATCGGTTCCAAAATATCAACCAATGACACATTATATTTCATGACTTCAAAGGCCATAAAGGCATCCTTAGCAGGTAAACCCAGTCCTCTAGAATTACGCGAAATCAAATACAACCTTAAAATAAAGATATCTTGGCCTTACGGCTATGAGTACATGATTTTGGTACCAAGATATGCTTACTATCCTCCTCAGACATAGATTTGTTAATCGGTCTGAATAGACCATCGAAAGACCAATATTTAATCAATGTAGGTACCTTTGGTTTGAAAGGACTATCCACATCCTCAATCAAGGATAGTCTATTAAAAGGCTTAACTAGATAGAGAGTATAGAGAAAAATCCTCATGCATTAGGGAGAACTACACCAGCCTTGGAGGAGAACCCCTAGCCTCACTCATCTCCATATTTAACCCCTCTAAAAAAGACTTCTTCAGAATCCATTCCAGAGTATCCCTGGGAGAGCCTAATGAGGTCAATACAGATCTCCTTAGAGAATCTGTAGACAAAATGGTGGAAATATGAAAACCTTGTGTCATAGGCAGAATCTTCCTTGGTAGTATCAGAGGAAAGATAGATATGACCTCACATTACTCCCCCTCCTCCCTAGTCAATGTTGACAAACTAGGATAATCCAAGATATATTCCACAGAGTTAGTTTTCATTGGAACAATAGGCAGAATCTATACAGCGCTTACTGATTATTTTGACTTAAAGAAATCTGAGGCTGTATCCCTATTGATCTCCCTTCCTGGCTGAAGAACTAGAAATCTATAGACTGAATTTTCAAACAATATTGGAGAGACCAAACTGTTTTGAAAATATACCTCTAGACCACATCAGATGATGATGGATGAAGGCCCTTACCCTTCACAACCTCTTGGGGCTGAACTCTCGGTTTCTTTTTCCTACAAACCTGAATCAAATCCTGCAAGCCGCATGCTGAAAACAACCTAGGGGGAGCCTAATAAATCAAGCACTGCCACAAATTGAAACACTTAGGGTTCTTGAAAAGTAATCGAGGAGTAAATTTCACTGATAAATCTACCTCAACAAAAACCATTAGATTGGAATCTTCTTGAAGTGTCTCAGATTTCAATTTGAGCAAAGAAATTTTCCTATAGAATCCCCTAAAGCACCCAAAATTTATGGATTCTATAGTGGTAGGGGATGGCCCAGATGTTTAATCCAAACCGCTTCCATTGGAGATTATTTCTCGTAACGATAATACTAGGACCAATGGGACAAACTGAACCACATAGATCCACACCATCTATCCTCTATAGACCAGGCACGCACAAAATCATCCTTATTAAACAAGTGGATACAAAAGTCAAACAAAAATAATTAAGACACCGAATTCATTTTTAGAAGATTCCAAGAATAAACCAATGATCTATAAACGATAAAAAAGGTTTATTCGGCCCAAAACCAGCAATGAGAGGAAGCCTATGGTAGTCTATCGTCTCCATAAGTTCCCTCTTTGAAATCTCTACTGTATGAAGACCATATATCTTCTCCGGAAACCTAGGTTCCAGATTTATCCCCGAAATATGGGGCAGAGAATAATTCACCAATATTGGGACTCTCTTAACTACTTTATTGAATGACTTGGGCTTTCTAGTCATGATGGTATCCACCGTAGGAAATCCCGATAAAGTTGAGAAACCCGCATCAGAGAATCCACCTGTATGAACACAAGAACCAAAACCATTTTTAGTACACTCCATCATTATTTACATATATCTAATCAGTTGTGATAACTACTCTTAGGACCTTATCACATCCTATGTATTATAGCAGAACAATCTTGGTGTTATAAGGAGTTTAATTGCCTTTAAAAAAACTAATTTATATTATGATAATGTAAATAAAACCATTCAGAACAAACTCAGAAAGACTCACACTTGAACTAGAGAAATCTACAATCTACATTTAGTTGACTAGATCGCACATGATACTCATTATTCATATGAGATAGGAATTTATCCAAGGAGTCCTCAATTTTTTTTATTGAATCTATACTTACCAAAAATTCACCCCTCTAAGAAAAATACCTCAAGAGTTGATACATCAAGAGCATATGACATTCCCATTAGTGTAATCTTCGCTTATTTTTTCAGGAGCCACTACTGCTGTATTATCACAAAACAATGTCATAAAATCTTTATATCTTATTTCAAAATTATGTTCATCTATACTATTTTATTACAAAAACAATTCTTTTTTATATCAACATAGAATATAGATTCAGACTATACAGTAGAATCAGTGACAACCCACTGAATTGTATTATTTCATCTCAAAAATCCTTAATTGAGACTAAAAAAATATCCTAACAGTGATTTATAAGATTTTTATATATTCTAAATTTTTCATTTTTATATAACTTAACAACTATCTGTTATTATAATCGATAACCCGAAATCGTATCCTTTTATATTATTCGATACATATGGATAATCTTAATAGAAGAACAATGTTCTTATTAGATTGGAATGATATATACATACCAAACCCAATGCATGTGAGGCATAATGTGTATTAGATAACATTTAATACTTGATTGATCTTGTCCCTGATTAGTAAAAGATGCCACTCATTCCTTATTTCTAAAATTTTTCTAAAGAAACAAATTTTTTAGGAAGATATTTAACAAGGGACAGTGGAACCAATACCCTCTTTGGTTGTTATATCATGTCTTCAATAGACTATAATACTTGTAAGTCATTTAAAATATGTAATATTTTAATAACATATACAATATAGATAAACACCGGGTTTAAACTATTTTATTTAATCATTTGGTTAAAATTTATTCTTAATGAAACGTGAATATTTTTTTAGAATTATTGTATCAAATGTCACTATAGTTGGATAATATCTTAAATCCGTTAATGAATCTCTACAACATGTATATCTTGTTGGAATCACATAGAGTTACAGAACCTTCTTCTTGTGTCATGTGGATATCTTCTGGATGGTTCCCATTATGTATTTTTTTTCACACGTCTTCGAAATTTAATTTTTCGTGAAAAATGTTATAAAAAGATGAATTTTTATGTATATAACCATGTCCAATAGGGAACTTTTTTTTATAACCAATGCGTTGTTGTTATTTAATACGTCTTTCCAGTAGCCATGATTTATAGATGTTTACCTTAGCTTCCATGTCAAGTTTTCTATTGAAACCCCATTTTACCCAATATGATTTACATAAACAAGTGTATTAACATGAACCTAAACATTATTCTGATACATGGAATCCATTTCATAATTCATGTAATCTTTCCATATTTCATCTTATAATCTCCCTATTACCTCTTTATAGGTGATAAAATTATTATTTTTTACCAATAATGATTCACCATTATTGGTTTCTAGAAAACCATGTCTCTCTAGTTATCTAACAACTCTGGTGATGATACAAAGTAGAACTAATTTTGGAAAAAATTCCTCCAGGGGTACCTATGGAATATGTTCATGTTAAAAAACTGGATTATATTGAAAATTAAATTCAATTAAAACAATATTTTTCCTATAATAATTTTGTTTTATGTTCTCCATCTCCTGAAAGATGAAGTTGTTTATGAAAATAATTTTTTTATGTAGTTTGTATAGGTAATATCACTTTATTTCTTGAGGATATCATATTAATATGCCTACTGTGACATGGGGATAAATTATTTTTCATTATATGTTCTTACAAAATTCCTCACATAACTATGATCATTTATTGGATAGAGTGGGTTTACTTCCACTCTATAACTATAAGGGAATTCTTTTCTCAAATTTACATATTACTCAATTTAAATTGTGCTCCACATTTTTAATGGATATCCCTAAAATGAAAATTGAATTTTTCATGACTCATCATTGATAGTACCATTTCTAAAAAGTGTGGTTACCATTTTAATTAACAACAATCCACAATGCTTTGTAATGTGGAGTGAGTTGAGATAGAAACTGAAACTCCCAGAGCCAAATAATAAACTAATGGTTATGATATTCATAAAATTTATCTTGTTGAATTTTCTAAATATTCATTGCATGTATATTGTCTACTTTGTTCTTGACTTACTTGAATTTATCAAAATACATGAACTTATACCTTATCCTGAAGAAATATATCTATTTACTCAAGTATTCATTAAATGATATAATTTAATAATATTCACCTATGAAATCTACTTAAAATGGTGCACACACATTTTTGTGTACTAATCCAGGATGATATGTGTCCCTTTCACCCAATGAACCAAATTATAGTTTGATTGTTTTTACATTTAAATAATCATATAATTATTCAAGTGATTTTATCGAAATTTAGTATAAATATCCATCTTGATAATTCTTTTTAAATGGTTTCTCATTCATATGATCAAGATGGTGATTCCATAACATTGTGTTATATGACTAATTTGAATGTGATTCATTATCAATTTCCAGAACATTTTTTATAATTTAATACATATATAATGTGATTTACATGTTTTTCCCTGTAACATAAGTATTCTTTATAAAAGGAAAAAATATTATTTTCGATTACAGAAATAACACCCTCTATATCTGGGATTAATAGATAAATTTTTTTTTGTTTTAAACAATTATTACATACTGAAAATATTTTAAAACAGGTACCATTGCTATAATAAATGGATGATTCTACTCTCAAATAGAAAGAGAAACCAGCCTCTCACAATTAGCTTATCTATAATCCACCTCTCCTCTTTGAATCATGAAAAATCTACTTGGTCCCTATATTATGATAAATACGTGGGCACCAAAATTTTTATCTAACACCCATTATGTATATATTATTGATTAGACTTAATATAAAATTCAGATTTATGTTCTTATGTCTTTTGGGGAAAGTTCCACTTCATGTGCCCTTGCTTTACACATAAAAAACACCACCTTTTCCTTTCCCTACATCAAGATCATCCTCTTCCTATAAGGATAATGTTTATAGGCTATATAATTGTAATGATTTTTGTCCCCCTTGAATTATTTTTCCTCATTGTATTCACTATAATTATAAAAGGATTTTATTTTCCCATGACAATTTGAACATGGAAATTACGAGTAAGTAGTTTCAAAATAATCTTATCATTAATAATCATATTATAGTTAAAAATTCTACTTGAAAGGACCTTATTTAGCATGTGTTGTATGAAATATATGTGTAAATCGTGTGGTAATTTAGAACCTAAGATGTCTATGTCTTCAATATGGACAATGATAATAAGTGTATAAGGTCTTGATGGTTACTGACTATGGGGATTGGATTTAAATAGATCCTTTCGAATATCTTATCTATATTATCCAAACTTATCTTAATTAATATCTATAATATGAGACATCATGTTATATACATAAATGTATTCATGTTTCTTCAAAAGCTCATTTGTCCTGGATGATAACATGAAATAGTGAATATATTTATAATCTCTAAAATATTTCTATTATAGAGATAAGTCTACCTAAATTTCCTCTTATGTAGGAAAATATATAATAGATTCTTCATGAACATGAAATTTCCTTTCTTATCATAGGATAAATAGAAATAACCTTTGAAAGCCATGGAAATTTTTACATTTGAGACGGTTTTCCTTATCATGTTTGGATCATAGTGATATGATTATAGTCATATTGATATTCATTTATAACAACATGGATAATATAATTTTACTAATTTATCTTTTTAGATTAGAAGAATAAATAAATATTATATTTTATAATCTCCTAATCAGTTATTTATACCCAATAACCCTCAAAATTGTCTTCGAAGTATCCTGTTTCCATGAAATTCTAGTGGAATTGATCAATATCCACCTTCTTATCTCCCAATAATCTGTTGATCAACAAATTTAGTAGTTTCCTGTTAGGAATTCTAAATACCAACTATATTAACTCACATTTCTTGTTCTATTTAGTTAATGACCACTTTTAAAATCCATAAATTGAATTTTACAAAGATTTTCATTTTATTTAGTACATGTCCTTCATTGGAAGAGAATCCTTGATGTAGAATATGATAATTCAACAAAAAAATTCTTGTTATAATTCCTTGATATTTGAAATCACCTTACCATTGGGAAATTAAGAATTTGGAACTATTTTTCAATAACAAATTAACATTGGGATGTAAATAATGAGTTAATATATATAATCAAGGTATTTTATCTCTATGCATTAATTCCCAATTATATCATTATAACAATTTTGTTAATATCATGTATGTTTACTTAAGTCATTTTATCATAGAGATAATTTATGAATAACAAAATTTAAGCTAGTTTTATCTAAATTTATCATTAATTCATTAATTCATATGATCACAAAAAACCACCCTAATATAAGAAACCATGAAACTTGAAAGAAATAAAATAAAATTTTTGTGACACTATGAGATCTTCTTAATAGATAGTTTTTTCAGTCGATGGTAATCTAACCATCGACCTAATGTAAAACACATCATTCCATATATCGTTCATGGTATAGTTTTTCACATATCCACCTACGTATATATCTTTGATTTTATTCACCATAGATCGAAACATGAACTCAATCTACTAGAATTGTAGTTCCAACTATTACATATGATTTCACATACACATAGGTGAGGGAAACTAAATTACTGGTTAAAGGGTTTTCAAAAAGGAAATATGGGATCACAATCAATTCCCAAATGAAAGGAGGGATGACCCACATATAGTAAATTTATATTATTATTAAATTTAAAATGAAACCACTTAATAAATAATTTTTTTTCAATGCCATGATTTCCAATATATATGTAATAAATTGGGAATTTAATAAAATGTAGAATTTAATTCTAATCTCTCCTATTTATGATTAAATGTGATTGAATTAATTAATTTCTATATTTAGTGAATAAATTAATTTATCATAATTCTCATCTAAATTGTTTCATTAGATTATCATTGATCATAATATTCTATAATTTAAATTAATTAATCAATGTCAATTGTTAAACAATTATATTGGATGTAACAGGGTGAGTAAACACTCATACTACCGAAAATTTATAAAATTCAGATAGTGTTTAATCATGTGATTTTGGTAAAACATGTTTAAACATGTAGTTTTATGTTTTCTACTTTCATTAAATGACCACATGGCATGCATGGGATTTACATATAATTGTAGGCTTCAATGCATGCATAGTAAGGACTGTATTATGAATTGTACCATATTTTTAGCATTAGATATTATGAAAATATTAACTAGAAATTTAATATATATATATATATAATATGGTACATGGTGTAAAAAATTAACATAATGACCACATAGAACACATGTTGATAATGTTTAAGTGGTATAATAAATTGATTTTTTATTATGTTTAATCTGGTAAAATATAAAGTGTGTACCATCAAACTACATGGTGTGTAATTTTCTCACCATCTATCCATGGAACTTGCCTAATAACATGATGTGTAATTGTTCCAATAAAAATTAAAATATAGGCTATGTGTATATGGGATAAACGACATGTTGTATCTGATTTAAATGGTCACCATTCATGTAGGGCGTGTAAGAAAGTACATGAAATATCATTGACTAATGGACTACAAATCATGTAAGGATGTGATACAATGTGTAGAATTACATACCGTGTGGAATTTTGGACAAGTGAACATATGTTTTATTTTAATACACACAATGTTTAATAAATTAAAATTCCATGAATTAATTCCAAATTAATTCTTCATTCATTGAAATCAGGTACATGACTTTTACCATAGGGCAATATGGAGTATACTCTTATACCATACAGAATGAATCCTTATCACATCCAAATGAGTTCATTGAAATATGTTTGTTTATAAAATAAATCAATTTGGTTATATGATCAAAAAAGAATATGATTTAGAGAATATCTAAAGATTAATATTAAATAATATTGAATCATAATTGAAATATAATTATAAAAAAGTAATTCAATTAATAAACATTAAATTATTATAAATAATTATGTGACCACATTGATACCACTAGAATGATTCTTTCATAATTTTTTTGTCATATGATGCATTCCCAAATTTAAATTTTCATATAATTAGTGATTAATATGATATTTACATGACAAAATATGATATGTTCAATGGACACGAATCAAATAATAATTAATTATTGGACACCAGACCCATGATACATTGTCATAATATATTATATAAAATTAATTTAAAATAATTACAAAATTTCCCTCATTGATCGAATTCCAAATGTATCTACATCATACCAACATTTTATTCTAGGAATCAAGATTATATTCCCTATAGTGGTGATACACACATGATTTGAAAACATGAGAACATCTCCATAGGAACCTCCAGGTACTAAAGTGGAAAATCCAAATTATTTTTTCATTCATTACTGATTGCCTAGATGATTCTAAAAATAGTTTTATATTTGATCTCTCTAGAATCGCGAGTGGTTGAGGAGGAGGATCACTCTCTATTATTGAGAGCATTATTAGAGTATGAGTTATTTAGATTTGTAAGATAATACTCTCTATATATTATTGTGCATAAAAAATGTATGGGGATCCAATAAGAAAATAATTTAATTGCAATTATATACAGCTGGGGTTATAAAATAATAATTACAAATATTCCAGATTATTCATCATAATCCCATCAGTGGCTGATGTTAAATATAGTAACAATATTAATATCTCTTTGTATGTTATATACTCAACGATTAAGTTAAATTATATGTATAAAAATAAAAAAAATATATATTATTTATGACTAAAAAATTAATATCAGTATGTCAGTCCAAAAAAATAATTATCGAACAAAAAATAATGACTTTTTATTTAATAAGTAAATATCACTTCATTTTTTAAAAATTAAGAAATAAATGTTATATTCTATAAATAGGAAAAAGTATTTATTAAATATTTTTTCACAAAATAATCTCTCAAATAAGTAGTGATGCAATACATGTAATCAATAAAACAAGAATAATTATTAAACACATGATAAAATAATATTTATTCATCTTGGAAGTTTATAAATATTATTATTATTTATCCATGGTTTTAGATACACATTCTGTGATGTAATATAGGCCTCTATCATATTGGTATTAGGAAAATATTCCCAATGTACTCAGTTAGTGTCTAAAAACACACTGAGGGACTAATAGATAATGATTATTATGTTACAATGACATAAAAACACATACATACTCATATTTTTTAATATAATCCCTTAATATCAATATCTCTAACCTAGAAGTTTGTATGCTGGGGCCATCAATAATCATTCTATATTTATATATGTGTTACATTCTAAAAATTGAATATTCATATATAGATCATTGGACATGAATTTATTTAAGATGTATAATTTTTGTCAAAGTGCTTTTCATATCAAGATCTATTAATGAACATGAGAGACAAATAGTTTCTCACATTATTCATTAAAGATATACTATGTATGATGCACCCAAAATATCTTAATTTTCTGTGAACATATGTAGTCATGGTTATCTTCAATAAATCAAAGGAAAAAACCATGAACACCAATTAATAATAATAAAAAATATTAATGTTTAGAAAAAATTATAATATATAGATCCATAAAATGGAAAATATAAACATGGATTTCTATCATACAGGTATTGTTCTCATAATTTCATAGACTTAATATTTCTAAGGGAATACACCCAAAAATGGTGTTTTATAGTCCTATGAGCCACCAACCCATGTAGCCAATATCATTATTTTCCCTTAAATTAATTTAAAAAGGTATTAAACTTATATTTAAAAACACTATCATGGCACTTTTGTGTTCTCATTATATTATCAAACACCTATGACCTTTCTGTGTGACACATAATATAAGAAAACATTACCATAAAATATCCCGAAGAGGGGAAATAATGTTGTAATAATTAATTTATTAATATATAAATTAATGAATAAAATTTATCATAAGGTACACTTAAGTTTGTTCTTGGGAACCAAATCCATCAGATAGTTTTTTGTTTAACATTGATGAAAATCTGTACATAATACGAGTTGATCTAAAATAGTGTTGACATTATATTCATATTGATTTTTTATTTCATTTAGAATGTGAAGGACAAAATTTATAAAGTGAAACCCTATATAATTAGTCCTAATGAATCTAGTTTTGAGAAATTATCTTGAAATATAACCTATTTGAGATTTTCCATTATGAAATGGTTATGTTAAAAAACATTAGGTACAAAAAATGAAAATTAAATTTTGATAAAGATGCATACAATTTAATATAAAATTGATTACGTTCATAATCATATTTTGGAATAATAGATGAGTAATATAAATTCAAAAAACCACCCCATTTTGGAATCAACCCATTAGAAACATCTATATAGTAGTTACACTTTTTGTAATAGATAGTTGATGTTGGTAATTAATTAGTTTAATTAATTCAAATTTTGTTACTGATATTAATAATCATTAAAATCATTAAATTAAACTAATTATGGTATTAAGATAATTCCAGTAATTCTTTTTATCAGAATTAACATCTTTTTAAATGAAAATGATTGAGATATCTGTGGGAACAAACCTTAATGGTTCTTCCATTTATTTTTCTCTCATAATATGATCGACCAACCTAAAATCATGTGTTAAAATAGTAATTTTTCAACCTCAATCTCAATTTCCCAATATCCAAATGGAAAGGCCTTTGTTCAGTCCCAATGATAAAAATAAAAAACATCACAATTATGTAGAACATGAGATATTGATTAACTGAGAAAAAATGAAATTAAAATAAAAACTATGATTTATAAGAAACATAACTAAACATGCTACATATTAATTTATTATTTAAATAAATATATAATTTAATTTTCTCAAATGAATAAAAATTAAACTTCAATTAATCACCACAAGATTTTCCCACTGTGGTAAACTATTCATAAAGTGATCAATGATTTTTTTTGTAAAATTTTTGAAATTAAAATTTCTTGATAGTCAATCATCCTTAAAAAATCTCCAAATCGCATGCAAGATAATTTTAAAATAATTAATTATTTATGTCATCAAAGTTTCCACAAAAAAATATACATTCCAAATGACAATACTAGGTTAACCACCCCATATTAAAATCAAATAAAACATTAATTTTTTTATGAAATTCTTCTAGCATAAATTCCATTTCAACAAAATCAATGAGAAATTATTTAATTATATAGAAATCTAAAAACACTCCAAAAAATAAAATTTTTTGCACATTAGAAAACAACTAAGTGGTATAAGGTTAGGAAACATATATACCAATCTTTTATCCACATCAACGAAAAAGTGTAATAAAATTATATTGAATTTCCATGTTTCATTATAACAAATTGTGATTAAAATGATCATTGTAACAATTACACTCACAAAATTAAATAATTAGAATAAAACAATGACCATAATATATAGAATGTTATATAAATCATTAAGGCTATTTCATATTCAACAAAATATTATTATAGTGTTTTGGTAAACCCGCTATTTTTCAATCAGTAGTTTTAAAAAATTTAATTTTCATCTCAAAATATCAATATCAAATAGAAAAATCATCTTTATTTTTTAATTTTATATAGAAAATTAATGATAAAATAGATAAATTGAGATCATATAGAAAATAGTATAAAAAATATAGTTATGAGATAATATAAAAAAGACATGGTTAGTGAAATTTACCAATAATATATATGAATGTTATATATATATTCACAAAAAATAATATAAATTTCTACTATATTTATGGAAAGCTGATGAAAAATTATTACAGAAAGAGTTATATTATTAATTATAATTATGAAATATAGTAGAGTACCATGACATATTAAAAGTATAACTTTGTGAAATCTACACACAAATTCTACTAGAAACCTAGTCAGATTATTTTTTAGCAAATAATTAATTTTAATTTAATACACCTAGTTATGGGTGTGATACTCACTATCAAAAGGCAGTCAACCAATATGAATATTTTCATTGAACTTCTAGGATATTATCTTGAGGATACTTTATATGAACCCTTTATAGTGATATATACAATGGGATATTGTTACATTAAGGAAACATCGAAGAATAATCAATATGTGAATATACATTTATTAATGTTCAGTTATTTAAATATTTATGTAATCTAACATAAGAATTTTTTCATTCTATGTTACCAAATCAAATATACTCTTAGTTTCTCTATATCTAACTTCATCAACATTTAGTTTTCTATCTCTCTCATTATATTAATGAATCTACTAATATAAAGAATTCATCATTGGGTTCTTTAGGTCCATAGCTATGGAAACTCTATATACTACGACTAAATCATTATGAGAATAAAAACCTATAGAGATGATACGTATAATTCGAATAAACTATATGTGTGACCCTCACTCTTTTACTAGATCCACCATTGGATTTTATTATTATAAAATGTAATGGGATATAAATTACTATGAACCAAATCAATATCTTGTATTTATATTTTTATCAAAATTCCTTCCTTTACTATATCATAAATAGAAATATAGTCGATGCATTTTTTAGAATCAACAAAAAATAAATCATTATATTCAACATACACATGAAAGTAAATAATATTCAAGTATATTAGGAGTATTATTTCAAAATAGTGTTTTAAATAATTTAATTTTATAATCATATCCCCAAATATTAGGTAATGATTCATCATTATTTTTATTACTTCCTATAGAATGTGATGGATAAAATAAATAAATAGAAGCCTTATAGAAATTATTCTAATAAATCTTTTCTTGAGAAAATATATAAAAAATACTATGAGTGAGGTATACCATTCTGATATGAGATTAATAAAAATGTCATTCTTTATAAAATAAATGTGTATAAAATTCAAATAATAATGTTGAAAATATAAAATGAAATCCATCAAATACATCAACATATTTTAGAGGAAAAAAGAGTAATATAATTTTTGAAAATATATTTATGGAATCTACCCATGCCTTCTAATAGAAACATTTTTAGTTGATTTTTCTCTGAAAAATATAAATTTAAATTTGAAACACCTTGAAATTGGTGTGAGAATCATAATCAAAAAGTATCTAGCCAAATTTTGAATCATGTTAAAATTATCATGGTTTATAAATTAAACATTGTGGTAACCAATCATAAATTAAAAAAAATTACATTCCTCCATTCTACACATCTTAATGGTATTGTACAACATTTCAACCAACATTATATTTTTAGAGACAAGAAAAATAAAATCATACAATTTTTTTAATTAATTTAAATATATACTATTAGTAGATAATTAAACATTTTATACTAATAAAGCATTTATTACTAATATATATAGTAGGAACACATTGAATACATATTGTATATGAGATATGTTTAGTGTGAGATATAGTAAATTTTCCACTCCTATGATGCAATCGATTTTTATAAAGGGGCCAATGTATCTTGGATTAAGATCTCCCTTCTAACCAAATCCCATAACTTTAATTGATGGAGATATGTATAATAATACAGTATCCCCAACATCAAACTCCTGGTCATTTTTAAGATTGTCAGCATAACTCTTTTATCGACTATGAGAATCTGTGATGTGATATGGGATCTTCTTAGCATTTTTCACAATTTCCTCACCCATTTTGGTACATAGAAGTATTCATTCCTGAAAATCTACCTAACATTAACGTGTTTTTATCCTATTCCCATAAAGAGAATCATTGGTATCCATTTCATTGATCGAGTAGAAACTGTTATTATAAGAGACTTTGACCAAAAGAAGATGTTATTCCATCTTTCTTTGATGTCAATTGTGGTTTCTCCCAACATGTCCTCATGTGTGTTGATGGTCTGCTCAGATTGGATATTATTTTGATGGTGATATCTTGTGATTGAGATAAATATGATTATTAGGATCATGTTAGAGGCTATTCTATAAAATAGAGATAAATCATGGATCATTATCAAATATAATATATTGTGGTACCCCGTGTAGCCTTTCCACTTCTCTGATGTATATATGTGGATGTTGTTCCAGTGATAAATCCTATCAAATTGAAATGATGGGAGGAATCTTCCTAAGAAGATCCACTAAAACCAAGATAGATATATTCCATGTATATGTATTTGGAAGGAATTTTAAAATGTCAATGGTGATGTTTTCCTATTTTCATGTAGGTATGGGTATGGTTTTCCTCAAACCCTTGGACATCTCCATCTCATCATTCACTTACTAGAATTCCAAGCACATTGATGTAGATTGAATGATCTCTTTACACATATTGTCCCCCAAATATTTCTAATGGAGATATTGATACATGTTATTACTTCATGGGTGAGTGGATAAAGTTGAACTATGTGCATAATGTAATAGTTACTTTTTTAAATCAAGATTTGTTAGACCACATATTCTTGAACCAAATCTTCTAATTCATTCTTAATCAATTTTAAACTATGATGAGTTCCCTTTTTTCATTTATTACACCTTACTATAAATTTTGACATGTTTTTTTGAGAATCCTTTATTTTATCCATGAGGGATGATAGTGCAATAAATTGAAAAAGGATTGATAATGTTCATTATTTTACTAATTCCCATGTACATATCTTATAGATCTGTGTCCACATTTAGTATCAAGATAGAGATTTATTTCCCGGATAATCAACTTACTATATTCTTATGAATATTTTATGTAGTTTTTATATACTTCTTCATATCCCTAAGAACTGATGAGAGATTTTTAATCCTAATACCAAATAAAACTATACCTTTTCTCTGATACAAACTATAAAAACCCAAAACATTATAACATATTAAAAAATGATTTTTTATATGATAACACACTTAAAATAACTAAGAAATATTGATAAGTATTGTATTTTTGGTAATTAGATAAATTACATAAGAATTTTAATCGAGAAAATAGTTTATTTTTTGGAACATCATTATCATGATCACTATATTATTTCGTACTTAACTCTTCATGTGATGACCTGGGGACATACATAAGAATAGGGTGAGATATAAATCCTAGTAATGAAACAAAAAAGACCTATCATGAAGTTGATATTACATAATACACAATAAGAAGGCCGATATGGAAGAAAAGGGAAAAAAATAAAAAGGAATGATATAGCATTATACTCATGACATGTGAAATGTGAAGACAACATAAAAAACTAAATCATTAAAATAGGCCATGGATAAAAAACAATAACTAATGTTAGAAAAAGTATTATAAAATTAACAAGTACGCCCCTATACCAATATGGTATATCATGAAACATAACATTACCCAGTGAATTAGAGCTACATTTGGGTACACCCATTATATTCATATCATTATCATGCATAAGCATTCCACATTGATCATACAACATGGTTTTATTCATCATCCTAATTTATAACATGATTATATAGTTGGAATAAATACATGTAAGCCCCCAATTAAATGTTTATGTGCATAATGGTGAAAACCCATGATAAGAACCATATATGATAGTCACTACATAATTTTTTGGGCATGGAAAATCACAGTGATTATTCAGTAGCTTATCCCCATAATGTGAAAAGTTGTAAAAATGGGTTAATGAGAGATAAAGTGGTCTATCATCACATAGAAAATAAAAATGAAGTAATAGGGACAAGGGAAAACATATACCAACATTAGAATACAGAAATATAAGGCATAAGGTAATGAGAAAAACAAGAATAAAAAAGAGAGTCCTCACTATATTTCAGCATGGTTACAAGCATATAAAAAGAATCATGGGAGGTTTAATTCCAGAGAAAGGGTTATCTCATTATTTTAGAATTAAATTGAAATTAAGGGGAATATAGAAGATCATATCCCATCATTATAAAATGGAATTCAAGAGAAATAACCTAAAAGATGCTCAGGAATGGAAATGAGAAGAGTGAAAACCCATTAAAAATTTCGGCATAGTAAAGTCTTAGGTAATGCTCAAAATGATAGATTATAATTTCTCTCTCATTAAAATAACAAAAATTTTATTGTAAGTGGATGATAAAAAATGAATTAAAGTATAACCACTTTAAATTAGAAAGGCTAAATTCAAATAAGGTTCATGTATTTAAATAATAATAGGAAGGTGAGGATCCCTTACTTGAATGCGTGAATAAAAATGCTTCCGAGGGGCCCCATGAGAGATTTTTTCACCTTTGGAGGATAATAGGGAGTGAAGGGAAGATTACAGACGTTATCCACATATTTTCAGTAATGTGAAATGAAATATTGTGTTTGATTATGTAGGAAAAGATAGGAATATCATTATTATTTAGTTTTTCGACTCAATATAATAAAATATACAGACCTAAAGACCATCCCATGTTTTCCCCATGGTTTCTGCCAAATAGTAGGTGATTCTATTATTTTATATTTTTTAGGGAAAAAATAAATAATGTAATTCTATTATTTAGGTTGATATGTGTAACAATCATAAAGAAATAATTTTAAAACATTAAAATATATTACATTTGTAGGACGATTTATAATGTTTTTATAAAATAAATAAATTAAAATGAAAATAAAATTATTTAAAAGGGAAAATATGGATTTGGTTGTGGATACGATTTATATTATTTATTAAATAACATCTGTGTAATTAAGATGTCATAAAATAGAAAGTATATATATATTGTATTTAATTTTATCTGAAAAATTTGATTGTCTCAGAAAAATGTAAAAATTTTATAGTTAGATAATTTTCACATTATGATTAAAATAATAATAATAATTTTACTGAAATAATTTTCAAAATATTCAATATTCCTTTCTAAAATAATATCATACATCAATAAATAAATGCTAGGTTTTTCTGAAAATATATTTTTTTCTAACCCTTATAATATCTAAATTTGACATAAATTATATGATATTTTGGATTTGTAAAATTTATTTAATAATAATATTTAAATAATATTTATTTAAAATATAAATTAATTCATAAATTCATTAATTGGTCTTTAATATTAAAAAAATAAATGTTTTTTTCTATTAAAATAAAAAACATTTACAATGTAATAATAACAGGTTATAAATATATTCACTATTCCATACAAAATAAAGTAAATACATAAATTTCTAGTGTCTCGATACATATCCCTTTAATATAAAAAAATCCCAAATAGTAAGGTGCACGACGGGTGGACTAACATGACATGGTTTGACGAACATGGGTTGGGTCGTGATCTCGATGAGCTTGATATTCTCTCATAAACAATGTTTATCCTAATTACGTTTTTCGGTATCTGGTAGGACTTGGTCAAGAAATATTACCAAAATTTCTATTTCCATTTGAAGCACTAATAAATGGGATTCACATGGTTGGATCATACTAGTTTAGGCAATCACTTCCTTTGTCTATGTTAATTGGATTTGTAAAAACATTGTATTTATTCTAATCATGTGATCCTTTTTTACTTATATGTTATCTATGATAATGATACTTAATGGAAATTTAATTATAAATGAATATAATAAAACCAAATAAGTTCTTGTGTTTTTTATAACCATATTTAATTAAATTTATTGGGTAATTTTAATTATAATAATTTGTTCCATTAGATTATAACCACGTGAAAATGGGGCATACAATAAGATCACTAACTTTTTGAAAGGTAAAATAATTTGTATTTTTAGTGAATTTCATTACAGAATGATTTAGGAAATTATTTTATAACATCCCAACACAACCATCATCCCCTCAAACTCTCAATAGTTATGTAAAAGTGAATATTTAAATTATAAAAATTCATTTTTATTAAAAGATAAATGTTTTCTGTGATAAAACAATAAAATGATATAGGGGGGGGGGGGGGTGGAGGTCATTTTCAGTGCTTCCTAAAAGATATGATAATCATAATCATTATCAGTACTAATAAAAGTGGTGAAAAGACATGCCTTTTTGTTAGTTTTTTTTATTGCATTGATAAAGTTGTGATTTTAGCCGAACTTTACCAAACAATTATGAAAACATAACCATTAAACGTAAATTAAAGGACACAATGATTAATTTAATATATATATATATATTTATGTATTTTGAAAATATTTTTATAGAAACTATGTATTTCTACAAATATAACATAAAAACTATAATTTATTTCTTGTCTTCATGTATTCTCATGCTATATTTTATTTATTCCCTATCATATCCTTTTAATAAATGGTTTTTAAATTTCTCAAAGGTACACTTTTATAAGATATTGTAAGTGAATATTCATTGGAGCACATACGTTTTTTTATTCTATTTTCCCTCATATATTGTTTTTCTAAAAAATTAATTTATATTAAAAATTTATAGTTCAAATTTTATTCTTACATTGTATTTAAAAATCATTAATATAATCTATTTAACTTATAATGGCTTAATGTATCATGAAAAATAAATAATAGATTATTATTATTATAAAAGCATATGATATTTGTTTTTTCTATAAATTATATTATTATGTCTATATACTTTAATATAAGTCTCCTATATTATTATAATATTGGAAATTCATTGGTTTTATACTAGTATAGGAAGTGATTCGATTGACCAGACGTCTATGGATTCACCCTTCTAGGTTTTCCTCTGTGTGTATGGTTTTCTAATAGTTGATCTCAATTTCTCAAGTTTCGATGGGTTATAAAAATCTATGGAATAATTGTAAATGTTTTCATGGTATTTCATTTCCTTCTATTTTGTTTCTTGTGAATTTTTCAGGAATCATTCCTTCTATAAAATTAGATCACATTGATATGGATGTTGATCTGGTAAATCGATAAGAAAATTTCTCTTTGAAAATCAAGGATAAAATGATGATCAATGCATTGAAAAATGATTATCCATTTTTACAACACAAGATATCACTTTTCATGATCTGTAATCTAGCATAAAATCTAATTTTTAACAAATACACTATAAAAATACCCCATAAAATATTTTAAATCATGGAAAATGTGTATCTATAAGTGAAATATGTTAGCATCACATATTCTATTACTTCTTCAGTTTTAGAGACAAAACAAATGTTCTAATAGAGAGTTATTTAATGTTTCCAAATAATCTTATATTTATGGATGATCTATTTAATATTTTGATCTTCCAAAATAATTTTCTTCTCCAAATAACCATTCTAGAGACAAAATAATTTCATCTACTTTTTTTGGGAGATTTAAACATGTTATGTGTGATATTGGAGAAAACTGGAATTTTCATGGAATATGATTTATTGGATCCCATTTAATGGGGAACATCGTTATATATCATGTTTGTGGTGAATATTTACAATATATTAATGGATGGTATTATTATTTATATAGAGGGGAATAACACCATGATATTTATTATATACCAAAATTTATCAATAATAGGATTCTTTAGTAGTAGATTAGGTTACATAGAGAAAGAATACTCTTTAAAGGATACTGATGCTGATGTAAATAAAAATTTCTATTAAGGTCCCTGGATGCATGAAAAAACCAGCTTGGTTGATTTATTCTGGTGGTTTAAAATAAAAAGGATTGAGGTAATACAAAAAATCATTGAGTGCATAATAATCTCCGGTCCAAAATAATATTATCATACTAGGTATGCATAATTTTGTTTTTCTAAATAATGTTATCATCCTTGACCAAATGATTTTAAATACAAGGTCAGTGTGGCCAAATTATCCAATAATAGTATTCCACAGATCCCATATATTTATCCTCTAGTTTTCCTTTCAGTTATCCATACTCAATTGATTTTAATAAATGATGTAAACCCCCACTATTATAATTAAAATATTCTGTGGACCTGAAAATAACATTTTACCTCATCTCCACAATGAAACCTTTCCTCCCAAAAGATCATTACAGTATCCTGTTACACCTTTAGTATCTGTCCAAAAGAAACATCAGAGGTGGATGAGAAAATAAGGTTGTGATAATTGAATCAATATGAATATGGTAGAATATATTGGCTCTAAAACACAGCTAGGGGAACCATTTACTATTTTGAGATTTCCCAAAGTTTGGGAATTTATAAAGGAAGGGTATTTCCTTGAATAGCCCCAGTCAAAGGCTAGAGTGATCCAATCCCATAGGTCACAATGATTTCTAGGATCTTGAACTATGAAGAGATTGAAACATAATAATAATTTTTGATTATTTAGAATCATTTCTCTATGAGTAACCATGATATTGTTTTACTATCCAAAACAATTTTTGAAAGAAATAACATGGATGGAATTGCAAACAAAAAACAGTTCCTTTAAGGATTCTTTGTGGTATACCACCATCGATACTCAGGTGGAATTTGTCTCCTTTGGAAGGATGATTTTGATTTAATTATTTCTTCTTTATCCTCAAAACATGTATTCACTTCCATTCACATACATAACACTTGACTTGGTCTTTTTTTTGGCATCAATGGGTGGCCTTATCAAAGGGACAAATGGGTATCTTGGATGATACTTTATTCCATGCCTGAAAAATTTTCGTTCCCTATATATTATAGAGGGAATCTCATTGAAATACTTTTTCTTATATGAAAAGAATGGTTTCACTAATAGACCATTTTATTAACTTCATGACTTCTATAAGTAAAAAAGTTACAATCTTGATGATTGTGGTACACCCTCAATCCTTTTAATTGATTTAGAGGATATTTGTAAAACACTCGCATTGATGCATGCATTGGAAGGTTTATGAGATAAATTAAGTTTTTTAACCACTTTAAGAACATCCTTGTTCATCTAATTATTCTTGACACTTCCAACCACTGTCTAATTAATATTGATACATTTAATGAATAAAATAAACTTGTTTATGAGAGATTGAATAGATTTGAAAGTAATTTTTTCAAGGTTATGTAATGTGAGGTGGTAGTTTTCTCTTTTTGTACTGTAGGAGATTATCATATTGTATGTAAAATTGAAAAGGTGGTTACATTCTTGAAAAAATTGATCCACATTCAGTATCACCAACATGAAATTTTCAGTTATAAAATTAAATGGTGTATGAATTATCTATTATTATATCCTTACACAGACTCTACTATCTCCAAAATTAGATGACTTGAAGAGCAAGTGGGTCTGTCTAGTCATTTTAAGGAACGATATTGGTCATTAAGAGTGAATGATACTATAATTAATTATGGATATGTGAAAACCACCAATTTTTATTTTAAGTACACTTCTATCCATCTTAATGTAGGGTCGTAAGAAAATTTAGTGAAGGATAAAATCTTATTTAAAACAAATAAAATTTTTATATCACAAATTAAAATAGGTAATAATTAAATAAGATAAAAATATATAGGGACATTGAAATTTAATTTTCCAATAAAAAATAAAATTAAATTGATTAAAAATCAATGGGACACTCTAATAAAATCCAATATGAATAAAAGATTATTGAGAATCCATATAGAACCACAAAAATGAATTTAAAATATAGTGTCAAAAACTTATTGGAATTTCACACCCTATTATGCCAAAATAACCTCTTTTATAAACATTTTATGAGATGACGTCACCATTACGAGATGAAAACCGTACACAAGGTGTTGATTCAGCATATATGTGTGCAACTCTATTTACGGTTGTGCACTACATCACATAAAATACCACCACCCATTTATTTGTTTCACAATACCAAATTATATTCCATATTTGCAACATAGATTTTTCACCATTTCATAAGTAATGGAAAATCTAAAATTCAGGTGTTTTATTAAATCTTTTCAAATATTAAAAAAAATAATGGTAAAATATTAAAAAAATATATTATTTTGAAATAAAAAATATGTTGAAAATATATCTTTTAATTTAAGCAACATATTGAATGTTTGAAAAAACATGAAAATTCTCACCCAATATCTGGAATAATGTCAACAATATCGCCCTTCAACATATCAATGAAGAAGATGAAATTTTGGAAAAATTAGTTGGATCGTAAGCCTATTGGTGTCATACTAACCATCATCCTATATAGAAACTATGATATTACAATTCATTATCTATGATAGAAAATTTAAATATCCTCCTACAAAAGAAATCCAAACATTAAGGTCTACATAATAATTAGGCCTTCATTGAAATTACTAGAATAAAAAACCTAGCTCCTCTAAAACATTGATCTCTACATAATGTGGAGTAACTAGAGGAATTAATTTCTCCCTCAACACAATATCCTCCATGAATTATGATATATTCAATGCATCACACTAATACCGAGTTTTAATTCTTTCATTACTAGTGGATCTATCAAATGAAGAATAATTAGGTATATGACCCGATACACATAACTTGACATGCTTCAGCATAAAAATCATATTAACCATAGTTGACTGTCTTATACTTTGGGGAAATGATCAACTATTTCACAAATATGATTAGGTTCTCTTCAATAATACATTAATCAAATCATTTAATGCCTTTAAATCATTCTAAATTTCCCCCTTTATTCTACCTCATGAATATATGACTATTCCTCTAAAAAAGGTCTGTCTTCCATTTCTAAATGAACTATAGAATACAACGTTATCAAGAGTAAAAAATGAAAAACTAATATGGTTTATTCCTGGAACATTTCACAAATCCCTCAATATCATTTTACAACCAACATATGTATAGATACAAATACCACCAACAACAATAAAAATAGAAAACCCTCCATTTCCAATCTTCAATGTACCAAATAATATTTATTAATATAAGGAAAAATTATTCCCAAATTGGTGTAATGTCGCCAGATAATACTGAACCAACCATCAATATAGTGTACATATATGTCCTTTAATAATCAAGACAAACTAAATGTAAATCACCCTAACCATACTTTTGAATTATTCATGTATTATCACAATCAGTATTGTGCACATTCCCCTAATTTTAATTTTTCAATAAATAGTATCTTATAAGAACATGACCCTTTTTATCCCAATGAAGCACTTAGAAATTCTATTTTTTCTTTAACCGGCTTCTATAATTACCAAGTCCATCAACCAAAACCATTATAAAACTATTACCGTACGATTCACTATAATTTTATATTCACTAAGTCTAATTCATATACAATTATGAAATAACATAATCTAATTTTAGCGAATATTTCTTAGAAAACAATTAGTTTTTAAGATTACCAAATTAATAAGATAATGACCCCAAATGATTATTTTTATTCCTCTTCTTGGATTTAAATATGTATTTAATTACCTTTATCATTGACCATTCCCACCAATGAAGACAACATTATCATATTTTTTATGATTAAAATGTCGATATTCTTCCATAACATCTCCTATAATCATCACATGAAAGGAATTCACCCTTAAGAGAAGAAAACCAATTTTTTACATTGAAATTCATCATTGTGAAACACTATTTCCACAACATGCTTGTTTCGATGCCCAAAACCCATCACCAATGTAACTATGACACACAATAAAATTTTATCCCCTTTAACGAACATCTATTACACTATATTTTATAACAATAAAATTCCCTTAAACATATTTACCGAATATAATTCTTTAAATTATTCAAATGTGACATAATTAGAGTTCTTTAAAAAAGTTATCAGTATGACATAGTTAATTAGGGAATATATATCTCTGCATTTAAACTAATTTTGGATAGTTTTAAAATATTTGTCCCCTAAAATATAATAGTAAATTCTATTAAATATACATATTTTAAAACACTATCAACAGTCTATAAATCTTGGAAGGAATTCCAATTTCAAAATATACAGAGATCCATGTTATTATTAAACTTTTCTTCTAGAATATTTACATGGAGGGTTATCCTTTTATATCAGTTGATATTTCTTCCTATGTTAGACTGATGATCAATAAGACTATGAATCATCATATTACTCAAGAACACATTGTTTAATATATATATTGATAGAAATCAATAAAACTCACTAAACCATGTCTCTTGGCCTAGATGATATTATTTCTCTCTTCTCAATTATTTCCCCCAATTATTGGATTTTATATATCATACCTTATGAATGATATTTTGGATGGGAGAACTTATTTTTATTCCTTTAATAAAACCATCATCACTCTCATCCATTAATTTAAAAAACCACTTCAGGCCTAATATTTCAGGTCCATTTGATTATGAAAGTGATTTAAATGATTTTCACTATGGTTTTTGTGAACTTGCTATACTCTTGGAATCCCTCTATTTTCTTGTGAAAACCAATGTGCATTCTCCACTAAAATGATCTTTAGAGATAATGTCAACATTTAATATGATATATTTCATTCAATGAAGACTGTATCTGTTGAAAGAGTTGAATTATGTATTAAGAAAATGTTATAAAAAATATTATGTTATAGTGTAATTTTCCTTTTCTATTATTATACTTTGAAACAAGTATTTTTCACCAAATTGATTAATTTAATATAAAAATATATTAATCTATGTCTTTTAGAATCAAAATCAATAGAGGTGACTTCCAAGATATTCACCTCTTCTATATGCCTCCTAAAAGGGGATCCACTCTCATCATTCCTCTTTATTTTTTATCTTAGGTTTTCTCTATTATTCTTTCTATGGTAGAAAGTAAAAAAAATTCATGGGAAAGGAATATAGATAAATTTATATGGGAATTCATCTTTTTTCTATGATAAATGTCTTATATTTTCACAATATTCCCAAAAAGAAATCATTTCATAATTCTATCTCATTAATAATTATGAGAGGTCATCAGGGAAATCTATAAATTTGGAGAAATAAGAAATATCCTTCGTTTCAAGAATATAATTGGGTAGTAAATATTATTTCAACCAACTCTCATTTACCTAGGTTTTTTATAAACAAAATAAAATACCTCAAGATTCATATGACCATTGGCTGGTCAAAAAAGGATTTTTTATTAGTATCCATGATAGGTTCTCTAAAAATGTCAATGGATGGACTCCTGTTAAGAACTTTAAATAATGGATGGTAAATAAAAAAAATACATTATTTAATCAATACCAAGATATTTCATTTACCTAATCAAAATCATTGTCTTGATAATTGATCATATGAATTCCTTATTATCTAATTTTTTGGGGAGAAGAAATAATGTTGATAAAAAATCATTCTTTTGATTAATATAAGATCTATAATACAAAATATAGTGGGGTAATGTGTTTCAGTGAAATTTACCATTTTAATTATACACTCCTGGATAAACAAAGATGGTGTATTTTTATTCACTCCAACTCTCTATGCACTTGGATTCTAAATGGTAAATATTCACCCATTTGATTTTAGAGGCTTAGCCTTGGGACCATGTCACAACATCATATAGAGAAGAATTTAGTGATCCAAAATTTTTAGATTATATAGATAATTTACAATTCATCCATGGCCTAAATCATGAATGATAATTAGATGTTTGGTAATAAAACATTGATGAAAACATCTCATGTGGCACCCTAGTTATGGAGATATAACATTTTTCATAGTCTTCAATGATGTAGGTCACAAATGATGCAATTATAGGATGAGAAGATATTTTAATAATATTCCAAGAAACATCATTTTGATTATTTTTTCCCTCAAATATACAGGGTATGATATCACTTATTGGTTGAATGAATGTTCAGAAGTTATTAATTTAAGAATAACCTACTCTTTAGCATGAAAACTGAAAATCCTAGGGGGTGTTTCAAAAAATGTTCGATAAAAAGTTGTCCATCCCATGTTATGATATTTGTTTTCATAGGTTTATAGTGGAATCCATCCCTCCACATATTTTTTATCACTCCATCGCGTAGTTTATGTCCCATTGTGATATCTATGCATGGGAGATCCAGAATCATCCTTGCTTGCAATATTTCAGTACCTTGATGCTAGTGGTGTCTGAAAATCATGGATCCTAAATGTATTAAAAATTGTCTAACAAGATCCTAACCTTCATTGATTAAGGTTTGGTCCTACTCCCTCACCATGAATATGGTGGATTCCTTTTCCCATATTGGATGGATCATCTGTGTGAGAAAAATAATAATGTTTTCATCCAAAATTTCATGAACATACACTTTCTCTGTTGAGTAGTTCTGTCTTGGATAGACACATGAAGTCAATTAAAATATGAACCTATTACCCCATTCTCCTGTCCTCTCATTTTCACATAAAATACTTCACATCAATTGTCATTAAAATCCACAGAGATGAATAAAATCCTAGAAAAAACCTTATTTGTAATGGCGATATTGGTCATAATTATTATGCTCAAATTAATTCCGAATTAAATGATTCAAATAATTCTATATGTGACCCTATGAAATTCTAATCCCATTATATTTATGGAGGAATGACATTTTTATGGAATGTTGTTGGAAATCAATCATCATTGGATCATATGGAATCATAGTATTCAATATTATCCATGCAATTGAAAGGGGAATTAAATATTTTCAACCCCTAATATAGATGATCCAATATCGACTCCACCACAACTCTAATTTACATTTTTCATTAATAAAATAGATATTAATAATGTTTCAAAAAATTTGGTGACCTAGGGTCTTTCTAATCATTCTAATATTAAGTATGATGATTTTCTATCTTGGATGTTATCTCTTGTACTCTAAGAAGTTCATTACATTAATCTAAATTCCCCCTGTATGAAAAAATAAATTTTTATACTATTTATTTATTATATTATAAAGTAGTTTATTTTATAAAATTATTTTATAGCATTGATTTATTGAAAAATATTATATAAATTCCATTAATAATAATTTCAAATAAATATTCTCCATAAAACATCATGTAATTTATAAAAGTAATACATTTAATTTTAATAGATAAAATTTGTCTTTTCTACCCATAGATGAATGAATAGAATCCATAAATAAGAGTTATCAAAATAAGATATTTTTTATTGTACCTATTACAAAAACTTTCAAAATGTTTGACCATATAATTAGTTAACAACAAAATAATTAAAACTTTAAATTTAAAATTAGAAGTAAAAAAGAAAATAATTTAATTATATAATAGAAAATGACATAATATATTATGGATCAAAAAAATTAGTGTGAAAAATCCAATTCGGAAACAGAACATGCCATAAATGGTTTTCCCAATCATTCCTAGATCTAACCAAATGACCAGAAATATGATTTTTCCATAACATAATTAATAAAAAACAATAAGGGTATAATTCATCTAACAGTAACAAGATCTTCATAAAAATATTTCAATATAGCATATGGTCCTATCCATGAATGGTTATGTACTTTACCACATAATGAGGAAAGATTATATCATCTCTTTATGAAATCATTTGAAGCGAGAAAGTAGAGTACCATGATGAATTATTGAAGCCTCCACTATAGTGGGGTCCCATTGAGCCTCAAAATCGATGAATTTTGCCGCTAAAATCATACCATATATTTGGAAGGGAATGATCCAAATTCTAATATTAGAACCAGGTGACATGACCACATTCTTATAAATTAAGGGTGATATAATTAGTTTTTGAAACCCTACGAGATATCTCATCCCTTTCCTCCTATTATATACTTTTTTGACACTCTTATGGAACCACCTTCTTCATTAGAATTATTAAATCTAAAATGAAATGAAAAAATCACAAAAATACACCTTTGAATCGTTATCCTCTCAAGAATTTAATAAATGATATTTTCTCTTTTAAGAAATTCATTGGTTGATCAGCATCATTAGGGGTTTCTAGATTATCGAACGCTGTCGAGGAAGACCTGCAAGGAAATTTTGTTTCCCTCATACATTATATGTCTCTAAGAAAACCATTATTTTATAAATAGAAATGCAATTCATGCCCCCATCATCCTTAACACCATGAATGGAATGAGAAAAAGAATAACATCATTATAACTCATGGATATGGATGATTAAACATTTTCTCCATCATAATACTGGGAAAATAAATTTCACAATGTGAAATAACATGAATCTCTAACATAAACAGTCAAGTGGGATGTTTTAATGAAATCCTTAGATATTGATTCAAATCATGATTATTATTCCCCACCCCTCTGACATTACATCGACTCCACCATTTAAAAATATTGAAATTAAATGAAATGAGGTAACAATGGATCAAAATGAGTATTAGAATTCAATGACACCTATAAATAGCATGTATAGATAGACCTATAATACCTTGAAAAAGGAGTAAAAGTTTAACTAGATGTAGAAGATAAATATAACAGTAGAAATTTATTTTCATTTAAACACCACCTCCCAATTCACCATCACCATCATAACTGTGTAAGATTAGATTCCCATGATAATTCATGGTTTCCATGATTTGATATTTTTTTTGTTTAAACCCTCGGTGGTTGTGTGAAATTGGGGGATGTGATAATCTCTCAGTGGTTGTGTGAAATTGGGGGATGTGATCCCCTGTTGGTATGGATTCGGTGGTTGTGAGTTTTATGACCGGGTGGATACTTGTTATATCACGAATTGGGGTGGAATCCTTTGTTGTTGAGAACCGGGTATGGGCGTTATGGTTGTTTCTTGATTTTCTACCTTCCTGGACTTATGCCTATGCCTACTAGTTGCCTAGTAGTGCTTAAACATAAACATTATCACTGAACATGAAACACGAATGGGACAAATGGGTTGTCAGCGTGAGTCGTGACTCGGACTTGAGTGCTGTTGTGATCTGTATGATGTCTGAAGAAAACCCTAGCTCGGGTGACTTCTTTTTACCTATATATATATACTATTAGCTTTGTGTTTCTTATTCGCACCCCACCCATGTTGAGCACTTAGTGCCAACCACCCCCATTTCACGGGGGAAGGTGTTTTTCCCAACACTATTCTTAGTGGATGGTTATTAGCTCTTTTTATGCTCCCTTTCCCGGATAGCCCAAGTATCTTTGGGCAGGCTGTAACGGCCTGAGGTCCATTATTATCCCAAGAACCTTCGGGCGGGGTAGTGTGGTGGTTGGCCAGCTGTGTGCGGCAGGTGGTTTCCCAAGTGTCTTCGGGATGAGGCCCATGTGTCTTAGGGTGTGGCAGTGGATCCTTTAGCCTAGGTGTCTTCGGGCGTGGTGGTGGTTGTTCTAGCCTAGGTGTTTGTAGGCATTGTTACATGTGATAGTTGTGGCCCAGGTGTGTACGGGCAGGATTCGGCAGTGGGACTACGTGTGGTTGTGGCTCAGGTGTGTGCGGGCGGGTGTGGCAGTGGGACTGCGGTGAGAATGGCGGGATTGGTCCGATGCGTAGGATGTCTCAATAACCAGTGGGAAAGTGGCACAGGGTACCCAAACATCGATGTGCTCTTAATAAATATATTACATGACTTGTGTTATTTGGGGAGTGTGCCTTGGTGAGGCCTGGGGTGGATAGTTTTCCTTGATAGGTGTTTGGTTTACTCCTTTTCTCCCGGGACTTTAGTACGTTCCCCCACTTGTGCACGAGAGTCTTTGGTTTTCCCTACCGAGTGTACTTGTATGCTCACCCTACGTATATAAAACTGCATTCAGGTTTCCAGGAGGACTTCGGGGATCAAGCAGGACTGTACTAGCTCGGACCTTTGGGGTAGTTGCAGTTGCTGTTTTTCTTCTTTGGTACTTACCTTTGTAGTCGCCCTTTGTACTTTGTGGCTTTACTTTTAGAAGATGCATGTTGGAATGGGTTATTTTTTCTGGTTTTACTTTTCTTTTACCTTGGTGTTGTTGAGTTTCATCATCTCATCTCTCGATCTTATAAAACAAAAAGGGGTAATGCCTTCCATTTGTGAGAAATTTCTATACCCTTGGTGCTAGTCGCCACTCCGGGACCTATTAAAGGCGGGTCTCGGGGATCATTATCTCTCCTTCAACATAAAGAATGAAGGGCATCGCAATCAGCTGACCCTTCCCTCCTTTTGGTGAAGGCGGGTCGTGACACTATTATTTAAATTTTTTGAAACATTTAATAATATAAAAAATACCAAAGTAATTTGGTGGGGTCACCTTGGCTAGATCCTCAATGTTCTTCCCTCATGTTTTCTATTGTAATGTGACTTGACATTCCATTACCCCTCACCACTCGGTATCTCTATCACTATGGGTAAAGTTGATCCATCTTATCCTCATGATGGATTAGAATTGATGATTGATGATGTTATAAGATATCTTATACATATTGAGTGGTGTATAGAAAGCTATTATGGATAAGAGGTATTGATGGGAAATATATGGACCTTATACATTTCATTATAGATAAATAGTGTTGGAAATTAATTTATGGACATAATAATAATTTTATTACTTATATTTAAATTAATTAGAATTATTTTTATTTAATATCAAAATGGTAGGTAATAAATCCTCTTAAATTTTAATCATCAATATTAAATAAACATGCAATGAAATTGATTGATATATATGGGAAGACAAACATTGTGGGATATTTATTTTATCTGTATACCATATTATCTTCCATCAACCTCAAATTGGGTGAAAAAATTAAAATTATTTAGCTTCAATCTCAATTTATAAATAGTCACATAGAATTGAATTAATTTGGGTGTGGTTCTAAAAATAAACTAACATCGATGTTAAATAGAACATGACATATAGAGTAGCTAAACACTGATGTAATTTACATCAAAACTATGTTTTGTTGGTTATATGACAAACTTTTACACTTATGAATTTATTATTTAAATTAATATATAATTTTATTTAATAAAAACTATAAAATATCAATATCTTATAAAACCCAACAAAATTATACATTATGGAAAAAATGAAATCTAGAAACATTTAATTGGTGTTTCATATTTTAAAAAAAACATTCCTAATAGTTAGTCATTTTATTATGAAATATCAAATTGAAATTAATAGATATTTTTAAATAAATAATTATTTAATTTTTCTATTATTCCATAACTGAAGACACTCTACATTGATGCCAAATGGAGAACCTAGGGTAACCACCCCATTTTACAATCAACTAATGGATTGGAGTTATTTTTTTGATATATACTAAGTGAAACTAACTTTCTAAAACACTAGTGAGAAATTGGAATACTGAAATATATGGTGATATAAAAAAAGTTTAGAGGGAGGAAATTATCAATTTTTTTTTGATATTTTTCCTTTACACCTCAAAAAGTATTAATAAAGTTGTGTTGAATTTCATAGCATTATAAAACCCATGTAAAATTAAAATAATAATTTTTGAAAATGAAAACCAGAGCACATTTATATTGTTAATATAGGAAATAAAAAATCAAATATAAAAAGTGAATAAAATATGGAAACATAAAATTGATGAATCAAAACCTTATTGAAAAAATTTTAAAAAATATTTTTTGTAGTAAATTTCCAAAAAATATCATGATTGATATTTACCTATATAAAATGTGAAGTTAATTAAATTTACTATTAATAAAATATTTATGGAGTAAATTTATTAAAATATATAGTCAATTAAAAATAAAATTTCTTATATGAATAAACATATTTTAAAATAAATATGAAAACGTAAAACTATATCTTTGTGGAATATGAAAATGTTTACTACTTTGGACCTAGTTATTTAGATTATTTTAAGAAATGTTAATATAACATGCCTTGTAATTAATATGAAATTCACTAATGAAAATTACTTGGCCTATAAGAATACTATCATAACACTACATGGATATAATCATGGGGGTGGGAATAATAAGAAATTTTCAATGAGATAGATACTTTTGTTAACTTCTATATTAATGATATGCCTAACAATAATCAGTATGTGATAGGACATTAATTTTTACTCAAGTTTTATATATACTCGTAATCTGAAGAACTAATTAGATGTTTCTAGGGAAGTTACTCCAACATACACTCATTTTATCTAGATATATATTTGAAAAATATTTAATTAAACTTTCTCTCATGAAATATTCAGTATTTTAGTAAGATATGGATTAAGTAATTGAGTTGTTCAGGTCCTCCCCATAGAATAATTTCCCAACTATGGCCACTGCACTATAAAGAAAATCTGTGTAGTTATGATACATATGAATTGAATAATTTTTTTTATCCTTAAATATTTTTATATAGCGTCAAATATTGTATTATTTATATAAAATTTCATGGGATATTTATTTCTATGAACCACATTATGCCCTTGTATGTTGTTTCATATTCAAGCTACTTCAATAGCTAAATCAGAAGCCACAGTTTACAGATACTATATTGTAGAAGTAGTTTTGACTATATCAGTAGCTAAAACATGATCCTGATAGTAAAACACATCAAATTATATTGACAATAATATTTCAAAAAATTTGGTTTATGAATTTACATGGCATCCCTAATCATCAATGTTTTATAAAGGAATAAGTACATTGTTTGAACTGATGGACAAGATGTATTTTGGATTTCTCATTCTTCTTGTATGTCACATTTACATTCCAAAGGGAAGGAAATATAATCCCACATCAATATTATTTTAGTCCACACATTGATGACTGAAATTTATGATCAAGAAATAAAGATAATATTTGTACAAACCCTTACTTTTTCTAACCTCCATGGTGTAATAGAAGAACCCTTCACATAGAAATTCAGGGATGTTTTTTAATCCCTAACATAAGGAATAATGTGGAAAACATTAATTGAATCCCTATTTATATAATCAGAATAGGATTAATACTCACCAGTCCCCACTTTGTGTCATATGGAAAACCCATTATTAGAATCTACAATTAAAATAAACATGGAATTTTTTTTGATAACAGTGTGTCCAAGATTGTTTTAATACCAAAAAATATGTAATTAGATTTAGATATATTGGAACATGAATTTAGAGAAGAAGATAAACCAGATGTGGAATATGACTATAATGATCGAAATTCAATTTCATACAATCATCCATCTCCTAATTCTCCAAAATTGTCATGGTTATGTTGGATTAAATCCCCTTGACCAGACATGGTTGTAATGATTCAGGGTGTTTTAATTAATTTTTTATATAACAAAAAAACTTATTTTACATTAAATATAGAGTATTTTCATATTTATTTTGATTAATAATGACTGATTTTAGTTTTTATAAGTATTTTATATCCTAAAAAATCATTTTTTTGATTATTTAAAAATATAGAGGCTTATCTTATTTTACCCTTCTATAATTTTATTTTATCAAAATACAGTTGAAATATTCAGGAATATTTATGATTTTTATGATTTCATGAAAAATAAATATAATCAAGGAAGGGTTTTTTTCCACATTCTTATTATTTGTTATGAATTTTTAATGACATTCATGTTGAGATTTATGAATTATATGACCCAAAATACAATAACATAGTAAGATGTACATGAAAATAAAATAACTAATTTAAAATTATCTCCATAAAAATATTTTATTATTATAGTTGTATCATTTTAATAATTAATGTAATTTATAATGTTTGACCAATTATATTTTAAAAAACAAACATGAAAATATATTTTGGAATTTAAAAAAGTAATAAATAAAATTAATGGTCTTTTAAAATTCTATTTATATATATATATATAATTAGATTCCATAAAAACAAATTTTTTAAATTATGTTGAAAAAAAATTATAAATTTATACTAAAGCGGCCCTACCACTACACTTTTGAGTCCCACCTGAAATCATACTGACCCATTCAATTTATTCTTTATAATTTCATTTCACAAGAAAACAATTTGTAACATTTTATATTTTTAAATTTAATTATAATAAAAAATAATCCAAAAAAACACTCTAAAATACTAGATACTGTTTTTTTGCATAATCACAAAACATAGAAACTGGAATATAATAAAAAATAAACTTTATAAATAAATAAATTCATATGTAGTAACAAATTAAATTAATTAATTCATGAACCATAATATTACATTATATATATACATTGTTAAAAATTTATTCATTGTTATCAGAAAAATATAATATAAAAGTTATATTTTAGTTTAACATAATTTTATACATTAAAAAATACATATGTTTAGGTCATGGGTTGGAAGCAAGGCATATTTATTAGACCAAATTTATAGTTCTTATTGTGTATAGGAAAAAATGGTACTCAAATTTTTATTGGTATCCATTATAGACAACCACGTCTACAAAAACACATTGCCCATGAGTTATAACATTGGATTACTAGCTTTTTAAAATGTAAAACCAGATGCATTTCCTATAAATATCAAAAAAAGATATGATTTTAGTAATTATTTGGTAACATTTTGACCCAACAAGTCTCCCTTCACACTCTCCTAGATCAATTCAAAGTTTGACTAGCACAAAAATAGATTCATTTTTATTATACGCAAGCATTTTTTGTGTTATGAAAATGATAATAATATAGAGGGGGGGGGGGGGGGGGGTTCAGCGATTGATAAAAGTGATGATAAACGTAATCCTTAGTAGTGCTAAAACTAGTGTTGTTGATGGAAAATATTTGTTCAATGATATTTTTTGTGGTAATAATGGTATTCTATATATAACACTAATAAAATCCCCCCTTTAGCAATGCTAAAAAGAGACTCAGATTAATGTAATTTTTATATACATACACATATTACTGAATATGATTTCTATAAAAATAAGTATATATAAAAAATAAATATATTTTGTTGTATATTTTCATTTTTATCATGTAATCTGGTATTTGAGATTTTTTTTGTTCATCTCTTTTTAATTACTTGTATTCTGGTTTTTAATGATTTGTTCTTATAAATCATGACCAGTGTTACATCATGTGAGCAGATATATTTTTATTTTTTTAAGATTTTCGATAAAACATATATAATGTATAAATTATAATATAAATAAACATAAAAAATATATATTTAAATTTTTTTGTTCAATTCTAGTTCTAAAATTATTTTGAGAAATCACTGATATAATATATTTATATTTTTAGTATATTTTGTTAACATGTATCATTAAAAATACATATATAATAATTATTATTTTAATTTATTATATATTTGTTCAATTATTTATATTATTATTACATAAAAATCATTATATATTTTTCAAACATATTAAGCAAAATTATTAAAAATATAAATTATATGTTTTTAATTATATTTTTGTTAAAAAAAATAATGAGTAATTTTCATTTTCATAATATTAAAATAAAAACTACGAAAATTATTAATAAAGGAAACAAATAAAAATAATAAAATATAAAAAACTATTTATAATTTATGACATATTTAAAAATTGAAAATAAAATTGCATTGCTATAGTGAAACACTAAATTTGGCGTCAAATTGTAGGAAAACACCTAAATGTTGTTGGGTATAACACGCGTTGGAGTTACATATCTTGATAAATTTGAATTTGCATGCAATATGATCTAGGATTGAGATAGTCTTGCATGAATTGATTATATAAATTTCAATTTTTTTAAAAAAAAACATAAAATAAAAAAGGTTAAATATCAATTATATGAATTACCAATATATTTAAAATAGTAAAACCTATTGAATAAACATATACATATTTTAAAAATTGAATAAAATTGAATATAATTTTATTATAAATTTCATAAAATAAAAAAATATAATAACATATTAAATAATGTTAAAAATGAATAGATAATATTTTTTGAATTACAATAATATTTTAAAAAGGCCAATCAAAATCACAAATTACATGAATTACAAGCACATGAAAATGAATATAAATGATTAAATAAATTATAATTATTAAAATATTAATGATTGAATTATGAACTATATTGAATATATTTAAAAAATAATATTAATTATAATCAATTTGAATTTTTTTTAATTAGTTAAAAATATTTTTATTTAATTAAATATATAAATATTTAGAAATGTCTATATAAAATTGATTATATTAAAAAACATTAAATTAATTTAAATTAAAAATAAATCAATACTTTAATGTATAAAATACAGAAAATACTAAAAATATAGGAACATGAAGAATGAAAAATTAATATTAAATTTGTAAATAGACTTGCAGGTACACACATACATACACATAGACAGACATACACTGATATATACACATACATTTACACTTATATACATACACAAAATCATTCAAAGAAACAGATACACACACTCACAGAGACACACATATGCATATAAATACATATGTACAAATACATGCACAGACACACAATCATACATGTACATAAACACACACATAAATACACTTACACATAACCACATATACATATTCACATACATATATATGTCTACATGCATATACTGACACATACACAGACACATACAAAAATGGATACACATACACATACATACAATTACATACACTTATATATACATACACATACATATGAATATACAGACATACTATAAAAACATATTCATACCATATTAACATACATACACATACATTCACATATACACATAGTATATACATACATGCAAATACACATGAGAAATACATACACATGCATGTGCATCCATGTGATCACACAAATACATATATACAAATATAGGAATAGACACACACACACACACACACAAGCATTCAAATACAGAAAATACACTCACAAAAAAAAAACACAACACATGAATACACAAACAACACATACAAAACAAGAATATACAGACATATGCATATGTCAACCATGAACATAGGCATACATATGCATAAAAATATATTATATATTATATAATTTGAATTTATATATATTCAATTATGAATAAAAAATTTATATAAATATATTATATATATATCAAATTGTTTTAATTAAATATTAATATATCAAATTCATATTAATTACATAAACATTTTTAAATATGTATACAAATAAACAATTAATCATTTTATTGACTTTTATAAATACATTTTTATGAAAATAAGATCGATACATTTTTTTTGAAAATTATGTAAATCATATTTAAATTTTATATTTACATATATATTCTTATTTAATGTAAATAGAATTTATAAATATAAAAATATTCCCATCGAAATCATTTTCTCCAAACTGTTAAAGGTGGGGATATTATCAGTACTATGAAAATTTATTATAAAGTGGACCACTTATCAATGCGAAAATAAATCTCTAACAAATAGTATGATTTTATCGATTTTTAGAAATTTTACATTTATCATTTTTTTCTTTTTTTCCAATAAAAGTCCTCCATATTCAGGGAGTCTGGCTGAGAAGTAATACACGTTTTACTATAAATTTCATGATCTGTAGTATTGTTAACTAAAAATTCATTATTTTCCTTTATTTTTTGTATAATATGAATGAAAAATAGATAGATAAAAACTCTATAGAGTCTCGTGTAGGGAATACGATATTGGGATGGTTCCTATAAAAATATATTTAGTGAAATTTACCTAGAAGTAATGGGCATGTTAAAAAAATTACTCACAATAAAATTAATATGGAATAAATTAATGGAAAGGTGCAAAAAATTTCATATTAAATAGAATATATCCATAGACATATTTCAGGACAAAAAAAGAAAGAATAAGTTTTTTTAAAACTATCACTTTTTGGAATCTACCCATTTCATGAACTTGCTACCATGATAATAGAAATTTATTGCAAACCTTTAATTGCAATTTGGTACACCATGAAATGGGTGATAGAATAAATTTCATTAAGCTGTCAGACAACTACTAACTCACCTTCCATTCCCCCCGATTCTTAATTAGACTATATGGTTACCTACTATTGATTATAATTAATCCTACTATCTTGTTGTAGATGTATCTCAGGTCTTCCCAACCACTATAACACACATGGTATTTTTAGTGTTAAGAGAATAAAGTGAAATATTTCTTTAATTAAATTAAACATATTATATTTACTAATACTAATATTTTTTATGAGAATATAATAATCTAACACACCGATTTTCCACAATACGCTACCTTTTTAAATAATTCAATAGCGTGCGATGTATGCAACATCGAGTTCAAGCACACAATAACCTATCAAAATAGGTGGTTAAAAGGAATTTATGAAAAGTATTAACCACATTTTTAATTTTATATAACATTAACATTCATATTTTTTGTTATTTAAACATATTATAAAGACAAATTCAATTTTTCAGTTAAAAGAAGTATTTTTCAAAAAATATAAATTTCCACATTTTACTGGCGAACCCTTTTTAAATCCAATATTTTAATCTTTTATATATTCAGTTTGATGAAATTAAAATCTTCTTTAGAATCTAGATAAAAAAATTTCTTCTGGATACTTTTTTCATACTTCTCAGTTAACGTTCATATTTTGATGTATAGTGAAAAATACTAAATATTATTTGAAAACAAGATTTTTAATCAAAATAATATACAGTGTTAAATTATATATTTGATTGGATTTATATTATAAAAATATTATATTTCTATAATTTAATATAATTTAGATCATTGGATGTAATTTCAAATTTTAAATGTACATAATTACTTTTCAATCATTTGGTAGTTTTTATTTCTTAAAATCCAGCTTTTTTGTTTTGACAACAGGAATTAATTTAATTTTAATTTCTGGAATTTCAATGTATCGATTTTGGTAAAATCGATTCCATATTTGGAATTAGGAATTTCTAGTTGTGTAAATAGGTAACTTTTGTTTCTATAAATTATTAATAGTAACATTAGTAAATATTTTATTTAGCATGGTTAAAAGGTAAATCTAGTAAATAAAGGTAAAAAATAATATTAAAATAATATTAAATTACCCTAACATGTGCCCTAAACCTATTTTATGATACATTTCTTACCATGGGCATAATTGGGTCGATTTCGGGACCCTATTGAGCCACATGTAAGTGAATATAATACTTTATAAAAATTTATTTAACGTTAAGGATGATATACCAAAAATATATATATTTCAGTAACAAAAATTATGGGATTATATAATAGATATGTTTGAAAATACTTATTAATAGTAATGATAAAATGATTTCCTATATAATGATATTTTATATATAATTTTCATAAATAATATGAATATATTTATTTAGGACCCAAGAATGGTGTAGTGTTTTCTTTATTAATGAAAGAATCAGATAATGGATATTATAAATATTATATTAAATATAATTTGAATGTTTTGATTCCATCCATGAATTTTATAGGTGATAATGAAATTTCAGGGTTGATTAAATCTGTTTTTATGATGTAATAAATATGTTACAACTTTCAAAAAAACAAAATAATAAATAGTGGCAAAATTGACATAATTCAGTTTTTAAAACAAAGACTATATTATTAAATGATATAATATTCCTAAAAATATATGATTCTTCCAAAAGAATTAAATAATTTTATAAATATCATTAATGAACCCCTTTAGGTTATATTGTAATTTTATAGTAAGTTTATTAACCATCTAGTGTAAGAATACAAGAAGACGTGGTAAAAGTTAAACTATTTGACAAAGAGTTCAGTCTAAAAATTAAGGGTAATATGGTGACCTAAACTTCTCTAAAAACTATTTTTTAAGATTATTTAGACACATAAAAATATTATCCTCTAAATAAATCAATTATGATCTATTAATTAACAAAAATTATTTTATAACAAAATAATATTTTAAACTTTTCCAAAAGTGACCCTCATATCCCTTAAAAAAGGGTTCTTCCACTTCTCATAAATTCACTCCTCCATAGCAATTTGGTTCAGCCAACCATGGATCAAATAACCTCCCAAATACCCTCACAGAAACCAAGATGTCTTAATTTTATCATAAAACCAAACTTAGGATTGATTTTGTTAAATCAAAATGAAGAACCCAAAGAAGAGGTAATTATTTCATCACCTCTTTCAATGTTCTTTTCTTTTTCCACTTCCTATTTCTTGGTTGTTTCCATACCAAAATAATAACCCTAGTTAAATATACATACATATACATTATTATAAATATGTTAAAACTATATCTATTATTCTATCCATCCTATGGATAACAAAGTAACCATACGTGCGTACATAAGGCTTACCGTATACATGTCTTGGTGTAGTTTGTTATTCAATGCTTCATTATTTGGATAGGTATATTATTGGGTATAATTGATTAAAATGATAAATATAATATTTTAATTATTATTCATATATAAAATAATATCAAATGACAAACAATTTCACAATCAATATAATTATATCGTGTCTCGAGAGTACGTACGACTTTCCGTCTCCATGAAGCGATGAGTTTCATTTCGATGTTCACCATTTTATAATGATTATAAACATTTAAATTATTAATAATTATGTAATATATGGAATAATAATATGATTGGAATATATATATATATATATCATTCACTTACTTCCGTTCAATACGATATGAAAATAGAAACATCATTTATGCGTATATACAACCTACCGTCTCCATAAATGATGTTTTCTATTTCTTTCTATTATATATATTTATATTATGAATATATATGATACATAAATAATTTTTCATATTCTGGAAGCAATTAAATAATGATATTATGGATATTATCAAGAATAAAAAGTTAAAACATGTATGATAATGAAAGAGATTATAACCTGAAATGTTATTTTAATATGGAAATTAATATTAAATAAGTAGTATAAAGTCAAAAATAATTCAATTATGAAATCATAAATACTAATATGGTTATTGTATAATTTAATAACATACTAAGGTCATTATACAAGTGATTAAGCATACCCTCGATGAAAGGATTGTACAAGGTAAGGGTTAATTCCTCAATCTCATTATTATCTGAGATTATTCGTGTGTATGAATTTAATTGTAAATATTTATATTCAATGTCCATGTTTCATAAAATAGTTTTCAAAATTATTTTTAAGTGACTGTTTAACTAAAACATCATTTTAAATATTCTAATTATTTATTCTTCTAAATTTTTCTCATTAATGTCCATGTATTCAAAATGGTTATAAGAATTTATTTATATGGACATGAATTTTTTAAAATGTTAATTCCTTTAAAAAGAATCAATGTTTTATGGGAAATGTTGATTAAAAAATATCTTTTCAATGAATTCCTTTATATATTTTCTGACTTTGAAATTATTTTTTGAAAAATCCATACTACTCTCAAAGAGTTTTACTCATCATTTTCAATTATGACAACATAATTGTTTAGATAGTAATCTTTATTGACATTGATTAATTATAATACAATATTCCATATTGTATTGAATGAGTTATGATATGCTTACCTGTCGATGTGTTATTTTTATACCATTCATGGTTTATGGTTAAAGTATTAACATATCGTATTCTAGTTTTAATACAAATGTTTATGATGTGTTTCATTATTTTTATATAAGGAATGCATTAGACAAAGTAAGTGATGGACATGGCCCGCTATAGCACCTCGACACATTGGTAGGTCTCATGAGGAACATTAGTGTCTTCACACAAGGCATTGAATTTTTTTTATTTGTAGTCTTGGCATGAGGCCTTGACTATGGGGTTATGTTGTATGACATTATTCATTTCCTCATTGTGAAATTTGTTATTACATGTGATTATTCACCTAGTATAATATCCATGTGCATGTTTATATGGTAATGTTTGACCTATTTATATAATATTATGTTAATGTTTAAAGTTTAAAAGGTGGTTTTTTTTATTATACCAATTTCCATAAAAGCTTATAGCATCCGCTAAAATATTTAAACTTATTGAGCATTTGATTTCACCCCTTTGTTATGTTTTATTTTCCTAGGATTTGAAGAAGGGTATTATGATTGATATATAGGGTTATGATAAGGTAATTATAGAGTTATAAAAGGAATATTTATGATATGTTTTATGATATAATGTTTATTGTAATGATCATGTATATAATCTATTTTCCAATATTTCTAAACTGGTCGGTCCTTTGAGACTTGATTCATTGTAATCGTGCCAATGTATTAAAAAAATGCACTTCCTATGAGCTTTTGGGGTCGGGGATTTACATTTGGTATCAGAGGAAGTTTATAATTAACCTTGGAAATATATTTAGATAAAATCTGATTAGTAAAAATTACCCTAAGATAACCTTTTAGGATTAGTATATAAAAAACATCCAAAAATTTTGGTATTGTAGATTTTATGTGGGCTTTCCAAGAAATAAATCCTTGTACAAATACTACTAGTGGGCGTGGTTCTGGTACATATGTACCATGGAATAAAATATTCAATATTGAGTTTTGGGATTGACCTGGGGTATCGTGGTACACGATAATAGGACTTACTATGTACTTGGTTTGACACTCCCAAGGGATAAGCTTAAGATAATTCATAGTTTCTTTACAAACAATTTTTAAGGATTTATGAGAAAATATGTCCTCATGGGAACTATATTTATGATTATAGATTAGATATTCATAAATTTAACAATTTATTTTATGTATTTTACTAGTTTGTAATTATGCATTGCGATTCATAAACTAACCCAGTGTATGCCATTGTTTAGAAATGGCTCCCAGTGAAAGGAATGGAAACCATATCAACAGACGTAATCTATATAGGGATTTCCCTCATAATCAATATAATAATATTGGAGGTGATGATTCAACTGGTTCCGATAAGCTTATAACCATAATGGGAAAACTCACTCATGTTAGGAATTATATCCATATCGTATGGAGCACCACGACCCACAACGCGGAGGATCAATGTTAGACCTCTTCATGGGGAAACAACCACCAATGTTCTGTGGGACCCAAAATCCTTTTGTAGCAGAGAAGTGCATAAGTAACTTAGAGGAAATATTTCTTACTTTGGGAAGTAGTGAATGGTAAAAAATGTTCATAATATTTTATTGCCTCCTAAGAGATGTGGATCAATGGTGGTCATTAATTCAAAACACAATGGAGGGGGAAGATGTGGGAAATATGGAATTTGGGGATTTTGATGAACTTTTTAGTAGAGAAATAATTTCCTCGTGAATAGCGAGAGGATATGAATGGTCAATTTATATTCATGAGACAAAAGGAGGATGAGAATGTTGCAATGTATGATGATAACATCACAGGGATAAAAAGGCATGCTAAGGACTAGAGACATAACCGAAGAGGTAATATTGATTGATTCTTTGATGTGTTAAAACCATTTATCCTTTGTGTATTAGTATCACAATCCTTCTCATCTTATGAAGTTATAGTCGCATGAGTTATCATGAAAGAAAAGTAATTCACTACGTCTTATGACATTAATATAAAGAAATAGAATAAGATAAAGTGGAACAAGTGACAAATAAATGTCAAAAGGGAAATACATATTATCTTGTATGAGATAATTGTGGGAATAATCACCCTTGTACTTGCCTAAGAGGAATTGGAGGTTATTACAAATGTGGAGAAAATGGTCACCAGGATCGTGGTTGTAAGGGAAAGAAAGAAGTTGTGCAATGTTATAATTGGAAAGATATGGGACATTATGAAAATGATTGTCCAAAGTGACAGGTAATTATAGTTTAGAAAAATCAAATGGATCATGGTCAACCATTTATTGTTACTACAATTGAACTGGAATAATTAATGAATTTTATTTTTTTATTTAATAATTATATCCTGGTTAAAAGAATAATGTGATATATATATGGATTGTACTATGGTAATTTTTGTTATCATCATGTTTTTCATATTATAAATATAATAATATATTCATTATTTAATAATAAGAGACACCTTTAATTGTTTGAGGAATATGTTGTTACAATTGATTTTGGAAATTTACAGACCCTTTAGACAGAGATTGGATTGAAATATTTTTGATAACTCTAGTGACTAGAATGGATTATTTTAAACATTTGATATTATTGTTTAAGGATAATATATTTCTTAATATTATTTTTGGAATGTTATAATACTATAGTTTTAGAAAAAGGACTACCTTTCGGTCAGGTGATTACCTATTGTGCTAGAAAAATCTATGTGAATCAAACACACATCTGAAGTGTGACAAGTCTTTATCACCTACCACTAGCATACAGTATGTCCCTAGTTATTATAAAATTGTTTTTTTATTTAAATGGCATATGTTTTTATTTGGAAGCTTATATGATTGAGATAAATATTTTTTTGAGTTTTATCTTTTGAAGTGGAAGATTATTTTTTGGTAGTAATTAGTTAAAGGATGAAACTCTACATATAAATTAAGTATGATTCCTTTTGTTCTTATTATATGAATTAAATTAATTCTACAACACTAGTTAGAGGATCATAAAACCGAAAATGATTTCATAATACTTTCTTTTGAGATTAATCAAACAACCCCTTAGATCAAAACACATTTATGGCTTTCATGTTGTTAAAATTGTCTTAATAATATTCTCTATTACTCTCCATTAGAACATTATGGTTGTTTTTCTCTTCCATATCCATGTTTTCTTACATGGAACCCTTGTATGTGTTTTTTCTGGTATCCTTCATACTTACCTTCCTTTATATTAAAATAGAGGACTCGCTAATCAATTTTTCGATGTGGGATTCCAACTAAGATATTTTGAAATGTTAAACCCCTAGTTTTCAGTACCGAGTTTAAATTACAAAGATTCAATTTATTTTTGGATGGGATAATGTAACCCCCCCAAGCTTCTGTTGTACGCTTCCTCTTAAAATAATTCAATTGCGTGTGATGTACACAACACTATGTTCAAGCACACCATGACCTATCACACTAGCTATTTAAAATGAAGTTATAAATATTATTAACCACAATTTTTATTTTATATAATTTTAACTTTCAAATTTTTTTTCTTAGATATATTATAGAGAAATAAAAAATCAATTTTTCAGTTAAAAAATATTTTTTTAAATATAATTTTCCACCTTTTAATGGAGAATCCTTTTTATATCCAATATTTGAAATTTTATATATATAATATGATGAAATAAAATTATTCTTTATAAACGGGACATAAAAATTTATTTTGGATAAATTTTTGGTACTTTTTTGATAACATTCATATTTTGATGCATAGTGAAAAATACTAAATTTAAATTGAAAACAACTTTTCTGAATCGAATTAATTTATATTATTAAATTAAAACTTTTACTGATTTTAAAGATTCATTAAATTATATTTTTATCATTTAATATAAATTAGATCATTGAATACAATTTCAAATTTAAATTTTACATAAACATATGTCAATCTTTAGATAAATTTAAATCTTAAAACCCCACTTTTTTTACAATGGGGATTAATTTTAATTTAATTTTAGAAACTTATGTATTTTGAATATGGAAAAATGTATTATATATTTATATTTAGTAGATCCAAATTGTTTAAATAGGAAACTTTAATTTTTAGACATTTGAATAGTAACTTCAGTAAATATTTTATTTACCACAGTTATAGGATAAATACGGTAAAAAAGGGTAAAATATAATTTTATAATAATATTAAACTACACTAACACATATCCTAACCATATTTTATGATACATATATTTCCATGGTCATCCTTGGAATTATTTTAGTACCATATGGAGCAACTTGGAAGTGAAAATGGCACTTTATAAAATATAATTTAATGTTAAGAAAAATGTGACATAAGCATATATCTTTTAGTAAAAATTTTATTATAAGGGGTTATATAAGTGATATTTTTGACTATAAATAGTCATTAAGAATCTGAGTATATTTACAATATCATGTGAATTTATTTATTATTTTTAGACAAAATATAAATATATTTATTTATGACACAATGATATTGAAATATTTTCATTATTAATAAAATAATCAAATAGAGTATATTATAAATAATAATATTAATAAAATTTGAAATTTTTTATTCCAAAATCTAATTTTATATGAGAATAATACATTTTAGGGTTTGTTAAATTTATTTTGTGAAGATTAATCTGGTCTTTTTTTAATTTTAGACAAACCAAATTCTAAATATTGTCAAAATTGACATAAATGAGTTTTTTAAAAAGATACAATATTATTAAATGATATAATATTTCAAAAAATCTAATATTAGAAAAAATTATTTAAATAACGTTATAAATACAATTAATGAATAACTTGAGGTTCTATTGTCATTTTATAGTATATTTATTATCCATATAGTGTAAGAATATAGGAAGACATGATAAAAGTTAAACTATTTAACTAGGAGTTAAATCTCAAATATAACATTAATATGGTTAATTAAATTAATATAAAACATATTGGATTAGAGTATTTAGATCCTCAACCATATTATCCATGAAATAAATCAATTTTATCTACTATAAAACGAAAAATATTTTTTAATAAATTAACATTTCAAACTTTTCTAAATTTGCCTCTCACCTCCCTTATAAAAGGGTACTCCTACATCTCTTAAATTGACACATCCAAATACATTTGGAACTACCAAAAACCTTATAAAATATCATCCCAAATACCCTTAATTCATCCTAGATTCCTTAATTGATCAGAAAACCTACATAAGGATCCCTTTTGTTCAAATCAAAATGAAGAACCCTGAGAAGAGGTAATTATTCCATCAGCTCTTTCAATGTTCTTTTCTTCTTCCACTACATCTTTATTGGTTGTTTCCATACCAAAATAATGACTACAGTACCTTATACATACTTATATGTTATTATAAATATGGTACACCGATATTCATTATTCTATCCATCGTATTAATGGCAAAGTCACCATACGTGCATACGTACATCTTACTGTCTACATGTCGTGGTGTAGTTTGATATTCTATGGTTCACTATTTAGATTATTATTATAATTAGTATAATTGATGTAAATAATAAATATAAAATTTTAATTATTTGTTATATATAATATAACATCCAATTACATATGATTTCACTATCAATAGAATGATATCACTGCTCGTGCGTACATACAACTTACAATATCCACGATGTGATGAGATTCATTTCCACGTTCACCAATAAATGATGATTATAAAAAAATATAATATTTATAAGTATGTAATATATGACATAATAATTATAATGTAAATATACTTATATATATATATATATACATAAATCTCATTCACTTACTTCTATTAAATATGACATGAAAACAGATACAACATTTATATGTATGTACGGTCAATCGTATCCATAAAAAGTGTCTCACATTTCAATAAATTATAAATATTTATATTTTGAATATATATGATACACATATAATGTTTTATATTCTGTAAGCAATTAAATAATGATATAAGTGATACGATAAAAAATAACAAGTTAAAACACGTACGAAAAAGAAAGCGATTATTACCCAAAATGTTATTTTAACATAGAAATTATTATTAGTTAAGTAGTATAAAGTAATAAATGGATCATTTATGAATTCATAAATATGAATATAATTATAGTATACTTTAATAAAATATTATTGTCATTATACATGAGGTTAAACATACCCTCGGCCAGAGGAAGGTACATGGTAATGCTTAAATCCTCAACCTCATTTTTATCAGAGATTGTTCATGTGTATGTATTTACTGTGAAACAATTACTATCCATGTCCATGAATCATAAAAGAGTGTTGAAAATAATTTTTAAGGGACTGTTAAACTAAAAAATCAATTGAAATTTTTTAAATATTTATTCTCTTAAATCAATCTCGTCAATGTTCATAGTTTCAAAAATGTTTTAAAGATTTATTTATATGGACATGAATGTTTCAAAATGTTAATTCCTTTCAATCATTTCAATTTGGCAAGATATACTTTGATTCGATAATATCTTATAAATTTCTTCCTTTATGAATTGTGTGGTTTTTAAACGATTTAATAAAATGGTATATTTTTCTCAAAGAGTTTTACTGATCATTTTTAACTATGTAAACATCTTATATTATATATTATTATTGATTGAGGTTGATAAATTATAATAACATATTTCATATTTTATTAAATGAGTAATTCTATGTTTGAATGTGGATGTGATATTTTTATACCATTCATGGTTTATGGTTAAATTATTAACATTTCGTATGATATTTTTCATACAAATGTTTATGTAATGTTTCTACCTTTTCATATGAGGAATGCATTGGACGTAGTATGTGATGGGGGGCCTACTTTAGGCCCTCGATGCATCGGTAGGTCTCATGAGACAAATTAGTGTCTTGGCACAAGGCCTTGACAAAATGTTTATTGTAGTCCTAACATGAGACTTTGACTATGTGGTTATGATGTCCAACATTATGCATTATCTCATTATGAAACTAGTTATTACATGTGATTATTCAACTAGTAGAATATCCATGTGCATGTTTATATGGTAATGTTTGACTAATTCCAATAATATTATTTTCATGTTTTTTGTTTAAAAGGCTTATATATTTATTTTACATCTTTCCTTAAAAGCTTATAGCTTCTGATGAATTATTTACCCTTACTAAGTATCTATTCTCACCCCTTTCTTATGTTTTATTTTTTCCAGGATTTCAATAAGGGTATTATGATTGATATGCGGGGTTATGAAATGGTAATAATGGATTTCTAGAAGGATTATTTATGCTGTGTTTAATGTTATGAATTATAATTAATGTTCATGTATGTAATCTATTTTCCAAGACTGCTAAATAGATCGGTCCTTCAGGACTTGATTCCTTGTAATCTTGGTAATGTATTAAAATAATTCATCGGATCAACGCTTTTGGGGTCGAGGCGTTACAATTAATATAAATAATTATAATTATTAACATTTTAAAAATTATACTATTACTCTATTTATAATTTTTGAATTATTATTATTATTATTATAAATACTTATTAATAAGATTATATATATATATATATTAATATATATATATATCATAATTGTTTTGGTAAAAATATGAATAGATAATATTTTATATTTATATTGAAAAATATAAAAAAATATGACACTAATATACATTATGATTAAGGTGAAATAGAGTTAAAATTACAAATTTTGGTTCACATAATTATCATGAATTGTCCCAAAATATGGACACATCTTGGTCAACAATTTCTTACTGCTAAACAAATTCAAAAGTCCCTTAGGGCCCCCATCGAATGTTAAATAGTTCCACACACTATCCAATGTTATGTTTTCGTACCACCCCATTGACCTAATGGCCATTGGGTACCCTAATAATTTTAGGATAAATATTACGAAAATAATAAATTTTGGCACAATAAAATAATTAAATGGGTGTCTATATATATTATTACTATTTTTATAAAAATATTTATATTAATATTTGGTGAAACTAAAATTTTCACCACCACCACCATGATTACCATAAATAATTACAATTAAATGAAAATATATTTTTTAATTTAATTATATTTTTGGTGAATAATTATGTTATGGGATAGTTTATTTTTGGACATTATTTTTTTCATTTATTTATAATATAATATAAAATAGATTCTGTATGAAATATTTAAAAAAAATAGTTCCACAAAAAATTAAATAATTTTCCTGAATAATAAATTTCATTTTATGTGATAAAAATATTCATTTTTTACTATACATGTAAATGAATTGAGTCCCTAAATCAGAGATCTAAAAAGAAAAGAACAGATATTTGTACATCCCTCATGCACAATCAAGAAAATTGACATGATATTTAGTTAACATTAATATAAAATACAAATGATATTAAACTATATATTTGATGGATTCATTAAGTTGTTTAGAAATTAGGAGGAGTGCCATTAGTTTTTGAATACTCACATGAAGGATTTATATGTTCTTTCTATCCCCACCTTCCCCAAAACACGTAGGGATCTACCTTCATAGATTTTGTGATTTAATCTTAATTCCCACAATGAATAATACAAACCCCAAAATATTCCATTCTAATATTCTAATATCATGATGTTACAGGATGGTATTGACTATTGTCACAAATTATTAGGGAAACCATCTTAAAAAAATGATTCTAAATCATAGAAATATATAGAGTAAGGTCATCATTCTATCACATAGAGTCGCATCATTGAAGAATTAGTAAGGACCTGAAATCGGTCATCTGAATACCCAAGTCCACCATCAAGGTCTAGGTGGTTCCATATCATATTCTTGATCTTGACATCACATTTAATCTAACATGATTCCTATCTCAGACAATCTTAATGTAGTTATTCTACCCTCATGACTTGATTTGGAAGAATAATGACACAATTGGAACAGATGGAGAAATACGATTATGAATTTTCACATTCCTAATTCATGTCACCTGAAATTATAAATGATATTTAATGGGAAGTCCATGAAAATACTTTTTAAGCCACATTTTGTGATGGATATTTTATAAATTATACTTTTAGGTGGCTAGGGAACTGACTTCACTCACCATGGAAGACTTCAACAATGGGTGATACAAATTCAACATGAGAATCACTTTTTTGTTGGTATCCATGAGATGGTGGATTTTTGAGGGTTCGTGGGGGAGATCTATTAAACATGAAACAAACAATAATAGAAATATAAATAATTTAATAGGTTTTATTTTATCAAACCTGATCCATAGAACACTATTGAAATAGAGTTCCTCTAGAGCTCTATATGAGTAAGACAGGTGTTGAGAGAGTTTTGTTTTGTAATATTTACTTATAATTTAATAAACAATGGTTTCTACATCCATTTATCTCACTTTTTTATTAGAAAATTACAATAATTTGTATCAAATAAAATTGAATCAAAACAATGATGATTATTGGATATTTTCCTATGACCATAATATTCATGTTTCTAAAAATGGAATTTTGAAGTTTGATACAAAATGTTCAAATCAAGTATATTAAAATGGCACAAAATAATTCAAAAATAGAGCTAAAAACACTCCCTAGTCTTGGTAAAATTTTGGTGAATCTCAAGGTGCTAAAATATCCCCTTGAGGCAGAATTTGAAAATGCACTATCACTTGCAACCATTCTAGTGAGATTCTGGTCACTGTCCCACTACACAACATTAACACAACTTCATCACCATTTAGTTGGGTGATCATAGATATTTAAAGTTATTTTATCAAATATATATCAATTAGGGTTTGATTTCAAATATATAGGATAATATTCAAGAATTTATTACTATTTTATTGCAACAGTACACTCCATTTTTCAATATTATACTCAAGTATTCAAATAATAAAACTTCAATGTGGGGTCCATTCATTGGAATAGTAGTCATGTTGAATTCTTAAATTAACTCAATTTGGAAGACTCTAATGGATTATATCCTGATTGATATACTTCATTTTTACCCAATTGGGAAATTAGGAGTCAACCCCGATTACACCAAGAAAAAAGTATGGAGTAAGTTGAATAAGATGATGATCAATAAAATTTTCCAGTGGATTAATCACAACTTCTACCACCATGTACGTCTAGGGAATGGAACCTATAAAATTTATATAATTTTGGATAATATATTCCAATAAAATACTAATCATATCAATGATATATTATTAATAAAATTGAAGAATCATTAATCTCAACGTGGGAACCCTATAGAAGAAGACATAATTGAGTTCAAAATCTTGGTGAATCAATTGGTGGGTCTATGTAACACTCTATCAGATGAAGATCAGGTGAATCACCAACTATGAACACATATCAATTTGTTGGAAATTATAGTGCTCTCTCATACTAACTCATCCCCAGAATGATAACCTTCCATGGAAACTTTAGAGTATCCACTATTATACAAGGTGTCCAGAATGACGGTTGCAAGTTATAAACATATAGGTGGTTTTTACCTGGAGAAGAGATTGGGAAAAATGAGGAAGTATAGGGGTATGATGTAGAGGCAGAAATAAGAGTATAATAGGTTCATTAAATGATATGAATTATAAAAAAAATTCTACAATTATTTAAGGGAGCTACAGCTGAATAAGAAAATAAAAAGTTAATTAAATAAATGGGTCAAATACAAAAAAAAATAAGAGATGATGATTTCTTGGGTTTTACAATTGAATATGTTATGATATTATCCAAATATGAAAAGGAAATTTTTATTCACACATTATTCCAAGACACTAAATATGATGTCAATAATGAATCATCACAGGACATCACTCTGCATCATTTTTATTTCGAATCTTATCAAGAAGATAACATTGGTTTTTTAAATATGGGGAATACTAGTTCAAAAGAGATAGTTTTAATGGTTGATATCCATGTTTGGTTGAATATTGGATACCAAATCTCCTTGAAGTATTTTTAACATGTTACATGTCTTCAAGTCAATATTTTATCTCATATAGAACTTTATCATCAAGGACATGAAAAATTATTCAGTAATTTAGAATGGAGGATGCAAATATGATACATTATCATTACTCTGAACACATATGTGGTACATTGTAAACATATAATGTTAATATACATTAACACCAGCATAACACGATGAATGTAGATAAGTGATCTAATATTTTTCATATGATACATGACAACATTAGTGAAAGAGGGATATATACCCTAATGAAGAAGAAGTACATTGGTATTAACTAGGATTCATATCTTGATCCTCGAAAATATTTTTTATATGGAAAGAAACATATAATTTCTTTCCATACCTCTTCATCATGGATATTATATTTTTTTTATTTTTTACATTCTTATGTATGTGGACCCATGGGGGTCGTTTCACTATGAGGTATAAAGTAATTCATATCCCTTATTAATGATTCTTATCGAGTGGTGTGGGTGTTCTAATTGTGGATGGAGGATAATGTACAATAGTACATCAAGTTCTTCCATTCCATGGTGGAGCATAAAACTTTATCAAATTCAATATTTCATCATTCATTCAATAGAGTAGAGTACAAATCCAAGGTATTTGATGCATATTTTAGGGATCAAGGAATCTATCATTGGTGGAAATTCCCACAATCCTCAATAAACAATAATGTCATGACAAGGTAGAAAAATAAAACCTGGAGAAGGTAATAATCCTGATGAGTTTATCTTGGTTGTGTAATCCATTCTGGGGAGATGATGATTATGTTCCATAAAACCTAATCGACAGAAAACCATTTGTTAGACTGATTTTTTTGATTGCACATATGATAAGTTCCGATAAACATCCATAATATTATTATTTATATATAATTGGATGTTTTTATTTTTCAAATATATCAATGGATCTGAGTTTGAAAAAATATAGGATATATTTTTCATGAATATTTTTCTTATATGGAGATGATTTGTTTGGTTGCTATGATTTTTTCCATATGAGAGGAAGGTTTACAAAACTGGGTATTTCTTATTGCAACTATACTAGATGACTGAGGACATTGAAAATCATATAATATTTCAAATGAAATGTGTCAATGAATCAATTTGTTAGCTAAAAATAGTACCAATATGACATATCAATAAAGAGGTGGTAAAAAAAAGACATATTGAAAGTGGACCAGGAAGTATTGGAGTAGGATATTGAGTAGGGGAGACTGAATCATCCTGACAAGAATCTATAGAACCATCGCACGATCTAGTTGATATTATAAGTAATGAAAGTAACTATTCATAAGATTTAATATCTTCTGGATGAAGCATTCGATCAAAATAATATACCATGATGGTGTGTCTATTTTTAACTGGTGAGGGGCGTCTACAAGGATATGATTAATCATGTCAAAACTATATCATTGGACATGTGATGTGATCAGTAGACATATATTGATACTTATAAATAACCCCATGATGGGGAACCAATTAGATATTATGAAAATGGTGCTTTATCCAGAGTTGCTGGACCCTCATAGACACTAAAATGGATTACAGTTATTGGTTGAGAATTGATGGATATTTTGTCAAACAACCTTATGAAGTGGCTAATACTATAGATCTTCCCAAAATTGGTAGAAAAAAAATGGTTGTTGCGCAATCTATACATGTATCCTTATTGATTTTGGAATCTGTGAGAAGCTACGTGTTGTTGGAGATTAATGGAGGCTTTTTGTAAAACTTGAATCCTCCCAACATGGAAACAATATTTCGTTATGGTGAGCCATGGTTCATTATATTCGACCCAGAGTTCTCAATTTAATTATAGTTTTAGGAGTGCTCCATGTTATTTTGTGACTGATATAGAGACGATTTTTTTTAATATTTATTCAATTAGAAATAAAGGAGGATTTATACCTCTATTTATCACAATGTTTCTAGTAAATGAAAATATTTTGGTGATCAAGATTGAATTTCAGGCCTTAAAGATGTATGAGGTTGCAACCATTATTTTTTCTTATAGTCATATTGGAATAGAAGAACCATTAACCCATCATGTTAATGCAATCTTTCGAGCCTTGACACCAAGAAAAAACAGTATGAAATTATGGACATTCTAAGAAATTTATTCAGACTGGGATACTGAACTCCCTTAAAAAACAATTTTTTAATGAAAATACACTATTCTCTGATATTTTAATTAATTGAAATGAATTTAAATGAATCAAAATTATTTGAATATTTTTTTGAGTCATTAAAAGGTAAATTAATAGTTTTACATATGGGATAATGATGTTAGAGAATAAGGTTGACTAGATGTAGAGGGTTTGTCAAAAAATGGAAATTCATTTTCATTCAATATTCCCCACCATATTCTCCACCACCATCACATCCATGTCGGATTAGATCTCTATTAAAAAAGGTTATCGTGATTTTAATAAAATAAATAATTTTTTTTCCTAAAAATACAAAATTTTCCTTTTATTTAAAACATTGAGGCTTATTTTGTTGATTTTTTTCATAATGATTAGTAATATTTGAATCTGAAGCATTGGATTCCCAATGATTAATTTTTTTATGTACCAAATTTATAATTAAAAAAATTAATTTGAGTACACTATTTTAAAATATAATATTAAAATATATAATATCATATTTTATTAGAAAATTATATAAATTAAACATTGAATAAATGTATATTTCACTGGCCATATCTCTACTCTTTCGGGACCTAAAGTAAGGGATTCTAACCCACATACTTTTTCTTTTTTACATTATTCATTTATAGAAAATAATATTTATTACACATTATAGAATTGAATGTATTTATAATATAACATTTCTATGTTCTAGGTGTAGAATATGTTTTATATAATCCACACCCAACTAGAATTTTCCTCAAAATAGAAGATTAATTTAATATTTAGATGGTAATAAACATCGAGATCAACAAAATTTAATCAAATAATATATTCTATAGATAAATGTGATAACCAAATCATAATATCATTAGATATTATTTATAATTAATTTAATCAATTACAGAATTTCCAAACGATAAATTCATTCTTCATTGATTGATTAGAAAAAAATTAATGTCATACCAATATTGTGTTATATGAATTAGGAATGGATTCCCTCTATTGGGAATCCACACATGTTTATTATACCCTCAGGCATCAAAATAGGAATCCCTAGGTGCTAGCATGAAATATCTTAATTCTTGCATTATTTTCCATTGATCACCCCAAGAATTTCTTTAAGGAAAAACTCATCTCTATCTATGAAGACATGAGACTGGTGGAGGAGGAGGATTGTTTTCTATTATAGAGTTAGTTTATAAAAAAGGATCTCTCTATGGTTTTGTGGGCATTCTCTCCAGTTATCACTATAAAAGATATGAATGAATTAAATATATAGAAAATTAATATAGTTGGGTTTTTATACAACTAGGGTTAGAAAATAGTTATTTCACATGCACCCTTATTATATCCATAATCCCCAAAAAACACAATCCTGTAATATTAATAATAATATTTTTATTTTTTCCTGAAATGTGGTAAACAAGTGAATTAATAAAAATATTATTACATCAAATAATACTTCTAGTATATTATGTCTCATCAAACCATTAATCGTGATCTTTCATTTCTCTATAATATTTATCAGACCTTGAATTGTGTCAATCCATTTAAAAAATAAATATCACAAACGATATTCACCAATAAATAAATAAATATCATATTAATTAAATATCAAATATATATTTGTTAAATATTCCTCTTACATAGTAATATCCCCAGTTAATGCTGACAGAATATATTTGATCTTTTAAAAATGAAAAATTAGTAAACCACATGAGGAATCCATATTTATTTAATATTTTAAATAATAATTTTATTTAACTTATATTCTGGATACACTTAGTGAGTGAACGTATTGGCCTCTATCTTATTGTAATTAGGTGACACAACTGAGGGTCATGGGATAGAGTATAGAAACATTCCAAGGGACGCATATGGAAAACATAAAATGAAGCAACAATATAATTTATCATAAAACGGCATAAAATGTAATAGTTTCCCATAATCATGATATATCTAATCATATTGATTACATGCTAGTTCCATCAACCTATGTGTTTGATGAATCTTTCACTCAAATTAAAGTAATCGAAATTTCATAAATTACACAAATTATTTTTATTATCTTGGAAATATCCTTTCCCACAATGCTTTTGAGATATAAAATTCTCTTAATGAACATATTGGAAAAATCATTCCCAAAATTTCCCATCAATAAAATATTACTCATGATGAACCCAATGTATCATATCTCAATAAAAAATGCATGTTGTAGAGACCTGAAGCTTGACATACATGGACATTACATTACTTTTGCGGAATACTTAGTACATAACAAAAACACACACACAAGGACCGTAATAGTTTAGTGTCTTTTGAAACTCAGAACTTAATCTTCTAATCATGGTTAAAGATCTTCAACATCTCCCATAAAGATCTTCCCTTTTTTTCTTACCTAAAACCTTTCATTATATCATGGGGAAAAGAAAACATTAAAGGGTGAGCTCAAATTCTCAGTAAGGGTAAACAAAATAAATATCAATCGCATCATATTCATAAGAACATATCTTTTGGAAATATTAACCTGCAAAAGAGATCATAATTACATAACATGGGATAAATCATAGTAGTGAAATGTAGTCCCAATAATCATAACTTAAAACATGATAATTTGTGGCATACACACATAATCATAGAGAATCATTTCTTGTTAGTCAGGACTTATTTCCAAGACTATCTTATTGGACAAAGTCCCTTTCTGAACCGAGTTCATTCCTCGTTTCAGTCCTGTTTCACTGAACCAGTATAACCTACCGTTCCAGCCACGTCTATCTCATGAGATATAAAATCTTTACCCAATGAATTAGAGGGAGATATAGGTCCCACCCATCTCATAATGATACCATTCTTATGTGTGCCACAAAATCATAAATCATACATCATTACATAACCCATGTAATAAAAATGGGAATCTTAAACATCGTGACATCATAAAACAATTCATATAAGATAAAGGAAGTCATAAAAATAATTCCATAACAACATAGTAAAATCAATTTAATAATAGGGATAGAAACAGAACCCTATATTATCTTAGATGGAAAATAATTTTGATAAAACACTTGAACTTCATTCTTGAGGAAAATATCCTTTTTACTTCAAAAAACATTTTTCCTTTCTTAACATGTCATACAATTTTAACCTAAAAGAAGTTGATTAAAAATAAACTTGAAAACTTGTAAAGGAATATTTTTGTAAATAATGTTTTAAAAATCCATTCACGCCGTATAAGTTAAAAAACATTCTTCTCGTAGTTTTGTCGGAAAAGTTAAAAAGTACCTCGTACAAAAAACGACAAAAGATTCCTTTAATATCCTTTACTAAAAACTCACCAAAGGGTAAAATTGGATTTAAAAAATTTTAGGTGGATGGAAATAATATTACATATTGAGGAAACATGTATTTGGATGATAAAATACACCCTAGTAAATACAAAAGTATAAACAATCTCGGATAAAAATGAGATTGTGATATTTCCCTTACCTTAGGTCCGTTTTGCTTCGTAAGTGTCTGAACCTCCTGTATAATGATTTAAATAATATAATTAACTTATTACAGAATCATATTCATTGTTATGATATCATATATGGTTCACTTATGACTTTATATTACCCGTTCTTTTGTAAATTCCATGTTAAAGAAGCGTTTTGGGTAAAATCGTTTCATTTATCGTAGGTGTTTGGACTTGTTGTGCTTGACATTATTATTACTTATATCGTGATTTACTTACTTCCAGAATATAAAACATGATTTATATATCATATATATTCAGTATATATATATATATATATATATAATATAGATAAATGAAATGAAACACACAGTTCATGGAGACGTTAGTCCGTACGTACGCATGAACGATGTTTTCCTTTACTTATTGTCTTGAATGGAAGTAAGTAGATGACATATATATATACATAAATCCATTAGCTTTATAATTTCATATATATAAATATTATTGCTTATATATACTTTATAATCATTCCTAAATGGTTAACATGGAGAATGAATCTCATCGCGTCATGGAGATGGTAGTCCGTACGTACGCACGAGCGATGATATCGTTCTCATGATCGTGAACTTGTGTTGAAGTGTATGTATACTATTTCAGTATCAATATCACTTTATAATAATCATATATAGTTACTCATTACACCATTATACCCATCCAGTTAAGGTGGTGGCAGAAAATAGATTACACCACGGCGTGGAGACGGTATTCCGTACGTACGCACGCACGGTGATTTCCTTTTTTCGTAGGATGGATAGAAGGTTAATTAGAGTTGTTTCATATTTATAATAATATATAATTATATAATAAATACTGTTGTTACTACTTTATCATGAAACAACTAAAGAAGAAGAAGTTTAAGAAGAAAGAAATTGAAAAAGATCGGTAATGGATATTACCTCTTTTTGACGCGCCTTTTCTTAACCTCAACTTAAAGAACTAAGGATGGTCTTTGAAGAAGACCAGGACCTCTAGGATGATACTAGGGAAGCGGAGAAGAGATTTTGGTAGGGTTTGGCCCAGCTTGAAGGCTCAAATTGGTGTGAGGAGGAGAGGGAGGAGGTGCCCTTTTATAAGGGAGGAGAGGGGCACATTTGGGAAAACTAAAAATATTATTTTATTATAAAGTCAAGTTCAGTTTCAAATAGCTCCAAATTGATATATTTAGAAGATAAGGTGGGGATGGGTCAAAATACTCTCATCTAATAGAATTTAGACATGTTTAGGTATCAATTTTAACCTTATCATTTAGATTTAACTTTAAGTTAGATAATTTAACTTTTACCGTGTCTTCTTGTTTTCTTACACTATAAGGTTAATAAACTTACTATATCAAGCCAAAATAACCCCAAGTTGTTTATTATTAATATATATATCCTTATATAAGTCATTTGGCCGAAACCTTAGATTTTTAGGAATTAAATAACAATTAATAATATAATATTGTTTTAAAAAACTAATTTATGTCAATTTTGACACTATTTGGTACATGATTTTTATGAAATTCATAAAGAAATGATAACTTCTAAAAACGTTACTTATATCAACAATAACATGTCATATTAACCTATAAAATTAATTTAAGTCATAAGAAGTCTCAAATAACATTTATTTGGGCATTTATAACATCAATTAGGTCAATATTTCATTAATAAGGCAATTACTTCATCATCTTTGTGTCATAATAAATGAAAATTATTTAATACCTAAAAATTCTAAATAAATTTTTATGATGTAGATAATTGTATTATATCTTTGTAGACTATTCATGTTCGATGTTTCATGAAGTTTATCACTAAATTAAAATTATTATACTTATAAGATTTAAGAAAGTGACATGTTGTCACATTCTTTGGTTTTAATAATAATTAAATTATTTTCATGGAAAAAAGTCCATAAAATGAATCTAATCCGACCCTTAGGTTATATGGGTCTACTTTTATCCATAAAATAGGATTTTTACAAGTGTTAGGGTAATTTTATAATCTTATATTTACCCTTAATTACCCGATTTACCTTTAACTATAGTAAATAAAATTTACCGTAGTTACTATTCACAATGCCCAAAAATAAAAAGTAGCTTATTAACATAATTTGGACCTACTGATTCCAAATATGGAATCCAATTTTCCAAATTCAATACACAAAATATTCAGAAATTAAATTAAAATTAATCCCGTTGTCGAAAGAAAACAGGTTTTTCTTTAAAACATTGCAAAAGATTGAATTGTTTTAACCTACGAATTCAAGGTAAAATCAATGCTAATGACATAAATTATATTAAATGGAAAAAATATATTCTATTAATACTTTAAAACCATTCAATATTATAATTTAACCACATAATATATTATGATGAAAAAAGTTGTTTTTAATTAAAATATACCGTATTTTTACTATTCATTAAAATATGAAAGTTATCGGAAAAATATCAAAACTTTATCTAATGTAAATTTTTATATCCTGATTCAAAAGAATATTTTTATTTTGTCAAATTGAACAAATAAAAATGTCAAAAACTAGATTTAATGTGGGTGCGCCATCAAAAGGCGGCAAAACTGCATTTTTTAAAAATACTTATTTTACCCGAAAAATTTATTTTGTTCTTATACCATGTTCTAGAAAATGTGTAAGATGAATAATAATGTTAAAAAATTCAAAATTTTGTTAATACTATTCATAACGGCTAGTTCATGACAATATAATATATCGTTGTTTATTAAAACCTCGGTATTGCGTACAACACACGCTATCAAGGAAGGTCGCGATTGCGTGTAATGCAAGCCAAGTCAGGGTTGCGTGTTGTGAAAGAATCCTTCGTTGTTTCGTATAATAGAATCCAACCGTATTTCATTTATACATTGAATATATATATATATATACTCAATGTTGCGTAGAATAACTATTATCAAAATTTTGTGTAACACGATCCAAGAATAGTGTTGTGTATACTGCAAGCTAATACGGTGTTGCATATAGCGCAAGGTATTCTTGGTGTAGAATAAAACACAAGACATTAATGAAATTAAAAGAATATTTTTCATATAATCTCGAGGTGTTACATTCTAAACCCCTTAAAATGAATTTCGCCCTCGAAATTCATCGTGGTTATAAATGGTTTACTACTCAAAAGTTTGTTTAATAGAAACCCAAATCGAAAAAAGGAATACCAAAATATGGGTTTAAAAACTAAAATATGAAATGTAACGGTTACCCAAATTAACTCATCACTGGGTTTCCACGTAGGAGAACATAGGTGAAAATATGGATATGGAAGAAAAATCTAACCATCAAGTTCTGATGAAGAGTGGTAGAGAACATGGCTATGAAAAAGCCAACAATCGCAAAGCCATAAATTTGTGATGATATAGGGTACCATCTGATTCATCAGATATAAGATCACTAGGACAACATTTTTGGTTTTCAATATCATTTCCCTAAAGTTGAAAATTTTGAATTAGAAGAAATACTTATTTGATTTTGGTACAATCTCACTGATGTTCGTGCTTTGAACAATTTCCACTTCATCTCTTAAAGAAATGAAGTTGAATTTGTTATTCATGAAGTGTTAACAGATCATGTGATAGAATGATGGGTCATTCCATCTGTTTCAAACAAAAGTTTAGAAATAGTTATCAAATATACATAAGTCTCTCTTTGGTGAGGTTAATCATATGCGATTCCAAAAATGAACTTATACTTCATATATCATACCACTTAATAAAATAAAACTAGTTTCTACTAACCAGGGACTTTCTCTAGGCCAGTGGTATGCGATAAAGGCCCGTCGCACTTTAGTTTTGGGTTCGTTTCCCACAGCCTTGGCCGACGCGAGGGGTTGTCTTACATCCTGCAGGTTTTCCTTTTTCTAAAACATCATTACTATAACATCCCATTAACAATATCAAAAAAAAGTTTTATCCTTAAACAATACTAACTTATGTCCAACATAATCCATTCCAATCTTTAGGCTTATCGAAAATACATCGGTCCAAGATCATAGTATAGAGAAAATGATCACGTGAATGCCATCATTTATCCCTCATATATCTTGTTCGTCACATTCCAGTCATGTGAATACCATAATCATGTAATCTCTTGAAGAATGAATACCCATTGAATCGTAGTGAAAATATGAGTGTTGTCAAAAGATAACTCTTTCCACATACCAAAATCCTCAAAATTCTATATACTTAGTCCTTATATCAATCATGAGCTCATGAAAACATCTCATTATCTTCTTGTCCCTTCATTATGCACATATCATCTACTTTCCAAAAATATTTCAATCAGTTTTTTTCCTGGTTACCAGTATCAAATAATTATTGAAAACCAATACATAGATATTCCAAAAATCCACAATCCCATAAATGAGATTCCATGATACTATTTTGAAATCCCATTACATAAACACATAATCATTCCACCACATCATTGTCATATTCAACATCTCCAATAGTGATCGCATGTGACTTCCCTTTGTCCTTTACCTTAAGCGGTTGCTCATGTCGATCATCACTAAACCTTGGATTAGGGCATTTATTAGCCTAATGCCCCATTTCCTTGCACTTGAAGCATTGAAGTGTTGGTGGTGCATTCTATGTAGTGTTTTCTTTATTCACATAATTAAAACCCCTTTTTCAATTACTTCGACACTCAGCTTCTCGATGACCTTCTTTTCCACACTAAAAACATTTTCTGGTCCCTTTAAGACAATATCCACCATGATTATTTCCACACTTTGTGCATAAGGAAACATTCATCTTCTTTTCACCATTATTCTGAGATTTCTCCTTGAACTCCATCTTTCGTTTCTTGTCAAAACCATGAGATGGATATGTAACAAAAACATCCATTTCTACCTTGATAGCACAACGCACAATTTCTTCATAGCTACTAAAGTCTCTTATAGCTAATGCCCTTCGAAGACTTGGTTTTAATCCACTGAAAAATCGATCAACTTTACTTTCAGGTTGGATGATAATGCCATATGCATACCTTGAAAGTCTTGTAAAATTCGCTTTGTATATACCAACAGATTCATCATCCTTCTGCTTATGATCAAGAAATTCTTTTTCCATATTTGTTCGAAGAATACGAGGGAAGTACTTACTGAAAAACAAGTTCTTGAACTCATCCCATTCCATGGAATCAATTTCATCTCTTGGCCTCATATTCTTGATAAGATTCCACCATTGATCAGCTTCACCTTCCAAACGATATACTGCTAAGATGACTTTATCATGTTCAGAACATTGAAGAACTAAAAATAACTTTTCAGTGGTACTGATCCATTGTTCAGCAACAAGTGGATCGGAAGACCCACTGAAAGAAGGTGGACGTTGCCTCATGAAGGACTCAATAGAATATTGTTCCCTTCTCTGCTCATTTGGAAGTCCAGAATGATTCATAGCTTGTGTAAGTATAGCAATAAGATTTTTCACTCCATCTCCCATAACATTTGTTTGTTCAGGAGGACAATCATTGCATTGTCCATTACAGTGATTAACACGGTTCCTTCGGGTTCCAGCCATCATCTAAAACCCAAAATGAATAGTGTGAGAGGCAAAAATCATGCTAGGGAAAAGAACATAATAAAGGGAGAGTACCCTTAATATCTAACATCTTAGGTTAAATTCTAAGATCATTACCGTAGTTCTAGGACTATATCCTATACGTATAATTATCCTTAGAGACATCCCTAGACATACCTTAGAAATATCTCTAGGGATCTCACTAACGTTCTCACATCCAAGTTTCTAAAGGTTGACTAAACCTTTCCTCTGATACCAACTGTAGAGACCCGAAGCTTGACGTACATGGACATTACATTACTTTTGCGGAATACTTAGTACATAACAAAAATACACACACAAGGACCGTAATAGTTTAGTGTCTTTGGAAACTCGTAACGTAATCTTCTAATCATGGTTAAAGATCTTCAACATCTCCCATAAAGATCTTCCCTTTGTTTCTTACCTAAAACCTTTCTTTATATCCTGGGGAAAAGAAAACATAAAAGGGTGAGCTCAAATGCTCAGTATGGGTAAACAAAAGAAATATCAATCACATCATATTCATAAGAACATATCTTTGGAAATCTTAACCTGCAAAAGAGATCATAATTTCATAACATGGGATAAATCATAGTAGTGAAATGTAATCCCAATAATCATTACTTAAAACATGAAACTTTGTGGCATACACACATAATCATAGAGAATCATTTCTTTTTAGTCAAGACTTATTTCCAAGACTATCTTAGTGGACAAAGCCCCTTTCTGAACCGAGTTCATTCCTCGTTTCAGTCCTGTTTCACTGAACCGGTATAACCTACCGTTCCAGCCATGTCTATCTCATGAGATATAAAATCTTTTCCCAATGCATTGGAGGGAGATATAGGTCCCACCCATCTCATAATGATACCATTCTTATGTGTGCCACAAAATCATAAATCATACATCATTACATAACCCATGTAATAAAAATGGGAATCTTAAACATCGTGACATCATAAAACAATTCATATAAGATAAAGGAATTCATAAAAATAATTCCATCACAACATAGTAAAATAAATGAAATAATAGGGATAGAAACAGAACCCTATATTATCTTAGATGGAAAATAATTTTGATAAAACACTTGAACTTCATTCTTGAGGAAAATATCCTTTCTACTTCAAAAAATATTTTTCCTTTCATAACATGTCATACAATTTTAAACTAAAAGAAGTTGATTAAAAATAAACTTGAAAACTTGTAAAGGAATATTTTTGGAAATAATGTTTTAGAAATCCATTCATGTTGTATAATTTAAAAAAACATTCTTCTCGTACTTTTGTCCGAAAAGTCAAAAAGTACCTCGTACGAAAAACGACAAAAGATTCCTTTCATATCCTTTACAAAAAACACACTGAAGGGTAAAATTGGATTTAAAAAATTGTAGGTAGGCGGAAATAATATTACATATTTATGAAACATGGATTTGGATGATAAAATACACCCCATTAAATACAAATGTATAAACAATCTTGGATAAAAATGAGATTGTGATATTTCCCTTACCTTAGGTCCGTTTTGCTTCATATGTGTCTGAACCTCCTGTATAATGATTTAAATAACGTCACTAACTTATTACAGAAACATATTCATTTTTATGATATAATATATTGTTCACTTATGACTTTATATTACCCGTTCTTTTGTAAATTCCATGTTAAAGAAGCGTTTTGGGTAAAATCATTTCATTTATCATATGTGTTTGGACTTGTTGTTTTTGACATTATTATTACTTATATCATGATTTACTTACTTCCAGAATATAAAACATGATTTATATATCATATATATTCAGTATATATATATAATAGATAGATAAATGAAATGAAACACACCGTTCATGGAGACGGTAGTCTATACGTACGCATGAACGCTGTTTTCCTTTCCTTATTGTCTTGAATGGAAGTAAGTAGATGACATACATATATACATAAATCCAGTAGCTTTATAATTTCATATATTTCATTATTATTTCTTATATATACTTTATAATCATTCTTAAATGGTTAACATGGAGAATGAATCTCATAGCGTCGTGGAGACGGTAGTCCGTACGTACGCACGAGTGATGATATTGTTCTCATGATCGTGAACTTGTGTTGAAGTATATGTATACTATTTCAGTATCAATATCACTTTATAATAATAATATATAGTTACTCATTACACCATTATACCCATCCAATTAAGGTGGTGGCGGAAAATAGATTACACCATGGCGTGGAGACGGTATTCCGTACGTACACACGCACGATGATTTCCTTTTTCCGTAGGATAGATAGAAGGTTAATTAGAGTTGTTTCATATTTATATAACATATAAGTATATAAGAAATACTGATGTTAGTACTTTATCATGAAACAACTAAAGAAGAAGAAGTTGAAGAAGAAACAAATTGAAAAAGATCGGTAATGATATTACCTCTTTTTGAGCGCCTTTTCTTAACCTCCACTTAATGAACTAAGGATGGTCGTTGTAGAAAACCAGGACCTCTAGGATGATACTAGGGAAGTGGAGAAAAGAATTTTTAAGGGTTTGGCCGAGCTTGAATGCTCAAATTAGTGTGAGTAGGAGAGGGAGGAGGTGCCCTTTTATAAGGGAGGAGAGGGGCACCTTTGGGAAAACTAAAAATATTATTTTATTATAAAGTCAAGCTCGGTTTTAAATAGCTCCAAATCGATATATTTAGAAGCTAAGGTGGGGATGGGTCGAAATAATCTCATCCAATAGAATTTAGACAAGTGTAGGTATCAATTTTAACCTTATCATTTAGATTTAACTTTATGTTAGATAATATAACGTTTACCGTGTCTTCTTGTTTTCTTACACTATAAGGTTAATAAACATACTATATCAAGACAAAGGAACCCCAAGTTGTTTATTATTAATATATATATCCTTCTCTAAGTCATGTTTCCGAACCATAGACTTTTAGGAATTAAATAACAATTAATAATATAATATTTGTTTTAAAAACTAATTTATGTCAATTTTGACACTATTTGGTACATGATTTTTATGAAATTCATAATAGAATGATAAGTTTGAACCAAGGTACTTATATCAACAATAACATGTCATATTAACCTATAAAATTAATTTAAGTCATAAAAAGTCTCAAATAACATTTATTTGGGCATTTATAACATCAATTATGTCAATATTTCATTAATAAGGCAATTACTCCATCATCTTTGTGTCATAATAAATGATAATTATTTAATCCCTAAAAATTCTAAATAAATTTCTATGATGTAGATAATTGTATTAGATTTTTGGAGACTATTCATGTTCAAAGTTTCATGAAGTTTATCACTAAAGTAAAATTATTATACTTATAAGATTTAAGAAAGTGACATGTTGTCACATTGTTTGGTTTTAATAATAATTAAATTTTTTTCATGAAAAAAAGTCCATAAAATGAATCTAATCTGACCATTAGGTTATATGGGTCTACTTTTATCCATCCAGTAGGATTTTTCCAAGTGTTAGGGTAATTTTATAATCTTATATTTACCCTTAATTACCCGATTTACCTTTAACTATAGTAAATAAAATTTACCGTAGTTACTATTCACAATGCCCAAAAATAAAAAGTAGATTATTAACATAATTTGGACCCACTGATTCCAAATATGGAATCCATTTTTCTAAATTCAATACACAAAAGATACAGAAATTAAATTAAAATTAATCCCGTTGTCGAAAGAAAACGGGTTTTTCTTTAAAACATTGCAAAAGATTGAATTGTTTTAACCTACGAATTCAAGGTAAAATCAATGCTAATGACATAAATTATATTAAATGGTAAAAATATATTATATTTATAATTTAAAACCATTAAATATTATAATTTAACCACATAAGAACTTACGATGAAAAAAGTTTTTTTTAATTAAAATATAGCGTGTTTTTACTATTCATTAAAATATGAAAGTTATCGGAAAAATATCAAAACTTTATATAATGTAAATTTTTATATCCTGATTCAAAAGAAGAATTTTATTTTGTCAAATTGAACATATAAACTGTCAAAAACTGGATTTAAAGTGGGTGCGCCATCAAAAGGAGGCAAAACTGCATTTTTTGAAAAATACTTATTTTACCTGAAAAATTTATTTTGTTCTTATACCATGTTCTAGAAAATGTGTAAGATGAATAATAATGTTATAAAATTCAAAATTTAGTTAATACTATTCATAACGGCTAGTTCATGACAATATAATATATCGTTGCTTATTAAAACCCGGTATTGCGTACAACACACGCTATCGAGGAAGGTCGCGATTGCGTGTAATGCAAGCCAAGTCAGGGTTGCGTGTTGTGAAAGAATCCTTCGTTGTTTCATATAACAGAATCAAACCATATTTCATTTATACATTGAATATATATATATATACTCAATGTTGCGTAGAATAACTATTATCAAAATTGTGTGTAACACGATCCAAGAATAGTGTTTCGTATACTGCAAGCTAATATGGTGTTGCGTATAGCGCAAGATAATCTTAGTGTAGAATACAACACATGAAATTAATGAAATTAAAAGAATATTTTTCATAAAATCTCGGGGTGTTACACATGTCATTATTTTATTCACTAACACATTAATTTATGAAACTTATAATACTCATAAATAATAATCATAATGTATAACTATTAGTTTACTTGTCTATAGAAAGGGAACAATAATAAAAACTATTAATGATGATTTTAAACCGGTGGATCTCGTTTTCAGAATATCCTACACTTGATATTACCCAGGGCATAAACCATGAAAATGGACTCAATGTCCTATGATTTTACACCCCTGATACAGTGTATCATATTTTTCCATAAAATTATTCATTCTAGCTATGAATCATATATTTAATAATATTTTCATGGAACTTCTTGGTGATCATCGTAGGAGGGAAACATCAATGACGTTTTAGTGTGACATGTACTCTTAAGACATTACAATAAATTATTTTATATAAAAGAGAAATATTTATGTGATAAAAAGTATATTAAAAATAAAAAATAAAGAATATGGTTTGTTATATAGTATAAATACGTTTTTAGGTCACCAAGTCCAAGAGAATCCCACTATCACTAAGGTTAAATTCTTACAACCGACAACTCATTGTCTATCTAATGATAATCATTCTTCTGTTGAGATAGGTCTTTAATCAAGTGGTAAACCATGTTTTCTTATGTGAGAACTCTACATATTGTTACATCACCTCTCTATTAAAAAAACCATCAAAAGATGATACTTTTGGAGTATATTCATTTACTTTGAGTACCACCAATGCAATATTATCACAGTACAATGTGATATGGTGGATACTACTAGGTATGAAGTTTTACTACAAGATAATTTTACATATCCTAGAGGCCTACTCACCTGTAATAAAAGTCACTATATACTCGGACTACACTGTGAAATCAATCAAAATTATATTTTTTAAAACTTTTCTGGATCACAAATATTCAGTTGAGTGAAAAAATTCTTGATCAGGAATTTAGTTTAAACTAATATATTTGAAAATAATAATTAGTATAATACCTGATGACCAGCTCCTCATACCCTCCATAGATAGTGAGAATATCATTATCTTTTATCATATACTTATGGATAACATTGACAGTGAACCAATGTTTTTCTACTAAGTCTTCTTTCTTTCATACTACAATTTTAAATGTTTCATCAACAAGAAGCCTATTACATAACATGACTTACATGACTGATCATATCATTTAATCTCATGGGATATTACTCATTAATTATTTTTTCATTATATTCTATGAAAAGACTTTTTTTGAGAATGATGTATACCATGTGACTAAAGAACGAATCCCCTCTTGGATTGGTCAACACTAAATCTCGTTCTCATAAAGTCAATTTTTTCAATTATACTATATCCAAATAACTACTTCGATCGATAACCAATGATCTTGATCATTCAAGTATATGCAACTTCACTTATGTCCAATATGTAGAATCATGTTTTTAGCTAGTTCTTAGTAGACTATATGACTGATATGTTATTTATAGTAATAAATATTTCATCGATATTTAACAGTAGGATAATCACCACATTCTCACTAAACCATTTTCAAATACATCACTCACAGTCATTATTAATGAAAAAAAATTATTTTATAGATTCATTGAATTTAATTTCTTATTCCCTATATGATTTAATCAATAAAAAAATTGATATTTGCAACATAGATATACTTTAGGAATGAAATAGATTCTCAAACACTTATCTTTTTGGCATGTACCCATCTTCTTAATGATATCCATTAATTAAATCTATTTTGATATCCATCATCCAAATTTTATAGACATGTTATGATTGTATAAAAATTCTAATTGCGATGAATTTAAATATAAATTCTAGTAAAAAAATTTCATTGTAGACAATTAATTTTTCTTCTTTAATAAATATTTTCACTATCCCTAATTTATATCTATTTTCAATACCTTATAAGACCATATTGACTTGAATAACCATTGACAACCTTCTTTAATTACATCAACTAGTGTTTTGAAGAGAAAAAAATATATGTTAATAATACATGGAATCCATTTTATATGTCATGGATTAGTTACATCTTGTAGATTTTGAGCTTTCTATAAACTATTTTAAGAGATTGGTTCATTATTGTTAACAAAAACTCAGCCACTAACGTCGATGAATAAAAAATCATATATATCTGGAAAACTCACCTCTCTGGTGCTCTTAAAAAATATATTTTTTGAAATATTTCTTCCAGGAGGGCCATTAGAATATGTTCATGTATCAAATCTTGTGTATCTTGAGAATTAGATTCATCGAGGCTAATCTTACCCCAACTATGAATTTTTTGGATGTGCTCCATCTCAACAAATATCTATTATCTAATGAAAACCACATTCATATCTAAGGGATTTCATAGTTATTATCCCTTTTTGTTAATTGGACACCCTATAAAGATACACTTCATGTCCAAGAATATATTGATAACTATCTTGGAAGGGCATAAAAAATTCCTCCAAAACCCATATATGGGTTTTCCAATAAAGGTTCTTTCCACTCCATAACTAAAAATTATTTCCCTTTTCCACATTTAATGGAACACTATTTAATGTATATACTAAATATTGTTATTCATATACCAAAAGTGAGATTTTATTATCTGTATGAATCATCCATAACAATATCAGGTCAATAAGGAATGATTTGTCCTTTCACACGAACCATTCCAATAGGTTGTGTATGGTGGGGTGTGTTGAGATAGAATAAAAAAATCCCATTAAATGTGGGAAACTATTAGTTAAGTTATTCACCACCTCAATGAAATTGAATCTTCTTTATCTTCATTCAAATTATATTATCACTCTAGATTTTTTTTAATTTAAAAATAGAATTTGACTTTTACATCAACAAATTGAAATATCCATAACTACTAAATTCATCAGTACATGTTTTAAAGTAAGAATATCCACATCTAGATTCTACTGTAAATGGTCAACACATAGTATTGTTTGACAATCCTCAAATATATTTTCCACTTTTACTATGTATGAAGAATGGATGTTTTTTCATTATTCGTCGCAATCATTAATGACATATTTCATGTGGGACTAGCTCAAAAGAGTCTAAATAACCATCTTTACATTGGTTTTTCAAAAAAAATTTGTTCACATGACCAATAGGGTGATTCTATAGTCGGGTGTTATATGGGTCCTATAAACACGATTAATCATTCATTTCCAATAATTTTTTTTTAATTTAAAACATAAATTCCATTATTTAAATTATTCATACCTTATAATATGATGTATTGGTAAAATATTAAATTTTTTTTTTGAAATTTTAAAAATGGAACAATTTTCATCTAAGCATGATATAGATATTATATTCTTTTAAACAATTTTTATATTATAATAATCACTTGAAACCAATATCATTTATAGTTCAAATGAGTGGTTTTTGTAACCAAATGATAAAGCTTCTAGCCTCACACCATTTCCAGCTCAAAAATCAACCTAACCGGTAGTTGTCTTCTATAATCTTCTAGATTTTTATTGGATTGAGATTTGAGTACCAATGTGTAAATAATGAAATATTGAACATGATAAAAAATAAAAATTTATTTTCTCTTTGATCTTTGGTGAAGTTCATTTTCTAGTGGTCCTTATTTCCATTTGAAAAACATAATTCTTCCTTTTCAATCCCATTCCTATCAGTCTTCCTCATCTTGGAAGGATGGTTCAACGGAGGTTTAGACTTCCTATTTTTCTTGGAACCTTCTCCCTATTATTTCTTCTGTTATTCAGCATAATAACTGAGGTGTTTTTCACACCCCATGTCCTTATCCTCATTTATAATTAGATAACAATGTTTTGAAATACATTTTTCATTATTCTCATCTTATAATTAATGATAAAACTAGATATTGATATTGGAAGTGAGGAATGTTAGTTATCTATTCTAAACTCATCTAGTAATTCAATAAATAAGATTCCTAGGAATTCAATTTAAATAATAGAATTTACTATATGATTCCCAATATGTGATGAATCTCTGAGATTAGTTGTAAAAAAGGAATTAGATATCTCATACCTCTCTTATCTCACCTTATTTTACTGTGAACCTGAAGGTGAGACATCATGATAAACCCATCAATGTCCCCATGTTTCTTCAGAATGTTATTGTTCATGGATGGTAGCACAAAATACTATAATTCCATATTATATTTGAAATGATTATCATTGATTGATATATCTTCCTAACAAGCCTCTTGATCAGGAACATAAGTATAATATTCTTCATGTATAATTAGTTTCCTTTCATCTAGTAGGATAACATGTATGTTTAATTTAAACATTATTAATTTTTTTATAGGGAGAAGGATATCCTTACCAAGCATGGATCACAACAATATGTTTTGATTAATTTTTTATAATATTTATAAAAATAATATTATAAGATATTTAATAATGTAACTTATAAATATTCTTTAAATAAATAAATATTATATTTTTAATCTCCCGCTATTTTATCATATCCCAAATCCCTTATCATTTGATTTGTAATATCTTATTACATAGAAATTCCAGTGACAAGGATTCATATTCCCCTTAAAATCACACCTATATATTTTGTTCAAGAAATTTTAAATGATTAAAATTTTAATTCCAAAATTAAAACTAAATTTACTCATAGTTCCATAAAAATTTTGTGGATTCCATAATCCTAAAAACATAAATTTGATTTCATAAATATTTTCTTCTTAGATACACTATGTACTACTTTCAATGTTACCCATGATGTGAACTATGTAAATTAAACTTAAAATATCTTGTTAGAATTTCCATAAAATTGGATGAACCCAACAATTACTTTGTTAATAAAATTTAACTAATGTAGTAAAGACTATATAAAATAAATATAATTACAATTGAATGATTTTCTGATTGATGACTAAATATGAAATTAATATCATTATTACATGATTTTTAAAATTAAAAAAAGTTATTATTGTGATTACCCAAAATATACATAAATTATTTAACATAATTAAATTTTTTTCCCTTCAATGATTCTTAATTCATTATTCTACATGATTGTGAAAAAACAATCATAATGAAATAACCATGAAACAAGAAATTAATAAAATATAAAATGTTGTATTATGATGATATTTTACTAATGTTTAGTTTATCTATAGTTTGATAAACTAAAAATATACTATGGGAAAACCCCCCTGAACCATTTATGGTTTCTGTTCTAGCATTCCACATGTCTACATATGTATTAATCATTAGTTGGTTTCACCTATACTGAAAAATTTAATCATGTCCACTAGCTTGGTAATTTCATACCCTACATATTATTTTACTAACACATAGGAAAGTGTGACCAAATGATTAGATAAGAGGTTTACACAATATAAACATTGGTCAAAAATGACCTTACATAATAAGTGAATGGATGGAATGTGGGACATCCACATAACTATATAATAAATTAAAAGAATCTACTCACATAAAAAAGACTTTTATAGGATCATGATCATCCTAACAGAAGAACTAAATTACATATTTAATAAAATTATCAATTAATTCTAATCATTCTTAGTTAATATTAAACACATTCTACTAAATTAATTAACTTATATAATTAATCAAATAAATTGTCTAATTTGTACTCCAAATGATTTTGTTATTGTTATCAATTATTTTTTTTACAACACTTTATAAAATTTTATAAAACATACTGTTGGATCAAATATGTAGAATGTGTAGATGTATATGTATATTAGATGGAACAATACAATAGGGGGGTGAATTGTAGGTTTAAAAACATTGTGTTTAAACACTTAAGAAATTAGTTTAAATGATCTTAAACTAATACAATTCACAATAAAAACAAACAACCATAATTGTATTGAATATAAAGGTATGATACAATGTAATACTATAAGAAAAGTAATGAAATTTTATTCAAGATGAATACAATAATCAGAGTAATACAAAAGTGTGAGATTCTATCATAAAGCGTATAAAATATAACAATATAAAATGTAATAGTATAAGTGTAATTGGAACAATTACAAATGTATACGAAATAGAAAAGGAAATAAAACAATCTCATTTCTAATACAATTGACAACGAAAATGTAAAAAGTATTACAATTATTTTAACCTAAAGAGAAGTGTTATCCTTTTCCCTAGGATAAAAGGTCCGTCTTACCACCACCTCAGTAAGACCTCGATACGATGATCAGTACGTCTGTCTGCCTATCCCCAGCAGCCCTCGATACAATGATCGGTTCGTCAGTCTGCCTATCCCCATCAACCCTCGATTTTGTAGGTAATCGACACCCCTGTCTTTCAATCACTTGAATTCCCTCGATACGATGATCGGTCGGACAAAGCACAAACAAAGCACTTATAGAAAAAGAAAATCTAAGAACGATCCATTCACATTTTTTAGTTCAAAGGCTTTCACACAGACTAGGATAGAAGTCACAGTATCTCTCTCTAGAACTTGATAGAACAAAATGATCATTCTCTTACACGCATACTTGTCTTCTTATCTTCAAATGCCCTCCTATTTATAGGCCTCAAGTTCCAGCGACCATATTTCCTCCAACGGACATATTTCTCTGAAAAACTCGGAGGGACATGGACACCTGGCATTCTAACAGTCATATTGAAATAGAAAACACGACATCGTTTTGATTAGTTTGTAACTTACTCCACGACATCGTTTTGGTTATAACAAAAGATATATAAAGATGATAAACAATAGTACGATTAATATGAAACATGTGTTTTTGACTAAGTACCAAAACAAGCATGTAATGAATGTATGTCTATTATAATTATTACTGTGTAATGTTTTGAAACGATGAAAAGTGAGTAGACTTATAAGACTTAATACGATTAAAAGAGTCAATACAATTTCCAGATTTAGTATGAAAATTATAGTCAGTACGATCAGCATGGTCAGTACGATTGGAATGGTCAGTATGATGGGCATGGTCAGTGCGATCAGCATGATTAGTACGATTAGCATGGTCAGTACGATCAGCATGGTAAGTACGATCAGCATGGTCAGTACGATCAGCGTGTTCAGTACGATCAGCATGGTCAGTACGATCAGCATGGTCAGTACGATCAACATGATTAGTACGATCAGCATGGTCAGTACGATTAGCATGGTAAAATACATTTGTGACTCCCAAAACAAGATATAGAAGTAAAAAAGAGAACTTTTGACTCAACAATCACCCCCTTTTTGGGAAAAACAAAACACAGTGTAAAAACCAAAAGAAATACTTATCTCCCCCTGAGTTATTGGATACTCTTCTGAATATGAAATTGAATACAACTAATTCCCCCTTATGTATGTATTTTCTTAAAGATTGTATTCACATATTTTCCTTTGTTTCGATGTATTTGTTTAAAACATTCTCCCTTTTTAAAACATTTTCGTCATTATAAAAAATTCTCCCCCTTTTTGATTTACAAAAAGAATGGGGGTAATCTTGAGATGCTTGAAATAGTTAGAGAAAAGAATTGTAAAGAAATGGAAAGAGTAAAATAAATCTCATTATGATAACCGACAGGGTTCACAAAAAAAACAGATACAAGTCATTTGTTTTCTCTTTCCTTTTCATTCTTTATCAATTCATGAATAAAAACTTTCATATTTTTGATTTCCTTCTTGTCTTCAAAAATTCAATCACCCTGAGATCTGAGAAGATCTTGTTGGTCGGAAAAAAGATGACCTTGATTCTTGATGGCCTCTTCCTGGACTCTGAGAGTATCAATTCTATTTTGAAAATTATTTTTATCTTTGGATAACACAGAATTTTGTTTCTTCAACAAAACTAGTTCATCATTGAAAGATGAAACCTTCGAGAATTCAGACTGAAAAGCATTCATTCTCTCTTGGAATTATTTCAATGAAGGAATATCAGCTCCATGAGTTACCTGATTCAGTCTTTCAACAGTTTCTTTGTCAGGTTTATTGAAAGAATTTGCAAGATCATTTTACAACAGTCTTATATCTTTAATTTCTATCTCATGGTCATTCACTAACCTCTCTATTTTGTATTACCACTTGTTCATTCTGTTGCAAGACTTCTTATGAGCTTCCAAACATTCAGATAGAACTTTCAAATCGACTTCAACTGACAAAACTCTCTTTCTCAATTATCTTACAGAGGCGAACTTCTTTTTCTGATTGTCAGTATATGAAATCAATTTTTACTTCAATCCTGGGAAAGTAAGGGGTGGTCTTCTCAACTCTCCTTAACACATGAACAATGTAATCAGTCTTCTTTAGAGAAATTTTCTGTTCTGAATCAGTATACTCATCGTATGAATCCAGTTAATTCGATCGTCTTGAGTCTACGACTGGCTGTTTTCCTTTTTCTTTTTCTTTCTCCCTTCTTTATTTTTCTACATTTTCACTGATGACAATTAGTTTTTCATTCTGAGATGATTGAGCACCTTTCTTTTCTTGAGATGAAATTTTATCCGGAGTTTCAAAAGATTGAGCCAGTGTTTGATCGACATGAGGGGCTTGTTGAATACCTTCACTTTGCTTTTTTTAAGATTCTTCTCTACTGTTTTTCAAACATTTATGGAATTCTAAAAGAAAATATCCTTCCACTTCATCAACTTCTTGTATCTCTTCCTACATTTCTTTCCCTTTTTATTTCTCTTGAAGACTTTTTACGATAGGTTCTTGATGTACTTCTTCAGTTAGTTGAGCACTAGAATCCTCAACCATTTTCATAACTTTAGAGATATCAAAGTTGTGAGCCTTTCTTTTCAAAAAAGAATTCTTTTTCTTTTCAGCTTGAAGGGTTTCCTCTACCGTTATTCTTTCTGCGAAGACTTCAGCTGGGTCAAGAACGAACTTTTGTTCACCTTATTTTCTCTGTTCTCTACCTTTTCTCCATTTGGACACAACCTCCTTACTGTACTTCGGTTTCTTCTTAGGCTTTGAACTAGTTTGAGGATCTGAATTTTGAGGAGCACAAACAGAAGTATTGTATTGGACAGGCATAGTTGCTGATTGATTCTGAGCCGAATCAGCTTCTAAATCTTTTACAAAAAGCTTTGAATATTTATCAAAACAAACATTAAACTTTTTCAATGTACTCTTACCAATCCAGGATGGCTTCATATCTACCAACCTTCCTTTCAATGGAATATTACAAAACTTCATACTCTTGAGAATGAACATTGTAAGAATCGTTGGATACATAATCAAATGGGACTTAATTTCTCCTGAATTAACATTCTTTATAGTTTCAAAAACGAATCCCATGATATTTACTTTTCTCATATTTACAAGGTAGTCAAGCATAAAAATATCTGAAACTTTCAGAGTTTCTCTATCCCCTTTCCTTGGGATAAGAAAACCTTGAATCTAAAGAGCCACAAATCTATTATATGGAGAATGATGAGCCACTTTCCTCTTCTCTTCATTTATAAGAAACAAAGACTTCTTAGCACATTTGTTGTTAAACGTACCAACTTCCTCTAGTAGTTTATGGGATGGACAGAAAGAATCACCATCTATTGGGATATTTATAAAATGGGCCGTTTGTTTCACGGACATTGATAACTTTCTATCATACACAGCAAAATTGATAGTCATGTTCTTATCAAAAGATACGGTTTTGTAAAACTGACTGACTTCATCAATAAGAACTGGATCTTGAGAGACATATTTTTTAACACATAAATGCTCCCAGCCTTGAAACAAAATGATTCTTCTGATTGTAGAATCGTATGAATCAAAAAAGTCCCGAGAAACTAACCTTTCTCTGAAAATGTATTTCTCTGAAAATTTATTTAAATACATTTCAGCGAGAGTATTAGCAGAGTACTGAGACATATAGGTGATTTTTCTTGAAAGATCGTACGATGTCTTATGTCGATGGAACAGAGCTTCGCCACAAATCATGAGAGATCGGTTTGGGTTTGGGGAGGGGGGGCATATTTATAGGTGAAAAAATAATGATTGTTGGTCATCTACGGTTGATACTAGAAGAAAATAAATCATCAGATATTATTAAAAAGGAAATAAAATTTAAAAATATGAAAACTATGTACCTGCTGGAGATCGTAAGGTAATTTTTGGTTTAGATAGTATTAATAGTGAAAGAAAAACACAAGCATACAAAGAAAAATAATAGCATCAATCATCATGCCGATGGAAAAAAAGTTGTTAGCATGAACTGACAAGCTGATAGAAAAAGACTTGTTACCATGAATGGACACGCCGATAAAAAAGAAATTCATTACCTTGATCGGTCGGGCCAATGGAAAAGAAATTCATTACCATGATCAGACGTGCCGATGGAAAGGAAATTAATTACTATGATCGGACGTGCCAATGGAAAAGAAATTCATTACCATGATCAGACGTGTCGATGGAAAAGAAATTCATTACCATGATCAGTTGTACTGATGGAAAAGAAATTCATTACCATGCACGGTCATGCCGATGGAAAAGAAAGTCACTCCCCTGAATAGTCATGCTGAAGGAAAAGAAACTCATTACCATGAACGGTTGATCCGATGGGAAATAAATTCATTACCATGAATGGTCATGCCGATGGAAAAGAAATTCATTACCATGAATGGTCGTGCCAGTGGAAAAGAAATTCATTACCATGAATGGACAATATGATAGACAGATAGGTGAATAATATAATAAAACAGTCAATACGATAAAATAGATAGGTAAATAATACGATAAAACTGTCAATACGATAAATAGAAAGACAAAAACACAAACCAGGATAATTGATAATTAAACATCTTAAAATAAAAAGAAACACAGTAAGAAATGTTCTCCCCTTTTCTAAGAGAAGTTATTTAATGTAAGAATAAATGTTAAACATGAAGTAGATATCAATGATTATTTTAATGTAATCATTCCTAGCTTCTGTTTTATAAAATCAAATCTATAGGAAGGTAATGGTTTTGTAAAAATGTCATCAATTTGATCATGCGTTCTGATGAATTTTAAAATAATATTCCCTTTTTGTGTGTGATCTCTAAGAAAGTGGTGCCTAATATCTATGTGTTTTGCATGAGACTGATGTGACAGGTTTTTAATAATAGCTATGGCACTAGTGTTATCACATAGAATTTGTGTTTTGGAAAAACTCAATCCATAGTCAGTGAGTTTGTGTTGCATCCACAACACTTGAGCACAACAACTTCTAGCTGCTACATATTCAGCTTCAGCAGTGGAAAGTGCTACAGAGTGTCGTTTCTTGAAAGACCATGAAACCAAGGAATCTCCTAAGAAATGACATTTTCATATGTACTCTTTCTATACATTCTACAACCACCAATGTCACCATCTGTAAATTTTTTTAAAACAAAATCATTTCTACAGGAGTAAAAAAGCCCTAAATCCATAGTGCCTTTTAAATACCGAAAGATTCTCATTACGGCTTTTAAATGAGACTATTTTGGATTATATTGGTATCTTGCACATAACCATATAGAAAAAATTATGTATGGTCGACTAGCTATCAATTATAAAAAACTTCCTATCATACCTCTTAAGATTGTTTGATCTATTGGTTTCCCAGTTTCATCAAGATCAAGTGTATTTGAGGTACCAATTGGAGTGCTAATACATTTATTATTGTCGTATCCATACTTTTTGTGTAAGTCTGTAACATACTTATGTTGAGATATATATGTTCCTTCTAGTTTTTGAGAAATTTGAAATCCTAAAAACAATGTTAACTCACCCATCATACTCATTTCAATCTCAGATTTCATTAAATTAGAAAAATAATCAGCTAATGATTTCTGAGTTGATCCAGATATGATGTCATAAACATCAATTTTAACAATCAAAACATTTTTATTTTCCATTTATATAAAAATGGTTGGATCCTCTATACCTTTTTCATAATTATTTTGTAAGAGAAATCTCGTAAGTCTATTATACGATGCTCTATGGGCCTGTTTAAGGCCATATAGTGCCTTGGTATGTTTAAAAACATGATTAGGATATTTTGGGTCTAAGAAACCAGGAGGTTGTTCAACAAACACTTCTTCTTGAAAAAAACCATTTAGAAAAGCACATTTAACATCCATTTGAAATAGTTTGAAAATAAAGTAAGCTGCAAAGGCTAATAGAATACGAATAGATTCGGGTCTAGCTACCAGAGTATTTGTTTCTTCATAGTCTAATCCCTCTTGGTGATTATATCCTTTGGCAACAATTATTTATTTATTTCGTACAATGATTCCATTTTCAACAAATTTGTTTCTAAAAACCCATTTTACTCAAATTACAATTGTTTCTTTAGGTAATTCTACTAAAGTCCATACTTGATTCCTTTCAAATTCATTTAGTTCATCTTGCATTGCTTTAATCCAATCTTCATCACCTAAGGCTTCACTAGGACTTTTTGGTTCGGATTGAGAAAGAAAGGAAAGAAGTTCTATTTCATTTCATAAGGAATTTCTGGTCATTACAGGTTGATTTACATCACCAATGATTCTATCCCTGGGATGATTCCTAAGAAAAAATAGATTTGGGGTTTTTAAAGCCTGTTCATCAAAAATATGGTAGAAATTATTCTAGGGTAAATGTTTCAGAAGTATCTTCTTTAACATTTTCCTTATCATAAGGATCTTCTAAAAATGGTTGATAATCAGTTTTTGAAAACATATCTAGGGATGTAGGTTGGGTTGGTTTGAAAACAAAAGGATTAGTTTTATCAAATTTTATATGTACTGTTTCTTCAACAGTACAAGTGATTTTATTGAAAACTCTATAAGCCTTAAAAGTGGTAGAATAGCCTAGAAATATTCCTTCATCAGCTTTTGGTGTGAATTTTTGTAGATTATCTTTTGTATTCAGAATGAATACTTTGCACCCAAAAACTTTGAAGTATAAAACTTTAGATTTTCGGCTAGTCTATAATTCATAAGGTGTTTTATAATGAAATGGTCTGGTTAAGACACGATTTATAGTATAACAAGTAGTAATAACAACTTCTGCCCAAAAGTGCTTAGCAATTGAGTATTCACTCAACATAGTTTTAGTAATTTCAGGAATATTACGATTTATTCTTTCAACAACACCATTTTGCTGTGGAGTTTTTGGAGCTGAGAAATTATGAGTAATACCTTTCTTACTACAAAAAATTTCAAATTCAGAATTTTTAAATTCACCACCATGATCACTATGAATAGTCATCAATGGTAGGTTTTTCTCATTTTTAACTTGGGCTCTAAAAGTTTTGAAATAGGAAAAGGCTTAAAATTTCTTCGTTAGAAAATAGACCCATGTGAATATAGAGAAGTCATCAACTAAAAAAAATACATAGTATTTTCCCCCAATGCTTCCAGTTTGTGAAGGACCAAAAAGATCCATATGCACTAGCTGTAATGCATTTGAAGTTGAAAGTTCATTAATTGACATAAAGCTAGTTTTATGCTTCTTTCCAAATTGACAAGGATCAATGATTTTTGATGAATCATATCTAAGATCTGGTAGTCCCTTCAGAAGTCTTTTCGTTGAGAGTTTACAAAGGTTTCTTAGGTTTTAGTTTCATAGTCTTCTATTCCATAGCCATGATTGGTATTCTATTGCACTTAATCAAGGTAAATATTGGCTCATAAGGTCTTCTAAGTTAATAGTGTATACATTCTATTGCCTTTGGGCAGATAGAATGGACTCATCCTTGGAATTTTGAACTAAACATTTATCATTTATAAAATTCAAAAGGCAACCTTCATCACATAATTGACTTATGCTGATGAGATTGTGCTCATGACCTTTAACACCAAAACATTTGAAATATAAACTTTTCCAAGAAAAACAATATTACCTATCCCAACAATACTTCCTTGAGAATTATCTCTGATGGTAACCTTTCCACCTTTTGTTTGGATAATCTTTTCAAAGAAATATTTGTTTCCGGTCATGTGTCAAGAACAACCACTATCCATGTACCAAATATTCTTTTTGGTACACTTCTTGTTTTACTGAAAAAGAAACAATTAGTTTTTTGGAATCCAAACTTGTTTGGATCCAGAAGTGTTAGATAAAAGAATTTTAGGAATCAACATTTGTTTTGAAAAATATGCTTTATGAAATCCTAAAGACTAAGTTCTATTTAGAGAACACTCTCTTTTCCAGTGTCCACCACATTTACACTTAGAACAAAAAGGGGTATTTTGAGGAAAAAATTAGTTATTAATAAAAACCGGTTTGGAATGAGTATAACCAAGTCCAAAATGATTCTCAAAGGCCGGATTTGGGAATACATTTTGTCAATATTATATTTTCCATAAGAAAAATTTTGACAAACATTTTTTCAAAGAAAATATTTCTGACTTTAGTTTTAAAACTAGATTTTTATCCTCCAAAACATTTGATTTTAAACTAGAGTTAGGCTCTAAAACATTTTTCTTAGAAATTAAATTATTTATTACTTAGAATGTTTACCCTTATCAGAATTTACTTTCTCAATGGTTTTTTAAATACTTTCATAATATGAAGTTTTCATATTAAGATCATTAGAAAGATCCAATACGTCTTTAGTTAAAAATGAAATTATTGAATTTCCTTTATCAAGTTTTTTATTGAGTTTATAATTTTCATTCTTAAGTAATTTAGAAAAACTAGACACTTCTTCAAAATAAGGTAATGCATTATCTTCTGATGATGAAGAATCATCATTTGAAGATTAATAATATTTATTATCATTATAATTTTCATTTAGGGAAACATTTTTGATAGCTTCAGCATTGTGTACCTTAGCCATGAGAAATGGGCTACAATTGGTAATCCGTCTATAAGTCTTATATTTCTTTTTCCTGAAGATTCTTATTCTGAAGAATTATCTAATGAATTGATACCACTTGCACTCCATGTATCATTTTCCTTCTATAATTTCATTGTCTTTGTCGTGTAATACTTTTTCTTATTTCTTTCAGAATTTTTCTCCTTTTTGTCTTTTCTCTTCATTAAAGGTAAACCAGGCCTTATATGTCCTACTTTCTTACATTCATAAGAAGTTACCTCTGAATATTTATTATCCTTCCTATCTTTCTTTTTTGAATCTGTTTTGGATGTATTTCTTTCCCTCGATATTTTTCATCCTTCGAGCAAGATTGGCTAACTCATTATCTGATTGATCACTATCACATGATTCTGATAAAACAACTTTCCTAGATTTGGATCTTGTTATCCTTTTAGGTGTTTTAGTTTTCGATGTAAAATCTAAACTTCCATTTCCATTTTTATTCTTGTTGAAATCAGAATATTTCTTCATTCTTGTTTCGTGATGTAGAAGATTTCCAAAGAGTTCATCAAGAGTAATCTGGGAAACTTTTCTATTTTCATCAATAGCTGTCCTTTTTGACTCCAATTCATTTGGCATTATGTCTATAATCTTATCTACAAGAGCTTCATCATCAAGACATTTTTCTCCCATAGATTGTAAACTGTTGACAGTTGTCATAAATCTTTGATGCACTTTACACACTGGCTCTCCATAAGGAAAAACAAATCCATGATACTCTGCTCGAAGCATTGCTCTTCTTATTTCTATAACCTTGGATGTACCAAAATTTGTGACTTCCAATTGCTTCCAAATACAATTCGCTGCTTCATAAGAAGATATCTGGCTGTATATATTCCTTGTCATAGAACATATTAAGTATTGTGTACCTTGTAATTCAGTTGATATTCTTGCTTCTATTGGATAGTGAAAGTACTGACTTCATTGTCAGGAATTTTGTAACCTCTAGTAAGTATAATAAAATTGTCTACACCGATATTGATAACAAATGTCTTCATACGATCTATCTAGTACTCATAATATTTCCCATCAAATATTGGTGGTCTAGAAGGATTTAGACTGTCAATCGACCCAATATTCATTCCTTCCATCTAATTAAACAAAAATCTTTTCCACTCCACATGTTAGTGTAGAAAGTAGTTAAAATGATAGTCTGAAAGAAATAGAACAATTAATACAAATCCGTGGAAACCTCCTCTGATACCAATTATTGGATAGAATATGTAGAATATGTAGATTTATATATATATTAGATGGAACAATACAAGAGGGATGGGGGTGAATTGTAGGTTTACAAACCTTGTGTTTAAACACTTAAGAAATTAATTTAAATGATCTTAAACTAATACAATTCACAATAAAAATAAACAACCACAATTGTATTGAATATAAAGGTATGATACAATGTAATACTATAAGAAAAGTAAATCAATTTTATTCCAGATGAATACAATAATAAGAGTAATACAAAAGTGTGAGATTCAATCATAAAGCGTATAGAATCTATCAATATCAAATGTAACAGTATAAGTGTAATTGGAACAATTAAAAATGTATATGAAATAGAAAAGGAAACAAAACATTATCCTTTCTAATACAATTGACAGCGGAAATGTAAAAAGTATTATAATTCATTTAACCCAAAGAGAAGGGTTATCCTTTTCCCTAGGATAAAAGTTCTGTCTTTCCACCACCTTGGTAAGCCCTCGATACGATGATCGGTACGTCAGTCTGCCTATCCCCAGCAGCCCTCGATACGATGATCAGTTCGTCTGTTTGCCTATCCCTGGCAGCCCTTGATTTTGTAGGCAATCGAAACCTCTATCTTTCAATCAATTGAAATCCCATGATACGATGATCGAGCACACAAATCACGAACAAAGAACTTGTAAAAAAACTAAGAATGAACTGTTCACGTTTGGTAGTTTCAAGGCTTTCACACGGAGCAGGAGAGAAGTCACAGTATTTCTCTCTAGAAGATGGTAGCACAAAATGATCAGTCTCATACACACATACTTGTCTTCTTATCTTCAAATGACCTCCTATTTATAGTCCTCTGGTTCCAACGGTCATATTTCTCCGAAATACTCAGAGGGACCTGGACACCTAGAATTATAACGATCATATTGAAACAGAAAACAAAAATTCATTTTGATTAGATTGTAACTAACTCCATGACATCGCTTGGTTAAAACAAAAGATATATGAAGATGATAAACAAGAGTACGATTAATATGAACATGTGTTTTTGACTAAGTACCAAAACAAGCATGTAATGAAAGTATTGATATTATAAATATTACTGTGTAATGTTTTGAAACGATAAAAATTGAGTAGACTTATAATACTTAGTACGATTAATAGAGTCAATACAATTTCCAGAGTCAGTATGAAAATTATAGTTAGTACGATCAGCATGGTAAGTATGATTGACATGGTTAGTACGATCGACATGGTCAGTACGATCCGCATGATCAGTACGATCAGCATGGTCAGTACGATCAGTACTGTCAGTACGATCACCATGGTCAGTACGATCAGCATGGTCAGTACGATCAGCATGATCGGTGCGATCATCATGGTCAGTATGATTAGCATGGTAAAAGAAATTTGTGATTTCCAAAACAAGATATAGAAGTCAAAAGAGAACTTTTGACTCCACACTAACGTTGTACAAAAAATGTCCCATGAGACAGTTTAGTGAGTACCCGCCCAAACTACCCAATGCATATTATATTCATATATTGATTACTCATTTGGGATGTGGAATATATGAATTATCAAATAATTTTCCACAGTGCATTATAAAATTTAATACCACACAGAACACATGGTGTTTATGTAGCATGTTATTCCTCAATATGAATAGAGTAATAACAGAACTATGACTTACACCCAATATACATACCCCAACATTAAATATATTTTTATAAGAAATATATATATATATAACCCATCACAATATGTGTACTATCAATATAACTACCCCAATAAACACATGTTGGGATGTTTTAAACAACATAATAAATTATTTATCAATTATACATTATTTAGTAAGAGTAAAAAACATGTACATTTATGTTGCATGATGTGCATTATTCTCAATGTATATAAAATAAATATGGATTGGGTCACAACATGTTACAACTCCATGGAAAAATATTTGGGTACAAAGAATGTATAAGGGATAAATTACTTATTGTCTCTGAATAAATTGAAAACATGTTATGTAGGCTATGTAAGATGATACATGGGCAATATATTCCCAAATTACTATAGTTAATGTACAAAAGATGCCTAGTGTGTACTCTAGATAATGTTGTAATATTGTACCTATGCCGAAATGTTGGTTTTTTTTAAATTCACATTTTGTAGTAAATTAACACACATTGAATTAATTGTGAATTAATTAAAGGTTTATTAAATACTATTACCTGGTCTATACCACTTGGTTATATGCCATGTAATTTTTTGTTTTCCAACTACACTCATCGACACTTATGAGTGATATCATCAAATTTATTCATAAAATTATTCAATTTTATTACATTATTGTGAAGTGAAGATGACTAAAGAAGGACAAAAAATTTACAATATAATTGACTAAACCATAATTCAAAAATAATGAAAACAATTGTAAATCAATAAATAATTGTTAAATAATTATAAATAGTTATGAGACATATCTGATATCACATATAGTTTTTGAGTGTAGAGGAAGTTTTGGATGGAAGATTTCTATAATATATTTTTTAATGGTTAATGATTAATATAAGAATTAAACAATGAATAATTCTATGATCTGAATAATGAATAAAATAATACATATAATTGTTTAATGCTATATCCAAAGGTGAGGATCATAAAATATTATTTATCATTAATTTTTGAAATAAAAAAATTACATTTGGTGAAGTTATTACCCTATGGTCGGATCTGAAAATATATCTACATAATACCACTATTGAATCGAATGAATGTAGAATAGATTTTTACAATCACTGATCCACTTGTGGTCCCAAATCCTCTAGAAGTCCTCATAGGAAACATCTTGTGGTAGAATGAAATATCCTAAAAATTGCTTCATTTTATATTTATCACCTCAATAAAAAAATCAAGAAAGGGTTCTAATCATTCTCATTAGACATGATAGTGGTTGTGGAGGAGTATCACTTTATATTTGTTGGTGCATTCATAGAGAGGGATATCTCTATGTAATTGAGAGGATTCTCTAGATATCTCAATACAAACAACACAAAATAATTGTACCTATAAAAAAATAAGATAATTTGGTTTGTATAATTATTGGGTTTTGAATAATAGTTGCACATGCCCCTTTACTATTTTCATACTCCCTATATAACTCCATATATATAATAATAATATTATTATGATTATTTATTAACATGAAAAAAACTCACAAAATAAATGTAATATTACTTATTCCAATAATATTATATATAAATATATATTATTTCTCACTAGACCACTAAACTCGATCTTCCATTTCTCTACAATATTTATATTTCCTTGAAAAATAACTATTTATTTAATCAATAATACATCAATTAATTATTCACCAATATATATATATATTATAGTCACTAAATATAAAATACATATTTCTTAAAAATTCTTTTCAAATAATATTTTATAAAATAACTGGGGATACAAAATAAGTAATCATGGAAACATTAATAATTTTTAAAACTCATGCATGGAAAATATTTATTCAATTTGATAATTAATATTATTATTTCACTACGATTATGGATACAATTATTATGTGAACCTCTATTCCGCTTTCTCAGTTGCATTAAGAGAAGTATCCTAAAGTCTATAGATAGCATTTAGCAACCTGCCAAGGCACTTTAATTGCCTATAATCCAAACTTCTGGTTCCAATTCTAAAGATACAATCTTTACAAATGTGACCCAATTTTTTCCATAAAAACATACAATTTCAAATTAAAACATTGGATAACTTACAAAGCCATGGAACATTTAGTATTATAGATTTAGAGAATCAGTAAAAACTCTTAAAAACGTGGGATAATAAAAAATGGTTCATAAAACACACTATCTACCATTATAACAAACATTTCTAATTTTAAAAATTTATCTATGTCATCAATTTGAAATACTTATAACAAAATCATTTAATATCTTACCTAATAAAAATGTTGAAAAGAATAACAAAATCCAAAGATTAGATGATTTTTAAGGGTAAACATAGGAGTAGTCAAACCATTATCAAATTAAATAATAAAATGAGAATAAGGGTACATAATTCATAAAAATAACATTTCAGAATTATAACCATTATAATTATGGAAAAATCATGAGTCATAATGAAAAATATGGTTTTCAATAAGGTAGGAGTAATAAAATAAAATAACATCATGATCCATTAGAGAAAATAATAAAACATTTAATTGTGGAAATAACATATAACATTATATAGACTTCTATCTAAGAAAACAACCACGACTATATCAAATAGATAAAAAAGATCCATAATGGAATTCGGTTTACTCCCTATCCTAACACAAAACTCATGATATTAAAAATTGCATAATGCATTGGAGTTCTATCTGTTTTCACCCATCACAAAACGTTTATTAATATATATGACACATAAAGAATAAAAAATAAATATGTGGTCGAATCATAGAAAGATATGAAATTAATAAGCACCATGATTTCATAAACATAAAACAATCATAGAAAAATAATAATGATATCATTGGTTCATATCCTCTGTATCTCATAGGAAACACCAATAAATTTCATTTTATATGGAATATAATTTTAAAATATCATTATAAAATAATTCATAATGAAAATATGATTTCTATTATGAAAAATTCATGGTAAGTCAGAAAATAATAATATATCCTTTAAATTTTTTTAAAAAAATCAGAAAAATTAATTTATTATTTGAAAACCATTTAAAACATCACTGAAATAATTTTTGTTATAAATTAAAAAAAGATCATTATAAAAAATTTAAAATTCATTAGAAATCATTTTTTCTATGGAAGAGATATTTTTAATAGAAGAGAGAATAAAATTACATGAAAAAATAATAACATGAAATTAAGTGTTTTCATGATACAACATTTCAACGTGTATTATATACACCTCATAAAATAATATAGTTGTATAACATAACATTTGTCTCAAAGAAGTAAAACTGAGAGAGAATTACTTTAAAATTTTGATAATGTTTGAATGGTAAAACCTGTTAATGATATATCAATAAATAGACATGTAAATACCCATTAATTTAAGGATATGTATGATATATTATATTAATTGGATGTATATACACCAAAAAAATAATCATGGGTGATATGGAAAAGTCGCACTGAAAAAAAGAGTCTAGAAATCCCCTTGTAATTTTCCCATCATTTTTTTGATGATTTTTAGAATGAACAAATAAATTTTAGTAACTAGAAATATAAAAAAATTATGTTTAAATTAATAATAAGATATATAGATATATATTAACTCATAATCATAGAATGATATAATTAATAAAATAATAGTTCAGTCAAAAGAATGGAAATTGACTTATGAATTCCCTTCAATGATTGTATCATCGAGGTGAAAGTTAATCCTTGGGTGATGACGTGTAAAAAATTTATATCCAAACAATTATATTTTTAAACACAAAATAAATCATTCAAATTTATTCCATACATAATCATTGAATAATAAAATCCATGACATAGACCGATAACTTATTGAATGAACGTTGACTATAGAGATCCCTTACCTTGAGTCTAGCTAATAACATATTTTCATTATATTCCTAAATAATAAAAAAATTTAATTATTTACTTTATTTATAACATTTTTAAAGATTAATATTCCTTTTATATCATGTTATAACAATTACATAATTATTTCTGTTCATGTGGGACATATTGATGATATTTGGTACATGAGTCCAAAATCAATTTGGTATTATTTTATTATTCAAAGTAGTAAATAATAAATAAATATTTTATAATATTCATGAAATTATAATCAATTTTACTCAGAAATTATACTTCTAAATCCACGCATTAAATATGGATATGAAAAATGAACTATGTTGCAATCAAGGATACGGTAAGCCATACCTATGCATGAGTAATGTTTTCCTTTTTTAATTATCATTATGGAAAAAAGATTTAATTTTTTTTAACTTTATAAAATAATAATAATATAATAATATAATACTGTTTCATAAAATATATTTTTATATATTATCCATGGTATGTACTGTTGAAAAACAAATAATATTTCATTGTGGAGGTGATAGTTCACAATACGCATGAACAATGTTATAATTTTTTACATTCATGGGATGGAAAGAATTTAAATTATATATTTTTTATTAATGAAGATAAATATTTCATTAATATGATATATTATCTTTAATTAAATAATTACTTCATGTATTGTGATATTGTTATGCAAAATGAATTATATCGGTTCCCAATGTCGCAGCTCTCCGTATACACGAATGATTAATTTTTTACCATTTGATGGAAGTGGAGATTGATTGGGGTATTGATATTAATATAATAAAATATAATTATATTATAGATAATGGAGGTCTAATTTCATATTGGTTTAGTATAATGATAAGGAAGTGTAAGAATAAATAAAATTGAATCCTTAATTAAAAATTATACATCTTCATGGGATGATCACCTTTTATTAAAAAATTATCACCTCATATATTAGCGAAACTAGTACTCTGCCCGTGAAAATGCACAAGACTATTCAATTTTTTTTCAAATTATCTGGTTATGCTCCATTCAAATTTTTTTTATGTCGTTGTACTAAATATAATGATTGAAATAAAATGATGATAATAAACTGAATGGGGTTTCCTTGACATGAGGAATTAAAGTGTAGACTAATTATGATAGAGATAGAACAAGATGCAATGGAAGAGTTGAAGATAAGGGACATAGATGAAACAAAAGGTGGAGGTGAAGGCGATGTTGGAGTAAAGAGGAGAGATTGTGATAAATGGTGGAAGGCATCCTAGAGAGAGTTTCAACGTTTTTGAATTTTGAACGGAGTTGATGGGATTGAGAAGATGTTGGGGTGAGGATTAGTAGGAATAATGATTTTATTCAGTTTGATGTCTTTGAAAGGTAATATATTTTGGAGTTAATATTTTTAACCTATCATCATCAAAAATAAATTTCACTTTATGATGAAAATATTAACACACCGTTGATTTAATTTCATTATAATTTTTAACATATATATATTTATGTCATTATGTCCATAAGAATACCAAAATAGTCCAAATATAGTTCATTTGACAATTGAGAGTTGTAACTAATCAAGATAAAGAATCAAGAATTGGGGGGGGGGGGCAGATAGGTCATTTGATAATTGAATCTGATCACTTTATAATATAAAATTTATTATTATACATTGTGATATTAAATTTAATCATATAATATGTTATATTTATATTCATATCTATACTATTTTTAAAAAATGATTAATGAATTTTTAACAATGCCACAGATTAAAACAATCATGCAAATTCAAATCATGTGATATCTCCACAGATTTCAACTTACATTTGATATCCATGTATGTAAATAAAAAACATTCATTCTATAATCCTATGAAAATTGATCAATATTTGAGACCTTATCTATGCAGGGATAAGAAAAATTTAAGCATGTCAGACATCTATAGATCACCCACTAATCTACACCTTTTTATCTGTTCTACTACTCTATTGACTTTTCCCCCAATATCAATATCCCATATTGCATAGAAATCCTGCTGAATCCCAACATCATATTCTAAAATTACTACCTTGACAAGGCTTGGAAAATATATTCAAAACAAAATTTAAATTAAATTATTACACTAAAAAGAACTAAAATTGTAGTCACATAAACATGCATACCCATTTAAACAACACAACATCACATGAAACTCATAATGATGATAGAAACAAATGTATGGATAACACTTCAGAATATAACATCTCATCAATTTATCAGAGGAAACGAAATGAAAATAGTTGTGCAGAAAACAATTATAGAGAGAAGAAACTAAGTAACAAAACTAAATGAAAATGAACACTCCCAACCAACCAACCCACCCAACCAACATAAGACATTGTAAAAATATATGCACTTAAAATTTTCTTAAAAGGTCAAATGATATGAATTTCTTTACCCTCTTCATGCAACTCAAATTATATAAACCTCCAAAATGTTTCATGGTTTTTGGCCACGTTGAATGTAATTTTATTAAAATTATAGTAACCTTGAAGTGTTTCGTATGGAACAAATTTTTAAATTTATTGAATGTAACAATAATGATAGGAATCTATTCACTTTTTTGTAATGGTAATGTAATGTTTCATAAATATCATTCAATATGAAAGGTAAATTAATATTTTTTATATTGATATTACATCACATAACCAATTCCATATTAGAGATTCTTTGGTAGTTAAGGAGAAAGAAAGCGAGATAGATAATTGAAAAAGCATCAAACCAAATATAAAAAACTCATTTACCAATTTTTAGTCCATTTACTCATAATTATTTTAATTTAACAAAAATATACTCATGGGAAAAAAATGCATACCATTACATTTAGTTACCTCTGGAAAATATATGTGTATATATTTGAGAATGGCAATGTACTTTGGTCCTATAGATTTCAATATCAATGCAATGAGTCATGGAGTATTTTTTCTTAAGTTGGACCTGGGTATGTGGTTCCTACAGAAGTAATTCATGATGCCATTACAACTCTCTATAACATCAAGCATAATATAATGATCTATTATTTACCAGTAAAATTGGTGAATTATGTCAACTTAAATAGTTGTAGGGGTAATGGGGTTTAGAGTAAACCATGAATGCATGCCAAAATATGTTTTATTATCAGTGATGGCCTGAATGTCTATTTTATCAATTCGAAGAGTCCACTGCACAACAGAAGAAACCAAAACAGACGAATCCAGAATGTTATGAATAGACGGGACAAACTGGTAGTGATAGTTGTCCTAGAGAAATGATAGAAACTCAGGGAGACAGAAATTCTTTTCTGCATTTGGATCAGAGGAATATTAGCCAGTAAAGAGCAGAAAAAGAAAATGGATACATCTAGGAATGGGAATTGTATTAATCTTCTTGTTTTTCAAGTCATCCAATTTTGATTCCTTAAATTTATTGTCATCCTCCTCATTCACTTAAAATTAAAATATATTGATATAGAAGGTTGGAAAAAATATATGCATTCATGTAAATATACATATATATGTTTGTAAGTATAGAGAGTATAGGGATGAATAACTGGGGAGGAATTTTTTTTCAGATAAAGATATTCTAATTTCTCTTCATAAAGCAAGGAATGCAACTTAAAATTCAAAAATCAAAGCATAAATCAATCCCAGATTTCCAGTAGTCTAAATAAAGTGAAATATGATGTTATATTCAAGCAATAATGAAATGAAGATTAAAAGGATGAGATTCCTAGTCATGAATTCTAAATGATTTGCAGAGATCCATCTTAGTTTTCCAAACATGAACATCATTACTAAGTCCATCACATTAAGAGATGAAAATATCAAATAGATAAATAATATGGAGAACTTAATAATCTTATATATGATGTAGAGCAGGATTTCCAGGTTCCAACATCAATTGAACCATCAATATTTCTGTGCAAAAACATCTTATTCAATGAAAAACTATATCCTAAAATTAAAAGAATTTAAACATCAAAACCCATAGAAAGAAAAAAAATCAGTAAGACATCATCATACAATAAATTAATAAAAAATACAGTATGAATTTACAAGAAAATATTTAGTATGAATTTACAATAAAGGAAAAAAGTTAATTAATTTGTGACAATACCATCTTAATCGAGTACCAAAATCATCAGAATTGACAGGTTTTTAAGATTAAACATGTTCTTCGATGAGAAACCATCTCATAAAATTAATAGAAGAAACACAGTCTAAACTATACCAAGAAAAAAAGGCCAGTAAGGTTAAATTAGAGAAAAAATGAAAAAAAAATCTAGTATAATTGAACTTCTTCCGAGTACTATTATTAGAGTATATACAATGTATATTCTAAATACAAATAATCCTTACAATGTGCCTGTAGTCACTGATAGGATTGTTTACTACCAGTAATAGTTGATTACTATGATGAATTGAATGTAAACCTTGCTAATAATGAATGGTCAATATATAAAGGGCGAGTAGATTATACATGTGTACATGAAATTTTTGAATATGAAAAAGTAGTATGAATGTATAATTACATTTTGATAAACTACAAAGAATCATAGATGCTCAAAAGGGAAATGTATTTAAGGATAGAAGGATGATGTATCTGTTGCGGATAGGTTGGTCTGTAGGATGTCTGAAGAATGTATGGGTGATGTTAAGGAGGTTTTCGAGGTGGTTTTCAAATAGCATAAACAGTGGACGTCACTACAACTGTTAAAGTGATTGTAGGAGGTGAACCTAGGAGAAGTTGAGTGAAAGTATCCTATATGTTCCTATAGTCATGCACAATTGGTAGATGCAAGTAATGATCATTAAATTTTGGTTTATGTGTATCATCTAATATGAATAATATTCATATGTTTTTGGTGCATAAAAAATATATATAGTGGATTCAATAGTTAAAACAAATTACCTACAGTCATAAATTGGAAAAAATGGAGGTTTACTCCATGATTTTAGAAAAAATTACATACATTCATATAGAGTGTAACAACCACTAAAAAATATAGAAAAAAGGGAGGTTAATTCCATAATTTTAGGAAAACATAAATATTGGAGAAAGATGAAAATGTAGGCTATCTGAAAATGATTTTTAGTGCATAAAAATAAATATATAGTGGATTCTAATAGACTTGAAGGTAATGATAATAGACCAGAAGACTATAATGGATCCAATAGGAAAAATAATGCAAAACATGATGTTATCTTCAACAAATAATTAAAATAAGACATTAAAAGGATAATATTACCATTCATGAACAACATGATTAAATCCATTACATTGAGAGATGAAAAAGATCAAATAGATAATCAGTCTAGAAAATTGAATAAGATTACTTAAGTTGTATTATAGGATTTCTTGGTACCAACTTGAAATGAACCATCACTTTTTCCATGAATTTTTTTTTCTTTGATGTGAACCCATATCCAAAAATCCAAATAATTCACACTTCAAAAACCATAGAAAGGAAAAAAAATTATTCATACATCATCAGACAATAAATGAATAAAACATATAGTATTCATTTACACCAAAAAGTAGTAGTGAAGACTCCCATGAATCACCTATTATATATAAAAAATATTAGTCCTGAAAAAATAAAAAATCAGTCAAAACAGTAGACTTTTGCACCCCAATTCTTACAAATCTCTATGAATTTAGAAGGACATACCAAAAAAATCTAAAAATATGTATCATCTATCATTAGTACTAGATTTTTCTAGAGTTTCTATAAAATTCTGTGTGTGGAACATTTAAAACCATGAATATTATAGTTTCATAACGGTGACATAAATTTGGAAAACATATAAGACAATGTGGGAAAACATAGAAGATGGACCTACTATGGTGATGAAGAGATGATTTTCCAAGATGAATCATGTCCTGATTTAGGAGTTAATAGTCCAAGTATAATTGATGAAATTTGAGCTCCATTTGTGTAGAAAATATGATTTAATTCAAAAAAACCCTATGAATAAACCAAAAAACCTAAGAATAAACCAAACCTTATGATATAATATCAATAGATCATGTTCAATTTTATCTAGGAAGTCTCTACATAGTAGTAATAAGATGTTTCGGTATATGTTTTCTTACTATTATACCCAAAAAATTAAATCACAAGATCTGATTATTTTTTATTATCAAAGAAATCATGTCTTAGGTGAAAGAAATCCCCAAGAAATAAAAGGAATTCCAACATAATCAATACCTAAAATGTTGAGATGATTTTTTTCCCATGTAACCTGTGAAGACCTTTATTAAAAATAAATATACAATATCAATGTTCGTAAAATACTATAAGTTCATTGATTATCAATGATTGCTGATGGGGATTGAAATTAAACATACCTAGATCTAAAAATAACTTAACAAAGATTATAAATGGTAGGATGAGTACCTGGTCAATGATGAAGTATAGATTGGAGGCGTGGGAACCCATGAAAATTACCGATGTTTGAAGCCGGTCATCAAGGACATCATGGTACAGGAACCGTAGGTCGATTGGAGATGAAGCATGAGTGGGAGGACACTATGGGTAAAACTGTCTGGAGAAGAGAGAAGGAAAAAAATTATTTGATTGAGAAGAAGGTAGATGATGAGTACATAGAATGAAAACCCTATATTGACAAATTGAGTTGATGGAGAATGTGATGGGAACTCAGAGGAGGTGAAATCAGAGGGGCAGAAATCAAAGGAGTTGTAGCTGGAGAGGGGAATTAGGAAGGGTTGGGGAGGGGAGGGAATATTCATGGAGGGGGAATCGGGGAGGGGTGTAGGAACCCTAGAGCTCGTAGAAGGTAATCATGGATGTGAATCGGGGTCGGGATCACTATTGGTTTTGGGGGGTTTGGAGGGTGGGATGCAAAAAATGTGATGACGTGGATGCATGGTTAGGTGACATGTTAGCTGAAAAATGCCTTCTTTTGAATGTATATAGATATAGATAGATATAGATATATAGATATTGATCAAGTATTGAAAAGTAATAAAACATTTATCTATCATGTTAGTTATACTTTCTTCGATAATCAGGCTGTAATATCATCTACCTGGAGATTAAGAACTTCTTCAATAAGTATCAAACATCCCATCAAATTCTTAAATCAGAAGAATTTAATATGATTTTAGAGGGATGTTCCTAATTGGAATGGATTGTTTTCTCCATATTGTCCCATGACACTGTAACACTTCATTATACCACATCACAGGCATCAAAATCAGTCAATAGATTTTTATACATGATGAATTGAACTTAGTGAATAAGTAGAAAAAAATACTTACACGTGTCTGTTAGAATCAAACAATAATTTAAAAAGAAATTATAAAATAAAATATCATATGTTCATATATTTGTAATATTTTTTATGATAGAAAGAGTTGTAGTGATTTGAATGTCATACCATATTGCGGTACCAAGGAAATATTTCTTCATGGCCATGATAGTGCAAGTTTGTAACGAATGAAGCCAGATAACAAAGATATTCCAATGAAAAAATAATCCACTTCTCTAAAATAAGGATCATCAATATAGTAGAAATCAATAAGTATGGAGAGATATGAAATCTATTTGGTAGAAGTAAAAAATAAATTAATACATGATCCACTATACCAACATAATCTAATAACTAAAACAAAATATAAGATAATGATCTACTGGGAATAAAATATATACAATGAAGATGGCCTTCATTATAGTGTTATGATATATATTGAAGAAATTGTTTGATTAAAATTGTTTACTACTACACAATTGGAAGAAAATACAGACAACCATGATATTAGAGTGACTAAAAATACCATTCTTGGATGGTTTGGATATTCACCACATCTTGATGACTGAAAAAAATCTTGATTTACCTGTAAGACATAAAACAACACTAAAACACCGAATATTTAATTATATAGAATGAAGTGATATAATATAGGTTAGAGGGAAGAAAATAATAATGATGCTGAAATTTTTTCGATTCAATTTTACAAAAAGGATAGAGTTCTTTATTTAAATACACGCTTCTCTAAAATACCTGATTCATTTCCCTTAAAGTGATCCATCGATCTAATAAAACATATGACCAACTAATCAAACCAGTAACATGATCCAGTACCCAATAAAAATGATTGAATCGCATGCTCAATTTTTTTTCCAATTCTCTAAAAAATGATCTATTAATGAAATAAAATACATGATCAACTAATCAATTAAAACAGAAGATCCACTATTGTGAAAAAATATCCACTAATCTAAAACATGTCAAGTCATATTTAGTGAAGGTAAATGTAACTAAAATGATTTGGATGTTAAATTCCTAATGACCAATATGAAAACATATCTAGAAAACAATATTGTTATACCAAATTTGTTAGTTGTGAGAATGAGATATATTTGTGGAAGAATATGCAATAATCCAAGAGCTGAGCACCTACACATTCATCCAATTTGTTTACCTGCATATATAATAATGTTTAAAAAGAAGAACAAAAACTATATATGAATAATAGGGAAACACTTCAATAAGGAATCGAGGAATATGTATAATAAATATGTTAAAACACTATGTATGAACAATTGGGATACACTAAAATATGAAATCCAAAAATATACATATATGACTCATTGGGAAACAATTACATATAAAGAAAAAGGAAAAACCTTGAAAAGAACAAAAGAAAAAATAGTGTTATGTTTTTTATGTTAAAAAACAAAATACAATAGTCAATCCATCATTTATCCTTCAAAATCAGTTTCTTATTAAAACATCAACACCTCAAAACATTTGGTTCGCAACATAATTCCAGTGTATATAAACAAAAACCATGAAAATAAGAATATTGATAGAGGAATAATTTATAAGGACTGCATTTAACATAATTAAATTCACTAAGATAACATGTCATATGTTCATTTAGGATTTCTTCCTCGTATGCCTTGGGTTTTCATAGATGAAAAACTTATGGGAACACTGTAAAAAACATGAGAAACCACTGTATGGTATGATAGTTGTGAGTTGAAGGAATGTTTGTGAAAATAAATAATGCATGTATAAAAGATGAAATCTAAAAAAATATTCATGAAATAATTACCTAATTCAAACTAAAAACGATAAAATTCAATAGTAATGTGATGGAATGTCTATTGGGTGAAGTTATTATGTGTTGAACAAAACAATTATGGTTGTATCAGCAAAAAATTAATGTGGGATCGATTCACTGACATAGAATACCAGAATTATTTCTTGGAGTGTTTTCACATAAGTATACAACAACTGGAAGAATATTGAAACCCACTGCAATTTGTGGTTTCCGCTATAGAATCAGTGGATGTGGAGGATCCGGACACATAGCGGAAAAAGGAGGAGGCATAGAAGATGGAGGCACCAAAGGTTGTTGTGGAGGTAAAGGGGCTAGATGGTGAAGGCGCAAAACCTAGGTCTAGAGGAAGGAACAGTGAGCAGTGGTATATGATAGTAACAACAAACCATAGGAGAAGTAATTGGAACTCAATAATGAGAGGGGTATGTATTGAATCTTTAGTGAGTGGTGGAAGATGGAGAAGGATTACTTTGTCAGCGGTGAGAAGAAAATCAAAGGTGCATAAGTGAAGCTAATGTAGGCGGGGTGAGTGGATAGGCTAGATACAGAGCATGGAGGTGGAGACTGAGGCGGATGCAAATCAGGCGGTGCAGGCGGTGGTGATGCGAAGCAGGAAGTGTAGGAGGAGGCTATGTAGGCAGTGCAGGTGGAGGTGGAGAAACCTAAGGCGGAGCAGCCATAGATGGACGACCAAAGGTAGAGAGGGTTCTCGAGGTGGTAGAGAAAAATCTGGAGGACGAAACCCTAGGAGTTGGGTAGGGGTAGCAGTAGTGGGATTGGATGCATCCGGAGAGGCGCTCGACTTTTGGAGGGAGGAAAGGGTTTTGGGGTGCCGTGGATACATATGGAGGTGGCACGTTAGAAGAAAAAAGCCTACTTTAGAAGATATATAGATACCTACAGTAAAGGATCTGTAATGTTTGTATGGATTGTAGGATAGGAATTATTTTCTAATTCAAATAGGACATTAAGTGTGAATAATAGGGAAGAAGAGGTTTCTTTTTCATAATAGAGGAGAGTGGTGTTTTTTGGAAATTCTCATAAGATTTATTTATTGTAAATACATTTCCTATAAAAATACCAATAAATGGAAATTTTTTATAATATAAGATAAGATAGAGTTTTAATCTGTTCAAAAAATAAAATTTATAATTGTTTTATGTTTAATTTGAACATTATATTTTTTATTAACCCTTAATTAGCCTATTCAATATTAATTGTGGTTATAATTTTAAATATTTTGTTATCAGAAAATTTCACTTATATGTTGTAAATTTTCTATAAATGGGAAATTTATAACATTATAGACCAAATAATAACCACTATGTCATTTTGAATTTTTTTACGATTTTCCTATAATTTTATAATATATTATTTTCATAAAATAACATTAGTTTCAATTTTGACACTATTCATTAATTTTGATTTAATTAAAATTCACACAGAATGACAATTTCAACAAAATCTATTTTATACACTCATAAAAGGTCATATTAATCTAGAAAATTCATGGAAGACAGTAATTAACGAATAATATATTTCTATTAAAATGTTCAATATCATTAATTTGATATTTCTAATTATAAAATTATTACCTCATCACTATTGTGTCATCAATTCAAATAATAATTTTATCCCTTAAAATTATAAATAAATTAAAAATATGTAGATAATTATAATAAATTTCCATAACTATTAATTATTTATTATATGACCTGGTTATCCATGTATTTAAATTATTATAGGTATAATAAATAAGAGTTTTATATTTTGTCACTTTATTTGATTTCAATTATATCTTTGTATTTTTCAGGAAAATTGTCATTAAAATGTTAGAATTTTGAGACATAGGTGTTAAGGGGAGAATTTTATTCATCAAAAATTATTTTTTAGCATTCTAGGGAACTTTTAATGTCCATATAATATTATTTTTATCCAAAATTACTCAATTTACCCTTATTAGAGGTAATAGAATTTAGAAGGATATTATTGAGAATGACCAAAAATAAAATGTGTATATTAACAAAATTTGGAACATCTAATTTAAAATATTCTTTAAAATTTAAAAAAAAACAAAAATTTAATGATGTATTAATTAATTTATAATCAATCCTTTTGATGGAATGATAAAACGCGGTTTTGGAATAAAAACCCTCTATGGATTATTAAGCATTTATATCCATAATAATTGTAAAATTGATTATAATGAAATATATTTGATTATATGATAGAACTATGATCTATTAATACTTTAAAACCAATAAAAAGTACAATTTAACATTGTATATATATTTGGTCAAAAGTTAGTATTCAATTAAGAAGAATTATTTTCCACTATTCATAAAAAATCAAACTAATGAAAAAGATTCATAAAATTTAAACAAAAATTATGTAGATAGTTTTATTAAAAATATAATTTTATTATATCCAATTAAACTTATTAATGATTTAAAAACTCTATTTAAAATATTTTAACCATCAAAAGGCACTAAATATGACATTTTTGAAAAATATTTCTTTCAGCCATAAAATTGGATTTATTTTATATGATGTCTTGAAAACACCTAAAATGAATGTAAAACAATAGATATTATATATATATATATATATATATATATTTAATTGAAATAATCTACCAAGATTTATTTTTATAAAACACACTTTTTCACAATTAAATAGTTTTCATAAAAGCATTTCCTTCAATTTTTAAAAGGGATTAATTTTCAATTTTAATTAATTGGTAAACAAATAATTTTTTATATATAAATATTTGAAACATATCATCTAAATCTAGTTAATCTTGTTCATTCTTTCAATTCTAATAACTATGTGATAACAACCACAATTAATAATAATATTTATTCATTCTTTTAACCTTGATATTGGGTATAATGTATGCTATCAAACATAAGGATTACATTTAAAAATATATTTTTCCCTATTATGTCTCCCCAATTAATATATTTCATTCTTAAAATTTTAACTTAGGATCCAAAATTAGGTGTATGAATTTTCAAAATTCCATTGTTGAATTCCCAAATAGAAAAAATGATTATTCAAAAAGACACTTACAATTAATGAAATGGAATTTCAAAGGTAACCTTGGAAAACACAAAATAGGGTTACACATTAAAAAACATGTACATTAAACAGAAAAAATTATCAAATTATTATTTAGAGTGTTAGAGAACATGGTCATGAGAAAGTTTACAATCATAAAACCATAAATCTATGATGGGTTTAATAGAAACTTATTTCATAGTATAAAAACAAAATTTATAAACTTTTTGTATTAAGATATTGTTTATAGAATTGATCAATAAATTTTCTTCCTAAACTCTGACCATCATGAAACTTTCTTACATGAAAATATGACTATCACCCATTTCCACCACAAAATTTTCTTTTTTTTAAAAAAAGATGAGTATTTAAATGAAATTTTCAGGCCAGAAGAGATATAATCATCTTCTATAGAATAATATATTACCAAAAATATGACCTATATTTTTCTCTTAAAATAAAATATTTACCAAAACAATTTTTTTTGACAATTTCAAATAATTCTCCAAAAACGATAAACACCATTGATGAAAAACAACTTCAATCATAAAAATTCTATTGTAATACCCAAAGTTCAACATAGACAATTCAAAACATACCTATCCTTTTGATTCCAAAAAAAAATCAAGACCATGATCTAAACTCAAATAAATAAGTATTTTATGACATAATATTTTGATATAATTTTTTTTTATTTGTCAACTTGTCTTAATGTCTCAATCCAAAAATCCATTTCCCCAAATCATATAATATCTAAGATATTCTAGTCATTTCTATAAATAACCCTAAAGAAAAACTAAAATCATATTTTCCTCTAAATTATTATTATACAATTATTCCTTAAACAAAATAATAATATATTCTATTTTCCATAACATTATAGGAATCCCATAAGTGTGAACATCTAGAAAAATAACATTAATTGCATAAGTAAGAAACCATTTTCAAATCCCATGGAAATCTATTTGATGTTTTTAAAAAAGAAGTTATTATACATCTTCAAAATTGTTTAACTAAAAAAGTTTATACTAATAGGGACATCACATACCCCAATAGTAGGAGATTCACCCTTTTCCCTCTTTAGTTATGGGTTTGATTCTCGCGAACTTCCTTGATGTAGTAGGTTGCCCTTTTTCATAAAATATTTTACTATAATTCATATAAAATTACATTAAATATATTAATCATCCCTAAAAATATAATTATAATGCTTTATGCTATGTTATTATCTAATTCCATTCCTTTTTCATCAAAGAATTTAATAACTTATAATTACATAAAAAAATAATGTCTCCAGCAATATCATTAATTATGTTTATATTTAAAAAATTAAATCCATAAAATAGATTCCCAAGAAAATATGTTGTGGTAAAAGTTTATATTTTAAATCCATAATGTTATCCATATATCTTATCAAGACATTCTGATCTCCGATGATTTCAAAACCCTAATTTGACACCAACTGTAACAGCCCAGAATTTGCACTTACAGTTCTGGTGCTAACTGCATATCTTTAAAAATTTTACCATGTTATTTAGATAAAGAACTTAATATATCAATAGATAATATTTTATCATAAATATACCCATGGATATTTAATATTTATATGTTTATAGAATTATGGACAAATCTTAAGAATTTAATTTTATAAATAATTAGTTCATAAAGGAACATTATCTCCCACTATTTCCCTACATTTAAAATATCACATGTTTACTAACATCATTACTGTGAAATAATTATAGATAGAAACAAATTTAACATCCTACCTCAAAAAATATTGTAAAGAAACATAATAAAAGGGTGATCTTAGATTCTCAGTGAAATGTCTCATATATTCCTTGTATTATTTTTAAATATTATATAGAATTATATCAAGAACAAGTGTAGAGACGATATGTCATTCAGAGGCCCGATGATCCTATAATGTTGGTTTGAACTTTATATTAAGTTACTTGAGTTGATGTGTGTGCGTGGTTGTGGTAGTTTCCAAAGGGATACCCGTATTAAAAATATGAGGGCACGGTATCATCCTAGATGAAGAATTCACCTAAGAAAGGGCATAACTTTGACCAGCGCGGGTTGAGGAAAACATTTAATTTTTGTACCTCTTTAGTAAAATAAAATAATTTGAAAATTTTATTTTAATTTTGAATGTTTGTAGAAGAGCAACGTTGTGGCACCTATTTAGATAATTAATGACATAACATAAAGGCTCTAAAATAGCAATGCTGAGTCATTAATGCCGTAGCACAATTGAATGTTGAAACATGTTCCAACCTTTTAATGGGTTAATAAAAGGATGGTCGTTGGTGGTAAATTGGGAGAAAATTTGTAGAATTATGAAACATTTAGAGAGAACTCTCGACAACAATCAACATCGAATCAAAAGTGTGAATCATTGGGCCAATGGAGTTGAAGGATCTCGACACACAAATCAGCGCATTCCCTTCTCGATGTACGGTTACATTTTTATTTTTTTCTTCCAAATTAATTAATTAAATGATGAATGATAATCAACCTATGAACCAATTGACATGCACATTGTCGTTCATGCAAAATGGATTTTCTTTATTGGGTTAGTTCAAAGGGATTCTCTTTTCATGATTGGATTATTTGTATTATGTCCTATTTAATCATTTAAATGAGAGAGGGTGAACGGCGTGACAAACAATGGAGGAGGTTTGTTCTTCCATTGTTGTTTTGTTTTATTCCTCTCTCTTCCTTGAATTCACCATATTCTTCATGGGGTTACAAATAAAGAATCATTTCACGCCTGTTTCTTGGTGCGACAATCCCAAGCCTGAGAGCTTGCATCGTGGTGACACAATGACTGTGCGATGGTGATCGTGGTGGATGAATCAAAATGGTTCGGGAGTTCTCATTCTTCAAGCATTCTTCCTACGGGTGAGTCAAAATTCATTTTCAGGGCCGATCGGAGGTCTAAAATCAAGAAAATCAACCTCAATGTATCATGGTGACCAAAAACCTTTTGTTTCATGGAGATAGAATGTCCAGATCATATAACAGAGCATCCCCCACAATGCTGAATGAAGAACTGTGTTTTCTGGAAGATCCCAATGAACACAATGAGTTTTCCAAAGAACACATCATGTGGGACCAGCACAGCGGTGGCTTGGGTTTCACAGAGTAGGAAGCGATGACACGACATGTTCTCTAAAGAACATGGCATGTGGGTCCTTACGCAGGACCCAATGCGTATCTCAGATGATACACAGACAATGGGTGGAGTACATGGAATTTACACTACCACACGACCAGATGAGGCCGGTTACGTAGGTTACCCTCTGTACCCATATCACGGGATGACCCACAAGGGTTGAAGCCACGTACAGGCACATGGACGTGTACTGGGAGGGAACCCTAGTTACTTGGACACTGTGTGTGGTCCATCCTACGTGCCATGTACTTACCATTCTACATGACATGTCCCATCTGACTCATGCTGTTACACACTGGTGGTACCCAGAGTCATGAGACATGGAATGCAACCCCTTCCACACACTATGTATATCCTGTAACATGGCTTGATCCTCTTGTCTACCATTAATTGGAAAGGACTCATTTTGGGTTAGTTCACCCTTTTCTCATTCCATTGATGTTTAGGTATTATTTCCATCCAAAAGTATATGATCCCTTCCGAAGGACTTTCTGAGATAGGGTCTGGTATCCCTCTGAGATTCCTATAGTGAGATCCTCTATCCATTCTATATCCTATGTATCATCATGTATCGATGTGACTAATATTACATGGAGATGATACTCTACTTATTAAGTGAATCTATATGAGTTGTGGTATCTTCCAAGGCCCTAGATGTGATCCACATATATGTATCATGATATTTCCCCATTCAATATTGTTTTCTCCTAGAATGCATTTATCTATCTGTCATAGATTTTCATGAATAATGGTACATCTCGAACAGGCATCATCATATCTATTGGAATCATGGAGTGAGTTCTCCCGGTAGAGTGTTTCTTGGATCCTTCTAAATGAATCCCTAGTGGGGGGGGGGGGGGGTATTCGGTTGTGGGACTTGTCTTTAGACCGTTGGTCTGGGTTTGGACTATATCTGGATTGAGTTTCTCTTGCTATATGTTCTGTATGAATATTCAGTGTAGATTTGACTATACCTTTACATTCTGTATTTCATTTTGTCTTTCATGGTTCTCTTCTAAGTATTGTTATACTAAACCATGCATGGGATTTTCCATCACATGTCATGTCTTGTGCAGACGTGCAGCCTTGTGATGGAGTCCAGGGAGGACCAGGACCATACCGAACATTCTGAGTTCCCGACTGGCCAAGGTGTTCCTACGGCTAGGAGGAATAGTCTCAATAGCTCTTTGTGCTTAAAAGTTGTACTTTAAATTTTTTATACTCTTGTTTTTGGTGGTCTTGTATTCTGGGATATTTTCTCTTTCCACAATTGACATCCTTTGTACTCTTTTTGTTGCATTTTGTATTACGCATGGATTTTGTTCCTATTTGGTTTTTACGCTTAAGCATTTGTGGGATTGGAGATGTGTGTGTTTGTGTTTGTTTGTTTGTTTATTTAGGTACTTTGGTAATGCCTCTAATGTTAGTGATATGCCTACTCAGTGAAAGTCACCATCCCCTAGTCTATTGGAGGGGATCTTGGGGAGTTTCAGCACGGGCCCCACTAGGATGGGTAATGATATAGTGGTATTTGTGCAGGTTAGTTCTACTAAATGACAAAGAGTTTGTGAGATTGGTTTGGGGAAACTATGTAAAGTTTTTCAAGTTCTTTATTCAGGCCAAGGAATCACGTGTTATTGTGGGAGGCCGGTGTATCCATGCACCATGGCTTTGAAACCTTCATTTCAACTCGCTACATGAAAACACTAGTTGCAGGGATGTAATAGTGTGGTACATTCATTATATATGAATGTGTTGTGTTTTCCATATCCTTTGAGTCCATTTTCAAGGTATACTCGGTGTCTATGGAAAATCTTGAATTCTTATAGGATGCCTATGTGATGTATACCCACTAGGATTTAGCTGCATGATCATGAGGATAAACCCCTCAGTGACAAGGCTTAGATATATGGACTGGTTCCCCAGGAGTTACATCCAGGTTGTGAACCTTCTATATGACCACCAGTGGACTAGCTAGTGGTACCTACAGTTTTTACAGATAAGGGGTGCAAGATGGGAACAATCTATGAGGATCAAAGATTCAGACCCCTCAGGTTCGGAGGTGAGGCTAACCCTTAGGAAGTGAAGGACTGTCTTGAGGCGGTGACTAGGGTTTTTCGTATAGTGAGGACACCAGCAGACCAGATGGTGATCCTAGGAGTGATCCTTCTTTAGGGTTCAGCAAGAAGATGGTGGAGTCTAACCACAAAGACTAATGATGATAATATTTCTTCATAGATGGAGCTTGAGCAACCCTATATAGAAAATTTAACTTGGGTTATGTTGAGAGCAGTGCATATCGAAGAGCTTCTTCAGCTCCAGCAGGGAAGATTGACAGTGGCTGACTATTCATCGTGGTTCAGTAACCATGCTAGGTACATCATGGATATGGTAAGTGATTGGTACTACAGAGATCAGACATTTTAGTGAGGCCAACTATGGGACTTCCTAGATAGTTTCATTCCTCTATGCATTTAGACTTATGCTGGAGTGCTCGAGTGGGCCTTAGTGATCAAGATCTTGTTGGTGGAATAGAGGCTGCTGAAAGGAGTCAGCAGCATGCATACAGGTGCAGAGACCTTAAAAGCAAGGATCTGACACTAGGAATAGGGTTCAAGACATGGGATATTTCATTGGAGAACCTAGGACATGGGATCGATATTCTAGGGATCTCAAGATGGGCTATGCTACTCGTACGATGGTAGGGGACATCTCAGTAGAAACTATCCAACATGTCGAGCTATAGACAGAGAAGTAGTGGATGGACCGGTGAGGTAGAGGTAGAGAGTGGATCAGAACGACCTTCCAGGTGGAAGATGATGAAGAGGATCCGGGAGAGATATAGGTGGTGGAAGAAGCTTTTATCTAATTCCACCACCACCCTAGGAGGTCTGCACCATGATTAGGGTGCTGGTGGAGAGGGGTGGGGACAACTGTATGCGGGCGAGGCGCATGACCAAGGGAATCCAGGGATGATCTGAGGTATTATTTTTGTCTTCTATACCATATCTTCCAAACATATAGACATTGGTTCCAGTCATCCCTTCCTCACCACATATATTCTACAAAACCGTGAGATTCTTGTAGAGCTGTTGACTCAACCCTTAAACCTAGAGACACCAACAAGAGGGGACTTGATGAACACACACTGTTGTAGATAGTGTGATCTTAGCCTTGGGGGAGAGAGTTCTAGATGTAACCTCTTGGTGGATGCGTATAGGCCTTAGGAATTCATCATTGGGATGGATTTGATATCTTCAGACCATTACCAAATTGAATGATTTAGCTGAAGAGTGTGGGGTGTCCACAACAATGGGAAGAGGTTTTCCTTTATCAAAGAAAAGGATACTAAACACCACATGATGGTATCATGCATAGGATGGTGCATCCAATAACTCATGAGTTGGATAGAATTACTCTTAGAGTAGAATATGTTGTGAGCTTCCACTTCCAAATAGTATTGGTGGAGTAAGATGGTGTCTTTCCTATAGATTCTTCAAGACTACATCTCCACACAACGATCGACTTCTGTATTTACTTTCACCCAGGGATGACATTGATATCATCACCAGAATATCGAATGCCTCCCTCATAGCTACATGAGATGAGGGTGATGATAAATGATTTTCAGAGGAAGGGGTTTGGGAGAACCAGCATTTCACCGATGGTGACCCCCGCTTTGTTTTCCATTAAGGCAGATGGGAGATTGAAGTTGTGAGTTGATTACTGGTACCAAAACTAGGTGACTATGAATAACAGGTATTCACTTATGATGATTAATGAACTCTTAGATTAGCTGAGAGGGGACAAATAGTTCTCCATGGTCGACCTTCAATTAGGTTACCACCTGTTATGATCACGAGGTGAATATATACTATAGAATACATTCAGATGCAACAACCATCACTGTTTGTACATGGTGATGCCTTTTTTTTTTCAGATGAACAGCCCTACAGTGTTCATGTGACTTATGAACTAGATATTACAGCTATATTTATGCAGGTTTGTAGTAGACTTCATTGATGATATCATTGTGTTCATTGAGTCAGAGGAGGAGCGTGCGAGACACCTATGGATGGTTCTAGATGTACTCTGAGAGAATTAGCTTTATGGGATGATCTCAAAGTGCTAGTTATGGATTCAGGAGGTCCACATTCTGGGACATGTCATCTCAGTAGATGGATTAGCTATGGACCCATCCAAGGTTGAGACAATGATAACATGGGATCCTAATCAGAACATGACAGAGGTGTAGAGCTTCCTCAGGTTTGCTAGATATTATTGTAGATTCATTACTGATTTCTATGGGATATCTGAACCAATGACACCCATTACCAAGAAGGGGATACCTTTCGTGTGGAAAGAGAAGTTCCACCAGGCATTTGATTAGTTGAGACGGTGTTTGATGAGCTCCCTGATCGTACAATTTCCAGAGGAGGGTGTTAAGTACCTAATTTTTTATGATGCATCAGGGATCAGGCTTGGTTGTGTCCTGATGTACGGACATGTAGTGATTGCATATGGATCACACCATCTAAGAATGCATGTGCAGAAAAATGTGACCCATGAAATTTAGTTGGCAGCGGTAGTCTTTTCATTGACGATATAGCGACACTACCTTATGGGAGAGTGGGTTATCATCTACTTTGACGACACGAGCCACAAATACATCTTCTCACATAAGGATCAGAATCTATGACAAAAGAATTTTGGGGAGTTCCTCCGGGACTACGATTTCATTATCATCAATACTCATTGGAAGGGGAACAAGGTTGTAGATGCTCTTCGTTGGAGATTGATATCACATCAGTTGAGTGAGGAAATAGTGCAGTTGGCCTCATTACTGTTATCCTTCATGGATAGAAAGGATGTGACATACCATTAGTAAATTTTTGTCACCCTTATACTCTAATAGAGTGTTAGGGAGGCAAAACATGGGGATGTCTATTGTGAGTATTTACGTGCTTAGTTATCCATAGGACATGCTATAGATGGATATTCGCAAGGTGGGGAGCACATTGTTCTTTTCATAGGATGAACTATTCTTCTAGTGGAGTTATAGGATGAGGTCCTAAGGGAGTTTCATACACCCCCTTTGGTGGTACACCCTGGTGTGGAGATGTTGTACTAGGATCTCTGATAATAAATCTAGTGGTCAGGAATGAAGAAGGCAGTAGCAGACATCATTTCTCAGTGCCTTACATGCTAGCAGGAGGAGGCTGAGCCCCATGTTCCATTAGGGTTAGCCCACCCCTTGTAGGTACCTTAGTGGAAGTGGGATGGGATATCGAGTTATTTCGTGATAGGCTTACCATGAACTTCCATGGGGCACTATTTCATCATGATGATCGTGGAACAACTCACCAAGTCCCCCACTTCTTACCCATTAGGGAGCAGAGCTCAGTGTAGGGTATGAGATGCCTATACATGCTTTTTTGTTCATGTGGGAGGGATTTTCATTATCAGGATTGTTCCTGGTGATTATTTTTTCATGATTGGATGTTTTTTATTTTCCCCATTTATTCCTTTTAATGTGAGTAGGTGAATGTCATGAAAAATGACGGTAGAGGTTCATTCCTCCTTTTTCGTTCTTTTTTCTTCCTCCCTCTTACCCTCGTTTATCACAATTTTTCTAGGGATATGAATGAGGAATCATTACACTCTCGTTTCATAGCTCAATGATCCCAAAATGAAAATCTGTCATCATGATTTACTAGTGGAGGTACGACGGTTATAGCAGAAGATGAGTCAACAAGGTTCAAGAGTTCTCATTCTTTGAGCGTTTTTCGTGTGGATGAATCAAAACACATTTTTTGGGTTGATCGGAGGTCTGAAACCAACGATATTTTCTTCATGGTGTTAGGGTGACCAAAACCCTTGAGTTTCAAGGCAATTGGATGGCTGAATCATTGAACATAGCATCCCCCATATCCTTGGGCGAAGAAATTCATTTTCAGGAAAATCATAATGAACACGGTGTGTATTCCAAAGAACACACTGTGTGGGGCCGGCATAGAAGATTCTAGGGTTTTTTAGAGAATTATGTGAAGATATGGTGTTTTATCTGAAGAACATGGTGTGTGGGTCCTTATGCAAAGACTCAGAATGTATATCGGTTGATAAAAGGACACATGTTAAAGTACACAACATGTATTCCATGACTTGGCCAAACCGGGCCAGTTACGTAGTTTACCCCATGTACTAGTTACAAGGGATGACCCACATAGATTGAAGCTATGTATGGTCACACATCCACATAGATGAAGGGAACTATAGTTACGTGGACATGGCATGTGGTATGTCCTACATGGAGTGTCATTACATTTCTACACGAAATGTCCCCTCTAACTCGGGTAGTTACATACGGGCAGTACCTGAAGTTGCGAGACACATCATGTGAACCCTTATAGACACCATGTATATCCAGAAACATTCCTTGATCCACATGTCCACCATTACTTGGACATGTTTTTTTGGGTTATTTTCCCTTTCTCATGTTCCCCTGAAATCCAGGTATCGTTCCTATCCACATGAGTATGATCCCTTCAGCACGACTTTCCGAGATAGAGTCATGTATCTCTCCGAGAGACTGGGAGTAAGATCATCAATTCATTCATAACTATAGGTTGATTCATGGAGCAATGTGGATAATACAACAAGATTCTGATTCTATATATAGCATGTGAATCTGAATTAGTCACGGTATCTTATAAGGCCCTCGCAACGATCCTCATTTGTGAATCATGATATTTCTCTACTCCAGAGTGTTTTATCCCGATATGAGTGTATCTATCTCCCATGGCTTTTCCCAATGAATGGTACTTCTTAAAAGCTAATCATCAGAGCTATTAGACTTGTGGAGTGGGTTCTCTTGGATGAGTTCTTCATGGAACCTTTGAATAGAATCCCTATTAGGGGGTATGGGGGGTTTTCGGTTATGTGACATGTCTTTAAACCATAGGTCTTGGTTTTGTGTATATCTAGGTCATTTTTTTATTGCTATATGTCCAGTAGACATATTCATTGTAGATATGACTTTACCTTTACCTTGTGTATTTCTTTGTGGTTTTCAGTGTCCTCTACTATGTACTGTTATACTCACCCCTGCATGGGATTTTCCTTCACATGTCGTGTCTTGTGCAAAAGAGTGTCCTTTTGACGGAGTCCAGGTTGGACCAAGATCGGACAGAGCTCTTTGAGTTTCCTATAGGAACAGGTGTTCCTACATCTAGGATAAGTAGTACTAGTACCTCATTGTGCTTACATGTTGGACTTTGTAGCTTACAGACTCTTGTTATTGCTGGTATTGTATTCTGGCCCAGTTTTATATTCCAATCTTTACATATGTTTTACATTGTCGGTTGGGTTTAGTTTTATACATGATTTTTTTCCTTATTGGTTTTTACATTTCAGTATTTTTGGGCTTGGAGATATGTTTATGTATACATGAACTTAGGAAATATCTCCCATGTTAGTGACATGCTTACTTAGTTCCAGTCACCAACACATGGCCTATTGGTGGCGGGCTTGTGGAGTCATGGCATGGGGACCAATGGGATAGGTTGTGATACTCATTATGGGTAAATATAACTGTAATCAAACTAGTATCATATGAAAAATATAAGAATAGAATAAGGGTATGTGATTTATAAATATGAAATTTGATAATTTTTCACATTATATCAAATCTCAAAATCACGAGTCACCAAAAAACATGGATTTCCCTAAGAAATGAGTTATATAATAACAAAAAACATTATTCATGAGAACATAAAATAAAACATTGAATTCTGGAAATAGCATATAACATGACATAATCATGAGTCAAGTCTAACTACCTAGACTATATACCATTGTGAAAAAACTAAATTAAATAAAATATGTTTACTCCATATCCCAACATGACATTTCAGGGTAATAAAACTTACCCAATATATTAGAGTTATATCTGGGCACACCCATTATAACATTTTTATGCATATGTGTGACACAGAGTGAATCGAACATAGACATAAGGGTTGCACATGGAATGAAATGAAATTCATAAACATCATGCTTTCATTAACACAAACAAATTAGTGAAATAATGAAAAAGCTATCCTTGTATCATATCCCAAATATATCATGAAAATCACATGTGCAAGTAATATTTTATGGAACATAATTTTGAAATATATTTTTAAATCTTTTCACACTGAAAAGTTCTTATCCAATTTGAAAATACATATAAAATATAAAACATTTATAAAAATTATATCATTTAAAATAAACATTAAAAAATTATAATGGAATATTTTAAAACCATTTAAAAAATATTTGAATTCCATTCCCTTAAAAATGAATAAAAGATCATGAATAACAATTTTAAAACATTTTTATAAAATATTGTTATCAAGTAACATATAGTTCAATTAAAAGAGGGGAAAAATTACATTAAATATTTAATATCATGAAGTGAATTATTTTCATGGTACAAAAATTCAAAGGGAAGTATATACCCCTAGTAAAATAATATAGGCATATAACATAACATGTATCCTAATGAAGAAAAATGAAGAAAAAATTAATTTACCGATTTGGTCCATTTTGAATGGTAAACCCCACAGAAGATAGAAAATTAAATGGATATATGAATACCCATAAATATAGGGATATGGATAAAATATAACATTTAGTTTTTGTATATACATCATAAAAATTAAGATATTGGAAAATGTTTCAAATGTCTAGTTGAAATAAAATGTATTCTTGAAACTTCGTGGAATTATCATATCAATAAGTTGTAAATTAATCAATCAAATTGATTATGTGTACCCACTATAAATTCACATAAAATACGTAGAAAGAAAACATAACCTAATCATAAATCATTTCAAACATAATCATATAATGAAAAAATTAATAAAATATTAGTTCACCCCAATGAATAAATATTTAGTTATGAATTTCCTTACAATGCAAATATTATCGAAGTGGGAATCAATCAGAAGGGTGGTTATGTGTAAAAAAATATCCTCAAAAATAGAAGTGAAAATAAAAAATAATTTAATTAGTAATTATCAGTACTAACTAAATGCACTGAAAAGGTATATCCTCTATTATAATTTCTATCCTCTCTTACAATTCTCTTATTCAATTTTTATTCATGGAGGAAGAACAAAAAACGTGAATGTTTTCCATAATGGGCATCAGTCCAGATGATACATGGAGTGTGGTTTTCAAGAGATTGAATTTAATCAATAGTGATTTATAGATAAATATTAAAAAATACATGATAATTACTACAACAATATATTAGTGCTAACTAATAGAACTGAAAATGTTCCTATTTTTCGACACATTGTTTAGCATTGAATTTTATTTGTCTTTACCAGGTCTAATTAATCTATTATAAAAGGTAATTATATATGATAATATATATCATTTATTATTCATATAATATTTTAGTTATATAATTATATTTTAATATTTGTATAGAGAAAATGTTTTATATTAAATATTTTCCTTACAGGTCTAGATATGAATTTACCATTAATATTTATGATATTTTTTATAAATTTACTAAAAAACAATTGAAAACATATATTAATTAGTAATTCAATAAATGTTATTGTGTAAAAGTCATTTCATAAAAAATAAGATGCTATAAAAATTCAATAAATTATTATTCTCTATAAGATAAGTTGAAATAGGTCATTCAACATTTAACAACCACAAATTTTTATCTAGAAGTCTATTTGCGATCTACCACATATCAAGTCCCACTATATGAAATTATATATGATTTATTGGATAGGGTAACTTCTTCATAATTTTTGGTTGATCAAATTTGTTATGAAAACCTATAAGAGAATTTCTTCTATATTTTATTCACAATGGCATAGGCTGTTTCTATACCAAACAAGAGGTGTGATATAAAACACCTTGGTAAATAAATTTTGGTTCCCCCTCAGATGGTTTATAAAAAATCATATTATGTAACTAAGGATAATGATTCCTTCATGGTGTGTCAAATTAGTCTCCTAACTATGGGAAAATGAAATATAAAATGATTCAATGTTTTGAAATCCTTAATAAACACACTTAAATCAATTGGGATTCTAGGGGATGGTGTTTCCATACAAGGAATATTATCTAGGCACCCGATCTTGATTTTTTTTGATGATAATGATAATAAAAATGTTTTGGGCTGGAGACCATGGTATTTTGAAATAAAACTTGCCCTAATGGGTGATCTAAATGAGAATGGAGCTGGGTAGAACATTAACTGCTAAAAATATCCATTTTGGGTTTGACTTTTGGGAATCAATTTTTGAGGGTGATTGATACAAATTTTGAGGTATATTTGAGATGACAATGGTTTGTTTATGATTTTGATTGATCAGAAAAAATTTCTTGGTGGCTCATCTTATGGATAAGGTCCTCATTGACAGTTCTTTCCAACATCAAATGTTTACATTTCTACACATGGAAAAATCAATGATAGGATATCATTTGAGTGAGAAAAAATATTTTTATTAATTTTTGGTTGCATTGGACTAATGAAAAAAGTTTTCATTTCAATAGTTACAAATAGTGATGTTAATGTTGTCATGCAATATAACACTTTTCACTATATGAAAATCCTCAAATATTCATTGATCTAGATTTGAAAATGAAGAAGGGTTTGAAAAATGTCATTATGGATTGAAGAGTTCATGCAACAACATATCAAAAAAAATCATATTAATAAGGTTTCTGTGATTTATAACATATCATAGTAGTCATATATGGTCCAAATTGATAGGTATGATAATACCTAAGATAAACCTGGTTATATGGATAAGGATTTTTATCATTATGAATAAATCCACTATAAATGTGGTAATCACTACGTCAGGTTTCATTCCAGCTTATGAGGGTTTTCCTGAATCCACTTTAGACTAAAATAAAATTTTTCTAATCCAACTAACACAAATATCCTTGTAGGTAAGACCCTTAAATTATTTTATCTCAGGTAGTTTAAGACATGAATGGGTTTACAATAACTAGATACAAGAATATATAAAGGGGAGAAATTATTGGAGAGTCTTGTATGGACCCCTTGATGTGGTCCCTTATAGGTAAACACATATTTTGAATGTGTATGAGAATTTCCAAAAAAACATGGAATGTGATAAGAGATTGATCCAATCACGATTTATCATAGATTTATGATAGAACCAACCATCCCCACCTACCCCAAAGATACCATTATTCAGGAAATACCATAGAATTGAAATAAATATCATTGTATAGATGCTCCAACTTTGGAGCACTATATGTTTCCTTGAAATTGATTTACTATACAGAACTATGTTTTAATGAAAGGAAATGTGTGTCAGGGCAAGAAACCTTGGAATTTATAAGTGTATTATGGTTTCCTGAGAAGGAAGTGTGGGTTCAATTCTCTTCTATTAAAATATAATTTAGATGTTAGAGTTCGGAAATTTTCATCAAATCCCATTAATGGTTTTGTCCTCATCTGTATAGCCTTTTATAATAATTTTTCGGTATCAATGGATGACCATCTCAAAATGATAAATTGATTTCCAGAGACTTTCTTTGTTCTTTAAGGCAGGCAAACCTAGGAACTCTCCTCAATGGTGGGGATATAAATAAAATATTATATAATTTAAAGAAGATAGGAAGATTTTTCAGAACATTTAATTTAATGACATACATTTTTAGGTAGATCCAGAAGTGGATATCATAGATTTAAAAAAATCAATCAATTAATTTACATGTTTTAATGGGAAATCAATAACATTCACAATCAAAGAGACATTAGAGAGGTTTTTGGGTATCACAGAGTGGTTTAGACATTGTAATTGTTTCCATTTGTCGCACTGCACACACATTATCTAAAACCATTCAGTAATCCTTATCAATTCCTATTGAGATGGTAGAATACATATATAATATTGGATATTTATATTTGAAAGATTCTTGTTTATGGAGGATTAATGTGGTGAAGTTGTTCACTCAGATTTGATAGGGGGGACTGATATTTAGAAGAATTCATCCCATGTGGCCTTTATACTGATGCATTGGATTCATTATAGATTCCTACAGTCTAAAATTTAATGTTATTATATGAAAATGAGAATATTTTATATTTATTAACTCCCCCACCCAGATTTTTGTTATATCCACAATAAAATATATGGAAATTGAAATGGATGCATCCATCATATTCGTGGAAGGTTTCTAGTTAATTAATTTTAATCATTCTTTTATTAAATATGGTGATATTAATACTATCTATAACCACCAATAGGATTTGTTGAAATACTAATATAATATTATTTCCTACCTCATTAATCATTGTGGAGGTTCTGTTTTGAATGATATGGATATTATTCATGTTGATATTTCTACACCAGTTAATCTATTTTTTTGGGGGGATTCTACCAATTCCTCAGTTATTAAGAAATGCATTGAACATGTGGTCATGAATTTGATAAAAACCCATCTTTTTGTACTATTTCTATTGATGAAAATATTTTGGAACTAAAATAAAACTCATGAAAGGCACCATGATGATATGGATTTCCTGATTTATTATTTTAAAATTTCATGAATATTTTCAGACCTAATTTTTTGGGAGTTGTTAAATATTATTTGGAGGGAAAGGATAATTTCCATCACCAAAATGAAACCATCATATCCCTTATCCCATGAAATAAAACCATCCCTATTTATAGATTTAATACCCATATTTTTATGAATTGATTCATTTAAAATTTATTTGATGATATCGATCATCAATCCTCAGATTTTTTGTCCATATATTATACCTTTAAATCAATGTTTATTTGTTTAAATGTGGTTCCTCTCTGATAACTCTATTTTTTCCATGAAATTTTTCACTCCATGACAATGTACATCCCAATTAAGATTGGTGTCGTTACAAAGAATATTTAATTTACTAAATCATATAATAGAGAAAAATGGTCTTCCCATAAGATTGTGATGTGGAAGATGGGGTTTTCCCTAAATGCATTATGGTCGTCAGGGAATGTTTTAACTTGGTTTATTCATGATCTGGATTAATTTGTGTGTTTCAGAATTATTTAACCCCATTAAAAGGGCTCCACCATGGGGACCATCTATCTCTTGTACTTTTTTATCATAGTTTTTGGTATATTTTTTCTTTATTATTTATTGGAGCCTAATTGAACCCCATTCTATGGTAAGAGAGTTTTTAATTAAGGGACTCTTATTTCTCTAGTTTTCAATGAAGATAGTTAATAATTAGTCTTTAAGGACACAATGGTATAATTTGAATATATTTTCCAATTTATCCACATATATAAATTACTTTTTTAGGTAACTATCAATCACTATTATTTTAAAATTTATCATATATTAGGTGTTCCTCAAAATAGAAATTATGAGCTTCATTTTGAATCTTGTATCTTTGTGGTTGACATGTATAAAATTATCTTTTGCTCACAAATTTTATTAGATACTCTAAAAAATTTGAATACACAATCATTTAGGATATGGTGGCTAAAAAATCAAGGTTTTGACTAAAAAATTGATATATAAAGCTGGTATGGATATCCTCATCATGTTCATGATTCAACATATCCAGACATAAGCTATATAACTCTCCCAATTTACAATACATTTTATTGATCAACATCAATTCCAACTGGAGAATATTTAGTTGAGAACCCTTATTGGGAGGAACAAAACCCACTATATTACATGGTAGAAACTATGAATCCCCAAAGAATGTCAGAGATTGGGTTTCTATGTTATCAACCACATACACAATGCTCTATTTTTCCGTAAAGGTGTGACAACTTATCTGATACAGAACATCCAATTTCACCGAATCCATTGGGATGTATAATTCCCCAATTCATAACTCATTGTGGATTCTCTGGTATCTCCCCCCAACATCTATTAGACATACATTTGGGAATCACATGACTTCTTATTTAAGTTGTTGTTTTTCATAATCAATGATGGGGATACTATTGATATGTAGAAGGACCTATGAACTTGTTGAAAGTAGTCACTTTGATGATATGTACACTATAGATGACATTTTGGATAATTGTAATGAGTAATACATGTTTAACAAGGCTTGGAATGGATGTTTCTGCAAGAGTATTTAATCATTCTTCCATTATAGAGATAGATTTATTATTTGGAGTATCCCTTGTATGATAAATATAGGACCGGATAAAAATTTATAGTTTTTTGATCGATTTGTTGAAAATTCTATCAATTATAGTTATAAATAATTCATTGAATCAAAGATCATGTGGTGGTGGATTTGTGAGAAACCACTTGACACCAACCAATTCCACAAAATATGTTTTTTCATTTGTAAAACATGTTTGGGGATCCTTCCATGAAAATATTTTTTTTATCCAAAACCATGTATCTAATGGCCCTTCCTGCCCGATCCCTCTATATGCAATATGGTCCTTATCCAATACAATCCTTCATTGTCCAATGCAAAGGTATATTTCATTACGCAGAGTGATGGTACGCATCATTTTATAGATATGGCACCAAGACATTGCGAGATTTTGTTGTTGTTTTCTTAATCCCTAATCATATAGAAGATAATCTACCTGCTTATGATGTTCTCAATCATTGGGGTCCTTATAAATTATATTGTCTTCAATCAAGTGGATTGAATAATCTCTTTCTTGTTTGATCTATTAATCATCCTTTTGGATACATGGAATGAGTATTAATCAAATCTTGATATCCGAAGTATATATGATGCCCCTTATTCCTAGAACCCATATCTCCCAAGTTTTTTTTTCAGATTAATATGGAAAAAATCTATCCAATCATGTGTATTTTGGGTTTGGTTTCATCACCCATGACTCATTTAGATAATTTTTTAAAAAAATATAGAAATAAATTACTGAAAACTAGGTTCTATGGTCCGAGGAGGCCTAATCTATTCTTTTTGGCCTTGATATTTCTTCTAAGAGTAGCTAGAATTCATTCATTTTGGATTCAGCTTTCCTCCACATCATAAATTTAATCTCCTATATAAATCTTGGTCTATCACCACATGAATTTCATAGCATGAATATTATCTCTCTTTAACCCCTCTTTCTAGTTTTAGCCTTCTATTTCATTAATAGATAAGGGAATCGAGACCCTCATTTTCTAGAAATCTATGGCCTCACTAGTAATTCTCACATCTGGTTGGATGATTTTCCATGTATTCAAATATCACATATATATCATGATCTTAATATATTAACTAAATTAATCTTTTCCTTCAAGAAAATATATTATTGTAGGTTACCCTATGTATGTGTCAATATTGTGTTAATATATTATATATATAATTTATTTTTATAAATATATCATTAAAATTAAATATTGTTTGAGAGAAAATCTACAATATATATTCTTATAAATACATAATAATGTTTTAGCTAAATATATATTTATATGTAATCATATATATATATATATATCTATTTAAGTCTGTGTAAATATATAAATAATTATTTTTTTGGAAGTATGTATAAAATTTAGAGGCTTATAGGAAAAATGTAATTACAAATAATATTATAAATGTACATAAATATATGAATAAATATAAAAACAAAAATGAAATATGTATATATATAATTAAAAATACATTAACAATTTATAAACCTCTTGATTGTGGATTGTTAAAGGACTTAACCACAATGTCAGTAAATTTTGAGTTTAAATCGAGGAAGTAGAGGCTTACATTGTAAACTAATTCATGAAATGTCGGTTTCAAAAATTGCCTATAATTGGGGAGCATGTGGGAGGATCGTGGAATCTTGGAAGTGTGGTTGAGTAGGAGAAGATAAAACTAACAAAGGGGGTTCACCCTTGATTGAGTGGAAGATTGAGGGAATAATGGAGGGGTTGATGACTAGGATAATAATACAATGATAAATATGGATTTTAATCAATTATAACAGTTATAAGATTTTAAAAAAGAAATTTTTAATTTTATCAGTTGTAAAAAAATGTTTTAATAACAAAAATTGGATATTAATAGTTCTTAATGTTTCAATTAATGTTTATCACTGAAAAATACCATTTAAATATAACTTAATATCATGGGATGTATTAGTTAGTTTATTTAGTTAGGAAAATTAATTTTAGTGCGAAACATTGAGGAATTAACAGTAGAGTTTGGGGTTCCAACAATTGGGATTGGTCTATGTAGATTTTTCATTATTAAGTTTCCATGAAAAAGTACGATGCCCTCCCTTGAAATATTCATCTGAATCCAAATACTAAAATAAATTTTGAGTATAGAAAATAGTTTCTATAGTATAAATGAGGAGTGAAGGATTTAATGACACTATTTGGGGTCTGTGATCTTTTGGGTGGGATTTGAAATGAAATTTCCACAGTAATGAGGTGGATCCATTGATGATTTAGCGATTTTAGGGAAGGATTAATTAGTTATGAAGATGAAGAGTCAGTGTGTAGGGTTTAAAAACTAAAAACATTCACTAAAAATATTCATGTATTTCCAAAAAAATTATAATCACCCTAAATTTAAAAATATTTACATAATCATTCCAAATTATTATTTATTGTTTTTTAAAAAATTTCATCAATTTCAACTAAATATTTGATTATAATTTTTATCCACACATTTAAAGTGTAAAATTAATATTATTATGTTTCTTAGATCATTTAGCTTGGTTGTTTGTAATTTCATTTATAGATGGAAAAGATCTTTTTGTTTCTTTATATTGATTTCATTATAATTTTTTAAATTAAATATTGATTTATTTTATATTTTTATATTTAATTATTATTTATGAAATCTTTTTAATGACGTTTAACAGATAAAAGGGAAAAATTATTTCAAAATTGTTTATTGTATAACATAATTATTTTCATATATCAAAGGAAAAATAATTATTATTTACATTTTATTAATGATGTTTAGCGTCATTTTAGTGTTGATTAATTTCACTTCATGAAAAATCAATAATTGTTTTTCAAAAAAATGGTAATTTTATATTTATTGAATCCCATTTAAAGATTTTATTATGTGAAAAGAACTATTTTTTAATTTTTTTATCTTTGGCCATAAATTATTAGTGGGACCAAAATGAATTTATGTTTTCTGGGTAGTTAGATAACATTACATTTAAAAGTTTATGAAAATACTTAATATTTTAGGTCCGTCCTAAAGTCCTAATAAATTTGAATAATGGTAAGAATGGATTTTTTATATAATCTCAATAATTTTAGATTATTCATGATAATTACATGAATTTAGATCTATAGTTTTAATTGTATATAACCTAAATTTTAATATATATTACTTTTATATTTATAGATATTTATGTATAAAATTTTAAATTAATATATGGACATAGATTTAACTAAAATTGAAACATCAAAACATATACTTATTATCCTATTAATAAATATTATAATTTTTAATAAATAGATTCTAATAAAATAATAAATTTATTGATGATATAGAATATAAAAAGATTAAAATTTTTATTGTTTTCAATTTTTTATCGTGAAAATTATTATTTTAATTTATTAGTATATATTTAATTTAAATAAAAATATTTTAAATAAATTTATTATTTTACTCTGATAATATAATACTGGTTATATTTTTTGTGAAGACATGATATATGTCTATATTGACAGAATAAATTTTTTTGCATGTTACGATGGGTAACCGCATGGTGTGACAAGAAACCATTAGTAGTGGAATGTGAATCACTATTTTTTTTGGTTGTTTTAGATATTGATATTCACATCCATTTTAAAAAGTTTCAAATTAAAATATATATTTTTCATAAAAAATTAACTAACATGATAAATAGAATAACAAATTAGTATATTCAGAAAGAGAATATCTAAGATTTAATTTTAATCCTCTATTATTTCCAAATATGTTTAATAATAATATTAATAGTTTTTAAAATATTATACATAATTCCATGAATTTAGTCCAAATTTATTTTATTTGGAATAATTCTATTAAACATACCTATTCATAAATTTTAATATCATTCATGATAATTTTTTTTCATGATTTTCTAAAAAAAATATTTTTAAACTAGTTTATATAGGTTTTCAATTTGTGTTTTTTATCTTTCCCTAAGGGGTCATAAGTAAATGGTTAATAGCCATGTTTTGGAAAATATTTAAAGTATCTAAGAGTATGTTTCACTTAAGGTTATTAATATAGTTAATGGTGATTTTAATTCCTATTCTACAATAGAGCCCAGATCTATTATGGTTTCATATCCAACTAATGAAGTAGTATTGATATGAGATATCATCTAAGAGCCTGATGTGGTGACTAAATGTAATTATCAAATCACATTGTATAGTAATAATAAAATAATAGTACATCTATCAAATAATTCAAGGTCACAGTAGTAGATTATGAATTATTGAAGTGTCATCAATATCAATATTTTTCTCAGAGAGGTGTTTTGGTTGTACATAGGGTCTCCATTGTGAAGGACCTGATAGATCTGATGAATAATCCTTCTCTCAACCATAAAATTATGATAATGTAGAAAAAGGTGGATAAATGTGTTAGATATATATTTCATGAGAAAAGTTTTTTTTTGAGTTTTTTTCCATGGACTTACCTCATAGCACATTAGTTTACCAAATTAATCAAATACATAAATATTAATTAACGTAGTATCACATAAAGATTATTTTTCTATGCAGAATAAATGTGATAATGTCCTAGGGTATCTACACCATTGAAAACATCATAGTAGTTCCCCACTATAATTATAATAATTGCAATCGATGATTGTATGTTTAAGGGTGGGATAAATTTGGTTACTGATTCTCACACCCATTACATGGTTTGATAAATTACTATTTAAATTTATAAAAAAATAATTAATTAGGTTTCTAGAATAATGTATGTTTAAATTCCACTATGATATATTTTTAATTGATCATATTAATCGAAATTAATTTTTAAATATGATTAGGAATATACTAAATTTTATTTTATATTTTTTTGTGGGTTTCAGGTATAGTGGGAGTGAATTTTTTGGTGAATAACTGTAGCTGTTTTTTTTATTTTATAGATCATTCACAATATCATACACTGAGTGATTTCCAGGAAGAACCAAAACATTCCACCAAATATTTACATTGGGAAAACTAAAACCTATATAGAATCATCTCCAATAAAATTTATAGTTAATAATGATTCTTGTAATAGTTTACCTCACCAAGGATCATTCTTTGATGATGATGATAAACAAACCTATAATCTTCTCTAATAACATTAATTATTCATACTGGATCCAAGTGTAGATTCCCAATTATAGTGATCCACATTTTTTCGTTTGATCTCAAATAATAAATTATATTACTCCAGGTCCTAGTGTCATATATCTATATCATTTTGTATATTATGTTCGTCAATTATAATTCCATGACACCTTATGGAAACCCTCTAGTTCTAATTATTATTGAGATGGTTAAAGGATGAGGATCATGGGGAGAACTTCACAATGAAAAATGATTCAAAAGCCTCCATTATTTCTACACAATTGTCATACCCATCTATTTGTAGAGAACAAGATTATGTTATTATATTATTTAATTTCATACCATAAAATAAATAATATAATAATTATCAACGAAAAAAATTTTATATGAAAATAAAATTAATATTATTATTTTTTGTTTTACACTATCATGTATAATGAAAAACATTTTTTACCAAATGTCACATAAATATATATCCCCAGTGATGATCATCGTCCACTGTAGGCCCTCTTAATTTATGGAATACCTGAATAAATATTTACTGAAATATTACATCCATAACTACATATTTATTATTTAAAAAAGATGAATAATAATATTCCTTGGTTTATTGAATAATAATTATTCCATTAATTAAATTCGAAGGAAATTTTTTAATATTAATCGAAACAATTAGTGTATTACCCTAAGGTATTCATTCTCATTATATTTATGTAAGTGTTCATAAATTTTAATATTATTATTTATAAATGGTTCATATAACCAACGAGAAATAACATAATGTTACATTGTTTAAAACCAAATATGAATTCTCACTATATAATATAATCCCTTTTTCCCAATACCCAACTACACAGTTTGCAAATGTATGTCTTGAAACACTTTTAGTGATTTTAATTTTGTGGTCTATTTTAAATAAAAACATTGTTTCACCCTTTCCTTATATTTTATTGTGATGGTCTTATCCTAATGAAGTTTCTTATATATAAAATTCAACAAGGACACAAGGTAGATATTATTCTTCGACTTATCCAATAGTGACATGACATCTATGATTCACCCAACATACCGTACTATTGGAAAGAACATGGAATTATGTTTTTTTTCCAATAAATCATATTGCACAATTCATGATATCAATAAATTATAAAAGTATGGTCTAATGAACATTAAAAAATATTTAATATTAGAATACCTATTGGCATAAAACATGTAGAATTTATACAGGTGGGTCTGTATCATAATATCACATCAAAGAGATTACTAAGTGCAAACATCCTGATATAATGTCTCATCTGCATAAGAGTAATTTCACTAGATAGTCTACAAGCTATGTTCCATAAAATAGTTCATTATCATAACATGTTACTATTTTTATCAACTTAATCATTTCACATAAATGACTCTTCATAAGAGGCAGCATCTGTGACCTTATCAATGGTACAGATACCCTAGGAAAATATTTTATAAATTTAGGGAATAAAAAATAAACAGTAGGTAATAAGAGGTTTTATTAATTTTCAAACCTTATAATGTTCTTGTAATCAATATTACCAATAGTAGTTTCCAAAATACCATCTCTACAAAATTTAACATGCAATAGAGCTGATTGCCTTCAAATTTTTGTTCAATAGACATTACATGATAATCATGTTTCTGATGAGTCAACGATTCTATCATGGGGTCTAAAATATATTATTCCATGGAGATAATAGTCATTGAAATCACAAATTAATGAGTAAAATACCTCAGCAGATTACACTTCAAATTCATATTCTTTATCCAATGCTATAACCATGGCTCCATAGTGGGAGCCACTGCTATAATATTACCACATTAGTGTGTTGTATGGTCTTTAATTATTTTTACCATATCAATCTCTTAGATAAATTTACATATCCATTCAACTGTAATAGCTCTCTTAGATTCCACAATGTAATCATACCATTCATATGTCTATTTACGTCAAACATTTTATATATTTAAACATATTAATTTTGATAATTTATTTTTTAATCATTTATTATAAATTAATCGTTTTTTCATATTTGGGAGGATAAATATAATTCATGGATAATGTGTAAAAACATCATATGTATGAATAATACCCATTAATTATGGGTTCCCAAGATAATAGGTGGTCATAAAAACATTCCGAGAACAAAACTAAACAACCTATGTGAAACAGAGTTTCTAGTAATTGAAAATGGTGATTCAAACCTTAATTCATGTTCTGGACATGAAACCCATACATAGAGTGAAGGGAATATATGATTTCAACAATTTAAAATGCGTTAGGGAGACTCATGTTGTTACTACATCATTGTACCTAGGAAAGTGGTTAGAGAGATCCAGTTTGGAAAGTTTGTGATGCTGATTTCGACGGTGGAAGTCAATTAACGACTACAAATCCATTAAATTTATGGACTAAACCATGCCTAAACAATGACTGGAAATATATTACTAAAATATAGGTTAATCTCCATGTATTCCTATAAATAATGTGTTACTATATTTATTTTAAAGGATTGGCATCTTAAAAACAAAGCAAGTGGAAACAGGATATGTCGTGTAGGGTCCTAACCATTATTCTTCTATAGTTTTTCTTTCATGTTTTATTTTTCTTCAATCCATCCACCATATCCTCTCATCACTAGGAAGTTTGGTAATGTTCCACTTTATTCAAGGGAAATTTATTCAAAAAGTAAATGTAAATTTTGAATTATGGTTTTTACATTCAAATATTTGTATTTCTGAAATTTCAAATAACAAATCATAATCAATATTTTTAATTAACCATGATCATTTATTAATGAATATGAAAAAACTCATTATTTTTTAAACTGATTAACAAAATTTTATCCTTTACATTTTTTATATAGAGTATTCATGTATAAATATGGGGTCGAGGAAAAATAATTTTGGTAATACCCAAATTTATCCCACAAAGAGGAATGAGGGGTTATCATGTTATGTAGGGCACTTCATGACCATTTAATCAACCTAAACCAAACCCTAAATCCACCATGAACTAATTTATTTAATTTATAAATATTATTGAACTGATAATAAAAAACTATATAACCCTAGAATTATTTTAATATTGTTATAAAATATACAAATATATAATAGTTTTCACATTCAAAAAATTGTTTTCAAAACAAAAAATTAATTTTCATTCCCCCTATATTAATTTGAGAAATTTTAGTAAAATAATATTTTTTAAAAAAATATATAATTAACTTCACTATATTTGTTGGGTCAGGTATCAGAATTTCTTTTTACTGCATTTTAATTAATTCTAGGAAACATTTTCACTCGAAATAAAAACAACAATATTTCTTATCCCCATAGTGAATTAATGATATCCCACGGGTGGTCAATATTGGTGTTGTTTCTAGAGAAGGATGTATTTTACTTTTCATGTTTTTTGTTTATTATATTATATTTCAATATTTTATTTTTCCAATTTTAGGTTCGGTATTTATTACTATTGTTTCATGTTTTAAATCATTCAATAGACAATAAAAATACTATGGGAAATAGAAGATATATTTTTGAGATCAATTGTGATAATAATCATTTTCCAAAGAATAAATCCACTATTATTGTGGAGGGAATGGAGAAACATATATATGATATGATAGTTTTATAAAGGGATCGCAGGATATGTATGACCATAAATTATGGGAATCCATTGAACACACCATTGCAACTGAGCGTCCTTGATCCTCCTTTTATTGAAAATAACATTGGGATAAAACAAAAAATAATAAAGATGACCTCTAATGTCATGAAATTCCCTATACTACCTCATAAATATCTTAATGTAAATTTAAGAATACTTCTCCGGTTCTTTGAAACATTCCAATTCTAGGATTTCATATGTTATTTTGTAGTACAATAACTATATCTATATACATTGATGGATCAATCCCATAAAAAGGATTTTGAGTTTCCCATCTCCTTCCAACACCGTGTGGGATGAGTTAGAAATGATCAATATCACTTGATTCTATGCCCTATAAAAGTTGATGTAATTTATTTTAAATAATATGAAATTCAGTAACATTGATGATGAAACACACTACACTTCTTGGGAATAGTTCAAGACTATGACTTGTAAATATCCTCATCATGGTATAGTGTTATTAATACTAATAAAAACACTTTATAAGGGTTTATAGGTTGGAAAAAATTTAGATTTATATGTTTCATCTGATAGTTAATTGATTATAATTTCACTGATGGAATATTATATGCTATTAGAAAAAATGACAAAAAAATCATCTAATGTCAAAAATTATGTTAATGAATGAAAGTGAATCCACATGATCAAAAATAATGATTGGATGGTGGAGAATGGAATCATGAAGATAAAATGATGATACAATGATATCCCTATCTCACCCAAAATATATGTTTATTGTGGAATCATATTACAGTTATTATATAGAGATAATCAATTTTAGGAAAATGAAAAACAAAAAAATTTAGAATAAGGATACCCACATAGGGAATTGTGCTTTAATAAGAAGTACCATGATAGATAATACTAAGGAGTCATGCCAATTCATTCTATGAGATATATTCCATATTTATGGCCATAACAAGGGATATAATCAAAGGGATAATGGAATGAATAATGAATTAGATGGATACACTATGATATTTTATTATTCATCTTGGCCATATCATTGAGGTTATAATAGGGATTCCTATAGGATTACTTCATTAATTTCTATAAGTGATTCTACCGATGGATTTTAATGTCATTACTCAGTGAAATAGAAATGTCAATGATGATCCTGAATAATTAAATTTAAAACATCGAAAAAAGTGATAAAACAATTCTATGATTTGGAATAACTACAATGAGAAATTAGTTACTGAATAATAACAAAAAACATTCATGTTGAGAATATATTTCCTTAAGAGACTATCAAAATAATTGGTTGACACAAAAAATGGTTGATTTATTTAACACTTCAACAAATTGAAAAATAAAATTCCATTTGTAGAATACCTAATAAACCGGTTGATGCATGATTTTTTTAAATTATATAGTGGTTAATACAATTATTATACATGAAATTGGCACTATAAAATCACATGAGAGTGTTCAATAGTCATTCGAATGGAAAACATAAAAAGAAAAAGGAGCCATTTGGTTTTTCATTTCCTATTCAATCTAGTTCTAATTTTTTTGGAAATCATTGTAAAATATTGGTACTATCCAAATTATCATATCCTATTACATATTCAAGAGCATGTGTGTGAAAACGATAAAGAAAAATAGAGTTAAAATTATGAAGGATGACTCAATAATAAAGTACCCCATAGGTTTCATTGAAGAAATCCAAGTTAACATTGAAAAATTATACTTCGAATAAGATTTCATTGAGTTATACATAGAATAGGAGTAGTAAACTATCAATATAGGATGTATATTCTTATAAAATGGGAGAATTATGATTGACATACAAAGTGGAAAACTATTTCGGAATGTTGGTAGAGAATAAATATGTTTCCACATACACCCTAAAATAATGAACTATGATGTGACATAAGAAGATGATCTATGAGAAGAAACAATAACCAAATTTAAAGCTAATATTGGGATAGAATAAGTAAATGAGGTGTTTTCTCTCGTAAAATTATAAATTCCATGTAAATTTATTGATAATATGAATTGAATGATGAGGTTTCAAGCCACTAACACATAGAGAGTGACCGACTCCACTATGTTTGAGAGTGTCCAACAGGTATGGTTGAAACAATATATTCCATTTAAACAATATGATTTAACGGAAAATGAACTATTAGGTAAATTGATATTGGGAAAGTTAAACCAGAAAATATAAGGAAATGTATTTAAATATGAAGGTCAAATACAGACATACAAATACTAGTAAGAGAAGAGACCATTTATGGTCCCTAACCAGGTAAATTGATTTCATTTACCAGTCACTTGAAATGAAGCTCAAATAGGTATGTTTAATGAAATAATGTTAAAAAATAGTTAATTTCTAAGGTATCTAATGTTTCAAGGATATTTATATACATTTATTTATTTTAAGGTTAATGAACTCTCACCTGAAATTTTGAAATAAGATTGAAAATTTCATTTAACTTCACATATTTACATTTACATTGTATGACCATCAAGACCCTGGTAGGTGCCATCAGAAGAATCAATAAGACCAAATCATATCATGAAACCCATTCACATCCTAAAATCCATATAATAAACATTATTTAAACCATTCATATAATGTATTTTTTACAAGAATAACATACATAACTATGTTCTATAAATCATTTTAAAAGGAGAAAACATTTCATTTTTTTATTTCCAAATTCATTCCCAACATCTAATTATTTGGGAGAGAACACTGCCAATTACGTAACTACATTTTTTCATTCATTATTCAGTTGGACTATGAGAAAAAAACTACTCAGGATTATTACCTTAAAATTATTTTAAATTTCATGTTTAGTAAAATTTAATGAAAAAAGGGGAATAAGAAATTGTAGTTATGAAAATGTGGGTTATGATTTAAAAAATCATGATTTAGGGGAACTAGTTAATTTCTATAAACTAAAATTATTTTATATAAGTACTTCCTTGAATGTTGGGTATTTTCATTAATTTATTTAATAATTTTTTTGTATATCCATGAGTAGTTATCCAACCCATTTTTCTCATCCACAAAACATCATCTAAGTATAATATTCCAAATCATTTTATTGAATATTTCTTATGGGTATTGAGCATGTTTTCATCAATAACATTTAATTAATCCTAGAAAATATATGACTTAATATAATCACTTTTATTAAAATTCAGTTACTATGTTTTTATCCTTTTATTCTTGGATACACCATTAAATAAACCCTTCTTTACCTATAGAATAGATGAATTCCCATGTTTATAAATTTGTTATTTTATAAGAATATTTTTTTTCATTCATTTCCTATATATACTATTTTACAATATATTCAAAATAATAAGGGTAAGGTGGAGGAATTCCGTGGATTACATAGATGCACATCATTAATAATTTATTTCAATGGGTTTTATAACATTATGGTGGATCCCAATATAGTATTTGTTATAAATTATTTATAGAATTCCTTAATAAAAAAATAATATAAAAATACATATGTTGTGTTATAAGCGGAAAAAGAATAACCATGTCTAAAATGATAATATTTTAATCATATATATTTTGAAGGTGTATGTGAGATTTTTCTTAAGCATATGATTTTAAGAATAAATTATTAAAGTAAAATAGAAGGGGGGGGGATTAATTAATTATTCGTACTTGAATCATGAGATATCTTTATGTTTCTTAAGGGTAGATAGTTATCTATAAATCTAGGTTTGTATTGAGCTTATTTTTAGATACATTAAAATATACATTAGATTCAAACCCCATTTTTAGGATTATTTATTTTTATATATTTTACCATCCTGACCTAAATCCCAAAAGATATTTGAACCTTATTTAATGCCATCACGATTAACTATGATCACTCTCTTTATGTAGTGAAGATGCTAGATGCTTTTCAAGACAATTTTATGTAAAATGTTCTTGAGATTTGTATTGAAATGCTTTTGTAATTGAAGTTTTATAATGAAAAATTACTCAGTTATTTAGTATATTATAAATTGTATGAATATTAATAATGAATATTAAATGAATTGGATGAATTAGAAGGAATGGATATTTTCAAATAGTAAATTTAAAATACATGGATGAATTGATTAATTGAAAAGTGACGTGTTTATGGTTTTAATTATGTGTGGACTAGAAAATTAAATTTCCATTTCCTCAATTACCTTTTCTTATATGGAATTCAAATCATGTTAGGGTGATTGTCCATTATTGTATATTGAAACATTGTGCTTGGGGAAAATCAAAAATTCAATTCAAGGGGAGGGGTATTTGGCAAGTAAATTTCACGAAAACATATTTGATATTTATATATGTTTATTTTTATAAAATAATTTTTAATTATTTAATATTCCTTATAGATTATCATAAGTTAGTTCTTTGGAACCAAATAGATGAATCCTTGTTAAATAGAGGTTTTAGGGATGGAAAATGGATATAGAAAACATGAATCATGTTCAAGACATTAAATCAATAAAAAATTGAGTAGAATACATGAATTAGAACCTTTATGAAGGAGTGTATATTTATTCATAGCATGAAATAATTTTTCACACCGTGATAAGGGTGTGAAGATATAGTTTGGAATGTTTTTCTTGTTATTTTTGAAGGAAGGAAGGAAATAATGACCTGGATGGCCATTAAATTATAGTATATAACAAGACCTCTAATATTGTAATTATGAAGACATAAATCCATAATGAACCCCATTTATTTATATAAATACTTATCTATTATGTTTCTCTCATTGGATTAGGATCAAGAGACCAAATCATTGCATGAAGAGAAACATTATGTTGTGTCATCAAAATTCTTCTTCTGCAATTATTCACTAATGTATTTCAGTTCATTATTCCTCGCCCCATTATAAATCATCACTATGATGAGGATGTGACTCATTACTTGTTCAAGGTAAATTTATCCATAGGGGGAGGTTATTTTTTATTATATATTTTTTAGCTTCATGTATTTGGGTCGCCTCAATTTAAAATAATAAATTATAATATTATTATTTGTGTTTAATATTGATAATTTATTGATGATCCTGAGATAAAATTTTAATTACTCAACTAGTCACCATAATTGATCCATAACCATCTTCACATTTTGCATAATCTAGATTAATTATTTTATCAAGATAATCATTATTTGGTAATGTCTGAAATATCCTGACCATTGATTTTAAAACCCTTGTATCTACCACAACCAGAATCCAACTACACCCTGGAAAAATTATTTTAATTTCAATATTTGACTTCAATTGAACCCTAAAACTAGAGTAACTTATCTTGATTTCAAAAAAGTTTTCAAAACAACCTTTCAACATTATTTTTTCAATCTCTCAATATTTTATTTAAATCCCAAATATTTTTTCCTATGCACGAATTCACCACATAAAATTAACAAAATAATTTTTTAAAACCTAATAAATTATTTGAACTGTCAATATGTGTTTTAAAATAATACTTTTGTCTACAAAATTTTATTTATGTAGTGTCAAATTTTCAAGACAAAATAAATATATAACTTGGTTTAGCTCCTTATGGAAATTAAAACTCCTATATACTGTTAACTATTCTGCTGAATCTACAAAAAACTTATCAATCATTGATCTTATGCATCTCACATCACCTCTATTCTTAGCGACTATGTATCCCATCAATGACTTTATCACATCATTGTTTTGGGTACTAGCATATAATTATCCATTGATTAAAATTTCATCATCTAATCCAAATATTAGGAACATATCCTTAATATAGAATGGATAATTAATGATAGTCAGGACTATCATCCAATGTTGGTCACCATGGTTATATTGATATCTCTCTACTATAATTATGGAATAGGTTACATCTAGACTAGTAAATTCCATATCATTCATAACAGAACTAATCACTTACACAAATTGAATCATTTACATTATATGTTATTACTTATGTGTATGAAGATACATTTTACCATAGTGATGAATGCCATGTAACATTATCAAAAATCCTATTTTATATTATAAAATAATGAATCTCTTCAATATATTTTCAATATATATACCAAGACATAGCCCTAAATTCCACTATGATCTATCATGATGGATCTTGATCCCATGAATACATGATTCCTCATAAATGTCTTTTATAGAGAATCATTTATTCAACCTGTTATAAACAAAATATAAGTGTAATATTTCATTTCAAATAAGTAATATCCCATTAATATATACTATTATGAAAATAGAAAATATCCCAAAAAATATCATAATGGAACAGAGCACAAATTCAATATTCATGAAACCATTCTCTTTTATGGCTTCATCAAAATGAATGTTCAATGGCCATGATGATTGAATTAACTGGTAAATGGGTTTTAAAAAATTTTAAAACTTTTTGGCCTGCTTTTGAGCCAAATATTTTTCATATTTTTTGAATATATAAATCTTTATGGTGTGTTTCCATTATTATAGGATATTTTGACATCCATATTCCAAATATCATATTCATGTAATGTCAGAATGGCATGTAGAATTATGAAGGATCATAGCATTGTAACTAATGAAATTGAATATTTGGTTTTCTAATCCTTGATGTTTTTAAACGAATTTCCAACTAGTCATTCCATATATTTATAGAATTTTCAACCCATGTCTATTTTATTTTTAAATAATCATTTTACCTCATAGGTTCTAAATCCACTAGATGATGTACCAAAATATTGAATTTATATTGGGTAATGGAATCCATTTTAATAATTATAGATTCTTTCCACATGGAATCATATGTTCCACTTACTACTTCTCTTGTAGTGAAAGGATCGTTATTATTAACAAATAATGAGTCACCAATCTTGGTGACTTGAAAACAAAACCATTATAGTTCACTAACCACTATTTTAATCCAATGAATTACTTATCTCTCCAAAACCACATTTTCTATGGGGTTTTCATGAATAATTTAATAGACTAACCCATGTTTAACATAATCATGGACTTAATTGAACTCTATATCACTCCCAATATCTCCTTTAGATATATTATCACTATAATTTAATATGGTTTTTTTCCAATATTAAAATTTTATATGTCGTATATGTAATTTCCACTTGTTTCCATTGGGTATCAAAAAATATACTTTTTTCCTCATGGTGTTAGTCTGTTACATGAAGTGGAATTAATATAATCTTCACAACCCAATCATTAAATATATGAATACACATGTTTATTTCCATTCCAAATATCATATGGTATATCATCAAACACATTAGGAGTATAAGGAGGGGTGAATTGATTTAAAATCCCAATGTCTTGTAAACAATCAATAATGTCTTGATTAATTTATTCCATACTATAGTTTGAGTATATTTTATTAATAATTTAACCAATATGGTTCTAAAAAAACATTCTTCTATTCCATGAATCACTCAATGGAATATGAGTAATACATAATTATTTTTAAATAACCTTATATTTTAAATTCATTTGTAAAAGTTATGAATTATGAGTATCCACTATATTCTTCGACTGAAAATAGACCACACACATCATCATGAACATGGTTACTAAATTTGATTATATATTTCGGAACCAATAGCTGCATCTAAAAACAATCTCTTAGAAATATTTAAATGTAATCAATAACAAAAAAACCAAATGATTCCCCTTTCTTATTTTTATCCCTGTAGTTTTTCATCATGAATCCCTTATTTTACATGGAATATAGATAACATCATACTCTTTTTTCATTTTCTTGACCTTTAACAATTGGAGGGTAATTGTGAGGAAATATTTCTATTGTAACCCTTTTCTCAGCCATTATATTTATTTAGAAAATTAAGAAAGTATATTCATGTTTTTCCTTTTTATCTTTTTGGAGAAGAATATTATATATATCAATAATTTCCGTACCATTTTTTCATATTTAATATTACAATAGATTTACAGATGATTTAAAGGGGTGATGTGTGAATGAGATTGGAGTATAGTTCATTAAATAAAATAAATATGAGTACTTAAAGGTGAACAATTTAGCAAATTTTCATAACTGCTTGAGGCCTAGCACATATTTCCTCCAAAAGACAACTATGAAAGAGTTCCTTTGCTATCACAATACATTCATTCTAATATCCCTCATATTATATATCCTTGAGATACTATATAATTATATTATAATCCAATTTTTCTTATGAAAAAATTATTATAAAGTCATATATAAATGGATAATACATTGAATTTTGAATGTCTCTTTAATTTATTTTTCTTATATATCAAAATATTCATCAGCCACCTCTTTCATTGGTGGATTGAGAAATGATCTTCATAGTACAAAATATTTATTTAAGGGAACAAATCAACTTCAATGCATTTAAAACACTAATATAAGCTACTACCAGTAAGGTGATGATGATTTTCCAATAATTATCGGGGGATAATGTTGTCAAAAAAACATTAAATTTTACCTATAATTCAAATTAGTATATTATTAGATGTTCTATTAATTAGAATTATTTGAGAAATAATAATAATTAATTTTTTTATGTCTCCCACTATTTTATCAAGCAAAATTTCACCCACCATCAAGCATATAATGTTAATTTCCACTGATTATCTAGTGTCAAGGTTCCATAATCCCCTTAAAACCCCTAATAAGGTTTGTAAAAGATACTGAATGATATTTTGATAAAAAATATTTTTCCAACTATGGAATTAAATCTCAAAGATATATTGATTTATAAGAAACAATCCATTTCACACTTATAAAATAATACTTGATTGATCCATAACATAACCCAAACTGTGTTCCCAATCCCTGTACTCTCGAGATTATAGTTAGGGACTCAAAAATATGTTAATGGAAATGATTTTTCCCTATGAACAAAGCATCAAAAATTAATTACTGAGGATAAACAATGAAAAATATATACACTATGCACTCCTCAATGAGAAAAGAGTTCCATATAAAAATAGATATCCTAATGAAAAAATCATCCCAAGGAATACCAAAATAGATCCATAAAAAATCATAATCTTTGTGAGACAAAGAGACCATATCCTTATAAGTCACCACCATCACCAAAGGTACCATGGACCAAGAACACCCATTATGTTCTACTCTAACATTCCTATTTTTTAGAACTAACTTGAAAATGTCTATAAATTACTAACGGGAAAGAATGGGGGTGAGAAAACAACCATGTTTGATTTGACCAAATGTTCCATAAGATGTTCTAATAAAATCTAACCATATGTGCTTCAACTTAATCAAAAAAAATGAAAAATTATCATTCATTTCAGTTATTACATGCTTCCAAATCATATTATTAAAAACTATATAAAAATATGGCTAAATGATCATTTCAATAAAAAAGAAAGATAAGAACCCACAAATATAGTTATATAATCCTTGGAACAAAATAATCAAATAAAAAAACAATATCATAATTCATAAGTTAATTAGTTCCTGGTTATTAGATCCTTAAACTTCTATATCAATCATCATGTTTCCTAGTGAATAGATATCCCAAAATTTTATGCCATTGGGATATAATTAATTGACATGAATTAGGAAAATCATGTCAGACAAGTTTTAGTTAGTGTTTTTAACATAAATAAATTTCTAGGGTGTCAGATTCCTATAATGAATTTCTTATTCACCCACTAACTAGCTACGATCAAATGTTATTTAATCAATTAAATTTTTAATAATATTAAATTATTTCATTTACCATTCATTCATCATTCAGTTTTCAAATTCCAAATTTAATGTTCCAACATATCATTTCACATTCAAAAGTAAATCATGGGTTTCCTAAAAATTGAAACTATTCAAAATATTGTTTCATTTAAAAAATTCCTTCATGAATAAATCATAAAATACTCTAATAAAATCATTTTCAATTCAATATATCTTTTTCAAAATCTAAATGATCTCTTTAATAATTTAAAAATAATTATTTTTAAATATCCTTTACTTTAGGAAATAAAACATCAGATAAGAGAAAAATTAATTTAATAAATTTTTGAAATTTGGATTGTAAATCAATTTTTCATGTGAAGGGAGATGATATAAGGATCCACCTACCTTTTATATCATGATAAAAAAACCAATATCAGAAGATAAGAATCACTAATAGTGAATTGAAAGTGAGTAATATTGAATATTAATCTAATGGATCATAACCCTCTTAAATAGGGATTCCATCAATTAATAACCTTAGGATTTATCACTCTCAATGTAAGGAATAATTAAAAAAGTGGTATTCTAAATAAATGGGATTTGGATTATATGAGAGAGGTCAGATGCATAAAATTGTATTTAGATCCAAGAGAAAAGGTATTGGAGGATCCCAAATCCTCTCCAAAATTCCTCCAAAAGACAATGGGTCTATTGATATTTTTTTTGAGAAGATTGGAATAAGAAAAGGGGAAAAAAATATTTTACACAAACAAATAATAAACTATTTAAAATCCATTGGAAACATGAAATTGAAATATTAAAATGGGAAAAACCATATTGTTGTGTTTGTGACCATTCCATACTCGTGCTGGTCAAAACCACATATGAGATATGTAATAAATGTTGTGTCATATATTTAAAAAATTTGGAAGGTTCTATGTTACAACAATTCATCCATGTACTATATATGCCAAAATATAAATTAGAGACAAAACATTCACCTTGATTTACCACAACACAGATGAAACCCCCATTCATAGGACAAAACTACTCGAAGAAGTCCATTCCCTAGCCTATATTTGCAGTGATGTTGTCCCCTGAAATGTTAAGTCCATAAGAATCATCCATACTAAAGCTAGAATATATATTACATAGAATTCAGCTCCACACTATATCACCTTAATACTATAAGACACATCACTATATAAAATCTAAAAATTTCCAAAACAATAATAATGAACAGGACCACACGCAATGAAATTTGTTATTGTTGAAAATGGATTAATATAACTGAAAACTAGTAACAGGATCCCACAACCACCCCATCATATATTTTTTTCACTCCAAAAACCATATATATAACTACCTGTTCCATATATTATAGAAAACAAATTTATCATCAGTGCCTTATTATCCCACATATCTTGTAACTTAGAACCATGTGGCCAGAACACCCAAACAAAGGATATGGATTTCTTGTAATGAAATATCATCTCAGAATCAGAAATATGCACTAGATTATATATCAAGGATAAATATTGTTCAATATATATCTCCTCCTAGCATAAAACATTATATGGGTCATATAGATACTTTCTGAGATGTGACATGACAAACATGTCATGAGTTACTATCAGTCGATGTGGGAAAGACAATACATTAAGTCGCCTTTCCAATCTTCTAAACAACCTCAAATGAATAAAATTGTCTTGATAAATATTTTCCATTTATTCTAATCCTTTATTGATGAATAAAAGGTGAAAAAATCAAAATCTCTTGTCCAACAAATGATAACTCCCATTGGTGTCAACATAGAAGAACATTGTATTTCTAATTAATCTATGATTTTACCATTCAATGATGAATCAATTGGATCTTTTTAATCTTTTCATAGACCATTCAAGAAAAATCAAAGGATTATTCCCAAATATATGACTAATATAAATGATATTTATATAGGAAGCTATTAAATACCTCAATGGGTTTCATCCTAATGGATGAATTGAATAATTTGTTATTAGTAAAATTAAAAAGCCCCATTTGGATATCCTAAGCACTAAAAAGTACAAAAAAATATTCATGAAGAAATATGTAAGAATATTTATTGCTATTTTTATATAGAAACATGTTTTTAGATGAAATTCCATGACCAAACACATATTATATTCCTTCACCTCTATGAGGAAACTCAACAAATGAGATGTTCAATGCAGAACCATATCATTATCTATAACAGATGGGAATCCATATTGTCGAATGATATCCTTCTCATACAGAACCCACAACTAATAAAAATTATCTTTATCATGAATGGGGGAAAAGTGATAAAAATTTATTTTCATATCTATCAAAAACCATATTTAATTCATCCCTATAGGGTAAATTGAAATCCAAAATGTGTAGTCCGCTAGAATTATGTAACACTTTCATATCATAACTACATGTGGATAAAATAAACCTGAAGGTTTATAGTGCTCCACATTAACCTTTTTTCATGTATAAGATCTTGAAACAAAATTATATATAGATCTTCTCCCACTTGGAAAAATTAATCCTCACCACTTGTCATGGAAAATCTTTTTGGTGATGGGTTTTACTACCTAAATGGAACTATGGATGACCTCCATAAAAAAATTTCATAGAGGTGGTCATATGATGTACAATCATTGATCTCATAGGATAGCAGTTGAAAAAATGACCACTTGTAGATAGTGTATCCACTATTAATAGAGTCCTTCACTCTATGAAAATTATCAGAAGTATAATACTCCTAAAGAATAATCTCATGAATAGTGGAGTCTCATAAAAACATGAAAGAAAACAAACTATATCAACCTGAAAGAACACCAAATTAATATATTAATTGATATCCAACATGTTCTAAACTTCTAAAATATCAATAATTTGTTTGGTAAGAAATTTATTATTTAGAGAACTAGAAATGAAATTCCCATTACAAGGTATGAATGTAAGGCCCAAATAATAATACTTTAGGTATTCCATCCAGTGCTATAAACAATGGTTCAAATAATTTCAACAGAATATATGACTCATTACTTTGTTATTATAATTGATAGTAAACACTTCAATGATAAGGTAATTTTTCCCAGTCATAGGATAATTCATAATAATTGTGGGTTTTATGTCATGTATAGGATATTTATATTTTTTTTATAAAGACGTTTGGAATTGGTTGGATAATAAGTAATCACCCTGCATAAATAATATATATAAACCCATTTTTCTGTGTAAAAATCACAGAGCCCTACCAAAATATTCTAATAGTCTATTGCCGTATTGAAGTCAAAATGAAATTTCAACTCCTAAAAAACACTCTACCATTTAATATTTTTATGAACATTACTCCGTTTAAAGTGATTGTTGTCCAAAGAATAGTAAAAAATGAGAAATATTTATAATTTTTTTGATAATACCTGTCTATAAGTAGGAAGCTCTACTCATGAAAACATTGTGTGTTTGTTCACATGTCATAAAACCCATCAACTTACTAGTATTGAACATTATTCAGTGTATTGAGACCACGTTTTCTAGGAAATTCAGTTCATGTTTCTAGAAATTTCATTTAAAATCATAGAATAATTTGGGTGGTATTTGGGAAATTTCTGAACCACTCTAAGAAGATGTACATTGATTTCCTCAGTATTATAATAAACCAAGTTATCATCCATATCTATCAACCAGTTTAAGCTAGTGGGGTATGCCACCAAATTTCAGTGTTATTTTAATGATTCCAAAGAAAAAATGGTTATGTAAAAGAGATGCCCAATGATACTATAGATTAAGAGGGTGCAAAAAATTATGATTTCCCAAGGGGTGTGGTATAGTAGTGAATGAGGATTAAAATTATTATGTGGATATATTATGTTTCATTGAAGAAGATAATAAAATATTTAAAAGACAATTATAGAATATGGGCTCGAAGAAAATAAAAAATAATAAATAAATTTAAAAATTTTGTATATTGTAGCTTGAAAAAACATTAATTGAAATGTGGAATTCACACTAAAATGAAATGGCATACTATCCTTAAGGAAATATAGATGATGTGTGTTATTTTAATGGATGGAAAAAGTGGTAGATGAATTTCAAAAAAATATATATGAAGAGATTATTATCCATAAAGTAAAATAACAATGTTTGAATGAATTCACTAAGGAAATAGGGATAAAAAAATAATAATAGAGATCTTGACAATAAAAGTATACGAGATAGAGTTTACCAAATATGATGAAGTGGCATAAATAAAGGAATTAATTAATGAATATTGAACAACTTCCACATCAAGTAAAACATCTAAAATTACTAGTCCAAGACATCATTGAGCCACATAACTAATTAGAAATTTATAATCAACAACAAGAAAGGAATGAAATTTTTAATGGGTGTTTGTTTATGAATCCATAATGAGAGGAAGAAGGAAAAAATCAGCACAGTCAAAATATATAGAAGAGACAACTAGATGAAAAAATATAAATAAAACCAATATTTTAGTGAGTCTATAATGTAAAAAATATATTATAGGGTTTTTTCATAGAAAAATAGTTAAGTCTGAGTTAGAGATTTCAAACATCAAACTATGATCTTTTTTGGAAGATTCTAAAGTAAGAACCTACATGGTATGATGTTAGGATGAAATGTAATGGCCACTTGTATATTATCAATTTCATTAAAATTACCCATAATATTATATGTTTTATTATAAATTATTGATACTATTGAGTATTGAATATATTTATATTTATGATAAAAATTTCAATTATGTTTAAATAGATGAAATCGTCTATCTTTTGAAAAAAAAATCAATCTGTAGAAGCATTAGTATTAATGGTTAATTTTTTTTTATAAAATAACATCCTATTACTATCCAATCCTCTACTAATTTTCTATGTTATCATACAAAAAATGAGAATGTTCATAAAATTTAAATAATGTTTCACATGGATAATATAAATGATTTGTTTTGAGAGAAATTGTCTTTTATTGCAGGTGTATCTATAGCGAGTATATTATTTAAAAAATTATTAATGCTGAAAAACTTATAATTTGTAGTCGGACAGAATTTATCAATACAATTTTAAAATAACATAATTGGAATATGATAACTTTATACATATTCATATAGAGAAACAAATTAATGATGTCCCCTAGTTAAATGGAAAAATTTTAACCCCTCTAAATACCACATTGGTTTATTGAAAATTTATCATTTTTAATGTGGATAGAATATATTTCATCCACAAAAAATGATTTTCTATTCATTATGTGGTTGTGAAAATTATATTTTTCATGATGCATTAATAATGGTAAAATTTCCCCTCATTGACATAAAATGTATTATGTAATTAATCTATGGGGAAAATACAAATTTTAAAACTATTCACACTTGTATAATGTGTTTATATATTATATAATAAATAATGGGGTTCAAATTGCATGGAAAATACAACCGATACATTTATTGTTGGAGATATCCCACTTTTGGGGGACACAATCTTGTACCCCACAATAATAATTGATTATCCTATTGAGAATATGAAAAATGATCAGCGAAACTGGAAAAATATCTCCTAAGAACATGTTAATGATCTATAGATATATATGGTGAACTACTTATTTGTCAAGCCTTATAATACTTGGTCAGAAACATCTTTTAGTAGAAAAAGAATCTAGATGAATTCAGTTTATGCACTACTCAAATATACAATCAAGTTGTCTTGGTATTTGGGTGTGACATAAAAGTAGAAAAGAAAATACATAATTTTATATTAGTAGTAATATTTCTTGAATATAATGTTGAATCAAATTAGGTTCCCAGTATTGGTGGTCTCATATAAAAATCCTTCTACATTATTGTCCTAAGTCAAACATTTTTTCTGATTATTTTATAATGACAAACAATTATAAAAAAATAATAGGCTTTAATTTTAGAATATGTTATTAGTACTTTGGATCCTAATTCTAGTATTAATACACTTAAAACCCAATCTAGGTTTTTTAGAAATAAAACAGTTTAAAGATGTGAAGAAATTTGCACATACAAGTTACATATAAAATCTAAAATTACATAAAACTAATCCCTAATAAATTAAAAAAAATTAAAGGGTTCATTATATTAATTAAATCTAACAATATTTTTTACATGTTGTAGATTCATCAAAATTTATTTAAAAAACATCATTTATACATTGTTTTCAATGATTTTCCTCACATACAATTCTATGGTAGTATACTTTCAATGAAGAATATTAAAATTGGATGTGAAGTCTTCCTAAAATAGACAAAAGAAATTACCTAAATTTCATACCTAGATGATGATACTAATGATATTACATTTAATTACGATCTTATATCTACCTTTGGAAAACATTATTTTTCATGATCTATAATTCCCGGTGTGAAAAAGATGACATTGAATGAAGCATTACCTTTAGAATAATACTCATAAAAATTATGGTATTCATAAAATGAAATTAAACTTATTGAACATGTATTGACCTAACAATTTCAGAATTTTTTTTTGATTTTAATTCACACAAACAACAACATCAATGTTTCCAATAAAGATACATTATGATAATTTTTGGATAATAATCATTAGAATTAATATTTTATTCTGTTATAATTTTCAGAAATTGGTCCCCTTGAGGGTTATTTGGTTAGTCAATGTATATGTATTATAGACATTCCTATATGATTTCCGGGAATACTATTTATACAATATATTTTACGCCAAAATGTTTGGTTTGTGTACTTTGTTTGGAATGAACTCATGGTTGAAGGACCCAACTTTTGGATGCAACCCAATGTTTGAGGAAAAAACATATGGGTCATCATCCCTAATTTTTTAATCAATCATATTTTTTCAACTATACGTTTAATGTTTATCACAATTTAGTGAAACCCTACATTTTTTCATCAATTATATAGTTTTGAATTTTGGATTACTTCCACGTTTTATATAATGGTCTCGCTAGAATTAAACTTCTCTTTAAATTTGATTGATTACTAATTCAAATGATCATATTCAGAATATTTATTCATTTATATTTGTAATAGAATTTATGAAATTATTTTAATGTATTTAATTTATATACTCATGATTTATGTTGCAATATTTTTGGTAGAATTTTGAAAATAAGAAATACAACCATCATGATAAATACTGGCAATTTCTTATTCTTTTGATACAGATATTCATATGAAAATAATAATTCATGTTTCCCTCTAGAACTCCACCTTGGGGAAATATATGTTCTTAGTTATTATCTATTTGATCAACATTACCATTAATGCAATAGTATTTCTTAATTATTACTTTTTTGTAGTAAAAATTTCACTTTTTTGAGATAAACTTTAGTGACATACATGTTTGATCATATTATTAGTGTTCTATCTACCACTATTTAATGAAATATTTTTTTACATTGATGAATGTTTTTCAATTGTTCTTTATTGAATTTCATTTACATAATTCAATTGATTCTAGAATTGTGACATGAATTAGTATCGACCATCAGCATATTAATATATTTATTTTTGATGTTTCTTCTACTCATACTCAATCGTAGCACAATTTCACCTTATCATCATATTTTTTGATATTTGGCTTATGTATAAAATAACTAGAAATCCCAATAATATCATTTTTGTAAAGGTTCCAAATTCATACACTACATTGTTGGGTTCTCTCAAAAATAGAGCCTTTTAGTGGAATCTTTAGGCTTGTGGATTATAACATTGGTGGAGTAGACTTGGGAATTATTGTTCACTAATCCACTATACATCATCGTGTGTATTTCATTATTTATAATCTACTACTTACTCATCATTAAGAGATAAGGGATGAATAACATTACTCTCAAGAGGGATTTTCATTTTCTATCATATTTTAAAAGGAATATAAATTTAACCACTTATGTCTTATACTTTTCCCCTTCAACTCAACTATTTTTATTAGTGGTTGGGATGTGTTGGATATATTTTCTTTTTGGAAATCCATGACGATTTTTATATTTCTAACTAGTGCTAATATTGGGAATCATAGGATAGACTACGGTAGTTATATATATTTTTACCATAATAATTCATATTTAATGATCTATATGAAGATAAGTCCCAATGGGTGATTTTAGACAAGGTACATTGATGATGTGTCAATCTTATTTAAGGCTGATAATTATGGATACATGAAAAGTATAAAATATTATTTGTATGAAAGATATGTGAATAAGAGTATATTTAATGGTATTCAATCCAAATGAAATTCTTATAGATAATCCTGAATAATTGAATGATGATAAATTTAAATAACCTGATATTAATTCAAGATATTAGAATTATTTTTTATTAAAATCAAGAAATGATTAAATTAATTGAATCTCTCATTGTTTTATTTCATATAAGATATGGAAAACAATTTTTTTCAATGATGTTACAAAAAATTTCATTTGACTAAGGTAGAACAATAATTTTTTAAAATTTGGTGCATTGAGGATTCATGATTATGAATAAATCTCTTAGATCAATATAATATTGGTAGAACTGATCAATAATATTGGTGCCCGAGGATAACTATTGAAAAAATGGATGATGATTTAAAGGTACATAGAGTTCTACCTTTTTTGTGGAAGGAGATATATACTTGTAAGAATCAATAGAAACCAATGAATGATTTTACAATAAAATAATTAATTATAAAATTGAGGATATATGATGTTCAGATTCAAGTAAAAGAAGAAAATAATATTTCTATAAAAAAGAATGATATTTCACAAAAACTACTATAGATGAATCATCTGATTCTATTATATCAATTCAATTCAATATATATCATATCTTTATAAAATTTATTGTAAAATGTAAAACATGATATAGAAAAGGATTAAAAAATATAGATATTATAAATATAATTAAAAATAGCCTTCTATGTATAATAGTCATGTGATTAATTAATAGATAAAATATACATATAAATGAAAAGATAAGATAATAATGATGAATAACCAATGTGATACCTCTTATTTGAGTAATTAATCCACTTCAAACTCAGAATATTACCCTGAAAATAAAATGATAAATATATGTTTTATGTATTATATTTATGATGGAGACACTTCTTACTCAGAAAAATTTTACACATAAAATTCTCCCTATGACCGTCTTACTATTTATTATTTTACTTCAAGAAAAATTTCATTCTTTAAAATAATATCAAAAAATTCATAGAAAACCATTTGATGTAATTTCATTTATACATAAGTGTTTTCAAAATAGATAACACATTTAAGATTTAATTAATCCAAAGTTTCATGGATTTAAGATGATGATTAAATAAAAAAACTGTTAAAAGACATAAATATATTAAAACAAGGATTTATAATGCTTTGTAATTGAGAAGAATATTTTAATGAAATTATTTTTAAAAATAATACTCATAAAGGAAATCATGGGATTGTCGTATGTGATAATCACCAAAAGTATATAGAAATATTTTTATTCCTAGTACAAAAAGAATGAGCATAACTCTTGTTAAATTTTTTTACATTGCAATAAATAGAAATTAATTTATTAACTTATATTTTAAAAATCATCAGTTTTTGTTATCATGAAAATTCATAATTTGAAATCATTATCGATAATTCATTATGCATTCTTTTCTGAAAGAAGACATATTTATTTACTAGTTATTTAGTTGTTAACATTGAAAATATTAAAATCATATGGGTAAAAAAAGGAACATTTATTTTATATATTGATGGTATGATCCACTAGACTTCATTTTTATTTCATTAATCAAATTTTGAATATTATAGAGATTTCATGAATTAATTCAAATAGAGACTTCATTAAATATAAAAACTATTATTAAATGAGGAATTCAATTTTTAATTTAAAATTAATTTTATGTACATTAAATGTTTTTTACTAGGGAAGAGAATGTTTTATTTTTTTTTATCTTTTTATCATGTTAATTTATTTATAACTCCATTTAAAAAATACAAATTTTCCAAATATAAAAATTTATCTGGTAAACCAATCTATTTTAGTATTTTTTTCAACATCAGGAATAATTCTACACAATCATTTAAATTTATATTACGATATATACACAATTGAAAAACTATACAAATATCAGTAATCTTTTTATTATTATCTAATCCTTTTTTATGTATCTTCTAAAGACTATTTTTATGGTATTAATTATAATTCATGATATGTGTGTAGTACATTCTAGAATTATATTAAATTTACATAAATAAAGATATGTTTTTTTAATAAGTTATTTTTTACATAATTAATATTTATTTTATAATTTTTTATTAAGAATTAATTTCCATATATGTTATTCAAATATGTAATGTTTTTCTTTTTGAATTTTTTATTAATGAAGAAAAATCTTTTGAACTGATGAATATGAAATGATTACTCTTTATTTTGGCTCATGAATATGAGAAGTCTCATCAAAACAATCAGAATATAATTTCTCATATTCATCTTTCAAGACAGAAAAATTTTATAAAAAAATCTCAAACCTTTTTTCCTTTATTAGATAGCATAAACTTATATAATTTTATAGAATCATATAAGGTAGGAATAAAGTGACCTAGGACATTACATTATTTATCAATGTATATTTATTTTAGTTATTTTTAAAATCTGTTTAGAAACAATATTTTTAACACACCAAGGTTTTTAAAAACTAAATGGAAATGCATGAAACATTGTTTCAAGTAGAAATTTATAACTAGCCTTTAAAAATAATTTTAATAACACTATGTTTTGAATTTCTAAATTTTTTTTCTACTATTGTATTCAGTATGTCATTTGGATTCTAATGGAACTTACATGTTTTTTTGGTGAATAATAATATACCCTTATGAATTGTAATATGAATAGTAATATGACCTTAAGGAATAGTAAATAGTAATATTATTTTATTTTCATCGGGCTTGATGGTAATGACATTATTGTTAATTTTTCAATGTGATATAAAAGCAATTATTGTTTTAAAAATTTTAATTTTTGAATTAATTATGATTTTATATAAAAATTTTATTAATAATGTTTTGAAAATTATTTTAAAATTTTTTCTTCATTCCTGAGTTATACACATTGAAAAATGGTAATGGTGAATTTTGGGGATTTTTCTAAAATTCAAGAATTTTCGATGAAAAGTGATATACGGTAAAATACCGTATAATCAAATTATCAGTAAAATACACTATTTATGACATCATAAGTTAAGTAAGGAAACTTAGTTCAAACTCGAATTCCATTATTACTATTTTGCATTGGATGATTTATGATTATTCATATTCTTGAGAAAAAATATTATAGTAATGATTAAAATAATGAAAAATACCTCCTCTTGTCCACTATAAATACCACCCTCATTTCCATCTTCCTCCCACATTTCTCAGGCCTTGATCCTTACCTAAGTTCATTCCAAAACATCTCCCAAGGCTTCTCTAAACGACTTAGAGATTAGGGTCTCACAAAAAGGACAAATCCAAAGGCCTTCTGAGGGATCTCAAGGAAAAGAGATCTATTGGTAAACATCTTCTTTTATTTTCATTATTTCCTTTCATTTTATGTTATTATTTTTCATTACCTGTGGATTATTTTTGTGATATTCCAATACATATTCCCTTTAATGCACATAATATTAAATATTGATGATAGACCCTGTTTCTCTAATCAAATTAATTTATTAAAATTTAAGCGATGTTGTTAGGTTGCCGAATTTTCATAAGGGATTTCTCAAATTTTCATTTATTTTTTGTTCATCTATTTTCTTCTTATTTACTTACCTCATTTTATCTATGAGGCATGGAATCTCCGTAAATATTGTATATTTGGGATTTTCTCATGTTCATGGAAAATTCCTAATCAATATTCTTCTCCACCCTAACTTATACAAGGAATTAGAAATGTTGTCTATGATGTGTTGAATTACTGACATCGTGGATTATGTGATTTCAATTTACATTAATTCATTCAAGTATAGTCATTAAATCATTTTTTTGGGTGAATAAAGTTATAATATATCTCATTTTTATCATCCTTGGTTCTGTAATTCTTTTGTACCCATGATATTAATTTATAATTAAAAATGAATTCCTTATTATCAAAGAACAACAAAAATCATTAAAACGAACATCATTAATGTTTTAACTTATTAATAACCATAATGTACGAATTCAAGATAATAAATGTTGTATCTTTTGGTTCTTTAAATATATAAATACTACTACATTCAAATTTTGTATTTTTACATCCAATTGACAAGAACAACCATCATGACGCTATCAGGGAAATCATGTAAAGAACTCACCGAAAATAGTGCAAGGAACAAAATAGTAACAATGAAAGGGTGAAATTATGTAATTAAATGACAATATAAGGTATTATAAATATGTATATGATTTTTTAAAATATTAATAACACACTTTTAGCTATTATAAAAGATATTTCAATGAGGTTGAAAGAAGACAACCCCGAGGTATGTGAATTCATAAACCGATTTCCATTCTTTGGGTTAAAATTATACTTAATTATTTATATTTTATTATAATTGTTTGTGTGATTTTTTTGTTTATATTATGTTTAATTATGTCTAATTACAATGTATATACATATTCCATCCACTCAATTAAGTCTCACTATAATTATATGATATTTCTAAGGGTATTTTCTTTTAAAGTCTGCTTTAAAATCACAATTTTATCAATATACAAAAGGACTGTTTTTATGAAATTATTCATCTTTTATAATTATGTTACGGATCATGGGGATTGCTTATGGGTAATGGTGAGACCTATAATTTTCCATTCAATTCATTGGGTATCTATGATTTGGAGGTTACTCATACGGTTACTCCAAGTGTAACTATAATGGTTACATGAATTGTAAGGTAGCCATGATGGTTACAAATTATAAGGTAGGCGAGAGGGTTACAAGATTATATATGTAATTACCCAGGATACTATTATGAATCTATTTATGTTCTTATGTTTTTTGTAAATCATGTGGAACTATCTTATTTCACAAAGTGTATATGAGTGGCGAGTATGACATTTGAAAATGTTTTCATGCGTTACAAGAAGTCAATGACTAATGTGCACTTTCCTTATTTTACGTCCCATACTGATATTTTTGTGCTCACCCGATGTTTTTAATTGATTTTCTTAGTTCATAATGCTTTTTAAGACAAATATGGAAGCCATGTAAAATGATTGAAAAATTTCAAAGAAATCGTGTTTTACGGCTTAATGTTTTATATATTGAATAATATTGAAACTGTTTTTATAGTATCCACTCCATAACAATGTGTAATGGTATAAATTTATCATGTTCCAATTATATAAATCTATAATATTGAAAATATCCTCAATGTAAAATGGAGCACTTTCTTGATTAAATTAATGATTATGTAATGTACTAAGGTTGGGACCTTATAGTTCATATCAGATAATGGTTTAGATAAAATTATGGGTTATGATGATGTTAAAAGAATACCATAAATGATTTTTACATTATCATCAATTTGAACTGTTATAGAGTTTAAATATTACCATGTTGTTGCGTCTATGATTTTTTGTTCAAAATGGTTGCCCGTAGAAGAAACAGGGAAGGTATAAAGGAGAGGAACTAATGGGACAATATCCTTCCAAATAGGCTGTCCGGGATGGAAGGGATTGGAACCGAGTAGTTTGTGACAGTAATGGATTAGCTAATTTAGGAAATAAATGGTGGTGGAATCCATGTAATTGAACAACAAGATATACCACAACATAATATGATGATAGTGGAACATTTTATGAGACAACAACCTCTTCCTTTCAATGGATCTTTTGACCCATTAGTTGTTGATGGATGAATTAAATCCCTTGAAAGGATATTTGGTGTTATGGGTTGTTCAGATAATCAAAAGGTATGTCTTTCCATTTATTGTTTTGAAGTTTAATCTGATCAGTGGTGGTCAATGTAAAGAATATCAGAGATAGAGATTGTATTAATGCCTTAGAGTGGGATGAATTTAAAAGTCTTTTACTTGAAAAATATTTTCCTAAGATGGTGCAATATAGGATATATAAGCAATTACTTCAAATGATGAAAAATGAGGATGATTCGGTGGGTGTGTATGAGGAGAACTTCACCCGACTGGAAAGGTATGACCCAAATTATATTCTAGATCTTGATAGAAAAATCAAACACTTTTACTAAGGACTGAATCCATGTTATCAAAGGGAATTGACCACCCATGAATTCAAAAGTGATGAGAAACTTTTATAATGTGCGGAGAGGGTAGAGATGGAGTTTTTCGATGATCACGTGAATTTTGGAAACAAGGAGAAGAAGTGGTGCTGATGGAAATAAATGGGTAAGAATCAACAAAAGAAATGTGATAGTAAGAAAATCCAGTTTCTAGTTGTGAAAAGTGTGGTAAGAAGTACCCTGGGGAATGTATTAGAGAAATAGGGATGTGTTTTAAATGTGGTATGTTTGGACATATGGACTAGTATTGTAATGAAAATGAACCTATGACTAATCATTATAAGAAAATATTTATGTGTTTTAAATGTGGTGAGATAGGTTAGTATGTAATTGTCTACCCAAGGTGAGATCCAAATGATTCAAAGAATCCAGAATAAAAGTAGAAAGTTGTTTTGAGATTTTTTGAGACTATGTCAGTAGATTCTGAGTCTTCCAATGAAGTTGTATCAGGTACATTGTTTTTTAATAATATTATTATAATGTTTTGTTTGATACGAGGTCTACACATTCCTTCATATCTGATAAATTTTCTGTTAAATTGGAAATATAACCTCAAAAAATGAGATGAAAACATTTTGTTAAACCCCAAGGGGGAAATATTATAGCCAAGAAGAATTATAACAATCATTAAATTTTGGTACATGGAAATACATTACATGAAAGACTTGTTGTTTTACACTTAGTTGAGTTTTTTGTTATTATGGGAATGAATTGGATTTCTATTTATCATGATAATATTGACTGTAGACCTTGAAAAGATTTTTTCAAAAAGAATTTCAGTTTTTATACAAGAATGAACCCATACAATTAATAACATATAAAGAAACTAAGAAACTATTGAATGATTGAAAAGAAATTTATCTTGCTCATATTTTTGAAAAATAGGGAACTGTTCAGATTGATGATGTGCCAGTGGTAATTAAATACATAGATGTTTCTCCTATAGAGTTACTTGGTGTCATTAATGATCGAGATGTTGTGTTCAAAATTGACATAGTTCCCAATTCTAAGACATTTTCAAAACCTGAATATCATATTTCTCAGAAAGAACTTCTTGAATTGAAAAATTAGTTGTACGATTTTCTTAATAAAGGAATCATTCATCCTAGAAATTCATCATGGGGAGCTCCTATTTTGTTCATCGAAAAGAAACATGGTTCCATTAGAATTTGAATTGATTATAGATCTTTAAATAACATCACTGTTAAAAAAATATCCTTTGTCCCACATCAATGATGTGCTTGATTAGATATAGGGAGCTGGGTTCTTTTCCAAGATGGACTTGAGATCTAGATACAATCAGCTGAAGGTGAATGGCAATGACATCCCGAAAATATCCCTTCATACTAGATATGTGCATTATGAATTTTTTGTTATGCCATTTGGGGAAACTAGTGTTTTTATTATATTCATTAATCTTATGAATAGAACATTTCATGAGTTTTTGGATAAGATTGCAGTTGTGTTTACTGATGACATTCTAATATTCTCTAAGAGTAAATAAGAGCATGAAAAACATCTAAGGGTTGTTTTACAAACATTAAAGGAAAATAAAATGTATAGAAAATTATCAAAGTGTGATTTCTGGTCACAAAAGATTTATTTTATTGGGAACATTATAAAGAAAGATGGAATAACAATTGATCCTGTCAAAATAAGAGTGGTTAATTAATGGCCAAGACCTACAAATTATTTAGAGATTCGTAGTTTTCATGGATTAGCAGGTTACTACTGACATTTTGTTAAGAACATTGAACATTTATCTCGCCTAATAACAAAGTTAACATGAAATAAGGTTAAATTTATTTTGACATAAGAATGTGATGTTTGTTTTATGGAACTAAAGAAGAGATTGGTGAATGATATAGTTATGTCCTTGCCTTCCCAAAATAGTGAGTTTGTTATCTATAGTTATGGTTCATTGAAAGGACTTGGTTGTGTTTTGATGTAGAATGATTTGGTAATTTCTTCTACTCCCATAAAACTAGAACATCATGAGATAAATTATCCCACATTTGATTTGGAATTAGAAGAAATGTTTTTTTCTTTGAAAATTTTGAGTCATCATTTATACGGAGAAAAATGTCAATTATATACTGACCATAAAATTATAAAGTATATATTTACTCAGAAGGAATTTAACATGAGGTAGAAAAGATGTATTAAACTGATAAAGGATTAGGATTTCATGATCAATTATCATCCAGGAAATGAAAACCAAGTGGTGTATGCCTTGAGTCGAAAACATAAATCATTATTAACCATGTTACATTTTGTTAATGATCCCTTGATTACTGATTTGATTAATTTTGGCTTAGTTTTTAGTAGTGCAGGGAGTAAATTTATTTTGTTTCAAGGTTCAGTGCAGTCATCATAATCATACAGAATTATGTGGGCATAGAAGGAATAATGTGAGTTACTGAAAGAGGAAGAATTGGTTAAAATGGGTAAGCTTCCAGAATTTAATCATGATAAAGTTGGTGTTTTATGATTTGGAAAAACGTTGTACGTGCATTGTGATTATTATTTTTAGATTTAATTGTTGTGTGAAGGTCATAGTTCTCCATTTTTAGTTCATCCTAGCTGTTCTAAGATGTAAAAAGACCTCCATGAGTATTTCTGGTGGGATAGAATGAAAAGATATATTGTTGAATTTACTATGAAATCCCTGACATGTCAATAGGTCAAAGCAATGTGGATGTTACCGAATGGTATTATTCATCCTTTTCTAGTGCCATAGTGGACGTGGTAGAATGCATCCAGGAACTTTATTGTAGGAATACAAAAGACTTCTCGAGGTAACAATCCAATTTGGGTTATTATTGATCATCTGATGAAATATATACATTTTTTCGATTTGATATACAATATATATGGATGATCTTTCTTGACTATAACACAAAGGGATTCTCAGGTTACATGGAGTTCCTCTCTCCATTATATCTGACTAGGATCCTAGTATCATTTATAACTATTGGAAATGACTTCATAAGTTGTTGGGAACAGAATTAAATTTCAGTAAATATTTTCATCCTCAATCAGATGGGTTTTAAGAATGAACGATTCAGACTTTGAATGATATGAAAAAATCTTGTTCAATGGACTACTAGGAAATTTGGGATCTTCATCCTTCTTTAGTTGAGTTTTCATATAATAACAGTTTTCATTCTAGTATATAGATGGAACCTTTTGAGGAACTATATGGGAAGCGGTGTCAGAATCCAAAATTTTGGGATGAAGTTAGGGAAATAAAGTTGATGGGGCCCATAATTAGTTGAGGATGTGGCTAAGAATGTAAAGATAATACTACAACACATGATGATAGCTCAGATCATGCAGAAACTTTATTCAAATAACAGAAGTAATGACTTGTATTTCGAGGTAGGGGACCATGTTTTACTTAAAATATCTCCTTAGAAATGTTTTCTGCATTTAGGTAAGAAAAAAAAGCTATATCGGTGGTTCATGGGTTCTTTTAAAATCCTGGAGAAAGTGGGACCCATTCAATACTGAGTAGTTTTTCCTCCGATTTCTTCCAAGGAACACAATGTTTTTCATTTTTAGATGTCGAAGAAGTGTGTTCGAGATTCATCACTTGTCTTGAGCCCCGAAGAAGTTCACGTGGAAGAGAACCTTTCTTATGAAGAGAAACTAATTCAGATTCTTGACCGAAGGGAGAAGGTATTGTGGAAGAAGTTAATCCATAAGGTAATGGTTTTTTTGGAGAAACAAAATGGTAGAAGAATCATCATGGGGATCTGAAAATACTATAAGATAAATGTATCCCCATTTTTTTAATAAGTATATAAAATTTTGAGGACTCAATTCCCAAAAGGTGTGGATAATGTAACACCTCAAGGTTTATAAAAAATATATGGAAATGCATGAATGTTTTTTTAAATTATATTTATAACTAGACATTAAAAATAAATTTTCCACTTCTATGTTTTGATTTTCGAAAAACAATCATCTACAATTGTGTCCAATATGTCATTTGGATTCTAATTGAAACAACATGAATGTCAGTGAATAGTAACACACCACTTAGGAATAGTAATATGATTACTAATATGACACTATGGAATAGTAAATATTACAATTATTTATTTTCTTATGGCTTGAAGATAAGGAATGTTTGGTTAATTTTTCAATTTGATATAAAAGTAGTTATAGTTCTAAAATTGTTATTTTTTTAATTTTGTATGATTTTATTTAAAAATTAAATTATTAATATTTAGAGAAATATTTTAAAAAATTGGAATTTATTTTTGAATTCTACACATTGAGAAATGGTAAGGGTGAATTTCAGGGATTTTTCAGGAACTCTTGAATTTTCGATAAATAGTGAAATATGGTAAAACACCGTATAATCGAATTATCAGTAAAATACACTATTTAAGACATCATAAGTGATTTAAGGCCACTTTTTTCAAACTCACATGCCATTACTACAATTTTGGGCCACATTAATTATGATTATTTATAGTCTTGAGAAAAAATATTATAATAATGATTATAATAATGAAAAATACCTCCTCTCATCCACTATAAATACCACCCTCATTTCCCTCTTCCTACCACACCTATAATGCCATTATCATTACCTATGTTTTTCCCCATAATTAACCCAATGCTCTTCCAGACGCCCTTGAGCTAATGGTCTCTCTAAAAGGCCAGAACCAAAGGCCTTAAGAGGGATCTCAAGAAGAAGAGATCAAGAGGTTAAAATCCTCTTTTATTTTATTTCTTTTCATTAATTTTATATTATTATTTTTCATTCCCATTGGATTATGTGGGGATATTCCATTCCATATTCCCCTTAATCCCTATTTTATGTAATTAATATAATAGAACCATTTTCTGTCATCAAATTATTTTATGAAATTATAAGTGATGACGTTAGGCTACCAAATTTTCCTAATGGAAATCATAAATTTTATTTTACTGTGAGTTCCATTATTTTCTTATTATTTCTTAACCTCCTATTATCCAAGATGCTTTCAATCTCCATAAATATCTTATATTCTGGATTTTCTCTTGTTCACAGAAAATTCCCTATCAATACTCTTCTCATACCCCACTTATTCAAGGAATTAAAATCATTGTTCGTGATGTGTCGAATTATCAACATCATGGATGATGTGATTTCAATTATAATTAATTTCTTCAAGTCCAGTCATGAAACAAAATTTATGGATGAAATAGGTTATAATATATGTAATGTGTCTCATCCTTGGTTTATTAATTATTTTATACACATTCTTTTAATTTATAATACAAAATGAGTTCGTTATAATCAAAGAAAAACTAAAATGATCAAAATGAACATCATTAATGTTTTAACTTATGAATCAACCTCATTTAAAAATTAAAAATGATAAATGGTATAATTTATGGGTTTGGAAATACGTATATGCAACTTCATTAAAATATTGTATTTTTTACTTCTAATCGATAAGAACAACCATCATGAACCTATCATGGAAATCATGTAAAGAACTCATCAAAAAACAGCGCAAGGAACTAAATACTAACAATTAAAGGGTGAAATTATGTAATTAAGTGATCATATAAGTTATTATAATGATGGATATTATTATTTAATATATTAATAAGATTATTTTAACTATTATACAGGTGGTTTAAATTGGTTTTATGTAAGAAATACCCGAGGTATGGGAATTCTTAACCCAATTTTTATTCTTTGGGTTAACATTCTACTTCATTATTTATATGGTATTACAATTGTTTGAGTGATGAGTTTTTGTTTATATTATATTGAATTATGGGTAATTACATTGTATATACATACTCTATACACTCTATTATGTCTCATTTTAATTATATGATAATTCTATGGGTCTTTTCCTTTAAAATCCTCTTTAAAAACTATATTTTACAACATTCAAAAGAAATGTTTTTATGCAATTATTCATGTTGTATAATTATGTTATGGTTATTGGGAATTGTTTTTGATTAATGGGTGGGACCTATTTTTCCTTGAAATGTATTTGGTATGTGTAAGATGGAGGTCGGACGTATGGTTACTCCAAGTGTAACTACTATGGTTATTTGAATTGTAAGGTAGCGGTGAGGGTTACAAATTAAAAGGTAGCAGAGAGGGTTACAAGGTAATGTAAGTAATTATTCAATATACCTTTATTATTATATTTATGTTCTTATGTATTGTTTAAATATTATTGAAATATCATGTTTCACTATGTAATTACATATGAGTGGTGAGTATGTCTTTTGAAAATGTTTTTATACATTACAAGTATTCATGGAAAAATGTGACTCATTCTTCTTTTAGATCCTTTACAGATATTTTTGTTCTCATCCCATGTTTTTTAATTGATTTTCACTGGTCATAAGGATTTTTAGGACAAATAAGGAAGGAATGTGAAATGTTTGAAGAATTTTCAATGAAATCGTGTTTTAAGATTTAATCATTTATATTTTGAAAAAAATTAAACTATTTTTTTGGTATCCACTGTGTAATAATGTGTACTGTTAAGAATCTATTATGTAAAAATTCTCTAAATATCTAAACATGAAGATATCCTCAATTTAAAAGGAATTTATTTCCTTATTAATGTCTACATTATATAATGTAATAAGGTTGAGTCCTTATTCTATCTATACCATACATTCTAAGAATAATATATTGTTTGGGTGCCCTATATTTCTATTAAATGTATGGAGTAGGAAACCTACTTTTAGCAGAAACCCTTAATTTAGAGAAGAAATATATTGTTCCTTATCAATAATACTGTAATCTATTGTACATTGTCTATTGTATTTTTTATTTTTACAACTTATTATTTAAACTGTATATTTGACTTGGTAAATTTCAGAGTTCTATTTTATGGATTATTTCCATTTTTTCTGAAACATAATAATTGGAAGTAAATATCTCATAAAATATATGTAATTATTTATTCAAATTGTCATATTCAACATATTAAATCATTTCTACTTCAAATGGATATTATGACATTCTATGAATTTTTTAATTTCATGTACTCATAATTTATCTTGTGGAAATATTTGAGTTGATTATCCTGAATAATTTGACCATCATGATAAATACTGGGATATTATTATTAAAAACATACAACTATTAGTTTTAAAATTAAAATGTTTTGTCACCTCAACAGTTATACATTGGAGACATAAAATTTATAATTATTGTCTCATTGATTGACTTAACTATTTTTTATGTTGTATTTCTCAATTAATATTTTACTACATGTCAACAAATAATTTATCATAGGCACACTTTGGTGAAATAAATGTTTGATCATATACCCGGTTTTTTCTCCAAGACTGTTTAAATAAAAAATATTTTATGGTGATTAATAATTTTTTTCATTCTTTATCAAATATCATTTGCATCTATCAATTATAACAAAAAATGTTATGTGAATAAGTATTCAACCACTTAATGTAAATAAATATACTAATAATGTGTGAACTAATTATAATCAGTAGTTTTGGGGTGTCAACAAATCATACTAAACTGTGGGATATTTTGGATCCCTCTTGAAGAACTTTAATGCCCTATGAAAACATTTTTATAATAGGGTCAACTTCATTAACTCTGTTGAAAAGATATCAAGATAAGAGTACCAACATGTCAAAATCACTGAGCTCATTCTATAACACGTTTTTGGAGTAGACTATGGGATTCATGTTCCTTTGAAAAATACTCGAAACTAATTTATTTTATTTATTAATTTTACACTGATTACACAACATTAATTTAGATGGAAGGAATATTTTTAATAACATGAGGTAATTATTGTTATATTATATTTTTAAGGAAAATCATTCACTATATAATGTTTAATAAGTCAATTTGTATTAAAAACATGTGTTCTTACATAATCTTTACCCCACCTATGCCTTAATAAAACATATATTTAACATTTATTGTAAATTATCATATTTTACTATTCGCAGAAATTCATTTATTTCAGAAAAATCCCAAATATTCATCCTAACTATTTGTAGACATGTATTATACATAAATTTAGTCCATTTTTTGAAAATAATTTTAGAAATATGAGAATTTCAATTTTCAAATAAACTCATTATTTACTTGAAAAAATGAAGATATTAAATTTAAAATATGATTTTATAACACATTCAAAAATTGAACGAGTACTCATAAAATATCGTAAAATAACAAGAAAAAAAATAATTTATGAAATCATTTTATAAAAATATATTTTCTTTTAAATATTTTTATTAATTATAATATTGTAATTAAATATTTATGGATCATAAAAATACCAAAACATAAATATTAAATTTTATTTTATTGGCTTAATTTTACCATGATTTAATTATATCGTAATTTAACTTATGAGATCAATACATTTTAATTATAGAATAAAGGGTGAGTTAATTATTCATTAGGATGATTTATTATTCATAAGGTTCATATTAGTATTCCTAAGGGTAAGTTACTATTTCATCAGTTTGGATTCTTATTATCTTAAAATACATCTTATTTTATTAATTCATTATTTATAAAGTTTTCATTACGTTCAATAAGTGATTATATGTGGTCAATAATATATGAAATAAACAAAGGAATGGAAATTAATTGATAGGTTTTTGGGTCAATACATTCTCAACTCCCAAAAAAAGTTCGTCCTCAAAATTCTGGAATGTCACCTCAAAAAAATATTTGGGTATCTATTCATCATATATTATTTAGGTTCCCAAGCCACCTCTATAGTTTTATGATTCTACCAAATAACCATTACAAGCCATGCCTTCTGATTCCTCCACACATATTATTTAGTTTCAATAATCTGGATAGGCTCTTCATAGTAAGATAAGTCAGGTTCTAATTATACACATTCATAAGTGAGTTCATGGGATTGTTCGGGCATGTAATATCTCTACAAAGAGACATGGGGAACATTGTGTAACTTAGAATGTCTATGTAGAAATTCCCAATAGTAAACAACAACTCTAATTCTCTCCATAACTCCAGATGGGCCAATGTTCTAGGGCTCATTTGCCCAAACATTCCAAATCTTATAACACCCTTCCATGGAGATACATTAATGGAAATGTGATCTACCACTTCAAATTCAAAACCCATAATTCGATTACCATCATTGATCATTTTCCTACTTTGCGATTTTTTATATGGGTTTGAATAGTGTTTACCTTTTTTGTTTTTTCTTCCACAAACTATGGTCCCACAAAACTACATTCACTAACTTCATCCCAACATATTGGTGTATGAAATCTCTTTTCATTCAATGGTTTTATAGTGCCATTTGAATAGTAGAATGGAAAATATTATTGTATACATACTCCACCAGAGGTAAATAATAGTCTCATATACATTGAATGTCATGTGAAGATGAACTAAACATGTCTTCTGAGTATAGGGATGTCCAGTATGACTTTTTGTCGGATTGAGGGAGATAACAATTACCCAATAAATGATCACTAGGAATATATTTCAAATTAAATTTCTTGAAGTTCAATTTCTTCCATGGATCGTAATCATACACTATTTAGGGACGTGCTCCATGAATTCTTTAAAATTATTTGATATAGAGTTGTGAAAGTTGCATTAGTGTAAAATCCTCCCTAATAGCGAGGAAATGTGATAATTTGGTGGGTAGATCAACAATTATCCATAAAGCATCATTATTTCTAGGAGTTTTGGGTAATCTAATGACAAAATCCATAGTAATGTCATCCCATTTACATGTAGGAATAGGCATAGGGTTCATAAATCCTATAGGATGTTTTCTTTTGGCCTTATATTGTTGATAGAGTAAACATCATGATACATAATCACCAATTCCCTACTTCATGTAGTCCCAAAAAAATGTTCCTTAAAATATATATACATATTAGTGGTACTATGGAGTATAGAGAAGGTATAACTATGGGAATAACCCAATAACTACATTTTTAGTTTGGGTATATAGGTAACCCAATGCCTCTCCCAACATTTCAAAATTATATCATCACACAAAAAGTCAACCAACATCCCATCACTCACACCATTAATTTTATATTCCTGATTCTCATCATCATGCTGAGAACTTTTAATTCATTCTAATAAAGATGGTTAAGAAATCAATTGACAACTTAGTGATGTTTCACCGTCTTTGATATATATTGTATCAATTCTCACAAGATCCATGTACATAGGATCCTTGTAAGTTTTTATTTTGTGTAGAAATTCTTGATCCTTCCTACTCAATGCCTAAAATTCCTTATTTAACTTCCATTGGTGGTAGTGTATGGAACAATCATAATACTTGAGTAGCTCAATCAATCTACATAACCTAAAGTTACATTCATTCATTGAGAATATATATTTTAAACTCTTGTGATCTGTATATATCTCACATATCTCACCATAGATATAATATCTCAATATCGTCAATGTAAATATGAAAGACGCTTACTCAATATCATGATTTGGATTTCTCTATTCATGAATTTTTAACTACCTTGATGAATAGACAAAAACATTATCAATTTTCATAGGGACACACTTGAGTCCATTCTTTGACACATCACTCTAGATCGAAAATCCTCAATTTCCCGAGGGCAAAGTCATGATCAGATCATTCATTTTTCTCCCCATTAATTATTCAAAAACATTTGTCCCTTTATTTTGTCCATCCAATATTTACTCCATTACAATTAATCTTTGATAATACGTTGTCTAATAGTGCAAGGATCTGAATGAAAACCCAATAATACCCTATAAACCAATAAAAATATGTATATTGGTTATGTTCACTGGTGTAGGACATTGTTGACCTAAATTTTTCTTTATAGGATCCACTAAAATTACATCCTTAGATACAATATTACCTAGAAAAGAAACATCTTGGTGCCAAAATTTATAGTTTCTAAACATTCCATATAATTCATTTCTTCTATGATTCTTTAGAATATAATGCAAGTGATTCTCATGATCTATGTATCTTTGATATTATGCAAAGAAAAAATCAATAGAAAACACAAAAAATTCATCAAGATATTCCTTGAAAACAAGATTCATTATATCCATGAAACTAGAGGGCTCATTTTTCTATCCAAAAATAATTAATGTAAACTTGTATTTTCTATACTAGGTTTTAAATTTTTTTCATGCAACATATTCCTTCCTCACTCACAACAGATGACATCAAGATCAATGATTTATCTTAAAAAAATATTCTCCATTGTGAGGATGATCAAATAAATAATCTATGTAAGGAAAAGGATACTTTTTATTTATCCTAATATAATTGATCATTATATAGTCAATGTAGAACTATAAAGATCCATTTGTATTTTAGACAAAAACAGAAGCGGCTCTCCAGGGAGAAATAGTATGGCAGAAAAAACATTTTATCACTAAATTCATTTAATTGTTTCTTTCGTTATAAAAAAAATATAGTGACCATTATATAAGGAGTATTTGATATATGTATTGAAAAAGGAATGAAATCAATAGTGAACTCAACTTCCCACTCTGTGGGATATCAATGTAAATCCTCTAGAAGTATATTAATGTTTCCTTAAAAAGGTACATCATTAATTTGAAGATTTATTTTATCACCCATAGATATTGTGTTCTGATCCTCCTTAATAATATCATTTATTAGATCGAATAGGGGCTGGTCTTGAAAAGAATTAGATGATGATGTTTTTTATCAAAATATGAGGGACTCTAGTAGTCCTAAAAAATTTTAACTTCTTTATTCTTGATATAAATTTTCACATAATAATTTAAAAGCCAATCCATAATAAGGATTTTATCAAACCCAATCATGGGTATACTGTTAAGGTGAAAAAAAATCGTGTTTACGTGACATGAGGGGGATTGATTGACACATATTTATTACATTGATACTTTCATAAGTACAGTTTACTGACAACCCCATTATTAAAATAAATTGTAAATATCTAATTTTCTAGGAAAAATGGGATGATATAAAATAATGTGATGATAAGAAATCAAATAATGAATGGGAAATGAATGTGTAAATGATTAAAGTAGCTACCACAACATCACTAGATACTTCAATCTCAGTAGTTGTGATCTCATAATCTTTCCCTTTCTCCCTTGGCCTTTTCTAGGGAAATTTTCCTTAACTCTTAATACAATAATTTGAATAATGTCCCATATATTTACAATTGTAGCATTGAAAATTGATAGCTTCAATCATTCCCTTTAAATCACGATATTGGTGCCCCTTTTCTATAAACATGTAATAGACTGCTTTTCCTTTTAAGAATCCTTTATGGTGTTTCCTTCCACAAGTACAACATGTTGGAATGATCCCATTTTTATTTTTCAATTTTATATTGTTTTACCCACAACCCTCTTCTTCTCTTATTTTTCCTTAAATTCATAAGACCAAGAGAATTATTTTTCTATCATGATATCACATGAGATGATATCCTCATATAATGAGAAATATTTGGAGACTAGTACCCTTTGAAGGAATCGTTTTAAACCGTCAATGAATCGATCAATTTGGATACTTAGATTACATATGTAGTCAATGAAATTCCATGAATAAATTTTAATGTTTGATTCATAAATCGCAACGTTTTCATCCAATTTACGTCCGAATCAAAGGAATTGCCTCTCCAAATCTTCTCAATGTTCAGAAGAAAAATATTTTTATTTTAATACTTCCTTAAAATCTCTCCATTCAATATTTTCAACCTCTTCCATGTACATTGTGTTTTGAATAAAAAAACACCATTCATCATAATTTCTTGATAAATGAATGATATTCATGAAAACCATCTTCATTTCATTACTTCCCATGGTGACAAATATCTTCTCTATATAAAATATCTACTCTCTAATATGAAGGGGTTTGTAGTATCATTGAAAGATGGAGGCTATGGTCACATAAAATGGAATAATGTTTCTCCTCCACATTGTGGATCAGGATTATCCATATAGGTAAAGTTATTTTCCATAACCGGTGTTAGCTATCCAAGAATAGTTATATGTTTCTCTACACTAGTAGCATCTCTAGAACTAGCATCATTATCTTTCATATGAGGGAAATCCTTAAATTTGATATGTGTTCTCATTTGATTCCCATTTGTTACAATTGTTTAAATTTCTAAATAATGTCATAAACTATATTAGGTTATGAATCATAATGTATAATCTCAACTAAAAAAATAATTAACATAAATTGAAATCCTATGCAATGATCATCCCATAATCTAAAACATAGTTTCCTTAGAAAAACATTACCTTTAAATCCTTCATAATTTCATTAAAGAAAAAGTGGTTTATCCTAATAATATCCCTAGGTTATATCAAACCCGGTTCCCATTAAGGCTTGTTGTCTTATACTAGGCTTCCCCGATTAAATCCTGAATCACCAAGTTTGAGTAGTTACTCCTAGGTAAATATGGTCTAGAACCACGCCCAAATATATTATCCAGATAGGGATGCATTTGCAAAGAAGACCCATATAACCCCTACCATTCCAAAACTCCATGATTTTTATTTATGTTTATCCTTGAAGTATAAATTAGGTTTATTGTTCCCAAATATATGTTTTTTAAATCTGTTTTACTTGTTTTGTACTAAAATATCTACGATACTAGTTGTAACACCCCGAACCCATTTTCCCAAAGACGATGCATTATTTTATTAATTTGGAGTGATTATAAATGTTTTGTATCCCTATTAAATGAATATATATGTAGTTTTAGAAAACCCTATATATACTTAATATCAATATTAAAACAAGAAATGAAATACACCACAGAAATTCAATTTGAAACATCTTTTACTCATAGATTATACCAAGAATTCACTCATAATATTCATCTTTGAATCCTGGGGAAAATAAATCATAAAAAAGCGGTGTGCTCAGATTCTCAATATGGGTATATAACACATAAGAAGTTATCATTAACACATAAAATAGGCAAGGTGAACAACGAGAAACAAATTCCTATAAATATATACATGAACATAATATGGTTGGAAAAAATTCTATTTAAATAAATCCATATAAATAATCGTAATAGAATGAAACATAACCATTGATTTTATATTAGTCAATTAATCACAATGTTTTTCAATTACTAACATCACAATGAGGGAATTCATAATTTTAAAAAATGAAACATATCATCGAGGCCTCGGGCAAGATGCCTGAAAATACTAGGTTAAGGCCTCATCCAAAACCCAATTCTGTTTGGTCTCCTGAGACCTACCGATGCATCGAGGGGCTATAGTGGGACCCAAAAATCACTTCCTAATTCCAATTCATTCCACGTTTTAATGGGTTTAAACATAAAAATCAAATACATTTATATGAAATATAACATATGAAATTTTACTAACATTCCCCAATCATAAAACATGAATACTAACCATTCAATGTAAAATGGGGGAATGGATACAAAATATCCCAAACACAGCCAAAATGATCATAAAACATTTAATAAAATATGGTGGATGTTAAAAATTATATATAAACATCATTAATTAATAATAATAAATAGTGGTTTTGGAAAAGGACATAATTACCCTAATAAAATCATCGTGTAATTCTTGATAGAAGTACTCTTTTACTCTTAAAAGAAGAGTTCTTTTGGAAAAATCATAGTATAAAACAAGAATTGAAATCAGATAGATTTTTTTAAAATAAAATGATTTATTTATTAAAAATAATGATTGATTAAAAATTATTATTGAGTGCCCTTAAAATAGGCAATAATTTGAGAAGTTCCCTTGAATCAGGCTTGTTTACAATGATGAATTTTTGAAAGATCTTGTTAAATCATGTAACTACCCATAAAATAAATAAGGATTCAGATTAGTTAAAATATATAGGACATTGAAAAATAATTTTTGAGGAATAAATATGAATGAATATTAATTTCACTGAGATATGTCGGGATTAATAGTATTTTTAATGAAAGTAGAGGTTTAGGTAGAAAACCCTTACCATGTGATGGAAATTATTATGAACTTAATCTTAACATATTGGATAATCAAGTTAAATCCATTAATTAACAAATTTAAAAACATATGTGCATATATTTTATTCATTATTTTTTTATTAAGGTAATTTATTTCCTTATTGACAAGTTATAAGATTGAATTTCATCATTCTAGAGTGTTTGTTTCCTTGATTTCATCATCGATTCTCTTGATTATAAGTAATGGTATTTATTTAAAATCGGTATAATTCTATAGAATAAGAATTTAATGTTTTTAATTCCAATAAATAATTTAAAAAGGTTATTTATATATTTTTTTATATATTTTGAGGAAGAATCATTAGATAATACTTTTAGAGATAATCATTTAGATTATTTTGGCGGAATTTTGATTATTACAAACATGTTTTGTCAAAAGATTTAATATTATGTATATATACTGATTAGAAAACATAATTTAGGTTATAAAACATATATTATATATTTTTTCAACCATAAAAACGGTTCCATGACTATCCTTTACGGAGAAATTGAAGAATGAAACTTTGTCGTCTATGAATGATGTAAATTGAAACCACCATGATAATGATTTAATTTATAAAATAAAAGATAAGGAATAAGAGATTGATAATGTCTATTGTGGTAAGATGATTTAAATACATTACATAAATGATAATGAAGTTATCATGACCAGTTTTATAGTGTAGATTAGGAGAGAATAAGAAAAGGAGAAAAATTAAAATGAAATTAAATGAAAAAACAAGATGATTTACGTCTTGAATTAACCTCTTTGAGAACCTCTTTAAGGGAAGGGGATTTAGTCTTTTAGAAAGACCAAGAGATCTATGATGTGGTGAGAGTATAGTGAAGATTATTTGGGACTGAAATAGTGAAGATTCAAGGCTTAGAGGAGTCAGTAGAAGAGGGAGTGAGGTGTGGTTTTTATTGTGGAGGAGAGGGGTAATTTTTTAATCTCATATTCATTATTTTATTATTTCTCTCATGTCCCTCAATGGAGTTGATTCTTATGAAAACAATTTGTAATATGTTTACGTGATTTCAAACCATTTGTTACTACATCTTCGTTACATAATCTATCAATGAATAAATCATGTTTGAAGCATTTATCGTAAATTATCATATTTTTGTATTCATCAAAATTCTCGTATTTCATAAAAAACAAAAAAAATCATCCTACAAACTTTTCAAAATGAAGAATCCCAAAATGAACTCCATTTTTGGAAACTATTGTATAAATATGAGAATTTTAATTTCTTTAATCAACCCATTGTTTACATGAAAAATATTGATTTTAAATGTAAAAATGATTTTATAACACATCGAGAAATTAACAAAGATATCATAAAATTATCCAAAAATAATAATAAAATAAAATATTTATTTATTAATCCATTTTTTGAAAATGGTATTTCTTTTGAATAAATTAATTAATTATAAAAATGTAATCAAATATTTATTGCTTATAAAAATACGAACATAATTTTTAAAATGTTCACTTCAATTTACAATGATATAATTATATCATACATTTACTAATGAGATGCATATATTTTATTTATACTTACATGGGTGATGTAACTATTCATTATGCTAATTTACTATTCATAAGGGTCAAATTACTATTTCTATGGGAAAATTACTATTTTATCGGTATAGGTTCCATAATATCTTGAAATACCTCTTATTTCATTAATTATATATTTATAATGTTTGTATAGTGTTCTATAAGTGAATATATGTGATCAATACAATATGAAAAAAACATATAAAGAGAAATTCATTGATATAGGTTTGGGTCATTACATTGAATGTTAATGATAAGGAATGTTCCATAAGGATTATGTGTACTCATATACATGAATATAATTAATATGTATATGCATCATTTGAGTACATAATCTTAAAATTAATACATTGTACATTATGTGTATACTATATATATATATAAAAACATTGGATGTTTCATTGGGTACACTATAAATATTTTGTATTTATATAAAGAATCAAATTATTCAATAATGATTATTTGGGGAATACCCTATCAGTTCCACATCAATCCTCACAATGTTTGATTTTCTTATCTCTCCAATAATGATAACAAATGGATTTAATGTTTACCATCATGAATATATATTTATAAAATATAGATATTGAAATGTAAAAAATAAGAAACTGTTGGTTACACCATCATCTGCCTTAGTATTTTCAATTTATAAATTTTATATATTCTGTTACAAAAAAATTATTTTATAGTTACATATCATATTATAATGGAATGATGATATTGATCCACTACATAAATTTTCATACAATAAGGAAAACCATTAAACCTTGTATTCCATTGAATTAGTGGTAATTACAATAATACTATATTTTTTACTTTATTTAGTATAAGTAGTTATTTTTATAAGAACTATGTTTTTGTGAGTATAATATTTAAATAACCTATAAATATTTACATATATGTTTCTAATATAGTAGAAGTTAACTTTTGATAACTAGTAAAGAATAAATTGAGGTATTTCAAATACTTTCCTCAAAGAATGTAGAATGTATGATAATATATACTATCAACAATGAGAATGTTACAAATATGATTCATAGAAGGTTTTAAGTGAATTTCCATAATTTGTAATGAAAATATTTACGTATATGTTTTTAAGGAATTATAATTAAATTTAATATTTTTTCCAATTATATATTATAAAAATTTACTTTATAATTTAATATTTGGATATATGCTTCTACTTTCCCAATTTCATAACCATCTATAACTAGGAACTTCCTATCTATTATAACCAATGAAGTACAATTCACAATATTGATATTGTACATGCTATTAGATGTGGAGTCCTTCCAAAAATATGGGATAACCTATATTTATCCCTACAGTCTATAAATAATCATGAGAGTGTTCTATTGTAGTTCACAAATACATTATAAATATAAACAAGTTGTTATAGTGTTCTAAAAATATTCCTATATTATATATACCATTTCATGCTCTATTTTATTTTTAATTATTTATTCAATTATATTTCAAATTATTTCTAGTTTTAAAATATTTAAAATAATTTAATCCATGATGTTGCTTCATATAAGCATGTAATTAGAAACTTCAGTATTGGAAATATTATTTTTTGTTCATATATTTTAGAGGAGTAAATGTTCAAATTAATTTTTTTACCTCAACACATTCAAATATATATATGAAATAGAAAAATTATCATTTAAATTATATCATCATCTCCATAAATATTTCTTGTTCAAGAGTCAATGTTGTGAAATTATCTCCTCTATAATTGTGAATTAATTTATAATTGGAGACCATCCATAGATACTATATTTTATGAAATGATTAAATATGTGTATTATGTTTTTATCCATACATATATATATATATATATATTATATATGAGTAATCAATTTTTAGATTGTATCCTTTTTAAAATTCAGTCTTTAGAGAACATTAATATTACTGTTTGGAAATCAATAGTTTATTTTCACTAAAATAGATTTGTTGATGGTTTAAATAAGTCATTGGAAAATTGATAGAGGTATGAATGAAATATGGTTGGATTTAGTAGTTTTGGACTCTCAATATATGGTTACATTCATGAGGTTTTGTGGTATTGAGTTATTCTTCTCTACAATTGATCCCATAGAAATAAAAAAAATCTCTTAAAATGGTACCATGTGTTTTTAAATTGTAATATTTTTATCTATAGTAATGTTATTTACATAAAATTATCAAATAATGAGAACTATTACCTAAAAAATTCCTTTATTTCAAATGTATTAGTTCCATCTACACAGTTAAAAATTATTATATTTTTTAACAATAAAAATACATCTCTTCAAAACATCTATATCTTTTCTAGTTTATATGCTTCTGTTTCAATATAGATTCATTATTTTAAATTATTTCAAACCTATAATTACCACATTTTCACCAACATTCAAACATTTTATACTATATGAAACTATCGTAGGAATATATTCTATATACAGTTTAATATACCCCCATTATTCTTTTAGAATAACAAATTACATATAGTGTATAACAATTCCATAATATATGTACATAGTATGCATATTTTTTTTGAAATCACATACACATATATGCCTAAAATGTTCATAAATTTATTTTATTCACCGACACATGTGAACATAAATGTACATCTATTGTCATATAATGTTCTTCTCGTTACACCTATCATTACCGGCCTTCACTCCATATCCTCATGAAACCAGTATCCTGACCACTTCATTTCATTTAACAATTTACCCTGACTCTACCTATTAGTGAATCTCATTCTTATTATTCACTATTTCGATAGAAATAATTTAATATACACAAAATGATATATTTCAAAACAATATACACAATATTCATTATTATACACAATCATTCAATGAACATATTTATGTTTTCGTTAAAATCACAAAACAATTTATTTTTTTGTATATTTATTTTTGTTATGAGGTTTAGTTATTTCAAATGAAATATTACATATAAATATAGATATGATATATAAATATGAATTATGAATTTAATATTTTATGTTATCATCTTAGTCAATCATGATTTTATCTGATATGGTTTTACATATCAAGATCAAAGAATGAATTCCAATTGGAAAATTTAATAGACTAAACTAATTCCATTTTATTTGTTCGAATGATTCCTTAAAATATAATGGAAAACTATTTAATGATATGATTCTATTTGTTTTATATAATAAATATTATTTACTATTCTTTATATTTCCCTTCATATAATTCATCCCTAGACAGGTTTTATTATTTAAATACATTTTTAATTGATTCTCTCTTTATCATATCGGGTGAAATTTCCTTTTTTTAAAGAATTTATAAATACAAGAATAATATAAGATTTTAGAATATTATTTATCTAGATATTTTTTAATATAATATTATATGATGTATTCATATTATTATCAAATATGTTATATTTAATATTACTGGATTTTTTTATTTTATATTATTTTATTAAACTATTGTGATATATTTATTGTTACATTGTTAGAGATACATGAGATATATCAAAAATTATGGAACCAACTTAATATAAATCTAAAATAGGTGACCGAATTATATGAATTAGGAACCACAAGTGGTTGAAGGTGATTTAATTGTTTATTGGTAGCTTTTCGAAAGTGATTTTCACAATAACATCTTGATGTACTGACATAAAATTTATATTTTCCAAAAAAAATAAACCAGCAAGATTTCTAGAATATATAAATGGATGATTCCATAAATATATGATTTATTACATTATATTACTCATATTTTCTTCAAAAATATCTTGATGGATGTAGTGGATTTTATTTTTAATTTTCAACACCAATCCATAAACTTCCAACAAATTTTTTTTGGGAATAATTATCTTTTTGAAACGCATATCAAAATTATAAATATCAAACATGATATTCTCTTATAGATTTTATCAACACCATATTAATTAGAAAGTTTTAAATATGGTTTTAATTTATCTATTTATCCTTACCTATAAAATGGAAATAGAAAAAACAATATGAAATTTTACTTTTATATGTGAAGATACGGGGACACATTTGAATGTTAAAAAAATATCTTATAAAATATATATAATTACATTCATTATGTTCGACTGGATGGTGTATAATGTAGTAAATCAGTAATGTTCATTGATTTCACATGAGTGTCATAGTATATCTTGGATTTTGAGTCTACCATGTAAGCAGTATGGAAGTGAAACCTTTCTAATGAGCTTGGTGTGGTGCCAAACTGAAAAGATCCTAGAAAATTTTATTGTAATAAGACAACAGTGGATTTTATGGAATTGGATTTAATATTTAAATAGATCATCTTCCATGATTGCAAGCATCTTATTCAGGTATTAATATTATAGTTATAAAATTTCTAATTTTATATTATATTTACATATATATATTTATTTATTTATTTTAAATAAATTAGATATCAAAATATATAAAAATGTATAAATAAATGAAATTAATCGTGGTTTCCTTTTTAGCCCTAGTAAAGGAGGAGATATTATTAGATCTAGATATAGCGATGAAAAATGTATACCACTATCTTCATTGAATGATGAACTGATAATATATTTTCGTTTGTCACCACTTTTTATACCACTGACACATATCACATTTATTATTCATATTTTAACATGTAAACAAAAGTATCACATTACAAACCTTTTTATGTTTATAATAGATAAATATGACTACTCAATAAATTGAAATTTAAAGTAGTGCAATTAACACCCAGACATTATCTAGGAGAGCTTGACGGGAGACCATTCAGGTTTGGTTTTTACAAATTAATATGTAAACCTATTATTTACGACATTGTCTCATGAGAAAAATACATTTACATGTCAAAAGTAACAGTAGTTCTTGGTATGATCCATTTCTATGGGTTTTTGGGACATAGAGGTCAAGAATAGTGGCCTATATAAATATGAGGATCATTTAGTATAATCCCAAAAATATTAAAGAATCAATGTCTATGAAATAAGGCCTATGCATAGCCCACAACATGTATAAATTTAAATTATAAAAATTAATATTAATTCTAATAAATATTATTTCACTATGTTATTTTTGATAAATGGTTTCAATTTATTAAAAATGACACATAATAAGTAATATAATGGGTCAAAAATATGCTAATATAATTTATAATCTTTATGTTTAATATACCTATATGATTTCTTTAAATTTTTTTAATTTATAAATTGTATAATTTATTTAATAATTAATTATTATTATTTTACAAAATAATTTAATTTATTATTATTATATACAATTAAACATATAAAATGAATCAAATATTAATTATCTAAAATAAGAATATGCAAGATAATTACGGCATTGGTCTTCCTGTTTTCATATAGCTCCTTCAAGTGTAAAGTTGGGCTCATGAAATAGATATTCATTCATTTTTTATTCAATATCAATTTAGTAAAAAAATATGTTTTTATGTAATTTAATTTCATATTTTCAAATATCATGATAAAATTACATTTATTTTTAGTATTTCTCCTCTATAAACAAATTTATATTTTCATTATACAAATATTTAATGAAATTATATATGTGTTCATACGTGAAAAATAATATAAATAAAAAATAAGAAATATATAAATATATAATTTTTTTATAACATTTCAAATTAGATATTGTATTTTGATGCATGTCTTACATTATTTTACAATTTTGTGTCATTTATATCATAAATCACAACATGAATCACATTTTAAATTCATAAGAAATAATATTAAAATAAAATAAGGAATCCTTAATTGATTTTATAACTATTTATAAAATCAAAAAAATATCACAAATGCCATAATATTTATAATTTCATTGCATAATATATATTAATGGAAGTGTAAAAGAAGACATGAAACTTTGATTTGGACAAAAAAGACAATTAATCCATTAAACAAATCCCTAGATAATGAAATCGTCATTTTGTAAACAAAATAATTTATAAAATCGTCCATATTTGAAATAAAAAAATGTTTCTCAATTTATTTAAAAAATAATTAAAAACATTCCAAATCATGGTATATTTTATTGTTCATATGGATCGAATCCAAAAAATCATTGATGGTGATGGTTAATTTTATAGGGGATGATTAAATGACATTTAATTACAATATTTTTAGTCTTCTTTAACATTTGGTTGATCTTTTAATCCATACGTTATTTCAACTATCCAATATTTTTTTATAGCTCAAAATAATCAATGACATAATGTAATAAATTTTTACATCATTGAATATAATTGTAGAATCTTTTTATGGTGTATCCACAAGATGGTAGTAGGTGGTGGAGATAAAGGATCATTCTCTGAATTGATGTGCATAAATTCTCTTAACACATTCCAATGGATTCTATATGCCACATCGTAAAATAATTTTTTGGCATTATATTTGAAGGATTCTTATTTTATATCGTGAAAATTATAAAAAAGGGTTGTTTCCTCCAATGTCATTAATTTTTTAACATCAATATCAGTATCAAAAATGGGGTTTGAAATTGGAATATAGAGGGCTTCCTCTACATTAACGCTAGGACTTTTAGTTCTTGGGTGGGAATAATGAGAAAAGGAATAATCCACCATGTTCATCAGTTCAAAAAATATTCTTCTTATCATTCCATTCATGGGTATAGAACCAACCCCATGATCACTGTCCATGACAAGAATCCTCTAATATGAAATGTGATGTGTATTTTTTGGGGGGATTGAATTACATATAAGATGATGTATGAATGGTGTTCATTAGGAAATAACATGAATAATAGTTATACTTATTGAGTTTATTATTAAGTGTTAGTGGAAAACATAGTAGACCTGTGGTAAACTCAAGATTAAACTCATAGACTCAGAGAAAACTTATTGGGATCACTTAGTAGACATGTATGGTAAACTCAAAAATTTAAATACCAAGATTTCATGTGTTAGGGAACCACCGTGTTCTTGATGAGGGATGTAGGGTTATCAATTTTTAGGATTGAATATGCTATAAATCTATATATTTTGGACACCTATATACTGTGGAAACACCATGCTTCACTATAAGATATTTTTTTATATACTATTTATATATAAAGATTATTCAATTCATAAATATTGTATATATATTATTTAAATTATATAAGTCTATATGAATTTTTAGATCTTCATCATAGGTCTTACTATGGTTCAATAATTCTTATGTTTTTTTCATGGCGTGGTGGTGATTTTATGACATCCCTGAATCATTTCACTACAATATTCGATCCTCCTTCTCTCTTTGTTACCTAGTTTATCTTTTTGAGGAGTGGAATTATAGAATAAAATCAGAAAAAATAGAAAAACATATATATTATGGACAAATAGAGGATAGAGATCATGGATATTATGGTTGAGGATGCATTATATAAGCATATAATATCCCTCCAAACCATTGGATGACTTGTGTTCAATTATTCCATCAATATGGATGCCGTAAAAATCAGTATGATATTATATGGGCATTTAGAATAGTGTGTGACCATATGGGAAATTAGAGTATGGTATATGATATTATAAATCATTAATGACAATGAATAATAGAAGATTATCATGGTAGAGAAATGTTCCATCGACAATCAAGTCATTCTAATAATGTATCTGAGAGAAGAAGAGGATTTCTAAAAGACATTTCTATTCAAACCCACTTTTTAGATGACTTATTGGAATTCTATTTTCCTATAGGATTGTGTAATTTATGGGTGAAATTTATGGTTTCATGATGGAATTAAAATAATGGTATCGATTAGATCCTATTCATGGGGAAATAATATGAAAATTAGTGTATTGGTTGACAATCTATATCTACTTATGAGGGGATCATTTCAAATGATAGAGGAAGAAAATGTGTAGATATCCTTTGAATTTGAAAAGCTACCATTATTATAATTTTTTTTGCAGTCATGTGTGCAAAAATAAATATGTTTTCTCATAGAAGGGGGATGAATAATGAAACACATTCATATAGAATACCCACTGGATATATAAAAAACATTATATTTCATCATTAATATATGATAAAGATAAATAATGATATTAGGAGTTCCCTTTGAAAGGATTATGCACAAAATATTATAAAAATAAAAATAATTTCAACATGTTGGTGCATTTATCTTTTTTTACAGATCATCATGATGACCAATGGGTGGAAGTAGGGATTTTATAAACCAACAGAGTGGGTTCATAAGTGCCTCAGATTTTGCATGAGGACTAAGGTAAATTTTTTAAAGATAGGAAAACCCCCCAAACCTTCTTCTTATATAAGTGGAGAAAAAGTGAAACCATCATCCAACAAAAATAAACATTAGTCATATCCACATGATTTTACCACTCCATCAATAAATTTATCACCCTTGTATCCCATCTTATCGCAGTTTAGTCAAATAGATTCCTCAATAGCATTTTCTAAAAAAGTGTTTGTGGAAAAATAATTTTATATAGAATAATCGTCATAAAATGATCATGGTGTAAAATATTTTTTGTAAAAGTAGTTCATAATGTCCATTAGATGGTGAAAGATATTGTGAAAGGGGGAATGTCGTGGGTGATTGAACCTACCATGAATGCTTAATAGAGGAGGAAAAATTTAGTTATCCCCAGTAATCCCAAAGAAAATCAAATGTTGTATCTTTTGTGGGCATGAAAACACATTATCATTTTGTGTTCATTAGATTCATTACCCAAACATTAGTACTACTATAGTTTTCCTATTTGAAACCATATTAAAAATTAAAAACATGGATAGTGATGAACAAAATGAGGATTTAATTATTTTTTCTGGGATTCATGACAAGTACATTATGTTGGTTTTATCCACATTTAGATTGAGTAAATGGATTTTTAGGAAAATCATTCATCTCAAAACACATTGGATCTATCATTCACCCACTAAATTTGGTGGAATTGGATTTTTTATGGATGTCCCTCCTAGAGATCAATGAAACTCCAAGAAGTTACTCAATTCCCACCAAGAAAAAAGCTCAAGACCTCCCATAATTAGGGGCTGGTCAATGAATTTTTTTTCCAGATTGAAAAAATTGTCCGGAACACAAGCCATAGGAAATTATGTTTTATATTCACATTGTAACAAAAAATATGTTACATTCTAGTATATGATATTCCAGAAACAAGTTTTCAAGGTTTTGAGGGAATTATGAAAGTAATAATATTATAGAACAATTTGATAGATTCATTATGTCATCAAGTTAGTGTATTCTTGTTAATTTATTAAAAATTTATCCTCATTATTTAAACACATAAAATAAGTTTCAAATCATCATTAACATTTATTTGGGGTCTAGTAAACGAAGGAATAAAGGAATATTTATATTATATAGCTTATGGGAAATGTATATGGTGTTTCAATATGTGATCCACTTATTTTGGAAGGTGTGTAATTGTGACATGAGAATGAATATCCATCTTGGGGTGTTAATGTCGAAATGGGGGCGTGATCTCAAATTTTTTCACCTTAGAATTAATAGTGTTGTTATTGAAAAAAATATGAATAACATTATCCCCCCTTATGATTATTTTCTCTCTACTATATCAATTCTAGAAGAATACCAAGATGCTAAACTCATAATTAAAGTATTTTTTAGTCAAATGTGCCTATGAGTCCCATATAATGTATGGGAAAAAATACCATTTGTCTCTTTCAGAAGGCCTATACAATGCTATTCATGAACTTTATTGCTGGACTGACTAATTCCATCGGTAAAGCTATATCTAGTGGAATATGAATACATGATCTTATCAATATTTTTCATCGTGAGTTTTTTATGGATGTGGGTGGAGGTTCTATCTTTTCTTCTGATATTGATACATGTATCAATGTGTTTGTTTTTAAATGATAAATAAATAGATAAAACATGATTTTTATAATGGTGAGATTTTTTGAGAGCTGAAAAAGGAAAATCCACTGATTTTCCAAGACCAAATGGTTTTCATGCCTTTTTATTAAAATAAAATTGTTCTATTTTTGGGTTTTACACTTCAAATCTAATGAATTGACTTTGAACCCAAATATCATATATTCTTGTAATTACTAGGTCTATTTTTAGAATCTATCTAATGATCTAAAAACCTAATTTGATCTAAGGCATCAGGGCCATTCGATTATAAAACATTACCGAAATTGTCGTTTCAAAAAATATGGTCAACCATGTTTGACCATAGATTCCATCCAATATTTCTAAAAAAAGTGATTTTATCCCTAATATACTTATTATTGATAATTCCATTTTTTACATGAAGTCTTTCCGCCATTAAAAAATAGATCTATTTCTAAAAAAATTATCATTTCTTGGATGCTATTTTGGAATAATGAGTATGATAGAGTTGAATGGAATTTATACATTTTGTTATGAGAAAAATGGGATTTACTATAAATGGATTTAAGTCATCATGAAATGTATCTCCACTCTCTGTTTTAAGAATAAAATCAATGGAAACCACTCTCAAATCATTTCCCATACTATAAGTCTTTGTTAGTGAGACCCTCTCCCCCATTTCCTATTTATTTTGGTTGCTAATGATTTTTCCAAGAAACTTTTTGTGGTAGATAGGGAAAATATGACATATGGGGTGAATAATTTCAGGATATGCATAAGTATTTCCCACCACTTCTTTTCAGATGGATTTTTAATTTTTATTAGATCTATCACATAATAATGTGGTATTGTCTACAAAATTATCCATTGGAATGATACAACTTCTGTGTACTCGGTTAACATCTCCAGGCTTGAGATCCCTTATTATACTAGTATTACTCATAGTAGGATTGATAATGTCGACATCACATTTATAATTTCAGTAGATAAAATGTACCAGAAATATATTTCTTTTCCCATAGTTATAGGGCATTAAAAAAATAATTTTTTTGGGTGTCTTGGATAAGGATAAAAAATAAATTCATGGGTGGTCCATTAAAAGGGCTTCAAATATGCGTAATGAAATCTGCATAACGTTTGTGGCCAAATCTATCCCAACCAATGTTATCCCCCTTTTCAAATTACAAGGTTTTATATTGACCAAATGAACTCTATAATGATAATATTCTTGTTCGGTATTAAAAATGGAAAAATAAAACCCATTGAATGTTTGGAAACAATACTTAACTCCAAATGTCTTGTGGAGGTATGGGGTTTCAAGATATGTGCCTTTTAATTATTGTGCTTATATCTAAGAAGGGATTGATTATTTTGGAACAACCAACATTCTTTCATTCTTGTGTCCTTTACACAAAATATTTTATGTATTCTAAATTATACTAGTCAATGCTTTTCCCACCACATGGATTTTTGGTGATATTTTTTGGGGTCTCGCAATATTAAAAAAATTCCTCCATTGGAAGATAGGTTATTGAGCCAATATTTATATATAGAAATACACATGGATTCTATATAAAACATTATGTGTGTAAATATCATTGATTTTCAAGGGTATGGAAAATGTGAAGGTCCAATATTTGTCTAATGATGAAAATAATGGCTAGTGTATTGAAATCATTTTTTTAATTAATGTAACATAAATATAATGATATGTCTTCAGTGTGAAAATTATTAGGGTGTTGACCAAATTTAATGTAATAAATGTTCCATAGATAGTAACTTGGAGAAATATAGCAACTCCCTAATGCTTGGAAAATTAGATTCGCATTAAGCAGTGACCTAGAAGGCCCTCTGGAAAATTAGAGTCACATTCAGTATCGAGATAAAAGGCCCTCTAAGAACTCCCAATCCATACTAATGAATTATAATTTTGGTGGAAATCATTCTTAAAAATCCTCTATGTTACGTATATCGTCGGTATTTTCCATGCTGCACAGGATCCATCATTTCCACTGTAATGACTTGGATTTTCCATGTATTTTCTTTAATTATATTAGATTATTACAAGTCTACAAAATTTGATGGCGCCTGATTCCGAGGCCCAGTGTACCGGGAATGATATTCTGAACTTTTTTAAGGTACATTCAGTAAATGTGTGAGCGAAATCATAAAACTTTTGAACTGCTGCCTGTATTAAAAATCTGAAGGCACCATTGAATCCACATCTCCACGATTTTCTCAAGGGAGACATTACTTTTACCACAATAGGCCTAGAGAAAAAGTTATGTTTTCTAACATTTTAAAATAATTGAAATAAAATAAAATAATTATTTTATTTACTTTCTTCCCCACCAACGGACAAGTAGAGCATGTGACCCCTGATGTGTTAAGCCAATAAATGGCTTGACCTGTTAATCTTAAGTAAGGACGTCGTTGGATAATTAAGAAGGTTACAAATTAATGAGCACCATTAATTACACACGTCATTACATACCATCACCCTCTTCTGTTTATATGGATAATGGGGAGAGGTGTCGCCACAGATTCCTTAAAAAATGAAGTGCTTAAGGAGTGTCGTGACGTCGAACCCTTAAAGGACAGGGATGATCCCAGTGGGAGGTGATGGGTGACAACAAACCAAGAACTGAAGGATGACATAAGAGTGACGTCATTGGGAACCTGTTGCAGGAATGAAGTACATGACCCACCATTATGCGTGGATGTTCCCTAATGGAATTATGAGGGTGGGGATTTGATTCTTGTTTATTTAACATGAATTTATTGAACCCCTCTATCATCCCTCTTTTTTACGAGCTAACGTGGAGGGTGTGGGCCTCACAAACCTGGCTCTAACCCTCCGCAACTTTGATACATCCTTTCATTCTCTATGGAATACCGCCAGCGTGGTGACACTGACCAGCTACGAGGAAGGCACGCGACGGCGTACGCCGTAAGAGGGGGCCATGAAATAAAGATGCGGTAGTCATTGAAATGGCATGCACCGTCCAGCCACGGGGGAAGTACAGTGTTCCATCGCGTGTCTCCGGTGAGCTGGGGGCCATAGCATGTTAGTAGTATTGGATGAAGGTGGAGGCTGACACATCAGCCGACCGTGGAAGGGGAGCCGGCGCGACCAGTGCGCCGCCGGTGATCGGGAGAGGCGGTACGACTTGCGTTGCCCAAGCGAGCAGAATCTACGGTGTAGGAGGGACCTGTCGTGTGGATTCCACCACGAACCGGAAGTTCCCATGTGGTGCCACCATTTCACGAAATCAAAAAACCTTCGGGCCGTTCAAGATACTGGTGGGAACGTTCCCCCCTTGCCAGCATGGGCAGACAACAACTGGTCCACCCTTTGCAGGCCGCACCCTATGCGGTCGGGCCGCCCCATGTGGGCCGCCCTATTTGGGCTGAGTCGCCCTTTTTTGGGATGCCCATTATGGGAATCCTTATTAGGGTTGGTCCGCCCCATGTGGGACACCTTGTTCGGCAGACAATGGTCGGTTTTCCCCTTGCGGTAAGCACCCTACGCGGCTAGGTCGCACCTTGTGGGGTTCACCTTTGTGGGCCGCCCTTTTCAGGTGGTGCCACCCCCTTACAAGACGCCCCCTTTGGGCCTCCATTTGGGCCCCTGGCTATCTGGGCCGCACCTTGTCCAAGTGGGCTGAGCCCGCCGCGACCCAATCCATATTGGGTCAGGCTGGGCTAATCCGATTGGGTCAGACCGGACCCAAGCCCCACCAGGCCCAGAAACACTTAGAGGGAAATAACTTGGGAAACAAACGTTTTTTTACAAAACATATATGGTGTTGGGATCCTTGGTTTAAGGCTTTACTTTTTTTATACTCATCTTGAGTTTTGGTGACAGTTAGAGTATAGCTGGGTTGGATCAAAACTGAATCCATCCAGGCCCCCAGATTTAAAATGCTTATAACTCACATAATGGGCATCTGATTGAAACACTGTCTACCATGTTGGAACCCTTAAAACATGGAGGTCATTTGGTTAACTCCTTTTTGGATTTTAGTGCAGGTAAAGGGATGACCAATTTCTCAAGGGAAGATTCTATGGAACCTGATCGCACAGGGTGAGAGGAATCCAGTGGCTGGGAGTGAGGCGGAGGTTGGAGATAGATCATACAGAGGCTTGTTAAAAGCGATCCAATGTGGGTTAGCAACGATCCTATGTGGGTCAGATCCAATGTGGGTCCGTGATCAGGGATAATGTGATGGTCAACACATACCAGTCATGTGTGGGTTAGATCCTATGTGGGTCAGCGGGGGTTAGTTACATATTGATCATGTGTGGGTCAGACTTCGTATGGTCAGAATCATTTTATCTTGACAGAATGAGATGATCTAACTTCGTGACTAATTATCTGTACTCCATTACTTCACTAATACCTCATTTGAGCTCAGACTCTGTTTGAACTAAGTATTTTACATGGGTGGTACTTCTTATCTTCATGGTGTTACCTTTGTGGTATTCTACCCTCAGTTATGATATATATATAGCTTGATAACATAAGTAGATGTATGGTCATATATTTAAGTAGGGTTGATGTCTTTCTTTGTGGTTTATCCATCGTGGAACATTAGGATACCTATGAGGCCTTGTGGTCCCTACTGAGTATCATTATACTCACGCCTTCATCGGATTTGCACGCACCTAGTTGTGTCTTGTGCAGATGATGTACAACATTGATCGAGGCTATAGGAGATACTACTAGATGGTGCTTGGAGGTGGACCATTTGGCATGATGTGATGCATGGACTACTGATCGTGAGTTGAACCTACCATTCTGGTTGGATCCATTGTGGATGATCCAGGAGATACTCATCACTTTTCAAATGTTTGGTACTTTTCATTTGTACTTGTACTTTTCTAGTAGGGATTTTATTCTGTCCCCTTACATTCAAAACTATTTTACTATAGCAGTTACTTCATGGTTTCATCATGTTGCATTCTTCACTATTTGTTTTTGCAGGTTTAAAGGAAATACATTCCAGTTTTTGAGATACGCCTTTCTAGGGAAAGCCGCCAGCCCCTAGCCTATGGAAGGTGGGCTTGGGGTAGTCATGGAACGGGCCCTGGGGGACGGGTTATGAACAATTTGTATAATAGTAGTCGGTTCAAAAGAAGAACTAGGATTATGGTCTTTTATATGTGGAAATGGTGTTAACTATTATTAGTATGGTTTTTAGTTTTGGAAATCCGGTGTTTGTGCGGTGGCCAACGTATCAATACACTAAGACCCTGAATTCAGATATCCAAATCAACACAGGAAAAACCCGATAGTGTGTGTTTTAAAAAGTTTTCTTTTGTTCTCTTGAGTTAGCTCACAATGTAAAACTTATTGACTATGGCGCACATGTTTTCTTTTTGGATGCCTCCATGTAGACAACCAGCCATAATTCTCGGGGGATTATGTGATGATATCCGACAGAGTGATGAGGCCTTGGTGCAGGGTTAACATATGAAGTTTTCACCTTTGGGTGGTGTACCAGCACCACCCCAACCCATTTGGAAGTTGTTTCCACTAACCCCATTAGTATAGGGTGCACGCCGACTGATCGTGTTGCACATGTTCTAGTGGCATAGGTCTCCGAGGTTCCATGGTGAGACAAAACCCACAGGTGGCTGAGGAATGGCTAGAGGCTATTGCCAGAGTTTTCTGTTTGGTTGGTACACCAGCTGACCTTAGAGTGATCCTAGAAGCAAGTCACTTATAGGAAGCAACATGGAGATTGTGGAGCTTGATTCTCCAGATACACGACCAGGTGACCCTCATCAAGGTGGAATTCGTGATCCTCTTCAAGGAAGAGTTTTTACCTGTGACCTTATGCTCTGTGTGTATACAGGAGCTATTGCACCTATAGCAGGGCAGCATGACTGTGGCCCAGTACTCTATAAGTTTCACTGATCTTTCTTACTACTCCCCCGCCATAGTATGAGATCCTTTCTTTAGGGACCATACCATTGAGTAGGGTCTCTGATGGGAGATCAGAGCATCGATGATATCACTTAGCATACTAATGTAGGATGGGGTACTAGAGAGACTGCTTTTGATGGAGAGCTTCCCAGCTCACCAGGTACAGACAGCGAGACCCACCACCGTGGGGAACGTAGCAGAGTCATCTATGGCTGGTAGTATGCAGATTACGTTGAGGTCCAAGTGGACGAGACCTTGTGGGGGACAGCCCCAAGACGTAGTGTCAGAGGTTCATGGCTAATGTGGTAGAGAATGTTAGATGAGGGACATGAAATGATACACGTGCAGCGGGCAGGGTCACATGGCTCGAGATTGACCGACCCGCTGTACGGATGACTATCACATGGTCAAGGGACCACAGTGGTAGAGGCAGAGGTTTGATTGAGGATGTACACATGCTTCGAGTAGATGTCAAAGACGAGATGGTCGTGCTGTAGGAGGTGGTTGGTGATATGAGGTTCTACCGCCACCACCACCAGCAGGTGGTCAACCCCGACTACATGGAGTAAGTGGATATGGACAACTCAACTTTAGGAAGCTGAGTCCAACAACCAAGAAACTTTGGAGATTATTAGAGGTATGATCTTTGTCTACTCAACCTTATCTGTAGTACATATAGACAGTTCAGTTAGTCACTATTTTATTTTCGCGGCCCTCATTCGGAGCTTGGAGATTCCAGTGGAGCCGTTGGCTAGATCCATGCGGCTAGAGACTCCTACAAGAGTGGATTTGATGGTTACACACTAGTGATGATATTGTGAGCTTACTCTAGGAGTCGTGGGATTTAGCTATGATCTGCTAGTAGCGGCGTCGAGGCCTTACAACCTCATCTTGGGTATGGACTCGTTATCCATAGTCCATGCACATATCGACTATATTAGGCACAATGTGTGGTGTGTCAGCACAGACGGGAGAATGTTTTCCTTCACTAGTGAGAATGAAGCCATTGCAGTAGAGGATGGAATACCTAGAGGAGGGCACATCTGATTACACATCAGTTGGCTGGCCATACCCTCGGGGCAGTAGATGTTGAGAGATCGAGCTATCCTGTAGTGGCATACCAGAATGCTGATGGCTTTCTTAATGATGTTCCGAGACTACCTCCACACCGAGAGGTAGAATTTTACATCGACCTATACACTGGGATGGAACTGATATCTACACCGGCATATCAGATGGCTCACATGGAGCTTCGTAAGTAATGTTTACAGTGGGAGGACCTGCAGAGAATGGGGTTCATATGGCTCAAAATTTCTCCATGGAAAACACCAATTTTGATCACCAAGAATGAATATGGGAGATTGAGACTCTGTAAATTATCAGAGTTTGAAACAGGTGACCGTGAAGAACAATTATCAACTTCAGAGGATTGATGATCTTTTCGATCAGCTGAAGGGAGTACGTTGGTTTTCGAAGATATACCTTAGGTCATGCTATAATTAGTTGAGGGTACGAGATGAGTATGTGTAGAATATGGCCTTCAGATGTCGTTATGGACATTATGTGTTCTTGGTTATATTGTTTGGCATGACCAATTCCCTAGAAGTATTGATGAAACTCATGAACATGATCTTTCAGCCATACCAGGATCACATTGTGGTTGTGTTCATCGACAACATCCAGGAGTACTCAACGATAGAGGAGGAGTATACCATTCATCTAAAAATAGTTATGGATAGACTATAAGAGAACCGGATTTATTGAAATCTCTCAATGTGGTAGTTCTGGATAAAATAGGTCCACTTTCTGGGACATGTTATCTTGAATTATGGAGTTGTAGTGGATCTAGTGAAGATAGAGGTCGTACTTTCTTGGGAGCCACCCAGGAGTGTGACCGAGGTGAGAATCTTCCTGGGGGTGGCTGGATACTAAAAATGATTCATGTCTGACTTTTCCTAAGTTGCGGAACCCCTTTCAGCTTTGACAAAGAAGGAACAACCCTTCGTATGGATGGAGAGATGCCAGTTGAGTTTTCAATAGATGAGGCCGATACTGATGAGTTCCCCAACCTTGACGCTACCAGAAGGGGGTGTTGGGTATGTAGTCGACTACAAAGCATCAGGAACTAGACTTGGGTGTGTTCTGATGCACTAGAAAGCAGTGATCACATGTAGCTCATGACAGCGGAGGAAACATGAGCAGAACTACGCTACCCATGACATGGAGTTTGCAGCAGTGGTCTTTTCCTTGAAGGTGTGTTGACATAACTTGATGGGCGAGCATTTTATAGTCAAATATGATCATAAGAGTCTCATATATATCTTCTCTCAGAAGTTCCTAAACCTGAGAGAGAGGATATGGCTATAGTTCCTCCAGGACTGTGAGTTTGAGATAGTCTATACTCTGGGGATGGAGAACATGGTAGTAGATTCACTCAACAGAAGGTCTGGTATACTGTTGGTGAGTGAGGAAACTGTGCAGATAGCCATATTCCAGATATCCTTCACAGATAGTGATGGAGATGCATATCTCCAGTATATGATTGTCACTCCCCCATGCCTTCAGCGAGTCAAGGAGGCACAACATGGGGGCATTGATTGTGAGGCTCGATGTGCTCAAATGTCCTCATGAAAGGCACCTAATGGATTTTCTTAAGGTGGGTATCACGTCATCCTCATTAGAGGACATACCATAGTACCAGTGCCTATACGGTAGGAGGTGTTGAGGGAGTTCCATACGTCCCCTCTGGCAGTACATCCTAGGGTAGCGAAGATGTACCAGGACCTCCGGTGTCAGCACTGGTGGCTAGGGATAAATAATGTTGTAGTAGAGTTTGTTTCTCGGTGCCTCACTTTTCTGCAAGTGATGGTCAACAATCAGGTTCAAGGAGTCATTGTGCAACCACTAGAGGTGCTAGACTGGAAGAGATATGGGGATCTCCATGGAATTTGTGACAGAGCTTCCACGTATGTCCAGGGGACATGATTCCATCTAGCTGATAATTGAACAAATCATCAATTCGGCTCACTTCCTACACATATGAGAGAAGGTATTAGTAATGGGATTGGAATTCCTCTACATACATGATATTTTTAGACTTCATGGGTTTTCATCGATGATCATCTCTAACTATGACACACTTTTTACATCCTTATTATTGAAAGGAATACAAGAGGTGTTCAGGACTCAACTACGTTTGAACAATCCCTTTCATCATCAAATGAATGGTCAGACAGAGTGGACCTTTTAGATACTAGAGGAAATGCTTCCTGCATGCATCCTAAATTTTGGACACAGTTATGAGGATCACTTTCCATTGGTGGAGTTCATATACAACAACATTTATCACTTCCCCATCGATAAGGCACCATTTGAGGCCTTGTATGGTGAACCTTTCATATCCCCTCAATGCTAGACAGACCCTGGGGAGTTGGAACTTCTGGGTCCAGAGATGGTACATGCTACCACTAAGAAGGTGCAAATCATCCAGGAATGGATGAAAACTACACAGAGAAGACAGAAGTCTTTTGCTGCTAGGAGACGAACACCATTGGAATTCCAGGAGGAGGACCATGTATTATAGCGAGTCACTCCATGATCTGTACTATGGAGATTTGGCCAAGGCAACATGTTATCATTGATGTTTATCATACCATTTCTGATACTATAGAGGATAGGTGAGGTGGAATATTGCATGGCACTTCCACCAAAATTGGAGAGGGTGCATGACACCTTCCACATAACCCAACTGAGGAAATACCTACATGACCCATCTCAAATCATCGACCATAGCGAGATGGACTTCGATGATGGGGCGATGTTTATGGAGGTTCTAGTGGATATTGAGGATCAATAGGAGTGAGTCCTTCATGGGAAGAATATACCACCGGTGCACGTTTGATGGCATCATAGGACCCTCCAAGAGAGAACCTGGGAGGAAGAGGATCATGTTCATTCCCATTACCCTAATTTGTTTCCTTAGTCTATCTTGTGGATATTGGGGATGAAAATAACTACAGTGTGAAGAATGTATAGACCCTAAATTTTCATGTAATTTTTTTTTAATTATATGGAATTATTACTAGTTTGAAAAATTTGACGGAGCCTGAATATGAGGACCAGTGTGCCCAGAATCTTTTCTTGAGCCTTTTTAATGTACGTTCAGTAAACACATGAGTGGAATTTTCTATATTTTGAACATATGTTCGTATAAAAAATACAAGGCCACCATTGAATCTACAGTTCCAGGATTCTCTTAGGGAAGACTTTACATTGACCATAGTATGTCTGGATAAAAAGTTATGTTTTGTGACTTTTTAAAATAAATTAAATGAAATAATTTTATTATTTTATTATCTTTCATCTCCACAAATGGACAAGTGGAGCATGGGACCTATGATGTGTCAATCTAATAAATGGACTGACCTGTAAATCATAAGTAATGATGTCATTTGATAATTATGAAGGTTCCTAATTAATAAAATCCCTTTAATTCCCCCTGTTGTTACTTACCCTCCCCATCTCATATTTATATGGATCTTGGGGAGAGGTTTTGGCATCGCTTCGCCAAGAAATGAAGTGATGAAGGACTGTCATGACGCAGGACCCTAAGAGGGCAGAGCCAATCCTAGCAGGAGGTGATGGGTGACACAAAACCATGAAATAAAGGACGACGTATGAGTGGCATCATTGGTAACCTGTTGTGGGAATGAATTACATGACCCACCTTTAAGCACAAACATTATCCAATGGATTTACAAGGCAGGGGTTTTGATTCTTGTTTATTACAAGTGAATTTGGTAAACCCATATATCATCCCTCTTGTTTAAGAGCTAACACGGACGGCGCATGCCTAATAATCCTGGCCCAAACTCTCCACTATTTTGAAACTCCCCTGCATTCTCTGTAGAATACTGCAAGCATGGCGACACCGACCGACTACAAGGAAGGTGTGTTCTAACACACGCCATAAGAGAAGGTTGCAGTATAAAGCCACGACTGCCATTAGAATGGTCAGCACCGGCTAACCACATTAGAAGTATGGGATGCCGTAACATACCGCTGGTGAGTAGGGTGCTGTGGATCATCAACTGTGGGAGAAAAAGGAGGCAACCGACACATTAGCCATCCATGGAAGGGGAGGTGGTGGGACTAGCGCATTGCTGGTGAGTGGGAGAGGTCGCGTGACTAATGTGCCTTCAGCAAGAAAAAACTGCAGCAGAAGCCACAGCAGAGGAGGATCCCACCGTGCGTATTCCAAGGCGATAAGGTATCGCCCTCGTGGCGCTTCCATTTCACGAAATAAAATGGCCTTCGGGCCGTTTGGGATACCAGGGAGAACGTTTCCCCCCTTCGAGCTCGAGAAAAAATATCCAAGCCTCCCCTTCTGGGCCACACCCTACACGGCCGGGCCACCCTATGCGGACCACCCTATTTAGGCTGAGTCTCCCCTTTACGGGGCACCCATTAAGGGAAGCCCAATTTAGGCCGCCCCCCATTGCAGGCCACCCTTTGCAGGCCGCCCCCTTGAGGGACACCCATTGCGGGCCACCCCATTGCGAGCCCTATTTGTGGGCTTCCCCCTTGAGGGCCACCCTTTGAGGGTCGTCCACCCCATTGTGAGTCTGGCTGAGCCCGCTATGGCCCATCCTAGATCGGTTGGGTCCTGGTCAGTCTGACCAGGTCGTACCGGACACGGGCCCATACAGGACTAGAAACACATAAATGTCCATATCATGAGAACCCGAAGACTGTTTGATGAAAATTCTATGGCGATGGGATCCTTGGATCAAGACTATCCCTTTGGTATACTCCTATGTAGTTTTGGAGACAGTGGGAGTACGACCGAGTCAGATTGAAGCCAAATCCAACCCGGCCTCAGAGCCAAAACACTTATATCTCACAGATTGGGTGTCCAATTGATGCACCATCTATCACATTGGAAAACTTATCAAATGGAGGTCCTTTGGGTCACTCCTTTATAGATATTAGTGGTGTTTGAGGTACAACCAATATATCAAAGTCAGATTATATGGAACTCAAGAGCACCAAGTGTGAGGAATCAAGTGGATGGCAGTGAGGCGAAGGTTGGAGACAAATTATACATAAGTTTGTACCGAGCGATCCTATTTGGGTCAGCACCGATCCTGTGTGGGTCAGAGCTCAATGATCCTGTGTGGGTATGCGCATACCAATCCTATGTGGGTCATTCCTATGTGGGTCAGCACTCTGCGATCGTTTCTGGGGTAGTGGATATTGATCTTGTGTGGGTTATTATGGGGGTTAGTTTCCTATCGATCCCGTGTGGGTCAGATCCTGTGTGGGTCAGTGGGGGTTAGTTACCTATCATTTGTGCATGGTGGTGACTCTCTATGGTCAGAAATAGTGGCTCTTGACATAATGATATGATCCATCTTCACGACTAATCATATGTACTTCTTTACATCACTGATACCTGGTTTGATCTGAGACTCTATTTGAACTACGTCTTTTACCAGTGTGGTACTTCATATCTTCGGGGTGTAACCTTTGTGGTATTCTTCCCTCACATATGAGATTTGTATATTTTGATAACATTGATATATGTATGGACATATACCTAAGTAGGGTTGATGTATTGTTGTGTGGTTTTTTATTTAGTGGAACTTTAGGAGACCTACAGGGACTCAAGTTCCCTTCTGAGTATCATTATACACACCCCTAAATGGGATTCAACTACACCTAGTTGTGTCTTATGTAGATGACGTACAACAGTGATTGAGGCTAAGGGATCCAGGACTAGACGGTTCTCTGGGGAGGACCATTTAACATGACATTATACAAGGACTACTGATCGGGAGCAATACCTACACGTTGGGTAGGATCCACGATAGACGAGCCATGTGCTTCTTTTCACTCTTCAGCTATTTTTTACTTTTTAGTTGTAATCGTACATTTCCATTTTTCCTTGTATTCTGGCCCCTTACATTTAGAAATCTTTTACTATAGTTGTTCCTTGACGGTTGCATCATGTTGCATTCTTCTCTATGTGTTTGTACTGATTTAAATGAAATTCTTTCCCATTCTAGGGATATGCCTTTCCGGTGGTAGTCACCTGCCCTAGGCCTATGGAAGGTGGGCCTGGCGTAGTCATGATATGGGCCCCTCATGATGGGTTGTGACACCCACGATGCATTGATACATCAGAATCATCATATATCACACCAATTGAGTTTCCTAGTGAAATGGGTGTCTCACATGCATGGAATGACAAATTTGATTCTCTTATGGTGTTGACTCCTTGCATTTCAATGATCATGGAAATGTGTTCTTCCACTCATCCCTCTATGTTAACATATATTTTGTCCCCCATGGCCTGAATGAATTGGGGATGGAGAATAGTTTTAATCTTTAATCCTACGTCAAGACCAAGATCACTCTAGTTCGATCATCCTTTCCCATATCATACAACATGGAGTCACAATGATTCACAGATTAATTGAACTGGAACACATACATGTTCAAATACCATGAAATGTCCCTTTAATGGTAATATTATTATTAATGTAGGCACATAAATTTTTGGTGTATCCCTATTAGGTATTAGTGTTGTCATATGGGATACCCTCGGTTCAAACTTCACACCATGACAAAAATCCATTTTTTCAAGGTGGTCTCCAATTGAGGGTAAATCATGAGAAATTATTTCTATTTTGGAGTTGGATATTATCTAGGGATGGAATGTCACTATACTAGAGTCAGAATGACTTACTATCCTTAAATATATCTCATACCTAGAGAACGACCATCAATAGTTCACTATCGTGGGGTGAAGGATTCTTTATTTATGTCACTGATTTTCTACTATCTATTTCTATCGTATTAATTGAGATAGAAATAAGGATTCATTCCTCTTGAGCATCCATGGTATCTACAATTAGTCACATGTCTTCCTACATGATTTCCCCCTTTGGTTTAATACCCTTTTATTGGAATAATTTCTATCATCCATTTAATGACTAATCACCTTTCAAAGAAAAAGTATATATATGATTTAATAATATGGGTGGACAATAAACTAATTTTTTACATATTTTTTAAGTTATGTCTATTTAAATGATATATTTTTAATTTTATTCTATATCATTATTATATAAAATATTAAATAATTAATTAGTATTTTTTTATTTTCTTGATTTTTTTTGTTTTAATTTAAAATACTAAAACCTATAAAATGAAATACATATTTCTCTATGGAAAAATACAATAGGAAAAAGAAAACACATGTGGTTTGTCTAACTTTTTTTATGTCTTACAATACTAGGGATGTGGAATGTGTAATATATATATTTATAATTTTTTTATTCAATATAATTTAACAAAAAAATAAATTTTTCTATATATTTATATTTTTTATTTATAAATATCATTATCAAAAAAATTATTTCAATTAATTATTTTTTACATAAGAAAATATATTTTTTTGTTGTTTTTAAAGCATGATAAATGTTTTTATAAAAATATGAAACTTATATAATAATATATTATTTTATCTATGTTCATTTCACCAAACTAAATAAATTTTGAAGAAAACCATAATACATTGTGGTTTTTTGGGTCATGTATTTCTTAAATATAATCATTAATATTATGATAAACTCATAAAAAATAATAAGAAATATAAATATTTTACTCTTCCTTTAATTTTCAATGATACCTAAAATTGTCTAAACCTCACATATTACTAAATATTACATATTCATTATAAAAACAAACCACAATCAATGTGTTAAATTAGGAAAGCCTCTATATATAGAAACAAAGAATAAAATTAATCAATAGGAACGAAAATCCTAAGATAAAATTTAATTAATCATTATTAAATCAAATCACAAATAAAAGTTCTATATTTAATGTAAACAATATTTTGAAAATTGATAATAAAAGATTTCAAAAAAAACAATATCATGAAAATCTTGCCAGGTCAAGGGGATATAATATAAGACATTGATGATTATAATAAAGAATTTAGATGGGTAATATTAATGAAAATTGACTTTTGAATTCTATATTCATATTTTATATTTTGTTTATCTTCTTTACCAACTACAATATCCCATATTTCTAACTCACCTAGCATCTTTTTATGTAACAAAAGAATCCATGACTCAATGTGATCCATTTTTAATTTCATTTAAATTAACTACATAATCCTATAATGGTGTACCCATATGACTATTAGAGGGATATTTAGGAATTTATATCTTTATTTGGTACTATGGATTACCATAATATCTTCCTCTTAATTCCATGTGTCTAGCATTTACAGAATGCCTTGAATTTCTAGGTGAAGTGTAATTTTTATTGCATCCCAATGGTTATAAAAACAATGGATTTTCCACCACAATACATAATGACATAAAACCAATCTTGATATTTAAATTGGGTTCGGAATTACGATTATGGACGAATTTATGTACCTTCACATTGGGATGTTTCTGTTAAAGGTAGAAATAATGAGAAATAGATTAATCCTCAATTTTCATCAATTCTAACATTATTATTCATATTATATTTCCATTCTTGGTTATAGAAAAAAAGCATAATTTTTTTTTTCAATGTGAGTCTTATCAAGAGAAATGTGAGGTGTGGTTTTAGAGGTATTATTATCCATATATGGATATGCACAAATTAATATAGTTTAGAACAAGTATGTGATAGGGAACCACCTAAACCATGATTATGATAATGGGTTTTAAAATACTCTAGTTTGGGTATGTTATGATTGTTAACTATTGGGTTTATATGTTACAACAATAAGGCATACTTAGACATATTTTTTGGACTCCGTTTCAAAATGTAATTGTGTTAATAGATAGTGGCATCACGTACATCATCACAAGAGAAGGATTCAAAGGCATGTTGTGGGGTTTGCATTTTTAATCATGTTATTTAAGATGAAACCATTTTATCCATGAATGTGGATCCAGGGATTCATTTTGGAAGGTGGTAATGTTACATTGGATTGGAAGGTGTAGAGATAGTGAGAATTGGTTTAAATACTACATCCTTAGTATCAACTAAATCATGTTGTTATTAAACTAATAACATTCCATAAAAATTATAATGTATTAAATGAATATTTATAATATATATTTTATGGTTTCCAAAATCAGTGTTCAAAATTATTTAAATTTAAATTATATTTATTTATTCATTGGTGTGATGATTAATACTAATATTTATTTATTTTTGATATGATTAATCATTGGGTTTTTTCATTCATTTTAAATGTAAAAATACACTATTAGGAAAAAAATTATTCCTTGAAATCGTTATTGTTTTTTTTAAATTAGTATTATTTACATTGAATCAATGATGGTGGTGGCGGTGGTGGTAAAATTTTTTTAAATAAAATATTACGTTAATTGTTTTTTCAAAAAATTGAAATTGTATATTTTTCGTCATCCCTTTAATGATGTTATAGTTTGAACAGTTATTTTTTTATTTTTTTCATAGGAATAAAAGTTGTAATGGGAATAACATTATATGAATTCTCCATTAGTTAGAGCATTCTTGATACAGATTCATCCTACTGTTTCATCCTAGGTTCTTCTTCATTAGGATTGCATCCAAGGATTGTGGTCACCTCTTCCTTCATCACTACCGTCAGTTTGTTTTGGTATTTGGAATTTATTTTATTCTATTTTTATCACTTATGATTTAAGATGAATAATTGTATTACGAACCCCCCCCCCCAATGTTGACATTTAATCCCAATATGTTTTCCCTTGTTTTTTATTTTCATATAAATTTATATTGATGTATTTTATTATGGGATCCTATTTTCAGCGAGCTATTAGATTGAGATATATCCACATGGAAAAACATTAAATGGTTTTTATTTTATTCCTAGTTATATATTTTATCCTTATAGTGAAGGACTTGAATATAAACCATTGACCATGGCTGATCTAACATATTTCATCGAACCTGGTGATACTTTTTTTAAATCAGGATTGATACGAGATGATCCTTTTATACCAATGGCACACTAACTCGTTTTAGACTTATAGGTCCAACTTCTACTAGGAATACCACATGTTCCATCTATGCCGATGACATAGTTTTGTTCTCGCGATTGTGACCATTCTGACTAATGATCATCTGACTATCCATTATGACACAACTACATTTTTATTAAAGGATATATTTCATTGTATATTTTTTTCTTCCATTATCATCTGGATCATCATTTTAGAGATGAAATATAGTCATTCCCTTGCTGTGAAGAGAGTATATCAATGTATAAGAGGGAAATATGGGTTTCCTATCCATCTGCACCCCCTTGGTCTTGTTTATTACTTCTCATGCAATTGGAGTATCAATAATAAGGGTATTGGGAGTATGTTGACTCATACTTTGGTCTAGGATAAATGTGAACCAGATGAGGATTCAAATACTAATTTCAATTCATCGTAACTAGGGTATGGTTTATAAATCGTGGCTCTGTAATGGGTTCACCTTTTTTCTCATTATTGAAACTATATCCTTCTCGGGTGTGTTTGTGATTTCATACATGACTGGTTTGTATTGACAATACATTAATAATTTGACCACCACCACCTATTTCAATAAGTAAAACCTCATTCGATAGTTTATATGGTTAAATTATTTTCAATTATAGTCTGTATTTCTTATTTATCATTTTATTTGTAATTAAAGAACTACCCTAGGTGGGTTTTTCACCATTTACAAAGGGTAATGATGATCCAACATATCTTATATATTGTGTTAATTATAGATTCTTCATTTCTATAGTTCAATTAAGTATGTATAGGGGTTCAATTAATAAGAAATATCATTTAATTTTATTTGGATTTATATTTCAAATTGTTCATACCAATATTAAAACCTGAATATTTTTATTAGTGGTTCCTGAACATTCTTGGGGATTTAATTATACCCAAAAAATTAGTACTAGAGTCTACTGAAACATAAATAATGGGAACTATGAAACACGATATCAATAAATTTGATATTAAAAATGATTGTAATCTATAGAAGATTGAAATTAATGTATTTTGGATTACAATGAATTAATTTACTAACTTTATGGAACTAAAATGAATGGCACAACCCTTTTGTCATGTCCAGAAATGGTTATCCACAATATAGATGTTCAAGAAGAGACGATTAGGAAAACAAGTAATCTCATGATTTTAATATTAGGAGAAAAGTTTCATAGAGAGGATGAATATGAGTCATATTTTATGGGTATATGGTCTAGACATGAATCTCAATATATGAACAAGTCTAGGATTGGTATATTATAAAAAAAGAAATTATATACATTCAAAATGCATCTTGTAACTATATTCTTCATACAAATTTATTATTTCAACCAATTATTTTTTAATATAGCCAATATAGACATTAAATTACATTGTGACGGTTAATCCATATTAATGTTAACTTCATTAGACAATACCTATAATTCATCTAAATATATGATGATGTATAGTAAAAAAACCATTACTCTAAAAGAAGATAAATATGATTTATAATCTAAATACATTCAAATGAACGGTAGTAATAAGGATAATGAGGAGGGTCTGAACATTAGGGGTTAAAGTGAGTGTAGGGGTATAAGTGAGTCCAGGGGTATATGTGAGTATAGGGGTTAGTCCAAGATGTAATGATTTATGTTTATGAATTATGAAACTAAGTGTTTATATGTAAACAACCTGGTCAATTTAAGAGGAAAATCCCGAATAATAAAGGTAATTATAATGACAAAATTAATAACCACATACTTTTTGTTGGGAAAGAATTTGAAACTACAAAAGTTTTAAATGGTATTGATAATTCCATAACTAATGAATGGATCATTAATTCATAAGTTCATTCAACTTGTTCCCTTGGAAGTTGTACATCAATGACATGAGAGAAATTAAATTTTGGTATGTATTTACAAGGGATAAAAAGATATTTCAACTTAATGGAATTGGATCTATTTTATTAGAGCTTTATGATAAGACTGTTAATAATATTGTGGAGGAAATGTGGGAACCGAAACAAATAACAATCCTTATTCCCTAAGAATACTTGACTAGAAGGGGTATACATCTAGTTTAGACTCTATAATTCATAGGATTTCCCGAGGATCCCTCACTATCAAGATAAGAAGTATTTATAATGGCCTCTATATGTTAGATGGTAGGGCTCATAGAAGTAAGGTAAACACATATTATGATTCAGATCTAGAAAAAAACCATAATTTTCATTCTAGTTTATTGAATATTAGTACTTAACATTTTGATGAGCTTGAAAAATAGAGGACTTGAGTAAATTAAATCCTAGTATTCTACCCATCTATAAATATTTCTTACATAAGAAATTTATAAGATATTTTTTTTATATCAATGTATAAGGATAAATAACCCCTTTGAGTGTGTCCAATATGATCATTGGGGTCCATATAGGGTCACCTCCCATGGTAGAGGCTATTACATCATATCCATTATTAATTGTTTCCTTAAAAAAGTCCTCATTTATACAGTCAATCATAATTTTCATACCTTTCAAAATTATATGAAATGGAAATATCGGTTAGAAAGGTAATATCATAAGAAACTCAAATCCTTAAGAATGGATAAAAACATAGAAAAATTATTAATTGAATTAATAAAATTATATTAATATGAAGGAATCATGAGATTGAAGACAATTACGGAATGACCACAATGGGAAAGATTCACAGAATGGATGGATAAGATTTTCTATGAAATGGTTGGGCTAATGTTGTTCCACTCTAAACTCCCCATGTAAATTTGGGCCCAAGAACTCTCTATAACAGTCTACCTGATAACCCTCTTCCCATATTCTGATTGTTATTCTAAAACACTATATTATCTCTAGGATGGTTTGACCCATAGACTTTCACATCTTAGAATTTTTAGATCCATAGATTGTGCTCATATAGGAAATACTAAGCTTTTTCCTAGAGATTTGATGTGTATATCTGTGTGTAATATAGAGGGTTTTAAGTGGAATTGTCTGAGGAATGATAAAACATTTTATTAGAACTCTTTAGTTATCTAATGTGTACTATTTTATGTATCTGGTATCTCAAATGATAATGGAATAGATTTTTTATTGTCCTTCATTATGGATGGAGAGACCTCTAGAGTTCCTTAACCTATAGGTGCTGAAATTAATTTGAAATCTATATGATAATTTCTTTAGTGGACTGCATCTTCCCATTATATTCTATTAACTCAATATTAATCCATTTCAAATTCTGATTTTGAATATTAAAAAGAATAAACGTTTTTTCATAGAGATTAACAACAAACCCATGATAGAGAGAGAAGAGTAATTAGTACTATATCCCACATTAACCAGGTTAATATTTTGTCATATATATTTATTGTTCCTATCTATTTTTTCATTAATTATCCTTCATCAAATAAACAATTTTTCAAATCCAAATATGCCAATATGTGGTTAGATACTGTGAAATAATATGTGAATTCAATCATTAAAAATAACACATGTGTTTTTTTGTATTAGATATTAATAAACAAATGAATATATCTTCTATGTTGACAAATAAAAATATGTAAATCAATGTTGGAGAAACTATGATCATGTTTAAATCCTGAATGGTTACTAAATGATTCTATTAACATAAAGTTGTTGATTATAGGGACACATTATCCCTAGTTGTTAAACAATTATCTATAAGGATTCCTCTTTATTTTTCTACCATGAAAAACATTCATGTTGAACAATTAGATGTAAAACCCATTGTTTTCATGTTACCCTTGATGAAAAAATTTACACGACTCTTGCAAAATAATTTTCAAAAATGTTGAAAATTAATCTTGTTTAAAATCTTATGAAGTTATTATATAGGATTAAATAGTCTTCTAGTAAATTTTAAAAATGGATTGACTCTTCTATCATTGAAAATAATTTTTTCTAATGTAATTATGTATCATGTGTACACATTAAAACTATAAAACATGAATCTATTTTTTTATTTCATATTGATGACAATTTTTTAAATGAAAAAATATGATGATTATAAATTCCTTCAAGGACTAAAAGAAATGTGTCTTTGAAGTGAAGGACATTGGGAGTGATAATAATTTTTTTGAACATAATTAAATATATAATGGCATAAAAAATGAATAGAATTATGTTTTATTATTCTAAAAAGGAAATAAAAAATTATATCATTAAGCACATTAAATCTATGGAAATTCCTTTAGGTGAAAATTTTATATATTTTTTGGAATAGACCCCTAAAAATAATGAAGAGGTTTCCATTATGAATAAGATTCCATATGAAAATATAGGATAATGTTTTATGTATTCTAAGGTTTGTAATAAATCAGATATAATATTTTCTATATGTATATTGAGGAGTTTTATGGGGAACTCATTAAGCCTCACTAGAATTATATGAAGTTGATCATCAGTTATATATCTATGTATAATAATTTTTTCATTTAATATGTATTAATTGATAATTTTAGTCTTCAAATTATTGTTTTATTACTCTTATTATGCTATATATTTTGACAGTCAAAAATCAATAACTCGTTTTCAATTTATTTCTTATGGATGACTATTATCATATAAGTGAACCATTTAATCGAAGTTTTACATATTCAACACTAAGGATGAGTATATATTATTTACAAAACCCTTCTTAGATTCTTCATGGTTAAAAGTATTGATTTATGAGTCATCATTATATGATGATAAAATAGTGGTTCACTGTGGAAACAATAAAAATTGAATCTATCTAATAATTATTTATTCTATTCTAGGTTGAAGCAAATTAAAAATATAACTAATTTTTTTTGAACATCGTAGAATCTAGGATAGTGAGTATCTCTATGATATCCATAGGGGAAAATCTAGCTAATATTTTAACTAAGGCCATAAAATTATCCATGTTCACGCACTAACATAGATTATTGATCATGATACCTATTCTATTAATTAGGTGGAGAGAACACCTTAATCAAATTAAATTAATTGGATGGTGGAGAATTGTTGTTTTATTCCCCCCATAAATGTTTCAATTTGATTATTTTATATTTTACCCCAAGGATTTTTCACATGATAAATACATTTTTTATTATGTTTTGTTGTTTACATGTGGGCATTTCATGGAGATATAGTCCCATGGACACTATTTACGTGCTGCATATTTTATTTTTAGAAATATTTGTTATAAATATTACCTTGTTCTTGAACAAATACCATTGATCATGGGTGAACTAATGGATATCATCTCTCCTTGTTTTCCTTGTTTACCTCAACATTGGTATAGGTCGATCCTTTTGTTCCCAAGGGTATGTTGACACATGTACCACAATCTTGGACATATAAAATTATATAGACATTATGTCCTATCTCCACCATCAATATGTCTCACATATTTCAACCATAATCAGATTTCATAAATAACATTTGAATATATGTTATGGATGCTCTCATTTTTATTTGAGGAATTTTTTCGTTCAGGATAATTTTTGTTCTTCAGATCTCAACTGGTTTTTTTTCATTCGAGCCCTCAAAGAGATATTATCCCACTATGCAACTAGTATATCAATGTAGAAGAGGGTAAAGAGGATTCAATTACATCTATTTTCCCCTCTGTCACATTTTTAATTCCTCATTCAAATGGAGTACAAGTATGATAGAGATTCCCTCGGTATCTAATCATTCTTTGGTCCATGATGACGGTGTAAGTAAGAGGGTTTCAAATCATGAATTCAATTCTTTGTAAGAATGTTTCTGTTTTTAAATCATGAATCAATAATTTATTCATCATTTCAATCCTGATTGAACCTTTATCCTTCTTAGGTCAGTGTGTGATTCTATATAGGTGTTCATGGTGTGGACTATGATTGATAGTTTTTATCACCACTACGTAGTCCTACAATGATATCCACCTCTAATTGTTTTAGAGGCTATAATATTTACTAATTGAGTCTATATTTATTATTCGTATGTTTAATATTAATAAAAAACTAGCATGGGTGGTGTTATTCCATTTCACATAGGATCACACTGACATGAATCTCTTTATGTATGGTGTTTTTTGAAGTTATTTAAATGTCTTCTTTATATTAATTTAATTATAATGACCTGCATCATTAAAACAATATTTTTTTAATACGTATATCAAATAATTATTACCAATCATGTAAACTAAATATAAATATTAGTGGTTACTGTATGTTCATCTGGATTACTATTTAACCCAACATGGCATTATCGCTAACTAAATCCATTTTTATCTTATAGAAAAATAAATTCTCTTGGTCACTATTGAATAAAGACAAGATGAATACTACCAGCAATGAACTTTCCCTACCCTTGTGATTAAATTAGTTTAATTGAAAATTTTTAATCTTTGTAACATGGAAAATAGCTTTCAAATGTGGAAGAAACTCAAAAATGTGGTATTTATTTAATAAGTTGAATCTGGAGTGATTTTTCTCAAGGATTCTTCTTTGTTAATAAATTTATTATTAGAGAAGATAGACCATGTCCATTTGATAACCATTTAATTGGGATTTGTGACATAATTTAGGAAGTTAATGTATTTGAATATGATTTTTCATTATATCCTTGTGGGATATGTATTAAACTTATTTTATTGGAATAGAGGAATAAAAATGTACTATAAGGGAAATATAATTTCATAAAAAAATATGTAGATTATGATTCTCAGGATCTAATTTAATTGGATCTTCAATCAAGGTGATATCCTTGATCAATGAAGATTGGCTTTTATTGTGAGGTATTTTTCCTATGTCCAAGGAATCATATTCATGGGATTAATTTTATTAATAGAGGCATGATATTATTTTAATTTTTCTTGAATTCATTGTTAATTTGACTGAATGTGTGATATTAAAAGTGTGATCATGGATGTAATTTTTTTGATATACAACTCCAGGATCCCTTTGAAAGGATTATGTTGGTTTTTTATCTTAGAGGTGGAGAAATTAAAGGATTGGGAAAATTTAGATATAGATAATGTGGATGGAATTATTTCCCATCGAATGAAATAAAAAATATTCCTTTTTGGGACAACCTTGGATTTATCATTCACAATTCCAATATAATCACATCTACATGGATATAGGTGAAACACTAGGTTCCTTGGTTTAATTAATGAGGGATATAAAAAAAATATTTCCAAAATGACATGAGAATTCTTTCAAATGATACAAAAAGATATGAGTCTCTTCCATAGGAAACTAATATAGACTCTCGAATTGGTTTGGGATTAATAATTAAATATTTAGAAAACTATAAGTATTCTAAGCTGTTACTTTTAATATTGGTAGGTAATAAAATATTGACTATAAGTAATGTGTGGGATGATATATCTAAATATTATTCTGTGGTTCCAATTACTGGTGGATCTCAGTTGCATATAATGGATCCTAGTTCATTTCCAGTAATTTCTTAGGGGGATGAAAAAGAAATCCTCATAATAGAAATTAAATTGAATCCTTAAAATTATTGATCATAAATATAAAAATACCCATGAAGAGTTTTTTTACGTGGAAGAAAATATTTTATAAAATAAGGTGATGGTCGAATGTCATGTGATGAATTCTTAGATAAAGGTAAAGGCTTCTAAATACCATCTCACATTTGGAAATGAAAATAATATTTTTGAATTTTAGGGGGAATTGAAACCCTTGAATATTTCATAAAATATTCATTTTGACCTTAAAATACCCCATGATATTGGATTTTTATACTGGACTACATTGAAAAAAAATTAATTCTCTACTGTTGTATTAGAATGGAAGATAAAATAGTTTCTTCCGATTTTGAAACCAAGAGAATGTTAGAGGTATGTTTATATTTTGGAATATAGATATAGGTTTCAAAATTTATATACACTGTTGTAATCAAATTTCTTATTTGATTTATAAAATGGGTTCTATATCATCGACATTAGTTGATGATTATTGATTTCAAAGGCATAATTATATGGCTATGACTTATACCATATTTAGTGTTCTATGAAATTTAATCCCAGAAGCTCTCCCAATATTGGGATATTTTAATAAAATTATTTTTTACTATGAAAATGAATACAAAAGTAGTATATGTGACATGAAAACTAACTCCTTTTGAAACATTCTCATTACTATTTCCCTACAAGGTTAACGATTTTGTAAGATCACATTTACCAGTTTTATAGGTACAACAATATTTGGATACATGGTAGATCACATTGATATATTTTTGGGATCTATCCATTACAGAACCCTTTTATATTATTTTTAATATATAATATTTCTATATTATCCTCTGATCATAAATTAGACCATGTTAATACCAATTTTCATTGGGATATGGGGAGAACAGAGTGGGAATTCCAATTTTAATTTTTTGTCCCCTGAAAAATAAATGTCAAAAGTTTTTTAATCCTATTGGGATGGGTAGAAATATTTATTCCCAAATAAATTCCATTATTTGGATACAAATTTATATATGTGGATTACTATGTGGTTCAAAAAAATTGAAACGCACATCAATTCAATAGAGAAAAAGATGAATATATTTTTCTCCCTCATATGAAGAAATATATTGTTAATAATATCTCTTTTTGAGAATGATTTGAAAGATTCACTAAGGGAAATAGAGGGAAAATTATTCTTAATGAATTTATAATCCCATATTAGTAATGGTGATCAAATTAATAGTTTCATCCACTAAAAAGAATCCTTAGAGAGGAAAAACAAGATTCAAAAATGTGCCTTTCCTAGATTCATTCTATTAAGGTGATTTCTTTATAGAGTTTTATTGAATTACTAGTTAAATATTTATCATGTTACTAGAAGAGATGTGATTGGTCTTATAAATGACATCTTCATGGAATTTTATTCTGTTAACTCTTTGAATGATACTTTTACTACCCTAATTCCAGAAATCAGTAGTCTGCAAAAAATAATTGACTTCTTGCCTATTAGTATTTTTACTATTATTTATAATATTTTCACTATGAATTTTTTGAAACTAATTCATGACCTCCTACCACTTATTATGAATAAAAATAATATATATTTTTATCTTCTTATATATTACAAAAAATTATTTTATCATTTATGTCATTTTCATCTCTATGAAATCCCACTGTTGATTAAAAATATGATTTTTGGTTATGATAAATAATTTGATGAAATCATTTTATATGATTAAATGATATTTTATTGGAATGGAAATTTCTATAACATAGATTTGGGATATATTCACGAAGGTTTTAATGAATTGTCTAACATCAGTGTCTTTCAAGAACAACATTAATGGGATCTACAGAATGAATTAAACCATCTAGGGGATTATAGAAAGGTGACCCTTCACCTTCTTACCAATTTATCTAGGGGTAATACATATTTTTTCATAAACATTTAAATTATTTGTCTAAAGGGGTTATTCATGGATAAAAGGTATGTCACAACAACATCCCAATGTATCATTTCTTCTTTCTATAAGATATTCATATCTTTGTGCATGATATTCCTCATGAATTTAGTTTACTATTTATAATTATCATTAATTTGAAAATGATATATAGATAATGTAATATTAAAGTATTAAAATATATCCCTTTTAGTAAGTTATTTTCTTCATCATAGAATTATAATTTGATGTACTTATTGGAATTTCTAGTTTTATTAAAACTGGAAAAATATTTGGGACTCTTCATTATTGTCAAAAACTCATATACAAAACTATTCATTTCCATTATTGATTACGTAGATGATGAAAAATTAGTAATGAAATAAGAATTTAAATGAAGGTAGGGAGATTCATATTATGGAAGTTTCTTATGATATTAGATCATATTCTATTTATTTATTCAGATTCCCAAATTGCCTTTTTAATTAGCCCCATTCTAAATCAATAACTTTTTTGTGGGATCAAACATGATGGAAAACTTATTTTTAATTATGAATCATTATAAATATTTTTTTACTATAGTTTTTAGTGTTTTATAATAATTATTATTTTATAATACTTTCATATAAAATTGAACATATTATTTATCCAGAATTTGTATTTTATATTAGTTTCCTGCATGAAATTTTTTTCTTTTTTAATATATGATCAAAATTCAATATGTTCTGATTATGATTTGGGTTGGAATTGTATTACTCAAAGAGGCCTATTTATAGGGAATTATCATTCAGTTCCCCCTGGGTTTATCCATGACTTATTCAGTGAACCATGTGCAAATTTTTCTTGGCTGTTGTTCCATCATGTCACCATATTTATCGGCAACATCCACATGTCTCTACTAATTATATATGTGGTCAGATGTTTTGAATGGAATTTTATCAGGGTTTCTATTGGTAGTGTGTGATATTTGAGGATGTATGTGGATTGATGACCCATAAATCCCTTCATCAGTTTGAAATTCAATAAATTGGATCACCCTCTCTTTGTTTTCATCTTATTTCCCACTCAAAAAACCCCATCACTTGAAAACCCTTTTCATCATTGCATTACTATTCTTGAAATGCAATCCTCTTCATATTTACCTAATTTGAATATGAGGGTAGAGATTTTTTAATTCCTCATTTTTTGGAATTTTGGAGTTTTAGAAATAATTCCAGTATCCTGGAGGTAATATGGATTCCTTGAATCTCAGTGTCTAGTGTATCTCACATCCAGCTTCAAGAGATCTGAATCACTAATCTGATATTCACTACATCCCTTTAGATATATCATTTTTGTTTAATTTATTTTAAATCATAAAAATACATTATACATTCTATTCACATTAATTCTTACTATATTTCATCTTGTATCATTTCATTCTTAAAAAATAACTAAATGCATGATTCTTGGTTGTGTTCTTATTGTTACAGTAACTCTTAAAGGGGAAAAATATAAATTTTGTTTTCTCTAATGATATCATTAATTATTTCACCTTGAATGATTATTTTATATTGATTTAAACTTCTTTTTGAAAAATTAAAATCCATTAATACCATGGTTCAAGAGTTCTTCTTCTTTTCGGTCCACCCTTTCCCCTTATAATGTTGAATTAGTTCCTGGCTACATCACCACTGGTTTCAATCCCATTTTTGGTTTCAATGAAATTTTTTATAAAATTAATTCAGAATTATCTCTACTAAAATCAAATATTTTTATGTACTATATTCAATTATATCCATATTTTATTTAAAAAATACTATCAACTTGAATAAATATTGACAAACTTAGTTTTCCATTGACATTGGTCATTTGTTGGGGATGTATTCTTAACATTGTCCACATGAACATTTCATCAACTAATTATGTAAATATGTCCAAAAAAAGGTATAAAACTAAGAATTCCTATATAAATAATTACAATATTCATTCAATAATTAAAATTATAACCCTATTGGATCAGTAGTGCTTAACTGATGCCTTATGTTGTCTTAAAAAAACAAAGTGATACTATGAATGAAACTTGAAAAACTATTACAAAAAATAATGATGTTTCACCTGATTTGTTAGGTATTTCTCATAATTATCTTATTCATTGTTTTGAAAATAAATCTCATAATGCTTTTTTTATGAATCTACATAATCTATTATATTCCTAAATGAGAAAAAATATATATGATAGCTTTATTATTTTGTATGATTAAAAAAACCAAATTTTCCCAATTAAGATGAATCCTAGTAGTTCTATAAAGGTCCATTAAGAAAAATTTTACTATTTAATGTTAAATTTAACATAAAATTTATATCTTGTAATCATATAGATCAAGTAATGATCCTTTTCATTCTCTTGGATAATTCATAATTCACCTTATTAGAAAAAACTAATGTAAATCTATGAATCATTAAGAATTTAAGTTGTTAAGTCTGTATTACTCTAAAAATAATTACACTCTAATCCAATAATAAAGGGTGAGGTTGAGATCTTACTTAAAATGGGTATCTCGTATTCTAATGATAAAAAAGTACCGTTTTAAAAAATCATAATTGGAAACATATTATAGGAACCATATATTTTTCTAATTATTTTCATAGAATAATTTTTTGTTTCCATTGTGTAAATCCTAGAAATAATAAGCTTTAAAATTTGAAAAATAACCAAGAACATGAATCAAAATATTCCACTGACTACTCCCTTATTGTTGACTATTTTAATAAATTGACTAACATTAGTATGTTTCTAGACATGAACTCAATCATCAGTGGGCCCTTGAAATTTCATGTTATTTCCCATGTGTCCCTTAAGGGAGTCATTTATATAATTTATAGAAATAGCATATGGATGTCTCCAACTAGGAAGTAACATGAGTTGTATAGTAAAATAAATATTCTCTATTTTCTAGATGTATATGACCATTTCATCACCAATTACAGTTATTTTATATGGGTTCCCATACATCATAGATACCAAAATTCTTTTGGAATCATAGACCAAAATGGGATAACATTTATGTCTTAAATAAGTTGTAAAAGATCTCTAATGTGTCTAGAACTATCATGATGGGGTCTCTAATTAATGGGTTGTATGTATTTGATGGAAATACCCATTAAAAGAATTAATGTAGTTATTAGAAAAATTCTAATAATATTTTTCTATGTCATAGGAGATTGGGGAATGTGAGCTAAAAAACCTACAATAAAACAATATGAAATGGATATTTTGTGACGTCATAGCTACCAACCTTCCATTTTATTATTACTGTGTGATGGGATAGGCTATGAATTTTATTGTCAATATGTCTTCATTTAAATATAGAAATACATTATAATTCATCTTTTCAGACATATGGGGACAAAATGGACTACATACCATGGAAGAGGTTCTTATATTGGCAATTTTATATTTTAATTACAAAAAAACATTAGGATTTCAATTCTGAAAAATAAATTGAATGTCTTTAAAATTGATAAACTTGGAAAATGTATGATGAATATCTGATTGCGAGAAATATTAAAACCATGAGAACATATAAATTACTATATTACTATACACTGATTTTATACAATATTTTGAATATGAGGTTCTTAAAATATATAATAATTTTAGATACCCCAACAGAATATTCATGAAGAGAGATAGAATTGAAATATTTTAGATAGAGTATGAATCTTGTTTTCACACCTAGTAATCACTAAATCATTTTGGGATGCGGATTTTGGATTACTATTTTTTACAAAATTAATATATATAATTTCACTCTACTAAATTTAAAACCCCTAATTAATTGTGGTATGGTAATCATCCTATATATATCTACTTAATAGTTTTTTATTTTAATAAATAAAAACTCATTAAAATTGGTAAATATGAATCAGTAAATCCTTTATGCAACTCTATTAGGTATCCCAAGGGTGTTAAGTTAAATAAATTTGGTTGATAAACCTTGTAACAAAAAATGCATTGTATGTAGGGATGTAGTGTTCCATGCATCCTTTTTTCCGGATTCTAATCCTCCCATGTCTGTAGATGGTGATCTAGTCCATGAATATGCTTACCAAACAAAGTCACCATCTCACATTGACGCTACTATTGGGAAAAATCTCACTCATCCTCATTCAAATACCCATGCCGATTCTGACAATATTTCTCTCTAATATTCTAAAACATAATATCCTTCCAAAAATAGGGACTACAAATTAACCTGATATTGAGAGAGGACAGTCCTTAGACCTCATCCTTTTCACAGAAAATATTATATGTATTCCAAAACATTTCATATTTCTTAGGATATAGTAGATTATACTTCACATATCTATTGTAATGATATAAAAGACACATTCTTTAAATAGTGGGTCTTTCCAATGGATGAAGAAATGCATTCTTTATGAAAAAATAACACACAGAATATCAAAAATAAACCATTGGATGCTAAAATAATTCGTTTCAAGTGGATTTATAAAAATAATTTATACAACATTGAGTAGAATAAAATGAAAAAAATTTTAATGCTAGTTTCCAAAGGATTCCCTCAAATAGAATTCATTTGATATTCAGAAAATCATAGTATATAAGAATTCATCTATTTATATTCTATATGATTTTCCAACCTAAAGTGTCTATAAATTTAAAAAAATATGTCTAAACTACCTTCTTTAATGGCCATTTAATGTAAGTTAATTACATGAAGGCCTGTTAATAATTATTCTAAGGAATTTAAATCGATTTAACTATTCATGTTGAATGAATATTCTATGGTTTAAGGTAATACACTAGGAAATGGAATGGTAAATTTTTTTCCTATATGTTAGATATCTAAATTACATGGAGTCAATATAATACTTGTGCTTATTTCAAATCATCTAAAAACAGTATGATTTATTTTATACTTTTATTGATGTTATGTTTATTATTTTCAGAAATGTTATTGTCATTATTACTGTTGAATATCCACTAAAAGGAATGATTGAAATGAAATAATTAGGTGGGATATGAAAATTTCATGAGATTATATTATTCCAAATAGACATAGTAAACTAGTTTAGTTTTTTCAATACGTGTACACTGTAATAATTCATAAGATATACATGTGTGAATCTCTTAAACAAGGTAATATACATATTTTAATGTATAATATATGTTCATTGTAAGAGAAACCCCCAAATTATAATGATATTCTATTTATGTCTTAAATATATTATACTAAAATAGTGGGAAACATCATGTATTGCATGATTTACATCATTTATGATATATCCGATGAAATCTTCACACTTAGTAGATTTACGGAAAATACTGGGATGCCACATTAGAATGACCTCAACTAGATTTGAAGGTATTTTTCATTTATTTCTTATATGTCATTATTATATTGTAAAAGTGTTGATACATCTAAAATTATTGTTGCATACAATGTTTTCGACTATGTGGGGAACACTGATACACAAAATTCATTGACTATATATGCTTTTACTACTTATGGGGGTCCCCTTTATTGGATTTGTGACATTTATTCCATGTTTTTTCTTTCAACCCTAGAATTATAGTACATTACTTTAGCAAGGGTAGTATGAGAAAAATTATAGATTAATTGATTTCCTTAAGAAATTAACCACGTCAATTCTATTATTTATTTTTTTTCTTATAGTCAATATACTCTCTATTTATGTAGATATTTACTATATTATGGTAAATCAAAACACAAATATATTAGGATACAAATTATTATAGATATTATTAAATCTAGAACCTTGAATATAAAAAGGATACATCTGGATAATTACTAAGACAATAGTTGGACTAATGTTTTGGTATTATCTAAATTCAAATATTGTTTATATTGTATAAATTTTTTCATGAATATATAATTATTGGTGAAAGAACATTTCCTATATCAATTTAATAGGGATGATATTTTATAATTTTGTTATTCATTATTTTTTCATATTTAATTAAAAATATTATTTATTTTCCATTGGTATTTTGTATTATTTTATGGAATGATGAAAGAAATATTTCATTTTACATGATAAAAAATAGATATTATAAGATTATGACATTCCTATGTATTTTATTAAAAAAATGGGACTCTAATTTGGTCCTTATCCTTTGTCCATATTATTGGTTCACTCCTTTACATAGTCACTTATCTACAAGGGTTTTTTCCTAGTCATTCATCCATCACAACACAGGTTTGATATTTCAAATCCACATGTGCAGATTGATTGGGTATGTGATCAAGTATTCTATTCATTGGGGGTTTCATGGATCCTCTATATTAGGTGTGTTGTTCAATCCTATTAGGGTATTGATAATCCCTACATCCGTTTGATGTTTCACATTTGATCTTTTTTTTCTATTCCTCTAGGGGTATGGCTGTTAGTTCCCTTAGGTAAAAAAATTCTTTCCAACACTATTCAACATCAAAAAAAATATTCATTAACTATTTTACTCCTTGTCATCACCTCATGATTGGATTATGTTGGTGACTCTATTATTTATTAGTATAAGAAGTTCAACCATTTAAATGACTATTTCAGAAGCACAATGGTAAAAAGAAGTCCACTACTCTAGCCTTCAAGGGAATCCATCTTCCATATTCAAATGCTTTGAACCATGGGTGTTAATTCCACATTGTACCTATAATTATTAAATTTTAGTTTAATTAATTATTATAATACAAATCATGCATACTTCTATTTCCCTATAGTTATTGCAGGATTCTATCCTATATCATTTAATTCATTTATCATAAAAATTACATGATTCTAGGTGTTTTTCTTATGATGTACATATATCCCAAATGATCTAAAGAATGTAGATCAGTTATTCTCTACATTGTTATTTAATTACATCATCTTGAATGATTAGACTATATTGATTTTAATATATAAATGTAAAATCAATGTTATGTATTTTAGGTTTATGGTGTAATGAATTTGTTAGGTCCACCCTTAACCCTCACAGGGACTGTGTTTATGAATTTTATTTTGTTTAGTGGTTCTATTATAGCTATGTAATGCTAGATTATTTTTTTATCCCAAACACACTATAATCAAAGGACATTCAAGAGAAATATTTTTTTCTATTGACATTATTCAATAAAACATCGGTACTTGGAAAATATATTTATAGAGGGGTATCTGGGGAGATAATTAAATTCTTGATAAAGGGTTATGTGGTAGTATTTTGAATGGTAATGATGTTTTCTAGAGGGATATTTTTCCTACTGATAGCTGTTATTTGAGAGTTTCCTATGTTTTTTCTCAAGATTTATGAAATGAAAGTGTTATGTATTTATTTAATGATTCATTCAATGATACAGATCATGAAATGAAATTTATTTGGAGAAACTATAAGGAACTTCACCTAATTATAAATATTCAAATCACATCAGATATATGGAATGAACCAAATATTTTTGAATTGGGGGATGTTGATAATTTATTTTGTCTCCTCTGATGATAAAATTGTGGTTGTAGACGTACCAAAGGGTCCACCGGCTGGGTGTAAGAATGCTATTTTGTCTCTTAATATTCCAAAAATTTAATTTTTTGGTGGAAGAAATACTGTGATATTTTTACTACATGAATTATACTCCGTTATTGACATCATTCATTCCATGAATGTATTCAGGTGTTTCTTTTTTCATGTCAAATAAAATTTGCATATAGTTCTTATTTTCTATAATGTGGAAGTGTTTAGTTTCAGTGGTGGTAAAATTTCCAACACTTCTTTGATTCTTCACATTCTATTGCTCATGATTTCCATAACTACATTTCCTCCCCTATTCCTCTTATGGATGGACTGATTTTTACAGTTTCATTGTAGGTTAGGATAAGATATAGTTAACGAGTTGTCAAAGAGAATCCCAATCAAGAATGAATTTGGTATAATATAACCTTGAAATGGAAAAATTATTATACATAGAATATATATGAATCATATAATTATAACATATAATAGAAAATTTTATGTTAAGAACCTCCCTTAGACGTTTTTCACAAAATATATGTGGACTTTGTTGTTAGTTTGGAATCCATGGTGGGTATTTGAAACTTTTTTTCCATGAAAATTGAAATATCCTTATTTCATAATGTTTTTCTATCCATGATGATTAGGATCCCTTTTTAATGGAGTTATTTCTATCCTCTATGGCCTTCACCTTGCACAATCTAAAATATGGGAAAACTGGTTATTGTATCTCATTATATTTTTATTGATAATTTTATTTCCAAACATGGAGTGGACTTTATTAATATGAACGTATTAAAAAAATTTATATTCGTTATAAGATGACATAACTTTTATTTTCATTAATTCAATCGATGAGTTAAAAATTTAGTGGCCTGTAATTTTTCCAGCTTTGGGAAATTCTGGGGTGTCCATTTTTTGTTTGATCATTTCCGATATAGGATTTTTATCTCTTATTTGATTTCTTATACAAAAAAATTACACATTTCCGATTTGATATTTTGTAGTAGGGGCATAACTCTTTATTCAAAGGGTTTTCCAAAATAATTACATTTATTTGTTATTTGAAATTATTAATATTATATGGCGCTTCCAAGGGCATTAGACATTTTTTGAAATGTTACAAAGGGTATGTATAAACTCTATTAATAGTGTGATATGATTCCTAGTGATTACATGAATATAAATTCGTAATTTTAACTCTATATTAAGTTAATTATAATATATATTTTTCTAATGTTTTAAAATATTTATAAATAAAACTACTAAATATTATACAAATATATTATAAATACAATTATAACACAAACACATTAGTATTATCCTGTCAATAAATATTATTAGTTTCAACAAATATAACAAAAAATTATAGTTATTACAAGGATATGGGATTTCAAAATTATATAATTTTAATATCTATTTTTTATATTATAATAAAATATATTACTATCAGTAAATATATTATTTTTAATTTAAATATAATTATTTAATTGATTTTTTTATAAGATTAAGTGTACAGTATTGGTTGAAGTGTTTTATAATACATAATATAAATAGATAATTATATAATTGCATTTATTTCTTGTTATGATAGGAAACCATGTGATATGATTTAAGAACCACAAGAAATAGAATTTGAATAATAAATTTTTCAGATACTTGTTGATTTCTATTATCACACCCATTTCATGGTGTTTCAAACTGTAATTTATTAGTTGCCTAAAAATTCTTTGAACATGATTTGTTGTAAATGAAATTTGAAGAATCCATAAATATAATGTTTATGACACCACATTTTTCATATTTTCTTCTGAAATATATTTAAACATTTAATGATTTATATTTTCAATTTTATTCCTCATTCAAAATATTTAGACAAAATTTATTCAATAATGTGTAATTATCTTCATCATACCAAATTTATAATGGTAAACTCAATAATTGTATTTTTTTTATTTCACTAACACTAGAATATTCAGATTTTTTTTATTTTGTTTCAATTTATCTATTTATTCATCCATTTATATTATAAATAAATTAAAGGAAGTTATATATTTTTGTTAAATAATAAATATATGTGATGAAAAATAAATTTATTAAAAATATCATGAAATAATAACGGCAATATCTATGAATATATTTGAAAATAAAGTAGTGGATGTAGCCTAATAAGTATTTGTCTCTAGTTTTACAATAGAGTCCATGCATATTACAGATTATGATATATAAAAGAAAGCGGTCTGGACTCAATAATGAATCCATGAGATTGATATGGTGCCCCTAAATAATTACCCCAACACATTATAATGTAATAGTACAATAGTTGTGGATCTATACATGGATTTAAAGTCACACCAATAGACGATGAACGTCTCAAGTAATTTCTATATAGGTCTTTTTTTCTTAGAGATGATTTATTAGAGTATGTAAAGTTTCTTTGGAGAAGGACGAAATGGTCCTGATGAAAGAAAATCCTAACCTCAGTAACATAATTAATAACTTGTGATAACTTGATAAAGAAATTAAGTTGACAGTTCACTCTAGAGAAATGGATAATCTGTAGTAGTTTATTCCATAAAAACCATCACAAATTTCATTATATGACCTATATATTAACAGATCTAAATATAAATCGGTTTCTTATCACATATGTACTATTATTCTGGGTAAAATTATTATGAAAATTTCAGATTATCTGATCCATTGAAAACTTTGTATTAGTTTACTTTTATGATAAGAACCATGAATTCCTGTGAAAAAATTATTTTTGGATGGTTTCATTTCGATAGTAATTCCCTCACCCCATAAAACGTTGTTTAAATTTTAATTTATATAATTTTAAAAAATTTAAATAACTAGGTTCCACATAGAATCCATGAGTTGATTGAACCATGATATAGTTTTATGAATTCAGATTAATCCTATTTTGTCTTTATATATATTTAAATATACAATGTTTTTTATTCAAAAATTCATACATGTTTTCAGGAATTTAAATAAATTATATTTTATTAATGTAAATTTTCTTTAACATCAAATTTTCATATTATAAAATCCAACTCATTATATTTTTCTAGATATTTTATCATAACTGTATTTATTATACATTTCCTCATATGTTTGTCATTTATCTATTTTATCAGTCAATATATTTATGAAATAAAAATTCAAGATAAATTTTTAGACAGATTCACAAGCTAGGGTATAAAAATTAACTATTTAAAAATATGTCTTCAAAAAAATTATTGGTTCAACAAAATATATTTCCAAGAGTTATTTAAAAATATTTCACATCATAGTTCTTTATACTAGCATAAATAGTATATCCAGAATTTTTATTGAATTTTTAAATTGATTTTATTATTTCCTAAATAAAAATTATACATGCTTCTATGTGTGTATTTCCATGAAGAACCATTAGAAATTTTCTTGGTCAGCATTACCATTTTAAATTCAAAAACAAATGTTATTTTTCTATTTATTAAAGTGGATAAGATTTCATTAAATAGTTGTACTAACATGCTCTATATAAATTATTTTCTAACACACCAAAAATATTAATTTTGGGGTTTTGTAAACATTCATAGATAATATGGAAATTTCTCACCTTAGATGTAGAAATTAATATTAATGAAGTAAAAATTAAGAATGATGAAATATTATAGAGTTAATCATCATTGGAAAATAATCCAATTAATCTTGTGAAACACTAGGCAGACCAAGAGTTTAAATAAAATGAGGAACCTTTTCCTCTATGTCATGATAATGGTCACCATTTTGTAAAATGTTATCTATTGAGTGAATCTTAAAAACAATCAAGAAAAATATATATAGATACAAATATCTGATCAATAGATTACATTGATAGTGGTGACCCAACCTAAATCTAGAATGATGGAGCAACAACATCTCTTAATAGTTATTTAAATGAGAACAACAATGGTTTGGGATTCGGCCACTCTTGGTGCCCATTATTATTGAATTTTTTGGTATGTTACTAAATTCGAACTAAAAAAGTTCAAACAACTACCCCAACACTTGTAGAGCCTTTGGAATAGCGATCAACATTAATACTAATTTATATCACACCCATATATGGATGGTTATAGTTTCATGGTTCAATATGTTATCCAACATTTTAATGATTTATTTTATATTGGTTCCATTTAGTTAACCAATGAGAGGATCATTCATCCCAGTTGATTTTGGGTCTTTATAGATGGTAAAATATAAGATCATTTTTCTATTTATTCAAAAAAATTCTGGATTTATTATCATGCTTCATCTTTTTATATACTCAAAGAAGACGAATAAGTAGATCTAGAAGACTCTTCTCAATGTTGTTCAAATAAAATATTACAATAGTTTCACTAAAAAATATGAGGGATTAAAGTAAAAAATGATATTTTTGATCTATTCATTGGGTAGTTTAGACCAAATAACCTATAGGACTTTAATGTTGAAAATTGCCTCTATTATGTGAGGATTAGATCACATTCCCTCCCAAGTATTACTATAAAAGAGTGCCTTGGATATCATAAACTATTATTTTCATGATCCCAAAGAGTAAATAACTCCAAGATACTCAAGTATGCAATAAGAATCCATTTTTCATGTGACTTAATAATTTTTCAACAAGAATATTAAATAATCCAACATGGATCATCGATTGTGTCATCTATTGAATTTTCATACATATCAAACACTTCATTACTCACCTATTTAAATGGTGGATTAGGTATTATGTATTCTAGTAGATATTATTTCTATCCATGGAATAAATAATGCTAAAAGAATCTAATCCATGTATGGTAGTTAATGAAAATTAAGTGACGATCATTCACTAATATAGATCATATGGTTAAATTGTATGAAAAAAGTTCATTTTTATCTAAAATATAAAATAGAATATTATTAGTACTTTCCATTCTTAAAAATTATTAGAGATATAATAATAAACATTATTAATTCTCCTAGTATTTTGTTAAACCTAAAACCACACATCATTATAAACAAAAAGTTTATTTTCCCTGATATTCTAGTGTCAGGAATTAATATTCCTTTTCACAAAACACTAATGCTGGTTAGTCAATATACATGAGGGTATGGAAGAAGAAGATAATTATAAAACTATGTGCCTTCTACTCTGTGATCCTATTTTTTGTAACAACCCATCCATAATACACTTGTAAATTGGAACTCGAGTCATCCATGACATGAACCAAAGGGTGTTTCTAATCCCCATGGGTTATCGACTAGCACCGGGGCATCAACCAGAGCTTAAAGAGAATAATTTTACCCAATGAAAAAAGCATCTAAAATAAATTTCATAAGAAAAATGATAAATAATGACTATAAATACACTCTTATTAGAGAACATAGTACAATTAAAAAATATACATCAATAAAAATAATAACCTAAAATAAAACATGAGTCAACCGTGAGAAATAATAATAATCTCCATGAAACAAGTCGACCAATGATCCATCACCCTCCACCACCACCCAATGTCCCATGTGTAAATCACACCACACATATTGTATTAGAACACTACCTTTACCTAAACATGACATAACTTGATCTACAAATGCCAAAAGAAAAAGAATGAGTGTGAGAAAAACAACCTAGTTGGATTCACGAGTGGCTCTATAAGTTGCTCCAATAAAAATAAACCTTATTTTATTAAATTTAATTAATGAAAAGACCTGAAAAATAATCATTTAATTTTTATACTTTACATGGTTCCAAATCATATTATTTGAAAATATATCAAAAAAATCTAAATAAACATTACTAAAAAACAGGAGGAGGGGAATGATAAAATATAGTTATCTAATTCCTAGAATGAAATAGTCAAATAAAAACAAATCGACATCCCATAAGTCCAAATGTTAATTAGTTCATGCTGATAAGATCTTCAAACTTTATATTTAAGCATCCAAGATCATTGTGTACACACATCCCTATAGATCATTCCATTGGGAAATAACTAATCCACACCATATCAGGAAATAATTTCAAACAATATTATGTTATAGTTTTCATCTTCAACCCATTGATAGGGTGTTAGAGTCCAAGAATTTTTTACCATTGTATCTTCTAACCACATATTCTCAAATTTTCATAAATCAAATACATAATTGATTGTTATAAATTCATTCATTTCAAATCAATTCATCATTATGTTTTCAAATAACTAATTTGATGTTCTAATATTACATTTAAAAATAAAAATGAAATCATGGATTTTAATCAAATTCAATCCATTAAAAATTATCTTCCACTTAAAAAAAATTCTCCAACATTAAATTAGTAATTCATTTAATCATGAAAATTTCAATTTAATCCTTTTTTCTAAAAATGTAATCCAAATCTAAATTCCATTAAAAATGTTTTTTATTTTACAAATGCATTCCCATTTGAAATTTAACAAAAATATGGAAAAATATATTCAGTAATAATTTACAATAAAGTATGGAATTTATGATATAAAGTGAATAGAGATTATTTATGGTACTCCATACCATTTGTCTAAGGATAAAATTATCGATCTCATAAGATGAAAATTTCTAATAGTGGATCGAAGGTGAGTATGATCAAAGAGGAATACCTAGAATTATAACCCACCAAAATGGGGATTCACTATTTTAATGACATGAGGATTTATCACTATAAAATGAGAGAAGAAAAAAAAGTGGGACTCCATGTTTTTGGGATTTCAATTACTAGATAGAGATTAAATGCATACACTAGATTGTAGATCTGCGAGTAAAGGGATTTTAGAACAAAAAATCCTCTCTAAAGAGACTCCAAAATCCAATGGGTCTATTGATATTTCCATAGTAATTTATAATATAATAATGGTATAGGAATGTTTAACTCTATATACCAATATAACAAGACACATTTTGTGCTACAATGACATAGAACTGCTCAAATGGACTATAATAATGTGTAGTGTAAGAGACCATTCCATAATTGTTCAGGTAAAAACCATATATCAGAGATGTGGTGAGCTCCATGACATATATCTATAAAAAAAGATGAAATTATGCTGAAACTATAAAAACATTAATCATCTATAGAAAAATTGATATTAGAAAAAAATACAAAACCTCAGACTCCTCACCGCACCCAACACCACCACATCGTAGGACAAATATTATAGAAGAAGACTATTACATAGCCCATATATATTGTGAAACTATCTCCTAAAATGATAAACCCATAAAATTACTCCACACTATAGACAAATAATCAATATAGAATCTATTCTCTCCATAGTAAGACCCCTCACACTATAACACAACTCCCTATATAAAAAATGAAAATATCTCAAACACTAGAAATTACTCGGACACACCCAACGAACTATGTCATTAATAAAATGGGGTAAAAGTACAACAGTTCTAGCTACAAGTTCCTAAAACCTCCCAATAATAAATTATTATTGAACACACAATCATATCAATAAGTCATAATTCCCAAGAGATTAGGCCACTGCTTTCTCATCAGTTCTTTATGAACAAATTTATCATGTGAATCAGAACCATGTGAACATAACACCCAAACCAAGTGTATTTATTTCCCACTAATAATTTAAATCTCAAAATCAAAAATATTCACAATCTTCTCAATCATGTATGAATCATGATCAATATCAATTTCCTCTTGACACAAAACATTATATGGGTAAAAAAGATACTCTCTAAGAGTCTACATGCTAAACATGTTTTGTGATTATTTCACTTGTGGTGGGAGAGTCAAGATAGTATGAAAACTTTATAGTATTCTCAAAAACATCAATTGAACCCATGTATCTTGATAAATTTTTTCCCTTTTTTCCAATCATATAGTGATCCAAACAAAGTAAATATATCAAAAAACACTAGTCCTAAAATCAGAACTCTAACGGTTTTCGACGTAGATCAACATAGGATTTATATCACCTCTAAGATTTTAACATTATATAATAATTCAATATGATATTTTCCATAATATCTTATAAAAATAACGGAGAAACAAATAATGATTCACCATTATATTACAAATGCAATGGATATTTCAATTAGAATATATACAAGGATTAAAAGGTTTTTGTACTGATGGATTAATATAAATTTGTGTTATATGAAAAATTCTTCCGTACCAAGTAACTACCAAATCCCATACTGGGTTGATAATAAAACAATAAATCATGTCTTCATGAAAATGTATAGTTCCTTCCCTCTATCTATCCATCTGTAAATGATATTCCATTCTCAAACTCACATGAGTTCCAATTTTCTAATGGAATCCACTCCAAAAAAGGAAGGTAAATGGGGCACCCTTTTAGAGAATATAACAAATGATAATCCTTTTTTTCATATAATATCTAGAACATACATTCATCTTAACTCTTCATCTTTATCTTTATCATAAATGGGGAGAAAGTGATCTGAATTGGGTATCCTATCAATCACAACCCATATTTTATCATCTTTTTTATGGTTATGAAACAAAGAACAATGAATTCCATTAAAATCATGTAACACTTTCTATTCACCACATTAAGGGGTCAAAATAATACTTGAGGTTTCTAGTGATCTATATTATGCTATTATCATGTATAAAAACATTAAACAAAATAAGTAATAGATCATCTCAGATATGAAAAATAGAATAATCGCCAAATTTTATAGAACACCTTTGTGGTTTTGGGGTTCACTGCCTACTAGGAACGAGGAAGTCTTCCATCACGAATTTTCTCACATGTGATGGAATAATGTACTAGTTTTTTAAATTTATCATACCATCTAGTATAAATGAACAATTGTAAATGGTCTCCAAAAATAAATAGATTCCCTAATTATATGAAAATCATTATCAATCTACTTCTCCCAAAGAATCATCTAGAAATGAATGGATTTCACAAAAATATTTCAAAAAATAGCTTCAATATCATCATATCAGACACCCAAATTCATTCGAGCAATAATATCCCTCAAGATCCACAAATACAAAATTTCATTAATTTTATCGTTTAGAATTTTAATGATTAGGTAATTTGAAATGAAATTCCCATTAGATGTGGTGTAGGTAAGTTTGATCTCAATATAATATAGTAGATCCACACATCACCTATAATAGAGTATTAAATAATTTTGAGAAAAGATATAGCTAATAATTTTGTTAATAGAATATATATTAAACATTTCACATATAACACAATGACAATTTTTTTTAATAAAATGCATCCTAAATGTGAGGTTGAGGTAATGTGTATGATAGTTCTTACTGTTCTTCCTATGATACTGGGAACTCTAGGCTACTAATATATCACCCTATAAGAAAACATAGTTTAAACCCAAACTTGGTGAGTAAAAAATACCACATAGCCCTACCAGCCTTAAAAAGAGTTCAAAATGGCATAGAAATCAAATTGCATTTAGAATCCCCAAAACAAATCTAAAATGTAATATTGTACAATAAAATCAAACATTTTTTTGAGTTAGAGAAGCAATCATAGAGTTTGGAAATATTTTACATACTTAAAATAATACCTATGTAACCAAAGTAGCTCTGAATCTCGAAAACATTATCTGGTTGTTCCCATGTCATAATGGTCTTCACCGTGATAAGAATGAATAAAATTACATATTTCGGGACCATGTGACCAATGAAATTTAAATTATTGTTCTAGAAACATCATTTTAACATCATAGAATAATGAAAATGGACTCATAGAAATTTTAGTACTGCTCCTAGATGATCTACATGGTATTACTCGGTCATAGAATCAACCATAAAATCAACCACAAAGGTCAAAAAATATAGGCTAGTCGTATAACTCTCCAGATTGAAGTATTTTTTTAATGATTCTAGAAAATTAGTTGTTAAGTAAAATATATTCCCATATTTGTTTTTAGATTAATAGGGTGGATAACAAATAAAAACCCCCATGGTATATGAGATAGTAGTTAAAGAGGTTATAAATCATCACGGAGACCAAAAATGAGTATTTGAAGAAGAAAATAATAGTTTTTTAGGTAAACCAGAGAATATTGAAAATAATATAAATAAAAATAATAAAAAAATTAAATAATTGAAGTGGATTATAGTTGGAAAAAATAAAAAAATAATTTAGAAAAAATACTTAAAGGGAATGAGCTAGAACCCAATAAGAAAACCAACTAATCTGTGTCATTGTAATGGAAAAAATTGTATAGATGAATATGAAAAAACAAACTATGAAGATATTTTCATCCCTACAGGAAAATAAAAAAGATAGATAGAATATCTTATGGAAAGAGGTACCACAAAAAATAAAAATGAAATATTTACTACAACATAATCTGAGATAGATATCCATAAATATGATAAAGTAGATGAATGGGAAGAAGAAACAGAAGAATAGTCTACCCCTACTAAATTGAGTAGTAGATCTAAAATACCAAGACCCGAAAAACAACAAAAAAAATAAATTATTATAAATGTATAATCATGAATAAGAATGGAAAATATCAATAAGTTGAATTTTTTAGGAAACAATAATAGGAAAAAGAACATAAACATCAACATAGTCAAAATGTATAGAAGAACCAACTTTTTTTAATGACACTATCCTCAAAACTAGTATTTTTGTAAAACCAAAATATATAAGGGTTGTTATAGGGAATTTTTTTGTACCTAAATGGGTGATTCAGAGTCGTATGTTTCAAAAATTAATCTATGAGTGACATTATATTATTCTGAAGTAGGATCGAAATTGGTATGATGTTAGGACCAAAAGAAATTCCCACACTTGATTTAAAATTTTTGGTTAAATTATTTTCATTGTAAATTATTAATTATAAATAATTAATAATGTTTTGTTGTGAAAATTTCTATAATTGTGAAAATATTTTTTATTATGTTGCAATGGATTAAATCTTATCTCCTTTGAACAAAGAATAAATGATTATATGGGTGAGTATTTTTTTTACCAATATTATTCTAAAATAATTTCAACATACTACCATATCATCATATAATTTTAATTGATAATAAGTAATCATTGAGAATTTTCAAATACATAAAACAATGTGTCAAACAGAGAAGAAAAATGGAATTTTCCCCGATTAATTGGCATTTATTTCTACTGCTTCCATGGTGAGTATATTATTTTAAACATAATTGAAGTTCTGATTATAACACTACATATTTTATATAGAATTATTAATATTTAATTTTATTATAAAATCACTATTTTATAATTATTGTGATAGAGAAACTAATAAATGATGCACTCTAGTTGAAGGGAAACATTTTCATCCCCATCAACACCATATTTTTACACATTACATTGTTCATTTAAAATGTCGAGATATTATATTTGTTCAGCTAAAACATGATGTTTTCTTATTTATGTTGTGGATAAAATGATATTTATCAGAATCATATATTAATAAAGGTAAATTTTTACAACTTTAACATGAAATCTATTTTATTATTAATCAACTATTAATGTTGACGTTTTACAATTATCCAGACTTGATGAAAGAATCTATAGAAGAATTCATCAAAAATAGATCCATGATTACATGAAAAAACTACCCCAATATTCATTATTTAAAATAAAAATCAATAGTGTAACAGAATCTTGGAACACATAATAATAATTGGTTATATTTTATAAAAAAATTGAAACTAATAAATCATAAAATAAAAATATATACTATGATGAAGTTATTAATATATGTCTTTATATAGGTAATTTCTTAATTGTCAACTGTTATAGAACATGGTCAGAAACATCTTATAGAATTTTGAGAATCGTTCTTTCATTAGATATTTTTATACTTAGATACACAATCTATCAATCTTGGATTTTGGGTGTTACATGAAAGTGAAATAAAACATTTATTATGGTATTTTATTAATATAAGTATTGTTTTTATAAAAAATGGAATGCAATGAAGATTGTAATATATGTGGTATCAAATAACAATATATAAACAATACAATTAAAATAACATTTATCTGCATTTAACCTAATGAAAAAACGTCAACATTAATTTCTTATACCCTACAACTTCACAGTATAATATCAGTACATTAGAACAATATTACAGTATAAATTGTCTCAAATACCAATCTTGGTCCTTTACAAATTACATATTTTCTAGATGTAAAAAATTCCTTTATACCACTCTCCCAAATAGACATTGTTTTTTAAAATGGTTTCATATTCCATTATTATTAAAAAAAGTTTTATAAAGGGTTCATTGGATATATAAAAATTCAAAAAATCTTGTACATTGTGTAATGGAATCACAATTAAAAAAATAGATTTCACAAAATGTTTTAAATAATCCACCTATCTTCCAATTTTATTGAAGTCTACATCCAAATAAAATGTTCAAAATGTTTTCATTTTTCAATAGAGAAAAAAAAATGTACGTAAATTGTTGAAAAGGATGATGAAACAAACTAAGTTAAATTTAATTGTGATTTTGAAGTTGTTACAATAAAACATATCTTTTGTAAATATAATATTATATTTGAAAAAAATTATATTGGATATGAAATTACAATTAGAAGACTATTCTTCTTAATTATAGGCATCATAAAATGAAATTATAATAATTAGGCATGTGTTAATATATCAATTTCATTAATTAATTTTTGATTTTGGTACTCAAATGCACTCACATCTATGTTGAAAATGGTGTCAGATTATGTTTCAATTAGTATAATATTCATTGGAATAATTATTTTATTCTATAATAATTTTTAGTCTTTTAACCACAATAATTTTATTTTACGACTCAAAATATAAGTATTTTGGATGATGTTTTATGATTTTTAGATTCAATGTTTATACCAGGAATTTTATGTAGAATGTATGGTATTTGTACCCTATTTGAATGAAGTAATATATTAGGTACACTACATTTGGAAGAAACTATTATTATGATAAACAAATGTATGATTCATCATCATTAATATTCTAATCAGTTGTATGTTATATATTGAACTTTTGATGTTTAACACATACAAAATAAACCCTACATTTAACATGTTCAATTATTTATTTTTCTATTTTGTATAACATCAATTATTTTTAAAAACATTTCACCACAATAAAATATCTATTTAATGCAGTTTAAATATTAATCAATGGTATGAATTCAATTGATTAAATCATTCATATATATATATATATATGGGAATTAATAACATTCTTTGAATGTTTAGATTTAAATTTTGATGATTTATCTTGTGATATTTATAGTTATTTTTGGCCAAATGGAACTCGACTATCATGATCGACACCAAGAGTTGGTTCTTCTAAAGATAAAAATTTGTAACTGCATTTAATAATTTATGGTTACCTCTAAAGCTCCACTTTATAATCATATTTTTTTAATTCTTATCTATTTGATCGACTTGAATATTTACTCTACTTTATTTCTTTATTAATAATTTTATTGATTAATGAAAATCACTTATCAAGTATAAACTTTTTTATACATACATGTTTTGCTATCTTCCATGTATTTTCACTAATATTATTTAAAGATATCATATTAGGCATTGTATAATATTCTTCTACTACACATTATTGAATATAATTTACATCTATCATTTGATGATATAATTTTGAGATGAATTGGTATTCATACTCTTTTTATTTATAAATTTGATGTTGATGTGTTTTCATCTCATAGTCAATCATTGTGTAGTGTAAACTTATCATACTAAGTTATGGTTATTTTGGATCCCCTTCAATAAACTATAAGTCCCTATAAACACATTTTTCTAAAACTATAAACTACCTTGTAGAGGCCTCTAGATAAAAGGAAATGATAGTGATAAGACCTAACATGTGGAGTAGAGAATTGTTGGTGTATACTAGTATATTTTTATTCCCTACACCACTATACATCAATGTGTTATTTTCATTCATTTTTTTACATTCTCACTCATATTTAAGAGATATGTCAATAATTTATTTATTCTCAAAATGGAATTATCTTTTATATAATTTTTTAAAGGATAATTATTCCCCCCCACTTGTGTCATTTTTCTTTCTTCTCTAAATCAATAATTAGTATCATAGGTTCGGATGAGTTTGAAATAATTAGTTATTTAAAATAAATGAATATTATTCTATATCTAAATGATATAGATTTTTTTCTAATTTTATTCTTTAGTGATTATATAAAATTTGACGATAATATTTTAGATTTAATGATCTAAGATAAGTTAAATTTAAATTGATGATTTTATAGAAGGTATCCCAATAATATGGGAACCTTATATAAATGTGAAAATTATGGATACAGGAAAACATGCATGATTATTTATATGAATAGTCCTGGAGGAAGATTTTATTTAAAGGTATCCAAGAATGATGATATTCCTAATGATGATCCTGTATAATGAGTTGATGATCAAGATATATAATATGATCTTAATCAACAGCTATGAAAGATATTTTGTTTAGAATAGAAACTAATGAATTTTATTCAGTATCAAAGTGTGATACCATATATGAGATGCAGAAGTCCAATTTTGTTTCCTAAGAATGAACTAATAATGTAATACAACTATTTTTCATCACTGGAAAATTAAAATCTAATCAATTTTTGATGCATGAATAGTAATTCAACTTTTAGAATATTATAATATTGAATGATGTTTTCAACCATATTACTACCCTTGGAGATCTAATAAAGCTACCCGATCATGATTCAAATTCACTATGTGTGTTATATTATTTGTTTAATTGGATATGTACTAATATTAATTAATCCACACCAGTTAACGAGTTTAAAACGAAACAATTTATTAGAACATTGATGAAGAAATGATGTTGATAAGAAAGATAAGGATGAAAATTTTATTTCTATAAGAAAATAAAGATACAAAAAATAAAAGTACAATTGATGAATCACCTAATTCAAGGTATGCAGATTCAATTTAAGAGATTTCATGTCTTTTTAAATGAAGTGTCGTATTTTAAAACAATATATATTAAGGAAATAATTAATATATATGCAATGAATTCAAGGAAATATGTCACAAAAAGTTTAATGGTCTTATGAATAAACTCAATGAAAAGATAACTACAAATTAAAATATAAGAAGGTATTGAAAAATAACTTGTTTCCTTCTTCTGATTAATTTATTGATTCCCCTATAAACTCAGAAAATGATCATGAAAATTAGATGAAAAATCAATGTTTTAGTGATGACGTTGATGTGGAACACTCTTATTACTCTCTAAATCATGATTTGGTAATTTGTTCTTATGATGGACATAATAAATATTTTTTTAGTCATCATGAAAACTAATAATATTAAAAAAATTGTATAAAAATATGTAAAAACATTTGATTTTATTGTAGTTGATAATTAATGTTTATGAAAACAAATAAAAAATATAAGATCTAATTATTCAAAATAAATCTTTACTTTTGAATGAATATAAAAAAATGTTACTATTGGATGAATTTAATATATTAAAACATGTATATATTTTTATTATTAATTGAGAAAACAGTTTCAGTGAAATTATATTTAAAAATACTATTCAAAAAAAAAGAATTGGAATTACAATAATTGAGAAACACCCAAACTGTATAGAAATTATTTTATTCCAAGCATAGAAAGAAAGAGAATATCATTTGATAAATGGTTTCAATGTGGAATAAAATAAAATTATACTATGGAATAATATTTTAGAAAACCTCATTTCTTCCAAAAATTTTAATTATTTAGAATCATCATCAATCCAAAATTAAGGATCATCTTCTCATGTTAAAAAATATTTAGTTACCTAAGCACATAGATATAATTTTTGTCAAACCCAAAACCAAATGGAAACCAACAAGAAATTTTATTTTATATCATACATTTATGCACCATTAAACATTATTTTTATATCATTAACTTGATGCTGGAAAATTATGAAAATTTCATGTATTATTTTAAATTGAAACATCATTAGTGGTAGAACTACTAATCTATGAATTATTTCATTTTTATTTTAATATATGATTTAAATGTAATAAATTTTATTTAAGGGGGAAGAAACTTTTTTCAGTAGGTTATATTTTCTTCCCTCACATTTAATTATAATTTCATTGAAATTGTTAATCATTTCCCACTATATTTGATTATTTGATGAATCAATCTGCTGAAATATTTTTGTTACATCATACATAATCATTAAGGAATATTTAATTTCATAATAAGATATGCCACAAAATTGATAATGTATTCTCATATGAGAAAAAATTCTTTTATTATTTATATTTATGAAAAAACTACTTCCTATGTACATATATGAATAGCTTCTTGGGAAGAATTTTAATTTACGGGGATTTTGTATTACATTATAGTGTTAATTTAAAATCTTATGAAAAATGTTATGTTTATTTAAAAATGTATTGTTAAATTAATTGATTTTTATTTCATAAAACTAGTTTTCAAAATGGTTCTTTCAAAAAAATTATGATTATTTAAATTTTTTTATTCAATACCATATTCATTTGTAAAAAAATCATTGGAACTGAAAAATATATAATGATTACTATGTATTATAGTCCATGATTCAGAAATATCACCCGATAACCATGATAAGGAATCATTTCGTATTCCTATTTTGGAACCCTAACTTATTCTCAAACCCTTTTTCTTTGATATTTGTAATTCAAAAATCAATTATTTCTAGAGGGTATAGTGTGAGACGTATGAAGTGAACTAGGACTTTAATCACATAGAAATGTTATTCTAAAGGGACAAGTGTAATTTTTTTTGATCATTTGATACTTTTTTTTTAAAATTATTTAATTGAATTATGTATACATGGTAATTATATTCATGATGATATGACTGATTTTTTGAATATATATTGTTTCATTTGTTGAGGATTCCATGGAAAAATATTCTAGGATATTTGTATAATTCATTAGTCTTAAATAATCAGAAGTCAAATCTTCCCAAAAAAAAATGATGGAATTCCCTCTATGGATTTATTGTTAATGATTAATATTTTGAATTAAAAGTTAGTGAATCTTCATTAAGATCTAGATATGTATAAAAAATTTATCTATTGAGAGAGAATATTTCAATTTTGAAGGAATACTTTGTTACTCTTAATTCTAATTACAATAGTTTGCAAGAAAGATTAGTTTTTAACGAAGTATTTTATTTTTTAAAATTGGAGATAATATGCCAATTATAAAAAATAAGATGTGAAGATATTACTAAGTAAGAATGTTATGATATAAATGGGTTATTAATTAAAAGATTTTCTTATTCTTCAATGTATCAAAGACATAAAAATGTCCAAGGATGAATTGAAATAAAATTAAGAGATTTAGACACTATGAGTAAAATAGAACAAATATCTATGAGTATAGATAAACAATTTAACCATTCAAAAATTATCATTTCTATTAGACCACCAAATCATATTCAATTTCAAAACCAAAAAAGTTTAATTGTAAAATATGAATGCATTTTTTATTTCTCTAAATATAATTCTCATTTATTAAATAGTTTTTCCTCATAAAAGTTTCATAAAAGATTTCATAATTTCTTATTGATTGCTGGAAAAGGTAGATAAATGTATTGGAAGAAATGTCTGGGAGAGTTGTAAAATAATAAAAATTTTGGGGAATAGATGTGAGAAATGAATAGGACTGAATATATTTAAAAATATTAAATATATATGTTTGATTAATTTATTTGTAAAAATTTTCTTATCCTGAGGAAAAAATATTTTTTGTAATTTATATACTCTATTATTTGTCAAATTTCATTTCTAATTCATGATTTTGTAATATTGGTTTATGGGGTATTGTGATGAAAAAATTGGGGATATTGATGGGAATGTGTTGATAAAATAAAATAAAATAATTCTTTTTCTACATTAAAATATCAAAACCCCCCACTCATATGTTTCATATGACGTTAAATTATGTAAATTTGAGTTTAATAATAATTATAATAATTATTTATTTCAATATATACCATTAATCATTAATCCCATGGAAGGTTATTTTATTTTTGAATGAATAATTTATAAGATCTTAGCCTTTTCTGGAGGCATCTCAAGAAATTTTTGTGGGTAATTTTTTGGTTCCTAAGTATATAATCTTTGGAGTTGTGTCTTGGAGTGCATTTGGGTGAGTTTTTATGGAAACATAAGGTACATAGAGTTGTGCATAGTTTTCACATTGTTTGAAAATCTGTTAACCTAATCTTATGTAACCGTGTGAAACTAGACCAAGAGGTTCGAATATTTGGCATAGGGTTTACCCTAACTGTGCTCCCCTTACAAAGTAACCATGTAAACCTGGATAGAGAGGTCTGCATGGTAGGGGCACGGTTTACCCAAACTATGTACCCGTGCCCAAGAGACTATGTGTGCAGGTTTTAATTATATGAAAATTAGTTTTTAAATCACCCAAACCCATGAAACCCCTAAAATTTTGACCTCGAATTGGGAAAGATGAATTCTAGTTGACCTAGAGGATTACTGAGGGATTCTGAAGTGATTCTATCACCATTCTTCGATATCAAAAGCCTGGATTGAAGATCCTATCTCTCAATAGTATGTGAATTTAATCTTGTTTCTCCTTTTATTCTTTCCTATATCATTCCATGTTATTTTCATGGACGATCTCCACTTACTCCATAGATCAAAACCTATGAAATGATATTTATATATATGATAGTGAATCTATATATTGAATTGATAGATCTTATTGCTTTTGATCATATTTTTTGGATTAGGGATTTAGATCTAAATCTTGATCGATGTTTTTGGGATGATCAGATATTTGGTATTTCCATTGGGTTAACATCCATCAACAAAACAAGGTAGGTGGTCTTAATCATACTCCCATAGTGATGGATTTGATATCTATATGCGAGAATTATGATTTTTTAGCTTCTATTGATAAATGATTACCCAAAATGGAGTAATTAGGAGTGATAATTTGATTGGTTTATGATTTGGATATATAAGTGATTAATTAATGATTAATCATGGAACCAAGGAGGATTCCCAATTAGACATTTGATTTGGTTAATTAATTATGGAATAAATTTTTTGTTGATTAATTAATTAATTGATGAATTAACTAATGGGTTTTTTCTTAGTTAATTGTTGTATTATCTAATGGGATTTGATATGATTTACTAAACATTTGATTTTTAAGGGAATTATGTTGTCAATTAATGTTACTTAATGAATGATTTAAATGATTGAGAATGTGGGTTCTAGACATCCAATCTAGACTGATTTAAATGTTGGGACATTGAGATGGCGTTCATCCCTAATACATATACAGGATTTTGATGTTGGTTGTTAGATATGGAGAACTAAACTGAATGATATTTGGGGTGTTTGACATTTTGTTGAACAATGAATGAGATTTGGTCTTCATGACGTGGCTTTCAACACCAAATTAATGACAACAATGAATACTCATTCAAATGGTAGGCATGAATTGAAACTGGGTAAAATTTGATGATTAAAGATTAAATGAAAATTTGACACCAGTTTAATTAATCATTGTATTTATTGCAACATGAAAATGAATACACTCTCTTTTGAGTGGAATTTTTTTAGACACCATTGGTGGTGGACTACTGAGTTGTACTCACACCCTATTTGGGATGTCTGATCCGCACCCAAGTTGACATTATTGTCGCAGGACAGGACAAGGGAAATGCCATAAAAATGATTCTATTTTGGAATTGATCATGGGTGTGGAAGAAAGTTGTGGTTTAGTACCCACATTGGAGTTATTGTGCATTTACTTTTAGTTTCATTGTAGACACATGACAATTGTATTTTCAAAACCTGATTTCCCATTCAGTTGAGTATTTTATAAACTATGTTGACTATCATGTGACATGGTATTGTTCTAGTTAACTATATTCTTCTTTACTTGTTTATTATTGTTTTCTTATATTGGGGTCTTATTCAGATAAAAGAGGGTATAGTCTCCCCATGACTTACTTAACAGACCCTAACTGCTATTCGACCCCCTCTATGAACGAGTATGTGAACATGATGGAATGTGACCACCGACTCAAGGAATCTTTTAGTTTCACCAAGGTCAGGACATCACCAAGTGGTATCAGAGGAATTTTCATTTCTTTATTATTATTTATTATTAATATGTTAAGAATGGTTGTAAGGATACTAGGATGAGTCAGGGCTTTGTAAAGATCTTGTTCATGGGAGTCTAAGACCCATATACATGAGAAAATCGGTTACTCTAGGTGGCATTTTCCTGATTTATATTTTTTTTACAGTTGAATATTCTTTCACCTAGGGTGATGATTTTTTTGCGATGTGATATATGTTTTGAAATTATTGGAATTTTATTGGATTCCAAAAGAGGCACGAGAGATGAGTCTGCATGCATCATTTTAGTTATTCAGTGTTTTTGTGACATTCATCGTTCAAGGAACTCGGTGTTGTTGTGACATTCATCATTCTAGGCACTCACGGGAGAACAAGTTGTGGGTAATTTGTTTAATATGAACTATTTTTACTTGTATTTATATTGAAAAAATTGATGAAAATGATAATAAATGGGTGTCTCATAAGAAGCACGAATATGTATATGGATTTGATTAATTAATTGATGAATTATTTAATTTGAAATGATGTAATTAATTAACTATGAGAATTAGTTAATGAGAATGTGAAAACCCTTGTTAAACAAGACAATGGAGTATTATGGTTATGGTTAGTGATAAGGCCACGATGTGGACAGTATGGTGAACAAATGGGGAACAAACATGTTTAAAATTATTTTGTTTCCTTACCCACATATGTAAATGTTATAAGGATTCATTATGAGACTTAGGACGTGTGGTTGGATTTGTTTAGTTATGTATACATGGTACTTTTTGATAGGGAGACCGGGGTGTATGGATCGAAATGAACTTCCAGACAGGTAACATGGGGAATCATTGGTGCAAGTAGAGGAGGTATGGGATCATTTCTAAGAGAACTTTGGTTATTTCATTAAATTCATGGATAGATACCTTGGGTGGGTTCCGGAATGCTTGTTGGAGTATACAGGGTAGTTTTAGCTACATCACCCTCTAAATTTTACTATAGAGAGTGTACCTATGGGTGATGATTTCCAGAGTGAATACATAGAGATGATATTTGAACATTTCGAGACTCAAGATGATAGGAGGATCATGTTGTCTATTTATATGTTATAGGGATTAGTGAAGCACTGGTTGGAAACTCATGTACGATCTGGAGAGAGTAATGATATGTTATGGAATGAATTTCTAGAGAAGTTCTTGGAGAACATATATCGAGAGACACCGAGCCAAGAGAAGGATTCAGATTTTATGAATTTGACCCAGGTAAAATTGTTCCCAATGGGTAATACTAGGTATTTCAATGATTTACAACGTTTTTCTCCAATGTTGGCTGTAGATGAGGATTATTTGTTAAAATTTATTAACGACAGAATTATGTGCGAGATTAAATCCTATGTGAATATATTTAGGCTGAATAAGTTCTTAGATGTGGAGAATCAGGATCTCATTTCTGAGGGAAAATATAGGGTGGCTTCAAGTACTGGACAAGTATCTTTCACTGGATGATCAGGGTGTGTGCCTTCAAAGAGGAGGAAGCTCCATTATGAGAACCTTAATCATGATAGTGGAAATCAAGGTGGGCAGTTAAGAGTAACTATTACATAGTATATTACTCATATTCTTTTCCACCAGTTTGGAATGTCGGGATATTATAACACACATTTTCCTAACCCACTATTGGAGTGTCATTTTTTTGGCATGATGAGACACCTTCAGATGTTCTGCTGGAAGCAGCCAAAAACTGGCACTAAGAGAGTAGATTCTCAGATTCAGAGTGTGGGAATGGTGTATTTCACACCATATTGTTCTAGAAGCTTGAGTTCTAATAGAAGAGGTGGTAGAGGTAGTTGATGTGGTGAATCATGGTATGAGTTCCCATATCAGCCAAGTGGTGCTACTCAAGGCAGTCAAATGACGCCAAAGGGTAGAGGGGTAGGAATGTAATATGTAGTGCATCATACACTTTTGGAGATCAAGGATAGTCCATCGATAGTGAGAGGTATGATTCTAGAAGCTTATACTTTATATCGTTCCTTGTCTGATTCTGGTGCCTCTCATTCCTTTATATTTTAAAATCCTGTTAATGGTTTGATCTTGGAGGTGGAATCCGTAATATGAGTGATGAATATCAATACGTCGTTGGGAATGCGATCTAGAGATATCTGTTTATGTAAGATAGGTTTTCTAGAGGTTAGAGAGTATCGTTTTCTTTGGGATATATTTTTCTCTGATATAAATAGCTTTATCAAAATTCAAGGTATGGACAGATTAGTCTTATACTGATCCCACGATAATTGTTTCCAAGTGAGATTGACATTAGTGACTCCTAAGGGTGACCAGCATGTTAATAATGGAGAGTGGGATATCCAAGAATGAAGAGCTAGGCCATTTAATCATCCCATGGGAGAAGTGACATGCCATGTTTCTAGTCTTTTTTGTATTATGGGGGCTGTAAGAAAGACATTCTTCCACCAGATTTGGGATAGTTCCACAATTTCTTTCCCAAATATTCATAGGGTTTCCACCTGAGAGAGATGTGGAATTCACTTTTGAGCTCACGCTGGGGTATGATCCAGTATCTTATCCACCTTAAAGAATTGAACCAACTAAGCTTCAAGAGCTCAAAATGAAGTTTCCAGATAAAGTGTTTATCCATCCAAGTACGTCACTTTGGGGATGAAGTGTCTTGTTTCAATGATGCCGAAATAGGGATTATACTTGTGTATCAATAACCAAAATATGAATAAAATGACAATAAAGAACCGAAATCCACTTCTGCATATCGATGATCTTTTTGAAAAAAAAACGAAGGGGGATTGTGTGTTCGTTAAGATTGATCTGAGATCAGTGTATCATCAGGTGAGAGTTTGGAATTATCATATACCATTAACTTATTTTAGAAGAAAAATGGCCTTTCAGATTAATTTTTAATTCCGTTTGGGTTGAAAAATTCTCCAACAGTGTTTAAGACAATGTGAACATTATATTTCATCTGTACGTGGATTAGTTTGTGCTGCTGTTTGTTGACGACATCTTGGTGTACTATAATACTCACGACCTTCATTCCCAACATCATGAAATCATCATGGGTACACTAAGATAACATCTTCTATATTCCAAGATATCTAAGTGTTAGTTTTTTATTAACATGGTACATATTTTGGGGCACATCATCTCATATGAAGGTGTGGTAGTGGACCCAGAGGTAGTTCATGTAGTTGTTTCATGGGAACGTCCCAAAAATGTATTTTATATTTGATGATTTTTGGGATTAGCTGGATATTACAGAAGGTTCATCCTTGACATTTCCCGATAGGTAGGACCTCCTTATGGTTTGAAAAAGAATGGGGTAATGTTTGAATGGTTGGAATCTTGGAATAATTATTTCCAGGATATGATGAAGAGATTGATATTTGAAGCAATTTTGATCTTTTCTGAATAAGGTGAGGAGTTTTCAGTGTATTGTGATGCTTATGGGATAAGACTCAAAGCTATGTTGATTCAAAGGGATCAAGTCACTTCTTATGGGTCTCAATAGTTTAGGCCACATAATCATAATTACCCTACGCATGAACTCAAGTTAGAAGTGGTGGTTTATTATCTTAAGTGTTAGTGACACTATCTTTTGGGTGGAAATTTTATAGTTTTTACTGATAAAAAATATTGAAGTATATCTTTTCATAGTGTGACTTGAATCATCGATAGTGAAGATGGGTAGACTATATGTAGTCCTTTGATTTTTAACTATTATGTATACCTGCAAAGGGGAGTAGTGTGGATGATTCATTAAGGGGGGAAACTTGGGCTCAATTGGTTCCTGAGTTGAGTGAAGAGTGGAAATGATGAATTTGCTGGCTGAAATTCATGTGATGGTTCAAGAGATTTAGGAGTGGAAAACTCTTATTTCAGGAGCAGTAGATTATATACTCTTGATATGGATTAGGGAAAAAATTCAATCATCGAGAGTGTTTATCCTTAAGGGAAAGCCTTCATGGTGTGGAGACACATTCAGATAGGTTGATAGATGATAATGAGATCAACTATGTGAAAATTTGGATGTTGTTCCTACAAGTATGTGAGAAGAAGTCATGTGATAATTTCATGCCTCAAAGTTGGATGAACATCATGGGATGGAAAAATTCTACTATGGATTGTGATGGCAGTTTTGGTGTTCATTCCTAGAAAAGGAGATATCAAGGTTTGTGACAGGATAATTCACTTGTCTATAGGTGAAGGCAGAGCATCAATGACTTGGAGGTATATTGCAGCAGTTCCCTATTCTATAAGGGAAGAGTGATGGTGTAACTATGGATGTTGTGGTATTTCATCCAAGGAAACATAGGAATAATGATTCTATTTGTGTCATTGTGGATGGATTGATGAAGTAGGAAATTTCTTACCTATCATGGAAACCATCACAATAGAACAGTAGGGAGAATTTTATATTCTAGAGATGGTTCTTATTCATGGGGTTCCATAGACTATAGTTTCAAATCGTGATTCTCCCTTTACATCAGTCTTTTGGAAGGTCTTAAAGACAGCTTTTGGATAATAGGTTTTTAATTTATGGTTACCCACCCATAGATGAAAGGGAAGTCAGAGCATACAATACACGTGTTAGAGGATATTTTTTGGGCATGTGTACATGACTTTTGTGGTTCATAAGGGAAGAACATGGATTTAGGGGAGTTCAAATATAAAAACCATTATCAAGAAACAATACATATGGTACCATATTGGGCCCCTTATGGCAGGCCATATAGATCACCACTATGCTGGATACATGCTGGTGAGTTAGAGTTATTGGGGATGAGTCTCGTGCAGGAGACGTTAGAGCTGGTGCAGTTGATTCAAAAATGTATGGCTACAGCTCAGAGTAGGCAGAAGTAATATGATGATAGATAGAGAAGACCCCTAGTGTTTATAAAGGGTGAGCGTATTTTCCTTCGATTGTCACATAGGTTGGGTCACCACATGATATAGAGATAGGGCACATTGGCACATAGGTCTGTAGGACCATTTGAGGTAGTGGAGATAATTGGGCCCTTGGCACACCGATTTTCCCTTCCATAGAAATTCAGCTCTATCCATGATGATTCCCATATGTCACAACTAAATTGGTATCACCCCAACCTATCTCATGTGATTCATGTGGATGAGGTTGACATTGAAATTGATGTGTCCTTTGAGGATAATCTGATACGTGTACTGGATCACATAGAGAAAGTGTTGCAGGGAAATATCTTACTGATAGTTTGTGTGTTATGGAAACAAGGATTTATTCAAGAGGAAACAGGGGAATGGGAAGCAGAAATGAGCACTCAATGGCCCAATATATTTTCTTCAGAATCTTAGTGATTTTTGGAAGTGCAGGTCGAGGATGAGAAGTTATAAGGTCAGGAGATTGTAAGATCTAGGATTTTTTTGGAGTCATCTCTGGCGCATTTTCTAGGTATTTCTGATTTTTAAGTACCTTTTCCTGGGATTTGTGTCTTGGGATGAATATGTGTGAGTTTTTATGAAAAATTAATAGAAAGAGGGATGTGCATGGTTTATGCAGGGTGTGAAAAACCATGCGCCTAAACCAAGGTAACTGCACGAACCTGGATAGAGAGCTCCATAGAGTCAGTGCACAATTTACCCTAACCATGTGCCCATGCCTAGGTAACTATGTGAACCTATAAAGGGAGGTCTGCATGGTTGGAACATAGTTTACCCTATCTATGCAGCCCATCCCAGGATACCATGAATATGGGTTTTAATTATCCTAAAATTAGTTTTTAAATCAACAGAACCCCTTAAACCCCTCTATTTTATCCTAGGATTGGGATTAAATAATTATAGGCAATCGCAATGCCTTCAAGAGGGATTCCTAGGAGATTCGAAAACCATTATTCGAGATTTAAATATCATATTGAAGATATTATCTCTTCTTGGTATGTGGATTTCATCCTGTTATCCTTCCATTATTTCATATATCATTCCTTGATCATTTCATATATGATCACCACATATTCCATAGATCAAACCCAATGTGCTGCAATGCAGATCTATAATTGTGGATCTAGATCTAGATATCTGTGATCTTGTTTCTTTTGATCATAATTTTGGAGTTTGGATGTTATATCTAGATCTTTATCAACGTCATTATGCCAATTGGTTTTTGGGGAATTCTGTTGGGCTAACATCCATCAACAAAACAAGTTTGGTGGTCTAAATCTAACTCCCATAGACGTGGATTTAATATCTGTATGTGAGATTATTTATTTTCAAGCTTCACTTGATAAATTATTTCCTAAAATGGAGTAATTATGAGTGTAAATTTGGTTTGTTGATGCATTGGAGACATATATTATTAATTCATGATTAATCATGGAACAAATGGGGCTTCCACATTAGATATTTGATTTGAATAATTAATTGCGAATAATTATTAATGTTAAAAGTTTTGTGTTTATTGATTAAATCATTGTTGAATTAATTAATGGGTTATGATATTACTTAATTGTTAGGTTAAATAATGGGATTTGGTATGTGTAACTAATCATTTTATTAGTAAGGAAATGATGATGTTAATTATTGTGAATTAATGAATGATCTAAATTATTGATAATGTGGCTACTAGACATGGCGTTCTAGACTGATATAGAAGTTGGGACTTGGACATGGAATTCCTCCCAAATAGTTTTCCAAGATATTTATGTGGGGTGTAATGCATGGTGATCTATACTGAATGAGATTTGGGGTTCTTGACAAGGATTTCGACATGATTTAGGGTGCTTACATGGTGTTCAACACCAAATGAATGACAATAATGAATTAAGATTCTAATGGGATAAATTAACTTAACCATGGTCAAATGTGATGATTATTGAATTACTGGAAATGTGATAATTGTTTAATTATGAATTGTATTTATTGCTTCATAGAATTTCATACACTGTCTTTTGACTAGACATGTTTTAGACATCATTGGCAGTGGCCTACAAAGTTGTAATCACACCCTATTTCGGCTGGTTGATTGGCACCAGAGTAGACTTTGTTGTTGTAGGAATGGATATGGGAAATGCCCTAGAATAGGTTACTATTTGGGAATGGAACAAGGGTGAGGGAACCATACATGGTTCAGGACCATATTTGGAGTCGTTGTGTCTTCACATTTTGTTACATTTTAGAAAAATGACACTTTTATTGTTATAACATGATTTCACTTTCAGTTGAGTATTATATTTACTGTTTTGACTATATTTTGACATGGTGTTATTCTAGTAATATATATGATTCTTCACTTTTTTTATTATTTTTTTTCTTCCATTTCTTTCTTATTCTGATAAAATAGGGTATAGTCTACCCACGACTAACTTACCAGACCATTGATGCTTTTCATCAACCTTTGGCATTTAGGAAGGAATGCCTGAGGGAATGTGACAAACCAGATTGGGGAATCATTTAGTGGCACCCATGTCGGGACATCACATAAGTATTTTTGAGGTTTTGATAATTTGTCTATAAAAAAAATTTATACACTATGTTTTAAGAATAATTTATGGTTCGTTTACCCTATATTTTCAATAAACGTATAGATCATGAACCCAATATATGGAAGAAACTATGTATTTGGGGAAGACATATATTTCATATCAACACTAACTTTTTAATAAATTATATGTTTTCAACTGTAATTTTTATATATATCGCTTCACAAAAAAACATACTATTAGTACGGTCAATTATGGATTTTGTGATTATAGATTATTTCCATGTTCTCTAAGTAGTCTCACTAGGATTATATAATTTTTAAATCTATTTTATCATCCATTTGAATAATCATATTTACTAGATTAAATAATTATTTTTTGTAATAGAATTTATGACATTCACTGAATGATTTAAATTCGAATACTCATGATTTGCCATATCATATTTATAGATATTCATGACCTAATGCAATTTGACCATAATGTAAAATATTGAGAGTATATTCCCTTAATGATACAGATGTGAATTTAAAAATAAAAAATTTTGTTTCCAATAGAGGTACACTTTGTATACATACATGTTTTTATTCATATATTTTTGGTCAAATTGGTTTTTTCTATTGAAGTGTTTCTTTGTAAATATTTTCCAGCATTTCAAAAAATCATTTATCAATGTTACAGTTTGGAGACATACTTTTTTGGTTATATACCTTGTTTTTCTCAATTACAATTTATGGAAATACTAATTTATGTTGAATAATTTTCTATTTCTATGATTTATAAAATAACATTTACATCAGTCAGTTGCAACTGCTCCTATGAGACGACTCAGTATTCAACCTCTTCATCTTAATCTATTTAGTTGTTATGTGTGAATTACTTGTAATTATTAGTGGTGGAGTGTCAAATTATCATATTAAGATATGGATATATTGGTTCACTATTAAAGAACTATAAATCTTTATAGAATCCAATTTGAAAAGTTGTCAACTACCCACACTCTATTGTAAATGTCATTATATTATATGACCATCTTTCAAAATCACTAATCTCAAAGAGTGGAGAATTATTTCAGTAAAATAGGGGGCTCTGGTTCCCCAAACAACTATAGATAACTCTGTTATTTAATTTATTTATATTCTAATGTTTTCACTTATGAAGTTATAAGGAATGAATCACTATAATACCAATAGGTTTTTATTTTTTCTATCATGTTTTTAATGGAATTAAATTGCAGATAATCCTCATCCATATCAGTTAAGACTATTTAAGTCAATCCATGAAACCTTGGATCAAATCAGAGTAATCGAATATGTCTGTGTTACTATATCAGTACTATAGAAGATTCTATATTAGGTACTATAGCTGGTAATGTTTGGTACTATATCAGCCAGAACTATTCATATGTTTCAGCCTTCAGGCCACTAGTCTGGTCATTCAGTCCTTCCAGGCATCTGGCACACATAATGAATTTAGGATAGAAAGGATTTCAGGTAACTTATAGGCCTTCAATACACCTCAAGGACTTCTAGACAAATTATCTGAATAAGGAACATGGTAGAATCTACCAATAACATGCTCCAGATTAGGATTCAGAGATGGAACAATCACTAGATAAGTGTTATACATATTTTGAATAAAGATATGGAATGGAAATTTTTATCGGTACCAGGAATGTAAATCCTTATATAGGTCATATATCCAAATATACTTTCAAGGTTAGAGAGATTACATCATGGTATAGACGCTGTGGAGGAATAGTTTCTAGTAGTCATATTTTTGGATTTATTCCTCAATGACCTTCGGGTCATGTTATGTGACACATAGATAATGGGGAATGATAGGTTTCCCTCTCATCCCTTAAAAGGGGGATTATCAAAATTGAATTCGAATTTATGGCCTCCGTTTCATTCAGAAAAAGTAAAACAATTCATCCATTATTGTTTCTTCATATTTTACCTTTTGAATCAATAATACCATCATCATAGATATGGAATTATTCTTAATTTTAATATACTATTACTACTTTAAAACACTATTTTCTAAAAATTATTTGATTATATCTTTTTCATTCCTATTCTGATTCCATTTTAAAATATTCCACTCTTCAACATGTGTATGAATTTAACACCCCATGGTTCCATGGTATTCTTCCCATTGAATAATTCAATAGCATGTGTTGTATAAAACGTCGATTTCTAACACACCATGACCAACCAAAATAGCTTTTAAGAATAGTAATACCCAATTTTTGAAATATTATAAATTTTATATTTCAAAATGGACTTCATTTTTGGATTCGAAATATCAAAATTAGTTTAGGGTGAATTTTTGGTATTTTTCTGAAAACATTCAATTTATGATGAATAGCGAAAAACATCGTGTTATTCTTTAAAACTGGATTTTTATTTAAATAAGTAATTATTTTATTTAAATTTTTGTAGGTAAAAATAGATACATAATACCTTTATATGTTTAATGTAAATCATTATAGTTATTTTATAATAATATTAGATATATAAAATTTTATTGATCTTTTTACCGTATTTTAACCACTTTCTAGACACGTTAGAAAATTTGAATAAAACATAATTTTACCACTTCTGTGCATTGAATTTAAAAAATCCGAGAGAAACGGCTGATCTTAGTAAGTAAAATTTGGTTCAAAAAGATGAAAATAATTTTTTTGGAATAGTAACTTTTGACTTTTGTTTACCACGGTTAAAAGTAAATATGGTAATTAAATGTGAAAATGATATTATTATTACCCTAACACATGTCCTTATTCAATTGGATAATTTTATTTTGACAAAATGAAATCATAGTAATAAAATATGATCCCTTTGGTCCACATGGATTTGATTGGAACATTTATTATTATTTTATTTAATGAAGAGTTAAAAGTGTTAAATTCAATGTTTAATAACTAAAAAATTTTTATTATAAGGTTATACAAATGATAAATTAGACTATAAGTATTCATTAGAATGATAAAAAGATATAATACATAATGGTATTTTATTTATAATTTTTATAAAATATCTATTTAAAATTATTTATGACACAATGATATTGGAGTAATTATCTTGTTATTGGAATATTAAAATAATTGATGTTATAAATATCCAAATAAATGCAAATTGAGAATTTTGATGCATTCAAATATTTTTATAGATTAACATGACATGTTAGGTTTGATTAAATATATTTTTTTCGACGTATTAATCCTGATTGGACTTCCACAAAAATCAATTACTAAATAGTGTCGAAATTGACATAAATGTGGTCTTAAAAGACATACTATATTATTAAATGATATAATAGTCCTAAAAATATAATTTTCGACCAATGGACTAATATTATAATAGATAAACCATTAATGAACCACTTGGGAAACTCTTGAAATTTTATAGTAGGATTATTTACTATATAATTTAATAATACAAGAATACATGGTAAAAGTTAAACTATTTAACTAAGCATTAAATATTAATGATAAGGTTAATATGGTGACCTAAACATGTCTAAAACCTATTGGATTAGATTATTTAGACCCATAACCACCTTCTCTTCAAAATAAATCATTTTTGAGACTTTATAAACCGAATATGAACACATAATAAAATAATATTTCATGCTTTTCCTAAAGTGACCCTCACCTATCTTATAAAAAGATACTTCCACTTCTCTCAAAATCACACCACCAAACCCATTTGGCTAGGACAAAACTGGTATAAATATCCATAGAACTAACATCCCTTCGACATAGAGGCCTTACATTGATCATAAAGCCAACCTAAGGATCCGTTTTATCGAATCAAAAAGAAACACTCGAAGAAGAGGTAATAATGTCACCACCTCTTTCAAAGTTCTTTTCACTTTACACTTCCACATTCATTTTTATTCCCATACCAAATTAATAACTCTATAACCGTATACATAATTTAAAGTTATTATAAATATGGTACAACCATATTCATTATTCTATCCATCGTTTGAATTTCAAGTCTCCATATGTACGTACGTACAACTTACTGTCACCACGTCGTGCTGTAGTTTTTTATTTAAACACCTAATTAATTGGATGGGTATAATAATGAGTATAAATGATGTAAATAAAAAATATAACATGTTAAGGATTATTTATATATGATATAACATCCTATTACAAATATTTTCACCATCAATAGAATGGTATTGTCACTCGTGTGTATGTATGGATTATCCTTTCCACGAACGCGATAAGATTCATTCCCCATCATAACCATTCAAGAATAAATTTCATTTTATGATTAAAAAAATAATGTTGAATAACTAAATGTCATTATTTATTTGAATAAAATACATCTTATCCATAACAAATATGTCTTACGTAATGAAGTATATAAATGAAAACAAATCAGTTAACACTCAAAAAAATGGTACTACCAAAATATTATTATAAAGGAAATATTAGACGATCATAGATGATATCAAATTTATGTATGTGGTTCTTGTATAATTTAGAAAAAATGATTTATCTCTTATAGAGGAGGTTAATGTACCCTCTACCAAGGAAAATTACATGGTAAGGGTTAACTCTACAATCTCTTCATTATCTGAGGTTGTTTATTCATGAGTATCTACTGAGAACTCTTTATCATCCACACCCGTGTTTCATCAAAATATATTTCAAAACATTTTTTACTATTTCCTATGATATGGTTTAATGTCATTTATACACTTTTTTTACTTTTTTTAAAAAATTTATAAAGGAATATTTCCGTCATTTTTGAAACAAGGTCCTTTACGACCTTTTCAACAAAATTAACGAATGATTTTTTATAACTTATACAGTGGGTGTGGATATTTTTCACTGTTATAACATCTTTTAAGAATCCCTTATAATATGATAAGAATATTTTCAAAAAAAAGGTTTCTTTTATTATTATTTGACTATTAAATGATTTTAAAATATAATGAGATATTTCTCTCAAATAGTTTTGATTTCATCTTTGTCACCATCCTTTGATGGATTATACACTTATTTTAAGTTGATTTATTAAGATACAAATCCTCCATGTTGTATTTAATATTTTGTGATATGTTTGACTATAGATGAGTTATGTTTAAACCATTCATGGTTTATGTTTAAAGTATTAACATTTAATATGTTAGTTTTAATATGAATTTCTATGTTATTTTTCAACCATTACATATGAGTAATTCATTTGACTTAGTTAGTGATGGGTGGAGCCCTCTATAGCTCCTCAATGCATCGGTAGGTCTCATGAGACAAATTTGTGTCTTGGAGCAGGGCCTTGAAAAAATCTTATATGTAGTCTTGGCATGAGGCCTTGACTATGTGTTTATGAAGTCTTGAATTATGCATTCTATAATTATGAAATTGGATAGTGATATTACATGTGATTATTTGACTAGTAGAATATCCTTGTGAATAACTAAATGGAATTATTTTATTTATATTTACCATATTATTCTGATGTTTATGTTTTAAAGGTTATGATTTAGTCTTAAAAATTGCCTTAAATGTTTATGCTTATTTATGAAAGTTTCTGCTATATTGTTATCCTTACTGAGAATCTGAACTCACCCCTTTTTATGTTTTATTTTTCCCAGGATGCAAAAGAAATATACTATGACTGGCCTACAGGGATAGTCTAAGGGATATGAATCAGTTCAAAGGGTAAAATTTTGTTTTTTTAATTTTATAATGTAATGTAAAACATATGTTTTTATCTAGTACTTCCAAGGCTACTAAATTAATCGGTCTTTCGGGTTTTGATCTCCTGTGATCTTGCCAATTTTACATAATATTGCACTGACTAAGGGTAACTATGTCCGGGGCATTAAATTTGGTATCACTTAATGTTTTTTACAAACCATGGATGGTAGAATTAGAAAAACTCTGATTAAAGAACATTACCCTAAGATATACTTTGATGGTTAGTATAGAATAACTTCCTAGAATTTTGGTAATGTAGAATTTTTTTTTATTTTCCAAGAAATAAATCATTGTCTTGATACGAGTAGGTAGAGGCTACTCTGGCAAAGATGTACCTAGGAGTGAAAGCTCCGACAAGGATTTTTGAGCTCGCCCCGGGGTATCTTGGTACATGACAACTGGCATTTTTTCCCTCTTGGTTACGACACTCTCAGGGGATATGCTTAGGATAATTCACATTTTCATTAGAAACCATTTTGATGGATTTATGAGTATATACCTCTTCAAAGAAATTTTTTATGATTATGGATTATATCAATAAATTTTTCAATTTATGTTAAGTGTTTTACTAGTTTGTAATTATGTATTGTGATTCATAAACTAAACTAGTGTATGCCATTGTATAGAAATGGAGCCTAGGGGAAGGAATGGAAAATGTATCAATGAACGTAATACATGTAGGGATTTCCCTCTTACTAAGGATAATTATAGGGGAGTTAGTGATGCAACTGGTGCTGATCAGCTTATCACCATTTTCGTACAACTCAGTCATGTTTTGAATAATAACCTTACCCATATGGAGAACCTTAATCCACAACATGGAGGATCAATGTTAAACAGATTAATGAGGTAACAATATCCAAAATTCAATGGGAATAAAAATCCTTTTTTAGCTGATTAATGGATATGTTCCTTAGATAAAATATTTCATGCTCTAGGGAGTAACAAAGGGGAAAAAGTTTTCATGGTAGTTCATTGCCTCATGGGAGATGCAGATAAATGGTGGTCATTGATTAAAAATGCAAAAGAGTATGAAGAAGTATCAAATATGGAATTGAGGGTGTTTTAAAAGTTTTTCATAGAAAAATACATTACTTGTTACCATTGAGCTGTTATGGAAAGACAATTTCTGAGTCTGAGGAAAAATGACGATTATAATGTCACAAAGTATGAGGAAAACATTACAAGGTTAGCAAGGAAAGTGGAAACTTATATACGTAACACAAGGAGTAATATTAATCAATTTATTGATGGGTTAAAATTATTTCTCCATCATGAATTAGTCTAACAAACCTTGTCATCATAAAGAAGATATTGTCTCATGTGCTATCAATACTGAAAAAGAATTATCTAAGTCTTGAGACATTAAATTAAAGAAAGATAAGAAGAGATTTTCTGAACACTCTTGAAATGGAAATAAAGGGAATAACGGAAAAGTTGAATATCTATCCTATGGTAAATGTGGGAAGAAACTCCTGGGTACTTTCCTAAAGGGAATGGGAGTCGATGAAAAGTGTGGTGAAAAAGGCCACCAAGATGGTGATTACAAGGGAAATAAAGAGGCTATCAATATTGAATTCTAAAATTATAGATTATTGGGACATTATGAAAATAATTTATGTAGTGCCAAGGAAAAATACATCAAAAAGGCCAATGGAGCAAGGCCAAGCTTATGCGATTACTACTACTGAGGATGAAGCTTGAAAAGAGATGGTGACAGGTAATTTAATTGTTTTCGATAGTTTATATAATTTTTTATTTGATTATGGATCATCTCATTGTTTCACATCTTCCTAGTTTTCTATGAAAATTCAATATTTCCAATTTGATTTAACAAGGGAGTTTTCGGTCAAAACACCTAAGGGAAGTATCATTGCAACATAGTTTTGTTTATTAGTTCCCATTAGGGTATAGAAATATTCTTTATCCACTGATCTCATCTTTATACCCATTATTTAATTTGATATAATTCTTTAAATGGCATGGATTTCAGGCCATTATGTGAAAATTTATTGTAATAAGAAGGAGGATTAAATTTTCAATGATGATAATAAGTACCATATATTTTGAGAAGAAACATCACAACCTAGTTCTTATATAGATCCTCTGCCAGTAGCTCTACTAAATTCAATTTATGGTGAGGAATAGAATGAAATAACTATGGTTGAGGAATGGAATGTTCAAATAGAGGATTTACCTATTGTTCAAGAATATGTTGATGTGTTTCCAGAGGATTTACCTAGATATCCACCAAAATGGGAAATTGGGTTTTCCATTGATTTAATTCCTAGTTCATGGCCCATATAGAAGACCCCTTATAGAATGACCACTCTGGAATTAGTAGAACTAAAGAAGAAACTATAGTAATTGTGTAACAAATGATTTATTCTCCCTAGTGTTTCTCTAGGGGGATTCCATGTTCTTTTGGTTAAGAATAATGATGGATCTATGTGGTTCTACATTGACTATAGGGAGATCAATAATATAAAAATAGAGAACAAGTATCCCCTACCTTGCATTGATGATTTATTCAACCAACTTCATGGAGCTCAATATTTTTCAGTGATTGACCATAGATATGGATATCATCAGTTTTGTTTGAAGAAGGAAGACATTCTGAAAATAGCATTTCAAACTAGGTATGGGCATTGCGAGTTTTCATTAAAGCCTTTTGGACTGACTAATGCACCCTCTATTTTCATGGATCTACTGAATAACTTTTTAAAGGAATATCATGATGAATATTTGGTAGTATTTATTAATTATATCATTGTATACTTCAAAATCTACTACGATCATGAAAATAACTTGGTAACTATTCAGAAAACCCTTAGAAGGAATGAATTATATGGGAAGTTTATCAAGTGTGAATTCTCGAATCAAGAGATTTCATATTGTGGACATATTGTCTCTAAAGATAGAATCTCTTTTAAGCCATTAAAGACCAAGGTAATCCATGAATGGCCGCCACCGACGAGTATAACTGAGGTATATTGTTATATTGCTTTAGCATTTTATTATCTATGTTTCGTCAAGAATTTTTCCAAATTGGAAAACCCATTATCCAAGATCACATGTGAATGGTTAAATTTATTTGGACAAAATAGTGTGAATAATTTTTTGAATAACTGAAGATAAGACTAATCAATGCTTCGATTTTAAATATACTATCATGGAATGATGGGTTTTTTATTTATCGTGATGCATCAAAAAAAGGACTTCGTTATGTCTTTATGCAGAATGATTGAGTTATTTCCTATGCTTCACGGAAGCTTAAAATTCATGACCAGAACTATCACACTCATTATCTTGAGTTATCGTCTATAATATTTTCATTGAAGATATGGAGACACTATCTCTATGGTAAAAAAATGTGAGATTTATACAGATCCCCAGAGTTTGAAGTATATTTTCCCACAAAAATAACTACACATGAGGAGAAGAAGATGGGTCGAGCTAATCAAGTATTGTGATTTCACTTTACACTACCACCTGAGACAAGAAAATAAGGTGGCATATTCTTTGAGCAGAAAGGATCATGGAGTTTCTAACAATATGAGAGTTTAAAGGGATCCTATTTTTATTGATATAGTAAATACAGATATGGGAATAACCATATAAGGTGAAACATCAAAATATTTTCAAATGGTTTCTAAACCACCTTTACGTGGAAGGATATAAAGTTCCCTAGCTGATGATGAGAAGTTTCAAAATAAAATTAATGCTTTGAATGATGGGAGGTTGACTGACATCATATATAAAGGTGGAATTTTGAAATTTAGGATGAGACTTTGTGTTCCCAATATAACTGAACTAAAAATGGAATTTTTTGATGATTCTCATAGCTCTAATTTCTCTATTAACCCTGATAGCACTAAGATGTATCGATATTTAATGGAAAAGATTTTGTGGGACAACAAGAAAAGGGAAATTACGGATTATATGTCAAGATGTATGGTTTTGCAACAAGTGAAAGATGGAAGAAAACGTCCTAGATGAGTCATGAAACCACTTCCCATACCTGAGTGGAAACGAGATGATATTATGATGGGCCACTGCATGGGACTACCAAAGAATCCTAGATGGAATGATTCAATAAGGATCATTTTTTATCATCTTACCAAGTCAGAAGATTTTCTTGCAATAATAGAAGATTTACCACTTGAACATATTGTAAGACTATATATTAATGTTCTTGTAAGACTTCATGTAGTACCCCTATTGATTGTTTATGATCGTGATCCCTGTTTTAGATCAAGATTGTGGAAAAGTATTCAGAAATCGTTCGATACTTACCTTCATTTGAGTATTTCCTACCACCCTCAAACTGATGGACAATCAGAACGGACTATTATAATCAGAGAAGACATTTTGTGATTTTTATCACTTGATTTTCAAGGTATGTGGGATCAATATTTACCTTTGGTTGAATTTTCCTATAACAATAGCTTCCATTAATGTTTTCAGTTGGCACCATATGAAGATTTATATGGAAAGTGATGTCTCACAACATCTTATTGGGATGATGTTACTAAAAGAAAACTCGTAGGCCCATAAGTTGTTCAGGAAAAAATGGAAATGGTGAAAGTTATCCAAACCCACCTCAAAGTAGCTCAATGTAGGAAAAAAAGCTATACCGATAACCAAAGGAATGATTTGGAATTTCAAGTAGGAGAAATTATTTTATTGAATGTATCTCAGTGGAAGGGTGGTATACATTTTGGTAAGAAGGGTAAATTAAGTCCCAAATACCTCAGAACTTTCGAAATAATTTGACGAATTGGAGTTGTAGCTTATTGTTTTCCAATGCCGCCAAGTCTCTCCAAAGTTCATGATGTGTTCCACGTATCACTATTGAAAAAATACATGCCTGAACCAATGCATGTACTCGCCGATGAAGAAATATAATTGGAGCCTGACCTTTCCTTTTGTGAAGAGCCTATCAGAATTCTTGATAACTGAGAACATGTGTTGAGAAACTGGACGACTGGTCTAGTGGATGTTCTATGGAGAAACCATAATATAGAAGATGGAACATGGGAACTCGAGGATCTTATGATGAAGAACCACACAAATCACTATGTACAAAAGTATTATAGAAATTTCAAGGAAGAATGTATATGAAGAAGGGAATAATTTAACACCCCAAGCTTCCCTAGTACGCTCTTCTTTCACTAATACAATTTCTTACGATGTACAGAACATCGAGTTCTAACACACCAAAACCAACCAATGAAGGTGTTATGAATTGTAATAAGAAATTTTATAAATTTTATAAATTTTACTTTTCAAAATGGACTTCATTTTTTGGATTCAGAATATAAAAATTAGCTTAGCGTGAATTTTTGGTATTTTTTTGAAAACATTCAATTGTATGATGAATAGTGAAAATCACCGTGTTATTGTTTAAAACCGAAATTTTATTTAAATTTATTTTAGTGATAAATAGTTACATAATACCAATATATGTTCAATTCAATTCATTGGAGTAATTTATAATAATATTAAATATATTTAATTTTATTGATATTTTGGCCGTCTATTACCCACCTTCTAGGCACGTTAGAAAATTTTCATAAAACGTAATATTTCCACTTCAGTGAATCAAATTTAAATAATCTAGGAGACACTGTTCATATTAGTAAGTAATATGTGGTACAATAAGATTAAAATAATTTTTCCTGAATAGTAACTTTTGACTTTTATTTACCACAATTAAAAGAAAATAGGGTAATTAAAGGTACAAATGATATTATTATTACCCTAACGCATTTCCTAATTCTATTAGATGAGTGTATTTTGACAAAAATAAACCATTGTAATAAAATGTTATCCATTTGGTCCACTTGTATTAGATTAGGACATTTATTATTATTTTATTTAGAGAAGACAAAAAAGTGTTATATTAAAAGTTTAATTACTATACCATTTTTAATATTAGGTTATACATAAGATAAATTCATCTATAAATATTTATTAGAAATTTAATATTATTTACTACATGATGGTATTTTATTTATAATTTTTAGACATTATATAAGTAAATTTATTTTTGGAAAAATGGTGTAGTAATTACATTATTATTGAACGATTAAAATAATTGATGTTATAAAAATCTAAATAAATGGAAATTGAGACTTTTTATGCATTTCAATAATTTTACATTTTAATATGACATGTTAGGTTTGATTAAATTAATTGTTTTTGAAGTGATCATAGTATTATTAATTCTAAAAAAATTAATTACTATATAGTGACAAAATTAACATAGATTAGTTTTTAAAAACAAATTATATTATTAAATGATATAATTGTCCTAAAAAACTAATGATCATCCAAATGACTTATATAATAATAGATATAACATTTATGAACCACTCGGGGTTATCTTGCCATTTAATAGTATGATTATTTACCATATAATATAATAATACAAGAATATGTGGTAAAAGTTAAACTATTTAACAAAGACTTAAATCTAAAAGATAAGTTTAATATAGTGACCTAAACCTGTCTAAAAAATATTTTAGGAGCGGTTTTCAACCCATCCCCTCCTTATATTCGATATAAATTATTTTGGAGCCATTATAAATCAAATATATTTGTATAATAAAATAATATTTCATGATTATCCTAAAATGACCCTCAACCCTATTATAAAAAGGTAGTTCCCCTTCTCTCAAAATCAAACCTCCAAAGCCTTTTTGGATTGGAAAAACACTAGCTCATTATCCTCCTAACTATCCTCCCTTTGACATAGAGGCATTAATTTGATCAGAAAACCAGCCTATGGATACCTTTTTATCAAATCAAACGGAAACACTTGAAAAATAGGTAATAATTTCACCACCTCTTTCAAAGTACTTTTCTTCTTCCACTTCCTCTTTCTTTGTTATTCCAACACCAAAATAATAACTATAGTACCTTATACATACTGTGATGTTATTATAAATATGATGCAACCATATCCATTATTCTATCTATCATATGAATCACAAGTCACCATACGTGCGTACGTATGGCTTACTGTCTCCACGTCATGGTGTAGTTTGTTTTTCAAACACTTCATTATTTGGATGGGTATAATAATGAGTATAAATGATTTAAATATCAAATTTAACATGTAGAAGATTCTATATATATGATATTCCATCCAAGTACATATTATTTCAATATAAATAGAATGGTATTGTTACTCGTGCGTACATACGGATTATCGTCCCCACGAATGCGATAAGATTCGTTCCCCATCATTACAATTCAATAATATATATCATTTTATGATTAAAAAAATAATGTTTAAGAATGTAATATAATTATGTATATGAATCAAATACATCTTATACATAACAAACATGGATTACATAACCATGGATATAATGGAAAACATCTCAGTTAACACCCAAAACAATGATAGTACCGAAATATTATTTACAAAGAAATATTAGAAGATCAAATATGATATAATATTTTTGAATCATATTCAGGTTTAATTTAAAAATAATGATTTAACTATTATAAAGGAGTTTAATGCACCCTCATCCAGGGAAAATTACAAGATAAGGGATAATTCAACAATCTCTTTATTATCTGAGGATGTTTGTATGCGAGTATCTACTGGGACCTCTTTATCATCTACATCTGTGTTTCATGAAAATGTATATTGAAACAGTTTATTACTATTTCCTAGACTATGGGTTAAATTAATTTATAACGTTTTTTAAATTTTTTTAAATTTTTGATAAAGTATTCATTCCGTCTTTTTTGAATCAATGCCCTTTACGGACTTTTCGTAAAAATCTACAGAAGAATGTATTTTAACTTATACGACGGGTGCAGCTATTTTCTGCCGTTATAACATTTCGATGCTTCAATTACAAGATTATAATAATATTTTCAAAATAAATGTTTTATTTTATTATTATGTTTCTTTTAAATGATTTTAAAATAGAAATATATATTTCTCTCAAATAGTTTTTATTTCATCTATGTCAATATCCTTTTATGTATTTTACACTCGTTTGAAGTTGATTTTTTAAGATACAAATATTCAATATTATATTGAAGGTTTTGTGATATGTTTGACTTCTGATGGGTTATTTTTATACCATTCACGGTTTATTGTAAAATTATTAACATTTTTTATGCTAGCTTTATTACAAATGTGTATGTGATGTTTCAACCATTTCATATGTGGAATGCATTGGACTTAGTAAGTGACGGATGGAGCCCTCTAAAACCTATCAATGCATCGGTAGGTCTCATGAGACAAACTACTGTCTTGGATCAAGACTTTGACAAATTCATATATGTAGTATTGTCATGAGGCCTTGACATTGGGGTTTTGATGTCTGGCATTATGCATTCCATCATAGTGAAATGGGCTATTGATATTGCAAGTGATTATGCGACTAGTATAATATCCATGTTAATAAGTAAATGACATTTTTTATTTATATTTTCTATATTATGGTGAAGTTTAATTTTAAAACACTTTTGATTTAGTCTTATACATTTCCTTAAATGTTTATGTTTATTTTGAATGTTTTTATTACATTTTTGTCCTTACTGAGCATCTGATATCACCCCTTCTTATTTTTTATTTTTCCCAGGATACGAAGAAATATATTATTTCTAACCTATAGGGATAGTCTAAGGGATATGAATGTGTTTAAAGGGGAAATTGTTTTGGCTGATTTTCATTTTATAATGTAATGTAAAACTAATATTTGTATCTAGTACTTCCAAAGATACTAAACTAATCGGTCTTTCAGGAATAGATTCCTTGTGATCATGACAATTTTATGTAATATTGAATGGAATCTGGGTAATTAGGGTCGAGGAGTTACACCTAACATTAATTACTAACAATTATATCCATTTATGTATATATAGTAGTCAATCCTTCTATAAAATTTCTAAATTTATATAAGATAATTTCATAACCTTTATCTATCTCACATAAAATGTTAATCAAATTCATTCATATTAGAGGTAATACATTTTAATATTTTTCTATAAGATACATTTTATCATAATTGACATCAATATAATATCATTATTACACTAGAATATTTGTACATGATCAGGTCTACCTCAGGAAGATATATTTTTCATGTATTAATGTTACATCAAGAATATAATAAAATTAAAACAAGTAAAAATAGAACATAAATGAATCAAAATTTTAAAATTAACATTAAATAAGTTTAATAGATTCTTCATATGTTACTTGAAAATGATCATAATAGAAAACCATTCAATATATAGAAGTCAATCATCCTCACCATTCATTAAATAATATCTAAAAAACCCCATTCATTTGATTGTCAGGTTGAAATGAATCAAACAACATGGGTTTTTATATAATAAAAATTTAGCACATTAACACATTGTAAGAGTAAGGATTATGAGGATACTTCTTATACATCTCAATTTCAGCCATAGATTTTTTATATTGTGTTTTAAACAATTTCAAAAATTTATTATATAAATATAAAACACTCAATAATTAATGAAATTAATATTTCAATTTTCCATTTAACAATTAACTTAATTTATTGGTGAAAATTCCCAATGTTAACAAATATTTCAAAATGAAATGTGTCCATTATTAACACAACCTGAATACATCATCTAATAAGTGGGATTTCTAATCACCATATTCTTCTATGAGGGCATACCACTCAATGTTTGAGTGACTTGCATCATGGAAATGTGACATATACTTCTTATATATTGATATAAAACTATATCCATTATTTAACCACTTACCTAAATGATACATTTCATTTTTCATCAAATTTCATATAAAAATTAAGTGTCGAGTTTCCCCAAGAACATAAGAAATGGATTTTCTCATTACCACATCCTAATCCATATATATATATATATATATCTTTATTTGATAGAACAATAATTTTGTTTTCATACAAGAAAGAAAAAGAATATATAGGTTAATATTATAATTGAGATGCCATAAAAACAAAAATATATCAACGATGACTAGAATAAAAAAATACACAAATGTAATTCTATATATACATGTTTGGAATCTGGTGTAAAAAACTATATATAAATCATTATATTTCATTATTTTGTGTTCAGCATAGAAAATATTTGTATATTTCATTTTCAAGTCTAGCCGAAAACTATTATACAAAGATATATTTCCATAACATAGTTTTTCCAAGTAATATAAAAAGAAACATGAATCACTATGGTCTAATTACCTTTCTCGTTTAGGCCAAAATTAATTCCACTATTCCCCATGCAAGTACCCAAAAAATATCGATGTCGAGTGATAGTTTTTGTGAAGGAGAAAGGAACCTTGAGTTTAATACATGCAGATGAATTCACATATATCTCAACAGCTTGTGATTGGGTTATTTTTTCTGTGGGACCTCATCGTATAAATAGATTCTGGTTTGTATAGAATATTATTATCCCCTCCATCAAATACTCAACATCAAAATTTTATAAAAACAACTAGAAAACCCCTATTCAATAATGGAAACCTATAAATGTCTTAACATGGGTAAATTTCACCCTACAGTAAGGTTTCTCAACCTTCATATTACTTTATTTACAACATGAATTAAGGAATTTTGTGATTATTGAATCATCCTTTCTCCTTTTATTAATGTTTTATATGTATACACTTGACACATTTCATGCCTCATGCATATCAGACACACATCATGTATCATCAATTTATTTGCACATTATCCCTACAACTAGATTAGTAAATGTGATGAAAAGTCAACATCGTTGTCATTGGACAAATGAAAATAGTTGAAAAATTGGTTCAAGGAGAATATATTAAATTAAAAATAGAAATATATTTAAAATATAATTTATAAAAACATTATATATAAAATTTATAATCATTCATATATTTTTTTTGTGGATGTTACATTGAGACATCCTTGGAAATGTCCACTTGAATTTTCACATTAAATTTCACTCAAAATTACACTCAAAATACTTCAATTTATGTAAAAGAGGATGTATTGGTGGACGTTCCAGTGCATGTTTTGGTTCAAAATCCATTTTAATTTCCCAAGAAACATCTATAGAAATATACATTCATGATTCCATTGAATCATCCACTAAATTTTTATAATAAAAAATAGTTTTTATATTTATAAACAAAAAAATATATTAATTAAAATTATAGTTTAATAAATATTAAAGTAATAAATAAAACTTTATAAAATATATATTCTAATCTTTTTCATTTTTTGGAATTTTAGTATAATTCAACATATGAATAGTTAAAAACATTATGTAAAAAAATTTAAATATATTTTTTTGTTAATGATAACAAATTTTTATGTATATATATAAATATTTTTTTAGAAATTATAAATAAAATTATATTTATAATAATTATTTTAATTTTTTTAATATATATATTATAAAATCATTATAAATAATAAATAAAAATATATTTTTGAAATATTATGTTGTAGTTTTAGTGTAAGTTCTAGTTAATATTACATTGGTAATTTTCTTGTGTTTTTTACAAAATTTTCGAGTGATACATCCCTGAAAACAGTCATAGGAATATTCTATAGATTTTTCACTACAACATCCACTATATAATTTTTTTTGGAATTTAAAATAGGGGTTCCAGTAGATGTTCCATTATAAACTCCTAAGGAAACTCAAGTAGAACTTCCACTGATACTTTTAATGAAGCGTATGATGGACTATTAATTTTATCATCCATAGAAAAATCCAACTAATTATTTATAATAATACGATATATTTATAAAAAACATATAAATAAAAATAAAATTTTAATAAATATATTTATATAAAATTAAATTCTATAAAATATAAATTATATTTGTTAAAATTATTTATTTTGTTAATATAATTTACCATATAAAAATATATATATTATATGAAATTAATTTAAAACTATATGTTTTTAAGAAAATATATATTTAAAAAAAATTAGTTTTTTATATAATTTTTAAATGTAATTTAATTTTTGGTAAATCATTAAGGGAAATTTTTTATATTCATGAATGCTTCAATTATTTTTTTAAAAAAGTTTCAGAGTATGCTTCAACATCACTTTCATTTATTGATTTTGTGTAATATTTAGTGATAGTTTCACTGTTAGATAATATTTTAAATTATAACAACGATATTATGGATCTGATGGTTTTTTTTGAAATCTTCCCGGAAACTTTTATTAAAAAATCTATTTAATATAATTTATTCACTAAAATTCAATATTTAGTATTAAGAAAAAAATAACTCATATTAAACAATAAATTAAATATTTTCAAAAACATATAACTATCCAATATAAATTCATATTTATAAATTATAAAATTCATCAAAAAATGAAGAATCAAAATTATTATAACCCTGATGACAAATATTTCACAATTGAAAACCATCGGACACAAAAAATTTCCAAAATATTACTGAATGGAGGCTACTACACCTCAAACAAGAAATCCCTAGTGGACTCTAGGGAAAATTCACTAAAACATCACACTATATACCTATGATACAATCTACTGATTCCTCAAGACAAAATTCCACTGAAAATAGAAAAAATTATTACAACCCATTTACTGACCTCACCATCTATAAAGTGAGTATTATTTCTCGCATTTCAATTTAGGTGAGTGAAATATTCCCATAAATAAAGAGTTCATAAAACCTATAGAAACATCATCATTTCGACATCCTAATACATCATTGGAATATCCTTAAAAATGAGAAACTAGGGAATATAAAAATAAGGGTATTGGTGGAGATCTAGTTCCATTAATTGAAGAGTTAATCAAACATTCTTACAAACCTATTAATTAATGATTTATAATTTCTTTAAAAATATTATATTTATATATTTAATTAACATAAAAATACTTTTTTATATAGATAATATTTTGAAATATGATAACGTTTTTATATGAGTAATATTAATCATCGATCCATTTTTAGAATTTTTATTATGTATATTTTAACAATTCTTGGTTAATAATTGGTAAATTTATACCTTTATCAATATAAAAAATGGTTTTATGAAGGTAGGGTCTTGAAAATTTGGCCCATAGTATAAAATTCCCCCTCATAATCACTTTCCGAATGGAATGAAGTGATTATACAAATCTATAAAAGAAAATTTACTCCAATTGAGTGGAAATTATTTGAAGGAATGTTATGGAGTTTGTGTTTTCATGGTTTTTAAGTGGTCTTATTACCATCACCTGGAACGGTACCCAGAGCAGATGGATTGGAAACTACCAGGTATGCGACATGGTTCGCGAATCGCGACCCATGAGGTGATTGTTAGAGAGTAAGTAAAATCGTTAACCGTGTTAATCGAATGAGTTTTCAAGATAAGGCCAGTTCGCGTACCATACCATGAACCCATCAGTTCATGGATTAAGGGAATGGGGAAGGTTTCGAGAACCATTATTGTGATCCAAATCCTCCACAAACCTCGGATGACTGAATCTTTTATGGGTTAAGATATTTCATCAATGGGCCTTTTCAAGTGGTGCCACATGGACAATAGATATGATCGCTCCGATGATCTATAAAAGGAGAATAATAGACATAAAGATGGAGAATAGTGGAGAGTAGGCCAGATAATGAAAGCTTGAGGGAGGCTTATTGGTTTCACTCTGGCTACTATCTTGTTTCATCTGTGAAGCACGAGCTGCAAATGACTCCCTCCGCAGATACATCTAGCAGCGAACCATAAAATGGGGGAATTGAATAATTTTATTAGAAACACAAACAAAACTAGTGAACCATGAACCAAAGACTTCTCATGGATGAACTCCCCTCGAACAATGATCACCCGGACCACCCTTCAATATGGTGCTCCGCATAGCATACCGCTACGCGGACTGATCCCAGAGTCATATACCAAATCGATACACGAATTTAGCCCAAAGAGGCACGGTGATCCGTATACCACATTGGCACACAGTGGATGATACCCATACTGGTTTACCACATTGGTACTCGAATAGACCTTCTACATGTATACTGCTTCGGTATGCAGAGCCTTCCACACCCCGTAGGCAAAACCTGTACATGGAATGTGGTGTTTTGGGGTGTTGTTCCCATTGGTTCAAACATCGACCCTCCACTACTATATCGTAATCCGTTATCCCTCCACAAACCAGTCCAATGTAAATAGGCCAAAGCCTCCTCCAAAGCCACCAGACCCCTATGATCCGACCATCGGGTGCATCAACACACCCCACTGAGTCTACAAACCCATGTTAAGCATGGTCGTGAAGGCCCTCCCCACCAAGGTGTGGACTTCAAAAATGTTTGTGAGGCTACATTCCCATGGTAACCTGGAGTCTATCCATGGGAAGACAATATGAACCTCCATATTCCCAGGACTAAGGGTGATCACTTTTTTTCCCAGTCAATGACAAATAGTGATCAGTAGAAGGGGTTACGTTCGCTCCCCCCTCTTACAAGAACGAAACTCCTCACCTTCCCAGAATGTGCTCCAGGGACCTCCCACTATGGTAAGTCCCTAATCTTATTATTCAAGTCTTCATTAAATTCATTGACATTTATCATTTAATGGTTCATTACTCCAAGCCCTCACCCACAGTCATATCGGCCTCTTCTGCCATAGGCTCCCCCCCCACCAATAGGGGAGGAGGCATGTACATTGTTGAGTCTTTCAAATAATCTTGTTTCTCAAAAAAATCATGAATAACACATGGATAGAGGTTTGTAAGGATTATAATATCCACACAATATGAACTACATGATCTTTGAATCCTTGATCAAAATAGGATACGTAGGATTCCTACCTAGATGCTCGAACTCAAATGGTTACCCATCCAGAAAATGGGCCACCCAATATTGTCCCATCAAATGGGTGCCTACCATGTGTAATTCCCACACCATCTAAATGAAGAGTACACTGATTAATGATCAAAATACGATATGTAGGAGGCCTACCAAAATTCTTGAGCTCAAATGGGTGCCCAATCATAATGGTTCCAACAATTTATCTTCAGTTAAATGGGAAGCTCCCATGCCAAAGCCCCACACTATCTGAAATATGAGAACACTGATTCCTGATCAAAATTGGATACATAGGATGCCTACCAGAACTCATGAGGTCGAATGGGTGCCCATTCATATAGGGTCAACCCAATCATGTAATGTCAAATGGTCATTTCCCATATGTAATCTCCACACCATATGAACTACGAGAACATTGATTCTTGATCAAAACATGATATGTAGGATTCCTACCCTATGGTCCAAGCATAAATGGGTTCCCATCCAAAAGGTTCCACCAAATCATGTACAGTCAAATGGGAAGGTTTCTTGCATAATCCACACACAATCCAAACTGTGTGGGTTCTGATTCCTCTATTGAGGATATGTAGGAAGTCCTTCTTGTGGGCCCAATCCCAAAATCAAGTCACCTTATGACCCACTGTATAATGATAAACTCTAGAGAACCATATGATACGGCTCAAGTCAGCATCACCTCTACAGCATCAAATAAATGAATGCTTATGACGAATTGGAAAACCAATGGTAGCCCATGGACACACTCTTTTAAAATGGACCATGGATTCATGAACATCTGAAAATGACTTAAATCTATAAGAGGGTCTAGGAATTGGGAACAGTCCTCCCCCAGAAGGGTGTGGTGAGCCTGACCTCCCATCCTCTTGACAAATGGATTCCTTAAGTGTCGTTGACCAAATCGTCAGCCAATGAACGCCTAACTTTGGAAAGTAGGTCCATGAATCATGGATTACAAGGCCATAGGGAATTCATCGCTCCATGAATAAACTCATTGGGGACCATCCATTGATGTTATATCCAAGAAGGACCGATTGCCTGACCACTTGACCCCCCACACAAACACCCACTCGAACCATCTCTTCCTCGAGGGTTAATTCAACATTTTTAAAGGACAATGACACGGAAAAGTTTGAAACAAAGGAATGGTAAATTTAATGAGAACCCACATCTATAGAAAAATGGATGGGTGAATGTCCTCATCAACCATTTCCACACCGCTCTCAAAATGTGCCACCATGTAGGTGGAACCAAAATGGTGAACCCGACATCAGTCCTTAACGATGGTTTTGGTTCTTCTGCAATGATAAAGGACAAGAGGATATTGAACATCATTCCATGTTGTTCACCCCGGTACATGTAAAATGTGCCACCATAGAGGTGGAACAAAATTGGTGAACCAGATTTTAATCCTTAAACAAGGTGGCAGTTCTACCTAAATGATAATAGAAAAAATGATACTGCATGATAGACCATTTTTTCCCCTCAGTATGAATAAAACACACCACATCGGAGGTGGAACAAAAATGGTGAACCTGATGTGACCCCTTATCCAAGGTGGAGGTACTACCCAAATGATAAAAGATGAAAGGATATTTCATGTTGGACCATTTTGTTCATCCTGGTATGCACAAAATGTTCCACCTCAGAGGAAGAAGAAAAATTTCGAACCTGAGGTGAATCATTAACCAAGGTGACAGTTCTACCCAAATGGTAAAAGAAAAAAGGATATCGCATGTCAGACTATTTTTTTCCAATGGTACATGAAAAATGCACCACCTCCGAGGCATAAAAAATGGTGAACCTGACGTGAATCCTTAACCAAGGAGGTGGTTCTACCCAAATGATAAGATACAAAATGATACTACACATCAGATCAATTTGTTCTCCCTAGTATGTTCCAAATGCACCACCTCGGAGGGAGAACAATAATGGTGAACCCAACGTTGAATCCATAACCAAGGCGGCGGTTCTTCCCAAATGATATAAGAAAAAATGATACTACATGTCAGACCATTTTGTACACCCCGGTATGCAAAAAACGTGCCAACTCAGAAGCGGAAAAAATAGTGAACCTGATGTGAATCCTTAACCAAAGTTGCTATTTCACCCCACTTAGGCCCCTTAACCCAGTAGAAAAAGAAAAGGGGAATAGAGAAAGGATGAATCTCCATGTATAAATATGTTTAAAGGAATGATACTTAGATGATGGTTTTTGGTCTTTATATCACATATATATATCTTAGGTTACCGTAGAGCGATCTTCAAAAAAAATTACATCTCAAAAACCCATGAAAACATGCACATCAGCAATCCTACAAGCTGTCGGGGCCACAATGAATAGTAGGAACCCTTCACCTACATAGCGTCTTCAATGCTGAGAATCCAATACGCTGATCAAAGAGTACCACTGAAATGGTACTCTCCCCAAACTGGAGGCCACAAGAGAAGCCCTCTAGTCTGAAATGGCCTTCCAGCTGCCTCTTCAACTGCTGTTGGTACCCCAACACAAGGGCCCCTAGTGTTCCTCTCAAATCATTTCGGTAGCCTATCCCCAAAACATGAAAATGAGTACCTAACTTACCTCAAGGAGGCAGATGAAGTCAGTGATGAAGACTTCATCTCAAATGTAGAGGTCCTACTCATAGGCCCCCTCCAGTGAACGTCACTGTTGACAGTAGACGATTAGGCCTCTTTTAGTTGAGGAGGAATTTATGCTGAGGGTACCAACCAAAGACCAGGAGACCCGGGCCCCTTGGGCATCCCACCAATATAAAAAATATATAATCTAAAACACACCGTCACCCTGGTTCCTGAGGATCATTTCCACCATACTAAGATGTTGGAATTCAATGGGAAGACATATGAATCTCCCCCCACCCCACCCAATCCCACCATAGAAATATGGTGGCACAATACGAGCACATGCATGTTCCTACTAGTTCTCACTATTCCTACTATGCAGACCGAGTGGAAGGATACCAGAAGATGTAGATATCTACTGATGTGCAATAATCCCACCATAAAAATAGGGTTGAAACCAACTTTACTAAGGTACAAATACATGTTGATTCATTTCAAACCTGTCATCTAAATAGGGATGCAACATGTTATATACAGGAAAAAATACCATCTAATGCTTATCAATCCCTCCATCTAAATCAGGAACCAAATAAATATGACCAGAGTCAAATTCTTACGAATTCATACAAATCATGTGAGAAAAATATAGTGGAATGCAAGCAGATGAAAATCCCCACATTTGAATATGAAGACCCCCAATCAAATATGATGGAATCTAGAGAAGACAATCTCTGATAGACTTGGTCCACTGTCCCTGCATAAGAGAACTACAAGTATCTATAGGAAACTCATGGAGGACCAGAGTAGGAACAAAATCCTACACCGATATCGGAATGGGCCTTCATACCCGTTCCAGCAAAACATGTATCATAACACAACTTTGATATGATGGAAGTTCATATGTTGATTTGAGACCATATCCTCCAAACATGCCAGGATATCATTTCATCGGTAGAAAAGATGAGAAATCAGGCCCATGACCTCATTTCCCATAATGGAGTGACTCACTCGAAAAATGAGTAAGTCACCCTAAAGCATTTATGCATCCCTTATCCTGTCATGGAAGGATGATGAAAATACCCTCATGATACATGGAAAACTGGATCAGGAACAAATACATGTTCCAACTGGGGGACGTTGGTCCAACATGGTGGTCGATCGAGGGTAGGCATATATCCCTGCCAAAACTCAAGACGTCTATCGACATATCCCAACGAAATCACATGACCCAATAGGATGGGGACCCATATATAATGTTCATTACCAAGTGCAGATGGTGTTGGTTACCCGCAATAGTGCACCCAAAAATGATGGGTGCCAAAGGCAACTTGAAAATGAAGAGAACATGTATGATCTTGCTATGCTGGAAGCTAGGGTTCTTAACACAATCAAACATATATCGACAAAGGCTCCAGACCTTGCCAACCCATTACCCAATTATGTATATAGGAGTAGCAGTTTCGAGGGTCCCCCTACAATGTAGCTACTAGAAACTCTGAAGGTCCACCATATAGCACTCACGGGGTCTAAATCCATGAGAAAATAATGATCGATCACTAGATATTATCACCTGATGCATGTTGGGGTATCCCTCCCCTCGGCATGGAGATCAGACAGAAAGAAGGTCCTCCCTCACACCAGAAGGAAACGTTCGGGAACACTTTCCCAATCAATGCCGATATGAGTATCCCTAATATCGTCAAACACTACTACTCCGGATAACCATACACTATGGCTCCCAGTTTGAAAATAAATCCAAAATGATTTAAGTCGTAAATAGCCACTTAAATTTTGGATGCCTCTCCGCTCTAGTGGCTCATTCATGAAGATGTTGATAGTTGTGGTTACTACACCCACATTCATCGAGGTACAAGGTTCTACAGTCCCACATGAACTAGATGAGTCATAGGGGATTTACCCATGGTTTTCCACTATTCATGTTGTGTTTCCATCTGTCATCATATAGAGGACCACTTGAGTGTTTGTGCTATATATAAAGTTTATTTTTATTTTTATCAAGTGTTTTTTAAATGGTATTCCTTTTATTTGTTCCTTTTCGATGTTATGGAATGGAATCATTTTAAAGGGTGTAATTCCATTGGTTATTGGCTCATTCCCTACAAACACCATTGGGTGTATCTAGATAATATTCCCTGTGTATTCCATGTAATGAAATTTTCTTAGTGATGTTGGTTCAGCTTGTTAGTGGCCATATCTTGTTAGTTGGTGTTGGTGTATTGGGAATGTTTCTCCTCATGTTTCATGGAGGATTTAGTTAGAGTTTTATCCTTTCCTTTTTGTAGTTAATTTGGGATATTGGATCAATTTGTATGCATTAAAAAATGGAAAATTGTATGGGCATGTTTTTTTGTGTACATTATGTTTGGGATTATTTAATGTGTTGGATTTTTTTTACTTTAATTAAGTATGTTAAGTCGTTCCTGCACCTTTTCTGTGATTCCCATGCACTTGCGAAGACCCATGGGGATCGGTAATTACCATCATATCATGTTGCAAACTGGATCTGGCACTAGATTGGATGGTGACCTGGAGTGGTTCATGACATAATGGTGTCAGAGGAGGTTGGTTATTTTGGTTGTGCTCCTTAGGAAATTGACATTGGGGGACCAGAGTTATGTTTGATGGAACATGGTGTTTTGGTTATGAGTAAGGTTCCTGGAAAGGACTTCTTCTGGTGAGAGTAATGTTATGATTTGAAGTCATTTTTTATCATAGTCCTTTAGTCCTTCTGGTTGTTCTTTTTTTAGATAAATGAAAATAGAGTCGGGCCAATGATCTCAGTGAGATCACAGGTCCTAAAAGGCCATGTGGAGTCAGGGACCTTACCCAAGAACACACTCCGTGATAATGGCGTGATTGGTGTACGGACTTCAACCATATTTCTGAGTCACCCATCGTCACTAGTTACAACTTGAATTGTCTTTTATATCATTGGGTTATGGAAATTAATTTGAAAACCATTGATTCAAATTTTATAAAATCTAAATTTTAGAGAGAAAATTTCGTGATTTTCAAAAAGGATGTAAAAATGGGATTTTAGTTCTGTCATGAATGAAGTTCTATAAAGCTTTATTTTCACGAAATTATCTTTTTGTAAAATGAGCTAGGATTGTTATAATTGAAACTTGTGGATTTTCAAATTTATAGTTTGGGAAAAAATGATGATTTTAATGTGGATTTTGAAATTATACTTTCAATGGAATTTGTTGAACTGATTATAGGAGTTTTTAATGGGATGCAATTTTTTGGAAGTGATTCATATGGTTTGAAAATGAACTATTTTTTATGATTGGGTTTTTTTAAAATTAATGTGTGATTCATGATGAGTTTTATTTGGGGAGTTGGTGCATTTACAGGAGGTTTTTTGTAGAATTTGAAATGGGTTTAATGTTGTGAAAATTATTTTTTGATGAGAGGTGGTGTGGGTTGATTGTTGTTTTGAAAAATAGAAAGAATTTTTTTCTAACCTATAGTATTTTGATCGGTGATCAGGTGCATGTGTTAGGTGTGGAATGTGTATCGGTGCCTGGCTGGCATGAGAACATTCATGTGTAAGGCCCATGGGTATCATTGGTGATTGTGAAACCCAATAAACTAGTTTTATTTTATAAATCATTTACGTAGAAAGGGTGTGGAGTGACTTTTTTTATTTTGGGGAATGTAGCCTTTGGGTGTTTTGGTTTAGAAATTTTTTTTGGTTTTATGGATATTCAATGTTTGCATTTTATTGGGTAGTTGGATTAGAGATGTGTTCATTAGTTTCTTTTGAGGGTTTTTGTGAAGCCTTGTGGTGGTTTCCCTCATGCGTTCGGTGTTATTTTATGGCATGTATTAAAAAATAGTCATGTTTGACCGGGCCTTTGGTTTTTCCCCCATGGATAGCGCATGCCCCAACAAAGAATAAATGTGTGATTATAGTGCTAATATAGGAAATTTTTAATTGGCCATCCCACTAGTATATTTATGTAAGGACATTCATTTTTCAGTGTTAGGGGTGTATTTATACCCCTTTCCTTCTGGTTAAGTAGATACTCTCATAGAAGGAGAGCATATATGAGAGGGGTTGAAGGAATTTTTATTTCCTTGAGTTGTTTGGTAGTATTGGGTTGAATTTTGACATCATTTAGTTGAAGGTCCTGTTTGGTAGGAGCCTATATTTTTTTGTGTGGGATTCTGTTCTAAAATACCTCTGGGTCATTCATTGGTTTCATCTATGGAAAAGGCCACCAGTGTGGTGAATCTTGTTATAAGAGGTTTTTATGTCCACTTGCAGTAATATGATACGATTTGAAACTTGGTTCAAGGTTCCTCTACTTATAATTCCTCTGTTAGTTACAAGATTCATTTCCAGTGACACTTTACAGTGTTGTGTTCTCACTCAACTGTATTAGTGAAGGTCTTGCAACATTCCAAAATCATCTATCTTGTAATAAGAGTTTTTTCATTTAAAAATTCACATATTTCCCCATTTCAAAGGAAGGTGTCTTCGATGTTCCATTCCTCTCGAAATTTCTGATTAAGAGTACCTAGGGGTGACTCGCATGGACTGTCATAGCTCTAGTGTGGGTGAATGTTCTATGTGAGAGTAAGTGGATGTTGAGGGGTGTTGTGTTTGTTGGTGTTGTATTGGTTGAGGTATTGTTACTCATGGAATCAGATAAATATGTTTTGTTTAAAATTTTTAGTTTCTAACTATGAGGTATGAGGTAACTCAACCTACAAATCTCATGTAGTAGGTATTGGAGTGAAGATGGTGCATAGTACGAGGAAACCCAGGGTCGTGAAAGGCCATGGTCTAATTCATGTCATCAATGTTGAACATAGTTATAGTTTGAACCTCTAGTGTGGTTAGCGTTTTTTAGTTTTTTGTGTTTGGTGGAATGTGTTGGAGGACCTTATTTCGACGTTTTGGCCTATTGGAGTACAAGTGGTTATTCATTGGTCATCAGGGGGATTATAAATTTCTCTTTCTTGAAACCATAGTGGTTGTGTCTCTTCATGTGTAGGTCTCTATTTAATGACCATTGTGAGGACTATTTGTGTAGATTGCCCTCAAATTTTTTTGGTGGATATTCGAGGATGAGAAATTGTCAAGATGTCTTTGGGTTTAATTTGGACTCCCTGATAATTGAGCCCTTCCCTCCTTTCCCTTTATGGCGGGGGTGTTTTGTTGGTGCTGGGAAGATTATGAGTTGGTGTGTTTCTATTAGTCCTTATGATGCGGAGAACAAATATTGGTCTTGGTGATATTTCCCTTGAATGAGTTAGTGTTGTCCTATTCCTAATGGTGGGGAATCCGTTCGAGCCACCTTGTATCAGTTTCCAATCACGTCTCGGGTGTTGGTAAGATTCAATTGGTCTAGAGTCCATTAGGGCCTCCCCATGTCAGTATTTTGGTTCTGTTCATAGGAAAAACATGGTGGTAAGTATTATCATTCTGAGTTAGCTTACCCCAAGTTCCTCTATTGAGTTAACATTGGTAATGGAGCATGCCTAGCGGGTTTGTTGAACTAAGGTTATGGGAGTGTTTTTTGGTTGTGGTTTGGTTTTGATTATTCAGTTTAGACTAATGATTTCATTTGCATTCAATAATGCGTAAGGTGTTGTGGTTTGAGAGGTTGGATTTCATGGGCATTAAGTTTCATTTTCTAGATTGATCAACTGGATGTGTTTTAGCTATTAGGGGGTGGGTGACACCTAGTAGAATGTCCTTTTTGATGGATTCTTGATTTTATTTGGATTGTATTTTTTCCAATGTTTCGGTTTCTTACCTATTATCACATGTCATTCCTTGAGAAACTCCATGATTTATGAATGGGGGTCACTTTGTATTTTGTCTGAGTCATTTTGTGGAATTCTAAGGACAAAAATTGTTAGAGTGTAGAGAATTGTCACACCAGCGATTTAAATTTTGTCATAATTTCAGTTAGGATTGGATTATTAACCATTTCTCTTATGAAATGGAAGTGAAATGTTTGGGTTTTCAGAGAATTATTTCCTCTTATCCATGATAAAACATTCCCCCTTTGGTTACTCTGAATGTTTTGGAGAAAATAATATGTTTTTGGGAGAAAATGACCCTGCGTACGATTGGAACACATTAAGTAGAAACCATGCGGTCAGTGTGTGAGATGTTTGAATCGGGTAGAACCTATGACACAACATGTGCACTATCATACAGTTGGGCCCATGTATCCATGTAATCATTTCCCTTTGGATAGATTGGTCTGTACGTTTACCGCATGGTTTCCCAAACCATGATGATTTTCCTTTAAATTAAAAAGTGGGGTTTTTTGTTTCTCTCTCCCCAATTTCACCCCCATTGTCCCCTTTCTCAACCCCACAGAACTCCCTAGCCCTAGGAAGGCCTTCGGCCTTCTCCTCCTCCCCTTGGGGTTTGATTCTTGGGAATTTTTTGTGTGGATTCTCTGAAGAACCTCATGGTAAGGGTCTTTCCCCTATTTTTCTTCCTCCATATTAGGGTTTTGGCTCTCCTCTTTGGGTGTAGGGTTTCCAGAATGTATAGGTTTTAATTTTTTTGTTTAATAATTTATTTTTATGTTTTATCATCACGATTAGGGTTATATATGGCCTCACTGTGGTGATAATGTGGTGAAGATGGGGTTTCAGACCATTTTCTAGGAAGATCAAAATGTGATGTAGGTAGTTCCATGCAGTAACATTAGTAAATGAATTTAATATATATATTTCAGTTTATAAATGATTTATGAGGTTTTTTAAGTTTAAGTTATAGTTATTGTGATTTATTTTGTGTGTTTATTGGTGTAAAATGGATTTCTAATAAATGTAATGGATATGTTTTTGTTTGTGCTTTTGATGTAGTGTTTCAAAAAATTGGTTTTATGGGATGTTTGAATTGTGAGAAATGCATTTTCAAGGGATCTTGAGGTTAATTCATGTTTAAAAAGGGATTTATGATAGGAAATTTGTTATTTGTGGCATGTTGGCCTTCATTTATATTTTAAAAATAAATTGAAAACTGCATAAATGATGAATAACTAATTCTGAAAAAAATCCATATATAAATGGGATTATGTGGAGGCATGGCCCAAAGAATTGGTTGTTCTTTATTTTGGTTAGTTCTTATTTCATGAAAGGGGATGGGGAAAATATAAATGTTATTTCCATTTTATTTGAAAAGGGGATTTTCTCAGTGTGTGTAAATATTAACTGTGTTGTTTATTAATGAATTTGATTTCCTAGAAATTTTTGGGATGGGTTGTTAAAGTAGTGATATATGTGGAGTTTTTATTATAACATGATCACAAGGGGAACCCTAGGAATCTAGGTGGGTAGACTATAACTAGTATTATAGTGATTCAGAAGTGGTTTGTACCTATTTTACATAGCTGTATTGACGCACGAAAAACTAACTAAACTATTATGATGATTGATGAACACTATAATTTTAGATGTTTCTCATCTATAGTGGCTCATGAATGAGAATTATAATGGTTGTGGTTGAAATACCACCATTAACTGAGGTACGTGGTTCTAGTGTCCCACTCGAGATAGATGAGCCTTAGGGAATATACCCATGGTGTTGTACAATTCAAGTTGTGGTTCCACCTGTTACCATAAATAGGACAACTTGAGTGTGTGTGGTATTTACAAAGATTCATTTAATTTTAATATAGTGTTTGTGAAATTGATTTTCATCTATGTGATCCTATTAATAATTTACAAAAAAAATTATTCCTTAATAGTTTCTTAAAAGAGTGTATTTTCATAAGCATGTTAATTTATATAGCTTATGTTATGGCATGGAATATTTTTATTGGATGGAAACTTACAGGGCATTAGCTCAAACCCTATATACACCTTTGGGCGTATGTGGATCATGTTCCTTTTTTATTCCAGGTAAATTCATTGTTCTTAGTGACAGTGGATCGGGTTTTTAGTGTCCTTATCATGTAGTTTGGTTTCTGTGTCTTGGGATGTTTTCTCCTCACGTAGCATGGAGGTTTGATTTAGTTTTTATTTTCATTCCTTTTTTTTGTAGTTCTTTTGGTATTTTGATTCATGTTATAATCTTTAAAAATATGGAAGATGATAAGGGATTGTTTGGTTGGGTACCTTTTGATTTTTATTATTTAATGTGTTAGTTGTTTTAATTTTATTATATCAGGTAAATCATTCCCACACATTTCTTGTGATGCCCAAGCACATGTACCAGCCCATGGGGATCATAAATTTCCTTCGGGCCATGCCACAAACTGGGTCAGACACTAGATTGGATGGTGACCCGACTTTTTCATGAAACATATCATTCCCAAAAATTAATAAGTAATTTATAAAGAATTATTATTTAAAATTTCATGTTTTTTTTAAATTTGTGTTCAATGTTTTTTAAATATTGGTTTATTCTTTTTGACCATCTGGGAGAATTGTAATATTACTTTTATGTGGATTTTGAGATCTTCAATATAGGGATACTTTTTATTTATGTGTAGAGTAAAAAAGAAATTTTCTATAAACATAAATGAAATTTATTATTTTCAAAAATAAATTAATGTTTTATGGAAATTATATATGTTAAATAATTATTTAGAGATAAAAACTAACATTATCTGATAAATAAAATCTGATTAGAACATGACAAAGGAAGCTAAAATATAAACTTTTTATTCTCTCAAATCATTATTTAAATTAGAAACTATTGTTAGTAATAATTATTTAATAATTATTTTGGCGGTGTTTCATAAATATCATCTCAAATACACTTGTGAACCTAATAATTGGGTTCCTGACATGGAGGGAAATGAATGAGTGATTTTTATGTAGTGGACGATTATGTAAACTATATATTAATTTTTTAAAAAATATATTATAAGTTTTTTAATATGATTCTGAAATAATACTTCATCCCATTTTAGTGTACACTTAATTTTTATGTACACATATAAAAGGTACATACATATACTGATATATTTAATGTGTAATTATCAAAATTGAATATTTATTGATATATAATTTGAATTATGTTCATCTATATTACTCGGAATAATAATGTTGGATATAATTTATATAATTAAATATAATTAAATTATATTAATAATTACACAAACTTAAATTCAAATAAAAAATGTGGTTTTTATGTCCAGTGTAAATTTTGTATACTTGTAATTTATATTGACAATTTATATAGAAAATATTCAATGAAAATTATCAATATAAATATAATTAAAAAATATCTTCTCTATGTTGTTTTTAAATAACCATAATTCAGTTCATAACAAATCACATACATCAATTAAATTATATAATATTCTAAACATTTTGATATCTTCATCATAATGATTCATAAGATTCGATAATTCCAAGGGTTTTCCATCCAATAGTGGTTCTTTGCTGACATACCTATATCCTTTGGCTGAATTGGTTGAAACTCATTCTTTTTTCATTACAAATTTCCTTGAAATGAGGAGCTATTTAACAGAGTTGAATTTGATAAACCACTACAAAATTTTATTGTCGGCAGACAAATGCAAGGTAGAGGTCGTTGCTAAGAAGGACAAGGATGCATTTTGGATTCATCAAAATTCTATCCTGGTCATCTAAAAGATTGTCCTCAATTTTAACTTCAATTTGAGTACCCTAAAAACAGACTAAAATTTATTGATGTTTATAAGAGGTTTTACATGTAAGAGAATATGGATCAGGCAATATGATCTTTGAATTCTTTAGCGGAACATATAAATAGAAGGTTCTCACGTGAAGGTAGTGGTCCTTAAAAAACCAACTCATTCCAATGAAGGATATATGAGTCAAAGATGATATCCAAAGATAATTCTATCAAAAATAATTTTTTTATAACTTTAGGGAAATTGGTTTTGTAGTATAATGGTTTGAGTTATGTGTGATGTCAGTGGTGAAATATTATAGTTTATAGAATTATATTAATCATATCCAATTCATTGGGGACCCACTACCCAGAAAAGGTTAATTGATGAAATTGGGTATCCAATTATGAGGGGATTATTTACGAATATATAGGATGTCAATTCCTGGTTATACTTCTAATTTTAAAATCTTCAAATATTTTTTGGGTGTTTTGGGAACACATAAAAGGATTTTTTTTCAAATAAAGAAGATGAAGAAGAAAATATATTTATGATGTATAGTCCCAGTATACATAAATTTTTTCCATGCCATCCTTTATATCTAAATAATATATGAAAATATCAAGAGATAATTACAAACTCCATATGTAATAAATTTGAGAAAAAACTAAAATAATCCCATCATGCTTGGGAAATTTTATTTTCTACAAATTAGTACAAGGAATCATGGTTGGAAGAAGGGATGTACCAAACCAACATAGTAGGTTCCAGAGACCCTTATATTATTCCTGAGAGATTGGGTAAATTTATGATTGTGAGGACCATCCCCAATCCTTCTTCCAACATCCATAGAGAGAATAATTAAACCATCATCCAAACAAAATTACATCTACTCCCATCCTATAAATTTGAACACTCTTTTATTACATCCAGGACCCTTGTATCCAATCATTCATGGGGTATATACTTTATATTATTCAATATATTATCCTCAAATATAGGTTGTAGAAATAGAAATTGAGAGGGGATAGTAATAATGGAATGAGTATTGGGGAAAATAGCGATGTTTAATAGAGTTTGGAGGGACCATTGATTAATGAGTACTATTCAAAAATGGATAAATTTGGTGGGTTGTGGAACATACCTTTAATGATCAGTGGTAGAAGAAATATTTAGCTAAACCTACCTATCCTAATAAAAATTATATATTGGATCGATTTTGGGATTTGAAATTCATGATATGTTCTAATTATTTATAATTATTTAACACAATGTAGCACTGATGTGTCTTTTCTATTAAAAACCATACAAATAATTAGTACATGGATTGTCTTGAAAAAATATAGTTTCAATGGAAATTTTCCTATTTTTTCATGTCCATATAGGTGGTCATATCTTCCTTTGTAAATAATAAGTGGATGTTAGGATTAAATTATCCACATATACTTACATTCGTGTAGTCATCCATCTACCAGATGCAACGACTGGTGATTTTCTATGATTTTATGAATGGACCTCCCAGAGATTGTTTGAACTCATCGAAGTTACTCAATACCCTTCAGGAGAAAATTTCTATACATCTCCTTATTTGTGGTATTTTAATGATTTTTTATGAAATGAGAAACATATATAGGAAAAAAGGCCTTATACATGAATGATTTAATTGATGGATGTAAGACAACCAGTGTTAATTGTTAATCTATGTAAGTCTAGAAACCCTTTTTCATGGGTTTTGGGGAATTTTGAAAAAAATCGCATTGTAGAGAGTTCAGATAGATTCTTAGGGTTTGGTAATTGGATTATTTCATTTAATTCATTAAATTTTTCCCATATTTATCCTAACATGTCAGACCATTTTTTAGTCCTAATTGACATTAATTATGGGAAATGGAAAAAAATTATAAAATAATCATCAAATTGTTAATATTTTCTAAAAAATGTATCAATTGTCAAGATGTGGTCTACATATTTTAGATGGTGGGAAATTCTAACATCGAATGGAATATCCACTGTATGGAATCCATGTATAAATGGTTCAATGATCTCATATTTATTAATCTTGTTATTCAATGTGATTTTATTGATAGAAATATGAATGAGTAATATTGTCTCCCCTATTGATTATGTTATCTCAACTATCTCAAGGATATAAGAGGACCTAGATTTAGCACATAGAATTAATGATTTTGTTTCAAAATATACATGAGAATACCAAATAAAATATTGAAACTTCAATACATTTTTTATTCACTAAAAGGCCATTGAAAATTGTTTCATGATGTCAATATCTAGACCTAGTAATTTAAAGTTGATACATATATCAATAAAGAGGTGAAATAATGATCTTATCTTTATTTTTATAATGAGTTCTCAACATTGGTTGTTGGAAGATATTTCATTAATTCTGATAATTCTTCTTGTATTGATGTAGTGGTTTCAGAAATGATAAATCCCCAACACACATGTGATTTTTCTAATGGTTATATTCTACTAGAATTGAAATAATTAATAAACTAATCATTCAATTCCTTATTATTTTCTAGCATTTTCCCTAAAAACAATGGAATTTTTTTAGTAGGACATTTCAAATATCATTAATGACCTTTAAAACAAAGAATAAAATAATTTTTAACTTAAGAAGACCATTATTAGACTCGTTTTGTAAAACATAGAATCCACATCAATATCAGACAACAAGACTATCAATTTATGTAATGTTATCTGTAAAACATTTTAAATTTTTGTTAAATTTATTTTTCCATATATATAATCCAATATATCCAAAAAACAAAATTAAATTTATCCAAAATAGATTAATATCTTATAATTACATTGTTTTCAAGGATTTTTTTCACTCAATGTATACTGTATGTTTTTCTAAATTAAGTATCCTAGCATGGAATTTGGATATGAATAAGCCATATGATAGAGATAGATGATATTTTTATTTGTTATTTTGAGTTAAATGGGTTTCTATTCTTAATGTAATGATGTTTCATTGAAATTAACCCCTTATATATCTTTGTGTATTAACATAAATTATGGGCTCTCCCAAATAATTGACCCTACTAGGGTTCATCATAAGGGAGACCCTGTCTTGTTGTAGATGTTTATTTTGGTTCATCATGATTTTCCAGGAGATTATTTTCTATAGATTAGGAAAATATGTTTCATGTGTTAAATAATTATCGATAGGTCCTAACTATTTCCCATCACTTCTTTAAATATTCTTTTTTAATTTATTTGAGAGATGACATTGTATAATGTGGTACAATCTATGAAATTATTCACAAGTATCAAATGAATTTTGTGTTTTCGGCTAAAATCTGTATGACTAAGATATCCTATAGTTCTGGTTTCACTCATAGTATGAAGTATAATCTCTATATTTCAACTAGAATTCATGTTTTTAGATGGAGTGATTTTATCTCGGAGTCATAATTCCATACTATCCATAATTCCTACTCATCACTAGTGAAAAACCATCTACTATTTGATTTGTTGGGTGGAATGAATCTCTTGTTATGTTACCACTTATCTTATTTATCTTTTGTACTCATATAAAGGGATATAAAGTAGGTTTCACATCTCTTAGTGTCTCATTATCTCACAGAAAATTCACATTTCTAGATTCATGATTTCCACATTTGTATTAATACCCTTATAATGGATGATTTTGTATATTCCATTTAATCAGTATTATACATTTAAAAAAAGGTATATATAAAAATTAATATTATGGGTCATCAATACAATGGTGTTTTTAATATTTATTAATTTATATTTTTTTATTTGATGAAATATGAATAGTATTAAATTAAACTTTTATATAATTTATATAGTGAATAATTTTTTTAATTTTTATTCCTTACAATTTTATATTTTTCTCTAAAATTAACCCTATAAAATGAAATTAATATTATTTTAGAAAAAATAAAAAAATAGATATAAAATTTCGGTGGGTCGCCTCACTTCCCAATGGGTCATGAAATACTATGGATAGGGCCAATGTAATATAAATTTATAAATTTTATACTCAATTTTATTTAACCAAAATATGTTTTAATTTAATTTATTTTAATACTAATAAATACCTTGATCAGACATCATTTATTTTTATTATATCTTTTCTAAATAAGAAAACATATTTTCTATGTTTCCTTACATCCAGAAAATTATATTTGTTAAAACATGGTAATTTAATGTAAAAATAAAATAAATCATATATAATAAAATATTAATTTATTTGTTTTAATTTCAAATTATTTAATGTATTTTGAAGGACACGTTATAGCATTTTGGTATTTTGTATCAATGATATTGTTAATAACAAAATGAATATTTTAATAAATTCATATGATATAAAAATAAATCAAAATAATTAAATTTTTCTTATTTTTTAACTATACATGAAATCTAATAAATCTCATATATGCATGTGAGTTTGAATCGCCTCCGCATAAAATACAAAAATAAAATTGTAAAAATTAGAGAGGTATATATATTTTTAAACAACAAAGATAATTAATCAATGAGAATAAAAATATTTATAAATAAAGAAATTAATCAACAATAAACCAAATCCTTAATATTATCCATTATATTTAATGGAAATTAAATTTTCATTTTTTAATAAAAAATGACAAAAAAAAATATTCCATATCATGAGAATTAATTCTTGTAATGGGGATCTAATATAACACTTCTATAATGGGGATGAAGAACTTAGAGGAGAAAGAATAATTTAAATTGAATTATGATATTTATATTCATCTTCAACATTAAGTGGATGTTCTTATACAAATCCAATATCATATTTTGTTAGCTCACAATGATTTTTATATTCCTGAAAACAATCCAAGACTCATTATGTTATATTTTTTACTTTTTTTAATGAAAAACAATATAATGGTGTCCCCACATGACTATAATATGGGGTATTAATAATTTATCTCTGGATTGATGAACAAGGATTACCATAATGCCTTCTAGTTTTTTCATTATTTTGTGGCCTGACAAATATTCTTGAATTTCATGGTGAAAGGTTATTTATAATGCCTCACAAAGGTCAGAAAAAGCAATGGTTTTTGCCATCACTATACATAATTCCAAAACATCAATCATTATCTTATAAATGGTATTTGAAATATGATTATATAGGAATTTATGTTCCATCACATTGGGATGATTAGATGATGTGTTTGAAGAATGAGAAAGGTAATAATACTTTATATACATTAGTTACAATTGTACTCATCGTCTTATCATTCCATTCATGGGTCTAGAAACATGAAACAGGAATGCTTTCTAAATTGAAAATGTTATCAAAATAATTTTAATGTTTTGTTTTTGTTATATTTTATTCCATCTTTAATGATTCATGAATGATTATGATCGATAAATAGAATTTTATGGGGATCCACCTAAGCCATAATGATGGACATGGGTCTTCCAATTACCTTGTTTTTATATGTGATGATTCTTCAATATTTTTCTTTCCATGGAATAGAAGGACAACCTCCTTCAGTTTGTTTTGGTGAAGCCTGTTATAATATGGAATGGTGATTATTGGAAATAACATAAAAATACATCATGATAGAATAAGGATTCAATAGAATGTTTTAGGGTTTGGTCTTTCATTGTTTGTATTTTATATGAAACCTCTATAGCGACGAATGTAATACCATAGAATAATGGGGGATGTGAGGAAATATCATTTGCTAGGGAATGTGTATAGTTTGTGTGTACATGTCTAAAAACTATAACCTTTGGATCAATGAAGACATCAAGTTCCAAAACTAATAAAATTCCACAAATTTGGTAAATGATTTAAATTATATTTCTAATTTATAGTTTAAGGTTTTTGAAATATTTGTTCACTTTTTACTAAATTTCAATTCATTCTATTTGATCGTGGGTATGAACAGAATAATTAAAATTATGTTCCATTTGAGAATATATATATATGGATTCTATTATTTCATGTGTATATTGAAAGGATACTTATACATCACTTTAAATAAATTTTAATAATTTGGGGAATAAAATTATATTTTAAGGAAATTAGTTTTGTTAAATTATTATTTTTTAAAAAATATTTAATTTTATTTGATAAATCAATGCTAAAAATGATATGGAAAAATAAATTGTTATATGACACAATTATTCCTGAAAATAATTACATTTTATAAAAAATATTTTTATTTACATTTAATTAAAGATGTCCATGGTGGGGATAGTAACAATTTCATTAAAAACATTACATTAATATTTTTAACACAAAAAAATAATTTAATATTTATTTTCTTCAAAAAAAATTTGTTATGGTTTAAAATATATTGTTTTAATTTTTATTTTAATATGATAAAACTAAAAGTTATAGTGGGATGAAAATTATGTGGAGTCTCCTATTTTATAGAGTTTCGTCCTATGGTTTCCTCCTAGGATTTCATCCCTATGTTTTATTCCATTGGATTACCATTTGGGATTTGGTTCCCCTCTTCCTTCTTCACTACTCACTATTGGTGTTATTATTTTACCACTATTCATTTTTCTAGAGTTTTGGGTCACATATATGAAAATGTATGACCTAATACAAAATTGGAACATCTTTTCTCATACAGAAAAAGATCTTCCCTCCATCCCTTCTAATGATGGACCACATGAATCCTATCAGTGATGTCATACATTTATATAGTTGGTAAATCAGTGAAAAAAAATATTTAGTCTTATTTCCAGGGGAAATAGATTTCAAATGGTGTGGAAACTAGAAAATAGGGTTTCTTTTTCAGAAGTTCATTCTATAGTGCTAATTTTTTAATATGTTCTTTTATCAGATGAAAATAATATTATGGATGACAAACCATTGTCATTTTATAGACATTTAATTTTTATTAGTGTTTTATGTAAGGAATGTAAGGTCTCTAAATTATATTTTTAATTATCTCCTTCCTAGGAATGTAACATTAGGGTTAATTTTTCAAAGAGGAATTAAATGTAATATATGGATAGGAAATTCCATCATAATATATGTTGATTTGGATTATCCAGATCGAACGTGCTAAGAAAATTCAATCAGGGAGAGAGCCATGATCAATGTCAAATGGACACTCATGTGATGAAGTATCTTTTATGAAAAATGATTCTTTTTCATGGGTTTCATTCAAAAATTTGAGGCCCAAATTTTTTACATAGTAATGGAAATATGGATTACTATGAGAGGATATTTTTGAAATAAAATTTGAATTCATATGTCCAAATAGTTTTCTTGTATAGCTCTAGGATCCATGTGAAAGGGTCAGGTGGATTTTTCATCTCGAAGCCAGAGATATGAAATTATTATGAAAATTTAGTGAATAATAATACCACTATCTATATTTCCCTTCAAAGGAATAAAAAATTTATGTTTTTGGGACTACCAAGGATTTATCACACATTATTATATGATAGACACATCATCATGGATATTTGTGATCCAAAAGGATTTCAGGGTTTTTTGGAAGAGGGATATGAAAATAAACATCATTCCTATGATCACATGAGAGTGTTGTCAACTATGTCAGGAATTCGTTAGTATCTTCTTGGAATACTAACAGAGACACTTGAATCAGTTTGGATGGTATATATAATGATGTAGGTAACATTTCATGTATTTATTTGGATAATGTAAAATATGGTTCATGAGAAATTATAATATGAAGGAAAGTGTAGGATGTTCGATCTGCTTGTGCTTTAATATTTACTATTGTGGGGGACTTTGAGTTGCATCTAAAATATCTTGAATCTTCTCCAGTTAAAGATTGCCGGGGATGGAAAATAAAACATCATATAGAAAAAAATATTAATACTTCAAATTTAAATATCTTAAATTTAAAATAGTCCCATGAAGGGTTGTATTATTCTGAGGAACTTATTTTCTAAATGAATACGACGTTTGACTATGATGTGATGCAAACATTATTACATTGAGTCAAATTCTAGTAAATACAGTATCAGTTGTTGAAATAATAATAACATGTTGGAACTCTTGGGATATTGGAAATTGTATAACAGTTAATAAACTATATTGAAAAATAGGGACGCTCATTCGTGGGGTCTAAATATAGATATGAAAACTTATTCCCACTCCAATGCCAAAGGTATGTTTTAGGAACTGTCTTCTATTGGTTTCAATGTGGGGATTTTTTTTCATATTGAAAATTGAAATCAACCAATTTAAATTTTCCATCCACTTAGTTATTTTGATAAATTCTTTTTTTAATTTTAATTTAACAATATTATTATATTCGTGGATTTTTGTAAGGTTGAAATTAATTTGGTAGTGTACTCTTTGATGCTCACTCATGACCTTCTTGGATCCTACATTCCACATTAGCGATCTATATTATCTTTAGACATAGATTGGAGAAATATACAATAACTATTATTGTGTTTCTAATATCCCATGAGTCCCAACATATTATTGATGCAATGATGCAGGGTCTAGATTACTTGTCCTTAGAAGAAGTCATGTCTACCTTACATTCTGATGAGATTCATACTAAGGATAATGATAAACTTGAAGTTGAGGGTCTGAATTGGAGGGTTCATTTGTATTTTTTGAGGGATAAAGTAGTGTAAATGTATAAATTAAAATCAAGATCCATTTCCAGTCATAAGAACATTGGTTTAATCCCAAATATAAGGTCATTACCTACTTTAATTTTCGAAAAAAATTGGTATATTAAACTGAAATGCCAAAATTGGAAATTGGTAAACCATCTAGAAAACACAGTGATCATTCTCTCTTCGCTAACCAAGGATATGAATGTAATGAGGTGTTGTGTGTTTCATGATATACTCCTGATATGATATGGGTACTTGAATAAGGTTTTTCATTCCATAATTGCATAACTAGGATATCTGATTCTTATTTAACTAAGGGAGTTTAAAGAGAGGTTGTTCATGGAACCAACAAGATATTTTGTGTCATGGGTAAAGATTCTATTATGTTAGAGCTCCCAAACTATTTCCTTGTCACCATAATGGATGTGATATAGGTTTTTGATTGAGATTACAACCTTGTCTTATTAGGTGTCTTCGATCATTGGTTTTTTACCACTACCATAGTTCTGTTTGTCCAGTAATCTCCATTAAAACTTTTATTGTTTATAATATGTCCCTATAGAATGGGTTTTATGTTTTAGATGGAATAACACATGCCAAGCAGTTGGGAAAATATTATTTCTATAGAAATTAAAACACTATGCTTTTGCATTTGTGATTGGGACATGAGAGTGATAATGGTCTGTAGGAATTGAGAAAACAAGGGAAACTCACTAAAGTGATAGTAAGTATGTGACCCTTCTATTATGACTGTGTCATGGGAAAGTATAAAATAGTTAGTTTTCATAGATCCATAATTAAAGATAGTCTCCCACATGAGATAGTTAACTATGATTTGTGTGGACCTTCTTGGACTACCTCCCATGGTGGAGGATCCTTCATCATTTCCTTTATAGATGCCTTTTAAAGGAATGTCTGGGATTGTATTTTGAAAAATAAATATGACATCATTGAGGTGTTTAAAACATGGAATGCATCTATAGAAAATAAATATGGGATGAAATTAATGGCTTTAAGGATTGATAATGGTCCTGAAAACATATCTTCATTGATTATAACCTTTTTATTAATATTTGGGTTCTTTGAGATAGCGAATCGTGAGTCACAATCCTTAGTAGAATGGTCTAGTTGTGTGTCATGTTGTGTGTATGAATCATACCATTATGGAACAGGGTTCAATCAATTTTTCATAATTTGGGATGCTTTAATATTGGACTCAATTTTCATTATCTTTTTAGTTTTCCCTTTGATAATTTCTAGACCTATAAGTTTCCTCCTCCAACATCATCCCAACATGTTGATGTTCGACACATCTTACCATATATTGCTTCATATGGCACCATTTTAATGCTCGAATGGATACTATTATTGTTGGAAAATTCCAAAAAATTCATGTATTTATCGCACATAAATTGAAATTAAATATAGAAAGTTCCCAACATGCCATCCAATGTTTTAATAGTCCTTCCAGACTATCTGTCAGTTTGGGGGTGACAAGAAGTACTCAAATGAATCTCAATATCCAAATCCTTCTGGAGACTTTTCCTTTATTTTGATGTAAATCAGGGATCTCAATCAGACATAATGGATATAGGTGCACCCTAAAGTCTTTAAAAATCATTATTATAGTTTCTTTCTAGGCACTGAAGTGGTAAATCCTCTCTTATAGCAAGGAAATGTGATGATTTTGTGAGGTGATAAACAATTACCCAAATTTCATCATTCCATATAGGTGTCCTCAGTTTTCCTGTGACAATGTCCATCGTAATGTCATCCCACTTCAACATAGTAATAGGTAGAGGTTTCATAAACCCTATAGGATGTTGTCTCTCACCCTTCACTTGTTGAAAAATTTAATACCTTGACACATAGTCAGTAATTTTTCATGACATGTTATGTTGTGAACCTAATGAACATGGCTTGAGCAGTGACTCCCCAACCCCACCTCCAATAGGCTAGGGGCTCGCAACTAGTACCGAGTAGGCTATCACACAAATGAGAGACATTAGTCAAAGGTACCTATACACACAAAAACCAACATACACCTCTATGAAACAATGTAGATATGTATATAAAAACTGAAATGGGAAATCATTCATACATCTATCCCAAACTAGAGTGAAACAGGAGTACAAAAGGGAAAAAATAGGTCCGACCAAAAGAAAACTGCACAAGCAGCCAACCTTCTTAGAAGGAGGGGATCACTACCAAAAGAACCCACTGGTAACCTCCTTGACACAACTCTGGTAAACACCTCGTCCAGTCTCACTCACAAAGCTCTGCCTGCTTCAGGTCCTCCTGGGACTCCGTTGAAAGGATTGTGGTCTCACAAGTCACAAACATGTACTGGCAAAGCCTCTGCAGGAGTTCGTATAACAATACTTAGTAGGCACCCCCCAAACCAAAAAAACAAAAGGGAGAAACTGAATGGAAACAATCCGCTCATTCCAGCCAATGGGAACCCAGACGAGAGAGAAACTCCATCTCGTGACCATCTTAGGCTAAACAAAACTAGTCAACTCAATCTAGGTAAATTTCTATATATACACCTTGAACATCTGCACAGGTATACACCCAAACATATATCTCAAACATCTACCTAGGTATACGCCCATACATATACCATGAACATCCACTTAGATATATGCTTTTACGTATACCAAAAACATCCATATATACTCAGCTCACACACCAAGCCACATCGGGTACCGACCTCATCACTAGAAATGGTTCACAACTAGGAGAACACACTCCACGAGCACTATCATCTAGATGACACTCGTCCGAGAGATACTCTCCATCTGGTTCCACATATACACCCTAGATTCTCATCCCAGATATCACGCTCGTCGGATATCATCACTGGGAATGTCACGCTGAAGCAGAAAAAACACCAAACTCCTCAGATATGGGATCACACCTATTGTCCACTAAGGGATGCCCAAACCAACACTGGTATTTTATGATCTAACATATAGGGGATCACTCCCAAGATCTAATGGGGAATACCACAACAAACTCTGGTATTCGAAGATCTCAGAGATAGGGGCTCACTCCCAGGATCTGCTAGGGATTCCACAACATGATCTGTCACTCCATAGTATCACATCACTCAGATAGAGGATCATCACCCGTCATGGCAGTCACGGTGATACCGAATCCCCATATATTATAAATTGTTTAGAAGGAGATCTAACCAATGATGCACCAACCCAAACAGAACCACACGTTCAGTAGGGGATAGTATAACAAATGATGTCGCAACCCAACTATAAACCACAAGCTGAGTAGGGTATCGTATACCTGATGATGCCACAACCCTACAGAGCATGACCCAATGTGTACGGGATCATATTCTCAAAGATACCACCAAACATATGAGGTCTAACCTATAGATAAGGGATTGGTTCCTATGGATAAGCGGTCATAGCGATACCAAGAACCCTATCTAGGGTAGCGATGCTAGAGGATCCCGCCGCGGGCCCACCAGAGGGATGCCACAACTCTAACAGATTAGTGATCCTATCAAGGGGATCAAAAACCCATACCATGGTGTTGATGCCACACAAACCCTCATAGGAGCGAACCAAGGGAGTACCCTCAACCACTACTTGTCCAAACATTGAAAACCCGAGCAACTCGCAATATCCCCACACCGCACACATCCAAGGATGATACCGAGGCCACCATCACGATCCACATGGAGAAACATGTAGGACAGGCTTTTTACTCGCCCAAAATGTATAACCGGTAAAAAAGGCACCATTCACCTTAGATAGACTGTCTGGGGCCCACACTACGATCTAAAAACTCATCAAGCAAATCATACCACTGCGATCCCCTTGAAAAAACACAAAGGATCGACTACTCAATCGTCCCAAACAGAAACCCGGTGAAAAAGGTACTATCCACTGAAGTCAGCCCGTGTGGGGCCGACACTACGATCCCTAAACTCATCGAGTGGATTATACCACTACGATACCCTTGAAGAAACACATGGGATCGACTACTCGATCATCCCAAACGGACACACGGTGGAAAAGTCGTGTTTCTCCGTAAATGCCCAAAAATAGCCTCATGGGGCCCACATCCTGATCTCCATCCCAACACCCATAAACTATCCATAAAATTTCGCCTTACTATCAAGATCACCACGTCACTGACGACACGTCAATCAGATGCTCAGTGTAAAAGTTATGGCGGGTCAAAGTTGGGTAATAATAAAATATTATTAGTATTTCAACGTTTTGTAGCCCTGGTCCATGAAACATACTCATAAAATTCCCAATGTGAGTTTAATATGTCTGTCTCGATGTAAGGAACGTGTTTCCACAAACAGCTCGTAAATTGGATTTATATATTGTGATTTATGGTGGTTTAAAGAACTCCTGGAAAATTTTTGCCCGACTACTGGCTATCTCACCAGAAACCACCGCGCTGGCTGACCGGACCACCACCACCTACTAGAATCTTCAATTGGAAATACCGTAAACTAGGATTTCCGCTGGAAAACTTCCAGGAGCCACCAATAGCACCCCCGATGCACCAAATTTAGATCTGAAACATGTTTCGGAAATCTTGGGACCCGAACTACACAACCCTTAAAACAATTGAAGAAAAACAACACATAAACAGGATCCGGGATTTTTAAAACTCAAACTGCCTACCTTTTGATGGATCATCGGTGCTTTTCACACTTCGCTGCTGCTGTTGCATGATCTGAGAGCATCTGCTGTCAAGATCTGAGATCGATAGCACTTTGTTTCGACGGTTTGGCCTCCGATTAATTGGTGGAGGAGGAAGGTGGAGGGGAGGAGATCTCCTCTTTGTTGGTTCCCCATAGAGGGGGCGGGGGACTGATAAGGTTTAATTAATTCATTAATTAATTAATTAAACCCACATTTAATTCTCCCGACCAAAACGCTCGCTGTAGTGAATATTAGGTCACCCCTAGGGTAAACACGGCATTCAAAACGCAATAAGGAAATCAGAATTACGATCTGAGAATATATTCAGGGGTTATTCTAGCCAACGATCATAAAGAAACTTCTCCACTTATTTACGAAAATTCCCCTAGTTTCTTTTTCTCACAGCAGGCCCGTACACGCAATGTTTATACCCCATCTAGGGTAAAAGACATGCTCCAAATGCAACAGTGTCATTAGATTCCCGTTCTGAACTACCGTTTAAGAGATAACACACCCCCACCATGTGCATATTGTACAAATACTTTATATTTTTATAAAATTTATTCTGGGCACACCGGGCCTTGGAATTACACGCCGTCTTCGCTCCTAGCTCTAGAATTATTTATAGGAATATTCCAAAGTCTAATAGGGCAAAAACCTGAGTCGCTACATCCTCCCCACCTTATATCTTTTCGTCCCCAGAAAGCCTTAAGCACAAGGAATGTAATTTGAATCCCAACTGGGTCTCCCACGACAGCGAGTTCTCCAAAAAACACTCCTGCCTGAACACATATGTTAGAGGGACTTATCCACCACACCTCAACACTATCCGCTTTGGGCGGCACTAACTCACCCGCACGGTTTTGATCAAGTCAAAAAAAATTTCTCGGTGGGGGAAGGATTCATCTTTCTCACACATTCAAAGCATGTCAAACAACACCCACTTAGGGTCTTACCGACGCCATGAAAAAAACTCAATCAAGAAACATAAAGGGAAGAGTACCGCTAAACAGTGTCTATCAAACTACTGCATAAAGCAGAAAGGACACAAGGCATACTTCTATCCATCTGTGGAGAATGTAGGTCAATAGCCTCTAGGGAATGCATTTGTCCTTGACCTCTCCCTCCAACTCCTTGAGCTCGATGTGGACCACCTTGGGGTGGTGGTGGTGGCATCTGATTCCACCAACCACCTCCCACTACTGCACCGGCTCCATTGTCACATCTGCCACCCTGCGGACCTCCAACATTGAGACGTTGCGGCTGGTAAGGCGGCCTATTTACCGACTGCCTCTCAGCAACACGACGGGTCAGACAATCTATAGAAATATGTCCCCGACTGTCACAAGAGTAACACCGCCTCTCCTGCAGCTGACCAAAACTGACCAGCGAGTCCTGTGAGACCTGAGCCTTAGATCCTTTATCTTGGGGTCACCTCATGAAATGTCGGCCACATCCAGACCCTTGAACCTGCCACCGGCTACAAGTTTCTGACGTCTCAACTGCCATGTGACCAACACGGACAGGATGAATCTGCTCAGCCTGAATGCTCTCCACCACCAAGGCTTGTTCCAGCACTCCAGCATAGGTGGGAAGGCACAAGGAAATCACACCTTCTCAGATGCCTTTGCGTAAGAATTTCTCAAAGGTCTGAGCCCTAAAGAACAGATCCTGAACCATATCCAGGGAGTAGTACGAAAGGTCTGAAAACCTTGGTGAGTACTCTGACACGGTCATGCCCTTCGGTCGAAGCAATAGAACCTCCGAGAATAGAACTGACCTCAGCGTCATTGGATAGATCTCTTTCCTAGAGATCCACTCAAACTCTGTCCACATGAGCATCCCCTCATCGTGGGACATCATCACCAAACTCCACCATCGCCCAGCCAAACCATGCAGAAGGCTCGCCGCTTAAACCACCATCTGATCAGGAGGTTTCCTCACAAGGTAAAAAACTCATCTGACTACTTCGAGCCATTTATCATCTGCCTGAGGGTATGGATCACCACAGAACATTTGAGGTCACTACCTCTAGAACTCGTGCAGCACACTCAGCCGGCGCGCAACCTCGTCTTGCACTACCGGAACAACGAGCTGCTCGACGGGTGGAGGGTCAATTGGCGGACCACCTGGAGGTCCAGCCTCCGAACCTACGCCCAGGTACACAGCCTCTACACGGGGATGATCATCACCATAATACTACTGTGGAACCCTTGCCAGCTGTCATCGTGGAGGCACACGAAAATACAATCAAGACGCTCCATAGTCAAAGAGTATATCTGTAGAGCTGCCACCAGAAGAACTAGGAAACCCCAAAAACCCAGTCCTATATGATGAATGTACCATTATGTAACTGTGACTAGTGTCTAAACTTCAGAAGTCAAAAGGTAGGTTATCAGAGTCCTAGTAAAAGGATACGTCGGCCACATCACCAATAATGGAGTCCCTGGCCTGAAAGTCGGACTCAAAACATCCTTACACTACTGTTATGCAACCCAAACCAAGCACATAGCTAGAACAACTATGCTATAAGATCCCAATGGTGGAACCTCCTCTATACCACTCTTTCGCGACCCAACCCAACGGGGCTCGAAACGTGACTCCCCAATCCCACCTCCAATATGAAAAGGGCTGGAGACTAGTGTTGAGTAGGCTATCACACACATGGGAGAAATTATCCTATGGTACCTGTACACCCACACCCACATACACCTCCATGAAACAATGCAGATATGTATATAAAAACTGAAAAGGGAAAGTATACATACATATCCCAAAACAGAGTGCAACAAAATTATAAAAGGGGAAAAATAGGGTCCACCCAAAGAAAACAGCAAAAGCGTCCAACCTTCTTAGAAGGAGGGGATCATTGTCAAAAGAACCAGCTAGTAAGATCCTCAGAACAACTCCTATAAACACCCCAGTCATTCTCTCTCACAAAGCTCTGCCTACTCCGGGACCTCTTGGGACTCTGTCGAAAGGCTTGTGGTCTCTACAAGACACAAACATGTGCGGGAAATGCCCGTGCAGGGGCGAGTATAACAATACTCAGTAGGAACCCAAAACCCAAAACAAAAGAGACCAACTGAAAGGCAACAGTCTGCTCATTCCAGCCAGAGGGAACCCGGACGAGAGAGAAACTCCATCTCATGACCATCCTCAGCTAAACACAACTACTCAGATCAATCCTAGTGTATTCCCATACATACACCTTTACCATCCATTCAAGGATGCACCCAAACATAAATCTCGAACATCTGCCTAGGTATATGCCCATACATATACCATGATAATCTGCTCAGATATATCCTCTTATGTATCCCAAAAAAATCCAGATATAATCAACTCATACACCAAGACACATGAGGTACCGACCTCATCACTGTAAACGGTTCACAACCAGGAGAACACACTCCACAAGAACTATCAACCAAATGAAACTCATCCGAGAGATACACTACATCGGGTTCCACACAAACATCCCAGATGCTCACTAGAGAGATCACGCTTGTCTAATATCATCACAGGGAATGTCATGTTGAAAGAGAAAAAACACCAAACTCCTTGGATATGGGATCACACCTAGGGTCTGTTAGGGGATGCCAGAACTCACACCGGTATTCGAAGATCTCACAGATAGGGGATCACTCCTAGGATCCACTGGGGAATACCACAACCCAATCTAGTATTCAAAGATCTCACATATAGGTGATCACTCCTAGGATCCGCTGGGGATACCACAACCCGATCTGGTGCTCCACAGAATCACATCACACAGATATTGTATCGTCACCTATCAAGGTGGTCACAACGATACTGAAAACCCATCTGGTTTAACACGCATAGTAGGAGATCGAATCAACGATGCACCAAACCTACCGAAACCACGCACTGATTAGGGGATTCTATAACCAACGACGCACCAACCCTACTATAAACCACATGCTCATTAAGGGATTGTATACCCGAAAATTCCACAACCCTACTGATCATGGGCCAAAGAATAGGGGATCATATTCCCAAAGATTCCACAAACTCTTTGAGGGTTAACATACAAGATAGGTGATAGTCGCCCATGTATATGTGGTCACAAAGATACCAAGAACACGATCTAGGCTATCAAAGCAAGAGGATCCCACCCCGGGCCCACCATAGGGATTCCACAACTCTAACAGATTAGAGATCTTATCGAGGGGATCAAAAACCCATACCACGGTTGTGATGCCACATGAACCCTAATAAGAGATAACCAAGGGAGTACACTCAACCACTACTAGTCCAAATGTCGCAAACCTGAGCAACCCATAACATCACCACACATCACACCTCTAAGGTCGATACTGAGGCCACCATTGTGATCCATGTGGAAAAACACACAGGATAGGATGTTTACTTTCTCGAAATGGACAACCAGTGAAAAATGTATTATTCCCCGTAGGTAGCTCGTGTGGGTCCCACACTACAATCCCGAAACACATCAAGCATATCATACCACAATGATCCCCTCAGAATAACACACGAGATCGACTACTCAATCCTCCCAAACATACATCTAGTGAAAAAGGTACTATTCACTGAAGCCATCCCATGTGGGGCCCACACTACAATCCCGAAACTAATCAAGCAGATCATACAACTGTGATACCCTTGGAGAAACACACGGGATCGACTACTCAATTGTCCCAAAAGGACACTCGGTGGAAAAGCCGTGTTTCTCCATAAATGCACAAAACCAGCATCGTGGGGCCCACATCTTGGTCTCTATCCCAGTGCCCAAAAACTATCCTAAACCTTCCACCTTAGTATCACGATCACAACAACACTAACGACACATAAATCAGTCACTCAGTGTAAATGTTAAGGTGTGTCAAATTTAGATAATAATAATATATTTTTATTATTTCAACCTTTCGGAGCCCTGGGCCATAGAACAGACTCATAAAATTCCTAAAGTGATTTGAAAATCTTCTTCTCAATGCAAGGAACACGTTGCCTCAAACAGACCACAAATTGGATTTACGGGTTGTGAGTTACAAGGGTTTAAATAACCCATGGAAACCACCGCGCCGACTGACAGGACCACCGCCGCCTATCGGAATCCACCTCGGCCTGCCGAAATCCGCCCCACCGCTTGCTAGAATCTGCCATTGCCACAACCGGAAACCGGGTTTTCTTGCCGGAAACATCCGGGAGCCACTGGGAGCACCCCGGTGCTCCAAATTCAGATCCGAAACATGTTTTGGAAGGCTCGGGACCCGAACTACACAACCCTTATGAATATTGAATAAAAACAATGCATAAACAAGATCAATGATTTTTAGAACTCAAACCACCTACCTTTTGATAGATTTTTGTCACTTTGCACAATCCTCTACTACTGTTGTATGATCCAAAAGCGTCCGCTGTCAAGATCCGAGACCGACAATTCTTTATTTCGACGATTTGGCCTCTGATACATCGGTGGAGGAGGAAGGTGGAAGGGAGGAGTTCTCCTCCTCGCTGGTTCATCAGAGAGAGTGGTGTGGGATTTATTACGTTTAATTAATTACCTATTTATTAATAAAACCATCATTTAACCCCCCGACCAAAATATTAGACGCAGAGAAGATTAGGTCACCCTAGGGTAAACACGGCGTTCTGAACGCAACGAAGAACTCAAAATTGCGATCTGAGACACCGTTCAGGTGTTATTCGAGCCAACTCTCATAAATAAATGTGTCCACTTATTTATGAAAATCCCCTGGTGGATTTTCCTTACAGTAGGCCCGTGCCCACAAATTTTACACCCCGCCTAGGGTAAACGGCACACTTCGGACACAACTGCTCCCTCAGATTCGCGATCCGAGCTACCATTTAAGAGATAACAAACCCCCTCCATGTGCATAGTATAAAAATACTTAATATTTTTATTAAACGTTTTTGGGAACACCGGGCCTTAGAATTCCACACTGTCTTTGTGACTAGCTCTAGATTTATTCAAAGGAATATTCCAAAGTCCGACAGTGTCACAACCTTGGTCACAACATGTTATCCCACCAAAAATCTTCTTTCAGATCTCTATTCATATTGTTGATACCTAGGTGTATAGAAAAATTTGTGTTATGATTGTCATCTAACATTTCCCTTTTTTATCTTAGGTAATAATGGAATTCTTATCCTCTTCCACAATTTAAGAACCCCATCCTCATACATGAAGTCTTCCAATATTCCATCCTAAAAAAATTAATTTTATTTTATATATTCTCATCATTATCATATAGAGAGAGTTATTTCTTCTCTAGTAATGATGGTTTATTAGTATTTTGAAAGTGGAAATTTGTTTCGTCTTCCTTAATGAATCCCATATCCATCTATCATAGATCCATGAATATAGGTTCTCACTCTATAATGGGATAGAAGTCCATGATATTTCCTTATTAATGCATCTTTGACCTTTTTTGTCTTTCTTAGGTTGTAGTGTATTCATCAATAATAATCTTTAAGTTACTCGAGCCATATCGTTTTCCACATGTTGAGTTCTTTCTGTGTAAAAATGTATTTCAAAATCTTGTGATCTATATATATCTCACATATTTCATGATATAGATAGTGTATCCACATTTTTAGAGAAAATACTATGGTAGATTACTCTAGATCATGAGTTGGATAATTTTTCTCATGAATCTTCATCTACCTTGATTAATAAGAAAGAACATTATCATTTTTCATAGGGAAAAAATGTAATCCATTCCTGGATGGATCATTGTATATCAAAAATCAACCATTTCCTAAGGGATGTGTCCAAATTAGATAAATGACCAATCTTCTTTTTCAATTCTTCAAATAATTATGTACATTGTTTCATCCAAACAAACTTACCCCCTTTACATTTGAGGTTGGATAGCAGTGTTAGCCAGTTTGACAAAATTCTGAATGAAATGCTGATTGTAACCTGTTATGCCAATGAAACTACATACCTCAATTTTGTTTGTTGAGAAGGGCCATTCTTTGATTTCCTTTTTCTTATCCAGATCAACTAAGATTCCAACCATAGAGACAAAATTTCCAAGAAAACAAACTGATTGAAGCCAAAATTTAAACTTTCTAAACATCCCATATAATTCATTTCTTCTTCTATTTTTCATAATGACCTTCATGTGCTTCCTATGGTCTTAGTAGCTTTTGGAGTATATCAGGATATCGTCAATAAATACAACTATAATGTAATTTAGATATTCCATGAAAACCCTATTCATTAGATCCATGATAACTAAGGGAGAATTTTTCAATACAAATTGAATTATTTAAAACTTTTCATTCCCTTACCTAGATCGAAATGTTTTCTTTGAAATATCTTCCTTATTCACACATAGTAGATGATATCCATATCCATGGTTAATCTTCAAAAAATAGTTCCCTCCATAAAGTTGATCAAATAAATCATCATTACATAACAAAGGATAATTTCTCTTTATTATAATAGCATTGATTTCATTGTAATCAATGCATAGCCTCATGTATCCATCATTCTTCTTTAAATGAGGACAGAGGCTCCCCATAGAGAAACACTTGGCCCAATAAATCCCTTTTCACTCAATTCATCTACTTATTTCTTTATCTTCACTAATTCCCCTATGGACATTCTATCAAGAGTCCATGACATAACTATTACACCATGAATTAAATCACTAGAGAAATTAACTTCTCGCTCTGAAAGATATTTAGGTTAATCATCTAGAAATATATAAATGTATTCGTTCACAATATCTATGTATTCAATTTGAATATTTCATTCCTCACCCATTGATATTTTGTTCTTTTCCTCCCCATGAATTTCATTCAGTAGAGATACTTGTGGTGAATCTTGATAATAATTAGATGGATAGGATTTTGGTCTAGGGATAAGGTATTCAACACAATTCTCAAACATTGAAACTTCTTTATTACTGCAATAGATCTTCACATCATAATGTGATATACAACTCAAATAGAGACTTATATTAAAGTAAGTCATGGGTATGATGATAAGGTTTGAAGCTAAATCTTGTTTATTAGTCATGAGGGTGATTTATTTACACACATTTGTTACAATGGTACATCCCCTATGAGTTTTGACTGACAACTATTATATTAAATAAAATAGGACATGTCTAAAATTCGTTGCAAACTGTGAAGATATAAATGAATGAGATGATCCAGAATAAAATCATGCATTGGATATGTTTTAGGAATCAAATAACGTATCTGTCACCACATCACTAGGAACATCAACCTCCATAGTTTTAATCACATATGATTCCACTTTCCCTAATTTCCATTTCTGGGGTACGTTTTTTTGGTGCTTATGACATACATTTTCATAGTGTCCCATCTCAATAACATTGTTTAATTGAACATAATTGACTTGTTTCTTCCACTTATATTCATTATATTGATGAACCTTTTCACTTCACATATATTAGACTCTAATGGCTTTCAAGCATTTCCCATGATGATTCCTTCTGCACTTCATGCATAATGGGAATTCTTTAATTCTCTTCTTCTTACTTGATACATTTCCTTTTCAATGGTTATTAGAGTACTTCTTCTTATCTTGGTTTCCCTTCGACAAATTTGATCTAGAAAATTCTTTATCTATTTTGATGGAATACTATACATTTTAATCATATGATGAAAATGTTTAAGAATCCCGTTCCATTTGATGACGTGGCTTTACGACTTCAATGAAATGATCAATATTTTCTTTTAAATCACATATGTAATATATAGAATACCTAGAAAAAATTATGAAGGTATCCTCATACTCCAGAACACTCCCTTCATCCCTTTTATTTTGGATAATAAATTTTCTCTTCATTTAAGTTCATTGCACATGATGGAAATTTTTTTGAAGAAAATTTCATTAAAATTCCTCTATTACATATATTATATTTATTCTTCCTCCATGGTATTATAGATCAACAAACACCATTGATATGCATCACTATAGAGACAGTATAGTTCCAACACTCACATTTCATTTTCATTACATATTAAGGATATGAATATCTTTCAAGTTACTTGATCCACTACTCACCTACCACTATGTTAGCTGTCCCACTAAATGTTGAGGGATTTTGCCGCATCAAATGATCCAACGTAGGTGTATCATGGTTATTAGTCACATCCTGGGTGTGTTTTTCCAAGATGGTTATGATCTAATCCGCTCCAATACTGACTGGGTTGACTTGCTCATTTGGAAAATACATACATTGTCTACTATTATTGATTCACCTTCATCCATTAGCTTCCATCACCAAAAATTGGAGCACACTAAATTAGGTCATAATTCATAATTTTTAACTATTAAACACATACCATAAAATAAAAAAATATGAATAACTTTTCTAATATTTATAAACACTATTTTTATTTACATTAAAATCCTTCATGATGGTTTGTAAAGTATATGTGAATTATCCTAGGAAAATCCCCTTAGAAGTGTAAATCTTAGTGCCTAGTAAGGACTGTTTCCGTGTACCAGGATACCCCAGGATCAACCTGAAACTCATTGTGGGATTTTTTACTCCATAGTACATATGTTCCAGAACAACATCAACATATAATATCCGAATAGGGATGTATTTTCTATGGACATCCACATAGTCTATACCATTCCAATATTCTTGGAGGTTACATAATACATATCATCAAATTCTATCATAGAGTGATTTATTCTAAACTATGTTTCCTAAATCTACTTTCTACATTGCTACAAAAATTATTCTAATATTAACTGTAATGCCACGAACCCCAAATCCCTGAGAGAGTGAATTATATAATTATATTTTATTGAAAAAATGGAATAAATCATAAATGACCAATTATTTTACATGTTTTGGAAGACCATATTTTATACATGATACCCAAAGTACATTTAGAAATATTTAAAAGACAACATGATATATAATAAACTAAAATAAACTACCTCCTTGAATGCTTATTAAAGGTTCTCATATTCCTAACCTAGGGGTAAGAAACATAATAAGGGAGATATAAAATGATCAGTAAGGGTTACATATTGTGTAATAGTGAATCATAATCAATTAGACATCTCTAATAGGGAATGAAGAAAAAATGAAAAAACATTCCATCAATAATTTGAGAATAGATAATGCATTCTAGATTTTTTTCATAGTGATAAACTAATAGAATGTAATAAATGAATAATGAATTAATAGAATTCTTATTATTGATTTTCATGTATCAATAATATGAACCATTATTCCTTTGAGACGGTTTAAGTCTATGGGAAGAATACTGTCTGATTTTTTGAAACAAACTCAAAGGGTTTTCTGTGAACTGATTTGTCTCTTAAGATCTGTCGATCCATCGAAGGGATATAGAGGGACCCTCCCATCACTATGAGTCCAAAAATTATATATGAATAGATTTAACAAATGAAAAATATGACATTTCAATATTAGTATTGAATAGCGGATATAGATTCATCAAAACTTCCCAAGTTAAGATATCATTCAAAATAAACTATATATGTGAAATTGTTAATGGATTATGGATATAATAATATCTATGATAGAAAAAATGGGTATTTAACAGAATTATAATTTCAAATAAATATGATCTCAAAAGGGTAGTATAAACATATCATAATAATTATTAGTTTCACAATACCATGTATGTCTCAAGGAAAAGGAAATTGAGAGAAATTACCCTACCACATTGTAATCAATCGAGTCATATGACCTACAATTAGTAATCACCAAATGAATCATAGAATACCATTAATATAAATTTAATCCTAATATTATATATAAATTAAAATTACACATACTCCACATGCACAAAATAAGTGGTGAACAATGGAAATCTCACAGAATTAAATGTGAGATGAGAGAACCCTTACCTTAAGCCCGAATGTGTTCTTTAGTTGATCTTAATAACCTAAATAATCAAATATAGCTTCATTAATTAGTAATTATAGATCATAGAATAAATTTAATAGATTTATTATAACCTTCTTAGGTTCATTCATGGATTTTTTAATGGTATTAAATCGTTCAATTTTATTATTTTTGAATCATTTTCTTCCTTGGTTTTCACGATATGTTTGCTTATATATGAGTATGGGAGTTCATGTAAAATGGTAATTGAAATCTAGTATTGATGTTATGAGTTATTAATGATCATAAATAATGTTTAATGGTCATATAAATTCATTGGTAATTTTGGGGGAGGATGAATCCTTATTCAAAATATTAATGATAAACGCTTGGATTATTTTTTATTGGATTTCATCACCGCGAAATCATTTTGTTTTATAATTAAATACCATGTGTAAAAAATGATTCCTGAACATTACAGAGGATATATTTAAAAAATAATTATTTTTTTCTACCATTAAAATGGTTTCATGACCATAATTGAATATGGTAATATAAATTGAAAACTCGTCATCCTTGAATGTGATAAATTAACATATCTCGGATGGTGTTTTCATTTTTTGTATAAGAGGAGGGGAGAAGAGAGTTGATGATGAAATATTACATTATCATTATAAAATTATTTATAATTTATGGTACTGGGATTATCATAGAATATGGATGAGAGGAGGTTAGGAGATTGAAATAAACTAATGAAACGTGTATTAGATGTTGAATGAAAAATGTAGTGAGGTTCACCTCTTGTGTACTACTCCTTGAGAATCTCATTAAGGACATTGTTTTTGGGATTTTTATGAGACTATATGGTCATGGACGTGGAGGGGAGGACTTGGGAACTATATTTGGTAGAACTTAGTCAAGAATAATAGCTTGAGGGGTGTGAGAGGAAGAGGGTGTGAGGAGTGGTTTATATAGTGGTGGGAAGAAGGTTTTTCTTAATATTTAAATCATTACATTATTATATTTTCCTAAGATAAGAAATATTGATGATTCCTTGATGAAAAATATAAATAAGTGAATGTGAGTTAAAAAAAGTGTGCTTACTTCAACATGACATCATCCACGACTCCATAAATCACGTATTTAACATTTATCATAATATATCATATTTTACTATTCACCATAAATTCATGTATTTCATAAAAATCCCAAAAATTACCCTAACAATTTTTTGATGTGTAGAATATGAAAATGCACTAAATTTTCAAAATTAATTTTCTAAATATGATAAATTTATATTTTAATTAAAATCATCATTTAATTAAAAAATATCAACACAGAAAATATTAATCTTCACTGTTAGGGTGTGTAAATTTATTTACACATTCATTGGTAAGGTTACCATTCATAAGGGAAATATTACTATTCATAAGGGCATGTTACTATTCATTAGGGAATGTTTCTATTCACTTAAAATTAACTTGATTCTATTAGACTGTAAATATCACCATGATCGCAACCGTGTATGTCCGTTTTTCGAAATTCGGAACAAAGAAGTGGAAAATTGAATATTATCGCTAGGTTATGACTGTACCCTACAAATAACCAAGTGTTGTTTCACATTGACTTGGTGCTTCATGCAATAGATGATATCTAATGTATTAAAATTATTTACGATAAACACACTATAAAATGTTTGGGTTGTTATATCATCCTATATGAAATAAGTGAGGAATTTTTAGTAATTTTTCCTTAAGCATAGATGTATAAAGGACTTATTAATTTGAGTTTTCAAGTGCATCTGACAACCATATTCAAGAGGTTAGGACCACTTGTTTGATTTCCTATCAACCCCTATATGTATTTCATTTAGGTTCCATATATTTTAAATCATACAAATATCATGTACATATGTATTTCATTCATTTCTGATGGATTTCATCTTGCATCATTTCATTCGTTCATCATTTTAAAATACTTGATTTTGGGTTGTGTTCATTTCATGCATGTTGTTACCAAAGTGGTCAAAGAACATAAATCATGTATTCTTTACTTATTTCCATAATTATTTAATCTTGAATTTATAGTTTCTATTGACATATAAAACAAATTGAAAACCCCAAGATTGTTCCTATTAAGATCCCTCTATTTTTCTTCAATTTTTCCACCCTTACCACTGATAATGAGGTATCAGTGCATGCGTGGTTCTCATTTGCTACCGATCTCATTTCCTATTTCAATAATAGATTCTGTTTAATATTAACTTTGCGATTTATTCTTAAATCCATTTAATTTGTTTTTGTATTCAAATAAAGTCATTGTCGAATTAACCATACCTCGGTATTTAGAATATAATCCAATAAACATAGATATCATTGACATTGGTTATCTATTGGCAGTGTACACTAAACATGGTCTGCAATAAAATTACATATTCTCATTGGCTAAACAAGTGAACACATAGGATATAAATCGATAATTTCAATGAAGAAAATGAAATTAGTTATTGGAAAAATTAAGATGAGAGCCATTCTAGTTGAGAAGTTCTTAATTGATGCCTGGTGTGGGCATAAGATAACTAATTTTACAATTAATGAAACATGTTATACTGTTACTGAAGACCAATATGTTTACCCTTATGTGATACTTACAGCTCATATTTCTCGTCCTCCCAAAAACCCCAATGGAGTTGTATTTTTCTAAATAATATTAAAATTATCATTTTCAATGTAATGGATAACCATTAAATATTCCATACACCTAGAGGAAATATGTCTTAATACATTGACCTTTTGGCCTATTGAAAAAACACCCAACAAGAATCACCACCCCGTTGATGTTAAATTTTTCAATAAAGAAAAAAATTTACAAATTAGCTCCGCAAGAAATCCCCATGCAAGACTCCATTGGAGTGGTACCATTGGAAAATACATACCCTATCATTTTTTCAAATATGAAAGAATTACTAGTGGTATTTTTTTCCCTGACTTCATTCGGTAATGCACCTTATTATTTAGTATAAATTTTTTTTTCAATGATTATATCATGTCACCACCAGATTTTTTGACTAATTTTTATTTCCCCCTTGATGAATCCACTTAGGACCACTAGTTCACGAATAGTGCCGCGAACATTGACAACTTCTCTGACCCTAACTCTAACATCTTCACGCCCTTCTGCAATCCATCACAACTTTCAGCACCAGAGGATTCACACCTCTGAAAGATTGGTATCCTTCACCTGATGATGATGAACCCCCAACATCAGTCACCACCAATGTAGGTCCCACAATCTGATGACACCCCTTCCATCTAAGAATCCTCTTCCCCTAACACCATGATGTTCTTGACTATCCTTATGGCCATCCCATCAAATCAACTGCACCCCACTGAATAGTGTGGAATCTTGAATTTGATCATGGGTCAGATACATGATTATAGGGTTTCTCTACCACTTGTATACAACCCAAACATCACGTAGTAATCTTCTAAATTATTTATATGATAGGATTATTTTGGTGTTTGACTATGAATCTACTACTACTGGTATATGTATTAACATTAGAAGTTGTATACGAAAGATTTAGATGAATTTAACAAATTCTTCATTTATTTGTCATATATAATTATAAATATTAATCATTACGATTAAGAAATGTTACTTATAATTTAATCATATAATGAATTCAATGACATATTAAAAACCATAATGTATATTCATGTCTCAATAACCATTGGCGAGGTTATGTATGTCCTTATCTCCAATTAATTACACTTTAATCCACGAATATAGGGTGTGACAGATAGATTCATAACTAGAGGTATCCTAGAGTCTAAAGGTAAAAATTAGTTTTTTAATAAAGATAATAAAATATTAAAGAACCCAAAACATGGTCTAGTTTTTGAGAATGAATATCTATTTGTTTCCGTTATAGAAAACATGGAAATACTAAGACTGAATGTAGGAAACAGAAGTAAGAACATGATTGAAAACATCCCATCGACCAGTCCCATCATGTTAACTCGGTTAATAACACAATTGAATTGTAAATGTTCCCATCCATCCACTCATTCACGATTAGGTCAATAACTCAGGTTCTTCATTTCATATGTGTCCCTTTAGAGATACATTACTAGAATTGGAAGGAAGACTATAAGTATATTTTATCTTAGGAAATAATTAGGTTTGTTATATAGAAGAAAGAGGTTTTTTCTTATAAGAATGAGAAAACCATTACGTCATCACATTTAACAATGTTAGGTAGGTTAGAAACCTTCATTGAAATCAATTTTATTTAAATTAATAGACCATAAAATGTTCACCTTTCATTCTGAAAAATATTATATAGAAATCTTTAATGGTTCTAGATCTTTCATAAAGGGTTATCTCATTAATTGGTTATTTTTATAAAATATAAGGACCCATTAAAGGTATTTGGGTATGTACTACAACATTAATATAGATAATACTATGACATGGAATATGAGACTTGGGAATTTAATCTCTAATAGACTATAAATCTCAAAAAAATGGATGTTGACTGACAAAACACATTCTGGCATTACATATTGTGAATATTGTGTGTTGGGAAAGGCTAAGAGTGTTTTCTTTAATAGGTATCCCATTGAAGCTTCCAGCCAATTAGAATATATCCACTCTAACCTATTGGGGAATATTGAGGACAATCTTCCATGATGGAGGATCCCATTTTGTTACATTTATATCTAAAATGTCTAGAAATTCATAGATTTATAATCTAAAATTTACATCCTATGTATTTTAGACCTTTAAACATAGAAAACATAAGTTGAAAATTATACTAGGATTAAAACTAAAACCATGAGAATGTACAATCTCCCAAAGTACATGTCCTCTATGTTTATTCATTTTTTATGAATATGGGGGTATTAAAATATATTGTAATGTTAGTGAAACCCAAAAAATAGCCTTATTTTTTTAATAAATATGACTATTTTAGATTGAGTGTGAAGCATTCCTTCTTTCTTGGGTCTCCAAAAATATTTTTGGGTAGATTCATCCAAAAATATTTTCCACCACATTAAAAGATTTTTTTCCTCTACCAATAAATTAAAATCACCACAAGAATTGTGGAATGGTAAGTCTACAACTTATAGTTACATAAGGGTTTTCAGTTGTACTGCTTATGCACACATTAAAACTATTCTACTTGAACCAGTGTATCTTTATGGAATATTTATACGGTATACTGAGGGTGTTAAGTGTTTCAATTTTTTTGTTGATAAACCATGTTACAAGTAATGAAATGTATGTAGGGATGTAGCGTATCATGATTCTTCTTCATCCAAATACAAACATTCCATGTCTAGAAGAATTGATCCATACATTGAACATTCTGAAAAAACGAAGCCTCTATCACTCATTGAAGCTCTTATCCATCCTTCTACACCACATCCTCATACCACTAACTGGTCTAATTAAATCAACAATAATAACTCAGATTATAAAATAGAATCTTCTCCCAATAATATGGAATTTTAATTAACTAGATAATGAGTGAAGTGTGTCCCTAGACCCCCTTCTCTGTACAACGAATATGATATCGATTTTTCTGCTTCTCATGTTTTCTAGGATCTAGTAAATGATCATTCTTAGACCAATTGAAATGATTTTATAGAAAAATACTATAAAGAGTTGGCCCATACCATGGACGAAGAAATACATTATTTATGAAAAAACCACACTTTACCTATCATAAATAAATCACCCAATACCAAATTAATTGGATTAATGGATATTTATAAAAGAAAATAACACAAAACTAAGGAGATTAAAATTAAACCTAAATGAATACTAGTTTCTAAGAGATTACATAAATAATATAGAATTTATTATTATCAATGTATTCCCCCTCTGTCAAGAATTAGTATCATAGGGGTTTACTAGTTTTTACTACATATGGTGACCAATATATTGAGAAACATGATATTAAAACTACATTCTTAGTTGTTGACTTAAATGAGATGTTTTAAATGAAGCCTCTAGATAGTTACTCTAAGGAATTAATTTTAAAATAATTAATAATGTTGGATAAATCACTGTATTATTTAATGCAATGTATTATTATTTCAAATAAGAAATTTCATTCCTATACATTAAATGAAAATCTATGAGGAGTTAATATGATGCTTCTGTCTATTTGAAATCAATTAAAAACTATATTATTTATTTTCTAATTTATATTGACATTATGTTTTTTATTTTCAATAAATTCATGACTTATTATTTCAGTTAAATATATACTAAAATTGATGTTCGAAATGAAAGACTTATGTGAACATAAGAAAACTTTATGTGTTCATATTATTATTGACAGACCTAATAAACTAGTTTACATATCTCATCATTCTTAATTTTTAGTGATTTGGAATATTTAGATGTTTAATCTCTCAAACATGGTAATGTACATCTTAGTAATCACTTTTAATTGACTTTGAACTAATGATTCTAAAGAGATACATGTTTAATTTTCATTTTTGGTAAGGTACCTCTTGTTAAAGAAATTATATTTTCATATACATAGGTACCCACATCTTTTGATTATATTTTTCTAGATATTTTCTCAAAAAATTATTTATTTAAAAATTTCCAAGGTTTTACACTTATCTATTTAATCATTAAATTTATACATGATATAAATATATCCAAATTCATTTTCAGTTAAATTCAATGGTTATGTAATGAAAATTAAATCTTTAAAAATTAGAATTTAAATAATATATTATTTTATAATAAATAATATCATGATTTATTGAAAAGTAAGTCATCTATTATTCCTTTTAATATGAAATAAATTATGGTAACCATTTTATTTAATTTTTAAATTGAATTCATTATATCCTTTATACAAATTATACTTTCATGCGAATGTGTGTAATTTTTATAATAAGTATTATATATTCTCTTAGATAATACGGCCTTCTAATATTTAGAAAAATGTTATTCTTTAATTTTTTGATGTTGATATAGAATCATTAAATATCCAGACAAAATTCATTCCTCTCGATAATTTTATAACACACTAAAAATATTGACATATAGAGTTTGTAAATCATTGTCGTCATTGGGATAATTTCTCACCTGATTAATAAAATTATATTCTCTTAAATAAAATATTAAATTAATTTAGTAATAAATGATTTGGAAATACAAATGTGTTTATTAGAATTGGAAAAACCTCTAAAAAATTTGAGAAACAAATAAAAGGCCACAAGTTTCTGGAAAATGTGAAACCTTTTTCACATATATTTTGATAAAGGACAATGGGAAATTATTGTAAAGGAGGATAAGTTACAGAATCCTCAAAACTATCATACCAAATAAATGGATTCCAATCTATAATGAATAGGTGTCATTGAAACTAGTTAGGTAGCCTGACTCCATAATTATAGACCGCCAACCTACCTCAATACCAATTTTCTATAAAATAATAATGGATTGGGATTCTACCATATGTGGAACCTAGTTTTGATTAAAAATATTTTTAATGTACTAAATTAGACTGACTGAAAAATACTTTTTAAATTATCTTCAATGAAAGGCCTTGTACCTTCGTTACAATGGGCCCTCAAGGGGGCAAAAGTAATGTAAGCCAAGAGAATCTTTCTATGCAAAAACCTGACACTCCCGCAGAAGAGAGCCCAAACCGTCAAAAATGATAACTCCCTCACCTGGGAGACTCTGGATTTCCAGAGCGTCTGTAACAAAATTGGTCTCCCTCCAACTATGGTGGATGATGTGTCCAGAAGGAATTTCTTGGAGACACCTTCTGATAATGTAGATCAGGTCACATGGGAAATCAGACCTTCCATGAACCATCTTTACCTGAGTTTCAGAGTCTGACTCAATCTCAGCCACGATAAGACCCCGATCCCTACACACTTGTAGACCAGTAAGCAAAGTCAGGGCCTCCACACCCAGAGATGAGCCCGGGCCAATGAATGTGTTGAAAGCCACAATAACAGAACAACATGCATCGCGTAGGACCCCTCCACCTTTCATGGCTCCGTTTTTAAAAGAACCATCCACGTTGAGCTTCGGCCCGCTAGACGGTGGGTTCCAACCAACCCATATTCCTCCCATATCCCTAAGAAAAACAGATCTGTTGAGGATGTTGAAAATCAAAGCCGATTGATGGCCTCCTTTGAGTAGTGAGAGAAGATTATTTATAAGGCACCTTTCCCTCATAAAAATAAAAGAATTCGGAACACGAACACCCAATCATGACCGATTCCTGGCCTTCGAGATTTTCCAACCGATGGAAGCAAGGATGATTGGTCAGGATTTACATTCCATGATCTTCTACTCGACACCCTGAAACCAAGATTTCATGAGATTTTGGAAGAGACACTATTGTTTATTAACCCTTGGCATGGGAATCAATTCATCCAGACATCGACTTCCCAGTCACTCTGAACAAACAGGTGATCAATGGATTCCCTCCTCATGTTCGCACAACAAAAGAACTGTGATGCTAAGTGAATTCCATTTCATTGAACGTTATCATCCGTAGGTAAAGATTTGTTCTTTATGCGCCAAACCATAAATGTCATTTTTGTTGGAATCTCTTTGCACCTGTATTTTCTAGCTCCCTCCTCCGAACTGCCCTCTGTGCGTCTGCCTCTTCTAAAATCCTAGGAGGAGAATCTGCCCAGACTCGAACCCATATAACAGCAGTGATCCTCTTCCTCAACCAAGAAAATGTTGTCAATTACCACCTTCTGTCCTTCATTGAGTACTGCTTCAATAAAAAATGTATGATTTCTTGCTTCTTTGAAGGAGATTTTGGTTGCAGGGCAATGCAGAAATCTGAGGCTTTTCCTCATCCAGTTATCTTCCCAAAAGCTAACATCCCCTCTTCCAATAATCCACAAAATTGATCCAGATAACTTGGCCATATATTTGAACATGCACCGTGACAATTGAGTTTGACCAGCTCTTCGTGGTCCTCCAACACTCTTGTGATCACCGTATCTACCTTTGAAGAAGGAAGCCCACAACGATTTCCCGGTTATGATGTCCCATGCAAGTTTGGCTTGCATTCCGTGCATGATTTCTGAAATATCACATAATCCAACCCCACCCTCCTCCACTGGCCATGCCATTCACTACCAAGATGCCCAGTGACATTGATCGTTCTAGTTTCCATCCCACAAGAAAGCAGACATCACCTTCTCCATCCTTGCAATAGTTTGAGATATGTCCACAATAATTTTTCTACACCCATAAGATGATTGTTCTAGATTAATCGTTCAAATTCTGCTTTTGAATTGTAAGGATATATTTTATCATGCTTTATGTAGTCAACCAAATGGAATCTTATTCATCCTAGATGATACATGTCCATTCTAGATGATTAAATATAAGGATTTTTCTTTTTACACAAATAATCCAAGCCACTGTACAAAGAGAACTCAAAGCCTCCACTAATAGATATAATAAACACTTCATCATATATCATATAAACCCGGAAGAGATTTAAATAATATAATTATAGAATGTATAATACACATTAAAATTTTCCATATCTATGGTTCAATGAAAGATAGCTTGGGAGGAATTTATTGATGTCAATATGCAGAGCATATAAGGTCAGATCTTCTATCACATGGTGGAAATTTAGTAATTCCATAGAATTGAGTATACATAATCAAAAATATCTCCAAATATATTAGTAATTAGGTGGGATTGGGAGGTACTAATTGATTCTCAAATACTCACTAGAATATGGGTTTAGTAATCACCATGTTATACTATAATCACAATTTTCACTATTTACACCAAAACACTCCTAACCCTAGTATAACATTTTAGGTCTCAAGTCACCCACACAAAGGATTCATAGAATAACACTATTATCTATTTTATTAACACAAGAATCAAATTTATCCCTCCACTAAACATTCCAAATTTCATTAAATAATTGTAGTGTTACAGTATCTTCTAAAAAAGAAATACAAGGGAATGTTTCCATTGAATTACCACAATATAACAACCATCAGTCCATCCAAATCCTCACAAAATCCACATTTCATGTTCTATAATAAATTTCAAATATAAAATATCAAAAAAAATCCATATGTGTTTCACTAGAAAAAATGGAATATTTCTTAAATAACTCTTGATAAGTCCAAGTTAGAAAACTATTTAACATATAGGGATATAACATAGATATTTCCCCATGAATGTATAAGATGATTAAACTTTTTATTAAGTTGATCATCTTTAGTGTTACAAATATCCTATAATCCATTATAAAAACATTCATTATGGAGGCATATGTTATCCAAATAATCCTAGTATATTTTTATCCACCCAACATTAACGCCCCACCAAATGTTAGCGATACAATATTGTGGATGGTCACTAATAAAACATGGAATTTTAATGTGGGACTTCATATAAGTCATAATAGACTGGGAAACTATTGAGTCGTGAACTTTTTTATAAGGGTTGATGTAGATTATTGGAATTCAAAAGGGCTTGAAAAAAATAATTTGAGCTATTTTATGAATATTAAAATTGTTAATGATTCAAATCTCCAATTAAAAACCACCATTCAATTATCATTCCTTCAATGTGAGCATCTGGTAAACATATCATTTCCTCATGGGGCTTCTATATAGATATTCCATATCTATCATTGAAATAAAAATTTAATTTTTATGGTGAGGTGTGACATTTAATTACTCATAAATGGAATATAATTTTCTAGGAAACCCATGACATACAGTCCACCCCCACAAATAAAAATTCATTTTTTGGGTGATAAGTGGATTTTAAGAACCGCACAAATGAAAATTCATTTTCATGGTGAGTAGTGAAATTACCCTCTCCGCCAATTAAAATAGAGATTTAATTTGTGGGAGAAGATTTTATCATCATTCCATCAAAAAAATCATTCAATGGTGGCAGTTTTCATTATTTCAATTAAACTCCGGATGACAGTTACATTTAAACCCAATTAAAGTCCCACACATGGATGGATGGATGTAAAAAGGAAAGGAAAAGAAGGAGAAACAGAGATGTAAAATGTAAAGAAATAGAAGAGGAAATTTTTTTGAGTAGGTAATGTTTTAATGAATATCATAAAGTAAAATACATAATATGAATCCATCTACATTTCTAAATAAATTTGTGAATAGAATACTACGTTGAGAAATAGTTTTCAGACAACCTTTATTCAAACTATATATAGGTGGAGTCTTTTAAAAACACCACACCACATAGATAATAGTTCATAGGATAGAGTCATATGGTCTTGGTACCATTGCATGTAGTGTTTTCCTTACCTCAACCCCTCTATTAAATATTCAATGAAATTTATTTGACAACATCTTCATTAATCACAAGGCCAAATATTGACCCCTTTTCAAACTAATCGTGAATATCTTCTCTAGATTCTTATAGACATTAAAAATATGGGAAAAGAACACATTAGACTCTCCCCAATTTTATTGTGAATTCCTTCAAAACATGTTGTCTCATACTTATCCTAACAAATGGATAAGGTCCTTGGGATAACCAATGTTTTGCATAAACTCAATAATGGGGACACTAACCTTGGTGGAGGTAACATGGACCTCACTATTTTATACATTCATTGGGACTACATTTCATTCCATTTTTAGCTATAGTGATAGATCATTCTCTCATCCACTTTGAAATTACGGTTTGGGAATCCCTACTTGTATTTTCCCATAGTCATCCATGTGGTCCCTAATAACATAGCTGTGTATGTCCCAACTCAGGTTATGAAAACAAGATAGAAGGTAAGAACATCAATGCACATTTTCACTCTTACATCCCTAGACTCATATACTATTGGATAAAGAAAATTGTGTGGCATGAAAACTAATACCCTTTCACATGTTTCTCACATTTCGTATAAATCATGTGGGCATAGAGATTAGTAATATTCATGTCATCTAAAAGATCAAATAACTATATCAGGAAGAGATTCCCCTTTTGGATCCTCATCTCAGATTCTAGTATAATATATATATTTGATGTAATTCCCAAAAAACTATCAACATCCCTTCAGTGTTTCATATTACCAATGAGATAAATTTTTATTGGTTCTCCTATATATGTTTAAACCATGACCATATGAACTATGAATGAGATATGTTGGAATCCTCCCATAAGTCAAAACCCTGCACCCTAAATTCAATGAAATATTCTCTAGAACATATTCTTAGTTCGGTCACATTCTGACTAGATGAAAGAACCCCTTCAAGATGCATTTGGCAACTTTGACGTAAGACCTAAACCATCCATTACAAGGAACCTTTTTCCTAGACATCCTCATCGCAAGACATTAAGCTGTATAGTATGGTATTTTTCACTGGAAACATAAACATATGATGTGTCTTTTTATTCATAATGAAACTACAATGGTTATGATTACTATCATAAGGATGTGGTGGAATCCAGTCTCATGGGCCTAATCATGACATAAACACAACTTTCATCTTCTGTAATGATGTTAAATTCTAGAGTGCCGCTTTGTGTAAATTAAACCAATTATAATGATAATAAATGAAAAAATATAAAACTTGAATATAGAAGGGAACCATTGATGGAGTACCTTGATATATATAGATTACTCCATCCATGTAGATCCTCATATACATAATGATGATTTTGATTTCAATAAATGTTAATAATTGACTTATACACCAATAACGACGTGTTTCATATTTGGGATTTGATAAAAGATTCATGAATATATTTTAAACCTATAAGAGAGTCCCAATGTTGGATATCATTCCCCACAAAAAGGATTTGTTGTGCCTGACCTCCATCCTCTTGGACAACAAGTTTTCTAATATGTCATAGGAAAAATAAAATGAATTATATGCCCTAGGAATGGAGGTCCATAAAAACATAGAATGACTGTGGGTGTGAAACCCATCATTAAAAAAACGGTTTAACCAACATGAATATTTAACCAACATGACATTATCTCCCACCTATCATGCTGATTTCATGGGAAATATTAATGATGGCGAAATATGGATATAAAAAATTTAATTATATACTTTCTTCTTTTTTAGATTCTTCTTTTAGCAAGTTTTCATGTTTTTTATTTTCAAGTGAATCCTTTAACTTTTGACATGATACCATTCAATACATCATAATACTTGTTATTGTTATAAATGTACCCATATGCTACTACACAGGATGTGTTCTCATAAAATTAGTGGTTGTTTTCTCTAACCCATTGTCTTCAATTCTAGGTTTCCAATGTAGCGGTTTTGTAATACCATCTCAATGGTACTATCACAACCCTCAAGGTAATTATTAAAGCCCTTTAGCTTAAGAATCCCATGAAACTATCCAATTAATGATGTATGGTGGATGAAAATCCATCGACCTCATATTCCATGTCAAATTATTTCTGGAGACTATCACCATAACATGAAAACAATTTACTCTATTATAATATAGATGATTTTTAATAGGTCCCTAATAGCCTCACCTAGAGAACCTAGGGGTACCTCAAAATGGATCATTCATGAAGATGCTACAACCACCACAACTCATCAACAAACACTCATCATGATGATGATTCCATCATCAAGAGTCTATCCCATGCCACTTATTATCAAGTACATAAGATAGATCACTGATGGTAGTGATCGTTGAATAGGAAATAGGACCATACCTTTGATCACATTCAACATGTTTTCTAGAACACAATGATTTCTTTAGAGTTGAATAGAAGTCATACACACAACCCCACCTCTTCTTTTCAGGTTTCCTATCAACAAGTTATGGTTGTCACTTAAGAGAATATACATATTACTTCTCCCATCCATGAGGTTCATGGTTAAAATAATGTGATAAATGGAAAATAAGATTGGGCCCACATCCTCATTCCAAATAAAATATATCATTCGAATTTAGCTTATATTCCAATCTAGTACAAAACCCCTTTCAAAATAATAGATACCTATCAAAATTTTATGATTGTGAAATAGGATCTGATTACAAATCATCAACATATGAAATATTTCAACCATATATGGTGCCACCATTATCTAGTTGGATTGAATCCTAAAAATCTCATTAATGGTGAATGGTAAAAGAAGAGATGGTCAATTACCCTCCCATTTTGAATTATGGTTTTCATGAAGCCCTCATACATATATCTATTGTAGAAGAATATCAGAGTCCTCCTCTGGGAAATTTCAGATATAGTAGAGTTGATTTAGTTGGTCCAGCCTATAATCATTATTCCAAAAATCCAGGAGGTCCTCCCTTGAAATCATACCATGAATGCATAATCCATATCTAGAATATTACTTATCATTGTATCCCAACTCATTATAAGTGCTTTGGAAACACTCCTCATGGCTAGGAGCTCAAACAGTGTGTAGTTACTCCCCTTGCAACTGTATTTGTTGATGGTCCTAACAATAGTATACACAATATACATTCTAATTGATGTTGGAAATTAATAGATCATGTTATTCCTACCAATAGTGAAATTCTCTATGATGGACCATCATGAAATGAAATTTCATTTCATTTTGGGGGTCTACCCCTTCAAAAATGAACTCTCAGAAATCCCACCTATCACAAGGTGATTGGGAAAATGAGGTTATTCATATGTAATGATACATCAATGACAAGTGATATCCTTTCTCAAACTGAGGACTACCCATGAAAGTGGTCATTCTTTAAATTACCCTTCAGTCACCTACCCTCATACACGATAGATAGACTCCCTAATAGCCCCATTTTTTGTGATGAAGATATTTGTAGTCATCCTATTTGGTTAGATCTTGTAGATGAAACTCTTAAAAATGATTAATAATAAATATCGATCTTATAGAGATATTTGGTTTAGGAGAACATAACAGTGATACTCCTTCCTTTACCTATACCCCAATTCAAAACCCCTGAGGAAATTATGGAAGATTTTTTGTACAAAATTCTCTTAAATATATAGGTTTTGTTTCACTTACACAATAAAATATTCATAAATCTAGTTGAATAACCCAATAAAATCAATGTCATGGAAGATATCTCTTTTAAATCAGATTGAATACACCACTAGTTGCAAAAAAACATGATGATGGTAAAATAATAAGGATCCGTTCAGTGTGAATGTTTTAATGAAGTAAAAGTATTAGGTTAGATAATAAAAATTTCCCCATCCATTGTTATTAAGATAATATGTGAAAAATTGATAGTCATTTAATATTAAATATCTCCTGGATTATAAAAACCTTCTAAAGGTGACATCATGAAATGTCATAGCCTTAGGATGACTTCATGAAATGAGATATTCTAATAAAAAATGGAATCACCAAAAAGAACCTACATCTGAAATAACTGATATATGTCCCTATATAAGATATAAATTCATCAAAAGACTCTTTGATTAATCATAAAATAATATTTAGAATGCTTTCATTTTAAGGAACCTAATCATCAAATAGGTAAAATATCTTCAAACTTTGGTGGATTTGAAACAAGTCATATATTGTATGCATACCATGTTAAAGAAAATATCATTAAATTCTGAAGAAAATCATTAAAACAAGTAGTTGTGGAAGTACAAGAGAATCCCTTGCCAATAGGTAAAGGAAAATTTTTAACACAACCCTAGAGTCGGATAAATCAAGTCCAAAATGATATAAATTTTTAATAGGAGCAGCCTCAACCCACAAATATGGGGGAATGTTTGTCACAACCATAATAAAATTTATTGTTCAATCTGTTGGGAAGAGTTACCCAAGATTTATATTCCAATTTCATCCCAATAGATGATTCATTATCTTCTTTTGGGACACAAAATACCTAACCATCTGGAGGATCCCTTTTGATCAACCATATTTATGAATATTTGAAGTTATCTATGAAGGTAATTATTATATCTATTAATAGTAAAAAAATAATATGACCTTTTAATAGCACAACAGCTCTCAATAATCACATAACTTTCAGTATATTCTTCAAAGACAAACGGTTTTCATATTATTATCTGTGATGCAATTATTATGATGAAGTTCACATAAGTATAGAATATTTTCAAGACTTATCATAATGATGTAAAACGTCATGCCAATTATAGTGAACAAGATGAAGATATTTCAATTTGATATATGGATGATAGTAAAATGACCAAATATGGTGTTTATAACTGAAATCATATGAATTCCCAAAATTTGGGAATTTTTTCGAGTGATATATTACCTCTTCAATGAGAATTATCCAATTAAAATGGTATAACTATTATCAAATCCCAAATATTACCCAATGGTGTTGAACCCCTAAAACTCTAAGAGTGAAAATATTAGTAAGATGTATAATAGAACATTTTAAAAAGGCTTAATATCAGATCACTCTTGTGTAATATCCTGATCTGATATCCCTTGACAAGAAGAGCTCAACATACTAGAGAATGTAGATTTAGAATTTTCCCTCAATGTAGGAGTATGAAAACCAATCAATTTGGAACAAGTTATAGCTGAAAATAGAGACTATTATCAATTTTCAAAACAAATAGACCAATGCATGTCAATTTAAAAATGGATTGATTATGTACATGTGTATATAGGACCAGCACCTCTAGTATAGAATTTCGTGTCAAATTCTCTATCAATTACTCAGTTTTCTAATCCCATAGGCCTTACTGACACTATTGAATCATTAACATCCTAACAACAATCTGGGGAGGACAATGTGAGCCAATACAACTGGAAAGAAATCTTTACCCTCCGTTGGTATACGATACTCTTCGCCTGCCAAAATTTTAAAAATCCTGTGTTTCTAAAATTTGATGATTCTGGAGATTCAAACTAGAATGTTACACATTATGTATCACGGTGTGTCCCTGTGAAGGGAAAATTATTACAACAAGAGGAAAAACACTCTAATGTATTGTGAAAATCATACTGGAACTAGCCTTTATATGGTACACTATTTCTTATATAGGGTTGATGAAAGGATGGTAGGATCTTTTCAAGAAATTTAATTATTATTTAACCACGACAATGTGAAAGAAAATGGTCCTCGACCACTTAAACAGAAAACAATAATAAAATTATTTCATATTAAACTTCATTTCTTAGTAGAAGTGTCCAATTTACTCCTAGAATTTATTGATTCAACATGATGTTTTTTTGTGTATTTTCAAAGAAAATTCCATTTATTTGTTGAGTACACCACTCATTCTATTCAAATATGTGGGTTGGTTCTAAGATATTATTGATGTTGGGAAAATAATTGATGACTTAATCATGTGAAAATGATCCAAATTCAAACCAGTATCAACAGTTCATGGAATGATTAATAAAAAAGAAGAAACTGAAATCCTTAATCTAATAGTTGTTCCTGCACCGGATTCTACTCTGAATCCATCACATTATCGTGAATCACCCCCTCATGAGTGAAAAATATAGAATAAACTCATCTTGATTATAGGAGAGATTTTATATTCTCTTAATTTGATGATCATAAAAGGAGTCTCTTTTTTTCATAGATGAATAATATCCTAGAAACTATTTAATGCATAGGGAAATAAACTCCTAACTCTATCGAACCCTACAAGTCATTATTATTTCATCTATAAGGATCAATGAAATTATTTCCCCATTAAATTAATATTATTCAACACTTTCCAGGACTATTTAATTTTAAATGATAACAGACAAAATATGTTTGATTTTGGGTATGTGAAATTTTTAAAACCACCAACACTTGTATCATGTTTTTCAACTACATATCTATAAGAATAGGGTCAATGAAATGATATTTCCTCAAAAATTGCTCAAATTTTAATTAATTGGAAAAGTATTAAAAAATCAGCTAGACATAGTTTATCCTAATAACACAATTAAACAAAAAATTATTCTCCAATTAACTTCTATTATGAAACATATAACTACATCAATCATAAAATAATAAAATGTTTTATCATTAAAGAAATAGAACATATGGAAGAATTGGAATAAAAAAATGAAACTAAGATGATGTACTCCTTGAATCTATTGGGCATCATGCCATTAGTCTAAAAACATGAATTTCCATGCACAACTGTAAAAATGGGCACTACCCTTCGAAATGGTTCAATGGGAACAAAACCATCCAATGATGTCCTCATTAGATGAAGAATAGATCATTGTATAAATTAATATCATTTATTTCCTAGATACCATATTTTATGATGATTGTTATTATGAACATAATCTTCCCTCGCCAAATTAGGTATATTTCAATCGAGGCCACATGATACATGGAAAAAGAGGGTGGGGAAAATGTGGGTTACCAAATATTCCTCCTCATCCATGATAGAGAAAACTATGTTATGGAATCTCATGGGACAACCCTTCATCAAGCTCAGAAAGAGTAGGAATATGACTCTATAGATACAAAAAATCACTTTGACTGGTTCATTTTTCTATAAACTACTAATAAAAAGAAGAAAACATAACTAATCAAGTGGAAATGACAAAGTAGTTCGAACATAATGTATACAAAATTCAGTGTACATATACTTATAAACCAGACTCATATACACCAAGCATGTTATCTCCAAAAATAACTTTGATGTAATAGTTACCCAAAGGGAAATATAGACCCTGGACCCAAAAATATTACATATTGAAAAACTGGTCATAGTTCCTAAAAAGATTTCGATTATAGATACTATAAAAATTATAATGTACATGCAGGACATACATTTACATACTATTCTATTCAAATTATTTTTTTGAGATTAATTTTCTGTTGGAATGGTATATAAATTGGAGGTATATCCTATAAAATGATATGTAGTTATCTCTTTCAAAAAAAAAGAAAGATATGATATTATACATGGACACATCAGGCCGTTCATATATTCAAATGATTAGAATACATTGAAATCCATCAAACATTTATTTACAATGTAATAGGATTCAACCTTATACCATTCATAATGCATCTCCAATTAGGATACACTGATTCTAATATACCCCTTCCTCTCTAACATTCCATGGGTATGACAAAAATCCATGAATGACACATAAAATAATTAATCTCAGATCTCTGTTTTGGGATATGGTTCCAAACTCTATGTTCATGTACATCCATCAAGATAAAACATTAAATTTCTTGTAGTGAAGGAATTGGTTTAATCATCATATAGAAATCCATCCATCATACATTAAATGACATAAATACTATAAAAATAAGTTCATTGGGTAATTACATGGTGTCAAATATATGTTTATATCCAAAAAAATATTATTATATTGATGTAGGATTCCACTAAAGATAATGGAATCCCAAAAACTAATTGTTTCACTACTTTCACCACTCTATATTGTGTCGAAATGACCCCAAATAACCCATTAAAAGCTACCACTAGTTAATATTTTCTTCACATATGTCATGTTGAACACATATGATCAAATTCATTGATGTGTTCATTAGTAGTTATGATATCATCCATGTCTATTGAACCCATTGTAAGTAATGAAACCAATTATTCCTATATCTATAGAGACACAAAAAATGTAAGAACTCCAAACATATCCTAATCATTTTAGCAGAAAACTACAACATACATTAAACCATTGGAAGTCCAAATAGCACGATTAGAAGCTAGCTAAGTGGAAATTGATATTTCCCCTAACTTTAATGATTGATTTTATTCTCTCAATAATTATTATATGGTCATAGTGGAAGTGGAAGTAGAAATGTAATAATAATAAGAAAATGACCTCATGGATTCTCCTACGTCATTTGGTGAAGGTGATCAAACACTGCAGATGAACACTAAAAGATTATTCTTAGTGTAGTAGAGGATCTGCAACCAACAATGATCACGTTATCTATACCTCTTGAAGAATAAGATACTTACATATATTTTATAAAGATACAATCGTTCATGTCTATATATGATTACATATAAATATCAATACAAGATCCCTAATTTCGATGCCCATTACTTCGGATTTCTAGGGGACCTCTATGGCCATAAGTAGGCTGTTAGAAGGAAAAATACTACTTAGTAAATTAATAATGAATTCTGAATTGAAAAAAATCAAAAATATGATTTAATTTTAGATTTCTAGTTCCAAAAATATATTACCAACATTTTCATTATCATGAATCAATTGGTATATCATGGTTTGCAGGGATTTTAGAGACCTTTACAAGAATTCGTTAAATGGTGAAATTACTATTCTGATCATAAAGCCTCTTATTTATGAATAATATTTAAACCAATCCATCTCCTTCATAGATGTCTATTTAGGGTATTTTCAAATCTGAATACTCCCATAAGATGAATAATTCCCCACTTTTACGGCCCCTAGAAAAAATTCTACAATCGGGTGATGCCTTTTGATTTAGTGAATGGGGAAACTACATCTCAAAGAAAAAAATATCTCATATTTAAACATCATTCGACTGGTATATCAATGATTTTTCGGAAAAAATGTAAAATTTCTAATCACTTTTCTTTTATTGGAATTATCATTGAAAACATCAACACCATAGTCTGATTAAGAATCCATTGAAATGTGTTTTCTCTATTACTTCAAGAAAATTTCTTAGCATCGTCATATGAAATCTTGGAATCAATGTAAACCCTAAAACCCTAATGAATTTATAGGTATGTATGCTCCTAACACCTCCAATAGTTGAGATAAATCAAGGGGTACCTCAGAAACATTCTAGGATCTATATAAAACCTTAGTAGAATGTGTTATCCCTTCACCATGTTGATGAAGGGATTGGTTCTATTTTAGTAGACCAATTAATTTATAGAAGAATATTATATCTTTGATATGTATCTTTGGGTCCAATCAGTTTTGATTCCTCTAGTCAATGGTAATCCAATCATCCTGTATATAACATATTTGGAATGATTATTTGGTGCAACTCTTGCAAGAAAAAATTATTTTGGTATAGAAAGTAATATTTTTTGTCTTATTCAAAACATTCATGACACTAATAATCAGTATTTAGATATCAAGATGATCATTTTTTCATTTATTTTTATAATTCAAAAATTAATGTATTACTTTTTACACTAGGAATTCCATCTGATATCATTAAATTACATCCTCAAAAATTCCCTCAATCATCCCATGTTGAATATATGTTTGGATGGATGGGTAGTCAATTTGGAATAGTTTAAAATTTGGTTTATATCATATATGGAAATTAAAGGATCAGTCTAATAATTTTTACAGATAAAACATCGCCCTTTGGAAGTTGTTCTAATGTGTACCAAACATATATATATATATATATATATATATAGGTGATTTTTTTTTTAAGATACTAAAGAGATGATGAAATTTACATCGATAGTACATCGAGTATCCCAACAATAAAGGGAATGGAATACCCCATGATCAACAAAGAAGTAATGGGAATCATTATTATTTATTAAAAAATAATAGTTCTTCCATACTCTATTTATCTATTTGAGGTCTAAAATAATAATGAGGTCAACTACCAAGACATTATTTTGGGTTTGGATCTAACTATGAAATTATGGGTGACTCAACTAAGAATCGATGGTTATTTGGAGTTCAAATCTATAAAGATCAATGATGATTATACCATTATGAAAGAAGAGTTTAACCCACTACATAATAATGATTGAGGGATATAGAATAATTCCCCTATAATACAATAATTACTCTTGTAAAAAATTTAAAAAATGATCAAGAAGATGCATTATAAAATAGTGAATTAGAATTAGAATATGTGGATTTGGATAAAAGATTCATCCTCAATTCCCATCACATAGCAATATTTCTATTGGTTCAATTTCAAGAAAAATAGATCAATAAGATTAAATATTCCCATGAAATTTAGAATACCTCAAAATATTTGATGAAATAGATCCTAAAATTCCTAAAAAATGGGTTCCTTCCCCTAAACATAGCTAGAAAAAAATATTTCATATGATTGGATCTTGGTATCATCCTTTGTGATAGTACAGACAATCAGAAAATCTTTATAAGGGAGGTTATGATGTAAATAATCTCATGATCATTGACAAATAGGATACAAACTACCCCTTAATTATGTTAATTATGTGTCTTGTTGTTCCAAATATTTTGGAACCAATATTTCCCACCAAATCTGAAGGCTTGGGTGTTTCAATACTTCAATTACTCATTACTACAAACAATTTGTAAATAAAAGTTCTTTCCTTATAAATACATTATAACTTTAACCGTCATCCCCCAGAGTTGAAACATATTGATAAATACTATTGGTTGTATTCTATATGGTTATTAAATTTTGTAGGATTTTTAACATTAACTATGTATAAATAGTTCAAACACATCATCACTACTACTAGAATTATCTAAAAGTAGATTGAATCAATACCTCTTAAGGAGTTTCAGAATAAATGTATCATCAATTTCACGATGTTAAACATCATCACAAGTTTTGGTATCCCTTGGAAAACAAGGATTGTGGAAAACACCAACTTTTATTATTCCAAATTGGATTAGTTTTATCTGTATTACTATATCAAATCCGTCAATTCTTCACACAATCATGTAGTTTCAAACTGAAAGATAGAGTCTTTTAATAAAAAACAGTCAGAAACTATCTAGATAATGTTGGATAAGGAATATAGAGTTTTATCTATAATATCGTTCATACCTTATGGGCCTACCAAATCACTACATACACTACTAATATGAAAAGACCATATTATTTAGTTTATATAATTGAGAGAGTTCAACCCATCGAGGTCCAATTTCCCCCAAATTGAATATTTATATATTAACATCTCGCATATTATTGGAAATCATATAAGTGAGATAAAAATTTAGAGATAATTGATGAGAAATGGATATATACCTCAAATATTTTGTAAATATTCCAAAATATGATAGCTTTATACATAAATAAGAATGTTCATCAACATTCATTCGTTCAAGTGGAATTGGTTTTGGTATTAATGTCACTAATGATACTTGGGACAATTCCCAAAAACATTAACCAAATTGGGAGGAACATACATCATTAACCAATTCAATCCCAATGGTGGTTACTCATTAACCATATTTGATAAGGAATGAACTATGCCCCCTTCCAATGTATGATTTATTTACAAATATATCATGCGATATATACATGTACCATTGTCTCTATGAAATGATATGAATATTTAGGGAAATATTATAGTTTCATAATGTTAAACTACATAGCGCCATTTCTCCTATCTACATGAATTTGAATGTCCCAACACATTTTTCCCGTCGTATGACTTAATACTACAAGGAATCATGATCTGAGTTTTACGACTCTAAACTATATAATATAACTCCATAGTCATAATATGTTAAACTATACAACATTTACCTTCCTAAATGACATGAAACAGCATGGTTCACATCCTTATTTCACAACATAAACTTTCATAACATTGTTCTCTAATATTCAGTGGATAAAAATCTTTAGTGTGGTCCCTTACCTCACATCTATTATAAATATATATGTGACATGATTCTCATCTCAGTGTGATACATTGTGATTCCTAGACCTTATTTCCTAGGCCGAAAATTTATTCAATGAAAATATCCCTTCTTTTACATACAAAAAATGGTCTATGATGGGGACTATATAGCCCATCGCCAATGCTGTTTGAAAATATTACTCTATGTGTGGATACATTCCTAACAAAATGTATACTCATTATGTTTACAAAATTTGGACTTCCTCAGGCTTTCCTTGATCCTAATTAATATAATGTAATATTATTGATAACACCTTTTTTTACTATTCCTAAAATGCCTCAATTTGGCTCGGCATAAGTCTATGTCAAAAGGCCAATCAACCAAAATAACATTCGTCTTAAAGAGTGTACTATCCTGTCTCTATAGCCCGAAAAATTTCCTGTTAGAACTAATTTTTGAACATGGTGTATGTTCATTCCTTAAATAAGTTTCCATATCACTTCTCTTAATATGATAACTAGCATGATCAATTTTTGAAATTTTCACTCTCATATATGAAGCATGTTACAAAATCCATTGCTTGGAAAGTTGTGTAATAGTTATCATTCCCAATATTCTAGGTAACCTTCATCTCTGATTTTTTATGAAACCCTTCATGGTTTCTAATAAATATTTAATGCTTGATTCTTATCCTACTAATATACATAGTGATTCTCGAATCTTACACCCTGATCCATCCACCACCTGATCGAATGCCTATGTAATTTTTTGTAATCATCTTTTTCTGGTGAATGAAACCTTTTTCCACTCCTAGTTTCTCACACCATGAAAATATATTATGTATTTAGTATTTTTTCAAATGGGTTCCTTGCATAGTAAAGACATCTTTTTTTTATAATGGTTAACATGGTGCTAAATGAAAGACCGTAAAATGCACAAAAAACACAGTACTATATGAGGTTATACTATATAGTTGAAATCCATTTCACCATGTTAAATTTTTCTATCACCACAGTCCATAAAAAAGGGGACCATTGTGTGGTATTCTAGTCTCCTACAACCCCTATATCCATGATCGTTGTGTGTCTTGATTCTCATTTTGATTGGATATGTAGTGATGCTCTAATCCCATATCACAGTCCAAATGAAATATAAAAATAATACACCCCTAAAATCCTATATAAGAACCAACTCTTAATTAGAGAACCCAATATGTATTTTAACCCCACTCGTGAACCTATATTCCTTAAAATATACCTTCCCTAATAAAATTCAATAAGTTTGCGGTGTAATTCCAATAAATATTTGTGGGTTGATTCTCTCTTTGATGAGATATATATATAAATTCCCAGAACGGATGTATTAACATCATCCATAATAAATAAAACATTTCCCCAAACTATGTATTGTTTATGACAACATATGAAACATCTCCCCCCATTCATTAGTGATTTTGACATTATGTTATCCTTACATATTCAAGAACCCTCCTTCCACAATTAAAATTTTATGTCTAACTGAATCCAAATCTAAAAATGACTCCCCATTCCATTGGGGATGGGTTTTTATATACTAAAGGAGTTCATTATTTTTACTATACATTACATAATATAGTTTTCCTCCTTATATGGATCCCTCATAATTCATTTTGACAAGAGTCACATTCATCCTTTGGACAGAAATCTTCTATCCTTGTAAGCCCATAATATGTTATACAAGAATCCACTTTTCAAACATAGTATATGGTTATTCCTTGCATACTTATCCCATATCAAATTTTTTATAATGATTCAACTTAATAAAGCTTATAAAAAACCCTTTTTATGCCTAAATGGTGATTGAAAATTATTGGTAAGATCACCATGGAATTGAAAGTCATTAATATTCGATTAAATACTTTTGATATTAAAATAATATAATCATATGTCCCCATAACATGATTCTAATCTATTTGTCCAAAGGCCTCATCATGATGATATTAAACTGTGAGACACTCACCCAGTCAATATGTAATTAAAATTTTAGATATGGTCCTCATCACATGAATAAAATAGTAAAACATTTATGTCCATGTTGCATGAAATTAAACTGTATAACACATAGCCAATTCCATATGTCCTATTTTTTACATGAGATCTAGATCCATGAAAATTTACTCGGTAATGGATTTAGGGACTCAAATTATTCCAATGCAATAACAAAATGAAATATTAATGTTCCATTCCACTATAATATAATTGAATCTATATAGGGGACCCATAATTATTCAATGATTCATTGGTCATAGATATCATTCTCAACCATTAATTTTCTTTCACTTAAGCTGATACCTCCATAAAATCTAATTGGTGTTACAAATCCACTACAAGTTTCATATCGGGAAATCCCATGTGGAAATAAATTAATTCCCATGTTTCTTATTATTTCTCATTGAGAGAAGGACTCTTGTGAAATTAGAGGACCTAGAGAGTAACATTGATTAACACGATTGAGTTTTATTTTTTATTAAAAAATAAGAATCATATCCCCTCATCAGAAAAATAAAATTAGAGGTAAAATACACCCCATATGTCTCAAAACCACTCACATGGACCATCTATTTGTGGAATCATGCATAAATACATGAGATATTGACCCATGTAAGAAGTATTTTGTGCAAAAATCGTCCAAACCTAAAGTTATTAATTCCACTTTTCCTATGTATGAATTTGATATACATATAATATTTGGAACCTTGTTCTCTATTTTATGGACGCATACTAAGAATAACATTCCCCTCATCCTTCACACTAGTCAGATCTATTTATAGAGGTTCATATTCCTGGGAAGAAAATATATTATGGATTATTACTGTCACTACAATTTGTCAAATATGGTCAAACAAAAACATTATATCATTTGTTCTTCTACAATACTATAAAACTAACAGTTAAAAGAAATGTAAGCATTTTCATTTTTAAAGAACAAAAATTGTGATGGGTGGAAAAGTTTACTTTTACCTCTCTAGGTTATATGACCTATGTACGATTTAAGATCGCTATTATATTTTAATTATTTCATGTTAAATATCTAAAACATGGAAATTCTAATAATAAATACATCACAAGTACTATTGTGAAAATTAAAAAGGAAATTTGGAATGAAGAGACAAATTATTAAGTAGAATCATTCCATTCAAGAACAAAATTGTTGAGGAATATCCACATTTTAATGCCTCTACAATAAATTATTGGGGAATTAGATGAAAATTAAGTGAATAAATTGAAATTTAACCTTCTTTATTCAATTTATTGACTAATTCCTGACACACAAAATCAAGTCCATACATGAGATTTAGTCCCCTCATGGATTTAGATTTATTGAATGGATAAATTTTATAATGAAATGAATTTAGCTCTAATATTTTTTTATTTGGTAGATTCTATACCAGTATTTTTACATTATAGTTGTACCTTTTTTTATCTAGTAGAATAGCACATTCTTGTTGATCCACCATCATTACAGTGATCCAATCAGTAATATGTTCTTCTTCAATGACTAAATGATGCAATTTTGTAGTAGCATACATTATATATTCTATATGATTATTTGAATGAACAAACAAGATATTATCTCATTCATGAGAATGAATCTAATCCCATGAAAATGGAAATCAATGAATTAGTATGTAAAAATTTCAGTAATTGAACCCACCTATGACAACGCCAAGGAAGAGTTTATTAATCTAGTCCACATTATCAATAAAATTTTATAAAGGATTTTCCATGATGATCATGTAAATTTGTCACCAAATTCCATATGCACACATATTAATTTCCAATGATAACACTAGGGTCTAGGACCTATTCACCTTAAACTATAGGTATATAATTTGGGATTTCATTCTTAGTGGACATGATTTATATGAATTGCAATATAATTGTGGGAATTTCCTCCACCAATGCTTCCAATTTAACTTCATTGACTGAGTGGGTAAGTTTGATGTATATCATGCAGGGGACTACCACCAATTTAAAGGGACCAAATATTGGTGGGGAGGTTAATGAGGTCAACAAAAAAATATTGGGTCTTCACCACTCTTATCATGAAGAAATCCTAAGGTCGCAACCTACCTAGAAATCTTTGAGTCTTTAACATATTATGTTCTTCCTAAAAAATGATGAAAAGATAAAAGGAAAGTATTCAAGGAAATACAATGGTTTACACACCCATCATATCATTTTCCCCTACACCCTATCTGGAATTTATTCGAACTACATTTTAGTATTACCCCATTACAGTTTTGTTTAATCATCCATGGGAAGTAATGAAATTTCTATGTTGATGTCCTCATGCATTAGTATCAACCATAGATGGGGGACTGTGGCCGAGTGCGATTTCATATTAATCCTAATATGGGATAATGATTTTACCTAATATAGATATAATTGTTTTTTTTTGAAAACATTAACGGAGTATAAGGATCAAAAATGGTCACCATATATATTTGAGCTACTAGAATCTCATCTCTCAATAAGGAAAAATAGACGTGTTATTCAAAAGTCACTACATCATTGTCTATAAAAACATCATAAGGTGTTAGATAATGAGTGAAAACCAAACATGAGGGATCCATTACTAACTCTTTAGAACTATCAAAACCCATGGATGTAAGAAGAATCATTGAAATATTGATCAGTATAGGGAAAAAAGTGGAATGAGTGATAACCATGGTGTAATTATATTCATAACATTAAATTTATTCCTCATCTGATCAATATAGAAATTGAATGTTTCATATATGGTGATGTAGGGGTATTCTACCTATATATGACCCAAATAATCTTATATAAGTGTGAGATTGAGTAAAAATATATTGACGGGTTTTCCCTCCACCAATTTCACTTCCATCATCATGTTTACGACCCAAAAACTAGTATAAGAATCCTCAGATCTATAGAGAGATCTACACAAAAAAAGGATAGATAAACTACCATCCCAAAATCTAGGTATATATAATGCCAGATACTATAACCCCATGTGGTATACTATCCAACATAGAAAGTTGACTAGTATGATCTTAGAACACCTTGAGTTGTTTGAGTATTATGAATCTTGATATTGGAAATAACTAGACCTAGCCAACTAGATAGTACGGATTACATTATCTAGTAACCAAATTGACTAACCTAATATGTGAAAATGTGTTAACTTAGTGATTTCTCTTCCACGATATGTAGACATATCCCAAACAGTGAATTGTATTTTTTTCCAAGTGTCATATTTAGGAAGTAACTCATCTTAAATTCAATAAAGAATGAGAATTAATCCTATTCATTTGATATCCCAAAAAAGGACTCCATATTCACCCTGAGGTGGGTTGATGATGTTGGTGCTCGAACACCAATTGTGGTTTGATTTTAGAGGATTTATGGTCTAAAAATACAATGGGAAGTAAGAAATTAAAACCACTTTGTACAAAATGAAAACATCCTAAAATTAAATAGTTACCATGTAATTTTGACACACCAAGAATTCCCATGACCATCCATCTGAAAAAATCCCCCGTAACTGAAAACCAAGTATCACCTCCACCCACCATTATTTTCGCTGTGTGAGAGGAAAAAAATGGACAGTTAGTCTTTAATAAAGGACTATAAGGATATATTTTGATTTTATTTGTTTCACAGACTCCATAAGGAACCTTTCAAAATAGATATCATTCCCACGGTTCGATTTCGATGTGATTCATCCTATAACATGAATGGTCACCTGAACATGATATGTAGGTACTCCAAACCAGACGGGTTGAGTGTTTTTGATTATCTGATGGAATTGGATAACATTATTGTATCTCAAATTAGTATCGGTGTAGTTATTTGGAAAATGGATCATAAAAAATTAATGTGAAATGAGACTATTCTGAATACCCACATAAGGGATGATATGATATCAGAGTTCAGTTTCAACATTATATGAATAATAATTCTCCACTCATCCATAATCAATGATGCTTTCATCGAACAAGGTAAATGGTTTTTAATAAGATTAATTTTATTAGAGAAAAATTAGAATAATGATATCAAAATCATCATAGTGAAAAAATACACACAGTGTGTTATGTGAACTGTATGATAACTAAATTTTAGTATCTCTTGTGTTTAATCACAATACATTATCAAGTAAAATGAAAAGGAAAATAGATATTTGTGAGAATAAACCATTTCCCATATGGTATTATTCACTACATGGGAATAACTATCCATAGAGGAAATAAATGTGTAGTAAAGGCTATTCACAAATGGAATTTAATATGCTTGGATGGAAGCTAGCTTGGAAGCTTTTACTAGACGAGAGAGAAATTGATTCACTATGTGAAAAATGACTCAATCCTATCACCTTTTCCAGTTTACAAACCTTATTTGTGTCCACATGAAACCCACAAATAGTTTAGCTGATCTATTTTTTTCCATGAAATTTACTCATCATCATGCTTATCAGCCACCATTTTGATGGGTACATATTGGTGGGGAAAACGTTTACATGGAAGATGATAATTATTTTATTAATTTGGAATTGATATAATTAATGAAATTGATACATTTTATAAATATTGAAATTATTAAGAATTCAATGAGGAAGAGAAACCATGTCTTCTGCAATTTTCTCCCACTATACTAGGCTCTTCATTATATAGTGTTTCAACACTGCATTTCTGCATTAATATTTCATATAGCACCCTAAAAAACAAATTTTGGTTTGCCGGGTGGGGAGTGACAAATATGTCACCGCAAATTAAATTTAATTAGAAAGGGATACTTTCAAGCCCCCCCCCCCCCCCCCGCATTTGAAAGTTTTTTCTTCTATGAGGATTTAACTCCATTCCCCTAAAAACATAAAATCATTTGTGGGGTGGGGAGTGACTTCAAGGACCCTTGAAAATAATTTTTCATTTGAGGGTTGACGAATTATGTTCATGACCAATGAAATGAAAAATACTTCACATTCCTGCTTTTAATTATTTCTTCTCAACCTAGGATGATGGTTACATCTGAACCCTATTAAATCCCCTAACATAGACGGAGGGACATGTATGAAATAAATGCTGACATGTGGGAAAAGTGAGAGGGAATCGATAGAAATAGTCTAAGAATGTGATTTCAGAAGGTAATAATTTAATATATAACATAATGTAAAATATGAAATAAGTAGCAATCCACCAAAAAATTCCTTTTTAGATAAGAATCCACGTATAATCATCCATTTCATACAACCTTTCATGGAACTATATGTAGTTGGAGTATTTTCAGACCACCATCATGCATAGGAAACTTCTTATTGAAAGGATTCTTTTAGTCTCGGTACCCTTCACCATAGCATTTGGATTTTTCTCACAACCTCTATGAACTATTTGAAAAATCATCATTTTCAACCTCTCTTGTGATATTCTAGGACCTGTATTGTCCCCATCATGAATGTGTGAAGAATATCATCCACAAATTCATCCTGACATGTATGATTAGTGAAACGTACACAACAAAATTTCCCCTATTTGATTATCCATTCCCTCAATAAAGCATTTCCCATACATATACTACCTAATTGGTATGCTCCCCATGAAGACCATTATTGTAAATCCCTTTGATAATGAGGGCCCAAAAATTAATTTAAATTCTAGGGTCATCACTATTTTTAGATAGTGAGGGTGCCACATAACATTCACTTTTATGATGGTATGTGCTAGGTCCTTCACTCAGCTTCACCGAAATCATTGGTATGGAATCTCTTATCGAGTGGGCCCCTAGTATTCCTTTTGTAATGTATCTACATTGGTGAATATGTCCTAAACCTAGTTATGAAAACAATATTGGGGATGTGAACATCAGTTACCATTCTATATCCCATAGCCTCGATCCAATCAACTAGTAAATAAAGGATATTGTGTGGTTTTCTAGATCTTGTACAACATCTTTTTTCTCACACCCAACATGACTCATGTAGGATTATAGTTTATTAATGGGCATGACATCCACCTGATCAAATATATATATTAGGAGGAGATTCTTGTTTAGGATCATCATATCACCTTCTAGTATGACCCTCCTATTTGGCGTAACTCCCAATGTCAGGTCACCATCCTATTAATGGTCAATATTACATACTAGGAATTATTTATCAGGCCTCCTCAACATATGCAATCCCTAACGTTCCAAACTAAGTGGGATTTTCTATCTATCCAAATGGGATATATAGGATGCCTCCCTGAGGCCCAAAATCATCCCCAAAAAATCAACAAAATCATAGATGGGATATATTTTCTATAGTTTTACATCTCACCTTGGATAAAACATCCCTTCCAAGTCTCTTGGGATGTTTTTCTGTAATCCCAATACCATTATTTACAAGGAACCTCTCTCCAAGATGTCCTTGTAGAATGAAATTAAACTAGATGATTTGGCCCTTTTCACATAGCCTTAAATGTATGATGTGTCACATTAAGTAGAAACAAACTACATGGGTTATTATTCCTTCTACAGTGGTATGTATGAACCCTATCACCTAGGCTAGATCTCAAAATAAACACCACTTCCCTATTTTTGGATGAATTTAAATTCCACAACAGCCTTGTTCTTGACTTAAAAATACCATTCTGATAAAAAAATAATATATGACTCTCTAATATTCTTACAAAATTATAACATTAATATAGAACCTTTGATGTATAAAAATACCTCCAATGACGAAGAGCATTGAATATGTATAGTTGATTCTAATGTTAATACGTGATAATAATTGATTATTAATATATTGGAAACCATATTCATTTCAGTATTTACAAAAAAGTTTCAAAAAAAATATTAAATCTATATTAGATAACAAATGTGGGATGTTATTCCCCCCAAAAGGGTAAAATGTGGATGACCACCCATCCTCATGGACAACACATTTTTTAAAATTTCATTGGAAAAATACAGGTTTCTAAAAACCATTTGATAGGAGGATTGCATTATGTCGAAATGAGTGTGGGTACAAAATCCATCGGTAACTACCATATCCTTGATGATAACTTCTCTTCCAATATTACAAACCCTTTTAGTAATCCATCCCTCAATTTTTTGGCCACCCTATATAGATTATGTCAAAACTATGCCTTTCTAAAATGATCATTGATCCTATGATGTCTGATACATTTATAATGATTATCAATAACTAGGAATACAAAGTCAATATCATGTTCATTATGCCTACAAAATGGAACTCCCAATGCATTTTTTATAGTTTTAGATGAATTGGCCAACTTGCAACCATCCATCTCTAATCTAAAAATAAGGTGAAAAATGAGAAAACGTTCTTCCAATGTTGCCCCAAAGAAGAGTAAACTATCATATACAAACAAGAGATGAGAAATTGGTGGCCCTTGTTAGTAAATCCTCCCACCATGGATAATGGTTTCATTAGATACCACTAAAATATATTAGGGAAAATATCATCCACTAAAATAAAATGTACTGTAGTGATAAAAACTCTAGGATGGAGGCCCCTATAAGACATAAAACTACAAGCAAGTTAACCATTCATATAGATCACAAATGAAATTTATGTAATTGAAAACATGATAATGTCAATCAATTTAGAATGAAATATTTTATCATTCATCTAAATTTGAATGAAAGACAATTCCACCCTATCATAAGCTTCTATCATATCAATTTTGTTTTCCATAACTCCTCTATTAGTAACAGAAAATATTTACATAGAGTGAAGAATATCTCGAGTGAAAATTACATTATCTTAGGTAGTCTCATAGAAAAAAAGGAATCTTATTCTTAGAAATAATAGATGAAATCCCAATATAAAATCATTTAACAAGAACATTGGAGAATATTAAATTGAAAACATTACACAAACTCCTGGGACAAATGTTTGAATCCAATGTAGATTTTTACCATCTTGATGAGTGAAATTAGGATTTCATTAATATTAGAGAATTCAAAATACCTATGATATTTGTATCGACAATGTACCATAAAATTTAAAATATCTGAGATTCAAACCCATCAGGAGTTGATAAATCTATAGAATAGATTTTTTTAGATATACGAGGGTTTCTTAATTTTTAATGTTAAGACAAAGATGGTGGTTCATTGAATATTTGACCATTCGTCTGATTCATGTCAAGATATCAAAAGAGATGTTAGATTACACATCTAAATAAAAATCCTATAAAAAATTCATGTTAACAACTTGATATTAATTATCATTTTAAGAAACACCACCATTCATAGTAAAATTAATGGAGAAAACATTCTTATGGAATCACACATAATCTGTTTGGTGGATAAAATTTTTGTTAGAATAACCTTCTATAAAATTGGTTTTGTGTTCATGGATGGTCCATAAGATTTTTTAAATCATGAGGTTCACATATGACTCTACAAAAAGAAAATAAATTACAGATAAAACTACATCTAAATGGGGGTGAGAGTAGAGATCATTCGTCCACTATTAAATGGTATCATATCGTATTTAAGGATAAGTTTATTATCACAATATATTTTTTATTTTAAGAACAACCTGAATGTTTTTATTTATTATATAAAACACCCCTCCATGAAACACAAATGGATAACCCCTTTACCATGCCCTTAGTTGTTCTAAAAAATAAAAAAAATGTAGGGCCACTCATGTATAGGATTCATTAACCCTAAAGAAAGGATAATAAGAATATGGAAGTGATCTAACGGAGTTGGAGAATATTGGAGCATATAAAAGATGTTAAAGTGGTTGATACATTTTATGGATAGTAAAAATATATCCATAGGCCTCTCTATGTTTGCACTTTTTGGCTTCCAATGAAAATAGGAAATTGGGTAACTCAAGTACCCCATATCAAAACTACTCATAGTCGAGACTGCATGTAGAGATCTTAAATATTTTGTAGGTGCCACATCGTGTATCTTATTGAGAAGTATTTAATTCTTACAAAAAAAACATGATTTATGGATCATGTTCCTGAGGAATCAATATAATTTGATCTTTTTCACTTTGTTTTAGATATATGATGAAATTATCAAACTAAAATGTCACTTTTATATTAAAAACACACAATTTAACTCATATAGACTCCATAATGTGTCATATTTACAAGATATAGATTTATTTATATCTAATATTAATTTCCATTCATCTTCATATTGTTCAAAATCAGTCAGATCTTTTTTTTTCTTCTTTAGGGCAATGGGACTCCAGTTTCAATGTAAAATGACACATCAAAATTGAAAACATGCACTTACAGTCATACCTACCAAATAATTTGTTAGATTAATGTAAAATTGTTTCCTTTATTTCACATGAAAATTATATATCATTATATTAATGTTTTAAAAAATCTAATTTTCTTGGATTTCTCTATATGATGAGTATTAAAAAAAATGAAACCATTATATTGGAAACACATACTATGAGTCATACCATCTGAATAATATGTAATTTTAATGTGTGGTTGATTTTTTCATGTCAATAATTAACTGTTAATATTAATCCTAAGGTTGAAAAATCATTTGAACTCATCCTATATAGTGTTTATGTAATATTTGTTTAAAATTAAATGGAACTTCTATATGGAAAACAGAAAATTTGGGACATACTAGCCACATCTTGTGTCAGATAGACATACAGTGGATTACAACATGATAAAAATGACTTATATATCAAACCTCTAATGTATCCAAATTAGAGGATTTCATTTTACCAGTATTGAGTTCATCGTGTATATTTTGAACTAAAATATTAATTTAAAATAAAAACATATACTTAATTTCATACCAAAAAAATTGTGTCTTCGATTGAGTTGACGTTGATGAGTACACATAATAATGTGTTATAGATCATTATTATAATGTATAATTATAATTTAAATTTGTTTTATTAGTTTTTGTAATGTATTTTTTATTTTCAACTAAACTATGAATTTTTATATAAAACTAGAACATCGATTTCTATCTATGACATAATTTCTCATATTTATGTTGAGTTAATTCCTACATTTCCAAATTGAATTATTGATTGTTTGATTAAGTTTTTAAAACACTAAAATAATCATTTCTTGGGTTTCACTATATATAGTGTTTTTATACTAAAATTGCACTTCTATTTTGAGAACACACACATTGGGTCATGCCAGCCAAATCATCTATTAGATTGATGTACACTGGATAACTAAATGTCACAAATGAATTATGTTTTTCTCATAATGTTTAAAAATATACCAAGATTTTTTTCTCTTTTTTGGATATTTGATACATGTTTTAATCATAAATGATATTATTTTTAAAATAATCATAAACATTATTTTAAATTAGAAATATTGTGTATCAGATTGATGGGAATTGGATTCCTACACATCAAAAATGAATAATTAATGTCCATTCTAATATTTGAAAATAATAATATCAAATATCCTCGAGATTGAGGAGTTATGATTTATATGTGTTAAAAATATGTTATTGTTTAATATTTTAACATTTCAAAATAATTTTAAATTGTTTCCTTCGTATTGAGTATATGGAGTCTGTTTCAAACAAAATAGTCAAATTTAAACTAGAAAATGAACTATACCTCATACCAGACACAAAATCTATCATATTAGGGTTATTTTGATTTATACACATCAAAAATCATATATATATCATAGATATAATGTATAAAAAAATATATAAACATTTTTCTTGTATTTCAGTCTTTTATTTTTGTTATGATTAAAAATTCCCATCGTAAAACAAAATAACTCAATTTGAATCATACCAAACACACCATGTTACCTATTTTGGTTTGGTTAGTTACTACATATCAAAAATGTTTATGGGATTATATCACTAATTTAATAGAACAATATTGTAACTCTTTCTAATTCTTGATTATGTGTTGTCTGTTTGTAACGAAAATATAAAATATTAACTAAAAAATTACACTAATATTCATACACAAATATCAAGTATTATATTGAGGTTCGGTTCATTCATACATGTCAAAGATTACATATGGATCATTAATTTAATGTGTTCAATATTTACGAGTGCTTCTGATCAGTTTTAAACAGGTCATGATTGTTCTAGACTAAAATTCTATCAATGAATCATATTGTAAACTACGTGTATTATATTGAGGTGTGATTGATTCCTACATATCACAAGTGACACATGGGTTATTTTCTAATGTTTAATGTACATCAAAATTCATATTTTTAGTATTTAGTATGTGATGTTTTTGTGGAACTTAAAATCAAATTATAAATTAAAAACATAATCTTTGAGTCATATCAAACACACCATGAATCATATTGAGGTCATGGTGGTTCCTCTATTTCCAAATTGACATATGGATAATTTTTATAATGTATCAGAACATTTGAAATCTGTTTGATTAGTTTTGAGTAGGTCGTATGTATCCTAAACTAAAATTTTCATTCTATATTATAAATATGCACTTTGACTCATATTAGACATACCATGTTTTAGAATAATCTGTGGATGATTCCTACACATTACAACTGACTTATGGATCATGGATCTATAGTATTGAAATAATCTAATATTTTTTTTATCAAATTTGAATTTGAATTTATTTTTGATAAAAATTATAAATAATAAACTAAAAAATATAATTTGATATATTTTTAGTAAAAATTTTATTAGATTATGGTCTATCAAATTAAAGAGTGGTTGATTCCAATACTATTTAAGAAATTTTCTTTAAGAGTTATATTGGGAAGACATATAATTACTTCATCTATATAAAATCTTTTGGAATGTGAAAGATTTTATTTGAATATCAATTTACCATTCAAAAATGAATCGATGAAAATTAGTGTCATCATATATTTTGAAGATGAATCAATATGATTCACTTCAAATTGTAGGAAGCATGTGTTTTAATATTCCATCTATATGGCTCATGTTCCCTATTTTAAATCTTATTGAAAATAGTTTGAAGTAAAGTATGAAATCCCTAAAGTCTTGTAAAAAAACACAATAAGAATCAGATAAAAATAATAATTAACATTAAATTTAAAATAGTATAAAAAATGAAGAAAAAATCAAATAAATAAGTTGTAGGAATTCATTTTTTTCAAGATATATGTTTACAAAAATTACCCATTTCCATATCTTCATCGTCTATATTTAATTCAAAATGTATAATCTTTCATGATCATATTCAACTTCGAACATGTCACTAGCTCTGTAAAAATCCATAGAGTTTTACGCTCCATTATTCTTATCCTTTAAAAATATGTTAAAAATATTATATAATCTTCTGATAATAATTATATACATCTCAAATGTATCCCTGTGGTAATAGAAAGAACAATATCAATAATATAACTTGTAACCACAAAAATTTGGTTTCAGAAAACATTATAACACCATATATTCTTCCCACTCATCTCTAAAAAAATCATCTTATTCTATTCAGAACATATATGATTGAAAATCCTCAATGTATAGAGAAGATATAAAAATTGATTAATATCTAATTTTAATGAAATTATTCTTCCATTTAGAAATTTAACTTCTCATGGATTATAATCTTTTGATGGTAATGATATCTTTTGGGAATTTTCGATCATAACATCCTAATTTTTTTAACATTCTTATTTTGAAACTACATAGCCATTGATAGAAATAGTTAACTTTTCAGGAAATATATTTTCATAGAAAAATATTACTATATGAACCACAATTTATTAAAAGTTTTGAAATAAATAGGGTTATTAAATTTAGACATTGACCCCAAACCATGATTTAGACTATAATTATATGTCGCACTATCATAAATGAATTCCAATTTAGTTATAAATTGGAATGTATTATTATATGTTTATCTATAAACTGTTGATTGTAGTGAAATTGAAATTTATTATAGTCATCATTTACTGTTGTTTTGATGGGAATCCAAACATTGGATCAAAGAAATAAATATCTGTGGTATCAAAATTGATTTTGGTAAATATCCAGTGCTTGATAAGAAAACATATTAGAAATGAAAAAAATATTCTTTATATTATTAAATTATTAGCTTGTACCCATATGGTATAGGAACCAAGAAAATTCTATCATATGATATTTTATCCTTAAATTCTTCACTTAGTACAAATTTCCTTACTTCTATTTATTTTATTTCAACAAGAAAAGTTATTTATAGAAACGATACATTGATTAATGAGTCCAAGAGTTACATCACAGGGTTATCCCTTTATAAGTTATTAATATATGTGACTGTAAAATTATGAATAGTTGTTAATTGTAATTATCATTGTATATAAATATTTGGAAATATATATAATAAAAATTCACCTCATTTATGTATTTAGAACTAATAATCTAATCCATTCAAACATGATAATTTCATCTACACCCTTCAGAACTACCTTGTATATAATTTTAATTCAAAAAATTTATCCTTTATACTGAATGTATGAATCATTTCTTCCTTAATTTTTATGTTTGTAAAAACATGTAATATATATATATATATGAAACTAAATGGGATAATTTACTTCACGAAGGTCCTTTTGTTTTCTAAGTCGATTCACTATATTATCCTAAAAATACCATATGTTTCCCAATAATTTTATCTATCAATAATATGACACAAAATTTCATAAATGATTCATTAATATTTAATGGTTATGAATTTGAAAAAACTATGGGTGTACCTCAATTATATTTACAAAAGTATATGGTTCTGATATGAAAGATCAAATTTCATCCCTGTCCATTAGAAAAACAATATCATCATGATGAATATGCAAATAAACTGTTAGATATGAGCTACATAAATCCCCACTCTAATGTGATCTTCTAAGAGTCCACTATTTTATAGCATGTCTTAAGTGATATTATACACCATACCCCTTGCAATACGGTGATGTCTATGTATTGATAGACATAAATCACATAAAAAATTATCATACAGAATATTATTAATATATCATTATAAAAAGGAATTTAATTTATAATTAGTAGAAATATTAATAAAAATTGATTTCCTCAGTTATTTGCAGCAAAGCTAGTGGGCTAGTTTGGCTTATCATGCACTAATCATTGTACCCTGAATAGTTCACTTTGATCTCATTTGGCATATAGATACACCGAACCATACCATACAATAGTATCTTCCAAAGTATGTTTTTTGACCTATGGTCATTTCATCATAACAAATGTATCTCTCAATAGTTTTGACATCCTAAAACATCTTTGAAGTGAAACTGATAAAACAAATAATATAAGGTGACCATATTATTCTAGGCAGATCAATGATGCTAAAAGTATTTTATCTTCAGTAATAGTCAATACAAAATATTGTGTTTAAAACATATAGAAATTATATGATAAAATTAGATATTTTTATGTAATATTTTTATAAAACCTAATTAATTACTATAATGACATTCCTAAACATTCTCCGCATATTGTTTTTTTCATTAACTAGTTTACCCATAATATTTACACATGACTCCTTCTATAGAAAATAACATGGGATAAAAGAATCTTAATATTTTGATTCATCCATATTTATATAAATTATGTGAATATTTTATTTCATGCCATGAAAAAAATTTATTTTATATATTGAACATATACTATTTTCATTTAAAGTTGAATGTACCTCTTCCTTGTTTTATTTTAGGGATATATTTGTTTTTATACCCATTATTATTTTCATCACTCCATTATAATTTTCTAAATTAAATTTTTTGAATCAATGTAGCTAAAAATTAATTTTAAATAAAATATTATCAATAATTATCTACCTAAAATTCTCTATTATCCTGAAAAAAACGTGTTCATTACAATTTTGTATTTTATAATGTGTTCATACATAACTGGTGGTGTGGATTCATGTTCCCCAAAAAATACCAAAAATGATGCTTTGAAAGATATTTATTGAATCCACTATGTTTTTTCCACCATACCTTTCGATATATTATTTATGAAAATTATTTAGAGTAAAAAAACTCTATAGGGGAAACTAAAGTTTAAATCAAATATTAATTATAAATTTTTTTCATAAAATAGAGATGTTATATCATAACATTAACTTAATTTCAACCTAAATGGTTTCGTTTAATAAATTTTGTACATGATTACACATATCTATATCAATGGGAACATACATTATCTTTTTGACCCCAACATTACTAAACAACATTAACTTTTTGGGGTCATCATGTTTACCATGTTGATTCTAGATAACCTAGACTTTAATACCTTTTCTCAAAGGAATGTTAATTTTTTTATCATATTTACTATATATTGTTGTTTTTTCCAGAAACATTTTAATGAATAACTATTAATAATGAAGTTTCAACATCAACTTCCTATTCTTCTTCATGACTGGTAAAAACATCATGCGCATAAGTCATTATCTTCATCTGTAGTCAAACATTTAATTTATATTATGAAAATATAGTTGAGAAAAAATAATATTATTATTAAAATAGTAGAATGTTAAAAAAAATAACCTTCCTAATGAACCCTTTTTCTTTATTTATATTTCATAGTAATTTCATATATCGAGTATCCAAATCCTATATTTGTGGTCCCCACTAATATAGTAGTCAATTAATATATTGTGATGAGTATGAAATTATTGTGATATCCTAATGAAAGATTCAACCTCAATTGAATTTTCATATGAACCTTTATTTGTTTATTTCTTCTACTTCACTATGAACTAATTATTTTCAACTATATCTAAGACATAAAATATTGTCATTGATTCTGATTCCATTTTGAATGGCTCATTCTTATAACCGTACACGCTAAAATTCACCATAAAAATCCCAATTTAACCACATTAATTGCACCTATAATATACAATTATTTTAAATTGAAATTTATCCCCTCAAATTATGAATAATACAACTTTTATATATATTCAATGATTCCAAAAAATGTCCTATTAGAATTAATTGGATTTTAATCATTTGATCAGGATACATGCATTGCTTCTATCACAAAATTAACTCCACTATTTTTATTATGCCTTAATATTGATCCATTATATATAAAATATAACTATTAACAACAAAAGCTATTTGATATAAAACATTTACATTCATTCCAATTGATATCCATCAAGGTATTTATAAATTTGAATTTATATTTAGAGATAAGAACTTATAAATATGATATTGGAACCATCAAATAAACAATCTGTTATCTGTATTTGAAAACCATCCTTTCACCTTTGATGGATTAAACTGTCTATTAATTAGTATTTGGGCATCAAAATAAGGAGAAACTTCAGCTGTATTATATAAAATGTAATTTTTACATGGACCATACAATATTATGGTAGTCATAAAAATAGAGCATCATGAAATCCGATCACCCATAAGGCATCCACTGTGACGAGACTCTTTTGGAGCGAGGTTGTGAACATCTGAAAGGTAATCAATAACAATTTCAATATATTATTCAAAAATATATCAATCTACAATAAAAAATTCTATCTGATATTGATTCGTGACCTAAACAGTCAATATAATCATATATCATTTAATGGGTAACACCAATTTGTAATGGATAGAACAACATAGTTAAACATATATATGAAAATGAACTATCCTATAGACCGTTATATCATAGAATGATGATGGGAAGAACATATCTAATTCAAAATATATGACAAAAATCTCCACGTTAATAATGGTATATTCCCCCAGATCTTTGGATTTACTATATATGGATTTGAAAAATATGTAATGATAGGTGAATGTTTGTCATACGTTTTCATATTAATTAAACATAAAGTGTAAGGCATTATATATAACATAAAAATAGGACAATAATGTTATTATAAACCCTAGAACATAAAATTAGTCACTAACCAAACTTTCTTGATATTTGATAAATTCTCTTTTAGAACTAATACACTATTATGGAAATTGAAAATGTTCCATTATACAAGTCTAGATTGTTTGTAAGCAGTTGGATGAATAAAATACAACTCTTACACTTAATTGGTTCTTTAATTTTCCTTATATGCATGTCAGTCATGTAAAACCATGCTTTGATTCAATCTTTTTTTTATCAAAAACATTTATTAACATTCCAATTACACTACCAAAAACTGTTTTTCCCACATCCCTAACATAGAGAAAAAGTATAACCTACCAATAATTCTATTGTTGTAATTAAATGAAAATTGATCAGTTTATTCATCTATATTTCATATAATTTTTTGAAATGGGTTTGCAATAAATAGTGTGAATATGTTTATCTTTTTCAAATTGTTAATCAACCATTAGTGGAGACAATATTGTACGTGATTTAGTATTCCCATTGAATATTGTTTTCATTGATCTATATATATGTTGTCAAGGTAAATATTTATGATTTCCCAAAAATATAGTCTTATATGGATGTTAAAATCTAAAAATTTTTATGAAATATTAAAAAATGAGACACTAAAACATTCCATTATTGTTATATAATGAAAAATTTCCATATACAGGGATGTAATTTATATTCCTATACATCATGGATCTCAATGTTAATTGTTCAAATTTATGAGAATTAAAAAATGTAAAACATTAACCCCACATAAAAAATTAGTTATTCTATTAAGGGATCCAAACAATCATCCTCATCATTATAGAGTAATTTTAGTCCTAACATAATCAGGGACAACATGATTTTTCTTCACTTCATTCATATACATGATTTTAATGTTTAATTTTGAAACATAACTGGGAATGAACTATGAGTAATAATATGTTCAAAAAATTGATTTTTTACATATAAAGATAATTAAATGTTGAGGTTTCTGGGTTTTTTTTACAAATTATGAATGCCCATCATAACATTACTACCACTTAAGATAGTCTTTGGGATGCCATAGTTACCCATATATTATTTCTTCTATCTAGTTTCCATGTCAATAATCATATATTTTAATATAATACATATGGTCTTCTAAATAATTGAATGATAGGAACGTAAAATTCCCCTTTTGAAAAAATTTATTCATCTTTCTTATATCAATTCATTCCACACATAAGTAATTTCATGAATGATTAGTCAGTCCTATAGAACAATATGCAATAATTTTTATGGGAAATTATTTTCTAGATTACATGCCCATTTAATCTATCATTCATTTATCATCAAATATATTATAATGATTGTTATTTTCATTGAGAATAATATCATTCATGGTTCCAAATAATTCAATAAATCTAGTGTTACTCCTCTCACTTCCATATTTCATGTTATATAACATCAATAGAGCTATCTGTGTTGTATAATTATTACCACCCAAATATAGTGGTCTCTTATCATATATATTAAAATTAACAATTAATTTCCAATCAAGATATTCTTCTTCAAATTCAGAAAATTATCGTATTCATAAGATCTATGACCTCATTTATTTCGATATTCATATATAATGATCCATAAAATTTCATATCATCCCAATTTGGGTGTATATTCTATTTCACCCCATTTTTATTCAAACATATATAGAATTGATCTATTCCATAAAAAATTAAATATTCTTTTAGGGATTACAAATTTTTTTTTCCAAAACAACAATAAATACAAAAATGGACAGCATATTTACCGAGAGTCGTATGTATGATCCATTGAATAATTGATGTACACTTCAACTACATCATAATTCTCTTTTTCATTTTATTAGAATTAATCTAATACCAATTCTTACCCTTATTATTGGGTTCATAAAATTTTATTTTTTGAACAAAATTGAAATAAATGTTCATAATATATTCAAAGTCAAAGTAGAATATTATAGATAATTATCTTAAGGGGAAACCAATGATTGAAATTTATATCCAATGATTAATAATAATTTATCATTTTACAAAAGGATGGTAATAAAATCAACCACTCGGGGTAAACATGTGGTTGTTGATCCAGGATAATCATTTCATGTTTTGTGGGGAAAAAGTTGGTAATTGAAGGATGGTTTATTTTACCATTATATATTGGATCAAAACTAGAGAGAACAATTACGGTTTACTCATTTCCTCCCTTTGTATATTTCGAGATATGTGGTGTTTCATTGATTGGTTTTTAATTAACCAATGATGATGGTCTTTTATCACATGATGAAATAATTAACTTCAATACAAATTGAAGAACTACCCTAGTGGGATTAGTGTAATGAATTATGTCAAACTAATGATAGGTGTATATGAATAGCCATATAGGATGAATTGGAAATAAAACTAACCATAGTGGGAAAAATTCAAATATTCAAATATTGAAAAAAATGAGAGTATAAATTTGGATAATGGTTTAAATAAGATGAAAATAGATATAGATGTTTTTAATACTAGTCATGATACATTTTGAAGGAGTGAAGGTCTATTTTAATGGTTCATTGAATAGAGTTCTGAGAGTCCCATAACTAAGAAGAGAGTTTATATAAAAATTTTGGTACATATCAATGGGATGGATAGATAATTTTAAAAAAGAAAAAACATCAAAATAATAATGATGATTTAAATAGATCGAATGGTTTTCTGGATGAATCAATGTGACACAAAGAGGAATATTTCACTGGAAAGAAATCCCACATACAAATTTGAACCGAAGTTGAAATGGATACATACCTTATAATTTAATAAATATATTCCACATATAACTATATACAATAGATAAAAAATTTATTATCATGTATTTGAATTCAAATATTTCAGTATTTTTTTAATAAGTTCTAAATAAAATGTTAAAAATTTTATAAATTCATAAATGTTATTTCTAATTTTATAAAAAATAATAACTAAAAAATATTATTTTTCTTACAATGATAATCATTAATATGTTTCAGGAATCTAATTGGGAAGCATTCATTGAGTTGGTGAGTGTGATTTAAATAGTTCTTGGACCCCCTATGATTGTTTCCCCCTATCCCCAAATACATTTCTATACTATCCTTAGAACAATATATGAATTATCGCTTGAAGTTAAATCATTTAATTCATCATATTAGCTTCTTGGATCATCTATAGATGTCTCCCAATACATTAATTTTACTTAAAAATAGATTTATATTTCCTCTATGGACATAGATAATATGGATAAATGGATTGTACTAAAATATTTATCCTTGGGTAGTAATTTTATATATTTCATGTCATAATTTTATCTATATAATAAATATACTAGGAATGAAAACTCCACAGTCTTTGTGAATCCCATTAAAAAACAATGGATTCTTTGAATTTTTTTAAAAAAATATTGTTTTTCCTCAAGATTTTTATTCCCAATGGGATATGAAAAAATAAAATAATTAATTTCCTATTTATAGAAAATAATATAGATGAATTTTGAGGTAATCCATTTTTATGTTAAACATATCATGCATGAAACAATATTTTCAAAATTGTTTGTTGCTGAAGGGAAGATAAATCTTATATGAACATACATAAAAACTATTTGACGAATGTAAAAGAATAAATATCAAAATTAAAATATAAAAAAATCATTAGTAGTTGTTATATAAATTCAATGCTTCATTGATGGGAGAAACTAATATAGTGAAAAAAGTTGATATCAATATATTAGGAATCCATATTGGACTGGTATGTTTTTAAAACCATCCCATGGTATTGATATTAGGTGTAATATTATTTTAAAATTATTTTATAAAACTATTTATGTATTTATTTTGTGAAGCTATTATATTGTTAATTCTATAGAACATAATAAAGGAAGATGAAAACCAAATGTCACATCATATTGATGATTAACCATTTTTTTATGGAAATATATTTCAATCCCTCCAATTATTCTCAATTCCCCTAGAATCATCCAAACCAAATGACAAGTAAGAATGGGATATCGAGGGTGGATATGTGTGGTGGTTTCCGGTATACACGAGGGAGGTAACATGTGTCACGGATAACATAAAATCAATAACAAATGAGAGAAGATTATGAATAATAACATTCCTTAGGATTTCAAGTTGTTTTTTTATAATAATGTTGAGGGGGAGTGGAGACATAGGTATCCTTCTGTGGCAGGTTTAATAGAACCAGAAAACATGGTTGAGGTAGGGATAAATTTATATGACCATGAATTGTTTTATTAGTAATTTTAATAATGTATTTATAATATTTTGTTTTATCATCTCACAAAAAGTATGTATCGATAAAACCATTATTTCTTAGTGCAGAGAAAGTACTTATCAAGAACAATTTTTTTCAATACATATTTATTTCAAATGATAAAGATAAATTTTATAAGATCATTATGTTATAATGCTTTTAATGATATACATTAACAAGTATTTTTAATGCCCTGATAACTACCTATCATTATCAGTGCTAAAAAAGATTAGATAAAACCTATATAATTAATATTTTTTAAGATAATTTATAAATTTAAAAGTATATAATAGAAAATTAAAATAAATTTATTTAATTATAAATAAATATTTATATATTTATAAATAAATATTTCTATAAATATAAATATACTTAATGACTATATGTATGTATTTATATATATATATAGTTATTAATAAATAATTATTTTTACTACAGTAAATATATTAAAAGAATTGTAAATATGTATTTATAATTATAATAAAATATATTTTTATATTATTATATTTATAAATAAATATATTTTTGTATAAATATATTTTTATATAATTATAAATATAAAAAATATATTTATTATTTTAATAAATTTATTTTAATGTTATAATTATTTATTTATAATTATATAAATAACTTTAAAATTTTAATATTTCAAATAATAATTATAAATATATACTTTTATAATTATAGTAATTATTAATTTATATATATAAATGAGTATATGTATTTATAAATATTTATATAATAAAATTATTTTATAAAAAAAATTAACAGTATTAATGATCAAGTAATCTTCAAAGAATGGGTATTAAAAAAGACTAAGGTTTAATAATTTAAAATGAATAAAATTTAATTTATCATAATAATACATACATTTATTAATTATAAAATTAGTAAAATTATTAAATATTCATATATATTGACATGAAGATGGATTCATATTGAAATTATTAAAACATAGTAAGGAAAATTAGAGGAATATATTAATAAAAAATAAAAATTGGATTTTAAATCCAATTAAGAAAATTATCTAGCCAATAATGGTAACTCAAATCTTTCCTACAGTTATCCAAAATGTGTTCCTCATGATTTCCAACTGGCTTAATTAAAGAGAACCTACAAGAGAAGAAATCATCCAATAATGACTAGATTTTCTTGATAATATGTCCATAAGGATGCAAATCATCTCTCTGTTTAGAAATAGCATTAACTATTGAAATGAAGACCAATTCCAAAATCAATTTATCCCATTAGTTGGAACGAGATAGAATAAGACCATGATGAATTTATGGCTTTATCAAAAATGGGATCCCAAATAGTCTGAATAGAAAAACATTAAGGTACAACAACCTATCATGTATTTTTTTAAATAATGATTCCAAATCCCACAATTGATCCTAAAGAAATAACATCATTAGTATTAATCATGAGGAAACAATTTGGGAGAGGAGAAAAATATTTTCTTTCTTTCTAAATAAACTCATAATAGGAAACATCACCATTCAAATTCCATGTACTCATCCATTCCATGGAACTCGTAGATAAAATGTGATCTCAGGTAGACTACTCTTAGAAACCCAATTAATTCCATCTTGTCGACACTAGAAAAACGATTCAAAAAAATTAGTTCCAAAAATCATGGGCCAAGGAGGGAATGATGTTTCAAGAAAATAATTAACAAGACCTAGATAATAATTAAATAAGTCAATTAAATTCACCTTTGATTCCATACAAACCACCTTTTCTTTATGAAAATGATAAAATCCATAAAAGAGTGATTCTACATCAAAAACATGTACATGAAATGTATCATCCATTGATAGGTCACCAGAAGAATGAATTACGCATAGTATAATAGTAGTATAATATGCCTCACATTAAAAACATCTCACATTTGGTGGTTCCTTGAGAGAAAAAATATCAATTCGAACACCCACATGTGGAATATGGTGTGGGTCCTCCAACAAAATATTAAATCTAAAATGGAATAATTATTTCATAATATTCCCCATTTACAATATAATTAATCCATTTACACAACTAGTGTAAGACAAATACTACGAATCAGGTGACAATCTATCACATTTAACCAATTGAATATCTTATCCTAATCCCAAATATAAAATTAATCATTAATAAAATATGACACTCAAGAATTGTAAAACCCCTAGAGATCATGGGAGAAAAATATCAAATCACATATATACACCATCCATGGATCCCTATAAATAAAAACATCATAACCATATCCAATCCACTAATAATTTCATTCCCATGTTTGGAATTAGATACCCAAATATTCCTCTATAATAGTTTAACCTAGGTCCCAAGAAAGTATTTTGAAAATCATAAAGAGGTAAATAGTTACCTCAAAAAAACCCATGAATGAATGAAGTTTGTATAGGAAACTAAATTCCAACCTTTCTTGACCAAAATATATTAGTTAAACATCTTTAAATTTATGAAACCAATCCCACTATAAATATTTTAGATATAAATATTATCCCAAGGTACAAAATAAAAAAATTATGTTTCCCATCATTTGAATCCTACAAAAATGTGGCCAATGAAGAGGGAAGCTAGTTAAAAATGATTTCCTGAAATCTGAATAAATACATATCATATGATGGAATATATTGATTTTCCAGAAAAATTAGAATCACTATTCACCCCTTTGAAACCATCCTTGTTGACCATAAATAAATCTTTTTCCTACATAAATATAAATAGAATGGATTTTTTTATTTAGTATTCCATTAATTATCACAACTTTAATATATTTCTACTGATTCTCAACCACAATTTAATCTACATAATTTATTTAAATTATTATTCATTGATAATGAAACTCCCTTAATATAATATATTATTTTACATCACAGGATTTACACATTTAATATATTCCATTTCATACATATTGAAAATGCCAAAAACTAATTATCATTCTTGATGTGTGGCGTGGAGAAAGAGAATATTGTCATCTCTATAGAATACATGGGAAATGGGGGGGGGGGGCTGTGACATAAATTATATCTTTAAATAACCCTTTCCACCATTGGGATTAACAAAATATGAAGGAAGACATCCACTACTAGTATAAATAGGAAGGGTGAAAAAATGACCCCTTTCCACAATAACCATGAATGATTGAAACTATTCCAATTCCACCCAATAAAATTAATCCTAAAAGATATAGATGAAACACAATTTGATAAATATATAACTTGTGTCCCCATAATTCAATTTATCACAAGTACCAAGTCAATATAGAGCCCTAAAAACCTATTATAATCATTTATAATATCCTTCCCCATTTCCATATCTCATCTTTTAGAATGAAAAATGTGCTCTCATGGGGTGATACAATTCATATGATATAGATTTATTATCTGTAATAGATCACATTTTTACAAAAACACATTGAAATTAAATAACATAGAGGGGATGGAAGACCCGTAAACAATCAACCTTAATCTATTAATAAATTTAAAAACAAATTTTTAATGGCTAATTCACCAGAACTCAGTGACTCCCATATGGTTATGGACCTTTGGAATAATGTTAATCAAAGAATAATTTTTATAATACATAGATGATCACCATATTAAAAAAAATTAATATGAAAAACCAAATAAGTGAAAAGAATATTCCATAAAGTTTTAATGAATAATGTGTGAAACCCATCAGGATCATGTTCTCTAGATGAATGAATATGCTGAAGAGCACAGAAATTTTAATTATCAGTGATATTCAATTGCATTATCCAATTCATATCATTGGTGTCATAATTTTGGATAATTTTTTTTCAAAATATAATGGACATCATTGATCATGTACCTATAATTATTTAGAAATAATCACGGAAAGTTATGATGTATTTAACTAAAATTAATATAAAATATTCTCATCAGGTCCACTAGTTGAGAGATCTATTCTTCCACCTCCCTTCATATATTGTTTTGTTGAATAATGTAGTATTATGATTTACATAACTAATATGATATTATTTATCCATCATAAATCAATAGCAATCATTTCATCTTAACATCATTTTTTTCTCCTTATCAAAACATGAGATCATTTTAAGAACTAAATCACTACATATTTGATATTCTGATTTTCTTAAATATTTTCCAACTGAATTAATTCCCTTATCCAAATATCTATTCATCAAAAACACAACCAATATATTTTGGATTCCACAACACATATTTTTGAATAAAATCTATCGAACTGATCAACCTAGTTTGATTAAACAACCCATATCATTTGTTAGCTTGTACACAAAAAAATAAAAATAGGAACACATGCCTTGTTATCCAATTCTACCCATGATAAATCATGGAAATATAAAATGAGTAGTGATCATAATATATCAAGGAAAATCGAAAAAGAGATAATTATTCCAAAATTATTCTCTATATAATCGGATTGGATAAATCTACCCTATTGTTTAGTAATATAGAATGAAACTGATCTAAATTTAAACCACGTAAATGGGAATCAAATAATGTCGTCATCATGTAAGGAATGTACAAGTGGGGAGTCCGAAAACATGTATACAACAGAATTCTATCTAGCATTTCAACCATATTTTTCATAGAGGAAGTAAATTTTTTTGAAATATCACCTAAGGATGAGAGGAAGAGGAATGAAATAATACAACATTTTGAAAATTATTCGGGTCTTGGTTTTGTAATTATGATCATGAAAACTAGAAAATACTACAAAGGCCCATGGTGGGGACACCAAAAGTGAAAACAAAGCTTCAAACTGACTATAAGAGATGTTGATAAACATTACATTTATCTTCTCATTTTAGAATTTTAAATGGATTATATCCTGACCATAACTTTAAAATGGATAGACATTATAAAAACCAATCATTGATGATAGAGTGAATGAATTTATATTATCCAATATAGTTTCAGATATGAGAACTATGTTATAGTGTGATTTTGAACTCTGAAAATGGAGTGTGAGAATTGTTTGAGGAGTGACTAACCCCCAACAATTCTAGAAGATAATTTTCACTTTCTAAATCGATTTCGGGTGAATTTTCCATCAACCCTATATAATAATACATCACAAAATAATAAAACACACAATATCTAGGGGAATTAAATTTCCCTCCTCTAAAGATGATGTTAACTTACCATTGATGATGTTTTAAAATATGAGGTTAAAGTTAACGAGTGATGAAAATGATGAATGAAATAATAATTATGATGTAAATTTCCATTAATATAAAGAACCAAATATCTAAAAAAATAAAAAAACTAAATTTCAATAAAAAAGGTGATTTAGTGATTATCTGATGGTCCATTGATAAAAAATGTATTGTGTTTTTTTATCAAGAAATCATGATCTGAAGATCCACTTATCTAGTGATCCACTAAACCAAAATGACTAAAAAAATATAAGATCTATTTGTTTGAATAAAAAAACCAATGATAAAGATTGATGTGGGAGTACAGATCAGAAAAACAAGAACAAAAGATCCACCATGAATTGATACATGCATACAAAAATGAGAAATCGAGTTGGTAAACAAAACCCTTACGATCCATGGAAAATAAGGAAGAAAAAATATAGTGGATCAAAACAACATGTGAAACATGGCACCAAATTCATAAACTAAGAAAGGAAACATGTATATTCTCTTATATAGAGGATAATAAGACACTTATAGATAATATACCTTTTATTTGTTTATATATAATATTGTATTAGTAACACAAATATGTGGGTGAAAAAAATCTACGACTATATATATATAGTAAAAATATCATACATCATAAATTGAACAATGTAATTATATAACAAGCAGAATTTATTAATGATATAAATAAAAATAATAATAGATAAATTTATCTAATGAATACGTGTTTTTAATTATATATATTGTTTAAAAAATAAAAATGTATTTTTTAAATATTCCTTTTAAAATGAAAATAGATGCATTTATTTATGTAACTTATATTCATATTTAAAACATGTAATGTTATTAAATAAACAAGTATATATAAATTTTAAATATTGATTTTTATAAAAAAATATAGATTTATGAAAAATTAAAAATTAAAATATTAATAAAATATTAAAAAACATAATTAATAATAAATAAATAAATAAATACCTATATTTGAAAACATATTTAAATGTATGAAATAGAATATGTTGAATACAATTATAAAAAATGGATATGGTTTACCCATTGAAACATTATATATATATATATATATTAAAAATATTATTTTAAATTTAATATTAAAAATTGAATAAAAAAATGAATTATGAAATGTTTGTGTCTTCATTTTTGAAATGCATTAATTTTGAATATGTATATGTGAAATTAATTATTCCGAGGAAATAAGAGACACCTTGGTATAACAAAAAGTGTATCTCCTTAAGTTTATAGGTTCCTCTGAGGATTGACTAGGGGTTTTCAAGTCTTTTTGATACCTGGGGGAATTAGTATTACATAGGTGTATCTATAGTAATTATGAAGATTATGACTCCTCTACCGATGAGGCATTCATCTATTCTGTGTGTTATCTCATGTAACAAAATCTAAACTAAGAACTTGATGATAGAATATTTCACTAGAGATACGGAAAAATTTTCAATTATGGCTAAAAAAGATGTGTATGAATTCCAAATATATATAATGTCACTCTTTATCATCTATAAATTCACAATCAAATAACCATTCAACATGAACTCACAAAAAATATGCCTCATAATGTATTTATTTTTTATGATGGATTGGCCATCAGTGAAACTAAATTGGCCCTTTGCATCTTTGAATTATTTAATGCAATGGATAAGAATAACTTCCATTGTAGTAGTCTACAGTCCATAGATAACAATATTATTTTATAGAGGATCACGAAAATGGGGTGGATATGCCAAATAATAAATTTAAAAAAAACCCATCTGCTAGATTCCCTGATTGGAATACCATTTTTTAGTTTAATTGAACATATTATGAGTAATATTGCTATTGAAACCATTTATTTTTGGGATGTGACCAATTTGATCATATATAATGGGGTTGGAACGTATGGATTTGGTTGATAATCGATATTACAAAACTAATTATTATTGGGGTATTTATATTCGTGGAGATATTGAACACCTAGATATCATTCAAATATGTCTTCTGACCCTTCCTTATCTACTTCTTTTTCGGTGCATTGGAAATAAAGGAAATATTGTTATTCGAGGTTGAGAGATAGGGAAGGTAACATAGTTTTTCAGTATGTTCCTTGGTTGTGAGGAAAAACTAATTGGTCACTCTTTAATATAGAATTAGAAAAAACATAACATGGACAATGTTTATAAGGATTTAATCCTAAAAACTGATCCACATCGTTGAAAAATAATCAAGATGTGCTGGTCATTCTTTCAACTACATCAACATGTTTCAATCCAATCAAAATATATCAAGAATCACACAATTATGTATGTCACACATGAGATGGGAAATATTATATAAACACATGTAATGATCCATTTGTAAATGGAATTATTCAATATAGTGAAAATAATATCTTTTAAAGATAAAACTAAAAGACCCTTCATTAATAAGACGATCTATTATGACTAACCATACAAGTCTATTAGCTAGATATTTGATGTTCCCATGTATGCCTCCCTATAAGGTGAAGTGCTTGTAGAACCATCTTTTTGTGGCCCTAACAAACATATGATGTGGAGAAGAAAATCATTATAGGATAATGGAATTGATAAGATTGAATTAGATACCCAGTGATCCAAATAAATTTATTGAGGATCCATTGGTTAATAAGAGATACACCAAAATATTGAAACCAATGTAAAATAGTGCATGTTTTTAATTCTTAGAGGCAATGGTTGGTCTGGACCAGACCTGTCTATCATAATAAAAACCATATTCTGGAAATCTCATGGTCTTGGTAATCCATACTCAATTTGTCTACTATAGCACTGGCTTTATAAAAGCTATCAAAGTATAGTTTATCTTTCCGAAACCATATTTTATAGAAAAGACAAGGATGGATGTGATAATTTTTTTTCATAGGATTTTCTCTATCTCCCATCAATTCCTTTTGGGAGGTATGTAACTTTTTTAGAAGGCAGATATGTACATTTGGGTTAAATATTTCCATCATAATCAAATTACAGTCTCCATACACTAGCTTTAGACACTAGGAAAATGATTTTTAAAACTTTTATGGATGGAAATATAATACGTATAAATTAATATCTTGGAAATTTCTCAATACATCATTTGATAGCTAAACTAGACCTCTACTTGTTAGATATTAAGTCAATTAAATTTTATTCAAACAAGAGAAACATACAAGGGGTAATAAATATATAATGTCTTAAAAGTTTTTTTTATTAGGCTACTTATGTTACATGCCTTTCTAATCTAGGGTATTCTAGAAATTATCACATGTTTATTATTAGGAACATTAAATTTACTCTCATTATGGAGTATATAGATGAGTTCTTGGTATTGAGTGAATGGAAAAATATTTTTAAATTATTATTGGTTTCTCACCCTTCACTTGAAACACGAGGAATCGTCACTGTACTTATCAATTTTTAACATATGAATCAAAATATGCATCCTGAAATACTCTTTAGATTTTAAATCATCTAGGATAATGATAAGGAATGTGAGGAATTGATTCATTCATGATTAAATGTAGAGGATCCCTATAGCCGATGAAATATACACCTTATGTAATGCAATTTAAAACACTAAAGAATCATTTTTTTCCTCTGGTGAGAATATTTTTGAAATAGAATCAAAACAAAACTGAAGGAGTAATATTCTCACATGATCACTAAAGAGTATCATCATACTATATTATCCATTGAATCAGAACATGATGTGGGACATAAAATTAATGATTGATTTTGGTCCCCATGAGCTCAAGAAACCCATATAATTGATGGTTACTCTAATACCTTCCACTTCCAGTGGAGGGATTGTTGGATATGAAACTAGAACGCTATCTCCTATTTCATAAATTCAAAATGTAGAACTATTTCCTATGGATGTAGGAACCATGATTTTATAATCCATTGTTACCTATAGATATGTATGGATAGGTGATCTACATTTTAATCTAAAATTTATTCATGCAATAAAAATGTGGTCTAATATATAATGAACCACTATCTTTCACCTGATATAACCGATGATGAAATATTTATGGCCCCCAAACTAATTTATTCAACCGTAGTGCTAGGGATAGATGGGTTCCACATATTATATTTAAAAACATATGTCAAAACTTTTATGCTATATTTTATCGGTACTCATGAACGAACTATGGGTGGGAAAGTATAACAAGTATTGGTTGAATGAAGTCATTATTAGACTCATTCCATTGATCAATATCCCATTTTTGATCACACATAGTAGACATATTATCCTATGCTTCCTTATTTTTGAAATTTTCATAATTTTTTTAGTTTACCACCTATGTTCTTGGTTTCCCTCCATTATTTGATAATATTAGAGTTCATTAATTCAAAAGAGACTCATCTCTTATAATTACATTATCTCATATTATTTGTCTCATATAATCGAAACAATTTCAACAACAAAAATAGTTATTATGGTTTGGATAATATATATGGAAAAGGCCAATTATAGGGTTTACTGGAACTTCCTTATATTTTTATGAGTTAAAGAGAATTTTACACAAGATGGATTGTGATTATATAGAAATTATTATATTCATATTTTATTAAAATAAACGGTATATAAACTGAGAGTTTTATCCCTTAGAAGGGTATTCATTAGGGGGACCCCCTATCCCATTTCAAATTTATTTTCGTGGATAACATGTTCTTTTTTCATATTTCAATGGGAGTGAAGGATAGCATTGTTAAAGTGGAGATGTTGTGTTTATGAAGCCCTCTAATTTCGGATCAATTTTTTAATGACACATTTCATTTTTCAAGCTACTCCAACGAGTAATATAATTTTAATTTTCACCCAAGTCACATCTATGAGATCAAATTCATCCAATATTTAAACCTGGGTAAATATAAAATATATTACAATTCATGAGTCCATGTGATTAGTAAGGAATAACTAGACATATCTGTAGGTATTCAGATGGTTGGAAACAATTTTGAATATAGTGGGATACCCATGATTTCTTTATGTTCTAAATGAGATAATTTTTATGTTATGTAGGAAATAGTCTAATAAAAATATAGGGATGATCCATTTTTATAATATATAACGTCGGTATGGAATTCATCAAGGTGGTGGTTCAAGTGAACATAACATATTTTATATCCTTAGTTAAGCTATATAGCTTTTCTCAGGACCAGATCCATTCCCACATTTCCTTCTTCTGGTGTGGCCATAATAATTTGAGAAAATTTTTCATTGGTTGTACTAGGAAAATACATTCCAATAGAATGATAGTGAGGTAATGTGGTTCTGATATATGTTATGCCTCAATAATTCCTTACAAGCAAAGTCGATATGGATATTATTACCACACCCAGGCTCTCTATGCATGCAGATACTCTATTTAAAATATTTAACCCATTAAAACATCTGTGGATCAACAATAAGACACATAACCAACTATTTCATGAGTAGAGTTTGGGGGTGGGAAAGCTCATTCCCATTGGTGTTTACAAGGGAATAAGATATGGATACAAAATCAATGTTTGGAGGGACCCTTAGTAGGTCAACTAAAATGGAGTGAATGATACCTCACATGTGGTTCTGGTAGGATTTATCTCATGGTTGTTTCCAAATAGGACTTAATATATTGATTTCAATTTTGGATATTTTTTAATCCTATCACAGAGAGAATCAAGTATTTGTGGGGCGACATATATTTTATATATATTTATAGGTTATAATATTTTTATCCATTAAAAAGTTTATACATGGTGTTTTTCAAATATATGGTATAATATTTTTTATATTCTCTACATTTGAAAACATTAATTGTGAAATTGTTAAAAGGATATACAATTGGATGAAGTAAAAACACAGACATAGCAAGAGAGACAATGAATGAAATAGAGATTGTTGAATGGTATATATTTTAATGAGATCAATGAGAAAGGTTCCACCACATTTTTGGTATCCTATTTGGGTAATAAACAATTGAGAACAAGGAATTGATAATGGATCAAAGATGTGATGGTATAAAATAATTAATATAGTATCTCTATTGTAACAATATGGAATTGGTGCAAATTAGTAGTGATAAGATTGTTGATTCGGGCATTGTATCGAAATCCTTATAGATTTTGAGGATTATGAAGTGTGTCCAGATTGATGATCAGTGGTACAACATGATGAAATTATTTCAAGAGAGAGAATTACATTAGGTGTTTCAAGATGGATTCAGGTTAGCATTTGATTCCATAAATAAATCTAATGTAGCATTGTTTAATTGATAAAAGGGTGATATTTTTCAGTAAATAGATCTTGGAGAATTCCATTTTGACCAAGACAATTTTTAGAGAGATAAAGTCAGAGGATCATAATGTGGGTTTCAATATATTTATATATATGCTCAATGAAATAGACCATTAGGAATAAAAGGGAATTTTCAGTCTAATATTCATACTAGATATTTCATAATTGTATCGTCATTTATTAATCCTATACATCATTGGGAGTTTCCTTGTTACAAATTGTCCATGATGATTTAGAAATTATTATTTATATCACTAACATATTTATTTAGGTTTCTCATAAATTATTTTGGATTTGTTTCTATCCTGAGATTGGTATTATCCCCCAACAAGTGGTATCTGAGGTGATGATTCTCGCATGCTATTGGGTTTTTTCTATTTTTTTAAGTGTATTAATAGAATGTGAAGAAGAACAGGGTATAGAAAATATTAATATTATAAGAGTATTTTAATGTCAAAAACCGAATTATTTAATCATAATGTTTTACTAGTGATGAAATAATGGTAATTAAGGATCAATGTGATGTGAAAAATGATCAAGATTTAATGTCGGTGAGAAATTTGTTTCCATGGGTCCTCCATATAATGTGGAAATCAAATTATTTGGGGAACCATATATTTTTGGGTTATGTCTTTTTGGACCGGATAGTGAAGATTTATATATGATAAAGAATTTATTGTTTGTATTTATTTTGTTGGCGGAGTTGTTGGGATTCTATCAGAATTACAATAGGGGGTCCTCATTTTTCCCTATAAAGGATTATTTGTGGTGAAATTCCAATAGGGTTTCTATAAAACTATGTTTTTTATGGTATCTCCATTATTTGACTAATGTGGGTGTTTTATTGGATTCAACCCATGGGTGTTTCCAAACACGAGGAAAGATATTAATTTAAAATTGATATATCTTTTATTCTGTCGCACATATAAGGATACATGTGTGGGGAGATATAACCTTTTTATCTATTTAGATGACATAAGTGTTTTATTCATAACATGGAATATACATGATTTTATTTTAATTTATGATATAATACATTATTTTTTATTTTTTATTGAAAAATTAAATATTAAAGGATTTAGAATAATATGTAGCTATTGGAAATAAAAACCTAATTAGGTTGTTAAGATGTTTTCCACTTAGGTCAAGGGGAAAGGGTACACAAGTTTTTTGATAGATCAAGTGTGTCATTTGTAATGGAAAATAAGGCATCGATAGTGGATCTAATATGTGATGGGATACCACATTTTTTTGTATGTGAATTTCATTGATATGGATTGGTGAAAAGTTGAATATGTGAGATTGATGATTATGGGTATGTGTCTAACATCTCCATGATTACAGTTTTTAGGTGCCATGATTTGATTGATGATCAGCAGAACATCATGATGGTGAGATCATGAGAAAGGGAAAATTTTCAGGTTTCATGAGATGGTGTGAGGATGACACATGTTTAGATAAGGATATATGAAGTAGTGGAATTTCATTGATAGAAGGGTGAAATTTTGTTATAGATATATAATTCAACAATGTATTTTGAATGTGTGATTTTGAGAGAGATTTCAGAGACGTATTAGGGTGTAGTGTTCACATATGTTTTCTTATAATTTAAATTCCAACATATATCATTTAATCCATATAGTAAGTGATAATATTGAAAATTTAATGTCCAAAACAACATTTCATAGTAGGGAAAGGAAAAGTGGTAGTGTGGGGACAAACCCATGAGGATCACTAGAAGGTCAATAACAAAACGAACAAAACAAATAGAAATTATTCCACACATTCACTCTTCTATTTTGATTTTTTCAAAAGATAAGTTGTTTTATTTTAATTAAGATTAAAAATGAAGGGATCCGGGTTAATGTCAAGGCTCTAGACAGAAGTTAATCCTAGTTGTATCATGGGATATTCCTAAAACTTAGGCTACAAAAGAATTCAAGATTCCCCAATTGGTTCTTGTCAAGACAATTGGATATACCAATGATGAAACTATGCCACTATCTAGGTATAATAGAAAATTTAGGATCATTACGTTCCAATACAATATGGAAACCATCATGGGCTAATGGTCATATTCCTATTCAACTAAAATTAGATTAGGATCATTCAATTTCACTTAACATATTCAAGGATGTGTAATTGATAATAATGAACGACTATTATTAAAATAATTATTATAAATATGGTTACAAAGGTTTATTAAATTGATTGATTAGGCTCAAAACCCCATATTATTGACCCCTAATTTTAATTTCCAATGTTGGATTTTATTATCACTGAGAGTTGTATGGGGTGAATTAGTGATAACGTTTTCTGTTATGTTTCTTTACTTATGAAACTAACTTCTCCACTTATTGAATATTTATTTCCCATATGATAATAAAACATACACACATCCACATTTACACCCGAATTTACATGTTTATCAATTTGACAGTAATTTCTATGTCCTTGGTGTGGTATGGAAACAATAGAATATATCATAATCCAATAAAAACTTTTTTGTGGAATAAAGTGAGTAGGATATATCCTTAGACCCATGTAGATCTATGAAAAATACAAAATAACACTTGATTTATGTATAAAAAATGATAGAAGATAATTACTATAACATATAATTTATGATTCTTCTTGATCACCTTCTAAAAATCTGATCTTTCAAAACTTTGCTTCACTTTTTTTTACATATAAGCTGGTAAGAACATCCTAGTCTTCGTAATGATACTCAGTCTAGATTCCAATTTCGATTACTCGATAGGAAAAATATATCTCTTTTAGAATAACTCAAAAACTATTTTCAAAAAATATATTATTTATTCTGATAAACCCGATATGATATTATACCTTGGTTCAGAAACTATTAATTTGATATCCTCTCTTCTCCTTTCTATATTCTACCAAGAAAAATATGTTTAGATGAAAAAAATATAGAATATTTTTCAGGAATAAATTGTGGATATTATCCATTTTCTTTCATAAATAATGAATGTCACTAAACATAGAAAGTTTTCTCCAACATCTATATCCACACAATAATTGTTTTTCCAGCATCATGAAAAGGATTTCCCACATCACTAAAATTCTTGATTCTTCAAACCTTTTTAATTATAGGATATTTTTGTGACTTTCTAAATGCATTCTTGAATCATAAAATCTCCTTGAATATAAAATAATTATTTGAATTCCTCAAACATCATTGACATTTAAATCCTTTATTTTCTTCATCTCTTTTCTGTCTTTATAGAAAATATTTTATTGGATTTTGATTTACCGTTCAAATTTTCCATTATGATTCTCCATTATTTTGGTAATCATAATTTATTGAACCTCTAGTAAATATATAAATAATAATTCATCAAAAAATAGTTATACATTGAAATATGATTCAATTTTCTTAATATTATTTCCACATTATGATAATTAATTTTTAGTCCCTATGATTTTCCTGACCAACATAGAAACAAATAAGAATTGGAGATATGTAATTACGTTTCTCTGAACCACCTAGAAGTCTATCTTCCTGATATTAATTCATTATTGTGATGAAATTATATATTCAATAATAGTTTCAGTAACTAATTTATCAACACAAAATGTACTAATAAAAGAATATGTCATATCAATATAACTAGCAGAACAAACCCTAATTTTTATTTCTTCATTACGGTGAAGGAAACAAATTCATTCAATCTAATTAAACCACATATAATTATTATTAATGTATTATTATTATTATAAAATTCATTCACCAAATGTTTGATTAATTTTTATTTTTGGTTATTCTAAAAACAAGAACCATCAATTTCTCTCATTGTGATCAAGTAACCTATCAAAACCATAAAAAAATCATTCAAATGATATGAGACAGAAATTTATTGAATTCATAAATATATTTTTTCCAATAAAATCTTCTAAGAATTAAATACATTAAAGATAAACTCTATCATTTTATGACCTATTTTCAAAAGTATTATAACTTCACATTCCTCTTGCTTCGTATTTATTTCCAACAACTTAGATATGATAGGTATGAATAAGTTTGGTCGAAATTTTCACCAAATATTTGATTCATCAATCATGAATCACAAGTTTAAAAAATTAATTATGATTTTTTGGAATTAAAAAAATTGAAAATAATCATCATATTCATATTGGATTATTTTTGAATTTGAATATTGTAATACCCTAAACCCCAATTCCCAGATCCAATGCACTATTTAATTATATTGGTAAGAATATCAAAAATAAATTCTAAAGGAATGATTAGTTTACTAGTTTTGTAAGACCATATTACTTAGATGATACCCAAATTATATTTTAAATGATAGAAAATAAAACATGAGACATATTTATCTGAAATAAACAACCTCCTTGAATGATTATTCAAGTTTATCTTCATTATAACCTACGTAAAGGAAATAAAAAAGGATCAGATAATATTCTCAATAAGGGTTAAATATAGTGGAATCATGAGTCAATAACTATTGAATCATATTCAATTATACATCACTAATATGGTCTGATGAATAAATGAGAACACTTTGTATTAATAAGCGGAGAATAATGAATTCATCGATAGATTTTTTTCATAGTGAGAACCTCATGGATAGTAATAACTGAATAATGAATAAATAGAATGATTATTATTTGTACATCATGTATCTAGCAGATGAACCATTATACCATAGAGACATTATAATACTATGGTAAGAAAACAATCTAATTTTTAGAAACAAACTCAAAGGGTTTTCCACCGACTCATTTGCCTCTTGAGACATATCAATGCATTGAGGGGATATAGCTATCCACTCCCATAAATACTAATCCAATGAATTATTTATACATATATTAAATTCAAGAAAAATATTCCTTTTCGTTATCATTATTGAATAGAGGATTAAAATTCAGCAATATTTCCCTTGTTAAGATTGAATTTCAAATAAACATCATTTGTGAAATGGTATATGTCTTAAGAAAATTATCATATCCATGATAAAAAATGGATATTTTCCAGAATTATAATTTTATATGAAAATGAACTCAAAAGGGAATTATATACACAGCATAAGAATGATTTGGTGAACAATACCGAGTAAGTCTCAATGAAATGGAAATTGAGACAAAGACCCTTAATATATTTTAATCAATTGAGTCGTATGAAAAAAATTATTAATAACAGAATTAATCACATAATACCATGATTGTTAAGATAATCATGATATTATATATCAAATGGTATTACCCATACTTCTCATTCAATAAATAAGTGGCAAACAATGGAAATCTCAGTAAATTAAACATGGGATAATAAAACCATTATCTAATGCTTGAATGTGTTCTTCAGTTGATCTTATTGACCTAAATAATCAAATATAGATTCATTAATAAAAAAATTAAATAACCACCTCTAACATCAATTTATTTTGTACACAATTATTAGGTTCATTTATGGACTATTGGATTGGTTCAATGGATTCAATTTTATTGTTTTGGAAGCATTTTATTCCTTTGGTTTTAGGATCACTTTTCTTGTATATGTGTATGGTTATTTGTGTAAAATAGAAATTGAAATCTAGTATTAATGTTACAATATTTTAGTAACCATACAGATGGATAAATTATCATATAAATCCTATGGTTATTTTGGGGAAGGGGGAATCATTATCCAAACATTTAATGATAAATTCCTGGATTATTTTCGGGTTCTTTGATCACCACAAACAAAATTTTATTTATAATTAAATAACATGTGAAAAAAATGATTCCAAAACATTAAATAGAATATATTACATATATAACGATATGTTTCAACCCTAAAAATATTTTCATGACCATAATTGAACATGGTAATATAAATTGAATACCCATCATCCTCGAATGTGATAAATTAACACATCTCAGACAGTGTTTTCATTTTTAATATAACAATAGTGTAAAAGAGAGATGGTGATGAAATATTCCATTAGAATAATAAAAGTCCATTTAATTTAAGGTACTAGAATTATTATAAAATTTGTATGAGGGACCTGAGGAGAGAGTGAAAAATAACGGTACTTGTAAAATATGTTGACAGAAAAAGGAAGAGAGGTACACCTATTGGGTACTCCTCCATGAGAATATCCTTTAAGGCCTTTGTTTCTTTCCTTTCAGTGATACCATCAGGTAATATACATGGAGGGGGGTTGAGATGTTTAATTGGCATAACTTGGTCACAAATTAAATCTTGAGTGGTGTGAGATTAAGAGGGGTGAAGGGTGGTATATATAGTGGATGGGAGGATGATTTTATTAATATTTTAATCATTAGTTTATTATTTTTACCTAATATAACAAATAGTGATGATTAAATGTCTAAAAATATCAATAAGTTTATTTGAGTTTTAAAAAAATGTTCTTACCTCAGCAGAACATCATCCATGACTCAAGAAATCATGTATTTAGCATTTATCATTATTTATTGTACTTTACTAGTCACCAAAAATAATGTATTTCAGAAAATTTCCAAAAATTCACCATAACCATTTTCTACATGAAAAATCTAAAACTGAACTCCATTTTTCAAAAATAATTTTCAAAATATGATAAATTTAATTTTTAATTAAAATAATCCTTTAATCAAAAAATATCGACACTTAAAATATTCATATTCACTTTTAAGGTGTCTAAATTTTATTTTCCCATCCATTGGTAAGGTTTTTATTTATAAAGGCCATATTACTTTTCATAAATATAGGTTAATATTCATAAGATTATGTTAATATTCATATGTGTATGTTACTATTCAACAAAAATTAACTGGATTCTATCAGACTCCATATATCACCCTGATCACAACTATGTATGTCTATTTTTAAAAATTAAAAACACCAAAGTGAAAAATTTATGTTTAATGGATAGGTTCAAACAATATCCTATAAATAACTATGTCTTGTTTCATAGAGAATTAGTGCTTCATAAGGTAGAGGCAATCTAATGAATTTAAAGTATTTAAGATAAACATACAATAAAAGGTTTGGTGTGTTATATTCTTCCATACTTTGGAAATTTCATCCAAAAATTTATCATTTTAAAGACCTTTAAAAAGATGTGAGTGGTTCTTCTTCCTAAAATCCTCTGGTTCCCACATTGCTTCAATCATTTTATGGTTTCTCCAAAGAACGATTACTGAAATACCTGCTCCATTGTGTCATGAATCTCGATAGGCTCTCCCCATTATAACAAATTAGGTTCCAGCACTATTTCTTCATAGGTGAGCTCATTCATTGGGTCTGGAATTTATTTCATTAACAAAGACACATGGAACACATTATGATAATTGGGGAGACTTTGTGGCATTTCTAAATATTAATCTATAACTCCAATTCATTCTAAAATTTTAAACGGTTTGATGTAACTGTAGCTCAGTTTCCCTTTCTTAATGAACCATAATACCCCCTTCCCATGAGAAAATTTTAGAAAGACATGATCTCCCAGTTCAAATTATATATAAATTCCCTTATTATTAACATCACTCTTTTGCATATTTTGGGAGGATTTAATGTCGCCTAAATTTTCTTTACGTTTTCAGTTGTCTCTTCAATATTTTCTACGACTATAAGTTTTATCTCACCAACATCTTCCAAAAAAGTTGGAGTTTGAAACCTCTTACAATATAATGCATCATAAGGATCCATCTCAATGCTGGAATGGTAACTATTATTTTAGTAATATTCCAGCAAAGGAAATTATTGATCCCACATACCATGAATTTCAAGAGATAATGATCACATCATGTCATCCAATGCTTGTATTGTCCTTTCCGACTGTCTGTCGGTTTTTTTGAGATAAGCTGTACTCATATAAAGCTCAGTATCCAAATCCTTCTTGAGACTTTTCCAAAACTTTTATGTAAATTAGGGACCTTGGTTGGACAAAATTGATAGAGGTTCACCATTAAGAGTTAAAAAATAATAAATATAAAGTCTTTTTGGGTGAACAGGTGGTAAATCCCCTCTTATAATAAGGAAATATGTAGATTTTCTGACACAATCAACAGTTACACATATTACATCATTCCTTCTAGTTGTCCTCGATAGTCCTATAAACTATTCCTTTGTAATGTCAACCCACTTCCACATAGGAGTAGGTAGAGGTTGTGTGACACCTCTATGATGTTGTCTCCTGGACTTCACCAATTGAAAAACTCGACACATTGACACATATTCATCAATTTCCTTCTTTATGATATCCAACCAAAAATGTTTCATCAGATATCTATACATCATTTTCCTACTAGGTTTTATAGTTAAATTTGATCTATGATAATCCTCTAATAGTTCCCTTTTTTATCTCAGGTAATGGTGGAACACATGACCTCTTCCCAAATTTCATAACTCCATCCACAAACATGAATTCGTCCGTATTCCATCCTTAACAAATTTAATTTATTTTTTATATTCTCATTATTAAATGGAGAATTTTTTATCTTCTATAGTAAATATTGTTTATCAATAATTTGAAAGAGGAAATATGTTTCCTCTTCCTTAATAATTCCCATATCCATCATTAGCATATCCATGAATGTAGTATCTCTATAAATCCTCATTTGGGTCTGAAGTACATCTTATTTCTCACTTTATGTATATTCCTCCATATTTTCCTTTTTTGTTGTATTTTATTGAACAATCATAGTCATTGAGTAACTTGATCCATCTCCTTTGCCTAATGTTGAGTTCGTTCCATGATAAAATGTATTTCAATCACTTGCGACCCATATATATCTCACATATTTCACCATATAGATCATGTATACAAATCTTTATATAAATGATTACACCTTATAAATAAAGATCTTGATTTGGAGAATTTTTCTCATGATTCTTCAACATCCTTGATTTATAAGAAATAAATTTTTCATTTTCCATAAGGACGCAACTGAGTCCATTATTTGATTCATCATTGTATATCAAAAATCCATAATATGTATAGGGAAGAGTCAAAATTGGTGCATTGAACAATATTCATTTCAATTATTCAAACCATTATGCACACTCTTTCGTCCATAAAAACATAACCCCTTTATGTGTGATCTTGGATATAAGGATAGCTAGACTAGTGATATTCAGAATGAAACATTGATAGTAACCTACTATGACAATATAATTATGTATCTAGGATAGGTTCATTAGCATGGGCCAATCTTGTATCTTCTTTCTCTTCATAGGATCAACTAAGATTCCATCATTATAGAAAATATGTCCATGAGAGAAACTGATTGATGCCAAAATTCACACTTGCTAAACTTCCCATATAATTCATTTCTTCTAAGAGTTTTCATAATTCCCCATAAGTGATCCTCATGGACTTCATATTTTTTATGGTATACCAGGATATCATTGATAAATAACACAAAAAATTCATCATGATATTCCATAAAAATCCAATTCATTAGATCTGTCAAAACCAAATGTGAATTAGTCTTTCCAAAATTAATTATTGTAAACTCATAATACCCATACCTAGTTTGAAATGTTTTATTAGGAATACCTTACTTCCTCACATGTAGTTGATGATATCTAGGTCAAAGGTCAATCTTTGAAAAAATTTGGGCACCATGAATTTGATCAAATAAATCATCAATGCGTGGTAGAGGATACTTGTACTTTATTTCAAAAGAATTGATTTCCACGTAATTAATTAATAGTTTCATGGATCCCTCATTTTTATTGATAGATAGGATAGGATCTCCCCATAGAGAAACACTAGGTCGAAAAAATCATTTTTCACTCAATTCCGATAGTTGTTTCATAACCTCCACAAATTCCACACTAGCCAATCCATAATGAGTATTTTATATTTGGAATTAATTGGGAATTAAATCAATAGAGAACTCAATTTCTCACTTAGGAGGTTTTATAGGTAATTCTTATGGAGATACATCAATGTATTATTGAACAATAGTTACGTATTCGATTTGAATATTTCTTTCAAAACCCAAAGATATTGTGTCATCTTCCTCCCCAACAATTTCATTCAGTAGTGAAATAAATGGTGGATCTAGATAAGAATTAGATGGTGAGGTTTCTTATCCAATGTTAAGGGATTATACACCATTCACAAATATTGTAACTTCCTTCTTCATGCAATAAATATTCGCATCATAATATGATATCCAATCCATACTGAGAATTATATAAATTTTGGTCATGGGTATGATGATAAGGATAGAATCTAAATAATGTTTATGAGTCATTTAGGGGACTGATCGACAAATATTTGTTTCAATGATATATCTCTTAGGAGTTTTGACTGACAATGCCTTTATTAAATAAAATTGGTCATGTCTAATTTCCATGGAAAACTGGGAAGATATAAATTAATGTGATGATATAGTATAAAATAAATCATTGGATATGTTTGAGGAAATAATTAATGTACCTTCCACAACATCATTAGGAACTTCAACCACCATGGTTGTAATAAAATAATCTTTCCATTTCTCTTGTGGCCTTTTTTGATGCATGATTCCTTGGAAAAAAAGACACTAATTTGAATAGTGTCCCATCTCTCTTAAAATTTAGCATGGAAAATAATTTACTTGTTTATTCCACTTGCATTCATTAGATCGATGACCCTTTTCTCCACACTTATAGAAGACTCCCATGACATTCAATAATTTCCCCTGACAATTCTTTTCATAGTTCTTGCATAATAGGAATTACTTTATTTTCTTCTTCTTCTCTGGTGTTTCACCTTTTCAATGGTTATCAGAGTACCACTTCTTATCATGGTTTCCATCGAAAAAATTTGATATATTAAATTACTTCATTGATTTGATGGGACATATACCAATATCATCATATGGTGAATATGATTGAGTAGACAGTGCGCTTCGATGACAAGGCTTAAGACATTTAAATAAATGATCAATAATTTCTTCAGAATCAGGCACATAATCATTATCATACCTGGATACTCTGGTGAAGTTATCCTCATACTAAAAAACACACTATTCCTCCTTTTTATTTAGGCTATGGAATTTTCTATTCATATCTATTCATTTCTCATGGGGGAAATATTTTTCAAATAACATTTCCTTTAAATTCCACCATTAAATATCATCTATTTATTCTTCCTCCATGGTATTTTAGATCACAGATTACCATTGATGAGCATCACCCTCGAGATAATATACTACCAGTACTACAATTTCATTTTCATTGCATATTAATTCCTGAAATATCTTTTCATGGGACATGATCCAATTCTCAACTACCACACAGCTAGTAGTTACACTAATGTATAGGGGAATCTACCACATTAAATGTTGAAACATAGGTGTATCATGGTTTTTTGTCATTGCCTGACTACGTTGTCCCAATATAGTCAGGATCTGATCTGCTCCAACACTGGCTATGTTGACTTGGTCAGTGGGGAAATCCCTACATTATGCATGGGTATTGATTCCCCTTAATCAATTAGTCACCATCATTATACAATGGAATACACAAAGTTTGGTCATAATTCATAATTTCTAACTACTAAATGCTTAACATTATCTGAGAGTTTATGCACAACTAATCTCAAGATCATAAACATTTTTTCAATTTAATTTTAAATTAGTCATAATGGTTTGTAAGGAAAATATAAATTATCCGAAACATATCCCCCTAGAGTGTCAACCTAGGTGCATAGTAAGGCCCAATTTTGTGTACCAAAATACCCTGGGACAAGACCAAGACTCCTTATCATATTTGTTAGTCCTACATATAGTTGTTCCAAAACCACATCCACTTGTAGTATCCATACTGTGATGTATTTTATAGGAATATCCATATAGTCTCTACCTTACCAAAATTCCCGGATGTTACTCTACACATATCCTCAATGTATATCTTAAGGTTATGTCCTCTAAACTATGTTTCCTAAATCTAGTTTCCATGTTACTACAAACCTCCCTCTGGTACCAACTGTAACGCCCCAAACCCCAAAGTCCAGAGTCAATTCATTATTTCATTATATTGGAATGAATATAATAAATGAATAAGAAAATACTGATTAGATTATTAGTTTTGGAAGACAATATTATATACTTGATCCCCAAAGTAAATTTTGAAATATATAAAATACAATATGATACATAACAAAATGAAATTATCTTCCTCCCTGAAAACTTATTCATGGTTCTCTTCTTCATAACCTAGGGAAAGGAAACAAAACAACAGGGTGCTGAAACGATTAGTAAGGGTTAAATATAGTGGAATTAAGAATCAATAATAATTAAATAATAATAAATTGGAAATCACTAATATGGAATGATAATAAAAATGAAAACACATTCTGTCAATAAACTGAGGATAAAAAATTCATCCCTAGATTTTATTATAGTGAAAACGTCATGGATAGTAATAACCAAAAAAATGTATAAAGAAAATGCTTATTATTTGGACACCATGCATATGGAACAAGAACAATTATAAAGTCGATACCTTTTATTTATGTGGGTAGAAACCTGATTGATTTTTCGAAAAAAAACTCGACAGGTTTTACACCAACTGCTTTTTCTCATGAGACTTGTCGATGCCTCAGGGGGGGTATAGTAGGAACAACCCATCACTAACATTCCAAATAATTATTCATACATAAATTTAACACAATAAAAGTTTTCATTTTATATATCCATATTGAATAGAGAATATAGATCCATTAGTATTTCCCTAGCTAAGATGGCATTCAAAATAAACATTGTGTTTGAAATGTTATGCGACTTAAGTAAATAATCATTGACATGTTAAAAAAAGTATATTTAAAAGAATTATAATTTAAAATTAAAAATTATATCAAATGGTTAGTATATAAATATTCATAAGAATGATTTGGTGTAGAATACCAAGTAAGTCCGAATGAAATTGATATTGAGACAAAGTCCCTTAACACATTTTAATCAATCAAGCCGTATGACAAAAAATGAATAATCACCAAATGAATCACATTATAGCATGAATAAAAAAATAATAATGATAGTATATGTAAAATATATGTACACATACACCACACGATTTAAATAAGTTTCAAGTAATGGAAATATCAAAGAATTAAAAGTGAGACGAGAAAACCCTTACATTATGCCCGGTTGTGTTCTTCAGTTGATCTTAATGACAAGAATAGTCAAATTTAGATTCAATAATTAATAATTATAGAGCCTCATATATATTTAATGTATTTATTATAACCTTATGATATTCATTCATGGCCTTTTTATGGGTTAAAGAAGTTCAATTTTATTGTTTTGGAAGCATTTTCTTCCTTGATTTTCATGATCGGTTATCCTGTCTATGAGTATGTATTCTTGTGTAAAATTGAAATTGAAATAAAATATTGAAGTAATGGGTTATTAATTTTAATCCATATTTTTAAATGATCATATAAATCCATTGGTTATTTTGGGGGAGGAAGAATCATTATACAAAATTTTAATGATAAATGCTTTGACTATTTTTATGGTTTTTGGATGACCATGAACTGATTTTGTTTCATAATTAAATACCATGGGTAAAATTCTATTGTAAAACATTAAATAGGGTATATGACATATATAATGTTCTTTTTTAACTATGAAAATGGTTTCATGACCAGAATTTAAGATAATAATAGAAATTGAAAACTCATCATCCTCAAATATGATAAAATAACACATCCTGGAAGGTGTTTTCATTTTTATTAAAAGAGGAGCAGAAAAGAGATTCAGTGATGAAATATTCCATTAGAATAATAAAATTAAATTTTATGTAAGGTACTAGAATTATCATAGTATATATATGAGGGGAGGTGAGGGGAGAGAAACAAAACAATGGAACATGTAAAAAGATGAAAGAAAAAGGTTGAGAGGTTCACCTCTTTATTACTCCTCCTTGAGAATCTACATAATGCATTTGTTTTCGTACTTTTGGTGAGACCATAAATAATGGTAAGTGGGGGGGAGAGATTTTCAAATTTATTGGGAATAAATGGGAATGTCTCGATACTCGAGTGGTGTGAGAGGAAGAGGATGTGTGGGGAGGTTTATATGATGGAGGGGAGGAGGGTTTTCTTAATATTTTAATCATTATTTTATTACTTTTCCCAATGAAAAGAAATAGTAGTGATTAAATGAACATAAATAATAATAAGTGAATGTGTGTTCAAACCATGTCTTCCTTCCTCAACATGACATCATCCATGTCTCAATAAATCATATATTTAGCAATTAACTTAATTTATCATATTTTACTATTCACTAAAAATTCATGTATTGCATACAAATTTAAAACATTCACCCTAATAATTTTTGGACATGTATAATTTATAAATGAACACCATTTTTCTAAAATAATTGTATAAATATGATAAATTTAATATTTAAATAAAATCATCATTTATTCAAAAAATGCCACCACTTAAAATAATCATCATCACTTTTAAGGTCTCTAAATTTTATTGACACATTAATGGGTAAGGTGACCATTCATATGGTTCATATTACTATTCATAAGGGTAGGTAACTATTGATAAGTGTATTTTACCATTCACTAAAAATTAACTTGATTCTATCAGGCTCCAAATATCACATTGATCGCAATAGTGTATGTCCATTTTTCAAATGTCCACACACAAAATTGGAAAAATTAATATTAGTGGATAGGTTAAGACTATATCCTATAAATAACAATTTTTTGTGTCACAAATACTCAGTTCATCATGAAATATAGGATATATGAGGAATTTAAAGTATTTTAGAAAATTATACCATAAAATGTTATGGTGTTATAAATAACATTCTCATTATGATTAAAACATAATTATAGACCTAGGGTGAGTTCGATTATCCTTTTCTACAGACAAATTTCTTCCCATTAATTTGGACATTCATATGAGTTGTGAGTCTGATTTTTTTATATGACTTTCAGTATAATTGTTACTAAAAACTAAGTGAGATGATTTCTAATTCATTTTTATTTGATTAAAAGAATATGGAAATACCGAAATATGATATTCTTCCTTATCATATTGGCCTTAATAATATCCTTTTTGGATTTTATTATCAACTAAGATTCATAAATTAGTGAGCTCTGTAACCTTATGAAATGGATTAATTATCAACAATTATAATCCTATATGAGCTAACATCGTGTATGAAAAAAATTATCAATTACAAAAAACAATGTTGTCAAGAAGTAGCAACTCATGAATAACATCCTCATTTTTTCTTCCTCAACATTATTCCATAGTTTTTTCCCTTGGATTAATTCCAAAGCGTTGTTCCTCTGGTTTCATCATCATATATCATCCTCAGCTTGTCTCGACTTCTTTAATGTCCCTGGAATATAATATTTTATTTCATATAACCACTCAATCAAACAGTTAGAATATTTCACAAATTTATATGTAGAATTTAAAGAATACCGTCAATTTCCCCATTATTACATACATTCATATGTATAGATATAAGAAACAATTACCCCCATTTGAAAACATAATCCATAAATATATAAAGATATGCGATAAAATTATGTACCTAAAACTTGATGATAATGAGGCTGAATTTCCATGTTCAATATAAATTTATGAAAATTTCCTTTGGTAATATTTTTTTTTAAAATGTGAGTAACTTGTATTGATATAAGAAAATACCCCATCATCATGTAATTCTTCTCCACAATCACTTAGATGAATTGGTACTTGATATCAATATTATTTGAATTAGAATGTTTTACTGGATTCTTGGTATGGTTGATGTCAAATTTATTATCACATCCCAATAGAAAGGGTAACTTCAACTCAACAAGTAAACATTATAACTGAGTTTCCATCCATATACGTTGAGTGGATTCATGAGTTGATAAAATATAATCATATTTAGTCATAAACATTTTTTTAAGATTTTTTTTATTCCAACTAACACTACACTTTCCCAAAAAGAATATTCCACCTCATGTGGATCTTCTATCATCAACGTTCCTTTCCAATAAATATCTGATTACCCAAACAAGTCAATACGTTTTGAGCATTCATAACCGATTATAAATATTTTCCCTATGATATATCTCATAATTATTTCTTGATCCATCCAATAAGATACATTTAGATAACTCTGAAATCATGCACACAATGTCACTGTATAAAAAATGTAAGGTCTTCAGAAAGTCTATTATAACAAACTTACAATCAACTTCTAATATTCATTATGATCAACTCCCATTCCCAATTTATTATTACACAACTTTGTTCCACTTCAAATATGCGTGGAAATAGATTTTGGATTATCAATGTGGAACTTCATAAGAATTTCCTTAACATTATTTTTTTGAGAAAGAATTAGGCATTTCTTTTCTTGTGAAATTTGTAATACAAGAAAGTATTTTATTTATCCCAACATAGACACTTCAAAAAAATCAACTCTTTATAATTCATTTAAAAAGATCATTCATCTTCCTCAGTAAAGGAAATGTCATCAATATAAAAAATTATAAGGAAAAAACCCCAAACATTGTTAAATGTAAATATTTATATCAACTTTTTATTACATGAAACTCCTATTCCTTATGAATGTTACAAATTTAGAATACCATGAACTGAGAAATTATTTTTTCCAAGAAAAGGCTTTTTTTAACTTGTAAAAATGTCATTCATCTTTCCCAGTAATAATTTTGTGAGGAGGTTAAATTTAAACTTCCTCATCATGTTGTCCTTTAAAAACGCATACTTAACCTCCATCTAATATATTTGGAATATTTTTAAATAATAAAAATAATGATTTTGATTATATATAATATTTCAACAAGATAAAAGGTTTCATTGAAATAAATAACATAAAATTTGTAATACCCCATGGAATGAAGCCTTTCCTTATCCCTGATCACTTTACAGTCATCATTCTTCTTGTTCCGGAAAACCCACTTTGTACCAATAATAATTTTTTTATCAGGAATGGGAATGAGTTCCTAATTATAATTTTTCTAAATATGATCCAACTATTCATTCATTTATTGAACTAATTTAGGTTACTCAAATTATTTATAATCATATTTGAATTCTAGTTTTGAATACAATGATGTTTTTGTAATATTATTTTATGTTCTTATTGTTTGAACATTTTGATGATGATCACTAATAATGTTCTTTGCTTTAACATTATTCCTCATCATGGGATGTGATTTTTGAACTTATCCCATATTACTATAAATAAATGAGTTGGATTCTTGAGTAGTATTACAGTTTTCTATATCCATATCAAAATCCGCATCAACATTTCCTTCAATGTGATAATTTTCCTAATCTTCAGGAGTTTGTTTATCTTACTTATGATTTTCAGAAACATTCACATGAAAATAATAAATTAATATTCTTGGTTATTTATTAAAACAAATTTATCCTCTTTATGCTAGAGCATAGCTAAGAAAAATTCCATCTTTACCTTTTTTTCAAATACATTCCATGGTTTCCATCATTATTTTTTATGATGCATGAACTCCCAAAAACACATTTTGGGTTTCAAAAATATATTTTATTTATAGAATATGTCATATAGAGTCATATTAGAACATGGATGGTACAAAATATAGTTTTCAATATACAAAATAGTAATCATTTTGTGCATCCAAATGTAATTATAAATATCATCCTCAAGTAACATAGTTCTCCCATTTCCAACCAAACTTTTATTCTTACTTTTAACAACCACATTTTTTTGAGGAGTATAGGGTTGACTATACTCATGTCTAATTCCACACATATAAATATAACATTATAATTAGTCACTTATGTATTCATCACCACATTCAGTTATCAAATAATTCAATGAATACTCACATTCTTTCTTAACTTTACTCCATAATATTTTAAACAATTTCCTAGTAGCTCAATTATATTTCATATAAATGACACATTTAATGCGATTAAAGTAATAAATGAAAGAGATTAAATACATATCGGCATTTTTTTATTCTCTTCTAATTGGCACAAATATATTGAAATATATATGATATATATGGATTTAAAAAAAATAAACTATCTTATGCATAGAATTTGTAATCTTCCCTTTTTGTCAAATATTGCAGAACTAATTTCTTCTACATGGAATATCAATAATGTCATGGAAACTGATTATTGTAGATAAAATTATCATATTTCCCTATCACGTGCTTCTCAATGTTTTATATCCCAACTTATTTTCTTCCACTATGACTATATAATAAGAGATTTGTACCTCACAAACATAGAATACATTTCCCATTATATGTTGGACTCTTGATACTATATATCCATCATTCTCAATTTTGAAGAAAATTCCATCATCCCCAAAAGTTACTTTGTTACCTTCATCACATAATTATGAAACACTCTACATCTTTTGTTTCATCCCATCAAAATATAAATCTTTATTTTATTTCAATTTTTCCTTCCCAAATACTTGTAATCCATTGCCAATGATTCTTAGTGATTCTTATTTGTTTAATGTCATAGTTCCTTAATTGGAGTCGTTTAGATTCTTCAAGAATTTCATGTCTCCAATCATATGTGAAGAACACCCACTTTAAAGAATACACTTTTATTGTTCTAGAATATCATTGAGTTTTCTTTCATAAATGCGATCTTTTTTCTATTATATTTCCTAACATTTGGCTTCAGATGTTTGTTAATAACATTTTTTTGTAATGGTAATAATACAAGGCAACCCATAAAAATATTCACTGGTTTTTTGAAATGTTTAAAAAATATTTTCAAAAGGTTTGAAATTATTTTTAATTTTTACACAAACCTTCAGAAGTTTCATTAGTACATCCTTCTCAGTCATTTTCAAAACATCTTTAGCATAATTCTTTTTTAATAGAGTTTAATCCCTCTATAATATTGCCTTTTATAGATTTTTGGATAATAGTAATGTTTTTAATTGAACAAACACATATTTTATGAATGTTAAAATCCACCACAATACCATAAATATCTTTAAATAGAAAATTTTCCTATGAAACATCCATATAGACAAGTGTTGTTAATAAATTTCCAAGAAACATCAATAAAAAACATTTACCACAAACTATTGTGTTTCTAAATGATACATTCATATCCATCACATATTTCTTTTCATCCTTATCATAACCAAAAGTAATAAGAAATTTTTGGAATTTAGTAAGTATAAAAAATTATGAAATCTCAACTCTATTTATCATGGCCACATAAATAACATTCGAATATATGTTTCTCATAGAAAAAATCATTGATTTCCTCTTAACAATTAAAGGTAACGTTTTATATCCTTCTCATGTAAAAACATCTATGAAAATTCTCCAATTCAAAAATATCATTTATGAAACATGTACCTCTATATTTAGCATTCGAATGTTTTTTCTGGATATGTTCCTCCTCTTCTTCATTTTCCTTCATATTGATGTCCACGTTCTCATTATGACTATTTTCATTCTCAAGATATTTCTTCAAATCATTAATCTCTACCAACATATTTTTCTTCTCATCTTAAAAAAATATTAGAATTTTATGAGTAAAATTAATCTTCCAACTTCTTGATTTTCATTTCAATAATTCTAATATTTCTCATATAGTATTTCAACTCTTCATAAAATGAAAATAAATTTGATATTATTCTTTATTTGAATGTCTTCTTCCAAATTCTTCATTATTCACTATTCAAATAAAAGTATTCTAATTAAAATTATCTTGGGAATTTTTTTTTTCAGCCTCACATTCATCTTCTTCAATATAATTCTATATGAACATTCTCATTTATGTCTACATAATTTTTTTTGTTTTTCATTTGGATAATGATTTACCCTTCTCATCATATTTATTCCATGATATTTTTGGCTATCTTTCTTCTTCATCGTAATATAATTCTCTATTTGTTTGATGAAAATTGGCTTAAAAAATCCAATGGATCCATATTCAATGTAATTTTAGTTATTTTTTCCTTTATATTCCACTGTATCTATGTTCACATTTTTTGAAAAAAATGATAAAATTTCAAAATATTTTTTACATACCTTATTTTTAGAGTTATAGATTGCAAAATCATCATTGTCAATATTATTTATAGACATCCATTGTTTTCATGCTTTTAATGGAATATACAGATTATGAATTTTTCCCCTTCATTAATTTACCCCTTCTCATTTTAAATGTATTTACAGTACATTGTGGATCATCAAGAGCTATATTTTCAAGATCACTATCTTCCATCAAAGAAAATTTTGAATCAAACCTGTTTGGAGGGGTTCTCAAGATCTTTTCAATAACTATAGAGTCTACTAACCTTTCACCATGTCACCTAACAATGATAAAAATATCATTTCCTTGGTAAATAAGTCACCAAAATATTCAAATACAACCATCTTGATATCATTGTACATTAGCCTCTATATATTTTATTTTTTCCCTTTTAACTTGTGTATTGCATTCATATATGTTTTCCTACTTATCCAAATAAATTTGGTTAAGGAAACACCCTTCAACCTTAAAAACCAACTATCATAATGTGGGGATATTAAATCATTCATGTCCCTTCCATCATTCTCATGATTGGTCTTATTAATAGCTGTAATAGTAAATTCATCATCATTTGGGGGAAATCCATCTATTGTAGATTCAAAAAAATTCATATTCAAGAATCATAAGATTTCTCAACATAATATCTTTATATATATAATAATTCATACCAATAAAAACTCAAATACCTTTACTAATGACACAATTTGATTCCCCATTTTCTATTCATCAAAAACAATTCAAAGAATAAAAAGGTAGTATATATATCTGATACCACTCTTAATTTTCTAGTATATATAGTAGCATCATTGAGAGGGGGATGTAGTGAATCAGTGATAAAAATTTATTTTATGTTTCCTTACTTATTAAATGACCATATACTCACGCTATGTATTTATTTTACAATTTAAAAAAAACACGATTCCAAAGGAACCTAACAGTTTAAAATGTTCAATTTTCAAAAATAAAATCTATGTCCTTGTTATGGTAATGAAACAATTCAAAACTACACAATACAGTAATAATCAGTCATTTCTGTAGAATACCAAATGTATGATTAGTCCATATACACATCTAGCACTATGATCAATACAATAGATCATTTTCTTCAAGTAGAAAAAAATGACATATAATAATTTTTTTAATAGAAATATTACGATGCTTCAAGATAACCATCCACAAATACAATCATTCAATACTTTTATTCATTATTTTAACTAGAAGATGCTATGAACTTAGTATATGTTTTAATGGTACTCAATAGGATTATCCAATCTGATTCTTCACACTGATTACCCCATATGGAAAATGTAACTCTATTTAAATACATTTGAAACAATTCTGAACATACATGTTATTCAGTCCATAAAACCAAATCCCATTTCTCTGTCTATTCTAGAAACACTAAATACAATCTTCTCTCTTCTCCTTTCTTCGGTCTGGAATCCCATTTAAAAAACACTATCCAAAAACATACTCTTGAATATATTGTAGACATTTTCCGTCCTGTTTAAAACACAATGAAAATCACATATTACATAAATTTTTTCCCTCATTTTATAGGCATGTATGAATGTTTTATGTGAGATAATGAAAACGATTTCCCACATCAAAAAAATTAACCAATCTTCAAACTTCAATAAATCATAGATCACTCATTAAATTTCATTATGATTTCTCAAAAATTTAAATATCCTTAAACATTGTATATTTCTTTGACTTCCTCATAATTCCTTGAATTTCAAATCTTCCATTGACTTCTACCCACTTTTGTCATTCTAATAAACCAGAAATCCAATTGTGATTTTTCCGTAATATTTTAACATTAAAATTCTCCATTATGATGGTAATCCTTATTTATTGATTGTATTGTAAATATATATATGTGGACTTCATAACAATATTCAGAACAATTATGATTCATAATTTTGAATACATAACATGATTTATTCCTAGAATAAATACATGGTTCCTATTCTAATTGAGTGTCCGACTCAAGAAAAAACACTAGGTTACCCAAATTCGGTGCGATGGTAACCCCACATAAAATCATTGATCCTTCATGAATGTGTTATAGGGGAGAGCACCAGATAACATGACACCCTTTCCCCAAAATTTCATTGTGGATTTTGAACTATATGTCAACCCTAAGTCTTTTCGGCACCGTGGTCAAATGGAGATTTCCTTCTCAAGAACTGAGGTAAATCTTCTTTCTGAAGACCTTCTATTTGTTCTTCTTTGGAAAATTTTTAATTGTAGATCCACAATAAAATTCAGAAGATTATCTCTTGAATCTATTAGGTTTTTGGGGTTTCATATCAGCCTCTTTAACTCCTCTTATTCTATTTTTCGCCTATATTTATTGGATGAATACTATTGGCTTTGGGGAAATTGCCTATGGTATTTTGGGGGTTCTATCCTCTAATAGACCCCTGATTTTGATGCATTTTAGAATATCCTATAGTTTCAATCAATTTTGGTTTACATAGTCTTCCTCTGTATCTATTCAAACAAAATTCATTGTTTATGATTTCTAAGATCATTGGAAACTCATTAAAACATGACTCAGCATCAAGGTCTCTTGCAAGGCCTTCTGTTGCAAGAATTTGTGTGCAAATTGACGTATCTCAGGATCCCTAATCTCAAATTTCGATAAATAATGGTGATCGTGGAATCGGTCAAGATGTTGTCTATGAAAAATCTACAGATTACTATAATGTTTTTTTAAATTGGGACATGCCTCTAATGTATGTGGAAATACAAAGGTTGGTACAAAGGTCAAGATACCCACTTAGATTGAAAAAGGCGAGCAGAATTTTGGACATGATGGGATTAAGGATAATGCAGCCCCATATAGATCTACTCATGAAGGAACAAAAAATGATGTGAATAAGGAATTTTTGGTCAATATTGCACATCCTACTGAAAATAAAGCAATTTCAGGCATCATGGACGATGTTCTTGCTATCACCTGTGATAACACTACCACTATTTCCATGGAGATGGATCAAGGGAATAAACTTGACCCACATTACACAAGGGATAAAAAACAAGGAGATATCATTGATAACTCTATACAAGAGGAAGAAGACAAATTAGATCAATTTGAGGAAGAATACCACAAATCAAGTGCTGGGAATGGAAAAAACTGAAGGTGGATGCAGATGGATTCATTACCCCGAATCCCAAGAAGACTAGGAAAGGTAAGGGCTACTCTTAAATGGAATGAAGAATAGTCACAAGATCTCTCCAAGGCCCTTTTAAGGGTGTTGATACTCCCAAACATTCCGTTGAACCTATTAGAATCTCTGGTGAAGATGAAGAATATGATAGAGACAAAGATCATGTACACAGAGATTCCTATTGTATTGAGGAGGATGTGGGTGGGGAACATGGTGTATGGATAGATGAACAAGATGACATAATGAATCATAAATATTTCCATCATTAGATCACTGTTGATACATTCCTTGAAGTCAAAAAACTCATGTTAATAAATATAGTTGAAAAATACATGAATATTTTTAATTTCAACTACAGGTACACACATTAGATTTGAGTCTTTCTGTTAACTTTTTATTTCATGTTCACTGGTTAAGTCACTATGATTATTAAATAATGGGTGTTATGGACTTGAGTCCCTTTTTTCAGCTGTTTTTTACAGCCTTTTATATCTTCATGTGGCTCATCAATTTTGAATGTTGCTACTCTAAACCTGATTTATCATTGTTTTGTTGCTGAAGACTAATCTGTTGCTTCTTTGAGTATCATTGTTCTGTTGTTTTTTTATAAGGTCTGTTAGTTTCTCTATTATCAGTAGTGTTACTGAACTTACATGGGATGATCAAAAGATATTAAACTCTAGTTTTTTATGAATCCACCCATATGGTCATGAAGAACTTGTTGTGTGCCAATACACAAATCTGATTTGGTCACATGTTTGTCAATGTTGTTTTGTTTGTTACCAGAACTTTTCATGAGAGGGATTTCAATATGTTTTTAGAAAAATTCCACTTGTTGGGAATGATTAACAGTTCATCAAAATATGAGTGAGCTATATTGACTGGTAATTGTTGACCCTCCTTTGGATGCATACTTCTCATAGTGTAATGAATTAGAGGACTTGGATGACATAATCTTTGATTTTATGAGGAGAATAAGGATTTAGGAAATTTTGGTGTTGGCCCATTTCTAGTCTGTAAGGTACTGGATCTCTTTTTCAAAATCTCTGCATGGAAATTTTGGGACTATATGCATCCTCGTGATGGAACTTACTGAAAGTGGTTCTTTGTCTTATCTTTCTCTTTAATCCTGGTTTGTTTCCCCATCAATCCCTACTAGTGTAGGCTTGTTAAAATCCATGTTTGTAATCAATATTTGACTTAATAAATTTCATGGGACATGAAATGGGAGTCCAATTCCTGTCACCTTTTTTCTAAAAAATTATTTATTCATTACATAAAAGAATTTTTAGTGACTCATATTTTCTTTAACCACATTGAATCCAATTACAACTGAAGATATTTCATTATTTTTCTCTACACCACCTAAAATTCTATATTACCATTTTTATTTTATCATTATAATGGAATCATATTACAAACAATAGTTTCATCATTATGTTTCTCTATAACAAATGTAAGAAAGGAAACATATAACTTTTCCTTACAATTCTCAAAATAAACTCTCATTATGATTTATTCATTACAATATTGATAACATATTCATTAAAAAATAATCATGTAATTATAATTATTAATTTATTATTAAGATTCATATAAATATATTTCATTGGATATTTAAATAATTTTCTCTTTGGATTGAATGAAATCCTGTTCCTCCAGTTCATCTCATCACAATCAAGTAAACGATCCCAACCATCATAGAATTCTAAATCTGATGATTTTAGGCCAAAACGTTTTTACATTACAAACATCCTTCTTTAAATAGTTATTATTATAATCATGAATTCAATTAGTAATTTTATTACATTAAATATGCAATTTTGAATTTTATAACATATAAATAAATTTTTTATAACATCTCATTCTTCCCGAAACATCTTTATTTCCAATGACCTGAATATGATTAACCTGAATACGATTGACAACACCTTAACTCACCCTTTGTTTCATCAATATTTTGTCCCACGTTTCTCATCATACATTTTATTTTTGATAAATAAACAATATAAAATCATCATTAGATTTATATTGTATCCCTTCTGCATCCGATTATCATCCTTATTTTGATCCAAACCACATTCTGAACCATAGGTGAGTTATATGATCCCCTTTATCCAGAAAAAATCATCGCATTATGAAAGGTTTCATAAGAATTTTGATTGTGATTTTTGAAATATGATGGTCCGTCGATTGTTTTTAAAACAATGTGAAGTGATTTCTCTTTCATTGTTATTTCCATTTAAGGAAAAGATAATACCTAATTATGATAATATTCCGTATCAATATGGTCCTAATAGTGATCTAGTGGATCATTCATTCGTGGCGGTGATGATAAATCATAAATAAATACTAAACATGCAATAGATAATCCTAAAATAGTTGATAATGAATAAATACACAATTAGAACTACTAAGAATCAAAATAAAAGAATTCAATAAAACATAAATCAAATCAATGACTCATCATAGATGAAGTAAACAAGATTAAATTTGTAGGCGTTAATGTTGTATAGAGTGCAATGATGAAATAAATATTCAATATGAAATCTAGCTCAAAAATGATGTAGAATAGGTGAAGAATGGATATAGAATAATCAACTGCTAATGTGGATTTTACAAAAATACTAGATGACTAAATAAAAATGGATTTGTAATTGAAGTACATGAAAATGTGAAAAAAAACATTAGAATAATATGTGAGAAAAATAATGTGAGAAATACTCTTTATATGATGAGGAGCAGTGAAATATTAATATGTCAGAAAAGTACACGACATGAATGTCATACAAATCTTTTTCTGGGTTAGGTGAATTATGCCTCAACATCTGAACACCGTGTCATTTTCTGCACATCATGTACTGAATAACAATAATTCTTAACGAGGAATGAGATCATATCTTTTACTAGTTGTTCCTTCAAACATTTCACATCATGAAATCACAACATGATTTGTATGTGATTATTTTTTATTGTGATTTTGATATTTGAAATATTGATTTCATGTAATGAATATACACAACATATATTGAACTCACATTATCTAATGGATTCATGTTCTATTTTTTGGCTTTGAATTCATGCTATGAATTAAAACTACACATCATATATGTGATACATGGCATGTAAAACATGTTTTTCAATTTTTCATATTTTATTCCGTTAAGTTCAAAATTCATAATTTCATAGAAATAAAACTAAAAAATAGTGAATTATAAAAAAACAAATAATATTTAATTAAATAAATACAACATGGTTATATAAATTCATCCTATCAAATTACCCCAAATTTCAAAATTTTATTATCCTTAATCAATAATCATGTAAATTGGGAATCCAAATGTAATAGTTTTTAAAAAGGAAAAATTCATTAGAACATGAAAATAAAACTGTGTGTCATAAAAAAGGATATTCTTTAAGAATCGATCCTGAAATAAAAATACCCCACACCTCATTGTTATATTATTTATCAAGATTATCTCTTCCTTTAATTATAATTTTAATACTCTTCCTTATATTCTATAACCATTTTTAGACATTCCACAAAATAAAATTTCTCATATCAATCATTGTAAAATGTAACCAAAGTGATGAAATTACCCTGAATACATGATCATAATTATAATCTTACATTGGATATAACATCTACACATCATAGTGAAAATAAAAAAATAAATCATGATGGATTCCATAAAAAGGGTTAAAATAACTATGAAGATATGGGTTGGAAGAAAAATTATCATAATAAATCTCCAAAGTTGGGTAATATGCATTGTAAAATGCATGATAAACATGATATGTGTAATGATGTGACTCTTTTTGAAGTAATGTTTTTCATGATCCATAGCTCAGGCTGGTTCCATGGGTATATTAATTTTGTATAAAAACATTACCATTTTTTTTTCATATTCTCATTTTATTTATTCTTCAAAAATTTTATCTAGGCTAGGTCTTACAAAAATACCCTAGGAAATATGATCCCTCATTGGATTCATTGGTCTTGTAATGGTGATTTCTGACCTTCCTAATACACAACCAAATATATTTTCTTTTTTTATTATATAAACATTCAATAGGAATAGTTCATGTGTAGAATATGACACAAGTAATCTTTTCCAACATCATTTATATCTAGAAAATGATCCATAGTACATATTCTCAATAATTACATCCCATGTCTTTTAAGGGTGATAATTCTCCATAAAAATCAATTTATAATCATGAATTATATCAGCAAAATGATGGTAATGTTTAACTAATATAAATGGCTCATCTTAATAAGGTTATTCAGTGATACTATGGGATAAAGAATGAATGATGTACATGTGGGTCTCAGGAAAAGGTGGAATAAAAAAAATTATCAATCATTTTAGAAGTTTATTTATTCTACATATCCTCAATATGTTCTCAATACATGTTTTTATTAGTTTACATGCCTTGGAAATCTTAAAAGAAATGTAATGAGACAAAAATATTTAGTCATAGGCCCAGATCCAATTAGGAATGAGAGTGCCAAAATATAACTTGAAATCACTCAGTGTATAAAATATAGTATTAAGTCATTCAAAATTAATTTCTAGAATTTAGAAGTAGTGTTAAAGAACAAAACAATGCAATCATGATAAAAAATATAAACATGAATAAAATGGAATTCAATAATATCAATCTTAATTTTGAATTTCATTTCAATGGTTGTTATGATTTTTCATGTTTAAATAATTATTTAAGTGATAAATTTCCCCTAAAAATGTGTAAACATGAAATAATTTCAGTGTATCAATAATGAATCTCAATAAAGACAGCCCCACATTTTATACACTGTCCTAGAATGCATCATGGGTGAGATTTCAATAACATCATTGGAAAAAAATGAAATCTAAATTTAAATTGAAATTAGGGAATTGAGAGATCCTTTTAGTGAATGTTAGGACATGGGGAAACATGATTGATTTCATGTGGAGGTTTTATGATAATGAACATTTGGTAGAAGTAAAAACATTCTATTGATAAACATCATTTCACATGGTTAACTAGTTTGGAAGCACTAAAATGTGTAGGGTCATATAGTCAAGACCAGTAGAAATCAACTCAAACAAATATATAAATGTTAGTACAGTGCAGTTTATGAATGACTTACAAACAAGAGTGCTGGTAAAATAAAATGAAAATATCCCAATGGGGTGATTAAAAATAATGACAACAAAATTATTGTCTTCCTCCACTAAAGTGATAAAAATTTCTTTGTTATCCATAAAAAGAGACAATGGGATCAGGTAGGGTCACCCATTTCCTAATAAGTCTCCTATCTTTTATAGGAACTTATTGCGGAGTTATCAAGATCGTAGGGACAAAGGATAATATTTCCCATATTTAGATCTTTCCTATAAAAACACTCATTAGGCAACAATATCATATGTGATCATCAAGTTAGGGATCTATATTGATCATAAAAATTAGTTAAAATATCCTATAGATTGTTTTCAATATCAGATAGATGTTGTGACATCTGGATAAGTAGTGAAAATTGTTTTGGGATAGTTTCATTAATTACCATAGAGTGGGAATAAGAGCTATCCATGGATATAAAAATGCATAAATTTAGAAAATAAATTAAATGAATGAAAGGGAGACCAAATATTGTATATAATCCATAAATGTTTAAAAATATTACAACAGGGAATCGTAGATATAATGAAGAAAAATCATAATAAGACATTGTACAACAGGGGAGGGGTAAAAGGGAAAAATATGACTAAGGGTAAAACTCGATGCCTTGTGCATCTAATGTTACCTATCGAATACTAGCTATATTTGTGTGACCCACCATATCGATGCCCTATATTGATATAGACTTATAATCATCAACAACCATTGAAGTTGTCACATTAATGGAAGCTATGTTGGTAGATGGTGGATGTGAGGTACCGATACTGATGGTGGTCTTGTGTCTAGAAGGGTTGATGAAAATAATATTAATAGATAGTGGGATGGCTAGGCCCTTACCCCTATGATCCAACTCTATGTGAAAAACTTTTTGCTCTATCTGGTCAATGAGCTATGAGGTCATATTTATTGTGGTGTCAAAGAAGGATGATCTAGAGGCAAATAGAGGGTCTGTAGTGGGTTGTGGATGGATGAAATATAGTGTTTCTGCCATGGTGGGGGTGAAAAATCTAGGTGGTCTAATTAATGTGATGAAACTTTTCCAAAAGATTTGATATAGGTTATTCAATATACATTAGTTCATGCTCTAGTGATTTTTAGGGAAATATGGGGTTAGTGATTGTGTGGGTATGGTCGTGGTGGATTTAGAAGGGATATGGGTGGGGTAAAGGGTTTCTATGGGTGTGGGAATGAGTCGGTGATGGGTATTAATGGAAGAATGTGATGAAACAGAAGTGACATAGGAAAGGGATGGCATTGTTATTGTGATAGTGGTGATTTTATGTAAGTGATCAGGGGAGGATAGTGCTATTGGGTCCGTTTTATTCTAATCATGGGCCTTGTTAGCATCCTCCAAATATGATGGTTCTCATCAGTTGACATATATGTTTATTGTGATTAGCACCATCCTTTGGAGTTGTAGTAGGATGATTCTATCAAAAAAAATAATGGAGAGGTGTGGATGGGTAGGAACAAAGGCACCTAGATGCCTACAAAAATGAGTGATGAACGAGCATCCTATCAACATACTATGATTCATCTTATCCAGGTCCCCAGAGAACACACAAAACTACCTAATATGTTGACACTTGGGATTCCCATGAATGATTGGATAATTATTAATTTGGTTTGGATCCCCCCCCATAATCATCACTGTAGTATATCCATGTGTGGTAAAGTTCCTTTTAATGTATCTATATGGATGAATCTTTTTATAGTGGTGCTATTTGTGGTGTGAGGATCATTTACACTCAGATGACCTTTAGTGATCCATACCCAATTTCATATTTCCCTGGAATTCTTGGGCACAAGCTATAATTATAGGAATACTACATTTGTGACAAAGATGGAAGAATATATTCAACTTTTTGATTTCCAAATCCTAGAGGGTGGGATACTATGGTCTACATCTATGTTTGAAGTATAGAGAATCGATCGAGAACTCGATGGTGTCTAGGAACAAATGGAAGAGAACCCTAAATTTCTCCTCTCACACTAGTGTTTTCATGTTCATGTGGAGATATCCTATGAGGTGATGGAAGTTGATGTTCTTGATTATAGTGAGGTGTAATGCCTTATTGTTCTACATATTCGTATCCTAGAGATTGACCAAGAGAATATGGTGTACATTGTTGGAGAAGTTGAGGGGGATGAAGGTGGGGACAACATGGACCATTGATACATTGGATGATGACCCTGAGTCCCCTGAAGTGGAATAGAATATAGTGATGTATGAATATGATTAGGTGGAGAGCTTATAACTTGGTGGAACGAGAGTATCCTTCTACCTCTTGTATGGAATTGGAGAGTCATCGTGATTGAGAATGCATTTTTATGTATGGGTGAATAAAATCTTGGTTCTGTCCATTTCAAAGGAAATGGGGTGAGGATGAAGGAGGATAGGATAGTGAAGTGTTTGGGGGAGGAGGCATAGCAGGAAACTGGAAGGAGAGGTGGAAGAATAGCATGTGTCCTGGGAGGAAGGATGTGAGGCATACAGAGAGGTGTGGGCGGAACAGAGAGAGTTAAGGTTTGGGGGGGTTTTCATTAACACAATGTTCATGGTATTTTAAAAAAAATATTAAACAACCTATAATTATTATATGATGTGAAAATCATTATTTTAATTTTTTTTAACATGCTCAAAATTATAAACCTTGTTAGGATTACATGAAATTTATTTGGAACCGAATTCCCCATTTTTACCAGGTTTTTGTGAAAACTATTTCAGCAAAAATGTTGTTCCTAAATAAAATACTGACCTCTCCTATATTATCATTCCAACCCAATATTTTCATCTTATTTAGAACATTATTTATTTCCTAAAGATAGAAATTTTTTGAAGAAAATTTAATCATCTTTGAATTGACACCCCTTATAGAATGATTATAGAAAACATATATAACAAAAGGGGTGATGTCCACATTTATTTTAAGCCTAGTTCTATTACAAATCTAGTGTGAATTGGATCCCTATTCAATAGTGTGTAATTTCTAATTATCATCTTCACTTTTCACATGATCCACTTCATTATTATCATGATAGATAGTTTAACAATTCAAAAACTAGTTTCTTTTATTTTTAGGCTTCTCTACATTTAAGACAACTTCTTCTTAATCTACTCTAAAATTAATTATACCATGGTTAAAAATAATTAATTCCATTCTAATGGTAATAAATTTTCTTCCTATAGTGAGGAAAATATCACATTTGTCTTATATATCTAGGAAAATTAAATCAGTAGGGAATATTAATTTGTTGACTTTAATTAAGATATCCTCAAGCAATAATAAAGAATTCTTAATGGAGAGGACATCATGTTAAAGTGAAAACTCTATTGGGATTAGTTCTACATGTAAAAACAACTTTTAGGTATTCATGGGAATTATATTGATACAGAATAGTTGAAAGGAAAATTATTTTCCAATGTTTTATATCCCTATAATTCAAGAAATTGTGAAAATACAGGGGTCTTTCTATTTCAATGCTGCTTCCATTGGAAAACTATTGGTAAATTTTCATTTATCAAGATGACTATTAGTTCCTCTATTTAAATTTTTCTAGACAATATATCTCTAAATAATTTATCATAGGTGGGAACCTGAGTAATTTCTTCTAGAAATAGAATATTGATCTTTAATTCCTTGAACATCACAAAAAAATATTTTTTCCCCTATATCATATAATGTTTCACCCTCTCTAGAAATGTGATAGGGGGAATACATGTTAGTGGTGCCACCCATACATCTCTCTTTTTCAGGGTTCTCCTCAACTAGAGCTTTCCCATGCTATTTTTTTTCTCAGGTATTCCCCTAACAAACATTATTAGATTCATTTAACTAATTTATCACAAGTCCACATTTTTTCAGAAAATACAACACATTTTCAAATATTAAAACTATATATTTATCCTCTACCCTTAGATAATTGTTGGTATTATCAAGTAATTTATGTGGTAACCAATCCAATATGGCCTTCAATATCTAACCCATTTGATTTTATAGGTTGTGTAGTGTAGCCTTGTAGATTTTAGTCTCTATTATTTTATTTTCCATTGTTTGATCTCATTTAGAAAAAAATATAGTAAGATAGTTTCTAATAATTTTCTTGATAGGTTCCTCTATTTTCAGTTTTCTTAGAGGACATTAATGAAATTTTTGTTTTGTTTTGTTTTGTTGTGTAGGTGGAAACTATATAGATATAGAAAAATTTTAATGGAATTCTGATTGTGGTTAAGCAGATATACCTAGTCGTGTAAACCAAAATGACCCCTAATAAATAAGAGATACCTATACACTCATATATTAAAAATAACATTTGTTTTCTGGTAGCATCTACAAAGTCATCCTTTTATGATTTTTTTCTACAGTTGAAATTATTTGGTGTCTAATACTTGTGAATTAATTCATTTTAATTGACATCCTTAAATCATTCATTTGGAGTTTATCTCAGAACATCCTTCTTTATTTCTAATACATAATAAATATATAAATCTAGAAGTAATGGATTTTAAGTTAATTAGTATAATAGAAAGATGGTGTGAAAAATAGTTGAAATGATTCAATATTTTTAGTAAGAGTATATACCTGAGCTGCGAGGAATGTAGTCTCTTATAGTTGGTGGATCCAAACTTAGGTGATGCTCTATCACTTCCCAATATACTATAATTTTTTTGTGATGTCATCAAAAATGGATTGGACAACTTCATGAATATTTAGTTTTAGTATTCAAATTGTAATTGAATCTACCACAGTATGAGCATCAGGTTGAGTCCTTGGTAAAATGTCATGAATTGGAGCCACACATGTTGATCATGATGTGGGTTTTTATAGTTTAGCTATCAGAATCAACCACATTCATCCTTGAATGATTCTTATTCCCCGTGATTAAAATTTTGAATTTCATTTCATAGATTCTAGTTTCATATGGGTGGGAAATATTTGTCAATGAATAGTTTGTAATGTTCATCCCAAGTTATGATTTACTAAAGGGAATGAATTTTTATCTAACCCTTAGCATTATAAAACAAGGGGATTGGAAAACATTTAATCCAATGGGATATGATGATACACCATGGTTTCCAAATTTATCACATACCTCTGAAAAATATGACATATTTTCATGTGGGTTATCTCTATATTTCCAACTAAACATTACCTTGTTTTGGATCACATGAGTTGGTCCAGGTTTAATTTAAAAAGTGTGATATTGAAAACGAAGGCACGCAATCTTGTTCACATCAACACTAATAGACAACATGTTGCAATATATTATGTTTCACTCCAGTAGTGTATTTTTCTAAAACTATTTAGCATGTGGTATATACTGTACATTTTAATGGTGTGGCATAACATGTTCATTAAATCAATTTTATGTACAACATCAGCATGTAGAAAATGTTCTATCATTCATAGATTGAAAATATTTTGTTCTTGTGGATCCATTCTTCTAGATTGCGATAAGGGTCCCTAGAACATGAACATTAAATGGAGAATATTAAGAGGGAGATAGAGAAAGAGATTGAGGACACAAGTGTGCTCATAGGAGAAAAATTAAAAAGTAAATGGGGTAAGGATAAGAGATGTAAGAGGTAGAGAATGAGGTAATTTGAGGTTTTTCTAATGGTCACTTTTCCTAACAAATAGTAATCTCCCAAAACGATGCCAAAAATTTATGTTCCCAAAGATAACATTATTTTTTCATCAGTTGCGGTTACATTATAAATTTATAGTCCCAAACTACAGTTACTACATGGGTATAGTAAAGAGGCATTGTAGGGTCGAACCATGAGGATAACTAGAAGGTCAGTTAACAATCAAACAAACACCTTGGAAAGGATTCATAATGATCAATATTCATTTTTGCATATTAAAAAATATATGATTTTTTGATATATTTCAAATAATAAAAATGTCATTGTGTTAAATTTGATGGTCCCTGATAGAAGATAATCTGATATTTATATTAGGTTACTATAATACCTTTGTCTATGAAGTGGTGAAAGATTCACCAACCGGTTTTGGGAAAACAAATTTGATATTCCCATGATGCCACAATCATGTTTCCATGGTATATCTTATATCCTATGTACATTACGCTTTTCTTATATAAATTCATCTTCAAACACTAATTCTATATTAATTCTCAACTATAATTACATTAGGTCCCTTCAATTTAACATGCCATGATCAATGTTGTATAAAATAATCTGATGAAAAGTTCTTATTAAACTGATTTCTAGCCATATTGTTACCATGTTCTAATATATAGATTCATTAGTCATAGAAACTCCCATACTCTCAACCCCTAACCTAGGTGGATTATCCCCACATGAGAGTGATGATCAAAAGTAAGGGGATACTAAAAATGTTCTTCATAATCATGAAACATTTGAGAATGAAGAAACCCAAGATTAAAACAATTGAGAATCAATATAAAACAACTAAAATGAAAATAACATATCCTAAACTCACTAACCATGATTAATTAATGAATACATTTATAGTAATTGATGAATAATGCTCAGTAGTGATGAAATGGAAATTGGAAATGAAATAACACTCACAAAGGATGTAGAATGAGAGTAGAAATAATGTAGAATAACCAAAAACTCCAAATAATTCAATAAAAAATAATATGTAATGAATTAAAATGTGTTTATAATTAATGTAGATGAAAATAGGGAAAACTAAAATTAAATTTAGTGGAAAATAATGTGTGTGATACTTACGGTATACACAAGAACACTGACATTTTAATTGGATGGAATAGTACCCAACTTGTAAGGCATGCACGTTGTGTACTAGAAAATGTGACTTCGTTATTAAAATATTCACATCATGTATGTTTAATGATCATCATGTTTTTGGTAACCACTATTCTCACTGATGAATTTGATCATATCATTCACCGAGAGAGCCATCAAACTTGTCACATAATGTAATCTAAACATGGCATGTATGTTCTTTAATTTTGGAGAGATTATGATAAATGACATATTCATATTATGTAATGAATGTACATGTCAAGTATTGGCTTGACGTCATGAAAAAGAATCACATTCTAGTCTATAGATCTGATGGTATTCTTTGAATGATGTCTACACATCATGTATGTGATACATGACATATAAATCATGTATCATAAATATTTTATCATTTCATCCTCTAATTATAAATTTAAAATTCCTATGAAATAAAACCACAAAACATGAAATTAGAAAAAAATAATTAATAATAATTATATATTTAAATCCAGTATGTATATATAAATTCATCTTATCAACAATCTCTTTGTAATTAATTTTCATAGAGTACATGGATTTTGTACACTATAATTCATAGAGGATATTCTTTAATTGCCCCATTTTTTTATAATCCACATTAGAGGGTTACTTTACAATAATCAACATTAATGATGATTTATTAATTATATATTATGTCTCTAATATATTTCACTAAGTCACCCACAATTTTTTTTAGTACTTTTCATCCCGATAACATGATTCTACCCCAATAGGTTCTAGGGTGGAAAGATGCTAGGGTATTATCTCAATTTAATATTGCATGAAATGGTTATTTAATTGATAATCATGCTTTTTTGTTCAATGATTAAGATAAAAGATTTAATTTCACCATAATATGGATAATTTATATATGTGAAGACATACTATGTGGTATTAAAGAGACCTTGAGAATTTTCTCAGTAAAATTAGGGTATAAGATGATAGTTAAATTGAAAATCCTATAGGGAGTTGTGGTCTGAAAGATACCATGGATTAAAAAAATTACTCCCATGTTTTAATATTTCTAGATTGAAATATGTAATTGAATCCTATATAACTATAATTTTTCTCAGATTCTATCAAACATTAGAGGATCCATTATGCCATTTCTGGATGACCTTACCAGATCCTACGTTGTGTGTAATAATTAATTCATCTGGAGCTTGAGCCATCTGACAAATGTGGGATTTTAATATAGATCTAATAATGTGCACAAAGGATATGTTTCAACATATATGAGGATTTTTTCATCCTCACATAACATGGGTATAGTGTTTTCGCATTACACTATGTCCTAGATTATATGAGTGAGAATGAAAAACCTTGATTTTATCAAACTTCCAAGCTTAAATTATTTTTTGTTCAAGTGGGTAGTGTCTTTCATAGAGTCATATATTCATAATGACGTGTATCATGGGAATACAAAAGAATATTCATGTATTGGCAGATGGAACTATCCCACAACAAATTTATTGATGATTATTGTTAATATGGGGTTCCTTGATGATGAATTAGTTGGTTTTGGTGATATGGTTTTTGACTCCCTTAAAATCTTTGTTCTGACATGACATGAATATATAGAAGCTCATTAGCACCCAGCAGTGGTTGATGTACACTTCATTTGTGTGAGAACGAGTATCTCCATCAAGAGAGTATGAAAATATATCATTTATGAGTCAGAATGCCTCACCAATTTTTACATCATTGATGAATTGCAATGTTGTATCTAATTATTTGGTTCTCTGGTGATGCATATATATTCCCTTTCACACCATTTATTTCCATAATAATTCAATTTAATAGAAATAGAGCTGAATTGGGAAGCTCATTTCATACCAATGCATTTTCTCACTAACTTTTTTCATATATGGTTGGGTGATTTCTCATCATGGATGAACTCCCATGTATTTTTGTATCGTCAACTTGTTAATTGATGTCCCATTCAAAGAATACAAATCTATGATATTAATTTCATTGGCATTTGATATATATTTAATGTAAAAACATACAATATATAATTAAACATCCATTTCTTGATACCATTACACAATATTTTTTATTTTTAAAAAATTTATAACATAAACCACTGACACTAAATATATGACTTATTTAGATGAAACAGACTTATTCTGTAATATATAAATAATATTTATGGGAATAATATATATATGCATATATGCATATATTTCTTTGATAAAGACATATACTATATTAAGGAATACTTATATTAAAAAAATAAATAAATTTATAAAGTTTTAAATGAATAAATATTTACTAACATTAAATTATTAAAAATTTAAACAAACACATGTCATTATGAATGATTAAATAATATTAAAATAAATCATGTTTAAAATGAGGGAAATTTATTTAAAAAATGAATAGATCAGAAATTTATTCAATAAATGAATAGGAGAATAATATGTTTTTAGTTATTAAATCATATTAATTTTCTATACAAATATTTAATATATACAATTTAGTAATTAATATAATTAATATATATGTATATATGTTCAATTTATTAATATTTTTTCTACATTTATTATTATTAAATTATTTTATATTTTTTAATTTTACTCAATTTTCATTTTTATTTTTTAAGTAATTATTATTTATTCATTTTATTTATTTAAATTTAATTTATTCTATTCATTAATATTTATAATATATATATTAAAAATAAATAATAAAAAATTATTTCATTAATACATTTTTTAAATTTACTAATTATTTATTTTCATTTGTCAAATTATTTATTTTTAAATATTAAAATTTTTCTTTGTTTTTCTATCAGAATATATATAAAATGGATCTATTAGGCCAACTACGGTGTTGGGTCATGTATAGGCCCGTAGGATAAAGGGTATGTGAAAGCCCGCATGGAGATTGGCCAATTATACTAACTAGGCAGGTGGGCCAACACGTGGTGGTGCCGACCTACGTGTGATATGTGTGTGAAGTTTTTTATGGGTGTTTTTACCTAAAATAAATGGAATGTAGAGATAATGAGACAACCAATCTTATTAAGCATGATTGAAATAAACATGAAGTCTTATGTGGGACAAACCATCTGAGACAACACTTGAGGACTGGTAAATAAAATCATTGATAATGGCCACCATTTATCTACACTAAATAAATGTGTTGATAAAGGGTGTCTTTATCAGTTCTAATTAAAAGACTCAATTTATAAATTCATTTATCCTATAGTGATATTTTCTATCATGGTTTATTATGGGTTTTGTAATGCTACTCAAAATAATATGATTTTAAATGAATGTCATTATATATAAATGTTGGTATTGGTCCCGTCCTAATGAATCTATTTTTATCATGAATAGTTAATATGCATAGGTCTATACAGTGTTTATCATTATCCCTTGGTATCTCATCCTCTAGCACAAAAGACCTCCCATGAATGTTTTCTGAAATTTATGGACCACATTTCTTGACAATATCACCCTCTCTATCTGTAGCTTCAAAGATAAAATTATTATCTGATTGTTCGTTGAATCCACTGATGAAAAAAATATGAGTATTTTTTATACAAAAATGATATATAGGCATTTGAGTCTATAATATAAAGAAATATTCCCGTAATAAGTTGTTGTAAGATGACAACTAGAACCATGATCTGTATGAGGGATATTATTAAACAAATTCCCAAATAGGGCCACTGAATATCCAATATTTTTTGTCTGATAATCTATAGAATGGTATTAATAAAATTAAACAAAAATAATGTGATTCAGATAAATGTATTTTCAAAACATCCCCATCATGTCATAGATATATTATTAAAATGTGGTGACTATCAAAATATCATGGTCTCCCAAGAAACACTTTATTTTTTTCCATTTCATCATATAATTCAAATATCATATTCATAGATCCTATTTCTATTATTACTACACTATTTTATAGGTTCAATATTGATTGAATCAAATTATCTAAGTCAATCAGATTAAATGGCCAATTGAGAATAAATTTTCATACCATTATGAGAGACATACAATTAAAAACGAAGGAATCTTTATCTATCGTCGTAAAAATATGTGTTTTTTCATTATCTATATGTGAAATATTCCTCCATTTATTTATTATATTGTAACCCATCACACCACCTATCTGGAAGAGAATCATTCATCATTATTTCAAAATAATCATTCTCAACACTCGAGATTATGACTTCACCCCCATAGTACCTCCAAAACTGTAAAAACCCTAGGAATCTCCAAAATCATTGAAAACCGAGTAACACCCTCTATCTAGCTGATATATTTTTCTAGAAATTGTTTTTATCCAAATAGATGTCCTAAAAACTATAATTCCTTGGTTGATCATGGGATTGTGTTGTTACCCTAGGTTCATCATTTTTCATGTATAAGGAGTGTTTTTATTTGTGGATAACTCAATATTTTAAATTATTAATTACTTAAAAATTTTCATGAATTCAATTTTTAGATTTAAAAATATGAATAAATATTATGTATTTTTATGTCATAAAATTATTTAGACAAAAAAATTAGTCATGAACTTCTTTATTTACCTTAGAATGCAATTTCATTTATTTTTGGAAGACATTGAGTATTCGTGTATTTTATTTAATTAAGTAAAATATTTATTTAATTTAAAAATTCATAAAAAACAAATTCAGTAAAGGTTCATAAAAAAACAATTCACTTATTTTAAATACATTTGTGTCTGGTTTCTTAGAACATGGTGTCCTATTTGACGATGATGTTATTTTTTTACAAGCTCTCGATCCAACCCCATCCAATACGATTTTTATATAGAAATAATGATATATATTCAAAATATTTCCCATTTATTCAAATGATTCTAGGAACATGGATCATATAATTATAGAGGTAGAAAAGGTAGTTTCCTCATGGTAGGTTTCCCCAAACACCTCATTTAATTTCATTGTATATGTTTTTAATTGTGTTGGCTAAAATTTGTAAGAGTCATGTAGCTACCATATTGATTTCAAGTAATTATTTTGAAATCATTTCAATATTCATAAATATATTCTTGATATGTGTATAGAATAATTTCGAAAAACAATTATTTATGATGAAAATTGCTCTCTTTGTATAGATATTTCTTATTGATATCTCCTATCAATCATTTAATTTAGTACAATATTGAATGGGTATTTGATTTCCTGTAAGTTGGTCCATTATTGATGCCCATCCATCATGATAATTATATATGTCAACTTAATCCACAAAGATGGATCTATGGAGTGGTGAGGGGGACTATAAGATCATCTCTCATTGCTTGGGAAAACATAAGTGAGGCATGACACAAAATATTTTAATGGGAAACTAGATTTTGGGAATCCTTAACATCACACACACATACACAATTTCTCTGGGATTTGGTATATTATTATGTGAACTATTTTTTAAAAATATGAAAAGATTCAATTTTTAACAATTTATATATATCATGTAGTACTACTGCTCAACAATTCACTAATTTAATGTGTATTCATAATTTTCCAGTATTTATATGATATATTTTATAATTTATGACGATTTATACATTATATTTCATTTATGATATACTAATTATTATTATTTGAATATTTTGAATTTCTATTTTTCATTATATATAAATTGACACCTATAAAATGAAATAATAATTATTTTCCTGAAATGAAAAAAGATATAGAAAAAGTAAGTGAATCGTCCCACTTGCATCTGGGTCCCACAAGTGTAGAGATATGGAGTATGAAATAGAAATTCATACGTATCTTATTTATATAAATTTTAGAAAAAAATTACCCTTTATAATTAAATTTTATATGTGTAACAGAATAATAAAATTCTATTTAGATTAATTATCATTTTTATTGCATACCAAAATATATATTATTACTTGATATTTTTTAAATATTATTTTTCAAATATTGTAAATATGTTTAATAATAAATATGAAATATGTATAGTAATATATTTACCTCTATGAAAACACAAGATTCCAAGTGGATATAAGGAAATGCTATAAATTTTATAAAATCAAATAGACATAAAATAAACATCCCAATTCATGACAACCATGTGTGTTCATTGGGATATAATCCTACATGGCCTTGATGGTGATGGAGATGTTGGAGTGGATTTTAATTGAAAAAGGTTTTCATTGATATTATAATCTTTTACATCTAATTAAACAACTTCTCCATCTTCATGCTCACATATGTCTAACACTCCATGTGAAACATTGGGAATAAAAAAATATAGGACTAATTTTTATCCATTTTTACGTCATTTCATTTAATTGAATAATTATCTGATGGTGCCTGTATAGGACAATAAGATCTGGTTGGGGAGAAAGAATCAAGATCTGAATTGATGGAAAGGGATTAAAAAAATTCCTTCCACTTGTTTCCATGTGTTAGGTCCTGATGGACTACCCTAACATTCTTGTTGAAGGGGTTTTTAGAAAAAAAAAGTTGAGTCCTACTTCCTTATGGATAGAACGTTAATATGAGTCTCTAAAAAGAGATATGAAAAACTAATATAAAGATATTCATGTTCCTTGACACTGAGATGTTTATATTACACATTGGAAGAATGAGAAAAAGAAGAATCCTCCATGTATATCAGTTCTGAAAAAGTTCTTCTTCTCCAATTTCAATTCATTGGGGGAATAAAAAACACTGTGAACGTTTTCTACGTGGGGAAAACAATATGTAGTCAAGTCACCCTTGTATCACTATACTCCAACAATGTCACAATTGTTTTGTCTATCATTTTTATAGGACATGACACATGTGATAAAATACCATACAGGAGTATGTATATACATACCCACTATGAAAACCCAAAAACCAATATTTATTAATAAAAAAATACAATGATAGTTAGATCACTCCCAATGAAATTGGGAAAAAAACTCAACCAATAAAATATTTTTACTCATAAAGAACCCCAGATGTGAAAAATGGGACCTCAATCTCACAGTCAAGACAAAGATGATGATTAATCTTAGATAACCCAATTTACATCGCTAATTTCAATCATAAATAAGAACTTTTCCATAATATTTGTGGAGGGGACCACTCTTTACTACTATGCTTCATAGCTGAGGGAACCCATCATAAAAGAGGATCTGCACCACATTAATGATAGAAGATGTGAGAGAACTAATTAGTAGATAGGGAACCTTCACCTAGGTTACAACATTCTATATATATATATATATAAAATATGGGGAACCTATTCCATGGTTCATATTTTAAGTATTGACCCCATAATATCTCTCATAGTATGGTTGGCTCGCAACATAATGTGTCAAGGGAATACTCACCCCGACATATCTCTGATGATCGGGTCTAGATCAGTTCCATTTTTGAGCAACACCTAAAGAATCTTCATCCTCTGAATATATCACATCATATCATTCTTTCCATAAACAAATTATGTCACCATGTTCTACGTAGATGACTACCCATTACAAGATTGCTCTGGGCCAATGTCAGATTCCAAACGGAGGAGATACAAGAGGTATAATTCAAAGAATAAAATACATGTTCTATATGGGGTCTACATGGCGTGTGACCCCACATCATTTCATTTCCATGTTTTCTTATGGGAATGTAATGGAAGATATACTCTCATAAAATACATATATGGATATGAAATGGTGTGTCTCAGCCACTCAGGACCTTTCTAATCCCTCCATGTGTTCCTGAGTACCTTTTCATACACCTAGTCATGATCAGATGCTAGCCCATTCCATGTAACTCCTAGAGTATAGGAGTTTTCGGACAACATGAGTCAGGGAAATGTTCTAGCTAGAAATTGTTTTGGATGACTTGGTGGGCTCGCATTGTGTGTGGGTATAGCCACACAATGCCTGATCCTTAACTTCTACCAAAACCTTTCTCCAATTGATAGGAAGTTTGATGTCATGTTTTATTCTAAGATCAAAGTTATGATATCAATATTTATATAGAATCAACATATTCATCAGTTATTTTCCAAAATTTCTCTCACCACCAAGGATCTCACCTTTTTATAGAACAAAACTAAATGGTATTACCTCTGTCCATCATTTCTTAGTATCTAATGGTCTAATAATTAAATCTTATCATCCCTCAAAGTCACACAAGAGTCTTGTGTGTGTTTCATTGCTTTCCACATTTTCTGGATCCCATAACCATGATGTATAACTCATTATCCATAATTATCCTCCTATAAAACAATAATTTGTTTTTAATTTCCCGAACCAACTTAAATATGGGGTTTAGTCATTCTTGAGCCTACCTCAAAAATTTCAATCCATAACCCCTCGGGATAATCTTGGTAGACTCGAATAAACGGTCGGGGAAAGGCACCAAAACAGTGGTGAAAACGATATTGGCCAATTTTTCAGCACCAACGATCAAATTTCAAGAAAGAAGAGGTAATGAAATGGAATAAATGTTAATTAAAATTATTTAAATAGTATAACTCAACAACATGGATAATTAAAATAACATTCAATCACTGAATCAAAATAAGATTATTAATAAATTATAAATCAGTTAATTAAAATTGATAAAATTGAAAATTTAGGGGTGCTACCTCATTTAAGGATCAGTCACTCTGAAACATCATATACACTAGTGAGGGAAAATTATCATTACATTCATTTCCACTAAATCCACCATTATATGATCAATTATATTCCACCAATATCAATCTTTCTATTAAAATGTCTGATTTTTCTCTCCAATGTCCTATAGATATATAGTTAATTCCATAGATTTTACATAAACAACTATTTAAAATATTAATAATGTTTTAGGGTAATAAAATATTTAAATCAATAATTTAATTAATTACCACACCTAATGTACCTACCAAAAAATACCTCATTCGAACATCCAACAAAAATGAAATATAGGTAACACTTAGTGAAAACCTCACATTTTAGATTTAGCACTGGAATCATATTTGACACCAAGACTCTATTTTGGTAGTTACTTCAATATTTCATAAAAATAGTGTTTTCATGATATTTATATAATTAATAATTTATAAAATCAATTATAGGATAGTAGGGCCTCTATTTCAGGCATTGTCTCAAGGCATAGGTACAAAAAAAATTCCTTAATATATTTCAAATTGTTAGAATAAAAAAATATGTCACAGAAATCTCCCCTCCATTAAAGATTTTCTCCTAGAAAATCATTAACTACAAAATGTGGGGATACGATGTCTACATATCATTCTCTCACTCCCAAGATTTCTCTTGCACACACATGTGATACCATAAATCATGATCCCGATGAATTTTCCATCCTCGCATGAACCTCTACAATCGATCCTAAATCACCACCTTGTCCTCTATGAAGGTGGATCCATCCTGGATGGCCTAATGGGCCTCAATTATAATTAGTCTCTCTAAAAAATCCTTTTCAATAAACCTCGGTTGTGGAATCCTAGTAAAACGTGATATCCCTACAAAAACTATATGGGGATATGATGTTAATATGTGTTACATTTTTCTCATCTCTATGGTATTATATTTATTCATTAAGATTATATAAAACTTCTCTATCAACACCTACACAATATCAATTCCAATAAGAGATGTCTTTCCAGTCTCAGTCCTGTATAAGGGTGACCACCATGGTATCCCATACATTCCCATGAAACATGTAATGCTGTTGTGAAAGTGATATCTATTAACATAATAAATCCTTATTAGTGTAAAATGTTCCTCCCAAATCTAAATGAAGTATAAAACATGGGATTTTTGTATTTCATCTAATATCTAGATTGTTTACCCCTTCTGCCCGTCCATTTGGGTGTAAAATGTCGTTATCATCCAAATCATGGTCATGAATTCCCCCTAAAGGCGTCAATATAATAGTAGCATAAATCTTAAATCATAGTGGGAGAGGAACATCCTGTTTACCACATGGAGTTAAACGATCTCCCACAAGTACATCTTTCGCAATATATCCAACATATTCTTCTACCAGATAGAAAGGGAGTCCAGCAACCTGAAAAGTTGTTCAACAATAACCGATATGAAATCATTGAATCACACTTAACATGGATTATATATCACAAATTCGTTGGATTTTATCTCCCATTTCAACTATAGGATCTGAATAGGCAGTATAAAACTGATCAGAACCAAGTTATTAGCTTTCACTTAAAGAAATTTGAGACATTGAGAGATGAACCCGAAAACACTCTGCTTTATTCCATCCCATCAAAACTATCAAAAAATGTCCTTTTACATATTCACCACACTGATATTTAAATTGTAATGAGATGTATGAAACTCCCACATCACCCCCTCTCACATCATGTCTGAAACCACTATTTTTCCTCATAAAATTATTATATGCTCACCTTCCTTAGATAAACCATCTGGTATATTCCATGAGGATATCTTGTCATGAATAACCACATCGACACTGTCTCTAAACTAGGACTCTGTCACACACTATATAAGTGGAATTGTTAGCACCATTAATTTAATATATTTAATACCTCTCTCTTCCACCAGGGTAAGGTGTAAAGAGGCCAATTTATTATATACCTTATCCACCAAGCATGATTATTAAATACTAAGGATACAATAATACACCACATTATAATTCTCAAGATTTTATACTGTCATGAAGTTATAGTACAGTACGGAATCCAATAAAAACCACTTTATCTGGATAATATATTACTTTATGATAATTTCTCCTAGAAAATTGATCCTAATGTATAGAAAAGATAATTCTACAAGATGACAATCCCTCCACATTGTCAGAGATAAGACTATCACTTCCAACTATATGACATGCATATAATAGTTCTTATAATGGGGTTACAACATCCTACAAACATACACATAGGCACAATACCTATCCCTGAATAAAATTACAGTTGATCTCAACACTATATTATTCCTAAATCACTTCATACTCACAACTTCATCTTGTAGTGTCAACATATTATCAATGGTCTTCCTCAGCCTCAACATATCTAAGGCTCCCTCACATAGCCTAATCTAGATAAAAGGTTTCCATTTTCATTCTACAATGGAAAATATGACACAACTAAATATATGTTATCCAAAAATCCTTCGCCTTTCCCCTCCAATACAAAAATTTTATGAACTTCTATCATTCCCTGGGGTGTCTCACATGGTAGAACTAAATAAATCTTCACTGGGTCAGAAACTAAATTGTGCTTCTAAATGAATCCTCCCGGAAATTAAAGATCACAAATTCAAATCCAAAACATCATAAGGATACCATATTATTCATCCTCTTAAGGAAAGTCAAGGAACATTATCTAATTATCTTCATGATCCTCTTCTTTCGTAGAGTAAATGAGTATGTAATCAGTGAAGACAACCACAAATAGTCCCAAGAAAGGATGGAAGATCTAGTTCATCAATGTACTAAAAGAAACAGTGTAATTATCCACACCAAATGGATTCCTATGGAAATAATAATGGTTACAAAAATATCATAATTCCTTCATTATCATATCATCCTCAGGAACACTCATCTAGAGGCAGAAATACCCAATATCGATCTTCGATAATTAACTCACTCATCATAACAAGAAATAGTGGGCATAAATCATCAGTAGTGTGGATAATTTTTCATTATAATTACCGGATTTGGGTAATGATAATCATCTTAAAGTATTAATATCAGATTCCCATTTTTCATGAAAAAATTATAGTGATAGAAAGGGGACAATAGTTTTGATGAAAAACATATCTATAAGTTTCTTCACCTACACCCTTAGTCCCCAAAGATTGACTGGGGCCATCTCTTATACCTCTAATGATTTAGTGTGTTACCATTGTGAAATTAATTGATTTGTTATATCTCTATATGGGAAGGTAGTCTCAAAAGATCCTCACAGAATATTTTCATATTATCCTAAACTACCAATGGAATCATTTGGTTAGAAGATCCTTTTATGTCTATGGATGAACTCAACAACTAATTGGTGATAGTCTATTGACTCATTCTTACTAGGCCATCTCACTTAGTAGTGGGATATCTCCTGGAATTAAATTATAATATCATATATTAGATATGATGGAATATAACTCACCATAGATAAACTACCATCCTATAACCCAAATGATGTTATAAGGTCTAATAATGATGATAAATTGGTCACATGTGACACTATCCCCACGAGGAGATATCTCTCTCTTATTAAAGGAAATTAACATTAATGAATTTAGCATTGTATAAAACTCTACCTATAGTTGTGGGGTTAAAATATAAATTGAAATCTCCTAATCTCTCCTCCAAAATAAGAAGTTTATGTGATAAAACACATTGTTGTCTACTAGTATAGTGGAAGTCGTTAAATGAACTAAAAAATATTCCTAATACCATATCTATTAAATCCCTGTAATAGACATCCATTTATAGAAACTATGCACGTCCCCAACCACCAAATATTTGGTCCCTGTTTGAGCAACTTGGTGGTCATGGTGGTAGGAACTTCTAACATTGTCATCTATCAAATGATTCTCAATACAAAATAAATCACAATCCTCTACTAGAACAGACTCCTTGTCGGCCACCTTAGCAATGTATATGAAATACCTTATCATGGTGTTGCCTAAATCATGGGGGGTTTCCACTATATATCTATCCCACATAGCACGAAGGATCAAAAAATCTGAGTTATGTGTCCTCACCCATAGAAAGCATAAAATCTCCAATATTTAGAACGACTGATTCCTCTAGGAAATCCCAAATCCATAGATCCTTGAATTTGAGTCTGAGAATGAGAACATAACCTCATTTTGGATCAAGATATATGATACCTACTACATCTACTTTTTAATCATCTATATGATGTCCACCAACCACTCTAACATCTCATGTCCCCATTGCAAGGAAGATCCATTCAACTGAGTTTACTCTAGAACTCCAACACAAGTGTGTAGACATTGGGAAAAAACAATGGATCAAATGAATCTACATATTCCCTTATTAAACATCCTCACATGTAATAATCTATATTGTTCCATATAAAAGGACTAAAACACATGTAAATTAAATCATGTTGCATACTCATATACTCACATATCACCATATTGTAGATCAATTTTTGTGGATCTAAACTTAGTTCCAACATGAAGGGAAATACAAATAAAAAACATCTATTAGATATTAGACCATGAGAGTCCACTAACATTTTGGTAATTCATATCCAAAATCATTGATTGAACAACTAAACTATAGAAAACACTGTATAATACTAAAATGGTCAGATCTATCAGGGTTTTTATGATCTTAAAGATTAAAACAAGAAACTCAATCCATTCATTTATTTATAGATGATATGGATCATTAAGAATCTTTAAGGATATCCAATTCTAGAACACATAGTCTGTGGTAGTATTTCATGAATTCATAAAATTAAATTTTTTTTCTATATTCTCCTCATTATGTTGGTATTCTTCTCCAAGACATCTTAGAGGAAACACCTTATGGGATGGATGTTGAACTGAGGCCTCATCACTCATTAGATCATCACCAAGATACACGATCCGTAACTTGGTTTGTTATCTTCATAGAATAATATTGATGGTGATATTCATGTACCAAAAAAGATAAGAATATATATATATATACATATATGTGGGTGAAGATTACTGAAGAATGATTTTCATATTACTCATTCATATAAGATGTAGTAAGAACTAATTTATTTAGAAAATGTATCTCTAAGAAATTTTGACAAGTGGGTTTGTAGAGCCCTCGTGTATGGATACATCATACACCTTACCAACGCTATGTTCCATAGAATTATGACCACACTAGAGACACTTTTACAGGGTTTCCCAATTTTCAACCAACACGTGTTAAGAGAAAACATCAAACACCATACCAAAGAATTGACTTCGTTGATAGAACTTCGTAACTAAATGAGCTATTAGGGTCCAACTAGCAAACATAAAGACATGTGTTCACAATAATAATACAATATCTAATAGGATAGTGGATAAAGACAAGTTTTGATAATGACTAATATAAAATGGGAGGCCTTTTCCTAATGTACAGTCATGCATGCCTCAATCATCATACAATAAACATTGTAGTCATGTAACAATATATAATAATACCTTGAGTATACCAGACATGTAATAACCAATATGGAATAAATCGTAGTATGATAGAGTGAAACCAGATTGTAAAGGGGAAAAATATACACTCAATAATAAATTATGTCTCAAACCGATAAATATTGTAAATACTGAATGATGAAAGATTCTTACTCCTAATCTCTATGCCCAAACATTATACATGGTCAATGAACCCAGGTATCACTATAGTGTACCAAATTCACTGTAGATATTCTTAATATTGAAATAAGATTGGACATGTGTGGGAAATACAAATATCAGGGTGAGTGTATACATACAAATTAGGATTTATTAAATTTCAAAAGGGCTCAATAGAAGGTTTAAACAGTAGTTAGCTCAACCGAAGATAATAGTGAAATGAAACCCAGTAGATACACATTTATATATGCTAATGAAAAATCCTAGATGAGAGAGAAATGGGATTTCCATCTCATAGCCCAACCCAAGATGATGAGTAAACCTGTATCTCTTGATTCCTTCATCGATTGTCAACAAAAAAACTCACCAAAACATGTGGGGAGGGGCCACTTCTCCATACTACAGTCCCCAGCATAGGGATTCCAAACTTTAATGGAGTACCCACACTACAATATAGCTCCAAGATAGTGGGAAAATGATTTGTAGATAGAAGAAAAACTCCATGTTTAGAGGATTAATGTATCACCATATATATATATATAGAATATTGATAACATATTACATGGTGAATAATTAGAATACATACCCCATTATATATCAAATAGTATAGAGAACTCTAACCCTAGTGTGATTGGGGACTACTAACCGAAAAATCTTCTCGATGAACATGTCCTAATCTATACCAACATATAGAATTTCCTAATGAATCATCCTTATTGGAACATATAAAATGCTGCAACAAATTCATCCATTAAGTTATACATGGAAAACTACTCAGGATTGGATAAATGTTGTCCAAAATCTAACATCAAACGAAGGATATTTGAGATAAATATGTTGAAGTAGTGAATACATGACATGTATATTGGTCAATAGGGTGTGTGACCCCACCTCATTCCCCAGAAATTTCTCCTTTGAATAAACCATAGAAAACATTTCATCATACAAGAAATATATGGCTCAAATACTAACTATCTCAGCCACATAGGACTTTCCAATTTCATATAGGTCTTGTTTGTGTACTTGTCGATGTACCTGGCTATGTACCTAGACATTCCTAGATGCTAGAACATGCTAGTATACTCTCATAGTACATGATGTATCTTCACACATTCGGTCCTGGTTGTGTTCGAGCTAGCACACAACCGTGTTGCCTATGTATGGTAACCCATCTTGTGGGTCTAGCAACATTGTTATTGATTCTTAACTTCTCCCTAAAAAATAATGTCATAGAAAGCGAATTCATGTTGTGTGTTCTTATGGGATATATGTTTAGTAGACATTGTATTGCCTGAATCATCAATTTTTTACATGTTTTCCATATATGGTATCATTTCTATGGATGTCACATGTTTTCAACTCAGAACTGATGAGTAAATCCTCCACCAATATTTTCTCATCCTATGATGGCTAGAAAAAGTAATATGGTTATCATCTCATGTATCAGCATGCATCTTGTCACCCATTTCTATTTTTCGATCCAAGAAACATGATTTATCACACATATTTCTTCCCGATATGACTGAGAAGACAAATCAGATCATTATTCTCCAAACCACCATGGATATTGGTGTTCAACCATGCTTGAACCCACCCCCACAACGGTGAAATATGAAACTGTGGTCCAATGGTTAAGAATGAAAACAAAGTGTTAGGGAAAGGAATAATAAAATATTTACAAATGTTTTTGGACAAAGGTTAATAGAAAATTACCATAGATCAGAGAAACCAATGTGATAACAATGTATAATTTTCTAATAAAAAATTTAGATATTTTAACTTTTCTATATGGCTCATGTGATGAACATTATATCATGGAATCAAAAGAATATAAGATAATAATGATTGATATTTTAATAAAAGTTGAGGGAAAAAATTGAATCCTAACTCCATTTTAAATAGATCATTGTTAAAGAATGGTTTCCTTAGGGAAGAAGAAATCTAGCTGCATTCAATCTCACTAGATTCATCTTAGTTTGATGAACTATCTTTCTACAATAACGTTCCACTAATGATGAACCATAGATTCGAATCTCCAATATATCCTGGTAATTATTATAATCCTTGATAATTCATATAAAAGGATATTTAAAAACAAAATTCTGTTTTGGGTATTATATTTATTAACATAACTAATTATTTAATTAATCCACTTATCATATCTACGAAGGACTACCTCATAAAATCATCCTTTTCTGACAAACCTTACAATGCACTTAGGATAAATCTAATGTTCATTATTAAACCATCCACTTGAATTTATAACATGAGAAACCATATGAGTTGTAATTTCTATATTTTCGAAAAGCTACACTTCCATGAAATTAATATATTTAATATTTTTAAAATATGATTTTTTGGAAAACCAAACCTCTAAATCTCATGTAATCTTAGTTTCAAGTTACAAAAATATTCATTAATATAGTACTGATTCATATATATATACAAATAAGGTCACCAAAAAAAGTAATTATAAGAATGAATTCGACATCTAAATATACCATAAATAATAAGTGAAAAACGTAATAAATAAATGATTAACTCATACTATGTTAATCCATTTAACCAATAATAGTGTATTGTCATTAAAACATGAAAATATAAAAATATATTCTCATCAATATCATTGATGGAATATAAATAAAAAATATATAACATGAAAATGATTTCATTAATCCCCATTTTATAGTACTGAGGATCTCCGAAAAGTTTTTAGAAAATTACTCGATAAAAATTTATGAAATTATTTTACAAGATTATATTGTTCGACACATTCCCATAAAATATCATCCTTATTGAAACATATCAACATAGTATCATCATCAACATGAATGTATCATTCATAAAAATGCAACTACTAAAACATTATTGACTTTACATGCATGTTCTATAGTTAATGTGCTTACACTCTATGTTTCATTCTGAAATAGTAAACAAGATTTAGCTTTGTGCTTCAAAAATTATTCAATTTGAATAATTGAATCACTATTTACCAATATGTGATTTTCTTTTTCAAATTTATGACTGTAATACCCAATACATTATCCAATATAAAAGTTGTTCATAAGGATAATGTAAATGAATTTTCCCATTATGTAACAAAAAATTGACCATCATGTAAAAACAAACCAGTGGTCAGTAGTTTCCTAGTAGTCCTTAATGTATAATAAAAACACTTCATATGAGATTTTAGGTTGGATTAAGTTATTCTTGTGGGTATTATAGAGTTATTGGGTAGATATTCTGAACCAAGCCTTCACAGTTGGGTTGAGAAAATGAATATTAGAAAGACTTTGATGTTTGGATTTTTTTCATCAATGTCAGAAGAGGAATCATTTCCCTTAATCATCTTTCCATATTAAGGGTTCAATATCACTTCCAATATATAATTTTCATTAATGGATAAATGAGTGTGATATAAATCCAAGCCTAGATGACACTCAGAACTGTTAACAACAGTGTTAAATAAATGGAAAATTATTTAACTGAATTTCAGTCATATTTAGAAGATTGATTAGACACAAATATTATTACCCTGAAAACGTTCACACTGTGAAGCAATGATCACATCAAAATAATGTGATGAAACAAAATACCATTGATAAAAAATTACTTCTTTCCAAAACGCCTCCCACAGTTCGGGTGTCCCGTTCAAAAAATATCATCAAATATGAAATCCATACAAAAGATTCTGTCATATAATAAATTAAACCAATAATTTACAATAGAATAATAATACATATATAGAACATCTGTCCAAAGTCTTATAAACACACAAACACATACCCACAAAACCACCAGTCAATCCATAACCGCAATAATCAATATTTACATATAAAATATAGCCCACAACCACTATCAAAGCATAGAAAATATGACTACACCACGACCACTCCAGCATCCATATTCCACCATAACTATAGTAATAATATGTGAAAATAATAAAATTATGTCTTCAAATGGAATAAATAAATTATAGAAATAAGATCTAAAAAATAATATAGATTAAAAATAGAATAATTATTGATAATATTTGTCCATACCAATAAAATTAAGAACCATCCCTATTGTCTGATGTAGAATGTCAGGGATCAGAATTGTAATCCTCCTACCAACAACATTTTTTATTGACCATCATCATCATCATCATAAAATTACATATTTATGAATTGATTCAACCCATATAACTCAATATATAAAATCATATAATAATCTCATTATAATTTTTTTAATTACTCATTAGGAAAATTTATATATATTTCATGTTTCATCATTTCCCATATTTCATATATAATTCAATGATGTGTGATCCATCTTTTAAAGTCAATATGTGGTGGTTTTCAATGGTTTTGACTATTCTATGAACTTTCTAGTGTTTAAAACAAGTAAAAACAATTTTTTGGAATCTTAAGATAATAGTAACATAGATTTATGTTATTTCAATTATTACATAAAATAAAATATATAGTCATTATCCTATGATTTAAAAGATTTAAAATGTTGTTTTCTTTGTTTTTACACTCTCAGTCACATTTTATAAAGTAGTTGATATCATTTAAAACTTCTCACTGAGTCATTAAGATAACAGTTATCATTAAATGGATGTGTTTTCTACTTATGCACATCAAAAATAATTCAATGTATGTTATCCCATTATTTTAGAAAAACATATTGTCGTTAATATTTATTTTGACCATTACATGCATCATTTTAGAGTTTTAGGACACTAAAATAACATTTATGGGCTTAATTGGAGAACTATAATGGAGATTGATGTGGTGTATTTTCTTATATTCAAAAATAATTAAGGTCATAGTACAATGATTTCATGACCTTCTATTTTTATTTTCTTTTATTGACCCCTTTGAGCTTATTTTAAATATATTTCTTTCATTTAAAAATTCTTATTGATTTGTTCCAAGGACACTCCCAATTAGATAGACTAGTTTTCTTCTTATACACACAAAAAAATTATTTGGTGGATTTCACATGATTTCATTGAAATTGCAGATTTCTTCCTATGGTTTTGACCATCACACAAATGATTTAATGTTTTAATACATTGTAAATCTGTTTACGGGGATCCCTTGGAAAATATAACTTGTAATTATGTGGAATCAGTTTATATATTTAAATTGTTAATCTAATGTCCTCATCCTATGATTTCATGGCCATTAAATGTTATTTTCCAAGTTTTGACCACCCAGTGCACATTTTTAATGACATTTATATCTTATAATATCAATTATTGATTCTTTACTAGCATACTACAGTTTTGAATGGTGTGTTTTATACTCATACATGTCCTAAATAATCCAGTTATGGCATCTCCTGACTTCACATCAATACAAGGATATTTTCTATGGGTTTCTCCCTTACAGAAATGTGTATGTTTTTCAAAATAATAAAAAATTATTGAAGGGAATTACAAGAATAGTGTAATATGTATTGATGTGGGCCATAATCTAATATTTAAAAAATGAATTTATGGTCGTTTTCGTATGATTTAATTTTCATCGAATGTTGTTTTCTTATTTTTGACCCACTAATGTATATTTTAAAAGAAATCAATATCCATTAAAATTTATTTTTGGATATTTCTATGAATACAAAACATCTATGTATGTTCTTTTAGCTTGAACACATCACAAATAAATGTAGGGCGGTTTTCCCTAGATTTAACATCAATCCATGGTCAGCTAAATTAGGGTTTCCATTACACACATGTCTTAGTGTGTTTGAAACACAAAACACATGTTTACAAGAATCCTAGGAAAACCATAACTTCTATTGACATAGATTTGGTTCATTCATTTTTGAAGTGAATATGTGGTCATTTTCCTTGGAGTTCATGTCCACTTTGATTCATTTTATTTTATTTTCACCATTAGGAGCATATTTTTAAACAATTGAATAACATTTAAAACCACATATTTAGGCATTGCATGAACACAACACATTAGAAGAACATTATTTCTACTCATAAATGTAAATAATAATCTACCAGTCGCTTCCCCATGATTTCACATCATTCTATGGCCATCTACTATGTTTTTGATTGATACACTCAAATTTTAGAGTTTAAACACATTTAAAACACATTTATGATCATATTAGAAAAAATTGAAACTCATATTGATGTCGAGTCATCCACTACATGTGAAAAATCAATCTACAAAAATTATCTCATCTTTCTTGGTTATTCGATTTTATTTTTTGGGTTTTGAGCCCATGGTTCATGTTTTTAATGACATTTATATCATTTAAACATCTTGTTGAGCCATTATGAGCACACCACGCATTAGATGGAAGTGATGTTTACTCATTCATGTATAAAATAATTTAATGACATTTTTTCCATGATATAACATTAATTTGATGTAGTTTTTTTCACTATTACATGAATGTTTTAGTATTTTAGAACACTAAAAATGTTTTTACAGGAATCCAAGGAAACCTATAACTCATCTTTTTCGGATTTTGTTTCTACATATTAAAAGTAAATCTATTATCATTTTCTTATGATTTCATGACCGTTATATTCTTGTTTTTTACACATATTTGTGTGTTTTGAAGACTTCGATATCTTTTAAAAACATTTTTTGAGTCACCTCAAGAACATTGTATCTGAAATGGAAGTGTTTTCCACATGTACAAATCATAAAAATATTCTAGTATTTCCACATGTTTTCAATTTTATCAGAATCCATTTCTTATTATTTTGACCATATTATGCATGATTTATTATATTTAAACAACAAAACGTATTTTTGGGCTTTTTGTTAAAAATGTATATAGATTATATAAACATAACCTATAACCAAGTAATTATATGTCTATATAATTTTAAAATAACCATGATTAAATTTTTAACAAAGTATATAGAACAAATAATATTATTTGCCTACAATAATGTGATTTTATGTATATTTTATAATATAAATATATTAATATGAAGTAATTCAAATTGTATTACAAATTTAAAATTTTTATAATTTTTTTAAAACATAACAATTATTGTCTTGAAATTTTTTGTTTTCATCACTCACAATAAAACAATTTAATCCAATAAAATGCAATAAACATTATTTCCCTGAAATATAAAAAATAAAAACAAAAAATTATATTGGTCAAAAACATTCTTTTGGGTCCCACAACTATAGGGTTGGGGAATATGAAATATAAATTTATAATTGTTTAAAATATAATTTTAGAATACAAACCAAATTTTTATTTAATTATGTTTTTTATTTATTATGTTTAATGATCTCATTCAACATAGTTTAAATTTTAATTTTTTAAATTCCAAAGTATGTTTTATTGATAGAGATTTTAAGGAAAATATAGATCTCAATAAACATGATAAATAAAATTAATAACATATATAAAAAATATATAATAATACATTTTTTCATGGAGTTCATTTTGAGTTATTTATTATATCTTGATGTAGAAATTATAACATTTTAGCATTTTGGGTCAAATATGTCATAAAGCTCAATATGAGTCTCATGATATATTCATAACATTTGAAAAGAAATAAAAATGAATACCTTTTATGATAATTTTTAATACTCATTAAATAATATAAATATCACATATTCTATAATAATTAAAATACCTCATAATAATATACAATATTTGAAGTGTAAAATAAGACAACCAACTGTATTTTGAAAAAATCTAGAAAATTAATCAATATAAAACTGAATCCTTATATAAATACAAAATAAGTCATTTTTAATAAATATAATTTATTCAATTATATATATTTAGTGTAATAGAAGTATTAGAAAATATATTATAAAAAAGAAACATCCCATATCATGGAAACCATATCATGTCATGGGTACCAAATCCATCACAACCCTGGGGGTGATAGAGAATTTAGAGAGGGAGAAAAAAATAGAATTGATGATCAATAATTTTAGTCATCATAGGTATTAGGTTGATCTTCATATCCATATCCAATATACCATGTCTATAACTCTATATAATTTTTTGGAATTAAATAAATCACAATCTCATTGTGGTACATTTTTTACTTCATTTTTTTAACTGTATAATCATTTAGTGGTGTATATAATGGTCACTAATAGGGGTGGGGATTGGTATTTCCAATGTGAATCAATGTACTTGGATCTTCTTATTAACTTCCATATATTTTCATTAATTACGTTTTGATGGGACTCCATTAATTTCAGGGGGAGGTTTTCAACTATCACATCCCTAAAGGTAGATAAAACAAGGGAAAATGTCATTACAATTATTCAGGGGTAAAAATTAATATTTGTCTATAAACTAGTGTTTTAAATATTATTATAGAGGTATTACAATTCATTCACACTATTTTTTTATGGTATGGGTATGAATAATAATAAAATAAAAATTTTCTATGTTCATCAGTTCCAACTAGGTAGCTCTTATATTTCCATTAATTGCTATAGTAACAACACTAAAAATATTGTATTGGTTAGAAATCATGTCAGATGTATCGTGGAGAGAACTTTTTTATGGATTAACATATGTAAATAATGATGTTGGAATGTTTTCCATTAATAAATAACATGTTGCATGGATCCATCTTATCCTTGGTAAAAGACATGGAGCTATTGATACCTGGGTTTGGGTATGTGCTGAGTCTCTATTATTGGGTCTCTATGGTATTGTAGGAAGATCATCCATGTTAAATTATGATAAATATTGTTTCTATATAAAATAGAAACTAGAAACATAAGCATCCAGATAATTCAATATAATACAATTATTCAAAGGCACATTTTGGGTTTGGATTTTAATTGTTGTGATATGGGATAAATGAACCAAGGATATAAAACTTGATCAATGGAGGTGTTGAGTAAGGTTGGAGATGATTAATTTATAAGGAAGGCATATATTAGGGTCATGGTGTTAGAAACATTCAACTATCGGATCAACTAACTCAAGTTGTTCAAAAAATAATGATAACACACAGACATTTTAAACTATTTATGAAGTATTTATACTATATAGATTAATGTTAATTAACATTTTTAAAATGTAAAATAAATAGAAAGTTTTCATTTTTGAATTTGAGTGTGATGAGTACAATAAATATTATCAATATTTTTAGATATTTTATTTAGTAATTCATTCCATTCAAGTGGGGAATGAAAAATGCATTTTTATAAAATTAAATTCAAATTTAAAATTTTGGGAATTCTTTATCATTTTATATAGATTAATTACATTCAATTATTATTTTAGGAAACATTTTAATGTAATTTGATAAATCCCAAAAAAAAGGATATGAAAAAAAAACTAGTGAATAAATTAATTCAACACTCAAATATTTATTTAAAATTAGAAATTAATATTATTTATCTTTAATTAATGATGAAAGTCATGTTGGTGGTGGAAAATATAATTTAAAAAATTAATACAATAATTTTTTTTTACAAATATATTCATATAATATCTGATGACAACCATTTACATATTCTATATTCTGAAAAGTTTATGTTATTTATATTTATTCATTTATTATGGTCCCAATAGTAATTGTGGGACCAAAATTCCTTCATGTTTAGTGGGTGGTCTAAAAACATTACATTGAAATGTGTATTGAAATATTTCACATTGGTTTGCATTTACAAAGGGCGTTATAATTAGAATAATGGTATGTAAGTATTTTAAATTTTTTCTCAACAATATGAGTTAAAATATGATAATTAGATGAATTAAAATTTAAATATTTAACTATATATTTCCTTAATTAAAATATATATTAGTTTTAAATTTATATATATATATGGAAATATTAATAATGAGTAGTATATATACATATTTTTAATGATAATTTTATCACAAGAATATATATATATATATCCTGATTAATGGATATCATAAATTTAAAAAATAAAAAAAAAATTTAACTGAGAGATATATGATTTCAAGAGTTTATAATTTTATTTATATGTTTTAATATATTATCCTAAAAAGTATTATTGTTCAGAAAATTATATATTTAATTTGACTAAATATTCTATTTACAGGATTTTTTTATACTAATAATACAATGTTTCTTACTTTTTTGGAGATGACCTGAGATACATAAATATTGAGAGAATAAGCTTTATTTCAAGTGATGATAGATAACAACAAAATATGACATAGGAACTATGTATAATAGAAGGTGAATCAGTAGTTGGTATGATTATTTTTTATTATAATTCTCACACACATTTTAATTTTTTTCAAATTAAAATTTATATTTTTCTCGAAAATTAAAGAAACTAGATAGATAGTAAACTAAATGGGTATATTTTGTGATAATATGGTTGAATACATCATATTACACTTCTTTTGTTCTGAAATATGTTTAAGCATGTTATGGATTTCATTTTAATTGTTCTACATATTTCCTTGAAAATACTCCTCATTTATTTTATGATAAATAATTATTTTTCACATACACATTTAATAAATATAAATATCACAAATTAAATTTTATTAGATATTTTCCCAACACTATATTTTTTATATATGTTTCTGTAGAGTTTTAATTTTTCTAATTTACTCTTCCCATTCTGAATGAAGTAATAAAAATCAATATCAACAAATAATTAAAATTTATGTCTATGGTAAAATAAGTAATCTTCATAAGAAAATTTTCTAGAAAAATATTTACAATATCCTTGAGTATGTTTTAATATCAGATGGTTGATAAAGCTAAATAAATATATGTTTTTGATGTTTCAATAGAGTATAATTATATTTCTACTTATAATGTAGCCAATTACGAATTTTAGAACACCAACATCACCCAAGATAATGATTTGGTGCCTTATAGTAATGTTTACATCACATTATACACTAATAATACAATATAAGTATCTCCGGATAAGGGGTAAATGCCAAAAGAGGTAATATGACAGTCATAATTCCCACACATATAGGGATCTATAATAAACATATGAGAAATATTTATATATTATATTTACATGTATATACTAATTTTTATATATAACATTATTAGAAAAATATATAAATCAATATATGAATTTATTTAATCATTGTTATATATTTGAATAACTTATGAGGATATATTTTATCAGCTCTGGGTATCAAAATGAAAAGGGTGGAACCTTATCAACTTAACTATGTTCTTAAAAAGTGGAAATTTTTTCATCCATCTTTGGATCACTAATAAAAATAATTTTTTTCAGAGTATTTTACGGACACTTATAAAATTTCCTCTCTATCTATGTTTTTTGTATAGTTATGATGAATATTAATCATTAAAAAACATCAATATATAGTAGTGTACGTATAATTTTAAATTTATATGGGAGGGAATGAGGGAATACAGGTCATGTTGGATGTTACAAAATAATTTCATAAAACTCCATTTTCTGATATTCAGATGTGATAAAATTACATTTACCTATAAATAAGACACTAAATCCATGGTAATACCTATTAACCCTGAGTTTGTTTCTACCATGGTCTCCATAACAAAGGTGTGTATATTTGAGAGAATCATTTGGTATGTTCCATAGTTTTTGTAATCCATGTGTTCTAGGATATAAGAATTATGCCCAGACCATGGCCTGAAAATATTTATTTTCTTAAGGGAATATAAAATGACTCATAAAAAATATTAATTATCAGTTATATATTTAAATTAACATTTTTTCAATTTTTAGAAAATTATATATTACATGAAATATTATTGGTCAAAAATGCTTGAATTTTATCAATATATTTAAATATATATATATATTGGTATGATGTAATTTTAAATTTATTCAATTTTAATGATATAAAATGTATTAAATAAATAATAATTACACTTCTATAATTTATTATTTATTATTTTCTATTATAAAAAAATTAAACAAATATAATGATTCACATATTATTTTTCAGAAATAAAAAAATGAAAATAAAATATATGTGGGTTGGCCAACATTCTTTTGGGTCTTGAAAGAGTTGGGCTACGACCTATGAAATCTAACTTTAAAGATTTCATATTCTCTATCATTTATACATCATTGTGTTTGTATTTAATTTTTTTTATTTATTTTTGAATAGATTTTTTCAAAATACATAAAGTATAATTATTATTTTTTTAATTATGAAAATATATTTTATTGGTTGATTTTATTTGTTAAAAATTGATTTTTTCAAATATTGATAAAAAAAGTTATAATAAAAATGTAACATATATAATAAAATATTATTTTTGTGGTATTCATTTCAATTTTTTTATGTTATTTCGATGTAACTGTAGATCATTTTTATGGTTTGGTTAAAATTCAACCTAAATATACACATGAATCTCATGATAAATTCATATTAAATGATAAGAAATCAATATAATGTAACATTATTTGTTTTTCTAAGATTTTATAAAATCATTTAAATATCGCATATGCCTAAATATTTCTAATTCCATAACATAAAATAAAATAATTGATGTGTAATGTAAGATAATCCACTTCAATTTCAAATATAGAATAAATACAAACAATAGGATTCCAAATCCATTGATTGAATTATAATTAATAACTAGTAAAACAAATTGATATGATAACCCCAATATTTAATGTAAACAGCTATTGATGTATTTAAAAAAATTGGAAAAAACATTCCATGTCATGAAAACTATCTCTACTCATACGGATATAATCATGTAAATCAATGATGATTATATTGAATTAAGAGGAAAAAAGAATAAATTAAATTAAATTATGATTACTATAGTCATATTATATATTTTTTTTACCATCTTATATATCCACAATCTCACATATGTATAATTATCATAGCATGCTCTTAGGACTCAAATAATCTATGTCCTATTTTTATCCATTTATTTCAATAAATTTAATTTTGTGATATTCTAATAATTATAAAAAAGGTCTATAAGATGGCGTTTGGTATTATGAATCACAAAATGAATCCATGGATATGGGTTTACTAATTTATTTCAACTATATTCCATGTCATATGGATTGAAATAATGCATAAAATTTCTGGGTGACTAGTTCTTCACTAATATCCTGACGGTTAGAAAATATATGAGTTCTAACCTTCTCCATCCTTATTACATGAACTAAAATTTATGTCTTCGTATTTTGGTTTAAAATTCAATTATATTGGGATTTATATTCCTTAAAATGGGTGTGTTTATGTGATGGGTAAGAAGAATTAGAAAAGTCATAATCTTGCATGCATATTAGTTTAAACAGTGTTCTTCTTTTTCTTCTTCCATTCAAGGATATAGATGCAAATATAAAAAAATTTATGTGAAGGTAATATTATTGGAATAAACAAGGGTATAATTTTTTCATGGCATATATTCAACTTGTGTTGATTATTGAATGGTTCATACCTAGTAAAATCATGGTAGAGGGAACCACCTAGGCCTTCATGATGGGGGTGGGGCTGTCGATGCTTAGGTTTGGGTATGTGATTATTCATCACTATTATATGCATGTGGTACAGAATAATGGAATTCCTCAAAAACATTAGAGAATCCCATTTCCATATGATATGATGATCAATAACAATATATTCTAGATACTTCATGATAAGATAAGGATTTAAATGAAGATTTTGGGTTTTAATTTTTATAGGATTTGGCCTAAAAGTACTAAAATCATGAAGGGAATCCATGAAGGTGTGGGATACTGGAGTGAATGTTTATTCATTAAGGAAGGTGTAAACACATCAAAATATTGATTAAAAAACAAACTTTCACTTGAATGAATCATGTTGTGAAAAAACTAATGAAATGCCCCAAAATTTATGGGTAATTTATAATATCATTCTAACTTATAGTTTCATGTTTTTAAATATTTGTACAATGTCTACATAATATAAATTTATCCTTTTTTACCATTCATATGATGTTTAAAATTAATATTATGTTTATATTAATATCATTGATATAGGGATTTTGTTCTTCAATGTGTATAGGGAAAAGACATTTTGTACTGCTTAAAACCCAATAATTTTATTTTTTAATTACTTAAACTTTTTTGGAAATTATATTTTTCTTATTACAATTTATAGAAACTACATAATTTTATTTGAAAAAACAGTGATGAATAATAAGTTATTGAAAATTCAAACTATTGAATGATTTTATAATAAACCCAAATTAATACTATAAATAAAATATTTATAATATTTAATTATAATTTTTGATGATGGTGTAGGTGGTGGTGAATATATTATAAAATACTAATATAAATTTTTTTGAAAAAATATGGTAATTATATCTATATTGACACAAATTTAAAAAATTATGACTTGAAAATTTATTATTATTTTTTTCATTTTATTTTCATCTGACTAAATTTTTTAATTTGTCCTAAATGAATTTATATTGAGTGTATGGTTTGAAATCATTTCAATGAACATTTGGTTCCATGATTTAAAATTCAAGGGTTTCTTTGAAGACAAGTTAGATTTATGTAATGGTATGAGTGGGGTTTCTAAGCATTTTTCAATAATGTGAGTTGATTCTTGATAGTGACACGAATTTTAGTTTGTAATATTAAAAATATTTTTTCATAATTATAATATTTATTAGTTTTATAATTGAAAATATTTATAAATATGACTTCTAAATTACATATATACATATTTTGACTATAGTTATTTCACATGAACACCCATATACATTATGATTTTAATAAATATTATTAATTTTCATAAATATAATTTAACAAAATTTTATATAGAATATTAATATATGGTTTTATATGTTTATACTTTTTTTATTTGATTTATATATTCGAGTAGATTTTTTTATTAATAATAATTAGTTCTTATTTAATTTAAATTAATTTAATTTTTACTTGATCTTTTTTTATAACACTAAGTATATAATTTAGGGTAAAGTTTCAGATATAATATGAGATATATCCTGAATTAAGGAATATGCATTACATTGAGCTATGATAGGTAACTAAACAATATGATTTAGGTACCACGAGGTTTGGAAGGAGAATAACTAGTTCTACTACTTCATATCATTAGTGATTCTATCCCCCCCCCATTTCAGGGTTTTTCAAATAACAATATTAATTTTGGTTAACCATATAATTGAAAAGGTAGCTAGTATAAGTAATGGGTTTATTTCATAGGTAGATTTTTTTTATGAGGAAAAATTACCCTTCTTTTCATCAGAAATATGTTTAAGAAAGTAATGATTTATATTTCAAATTGTATTAATCATTCAGTGCATTTTCACCACAATTATTTCATTGAGAATAATTATCATCAACATTCCCATATCAAAAAGATAAATTTTACACAAGTTATTAATAGTGATATTATCAAAACCGTATTTTTAGACTTGTTTCTATATTGTTTAAATTTATCCATTTTTTAAATACATTATAATTGGAAACAAAAAATCCCAGAATTATTTTTCATTAAATTTGACGCTATGAGATGATAATTAAATACATAAAAATAATGAGGTGAAAAATATTGAAAATATCTTTGAGTATGTTTGACTATCATGTTCTTGATATTTATTAATTATTTTTGGAATATGATTTAACAACAATTATTGATTATATTGTAGATTTTAATATTTTTGAGGAAGTAGTATGGATACTCTTCTTCATATAAGAGTTAAATGTGGGGCTTAGTAGTGATCATCATATCAAATTGTATAGTAATAATAAAAGAGTGGTGTGTTTATCCAATGAGTCAAGGTCACAAAAAAATATGAAGCATATCAAGAGTATAATATTTATAGATATTTTTAATAGATAGGTATGGTCATAGTAAGACAGGATTCCTTTTAAGTGGACTTGAATTACCAAATAACTAAAGCCTTGTCTTTATAGAAGCATGAATATCTTGTGGGATCTAGAAGACTAGATGTTTTATATAATTGGGTTTAGATAAATTTATTATCTTTTGATGTTGGTTCCAAAAAACAAATCACATGATACTTTAGATTAATTATATTCAATTAATTAAATATAAACTAATTCCTTATCACATATTACTTATTCTTATGTAGAACATTATTTTGATAATTTCATATAGTGTTTTTTTCAATTAAAAGGTCATAGTAGCCCCCCTTCATGATAAGTACCATGATGTGCTATGAAAATATTATTATTTATTGGGTTATTTTATATATTGATTTTCAAACTAATCTCAAGGATCATTAAATTATAATTTATATTTTTAAAAAAAATATAACTAACTAGGACACGAGTAGAAGCCACATATAATATCCCAGATTTGTATTATGGTGTGTTTTTTTAGGTTTTAGTATAAGAACCTTATTTCCTGTAAAATAATTTATTTCAAAGTTCATGAGGAGGACTGGGGGCATTCCATGATTTTGGGGAATAAAAGAGGATGAAAATGGTTTTTCTGGGCATGTTGCATGGTTTGTGCACAGTTAGTTCCAATTGTGCATAGAATCCTATGAAACCATGAAGCCTTGGACCGAGGCTTATGCATGGTTGGTGCATAGTAAAGATCACCATGCAGAGCAACCTGAGTAACTGTGTAGACCATCCATATCAGATAGTATCATGCACATGGTTTGTACACGATTTAGAAAAATCTGCGGCCTAGTAAAATTGTGAAATTTATAAATATTCCATTATGGTATTTTTAAGTCCCGCTTAGTATTTCTTCGATTTTCACTCCTTTGATCCCAAGTGATAAACCAAATATCCTAATATATTTGTATGGTGTTTCTCCTTTATCCCCGGTCATTTATTATTCTATCAGTTGTGGATTGAACATATGGGTATGTCTAACCACCTCTTTTATCATTTTCTTGATTAGTGTTTGTATCTTTCTCTCTAATAAATTTGAATATCTAAAACCATTATTTTTCATTGAGAACTATGTTGAAGCTTCAAAGGTAGTTTAAATCGAGACCTAAGGCATCGATTAAGATTTTTTTCACCAATGGACATTAGGTATGTGGTATAAAAGTTAAATCCCATAGTTTGTACATAGATTTGGGCATTTAGGGTTTTATTATAGTTCACTTTTTGATGTTTTCTTGGTTATATGGGAAGGATGTGGTGTACTAGGTGTCTAAATAACTAATTGAACCCATCATAATCCCTATGGTATGTATGCACGATGACTTGACCGATTCAGCGCCACCCATGGGGTGTGCCGACCCTCCCAAATGGGGATAGCAGAAATATAAGGTGTGAAATTGACTCATAATGATGTATATCCTCAAAGAATGGTTTAATTGGGGTATTTAATGAGTTTGGGAGTATTTTGGATAGATGTGTATAATATGGTTAAAGGCTATGGGATAGTTTAGTTGGCGTGTAAATGGGTTAAATGGTATTAATGGGAATATGTGAAGGAACTATGTTTACACTCAAATATGCTTACTGAGATAGAAATAGCGAATTTTAATTGGGTTGAAATTTTTATTGGATATAAATGATAAATGTGATAATGTATTGGGGAATAATAATGACACCAATTTTTGGTGTCCTTGTGTAATGTTTCTAATTTGATTAGTTATGCTTGGTTTGAATTGTGGTTACGTGTGGTGAATGAATAAATGAACTTATGAACTTGGATTTGTAGAGTGGGGTATATACATGAGGTTCTTCTCCCATCGGTCGATTTGGAATGAGGCTCTAAGATTTACCCTCTAAATGTAAGGGATTGGGAAGGGGATAAGGATATATTCCCCTAACGTTTTCATTCCACTCGGACTGAGGCATTAAGGTAAGGTTTATGAAATTATTGTGATGTTATTCCCAGGAGATATAGGACTTGATTTATTCCCATATGCCTTGAGAAAATTTTGTATTCATAATCAATTAAAGACATGAAAATAGAAAACTAAACTATGGGATTCTTAAGTAGTAAACATAGATTTAATGGTTGTATAACATAGAGAGAGAGAGATGATATAGAATGGATCCTTGAACTATGTTCTATTTACTACCCATAATTTATCAATTCCATGAACTTTCTATTTGATTGGATATTTTTATACACCATTGGTTTTGTCCTAATGAGTTGATCGCACACCCTGCTTCGGCCACCATTGGGTTCCCAAGCAGATTTCATGGTTGCAGGTCATGAGAGACACAAGGGCCTCATGCATTGGATGTGATTCGGGTTCAGTATGTGCATAGATGGGGTCTGGGACGTGGAGTAAGGACCTTTTATGGGTGTCCACTATTTTTTAATTATCATTGGGTTTTGTTCACTTATAACTGTAGCATGGGAAACCATATTTACTATTGGATGTGTTTTATAACCAATTTTTGAGATGGTTATTTATGAATGATCATCAGTTTGGTTATATTACTTCCTCAATTTTAGGTGTTTACTATTGTGTCTTACTATTAGAAATAGGGTTCAGTCTCCCCACTTGACTCTGAGAAATTTACTGCTTCTCTGCAACATCTGCCATACAGGGATCCACAATTGAGTTGAGGTGTCGACTCAGCCCAGGGCACTGGATTAGTTGCACATAGGTCAGGGACATTACTAAGTGGTATCAGATAAGTTCGTTTATGTTGTCTTATTATTTAGGATGGTAGGAAGGTAGTTATGGAGGTTTGGGACTTGGAAATGAGCTTTTTATTAGGATTATCTAAACCAAGTATATGGGAAAACTCGTGTCACCCTATGTAGGGATTTCTATTCTTATTTTGTATTGATTCTTTTTAAGATATTTCACAATCAGGTGATGCACTTGTTGTGTGATTTGATATTTTTTGATATTTGGATCATGGACGTAATGGTAAAAGTTTGGGAAATCATGAATCTTCTTATGAACCTAGGTATATAAGTGACATTCATCATAGTAGTAACACAAAAAAGACATTTGTGTGTGATATAGAGAGTATGATTCATTTTAATTCTATAAAATGTTGAAAAATTGGTTGTAATAAAGTCATAAAAATGGGTAAAATTGAAATAAAATATTTAATAAAATATAAATAATTGTTCTTGATATGGGGCAGTGTCTTGATTATTATTAGGAGAATTTGGGTAGTGTATTTGAAATTATTGTGGTTTCTAGTGATGATCTTTTCTATTATGCTTGTGAAATCTTTGTGACTTGTGTTCTAAATACCGTGTTTGTCATTGTAGAGAAATTCCACAATAAAGATGTGTGATAGTCTGGCAACATGAAGATGTTGTTGATAATTCTTCATCAATAGTGGAGAAGGGTGATCTAGTGGTCCAAGATAATAGGGAAGATCAGTTCCATGTGAACATTTGTCATTTTATGTAGATTATGGAACGAGACCCACAGAGAGTTCCACCAAGTTTGTTTCAGATTACCGGGGAGTATCAGTTGTAGAACCCACAGACTGTTTATTGAGTGAGTGGACCATAGGTTGTAGAGTTTTGGATAGAGTCGTGTGGATCATCTGGAGACTCCTTTAGAGAAGTGATCCATGTTAGAGGCCTATGTACAGATAGGTTAGGAAAATAATTGGTGGGACATCATGGTTAAAATGGAGCGTAATAATGGAATAATGTGGAAGAATTTCCAAGAGATTTTTCTCAAATACATCTACAGAGATACATTGAGACAGGGGAAGGATGTTTATTTTATGAGATTTACCCATGGGTAAATGTCAATCATGAAATATTTAGTCAATTCCCCAATTTGTGACATGTCTTTACTACATTGGTAAGAGACGTGGAAGTTGTGGAAAAGTGTTTCTATGATGGGTTTAGACAAAAGATGAAGTATTAAGTGAATATCTTTTCGTTGAAAAGGTTTTCAGAGGTAGTGGATAAAGATGTTATTTCATAGGAAAACCCAAAGGGAGCTTTGGGTAGTGAAATTTGGGTGCAAGCAGGGCAGGAATGTGGTGTGGATTTTGAATATCGGAAGCGTTGTTTTAGTAATTTTCAATAAGGAATAAGCGTACATAGCAAGAAGAAGAGGGGACAACATAACATGGTTGCAACCAAGGGTACTGTTGTCAGTGTGGAAAGAAGGGTCACTTACATGGCCAATGTCCCTTACCACCAGTCGAGTTTCGATAGTGTGGAATGCTGGGAAATATAAAAATGTTCTAAAGGAACCTACAAAAATTGGGAAAAGAAGGAAGTCATATGTATGTGCTGAGTGCTATAAGGGGTCAGTTACCCCATACCAAGAAGGTAGTTGGAGCTCAAAATGTCATACCAGTAGGGGAGGAAGTAGAACTCCATGGTATGATCATCCATACCAACAAGGTTGTGTGGTGTATGGTACTCACGTAGGATCACAAGGTGGAGGAGAAGATCATCTCCACACAATTAAAACTACACCTACATGAGGTGAAGTAGGACCATATACCATTCAAGGTATGATTCTTTTAGCTTCTATACTCTCTAGATCTTTATTTGATACATGTGCTACAGACTCTATTATTTCTTCTCCTCTTGTAATTTTATTGGTATTTACCATGGAAAGTGTGTGTCGAGTTATGTCAAATGATTCTCTGCTAGGGGTATGAGTTGAGAACATCAGGTTGTGTAAGGGTCATGCTTGGGAGGTTGGTGGATATTGTTTTCTATGGAATCTATTTGTTTTAGAGATGTCATGTTTTGACCTAATCTTAGGCATGGATTGGTTGGTGTTGTGTCAAGTCCATGTTGATTGTTATCGATGATGGGTAAAATTCACATCTCTTGATGGATACACTTATTTCTTTCATGGAAAGTGGGATGCTCGAGTAAGATACACATGGAAAATTTACCAATTGTTTGGAGAACTCACAACTTATGTGTCTTTCATGGTTTTAGATGAAGGAAAAGGGGGAACAACCTGTATTTTTTTGTGGTGGATCAATTTCAGGATGAGTATCTGGATGAATTCTTAGTACTACCACCTAATAGAGATGTTGAGTTGTTGATGGAATTATTTTTGGGAGTGGAGCTTGTTTCCATTCCTCTATATCGAATGGTTCTAATATAACTCCACGAAAATAAAGAGAATCTAGAGGAGTTAGTGAATAATTGGTTTATCTTTCCTAGTAAATCACCATGGGGGTCTCCCGTACTATTTTCTATGAAGGATGATGTAACATTGATGCAATGTGTTTACTATAGGAAATTGATCCAGATGGTGGTTAATAACTGATATCTACTTTATAGAATTGATTATCAATTTTACCAGCTCCGGTGTGCCTTGGTATTTTAAAAAATTTATATGAGATCAGGATACCATCAGTTGAGAGTGATGTTGAGTAAATAAGGTTTTCCTTATGACTTTTCCATTCCTTCATACTTGCAGGAGATTGTTAAGTTAATAAGGTTTCTTTATGAATTGACCATTCCTTCTTGTTTTGAAAATCACAAACACTTTATCTTAAGGAAAATCTTGTTTTCCCTTTGTTTTACTTCTCTATGGAAAAATTTATTTTCCCATTGAAATTTATCCTTACCCTATATTCATTACTCATATAAAATTTTTCCTAAGTGTAAAATTCAGATTCTAAAAAAAACCTTTAAATAATATATTTACCAAGATATGAAGCATTTTGTTTTAGGATCCGAATTCTTAGAATTCTTGTTACAAACTCTTCTGAGTTCTAACTCCGAATTCTGAATCAGAATTCTGGTTAAAAACTTCACTGAGATATAACACTGAATTATGAATACGAATTCTGGATACGAACTATTCTGAGTTCTGAATCCGAATTCTGAATCAGAATTCTAGTTACAAAAAACATTGAGATCTAACTCCAAATTCTGAATACAAATTCTGGATACGAACTTTTTCTATGTTTTGACTCCAAGTTCTCTGAATTCAGACTCCGAACTCCTATTAGTTTTGACACTGAATTCTAATGAACTCTGACTCTGAACTTTGTAAGTTCAGGTTCCGAATTCTTGTGAATACATATTCCAAATTTCCTTGAAATTAAAACTCAAGAATTCTATAGAAATCAGGTTCCAAATTCCTAGAAAATAGAATTCTAATATCCTTGTATTATAGACATTGAATTCATTTTTGGTTAGACTCTAAAAATTCATTTTCTTACATTCTGAATATCGATTTTGGTTAGGCTTACACTTGTTTAGATATAAAACAATGTCGTGCTTTCAGTTACTCACTAACCGTTGTTAGAGTGACACGTGTACAGGTCCTTCTGAAATTCAAGGAAGAATATGACCATTAGAGGAGGGAGCAGACCATTGGGGTTGTGCCTATAAATAGGAGCTCATTTGAAAGTTCTCGATACATTGGGAATTTTTGAAGGTCAGACCTTTCAGAAGTGATTTCTAGAGAGAGAGACTCTTATAAACTCTCAAGCTTCATGCAGAAAGTTTGAACGGATTGTTCAAACATTACTCCGTGCAGATTTGCCTTCTATGAATCTAATTTTTGATGTGTATAATCGAGGGCTTATGAGGATAGGAAGACAGAGGTTCCTACTACCATGATGTTGAGGGATTACGGGGATAGCAAGATAGACTCTGATCTTCGTATCGACGGCTTACCCTAGTGTAGGTAAGACAGACTTTCATGAAAGTATAAATCAAGGGACCTTTATCCAAGGTTTTTGGATACCCTTCTCTTTGGGTTAAAAGATTTACAATTTGTTACTTTTTTTGTTTCATGTTTTCTACTGAATTTGTATTGTTGAGGAATGTAAAAATATCTTATACTTCCTTCTACTTGTACTATGATCTTATAGGATTCTATATGCTTTAAGGTAGAATCATAGTTATTGTAAAATTTTGATAAGATTCATTTCTGGAATCACTTTTCTGAAATCAATCAAGTTATTAGATCTTAGAGGTTTTGTGAATTATCTTGTTTAGCCTTGTTAAAAATATATATCCTTTAAAGTTCCTAAATATTTTTTTAAAGTGTACAATTCACCCCCCCCCCTTGTATTTGAGAATCACATATTTACATATTTGATCCTAAATTCAGTATTATAGTGTATATCATACTCGCATACCATCTCACAATTGGTATCAGAGGCATTGGTACAATCTGAATTAATCTCATGATTAGGTTCAGAAAAGAATTCTCAGAATTGAACTTCCGTATTCATTTTTTTTTCATAATCTAATTTTCAGACTCATATAGTTCAGATTCATTTTTACATAGAGATAATCTTGTTTTATATTTTCCTTTCTTTAGAATATTTTCCTTTTTTATAAAATTTTTCTATTAACATGTTTTTTTTTGGAAGAATTTTCTTAAAGATGACATGAATCTATGTTGTTTCCATAGACAATATCAATCCAACTAGACCACCTATCTTTGATGGAAGTGATTATAAATATTGGAGAGATCTTATGAAGACTTTCATTATCAATACTCGTGTTTATAATTTAGTTAGGATTACTGGAGGATATAAATTTTTTGAAAAAGAAGTTAATACCTTTACCAATCCAGAAAAGCATGAATATAAACTGAATTATGAGGTATGAAATACTTTTCTTTGTTCCATGACTAGAAACATATATAGCCAAATTTTTTCTTGTGAAGTAGTAAATTGTATATGGAAGAAACTTGAAGTTACTCACTTTGGAAATTCCAATGTAATTGAAACAAGAATAGCCATTCTTAGAGATGAATATCATGGTTTCTCCTTTCCTTATGGTGAACCCATATGTATGGTGCAACAAAGATTCATGAATATTTTGAATAGTTTACAATCAATGGGTGAAAAAGGATTAGATGATGAATCTCTTGTTTATATGATCATTGACATCATGCCGAATGAATGGGAATCCAAAAAGACTACTATTGATGAGAACAAAAAGTTTACTCAGATTTCCTCAGATGAGTTCTTTGTAACTCTACTTCACTATGAGACTAGAATGAAGAGAGATGCTGATAACATAAAGAAGAAGAATGGAAATGGCAGTGTTGCTTCTACTACATCTTCAAATCATATGAAATCCAAGACTCCCGAGAGAGTTACTAGACCCAAATCTATGAACGTTATTATCCAATCCGAATCTAGTGGAAGTGAATCTTTAGAAAATGAATTAGCAAATCTTGCTCGAAGGATGAACAAGATAGCTAGACAGAGGAACATTCAATCCCGATATAAGAAAAATGAAAGGAATAATAAGAATGATTCTGAAGTCACATATTATGAATGCAAGGGATCTAGACACATAAGACCTGATTGTCCTATACTTAAGAGAAAAAATTAAAGGAAATGCATTCAGAGAGAAATAGAAAGAAGCATTAAATGGATAAAGCTAAGAAAGGCATGAAAGAAAATGACACCTGGAGTTCCAGTGGTGGAGACTCTTTAGATGAACCTTCAGATTATGAATCTTCTGGACAAAATAATCTTGGTCTAATAGTCATACTACCTATTAAAAATCATTGTTTGATGTCAAAGGTACATAATTCCGAATCAATGGCCAATGTTTATTTGAATTCTAATGATTGTAAATATTATAAATCTTCTGATGAAGAATTTTCTTATAATAAAGATAATTATTTACCTTCCTATGAAGAAGTTTTTAGGTTTTCCAAACTTCTTGAGATTGATTATTCAAAACTCATGAAAAATTCTGACAAGGAAAATTCTAGGAATACTATTCTTACAAAAGAAATATCAGATCTTTATAAAGATCATGATAAGAAAAATTCTTATTTTGAATGTATTTCAAAAAATATTGAGGAAGTAAGCTCTGAGAAGAATAAACATTTTAAAGATATAAAAAACGTAATTTCTATGAAAAATGTTTTTGAGTCTAGCTCTAGTTCAAAATCAAACGTTTTTGAAGGAAAGAACATGGTTATAAAAGTCATATATGAAATATTTTCCTTGACAAATTGTTTTTCAGTCAATACCTTAGGTAAAGAAAATTTTGATAAAATTTATTCTCAAATCCGACCTCTAAGAAATAGTTCTGGTTTTGGTTATACTGGTTCTAAACCACTTTTTAGAAAAAATTACTTTGTTCCTCAAAGTGCTCCATTTTATACAAAATGTCAGTGTGGTGGACATTGGGAAAAAAATTGTTCTCCAAAAAACCAGACTTTAGAATTTCATAATGCCTATTTTTCTAAGAAGATGTGGGTACCTAAAATTTTGCTTTCTGAAATTTCTTGATCCCTGAATGTTTGGATTACAACAGTCTAATATTTTCTTATTTTCATGAAAATAGGGAATGTAACCACAGCAATACTTGATACATGGAAAGTGGATGTTCCCGACATATGACTGGTAACAAAACCTATTATGAAAATATTATCAAGACGAAAGGAGGAAAAGTAACTTTGAGAGACAATGCTCAGGGAGAAATTATTGGTATATATAACTTCAATCTTCTTGGAAAAACATTGATTTCAAATGTTTTATTTGTTAAGGGTTTTAAGCAGAACCTGATTAGCATAAGCCAATTATGTGATTAAGGCTACCTTGGGAATTTTAGGAATGACAAGTGCTTGGTACAAAATTCCAATGAAGATTTTATTTTTTCATCCCATAGGCAAGAGAATGTTTACACACTAAACATAGAGGACCTTAGGTGCCAAGACCTTCCTTTCATTGGTGCAATGGAAGATCATTCTTGGTTATGGTGTAGAAGGGTAAGACACTATAACCTTAGGAACTTATTCAAACATTCTAATAAATGATCAGTTAAGGATCTACCGGAGCATAGATTTGATTCTTCAAATGTATGTTACCCTTTTCAATACGGAAAGCAACATAAATCAATTTTTAATCAGTCATTGAAGTCTCAACTACTGATGCATTATAGCTAGTGCATATGTAACTTTTTTGTCCAACACAAACTGGAAGCATTAGTGGAAAATATTTTGTATTTGTCTTGGTTGACGTCTACACTAGATTTACATGGGTCTATTTTCTAGAAAATAAGTATGAAGATTTTTCTTATCTCAAAAGTTTAATAGCCCAAGTGAAAAATGAGAAAAATCATCCATTAAAAACTATTCTTAGTTATCATGGTGGAGAATTTCAAAATTCTGAATTTTTAAACCTTTTGTAGTAGAAATGGTATTACTCAAAACTTCTCAGCACCCTGAACACCTCAACAGAATGGTGTTGTTGAGAGAATAAATAGAATTCATTATGAGATAACTAGAACCATGATGAGTGAGTATTCTTTAGCCAATCATTTTTTGGCTGAAGCTGTACGTACAGCTTGTTATACTATAAATTGTGTTTTTATTAGACATTTTCTTAATAAAACTCCATATGAGTTATGGAATGGTAGAAAACATACACTTTCCTACTTAAGGTTTTTGGACGAAAGGTATTCATTATGAACAGTAATGACAATCTACATAAATTCACACCAAAATCTGATGAAGGTATTTTCTTAGGCTGCTCCACAACTTCTAAGGTATATAGAGTTTTTAACAAAAATAGTTGAACTGTTGAAGAGACAGTACATGTCAAAATTGATGAAACCAATCCTTTTTTTAAACAGTCCCAATCTACATCTTCGTATGTGTTTTCAAAAACTGATTATCAACCTTTTATAGAATATCTTTCGAATAAAGAAAATGTTATAGAAGATACTTCAAAAACATTTACCCTATAATATTTCTACCCTATGTTGATGAACAAGTTTTACAAATCCCAAATCAGTCATTACTCATGAATCATCCTAGTGATAGTATCATTGGGGATGTCAATCAACCTATAGGGACTATAAGTTCCTTAATAAATGAAGTAGAACATCTTGCATTCCTTTCCCAATTAGACCCAAAAATAACTGATGAAGTTGTAGGTGATGATGATTGGATTAAAGCCGTGCAAGATGAACTAAATGAATTCAAAAGGAATAAAGTCTGGAAATTGGTTGAAAGACCTAAAGAAACATATGTTATTGGAGTAAAATGGGTCTTTATAAATAAGTTTGATGAAAATGGAATCATTATTTGAAATACAGCTAGATTAGTTGTCAAAGGCTATAATCAACAAGAAGGAATATACTGTGAAGAAACCAATGCTCCAATAGCTAGACTTGAATCTATTCGTATTTTACATTCCTTTGCAGTAGTTTTCAACTTCAAAAAAATTCAAATGGATGTGAAATTGGATTTTCTTAATGGTTATGTTCATGAGGAAGTTTTTGTTGAACAACCTCCTGGATTTGAAGATACAAAACATCCTTATTATGTTTTTAGACTTACCAAAGCTTTGTATGGACATAAGAAAGCCCCTTGAGCTTGGTATGATAGACTTACAAGATTTTTTCTTCAAAATAATTATGTTAAAGGAAATTAAGATCCAAACCTTTTTATAAATAAAGAAAAGAAAAATGTTTTGATTGTTTAAATTTATGTTGATGACATTATATTTGGTTCAACTCAGCAATCTTTAACCAATTCCTTTGCGGATCTAATGAAATCTGAGTTTGAAATGAGTGTGATGGGTGTGTTAACATTTTTCCTTGGTTTTCAAATTTCCCAAATACTAGAAAGAATCTATATATCCCTACATAAGTATATTAAAGATATTCTTAAAAATTATGGATATGACAACACTAAAAGTATAAGTACTCCCATTAGTACCTCAAACACACTTGATCTGGATGATACTGGGAAACCAGTAGATCAAACAACTTTTAGAGGTATGATAGGAAGTCTAATTTACTTGATATCTGGTCATCCAGACATAATGTTTTCAGTATGATTATGTACAGGATATCAATCCAATCCTAAGGAATCTCATTTAAAGGCATTGAAGAGAATTTTTCACTACTTAAAGGGAACCATTGATTTTGTACTCCTTTATACTTCTGGAAATGATTTTGTTTTAAATAATTCTCTGATGCGGACATTAGTGGATGTAGAATAAATATAAATAGTATATCCGGAACTTGTCATTTCTTAGGAGATTCATTAGATTCTTGGACTTTCATGAAGAAACACTCATTATCACTTTCCACTACTGAAGCAGAATATGTAGCAGCTAGATGTTGCTATACCCAAGTTTTGTGGATGTAACACACACTCACAAACTATGATATGAGTTTTACCAGAACACAAATTATCTGGGATAATACAAGTTCCATTACCCTTAATAAAAAACCAACACATCACTCTCGTGCAAAGCACATAGATATTAGGCATCAATTTCTTAGGGATCACACACTAAAAGGAGATATCATTCTTTAATTTATCGGAATACAAGATCAACTTGCTGATATTTTCACAAAATCCTTACCCTTAAATAGATTTGAATACATTAAACAGAAGTTAGGAATGATAACCGTAAGGTAATCTTCCATGATCAACTTCCTGTTGAACCAATCTCCTTACAGTAAATAAATAATTTTCATAGGGGGAGTACATTTGTTTGTTTTTGTAAAAAAAATTCATAGTTATTTTTTCAAAATTTTCGTAAGGAAAATTTTCGTAGTTAGTTTTTCAAAATTTTCACAATAAAAATTTTCGTAGTTAGTTTTCCAAAATTTCCGTAATGAAAATTTTCGTAGTCATTTTTTAAAAAATTTCATAAAGAAAAACTTGTTATTTAGTTTTTTAAAATTTCCGTAATGTTAATTTAAGTAGTCAGTTTTTCAAAATTTCAGTAATGAAAATTGTTGTAGTTAGGTTCCAAAGTTATCTTAATGAAAATTTTCATAGTTAGTTTTTCAAAATTTTAGTAATTAAAATTTTCATAATCAGTTTTTCAAATTTTTTTTGTAATAAAAATTTTCGTAGTCAGTCTTTGAAATTTTCGTAATGAGAATTTTTCGTACTCGAAATTTTCATAATGAAAATTCTCTTACTCAAAATTTTCGTAGTGTAATTTTGGTACTCAAAATTTTTGAAATAAAATTTTCAAACTTAGATTTTTCAAAATATGTTTTTCGTAGTAAAATATGTTTTAATCTAATAGTTATTCAAGAAGAATATCACCTATTGCGAATAATCTTCCTAGCAATCTGAAAGGTATGATTTTCTTATTAAATATTTGTAGTCATTATTTCATTGCTTGTATTTTCTTTTGTATTTTAAATTCTCGGATTCTAGTTTTTCTTAAAAAACCTCAAAAGATCAGATCCTACCCAATTTTTCCTTGCAGTTATCATATCAATCGATAGATCTGATCAGAAGTTTTCTCAACTGTTAGATTGGATTTGGAAGATGAAAGGTCACTTCCATCGCCTATATAAAGGAACCGCGAAGGGTTGTCCCACATTGGTTTCCAAGCTCTCACGTGCTAAAGTTCATGCCGCCTTTCTTAAGACCGTTCCAAATTTCCCTGAGTTTCTCCAATTCGAATTTATATAGAAGCCTCTTCTCAAGGTATGTCTACTATGAAGCCAATCTCAATTTGGCAAGTGTAAAGGGAAAGTTTGGTACATCATAACTTTTTCAAATATGATTCTATTATTTGTAAGAACATCCAGCTTAATGGATGGGAGAGCATGTGCATATCAAAGAAAGGAAATCAGGACTTGGTTTATGCATATTTTCTTATAGAATTCTATGAGTCAGTTTCTTCCTTTAAGAAAGATGGGAGCGAAAAAATTTACATTAAGAGCTATGGAAAAACTTATAAACTCTCATATACCAAGGCAGCTAGCTTGGTGGAGTTATCCTATGAAGGGTAAGTCGATTTTATCTCTCACATCCTACCAAATGTTCAAGAAAGTTTTATTAAGTTGAAATCTTAGGAATGTATTGGACTACCAAATGTCAAGGCCCCAAAGATTGCTCATTTATCTGTCAACAATCGGATTCTGAAGTTATGTGTTCAAGGTTTTTTCATACCGAGAAAAGGTGATAAGGACACATTAAAGAAGAGTGACATATATATCTTGGATTACATGGTAAATATTAGTAAAATCAATTTTATGAGGCACATTCTCATTACGATAGAGAATATCAATAATGGTAATTTGAGAGCTCAGATTATTATGTACCATGCCTTACTTTACAAGATGATAGTTCGGTGTCTTGAATAATTCAAGATCCCTTGTAGTTCCAAGCCTTGGAATGGTAATGTTATTCTTGTAAGTGATGACACTTTGAAAAGAATTAATTTGGGATTTCCTAAGGAGTCAGAAGAGTTTTATAATCTACCAGAATAAGAGGTATAGTTCATTTCGGAAAATGTTGAAAAAGATGAACCATCAAAGAAGGATGCCAAGAAAAGAAAGAGAAAGAAGTGGAAGTAGAAAAAAAAACCCCTAATACTAAGGAATTCCAATCTGTAACTCCTAAACCCATGAAGCAGAAAGGGTACCCAGATGAGGTTGTAGCAAAAGGGAGGGATGATAAGAAGAATAGAATAGCAGTGGAGCCACAGTTGGGTTTGGATCCTGCTAAGGCTAAGCCCTTGAAATAATAAACTGCTGAAGAGATTGAGAATCAATCCAAAGGGACGAAGCATAAGAAGAAAATGTATGAGGATGAGATTTTGCAATCTCTCTTGAAGGCTACTAAATTAGCATCTAAAAATATTCTGGTGCCACAATATTTCTTGAAAGATCTTTTACCTGAGACTCCAGGAAATAAATTCTTTACACCGGAAAATGTAAAGAAAAACTTGTTGAAATAGTAGAATAAGTGGAAGAAATGGAAGAAGAAGAAGTAGAATAAGGGAGTGGTAACATAGAAGATCTTATAAAGAAAGTTGAAGATTATCAAGACAAGGGAGCCCCATCTGAAAAAATGTCACTCCGAACATCTGAAGCTGGGTCCTCCAATCTTGTCACTCCAGAAAAGGGTGAAGAGAAGTATGGAAAGAAGGGTGAAGAGAAAGGTGAGGAAGAAGTTGATAAATTGTCTGATGAAGAAAGTCTAAATCCCAATTTCATTATACCTTAGAATTCTAAGGCTTAAACTCAAAAAAGAAGAGGTAGACGAAGATGGAGTTGTGCAACTCTCTGACAGCGAGCATGAATCCCCTGGTGAGGAAGATGTTTCGAGAATTGATAAGGGTAAACAAGTTTTTGTTGATACTCCTAGAAAATCAATAGTGAAGAAGAAGGAAGTTTTTGGAACTTCAATGAGGAATCTTGTTGAGCTATAAAAACAAGAATCAACAAGTAAAGTCTCAGATTCTGAATCATCTTCGCTTGGTCATGATTTTTTTGGACAATCCTTGAAGAATCTGGGCGACTCCATTCTGACTTTTTCAAGAATAGATTCTAGATGCCAGATGATCCAAAATTCTCTTAATCATAAATCAGATTTGGTGTCCATTGTGATGGAAAAGTGAGTCAAGATAGAATCAAATTTCAAAACATTCCTCATAGGCTACGAAGCTCATATAAAGTCATGTAAGAAGATAGCTAGATGGTCAAAGAGGTCAGTTCAAGAAATGAGTGAGCTTGATCAATTTCAAGAAGATGTGAAGGATTCTTTTTATAACGAAGACACCAAAATCAAGGATATTTCAAACAAAATTAAGGAAAATATAAATCTAGTACAAAATACTCATATTCAAGAGGTGAAAGACTTGAATGGGACGTTGAACTCTATATCTCAAAGATGAAAGAGGGAAAGAGATCTCCTAATTGAGTTTAAAGAGAAGTTTGTGAAGAAAGATGAGTTTCTTAAGGCTCAAGAAGAAGTTCTTAAGTCTCTGGAAGAGAGAATTAATGCTCTAGGGAAGAAATCTAAGGAATATCGCAAGGAATTAAAAAAGATGAAAACTATATTCAAGAAGATGATGACCAATGAAAAAGAAGAAAAATAGATTCAAATGTGATCTTTTTTTGTATCCGTTTTTTCCCGTGTACAAATTCTTCCAATTATAATAAAATTATGGTTTCTGGTTTTTGTTTGGTTGTTTGTACTAATATGTTAGGTACAATTTTTTCCATTCCCTCAAACTCTTTTTGAAAATCATAAATGGGGAGAAGGAAAAGTAATTCTAAAGAGTAGAAATAAAAAGATTTATAAGTATAGAAGAAATTTCCTTAAGTAAGAAATATATCTAAGTAAGGGGGAGTTTATCTAAGGGGGAGTTTTTCATTTCGGAGATTTCCTTACTCAAGATAAATACCATTCCAGAAATCTAGAATATGATCCTTACTGTTCCAAAGCCGACGGGGGGGTTAGTCATATTTATATTTTACAATGTAAAAAAGGGAGATAAGTTTTATTTTCAATGTCTAGAAAAATATTTTCTTTGTCCTTTTATTCTATTTCATAAGTTTTTTTGTACTTTCCAAAAAGGGGGAGATTGTTGAGTCAAAAAGGTTCTCCATTTGACTTTTCCATTCCTTCATACTTGGGGGAGAATGTTAATGGAATAAAGTTTCCTTATAACCTGACCATTCCTTCTTGTTTTGAAAATCACAAAAACCTTATCTTAAGGAAAAGTTTGTTTTTCCCTGTGTTTTACTTCTATAAGGAAAAATTTCCTTCCCCAAGTAAATTTATCCTTACCATATTTTCATTACCCATATCATAATTTTCCTAAGTGTAAAATTCAGATTGTAAACAAAACCTCAGAATCCTTTATTTACCGAGATATGAAGCATTCATTTTTAGGATCCAAATTCTTAGAATTCTGGTTACGAACTCTTCGATGTCCTAACTCCAAATTCTGAATCAGAATTCTGGTTACGAACTTCACTGAGATCTAACTCCAAATTTTGAATACAAATTCAGGATACGAACTCTTTTGAGTTCTGACTCTAAATTATGAATCAGAATTCCAGTTACGAACAATACTAGGATCTAACTATGAATTCTAAATATGAACTCTGGATACGAATTTTCTATGTTTTGACTCTAAGTTCTCAGAATTCAGACTCCAAACTCTTATGAGTTCTAACTCCGAATTCTAATGAACTCCAACTCTAATCTTTGTAATTCCAGGTTTCGAATTCTTATAATCCAAGATTCCGAATTTCCTTGAAATTCAGACTCTGGAATACTATAGAATTCAGGTATTGAAATCCTAGAAAACAGAATCTAAATATCCTTGTATTATAGACTCCAAATTCATGTTTGGTTAGACTCCAAACATTCATTTTCATACATTCCAAATATCAGATTTTGGTTATGATTACACTATTTTAGTTATAAAACAATGTCGTTCTTCAGTTACTCACTAACCATTGTTTGAGTGACATGTGTACAGGTCCCTTCAAAACTCAAGGAAGAATATGACCGTTGGAGGAGGGATCTGACAGTTGGAGATGTGCCTATAAATAGGAGCTCAATTGAAAGTGATCGAGAATTTTGGAATATTTGAAGGTCAGAACTTTTAGAAGTGATTTCTAGAGAGAGAGGCTCTTATAAACTCTCAAGCTTCGTGTAGAAAGTTTTAATGGCTTGTTCAAGCTTTGCTTCGTATAGATTTTCCATGCGCAACTATGATTGTTGCTGTGTACAATCAAGGGATTTCGGGAATAGAAAGACAGAGGTGTCAACTACCTTAAAGTTGAGGGCTTCTAGGGATAGTAAGATAGACTCTGATCTTTGTATCGAGGGCTTACCCTATTGTGGGTAATATATACTTTCTTGAAAGTATAAATCAAGGGACCATTATCCAACGTTGTTGGATTCCCTTCAATTTGGGTTAAAAGATTTACTACTTGTTACTTGTTTTGTTTCAATTTTTCCACTGCATTTGTATTGTTGAGGAAAGTATAACTATCTTATACTTCCTTATAAATGGACTCTGATCTTATAGGATTCTATACGCTTTAAGGTAGAATCCTTGTGGTCGTAAACTTTTGATAAGTTTCATTTCCAGGATCTCTTTTTTGGAATCAAGCATGTTATTAGAACTTACATTTTTTATTAATTATCTTGTTTGACCATGTTAAACATAATCATAGTTAAAAGTTCCTAAAGAATTTTCTAAAGTTTACAATTCACCCCCTCATGTATTTGAGCATCTCATCTTTACATATTTGATCCAACATTTGGTATTATAGAGTATATCATACTCACATACCATCTCACAAGTGTGACCTTATAATATATATAAGATAGATTTTTGGAGTAGGTATGGTTTGTACAAATTTTTTTTGATGCTTTTTGTATTGACCAATGCATCACTACTGTACATGGACTTGATGAACCAGTTATTACACCCATAAATGGACTAGTTCTTGGTTTTCATTAATGATGACATCTTTGTGTACTCAAAAAATCATGGAGATAATATCAAATATTTTGACATCATCCTGAGTATACTAAGAGAAAATAATATTTTCAAAAAGCAATCAAAATGTCATTTTTGGGTCGATAAAGTTCACTTATTATGTCACATAATTTATGAATCAGGTGTGTTAGTGGACCTAGAGAAAGTACATTCTATTGTGTCTTGGGATCAGCTCAATAATGTTTCTAATTTTTGGATTTATCTAGGATTGGATGGTTATTATTGGAGATTCATTATATATTTCTCTTGTTTGGTAGCGCCACTCTCAAGAATAACCAAGGAGGGAGTTATGTTTGAGTGGTCAAAGGCATGTGAGAATTATTATCAAGAGTTGTTGAAGCAGTTGACTACCACATCTTTTTTTATCTTACCCAAGCTAGAGAAGAGGCACACCTTTTTCTGGATGTTTTTGGTGTTGGACTCAAGGTGGGGTAGATTTAGGATGATAATATTATTTCATATGGGTAAATACAGTTGAGACCACATGAAAGAAATTATCCTACTCCTGTCCTTGAGAAAACTTATTTGGTTTATTTCTTGAAGAGTTAGTGACATTACATGTTGGGAGAGATATTTATGGGGTTTACCAACAAAAAAAGTATCATGTAAATATTCTTGTAGTGGTATTTTAATATTCAAAAAATGATATTTTTTGGAGTACATAAAATCCTTTGATTATTAGTTAGTCTACACTCCATGGAAAGGGAATAATGTTTCACATGATCTAAGCTGAATGACTCTGAATCATGTAGTTCAGGAATCTAATTTAGAGTGGAAGATGATGGGACTGTTTACTGCAATGCATTTACTGTTATAGTATGGATGTGGGAAGAGGAATATTTCATCTATATCATAAGAATCTGTGATCTTGTTTCGAGTCCAAGAGAGTCAACTAGTGGATCTGTAGTGTATGACTAAGAAGGAAATTCTTAATTGTGGGGAGTCACCTTATAGTTGGAATTTTGTTGTTGATGGAGTTTCTTATGTTTATTGATGAGTTATATTGTTGAAATCTATATGAGAGGAGTTGATATGCGAGTGTCACATGTAGAAGTGGGAAATGTACCAATATTGACCAAGATATACCATGATATTACTAGACAATATTCTTGTCCAAGAATAAAGAAAGAAATTGTGGGTTTCCTGGAAATATACCTTACCTATAAGTAGGTCAAGGATAAACATCAGTGTCAAGGTGGATTGTTGTATTCATTCCGTATTATGAATTGAATGTGGAATAAATTAACAATGGACAACATAGTGGATCTTTTGAGGATTCCTCAAACGAATGATGAAATCTAGGTAGTAGGCGATTGGGTGAACAAATTGGATCATTTCTAACCAATCCCTGAGACATATACAGTGTATCAGTTGGGTGAGTTATATGTTTAATAGATATTACGGTTTCATGGTGTGCCGAGAACCATAGTTTCTGAATATGATATGAGTTTCACCTCAGGCCTCTAGATGAGTTATAGAAATTGAATGGTACCCAGTTGTTTTTTAAAATGGCGTACCACCAACAAGTGGACTGGTAGTCAGAATATACAATCCAGGTATTAGAAGACATGTTGATATCTTTTATTCATGATATCGGTGGTTTTTGGGAAAATAATTTTTCATTTGTTTGAGTTTTCCTACAAAAATGTTTCTCAGGTTACAATCCAAATAGAGATTCTTGAGGAACTCTATGAGAGGCCATGTAGATCTATGTTGTGTTAGTTATAGGATGGGTAGTATAATCTGTTAGGAATGAGACTTGTTTTGGAGATATCCGAGAAGTTTTGGTTGATTTAGAAATGCATGGAAAAATACTAGTGTACGAAGAATTCAAAAGCATATCAGTATCATAGACCTCTCAAATTCATGGTGGGTGAGAGTGTGTTTCTTAGAGTGTCTACGAGTATGGGTCAGCGTCAAATCTGGAAATAGGGAAAGTTGGCTCCCAGGTATGTAGGGCCATTTTAGATTGTGGATAAGAACAAACCGATGGCTTACAAATTTTCTCTTTCATAGTGGTATAGTTTGATGCATGATGTCATCCATGTTTCATAACATCAAATCTATCACCCTAATTCATCTCATGTGATAATATTTGATTATGTAAATCTAGAGTTTAATGCATCATTTGAGGAGAATCTCGTTCGTATTGTGGATCATAGTGACAAGGCCTTGTAGGGAATGGTTGTGTCATTTGTTCATATTATATGGAAGCATGGAGATATTCAGAAGGATACATGGGAGTGGGAATCATATACGAGGGCCTAGTGGACCGATCTCTTTTCTTTATGAACTCTATAATTCTCCAAAAAATTGTATTGATGATGAGTTATCATATGGTGTGAGGTTGTATGAACCCAAGTTTCTCTTAAGTAATGATTTGGATTACATTACAGTTTAAGTCCCTTCATTTAAGTTAAATAATTGTTTTCCAAATTCATAAGGGGTCTTGGGGTGTTCTAAGAGATTGGGGAAATGAAAGAGGAATAAAAATTGTCTTTTCTAGGAATGTTACGTGATTATTCATTGTTATTTCAAACTGTGCAGAGCATCCTAGGAAACCACAAAACCTTAGACACAGGCTTACACAAATTTGGAAGACGGTTAAGATGGTCATGCAAAGAAAATGAGGTAATCATGTGGACCCACCCTCTCAGACAGTAGCATGCACACAGTTTTTACATGGTTTGGGAAACCGTGAAAGTAAACTAAGTAGGCTAGTAAAATTTATATATTTTTTAAAAAATTCCATTATAGGATATTTTTTTTGATCTAACTCATTATTTCCTCCTTTTTAACTCATTTGAACCCTATTGATGACCCAAAGCTTCCATGATCTTATAAGGGTGTTTATCCTTTATTACTAGGTTGTCTGGAGTGTTGGGAGTTGCAGATTGATGATCTAGGTATGTCTAATACCCTTCTTTATTCCTTTTCATGATTAATGTTTGTATCATCATCTCCTACCCATTCAAAGCTCTAAAACCTTTATTTTTTGGTGAAATCTAGGTTGAAGCATTGAATGGGGTTTAAATTAGAGCTATATGCCTCAATTAACATTGTGTTTTCTAACATATTTGATGTAGGTGGTCTATATGTTATATCCTATAGTTTATACTTAGACTTGTCCATGTAGGGTTTTATTGTTTTTCTTTTATTGATGTGTCATTGGTATCATTGGAAAGATGTGTTTTATTGAGTGTCTAAAAAATAAATTGAACTCCTCATGATCGACATTGGATGCATGGAGGAAAACATAACATATTCATGGCCACCAATGGGGCCCACAAACCCTCTAAAATGAGGCTAACAAAAATGTAAGGTGTGAGATTGACTCATTAAGATGGAGAGCTTGGATGAATGTTTAAATTGGGTTTTGTAATGAGTTAGGAAAGATTGTGGATAGATGTTTATAATGCGGATAAATAATATGGGATTTTTTGGATACCATGTAAATGGTTTAAATGGGATTAATGTGGATATGTTAAGGAACTATGTTTACACTCATTTATGCTTAATGAGATAGGACTGGGGAATAAGAATTGGGTAGAAATTGTTATGGGATATAAATGATTAATGTGTAAATGGATTATGACATAGTAATTATTCCCATTTTAAATTTAATTTCGTTATGTTTCTAATTTTATAAGATATTCATGGTTTTTATTATGGTTACATGTGGTGAACAAATAAATGGTCATGTGATGGGATTCCCTAGTGAGATGAGACATGATTTATTCCCATATTCCTTGAAAATATTAATCATTCCAAATCCATTGAACCCATGAATATGGAGAATTAAACCATGGTATGTTTAAGTAGTAATCCTATATTTAGTGGTTGTATAACATTGATTAACATGATTCATAATTTCTCCGTAAATTGTCTTCTATTTATTTTACATTATTTATCAATTCAATGCACTATCAATTTGAATGGATATTTTTTATAAACCATTGGTGGTGGCCAAATGAGTTATACTCACACCCTAATCATGATGTTCCAATGTACCCAAGTATATTTCATCAATGGATGCTAGAAAAGAGTCAAGGGCCTCATACCTGGGAAGTGATTCGGGTTCGGTATGTGCACAGATGAGGTTTAGGACATGGATCCATGACATTTTTGGGGTGTCATCTATTTGTATTTATCTTGTGGTTTTGTTCACTAGTCACTATAGTATGGCATAAAATATTTAGTATTGTATTTGGTTTCTACCTTGTTTGGAAGATAGTTATTTATGCATGTTCGTCTGTTTAGTTATTTTGTTTCCTCTATTTTTTGTGTTTCCTGATGTGTCTTACTCAAAGAAAGAGGGTATTGTCTCCACACTTTACTCTTAAACCCTTGATATAATTGTAAATATCTACCATATGGGGAGGCATTCCTGAGGTCATGTGGTGACCTAGCTTGGGGAACCAGTTTAGTGGCTCACAGGTAAAGGGTGTTACACTATAGGTAGATTACCCAAAGATATTGTTTTAGGATTCCACATTACTCTTATTTTCTACTAAAATATTTTGAAACTATGATGAATTTTATTTTAAATTATTTACATATTTATATGAATTTTTTCAAGATATTTTTTATTAAGTATAATTCTCATTAACATTACCATTTCGTATAGGTAAATACCACTCCTGATATTAGTAAATAGATTCTCTCAAGACCAAATTGTTTAGGAATGTTTCCATAGGGTTTCAATTTATCAACATTATATTTATATTTACATGTAAAATAAATAAATTAATATTAATATTTTGTTAAATTATGAGGATATTTTAATAGATAAAAACATTAAAATTATATCTAAATAAATAGTTTTTTTAAAAAAAATTAAATTATTTTTCTATAATTAATGAGATAAAAAACACAATATTCCCTATATTGGCCTATAAATTATGGGGAATATTTTATTTTATTTTTTTATTTTATTTAATTATTTTCTATATACATAATATATTTTTGGACACATGTTTATTTTCAAGAATGATTATTAGGAATATTCTTGGTTAATATGACTGTTTAAAATTTAACTAAAACTAATAATGGCGTTTTTTATGTGGTTAAAAAATCGTTATATATTTTTAATTTATTATTCCATCTCAATTATTTATTAAAAAATGTAAATTTTTTTTTTGAAGTTTCTTGTACATTTTGGAAATTTGGAACCTGTGTAGTGGAAATGTATTTTTTTAAATAGTAATAAAAAATTAATTAACAAATAAATTATTAGAAAATATAAGAGAGCCTATCCACATGGAAAATACCTCTAATAAATAAAGTAAAATTATATATTGATCATGATTATCCTAAAAATTTGAAACACTATTCCACTAACGTTTGATAAAGGATAATGTGGAAGTAGAGACATGAGGAATACAGGTGATAATATTTATAACTATAAAAAAAACAAAATTTCGAAGCAAAACATTGGTGAGGAGAAAACATTGATAACAGTGCAATAGTCAAACACCCTAATTATAGGTCTTCAACCTCTCTCAATTGAAAAATATAGGCCAACAAAAATATTATTTCATTCTTCCACTAACAGAACCTATTTTGATAAGAATTGGTTTTTCACATTTCAATGATCCAACCAGAATAATTTTAAATGACCACACTAACACCTACGAAGACTTTGTGATACCAAGATGCATCTACGTTTATTTTTATCACATTAAAGGGAGAAATTTACATCCACATGGTTCAATACATACCACAAAATTGTTTTTATCCCTATCATAGGGGTTCTATGTAGTCGAACAAATGTTTACATGATCAACCAAATATGTTTCACAATTTAGTCTAATTAATTTTAAGGTCGCTTCATCTATCCAAAATAATTCATTATTGTCTACATATATAATACAAAACCTCCATTTTGAGAGATGATAACCACTTCACCAGACACACTAAAACACCATCGTCCATTTCCATGAAGTAATCAGAGTCGAAAAAATAAAAATATTTAATGACCCTATTGCTAGGAAAATGAAATACTTTGATGCCCATGTATAGAGAAGAGAATCTGGATCATCGGTTTCATGGTATAAAATAAAGAAATCATTATAAGGGACCATTAAAAAAATTAACTAAATGTAATAGGTCCTACTTGGGATTGAGTTGTTCTAGAGGTTCTTCAAACACTGACTTTCACTCAAGTTCTATCTATCTCATGGAATCCTATAACCACATTTAACTATGTATGTCCGAGAACACTCCTTACTCCACCATAACTAATCTGGTCTGAGGTACCCCACCCAATGTATGAATAGAATAATACTTTAATCTATTTCAGTTATCTATGTATGGATATTATCATTTAAAAATCCATAGTTATCTTCATTCAATATATATATAGTTAAATATTATCTTCAAAATGAGTTATCATAGGAAATGTTTCCTTATAACCACTATAACCAAATTTTTAGAGATCCTTCTAGGTCCTTACTAAAGCACCAATTTCATTAACCAATAATTACAACTACTAAATAGGTCATAGAAACACCATATTTTTTACTAAAGAAAATTGAGGTGGTGACCTAATGTACCCTCATATAAGTTTTAGTGTGGAAAATATTTATCACGGATGACCTTACCACAAAGAGATTATGGGGAGTTGGAAAACCCGAAAGCCCTAAAAATGAAATTGAGAATTATTTAAGTGATTCAACTCTCGAAATCCCATGCCTTCACTCTCTTTAGGGTGGATTATTGAATCCCAATAAACATAATGGATTTAATTTCTCCATTTATTAAGGCCCCACCAAAAATAATAGAGATGATTATTAAAACAGTAAATAATTAATCCATGACTTTTAATTTGGAACATCATATGATTAATAATATAGTGGGCCAAAACCTTGTTGAAAACACGTTTCAGCAATTTATAAATCCTTTTAAAGGTCAATTCCACAAATTTTTTTAGCCACCCTATATAGGAAACAAAAAAAACATCATTCTAAAATGATCAAAAATAGTGGGTTGTCCATGATATTATTGATGCCTATTAAAATCAGAAGAACCATAATCATTAATGAATTCTTCCTTCTTACTCAAAGGAACACAAGAGAAAAAATTAATATCATATAAGGAATAAGTGTCCCTTGATAGAAAATCCTAGCACCATGGATAAAGATTTATTTATTTTCAACTAAAATAATGTTGACGAAAACATCATCCACTAAAATAATAAATTAAAGGGGAGAGAGGATATCCTTGATAGAGATCCCAAGAGTGGTAAAAACTCTGATTAAGTCCTCTATTAATCCCTATCATGTTGTAAAATAATATAACATAGTAAAATACCACCTTAATCTATTCAAAAAAACAAAAAACAAATTAATTTAAAATCGGTGGAAATACCATTCCACTATTACATATGACTTTATTATATTGTGATTACATTCTATGATAAACATTTAGCTATAGATATCTTGTTTATGGAGTGAAATTTTCATGAGTGATAATATAATTCATTGAGATAACTCCACCAGTAAAAAAATCAATCACACTCTTAGAAATAATAAAAGGAATCAAAATGAGGAAATGGTCAAGAAAATACTTTAAGAAAATATAACTGATAACATTTCACAAAATATGGGCATAATTTTTGAAACTAGAGTATTTTATTGAACTTATAGTTGATGGTAATAAGGTATTAATTAGTAGAATAGATGTTGGATCTACCTATCTAGAGATCATCTATATGACTCGAGACAACAAGATCAATAATCTATGGGAATAATTTAATGAAAATGAATTGAAACCCACTATGGATAAGTTATTATTTGGAAAATATTTTTTTATTATCTGATGTACTTTTTCTATAGATAATTTTAAGATAAAATTTGTGGTTTTTTATAGCAGAAATCACCAGTTGAATGCATGTTACCATATCTAAAGATATGGTAGATTCGTAAATTGAATTATGATCTTAAAAAACATATAGGGTAAGTACATGTGTATTTTTATCATCTAATGTAACTCCAACATCAAGAGTAGTGTTTGAGGTGAAAGAATTAATATTGAATATCATAGAATCCTTTTTTAGAGGTAATGGTTTATTTAATTTTAATAATTTTCATAGACATCATTGATATGCATTTACTGGAAAGTTTTCTTAATTTTTATCAACACATAAATATTTTCTTCAGAGGAAGATATTATAGAAAACTCTACATACTGTGAGGAGAATTTTGTTCATTTATCCTCCCTTTAGTGTTATCACATTGGATGATAGGTTGGTGGAATTTATTAAATCTATATTAGTTTATCATATAGGACATGTCAATTATATTATTCTTCACCTAAAACTCCCCCACTACATATCCCAAATAAACCATCCAATCATGATCCATCTCAATGCTCAAAAAACATTTCATTCTTAATATCCACTTATTACATGGTTTTATAGACCCTAGGAAAATGTTAATTAGGATAGATCATTTATTCGACATAGTGGGATAATTATGGGGCACATATAGAAACATAAATAGGATTATATATTTAATAGGACCTAAAAATCATTTAATATGATCTTCTATGAGAGTACTTCCTTCCCTTGAAAATAGTTAAAAGGGATTATTGAGTATCCCAGATCTGAAATACCAATATGTTTTACTATATGTAGGAAATTTATCATTATATAACAAGTCCTAGTGAAACCCCCTCTATTTTTATTTTGTAAAATGAATTAATTAAAATCCTTATTTATCATTATAGTACTATGTAGAATCACCAAAAAAATATTTCAGAATATCCCAAGACATATATTTATACTTTTTTGATGACCTTCCACAGAAACAGATAAATGTAGATAAAATGGAATCATGATGATGAATATAGGATTCAATGTTGTTCAAAGAGAAAATATTGACCTTGATATCCATGTCCTCCCTCTATAGATTGAACAATCCACCATAGTGTCCATATAAAGAAATAGATATAAACCCAAGGGAACCAACCATTTGGGATACACTAAATCTATCACTAATATCCAATAATTTTTTAAAACAACATACTAGGTACACTTTGGTGATCTGATGTAGGAGTTTCGGAACCATATGTGGGTTCTGAATCCCATGAAAATTACTAAATATGAATTTCATTGGGATATGAAGGGCTAGGCCCCTCCATACATCTTCATTGAATATTCGTCGAAGGATCCACCCCCACCATTTTACATTTTTTAGAGTATTGCTCAAATTTTTTTGATCATTCATAATTCTTTGGGATTATTTGAATTATGGAATATAAATATATATAATGTGTTCCCCATGAAATATTCTTCTTCATATCTTATTATTTTTCCATCCATTAATCATATTCATATTCTAATTCCCACCATAATTATAAGAGATTAAATAAGGATCAAGAATCGGAGTTACAACCTATTCAATAAGGTAAAACAATTACCAATTTAGATCTAAAGGAAAATCTGTGTTACCCTCCATTATTGAATGAAAAAATTCCATAGGGTTGGAGATTACCGTGGGAAATCTAAAATGGCCATCAATGGTCTTCCTGAAATATCAAGAAACATTTCATAATATGAGAGTCTCTATATACTTATATCACATATAAATATTTTTGGCTATAAAATAATTTGGTGGTCCTAGTAAAGTGACTTTATTTTGATTAGTAATATATTGTGTCTATAGGTCCATTTATATTTTCTCTGTGGACCACTATCTATTCACATCCAATACAGAAGACATCCGATTATTTTTTCCGGAATCTAAGGACCATAAATTATCTAAGTATATCTCTATCCATCCAACACATTAGACACACAACCATTCAAGATTTTTTAAAGAATCCATAAAATAATCAATTGATAAGATATGTGTCATTCAAAAATGAGATAAAAGAATTTGAGTCTTACATATAAAGGATAGAACCCCCTATAATTCATTGCAATATATCAAATAGAACCCTGACCTGCACAAAAATTCCCCAAAGAATTAGATTAGGGAATTCCCACTCTAAACAATCCCTAAAATGGCTTCAAATATCCATTATAATTCAATTCAATATTCATTAAAAAGGGATTCCTCAAAGTAAATCCTAAAAGGGTGATTTATAGAAATTGATATTGGAAACATACCCATCGTCTATCATATCCTCTATTATAAAGATATGATTATCAAAAGGTCATGGTCTCATGAGATTGAATTTTCATTTTTAATTTAAATTTTAAAATTTAAATATCCCATTCAATTATACAATTTATCTTATTGTATTACAGTCCTCAAGACCACATAAAAATTGATGAATAATTTTAACAAAAATCAAATTGAAGTTATGGTTGTTTATGAATTTATTGGGGTATATTTATAATGACCCATCCTTTTACACATATTATTACATGATATTTAATCATAAATATCAAAAATTTCAATCACAATGTTCATGGGGCCTAGTGTCTTTAGAATAATAGGTTTATATTAAATTAAATTGAAAAATAAACATGGATTTCTTATTTAATTTATCTAATTGAGATCTAAAAATCCATATGAGCTCCTAAACTATATGCAATAACATGAAGAATACATTTTGAAATGTGGGATCTAAAAAACCAACTAGGTAAATAAAAATTACTGGGAAACATAACATGTGATTTGAAGGTTTAACATTATATTATAAAATAGAAAGCTTATGATTAATCACATGGAATCACGACACAATGAAAATAGTATCATAAGATAGTGGAAATCATTGATAATTTGGACAATACATATAACATGATATAAAATCGAATCAGGGATAACTTCATAGAAAATGTAATTTTGTAAAAAAATGTACGATAATTGATTAGTTTTACTCTATAATTCCATATATTACACTAAATGAGACTATGACATTACCTAATGCATTAGAGCTCTATATGGAAATAATCCTCATTACTTGTTCAAGATATATGTGTTCTAGATCAATGATTCAGTAATAATTAATAACATATGAATTTCCCATTGAAATAGTATGGGTTGTGTAATCTTTCTTCGTATCATAATCCAGGGAAATGTCATAATAAAAGAATTTGAGAAATGATCATAAGGCTCGTATTTACTATAAAAATTAATGTATAATAATCTATGTATATAAGTGATATATATATAAATCATTTATAATAATCCAATCACATTAAATGGAGAGATAGAATATATTAGACATAGAAATTTTATAACCCAAAGGAAGGGGTAGTTGTGGGAAGTCCCTTAGCTCATAACAGATTTTACACATGTATTCGTTATCTCAAAAAATAATAAAATTATGTTAATTATTTATGGAATTAAAAACATTTTATAATTTATTATAAATTTTATTTCATTTATTGTCTTGTATTATTCAATTAAATTATTGATCAATTTCACATTGGGTAATTTAACAATAAAAAGGATTATATGTCAGAAATCACTTTCAGAAGTTGAATAAGGTTAAAGTGAATATTGTTTAGCAATATAAATAATTTTAATAAGGAAGTAATTATTATTATTATACAAGAAATATTATTTTAAAACCAAATTGGAAATACATTTATCAAAAATGAATTATGATACAATCATAGACACGGTAACTCAAATAAACACTTTAGTAACACATCGATCTTTTATGTTTGTGATAGAAATGAGAAAGTATTATATTCTCATTCCAATATGATCATTATTTCAGGAAGTTAATATGATCTAAATAAATACCCTTTTACATGCCATCCAATATATGTGGTTTGAAAATAATAATCACATCACTTTACAATGTGGCAGTTCACCATACACATGGAGGAAATTATCATTTATTCAAAAAAGGGTATCGAAAGAATGTATATTTAATATTTATTACCCATAATGATTTATATGAAATTAATATAATTTATAAATATAAAATTAGTCCTTATTACATTCAAATTAAAAGCATATATGAGAAACAAATCATATCGCTTTGTGAAGTGATAGTCCACTATACATACAAGTAACATTATCGTATTCCATATGGAATGGAATGTAAAAAGAGTGAGTAATATTATAATCAAATTATTATATTTATATAAAAAATATCATATTTAAAAAACTAAATATTTCATTATATCCGTCTTTAAGAATCCATGATGGAAAATGAATTACATCAGTTCGTGTGCTTGTAGTCCTTTGTATAGTTGAGGAATAGTTTGGCATACCATTTGTGGTAGGTGGAGATGGATTTGATTCCTTCAATTAACATTAAAATACAATGGTCTATTAAATATATTTATTTTATAATATAATCATTATTTAATAATATTTTTAGGACGTGAAATATGAAATAAAACAAAATGCTTGGTGAAAAATGTTACCTATTTTTTTTGAACAATTCCTTATGTTTTCAAAAAAACATACTAGACTTGATTTATAATATAGTAAATGATTCTGAGATGGGTGGAGGGGATTATGGATGTTATTTGGGTTATTTTTGGATGATAAAATGGGTTTTTTTACTGTGTATTTGAGAGGACAGTGGGTGTCATTTTATAAGGGGGAGATTACACACATGGAATTTTTTAAAATAAAGAAATACAATAACATTTTAATTGATAAATAATATTATAAAATAGAAAATTATAAATCATTGGAATCCATAATTTCTAAAAATGACCAAAAAATAACAATGAGATATTTTTCGGCAATTTTTACCTATTATATTATTTTTTAAACCCAAGTAATTCAATGTTTACCTCAAACGATGTAGATAATTTTTATTATCATAAAATTTTATTATGTTTAAACATTGTTTTTAACATATTATATAATATAAATTATTTTTATTTGATAAATGTAATATTTTTTCCATATTCAACTTACATAATCTATATAGTTTAATTTAAAATTAAAACTATAGAAGTATCAAAAATTGGTATTTCATGAAATGAATTTTCTAATGATAGTATGATCTCATATTGAATATATCAAATGTAATAGTAGTTTAAAAAATTTTAAATTAATATTTATAAAATATATATATATATCATTTAATTAATTTCTCATTAAAAGTTATTTAGATTATTTAATCTGGATAAATTATGCACTTTAATATAGGTTTCCAAATAAATGTGTTTTAAATCCTAAAAATAAACATGTATAAAACTAGTATAAAAATGATTTAAATGAAATTAATTGGATTAAATATAGATGAATAATACTTGTGCTAATTTGAAATCAAATTAAATTAAAAAATGGCACTGAATGTTTTAAATAAATTATCCATTTTAAAAAAAATTAGTAATTTCACAGTTCACGATTATATTAATATTTTCTCAATAATACCAAAATATAACAGTTAGTTAATATAATTATTATGGTTTCAAAAATTATATTCATTTAATAAATTAATTTTATAATTTCCTAAATAATAAAAATAATATTTTCTCGTAAAAATATATAAAAATCAATTTTGAATTAAATATTTTTTTAAAAAAAATTGAGATTACTCTTTGGTGATTAGAAACACATTATTTTATAGAAGTAAAATTTGATAAGTATAATAAATAAATAAATAATATTTATACCTATAAGTTTATGGATTTGTAAAAATGGTCTTATTTAAATAATCATGGATTGTTTAGGTTTACTATGGCATATCGCGTACACTATCAATCATTTTTTCTCTTTTAAAAATAAAATTTATCTTATTCTTCCCCCTGAATAATTTAACTCTAGAAATTTCATATTACACTCAGATGTGAAAATAGATTAGTCAATTTCTTGTTTATCAGAGCTTTTGTTTCCCCTATTTCATCATTAAACATTTGTTTTCACCAAAACACTTTGAATAGGTGAGTAGTATGGTTTCGAGGAATTTTGTCCATACAATCTAAAATATTAACTAGAAACACCTATAATTAAAGGTATTTCAAAATGGTATCACCTCTAAATTCATTTCATGTGAATGTTCTAGTTTATACTACCTAAATAGGGACACATGTAACAGATTATATACTTGAGATAGGTTAGAAGGGATTTCTAATTAGTAGTCCACCAATATAATGCGCCCAGAGGTCTTAAAAGGGTTGATGTTTCTTGGACTATACATATCCTTTTTTAAAAACCTCATGAATTTCTCCCATGGTGATATATGAAGGAAAAAATATCTCTGAGCTCAAAACATAGGTCTCATCAAGGTTTTCTTCTATCCAAATTTAATTCATTTTGAACTGATTTCATATTACACCAAACAGTCTGAACCTTCTCTATCACCTCTTAGAAAAAATTAGGTATCATGAGCATCTATATTAATAATTCATCCTAAGATGTCGTGGTCTGATACTTCTTTCCATACAACTCCTCATAAGATTCTATTTTAATACTTTAATGGAAGGTTTGTCGTATGATTATTGTACAATGGTTGGATTTAGTCAAAATGTGCATGGAAATCCATTGAACATGATCTTATAATATCCACTAAATTCTTGATGGTTCTCATAGACTAAAAATCCAATTTAGGGTGAGAATAAGTACTTAAATAATGTTCTATACCCAACATTAATGAATTATTCTATAGTGACATGAAAGAAATCTTAGATAACAATTAGATACTATAATGAGATGAACTACATGAAATATTATGTCATTACTTATGAATATCTTAGAATGTTTTTCAAATGATAAATCTTCATTGATTATAATGAAATGTGTAAACTTTGTACGGTTTTTGGCTACCACCAAAATGGTGGTATTTCTATTTGGTGTCATGGGGAGACCTATGATGAATTTCATGATTATTTATTCCTATATCCATAATGGAACTGGAAATTGTTTCATTGTACTATTGAGACATCTTTCATTCATCCTTGACATCCTAGAATAATAACCATTTAGGCATAACTTTCACAATCTTCCTCTTTATGTTTCCCATAATCAAATTTTTTATAGATATCTATACGTGTTAGTGATTACTAAATGAATAGGTTAGGATGAGCTATGAATATAATATAGAGGCTTCCTCTTTTGATATGGTGTGGATGAGACACATATATAGGTTCCAAACCATATTAATAAATCCTTGGAAAAGTACAAATCTTAAGTATTCACTTCATTTATATGTAGCACTATATCATATTCATCATAATATTGGTTCCTATAAATAATATATGGTTAAGTAGTTATTTAATCCTGGTAGGATGAATATTCATTTATTACTCTAATATTCATCTTTTCAAAAACTATGATTTTTTTATACTTCTCAATTCACATCACTAATAAAATTCAACGAAACATTCCACATAGAGCATCTAACACCATGGTTTCATTCCCATTATTATAATTTTTTTAGTATTCAAACTTCCTATCCAACTCCAACTATCATCATCGGTGATGGTTATGATCCTTCTATGTGAATAAGAACTTGAGGATCTTTTTATTTGTTTATATTTAAAAATTCTCCCAATAGAGATAATTTTACGAAGTGTTCAATGAAAATTTCAATACATCCAACTATAAGACATGAGTGGGATAGTAATTCTCATGAAACCTCAAATACCATGACAAATATTCTATTAGTTTAACATTATCCATTAGTATAAACATGAATCTGTTCGTTGATTCATTACTGTTAACCAAAAAATGACCCCCACAAAAGTTTAAGTACTGCTGCAGTGATATGCTTCTTTCTCTACTACTCTCTATTGGAATTCCCTATACTAGAAAAAAATTACTCCTTTATTATTTATCCTAGTTTTTTGGTCTAAAAATCAAGTGAATTCCCAAAAAAAATCATCAGTAATATCTTGAAAATCGTATGAAATTGAATATCTCTGATATAGATGATAGTTTAGGATAGTCCTCAATTTCCATTTTCTAATAAATTTCCGTACAAATAACATTTCTTGTGATAAAATTTCGAAAAAAAAAATTTATTAATCCTAAACTCATAGTTAAAATAATTTTCGTATATATTATCTTTTTTCAAATCCATTAGCATGATGCTCGTCATTCTCCTCTTAAATTTTATTGAAATTCATAATTCCATTTAAGAAGACAACCACAAATTATTCAATATAACAACTAAAGTGACAATTTATTAATTCTAAAAAATATTTCTTGAGAATTGGTGAGTCCAAAAGGAATCACTATGGACTCCAAATGACTATAATTTATTCATAAGGGAGTTTCGAGAATATCACCCTTTCTTACTGTCAAATGATGGTGTCCCAACTAAAGACCCGATTTCGAGAAATATTGAGCTTCATGTAGCTGAACAAATATGTCATATATCTATGAGTGTGGATACTTTTTCATTATCATATTTTTTCTAAAATAGTGATTATCTATATATAGTAAAATTGAACCATCCTTATTTCTCATGTAGATTAATAGAAAAGAACATTGTGTGCCACTTAGGAATGTAAAACCCCTGTCTAGATTCCATCATAACTTCTTCACAATATCACCCAACTCAATGGTATCCATATTATAAGGGTTTTTTGATATGGGAAATGATCTATGAAAATGATGATATAATATTTTATCATCTCATTCAAGAGGAAAACCATAAAAATTTTTAAGGAAAATATTAGTATAATCCCCTACATTGGGTTTGTGTTTAAGTATCATTCCTTAATTTTATTTGATTATATTGGTGAGATATGCTTTCAAATAAGGAAATAATTACCATTTTTAGTAGAGTATTATATTGGTGGTTCAACCTCCTCAAAAAACTTTAATAGATCTGGGAGACATGGGACATGGAGATTGATCCCAAACTCGCAACAGGTGATGTTGTATTGAGATGAATATATCCAATGCATTTCCAGAATTGTATCAAACTCAATGAAAGGAAGTATGTCATGATTTTATGGAAGATTATGTAGACAATAAATGACATGGGAGGAGTTATATACATGGTATAGAACCATTGAAACTTTTGTTTTTCTCAAAGATAGCTTATCCCCCAAATTTTAAGGTGTTTTTTGAAATGTTATACTAAGCTTATGTTAAATTATAGAATGAGAATACCCATAATCAGAATGTATGTTCACTATTATTGAATAAATAACTACTGTAATTTTCAAAAAACCTCTTTCATCAACAACATTATCCCCAATGATAACTTATTCCCTTCCTTAATTTAATTGATGTTATTTTCACAGATTTTATTTGAAAACCCTTGTTTTATGGATCTCACTTTTATATGTCCCATGTTATATGAAGTTAAAACAATGTACGACATGCATTGTATTGACATGGTCCTTTTTTAATCTTCCTAATTACTGGGATTCTCCATTTCCATTCTATAGTGATTATCATAATGATACTCTTTTCCATGCCTAAAACATGTTATGGTTACCTTTAAGATGTTTTTAGAATGATTCTTTCCACACATTTGACATATGGGATATTGGGTTCTCCTTCCACAACGATACTTATATTTTGATACCTAAAAACAATAGCATATTTCCCAATTTATCCTCTAGTCACATGCAACCTATAAGAGTGTTTGATACCAATCTCAACATTGATGGAAAAAATGAAATCTATTTGTAGATTTGAAAGTAATCAATGGCTTAAATTTTTATAAACTAAGCTCTAACACACTAATAAAGTTGACTACCTTATATTTAGTGTTGATGATTAAGCCATAGTAATAACATGAATGACTTGTGAGGTTTTCATCATATAACTCAACAGACTCGTATTACTTTTGTTTTAGAATGAGTAATAACCTATCCATTTTATGATTGTGGGTTTTTGAAAATATTAATGAAAATTATTTTCATAAAATCATCCCATTATGTGGATTCAACATCCACTTTGTACATAGTTTTCCTGATCATATTCCACAACTGATCACTATTACCCTCAATGACATAAATTTCTAGCACTTCATTAATAATATTTGGTAATTATAGGACATGTAATATGTTTAAAATGGAATTAATCATGTTCTCTATAATTACGGGATCAGAAGACCCACTAAATAGAGGTTCCTTTTAATTATAAAAGACTAAACTGAAAATTTGTTCTTCTTTAAAAGTGTAGGGAATTCTACATGATTCATATAATTATTAATAACTTCATCTAGTCTGAAATTTACTAACAATGTTTTGTTAACTCCCACACCCCAAATGATGAGGCTTATCATTGGGAAAATCAACACTTTCACTATCATGTTGGTTGGTAGAACCGTTTCTTGTATTACCCACCACTAAATAGAAGATAAACTATATGATAATACATTAGTTTATAAACATTCTCAAGGGAAACATATATACATGGGAGGAATAACATATAAATGATAAATGTGTCCTAACTTTTGAGTCACTTGGTGTCAACCAAGGTTATCCATAGTAATTTTCTTATAATATAATCTAAACTATTAATTTGATTAAGTTATTTATAATAATTTGTAAAGGGTTTGTCACATTAAAAAACATTTCCTTTGGGTATGTCAAACCAAGTGCACATTAATGCCCATTTTCATGTACCATGTAACTCTCAATTTAATACAGGCATGATTTTTTTATTACAACCCGTAGGTAAAGATATTCCATAACCACATAAACTATTAGGATAGAAAATGTGATGTAATTTAATTAAATCCAATTTCTCTATAATTCATCAATATTACATTATATTTTTCTATATTTTGTTTTATCATTATAATAATCCATTGTCTTCGCACTAATTTTTTCTGTTGGTAGTTCTAAAGGATAACTAATTATTTTCTCTAATTCCATATATAGGGACCCAATAATTTGATAGATATTATTATGTTACTATTAATCATAAATTTCCATCAAGTAGAATCCCAAATATTATGAGACCTAGTGTCTTTCGAAGTCTAAGTTCATATTACATAAAATGTAATATAAAATATAGAATCCATGCTTTTATTTATAATGATAACCTCAAACACATTTGATATCCTAAAACTATATGGGATTACCAAGGAAAAAAATAGATAAATGGGTGAGCTAAAAAGAAAATTAAAGGAATAATCATGATAAGGAAACAAAAAATGTCAGTCAAATGTATTACAATATGAAATAAAATAGAAGGATCATTAGTAATAACATGGAATCATAACCTAAAGAAAATGGAATCGTATGATCATGGAATCATTGAAATCAGTCAAATAAACATATAGAAATATATAAAATTGTTTCATGTATATCATCCTAGAAAATATCACAGAGTGGATAGAGTCCCATAATAGATTTGGTCTACTCCCAAATCTCAAACATGATTCCTCATGAAACTAAATCATTACCCAATTAATTAGATCTCTATTTAAAAGAAACCATCATTATATGTTCATGATAATTTTGTTCTATATAATGGATTCAATTATATGTAATTTCATAATAAATACCCATACTATGAAAATGGGTTACATTATTTTTCCTCATATCACAATCAAAGGAAATTTCATAATGAAGGCATTCGAAAAAAGATCATAAGGCATGTATTACCCTATCAAAGGAAGGTGAAACGAGCTAGGTATACAACTGAGTGTCATATATATAGAATTAATAATAATGAAATGACATTAAAGAGTGATAAAATTTAGTTATAATGATAAATTACGTAACCCAATGGATATTAGGGTCTATAGAGATCCCTTACCTCGAGAATGATTTTTCAAGTGAATTCTTTATCATCCTAGATAATGTAATTATATAAATTATTTAATATATTAATAACCTATTTCAAGACAATTATTTAAATTATTTTACTTTTCCTCATGTTATATTCTACTACATAATCAATTAATTTCATGTTAGAAGTTTTAAAAATAAAAGGATCATATGTACTAAATCACATTGGTAACTTGACTAAGGTCAATGTAATTATTATATAATCATATAAAAAATTGTATTCATATAATAAATATTATTTTTATAAATAAATTAAGCCTTAGTAACATACCATTAAATATGGTTATGTAAAATGAAAAACAATATAATCATTGATACTCTAGGTCTACAGACACCAGAGTAACATTTACATTTTGTAATGATCAGGGTCAAAATAAGGTTTGTTTTATTATATCATCATAGGATAATGATTATATCATTAACCATCCAAGTGGGCCTAGGCTATAACAATCCCAAGACTACCTTCAATAGGCCATGGGTAGGGGACTAGAGCCTAGTAGTCATATCCCACAATTGGGATGCATTTTCTTAATTACATTTACCGAAACACACATCTCCCAGCCCACAAATGAAGAAATGTAAAAAATGTTTTGTAAACAATGCATGAGGACCACTATGTAGGTACCATAACTAGAGTACAATAAAAAAGTAATGTATGGGAAAGTAAACTATGATATAATACAAGACTTCCAAAATAATAATGAACACCGTGAATGTAGAGGATCTTGAAATTCATCTGTAGAAAAACCCAATAGAAGGGTAGGTGGAGGATAGTTTTATGAAGCCATTGGAGTAATCCTAATCTCTCTAATCACATTGGGAACCATATTGACTTTTTCAACCTTGGACTCTGTCAAATTTTTGATCATCTCACACGTGTGGGAAAAGCCTGTGTAGGGGTGAGAAAAAATATGCTCAGTAAAAACCCTAAGACCAAAGGGGAATGTACACATAATGGAAATCTGTCTCACAGATATATCTTTCATTGACACAAATACCAATAATATCTAGATATTCTCATAACCATACATAAGTTAAATAGGATAAGTCATAGCAAATCATCTTCCACAAGTTTCATCATGGTTCATGTACATTCTGGGAGAACTCACTCGTTGAGGCATGATGTCATCAGAGACTCTTAAAAAGAGGTCTCGCTAATCTGGGCCCCACCTGAAGAAAAAATATTGTTAAATTTCAAGGTATACAGATAGGGGATCCTTCATAAAGAATACCTACAACCTAATCTCTATTGGCCCGCAATGTAGTGGATCCTTTTTAGAGAATATCGAGAACCCTACCAATGAGGCTCGTAATGTAGGGGATCCTTTATCGAGAATACCAAAAACCCTATCGATACGGCCCACTCGATGGAGGACTAACAATCTATGCTCAAAAATCACATAAATTCACATAAAACTCCACTAGGTGTGATAGAGGATCTCTCCTCTCACAATTAAGGATAACACAACTCTATCTGGGACCCAACCTCTAGAGGGGACTACAATTCAGTGCTATGGATGCAATGTCATATAGAACCCTTGAGAAAATAACCATGGAACACACTCCACCTATACATGTACATTATAAAAACACACTAATATATCTAAAAATTACCACCTCTTCCCAATGGTCCAAAGGCCACAAAACAGCTCGTCAAACAAATTTTTTATTTGAAATTTATTGTTGTTTTATAGAAAAGGCCCAACCGAGGGTCCGAACCGATCCATCAGATCCATCCTTACCCATCTGGTTAAGACTAATCCCCCATAGACCACTGGAACATTGGGTTTTCCATTATAGTCAAGTCCTAGTTCCACTCGTCTGTTCTTATTCCATGCGATATGGCTCTTCTAGCAACACGTTGTCAGTGCAGACCGTGTGCTCAGTTGGCCTACAAAACAATGACCACTTGTGTGCAGTCGGTCCACCATTTATAGGTGTGCATGTCATGTTTCCTCTGGCCCCATGTATTTTACCACCATGGGCCACCAAACACATTTGAGCCATGCATCACATAGTAGACCACACTTCACACAGTTCCACACCTTCTATGGGCTGTAGGTCTCACACTGGTGCTTCATTTTTCTAAATGGAGGTAATTACACATCCCAGGTGTCACATTCTTCATCTCCTTAGTCTCAGAAAAATGAAATTATCCCTCCATATTCTCAATATGTTATATCCATCATTCTTCTTTGATCCATCCATCACTGTCATCATCACACCTCCATTGTGTCTTGTCAATCCCAGATACATAATATCAGATTCCTATGCCATGAATTGGGTGTGGAAAGACTGATCGACCATGAAATGACAAGTAATGGGACAAAGAATAACGGAGGGAGAAAAGAATGAATCCAAAAAGAGAAATAGACCTTGATCAATGTTTCTTTTGATCCATTATAATGACAAACATAATCCAAAAATAATTACACGGGCATTCTCCGACAAACCCAGCAAAGATAACTCCAATCCCGCATCTACGATTGATCCATGGGCCAATTTGTTTTTGATTGTTCTACATTCATCGTGGAATTAATGAATAGGGAAAATAAATAATATCACATACACCCTAACCTGAGGTTATAATCAATAATTGATGAATAGAGATTGTGTCTTCTTCCTTCATCGATCCTCGATCCACAATCCTTGATTTTCCAGACTGAAGGTGGTGTCAATTTTCCATCTTTCTCAAACACCATGTACAGATTTTATTCTCTTATAATTAGGATAATTTTAGGGTTTTTCAAACCAATAATTCATCTCTACAAGTATTTTTTAAAGAAAACACTGATCTCAAAATATTTTATTTTAAATATTTTAATGATGGTTGGGTCCAAAAACTATCTTTCACTGTCAGTCAACGTTGGTCATGATTAGGCCATAACTAGGGTAAATTCTATGTACTAAATGAAGTGGTTTCCTAAAAATATCAATTTTTGCAACCATTTATAATTTATTATAGTTCATAGACAAACTACTAAAGAATTTTAATTACAAATGTAATTTTATTTGACATATTGTTCCTGGAACACCGAACCTCATAATCACATGCCATCTCACCCCCTAGTCTTCGAATTTTCCCAATTAATATATAAAAATCTACCCGAAAATATTTGATTCATTAAAAGCTTCCCACCGCAGTGATTTACAACCCCGAATGTCGTCCAAATGCTATACAACAAAATTTGATGGAACTGAGTATGAATCTCATCCTACCACACCCATGTGAACACCAATACATTTTCGTTGTCGTCAAACTTGAACCAGATGAATCGACTACCCACAAAGGATCTGATCCTATTGATCCTCAATCTTCATCAAGCACTCTGAAAAGGTCTTCTAATCAGTAATGTTCTACTCTCCCCTATCAGTGTTGTGTGATGGGTCATGAATGTACCTCCTCAGATTCAACTCATAGAAGACATCAGACACTTGATTCATCTACAGGGGCAGTGCTAGGTGTTATTCCACCTCACCAACTGTAATCAGAATCTAGAAAGGATCATGGGTACCTCAAAAATAACTATTCAACCCATCCAAATCTCTAAAATTCCTATCAATGTGAGATTATATGGAAAACATGGTCCCTATACTCAAACATCATAGGCATCCATCTCCCATCAGAATAAGATTTTTTCCGGCTTTGTGCAGTCTTCATCGACTCCAAGAAGATCTGCACCTTCTTAGTGGTGGAACGCACCAACTCTAAACCCATGACTGTTGAATCCCTTGGGTCCATCCCACATAGTGGTGACCTTCATGGTAACATATAGAAGGCCTAGAATAATTCCATACCAATGGAATAGTGGTAAATGTGGTAATATGAAAACACCACAAAAGGTTTGTGATCCTCCCAACTACGGACAAAGTCCAAGATGTAATCTCATAGCATCTCTTCCTGAACCTAAATGTTCCTATATATCTAGCCATCCATCATGGAATGAAATTCCATTATCAAGAGAAACTAATCCCCAAAAGTCTCCAAAAATCCATTCTACAACTTGGATGTGAAATGATCACCATGGTATGAAACGATAATCAAGGGAACCCCATGAATCTGATCTATATTCTCCATGTATGTGAATCCCAAGGTCTCTACTGAACAATTCTCCCATATAGATAAGAAGTGGGCTGACATGGTGAGTCTTTCACTGATCACCCAGATGATATCATACATCCTGGATGTGTGTGGTAAACCCTTCATGAATTCAATCGATATCTCATCCCACATCCTCCCTGGAACCTCAAGGGGATTGGACAGTCTCAATGGTATCTTGTTCTCTGACATCACTTACCGATAAGTGTGTTACTGAGAATCGAACTCAAACATCTCCTTATTCATCCCTAGCTTCCGGAATAGATGGCGTAGGTCTTGGTACATCTTCACCAGACCTAGATGCATTGTGATGGGGGTATGTGTGGAACTCCCACTGCAATTTAGTTGGTACAACTATGCACCCTCTGAAGAGAATGATTTGTTCCCCATATATTGAATATCCATCAGGGGAATACCCTATGGACAATTGAGAATGTCATGACTCACAATATATATACCTAAGTTGTGCCTCCCCAAATCTCTATAAGAGTGGAGTGGTGACAACTATCTACTATCGGTAAGCTACTCCAACATCATCCATGAAGGATATTTAAATCATGGCTAACTAATCTGATTCCTACCACAAACACCAAAAGCTGGATCTGTAGCTAAGTTAGTTTTCCACAACATTCCCCTTCCCAAGAGTATTTACAATATATATGTCATAATATTGGAGGAACTCTAGCCACCACTTCTGTATCAAGTTTAGATCACTATGACAAATGAAAAAATTGAGACACTTGTGGCTAGAGTATATGAAAAACTGCTCCCCCATCAAGTAGTTTCACCAAATATTCAATGTGAAAACAACAGCTGTTAGCTCAATATTGTGGGTCACATAGGTCTACTCATTTTGTCTAAACATGTTTGAAATGTTGGAAATAACCAATTTTCCATGAATCAACACATAACCTTGCTCAGTCCTTGACACATCAAATAACACTACATACCCAATACCATCTTATGGTAGTCTCTAGATGAGAGTTCTCTTTAACCTTTTCCTCTGCTCCTGAAAAAACTACTGGTACTTCTCTGTACACATGAAGGGTTTCCCCATCCATATAAAAGCTGTCAAGGATGTTTCTACCCTAGAAAAGTCGAGCACATGCCTTTGAAAATACCCAATCAAACCCAAGAAACTTCTCACCTCGGTCACACTCCTGGTTATCTCCAAATCATGAAACACCTCAAAATTCATGGGATACTCTACAACTCCAGCCTCTGAAATGATGTGTCTTAGAATGTCGACCTACCGAATCCAGAAATAATACTTTGAGAGATTCCCATAAATCTTGTACTCTCAATGTGTCACTAGGACCATCATAATGTGTATCACATTCTCCTCCTAGGATGTTGAGTACACCAGGTTGACATTAAGGAATAAAATGATGAACATTTAATGTCCTAGAATTTACATGTATTTTTCTATTATATTGAATTCCTTTGTGAAATTGAAATCTGATGATGTGCAATTCCGATGCCTAGAGTGCCTGAAATGATCTATGGAAGTTTTTTTACACTTTAATTAGTGCACGTAAGCAGTTTTCATAAAAAATTGGGAAAACACATAAATAGTTTCCCAGATTAGAAATCTAAGGGTAACGTTGCGTTCAGAATGGCGCCTTTACCCTAGGTGAAACTTAATTTTGGTCGGCACTAGACTCTTATGAGAAAACCAAAAAATGGCATAATCATAAATAAAATAATTAAATAAATTATTTTATTTTTCAAATTCTTATAACTCAAAAATGGTATCTTGGATTAAAATCTTGATACCACAGCTGAACTCATTAGGGAATGATTTATTTAAGAATATACTAACATTTGTGGGCGCGGGCCACTAGGAAAAGTTTGTTTTTGTCCGTAAATAAACTAATTAAGTGACAAATATTTTATTATAAACTCCATAACTTATAAACGGTAACTCAGATTGGCAATCCGAGAGTACCGTTGGGTTAATTGGGCAGTGTTTCACTTGGGTAGAGACTAACCTCTACTGGCGCAGGTCAAGGGTCACTGATATAATTTTTTCGAACTTGTTTCGGGTATGTTCAGTAAATGTATGTGTGGAATTATATAATGTTTGAACCAGTGCTCTGAAATTATAGCATCCCGTCTTTTTATAACATAAACTTTCATTACATTACACAAAACTGAGGATATTTAAGGTTTAGTGTCTTGGAAACAAGGAATATAATACATGAAAACAACATAAAGCATTCTTCTTAAACACTTGAAAGGATTCTCCTTAAGGTCATCCTAGGTTCATTACTGCATCTCATAACCTTGGGATATACATCAAAAGAAAGGGTGGGCAGAAGGCCCAGTAAGGGAAACAAGAGAAACATTTTACATGTGAACTTGAGATACTTCAATAAGGACATGAAAAGAACTTTAAGTCATGAGAAAGAAATCATGAGATACATCATAATAAAAATAACATTTTTCATAACTTGAAGATGTGGCTGCAACATTCAATATTGACAATCATTTCATTTCACCAAGTTCCATCCCCAAGGTGTCATTAAAAATTACCAAGGTTATTCACCAAGGTATCAGTCTAAAAACTCATCTCTAGAGATTAAGTCTTTACCCAATGCATTGGAGCGCTATCTGGGCGCACCCTTGACATGTCTTTATTATCATGTGATCCACATATATCATCATAAATAATTTCATAAACAACCCATATAGCATAAAATAAATGGGTTTCATTTCATAATCATAACGTTTTAAAAACTGCTTTAAAGGAATTATCTTTATGTCACTTTAAACCCACGGAAAGGGAAAGCGGGTTTCATGTATGTAAATCCCAGAATTTAAAATATAACATTTTTATATATACGTGAATACCCCTATATAAATAAGAGCTTTTAGTATTCACTTAATAACATAAAATAATTTTGAGAAAAGAGAGAGGCATTTTGAGATGAAAAACTATGCAGCATAACGTCTACGATACATGGTTTTAGACAACATTAAAAAAAAGAGGGGAGATGGGTCACCCACTCAAAAATGATACATAAAACAGTAGAGGAACATAATATATAGTATTTAAGAACATGGTAATGAAATTTGAATGATATACCATATGAAACGAAGAACTTGAAAGGAAGACAAAAATAAGATTTCTCTTATGAGAATTCGGCAGCCTAACGGCATCACTTAAAACTTCATAAAATGAAATAATGAGAGTAATAGGGGACCTCTCGTTAAATTAACATGAAAAGGGAAGTAAGAGGATTATAAAATAACATACTTTAACATAAGAACATGGATCATAAAAGGATTAACAGAAAAGAGATTTCTTGAAAAGAAAGAGAGAGGTCGGATCCCTTACCTTAAAACGTAACTCTTAAAACTCAATTGTTTGGACCTTGAGGGCTTGGGGGCACCTTGGGAGGACTCCTTGGGAGGTAAGGAGACCAGAACTTCGTTGGGGGAGAGTTGGTAGTGAAAACTAAAGGAGGAAAGGGTGGGTATTTTTAGGTAAAGTGAGGGGACAAGGCATTAATGGCCAAGGGACACCTCACAAATTCTTTTCTCAAAACCATGTGCTCTCCCTTGGCATTTACCATAGAGTTAGGCCACATGGGGCCCCCAAAACAATAATTCATCACCCTTGGCCGCCCAAACCTTAAAAAATCTCATGACATCCTCATGACACAGTTATGATGTCATTAAACATACCGAAACCCTAAAACTGTATTTTTACTATTCACTGAAAAATTAATCTTTCTCAAAAAAATCCCAAAATATTACATTAACCAAATATCAATGCTCTGATTTCAAAGATGAACTCTATTTTATAAAAATAATTTTCTAAATATTTTTAATTCATTTTTTTAAATAAACACATTATTCACCAAAAATTTATTTTTTTTAGAAAAATCCCAAAAAATTACCTTAACATAATATCAATGCTCTGAGTTCAAAAATGAAATCCATTTTATAAAAATATTTTTCAAAATATTTTTAATTTAATTTTTAATTAAAAAAACACTATTCACCCAAAAAAACTAATACTTGAATAATAATTTATGAAACTGTTATTTACCCATTTTATTGAATCTCATTGCTTAATCTAGGTGTTTTAATTATATCAAAACTTTCTTTGAGTAAATTTACTAATCCATTTGGTCACATTACTAATCCTAGGCGTAAAATCACTATTCATAATTTACTATTCATCAAAAATCAAGTTAATCTTATTAGACTCGAAATTTCGTACTGAACATAATTGTAGAAGACCATTTTTTTAAAATCATTACACATTTTTAATTATTTAAGGTTTACATAATCATTTTTAAAATATCCTTTCTCTAAAATTCATCCAAAATATGCATACTATATTTATCCGGACATTTGAAAATTCATAAACTTCATCATAAGAATAAATCCCAATTCTTATTTAAAACAAAGGATTACACAAGGCAATTACGGTCTCCTTACATAGCCCCTTATCACAACAGCATAGGACCTAAGTGTAAGGTGTGCTAAGGTGAGATAATCCGAGGGAGGCTCGGCCAACATCGCACGAGTAGTAATTTCTATCAGTTTGAACTTCTCACGAAGGCGATCCTGTTCTAGCTTCACACGATGATGTTAGGCTTGGGTTTGGTCCAGAGCAAAGCCTCGTGGTGCTACCTCCTTCCCATGTTTGATTATATGGGCTTCGATCGGTCCAAGACTACTGGGTGAGGCCATAGAATCTTCTTTCTATAATAATTAACCAAGATTACTTGTATTTAGAGACAATAATCAAAACGTTTAGTTTCCAGCGGTTATATTGACCAATGGTCATATAACAGTCAAAACCCAATAGTCTCATTTTAATTATACTCATGTCATCAAATGAAACATTTTTGATGAGTATATAAAAAAAATAAAATAACACACAAAATTAGGAAACAAGATTTATTCAAAATTTTGGGTCGTTATAGAAATGAAAGCAGCGGGCACTATTGAACTCACTGCGCTGATATTCTCTTAAGGATACCTTCACCTTGATTTTAGTAGGTTGAGGGTGAATGTTAGTTTTTCTGAATTTTGTGGGAGGGTTAATAAAAAAAAATAAAATAAATAACAACTTTTATTTTATTTAAAGAACCTCCAACTTGATGTTTAGTGGTGGGGACCACCTGAACTAGAAACCCCCAATTTAAATTCCAACGTGGGGACCACCCGACCCTTGAACTCCCCCTTTGATGGGTGGTAACTCTTGGTTTTCCACCCATTGATGATCCAAATCAATTAGTTTATTTAATAAACTTATTTGGCACTTCACCATTTGGTTGATGGATTGTTGGGAAAAGGGAGACATCTGGAGAACATGGAAGGAGATTCTTCAACGATGAACATTCACTACAATGAAGATCATTCTCCAGAATCAGATAACAAGGATGACACTTGATCCTAGATCAGAAACATATTATGGGAGAAACAAACGCTGACGTCACCATCTCATCGACTTTTTCTTCTTCCTCGTGCCACCTCCAGAGGACAATCAGGGTAGGGTTTTTTATATATGTTTGAATTTGATTTATTGATTCTTCATATGCTAAATTCACAATGATGATGGCCAAACGAATATGGCCATATTCCTGCACATAAATCTTTCCCCTCTTTCTTTTTTATTCTTCGCGCATTCTTCGTGCGTTCTTCAACGCCTAATATTTATTGGCACTGGAAACATGGAGTTTTGATGAGCGCGATATATGGAAACAAATAACTCGTCTCAAGGATCACAAATATGCGATTTTTTAGGTTTATGGGTTTGGAATGAAGCTGCAATGGCTCATGGAAGGAGGCGGCCAAATATTTATTGGTGTTGGAAATGAAATATTCTGTTGAGCGCGACATATGGACGCGGAGTTTCGACCTAAGGATTTTGAATATGCGATCATTTTATTTTTGGGGGTTATAATGAAGATATGACTGCCCACAAAAGGAGTGATGTGGTGGATCAGGGTGGTCTGGCATGTCTTGTGCAGGCGGTGCGTGCGCAGCAAGTGGGACCAGGTGGCTTCAACTGATGACGAGGTAGATTAGGCGGCAGCAAAAGGTGGTGGCGTGGCATAGGCAGGCTGTGTGCGAGGTGTAGGTTCAAAGGATTATCGTTTTGTGTATAGGGGTGCAAAATCATGGAAGAAAAATATTATATTGGGGAGAGGAAGGAATATGTAGGAAATAACCATAAAATAAAATGTAGTTATAAAAGAGATAGAGGTGCTATTTGGACTCGCGGGCACCAAAATGTGATACCCCTTTTGTTTGTGAATCTCAAATGATATTGGAGAGAAAAAATATCAATTAAATGAAATAATAATAATATTATAATATTATTATTATTTATGGTTGTCAGAACCCTATTTCATCTATAACATATCTGTGTGAGCTCTGTCTCACAAACTATTAGTGGAAGTGTGACACTAACTTTGAGACAAAAATTATGAGTCCAATATTGGATGTCTTTTTCAGGTTTTCGGATCGGGTACCTGATGTTCTTGGAAAATTATAGATTTAATATTATTATTTAATCTTTGACCCGCCATAACTCCTGCGTGCGGTGTCAAATTGACTTTCCGTCAGTGGCGATGTGATCCTGTCATTAATACAATCGATTCAAGTCTAATGTTGGATACTAAATTCTGGTTCATGGCTTGGGTTCACAAAACACCCAAATTATTATTATTATTTTTGCGAGATATTTTATAAGATATATCCCCCTCATACGGTGTCAAAATGATGAACCGTCTCTAGCACCAAAAACCTTGGATCGAGACATTCCTTTTGGTATACCCAGTTTGGTTTTTCGATAAAGTTGGGATAATGTTGGGTTGGATCGAGCATGAATCCAATCAGGACATTGAGACTAAAATGATAATAACTTACATATCGGGCATCTGATTGACGCATCTTCTATTGCATTGAGACATCTAAGACGTGGCAGTCCTTTGGATTACATCTTCGTGGGACTTCGTGGCAGTTGGTGTATCGATTAGTGTCTTGAGGAGAGGACCATCCTAGAGACGACCAAGCTTAGTGCAAGAACCCAGTAGAAGGTTGTGACATGAAGAATGAATAATAACCCTGTGTGGGTCCACACCAAGTGATCATGTCTAGGTCAGCACCTAGCGATCATATGTGGGTTATCACCGAGCGATCCTATGTGGGTCACCACCGAGAGACCCTGTGTGGTACATCAACTAGCGGTATTATGTGGTTCGACGACATACTGATGATGTACTATGATCATTTCTGGGTCTTCTGATGGTTTAGGATCCTTCATGGGTCTTCCTCTTAATAGAGTAAGATGACTTTGTAGTTACATCTAATCATCTCTACTACTATAATTAAGAAATACCAAGTGTGAGTTGAGTCAATACCTTTGTGGTATTCTTCTGTGTGGCGTACCAATGTGGTACTTACCATAGTGGTATTTCTTCCTTTGTGGAACAATTGATCTTTGGGATTTGGAGTTTCACTATGTGTTTCCCCATAACTGAGATGGATAGACTTGATATCTTAGGTATATATATGAGCATATACATAAGTAGGGTTTTCACTAGTTTACTTGCTTTGTGGTTTATCCTTGGTAGATTTTGTGAGACCATGAGGGTCTTAGGGTCCCTACTTAGTATTTTTATACTCACCCATGTATAGGCTATGCCAACACCATGTTGTGTTTGGTGAAGACGACGGGCATCCTTGACTGAGACGAGAGTACCTGGACTGTAGGTAGCTCAGTGGTGAAAATTAGATGAGGCGTACTGCAGAGACGAGCATTCGAGAGTTGTACCAACCCTTCAGGTAGGATCCTTGGTGGGTGTTCATAGGATCTGTTTTAGTTTACTTTTACCTTTAAGTTTCTTGTACATTCCCATTGGTCTTGTATTCTAGCCCATTTTACTCACTGTACTCGGTCTATTTTTCAATACAATTTTCTTGTGTTCATATCTTGCGGTGTGCATGGTTGCTTGAGTTTATAGGTTATAAAGGCAATTCCTTCCCAGTTTTGGGGAATATTCCTTCGGTGCTAGTCGCCAACCACTGTCTTATGGAAGGTGGGCTTGGGGTAGTCACGACCTAGGCCCTGGGGGATGGGCCGTGAAAAATTAGTATCATAGGAGTCGGTTCTACAGTAGAAAATAGGACTCAGATCTTTTTAATGATAATAGTGTTATGTTTAGTGAGTGTGGTTATCAGTTTAGGGAATCCCATGTTGGTGCGGCAACCGAAATATCCATACACCAGGAACCTGATTTTTGATTTTTGACCTAGTGCATGAAAAAACTTATTGTGTGTGTGTTTTGAAATGTTTTCTTGTGTTTTATTTAGTCAGATCACCAGGTATAACTTAATGACTGTGGAACATCTATTCCATATTAGGATGCCGCTCTGTAGACATCCAGCTGGGATTCCTAAGAGAGTACATAATGACGGCCCACCAAGCGACGAGGATCTGGTGTAGGTCCCTCTTACTATGTTGGCACCTTCTGGTGGAGTACCAGAAGCACCACCACACATTGGGAAGAAGTACTCACCAGACACACTAATGGATGGTGGATGCAAACTAATTGTATTGAACAAGTTCTAGGAGAAGAGGCCACATTGGTTTCGACGCAATAAAAATTTCCATGCAACTGAGGGCCAGATGGAGGTGGTTTCTATAGTTTTCTGCCTAGTTGAGACACTGGTATAATAGATGGTGATCTTAGCTACTAGTCTTTTTCAGTGAGTGTCCATGAGGATGGTCCGCATAGTGACGAGTCTTTGGTACGTGGACCATCACCTGAGATAGTACCTTCAGGTAGTGCATCTACTATATGTCTTCCTGTTGGTCAGCAGATACAACCGGCGGTACCAGTATAGGACACATATAGGCTTAGTGCCTTACGCGTGATTCAGCATCATATACCCCTCAGGTACCGAGGCAAGCCCAACTCACAGGAAGCTAAGTACTGGCTTGAGGAGGTGGCTGAGAGTTTTCTAGAGCTTCTATAGCTTCGGCTAGATGACATGTCGGTAGCTGAGTATTCATCAAGGCATACCGATCATTCCAGGTACTCCATGAATACGATACGATCAGTGCTTCAGATCACGAACATATAAGCCAGGTGACTTTAGGTACATCCAATCTAGAAATATTCTTCTATGAATTCCTACTTTTGTTTGTGTTCTACAGAGAACCATTGTGGTTGAATATTCTTTGGCTGAGTGGATGCAAATAGTGAATGTCAGAAGTGGGAATGTAGAAACCTGGCACTAGTCATAGAAACTTGGGTGTGTAAAAATGTTTTTAGAAGAAGAAGTGTTCGGGACAGATGAATCTATATGGATACAGGCATGGAGGAAGATCTAGGGGAGAAGAATGAGGTGGTGTACATTTCAACATGTTATAACCACCCCCCATTGGGGTTCCCGCCAGGCAGAGGGAGGTGAAGGATAGGGGAAGAGAGTAGCTGCATGTGGTTAAGGAATGTGACTTAAGGGCTCTATGAATGATTTGAGTTACGGTCTGTGTCAAATACTTGCTTCTGTATCAATATAAATAGGCACTAGTCATTCCTTCCTTCCATGAATCTTGTCCAAGACCTAGATTTTCCGGTTAAACCATTGACATGAACCTCAGGTCTTGAGATACCTTTGGGAGGATACCTGATAATCACACATATGCCGATGTTGTGATATGACCCTTGAGGTGAGAGTTTCGGTTGTAACCTCTTGGTGTCAGCATCGAGGCCTTACAACGTTAGTTTGGGTATGGACTGGACATCCAAAATTAATACGTAGATTGACTGTATTAGGGAAAAAGGTTCTGGTTTCCCTAAAATGTTGGAATGGGTTTTTCCTTGGTCTGCGAAAAAGGATACCCGAGCAGCAAAGGATAAACTCATACATAGGAGGGTGTATCCAATCACTTTTTAGTTAGCTAGACATAACCTTGTTATAGCAGGATTTTTGTGTTTTCAGTTCCAAACAGGAGTGGAAGGGCATGGGGACATCTTTTCAATAGTTGTTTCCAGGATTACCCCCCACAGGGAGAGGGACTTCTGGTTTGGATGGGTACTACCAGAGTTTTGGAATAGACTTCTCCATGGTAGCAGTATCCTTTGTTAGCTATGAAGAAAAAGGAGGAGCCTTTCCTGTGGACATAGAAGTGTCATCAGAGCTTTCTGACGTTGAGGTAGTGATGATTTCTAGAGTTCCTCCAGGACTATGACTTTGAGATAATCTTAACTCTGTGGAAGGGAACGTGGTAGCAGATGCACTATACAGGCAGTTTAGTCAGCATTTGTTGTGTGAGCTGTCGGAGCAGCTAGTCACACTACAGATAACCTTCGTGGATAGAGATGAAGGTTTTTATCTTCTGTATATGAATTTTTCTCCCCCACTCATTCTACAATTTGGGGTGGTGCAACTTGGGGGCATTTACTATGAGGCTCGGCGTGCTCAGATATCCAAAGTATAGGCACCTGATAGATTTTCTAAAGGTGGGAGCATGATGTCATCTTTAGAGGATGTACCATGGTACCAATGGTTCTTCAGGAGGAGGTGTTGAGAGAGTTCCATATGTCCCCTATGTCGGTACATCCTGGTGTGGTGAAGATGTACCAGGACCTCCGGTGACAGTACTGGTGACTAGAGATGAAGAATGCAGTGGCAGAATTTGTATCGTGATGTCTCACTTATCAGCAAGTAAAGATAGCACAGAGTTGGAAGAAGTCTTATGATGACAGGATACGGAGACCCTTGGAGTTTTAAGAGGGGGACCATGTATTCTTGCGAGTCTCTCCTCGATGGGGACTATGGTTATTTGGCTGAGGCGGAAGGTTATCACCAAGAATTATTGGTCCTTTTCTGAAACATCGGAGGTTAAGAGAGGTAGCATACCGCATGGATCTTCCACCACAGATAGAGAGGGTGCACGATAGCTTCCACATATCCTAGCTTAGGATATACGTGCATGAACCATCTCACATCATCAACCACGGAGAGCTAGATATTGATGATGGGGTGGTGTTTATAGAGGTTTTAATGGAGATTGGGGAGCGATAGGAGTGGGTCCTTTGTGGGTGGTCGATACCATTGATGCTCATATGTTGGCAGCACGATAATCTCGAGGAGAGCACATGGGAGCAGGAGGATCAGATTTGTGCTCAGCACCCTATTTTGGTTGTTTTTCTATTGTTTTGGATTTTGAAGACATAAATCCCTAAGGTGGGGAGAATTTAATGTCCTGAAATTGTCGTATAATTTTTTTTATTATATGGAATTATTTTGAGATCGCGAACTCTAATGGAGCGTGATTTTGAGGCATGGAGTGTCAGGAATGATCTATGGATGTTTTTTATGCATTAATTAGTGAGCGTATGTAATTTTCCTAAAAAAGTGGGATAACACTTGAACGGTTTCCCGAATTAGAAATCTGAGGGTACTGTTGCATTCTGAATAGCGGGTTTACCCTAGGCGCGACATATGTTTGGTCGGTGTGGCCCTCCTCTGAGAAAACCCAAAAATGGCATAATCATAAATAAAATAAATAAATAAATAATTTTATTTTTCAAATTCTTATAACTCACAAATGGTATCTCAGATTTAAAATCCGAGACCATTGTTGAACTCATGAGGGCATGCTTTATTTAAGAAGATACTATATTTGGCCAACACGGGCCACCCATGAAAGTTTGTTTTTTTCCATAAATAAAATAATTAAGTGAAAATTATTTTTTTATAAAATTCTTAACTTTTAAACAGTAACCTGGATTGGAAATCTGAGAGTACCATTGGGTTCGTTGGGGCGTTTTTCACTTGGGCAGAGCCTAACCACGACCGACGCGGGTCAATATGACTGTTATAATTTTTAAGAACTTTTTTTTCAGGTACCTTTTGTAAACGCACGAGCAGCATTATGTAACCTTTGAACTGGTGCTCAGAATTGAAATCGGAGGGTACTTTTGAACTCATAGTGCTGATATTCGCTTATGTATACCTTCACCTTGACCGCAGTAGGTCGAGGGTGAAAGTTAGTTTTCCAAAATTTGGAGGGAGATTTAAAATAATAAAAATGAAATAAAGATAAAATTTTATTTTATTTCTAAATCCTCCCATTTTTTTTAATGGTGGATACCACCCGAACTAAAAAACCCCAATTTAAATTCAAAGGTGGGGACCACCAAACTCTGGAACTCCCATTTACTGGGAGATAACAGTTGGTTTTCCTCCCATTGATGTGCCAACTCAATTAGTTTATTTAATAAACCTATTTGTCACTTCACCATTTGGATGGAAACTTTTTGGAAAAAGGGAGAGCTCTGGAGAACATGGAAGGATATTATTCAATGAATAACATCCACTACAATGAATATCATCCTCCAAAATCAAAGAAAAAGGATGATGCTTGACCCCGGATCGGAAACATCTTGTGGGGGCAACAAACGCTGACGTCACCATATCATCAACTTCATCTTCTTCCCCATGCCACATCCAATGGACAATCGAGGTAGGGATTTTATAAATGTTTGAAATTTTTATATTGAATCTTCATATCATAAATTCATTACAATTATATCCAAACGAACATGGCCATCATCCCACTCATAAACCATGCTCCTCTTTTGTTTTTATTCTTCACACATTCTTCGCGTGTTCTTCAACACCTAATATTTATTGGCGTTGGAAACATGGAGTTTTGATAACTGTGACATATGGGCCTGAAGCCCTCGACGTAAGGATCGAAAATATGTGATCATTTTATTTTTCGGGCTTGGAACAAAGCTGCAATGTCTCACCAAATGAGGCGGCCCAATATTTATTGGTGATGGAAATGCAATATTCTGTTGAGTGAGACATATGGATGCGGATCCCTCGACCCGAGGATCACAAATATGTGACCATTTTTATTTTTCAGGGTTATAACGAAGATGTGACAACCCACGGAAGTAGTGATGTGGTGGAGTATGGAGGTCCAGCGTGGCTGGTGCTGGTGGTGCTTGCGCAGCAAGCGGGGACAGGTGGCTTTGGCCAACGACAAGGCAGATTAGGCGGCGACGCAAGGAGGAGGCATGGCGAAGGCATGTCGTGTCCGAGGCGGAGGCGTAGCTAATTCTCAGTTTGTGTACAGGGGTGAAAAATAGTGGATGAATAAAATTAGATTGGACAGAGGAAGAAATAGATATGAAATAAAATTAAAATAAAAATGAATATAAAAAATAGATAGAGGAATTATTTGGACCCGTGCGCACCAAAATGGGATACCCATCTTGTGCATGAATATCAAATTAGATTACAGAGAGAAATACAAAGAAATGAGATAATAATAATATAATATTATTTTTATTAATATTAATGGTTGTCAAAACCCTATTTCATCCCTAACTTGTCCCGGCGACCTCGGTTTCATGAACCGTCAGTGGTAGTGCGACCCTGACTACGAGACGAAAATTATGAGTCCAATATTGGATGTCTTTTTCAGGTTTTCGAACTAGTTACCCGAAGAAATCAGAGAATAACAGTTTTAATATTATTATTAAATTTTTGACATGCTATAACCCCTATGTGTGGAGTCCAATTGACTTACTGTCAATGGTAATGTGATGTGGTCTTTAATAGAGTCAATTCAAGTATAATGTTCGATACTATATTCTGGTTCGGGGCTTGGGTTCACAAAACACCCAATATTATTGTTATTATTATTATTGTGATATCTTGTATTCGACATATCTCCCTCATACGGTGTCAAAATGACGAACCATCTGTGGCACTAAAAACCTTGTATAGAGACATTCCTTTTGATATATCCCACTTGGGTTTTTGATAATGCTGGGATATGATAGGTTGGATTGAGGATGAATCCAATCGGGCCTCTGGGACTAGAAGGATAATAAATTACAGACCTGGTATCTTATTCATGTACTGTCTATTGCGTTGAGACCCCAAAGACGTGGCGGTATGATGGGTTACTTCTTCATGGGACATCATGGAGATTAGAGTATCAACCAGTGGCATGAGGAGAGGACCCTCCTATAGACAAGCAAGCCCATTATGGGAACCTAGTATTTGGCTGTGATGTGAGGAATGAGTAACTATCCTTTGTTGGTCAACACAGAGTGATCAAGTGTGGGTCAATAGTTAGAGATTCTCTATAGGTCAGCATCGTGCGATCCTGTGTGGGTCAGTACCAAGTAATCTTTTGTGGGTCAGCACCTAGGGATCCTGTGCGGGTTAGCACCAAGAGATCCAGTGTGGGTCATCACTGAGAGATCCTGCGTTGGTCCACACCGAGTGATCCAATGTGGGTCAGCACCTAGATATCTTATGTGGGTATGATGATGTACTAATGATGTACTACGGTCCTCAGTGGGTCTGATGATGGTTTGTGATCCTTCATGGGTCTACCTCTTAAAAGAGTAAGATGATTCAGTAGTTACATCTAATCATCTCTACTACTGTACCTAGGAAATACCTGGTGTGAGCTATATCAGTACCATTGTTGTATTATTTTGTGTGGCGTACCTATGTGGTACATACCTTTATGGTATTTCTTCCATTGTGGAATAGTTTAGCTTTGGGATTTTGAGTTGGACTCTGTGTTTCCTCATGATTGTGATGGACAAACTTGATAACATAGGTATATGTAAGGGTATAAACCTAAGTACGGTTTTCACTGGTTTACATTCTTTGTGGTTTATCCTTGGTGGATTTTCTGAGACCATGAGTGTCTTGGGGTACCTACCGAGTATAGTTAAACTCACCCCCGCACGAGCTATGCATGTACCTTGTTGTGTTTGGTTCCTATGAAGGACAACACTGATTGAGGCGAGAGTACTCGGACTGCAGGTATCTCGGAGGAGCACATTATACGAGGAGTACTGCAGAGATGATCGTTCGAGATATGTACCTACTCTTCAGCTGGGATCCTTGGTGGGTGTTCACCAGAGCTGTTTTAGTTTACTTGTACCTTTCAATTTCTCATAATTTCCGGTTGGGCTTGTATTCTGGCCCCTTCAACATACTGTACTCACTCTATTTTTCTATATTGTTCTCTTGTGTTCGTATCTTGGTGTGTGCAAGGTTGCATGAGTTTACCAGTTATAAAGAAACTTCCTTCCCAGTTTTAAGGAATATGCCTTAGGTGCTTGTCACCATCCCCTGGCCTATGGATGGCGGGCTTGGGGTAGTCACGACACAGGCCCCAGGGGACAGACTGTGATAGAACATGTCTATGTAAGTCTAGAAGATTTTATTCATGAGTCCGATGAACTGTGTTGGGGAACTGGTTACACTGAAAAACATCGCAATGTACTCATAGTGTCCATAAAAAAACTAAGGGTTATTTTCCAAACATCCACATCACATTCCTAAAGATGATGATATCTAGATTTATGGTCTATCTTCGAGAACCACCCCACTCCCTTAACCTGATTGAAGAGGATTGAAATCCCCTATAGTGGATACTTTTTCTTCACAATCACCAGATTTAGGAATCGGAAGACCACATATAACCGCAAGATCATGTTTTTCATCTTGGAAAACCAAACTAGTTCATCCAGGGTGAAACACTAGATCCCACAAATCCCTTCCTCTACAGGTCCTCCAGCTAAACCCCCAACTCAACAAGCTTTGCGGGATCAATCTAATTAGTGGGAGTAGATACCATTGTTTTCTCAACATACATATCCATAAGGAATTCAACCTCTCTATGAGGAGGTATTTTTGGAAAATCCTATTGAAATTTGTCCTCATACTCATACACCATTATAGGATACTAAGTAATCATCTCCTCCACTACACTTATGGTGAGGCTAGCCAAATTGTTAGTAATTGGTGCACCCTCGTCTAAGTCAATCCATCCTCTGCTGCATCCATTTTATTTGCACTGAAACAAAAAACCATGTCCCATCTCCCTAGAAACACCACACTCTATCCCTAAAATAGTCAATCAAAGCATGAACTGTAGATAACTAGTCCAAAGTAAGATTTATGTCATAAGGCCTTGATGCGGGTACCAAAAGATCCCAACTGAAACTCTCACCTCTAAAATTCAGGTAACAATATCGGCTCCAGTACCAAATCATTGGGTCTCCCCCAGTAGTAGTCTCAAAACCGAAGGGTCCAGTCAATGGCTCAACCAGAATCTTTAGGCTTTGAAAAAGATTTTTTAAAAGAAGATAATGACATGCACCTATGTCTATCGATATAGAATCTATGGTAAAATTGAAATAGAATACACATTGAATCATTAATGGAGACCTTGGGTCTTGTGTATCAACTACATGCAGTTTTCCCATCCCCTGTAATCCAACCCCTTGAGCTTGGTATGGACCACCTGGTGGAGGTGGTGGTAACATGTCAAAATTTCAACCACCTCATGCCGCTCTCCCAGCTCCTCTTCCATGTCTGCCACCCTCTGAATCTGACTTGTCCTGCTTTCCTACTGCTGACTATTATAGGTTGAACTACTCAACCATATGATTCTCAACTATAATGGTTTGATCTATATCCATATAATTAGTTGAAATGCATAGAGGGATAAAACTGACACAAACTTCCCTAAGCACATCATTCTCGATGGTCTGATCCATGAAACACCGGTCATGTATCCTATAAATCAAGTACTAATAAAGGATGGTTTGACTCGGTAAATAATAATATACTAACATGTCATCCTATTGAAGTTATAGAAGCTTTTGGACATGCATAAATCTTATCTTATAATGTGATAACACTTTTCTTAAAAGGTTCACAAACTCTTTCCATGGAAGATTCACCTCATCATATGATCAGGTAACCAACCCCCATTATCGCCCTTCGAATCAATGTTCGAGGCTTTCTTCCAAGACATCCATCTAATATTCTCTTGAATTAATTAGAAAAAAAAACTCAGGTCACCCCGTCAAGATAGTCCTCAACTGCCTGTGTGTTGGGATCACCTCAGAAACTGAGGGGTCTCTACTGTGGAACTCATTAAGTTCACTCACCATGTGCATCTCATGAACTGGTATTACTGGTACCATGTGCTTCTCTATTGGTGGTGGTATATCTAATACACTATATAGTTGTGTTTCTTCTTGTAAAAACCCATGTACAGACATCCTATAACCCCATGGATCATCCTGGTAATCAAATGGTGGAGTCATGGCTGGATGTCTATATGAAGTCATCATGATGTTTAACAAGATTTTCCATAGTAAATATAGTATATCTAGAGAGCAGAATCAAGAAAGACATGGAAGACACAACCATTCATATATGATACATGTACCATTTATTCCCTACAACAGTCATTTTTATGTACCGAGTTAGAAAACTTGTGAATAGAGTCCTGTTGTATGAAATCCCTCCTTTTTATTCAATAACTTTTCATTACATATTATAAACAGAGGATCTTTAAAGTCTAGTGCCTTGGAAATCAGGACCATAATACATTAAAACAACATAATAAATTCTTCTAAACTAATTTTAAGGATTCATCATAGGTTCATCCTATTTAAAATTACTGCATCTCATATCCTGGAGACATACATCAATGGAAAGGGTGAGCTAAAGGCCCTGTAAAGAAAGCAAGGGAATTGGTTTACTTGCGATATCAATAAGAATCTGATGAAAAACATAAAGGCATGACAAATGGAAAAGGTGGAGTATCATAATAAAAATATAATGAAGCATAACTTGAATGTGTGAATACAACATTTCATTTATAAATTCATGATCTTATCACCACGGTTCATCCCCAAGGTGTTATAAAAATTACCAAGTTTATTCACCATGGTATCATGGAACTTGTCATCTCTAGAGATTAAGTTCTTTACCCGATGCATTGGAGAGCCATCAGGGAACACACTTTAATATGTATTTGTTTTATTGTGAGTCACATAGATCATAATCATAAATTTTATAAATGACCCAAAGATATTAAAATAAATGGGTTTCATTTCAAAATCATGATGTTTTAAAAGTGCTTAAAAAGAAGATCGTTATGTCATTTATAACCCATGTAAAGAGAGTGAGGGTTATATGTATGTCAATTACAGAATCAAAAAGATCAATTTTTGTCTCAATGAATACCCCTATAAATGAAATTAGATATGGGTATTCTCATAAATAAAATAAGATAATTTCTTGATAAAAAGATGGAGATTTTGTGACCAAAATTTTGCGTCATAACGGCTACATAACATGGTTTTAGAAAACATTGAAAAGAGATGGGACAAGAGTCATAAAATCATTAAAAAACTCATAATATAGTATAGGTACAGAATAAAAATAAATAAGATCATGTTATGTATATTTTAAGGAAATACCATATGAAAATGAAACTGAAATAAAAGAGAAGATGTGATTTATTTTATGAAAATAATTCATCCTAACGATGTCAATTAAAAATTCAGAAAATAGGTTGATGATAGCAGAAAGGGTCTCTCATAAATTGTACATGAAATGGAATGTAATAAGGATATATAATAGCATAACCCAACATAATAAGATTGAAATTAGAAGACATAACATAAAGGAAGTCATGACATAAAAGATGAGGGTGAAAAGTTCCCTTACCTTGAAAAGTAACTTTGAAAGCTCAATGGTTGGGACCTTGGAGTGCATGATAGAACTTTTGAAGGACTACATGGTTGGTAAAAATAATAGAACTTAATTGAGTAGTACTTTCTAATGAAATTAATGACTTAATTTTTGGGTATTTATAGTAAAAGTGAGGTAGTATTTAATTAATTTCCCAGGGACACGTCGTCAGTGGGATTTACAAAACCATGGGCTTACCTATAGTATTTTCCCATGGTAATGGCCACATGGGACACCTCATTGTACATATTACAATTAAAAATTAGTCCACAATTTTTACATCATTATTGCATCTTTGATGATGTCCTTAAACACCCGAAACTAAAAACTATATTTTCACTATTCATAGAACAAATTATTTTTATAAAAATCTCATTAATTTATCCTAACCTGATATTGATTCTATGAATTCGAAAATTAACTCCATATTATGAAAATAATTTTCAAAATATTTTAAATTTAATTCTTAAATAAAATCATTATGTATTAAAAAAACAACTCTAAGACTATAACTTATTTTGCAACACCTAGAAAACGCAATAAAGGACTCGTAAAATTAACGTATAACCATAAGACAATAATGTAACAATTATGATTACATATTATGAAAATAAATTTTCATTTTAAATTACTAAATTAATTATAAAATTGTAAATGAAATATTAATGACCTATAAAGATAACAAAACTTATACTATGATCATTTTTTCACTTTTAAGATGTCAAAATTGCATTTATACATTCATGGGTGATGTTTCTATTTTTGTTCCAATTTTCTATTTTATACTATTCCTAAGGGTATGTTACTATTTATACATTACTATTTTCTAAAAAATCATGTTGATCTTATTAGACTCTAAATATCGTACTGATCACGACTGTAGAAAAGCATTTTTCTGAAAATCATTTCACATTATTAATTATTTACATGAATATTGTAAAATACCCTTTCTCCAAAATTCATCAATAATATTCATCCTATATTTACCCAGACTTTTGAAAATCAAAAAATATACCATAATAAGAAGTAATATTTTTATTTATACAAAGGGATTAGAATAAGTATCTAACGCCTCGTTACATAGCCCCTTATAAAACATGCATATGCCCTATGTATAAGGGGTGCTATGATGACAGAATCTTGGTGCGTCTTAGAAAACATTTCTCGAGTGGTGATTTCTATGATCTTGAAATTCTCCCTTAGGCGATTCCATTCAAGCTTCACATGTTATAGCTCAGCATGGGCTTGGTCTGGAGCAATGTCCAGAGACGCTACCTCATTCCCATGGTCTGACAGATGGGCTTCATACGGCCTGAGTCTACTGGATGAGGCCATCAACTCATTTTTCATTATTAATTAACCAAAATAACTTGTATTTATAAAAAATGATTGTAATGTTATGAGTTTTTTTCAAAGATCATATTGCTGAACATTCATATTACATTCAAAACCCAACGGTATCACTTTATTAATTAAAGGATATATATTTGTGTAGTATAAAATGAAAAAAACACAAAATTTAGGAATCAAATATTACTCCAAAGTTATTTTCGTTATATATGGTTTGGATACATTATCCACCAAACCAAAACATGTGTTCCTATCCTGAAATCCGAACACAAAACAATAAACATTGTTTCCTCATAACAATATCACCGACTATTGGTCTGAATGTGGAACTGACTGCTCCAATACCACTCTGTCATGATCCGTCCTTGTGGGGATCATGCCATAACCACCCCAAGACCATCGTTGATAGGCTAGGGGCTGATGACTAGTGCTGAGTCGGAATATCCAACAAATGGAAGTCATTTTCCAAATAACATATATGCATGAACACATATACAAGACCATTAATGATGAATTGTAAAAACATTTTGTAAACCATGCAATATGAAACACTAAGTATGTACCACAATAAAAATGAAATAAGAATCTAATGTATGTGAAGGTAGATCAGGCCATAATACTAGCCCACCAAAAGAATGAATGAACCCAAGTGAAAGAAAATTCTCTTAAAACTCATCCATAGAAAACCCTACCTCAAGTGTAGGTGATGGATAATTTCATGATGTCATTTGAGTACACCTCATCTCTCTAATCGCACTAGGCCCCACATGGTTTTGGTCCTCATTGGGATCTGTCAATGCAGTGACCATTTATAGAACACACGACATGTGTGGGAAATTCCAATTTAGGAGTGAGTAAAAAATACATTGTATGACACCCAAAGACCACAAAATAAACAACAAAAGAAAGTACGCGTGAAGGAAAGTCATCTCACACTGGTATATGTCTATAAAAAATAAACAAAGAATATCCAGATATACTCATAACCACCCACATGGTAAAGAGTGTAATTCAAAATAAATCATCAGCCAGAGGATTCTGCCTGAGGCATGCACATTCCACAAGAACCCACTCATCAAGCCTTGATGTTATCAAAGAATTATACAAATAGATACTGTTAATTTCGAACCCTCCAAAAGTGAAATTATTGGTAAAAGGTCAAGGTGTAAATGAGGGCATCCTTCACATAGAATCCTGGAAACCCAATCTATATTAGTATGCAAGGTATGGTATCTTTTTCTATGAATACTAAAAACTCTACCAATGTGGTACATAATGTTGGGGATCCATCATCGATAATACCGACATCCCAATAGATAAGACCCACTAGATGATGGACTAAACCCTTACACTTTAAGGTCACATAAACTCACAAAAACACAATTAGTGGTGATGGAGGATTACTGTAGTTCCAAGTAGGGAAACTACAATGCTAACCAAGACTCGGCTTCAAGGTGGGACTACTATCTAGTGCTATAGATGTAATGTTGTACTAAACCAAGGAGAAATGAATAATTGGAAACTCTCCACCTATACTGGTCACTTATAAAACCAGCCTAGGTTATTAAAAAGGACCAACTCATCACAATGGGTCATAATACTACAAAAAAAGCTTCTAACAAACGTTCTCCTTAAATGTTAGGGTCATTTTACAAAGAATTCCCAACCCTGGTCTGGTTTGGGTCTATCCCAATCCATCTAAGATGATCCAGTCCAGTTGACCCGACCCAAACCAGCCCAATGGGCCTTGTCCACATAAGCCCACTAGGCCACCAAGTTTGGCTGGCCTGGTGGACCCTGCCCATAGGGCTCCACCTAGTTCCACCCATTCGACCCATATTCCATGATGGCTGACTCATCTGGCCACACACGGATGGTGCAGACTGCATGCTCAGAAGATTCATGCAGTGACAAAAACATCCATGCATGTGGGGTGCACCAACCCCATCCCCTACAACTTTCACCACCCTAGACCACCAAATGCAGTTGAGCTGCCTCTCACGCATCACTGGTGTGCCTGAGGTGCCAGATGTTTTCAGGGATGTCGATCGCACTCTGGTGCTCTATTTTTTGAAACATTGTTACCTATTTGACCCTTGGGTCGTGTTCTCCATCTCCCTATGTTTGCATCAATTCCATCATCCATCCGATTGAGAATTTTCTCAAGCATTGATATCCTCTGTATCACATCAATCCATCTATCACTGTTGTCATCGTAGATCTTTCGTGTTGTGTCAATAATAGATCTTTCATATCATATCATTGAGCAAACAATCTGGTGCACAATGATCAATCAATCACAAAATGTAAAGTTGCGGTCCAAATGAATAATGAGGGGAGAAAATCATGAATCAAAAACTATGAACAGACCACAATAGATTTTTGTTTCGATCATTGTATTTGGCCATTATAATGGAAAACATAATCCAACCACAATAACAAGGCCACTCTCCAATAAACCCCACAAAGTTCAATCCCATCCCGCAAGTACAATAGATCAGTGGGGGAATCTATTTGTTGATTGTTCTGTATTTGTTGGGGAATTAGCAAATGGAAAAAATAAATCAAATCACAAACTCCCTACTTCTATGTTTTGATCAATAATTTATGAAGAGAGATTGTGTCATCATCATTCATCGATCCTTGATCCTCGATTTGTTGGACACAAGTTAGTGTCGATCTTCCATCATTCATTGATTTGTTATCCTTAGGTTCTTCTTTTGGACTCAGAGGAATTATAAGGTTGTGTTAACCCTAAATTCCATTCCATTAGTTTTATTTTAAAAATGACGCGTTGAAAACATTTTATTTAAAATATTTTATCTAATATATTTTAATGATTATTGAATCTAAAAACAATCTTCCATAGTCTTCCTGTGTTAGCTGAGGTTAGGCCCCGCCTATGGAAAATTCATTGTCCTAAACGCAATGGTGCCCTGAGATTTCTGATCTGAGCACCCATTTAGATGTTATTACAATTCAAATATAAACAACCCATATGTTTTAATTAGAAACTAAACATTATTCGATGAATTGTCCCGGGAACACCGGGCCTTGAAATCATATGTCGACTCGTCACCTGGTCTCAGAATATCGCAGTTAATTTATACAAATAAAATCAAGAAAAATTCGATTCATTACAAATTATGTCATAAATATCATATTATTTAATAAAAAGACACTTATAAATTCTATCCAGGTGATGCTGGAATAAAATTGAATCAAATTTATTCTTGTCGAAATATTCCATCATAAAAATGAATGGATTTATAATTTATTCTAGGGGTTGTAAGGTAAGACTCTAGGAGATATATTTATTTCATAAAAAAATTAATATGCCACGAAAAACATATATCAGCATTAAAATGATCATTATATCCTTTTAAGTGATTCATTAGGGAAAAAAAGTATCATCGATTCATTATGTGGTTGTATTTCATACACATGAGTTCCATTATTGTATTCCTTAGGAAATAGAATTTATGAAATTTCATGTGAAATTATTAGTCCACAAGTAAAAATATATCATAAATACCATATGAAAACATTAAAAATTAATTATACACAACTATGATAAGATACCATGGAAAATGAATTATGTCTATTTGTTATGTTGTAGTCAATCATACGCACAACCTACAATATCATTAACCATTAAGGGGAGGAGTTGGTGGATGTAAGTCATACGCAAGACATAAAAAATCTCAATATATAGAATATATAAAATTTGATATATATTAATTATTTTATAAAATTTTAGGGATGTGGATGAATAAATAAAACAATATTCTCACAATTGGACATTAACCCTTCATCTAAAAACATCATTAGGTTTTCACCAAAAACCATCATAGTTGGGATTTATGACTAAAAAAGGATTCTAGAATGAGGGGATGGAATTAAGAAAGTGATTAGGGTATGTATTATATGATCTAATGGGTTTTGGATTTGTAAATCATAGTGGATATGTTGTGGTCTTTTATATGTATTGGAGGGGACACTCTTGGAATGTTTTATAAAGAATGAATTACACCATCATTCTTATGATGCCAAAAGTCTTTAAAATGGACCATTTTTAGCCTTATAGTATATAATGTAGGAATTTGAGAATAAAATATAAAATATAAATGTTTTTTGTAATTTTTAATCTATATAAATTTAGTTTAACCCCCACCCCTCCAGTAAGCATGTTTTTACCATAATAGTGGTAAATAATTTTTTCAATTTTCACTATTCATCTAGGTCAACAACTAATCATACCATATTAGATAATATAACTGTTACTAATTTCATAAATGTTTCCCATTTTTAAAAATTCAACTCATATATATTGCATAAAATTATTTCAAATTATACCATCAATATTATCAAAAAGGAATGTTTTCACAAAACAAATTTTTTATGGAAAGATACTCTCATATTAACAGTATGACAAGTAATACCAATTAAATGAATTTTAAATCATATTTTTAGATATATAAGTTATAAAATAAATTTAAATCACTCCTCATTAGGGGGATATATTACAAATATAAAATATAGAATCATTATGCCCATTAAAAGAGCATTCAGAAGAAAAGTTTTCTAACGACTAAAAATAATAATATACTCAAATATTGAATAAAGAAGATTGAAATGTGATTATTTAGATTTAATGTAACTAAAAAATGATTATGTTAATTATTAATCAAATTAAATAAATAATGTTACCTTATTTATTAAAAATAAATTTCAATTTTATAAAATATGTATTTTCACTATTTATTGAATAATTAAAATTTCATGAAAAATCCAAATAACATAGAATAAGTTAACATTGATTTCATGATTCCAAAAATGGTTTTAATTTTATTAATAACATTTCTAAAATTTTCAGAAATCTTGTTTAAATATTTTCTCATATATATCAATAGAAATCTATCAATAAATAAATGTTTTTTAAAAATAAATGATCACATATTCTTAAGTATTTATAAATAGATTAATATTATGTAATAACATTACATACATTTCAATAATGTTTGTTTATTCATAACCTCTAGTATAATATGGTACACTAAAATCCCAATTCTTTAAGGATTTAGTATATTATTAAAAGGTGCCCTATTTTTAGGTATGTATAATTCAGGTAATATTATGGGTCAATAGAATAATAATTTAATGTATATTTTTAATAAATATATTTATAACTTGTATATTTAATTTTATTTGAACTTCTATATTATATAATTTATTTACAGAATAATTTTTTTTTTGAAATAGGTAATTGTAATTTTTCTTAGAAATAAAACCAACCATATAAAATGAAATAAATATTATTTTCCTGAAAATATAAAATATAAAATTATAAGTAAGTGGTTCATCCCTCTTTCTAGACGGGTTTCTAAAGTAGGGATAGATCAAAATAAATATAATTTTTTCATTTTTTATTTAACAGAATTTTAGAAAATAATTTATGAATTTATATAACATAAGTTTATATTTTTAATAGTATGATAAAATTACATTTAGTTTAATTATTAATATCTTACGTACTAAAATATAACTTTGGGTATGATTATTTTTAAAAATATCTTTTATCAAATATTCTAAATAAAATTAATAACAACATTGAAAAAATATATATAATAATATATTATTTTCATCATGTTCTTATCAAATAAGTTCTTTTAGTTTAAAATACACCTCACTACAAGTTGTTGTTCTTGTTCAAATACAATGTAATTCTCAATATTAATATCTTGGTAAATTCATAAAAATTAATAAGAAACCAAAATAAGGAACCCTTTGATTTATTATCTTTTTAAAAACTAATTTGAATATTTATAACCCCCTAGCATAAATTTTATTAATTAATGTGTATAATAAGACAAGCCTCTACACATTTAATCATGAAATAAAATTAATCATCTGGAATCAAAATTCTTATATATAAATAAAGCATACAATTAGGAAACAAAATCACTAATAAGTTCTTCAATAATTTTTGAAAAAAAATTGCAATTTTTTTAAAAATCATAAATATGTCAATATTCATGAAAACCATATTTCATTGTGGGGATATAATCCAACAAGACCATAATGTTTCAACATAATTGGGATAGTAATTTTAATTAAAAATGATTTTTGATCATTGTAGTCATATTTTTCATCATCCATAACTCTTCTCCATCTCCATGCTTCCATTTTGTATCTCTATAGGCCCCCTTTTAGGCCACAAAACAATTCATGACTCATTTTGATTCATTTTTACTTCTTTTCTTTTTTTTGAATCATATTATGTTGTATCCACAAGAATGTAAGAGGTGGTTTGAAGCAAGATTCAGTATCTGAATCGATGAATAAGGATTCCATTAATGGCTTTGAATTATTTTCATATGTACGGACTTGACCGACTATCTTCCCTTTCATTGCTAAGGGAATTTTAGAAAAAACAAGAGATGATACCGCCACCATCCTAAATGCCATATATTATTTTTGGGCCTCTGGACTGTGGTTTTAAATATGATTATTGAGGATTTATAGTTCCATCATATTGGTATGTTTAAGTGATAGTGATGATGATTGAGAAAAGACTGAATGCTCCGTGCCCATCATTTTAGAGAGTTTTCTTCTTATTCTATATCCATTTATGGGGATGAAAAAAATCCATGAATTTTGTATATTATATTCATCTTTTTGGTATAATCATGTGGTATGGATTTCGCGGCCTTTAACTACAAATCAAGTGATGTGATAATTATTTTCCTTAGGAAACAGTATTCAGGAGGGAACCACCCAGGCCAAGACGAAAGACCTTGGGATACTAATTCTTAGGTTTTCATCCATGGTTATTCTTCATTGTTGGTTCATTTTGGGATAGTAAGAAATATTCCCTACAAATATTGTGGTGATCTATAAACATCCAAGGGGTTACATACAAAATAAAAACTATGGAAAATAGCATACTAAGATATCTAGAGAAGAGAATAATAGAAATAAACCTTTTGGACTTGGGGTTTTTATTAGTTCTATTTGAGAATAAATAACCAAAAACATGATGGTGGATCCATAGAAATGATGAGGAAGGCGTGGAAAATTTGATGGTAAAGGAAACATCATATCTATAGCATGGGGGTTAAAAATATACAACCGTGGGCATGACATAAAATATTGATACTAAAAATATTCTCCCTAATTTATATAGTATTTCAAAAATCCATTTAATTTATTTTTTATTTTTTTAAGAAAACATAATTCATTGTTAACTAAATATGGATCCATCTTTCGGACTGCATGAGTGTTGATTGAAATTAATATTATTTGGATTTTAAGATCTTTTATTTAGGGATTTCATTATTTTACATTAGTTAAATATATATTTTTTAGATTTAAATTAATGTATTATATATTTATATTACGTAATTTTTCATGGAAAATATTTATATACAATTATTATTTGTGGATAATATTTATTTTTAATCCATAAATCAATGATAAACACATATATGGAAAAACAAACTATAATTAAAAATAGTTATACCCATTAAGAATTAACATTATTAAAAAATTATTAATATTTACATTTAATTAATGATGAAGATTGTAAAAAATATAATTTCATAAAATATTACTCGAAAAATATTACACAAATAAAATGGCCATTGTATATTTTTTAAACCCCGTTAAAAAAATTTATTTTATGGCTAGTTATTATTTATTATTACTGTTTTTTATCATTAAAAATCCATAGGGTGACCGAATTTCATTATGTATACAATTTGATACAATAATTATAATATTTTAAGGTGTGTTAAATGTTTTAAAATAGGATGGTGGTCTCAAATGCCATATGCATTTCAATAATGGTGAGAATGTGTTCTCAAAATTTTCTCAAAATATGAGTAGATGGTCAATAATTATATAAATTAATTTTTTTTACGCTAGAGAATATTTTTCATGAACTAATATAAAATAAATGATTATATATGATAATTAACTCAAAATATAAATAAATGAAATAACTAGTAAGTGAAAAGTTAAATAAATTAATGATAAACTCAAACTATGTCAATACCTCCACTTTTTGATAGAGTATTAATAAAAAAGCATGCTGAAAAAAATTATACTCTTTGGGATCATGGATGGAATCAAAATAAAACAAATGATTTGAAATTATTTTCCTAACCCCCAATTTTATTTTAGTCAAGAACTACCATAATTTTGAAGAAACAATTTTCATAGAAATATACAAAATTATTTAACATACTTATGAGGATAAGGGCATTCATCAACCAGATATTCCTTCTGAAAATATAACATTATAGTATCCACATAAAAATGAATTACTCATTTATCATACTTTAGAAACTAAAACATGATCATTTTTTAGGCAAGTTACATAATCAATGATCATACAATCCATAATCAATTTTGAAATATAAGATGTGTTTTAGTTTAGTGGATATAAACATTAGGGATTTGTAACATTTAACTAACTATTAATATAAACATTTTTATTAATATATAATAATAATTATATATATATTAAATTTTTGCCTATAAATATATAAATTTATATATAAATTTATATATTGAAATTGGAGGCGTGAGTGCCAGATCAATTGGAGTTCCCCTTTTCTTGGGCTTGTTTCACTCTATTTTTTACTAACCACGACCATATCTAAAAATATACAAACTATACACCATTTTAATTTAAAAAAAATCATATGAAACATTTCTGAAAAAATTATTATATCAATTATAATGCATTGTATTAATTATGAAAATTAATTAATGTTTTATGGATATTATATATTTACAATTATTATATTTTGAAATAATTTAATGTGAATATATAGGTTATTTCTAAAAATGTAGATTCTAAAGTAAACTATAATATAAATAAATTATTCCATTAAATAATTAATAATATTAATTACAATGGGTCCGGATTTTGGGTTATAATTGAAACAAATATGCGGACATGGGATCTAAAAACTAGGAACACCTCAAAAAAACTACCATAAGGATAGAAGAGGTGGAACAACTGAACATCACCCTCTGGGGCGTGAATTACAAATATTAAAAAATTATTTATTTTTAGTTAATGGTATTGGATGTAAAAAAATTTATTACATAACTTTTTTAAAAAAAATTATACATAAAGAAAATCGTAATTTTATATTTACTGATAAAAATTTTATAATTTTATAGTGTTACTAGTTTTATATTTTTAAATTTCATATCATTGGCTCAAAATTCATATGGTGGCCTGATGACTTTATGTACATATGGTGGTCTGAAATATTTATATTGGAAGTTGTGTGAAAGTATATAACATTAAAGACTAGTTCTGAAGGCCATTTTTTTAATAACGCTAAGAATAGTTTGTATAAGGTTTTTTAGTAATGTGATCTAATGTTAAATAATTTTCTGAAATTATATTTTCAATTTTATCTCGAGGTTCAGGAAAAAATATCATATAAAAAATCATAGAGTATAAATAAATCAATGTCTATAGAGAAATAACAACTAATAACTAAAAAATAATTTTTAACCCAAACTATATAAATCCCTCTACTATGTAATGGATAATTAGAAAAATATCATGCATATATAAAAATAGATAGTCAAGTAGATCATGGATTTTCTTAAAATAAAAAAATTTATGAAATGAAAATGATTTCCCTTTCCACCCATTACCTCCTCACACTTAAATGTTAATATGTTGACCCTTTATATTCTTCACATTTTATTGTATCTAAGAACTGTAAAATTTATGATGAAAATAATTACATAGAAATATGTGAAATTATTTAACATGCCTTGGAAGATAAGGAACCTCCCCCCCCCACATGGTCATGATTCTCAAATTATCTCATTATAGTATCTTCATCAACATTAATGAATCATTTATCGAAAATACAACTCAATAATGATCAGAATGCCATGCTTGTTCCGTGTTCAACTAAATTACTTTACACGCTTAATTATAAAATAATAATTTTTGTTGTTTTTGTCTTCTCAGAATTAGGGATCTCGGGCATTGTACTCACTATTTATTAAAGGATAAAATATTTTTCGCTAAAACTATTTGAATATAATACCCAATATTTGAGTGAAAATCTATTTTCCCTATAAAACAAATGAAAAATTACCGTCCCCATAGTCTAATAATAAAATTTTCATAGAATAAATTAATTGAGACTATTTCCATTACCATCATTTATGACTATGAAAGACACTATATAAAAGATATAGGGTTGGATTAGGTTGTTGTGACGACCTCGTAGAGCTTTTTGGAAAGGTATTATGAATGAGGGATTTATTGATTGAATGATCAAATGATGATATTACATATATTGATGTTTAGATTATTTTCCATCCACATCAATACCTCAATAATTCAAATAAATAAAGTTTTCTTATCGATTCATTTTTATCTCTCCCTCCATCAAATTTTAATTAATAGACTTACGGGGGTGACCAGAAGCCAAGACCAAAAGCCACTCGGAACAATCATCTTTAGTTTTAAAAAAATGAAATAAATTTAGGCATAACTGTAATTGAATCATTTTTTTCAACATTCTATCATCAAATATAATATCAAAAAATATTTCTGGTATGTTCGATAGTGATCTTGTCAATCAAAAGCAATGGAACCAAAACCTTAAGGGATGATTTCTCGTGAAATTAAGAATTCATATCATTGGAGGTGATAATAATATAATTTTTAAAAGAATAAAAAAATTATTTCATCATATTTAATGATAATACAACACATAAAATGCATCCAATTTTTTTGGATGCCAAAACATAGAAATATAATGGATAAAAAAAGAGATAAATAAAAATTTGTATTATATTTATAGTGGCTTCCGCACAATATTCTAGGGCCCTACATGTTGAGAAGTCATTCATTATATACACTGTGACTTTATAAAAACCGATATATCATGATTCATCCCTGGAAAATAATATTATTATTCATAATCCCTCTTAAAATTGATTTCCTTGTGATCCAGACATTTTAACCATCCTTCTTCACAAATCCATGTTGCTCATCCATGTGTGCAATGGCTTCTCCATCATTAAGGAATTACTTTTTCTTGCATCCTTTGGTTCCATAAATGGAATGGAATTCCTCATCAATAACCATTCTCCTAATTTTCTTGGATTTAGCATCTACAAAGATAACTATATTGGAAGTGGCCAAGATATAATACAAATTAACATAATCCTCTACTATTTTCATTTATTCATATATATCTGTAAAGAATCTTACATTTTGGGGATATAAATTAGAATTAAATCATATAATGTATTCTAACGTAGGGTTATGTGGTGATCACATAATTTGTTCTTCAATTCATATTTCCTCCATTGCTTCTCCTTATATGTTTTATTCATATTTTAGAGTTAGTCGTATCTATCTAGAATCTTCAACTTGATTCCATTTCCATATCTCAAAATCATAAAATATAATATCACAAATAATTGTAATATCATTGGTTATTGTATTATAGAGGATATATCCTAGTTCTCAATATTCTTATCCCATAAGGACACACATCACCCCTCTTCCTAGAGCTTTGTTCATTTTTCATGTGGGATCCAAAAAATAGGAAGTGGATTCATAAACTCAAAGACATATTGAAAATGGATTTTTAAAACTCAATTCATTATGAAATATAATTTCCTCATGGTATGTAGTTGGAAATCTATTACGGAGACACACTAAAAATAATTCCACTTCATAAAAAAATTTAATGGGTGTTCTTTTATCATTCAACATGCCTCGTTCCATATTGACAATAGATGAATTTTTTTCCTTTAATCTAATATGTTGAGTTGTCTATCATAACTCTGTATTTATTTATGTTGAATTCCTTATTTATTGAGGTAATAATAAAAATAAAAGATGTACATCCATCCTTCATTAGAGTGAAATTCTTGTATAATATGGTTGCTTCAATTTTTTCACATGAACGATGAATCCTTTATAGACTCCATACACTTCTAAAATCATCATGAGAATGTATATCTTTGTTTTTCTCTTATATTAAACATGAAATTACACTAATTACATCCTCATTCCATTAGATTTTGGTTTCAATAGAACACAAACATCAATGTGGAATATTTTTAGTGTCATAAGAACATTCTAAATGTACATTATTTCAAAGTTATTTCAATATTGTTTGCGTAGAACACATATTTATCAAATTTTATTCACAATTATAATTATGGAAACTCAATCACCTTAATCTGGCATCAAAATAATCATAAATTTTTATTTTGTAACTACCCGATCATGAGATTTCATAGATTACATTTATCATCATGAATCGTCTTCAAACAGAATAGTATATCATATTGGACCATAAGAGTAAACATGAAATAATTGTATATAAATATGTTTATAAACATCCTTTGATTCTCATTTAATTTCATAATTTGATTCTTCATAGGTTCTTTTAAAAGCCTTTCTCCCCCAATTTCTTGAGACTAATGATGTTTGACATCATGTCAGGGAAATAGAGGACATCAGAAATGATATCATGCTAGTCATATTTTTTCTTGACAATAATATATCGTATTTTTCATAAATATATTATTACCAGAATATCTAATGAAATATATCATTAAACCCTCTCATATAGATCTATAAACATGTGATTTTGACTTATCATGTGGTTTTTAGTTCCAAATTCAAGATAATACAAACCTTGGTCCTGTGGTAATGTTTATTCGATCAATACATGAGAATCACCAAGAATATGTCCTTATTCTTCAATATGTCCCTTCTTGGTCTAATTCTGAAGGTTATTTAAAATCTAAAATTCATCCCCATAATGTTTAAATTTTGGAAGAGTATAGCATGGAAAATAAATTTTGACTTTTGGGCGTCGATTTTTGAATTATACACATATAATTTTCCCTTGTTCTTATAGATATGTTTTTTGATATCTGTGGAATCTTTTATTTTTTATTTTTTCTAGCTCATCCTTGTCTTCATGGATCATATTCATTTCCCTAGAATCCTCTACCGTTTCCACTTTTATATTTAAAATGTTCTCCTTTGTATAGTTTTTGAGATAAAACATTGATTGTAGGGAATTCCCCACTCAATTGTTATCGCTCTAGTGATTCACCTTCAGTTTGTGGGCTTCATGAGACCCCATGTTTTTTTGAAAGTGGTAACATATAGGAAATTATAGTCTTATTGGGTAATAACTATGAATTCATATTTTATAACTAAGGGTCAAAAAATTCTCTCACACACTTCTGTGTGAGAAATATTTCTCCTATTTCAATGCAATTGGAAAACTATAACCATTAAAATAGTGTGATACTCGGCAATAGTTTCACATGATTTCATAAACATAGATAATAACTCACCTAATAATGATTAATGTCGTATCTTCTTCACTTTATCAGCACCTTTGAATTCATTGTGACATTATTTCCACACATCCTTTGATGGTTTTGATGCGTCTATTTTTTCAAATGTGGCTTCATCTAGTCCATGATAGATGATAAATTGATCATTTTAGTCCATCAACCATTACACCCTAATTGTATTAATTTGACCATTAGGAGGAAAAAACTAAACTAATTTTCATTCTAGCACAGTGTTCCCAACATCCAAAATGTCGATTGCTATATGTTTGAGAAGGAGTAGTGAAATGTGGATACATCAGTTATTATAATTATCCTTAATCATCTTCGGTATAAAATCATGTGAACTCTTATTAGAAATGGAGGACAAATAATAATTTTCTGATAAATTTGATATGTAGATATAATAAATTTTCACCTCCATTAATTTATTTAGAAGTGAAATATTTTTTTTTCAAAATTTCATTTTAAAATTTTTTTAATTCAAATTAATGGAAAATTTCGTTTTGAAATGTTAGATATATATGAGATAGGATGGGTATTAGAAGGTTGTGGAGTCATTTTTTTATAATATGTGTCCAAATGGTGGCATGGTGAGCAATTCATAGAGGATAAATTTATATGTGTCTTCATGATGATTGGGAGAATTCGAGAGAGAATGAATGAAAAATGAGAGAGTGGGTTTCTTTATAGTTACAACACCATATGGGAGGGGAAATGAGATTCCATGTTTTAAAAAATAATAAGGGGAAAAATGAAAAAATCATGAGAAGGAAAAATTAGTGGAATTCATATGAAATATATAGGAATAGCTAAACTATTAATATTTTTCTTCCTCCACTTTAGAAATTTATCAGAATTAGATCATGAAACTCCTACACTAGAGGTCAAAATTTCATCAACATCTATATGATACTAATTATGGTGGATTTTATGGAGAAAATGCAGATGCATGTAACTAACAGTGATCAAAATAGACTTTTCTATAGAAATAGAAGTATTTTTTTCGTCAAAATTGGATGATTATAAAACACATACCAAAAAACATTTTTATAGGTATATGAACACATGTAAAACTAAGGGATAATAAAGAAGGTAAATAAAGTTTCATATTTTTGATGAAGTAGGTTCCACTCAATCATTCAGCGCACAACATATCAACCAACCCATGACTAAATTCTCCAAGCCTTCATTGCAATAGTATAAGGATGGAACCATTTAGGGAAAATATATTTACTATTTAGAAATCATGTTTTTAACATTAAATGTTTCCAAAGCATCTACTGAAATTAGGATGTCCATTTAAATAATGAAAAGCATATATGTAATTCACGGTCTTTATTTCTGGTGATGTCTCAAACTCGTCATCCCCCAACCCCCTTTATTTTTTAACAGTGTCTAAAAAGGTAATAACTTGGAATCTATCTTAATACAACCACAAAAAAACTTACTGAATAATTATAGAACAACATATAACCACTCAACACTCATCTACGTATATCACCAACCATATTGGCCTCGATGAAAAATCTAGAGACCCAAGGGTGAGACAAACAATATGTAGTTCAGTCCACATTCATCAGAGTTTCCAATGAACAAAAAACGTCAATAAATATTCATACATAATTATAAAAATGTGTATAAACTTAAAAAAAATATAGGATATATAGACTTTATGAAAAGAATCCCTCCAAAAGGAGTATTTTCTTTTAGTGTGTCTGAATAAAATAGACCCACTAAAATCATTGGAGAGTACTTCAACATCATCATCATTAGTGAAGAAAAATGATGTATTTCTATTGAACTGATTGGTGGAGAATGTGGGAATCAAGGAGGAAATATGAGAGTGTTGGGATAGAAATATATTGTCCCACTAGTGTGCTGATAACTCAGAGACAAAATAAATATATAATTTACATAAATAAATGGACACCTGATGCAAAATGAAAAATAACTAAATTATGTGAGAAAATTTACATTTGAAAATATAAGGATCTCACTATTTGAAAAAAGTGGGTAAAAACTCCCTCGATATTACAATGAGAAACCCCTCGAATAAATAATACTTGAATGTGTAGGAATCATACTCAAAAAATAACACAAAAACTAATGGGAGAAAATTTCTAAAGGTAATGATATCTATCATATGGGAGTGATTTATTTTATAGGGTGATAATAGCCACTACTAATGCCTTCTTCTTTCACACCGGGTGGTTTGTGAGACCAGACACCATCCAATCCTTCCACTACCTCCCCCGATTACAATTTAAGTAGGGGAAGCAGAATCTAGGGAATAATGAATTTTAATGACATATCGCTCACATTGAGATGTGATTGGGAACCTATGATATCCCCAAACACCCTTGTATCCTCCAAACAATGTTTCCTAGATCACAACAAGGCCACTAATGGATCCACTCCATTTGAATATAGCATAGTTAGTAAAATTCATTAGTTAATCTATCATGTTTTATTTATAGAGATTTTCTTAAAGACCACATTTCCATCCTCCAACACATATCAAACAAAGTTCTATTTTACCCCAATAAGATTCATACTAGAATGAAAAATATGGACTCCCTTCAATGTGAGAAGTGCTATGACTATTATTGAATAATGGAACATTCTGCTATTGATGAATAATATCATCTAATAACATTATCATAGATTCTCCCCGTTACAATCCTAGAGAGCTGCAATGTCCTCTACCTCCATTAGGGATAAAACCACAACTAAATATAACATTGAAGTCCTTCTCATGGATCCTCTTACATAAGGGAACATATGAGAATTATTCTATTTCCTATACTCATAATCCACTATATAATTAAAGTTGATAGATCCTATGATTATAATATATGATCCACTATAGTATATTATATAACAATGTCTATTTGATTTATCATATCATCAACATACCTATTATTTAGTGCTCCCATCATTGATTTTCCATGCATTGTCTAACATCAACCATTATAATTGCAATGTCTGGTCTAGTAAAAAGCATGATAAAAATAGACATTCCAAAATGGATGTATACAAATCTTGAGACATCTTCATACTCTCTTCTTCACTTATAAGACTCTTCATAGAGAATAATGTATAGTTAACATGTTTATGGGTAGAGATTGGCTTCAAGTTTTACATGTTGAATTTTTTATTACAATACAAAAGTAATAATTATATAATATCAAAATATTCCCAATGTTTATATCATAGTAAATATGCATCCCAAGAATCTTTTTAGCTTTTACCAATCCCTTCATATAAAACTCTCAAGATGAATGTGCCTTTACCTCATGTATATAATCATTTTTGGGGCTTGGAACCAATATGTCATCCGCATAAAATAGATGAATGTTGAAATCGTTATAATAAAATCCCATGAAATATAAAAAAAATTAACTAAATAAAGTCTATTATATCCAAAGATAATGATATAGGAATCAAATATATTACCCCAACACCTCAAAACATGCTTGATATTGAAATGATATTTATCCAAACATATAACCAAATTATCATTTAGTTACTCTTTAGCACCATATCCTTAGATAATATATATTTCCCAAAGAGGATTACTATTTAGAAAATCAATCATCACATATAGTCAAAAAATATTTAATAAATATTTTTATAATATCACCAAAACAATAATAAGAGTAGTCAGTCTAGAAATAGGTGAAAACATACCATTGAAATTGATACTTTCCATATTAGCATATCTCATGGGAAGTGATCTTCCATGGTATCATTAAATATTTTCCTTTAAACTATTATTTGTATTAGTGACACATTTGTGTCCATTAGTATTAATTTAAATAGGTAATGAAATAGAATCATACCCCTGTTATTTTGTAGGGATTCATGTTCCTACTCCACTTCCACTATCTAAGAGGATTTATCCGGACTCTAGGTCACCTCAAAAAAAAGAAATATGGCTCTCCCTACTATATCAATAAGAGCTAAAAAATATTACTCTCATTGCATATTATGTGTGACAAACTGAAACAATTTTCTCCTGAGCCTACTATCATGGAAGATACTCAATTGTTACATGATCTTCATGCTATGTTAATGCCGTAGAGTAAAATTGTTCTTCCATGGATTTATCCCCCACCTTTACAGATGTATTTTATTTTATCTCTACATAAATGAATTCATAAATTTTCTATTTCTCTTTATATTATGAAAAAATTATACATCCATTGATGATATGTTTTAAGGTGATGTGATCTAGAAAATGATACCAATTCACATCATTATTATACCCCAAAAATAAACATTAACTAGATCACAAATATTCATTTTATCTTTCATTATCACTAAAAGGTGTATATATATGGAATCCAAAACAATATAGCCAATAATAAATACCGGTATTACTGGACCACCTCTAAATAGGTTTCTTCATACCAATTTCCATTGAAGGATATATCTTGACCACATAACATACAATATTCACTAATTATTCCCATAATAAGTAGGATATTCATGCAATAATCAGCACCACCCTTGTTTTATCCAACATGGTTTTTTTATATTCTCTTGCACTCTATTAAGATTAGGAGAATATGCCACAATTAACTATCTCTTTATTAATTCCAATTGTTTTTTTTCAAATTCCAATCTTCAATATTCTCCACCAATGCAACCCTCAAATACATTATCTTCTTTATAGAATCATACTCCTTCTATACTTTGAAAAAGTTGAATACTCAAAATCATATGCCTTACCCCTGATTTGATAAATATATCATCTAATAAAAAATAATCATTAAATGATACAATGTTTTATTCTCCATATAGTTAGATAATATTTGTCTTCCACATACAGGAATGGGTATAATTTAGGATCTCATTGTTTCTTCATGTTGACCTCACAATAATTAACATATAATTCATTCTGAAAACACATTTCTCACAAATTAATAAAGATATATTTTTTATACCATGAATAATATTCTAATTATAATGATTATTTAGTCCTCATTCTATATCTAGACAATCATTAGATTCAATGATTTTAAAAAATCATCCATCAAGGTAGTTGATGGGAAACTATCTTCACAAAATTGTATGTTTCACCCATACGCACATAGTGGTTCCCTGAGATATTCTCCCACCCCCATTCTCCATAAGATAACCCATTACAATTCCCATCAATATATTCTCGGTGTGATTCTTGTATCTGATATCATAAAATCATCCCTTGGAAAATATTTTCTTCTTCAAGCACAACACATGGCATACTCATTGGTTGATTCAAACAATACAATCATGATTCTTTAGTCTGATGGTGCTAAATCCAATGATAATCAAGGTGTGACCACTACATATATAAAAAGTCCATTCAATAAAGGAATCATAGTTTTCAAACCACAATAATCTATATTTCATGTTCTTTGTTTCTCCAGACTACATTCTCCATATTACATTGACATATTTTCTTCCATCAAAAGTCAACAGTGCTTCACATAATAGTATATTTCCCTTGATAGAATCAGTCACCACATTACCATGATAGAAATTTTCCCTCCTCTTAATATTACAAAAATCCTTTTTAATATTCCCCTTCTCATGGAAATTATAACATGTGAAATAATTTTTCTTACTCCATGACATTGATCATCCATGGTTTTGGATCCCAGTGGAACCACACTCTACCATCCATCCTCTCTCCATCGATAGATCCATTTCATGGTTCTGAGTTCTCTATCCATACACTTGCTTCTTTCATTAATTTTCTTCTTCAAGAACTTCACCCAAAACATAATTGAAGAAAAACATATTCATAATGATATTTTTTATGTGGTGCATGAGGAGATGATTACGAAAATATGGAAAACTCCTACGTCGAATCTATGCACAAAAAATATTTATAATTTTATAGCCCACCATTATGAGTTGATAAGAAGATAATATTGAGGTGTTAATATGGTTGGTCACCGATGATGACTTTCCCACTCGAAGAGTATAAAATTTTATATTTAAGTTTTTTCATTGTGTCTTAACAAATTATATAATCATAAGAGTATCTTATATTTATTTCATAATAATTGTCTCCCCAATTATTTATATGACCCCAAATTTTAAAGAAGAATTCTTTTTCAAAATAGAATTACCATCCACATTGTTTGATTTCTCATTTGCTACACTACCTATATTTCACCAACATGCAATAGGAAATTATCCATCTGCAACACCACCTGCAAATTCAATTGACATAATAGAATGTTATTTTAATCAAATTTATAAATCATGAATTTCCCCAAAATCTATAAATGTTATAATTTCATGAGATTCTCTATTTCAAAATAGTGTAATTAAAAATCTAAAAAAATATATTTTAATTTGGATGATCGACAACAGTTGAAATCACTGAGATTACTCACATTTATGAGAATTATTATTACCAAAAACATGAAAAATATTAGACTAAAAAAATTATATGGAACAAAATTATCGATGAAATATGATTGGTACACTAGTGTGCTCTTAATTATGATATATACTATTTTACAAAAAACACAGAAATAAATGGAAACTTTATGTAACATAGAAACACTCACAAATTAAATTGGTAAAAACCCTTGTAAAATTAAAGGATGTCATTATGGTAAAAAAGTTGGCACACATAAAAACTCAATATTATAAGTAGAAAAACCTCATAATTCTCTCTATTGAATATTTAGAGAATCCTTATCACAAAATAACACACAAATTTATATAAGAAAATTAGTAAAGTTAGTGATTTATGTCAGAGTATATAGCCTAATTTTATTGGCTGCTTCAAATCCCTTCTTCTTAAATATCCTCTTTTTATAGATGGTTAGTGACACTGTCCACCAATAAATCTTACCATTTCCTTCCTCTTTAGAAAAATCATGTTGGGGGACACTATTCATGGAATAAATAATTTTTATAGAAGAGTGGGAGTGGCTTCTTGCGAATAGAATGAATGTTATGAAAGGGAATGATACAGAAATTACTTTTGAGAAGACACCATAGAAGGTTATCGTAACTTTACACTATATATATACTTATATCCCACCCATAAATTTTGATTTTATATAGTATAATTTTTCTGGAATAAAAAATAACATTTATTTATAAATGCTGAAAAATAAAATTTCTTCCAATATGTGGGAAATTAAAATGTTGTGGAACACATGAATATGGCCACTACAAATACGTTTGGTATTAGTCACAATTTTTTCACTACTGGTAGTGTGTTAAACCATCACTACAATATTTATCTAAAGATATATAAAATACTATGTATTTCATGGTAAAAAATAAATTATCGATGTTTTTTATATTTTTCCAGAAGTTTTTTTATGTTTCATTTTTTCAATATCTAGTAGCGATTATTATTAATTTGGTGGAGTTTTTTATATAAAAAATAGAAAATAGAATTTGGGGAATCAATATATCAGCTACTAAAATCAATAGTAGAAGTATTATTATCTATGGAAATCATGGATTTCCACTGAATAGATAAAATAAAATCTATTTAGTGGTGATTATAAAAAAACCACTAAAGAGTAAAGGGATTTAAAAATATATACTAAATAATTAATAATATTAATATAAAAACACTAATCATAAAACAAACTAAACCATAAATTAATAATAACCTCATCAATTACACAATCATATATCCATAATTATATATACATATACAACCATCAGTAAACTGGTAGCCTCATTAATATATATATATATATATATATAATGTCTGACAAAAACTATAAATGCATGGCCAAAATGCCTATTCCATAAAATAAATTTCATCCACTTATCTCCATAGCTATTTTCATCTTATTCAAAATATCTCACATCATGTCTTCGATAAGAAAAAAAAATAAAAACCCAAAACTAAACAAAAAAATCAGATTCATAGTAGTTTCATTAATAGTATTTAACCACAAAAAACTATGATCCACTATAAAAGCCTTCTAAAAAATTAATGTATCAGAATAGTCAACCTCTTATATATTTATATCATTTTTTACAAAACATAAAAAAATAGAACAATTATGACAAGAAATAAGGAAGTTAATAATCACATTATTTATTCAAAAACTGTTTGCATAAAATTTATTAGTTATTAATCTAATATAAGTTATTTAAATTTAAAAAAAATATTTCATTGAAAACAATTTAAAAACATAAAATTTTATTTTTAATATATGATTTAGAATTTGGAACGAAAATGGTATAAGTATAAAACAAGAGAATAAATTATTAAATTGATGTGTGGTGTGCTCAAAATTATATAATAATTTTTTTTAAAGGAAATCGATATTGAATAATTTTATATATTTTCGGAAATATTAAAATGGGGTTCTCAAAGATTTCATGTCAATATGAAGTGTTTTCATATATTTTTTATCATTAAACATGTGATATATTATTTTAAATAACTAATAATGCATTTTTATCATTTCAAGAAAACCATAACTCATATTTCCTTGGGACGTGTTCCAATATTTCAATATTTAATATATGGTCATTTTATTATGATTAAGCTTCTATTTGATGTCGTTTTCATTTTTTTGAACCCCTGATTCCTTTTTTAAATACATTTCAATCATTTAATAATACTTATTGAGTCATTTCAAGCACATTAGATTTAAAATGGATGCATTATCATCTGATAAAAATTAAATATAATTCAATAGTTCTTTTACCATGATTTCATATCAATATGATATCATTTTCTTTTGTATTTTTCATTACATGCACATTATATTGTTTAAAAACACTAAAAATTCGTTTATGATAATCCTTGGAAAATGGTAACTCATATTGACATGAAGTTACTTCCAACATCTCAAAAATAAATCTATGTACATTATTTGATGACTTCGTGCCTTTTTGATGTCAATTTCATCATTGTGAGCCCCTTTCACATGTTTTTAATGACTGTGATAACCTTTAAACCCACTTATTGAGTTGTTTTGAGATCACCCAATCTCTGATATATGTTTTTTATTCTTGTAAAAATGAAAAATAATTAAATAGTGGTCGTACAATTATTTCATGACAATCCAAGGCATTTTCTGATTATTTTGACCATTACACTCTTGTTTTAGAGTTTTAAAACATTAAAAACCCGTTTATGGGCATCCTTAGTGAACCATAACTGAGATTTACATTTTATTCATTCCTACATTTAAATATTAATTATATTATAATTTTCTTAGGATTTCATGGAAATTAAATAATAATTTATTTATTTTTCACCCCTCAAATTCATTTTTGAATACATTGATATCATATAAAACAACTTATTGTGTCTTCTTAGAACAAATAATTTTAGATAACTATTTTGTTTTCTGAAACATGTTTTAAATAAATTTATGGTATCTATTCCATGATTTCTCATAAATCCAAGGTCAATTTCTATGGTTTTGGCTGTTATATTCAAATTCTAGTTGTTTCAAACACTGAAAAATTGATTACAAGTATCCCAAGAAAATCATTACATTGATTGATAATGTTTCTTTTCCTACATTTCAATAATGATTCTATATAAATTTTCTATTATTTCATGGAGATATTACGTCATATTATTCATTCTAACCCTCTGGTGTATGTTTTTAAAGTATTGGATAACATTTAAAACAACTGATTGAGGAATTTAGAGAATATCGCACATTTTGGTAGATGTTATCTTCTTGTATAAATCACAAAAATTAAATAGTTTTTATCCATTGATTTAACATTTATATGAGTAAATTTCATATGGTAACGACCATTATATGCATATTTCAGAGTTTATGGACACTAAACATGGATTTTTAGAATTCTTGGAAAAACCATAAACCTGTTTTATGTCTTTTCAGTTCATACATTATACATTTCTATCTACCGTCATTTTCTTAAGATTTTATACCCATGTGATGTTGTTTTCTTGGTTTTTACCACATGGTGCTTATTTTTAAAGACATTGGTATCATTAGAAACATCTTATTGTTTCATTATGAACTCATTTCACATCATATTGAAATGTTGTCTACTAGTGCATGTAAAAAAATATTTTAATGATGGGTTTCAATTGATTTCACATTAATATATGGTTTTTCTAATGGTTATGATCATTACACATAGGTCATACAGTTTTGAAACACTAAAAACACTTTTATGGGAATCTCAGGAAAGTACAACTTATATTGACATGTATTCAGCTCTTATATGTCACAAATCAATCAACCATTGTTTTCATAATATTTAATTGTAATCTGACATAATTTTCATGGTTTTGATCCACATTCGTACATTTTAAAAGTCATTGATATTTTTAAAACCTATTTTTTAGTCATTATGATAACACCACCCCTTGGATGGAAATTTATTCCAGGCATACACATTATAAAAATTTTAATGGAGGTTTTCAAATTATTTCTTGACAAATTAAATGTTGTGTCTTATGTTTTAGAAATCTACAAAATCATTTTTGTGATTTAAAACTCTAAAAAATTTCATACCAGAATCTTAGACCAAATATTACTTGGATTGACATATATTAAATTTTTATATGTTAAAAATAAATCTTTGGTCATTATTATATAATTTCATAGCCATTGGATACATTCCATTGGTTTTCATCTCCTATTGCAAATTTTTAAGGACATTGACATATTTTAAAATCAATAATTGATACATTTCATGTAAAAAACATGTCAAATGGACATTTTTACATCTTATACACATAAAAAATAAAAAAATATTGTTTTTTTGATGATTTCTCTTAAATATGAATTTATGTCCTTTGTTTTTTACCAATACAAATGAATTTTAGAATTTTAAAGCACGACAAATGTGATTATAGGAATATCGTTGAAACAAAAACTCTTCTTAATGTGGGATTTTTTACAATATTTCAAAAATTAATCTATGAACATTTTCAAAATGATTTATTATCTAACTAATTTAAATTTCACATTTTGACACCATAGTATATGTTTTTACTGTCACGAACCGACCTAATGGGGCTCGATCTGTGACTCCCCAAGACCTCCTCCAATAGGCTAGGGGTTGGAGACTAGCGCCGAGTAGGTTATCATAAACATCAGAGGAATTAGCCTAAGGTACCTTTACACACGCACCCACATAATCCTCCATGAAACAGTGTATAAATATATAAAAACTAAACTGGAAAGAAATTTATTCATACATCTAACTTACAACCAGAGTACAGAATAATTACAAAAGGGAAAAACAGTGCCCACCAAAAGATAACTACAAAGAATTCAACCTGCTCAGAAGGAGGGAAACGCTACAAAAACCACCACTACAAATCTCCTCAGCACAGATCTGGTAATACTCGATGGTCAGTCCTGTTCACTCAGCTCCGCCAGCTCCGTATCCTCCTGGGACACTGTCGAAAGGCATGTTGTTTGCACAAGACACAAACATGTGAGAGAAAAGCCCATGCAGGGGTGAGTATAATAATACATAGTAGGTACCCCAAAATCCAAAAAAAACAAGTGAATGGTAACAGTTCACTCATCCTAGACAGTGGGAACCCAGATGAGAGAGAAACTCCATCTCATGTCCATCATCAGCTAAACACAACTAGTTATCTCAATCCAGGTGTATGCCCATACATACACCTTGAACGTCTGCTCAGATAAATGATCTTACATATACCCAAAACATCTAGATATACTCAGCTCAAGAACGAAGCCACATGAGGTACCGACCACATCACCAGTAATGGTTCACAACCATGAGGGCATGTTCCATGATCATTGTCATCCCAGATGACACTCGTCCGAGGGATACACTCCATAGGGTCCTACACAAACATCTCAGACGCTCACCTGAGAGATCATGATCCTCGGATATCGTCACAGAGGAAACCTCACTGAAACAACAAAAAAACAAAACTCCTTGAATAGGGGATCGCTCCTAGGGTCATCTAGGGGATACCAAAACCCACACCGGTATACGAAGTTCTCAGTGATAGGGGATCACTCCCGGGGTCCGCTGGGGGATACCATAACCCGATCTGGCACTCGATAGAAACAAGTCACTCAGATAAAGGATCATCACCCATGTCATAATGGTCACAACGATACCAAAACCCTATCTGGTACATCTCATGTTGTAGGGGATTGAACTGATGATGCTGCAACCCTATAGAAACCACGATCTGAGTAGGGGATCGTATAACCAACAATACCACAAGCCTAATATAATCCTCATGCTGATGAGGGAATCATATACCAAATGATTCCACAACCCTACTGGGCATGGCCCACTGCATAGGAGATCTTATTCCTGATGATGCCACAAACCCTACAGGGTTAACCTGTTAGAGAGGGGATCACCACCCATGGATAAGCGGTCACAGTGATACCAAGAACCCAATCTATGGAAACGATGCTAGAGGATCCCGCTCTGGGCCCACCGGAGGGATGACACAACTCTAATAGATTAAACATCCCATCGAGAGGATCTGAAACCTATAATAAGGTTGTGATGCTGCAGGAACCATCGTACGAATGAACCATGGGAGTACCCTCAACCACTTCCAATCCAAAAGTCGCTAACCCGAGAGACCCACCACAATGCCTCACCGCACACCTCCAAGGCCGATATCAAGGCCACCATTGCAATCCACATAGAAAAATACATGGGATAGGCTATTTACTCGCCTAAAATGGACATCTGGTTGAAAATTCACTATTCAACATAGCTAGCCCATTTGGGGCCCACACTACTGTAGAGACCCGTATCTTGACGTACATGGACATTACATTACATTTGCGGAATACTTAGTACATAACAAAAACACACACACAAGGATCGTAATAGTTTAGTGTCTTTGGAAACTCGGAATATAATCTTCTAATCGTGGTGAAAGATCTTCAACATCTCCCATAAAGATCTTTCTTTTTTTACCTAAAACCTTTCTTTATATACTAGGGAAAAGAAAACATAAAAGGGTGAGCTCAGATGCTCAGTAAGGGTAAACAAAAGAAATATCAATCACATCATATTCATAAGAACATAACATTTTGGAAATCTTAACCTGCAAAAGAGAGAATAATTTCATAACATGGGATAAATCATCGTAGTGAAATGTAATCCCAATAATCAAAACTTAAAACATGAAACTTTGTGGCATACACACATAATCATAGAGAATCATTTATTTTTAGTCAAGACTCATTGCCATGACTATCTTAGTGGACAAAGTCCCTTTCCGAACCGAGTCACCCTCATTTCAGTCCTATTTCACTGAACCGGTATAACCTACCATTCCATCCATGTCTATCTCATGAGATATAAAATTCTTACCCAATGCATTGGAGGGAGATATAGGTCCCACCCATCTCATAATGATACCATTCTTATGTGTGCCACAAAATCATAAACCGTACATCATTGCATAACCCATGTAATAAAAATGGGAATCTTAAACATCATGACATCATAAAACAATTCATATATGATAAAGGAATTCATAAAAATAATTCCATCACAACATAATCAAATCAATGAAATAATAGGGATAAAAACAGAACCCTTTATTATCATAGATGGAAAATAATTTTGATAAAACACTTGAACTCCATTCTTGAGGAAAATATCCTTTCTACTTCAAAAACACTTTTCCTTTCATAACATGTCATACAATTCTAAACTAAAATAAGTTGATTACAAATAAACATGAAAACTTGTAAAGAAAGCTTCTTGGAAATAATGTTTTAAAAATCCATTCATGTCGTATCAGTTAAAAAAACATTCTTCGTACTTTTGTCAGAAAAGTCAAAAAGTAACTCGTACGAAAAACGACAAAAGATTCCTTTAATATCCTTTACTAAAAACTCACCTAAGGGTAAAATTAGATTTAAAAAATTGTAGGTGGATGGAAATAAAATTACATATTTAAGAAACATGGATGTGGATGATAAAATACACCCATGTAAATACCAAAGTATAAAAAATCTCGGATAAAAATGAGATTGTGATATTTCCCTTACCTTAGGTCCGATTTGCTTCGTAAGTGTCCGAACCTCCTGTATTATGAATTAAATAATGTCATTGACTTATTCCAGAATCATACGCATTGTTATTATATCATATATGGTTCACTTATGACTTTATTTTAACCTTTTTTTGTAAATTCCATGTTAAAGAGTGGTTTGGGTAAAATCGATTCATTTTTCGTAGGTGTTTGGACTTGTTGTTCTTGAAATTATTATTACTTATATCATGATTTACTTACTTCCAGAATATAAAACATGATTTATATATCATATATATTCAGTATATATATATATATATATATAATAGATAGATAAATGAAATGAAACACACAGTTCATGGAGACGGTAGTCCGTACGTACGCATGAACGCTGTTTTCGTTTCCTTATTGAGTTGAACTGAATTAAGTAGATGACATTCATATATATACACATAAATCCAGTATCATTATTATTTCATATATTTCATGATTACTTATTATATATACTTTATAATAATTCATGAATGGTTAAAGTGGAGAATGAATCTCATCGCGTCGTGGAGACGGTATTCCGTACGTACGCACGAGCGATGATATCGTTCTCATGATCGTGAACTTGTGTTGAAGTGTATGTATACTATTCCAGTATCAATATCACTTTATAATAATCATATATATTTACTCATTACACCATTATAACCATCCAACTAAGGTGGTGGCGGAAAATAGATTACACCATGGCGTAGAGAGGGTATTCCGTACGTACGCATGCGCGGTGATTTCGTTTTCCGTAGGATGGATAGATGGTGAAATAGGATTGTTTAATACTTCTAATAACATATCAGTATATGAGTGATACTGATGTTATTACTTCATAATGAAACAACCTAAGAAGAAGAAGTGGAAGAAGAAATAAAGGTGAAGGAATCGGTAACGGAAATTACCTCTTCTTTGAAGCGCCTCTTTGAGACCTCCTCTTAGGGCACTAAAATTGGTCTTTGAGGAAGACCAGATCCTCTAGGATGTTTCTAGGGAAGTGGAGAATAGAATTTGGCAGGTTTTGGCCGAGCATGAAGGCTCGAAGTTGTGTGAGGAAGAGAGGGAGGAGGTGCCCTTTTATAAGGGATGAGAGGGGCACCTTTGGAATAACTAAAAATATTATTTTCTTATAAAGTCATGTTCGGTTTTAAATAGCTCCAAATTGATTTATTTCGTGGCTAAGGTGGGTATGGGTCGAAATCCTCTCATCCAATAGAATTTAGACAAGATTAGGTTCCTATTTTAACCTTATCATTTAGATTTAACATTAAGTTAAATAATTTTACTTTTACCCTGTCTTCTTGTGTTCTTACACTATAAGGTTAATAAACTTACTATAAGAAGCCAAAAGAACCCCTAATTGTTTATTATTAATATATATAACTTTATCTATGACATTTGGCCGAACCTTATATTTTTATGAATAAAATAACAATTAATAATATAATATTTGTTTTAAAAACTATTTTATGTCAATTTTGACACTATTTAGTTATTGATTTTTGTGAAAATCATAACTGAATGATAAGTTCAAACAAAGTTAATTAAATCACAAATAACATGTCATATTATCCTATAAAATTAGTGTAAGTCATAAAAAGTCTCAAATTATACTTATTTGAGTATTTATAACATCAATTATGTCAATATTTCATTAATAAGATAATTACTGCATCATTGTTGTGTCATAAATAAATTAAATTATTTAATGTCTAAAAATTACAAATAAAATACCATTATGTATTAAATCTTTTTATATTTCTAATGAATATTTAAAATCGAATTTATCTTATGTATAAACCCATACTAAAAATGTTTTAGTTATTAAACTTTGATTTTAACTATTTTAACTATTCATTAAATAAAATAATATTAAATGTCATAATCTAATCCAAGTGGACCTAAATGGTCATATTATATTCATAAGGTTGTTTTTGGTAGAATTACACTTATCCAATAGAATTAGGACATGTGTTAGGGTAATAGTAATATCATATTTACCCTTAGTTACCCTATTTACTATTAACCGCGGTAAAAAAAGTAAAAAGTTACTATTCACCAAAAAATTATTTTTATCTCATTGAAACACATTTTACTTACTGATATCAACCGTGTCTCTTGGATTTTTGAAATTCCACTCACAGAAGCGGTAAAATTAAGTTTTATGAAAAATTCAGTTTTTTAACTACCACTTAGTGGTTTCACTATTCATCAAAAATTGAAAGTTTTCATAAAAATACCAAAAATTAGGACTAAGCTATATTTGATATTATGAACACAAAAATTATGTCTATTTTACCAAATTCAAAACATATAAGTTGGATTAACTAATTTAAAAATTAATTTCCATCGTCAAAACAAATAGCGTGTTTTTAAGAGATAATAACTATCAAAAAGATTGAAACTTGTTTATAACTGGTTTAAATGTGAAATTACATCCAATGACCAATATTGTATTAAATTGTAAAAATATATTCTAAATATACTTTAAAACCACCCAAATTAATAATTTATCACTATTAATTATTTCGATTCAAAAAGTTGTTTTTAATTAATATTTAGTAATTTTCACTATTCATCAAGATATGAAAGTTATCCGAAAATCACCAAAATTTCACCCTAAGATAATTTCGATATTGCGAATCCAAAAATAAAGTCCATTTTGAAAAATAAAATTCACAAAATTTCAAAAAGTGGTTATTACTATTCATGACGGCTAGTTTTAATAATATTTTAATAGCATATCGTTGTTTAGTGAAACTCGGTATTGCGTACTACACACGCTATCAAGGAAGGTCGTGATTGCGTGTAATGAAAGGCAAGTCAAGGATGCGTGTTGTGCAAACTCCTTTTGGTGTAGCGTACAACACAAGACATTAATGAAATTAAAAAGAATATTTTTCATAAAATCTCGGGGTGTTACATTCTACCCCCCTTAAAATGAATTTCACCCTCGAAATTCGTCGGGGTTATAAATGGTTTACTATTCGAAAGTTTCTTTAATTGAAACCCACATCGTAAAAAGGAATACCAAAACCAATTTTTAAAAACAAAAGTATGAAACATTACGGTTACCCAAATAAACTAATCACTGGGTTTCCACATAGGTGAAAATATGGATATGGAAGAGAAATCTAACCATCATGTTCTGATGGAGAGGGGTAGAGAACATGGCTATGGAAAAGCTAGCAATCACAAAGCCATAAATTTGTGATGATCTAAGGTACCATCTGATTAATCAGATATAAGAGAACTAGGACAACATTTTTGGTTTTCAAGATCATTTCCCTAAAGTTGAAGAATTTTAATTAGAATAAATACTTACTTTATTTTGGTACAATCTCACTGTTGTTCGTGCCTTGAACAATTTCCACTTCATCTCTTAAATAAATTAAGTTGAATTTGTAATTCGTGAAATGTTAGCAGATCATGTGATAGAGTGACGGGTCATTCCATCTGTCTCAAACAAAAGGTTAGCAAAAGTTATTAAATATACATAAGTCATTCTATAGTGAGATTAATCATATATGGTTCCTAAAATGGACTTATACTTCATATATCATACTGCTTAATACAATAAAACTAGTTTCTACTAAACAGGGACTTCCTGTAGGCCAGTTGTAGGCGATAAAGGCCAGTCGCACTTCGGTTGTGGGTTCGATTCCCACAGCCTCGTCCGACGCGATGGGATGTCGCCCGTTCTGCAGGTAGTCCTTTTTCTAAAACTATATTACTATAACATCCCATCAATAATATCGAAAAAACTTCTATCCTTAAACAATACTAACTTATGTCCAACATAATACATTCCAATATTTAGGCTTATCCATAATACTGTAGTCCATTCTCATAACATAGTGAAAACGATTACCAGAGATTTAATACCATCGTTGATCCCAATATATCATAAGATATGTTTTGTTGGTCACATTCCAAACATTCAAAGTCCTTAATCATGTATTCTCTTGAATACCCATTGAACCTTATTGAAAACATGAGTGCTGTTAAAAGTTAACACTTTCCACATACCAAAATCCTCAATATTCTATATACTCAAACCATGATATAACTTAGTCCTTATATCAATCATGAGATCATGAATACTGTCAAACATTTCATTTTCTACTTATCCCTTCATTATGCGCATATCATCTATATTCCAAAAATATTTGAATATCCTTTAATGGATACTGGAACCATTAATCATACACTTTCCAATCTCAAGGAAAGACAACAGTGTAACAATCCTTAGATGTCTCTTTATTCCATAGTACCATGAGATTACTTATACAACATTACATATGGTAAACATGTAATCATTCCACTACATTCTTAAACCATTGACCGAGCTTCAACAATTCTTTCATCTCACATATCATTTGTAGTCTATTCATCATCATCAACATAAATACTACCCATACGACCATACAGATTATCATCATGAGACTTTACCTTAGGGCATTGGTTTGCATAATGCCCGTACATTCCACATTTAAAACATTTAACCATTGTTGATGTCATAGCAATACAATTATCCTCATCCCTGGTGTTAACTGAACCTTTTCATTTGCACTTACTGGCTTTGTGTCCTTCTTTTCCACACCCAAAGCATCTTCCAGTTCCTTTGAAACATTCTCCTTGATGCCTCTTCCCACATGATTTACATAGGGGAAATTGAACTTTCTTTCCTCTATGATCATCTTGAAACTCCATCTTTCTCTTATTAGCCGAGTCAGAAAAAACTTACCAAATTTTACTTTATTGATCATATTATGAGATTGCTGATTCGGCATAATAATGATGTTTGGACTTCCAAATCCCCTTTCATTTGGTTGCTCATGATAAATATCATTCCATTGTCCATCATATCCTCCATTATCGTGAATCACCTTGTTTCCAGCCATTTTCTAAAACCCAAAAAGAATAGTGTTAGAGGCAAAAATCATAATAAAGGGGGAGTAACTTCAATATCTAACATCTTAGGTTAAATTCTAAGATCGTTACCATAGTTCTAGGACTATCCTATACGTATACTTATCCTTAGGGACATCCCTAGACATACCTTAGAAATATCTCTAGGGATCTCACTAACGTTCTCACATCCTAGTTTCCAAAGGTTGACTAAACCTTTCCTTTGATACCAACTGTAGAGACCCGTATCTTGACGTACATGGACATTACATTACTTTTGAGGAATACTTAGTACATAACAAAAACACACACACAAGGATCGTAATAGTTTAGTGTCTTTGGAAACTCGGAATATAATATTCTAATCGTGGTGAAAGATATTCAACATCTCCCATAAAGATCTTCCTTTTTTTACCTAAAACCTTTCTTTATATCCTGGGGAAAAGAAAATATAAAAGGGTGAGCTCAAATACTCAGTAAGGGTAAACAAAATAAATATCAATCACATCATATTCATAAGAACACAACATTTTGGAAATATTAACCTGCAAAAGAAAGAATAATTTCATAACATGGGATAAATCATGGCAGTGAAATGTAATCCCAATAATCATAACTTAAAACATGAAACTTTGTGGCATACACATATAATCATAGAGAATCATTTCTTATTAGTCAAGACTCATTGCCAAGACTATCTTAGTGGACAAAGTCCCTTTCTGAACTGAGTCACCCTCGTTTCAGTCTTATTTCACTGAACCGGTATAACCTACCATTCCAGCCATGTCTATCTCATGAGATATAAAATCTTTACCCAATTCATTGGAGGGAGATATAGTTCCCACCCATCTCATAATGATACCATTCTTATGTGTTCCACAAAATCATAAACCCTACATCATTGCATAACCCATGTAATAAAAATTGGAATCTTAAACATCATGACATCATAAAACAATTCATATACGATAAAGGAATTCATAAAAATAATTCCATCACAACATAATCAAATCAATGTAATAATAGGGATAAAAACAGAACCCTTTATTATCATATATGGAAAATAATTTTGATAAAACACTTGAACCCCATTCATGAGGAAAATATCCTTTCTTCTTCAAAAACACTTTTCCTTTAATAACATGTCATACAATTATAAACTAAAATATGTTGATTAAAAATAAACTTGAAAACTTGTAAAGAAAGCTTCTTGGAAATAATGTTTTAAAAATCCATTCATGCCGTATAAGTTAAAAAAAACATTCTTCGTACTTTTGTCAGAAAAGTCAAAAAGTACCTCGTAAGAAAAACGACAAAAGATTCCTTTCATATCGTTTACTAAAAACTCACCTAAGGGTAAAATAAGATTTAAACAATTGTAGGTGGATGGAAATAAAATTACATATTGAAGAAACATGGATGTGGATGATAAAATACACCCCAGTAAACACCAAAGTATAAACAATCTCGGATAAAAATGAGATTGTGATATTTCCCTTACCTTAGGTCTGATTTGCTTCGTAAGTGTCTGAACCTCCTGTATAATGATTTAAATAATTTCATTGACTTATTCCGGAATCATACTCATGGTTATTATATCATATATGGTTCACTTATGACTTTATTTTAACCGTTCTTTTGTAAATTCCATGTTAAAGAGTGTCTTGGGTAAAATCGATTCATTTGTCGTAGGTGTTTGGACTTGTTGTTCTTGAGATTATTATTACTTATATCATGATTTACTTACTTCCAGAATATAAAACATGATTTATATATCATATATATTCAGTATATATATATATATAGTAGATAGATAAATGAAATGAAACACACCGTTCATGGAGTCGGTAGTCCGTACGTACGCATGAACGCTGTTTTCGTTTCCTTATTGAGTTGAACGGAATTAAGTAGATGACATTAATATATATACACATAAATCCAGTATCATTATTATGTCATATATTTTATGATTACTTATTATATATACTTTATAATCATTCATGAATGGTTAAAGTGGAGAATGAATCTCATCGCGTCGTGGAGACGGTATTCCGTACGTACGCACGAGCGATGATATCGTTCTCATGATCGTGAACTTGTGTTGAAGTGTATGTATACTATTCCAGTATCAATATAACTTTATAATAATCATATATAGTTACTCATTACACCATTATAGCCATCCAACTAAGGTGGTGGCAGAAAATAGATTACACCACGACGTGGAGACGATATTCCATACGTACGCATTCGCGGTGATTTCGTTTTCCGTAGGATGGATAGATGGTGAAATAGTATTGTTTCATACTTCTAATAACATATCCGTATATGAGTGATACTGATGTTATAACTTCATAATGAAACAACCTAAGAAGAAGAAGTGGAAGAAGAAATAAAGGTGAAATAATCGGTAACGGAAATTACCTCTTCTTTGAAGCGCCTCTTTGAGACCTCCTCTTAGGGCACTAAAATTGGTCTTTGAGGAAGACCAGAACCTCTAAGATGTTTCTAGGGAAGTGGAGAAGATAATTTGGATGGGGTTTGCCGAGCTTGAAGGCCCAAAGTTGTGTGAGGAAGAGAGGGAGGAGGTGCCCTTTTATAAGGGAGGAGAGGGGCACCTTTGGAATAACTAAAAATATTATTTTATTATAAAGACATGTTTGGTTTTAAATAGCTCCAAATTGGTTTATTTCGTGGCTAAGGTGGGGATGGGTCGAAATACTCTCATCCAATATAATTTAGACAAGTTTAGGTTCCTATTTTAATCTTATCATTTAGATTTAACATTAAGTTAAATAATTTTATTTTTACCGTGTATTCTTGTGTTCTTACACTATAAGGTTAATAAACTTACTATAAGAAGCCAAACGAACCCCAAATTGTTTATTATTAATATATATAACCTTATATAAGTCATTTGGCCGAACATTATATTTTTAGGAATAAAATAACAATTAATAATATAATATTTGTTTTAAGAACTATTTTATGTCAATTTTCACACTATTTAGTAATTGATTTTTGTGAAACTCATAACAGAATGATAAGTTCGAAAAAAGTTAATTAAATCAACAATAACATGTCATATTAGCCTATAAAAGTATTTTAAGTCATAAAAGTCTCAAATTATACTTATTTGAGTATTTATAACATCAATTATGTCAATATTCCATTAATAAGATAATTACTGCATCATCGTTGTGTCATAAATAAATTAAATTATTTAAGATCTAAAAATTACAAATAAAATACCATTATGTAGTACATATTTTTATCTTTCTAATGAATATTTACAATCGAATTTATCTTATGTATAAACACATATTAAAAATGTTTTAGTTATTAAACTTTGATTTTAACTATTTTAACTATTAATTAAATAAAATAATATTAAATGTCATAATCTAATCCAAGTGGACCTAAATGGTCGTATAATATTAATAAGGTTGTTTTTGGTCGAATTACACTTATCCAATAGAATTAGGACATGTGTTAGGGTAGTAGTAATATCATATTTACCCTTAGTTACCTTATTTACTATTAACCGCGGTAAAAAAAGTAAACAGTTACTATTCACCAAAAAATTATTTTTATCTCATTGAACAAAATTTATTTACTGATATCAACCGTGTCTCTCAGATTTTTGAAATTCCACTCACAGAAGCGGTAAAATTAAGTTTTATGAAAAATTCAGTTTTTTAACTACCACTTAGTGGTTTCACTATTCATCAAAAATTGAAAGTTTTCATAAAAATACCAAAAATTAGGCCTAAGCTATATTTGATATTATGAACTCAAAAATGATGTATATTTTACCAAATTCAAAACATATCAGTTGCATTAACTGATTTAAAAATTAATTCCCGTCATCAAAACAAATAGAGTGTTTTTAAGAGATAATAACTATCAAAAAGATTGAAACTTGTTTATAACTGGTTTAAATGTGAAATTACATCCAATGACCAACATTGTATTAAATTGTAAAAATATATTCTAAATATACTTTAAAACCACCCAAATTAATAATTTATCACTATTAATTATTTCGATTGAAAATTTTGTTTTTAATTAAAATTTAGTAATTTTCACTATTCATCAAGATATCAAAGTTATCCGAAAATCACCAAAATTTCACCCTAAGCTAATTTCGATATTCCGAATCCAAAAATGAAGTCCATTTTGAAAAATAAAATTTAAAAAATTTCAAAAAGTGGTTATTACTATTCATAACGGCAAGTTTTAATAATATTTTAATAGCATATCGTTGTTTAGTGAAACTCGGTATTGCGTACTACACACGCTATCAAGGAAGGTCGCGATTGCGAGTAATGAAAGGCAAGTCAATTATGTGTGTTGTGCAAGCTCCTTTTGGCGTAGCGTACAACACAAGACATTAATGAAATTAAAAAGAATATTTTTCATAAAATCTCGGGATGTTACAACTACGATCACGAAACTCATCAAGCAGATAATACCACTCTGATCCCCTAGAAAAACTGTAACACACCAAGCTTCCACGGTATGCTTCTCTTTGAATAATACAGTAGCATGTGTTGTACACAACGTCGAGTTCTAACACACACCACAACCAATCAAACTAGCTGTTATGAATAATAATACCTACTTTTTGAAAGTTTATACATTTTATCTTTCAAAATGGACTTCATTTTTGGATTCAGAATATCGAAATTATCTTAGGGTCAATTTTTTGTATTTTTCTGAAAACATTCAATTTTTGATGAATAGTGAAAAACACTGAGTTATAGTTTAAAACCGAATTTTTTTTAAATAATTATTTATTTTATTTAAATTTAATTATGGTCAAAATAGATACATAATACATATATATGTTCAATTTAATTCATTGGAGTTTGTTTATAATAATTTTAGATATATAAATTTTTTATGGAACTTTTCACCGTCTCTTACCCACCTCCTATGAGAATTTGGAAAATCACATAAAACATAATTTCACCGCTTCTGTGAGTAGAATTTCAAAAATCCAAGAGTCATGATTAATATCAAGGAGTAAAATATGGTTCAATAAGATAAAAATAATTGTTTGTGAATTGTAACTTTTTACTTTTATTTACCACGGTTAAAAGTAAATAGTGTAATTAAGGGTACAAATGATTTAATATTACCCTAAAACATGTCCTAATTCTATTGGACAAGTGTATCTCGACCAAAAAAACCATAGGAATAAAATTTTATCATTTAGGTCCACTTGGATTAGATTAGGACATTTATTATAATTTAATTCAAAGAAGTGTTTAAAGAGTTAAAATCAATGCTTATTAACTAAAACATTTTTAATATAGGGTTATACATAAGATAAATTAGATTATAAATATTAATTATAAATATAAAAAGATTTCCTACATAATGGTATTTTATTTATAATTTTTACACATTAAATAATTTAATTTATTTATGACACAATGGTGATGCATTAATTACCTGACTAATGAAATATTAAAATAATTGATAATATAAATACCCAAATAAATGTAATATGAGACTTTTTATGAATTCCATAAATTTATTAGGTTAATATGACATGTTAGTATTGATTTAATTAAGTTTTTTATGAGTAATCATTCTGTTATGATTTTTACAAAAATCAAATACCAAATAGTGTCAAAATTGATATAAATGTTTTTTTAAAAGAAATATTATATTATTAATTGATATCCAATTCCTAAAAATCTAAGGTTCGTAAAAAAGACATATATAATGATATATTTATTATTAATGTACCACTTGGAGTTCGTTTGGATGTAAATGGTATGTTTATTAACCATATAATGTAAAAATACAAAGAGACATGGTAAATGTCAAACTATTTACCTAAGAGTTAAATATAAATGATAAGGTTAATTTCGCTACCCAAAACTGTCTAAAATCTATTGGTTGAGAGGATTTAGACCCATAACCACCTTATAATTTGAATAATCCACTTTGGTGCCATTATAAACCGAATATAAATTTATTATAAATTAATACTTTAAGATTTTTCTAAAGAGACCCTCCTCCCCCTAATAAAAGGATACCCCTTCTAACCAATTATTCATACCTTCAAAGCCTTTTGGTTCGGAAAAAATCTTCCCAAATACCCTCTAATACATCATTCCTTAATCCTAGAGGCCTTCTATTAGTCAGAAATCCAACCTAAGGATCCCTTTTGATCAAATCAAAAGGAAGAATCCGAGGAATAGTTAATGTTTTCACCACCCTTTTTCAAGTTCCTTTCTTCTTCAGCTTCTTCTTTCTTTGTTGTTTCCATTCTAAAATAATAACTCCAGTATCATCTATATACTATGATGTTTTTATAAATATGTTATAACCATATTCAGTATACTATCCATCCTTTGAATGACATGTCACCATACGTGCGCATGTACGACCTACCGTCTCCATGTCGTGGTGTAATTGTTATTCAATACATAATTATTTGTATGGGAATAATAAGGATGTTTAATTCATGTAAATAATAAATATCACATGATAATGATTCTTTATATATTATATACGATCCAATTATTTATTATTTTAATATCAAAATAATGATATTGTAGCTCGTGCGTACGTATGGACTACCGTCTCCACGAACGCGATGAGATTCATTCCCCATATTATCCATTCAAGTATAATTCTCATTTGATGATTAAAAATAATGTTTAAGGATATGATTTCATTCAGTATATGAATAAGATACAACCTATCCATAAAAAACACGTCTTATATAACAAAACATATAAAAGAAACGACTTAGTTAACACCCGAAACAACGATAATACTAAGATATTATTAACAAAGTAATGTTAAAAGATCATATATGATATCATATTACTGTATATGATTATTTTATAATTTAAAAAAAACTATTTCACCATTATATAGGAGGATATCCTACCCTCAACTAAGTAAAAGTACAATTCAAGGGTTTATTTCAATATTTCTTCATTATCCGAGGTTGTTTATATGTAATTATCTATTGGGACCTATTTATCATCCACATCCATGTTTCTCAAAAATGCATTTCAAAACATTATTACTATTTTACATAATATGGGTTAAAGTCCTTTATACCCTTGTTTGAATTTTTATAAGATGTTTATAAAGGAATCTTTCCATCATTTACCAAACAAGGTACTTTTTGACCTTTTCGACAAATTTGAGGTAAGAATGTTTTTTTAACTTATACGGCGGGTGCGGCTATTTTCTACAGTTATAAACTCGTCGAAGCTTCCTTTACTATCTTATAAGAATATTTTCAAAGTAAATGTTTTATTTTATAATTATTTGACTCTTAAATAATTTATAAACAGAAAGAGATATTTCTCTAAAAAGAGTTTTGATTTCATCTATGTCAACATCCTTTGATGGATTTTATATTTATTTTAGTTGATTTATTATGATACAAAACTAACATATTATACTGAAGGTTTTATGATATGTTTGACTATGGATGTGGTATTTTTATACCATTCATGATTTATGGTTAAATTATTGACATTTCGTATGCTAGTCTTAATACGAATGTTTATGATATGTTTAAACCATTTCATATGAGGAATGTATTGGACTTAGTAAGTGACGGGTAGATCCCGCTATAGCTCCTCAATGCATTGGTAGGTCTCTTGAGACAACTATATGTGGAATTGGCCGAGGCCCTTTCCCAATTTGATTTTTGGTTTTGGCTGAGGCCTTAATCATTTTTAGACGTCTTGGCCGAGGCCTTGACAAAATGATTCAGAATGTCCGGCATTATACATTCCCTCATTATTTAAATAATATTGATGGTTCATGTGGTCATTCGACTAGTATAATTTCCATGATTATGTTTTATTATAGAATTATTTACTCAGCTCATATTCTTGCCAAAAAATTATTCATTTTTATTATTGGTAAAGGCTTGTGGTTTCAATTATTTACCAAGCTTAATATTTATGTCATTTTCCACTGTATTATATACCCTTACTGAGCATTTGAGCACACCCCTTTCTTATGTTTCTTTTTCCCAGGATATGAATAAGTTAGTAATGAGTGACTTTTAGGCATAATCTAGGAGTCTTGGATGTTTATAATGAAATATATTTGTGTTGTATTTCTCTTGAAGCTGTAAAGTTGAACTTATGTATGAATCTTGTTTCCAATAATACTAAACTAATCAGTCTTTCGATACATGATTTCCTTGTGATCATTCCAATGTTATGTAATAATACACTAAATCTGGGTAACTAGGGTCAGGGAATTATAGTTTATATCAGAGGAAGTTTAGTAAAAACCTTGGAAGCAAGATTTAGATAAACTTTGATTAAAGCACATAGCCCTAAGATAGCCATTGAGGATTAGTGTAGAAGAACTTCCTAATTTTTTAATATTTTAGAGATTTTGTGAGTTTTCTGAGAAATACATCCCTGTCTAGATATTTGCAGGTAGAGGTGGCTCTGGCATAGATGTACCTAGGGTTAAAACTCGAAAACACCGCTTTGAGCTAGACTCAAACGGGAACTAGTTCACGACAACAGGCCATGCGGCACTCTTGGCAACGACACTCCTGGGGGATATGCTTAGGATAATTCTCATTTTCATTACAGACCATTATGAAGGGTTTATGAGTATATATTTCCTCAAAGAAAATTTTTTTTTATGATTATGGTTATATCCATAAACTGTTGAATTTATGTTAAGTGTTTTAGAAGTTTGGAATTATATATTTCGATTCATAAACTAATCTAGTTTATGTCATTATTTAGAAATGGAGCCTAGTGGAAGGAATGGAAACTTTATCAATGAACACACTCCAAGTAGGGATTTCCCTCCTGCTCAAGATAATTATAGTGGATCAAGTGATACAACTGGTGCTGAATAGCTAATCACTCTACTGGGACAACTCACTCAGGTTATGAATAATAACCTTACCTGTATGGAGCACCCAAACCCATAGCATGGATGATCAATGTTAGATCTCTTCATGAGAAAACTACCACCAACATTCAATGGGAGTACAAATACATTAGTGTCTGAGTAATGGATAAACTCCTTAGAAAAAATATTCCAAGTTTTGGGGAGTAACGAAAGGGAAAAAGTTGTCATGTCAGTTTACCGCCTCACTGGAGATGCTGATCAATGGTGTTACTTGATTCAAAACACAATGGATAACGGGGAAGTATCAAATATGGAATAGATGGAATTTAAAGAAAATTTCATAGAAAAATACATTCCTCATGACCATCGAGTAGATATGGAAAGACAATTTCTGAGTCTGAGGCAAAATGAGGATGAGAATGCTGCAAAGTATGAGGATAACTTTACAAGGTTGGTGAGGAATGCTACAGATTATATACGTAACCCAAGAAGTAATATTGATCATTTCTTTTATGGGTTAAAACCATTTCTCCATCGAGCATTAGTATCACAACACTTCTCATCATATGAAGATATTGTCTTGTGTTCTATCTAGACAGAAAAGGAATTCTCTAAGTCTTATGACTTTAAATCAAAGCAAGAGAAGAAGAGATCTGCTGAACACCCTGGGAAAGGAAATAAGGAAACATGTGAGAAGGGAATAATTGAATTTCCACCCTATGATAATTGCAGATGGAAGCGCCCTGGTGCCTGTCTAAAAGTAAAAGTAGTATGACACAAATGTGGACAAAAAGGTCATCTAGCTGGTGATTGTAAAGGAAAGAATGACGCTACCAATGTTCAATGCTACAATTGTAGAGACATGGGAAATTACGTAAATTAATGACCTAAGCGTCAGGGGAACTTACCTCGGAAAAGGCCAAGGGATCAAGGCCATTCATATCCAATCACTACTACTGAGGTTGAAGCCCCGAAAGATGTGGTGGTAGGTAATTTAAGGGTTTCCTCATGTTTAGAAAATGATTTATTTGATTCTGGATCATCGCATTGTTTCATATCATCCCAGTTTTCTAAGAAAATTAGATATTTCTAATTTGTTTTAACAAGGGAGTTGTCAGTAAAAACTCCTAAGGGAAGTATCATTGCTACAAAATTCTGTGGATCTGGTCTCATTGGGGAATATAAATATTCTTTATCTGCTAATCTCATCATCATACCCATGACTGAATTTGATATAATCCTCGTTATGGATTGTATTTTGGACCATGATGTGAAAATTTATGGTAAGAAGAAGGAAGTTACGATTTATGATGATGATGATAAAGAACACCCTATCTTTAGAGCAGAATCATCACCACCTGACTATTATCTAGATCCACCCTCAGCAGCTCAACTAAATTCAATTATCAGGGAATAAGAGAATGAAATAATTGTGGGTGGGGAATGGAATGTTCAAATAGAGTATGTACCTATTGTGAGAGAATATGTTGATGTGTTTCCAAAAGATCTACATGCACACCCTCCATAACGAGAAATTGAGTTTTCCATTGATTTAATTCCTGGTTCCAGGCCTATATTGAAGACCCCTTATAGAAGGGCCACAATGGAATTAGTTTAACTAAAAAAACAACTAGAGGAATTGAGTAATATGGGATTTATTTTCCCTAGTGTTTCTCCATGGGGAGCCCCTGTCCTTTTTGTTAAGAAGAAAGATGGATCTATGAGGTTATGTATCGACTATAGGGAAATCAATGCTATAAAAATAAAGAACATGTATCCCCTACCTCAAATTGATGATTTAATTGATCAACTACATTGAGATCAATACTTTTCAATGATTGACATTCGATCAGGATACCATCAGTTGTGTGTGAAGAAGGAAGACATTCTAAAGATAGAATTTTGAACCAGCTACGAGAATTACGAGTTTACAGTAATGCCTTTAGGATTGACTAATGCACCCACTGTATTCATGGATCTAATGAATAGAGTTTTCAAGGAATATCTCAATGATTTTGTGATGAAATTTATTGAGATATCTTGGTATATTCCGAAAGATACATAGATCATAAAAATCACTTTCACATTATCCAGAAGACTCTATGAATACATGAATTATATGGGATGTTTATCAAGAGTGAATTCTATCTTTAGAAGATTTCTTTTCTTGTCCATATTTCCACTAAAGATGGAATATCTGTTGATCCTTCTATGAATAAGGCAATCCAAGAATTGCCTGCACCGATGAGTATAACTGAGGTACGCAGTTTTATTGGTTTATCAGGTTATTATCGACGTTTCATCCAGAACATTGCCGGATTGGATAACCCATTAACGAATCTCACATGTAAAGGGGTTAAATTTGTTTGGATAAAAGAGTGTGAAGAATTTTTTGAAGAACTAAAGATAAAATTAGTAAATGATCTTATATTGAATATACCATCGGGAAATGATGGGTTTGTTATTTATAGTGACGCATCGAAGAAAGGACTTGGTTGTGTCTTTATGAATAATGATAGAGTTATTTCCTATGCATCACGACAGTTGAAAATTCATGAAAAAACTACCCTACTCATGATCTTTAGTAAGATGATGTAATCTTTGTTTTGATGATATAGAGACACTCTCTCAATGGTGAAAAATGTGAGATTTATACTAATCATAGTAAATTGATGTATATTTTCTCACAGAAAGAACTCAACATGAGGCAAAGGAGATGGCTTGAACTACACAAAGATTATGATTATACGATACACTACCACCCGGGGAAGGCAAATAAGGTGGAAGATGCTTCGAGTAGAAAGGATCATGGATTTTTGAACAAGATGATAGTTGAAAAGGATCTTATATACATGGATCCAGTAAAGATGGATATGGGAATCACCATGGAAGGTGAAACATCAATGCTTTTTCAAATGGATTCCAAATAATCTTTACTAGAAAAGATAAAGAGTTCTCAAATCGATGATGAAGAGTTTCAAAAGAAGATTAAATTTATGAATGATGGGAGATTGATCGACATTGTGTATAAAGATGGAATTTGGAAATTTGGGAAGAGACTTTTTGTTCCCAATATACCTAATCTAAAAAGAGATTTGTTGGATGATGCTCATAGTTTCAATTTCTCTATACACCATGGGAGCTCCAAAATGTATAGAGATATGAAAGAACATTTTTCTTGGGAAAACATGAAGAGGGAGATTGCTAATTTTGTGTTAAGATGTATGGTTTGTCAACAAGTTAAAGCTGGAAGGCAACATCCTGGAGGATTCATGCAACCTCTTCCCATACCTGAGTGGAAATGGGAAAATATTACGATGGACATTATCATGGGACTGCCAAAGACTCCTAGAATGAACGATGCAATATGGGTCATTGTTGATCGTCTTACCAATTCAGAACATTTTATTACTGTAATGGAAGATTTACCACTCGAACGACTAGCAAGACTAAATATTAATGATGTTTTGAGACTTCATGGAGTACCCCTATCAATTTTTTCTGATCGTGATCCACGTTTTACTTCAAGATTCTGGAAAAGTCTTCAGAAAGCCCTGGATACTGAACTTCATTTGAGAATTTCTTACCACCCCCAAACTGATGGACAATCAGAACAGACTATTCAAACCTTAGAAGACATGTTGAGATCATGCTCATTTGAATTTCATGGTACGTGGGATAAATATTTACCTCTGGTAGAATTTTACTATAATAATAGCTTCCATTCGAGTATTCAGATGGCACCATATAAAGCATTATACGGAAAGAGATGTCTCACACCAACCTGTTGGGATGATGTTGGTGAAAGAAAACTTATAGGCCCAAAACTAGTGGAGGAAATGATGGAAAAGGTGAAGGTAATCTAAAACCACATCAAAGCAGCTCAAAGTAGGCAGAAGATCTATGCCGATAACTAAAGGAAGGATTTGAAATTTCAGGTAGGAGATCATGTTTTCTTGAAGGTATCTCCATGGAAGGGAGTTATATGGCTCAGTAAGAAAGGTAAATTGAGTCCCAGGTACATAGGACCTTTCGAAATTCTAGAATGAATTGGGGTTATAGCTTACAGTTTGGTAATACCACCAAGTATCTCCAAAGTTCATGATGTGCTCCACATATCGCTGTGGAGAAACTACATGCCTAACCCAATGCATGTACTTACTTACGAGGAATTAGAACTGGAACCTGATCTGTCTTATTACGAAGAGCCCATCAGGACTCTTGATAAAAGAGAACTAGTTCTGAGAAACCGGACGACTCGTCCGGTAAAATTTCTATGGAGAATCCATAAGATGGAAGAGGAAATGTGGGAAACCGAGGAAATTATGATGAAGAACCACACGACTCTTTTTATGCAATAATATTCTAGCAATTTCAATCATGAAATTATTTGAAGGAGGGGATAATGTAACACCCCAAGCTTCCACGGTACACTTCTCTTTCAATAATACAGTAGTGTGTGTTGTATGCAACTTCTAGTTCTAACACACACCACAACCAATCAAATTAGCTGTTATGAATAGTATTACCCACTTTTTGAAAGCTTATACATTTTATCTTTCAAAATGGACTTCATTTTTGGATTCTTAATTTCAAAATTATCTTAAGGTGAATGTTTTTTAATTTTCTGAAAACATTCAATTTTTGATTAATAGTGAAAAAACACTGAGTTATAGTTTAAAACCTAATTTTCATTTTAATAATTATTTATTTTATTTAAATTTAATTAATGTCAAAATAGATACATAATACATATATAAGTTCAATGTAATTCATTGGAGTTGTTTTAGAATAATTTTAGATATATAAAAATTTTATTGAACTTTTCACCGTCTTTCACCCACCTCCAAGGAGAATTGGGAAATTCACATAAAACATAATTTTACCACTTCTGTGAGTGGAATTTGGAAAATCCGAGAGACACAATTAATATCAAGGAGTAAAATTTCTTTCAATAAGATAAAAATAATTTTTGGTGAATAGTAACTTTTTAGTTTTATTTACCACGGTTAAAAGTAAATAGGGAAATTAAGGGTAAAAATGATATTAATATTACCCTAAAACATTTCCTAATTCTATTGGACAAGTATATCCCGACCAAAAACAACTTTAGGAATAAAATATTATCATTTAGGTCCACTTGGATTAGATTTGTACATTTATTATTATTTAATTCAAAGATGAGTTAAAAGAGTGAAAATCAATGCTTTTAAACTAAAACATTTTTATATAGGGTTATACATAAGATAAATTCAATTATAAATATTAATTAGAAAGATAAAAAGATTTCAAACATAATGTTATTTTATTTATAATTTTTAGACATTAAATAATTTAATTTATTTATGACGCAATGGTGATGCAGTAATTACCTAATTAATGAAATATTAAAATAATTGATAATATAAATACACAAATAAATGTAATTTGAGACTTTTTATGAATTCCACTAATTTAATAGGTTAATATGACATGTTAGTATTGATAAAATTATGTTTGTTCTAAGTAATCATTCTGTTTTGATTTTCACAAAAATCAAATACCAAATAGTGTCAAAATTGACATAAAAGTGTTTTTAAAACAAATATTATATTATTAATTGATATTCAATTCCTAAAAATCTAAGGTTCGGACAAGAGACATATATAATTATAGTTGTATCATTAATGAACCACTCGGGGTTATCTTGGATGTATATGGTACGTTTATTAACCATATAATATAAAAATACAAAGAGACATGGTAAATGTCAAACTATTTAACTAAGAGTTAAATATAAATGATAATGCTAATTTAGTGACACAAACCTATCTTAAATCTATTGGTTTAAAGGATTTCGACCCATACCCACCATATAATTTGAATAATTCACTTTGGAGTCATTAGAAACTTAATATGAATTTATTATAAATTAATACATTATGTTTTTTCTAAAGAACCCCTCCTCCCCCTTATAAAAGGACACCACTTGTAACCAATTATTCATACCTTAAAAGCATTTTTGATAGGCCAAACTCTAGAAAATTACCCTCTCAAATATCCTCCATTAATCCTAGAGCCCTTTCTTTAGTTATAAATCCAACCTATGGATCCCTTTTGATCAAATCAAATGGAATAACCCGAAGAAGAGGTAATGTTTTCATCACCCTTTTCCAAGTTCCTTTCTTCTTCAACTTCTTCTTTCTTTTTTGTTTCCATTATAAAATAATAACTACAATATCTTCTATATAATATGATTTTATTATAAATATGGTACAACTATATTCAGTATTCTACCCATCCTTTGAATGACATGTCAGCATACGTGCGTATGTACGGCCTACCGTCTCAACATCGTGGTGTAATTGTTATTCAATACATTATTATTTGGATGGGTATAATAATGTTGTGTAATTAATTTAAATAATAAATATAACATTATAATTATTCGTAATATATTATATACCACCAATTATATATTATTTTAATATCAAAATAATGATATAGTCTCTCGTGCGTACGTACGGACAACCGTCTCCACGAACGCGATGAGATTCATTCCCCATCGTATCCATTCAAGTCTAATTCTCATTTGATGATTAAAAATAATTCTTAAGGACTTGATATCATTATGGATGTGAATAAGATACAACCTATTCATAGAAAACACGACTTATGTAACAAAACATATAAAATAAAATGAGTAAGTTAACACCCTAAACGACAAGAATACAAAGATATTATTAACAAGGAAATGTTAAAAGATCATATATGATATCATATTAATGTATATGATTCTTGTATAATTTAATAACAATTATTCCACCATTATACAGGAGGTTAACCTACCCTCAACCAATGAAAAGTATAAGTTAAGGGTTTATTTCACAATCTCTTCATTATCCGAGGTTGTTTATACGTAATTATCTACTAGGACCTATTTATCATCCACATCCATGTTTTTTAAAAATGCATTTCAAAACATCTTACTATTTTACAGAATATGGTTTAAAGTTATTTATACCCTTGTTTGACTTTTTATAAGATGTTTATAAAAGGAATCTTTCTGTCATTTTCCAAACAAGGTACTTTTTGAACTTTTCGACAAATTTAAGGTAAGAATTTTTTTAACTTATACGGCGGGTGCGGCTATATTCTACCATTATAAACTCATCGAAGCTTCCCTTAGAAGCTTATAAGAATATTTTCTAAGTAAATGTTTTATTTTATAATGATTTGACTCTTAAATTATTTCAAAATAGAAAGAGATATTTCTCTAAAAATAGTTTTGATTTCAACTATGTCAACATCCTTTGATGGATTTTAAGTTTATTTGGAGTTGATTTATTATGATACAAAGCTTCCATATTGTATTGATGGTTTTGTGATATGTTTGACTGTGGATGTGCAATTTTTATACCATTCATGATTTATGGTTAAAGTATTGACATTTCGTAGGCTATTTTTAATACGAATGTTTATGATATGTTTAAACCTTTTCATATGAGGAATGTATTGGACTTAGTATGTGACAGGTGGAGCCCGCTATAGATACTCGATGCATCGATAGGTCTCATGACACAACTAGATGTGGAATAGGTCGAGGCAATTTCCTAATTTTATTTATGGTTTTTCCTGAGGCCTTAATCATTTTTAGACGTCTTGGCTGAGGCCTTGACAAAATGTTTCAGAATGTCCAGCATTATACATTCCCTCATTATGGAAAAAATATTGATGGTTCATGTGGTCATTCGACTAGTATAATTCCCATCATTATGTTTTATTATAGAATTATTTACTCAGCTTATATTATTTCCATAAAAGTATTCATGTTTATTATTGGTAAAGGCTTGTGGTTTCAATTTTTTACCATGATTAATATTTATGTCATTTTCCATTTTACTACTTACCCTTACTAAACATTTGCGCTCACCCCTATCTTATGTTTCATTTTCCCAGGATATGAATAAGTTAGTTATTAGTGACCTTCAGGAATAATCTAGGAGGCTTGTATGTTTCTAATGAAATATATTTGTGTTGTATTTCTCTTCATTCTTTAAAGTTGAACTTATGTATGAATCTTTTATCCAATAATACTAAACAGATCGGCCTTTTGAGACATGATTTCCTTGTGATCATGCCAATGTTATGTAATAATGCACCGACTCTGGGTAACTAGGGTTGGGGCGTTACAAAAACCACAGGGGAACGACAACTCGATCATCCCAAATAGACACCTGGTGAAAAAGTTACTATTCATCGAAGGTTGGTCAGGTGGGGCCCACACCACACTCCCAAAACTCTTTAAGAAGATCACACCATTGCGATACCCTCAGAAAAACACATGAGATCGACTACTCATTAGTCCAAAATAGACACCCAGCGGAAAAGTCATGTTTCTCTATAAACACTAGAACCCGACCTCATGGGGACCACACCATGTTCTTGGTCACAACACCTGGAAACAATCTTAAAAATACCGCCATACCATCTGGGTATCAAAGCCACTGATGGCACGTCATTTGGACACTTCGTGCAGGAGTTATTGCGGATCAAAGTTGAAAATAATAAATTATTATTATTATTTTCATAGTTTCATTTCCTCAGGCCAAAAAACCAGCTCTAAAAATTACCAAAGTGAGTTAAAAAGGATTTTTTTCCACAAGGAACGTGTTTCCACAAATGGCTAACAAATCGTAGTTACGGTTTACAAGTTATGGAGGTTTAAATAACCCCCAGAAAAAATTTGGCTGAACCACCGTAGGGTCGCCGGAAACCACCATGTCACCTGACCGGACCGTTGTCGCCTACTGGAGCCACACTGCCGCCAACCTCAATGAAAACCACCATTTTTGCCACCATAAACTGGGATTTCCACAAAAAAACGTCTGGGATCCACCGGAAGCACCCTGGTGCTCCAAAAACAGATCCGAAAAATGATTCGGAAACCTTGGGACCCAAACTACACAACCCTTAGGATGATTCCAAGAAAAATAACTAAAAAACAGGATCCGTGATTTTAAAACTCAAACCACCTACCTTTTGGGGGAACACCGATTCTTTGCACGACCCATTGCTACTATTGCAAGATCTGGGAGCGTCTGTCGTCAAGATCCAAGACCGACAGCGCTTCGTTTAGATGATTTGACCTCTGATTCAATAGTGGAGGAGGAAGGTAGAGTGGAGGAGCTATTCCTGTGTTGTTTTGTCAAATAGGGGAGGGGGGATTGATTATGTTATATTAATTAAATATATAAATTATATAAACAACCTTTTTTACACCGTCGACCAAACCTCCCGACTCAGAAATGATTAGGTCACTCCTATGGTAAATGTGTCATTCAGAACGCAACGACGAACTCAGATTTGTGATCTGAGGCTCCGTTCAATAGTTATTCGATCGGACACTCATAAATTAACTTTTCCATTTATTTACGAAAATGCCCCAGGTGGCTTTTCTCACAGTAGGCCCACGCCCTCAAAGTTTACACCTCACCTAGGGTAAACGGCACGCTCCGGACATAACCATGCCCTGAAATTCCCTTTCTGAGATACCATTTAGGAGATAACACACCCCCTCCATGTTCATAGTATAAAAATACTTAATATTTTTATAAAATTAATTCTGGGCACATCGGGCCTCTGAATCGCACGCCGTCTTCGCAACTAGCTCTGTAATTATTCATAGGAATATTCCAAAGTCTGATGGGGCCAAAACTCGAGTCGCTACATCCTTACCACCTTATAACTCTTCATCCCCAAAAATCCATAAGCACATGGAATGAAACTGGACTCTCAACTAGATCTCTCATGCCGACGAGTTCACCAACAAACACCCATGCCCGAAAACATAAGTCAGAGGGACTCATCCACCACAACTCAACACTATCTTCTTTGGGCAGAACTAACTCTCCCTCATGGTTTTGATTATGTCACAAAAACATGTCTCGTTTGGGGAATGATCCCTCTTCCTCACACATTCGAAGTAGGTCAAACAACACCCACACAGGATCTTACCAACGTCCTGAACAAAACTCCAAAAAGCAATAGAAATGGAAGAGTACAGCTAAACATTGTCAATCAAAACTACTGCAAGATGTACAAAGGAAACAAGGCATACCTATATCCATCTACGGAGCCTCGGGGTAAAAAGCCTCTAGGGAATGAAGCTCTCCTCGCCCTCTCCCTCCAACTCCCTAAGCTCAGTGTGGACCACCAGGGGGTGGTGTTGGTGGCCTCTAAAACTGCCTACCACCTCTCACTGCTGCAACGGATCCATCATCACGTACACCACCATGGAGACCTCCAAACTCAAGACGTTGTTGCTTCCATGGAAACCTATCAACTAGCTCCCTCTCAGCAGCACAATGGGTTGAACAATCTCTTGCAAGATGTCCACAACCATCGTAGGCGTAACATCGCCTCTCCTGTGGCTGACCAAAAGATGCTTGCGAGCCTTGTGATCCTTGTGCCTTAAATCCTCCACCATGGGGTTGCAACATGAAATATCGGCCTCGTCCATACCCTGGCACCTGCCGCCGGTTACTAGTTGCTGACGGCTCAGCTTCCACGCAAAAAAAACACTGACTGGCTGAATCTGGTCCGCTAGAAAGGTCTCCACCACCAAGGATCTCTCCAGCACTCCAACATAGGTGGCCAGACACAAAGAAGCCACACCTTCCTGGATGTCTCTACATAGGCCCTGATCGATGGTCTGATCCCTAAAAAATGGGTCTCGAACCATATCCAGGGAGTTGAACGACAGGTCTGTAACCCTCGCTGAGTACTCCGACATAGTCATGCCCTCCTACCAGTTGCTTTCGTCATGGGACTACGTAACTAGGCTCCACCATCGCCCGACTAAACCATGCTGAAGGCTCGCCGCTAGTACCACAATCTGATCTGGAGGTGTCCTCACCAGGTGAAAAACACGAGTGACTACTTCGAGCTCATCATCAGCTGCCTGGGGGTCTGGATCACCCCAGAACCTTAGAGGTCATTGTCTCTGGATCATGGGTAGCGCACTCAGCCTATACACACCCTCATCCTGCACTACCGGCACAACCAGCTGCTCGATAGGTGGTGGCTCAACTGGCGGACCACGTGGAGGTCCAGCCTTAGAACCTCCGCCTTTCTCCACAACCTCTACAAGGGGTATATTTTTAGCCCAACCACGCTGCAGAACCCATTCTGGTGGTCATCGTGGAGGAATTTTGAAATACAATCCACAAGCTCAATGGTCAAAGAGTATATCTAGAGAGTTGACTCAAGAAGAACAACGGAAACCCAAAAACCCAGTCCTATATGATGCATGTACCATTATGTCCCTACGACTAGTGTCCAAACGTCCTGAGTTGAAAGGCAGGTTATTAGAGTCTTGGTGTAAGGATACGTCAGCCGCCGCACCAACATTTGAATCCTTGGCCTGAAAGCCAAACTCGAAACATCATGACACTGCCTCTATGAAACCTAATCCAAACTCATAGTTAGACCAGCTATGCTCTGAGATCCCAAAGGTGGAACCTCCCTTGATACCACTCTATCAGGACCCGAACCAACATGGCTTGATCTGTGAATCCCCAATACTGCCTCCAATAGGCAAGGGTTTGATGACTAGCACCGAGTAGGCTATCACACACATGGGAGGAATTGGACTAAGGTACCTTTACATAGGCACCCACATACACCTCCATGCAACAGTGCAGAGATATATAAAAATAAAACTGGAAAGAAATTAATGCATGCATCTAACCCACAACCAGAGTACAATAGAAGTACAAAAGGAAAATTGGGCCCTCAAAATGAAAACTACAAAGCGTCCAACATGCTCAGAAGGATGGAAACACTGAAAAAAGCACCACCGGAAAGCTCCTTGGCACAGCTTCGGTAAGACTCCACGGTTAGTACAGCTCACTTAGCTCCGCTGGCTATGGGTTTTCTAGGGACACCATTGAAAGGCATGTGGTCTATACAAGACACAAACATGTGTGGGTAAAGCCCGTGCAGGGGTGAGTATAATAATACCCATTAGGCACCCAAAAACCCCAAAATAAAATAGAACAACTAAAAGGAAATAGTTTGCTCATACCAGCCAGAGGGAACCCAAATGAGAGACAAACTCCATCTCATGACAATCCTCGGCTAAACACAACTAGTCAGCTCAATCCAGGTGTGTGCCCATACATACACCTTGAATGTCCACTCAGATATACGCTCTTAGGTATACCAAAAACATCCAGATATACTCAACTCATGCACCAAGACACATGAGGTACTAACCTTATCACCATCAATGATTCATAACCAGGAGAGCACACTCCATGATCACTTTCATCCCAGATGACACTCTTCAGAGAGATACACTCCATCGGGTCCCACACAAACATCTCAGACGCTCATCCGAGAGATCATGCTCTTCGGATATCGTCACTGAGGAAACCTCACTGAAACAAAAAAAAACACCAAACTCCTTGGATAGGGGATCACTACTAGGGTTCTCTAGGGGATACCAAATCCCAAACCAGTGTACAATGATCTCATAGATAGGGGATCACTCCCAGGGTCCACTGGGGGATACCATAACACGATCTGGCACTCGACAAAAACACATCACTCAGAAAGAGGATTGTCACCCATTTCTAGGTGGTCACAACGATAATGAAACCCTATCTGGTACATCATGTCCTGTAGGGGATCAAATTGGCGATGCCTCAACCCTACAGAAACCTCGCACTGAGTAGGGGATTTTATAACCAATGATACCGCAACCCTACTATTATCCTCGTGCTTTGTAAGGGATAGTATACTCGATGATGCCAAAACTATACTGAGCACAGCCCACTGTATAGGATATTATATTCCTGATGATGCCACAATCCATACAGGGTTAACCGGCTAGATACGGGACTATCGCCCATGTATAAGCGGTCTCAGCGATACCAAGAACCCGATCTAGGGAAACGATGCTTGTGGATCCTGATCTGGGCCCACTGGAAGGATTCCACAACTCTAGCAGATTAAACATCCCATAAGGAGGATCAGAAACCTATAATAAGGTCATGATGTCATGTGAACCCTCATAGGAATAAACCAAGGGAGTACCCTCAGCCATTGCTGGTCCAAACATCGCTAACCCGAGCGACCCGCCACAACACCACACCACACACCTCCAAGGCTGATACCCAGGCCACCATTGTGATCCATGTGGAAACACACAGAGGATAGGCTATTTACTCACATGAAACAGAGAATCGGTGTAAAATTCACTATTCACCATAGCTAGCCCGTGTGGGGCCCACACTATGATCCCAAAACTCATCAAGCAGATCATACCACTATGATCCCTTAGGAAAACCACACGGGATCCACTACTCGATCATCCCAAATGGACAGACGGTGAAAAAGGTACAATTTACCGAAGCCACCCTAGGTGGGGCCCACCCCACACTCCTGAACCTCATCAAGAAGATTGCACCATTGCGATCCCCTTGGAAAACACACGGGATCGACTACTCGTTCATCCAAAACAGGCACCTAGTGAAAATGTCATGTTTCTCCGTAAATTCCGGAACCTAGCCTCTTGGGGTCCACACCCTATTCTCAGTCCCAAAACCAAAAACCTATCTTGAAAATTCCATCATATAATTAGGCTCTCAACTTCACTGACGACACGTCATTTGGACACTCAGTGCAGGAGTTATGGCGGATCAAAGTTAAAAATAATAAAATATTGTTATTATTTTCAACAGTTCATGGCCCCGGGTCAAAGAACCAACTCAAAAATTCCAAAGTGAGTTATAAAGGTTCTTATATACACAAGGGACGCATTTCCGCAAACGGCTTGAAAATCGGAGTTACGGTTTGTGAGTTACGGGGGTTTGAAGAACGACCAAGAAATAATCTGGTCAGACCACCACAGGGTCGTCGGAAACCACCGCGTCGCCTGACCGGACCCTCGCTGCCTGCTAGAAACCACCGCGCCACTGCCGCCCTCGCCAGAAACTTCCATTCCTTCCACCAGAAACTGGGATTTCCACTGGAAAAATTCTGGGAGCCACCAGAAGCACCCCGGTGCTCCAAAATTAGATCTGAAAGTTGTTTCGGAAACCTCTTCACCTGAACAACACAACCCTTATGACGATTTAAAAAAACAACACAAAAACAGGATCTGATATTTTAAAAATCAAACATCCTACCTTTTTGTGTAACACCGATGCTTTACACAATCCACTAGTGTTGTTGCACAATCCAAGAGCATCCTCCATCATGATCTGAGACCGACGACGCTTTGTTTCGATGATTCGACCTCCGATTCGTCAGTGGAAGAGGAAGGTAGAGGGGAGGAGATCCTCCTGCATTGGTTAGTTGAATATGGGGGATTGATTATGCTATATTTATTAATTAAATTAATTAATTAAATGACCTTTTCTATGCCCCCGACCAAGCCTCCCAGATTAGAAAAGATTAGGTCACTCCTAGGGTAAACACGTTGTTTTGAATGCAACGGAGAACTCAGATTTTGGATCTGAGGCTATGTTCATAAGTTATTCGAGCCGATGCTCTTAAATATACATTTCCATTTATTTATGAAAACACCCCTAGTGGCTTTTCTCACCGCTGACCCATGCCCGCAATGTTTACACCTCACCAAGGGTAAACGGCACGCTCCATACGCCACCATGCCCTCAGATTCCCATTTTGAAATACTGTTTAGGAGATAACACAGCCCCACCACGTTCATAGTATAAAAATTCATAATATTTTTATAAAATTAATTCTAGGCACAACTGGCCTCGGAATAGCACGTCCTCTTTGTTACTAGCTCTAGAATTATTCATAGGAATATTCCAATGTCTGATAGGGCCAAAACCCAAGTCACTACATTTAAAGAGTTTATATATTTTAAAATCACTTATTCAGCAATTATAAGAACAACACACATCATATTTATGTGTTTTCTTCTTTTACATCTCAAAAATAATTCAATGGGGGTTTTACAATGATTTAACATCATTTCATTGTCATTTCCTATAAATTTATCTATTAAATGTATGTTTTATCATTTTAAAACACAAAAATATTATTTTTGAGAATCCAAGGAAAACCATAAATTGAATTAACAAGGAGCTAGTTCCTACCATCTAAAATCACTTTTTACCTATTATACCAAGAGTTCACATCAATGAGATAGTTTTTTTTAGTTTTCCCCCTAGATGCTCATTTTTATAGACATTTGAATCTATTAAAACGACTTATTGTATAATTTTAAGCACACCATACAGTTAATGGATGTTTTTTCTACTAAAACACATGAAAAATAATTCTATGTTGGTTTTCCATGTTTTTACATCAATAAAAGTAAATTTGCAATGGTTATGATCATTACACATATATAGTAGTATTTTAAAACACTAGAAATTAGTTTTGAGGAATCTATGGAAAACCATAAAACATATTGTAATGTCATCATTTCTTATATTTTAAAAATTAATATATGGACACTTTATTAAAATTTTACATCCATAATACATTTTCATCATGGGTTTTACATCTGATTCACAATTATAAAAAATTGATTTCTTTTAAAACCATCGGTTGAGCCCTGTATTGAATTTAAAATTTATCCTTGAAGGATGTTCTATAAAACATGAAATTTCACTGAGGAGTATTCCTGTCATAAGATAAAATATAGATACCAAGGCATTCTACATTGCATACTATCACTAAATCTATTGTTTCTTATAAGATTCGTATTCTTTCATGTTTTTATTCATCCTTGATATTTATCAATATGCTTCCCAATCCATTAAACTACTCAAACCCCCAATATATGTAACAATTAATAATGACGACACCCTAATATGAATTTTGATAGAGTATTCCCAGAACCCATCCCCTGTACATATATAGGATGTATCATCCCAATTAATATTACAAGTGAATCATTTTAGAAAACTAATTATGATTGTGAATAAATCACATAATAGGCATCTTTAATTTTTACCAAAAAACAAGACATTATATTATGTTCTTTTTATATTATCTGAATATTATAATATTATAAAATTAATAAAACGTTCATCCATATTTAATGATTTTTTAATACTATAGAATCATAATATTGAATAATATATTATAAAAAAATATCCTCAATCCAAATTAATTGTGGTTTACTACATGAATCAAATAGTGAAAATAAAGTTAATTGTGACTATTTCATCTATGTGAATGGCCCAATTTAATGGGGTTTATGTTTTTCTTTATTTTAATGTATTTTTTGTTATAATATTTTTATATAAATGAAATAACATTTAGTATTCTTTAAAACTACTTTCTATAATGTATCTTATAGGTTAATCAAAAAAACATCCATCATCTTTCCTATGAGCTTTGATCCTAATATTTTTTTAACCAACTTGCTGCCCTAATTTGTTCTCCATTACAAATAATATATGAACATGTTTGAAAGAATGATTTTTTTATAATAAAATTATATTAATAATAATGTATATAATTAAACATGATATATTTCCTAGAAAAACTTGCAGTCCCAGTAATATGAGGAATAACTTTTTTTTCACGAATCATTGTATTTTTTATGATAATTACTATACAAATTAAAAAGAATAAATGAAAAATATAATTTCATTATTTGATTTTTAATATGATTCTATTAAATATGAAATTACCTCATGATATGCATATCGGTTATTATATACAATCTTCATCCACTACTTAAGAGAGAAGCCTACAGGACCATTCTCTTATATTTAATTATAGCTCATATCGATGTCATTAAACTCGTTCTATAATCTCTATGAAAAATATCTCCATTTTAGACCAAAATTATTTAGGTTCGATTAGTGTGAAACAGATTCAGGGGTCTCAAAACACAAATATCTATAAATAAAGAACATAACACATTATAAGTATGTTAATAATTATAATATTTCAATTAAAATTAGTTTCCAATGATTTTGGAATTTATATTACCATTACATGTCTTTCAAGAAACCTCATTTTCCGATAATATGGGAAAATTCCTCCTATAATTATAAATAATTGATAAGATCATTGTCTCATAAGCAATAAACCCAAGAATATGACTACAAATACAAGACGCATCACCAGTAAGCATCCTAAACACTTTAATTTAACTATAACTATGATGTCCTTCATAACCCATATATCAATTTTGTACATATTTTTATATATTCGGTTTTTATCATCATATGTTTTAGAAATTAATTATAAGTGGATAAATTATACATTTTTTCTTATAGTGACAAACATACAAGTAATGGTAACTATCTAATATACCCTGGATAGATGGGTGACCTACTACTCCATCATTGGAGGTGTATAATATGGTGGGATACAAATAGAATATATGGAAGTTTCTATTACTCAAGATTTATATCTTACAATAGAATCACATGAACCCACTAATGATGATGGAAATAGTAGTGTTTTCTGGGATGTTGATCATCTAGGATATCAATTTTTTCATTTCATTCTATCAATTCAAATGGATTAGAGGATAATAAATGTATAAAATATAATAAGTAAAATAGTTTTACAAAAAATGAAAAAATAGTGTAAATATGTATGAATAACATATAAATGTGAAAATATAATATATTTTCGTTCTCAATTTATACACTAAATTATATATAACATCATTAGATTAATTGTTATCAACCATCTTTGTGATGAACTGTTCATTTCAACCACCTCATGGAAATCAGATTGTTTAAATATTAATAAAATAATATTGTTCAAAGTTTTTTTGTAGATGAGGTTCACTGTCATAAAGTACCTATTGACCTTCATCATATAGATCATTCAAGTCTCTCTATTATACATTTTCAATAACACTCTAGAATTAATTTAATTCATAAATCACATAATAATGCAAAAAATATTATGGATATTAGACAAATGGATTATGTTCTGTATTCTCACTAGTATGGGATGAGCTAAAGGTATGATATAATTAAAATTGTAATGAATCATTCATTGTACCACTATGAATTTTTACCCACTTTTATTTCAAAAATACAACTAAAAATTGACCATGATAGTTCAGTTGAATTATATTAATCATACTACATTTGTATATCTCATACATTATTATAAATACACAACTGTATTGTCTTTTAACATCTTATTCATGATAAATTTTTTAAAAATTTAATCCATTAATATTATAGTCATATAATCACTTATCCTTTTTAGAGGATCTTGACCCAAAACAACAAGAAATATGATATTTTAGTTTGCTATTAAAATTAATTTTCTATAAAATAATATAAAAGGTTCCACTTTTAAAATTAAAAAAATAAATACAAGTCAATAATATAAATAGGAGTATATACTTATATTATCAATGAACCATTCAAAAATCTCCAAATTAATAGTTTTCCCAATTTCCAGCTCATTTTGAGCCTGATTACTTAGTCTTCTCCTTGATTTCAATCTCAATTATTTAATAAAGTTATACTTTGTAAGTGTATATAAGAAAAAATATTTTTTCACTTATAGTAAATGCAATCCAGTCAATGCATAATTTGAATCCTTTCCAAATAGTTATCTTATAATTCCAATATTGATTAATTGTTTTATGAATGAGAAATTTGGAGGTATCTAAAACAAATCCAAAATAATGAAATATATTCTCATTCCCTTAAAAATACCTCGAAAAAATATCATTCAGTATTCATCTATGTAAACTTTATCTATAGATCCTTTTATTTTGAATTTTTACCTCATATATGATTTCAAGTAACAAATATTCTTGATGAACAAACTGAAAACATATAAAAAATTTAACACATTTATTTGATAAAATTGAATTCATTAATTGACGTAAAAATATTAATGTTGTTTTAATTTGGCTATATCCATCGATAGTGTACCGGTCCACCAATCTTATCTTCTTCAACAAAATTAATTTCATGTGAATAATGACTTTTATAGATGAAGGGGAAATAACATTTCAAAATTTTAATGTGTTAAAATAATCCGTTTTTAGTTTTTTTCAAGTATAGTTGGATGTACATTTTTTCAATAAATTTCTCAAAAGAAGGTACATAACTCAACAAAAAAATGTAGCAAAATTATTTGGTAATGTATCACATATTATGAATGAAAATAATTAGTTCATCATAATATGTTCTTCAGAACTTTTCAAACCATGAAATGTTCTATGTTTCAAGTGATCTCATTCTGAAATGTTACTTGAACATCCATTAACCACTTTTACATTAATTAAAGATCTAAGGGATACATATCCATCATGATTTTTAATTTATTTTTTAAAAAGAAGAAGGATACTTCCCATTATCATTTTACCCCAAATCATGCATTATATTTATTGATTAAAAATCCTTATGAGCATTAAGGTGATCGTTTAATTTACACTACTCATTATATAACCTAAAATTTTAAATTTCAAATATATTCTTTTAAAGGTATATCATGTCATAATTATGGAGTATCATGTTAAGATAATAATAAATAAGTTTCAAAAATATACTCATTTACTTCTATGTCTATGTTCTATATTCTTCAGCTACTATGTTTTAGATAATTTTCCCCCTTAATTAAACTCATTACATTTTGAAAAATATATTTTGACATCAATTTATTGTCCCATTATTTATGGTAAATATAGCACCTTTTTTGAATTTCTCAATTAAATATATGAATAAAATTATGACTTTTTAAACCTAGATTTATGAGAAGAATCATGAAATAGATGATGACATATTAATGTTTGGTTTTTATTATGATATAGTTATGCAGGATCAAAATCAAAATTGAAAATTGGACACGGAAAATAGATATTAGTGTTCTAACCAGATTAGTTTCATGATCTGTGAATATCGCAATTTTTTTATGTAATAAGAATATTTTTGAATATTTTTCTCATTAAGGCGTCATATTTTTTAATTCCATCATAATATAATTATCAAAATTATATTATTATAGTTTTATGGTATCATGAAATATCATTTTTAGTCATTTCCTTTCACGTAAAAATCATAAAAATAATGAATCAAGATTTCTCTATACAAATTAATAGAGTTCTATTATAGTTCAAAAACCTAGAAATATCATATAATTATGAATGAATGTATTAAAAGTGTTGAAACCATTATAAGTAAATATCTAATGTATATTCCTGGGATCTAAATAAAAATTTATATAGAATAAATCAATCACATTATATGTGGTATGATCTTTTAGATATCTCAAATATGCATCTTTCTTACAACCATGAATATTTCACATCATATTGAATGTATTATTTGAAATCATGAATAATATTTTCATGCATGGTTTTGAAGGAATATAATTAAATAAAAATACAAGCATCTTCTTATAAATTATATTATTAGAGTTCTATTTAATTTTAATTTTTTTGTACTCATTAACTTCCATCATCATTTATTTCATATTATAAATTATTTATTATGACACTATATTCCCCAATAAAACATGAAATCATTAGGCTATGGATTTTTCATTGTACACTCATGTCCACGTATATTGATAATTTTATCCATATCGTAGAATGGTGTTTGGATCTTAGAAAAACTAAATGCTTTGGGTTGAAACTATGTAATAATGGGAAACTAATTTTTCATTAATTTCACAAATAAAATTTTCATGATACAATATAAATAGAAAATACAATATTGATTTCATGGCACTGCATTTACGCAGTTCATTTTCCCCTTATTAAAATAATTCAAAAAACTCAATTTTATCACTGATGTGATGGCCAATAATAACATGAATATGATGAACTAAATATTTTATTGATCTATTTATATCTTTTAAATTGATTTCGATGAAATTAAATTCATCATATATAATGTTTCAAATTTTAATTTCTTTAGGATGACCATAATGTGTATCATCAATAGGATAGTAAATGTTTTCAATCTATATTACATTTGATTAGTGATTCCAAATCAAACTGATATATCAAGAAGGATTTTGTAACAATATCATGTTATAAAATATTTCATTTATATTCATCCATCACATCATTTCAAAATCAGGAAAAAAAATTTAATCTAACACTCACTAGTTCATTTATTATTTCATAATCTAAAAATCAATCCAAACCATTGGTATACCAAGGTCTATTTCTAAGTAACCTAATCAAAATATTATCCACTGGAATTGAATATTCATTATTTTATCTATACATTCAAATATATATATATATATATATTTATATATTCAATCAAACTAGAACAGTAACTTATTTTTGCATCACCCACCTTAATCATTAACTATCATGGGGTATAAACTTTATAAAACAGAAATCTAAAAAGAAAATGATTCAATTAGACATAAAAAAATAAAAAAAATAATTAATATTACTCTACATAATAATAGGGTCATCTATAATGGAATATGGGAAAAAATGTGAGGAGAGGGAAATAGATGGAGTGGAGGTTAGTGATACGAGCCTACAAATGTCCAAATAAGATAGAATTAGGGGAAATCCCAATGGCATGTATGAGGACATGGTTATGGATAAGGTGTTTTGGATTTGCATCCATTGGTGGTTGACATTATCAATAAAAAGGGAAGTGGGGCCACCATATCCAAGATAAGATCCATCATGGATGGTCACATCAATCTTCATCAATAGATGGTGTATAATGTAAATAATCATTAATAAGGGAGGTGTTTGTAGATCATTGTTGAGGTGATGTGGGTTGTTTCAGTGACCTGTGTTAAGGGTGGGATGATTGGGGGTTGGGGCAGTCGATGATGCATGGTTGGGTGGGGGTGGGTTATTTAGGGTATTATAGGATAAAATTTTTTATGGACACCTCAGATAATTAAAATTCATATATTCCATTTTATGGATCCACTACTATATTTTAAATAATATATGAAAAAATTAAATTATCAATGGTTACAATAATTAAACTAATAAATCCCAGCTATGGAATCATTTTTATGTAGCGAGAAAATTATATTTTTTAATCTGGATGATGCATTAAAGGAATAAAACAATCCATGAAAATATGTTATGTATGCTATAATTTTACAATAAATATAAATACCATTCATATGTGTTTTATATTATGTTGATCTAATTTTCCTACCATCATTTTATATAGTTCTAAGTGCATGTATACTATATGTGGAAAACACTATTAAAAGGAATTCATAATAAGAATTCGTATAGATATTGTGGAAGTGGTTTGAGAGGAAGGATTCTATAAAAATACATTCTTTATATTGTACATTTTATGTGTCCTTGTGTGTGATTTACAAAAAAAAAATCAATGAAAAAACTGAACAATGTGAAATTGATTTATGTTTCTTATGGATTATTATATATACAACCCATAAATACATTATATGGTATCTATTATTCAATTATGATGTAATGGTAATAGTGTTAATATAATTTTAATGATTAAATAATAGAAGATTTAATTCAAAACCGTGAATCGAAACAAATATAGTGCATGGAATAAAGGGATAACTACTGAGTAATGATGAATTATTATATTTTAGTGAACATTGTTTTAGTAAAAATCATTAATAATTGAGTCTCTTCAAGGTAATGGTAAAAATTTGTATATATTTATTAGTATCTATATCAGAGAGTGGGATCCCAAAATCTTTTTCATGTTCGACATAGTCCATAGATGAAACATAAAAAGGTGAATACTTTATATTAGTAATCATGCCATCTACTAACAATCCACTAAGGAAATACAAGTGCAAAACAAAATAAATAAGGTGAAATTAATAAATAAATATCATAAAGACAAAATCTTCTATAATGAAACCTATAAAAGTACCTCAAATAAAAACTATCTAGTAGGAATATATTGTGAAATAAATTATCGTTGTACAATATATATTTACTATATGCACACCCATAACTAGTATTTATACACCCTAAATTAAATTATCCACAAAATTGAATTAAATCGGCTACAATGTGAATAATATTAGGAATAACATACATACTCTAAACATAAATTAAAACATCCATGTACACCTCCAAAACATATATTTGAAACCATACATCCATAAACACATTCAATCATATACAATTAATATATCAATTATTCCAGCATAGGGTTTGAAATGAAAATATTCTAGAGCAAAGACCAGTATATTGACACCCAAAGAAAAATATTTGATATCATTAGAAAAATATAAATAGGAAAAGTTACAATGAACATCAATGATTATTTTTAATTTACTCACAAATCAGTTCCATTATATTCAACCATCACTAATCATCAAAATTCACGTTCTTAGAGATAATTTCATCAAGAGGTGGAAAATAACATTCCTCTACTTCTTGTTCCTCCTTCATGGACATTATGTAAAACATAACACATATATGATGAAAAAATAAATATCCAAATAAGTATGCATAGAGGATATTATTGTTTCTTACCAAAGGTACAGGTTTATCTTTTTTGTAAGAATATATGAAGGTAAAACACAGGTGGTTATCAAATTTTTCAATAATAAATATTTCAATATTTCAATAATTAGTTGTAACTAAAATAATATGTACAAGACCATTTTATTAGTAATTATCTTAAATTAATGATGGTTAAAAGATAAGAATTAATTTTTTAGAATTAAATCAATTGAATGATGAAAAATGAGTGAATGATATGGGATATATCATATTTGGAAGTTAACAGAGGTTAAAAATATTATACATATATCATAATAAATTAATAAAGCAGCACCAAAAACCAATATAGGTATTTTTAAATCATTCAATATATTGTTAATTATTATAAAACAAAATTTATGTTGGGATATTTTTACTTATTTGTCCTCAAGAATCAATTAAAAGAGAACCAAATTGAATGTGAGGTAAAAATGATTTTTAAAATCTTTTCTTTGGAGGACTCTACACATGAATAATTTTAATTAATTATTAATAAAAAATAAAGATCACATTACTACTAAAAACTATAAATATATTTAATTTATACTAAAATCCATAAAGTTCAATGATTACATATTGAAATGTAATGAAAAGATAAAAATTGATCACAAAAATATCTAGAATTGACTATTGATTGAATTAAGTCATGCTAATTGACATTGATAACATGATCAAATATGATATCCTCACTCTAAATCTTGTTCATGCCACTAGTTATAGATAGTAAAAAATAAATATAACAATTATATGATAGTAAAAAAATAGAATTAAGTATATCATGAAATTTGAAAAATTTTATGGTCTAAAATGTAAATAAAAAAATCAATGTATATGATCATCCACATGGAAATATGATTACATTTTACATAGATATAGAAGTAAAATTATTTAAAATATGAATTATACTTGTGAATTGTTAATGAAAATGTAATGAAGTAATAGATTTTTATACAAAATTATTTCTTGATAAGATATCAAATCCAATGAATCATTCAAGATTTTAAAATAAAAAATATATCATAATGGTTCAATTGGTCAAAAACAAGAAATGAATAGGGATTATACAAAATACCCAAATTAAGGCTAATATTATATTAATTTTTTATTGAATTTCATTATAATATAAACGAATATGGAGTATATAAATTTAATGGGGAGAACTAGATGTAGTGAAAAATAGTTTCAAAATTTTCATAGATAGATTTAGTAATTGATAAAAATGTCAAGATTAACCAAAATATTAAAATACATTAAATTTTGGACAAACTAAAAGTATAGAAAACTGAATGTTCAGTATTTATTATCAAATAAATTTTTTTACAGTTAATATAGTAAAGATTATTTAAGTATAATGATTTAAAATATAACGAAGACACAGGAATTAAAAATGAAATTATTGATATCATAAATAAACTTATGTCTAAATAATGAAATGTAAAATAAAATATGAGTCAATAATAGGAATGGAAGTCAAGTGGAATTTTTTTTAAATACGAATCTAAAAGGTGAATGGGAAGCAAGGTAACTTATGTTAGCATTATCTTTGTATACATGTGTTTTTGAAAATATATATCCTTTAAATTGATTATATATTCTATAAATTCTATATGAATAAAATTTAATCTACTACAATACATTCATTTCTAAAAATCATTATACATTCCAATTTGACAGATAGATAATACATTATGAAAATATTTTTAAATTATATTTGAAAACTGTATAAAACTGAACTTTTTTGAAAAAAAAATCTGTTAAATTGAGTATCCATATATAATATATATAAATAAAATGCATATAATAAATTCCCACTCAAAAAATTTAATTTAAATAATAATAAAATATGAAGAAAAAATAATTGATAGGCAATTGAGTTAAAAATAATTTTATCAAAAATGCATATTGAATATGAAAAATTCGTATGATCCAATATAATAATAACTCTGTGTAAAATAGTATTATATAATGAAGGCTTATAAATTGTTTAAAACATATATGCTACAATATTAAAAGTTAAAATAAAAATTACTTTATAGGAAATGCATAAAAAATAAAGGGGAAAATTATCAGGAGACCAAATAATTAGTATAGTTGTTTTTTTAAAAAATTTATTGATTGAATTTTTTTAATAAACTGAATGTTAATATGACATAAATTTATGTAAATCTAAAACTATAGTAAATGGAAATGGTTTCATACAGTTATAGGGAAAAAATTATATTAAAATGAACTTTTTACCTAGTAGAAATGAATTACATTAAATATACATATAGAATGTTAAGGTAATAACCCACATTAGACTAAATTAAATTTATAGATATTTTCTTGTATTCGGGTTAGGGAATACTAAAATCATTTAAGATCCAATTTGAGAGACAAAAACTTATTAATTTCAAATGTATGAAATCAATTTAAGTGGTGACATTACTTAAATTTCACGTCTCATGAAAAGAAATTTTGGTTAGGAAAAGAGAAGAATGTGGAAGGTTATGGTTTATGGACGTCAAATGAAAATTGTTATGAAAAAATAATACCATTAAAGGTGAGGACTATATTTTATTTATATATGAGTCACCTTTTGATGCACATTTTTAAATCCAAAAATAGTGATGGTGTTGGAAAAAATAAGTCGTCAATATGATGATCATGTGAAGTTCAATGATATCATATATTTACATTTTATTAAATTAAAATTATTACCTTTATGTATTTCTGATATAATTTTTTGATCATTCAAAACTCATTCTAATTTTATTTTAAAAAATAACTGAAAAAAACAGATTTTGGAATGAGTTTCGAGGCGGAGTAAAAATTCTTCCACCATTTCAAAATCCCTTCAAATAAGGAATAATTTATTTTTAATAAAACCACACACACTATGGATATTTACAAACATGTTGGGGTGGATAATACAAAAGTTGGGGATACTTACTTGATTACAATATATATTATTGACCTTTATAAAATTACAAAATTAATTTACTAAAGAATCTATAGAGTTTTGACTGGAAGCATACTATACATAATAGATATAATAATACATATTATATTTATTCTATGCATGTGTGGACAACTTCATTCAAATAAAAAGAATCACATTTACTTTTTTTTAAAACAATTATTAAATACCAAAATAGTAAAAACATTTTGGCATTATTGTAATCTAAATGTAAGTAATTTTAAAATAGTTTTTAATTCTAATGTTTACTTCAGTTTCTTTAAGTTAATTTTATAAAGAACCTCGGAACATGTCGCTCTTTGGGAAAGTAACTGGTTTCATGATGTATTGAAAAAATAAATCTATCACATTATCCACTATATAAGCTAAATAAATTACATAAAATTATTTATTGGAATATATTATTTAGTGAAATAGGCATTACTAGACTATAGATTTCAGTTCCTACATGTCCCTATTAAATGTGATAATACAAAAGCTATCATAAATTATACAAAAACTTGTATGAAATTCAAGGAGAAATATATTTATATAAGAAATCAGTTTTCATTAAGTATATCCAAATGGTTGATATTACTCTTGAATTCATTGGTACTAAACATCAGCTTAATGATATGTTTGTAATACTATTTAATGATGGGAGAATTAATTACATCATACAATAATTAGGAATGAAAAAATATTTGAAAATCACTAAATTTAGTTCTAACTCATATGCTAGTCTAAATTCCTTTATACATATTATCATCTATGTTTTATATTAATGTAACAATATTGATTAGTTCACATGGTCTGTTAAGTGATCATGTGTTTTTTAATGGCGTTAGTTAAGTAAAATTGGCCAGTATATCATGAAATCACAATTCTAACCATGAAATTAATAAAAACTATAAACTAAAATTACAATTATTTTTTAATTATGTGGTCAATACACTAACCATGAATCCATGTTCAATAGACCTCCTTACCATTGTTTTCAGGGATATTTGGTATAACTACCAACCATTTCAATTAGTACCTAGAATAATTATTAAGTTTTTATGGAATTTTTCTTAAATATGTTATTATTTTAAACCTAAATGATTCGATCAAATTTGAAATTGTATTATGAATCAATACTTCTATAACAAAAAAAATCCATACATTACTTTTTAAGTTCTATATACTCTCAAAACACTCAATTATGAACCTCCTAAACACTCTCTCCCACAAATAATATCCAAGAAATCATATTGATTCACGAGAATGATGAAGATGGTTGAATATAATAAAATTTCTCCACATAAAGAACATCCTATAGAAAAGGGATAAATGAATGAGAAAGGTAGTATGAGTTTCATAGTGATGTTGTGAACATTAATTTCATAGAACTAAAAATTTATGCTAAAATATAAGTGGATTCTTAGTGGATTTAGTCAATTTTATATCATGTATCAAAATAAAATTATAAATAGTGATTGGTTGATTGGTTTGTGGAAAATGGTAATCCATTTTACAGAAGGATATTTAATGAATTTTATTCCCATTTAAAATTTATACTTCGATATTAATGTGATACAACTCTAACAATTATGACTATGTATGTTTTTATGTTTTAATCATAACTATAGGTGAAGAGTTTAGTATTACCTCATAGGGTTGAGCATGGATAAATCATAGTTTTTTACTATAAACCATTACCATTTTTAATTTCAAAATTATTTAGAAGAAATGACTTGGAATTGGACACCTAGAAGACCAATTGAGTGGAGCTCAGTGGTGAATGTTTGATGATAGAATTTTTAATTCAAAATATTATCTATCCTAGGAAAGGGGACATTAGTATCATGACGTAACATAATATTTTCATTCTGTTTTTGGTAAATAATTTTTTTCATGTCAATTTATCAAGGTTTGTGATGAGGTATTTATATGAGTTGTGTGAGACCTATTTTATATTTAATTATTTTCCATATCTAAACTTTTTAACTGATCTACTAGACTATATGGGAATAGTTCAACAGTCATTGGGAAAGATAATTTCTTTATATGTTTTATACATGACATAAAATATTTGTTTTCATATTAATGAAAATTTAAATACCTAGAATGATGAATGGGTTGTTGTCTCTAAAAAGATATATGATATGTTTAATCTTTTCAATTATCTAGTTAGATAATGGGATACAGTAAATCTAGTTCATGAACATAGTGATATACCTATGAATTATCATGATGATGAAGATGATGTTGCTGTAGATGTTGATGAAGCGGATGTTGAGGAAGAAGTGACAGTGATTGAATATATTGATGAGGAATCCAAGGAAGCACGTGAGGATTACAAAAGAACCACTCCCATAATTTAATTTAGAATCCATGACTCTCATATATAATTTCGTTATTTTAATGATGATTTTCATGATGATGGTATCATTGAAACTGAAGTTTATATGTGTCGTATTTTAGATGAGGATATGTTGCATGACTCTGGTTAATCAGAAGAAGAAAAATATAGTTCAGATAAATATATTATGATTGGAAATTCTACCAGATTAATAATAGAAGAGACATCTGGCATTGTTGAGAAGTACCCTAGATCAGTTTGTATTTCTCTATACTAATACTTTTAGGCTCATTAAAATGGTTAAAATGTTTTTTTAGTCCACCATAGGATTGTGGAACTACCATCCATTTGTCTCAATTTGCATTGGAATTTTATTTAATAACATGGATTGAAACTTGAAACACGAGGTGTATCCTATAGGGGCTTAATTCGATGAAGGATTGAAAGTGTTTTTTCTATAATCCTATAAAATATATTTTCAAACTAGAAAAAAACATTAAAATTTTCCTTCATTCTGTTATAGAATATTTTTTCGGTTTAGTCAAATTCCATTTTATGGTAAATAAGTAGATATATATTGAGGATGGTATATATGGTTGGTAGCTTGCTTATGGTTTATATATTTATTCTCTTCATCCTACCCATTATGTTCCTTTTCCATCCAATGTAGAAAAATATGATTTGGATGAGTATAAATATGATATAATGGTGGTGTTAAAATAATTTTTTACTGTCCATGAAAAATAAATAGAGAAAATTAGATGAGAGGAAATTTTTAAGAGATTAACTTTAATAATTCCTCATTTCCACAATAGATTTCATATCATAATGGAACTCATAAAAGTTTTTTTTGAAGATTTTAGAGAAATGTTTGGAGCTCTAGAAAATGATATTTTAGATATGATGTCAAATATGGACCAAATATTTATGAATGTTTTGTTTTAGTATTCTATATCTACTGATCCACCTCTTTCTCCACCAATTACATCTACTATTTATGAATAATTAATAGGTTAACTCGTAATAACTAAGAAATATGTTGGTTTATATGAGTTTTAATAAACAATATATATAGTGTATTATGGTTTTTATACCCTTACTGCAAAAAAATGGTGTTGGGTGGAAAACATGTCAAAGAGGGTTGATGATAAATAGATAATATTAAATGAGGGTTGGTATCTATTTTATCATAACTTGTGATATGTTATATATGAAGGATAAGTTCAAATTATTGGATATTGGTTTGAGATGCCTACATTGAACGGATATTATATGTCTCTTATTGAAAATTGTAGCATTCTAACTAATTTTTTATAATCCTTCATGGCGAATGAAGAAAATTATTTTAAGGAAAAGGAACACGGAACCATGGATGTATTGGATTTTACTAAGTTGCTAATAACTTACCGCAACATTTCAAACCAAACCATCCTAGAACCTCTTTCATTACCAATTACATCATCGCCCCTACTATAAACACTTCAATTAATACTTTTTCTTTTCTCTTGTGCAATTTGTAAAACATCTTCTTCCAGATTCAAAATGTCTTGAAAGTCAAGGCTCGACTACAAATATTGTACCTTAACCTATTTCACGTACCCAACCAACCATATCCTATACCAACAATTTTTTGTGCCATATTCTTTTTTATGGGATCTTGGACATGTCATATTTTAATTCTGAATAGGACTCCATATGGGGAGAATACATATAGTTTTCTTGTTAATCCTTGTAGATGTTAGTGAAATATTATATTTCATTCATATATATTTAGTAAGTTTTAATTTTTTTCAAACATAACTACTATAAGTTCATTTAATCATCCTCTACCACTAGAATACATTTGGATAACCTCAAGTGTGGGATAAATTGATAAATTAATTGAACAAAATAATTTATTTTTTTTTAATTTAGAATTACATGTTCTATTTGAATAAAACTATTTTTACTATATTCAGTTAATTTCATTTTATATTTCATAATTTCTGGTCATCCAAAATGATTACATTTTTACTTTTTTTGGTCACCTATATATTATAATAATCATAAATAATTAATATTAGTTTTCTAATTAATATCTTTATTAATGTTAGTAAGATTTTTTTTCAAGAAAATAAAATTTGATATATCTTGATGTGAATATGAAAACCTACAATCTATGTAATGAACCTCACATGAAAAGAATATGAACTTATCATGAAGGATATGTCGTAGTGTTAATGTGACATCATTATGACATATAATTGAGAAGAAGTACACTCAACTTACCATGTGTATGATGACCAAATTTTGTTGAAGCCAGGATATGACTGAGTCATAGTCCATGTGTCCACATGTATGAAATAAAAACCATGCTTTTTAGATTTAATGGTCACTTGAAGGATTAAACCTAGGACATGAAAAACCATGTTTTCATACAATAGGTTAGTGTAATTTCTCAATGTGATTCATTGGAATCTTGTTTGTAATGTGGTGAATATAATAAAAAGTAATGTGATAGAGAAAAAAAACTTATTGCATGAATTAATGAAAATACTATGAGATGTAATAAATTTAACATGCGAATAAATGAAGATAGAAGGAGATGTATTGAATCTACCACATGAATTAAAAAACCCACCAAATGAAGAGATGAACCACCCAAATGACGAAATCTATTAACAATTTGAGAAGTGTAGTCAAATACTATTTAAATAAGTGATTATAAAACCAAATTAAGTCACCATTCCATGTAATTGTTTCGTGTAAACAATTTAAGTTCCCATGAGGTAAATTAATCATGCTTTAATATAAGATTATATGGAAGTGTCAAACTAATTTAGTGAGGTATTATAAAATCCACAGTGGAAATTATTTTAGGAATTAATTATAGAGTTGGTTCATTTAGAAAAAAATGAATGTACTTGTATGTCTAATTCTTATTTATATTGTTTTTAAAAATGATTAACCAGTAAAAATAATAGATATTACATACAATGGTCGAAATATTGAATAATATAGAATATTCACGTGCCTTTGAGTTATACTAATATGTAGAGGAAATTATAAACATTTCATGACACTTTATTTTCATGAATTTTCTCTGAATGATTAATGGAAATTATTCAAGGGATGATTAAAAAACTATTGATCAACTGAATGTGATCTGACATAGATGTATCAAATATTCTCACATTTAATCCATTTATCATTCTATTCTAGCTTACCATTCATGATGTGTATTTTATATTCTATCAATTAATTAACATAATATCATATATCATATTTTATTTTTCTAGAAATTCTAAATAATTATTTTTCATCTTTACTCCAACAAAAAACAATTGAATATGTTGTATACTCATTAATTCCTAGGTACAATTATTACCCTTTTGGTACACCATGTATGTCACACAAATATTTTCATATTTGGGTTTTGATGCGGTTCATTGGAAATACAAATACATTTTCTTGGGTTTTGGGTGAGACGAATGCAGTGTTTTGAAGTTACATATATTTCTAATCATCATACATTTGGTCCCCCAATGCTTGTTTGGGTGTTTTTTGAGAAAATGTGGTTACTTCTTGATTTGGGCCATACTATGATCCCATTTTAAGATTTAAAAACAAATTTTATTTCTTTTATATATCTTTTTTTCAACATTTTTCACCAATTCCCCTTCAAAATTGTCTACCCATGACATATTCAAACCACCATATCCTTTTGGACCCCTTATGAATTCATAAGCATGGTGAATTTTGGTTATTTATTTAGGTATTTGTCCATTCCATGGGAATATTTTCATTTCAAAATAATAGATTGTTTCTTTTATATCATATTCATTTTTTATAATTTTTTGTGGGTCCACCTCCCACTCAATCCAAAAAAATGCTAAGCGCACCCCATGTTCCATTTTCCCTCTTTGGAGCTCATCTTAGTTGCGGATTAGGGAAAAACATCTCAATATTTCTCAAATCATCCAGATTTGACAAAGGTAATTTATCTCATTCATAAATCATTCAATTCATACTTTTTTTTCCAAAAATATTCCTTAACGGATTCTTTTAGACCTTATAATCCTCCCTGTGATGTTTTAAGCAATTTCATCTCCTCTATGTGTGTGGATATAAGGGAAGATAAAGAATTCTCTAGTTTCCAAAGTTGGATTCCTTCTCCCTTCTCCTCCCTCTTCCTCTGCCTTCCATTATTTCATGGTTATTTCTTTTCCCCTTGTTATTCATGGCCTGGAGTTCTATTTTGGAATTATTAATTATGGGGATTATGTTGGTTTAGGTGTGTTTTTCATAGGTTTGGGGTTTAGAAATCTGTGTTGGGTGATTTTTGGTTTTGGGATTCCATTCCGCAATGTTTTAGTCGTATGTTCTCCCAAGAACTATCTTTTATTATTTAGGTTTAAATATTTTCATGTTTTATAAACTTTTATACATGATTATCATTTCCGTACAACCATTGGATGTTCTATTTGGTGTGTAACATGGTTATTTATGACTTGTTTCATACAAAATGGAGTTATTTCATTATAAAAGTTCCCATTTCATGTTTAAATTAATGTTCCCCTAGTATTCAAAAATGGATTAGGAAATTTATGACCCGTATTAACTACTATAAAAAAATTTGTCATTCAAAATTGTATTTTTACCCATTTCGGTGTAAAATAGAAGTTGTTTTTCTAAATGGTGCATTCCTGGTTTTTGGAAAACTTCTGGGTTGGATTTTGTGTCCTAAATGTGATATAATATGACATGTTTAAATTTATTAAGGTATAGGAAGCATATAAAGTGATATTTTGGGGTCCTTTTAGGGATTTACAAAGTTTTTTTTGGTTTTCTAAATATTTTTTTTTTATTTTTGACATATTTTGGAAAGAGTTACCAATAAGTGGCCCGTACGGAAAATTTATGAAATTGGTTGAACATTAAATGTGTAACCTATGTGTTTTAAATGTATTATGTAAATGGATTTCATCTATTAATGGTGTTTTTACACCAATTTGTTAAAGGTTTAATTTTTACCTTTGAGGCATGTTGGTTTTTTAAAATGATTAATGGACCATTTGGCATTTTTAATAAAACATGTTTTTCATGTGTGTTCAATGTTGCACCATGTGGGGCCATTTTATGATTCAAGATATTTTTTATTAAATGGTTTTGGGGATTCCAAATTTTGTTTTATATGGTACTGGTGGGTTATATTCCTTAAAATATCATTGTTAAATGGATTTTATTTGTAGATCCCTGTTATACATCATTGTATTGTTTTATGAAAATTTTACGTGGTTTATTCATCTGTGAAAGAATTATGAGGCATGTGTGTGGTAATTGTTTTGTGTATGATCTAGGAATTTATTATTCATGTGAAAAGTGTATTTTATAATATGTTCGACTTTATTGAGAACTAAAGGAAAACTTTGGTATCTAGGTGCGAGGATGTGTACTAGTATGCTAGTGATCTAGAGGGGTTTCCTCCATGTTTCACGTAGCAAGTTTGACAATGACAACACTAACTAAACTATGATAATGATAATGTTGGGAAACAATATGATATGGATGATTCTCCTACGACTTCCTTGTTTGCATGAAAATAAGTACTTATTAAGGTTACCTTCACCGAGATACGAGGTACCAGGACCTCACAACTAACTTGTGCCTAGGGGTGTTCTCGTTACTCATGCTCATTGGATATTTTTTACTCATCGTTGGAATAGAGTGTGTTTGGTTTTTAAATTCAGTAGCATGTCTATTTTATTTAAAAGTGTACATTCTTTAAAGCATCGCTCTTGAAAACTATTTTCATTTTTAAGTTTCACCTCTTTGAAAATTATTACCAGCATTCATATTTATAAAACATGAAAGTTTCTGTCCTGAAATATTTATATCAAGTAAAATCTTTTGGAAAACATACTTTTTTATATTGTATTTAAAACATTAAATTTATGTTTATTTTATTTTAAATTTTCTGCTTTGGGAATAGGATATTGTGTTATCCTATTGAGTTTTAATATTCAACCCTATATTATTTTCTTTTTTATCCCATGTGTAGGTTTTAGTTTTAATTTGATCACATTGGACAACATATGATCATTATGTTTTAGAGTGACTAGTGGGGTCCAATAGAGTTATTTGGTTGTCAGGTTGGGTCAGTTTATTTTCTGTTTTTGTTGAACTTTCGGTTTCTGTATAAATAATGTTCAGTTCAATTTTTAGTTAAATGTAGTTTTGGATGTCTGTTTCATTATGATGTTTGTTTGATTGTTTTTATTTTGGGACAACTTCCCCTTGTGTATTCTATTGATTCCCTCGGTGCTTATCACCATCCTGAGAGGTTCAGGAAATGCCTCTTGGGACTTGTCGCGGGCTGGCCTAGGGGACTGATGATGGGTCAACTCTTGAATGTTCATGACAAAATGGTATCAATGGAGGTCGGCTCTTAGCGAACGTTGATTTTTAGCACACCCTTGTTATTTGGGGGATGTCAATATTTAGTTAGTAGGATTTTTCTTACTTGAGGGGTAAGTAGGAAAAGAGTCCTGAACTCTTTCCCATTCTGATCTTCCGGTTCCCATGAGAAATTTTGTTTTGTTAGTGTTAGTTGTTCTTGTTGATTGTTTAGTGTTGGGATATGATGAGGGGAGTCTTACTAATGGACTCTATAATCACACAACGTTGGAAATCCATGTGGATCCAAGTCATGGTCCTAATATGTCTCTCCATGTTGGTGTTGTGTTTGACATATGGCCACCAAATATATGTTAAAGTCACCCAATGACACAAGTTCCCTTTTGTGGGTCTCTTAGAGAATTCATGAATTATGAGTTTTTATATTAAAAATCATTCTTTGAGAACTGTGAAAATGGGTTTTAAAAGGAATATTCTATTTTTACAATTGGAAAAAGGGGTTTCCAAAAATTAATTATAATAATGGCTTTTTAGGTTGTGTTTCTGGGAAACAAATTTTGGGGTGGAAGTGGAATTGATTAAAAGGGTTTAGATTTTCCGTAATCTAAACTTGTGGATTGTTGAAATAAAATATCTTGATTGTGTGAATAGTTTTAAGGTGATTCTGAATCATTTTTTTAAATTATGTGTCTTAGGATGATTAAAATTGTTTGAATATGATGAATTGGTTTCGAAAAATGTTTTTTAGTGGTTAGTGTTTTCATATATAGTGTATTCATCTCAATGGAAGACATGTTATGAAATGATACCATTCGGAATTTTAGAAAATATTAATGGGTTGTTGGGATTTTCTTGGTTGTTTTGAAAGTTGTTTAAAATGAATAGGGGTAGGTTTTTACAAAAATGGCTCTTGATGAAGTGTGGTTTTTTTGTGAAATATGAACAGAGTTTTTGACTTTATGGTTAGTATTCCTTTAGAAGGTATTTTATTTTTTGAATGATGTGGTTTTTTTAGCCTTTGTTGTTTTCATGGGTTCACACGTGAATGGTTTTATAGATATCTGGATCGATGGACTATATGGAATGGTGGTTGGGTTCTTGAGGTGGCACAGAAATATTCATATGAGTGATACTTGATGAAACACCGTTGGTGAACGACAAAATCCACCAAGTTGGTTAGTTTTGTAAAATATTTTTAAGATGAAAAATTGTGCCATTGCTATAAATTGAGGGTTTTGTGGATGGTTTTTCCTATATCATAAAAGTGTTGTTTATTTGGTATGCTTATATGTGATATGGAAGTCATAATCTTGTTTTTTTATATGAGATCTTGTAAGTGACTCCTTTTTGGAGTAATGTTTAGTGGGTTTCTAAAGATGTGTTGGATGTTGTGATGTTCCCTTGGGTACTTCTATGTAGAAATTATTTCATGTTGATAAACATAAGGATTAATTTCAAATATTAACTCCACTAAATAAGAAGATTCTTCAGCCCGTTTGTTGGAATTACTAGTTTTTTGTATTGATTTAAAGTGTTTATAGGTTGTGATAATTCTTCAAGACATAGAAGTTGTGTTCAGTGATGTTGATGTGTTTAACCCTATTCCTTGGACATTCTGTTCTTCATTTGGAGTGAGAGAGAATAGAGTTATGTATCTATGAGTTCTTGTGTAGATGAAGGTGTGTTGTTGAGAAAGTGAGTTTTGTGGTGTTTTGTGATCCTTATCACATGAATGTAGTTCAACAGATGATTTAACCATCAGGGCTCCATCTATAGGGCCCAGAGTGATTCTTTTCACGTAGTCAGGAAATCGCCAAAGTTGTGGAGATCACAACTAGGCTCCTACCTCCACCATTGTAGAAGGTAGTTTCTATGTCTCTATTTTGGTTCCTCATCACTAAGAATTTCCTCTTTTCACAACAAGCTTGGTGGACTTACCCCTCACATAGTGTCAATGGAAATACCTTCATGGATGTGGGTTTCTAATAAATGCCCCTTTGTGGACCCCCTATGTAAATCTATTGTGGTATTTATTTTACCTATTCATAAGTGGAGAGTTTTGGGTTGTTCCTTTTTTTATTTTTTATTTTCTGGGTCCTAATAATTGTGTCCCCTTCCCTCCCCTCCACGAGTGGTGGGGGACTAGATCCACAAATAAATTATTTTACCAGTTCTTGTCCACACTGTTCAGGAGTGGGGGGTTTAAATGATAATGTTGTGTTCCTCTTAACATGGGTTCGTAGTTTGTTGTGGGGGGGTTTGTGTCGGACTGTGTGGGATATTCCTACTCTTAGTTCATGTTGAATTCTCATTTGGTCCTTGATCATTGGTTCTTAATAGAGAGGAGAACCACTGTGAGTCTCATAGGGTTTCCTCCTATGAATTTACTGAGTGATAGTTGTTTCTTAATGGGGAGTATTCTATTCCCGACTACCCTGTAATATTTATATTTCATGAATTCTATTTTGTTTGGGTGATCTTCGGGTTCATTTGGAGAAATTCCAACAATCTGCTTCTTGGTTTGGTTTTGGAGATAGTGACTCAATACTTTGATTGATTCTTAAGAATTGGATGGGAGTTAGATTTTTGGTTGAGTTAAGAGGATTTAGTACTATTTATGGTGGAGGAGGTTTCATTGGATTCAGAGGGTGGGCCATATTGATAATTAATCCTTAGGTGTTGATCAATCAGCTGGAATGTATTGTGGCTTTCTGGGGGCAGAAAGCATTAATGGAGGGGAGAGTTTTCACACCTATTTTTACAAGTCTGGGTTTTGATCTGGTTCATTGGAAATAATGAACCTTTCCTTGGGGTTTGGGTGAGATAAATGTTAAGATTTTAAGTTCCATCTATGTTAATTATCCAACTTTGGGTTCCCCATTACGTTTTTGGAGTTTTTAGAGAAAGGGTGGTAACATTATGTATTGGGCCATATTGTGATCCCATTTCCATATTTAAAAACATATTTCTTTTATAACATTTTTTTTGGAACATTTCCCCCATTCCACTTCCCACTTGTCCTCCCTTGACATATTCAAATCACCATATCCTTTTGGACCCCTCATGAATTCATAAGCATGGTGAATTTTGGTTATTTATTCAGGTATTGGGCCAGCCCATGGTCCCATTTCCAGTTAAAAAAAAATTTGTTTATTTTATATAATATTTATTTTTATTATAATTTTCAGTGATTATACCTCCCACTCAAGACCAAGAACCGTAGGATCTCTCCAATGTTCTATTTTCCCTCTTTGGAGCTCATCTTAGTCGTGAATTTGGAAAAAACTTCTCAATGTTTCTCAAATAGTCCTGATTTTCTAAAGGTAATTAGTCTCATTAATAAGTAATTAAATTCATAATATTCTTCCCACAAATATTCTTTAAATGGTTCTTCCAGAACTTATGAGCCTCTCCAATACATTTCAAGACATTACCTCCCCTCTGTGTGTGTGGATCTAAGGGAAGACATAGAGTTCTCTAGTTTCCAATGTGAGATTCCTTCTCTGTTCTTCTCCCTCTTCCTCCTCCTTCCATTATTTTTAGGTTCAGTATCCTCCCCTGGTTATTAAAGACTTATGGTTATTTTTTTGAATGATTTTTTATGGGTATAATTATTTTTTATGTCTGGTCATCATAGGTTTTGGGTTTTTAATCCCGCGGCGGGTGATTTTTGTGGTGTGTTTCCATTCAACTGCGTTTTTGACGTAGGTTCTCCCATTCTCTTTCCATTATTATTTAAGATTCATATTATTAATTATTTACACAATTTTATGCATGATTCGTATTGTTTTATAACATTTTTATGTTCTATTTGGTGAAAAAATGGTTATTTATGCCTTGTTTTGTGTAAAATTGAGTTGTCTTGTTATAAAAGTGCACACCGCTTGTTTAAATAAATGTTCTTCTAGTTTTCACATAAATATTGTGATGTTTATGACATGTTTTTACTAATATAATGAATTTTTGGCATTAAAAATTTCGTTCCTATCCCTTTGGGTGTCAAATAGAGTTTGTTTTTCTAAATGTTGCATACCTAGTTTTCAGAAAGTTGACAGGTTTGATTTTGTGTTCTAAATGTAATATAAAATGACATGTTTGAATTTATTAATGTACAGTAAGATAGTAAAGTTATACTTTGGGACCATTTTATGCATTTACAATGGGTTTTCTATTTTATAAATAGATAGGTATTGGTTTTTTACATGTTTTGGCCAGAGTTACCAGTAAGTGGCTCGTTCAGCATTTTTAAGAAAATATATGAACATTGAATGTGTAACCTAACTGTTTTAAAGGGATTATGTAAAAAACACACTTATACTAATGGTGTTTTTACACCCCCTTATGAAATGTGTAATTTGTAACTTTGATGCATGTTTGTTTGGTAAAATGATTAAAGACTCGTTGGGTATTTTTCTTAAAAAAGTGTTTTCATGTGTGTTCAATATTGCACCATGTGAGTCCATTTTATGATCAATGAAATTTATTTAATAAATTTTCTAAGGGATGAACTTTTTTTCTTAATATGGAATTATTTGGTTTTTTTGCTTAAAAAAGAAATTTTAAATGGATTTTATACATAGAGCCTCATTATACATTTCAAATTGTTTTATGAAAACTTTAAGTGGTTTATTGATCTGTGAAAGAACTATGAGCCATGTGTGTGGGCTCTATAGTGTGTGTATGTTCTCAGAATGGAGGATTCAAATGAATAGTTTATTTTATAATATGTGGAACTTTACTGAGAACTAATGTAAATCCATGGTATCTAGGTGGGCGGATATGTACAAGTATGCTAGTGATATTTAGGGATTTCATCCTTGTTTCACGTAGAATGTTTTACGATAAAACACTAACTATACTATGATGATGATGTTGCTGGGGACTACTAGGTTATGGATGATTCTCCTAAAAGTGATTTTTTTCCCTGATAATGGACACCTATTTTGGTTACCTTCTCCGAGATACGAGGTACCTAGGGCTCACAACCAACTATTGCCAAGGAGATTTCCTGTGACTTGTGCTCATTGGATATTTTGTACTCATCTTTGGCATACAGTGTGTTTGGTTAGTAATTTTACCAGAATATGTGTTTTATTTAAAATTTATCATTCTTTAAAGCATCGATCTTGAAAATTATATTTATTTTTAAGTTTCACCACAACGAATATTGTTACTAGACTTCTTATTTATAAAACATGCATGTTTTTGCCTCGTAATTTTTATAGTAAAAATCCTCATATAGAAGAAAACTTTTATATCTTGTATTTAAAACATGAAATTTATGTTTATTTTATTTTAATTTAATTTCATTGGGAATAGATTATTGGGACAACCTACTGAGCATTATTACTCCTGCCTATAGTCTTCTTCTATTTTTAGCCCTTGTGAAGGTTTCATCTTGGGTTTGATCGCCTTGGGTGACATGTGTTCATTATGTTAGAGAGTGACCGGTGGGTTCAGATAGTGTTAGTTGGTTTTCAGGTTTTTTCAGTTGAGTTGTTGGTTTAGATGTACACTCAGTTTCTGGAATAAATAATGTTCAGTTCAATTTTTATATAAATGTATTTTGGGGTTTTTTTCATTCCATTGTTTGTACGATTATTTATATTTGGGAAAATCATTATTTCTTTACTCTATTGATTCCCTCTTTGATTTTTGTCATCCCAAGAAGATCAAAAATGCCTCTTGGGACTTGTCTCAGGCTAGCCTGGGTGACTGATTCTGGGTCAACATGGGCTGGTTCATGATAGTGTAGAACTCTAGAAGAGTCTATGTATATCATGGACTACCTGTGTACCGTGGTGTTTTGTGAATCAAAATAAATATTATTTATCATTTTATTCTATAATATACTTATTAAAATTGATTTATTTCCATGTTTAAAGGGATAATACAAGGATTGATATAGAATCTATTTTTTCCATTGTGTGATTTTACTATTTATTCTACTATGTTTGTAATAAATATATGTTTTAGTTTTTAGAACTCATTTTAAAAACATTACATTGATAGATAACTATAATTTTTTTATTTAATAGAGTTTTTTACAAATGTAAAAGTCATCAAAATTTTAAAAGAGTTTTAAAATTTTTTGTATCTGAGTTATGATGGTACATTATAGAATATAATTGAACGATCAAATTATATACTTCTACTATTTTAGAGAAATGGGAATTTAAAAAAAATTATATTATTTAATTGTAAATCATGTTATCCAATTTTTTAATTAGAGTCTCAATTTAATCCCACCCCTGAGTTGTCCAGTATAACTAACATTTTTTATATGATATTTTCCATTACTTTTTACTGTGATCTACATAACCCAAATTATAGAAATTTATTTTATATATATATATATATATATATATATATATATATTTATGGATAACAAAAATCTTGAGGGTATGGAAGCCTTCCAATATAATTACTTTATGTGATCTAATAATGTTCAGTGGAAAATGAAATGAAAATATTTATTGAATGAATATGATTTTAAATTTGGAATTTAATTTGGGAAAAATAAGAAAAACCCAAAGCTCTTATAGCTTCATGGAGTTACTCCACTATGGTTGATTGAGATTGTAACTATAATTAAATGAACATATTATATATTTCATTTCATGATGAAGAGTTCAGTAGAATATCTTTTTTCGTATTATATATGAAATTCTAGACAAAATTTCTATTTCCCATCAAATAACATTTAATTTTTTAAAAATACATCTTAGTATATATTCAATTAAATACGAGACATTCAATTTGAATCTAGATGAATCCATTTCTGATATTGAAATTAGGATCAATGATATTGTAAATACAATTCATGTATAGGGGATGAAAATAGAAAATAAATATCATGTGATGTAGATTTTTTATGCTTACCATATAGGTGGAGAAGAAGAACTATTTCTATAGATAATCAGATGATGTAATTAAACTACTCGATAGGGATCTTATATTAATGATAATTATGTATGATGTTGTATAGAAAGTGAAAAGAGTATATGTTTCTAAACATAAAAGTATATCAGTATCTAGAATGTCATCTTACTCGAAGCTAATAGATAAAATCAAGGAAGATAATTCCAATTAATAATAATCACTATTGAATAGTGAGGCAGAAATTGATAATTTAAGAAAGATATTTAAAAAGTTCTACTAGAAGAATAATTTGTTCAAATAGAAAAATTGTGGAGGAAAATATGATAAAAACGTAACTGACAAAGGAAAATCAATCTGGTTAATTAAACTAATATGAAGATTAATTGAAAATAAATATCAAAAAATAATTTCAAAAATTTAGTTATAATTGATTTTGTAAATATAATGGTAAAAATGAATTATAATTATATAAATTCAACTTGGAGAACCTATGAGGATAATTCATGGGAGACTAGATCACATAATAAAGATAGGAATATAAGAGAAAACATGTATGTTATGAAAAAAACATTTGTGGTATAGAATAGTATTCCTTCATATACGGGTTATATATACAATCATTATGAAATTCAATAAAATTTATAAAAAATGATCAGTGATTTTTTGTTCAGGTGTTTTAATATATCTTACTAAGTATTTAATGATCATAAGGATATATATATATATATATATATATGAAAATCTAAAGAAGCAATTCACCTTATCTATTAATTTTATAAAAGACTTTTCCATATAAATATAATATAATGATATGTTATTTAATGAAAATAATGAAATAAAACTGTCAAATGAGAAACATTAAATGACCATAAAGTATTTAATAATGGTATAGAATCCGAGACCAGGATTCTTGGAAAACAATCTAGACCAGATTATACAATAGAATTTGGTTAGCTTCCTGACCAGAGGAAAATTTAAAAGAATATATTTGGACATATCTCAAGAACATCCAACATTGTAAACAATAATTCTTCATATTGAAGTAATAATTATTTTTTTATAAAATTCGAGCATATTTCCATGGAAACCATATTAAACCTATTTGGAATCAAAAATATTTTATATCTATCATTTCTAGACCTAATAAATTGTGTGTAAAAAACATTTCTTATATAATGGTTTGTAGGAAGTCATATTAAAGAGTACCAAAAAACACTTTTGATATAGATATAGTGGATGTTCTATGTATATGAATGGTGAATACTATGGTGTTAAGAATCTAATCATGGTGGATGGTGTACATGTCACTTTTTGTAACCATAATAATGTAATGTTAATATGACTCTATAAAATTGAAAATTCTTGTACAATTTTGATTTCTAAATTTTTATTTATACATGGGCTATAGTTTAATATTCATAGAATCTATCAATTTTTTAATTCTTATTATCACGTTAAATATGAAAATAATTCATTAAAAATTTATGAATTTATGAATTAATTATTTTTTAAAACCTTATATATTGAAAATATTGATTTTGGTTTTTTAGAGTTGTTGTTTTTATAAATAATATCTTTTTTGAAATTTCTTTCACAACGAGTAATGACTATATTATAAGAGTCTAGGACACTAAACCAATGTATTTCCTAAAAATATATCTAGGAAATTATTATTTAGGGAACTTTCTAAATTTGAATTACACAAATGAAAAGTCTATAACCCATATAAAATTTGGAAGAAACATAATATATTATTTAAACCAAATAAATAAATATAAACTTATAAACCCATAGAGCTTGTTCACAGGGAATTGTTTGGAACCTATTTCATTTTTAGATTAAATGGGAATAACAATCCTTATATTCCATAAGATGGATTTTATTGATACAACTAGGAATTATTTCAAGGTAAAAAAACTAACGTTTTTACCTATTATTCCAAATATATAAAAAACTGTTGAAAATCATATTGGACATACTATTATGTCCCAATTGATTGATCAGGGACGTGATTTCAAAATATGGATAAAAAAATAACTTTTATTCTAAAAGTACTCCACAATAAAATGGTGTTGCAGAAAGAAGAAATAAGAGTCTTCTAGAGATTACGTGGACCACGATCAATGAGGGTGGCCAAAACATTTGTATTCATGTAGAGGTTCGGAATTTATCTTTCATTATTATCAATAGGGTACTTAGTATACCACTTTTGAATATAAATATATATGAGTTAGAAAATCAAATAAAACAAAATTTTAATAATTTTTTATGAAAGTACTATATTCTAAATATTAAGGAGTGTTTTGAAAAAATTTCAACCATTTATGATAATGGAATTGATGTTAGTTATTTTATTTCTAGTAAATCATAACAGATATCTAATAATAGAACCTTAGTTGTGGAAGATTCATTGCATGAAAATTTTTTTAAATATATACACATCAACCTGAGAATTTATTAGAAATCCTTGAGGTTGACCATTCAAATTTTAATACCAATACCTCAACCAATCATAGTGATATTATAGTGAAAACAGAAAACGAAAAATCACCAATAACAGAATAGTTAAGTTAATAATACCAAAAAGAAGAAAAACCCACTATCCCTAGATCCCCTAAGACTCATAGGGACCACCCATTTATTATTGTAGTTGGAGATCTGGATAATGCAATCCATGGTAGACAATTCTTAGAAAACATTGAGAAAATCGATCCTTCGTGTCATAGCACAAATGTAATAACTTCCCTAAATTAAAAGATGGTGAAATTTTTGTACTATATTTTCCAAAAGTGTTGAATTAATTTTAATGAAACAAACTCATGCGAAAAGTATCATAACCAAAGGAATTAATCACTAATGTCTGTAAGCATCCATTTCAGAACATGTTTGATGATTCATCAACTATATTAATAAATAAAGATGGATTGGTTACACAAAGGTATATTTAAGTTGATGGTATTCGATATGAAAAAACCTTTTCTGTAGTAGAATGTCTTGAATCCATTATAAATTTTCAGGCTTATGAATCACTTTATAATTTCAAATAAGATAAAAAGTATGTTATGTGGTAATTATTTTATATAAATACTGTTTTTGGTTTAGATGAAAATCATGGATTTTAAATCCATCACCTTCTAAATCACGTGTTCAAATTAAAATATTGTTTAATAATTTTAAAAAGTTTCATAATACATAGTATGTTAGCCAGAACTTATTTTTTTGATTTATTAAGGATTTTTGTATGGTATAGATGATCTTCTATAATTTATTAAAATTATTTCATTATATTTTCATATTTCAAATTTTTATTGATTACATTATCAATGTAATTTCCAAGTCTTTTTTGTACTAAATTTTCATAGTTAAGGTAAAATGATTTTGGATTTAGTTTAGTGGATGAGTTAAAATCCATCATTGGTTTCTAAATTTTTTTAATATATTGAAGGAATGGTATTATATTAAACCAGGTGAAAAATTCTTTTTTAAACATTTTTTATTGATAATGCCAATTTTACTGATTATTTCATGACTACAGTTTAAATTTTTTGATTATAATGAAACTATGGAATCAGGTGGTTATACCATCTAAAATGTTTTAATCATAAGTTTACAATAGTAAACTAATAGCTGATTGAATGTTATGTTGAGTGTCTAAATGTGTTCTTATTTTTAATCAAATATAAAAGAAATTATTTCAAATTATATTAACAAAATTATTTAATACATAAAAAGTACAACCAAATAGGATTGTTTTACTCTATATGGAAACCATTAGATTTAGTTAGTTATTATGATGTTGAATTCAGATTCTCAATGGTAGATAAGAAAATCAACTAGGGAACATTTCACTTTTTATAATAACTATAGTTTCTTGGTGAAATATAAATTATAACATTATTGAATTATACATTATTGAAGCTGAATACATAACAATAGATTATTTTTATCAATAGATTGGGAAGATAAAATGCCTATTACTTGACTACTGACTTCAATTTTTACATGTCCCTATAAACTGTGATAATACATTTGCAATCATCATTTCAAAAATATCATATTTCTTTTAGGGGAAAAAATATTAATATATGGAATCAACTTTTTTATATAAATTTCAAAATGGATATATTACACATAAATTCACTATTACTGAACATCATCATTATAATATACCAATAAATCCTTTGAATATGTATATAATGACTTATATTAGACATGAATTAGGAAGAACTGACTATTTACAAATCTCTTAATGTTGTTGTCACTTATATGTTTGTCTTAATTTTATTTATAATTCTTAACATTGTTCTTTAATATTAATGTAACCATATAGAAAGGTTTAACAGGTTAGTCTCATGACCCTGAGTTTTTCTCATATGTTTAGTTAAGTAGTCGTGAATATTCTATCAAGAGGACACTAAACCTACCCTAAAAATAACACAAATGGTAACTAGAATTATAAAAAAATTACTTGTGAAGTGAGTATACAACCCATGAATACATAGTAATCTAACATTCTAACATTAGATTCCATGAATCTAGGGTAACAACAAATTATGTGTAAATATGAATGAAGGATTATAATTATGTTTTTTTGTTGGTTTTTTCATAAATATATTATTATTGTATCCCTAAATTATTGAATAAAATTTTAAATTGGAATTAAAATTGAGACATCTCTATTCTATTTTTTTTATTTGAAATCCATAATTACACTCAAAAACATAATTTTCAAACAATTATATCTTTACTGAACCCAAGTATTTTGAAAAATCAAATCAATGATTGAAAATATTGAGCACGGAATGATCTCCCAATATAGAACCTACTATTAAAGCCCCTCATATAAAGGTATCAAAGAAAGAAAAAGATGGTTTGATTTTTATAAAGAAGCCATGAAACCCTCATTTAATAGATGAGCTAGTGTGTACTAACCAAAAAAGGATATGATTAGAGGATTCTATATTTACCCAATCCTTTTACACATATTATTATGTAATTTCAAATATAATTAAAAATAATTAAAATCCAATTATTGTAATTTATATTTTCTTTGGAATATTAGACACAGAAAAATGAAAAATGGACAAAAATAAAAAGTATCAATTATTTAATCATTACTATGATCCTATAATATCTATTGAACCCTTACATATGCAAGGCATAAACATCATAATGCATGAAAAAATGGATAAGCAAAAAATGATCAGTAAGGGAATAAGAATAGGAATAAAACGTAACTGATGGGATTAGAAGGTATAACATGGTAACATAAAATGCATGGAACACAAATAGGCTTAAAGAAGAATAACATATAAAATATGTGATTATATAATCATGTAATCGTTGTAATTTGAAACAAATATATAACATTACATGAACATGAGTCAAATCTAACTACCAAGACTACATCACATGGGGGACAAAGTCCTATTAAGGAGTCAGGTTCACTCCATATCCCAACTTGATGTCGAATTGGACTAACTTGAACCCAATGAATTTAGGCACTGTCATGGTTCACCCATCATACCATGTTCATGAATATGTTTTCCATAATAAGAATCATGCATAAACATAATTTTTACCCACAGAAATAAATGGTTATCATGAATCATGTATTAAGGCCTAATAATTGTGTATATAATAAGGGTTTCCATAAAAGAATAGATTTAAAACATATGTGGAAATTTATGAGGGAGAATATAAGTATAAAAATATAACAGATATAATACTGGGTTGAAAAACATGCAAGATGGTAGTTTATAAAACATTAGAAAATAAAATCTTTTTGTGGGTTAAGGGAAAATTTTAATGATTCTCTAAAATGGGAAAGGCATAATTATTAGTATAAAACCATAAATGTACCAAGATAGTGTATAATTATAAAATAATTGATTTTAAAAAATAATTGTGGTTGAAATTAGATTATGGAGTGAAAATGAAAATGGTTGATAAACCAGGAGGTTCCCTTATATCATGCTTGCTTATCGGGAGGAATTCATAAGGGAACCCTTTCAAAACATGTATTTCCCTATCAAATATGGATAATATGATCTAGATACATGGGTTCTGAATACATACATAGAATGTAGTTTCTTACATAAAATAAATGAATAATAAAAAATTTCATTGTGCTAAAGAGAGAGAAAGAGTATCCCAAAATAAAAAATAGATGTTTGGGTAGAATACCTTACTTTATATCTGAAAGGGGTTCTGAACATTATCTTCACATTGTTGAGTTTCAAGTAATTCCCAAAAAATCATGCCATTTTTTAACACAAAAATAATGTTAAACCAACAAATATATATTTGGGAAAACAAAGTGAAATAGATTCACATCATGTTCCTCCATATACAAATATTTATTTTCGGTTTGAAATTATTTATATTGTCTTAATTGAATGTAAAAATTCTCAGGAGTTAAAAACAAGAATTCCACAATGAACTAGTTTTCATATTAATATTCCCTATTGTCATGATCATGTTGAAAATATAATCTCTTACTAAATATTGAATGGATTTAGTGTCAAACATGTTTCTTATCTCACAAAAATGACTAGATTTGAAATAATGAAAAGAATTAAACCCATTTTAATTATCCTCATCTATGAAATCCAAAATTCGCAGTTCCATATATTTAAACGACTAACATAATTATATGGTATAATAATATGAAATTGTATTTAGATGAGAAAAATTAATAATTGAAAATAATTATTAATATACTATCTAATAAATTAAATAATTAATTTATTAGGAATAGGTACTCAACATGGAATTCGAGTTTAATTTCATGGATCATTAGGATGAATACATTAGGATTTCAATTTAAAATATAATGTTCAAATCTGAGAATTCTTCAGTAAAATTCATTCAAAATTTTCCATTACAAAATTGATGTCTATGTTGTTTCTAGAATGTGAGATGATGATTTAGAATCACATAAATTTAAATTAGTAATTTCAACTCTAGATTTATTTAATTTAAATATATATTACTACAATATATGGATGATTACATGTTCCAATATAGAAAAAAATATCATGGAATCAAAAATGTATAAAATATTTAGCGATAGGGACTTGACCCTATGGCCATTGCCTTACCCCCACAACCACCAAACCAAAACATCGCACCAACAAATAGTGTATATATATATATTAAAAAAATAGTTATCATATATATATATATAATGTTATTAGTAACTACTGTAAATTTATTTAAATTTAAATTTATAAAATTATAGATAGAAGAATAATAATGGGTTTTAGAATTTTATAATAATGGTTATTTGTCTAAAAATATTACAATACATTTTTTAATTATTAGTAAATAAAATATATTTAATATAAATGGATTTTTTATATATTTTTTAAATTTTTTTAATATAGTATTTGTACTAATGATGTAGAATAATTGAGATACATTTAGAATGTGAGATTAATTTATCATATAGGGTATGATAGGTAACCACATATAATGATTTTTTACTATGAAACACTGATAATGAATCACTGGGTTTTCAGTTACATTTTGAATAATATTCTCACAACCCTTTTCATGGTGTTTCAAATGAAAATGTGTTTTTAATTATAATTTCAACAAAACATTTACCTTTTACATAAATGGATAGATTCCACCAAGATATTGATTTATGAAGTCATAATAATCCAATATTATTTTAAAAAAAGTTTTATTTTGAAATCAATTTTCTTTTGATTTTTCCTCATAATTTCATGATAAATTTTGTTTAACATTCCCATTTATTTTTGTTAAATATCACTTGGGAATTTTTACCATATAATTTCTCAGTATAAATTAAAAAGACTAGATTCTATAGGGTATAAATGTTTTTATTTTATCTGAAGCGTTCCCCTGTAAATAAATATATATGGACATATTTTCAATTCAATTTTGAGGTTAAGGGATGATAATGAAATGTTTTAGAAATAAGATGGAAAAGTATATATAATATCCTTATGACTGCTTGGCTGTCCATTACAACATGCTCCTAATTTAAAAATTTTAATTTATTCTACAAAAGATAAAGAGTATATTATGGCTTATACTACTTCTATGTATGTAGTTTGGGAACAAAACTTTTCCACATTCTTGATTCAATGACTAATAGTAAATACCTCATCAAATTGTAAGAACAAGGTTCTTTCCATGAGGTACATATTACTCTTTTTCAATTTTTTCTTAAGGAAATGGGGGAAAAGGAGAATTACACACCATGTATTTTCAAGAACACGCTCTTTATGATGGATACATGCCCTGTACTTCCCAATACTTGCCTTGAAATGGTCTGGCCAGAAACTGTACAGGCATGCAATGTATTTTTATGTACACATTGTGTAGTTTTCTTTACTTGTCTAAAACTAACAACAACCTCATGTTTCATTAGATAGGAAAAACCCTCATCCGGGTTCATGAACAGCTTCTCCAAGAGGTCATTTTCCCTCCTGATTTTCTATTTGGACTCTGTTCCAATCATCATTTGATTTGTTGGAACCCAATCGGTAATATTTGTATTCATCTTGAGCTTTTATTCATGATTTTGTCTCTCGATTGAGTTATCAAAGGTTGAGAATTATTTCTCATTTTTTATATCTACATAGTTCAATTTCAAATCAAATCCCGATGCTAGATAAGGATAGTCGTACGAGTATGAGGTAGGTTGACTTGTGCCTTTTGTGAATTTTAATGATGTTTATATATGATGAAGTGTCGTAGACCCATTTTTGGGGTGTCGCTTGATTTATAATATACCATTTTATATATGGGTTTTTAGGTAATCGAATAAGTGTTTTAAAGTATGAATTAGGGTTTTTACCTAGATTAAGTTCTACCTCATTGGTGTGTTTCCGTTGAATTATTGATTATGGCCGTTTGGATTAGGTTACCTGTGAAAGAAACATTGTTTCTCCCTTTTTGGTTGTTAAAGATTATTTTTATTATAATGGGATTCAAATTGGTTAAAATTGAAATGGGATGGATTAAGTGATTGGGATTAGTGTTTCACCCCTTTCCCTTAAGTTATACCTGTGTTTGTTTATTCATGCTTGGAATATTTTTCTCCAATTAAGAACCAACCCATTTGAGTATATTTTTTTAAGCATTGTAATTTTTAGATTACATATTAGGTTTGTGATATTAACTGACTTTGTGAGTATAATTGTTTAAGCAATGTGATAGTTTAATTTAATTTATTCTTGTAATGTACAATGCACATGTTAGTTGTTAATAAGTTAACCATTTAAGAGTTTAAATTACATACATTTTTAATTATGATAAAATTATTATACACTAGTCTTGGCCATGAAACTTCTTGAAATTCATATACATTACTATTGGACCTCAAAAATGCTGAAATGATTATACATAGGTCTTGGTCCTAAAACATGATGGAATGCTTATATATAAGGTTTTAACCAGAAACATAATGAAACAGAGATATACTGGGCTCGACCCTAATTCACATCTATGCATATGGGGAGGGATTTGTTATTCCTATGGGTGAGGATTTTGTTGTGGCTATGGGTGAGGATTTTTTAATACCTACAGGCATGGGTTGGTTATTCTTGTGGGATGGTTTCGGCTATACCTTTGGGTGAGGTGCTGAATTTAATATTGAAATAGAATGACTTATGACACGTCTTCCAAGGAAATTCACAAGTTTGGGTTTAGTCTTCACATTAATTTTTTAGATATCCTTCTGAGGAATCTATTTTGAAAACATTTCCATGGGGAGCGTCATGGTTAAGCCAGTTCCCGAGACCTATATAATTCAATGTACATTAATTGTTAATAAACACTTAAATGGTTATAAAAGGAAAAACAGTACTTGTTGGACAACTAATTTTTGAGTACTTGAAAGTTTACCACATAATTTATAGTAAACTATTGTTATATATATTGATCGATAGATTGGAACAGATCATTAGTGGTTACCTACTAGGATTTATTCTCACATCCTCTTTGGGTCATGTTTTTTGGGCCAAATAGATTATATGGTTTCACATGTTGATAAGGTAATGTTACCTTATATAGGTACATGATATGATGTTTGGGAGAAAGAGGGAATGGGACCAATCTATGGCTTGTGATGCTTTTGAGATTCCTTTTTATGAAAAATGGTATTGTATATAGTACTTGATTATAGTGTATTATGTTTTAGCTACTTTATTATAACATGTGACATGAAGAATCATTTGTTGTATGTTATGACTTCTTGTTATCTTTATTATCAATATTCTGCTATTTATTTCATTTTTGTGGTATTACTATTTCTACGATTGTATTATTATTGATTCTTAAATGTTACACTTTTTCAATGTGGGAATAGATTCCCCACTATCAAACCCTAGGCCCCAATTGTTAATTGGTAGCCTCTTGCATTTAGGGGAATGCAATTGAGGCCATGTGGCCAACTATGTATGGGGAACCAGTTGAGTGGAATCCAGATCTGGGATGTTACAAAGTGGTATAGGTGAATTTCTTACCAGGATTTCTTTACTATTTGATGATTATATAAGGGAAATAGAATTTGGTAATTAGTTGTGCTTGGGATTAACTGCCACGTGTACATGGAAAATCCAAATTTCTGTGAATTGAATTGTTTTTGTTTCGTTTGAGATATTATAGTAGATTTGATTTGACCATTATGTGAGGCACTTGTTTTGTTGTTGTTATTATTGATATTATTTTGGATCTATTTTGTTTGAACTCGATGAGATGAGGGTATTATCTCTCATGCATCATATAGATACTTTTTATAAATCCCATTCCATGAATTTGTTTCCATTCCATTTAGTGAGCATTACTAATTGCATGTTGTTGTGATTGATGTCATGATAGATATGCATGTTGTTGTGATTGTTGTCGGGATATATATTCCTTCTTTTGTGATAGGTGTATTGGTATGTGTTATTTTTGAATTGGATGGACGCAAATCATTTGTCTTAGAGGAGTAAGGGGCACTCTTGGATCATAAATTGGTGGATCTGTTTTCAGACATGGGATATATATTTTGTTATTATGTGCTATATATTGATTCCAAGGTTTTGTTCATGGAGAGTAGGGGCCCCAATGGATTGGAATTTGGCAGACCGATTCTTTATCTTGAAAAAATAGGGGTTCTGAGGAAGTTTCTTGAGGCTTACTATCCATAAACCTAGACAACACATTGTGTGATGCTATAAACACATGCCATATGTTCATCTATTCCAGAAGAGAGTAATTGAATTTGGTATATGTTGTGTATGAGGATTCCACGTCATGTGGTATTTGACCTTGTGTTTGGATGTCAAAAATAGAACATAGGTTATTTGTTTTTGGTTAGTACATGTCTTGTACAGTAGACACACACTATGTAGTTTTACTTTGTCAGAACCCATGTGACAATGGCATTGTAGAAGTACATATCCAGGATGGAGAACTTGAGTACTCACCATATGTCATGTTGACATGACATGTACTTTTGATGTTTACATGCCTAGGACAATGTGAGTAAATTCTTATATAAGAGATTGAGGGTACATGTCTTGTGTGGCTTCTACATGTCGTGTACTTATTATATGGTTCCCTTTAATGGTATTTTCATATTTTATCCCCCATTATTAGTTTTGGAGCCCGTGAGTAGTCTTTTCTGAGTTTTTTCAATGTTGATAGAAATGGTGAAACTTGTTTGAATTATGATTACTCATAATGGGTGTTTTTGGGATTATATCTAAATAGAGAGGTTCTTCCTCCAGTTATTATTTACAGTCATTACATGAGAGTGAAACATGGAGTAAATGGTTGGTTGGGTGTTCAGACTATGCATTTGGAGACCTTTTATCTGATATGAGATATGAACTATCTCCGGTGACCAATATTTTGAGGACGTTTCCCTTTCAAGATGTGTCGTTCGAGCCTATGAGGTCGTGAGACCATATGTTATTGATGCACCCGATTTTTGTATACATTTCTATATATATAATTGACAATAAAAATATGTTTTCAGGAAATATCTGTTGTAATATGAACATATTCTTTTATTTTGGTGAATCTGTTTACATTCAGGAGCTTTCTGGCTAAATACACGGATCAAGGGAAGTATGTGAAAATTTTTAAACTACACGGCGTGTACTTTCTATACACGCCGTGTACATCCAGACAAGGACACGGACCGAAGGAGACAGTACACACCCATGTCACCAGGCAGAAGATACACTCCACGTGTGGCGGCGCTACACGCCATGTACTACTTTCTAGAAGCGGTGGTTGCCGAAGAAAAGTCCACATGCCCATGTGGTCGTTGATGGAGACACGGCATGTTCCATTTTTACACGTCGTGTCTGCTATTCTAGATGGGGCTAGAGGCCAAACTTATGATACTAAATGCCGTGTATGTAGGCTCTACACGCCGTGTACACTCAACCACCAAGTGGCGCCATGTTCAAAAGTCATAGACGGCGTGTTAGGCCACCTGCCAGTGGAGAAATTGGAAACAAAGCGCATTGACAAAAAGTACATGGCGTGTACTTTATATACCCGCCGTGTACTTTATTTTTCTATAAAAAGAGGCCTTGGCCTACGGATTTTGGAGGGGATAACCCATTAGAGGAGAGAGAATCTCTGCTACCACCATTCCTGAAGCCACCGAGGTGCCGTCATTCCACTATTCTACCATTCCACCTTCCGACACCCTACCTCAACACCTACATGATGAATCTGTCAGGTATCATGTGTGTCGTTTCTCTCCTATTTTCTATCTGTAACTAAACCCCTCGTAGCTCATGCCTACCCGCATAGCCCTTCAACTTGCTGATCCATCCATCAAACACCCGAAGGGACTACTGGAGTACGTACTGGTCAAGGTGGGTAGGCTGATCCTTCCTGCGGATTACGTCATCCTAGACATGGGGGATGACCAGGAAGAACCTCTTATACTTGGAAGAACTTTCATGGAAACTAGGAAGGTACTGATCGATGTGCACCAAGTAGATCTTATTTTTCGGGTAGGTGATGAACAAGTTTCCTACAACATCCTCAAAGCCGTCAAACATGTTTCTTTATCAGAGCATGAGGATTGTTATGAAGTGTCTGCCATGGTTAATCATTTTAGAGACAAAGGGGATGATCTGGTATGTTATTTTACTTCGAATAATTCAACTATTCCAGATATTCTATTCGAAGAAGCGCCAGAAGAATTGAAATTCATAGAAGGCCAGGGCAGCCACTATTGGCAGCGTGCAGTTGTTCTAGATAGTTTGGAACGGAACGAGGTGCAGCCACTTGTGCCTTCGATTTTAAAGGCACCTGAACTCGAATTGAAGCATCTTCCATCTTCTCTCAAGTATGGGTATTTAGGACCCAAACAAACTTTTCCTGTTATACTTAATGCATAACTATCACAGGAGCAGGAAGATGCACTTTTGCAGGTTCTCAAACAGCGGAAGCATGCTATTGGGTGGACATTCGCTGATCTAAAGGGCATTCGCCCTACCATTTGCAGTCACAAGGTGCTACTTGAAGAAGGTGCCAAGCAATCTCAGCAACCACAGCAGCGCTTAAATCCTCCCATGAAGGATGTTTTCAAAAAGGAGGTGATCAAATTATTGGATACAATCATCATCTATCCCATCTCGGATAGTCCGTGGGTGAGTCCTCTCCAAGTGGTACCCAAAAAGGGAGGTATCACTGTGATTTCAAATGAAAAAAATGAGCTCATCCCTACAAGCACTATCATGAGCTGTCAAGTCTCTGTGGATTACCAGAAGTTAAATGATGCCACAAGAAAGTTTCACTTTCCCTTACCAGTCATGGATCAAATACTAGAGAGGCTAGTAAGGCACAACTTCTATTTCTTCCTCGACGGTTTTTCCGGCTACAACCAAATCTCCATTTCTTTGGAGGATCAGGAAAAGAGCACATTCACTTTCCCCTATGGAATATTTTCTTATCAAATGATGTATTTTTTCATGTGTAATTCCCCCGCCACCTTCCAGCGCTGTATGCTGGCCATCTTCGATGACATGGCGGAACGAATCTTGGAGGTATTCATGGATGATTTTTCTGTTTACGGAAAATCATTCACCATTTGTTTATGTCACCTAGAGCTTGTTTTGGAATGATGTGAGCACACTAACTTAGTCTTGAATTGGGAAGAGTTTCATTTCATTGTACAAAGTGGCATAGTCCTTGGCCACAGAATTTTGTCGAAGGGGATAGAGGTGGACCCGGTGAAGATCGAAGTCATTTCACGACTACCTATACCGAATTCCGTCTGAGCCATCAGCAGTTTCTTGGGGCATGCAGGTTTTTACAGGCGGTTTGTCCACAACCTCTCCAAAATATCCAAGCCCCTCACCAATCATCTAACCGAGGATTCCATTTTTATTTTTATGAGACATGTGTCAGATCTTTTGAGCATCTAAAGAAGCACCTGGTGGAAGCTCCAGTTATGATTTCTCTGAACTAGAAGGAACAATTTGAGGTGATGTGCGATGTGAGTGACTACGCTATGGGAGTAGACTTGGGACATCGACATGACCAGATTTTCTGACCTATCTATTATGCCAGTAGGATGCTCAATGAGGCACAAATCAACTACACCACCACATAAAAGGATATTCTTGTTGTGGTTTTCGCATTTGATAGGTTTCGTTCTTACTTAGTGTTGTCTAAAGTTATTGTTTATACTATCCATGAAGCACTAAAGTACCTACTCAATAAGAAAGATTTGAAGCTCTAATTGATCAGATGGGTACTCCTCTTACAAGAATTTGATCTTGAGATCCGAGATAAGAAAGGGATTGAGAACTTCATTGATGACCATATCTCCCACCTCGAGCGGCCTCATTTGGAGAGGGAAGAAGATCGGGAGATCAGGGAGGATTTCCCTGATGAGCACCTCTTTTCGATCAATGAAACACCTAGGCCATGGTATGCTGATATCACTAATTTTCTGGTTACAGGTGTCGTTCACCCCGACCTCTCCTTCCTGCAAAGGAAATGATTTTTCTCTAATGTGAAAAGGTACTTCTGGGAGGATCCTCTGCTATTCCGATCCTGTGCAGATTGAGTTATCCACCGTTGCATCCTGGAGAATGAAGTTCACGGTGTCCTGGAGTTCTGTCATGCCTCACCAGTAGGAGGACATCATGGGCCAGACCGTACCATAGCTAAGATCATGCAGTCTGGATTTTTATGGCTCACCATGCACAAAGATTACCAAGCCTTTGTTTCCTATTGTGATAGGTGCCATAGGACCGGTAATATGGTAGGTAGAGCCGAGATTCCCTAGCACCCCATACTGGAGGTCGAAAGTGTCGACGTCTAGGGCATAGATTTCATGGGACCCTTTCCCACATATTTTGGGATCATTTACATCCTGGTTTGTGTTGACTACGTCTCCAAATGGGTGGATGCCACTGGTACAGCTCACGACACAGCCAAGGTAGTCATAAATTTCTTAAAGAAAAATATTTTTAGAAGTTTTGGAGTTCCACGAGTACTTATCAACGATAAAGGGACCCGCTTCAACAACACACTGATGAGATGAATATTGTTGAAGTATGGAGTAAAGCATCATAGGGGGACACCATGTCATCCCCAGTCCAGTGGACAGGTAGAGCTCTTCAATCGCGAGCTCTAGAAGATCCTGGAAAAAATAGTGAACACTTCGCGAAAGGACTGGTCCAAGAAGTTAGATGATGCTTTCTAGGCCAATCAGAATGCTTTCAAAACACCACTGGGAATGTCCCTGTTCTACCTCGTCTATGGAAAACCCTGCCATTTGCCAGTAGAGTTGGAACACAAAGCCTACTGGGCCGTCGAATCCCTAACTTATGATCTAAAGGTAGCTGAAGAAAAATAGAAGTTCCAACTGTCGGAACTAGATGAGATCTGACTAGAGGCATACGATAATTTCAAGTTGTACAAGGAGAAGACAAGATCCATTCATGACCGGATGATTTCACGAAAATCTTTCCAACCCGGTGATCGGGTACTTCTCTTTAATTCTCATCTTCGCTTATTCCTAGGGAAGTTAAAGTCATGATGGTTGGGACCATTCCACGTTGTATGTGTATTCCATCATGGTGCGTTAGAAATTTCTGGAGAAGATGGTCAACCATTCAAGGTAAACGGGCAGCGGTTGAAAGCTTACCATTTTACAGACAACATAGTGGGAACATTTTCCACCATACTCCTCAGGTAATCAAGGTAAGTAGGTTAAGCCAACGACCTAAAACAAAGGCGCTTCCAGGGAGGAAACCCAGAGGTTACACGCCGTGTCCCACTTATATACACAGCGTGTACTTATCTTTTTAATTTGTAATCTTAATAGTATAAATCTATAGAATAACAAATTAATAACTAGGGATGATGTTGGTGCCGATGGTAATGTCACTGGAGTTTATTCAAGTCGTCCAAGGTTCGAATCCTCCTGACCTACCTTCGGCACGGGGTTCCTCCTTTTATTTACATGGCGTGTGTGGTATTTTCCATATATGTATATATATAAATGTGTTTAATAAAACCCATAATGGGGATAGACCGGTTGGCTTGAATCGTAATCTGGATTCAAAAGACCCAGGTTCGAACCCAGACAACCGTTCCATTTCCACTATTTGTCCTTTTAATAAAACCACACGATGTGTACTCCGATATACGTCGTGTGCGCCATAATTTTTCAAATATAAATTAAAAAAAAATTGAAATAAGAAATTACATGCGGATGAATTTGGAGGATTGGAAAAGTCTCGGCACCGGGTTCAAAAGACCTGGTTTCGAATCGTGCTAATATCCCCGCTTCACCCCATCCTTTCCTAAATAAAAACCACACATCATGCTTTTCTTTCTTTCCATGTTTATAGGCCATATAAAATAAATGTATATATATATAGTAAATATGATCAGTAGAACAACCTTTGCTCCAGTGGTTGAGGGATTTCATTCAGAATGGTCGATCGCCAGTTCGAATCCCACCCCAAGCACCAGACCAAATGTTGTACTACACTTTTTCTAATTTTAAAATACACGGTGTGTATTTCCCGATATACGTCATGTATAGGTTTATATTATAATTTGTAGAAATATCTATTTTATTTTAATTATTAATAATAATTATTATATATTTTACTATAATAATTTTATTTATTTATATATTAAAAAAAATCGGGATACACGGCGTGTACCATGCATACACGCCGTGTACCTCAGCTATATAAGCCACGGTCCACCCGGCATGAGGTCGTGTCGCATGGCCGCCCCATTTTTCTCCTTTCTTACCGTTTCTCTTCCCAAATTCCACCCGAACCCCCCTTCTCCAAATCCATCGATTTGGGGCGTTTCAAGTTCTGATTCCTCTCACATTTTGATCTTCGATCCAGGTACACCGTTCTAAACCCTCTGTTTCAAGTTTTTAGACTCGTTTAAGGTGTTTTCTGGATCGGCCGACTGTTCGGCTTCCAGAAGTACACGACCACGAAATGAAGAACACGTGTCGTGTACTTCTGTAAAAGGCCACACACAAAATATTTCAAAATTTGAATATAGACGGTGTGTATGTTCGGTACACACCGTGTCCTTTTCATTGTGCCTGAGTACACCTTTGCACACGGCCTCACCCAGCATTTTCATACACTACATGTATGTTCGGTACACACCATGTAGACCATTTCCCTTGGCCCCTCCGTGTGTGGCCCATAACACGGCATGTCACCCCATGTTCCAGAACACGGCGTGTATGTTTAGTACATGTTGTGTCTTTTATATCTGTAGTCGGCCCGTGTTTACCCTCTACACAACCACTCACCCTATATTCCTATACATGGCGTGTGTGTTCGGTACATGCTATGTCTGTGTGATGTTTTTCCAGCCCGTGTCTCACCCTCTACATGGCCATGTTCTTTGTGTGTAGTCCACGCTGTGTCATGTACTTACACGGCGTGTATTGTCTTCTATGAACTGATAGAAACTTGGCCGTGTCATTTGTTCCACATGACCACCAACACTTTGAGTGAACATGGTGTGTATGTTCGGTACACGCCGTGTACTTTTCCATGGTCTATTTTTCACCCTCGGTGTGTCTGTCCAGAGAACATGGGATACTCTCCATTTTGACTACACACCGTGTACTCTGGAGTACAGGCCATATACTTTTCTTTTCCAGTTTCTCACATTTTCTTTGTTTTGTTTTCTTTAATTTTTCTTTTTCTTTTGTTTTGTTTTCTATTTCTTTCTATTTCAGGATATGGCAGATCATGATCTTTCGCGAGGGAAGCAGCCAGCCTCCACCACTAAGGGTGAGGAGTCCAGTTGTCATCAGATCTGACTCCGACCACCTACGCGGCCGGACCCCAACACTCTGGTCTTAGAGCTCCCTCTATTGGACATTCTACCACCACTCACTCCCTCAGATGAGTCCGGGCCTACATCTGCTGCACCAACTGCCACTTTCCCTGTACGATCATCCTCAACAACTGGTCCCTCTTCGAGCACACCTTCCACCGAGCCACCTTCTACTTCGGAAGATCCACCTCCAGAGCCAGACGTTGCTGCTGCTGCGGCACCTGGGATGGGACCTGCAGGTTCTCCCTATCCTTGCATGGTATTCCCAGTCACCGACCTCGCATACGATAGGTTCTGACACTTCTCCCATCGACTGATACCATTGAGTGGCTGGTACCGCGACAGCAACATTCTGTTGCGGCTCAGTATTTGGGAGGAGATGGAGGTGCTTCTCAGGAACACCATACTCCTCAATATTTTCCAGGTCAGCACTCCTGTGTTCCATGATTTATTTTTGGAGTTTTCGGCCTCGTTTGAGTTCGATGGAGCGGAGTACCGAGAGACACCTAGTGATACGGTGGATGTAGTTCGATTCTGGCTAGGCAGACGACGTTTTTCTCTGACGATGACAGAGTTTGGCCGAGGGTGTGGCTTATACCCCCATCCAATCACCCCACCCCCCCGTTTCTGACTTGACCTAGCCCGAGCACTCTGACCTCATTTCCATGTGGTGGGAGATCACCGGGCCTGACCATCGGTACTCCCCCACTTCTCAGAAGAGCACTCTTATAGCCAACCTCGTCCTTCGCTTCACCCACTGGTGCTTCAGAACCATCCTTTACCCTTCCATGAGGATATAGGGTTCATCACCGGCCGTGACATGGAGCTTCTTACCTGTGTCATCCGGCACGACTACCCAGACCTCCCCTATCTTGTCGCCTCCTATTTCCACTCCATGTTTACCGGCCATCAGGGCAACCAGAACGGCAGGTTTTACACCACTCGTCTTGCCCACCACTTAGGGGTATTCGAGCCCTCATTACCTCATGACTTGATAGGTTCACCCCAGCGGATGGACTTCATCATGCTCATTCGCATGGGATTGGTCCGGAAGCAGGGGGTGCCTACATCCTTGCTCAGGCTCACGCCCCGCCACCTGCTGACCCCCCGGCCCCAGATGCTGACCTCGCTCCTCCCTCCCCACCCCCTCCAGCTTCTCCACCTCACCCACCTCATACTGACCCCACTTCTTCTGACCTTCCTTCTTCGGCTTCATCCCCCATCCCACCTACACCCACACCTTTAGTCGATCTGACCCTTTCCCTCCGCCTAGCTACGATGGAGAAGAAGTTAGTTCATATAATCAGCAGATAGGACACCATTGCACGCCATTTGATTCGTCTGGATGGCCGCCAGGACTGGATGGAGCATATGTTGGTGCATATTGCTCAGCATCTTGGTGTTCCACTGCCTCAGCCAGCAACCTGTGCCTCTGTTCCTGGCCCTTATGCTACTGCTCCACCGGCATCTCTGGTGCATGCCACAGATTCTGTTCTGCTAACTACGGTGAGCCCTACTACTACCACTTCTTCCGGGCCAGGGCCTGCTGCTGAGCCACCTTCACTGAGTCCAGCACCTGCAGCATCTACTTCTTCAGCTCCCCTTCCCGATGCAGAGTCTCGGCCTCCCACTTCCACGTCTCCTGATCTTTCTTTACCGGCCGATTCTGTACAGGATGATTCCTCCCCTGAGGCGATCCCATGATAGTGACATTTCTCTTTATCTTATATATCTCTTCTATCATTTTATGTGCTGTGATATTGTGCATGTTTGCAGTTTTCATTTTCCTCACCAGTCACAGGTATCACGGAGCACCTTGGACATCACTTTTTTAGGAGGGGAGTATTTTTTTCATCTCTATTTTCTTTCTTTTGGGATTTACTTCTTCCACTGCTTTCCCCCATTTCTCCCCATTGCCCACCCTTTACCTTAATATTTCACTTAGTGGACCATGTGCAGTATTATGTGTGGGGGAGCATCTATATCTTTCACATTAGTCTTTTCCCTTAAACTAATATAGGAGACATCATTATTATACTCTATATTTGAAAATGTAAATCAATTTTGGTTAATCATTATTATAAATGCTAGAGTTATCAGTAGGAACTTTTAGAAATGTTGCATGCTTATTTTAGTTATTATGTATTTTAAAATGATTGCTGATATAGTTTCAATTGCAACTTTTCATCCTTGATTATATTACTTTGATTAGGATAATCATTTATATACATGTCATTACCTGATTGTCACTTTATTATTTTTCCACTCCTGGAAGGTATTCTAAACCCTTTTTCGTATTTCTTTTCTAATGCCCTCTTTCTTGAGAGATTATTAGGATATGGATCACTACCAGAATTTGCATGTTTTCTTTGGAAAACATGAAGAAATTTCTTGAATTACATTAAAATGATTTAGGCATTAGTTTGTTTCAACCCCTTTATCTTGAGATCTACCAGACATTTAATCTTCTTTAAGCCTATTGAATCCATGAACAACCTTTATAGGAAGCCACATTACAAGCCTATTTCCCTTCCTACCCTATTTCTTTTTAAACATTGCATGATTATTCATTTGAGCTTTAAAGAGGGAGTTGGAAATACATGGTATATTTTGTGAAAAACCATGAAATAAAGTGTTGAGGAGTGCCTCTTGATTATTTGGGGCAGAATGGGTTCCAAACATCTACTCATTGTACTCATATGTGTTTCCCTTATGTTTTGTCAAAAAAAAACAAAAAACAAAAAACAAAAAAAAAATTAAACAAACAACAAGGGAACCTTATGATTATTTTCCCATGAACCCTACTTGCCTAAGGAAGATGGTGACGATTACAAAAGCATTTGACTGATCTTTTGAAGGATATACTTTCAGTGAGCTTTACATTGAATATCATGCAATGTTGTTTAAAGGAATTAGCCTTCCTTTTTCAAGCCTCGTATTTTTTTTCACATCTAAACCTACCAACTCTTAGCCACAAAAAATCTGAACCTTGTTGATAAAGCCCTCATGATTATTATAATTCAATTTTTCTGAAGTAGAGAACAGTATATCTTGCAAACCTATGGATAGAGTGTATATACCTTAGATTGAGAATAACTCTGAATAAAAATATCTTGACTGTGGAGGGTGACTTTGACTGGTAAGGTAAATCATCAAATGGCATGCTTCTTTTTTAAAGGTTGAAAAATGTGTTGAAAGAATATGAGATTAGTTAATTGCATTATATATGAGGCATGATTTTAATATCTTATGAATTGAATTTTTTTGTTCTTTATTCGATGCACTCGATTTGTGTACACATTTCCATATATATATTTGAAAATAAAAACATGTTTTCAGCAAATATATTTTGTTTTATGAACATATTATTTGATTTTGGTGAATCTTTTTACTTTCAGGAGCTTTCTGGATAAATACACGGATCAAGGGAAGTCTGTGAAAATTTTGAAACTACACGGCGTGTACTTTTATACACGTTGTGTACATCCAGGCAGGGACACGGACCGAAGGAGGGAGTACATGCCTGTGTCACTAGGCAGAAGATACACGCTATGTGTGGCGGTGCGACACACCGTGTACTACTTTCTTGAAGTGGTAGTTGCCGAAGAAAAGTCCACACGCCCATGTGTCTGTTGATGGAGACACGGCGTGTTACATTTTTACACACCGTGTCTCCTATTCTAGAAGGGGCTGGTCGCCAAACTTTTGATACTACACGCCATGTATGGCGGCGCTACACACCGTGTACACTCAACTACCTGGAGGTGCTATGTTCAAAAGTCAAAGACGGCGTGTTAGGCCACCTGCCAGTGGAGAAATTGGTGCCAAAGCGCGTTGATGAAAAGTACACGGTGTGTGCTTTCTATACACGTCGTGTACTTTATATTTCTATAAAAAGAGGCCTTGGCCTACAGATTTGGGAGTTCAGAACCATTTAGAGGAAATAGAATCTCTGGTATCACCATTCCCAAAGCTACGAAGGTGTCGTCACTCCGCCATTCCACCTTATGACACCCTACCTCAACGCCTACACGATGAATCCGTTAGGTATCACGTGAGTCGTTTTTCTACAACTTTCTATGATTAACTAAACCCCTCGTGTTGGGGCTATGGATGATTGGATCATAATTTGTATGTTGTTTTATATAGTTTTGTTTGAATCATTTTAATTCATCTTACTCTTCTTAAACCACTGTCTAATATAACTAAGAATTCTTAGCCAGACCAAGGGAAGGATTCTCAGCGATACCAAAGAGAAGTAACAGTGAAAACATCCATGACCATTGGAAGGATTTCACCAATTCAAATAATGGACTAAACATAACAAAGAATTAAGAACACTGACTACCGGACCAAGGATTCAACTGCTCTAATTTCAAACAAGAGGAACCGGACCAAGGAAATCTTGTAACAAATCGAAATCCAGAAAGATTGTATTATTATGAACAACACAACAATTTAAACAACCTGCAAAAGTGATCCTTAATCACCACAGCCCCGACACATCTTTTGTTCCTATTTTAAACTCTTTAAATTTACCCGTTGTTTTATTTAAAACTCTTAATCATTTCATCAAAGTAAAACAATTTAGTTTCAATTAAAAAATCGAAATCAACTCAATCAACTCTAAATTCTGCATACTTCACCTAATTAAGTATTAACTCAATTGAATTTATGCACGCCATTGTTCCATGTGGATCGACCCCGAAAATATTCTTTACTAAAGTTCTAAGAACGGGTAATTAATTTGGGAAGCATATAACTTCAACCAACGACAAGAGAGACCAGTTATTGAGGATTCTCTATATAATTCCTCATATTATGCTTCAACCAAGAGGATCTCTCTTATAGTATGCCTATATTGGTCATCATTCGATGATCCAATGTTGGATTCCCATATTTCCTTTTAGCTAAGTATCTCATGTAGGATTCCTTTGCTCATGTTTACGTGGTGGATCCCACAAAGTATTTTTCTCAAAATTTGACTTGACTAGCCCCGCACAACATAGTAGTATTTTGGCAGTATCTCTCATTGATTGAAACATAGACCTGGCCCATAGGGTGGAAGTGGGGTAGGATCATAGAGGAAGGTTTTGACCTTCCCTTTTTGATATATGTGCTTTTGAGCTACAAGCTTTTTTAATTTCTAGAGATCCTCGTTGGTTTACTTGTTTTTTAAAAATGAACTTACATGTTCATTTTTCATGGTCCCTAATAGGATATTTGGTTTCTAGAGAGGACACTCTTGTTTGGATGAGTGATCCATGTATCTTAACCCTTGATATGGGAATGGGAATTGTGGAATGCTCAGTTCAGCATGGTAGACATGCCTTAGGCATGGTCAGCAGCTTAGGAGGTTGTGTGAACATCATGTTTCATAAGTGATGGGTTACTTGGTTCATCATCTTTAGTGTAAATAGTTGTCTTGATGATGAGATTTTGAGCCAGTTCTTATGTGTTCCATATTTTTCTATGGTTTATAGGGTGGGAAGCCTATGAATAGTACCTATAATGTGTCATTTGTTCTTGTAAACTTGGGGTAGTATATGTTGATATACGTGGTATCCATTGAGTATTAAATGTTAAAAACAAGATTTCATGTTTGGGTAAATCTTTGAGCAATGAGAAATTTTCTATGTTCTCAAGATATCTATGGATTAGAGTAACATCAACATTATGTAACCATGTTTTTTCCACTGATCAGGAGGACTTTCTTGGATATGGGTGTTTTTACATGCCTGTCAGTTTAATTTCAGATTTTATGCCAAGTGATAGGACGTGGTGATCGTGGATCATGGAATGACACTCATTCATTTATGTTGGTTATGGACATGTGTGTTGAGAGTGGTTGGTCCTTTCTCACAACATTTAAGTCACTCCTAGGTGGGGAACATCACATTGGTTCTATATAAATGTTTCCTCTTGATAGAAGGATCATAATAAAAAACCATTCAGACATTTTCAATTATACTAGAATACCTTTGAGGCTTGGGAGTCTTGTTTCATTTGGATGTTTTTTGGACAACACATTTTTTGTTCCAATTTGGTTGTCTTTGCAGCCCTTGTGAGGAACCATTGATCATAAATGGTAATTTATATGTAATAATTAACTATCTCAAAATGACTTGGGATAAGGGCATTGTGGTCAGTTAAATGACGATGTGTCATCAACTGAAGCTATGTTACTTTCAAGAGGTCAAACATTAGTGATTTGAATATAATTTTCTTTTGATCCTTGAAATCCTATGAATGTTCTCTTCATTAAGAGATGATCATGTCCCCTAACTTCTCATTTTTCAAGATGAAAATAGAGAGCATCTGTTATATGTCACACTGCATTTGAAATTTGTTGGGCTACTTTGAAATATTTTTTCATTGTTGTGAGATGGATTCATGGTTTTAAATAAGGCTCAGTTAATCATGAATGATACTTGGGTTCCCTTGTATTTATTCCTTGGATGGGATCAGGGATGCCTATTGTTTTCTTCGACGTTACCACTATGCAGAGGCTGCCCTAGGTTCAATCAGTGTTCTTATGTGGAATTTTGTCCTTTACTAAAGTCTAACATGTAATGGGTAGTATGGACCACCATTGTGAGTTCCTTAGACTCTAGATTCGTGAATCTAAAGTTATCACAATCTTATTTTCAGACTCAGATGTGTTTCTTAAAAATAGGTAATGATCCAATTGGGGGGATTTGAGATACTCTTTTGCTCATTATGGTCATTTTGTGCCTTATGAAAAGGTGTTGGGTTCTATTACAATACATCTACCTCCTAAGATGGACATTTATGAGATAAGTCATCCAGTGATGGTTTGACTCATTATCCCTCTTGTTTATCATGTATGGTTTTAGTGAACCATGTTGAACACTCTTTTATTATATGGTGGGTGTGATTTGGAAGTCCACAATGACCTTCAAGGGAAGATTGGGTGATTGTTTCGAAAAGGACGATTTGGGTTCGACTATTGTATTCTATGAGGTTTCTTTTATGGGCTCAATTGTGTTCAGGTTCTCTAATTTAAAGGAAAAAAAATCTACTAGAATCTCTAGAATACCCAGGGGCATGCTTCATTGGGATTTACAAAGGCAGATGTATCACGGTAATGATGTCATGTGGGTTGTTGTTGATAAGAACATAAAGGCTGCACTATTCATGCCAATCAAGGAAACCTTAAGTGTTGATGATCTTGAAATTTTGTACATCCATGAGATTGTACAATTACATGGGGTTCTTTATTCTATCATTTTAGACAGGGATTCCTAGTTTACATCTTGTTTCTGGAACAGGCTACAGAGGGCACTGGGTATACAGGTGCTTCTGAGCACAGCTTACCACCGCCAGATGGATGGTTGGTTAGAGCACACAGGTGTCTGAGGACATATTTTGGGCATGTGTCTATAATTTCAAGGGTTATTAGGAGAGGCACATACCCTTTTTCGTGTTTACCTATGACACTATCTTCCAAGTTACTTTTCAGTTAGTGCTATATTAGGCTTTGTATGGTAGGCCATGTCGATCACCCTTGTATTGTATGGAGGTATGAGAGGCAACTATGTTGGGACCTCATCTTGTCCATGAGACCACTAAGCATGTTCAGTTGATTTAGATGTGGATGACTACTACATAGTTTAGTCCAAAATATTATGTCGATCACTATAGATGAGTGTTGGATTTTGAGGTCGGGAATCATGTTTTCATACATGTCACGCCATGGTTTGGACACAAGTGGATCTAGAGACTGGGTAAACTTTCACCAAGATACATTAGTATATTTGAGATTATAGATAGGGTCAGGCCAGTTTCCTATCGATTACAGTTACCTCAGCATTACATGGATATTAATGATGCCTTCCACATTTCCAAGTTGCAACGTTACTTTTCGGACTTGTCTTGCACCTTTCAGCCTAAGGAAGTGGAGCTAAAGGTAGATTCATCCTTTAGGGAGCATCATATTCATATATTGGATCGTAGAATGAGGGTTCTCCATGGATGTTCTATCTCTTTAGTATGGGTAATATGGTAGCACGACCAATTTTCGGATGAGACCTGGAAGAGGGAGGCTGATGTACGATTGTAGTGGCCGATTAGTTTCTCATTTTTTTTCTTTCTTCACAATCATTGGATAGGAAATTAGGGAATCTGTTACTTTAAGGTGGGATGTTTGTAAGAACCTGATTTGTTCCTTGTGGTATAGATCAATCCTTCTCAATTTTTACTTTAGTAAATTGAGGGAAAATAGAATTACATGCTTTTTATTTTCAAGAACATTCCATTTAAGATGGGTACACTCCCTGTACATCCCTGTACACGCTATGTAATGGTCTGGCCAGATATTTTTCAAACATGGCATGTAGTTTTAAGTACACACAATTAAAATTTATTATTGTGTGTTGCTAAAATTGGAATTAGACTCATGTTTCATCAGATGGATAGAATCCTCGTCTGAGGCTACGAATAGTAGAATTGAGAGGTCGTTTTTCCTCCGTATTGTCTATCCAAACTCCATTTCAGTCGCCATTGCATACATTAGAACCCAATTGGTAATCTATATATCACTTTTGAACCATTGTTCATGTTTTCTTATCCCAATCAATTTATCAATGGTGTCCTTTATTTCTCTAGTTGAAGATCTACACTGTTCTAGGTTGAATCAAATACTGGAGTTGGATGAGGAGAGTTGTACGAGTATGAGATAGGTGATCTTGTGGTTTTTGAAAATTTACAGGATGTAAATATATGCCTGACTATCGTGCTCCCATTCTTGGGGGTGTCACTTGATTAATAATTTACCCAAATTGTTTATTATTGATTTTTATAGAATCAAATAAGTGTTTTAATGTACAAATTAGGTATTTCACCTTGATTAAGAGCCGCCCCAAGGGAGTGTTTCCCTTGAATTTTCTATTATGGACATTTTTCCTAGGTTTCCTATGAGGCAAGCCCTGTTTTTCCCTTTTGGGTTGTTGAAAATGAATTATATTATAATGGAAATGCAATTTATTTAAATTTAAATTGGATGGATTATGGTCATGGGATAAGTGTTTTACCCCTTTGCCTCATTTTATGCCAATGTTGGTTTAGAATTGTTTTGAATGTTTTTATCTAATTTTGAACCATCCCATGAGAGTATATTTGGTTAGGAATTGAAAATTTTGTATTACATATTAGTCTTGGGGTATGAACTGCCCATGTGAGTATAATTGTTTAATCCTTTTGATAGTTTAATTAACCTGTTTCTAGTTATGTGTGATGACCATGTGAGGTTTTATTATTTTAAACATGTAACATCATAAATAGCAAGTGTTGGTAATTATGATCAAATGCTTATACAATAGTCTTGTACCTGAAACATGCTGAAATTTTTATACATCAGGATTTTCCCTAAAACATGTCGAAAATCGTATACACCACGCTCAGCCCTAAAACATGTTGAAATGCTTATATACTAGGTTTTACCCTAAAACATGTTGAAATCATGATATACAGGGCTAAACCTTAATGGAGCGGTATGCCTACAGGAAATTATTTGTTATTAATGTGGGTAAGGATTTAGTTATTCTTGTGGGTGAGTATTTTGTTATCCCTACGGGAAGGGATTGGTTATTCCTACAAGCGGGGTTTCGTTATGCCTGCAGGTGAGGTGTTGAATTAAATAATAAAATTGAATGACTTATGATGCATCTATAAAGGCAATGAATAAGCATGGATTTTGAAATGACTTTACATATTTATATATCCTTTACCGGTATCTTATAAAGCCCGGACCCCAGTTACCCAGAGTCGGTGAGTTACTTCGTAACATTGACATGATCACAAAAGATCATGTCTTGAAAGACCGATTAGTTTAGTAGCCTTGGAAACACTAGATACATTCATAATTCTTACATTACATCATAAAGTAAAACAAAACTACCACATCTTCTCTTCATATCCCCTTATGTTATCCCTGCAGGCCATTCATAATATACTTCTTCACATCCTGGAAAAATTAAAACATTGAAAGGGGTGATCTCAGATGCTCAGTAAGGATAACAATATAGAGGAAGCATTAATAAATAAACATTAACATTTAAGGCAATGTATAACTAAAACAAAATCCTTTCTAAACTTTAAATTCAGCATAATATGAAAAAAATAAAATTAAATAATGACATTTACTTACTCACATGGATATTCTACTAGTCGAATAATCACATGAAATATCAATAACCACTTTCATAATGATGGAATGCATAATGCCAGACTATCATAACCACGTAGCCAAGGCCTCGTGCCAAGACCACAAATAATATTTTGTCAAGGCCTCATTCCAAGACACTAGTTTTTCTCATGAGACCTACCAATGCATCGAGGAGCTATAGCGGGCTCCACCCATCACTTATTAAGTCCAATGCATTCCTCATATGAATAGGTTTAACCATATCATAAACCATAAAATAATCGTATCACATAAAATGTCCATAAAAGAAACATAAAATTTCTACATTTCAATCACAAGATATCAATACAACACATTGATATATTAAAAACCTTATCAAAACCATTTTCAATACCAAAATAAAAGAAAATTAAAACTTGGTATTTATTTTTTATTTAAAAAAAGTTATGGCTTGTAGAGGAAGCCGAAACTCAAATAATGGTTACGGCGGTGGAGAAGTCATTGTCGCCGCATACGTACGACAAGAAAAACATTCCTTTTTTTCGTTTAGTAAAACACTTCATATATAAATATTCCTTTTGAATAAACATAAAAGTCAAAGGGGTTTATACTACGTATAAAAGAAATTTGTGTATAAAACAAAATATGCCTCAATGAATGGAGATTGAGACAAAGTACCTTACAAAGATGTTTTTTTAAATAAAATAGATATTTTATGTGTATTAAATATAAGTAAACATAATGAAATTACAAATACAAGATTGGATATAATAATATAATGACATAATTTTAAAGTAGGAGATTAACCCAAAGAATATAAATTGGGTTAAGAAGTTCCCTTACCTCGTGTCCGACTTGACTCGACCACTCTTTAACCTCTTGAATAATAAACTAGAGTTAATATCTACCTTCTTAAAAACCTTTTTCACGTTCATTGTTCCTTTTATATCACTTATTACCATGTCATGAACATTATGTAATTATTTAAGTTTATAACGGTCGTTTTGTCGATCTTAAGTACTTGAGTCAAAAATAAACTTCTTATAATTACACTTTGTTCATGTGGTAATATATCCATTATATCCATAATTATTTTCATGGTTTATATATCATATAAATCATATATATCCAGTATACACATTCATTTATAATATTACATAACATTTAGAGGTAATAAATGAAATGCATCGTTCATGGAGACAGTAAGCCATACGTACGCATGAACGCTACTTTCATTTCTATTTCGTATTTAATGGAATGAAGTTATAATTATATAAAGGTATAATATAATTCCAGTATAATATAATTTATAATACCATTTACTCCATCCTTTATAAATCCCACATATGGCATTAACTATTCAAATCACTTTGAGGGGGCGGTAGTCCGCACTTCCTAAAATGAAGTTATCGCGTTTACCCAAAATGGAAATCATAAAGTATGCCATAAATGAGAAATACAGAAGAATAAGGAAAACAAAAACATAATATATATATCATATATGAAAATATTGTCATCAAAATGGCCACCATAAGAGGTGTTAAAAGAATATTGAACAATCATTGTTTCATGAGGCAGTATTTCGTCGCCCATAGAAACAGTATGTTCTTTAACCATTAGACGAAGGTGTGTGTAAGTGTAAAACAAATCTTTATCATAACAACATACTAGTATATTTTAAATACTGTTTTGTTACAAAATAATGGAATAAAAAGAGTTTATGGGGTTGGAGAAGAAAAATAAAACAAAACAACATTAGAGAAGAGATTACCTTAAAATTGGGTAACTCTTTTTGATTTGAGCCAAAAGATTCCTTGGGAAGACTTCTGACAAAATTGAGGCTTCTAACTGTAAGGGAGGGAAGTTGAGAGTGTATTTTGGCAGAGGTTGGCCGAGCCAAAAGGCTTTTAAGGTGTGAGTAAGGTGGTAGTGGTGGGGGCCTTTTATAATAGGAGAGAAGGGGCACTCTTGGAACGATTGAAAAGTTACTTTATTATGAAATGATTTTTCAGATTCTAAAGGTCCCCCACCTATATATTTTGAGGGTATGGTGATAAGGGTTAGAAATATACTCATCCAATAGGTTTTTGACAAGTGTAAGTCTTAGAGTTTACATTATCTTTTCATTTTATTTAAATCGTTAATTAATGAGGTAATCGCTGCATCATCATGGTGTCATAAATAATTTAATTTATTTAATGTCTAAAAATTATAAAAAAAATATATCATGATGTAGGAAATCGTTTTATATTTCTAATGAATATTTATAGTCAAAAATATGACTTGTATAACCCCATTTAAAAATTGTTTTAGTAAAACAACTCATGTTTGTGACATTTTTATTTAAACATTAAATAAAAAGTTTTTAATGTCATTTTCCTACCAATGTGGCTTCATGGGGTCCCCAAGTTGACCCATGGATTTTCTTGGTCGGACATGACTCATCCAATAGGGGTAGGACAAGTGTAAATGTATTTTCTTATTTTTATAATATCATTTTTACCTTAAATTTCACTAATTACCTTTAATCACGATTAATTAAACATAAAAGTTACTATTCACCAAAAAATTATTTTAATTCCATTAAACCAAATTTTACTTCCTAATGACAACCATGTATGTAGTATTTTTAAAATTCAAATCATAGAAGTGGTAATGTTTCATTTAAAGGAAAAAACAGTTTTTTAACTACCACTTAGTGGTTTCACTATTCATCCAAAATTGAAGTTTTTCAGAACAATGCCAAAATTTCACCCTAAGATATAATTGATATTTAGAATTTAGAAATGATGTATATTTTAAAAAATTCCAAACATATAAGTTTCATTAATAAATTTTATAATTAATTCTCGTTGTCACAACAAATATAGTGTTTTTAAGAAACAATATATATCAAAAGATTGACAATTGTTTATGTCCAATTTCAAAGTGAAATTAATTATAATGACCACCATTGGATAAAATGGTAAAAATATATTCTAATTATACTTTAAAACCACTAAATCGTATAATTTATCACTATAAATTATTTTGATAAAAAAAGTTGTCTTTAAGTATTTTTCACTATTCATAAAAATTGGAAGTTCTCAGAAAAATACCAAAAATTCAACATAGGCTAATTTCGATATTCTGAATCCAAAAATGAAGTCCATTTTGAAGTATAAAATATATATAATTGCAAAAAGTTGGTATTACTATTCATAACTGCAACTTTGATTGGCCGCGGTGTGTTAGAATCTCGAATTTGCGTACAATGCACGCTATTGCATTATTGAAAGAGAAGTGTATCATGGAAGCTCGTGGTTTACATTCTACCCTACTTCAATAAATTGCGTCCTTGTAATTTGAAATTTTTCATTGAAAATAAAAGGTTGAAAATAGAAAATACCTTTGTGGAAAACCCACATCGGAAATAAGGTTAATAAAAATATAACTTTAAAAGAAAGAAAGATAAGTACAAAGGTCACCCGAGATAGCCCATACTAGGATTCTATGAAAACATGGATATGGAAGAAAAACAAACCATCAAGGTTTGATGGAGAGTTGTAGAAAACAGGATTATGAGAAAGTTAACAATAAGAAAGTCACAAACTTGTGATTGGTTGAACGATCATTGAATCCCCAGTTGGAAAATTTAACCGGCAACGTTTTTGTTTTAAGTTACCTTTCATAAAGTTGAGGAATTTATTTAAGAGATTTACTAAGAATGTAGGGAAATATACTTGTCGTGTAGACTTTCATTCTTTAATAAATTTTTACCACAAACCCATCTTTCACTCCAAATGGTAACAGAACTCAAAAATATTCTATTTATCCTAATTGTATAAGGTTCTAAATATTACCACATACCATTTAGATTAGGAAAACTATTTTTGTAATAACCAAGGACTTCCTGTTGGTTAGTGGTAGGTAATAAAGGCATGTCGCACTATGGTTGTGGGTTTGATTCATGCAGCTTTGTCTGACGCGACGGGTTATCCCCCAACCTACAGGTTGTCCTTTTCCTAAAAATATAGTATTATAATATTCCAAAAATAATCTTTATAAATGTTTTAACCTTAAATAATACTATCCAAATATCAACTTAATCCATTCCAACCTTTATGGTTATCCAAAATACCTCAGTCCAAACTTTCTCTAAAATGTCCTTAAATTCCAAAATCAATTGCAACATTAAATTCCCGAAATAAAGTAAGGTTTCTCTTATTGTCACATACCGAAAATATGATTACCTTCATCATATTAAAACCTTAATGAAAAAAACAAGTACATAAGTACAATCCTTATATATATCACATTATTCTTATAACCATAATCTAGTCCTTGAGTCCAAAAACACAAATACAATAATTATTCAACTTCATCTGTAGTAACAGCATAAGATTGGCCTTGATCCCTTGGCTTTTCTGAGTTATGTTTCTCTGACGCTTAGGACATTCATTTTCATAATGCCTCATTACCCTACAATTGTAGCATTAAACATTGATAGCCTCTTTCTTTCTCTTACAATCACGAGCCTGATGACCTTTTTCTCCACATTTATAAAAAACTCCCATTCCTTTTAGGCAAGTACTAGGGTGATTCATCCCACAATTACCACATAATGAAAAATCCTTCTTTCCCTTTTTCCCTTTATCTGTCTCTTATTCCACCGTTCTATTCTTCTATTTCTTTACATTGTTGTCATAAGACTTAGAGAATTCATTTTCTGTCTTGATAGGACAGGAGACTATATCTTCATACGTTGAGAAATATTGTGATATTAAAGCTCGACGGAGAAACAGTTTTAACCCCTCAAAGAAACGATCAATCTTAATTCTTGGGTTACGTATATAATCTGCAGCATACCTCACTAACCTTGTAAAGTTGGCCTCATACTTTGCGACATTCTCATCCTCCTTTTGTCACAGACTCAGAAATTTCTTTTCCATATCTGCTCGATGGTCACGAGGAAAGTATTTTTCTAAGAAAAGATCTTTGAACTCTCTCCATTCCATACTTGATACTTCTTCATCTTCCTTTGTATTTTGAATCAGTGACCACCATTGATCGGCATCTCCAGTGAGGCGGTAGACTTCCGTGACAACCTTCTCCCTTTCACTACTCCCCAAGGCGTGGAATATTTTCTCTATGGAGTTTATCCATTGCTCAACTACTAATGGTTTTGTACCCCCATTAAATGTTGGCGGTTGTTGCCTCATTAATCGTTCTAACATTGATCCTCCACGTTGCGGATCAGGGTGCTCCATATGAGTAAGGTTATTATCCATAACCTGAGTGAGTTGTCCCAGTATGGTAATAAGTTGATCATCACCAGTTGTATCTTCATCTCCACAATAATTATACTGAGCAGGAGGTAAATACCTACACGGAGTGCGTGCATTTATACGGTTTCCATTCCTTCCACTAGGCGCCATTTCTAAACAATGGCATAAACTAGATCAGTTTATGAATCAAAATAAATAATTAAAACTTGCAAAACACTTAACATAAATTGAGCTATTTATGGATATAATCCATAATCATAATAATTTTTTTCTTTGTGGAAGTATATAATCATGACCCTTTATAGTGGTTTGTAAATAAAATGAGAATTATCCTAAGCATATCCCCTGGGAGTGTTGTAACCAAGAGTGCAGCAAGGCTCGTTGTCGTGCACCAGTTCCCGTTCGAGTCTAGCTCAAAGCGGTCTTTTCAGGTTTTACCCCTAGGTACATCTGTGCCAGAGCCGCCTCTACCAGCTCGTATCCAGACAGGGATGTATTGCTCAGAAAGCTCACAAAATCCTTATAATACCAAAATTCTAGAAAGTTATTCTATACTAATCCTCAAAGTCTATCTTTGGGCTGTGTTCTCTAATCAGAGTTTATCTAAATCTGGCTTCCAAGGTTAGTACTAAACTACCTCTGATACAATTGTAAATCCCCGACCCCAGTTACCCAGAGTCGGTGCGTTACTTCGTAACATTGGCATGATCACAAAAGATCAAGTCTCAAAAGACCGATTAGTTTAGAAGCCTTGGAAACACTAGAAACATTCATAAGTCTTACATTACATCATAAAGTAAAACAAAACTACAACATCTTCTCTTCATATCCCCTTATGTTATCCCTGCAGGTCATTCATAATATACTTCTTCATATCCTTTAAAAATTAAAACATTGAAAGGGGAGAGCTCAGATGCTCAGTAAGGATAACAATATAGCGGAAGCTTTCATAAATAAACATTAACATTTAAGGCAATGTATAACTAAAGCAAAAGCCTTTTTAAACTTGAACTTCAGCATAATATGACAAAAAATAAAATTACATAATGCCATTGAATTACTCACATGGATATTCTACTAGTCGAATAATCACATGCAATGTCAATAACCACTTTCATAATGATGGGATGATTAATGCCAGACTATCATAACCACGTAGCCAAGGCCTCATGCGAAGACCACAAATAAGATTTTGTCAAGGCCTCGTTCCAAGACACTAGTTTGTCTCATGAGACCTACCGATGCATCAAAGAGCTATTGCGGGCTCCTCCCGTCACTTATTAAGTCCAATGCATTCCTCATATGAACAGGTTTAAATATATCATAAACCATAACATAATCGTATCACATAAAACGTGCATAAAGGAAACATAACATTTCAACATTTCAATCACAAGATATCAATACAACACATTGATATAATAAAAACCTTATCAAAATGATTTTCAATACCAAAATAAAATAAAATTAAAACTTGGTATTTATTTTTTATTTAAAAAAAGTTATGGCTTGTAGAGGAAGCCGAAACTCAAATAATGGATACGGCGGCAGAGAAGTCGTTGTCACCGCATACGTACAACAAGCAAAACATTCCTTTTTGTCTTTTAGTAAAACAATTCATATAAAAATATTCATTTTCAATAAACGTAAAAGTCAAAGGGTTTTATACACCATATAAAATACATTGGTGTATAAATCAAAATATGCCTCAATGAATGGAGATTGAGAAAAAGTACCTTAAAAAGATCAATTTTTAAATAAAATAGATACATTATGTGTATTCATTATAAGTAAACATAATGAAATCACAAATACAAGATAAGATATAATAATATCATGACATAATTTGAAAGTAGGAGATTAACCCAAAGAATAGAAATTGGCTCAAGAAGTTCCCTTACCTCGTGTCCGACTTGACGTGATCGCTCTTTAACCTCCTGAATAATAAAATAGAGTTAATATCTACCTTCTTAAGAACCTTTTTCACGTTCATTATTCCTTTTATATCACTTATTACCATGTCATGAACATTATGTAATTATTTAAGTTTATAACGGTCGTTTTGTCGATCTTAGGTACTTGAGTCAAAAATAAACTTCTTATAATTACACTTTGTTCATGAGGTAATATATACATTATATCTATAATTATATTCATGATTTATATATCATATACATAATATATATCCAGTATATACAATCATTTATAATATTACATAACATTTAGAGGTAAGAAATGAAATGCATCGTTCATGGAGACGGTAAGCCATACGTAAGCATGAACGCTACTTTCATTTCTATTTCGTATTTAATGGAATGAAGTTATAATTATATAAAGGTATAATATAATTCCAGTATAATATAATGTATAATACCATTTACTCCATCCTTTATACATCCCACATATGGCATTAACGATTCAAATCACTTTGAGGGGGCGGTAGTCCGCACTTCCTAAAATGAAATTATCGCGTTTACCCATAATGAAAATCATAAAGTATGCCATAAATGAGAAATAAAAAAGCATAATGAAAACATAAACATAATATATATATCATATATGAATATAGTGTCATTAAAAATGGCCACCATTAGTGGTGTTAAAAGAATATTGAACAATCGTCGTTTCGTGAGGCAGTATTTCGCCACCCACAGAAACAGTATGTTCTTTAACCATTAGACGAAGGTGTGTGTAAGTGTAAACCAAATACTTATCATAACAAAATCCTAGTATATTGTAAATACTGGTTTTGTTACAAAAGAAAGGAATAAAAAGAGTTTAAGGGGTTGTAGAAGCCAAATAAAACAAAACAACATTAGAGAAGACATTACCTTAATATCGGGTAACTCTTTTTGATTTGAGCCAAAGGCTTCCTTGGGAAGACTTCTGACAACATTTAGGCTTCTAGGAGTAAGGGAGGGAAGTTGATAGAGTATTTGGGTAGAGTTTGTCCGAGCCAAAAGGCTTTGAAGGTGTGAGTAAGGTGGTAGTGGTGGGGGCCTTTTATAAGAGGAGAGAAGGGGCACTCTTGGAAAGATTGAAATGTAACTTTATTATGAAATGCTTTTTCGGATTCTAAAGGTCCCACACTTATATATTTAGTGGGTATGGTGATAAGGGTTCGAAATAAACTCATCCATTAGGTTTTTTACAAGTTTAAGTCTTATATTTTACATTATCTTTTCATTTTATTTAAATCGTTAGTTAATGAGGTAATCGCTGCATCATCATGGTGTCATACATAATTTAATTTATTTAATGTCCAAAAATTATAAAAAAACTATCATCATGTAGGAACGTTTTTTAGATTTCTAATGAATATTTATAGTCAAAAATATCACTTGTATAACCCCATTTAAATTTTTTTTAGTAAAATAACTCATGTTTGTGACATTTTTATTTAAACATTAAATAAAAATTTTTTAATGTCATTTTCCTACCAAAGTGGCTCCATGGGGTCCCCAAGTTGACCCATGGATTGTCTCAGTCGGCCATGACTCATCCAATAGGGGTAGGACAAGTGTAAAGGTATTTTCTTATTTTTATAATATCATTTTTACCTTAAATTTCACTAATTACCTTTAATCATGATTAATTAAACTTAAAAGTTACTATTCACCAAAAAATTATTTTTATCCCATTAAACCACATTTTACTTCCTAATGACAAGCATGTATGTAGGATTTTTGAAATTCAAATCACATAAGTGGTAATGATTCATTTAAAGGAAAAATCAGTTTTTTAACTACCACTTAGTGGTTTCACTATTCATCAAAAATTGAAGTTTTTTAGAACAATGCCAAAATTTCACCCTAAGCTATAATTGATATTTCGAATTCATAAATGATGTCTATTTTAAAAAATTACAAACATATAAGTTTCATTAATAAATTTTATAATTAATTCCCACTCTCACAACAAATAGCGTGTTTTTAAGAAACAATATATATCAAAAGATTGACAATTGTTTATGTCCTATTTCAAAGTGAAATTATTTATAATGACCACCATTGGATAAAATGGTAAAAATATATTATAATTATACTTTAAAACAACTCAATAGTATTATTTATCACTATAAATTATTTTGATTAAAAAAGTTTTTTAAGTATTTTTCGCTATTCATAAAAATTGGAAGTTCTCAGAAAAATACCAAAAATTAATCCTAGGCTAATTTCGATATTCCGAATCCGAAAATGAAGTCCATTTTGAAATATAAACTATATATAATTTCAAAAAGTGGGTATTACTATTCATAACTGCTACTTTGATTGGTCGCGGCGTGTTAGAATCTCGAATTTGCGTACAATGCAAGCTATTGCATTATTGAAAGAGAAGCGTATCGTGGAAGCTCGGGGTGTTACATATCTATTGTTATTACTTTTACATAGTGATTGTCCAGATTATGATGGATCCCGAGACCTATATAATTAAATATACATGAATTTTTAATAAACACTTAAATGATTATAAATGGAAACCAGTACTTGTAGGACTATTGGCATTTGAGTACTTCCTATATTGCATATTTATTTATTTTAAATTGTTGTTATATATATTCACTAACATATTGGCACAGATCCGTGGTGGTTTCCTACTGGGATTTAGTCTCACACCCTATTTGGGTCATGTTTTTTGGGCCCAAACAAATTATATTATTACATGTGTCAATAAGGGATAGTTCCCTTTTATAGGTACATGATGTGTTGTCTAGGAGTAGGAGATCATGGGACTAAGCCGAGTCTTTATAGGCTTCTGAGTATCTTTTTATTTATTTCAATACCTTGGTATTGTATCTTGTATATGAATGCAGTTTATCCTATTTTGGATTCATTCTCAGAACATTTGACATAAAGCATCATATGTTGTATGTTATGACTTCTGGTTATTTTTACTATCAGTCTTTTGCTATTAATTTCTTTTTTAGGTATTAATATTTACATTTTTTTATTATTATTGATTCCCTTATGTTACACTCTTCCAATGAGGGCCTAATTTCCCCATTATCACACCAAAGAACCTCGTTGCTAGTCGGTAGCCTCTTGTGTTTGTGCAAGTGAGCTTCTGGCCATGTGGCCAACCAGGTACGGGGCACCAGTTGAGTGGCACCTGGATCCGAGAATTTACACTCATTTTACTACAACAATACTATAATAGTGTCAATGGACAAGAATCTATGATCACACCAATTTTTGAGGAAATATAGTTGTATAATCCAAGGAGAGACTTTTCCTAGATATATGTGATCATTGTATATAGTTTTTCCTTTGAGGAGGGCCAGAAGGATCATATTACTAAACTCTTGACTTAGTATAATGATTAATAACATGTGCGTGCCAGTGGAATAAAATTTTCTAAAAGTTATCTCAAGAGAAACTAAGCTTCTATTAATGTCGGTGCCCTATAACAGACCACTCAATTCTATATATTACCTATTTATTCAATGAAATAAAATATAATATCTTTATTATCACATATGGATTATTCTTCTATTTTACATTATAATGAAAATATACTACAGTATATAATGTATTGAAGAAGTTAAAGAAGTTATCCACAATGATATGAATAGTGAAGTTCTTAAAAATATATTTTTTTACTACATTTTGATAGTTATTATCACACCTATTGAATTGTGTATTAAAATAAGTTTTATTCAATGATTTTAAAAAACTATCTAGGTAGTGAGGAAAACGTTATGGGTATATTCCATGAAGATATTGTTTTAGGATTATGTATTACTCCACTACTCTTAACAAATATGGTTTACCAGATAACTCATTTAGTTCTATGTTTTCAATATCATTCAAGGAATTTACTAAAAATATATATTATTAAGATTATTTTTCTTTAACATTCCCATTTAATTTAGTTAAATCCAACTCAGTATTTGTTTTATATATTTTCATTAAAACGTGATTGATTAGTCTTATTTCTATAGGGTTCCAATTTACCAATTATATCATTCAATATTAACTTGACATATATAAGTTAATAATATTTTTCAACTATGTGTTGAGTTTATGGTAAGTAATATATATTAGTAAAAAAATAAGTTTTAAAAATGATATGGTTCACCAAATAAATATTAGCACAATTTAATTAAAAAAACTAAACACAAAATTCCTTATACTGGCTTGTAAATTATGTTCACTATTTCATATATATATTTAATTTCATTTTATTATTTTCAACGTACATATTATATATGTATAGGTCTGTCTACTAATTATAATGATCAATATAAATTCCCTTTTCAAATATTACCCTTTCAATTTTTTAAAAAGGTATGACATTTTTTAAATGTGGTTACAAAATAGGTAAATAACTATGGGTAATTCCTCTTCACTATTTTCAAAAGCACCTGAAATTTCAATTTTTGGTTCTATTGAATTTTCATGCAAATTTTTGTAATTTCTCACATGAGTAATTGAATGATAATTTATGTAGTCTGATATCCTCAAAAAAATTATAATTCTTTAGTTGAAATTTGGATGGGGTGGTTACCCTAGGTTCAATATTTCTAATGTTCAATGATCATTTTTTAAATTGTGATAGACTAATAATTTAAATAAATAATTATTTAAAAAATGTATAAAAAAGTTATTTTTTAATTAAGATAAAATGATTACTTATTGGGAAATTAAATTTTTGGAAATTCTTTAAACCTGATCATTGATATCGTATTATTTTATTTACTTTAGTGTGATTTTTTTGGATTTTAGGAGGGCACTATATTTCTATGAGTTTAATTAAAATAATGTCAATATATACTTAAATAATCAATTTACATAGAACATGTTTATTCATTTATACTAAAAAACATAGTTCTTATTTGAATTACATCTTACACTGGTTTCTCAGGATGAGGTTTACTAATTAACACTGATGATAAATTAATTTGGGCTCTGTGAGAACCCCAATCCTATCCATGTGAATGTCAATAAATTGAGTTTCATCCACAAAATTTACAATTTTGGTATAAGATTCAAGATACACATATCATAACATGATATAAAGAGAAAAACATTCTCACTCGAGGTCTATTTCCTGAAATATCTCTATCAATTTCATAGAATGTTTTATTTATTATGTTTATTAGAAATTATAAGAGTTAATTAAATAATATATTGATATTAATTCAATTATCAAATTAATATAAATAATATTTTAAAAATTCAAATTATGTGAATAAATTATTTTTCAACAATATATGTCACTCATGAATATTATTTTGGTTGCATAGACAATCCCATCTATATCCCTCACCCCTCAATGAACTTAGTACACCATTTAATTTTTAATCAATTTATTTTAACATGGTTAACCATTAGTTCTTATCCATAAATAAAATAATCTAGATCATATTTATCCACATTGATGGAGCTATGGAGTGGTGAGTGGAACTGGATGTTTGTGTCCTGATTCATGGGAGAATGAGATTATTGTGCGACCATGATTTAGTGAAAATGAATCCGGATCTAGTGAATATGTGTTTGTTGTTATTGTTTAGTTTCAAGCATGAATTGAGTTGAGATAAAAATGATATAAAATGGGGGTAAAAATTTTTAAATCATCCTTTATGAAGTCATGTATTATCCCTTATTATGTTTTGGGATATAATATTTATATATTATTAAAGGATTCAGAGGGAATTTAATAAGGGTAAAGCATTGGTAATGTATAATGTAAGGGAAAATTCTATAGAAATATGTTGTGAAATGTTTTATTAGGAAGACGTTTTGGGAATTAAATTCAATTTTATGCAGTATTATGTTGCATTATACAATGAACATTGAGAAATTGGGTTCTATAATTGTGTATTGGAGTTCCTGTAATGATTCAATTTTTTATGTTTTAATCTCTGAAGGGTGAAAACTTTTCATTAGCTGATTATATAAGAAATTGTGGTGGTGTATTAGAGTGTGTTTTTAAAGGTACTTTAAAATCTCAATTTAATTCATGATTTTGTATTTTACTTTTTTTTAGTTACTCTAATTTTACAATACCTTTTCATTATTTCTCTATTGTGTCATAATCCTTTTCATCGTAGGGTTGTCCCCATTAATAATAAGTGTCTTGATTTATTTTGTAAATTTTTTAAATTCTATTTTCATTAAATATTCTAATAATATTTCTTACAATGTCCAGTTTTTATACTGGGAAATATCAGTTTCATCTCCAAAAATTGTTATCAAGGGAGGTTATTTATGTTTCTTATTGATTGGATATGAGTTATTCATGAAAAACAATTTAGCAAACATAAATCCTATTAATGGTTAAGTAATTTTAATATATGGAAGAAATGGTTAAAATATATACTGGTTAATGATAAGACAGTGGAGAAACATAAGAAAAAATAAAAGAAGCCAAGGAGAAATAGTGATGGTGACTAGACGGAAATGATATGATTATTAAAAGCCCGAATTCAAATGTATTTGGATAAAAATACTCCGTGGGAGGTGATGAATCTAATAGATCCAGAGGAGATCTAAGAATATTTTTTCAAAAGGTATTAATTAAAATCCTTTTAAAATGTTTATATTAAAAAAATATTTTATCACATGTGAATGCCATAGAAGAGATATTAAGGTTACCATGTAGGTGAGTTCATGAGTATTCTTATTGGTAAATAGTTAATGGATATCAAGATCAATGATATAGGTATTAGTTTTTTCTATTGAAAGGAATGAAGAATAAAAAGCATTGATTATCTTGGGGTTTATACCATATTCTTATGATTGTCTCATCACAAAATTTCACCTTATAATGGATACTATGATGTTGAATGATGTAATTTCATTATTATTAATGAATAAGACTTGGTTAAAATCTATTTATAGTGATTCATTTGGTAATGGAGGTTTTATGGATATAAAATTCAACCTGATAGTAAGATAGTTTGATCAATGATTATAAAAAAATAAAAGTTATTCTTTTGTGATAAGGAGTATTAGTTGTAGAGAAACTCATATTCATTGAAAATGAACAAGGAAAAGAATAATACACATGAAAGTTATTTTGATAATACAAGGATATTTCATAAAAGAATGAGGTTTTTTTACCTGAATTTTGAATTTTTAGTCCCATGTATGATGTATACAATGAATTTATATTTTATCCAATAATATAATAACATATTTCATGAAAAATGGAAATATTCTAACCATAAAATATAAGGTTACTTTGATGGATTGATTATGGGTAATAAAATTTCATCTTGTTTCATTAATGCTTGTGATATTTTTATCACTAAAATTTCTATTTCTGTGCTAATAATGTGATGTTTGTGGAATATTCTATGTATATTACATAATTTCATATATGATTATACATTTTATAATGATGTTAACATGAACCTTTTTTGTAATGGAAGATGACCTGTCTTTTATGCACAAGGTAAGACTATTAACATTAATTACATGAACTATATATAAGTGCATGATGAAGTGATTAATACTGTTGCGAAGAGGAATCATTCATATTTTTGGATGTTCCAGTCATGATATATTTTATTAACAACATTGACATGAATGATGAATTTATAGAAGTCAAGGAATATCCAGTCTTGTGTTTCATATCTTACAAAAAAAGGATCTTATCATCGTAGACTTCCACCAGTTAGGAAGTAATTGAAATCAATGATCATGGTGATGTGTTTATGGTTACAGGATACATGGAGGATGTTGAGTGGAGTGAAAAATTATTATTTTCATATATTCCTAATTTTAAGAAGATATATATTATGGGGGTTCTAGGTGTTGTTGGTTCTAGTACTGTTGTTCAAGGTAGTCTAGACATTGGTATGACAAAGACATGAACACTTCGATTTCATCTATAGTGGAATAATGTAGGTATCAATTAGTTCTGTAAATAATTTTTCTCATATTTTATATAGAGTATTTTTGTTTTTGAGAAACCAAATAATTCTTGATCAAACTAAAATTTATAGATGAGATCTTATTCTTTGAAAAGATGAAGGGGGATATTGTAAAGGTTTATACCAAATTAAGTGTTGAAAAATAAGGTAAACTGGGATTTTGAATAATTCTAACCACCTATATTCCATTATGTGAGATCATTTTTTTGAGATATAATTATTGTATATATTTTCTGAAGTCCATAAGGGTTATAAAAATGGAAGAGTAGGGGAGCCACATTCTGTGGGGGAAAAGGTTGATGGAAACATGTTGTGTGACATTACATCCGGAATATATTTTGGGGATGATTTTTGTTTTTGGAAATCATATTTTAGCTATCTAAAATTAATTTTACCAAATCAAGTTGTTATATTACTTATTGGAGGTTCCCCAGTAACATAATGTGTTGAGTTTTGATGTATAATGGGTGACGTCTTCTAATGAGATGACTATCAAAGAAATGGTACATTCATATTAGGGTGTTATTTTTAATAGGTTATCTATGAAATCATTATAATTAAGTTTTTTGGAATTTAACACCACTTTTTTAATGATGATAAAGATAACATGAAGGAATTATTTTATGAAGTAATGATAAAATTACACCATTTTCAGTGTAATTTTAGCAATGATAATGGCTAGTTCATAACAAACGTGAATATGTTTTTCTATAAGTAACAACTCAACATTATCCTATATAGTATGAGGAATATTATTTGGAATGGTATATTTGAAAATAATTTTAGAAATATCCATTATCTTAAATTCATGGATGAAAAAACTACTTTTAACAATAAAAAAGTTATAGATCCCATAGTACCACATCTTAGAATTCAGTTTTTAGGTGTTGGGTTATTAAAAAATAGGTTTCTATAAATGTGAGTATTATTTAGTCTCATCCAAAAAAACACCAATTCTATTTCCTTTGGGATACAGTTCATGTTTCCATCCCGCTACCTATATTTAGTTATTTTATTAAAATATTATAATATAACTTATGAAAAATATCATTCTTGTATGCTTTAATTAAATTACTGTCATTCAATTTATTACACAGCACACATCACAGTAATGCTTTTTTTAGAAAAAATACTACTAAAATATGTATTCTCTAATATACATATATATTATTTTTAAATGTGTTCTAAGTTTTACAATGAATAATGTTTTATAAAATATTAAACAATGTTTTGAATTTTTTTAATATTTATTTTTAATTATAGAAACATTAAACCTCACAAATGAATTAAATATTATTTTTACAAAATGAAGAAAACAGAAAAGTGAACTTATGAGGGCCCAACCACATACACGGGGGTCTAACAAGATGTGTTTAAGGGACCCTGAAATATAAATTCTTACATTTTTTATTATATATAATTTTATAAACAAGAATATTTTTTATAAAATATAATTTTATATGGTAAATTGAATGATCATTGTCCATTTAGTTATATAAATAGTATTTTATTCAAAATTATATTTTTATGTTTTCATTTTTTGAAAAATATTATTTTCTTCAAACATTCTAAATAAAAGTGATATTAAAAATGAAATATATATATATATTATAATATCTTTTATTGGTTCTCATTTCCAATTTTTTATTGTTTTTATTGTTAAACTAAGTAAGTTTTGTAATTTTTTATAAATAACATCCTCAATCACAACATAAGTCTCAAGATAACATCATAATAAATAATAAGAAGAATAGTGAGCCATTGTTGGATTTTTTAACTATTAATAATATCATATAAATCTCGCTTTTGAATGATTATTTCCACTCCCATGTAATAACATAGAATAATGGAATGTAAAAATAGATAATCATCTATATATTGAAATAGATAAGAACATTAATAAAAGAAATGAAAATCCATAGTTTTAATGGAAATTAATAATTTATAAAAAATTACTAAAGACATGGATCTATATTTAATGTAAAATAATTGCATCAATTTTATAAAGAATTCATAATAACATTCCACGTATTGATGTCCATGTTTGGTTATATGGATCTAATACAACACGACTAAGATGGTGATGGAGAATTGATAGGGTTAAGATTAAATAAAATTGAATTGATATTGTTATAGTTATCATATAGATCCAATTTCTTTTTGTATATATTATAAATATCCCATATGTCAAACTCACCAACCTTCTTTTTTGCATCAAAATAATCCTAGAATCATTATGATCCATTTTTTACTTCATTCAAATTACTTTTTTAATCTTCCAGTGGTGTAACAATTGGACTTTAGTAGGATATGGGGATAAAAATCATGATCTAAATTGTAGGATATAGATTCCCAAAAATTGCATCCACTTATTTTCATGTGTTATGGATTAATTGACTACCTTGGATTTTAGGGTCATGAATTCTTCTATTACATCCCTATAGTTAGAAACAAAACATGGGCTAGTACCCCTAGTATCCTTAATGTCCAAATATATATCACAATATCTAAAATAGAATTTAAAATAGGAATCTGGTATCTTCATCTTCCTTCACATTTTTTATTTTTAGGTGACGCATATGAAGAATGATAAAATGATGAATCTTCAATGTCTATATTTTCATACAATTCCATTATTAAACTCTTATTCATGGGTTAATAAACACCACCATTGAAATTTCCCACAATGGGTATAGATTTGGATGAAACAAATAGTTTGGTTTTAAAATGATTGACTTCCAGCTCTACTATTTTAGGGATAACAGTTAAAAAATTTATGATAATCTGTGCAAAAATTTATCTTTTCTAACTAAAAGAAAGGAATGTATTCCCTACTTTAGAACATTTTCACCTGTGAAAAAATTTACAATTTCTAGTATTGTAGGGATAACTATTAGGATTGATGATTATGAATTAATCTCTCATATTAACGTAATATTGACAGAAATGTTCAATAATATTGGTGCCTTGTGAGAACAAATTAAAAAATATTATCACAATTTAAGGGTACTCAGTTATCCACCATTTAGATGGAATTATATATATACTGCTATTTATCAATCCAAACTATTTAAATAAATTACTTTGAAATAATTTATGGTAATATTGAGGGTATATGATGTTCAGATTCAAGAAAGAGAGGGAAATAATATTTCTATATAAACGAATGATAATTTTGAAAAAAAACAAGTATAGTTGAATCATCTGATTAAAGTTGTCAATATTCTAAATATTAACAAATATATCTATAAGATCTTGAAAATGTAAAATATGATATATAAAATGATTGAATATGATAGATTCTATGAGTTCAAGTAAAAATATCACCCATATTCTAACTTTCCTATAATTATTTCCCAATGAAAATATAATTATAAATGAAAATGTATGAACATCATGATGACTAACCAATGTGATACATCATAGTGAAGTAATGGATTAACTATATACCTAGAATATAAGCATGAAAGTAAACTGATAATTATATATTGTATGGGTCATTTTATTAAGGCACACAGTTCTTAATCCAAATACTCTTATTCAAAAATATTATTTTGAAGGACATAATAAATATTTTTTTATGCTAAAAGAAACAAGTATACAATAAAAAGATAATTTGAAAATATGATGAAATCTTCAAAAGATATTTCCACTAATAAACAATGCTTATCAAAATAGATAACTGATTTCAGATCTAAAAATTCCAAATTTTCATGCATTTTATATGAATATAAACTTAAGGAACTCTTTGAAGATTATAGTACACCAAAATAAGGATCTAGAATAATTAATAATAGAGAAATGGTTTTGAATAAAATTATTAAAACAATTAATAAAGGAAAACAGGGGATTGTGGTAGGGAGAAACACTATTATTATATAGAAATTATTTTATTCTTAGTTAAAAAACATGATCATATCCACTACTATGTTTCTTCACTTTGTATTAAATAGAAATTATGTTATTTAATTCTATGATAGAAAACATCAATTTTTTTTATAAATAATTTTTATTATTCTGAATAATTATAGATACATGATTATAGATTCCGTACTCCAAAAAGACAGGTTTTTTACCTGAGTATTCAGACATTTACACTACGAGACCCAAAATCATATGGGTTCCAAAAGGGACATTTATTAGGTATATTACAAGTACTAACCACTAGAATTAATTTTTATATCATTAAGTGGATCTTAGAAAATTATATAGTGTTAATGAATTCATTAATATGGGTAATTCATTATAGAAGGCACTATTAATAAAAGAAGAATTTAATTTTTCTTTTAATATACGTTTTAAATGCATTATTGTTATTTTACAGGGAAAGATAATATTTTAAATTTAGTATCATTTCATCCTCTACATTTAAATATATTTACATTTAAACTATAATTATTTTACAAATATAATTTTTTATCCGATGAATAAATCTATTGATCTATTTTTATTACATCTTGTATACTATATAAAGATCATTTAATTTCATATTATGATATAAAGAATATTTCTAATGTATTCTAATATGAGTAAATATTTTATTATTTTTTTATTGTTCTAAACATATTTTTATATATCATAAAAATACTTGTTTTGTGGTAAGAGTTATAATTCAATGGGAGTGTGTATTATATTATTGTATTTTTTAAATTCATGTGAATAAAGATAACCATATTTAATAAAAAAATTATTTCTTAATGATTATTTGTTTCACAATTTTTTTGAGAATTTATATTTCGTAATATTTTTCAATTATGTATAGTAATTCATTTGAAATCATAATTATAATGAAAAAATATCTTTTGAACTAAAGAATCTGAATTTATTACTCTATATTTTGGCGGAGGAATTTGAAATGCCTCTTAATAACCATCAGAATGAAATATTTCATCTTCTTATTTAGAAACATGAAATTATTCTCAAACCATCCAAAACATTTATTCTTCCTTATTTGTGATTCTAAACTCAAATAATTTCTGATAGTCCAATTGGATCAGTATACAGATACATAGGTAATTAATCTCAATGAATTTTTATTCAAAAAAGATACGTATTAAATGTTAGGATTATTTTTTTCATTTTAGTAAAAATTGGTTAAAATTATTCTTTAAGGAATGAAATTCTATTCATGATTCCATGATTGATTTATTTTAGAGATTAACAAATTTATTTTGTTGAAGATTCTATGAAAAAATCATCTAGGAAACTTTTTAAAATCCTTGGTTTTGAAGAATCATAAGTTCAATATTCCCAAATAGCTAATCAAAGAATACCCTCTATAAATTTTCTATCCATTTTTAATCATTTTAATGAATAAGTGGAAAATTTTCATTAATACCTAAAAATATCTATAAAATGTTAGGAAAGGATGGAAAACACTTCTATTTCCAAGGATTCTTTTGTTACTCTTCAATTGAATGGTAAAGGATTTTAGGAATGGTCAGTTTTTTAAAAAAACATGTATTCTTCTAAAATGGATATAATACATCAAATACATAAAATCCACAATGATTCTCTATTTCAAAAAATGATCTTAAATGGGATAATGAGTTTTAGGTTAAATAGTTATCATCTTCCTCCATAGTTCAATTATATGAAAAATATCAATCAACAATAGATCTACTACCCAGAGATTATTAACAATGATTAAAAGAGTTTGAATTTTTGTGACTAAATAAAAACCACTTAATATTTCCAAAATTATGAATTATTTACCTCCAACATATCTAACTCAATGAAAAATAAAAAAGAGTTTTTTTTATCATATTAATTTCCTTTTTTGTTTCTTTTTTTATGTATCATTTTTGTATACATTATTCCTATATAAAATTTTCATTATTTTTTATTAAATTTATTTTTTATGTCACAAAATGGGATATACGTCTATGAGAAGATATATATGAGAGAGATGTTTAAATGGAAAAATTTTGAGGAATAGATATGAGAAATTTTAAGAATGTATATGTTAATAGTCGTAAAATATTTATTTCGGAAATGTATTTTTAACGATATTTCTCTTTATGGGGGAAACAGTTTCCCATAATTTATATTTTCTATTGTTTTAAATTTTTCATTTATAATTAATGATTATGTTAATATTGGTTTTATGGGTATTTTGATCAACAAAAAGAGGGAGACTATTTAGAGTGTCTTGATAAAACAATTCCATTAGTATCTTTTTTTGTTTTGAATCCAATAGAAACCAAAATAGATTTTTCTAGTAAAGTTTATCTTTGTGAATTCTCTGATAATAATATTTTGAGTAATTATTTTTTTCTATAACCACTTTTATAATATAAATGAATTTAAGTAGATTTTATTTATCATGGTATAATTATTTCTGATGAGTTTATAAAATGTTTAGAAACACTATTTATACCCTACTTTCTAAGTAAAATGAAAGGTTTGGGTACCTTATATTTAAATTGAATCTATTATGTAAGAATGATGATTTTGGAGGAATACCTAAAATTAAAGAAGAAATATAGAGTTCATTAATTATAATTTTATAATCCATTCTAAATTTTCAACTGTAATTTTTGAAGTCCACCACTTCTCAAAGAAACCCTACATTTGAATTGGTCAATTATAGAGTTCTAAATTATGGATTGTTTCTATTCTTTATACAACAATCCCACTAGAATTAATTATCTCTTTATAGAAATTTAATGGTTCATTGAAAGGATCATATTCAATACATTAAATCATTCATATTTCTGAGGGATGTTATGACTTTGTATGTATTTTTAGATTAAAATACTCATTATTTATCATGTGATATTTTTCTAGCTATTTAACCTAATTAATTAAACAATAATGATACATATTAATAGAGTATTCTTTGAAAGATATAATTTTCTGTTTCAAAATAATCATATGTTGTCGCCTCTAGAGGTACACATTGGAGACATACATCTTTTTTGTCTTATATATTTTACCAACTATGTTGTTGATGTTATTGAAATTATTTGTTAATATTTTACTTCATTTAATGAAATAATTTATTATAGATACATATTTGATCCATAAATGTTTGATCATATACTGAGTTTTTTCTCCACTACTTTTTGAAGAAATTCTATTTTATTTTGAAAAATATTTTGTTTTTGTTCTTTATCATTTATCATTTACCTTTGTCGATTTTTGAGGAAATTATGAGTTGAATCGATATTCAATCTCTTCACCATAATCTATTTACTATTAAATAATGAGTGGATCATAACAATATTGGTGTAGTCTCAGTATTACATACTAAAAATTAGATATTTTTCTTCCATGTTAAAGAACTTGATGGCTCTATAAAATCATTTTTGTAAAGGGGTACACTACCTTCACTAAGTTGTAATGGTATCTAGATAATAGTTCCAACATCTGAAAATCACCAAGATTGTGTTGAAGTGGATTGATGGTGTGGAATATAAGATTATTATTAACCTGACCATTATAAATAACTGTGTTATTTCATTTATTTGTTTTCCTCTAATTACTTTCCTTCATGAATTGAGGAAATAATATATTTAATTTCAAGAGGTAATTATTGATTCTATTATGTTTTTAATGAAAAAATATTCACCCTTATTTTTTATACATATTTTCAGTTCAAAATAAACAATACCATTATTAATTAACTATAATTATTATAAATTATTTTCAATTATGGCCTATGTCAGCCTTCAATGTCTATTTTTTATTAAATCAACCCCTATCATATTTCTATTCCTTTTTAAAAGAGGTCATTATTAAAAAAATCAGAACATTCATTTCTAAAAACTTTAACCATTGATATATTTATAGTATTTGAACATTCTATATAATTACTAAAACTAGATATGGGAATGTCATAACTCGTATCTATCTTGAAATAAATCATAATCAACTTCATTTCAATTAGTGGTAATTATTTTAAATTTTATCAATATGAGACATTCTATCATCATTTACATAAATAGAATCTAATTCTCACACTAAAATATTCCTATCAAATCATTTCGAAACCCAAAAAATATATTTTTTATCAATTTCTCTCAAATCATGAAGATAAAATATCAAAACATTGCAAAAAAGGAACCAGCTCACTCAAATTTTCAAGAAAAATATGGAACATTAATTCAGGGTATGTGTATAGATTACAGGGAGACTATCTAGCATCTCAAATTAGGCCTTTAATTTCCTATATTCTTTTTTCAGTAGATTATCGAATTTTATAGATATATTGACAAGACATTATTTTCAATGAACATAATCTTGCTTCATTTTTTTAAAACATTACCTTAATTATGTGTTCTGAATACCTATTATTAAATAATCATTCCATAATCAGTGATTCCATTGATCTAACAACCTATAGACATCTTCTAGGAATAGGTAATTCCAAGAACCATATTCTATTATGTAGGAATCCCACTCCATGTTATAGAAACATGAATCATAGTACGAGGACATACAATTCTTAAATGGAGGTAAAAAACAATATTGATCTTTTATCTAATTTATTCCACTACTATATGCTTTTTTTATTAGTTACATATAGAAAGAAGGTGTTGAGTTTTCCATAAAAATTTATAAATGGATTTTTTCAATACTACATCTCAATCCATAAATATATATTGGAATCTCTTCATGTGATGCGTCTGTAATTGTTTTGAAACAACCATCGAAAATTACACCGTAAAAACAAAAATCTATCCATAATGGTTTATACTCATTATTATTTTTCAATTTAGTGTAAAAAACATCTCAAAATTACTAACTGTGTGTCATAATTTTTCATTCATCCTTGGAAATATTTGTAATTCTCTCATTCAAGAAAAACTACATAGTATATAAAAACGATGACTTTCCATAACATTGTTTTTCTATGTAACCTAACATGAAACATGATTCACTATGAACCTATTCCTATTACATTTTTTACCATAAAATTGTTTCATTGATCTACATGTATGTAACCCACAACATCTAACCCCTACAATAGTATTCTCCATGGAGAATGGATCCTTTGGTTTAATAGCTACTAAATAATTCACATATAACTCATATACTTGTGATCCATTATTTTAAGAACACATATATGAATTTATTCTGTATGTTTAGAGGGAAGATTCTTCACTTAATAAAATATATTTCATTCATGTTGTCCAAAAAAACAAACAAACCCACATTCAAGAAAAGAAAACTTTAACGTATCTCAACATTAGGAAAATCCACCATAGAATCACATATTTCAACCTTCCAAAGACATTACTATCCATAAAAATTAAATCATGATGTAATTATTTATTTACCCTTTCTCTAATTATTCAAGTATTGTTTGTATACGATTAATATATTTAGTCCACCATATGTAACATAGAGACATTTTTCATCCTTAAATGATTAGGACTACATCGCTACTGCTTGTTTAATACACAACACCAAAATTTTAATTATTGCAATTTTATTAATTTAACATAATTTACCATGTGAATCAATAAAAAATATATAAATAAAATTTTTATATCTCAGAAAATTTATATTTATAAATTAAAAATAGTGATTGTTTTATTAATTTAGAACATAAAATAAAGTTATAATAAATAAAAATATAAAAAATATTTATTATATTTATTAAAACTTATTTATAAATTGTATGTAATATTATATTAATTTCTATATTAAGTGGTGGTTTTAGGGGAAGATATAATGATTGTTATGATGAAAGTTTTAATGAATGTTTCATTGTATGTTCATGTGATATGTCCATTAAATCATGAATGAGAAAATTTTCTAGAAAGTTCATGATAACTTCCATAGAATCCTTTTTTGTGGAGATTACACTATATTTACCATCACATGCTTATGATAAAATTCCTAATAAAATTATATTGGAAGTTCCACTCACACTTCTAAGGAAACATATACTAGAACATTCATATTTTAAGATCTGAGATTTTTTTTGAGTCATCTCGGGAGTGTTTTAAGGTTCTTTTTGATATTTTTACGTACCTTTGTTTTGGAGTATTATCTTAGGGTGTGTTTTGGGGAATTTTTATGAAAACCTAATAGACAGTGTGTTTTGAACGGTTTGTGCAGAGCTTGAAAAACCTTGTGACGAAACCATTCCAAGCATGAAAACCTAGATAGAGTGGTCCGCACATTTTTCACACAGTTTTAAAAATTATGCATATAAATCATGAGAACCAAGAAAACCTAGAAAACGATGTTTTCATGGTGGGCACGTAGTTTATTCTAATTGTGCGCCCCTTCCCAAGAAACCATGAACACGGGATTAATTATCTGAAAATATATTTTAAAACTACAAGAACTACTGGGACTCCATTATATTTTCCTTTCCTCAAGATTGAAAATTCTAGGTGATCCCAGAGCTCTCCATAGGGTTTCCGAGGTTATTTGAACATCGTTATTCAAGATCAAAAGCCATGATTTAAGAATCACTCTATTCTCGGTAAGTAGATTTCATCATGTTTCTTCTCCAGTCCATTTATCTATCATTACTTGATATTTTCATGGGATATTCCCATTTCTTACATGGATCTAAACCTATGAGTACATATCTAGACCATTTATTATTGATCTACATCTATATTTCCAAGATCTTGACTCTTTTTGTCATAATTTCAGCTTAGGGATTTAGATCTCGAGCTTGATCGATGTCGTTGTGTCGGTCAAATTTTGGGGATTTTTTTGGGCCAAAATGTCAATAAAATAAGATAGGTGGTCTAAATCTAGAACCTATAATCATGGATTTTATATGTTAATGTCAGTTTATGGATTTTATAGCTTCCAATGATAATTGATTTCCAAAATTGGAGCAATGAGGAATATTTAATTCACTTGTTATTTACTTGGTGATTAATTGATAAATGAAACACAGAACAAAAAAGGGGGGTTTACAAAAAAGATTTTGGTTTGTGATATTGGTTATAGGTTGATATATTGTAGTTCAGATATTGAATTGTTTGTGTTATGATAATTAATTGGGGGAAATTAATTATGAAATTGTGTTTGGATATATAAGATAATTAATTATAGGAATTAATTATGTTCCATGATGTTGAACAAAGATAATTAATTTTGAGATTTAGTTATGTGCAATGATGTCTATCAAAGAAAATTAATTGTGAGAATTAGTTACGACAAGTTCATATTTCATATGGATAATTAATTTTGAAGAATTAATTATGTATTGAAAATTGTGTATAATTATTAATTAATTGATGATTTAAATAATGTGTTATGTGCTCAGTTAATTTTTGAATTAACTATTAGCCTTTTCATATATTTAACTATTCATTGGATTAGTAATGGAATGATGTGGCTAATTATTGTGATTAAAAATGATTAAATAGATATTATTTTGGTGGTGGTATACATGGAATTCTAGAATGATTAGAATTTGGGACTTTGACATTGAGTTCCTACACCATAGTAATCTAAGCTTCATATTATGGGGTGTTAGGCATGATGACCTACACTGAGAATATTATGGTGTGCTAGGAATGAAGACCTACTCCGAATGAGATTTTTGAGTGCTAGGCATGATAAATTACACCGATTGGAATATAAAGTTTTAGGCATAGCTACCTACATTGAATTATATTTGGGGTGCTTCACATAGAGTTCAACACCAAATGCATGATAATAAGAAAGGATGATTAAAATGGGAAAAATAAATTTAAATTGGATCTAGTGTGATTGTTAAAGATTAAATGACAATGTGATTTTTTTTTATTTTTCATAGTATTTATTTCTCTATAAAACTGCTTACACTATTGTTTCATTAGACTTCTTTTAGACACTATTGGTGGTGCCCTACAATGTGGTACTATCACCATATTAATACCACCTAATCAGCACATGAGTAGACTTTTTTTTTGAAGGACATGATAAGGGAAAAGCCCTAGGATTGGTTGTTATTTGGGATTTGAGCATGGGAGAGGCAACAAGACATGGTTCAGAACCCTCTTGGGAGTTGTTGTGTCTTTACTTTTAATTTCATTGTAGACACTTGACACTCTCATTGTCATATCATGTTTTACAATTCAGTTGAGTATTGTGTTTTCTTGTTTTGAATATCATATGATATGGTATTGTTCTGGTTATTTTATGGTTCCAGACGTGGTTATTGTTTCTTTCTTATGTGGGTGTTTTATTATGATAAAATATGGTATAGTCTCTCTAAGACTAACTTACCAGACCCTTACTGCTAGTAGAGACCCTCTGGTGTATGGGGAGGCGTGCGTGAGGGCATGTGGCCAACCGGCTCAGGGCATAATTTGGTGGAACATTGGATGGGACGTTACACATTATAACTTACAAAGAAAAAACCAATAAATTCTTTTGAATAAATAACATATTTATAAAATATTAAAAATAGTAATAAATATTCAATATTAATAAATATATTTATTTAAAATTCAATTTTATAAAAATATATATTATATTTGTTACAAAATATTTCTAGATATAATATAATTTTCCATATAAAAATATAAATAATATATGAATAAATAGGTCTAAAAATATATATTTAAGAAAATAAAAATTTTAAAATAAAAATTACATATTTTTTACAAATTGATTATTTATATAATTTCATTTTCAATTAATGCATCAGGGAATTGTTTTTTGTTATAGTGAATGATTTAGTGTATGTTTCACGGAAATTATCATAATAACCTTCAACATTTGATTAATTTATTATTTATAAGTAAGATTAATTTTTAGTAATAGTTTTAGTTTCAATGAATGTTTTAGTGTATGTTTCATTGTGAGATTTATTTTTAGTTAATGTACCAGAGTTTGATTCTAAAAGATTCCCTAAATCAATCAAAAAAACATCCATTGAATGAAATCATACTACTAAAATTCAGTATTCTCTATTAATTAGAAAACTATTTAGGTTGAACCACAAATATAACATGTACAAACATTATATAATTATCCAAATTACAATGATATTTGGAAATTGTAAGAGTGAGAAAAAAACATCACAGTTTATCAAAAACTAGCTTACAAATATCCCACAATCTATAATCAGCACACAACAGAAAGTCCAAAATGTTTCAAAATTAAGGCTACATCCCCTCACACTAGTAGTCTCTAGTGGCCTCAAGGAAAAATCATCATAAAAACCATATTGAAGACCTACAATGAAATATATAGTGGCCTCTAGGAAACATTCCCTATGCAATACAAAAATACCATATCTCCCAATTCCTAACCAAACCACATGAAAAATTAATGAATATTAAGGCCTTTCATTTCAACTGAAATGAAAATTATGTGGAATTACTAGATCCTCCATCCAATGAAAACATATTCATGTAATGATCCCATGAAATCCTTGGAACAAACTTTAAAATGTGGAAATAGAGATGATAAAAAGTAGGATATTGCTGGAGATCGTATTTAATTATAGAAACACTTATTCTCACATGCTTGGAGTCTTAATCTTCAAAGATTTAAAATATATTTATACAAATTATATTTATATTTTAAATTTATATATAAATACATATTTTTATATAAATCATATAAATAAATAAATAAAAAGATTATAATCATTAAATTAATCGAGGTTAGATTTTTAATGATGTTGAGTGGGATATTTTATCAATTATTGGTCATGAATTGATATAAGAGTATTTTTATTAATATAATAAAATCATTGATAAAATTTATCTTTTGTCACATTTTTTTGGAAAACTAACAAAAATTCGTGTTTATCAGTGCATTTATCAAGTGATGATAAAAGTCCCCATGTAGTAGTGTTTTTTTTGTTTAATGCTAATAAATTTTTTGTAGTTAATAAAAATGAGTATGTAATAGTTTCATAACACTAAACCATGATATAAGGGAGCTTGAGGAGAAAAAGTTGGTTTGGGACGATTCAAAATAATATCTAGAGTCACTGTTGTCGGACATTTTCAAGAAACACAACTATTTTTACCTAAAAAAATAATTTGAGCCCATGCTATGACCTATTAGCCCAGGGTTTCTTGGAAAATATCCCTATATAAAAGATTCCAATGTGAACATGAGTACAATTTTGTCTGATCTACACAATCCATAATCCTTGTGGTCTGGAATACATTCCTTGTGTCCATACTATTTCCCGCATATATGTATTATTATAAAAATTATAAAATTTTATCTTATAATAATTATTTTTATGATATTTTTAAATATCCATGATTCAATTAATAATAAATTATATTTAACAAGAAATATTATTGGAAAAAAATACACCAATTTAGTATATATTTATTAATTATATTATATATACTTAAATGATGTATTTTGAATTATATTACAAATTATTCATTTTACACATTTTTTAGTAATCATTATTATTTTTTCACATTTTCAAAAATGGATATTATTATTATAACCAAATTCACACTATAAAATTAATTTATTATTATCATTCTTTAAAAAATATAAATTTCAAGAAAAAGGTTGTGTGTCAGACCACCAACCTGAAATTTTTTTAGAGTTAGACTACAAACTATGAAATGTAAATTTATACATATATATAAATATCAATTCTGAAAAAAATTGTTTAATTAAATTTTATATCTTAAAATTGAATGATCATATTCCATTAAGATTAATTACAAGTATTTTCCCTTCCAAAATACATTTTCTTTGATGAATTAAAAACAATATTTGGCAATACATGAAAAATAAATGTAATAATAAAATTGAAATATATATAATAATACATTATTTTCTTGAAGTTCAACTAAAATTAGTTATTGTAATTTGATGTAAATCATACTACATTTTGTTTTTTTTGGGTCAAAATCCATATAGAAAAAACATGAATCACGTGATAAATTCATAATAAATAATGATAAATGAAAATTATGGAACCTTAAATGTTATTAACACCATTATTAAAAACAATTAAATATCAAATATTCCATATGACCTCTAATTCTTTAGAAGATAATAATATAATGGATGTTTAAAATAATATAAGACTATATATTTTGAAATGAAAAAGAAATTTATTCAATAAGAAATTAAATCCTTGGATAAAAAAATAAACAATTATTAAAATAAATATATCAGATAATCCATTATGTTTAATATAAAAAACAATTGGAGATTTTTTAAATACAATTTAAAATAACATTCAAATAATTGAAACCATATCTTTATGGAAATATAATCTAATGTTGATATAATGGGGATGGAGAATTTGGAGGTGGATTAAATGAAACATAATTGAAACCATTATATTCTTATTCTATTTTTATTTGATCTTCATGCATATCTCCATTATTTAAAATGTATAAATATCTATGATTCGTTTTAAGCATCTGAATAATATTTTACTCATTTTCAACTATTGTTAAATTACTTCACTTAATTATGGACTCCTCTAATGGTGTTTCTAAATTGGGATGGGTATAAAAAATTGTCATATAAATTAATGGCCAATGATTACATCATTTCCTTAACATTATTCCATTTGTAATGGGTCTATGGAGTACCATTAATTTCTATATGACTGGTTATTTTATTACAATCTATATGTTAAAAAAACCAGTTTTCATTCCTCCTCAAAACCTAATGCCTGAACATTAATCTCAGTCTGCAAACAACGGTTTTGAAATTGGATTACAGAGGGATTCATGTTCCCTCAAATTGGTTTTTTTAGGTGACAAGAAGAAATATTGAGAAAATGATTAATCATCCTTATCAATCAATTCATATTGTATTCCTTGTCTTCTCTTTCAATTATTTTTTATAGAAAAACCCACCATTAAATTTTTTTTGTGATGATCATTTTGTCAGGTGAGATTTTGGTATGGTGTTTGGGGAATGTTTTTCCATACATAGGGATGTATGAGTGGTGTTCATTGAGAAAATAATTTGATAGGGAACCACCCATTCCCTGATAGTACATGTTGGGCTGTATTTCCATCACTAGTCATGTCATGGGTTTGATATCATTATTGGTGGGATTTTAGATGAAAGCACCACAACCATGAAAGTGGGTCCCTAGAAGTGTGAGGGAATTATGGAAAAGTTTAGTCGGTAAAGAAGGTGTAGAGATGGTGTGTGGGGGTTCCAAAACAAGAACCCTAGGCTCTAATGACTCATTAATTTCCTAAACTATTTAAATTCACCATAATTTTTAATGGAATTATAGAATAATTTGAATTTATATATTATTGTTTTTTAATAAATTTTAATGTTAACTAAATATCAACATAGTGTTTTTAACCATGTGTGTAAAGAGTAAATTAAATATTATGTGTATTATGATATATTTTATTTATGGATACTATTATTTAAAATATTTTTTTGAAAAATACCTTCTTTAACGCTATTAATGAAATATTTTATTTTAGGAAATTACATAATATTTTTTTGGAAATTATTTATATTTACTTATTAGTTATTAAAACTATTTAATGTCATTGAATAAATCAAATATAAAAAGGAAATAAAAAAAATACTATTTTATAACATAATTACTTCCTCTAATCATTACAAAAATTAAAATGTCAATATTATTTAATTTTATTTAATCTAGATTGGGATGGTCGGGGTGGAAATTTTAATTTCCTAAAATATGATTTTTTTTCAAACACTGGTATTTTTAAATTTACTCACACTCTGTTAATGTTTTAATGGTGTCAAGAGTTCCTATTTTTTTGATTGGTTTATCATTACCCCAGAAATAATTAGTGGGACCTAAACACCATTAATACTTAATTGTGGTATGGAAACATTAAATTTAATGGTGTGTGAAAATATTTAACATTGGAGGGTGGTTATTCAAGAATTTTTCAATTTAGTTACAGTAAGATTGGATTTTATAAGTTGTGTAAAAAATGTGATCTGATTCATGATAATTACATGAATTTAAATTAATAATTTTAACTATACATTACATTAATTTTGATATATACAATTCTTATTAATTAATATTATTATATATATAACTACTATTAGTATATATATTTATTACTATAATTTTAACACAAAGGAAAATTTTATCGTAAAAATAAATATTATTATTATTATTAAATACAATGTATAACTCTATTTATTATCTTATGATGCATTACTAAATGGACATACCCCGCTATTTCCGAACTCTATAGACATATGTAGCCATTTTTTCTATATTCTTTTTCCATTCCCTGACCTCAGAAATTCTAGGATTCCATGATTCCTAATGAATCTTCCATTATATAAATATTTAGATTCCCCCATCCTCTTCACTCTCTTTTTCTTCTACCCCCACCCCACCTCCATAACCCTCTAATGATCCCTCCATTTAATGTATTATTCCTCAACCCAACTCTTTGACTCCCACCCCTCCTCACACCTTCGATCTCCTCTTCCTTGCTTCCCCCATTTTAAATTTCTAGCACATACATCCTCCATTCCAACTACCTCCAAAAACATATACTTCCCGTTACTATATACCTTATAATGGATTTATATCACAAAAGGACTTAACATCATGAAATTCATATTCCTCTACATTTATACCATATTTTTTAATGGATCAACATCAAATGTATTTTAGTTTCCTACAAATCCTTCCTCCATTATCATAAGGACATCCCATCAATTCCACCTCTTGTATAGAAGAATATACAACACCAAACACTAACAATGAGTCAACATCCATTCATAACTACTACAATATATAGTTCCATATATCCTTGTGTATATATAAATATGCCTCCTTTATTGTATAATAATTATTAAAGAATTTTTTATTCTTATTCATATTTTAATTTGATTAATTATCCATACAATCTTATATTTTTATATATGATTATTTTGTATCATATTCTTATCATTGATCTGGTTTTCATAGATCCCTATTATGTATTAACTCCATTATATTGAAACTTATTGATTTAAATGATAAATTTAATTATATATATATATATTACAATAGACTAGTGACATGATTTAACATTCCATGATGGTGTACATTAAAACATCAAAAATAATTATATCCTTATATATAAGTTTTTCCTATTTCAACAATGTACTAAATTTTTTTATCATAAACATCCCAAATATATTCTTTAAAATGCCTTTGGGTAGAGTTACTCAAATATTTATTATTATTTTTTTCAGTTTTTTTATACACATATTTTCAAATATTTATAAATGTATTATTTCAATTTGAATTTTACTAAATCACTAGAATGATATATTATAATCCCCTTTATGAGATCATGGATAAATAATTTTATTATAATTCTAGTTATACCTCCTACCATTATAAATATTTTTCACATGATGGTGTGTGTATAACCATAAATTCACTTCATAAATGTTTAATGGATTCCTACACTGATGTTCCACATTTTCATTTCATTCAACCTGATCAATCTTGACCAAGAATATACACCCTACTATTGGTACATGTTATTGTATTCTACATGTATAGAGGTTTATTTCATTTAAAATAATTGCTTCATATAATTTCATCCACCTATATCATTTATAAGGATTTATATGGCTTGGTTATGTAATTAAATTTCAAAAACTTGACCCTCATTCAATTCAATTATATTAATAGAGTAATATATACTTGTGTTTAAATTTTATTTACATTTCACTCCATGTCGATGTAGCTATGTTATTCTAATTATTAAATCAAAAATTCCATAATATCATTCATTTAAATTCTTCTTTTTTTGTTTCTATGTTAGACTCAAATTTTTTAAAAGAATTCTCTGGCGAATTCTATCTAGAACCCTTGTATTAATTAATCCAAAAAATTTGGGTACTTTGTAAAATTTCTTATTTATCATAATTCATCAATTTACTAATGGTGGTGAATTATTAATGTGATTCATTTTCTCATAATTCTATGGTGACCATATATATAAATGTAAATTTGTTTCGTGTTATTGGGTGATATTATTAGGAATAATTAATTTCATGGGGTCTTAACATTTTTTATTATATGGTATGTGAAATTTCTTATAATTTTTTTTATTTATACAGAATGGTTTATTTTGAGAACTAAATAACAATGGTTTTTCTTTTACATTGATGTTTTTAGGATAATTATTTAAACAATAGTAACTTAAAATAATAGTTTCCCTTTAATTTTTCTATTATTTTTTATCAATGTGATTTAATTTTCTGATACTAAATGCATAAAATTGTTGATATGAAACACCTATGACACCTAATAACCATAATAAATATTAATTTTTTCCATTATAGATGTTATTCTCTAATAGAAGTATTTTTCAAAGGGTCACTCAGTTGGTGGAAAAATGTATGCATATTTATACATTAGATGAAATTGTTGTGATATTATTTAATTTCAATAAAAATTTCATTTATATTATATTTTAATTAAAATTAATTGTTCATTAGTTCTATTCATTTTACATTAAAATTAATGTCATCACATTCTATTTCATGATTTTTTATTATTTTATCCATTTATTTAATATTTTAGTATATTATTTCATAACATATTATTAATTGTGTTTTACATATTCCCACCACTATCATATTTCACTATATTCTCCCACAATTCAAATAAGGCAAATAATTGTCCTTATATTTACTTAATTGTAGTTTAAACCCAAAAAAATAACTATGGATAATCCATATTATTTCATAATTCAAATCAGTTCGAATGATTCAATGGAGACTACCACCTCACATTACCTACTGGGATGGTCTTGATTTTGAAAGGATGTTATTAAGTACCCTCTGTAACCAAAAACATTATTTCAGTATCCATATTAGATACTGATGGATTAATTATCAATTTTGTAAGTGGATGTCTCTACTTTTATAAAGATAGCATCTGTTTTGGTAGGACACATTTATATAATGACCTTTATGTGTTAGACTGCACAAACCAAGTAATGGAAATCTATGAAAAACTTAATTCACATGACTCATACCACACCCAACTTTGGCATAACTAGATAAGTCCTGTCAATAAGAAACGTTTGACAAAATTACATCAATATGGGTATTTATATTATTTCAAACTAAAACCACATGGTGTATGTCATGTGTGTCTACAAGGAAAAATTACTAAAGCCCCATTTAGTGGGAAAGGTGAAAGGGCTAAAGAGCTTCATGAATTAGTTTACACATTTGTGTGTGGACTATTTCCAGTTGAAGCAAGGGGTGGGTTCTCGTAGTTCTTAACTTTTACTGATGATTTTAGTAGATATGGATATATTTACCTATTGAGGTATAAGTCATATTCTTCTGATCGGTTCAAAGAATACATGAATGAAGTTGAGAACCAGCTTGGTAAAGAAGATTAATAAAATACACTCAGAGAGAGGAGGACAATATCTTAATCAGGACTTCAGTGATTTCTTATGGGAGTTTGGGATTCTATCTCAACTTGCTCCTCCTTACACACCTCAGTTGAATGGTGTAAGTTAAAGGAGGAACTGCACCCTGTTGGACATGGTGAGATCAATGATGAGTCATGTGATTCTTCCATTATCCTTTTGGGGATATTTATTACAAACAGTAGTACACATACTAAACAAAGTACCAACTAAATCTATAAATGGTATTCTATATGAGTTATGGAGTGGAGGCAAATCCATGTTATCGAATTTACATGTGTGGGGTAGCGAAGAATTTGTTAAGGCCTCTTCCATTAACAAAATTGCACCCCAAGGCACAAAGTGTATTTTTATAGGATATCCCAAGGAAACAAGGGGATATAACCTATACAACCCCTTAGACAAAAAGGATACAATGGCAAGACACGCCATATTCCTTGAGAGGAGGAACAACTCCAAAAGAGATAGCGGGAGTGAGATAGGCTTCGATGAGGTCGAGGCTCAAGATACACATGCGTTGGTTCAAGAACAGATTCCAAAAAGCCACATGGAAGAATAATCTATTCCAGAGACACAAGAGCTATGTAGGAGAACAAGAAAGGTGAGATAACCAGAATGATATGGTTTTCTTGTCACTATGGATGGTGACTCATTATTAGTTGAAAATGATGATCTACTTGCCTACAAGGAAGCAGTTAAAGGCACAGACATTGCCAAGTGTCAAGAAGCCATGAATTCTGCAATGGATACCATGTACCAAAACCAAGACTGTATTTTGGTAGATCCTCCGGTTGATGTAAAGCATATTGTTAATAAATGGGTATTCAAGAAGAAACTGGGCATGGAGGGGAAAGTCAGCACCTATAAGCCACGACTAGTTGCCAAAGGTTTTAGACAGTGTTAAGGAATTGACTATGATGAAACCTTTCATAGGTTGCGATGCTGAAATCCATCAGAATCCTACTGGCCATTTTCACATACCTTGACTATGAAATTTGGAAAATGGATTTCAAAACTGCATTCCTTAATGGGAACCTCCAAGATGATTTCTGAATGACACAACCTGAAGGGTTTGTGACTCCAAAAGATTCCAACGAGGTATGAAATTTGTAGAAATCCATTTATGGATTAAATTAAGCATCAAGGTCATGGAACATTCGTTTTGATGAAGCTATAATGGAATTTGGATTTATTAAGAATGAATGTGAGCCCTGTGTCTACAAGAGGTTTAGTGGAAGTGAAATCATTTTCCTAATAGTATCTGTTGATGACATATTACTAATTAGAAATGAAGTACCTGCCTTACAGTCAGTTAAGGAATGGTTAGATAATTGATTCTCCATGAAATACATGGGTGAGGAAGAATATATTATTAGGATATAGATCCATCATGATAGATCCAAGAGAATGTTGGGCCTGAGTCAAAGTACATACATTGAAAAGATGCTGAAGAGATTCAGTATGGAACAGTCCAAGAAGGCATTGTTCCCAGTGTCACAGAGCATTCATCTTTCCATGAAAATGTGTCCTCAGACACATGAGGAAAGAGATAAAATGGCAAGGACCCCTTACGCATCCTTGATTGGGTCAGTCATGTATGTTATTCTATGTAAAAGGCTAGATTTTGCTTATGAATTAAGTGCGGTAGGCAGATATCAAGATGATCCAGGAGACCACCATTGGATGGTAGTCAAGACTATCCTTAAGTATCTAAGGTTTACTAAGGATATGTTCTTGGTTTATGGAGGAGATGAGGAACTAGTCATTAGAGGTCATGTAGATGCCAGTTTCTAGACAGATCAAGATGACATGAGGTCACAGACTGGGCACATCTTCAATTTGATTAGAGGTGCAGTGAGCTGGAAGAGCTCAAAGAAAGGTGTGGTCACAAATTATACAGCAGATTCCGAGTATATCACAGCTTCTGAGGAAGCTAAATAGGCACTATAGATGTGAAGATTCATCAATGATCTGGATTTAGTACCTAGCAGTAACGATCCTAACACACTCTGTTTTGATAATACTACAGTGGCAGAACATGGAAAATATCCAAGGTCACATCAGTGGACAAAGAACAAGCATCAGAAGTATCGTCTCTTGAGGGATTTTTCTTAGAGAGGTGAAGTTGCAGTGAGTAGTATTTCCATGGAAAACAACTTGGTGGACCCCTTGACTAAATCCTTGACTCAGTAGAAACATGATCATCATGTGAGTTCTAGCGGAATAAAAGTCCTAGAAAGTTGGATCTAGTATAAGTGGAAGTTTGTTAGGTTTGGTGTCCTAAGAACCAACTATTTTGTACTTTGATTAATGAATGTTCACTTATTATATACTGTTCATTATTCTACATGACTATAATATAATAATTTCCTTTAATATTTTTTCCATCGATAATGTCATGGCGGATCTCTGTTATGATGAGAACCTTGAAATGCTATAAAAATATTCTTAATTAATTTTTTTCCATTGGATTACATACTATGATTGGACAAATAGTATGCAGACCGTCATGTGATAGTACTCATAAGAAGGCGAGTCTCTCTCTCCTGGAGTTCACACATGGTAATCTCCATGATGAGAGATTATGAGGACAGACCCACCAATAGTAATTGTGCATGTTTTGGTGTCATCAGATATTGCTATCTGCAAGCGTGTGTAATGGTCCTTATACTGGAAGATTATCATTAACTCATCTCAAGACTCGCGCATGTAGATATTCTGATGAAAATCATCACGAAGACAGTTTCTAGGAAGTAGGGTACGTTGGGTGTGTCACGAATGACATGTTGTTAATGGATAAGTCAAGGAAGGATTTGTCCCATACATATTTATGTAATTTGATATCTTGGGCCCTTTGATTGAAATTGAACTATCGAAAAAATTCTATGGCCATGGTGACACGATGAGATTATTTATGGTAGTCAAAGATTGACAGATCAAGCATATAGGTTTATGACACTGTCATGAAACCTGCTTGATGAGATATTGAGACAAAGGGATTAAATTACATAGTAAGTGTTCGTATGAGGTGACACGTCAATGCGGTGTCAACTTCTTTCTCTAGGGTGACTTTACCCATTGCTACATAGTAATCTCAGACTTTAGGCAAACCCGCCTAATGCCAGTGAGAAAAAAGTGTAGAGGGTCACACACTAAGTATATCCAAGTATCTCAGGTAGAATAAATATTATTCTCTTACGTGGTTTAATAATTATTCAAGGAAGCCTAAATAGTTTTAATGATGGAGGAAGAAGGAATTGAAAAACAAGATATACACGTTGTGTAGTTTTTCATGAAAAATAATTACACTCCATGTATTAAAGATTACACGCTTTGTAGTTTTATGGAAAACAAGTACACACCGTGTGTTAATGATTACACACCGATTAGTTTTCTAGTACGGATTTTGAGGATATAATACTATTTTATTATATGATATTTATTATAATAAGCATGGGTGAATGTCAAGGAATTAATTATTCTTCATGGGGGTTTTCAATAAGAGTGAACTAAATAAAAAAATGAGTAATGTGTTTATTTATTGTCATAACTCTATAACCTCAAACCTGATTATAAATATCCTCACAACCCCAACTCTTTTCCCACAAGAGAATCATTGTGCACAACAATTCTGGGGAATTCTTTCAAGGCCTAAAGAACCTATTCCTCCAAGAATGCTCTCAAGACTAAGATAGATCCTCTTCTATCAGATCAAGATGATCTAAGGCAGACAACGCAAGAAAAGGTTTCTTCACACTAGCACCCGGAGACTCCTTTAGCGACGTCCAGAGATAGAAGGTGCACATGTGGATCACTGCTAGAGGAATTCTACACTTTTCTTCTATGACACAATGATGAATCACATCATAATGTGATCGAGAATATCAATGAAGAAAAAACACTCAAAAGACAGTTCTTGTTAATTAATTAAATTAATTATAATAATCTTGTGACGATCCACTTTTGTGGTTCTGGGAATTTTCTTCTTCTTTGTCTATTTCTTTGAATCAATCCATGGATACTGGAATTTATCATCGTATTGATCCTAGATTGATCATTTCTAATGAAAAAAATCCAAGTGGGCACATCCACCCATGATCATCCGATGCACCCGGGACCTTCAAAAGCTTGGCCCGTGAATTAGCATTTTATGAAGATGTTTTTGGGGGGTCTAGTGATATTCTCAGTAAAGGCCTCTGCTAGAGGATATATGATGGATCTAGTATTGATATATTGAAACACATTTGGATGATATATAACATTAGATCTTTGATAACATTACTGATTTTTATTGTACTAGAAAACGTTAAGGTTCTCTCTTTGTTTAATAGAGATGTTAGTGGATAGTGTACTAAAAAGTGGAGAGAATTTATTATCAAAAGGGATAGAAAAATTATATTCATTATTCATTGTGGAAGGATTTTTGTTCTATACATCTTTGTTAGATTAATTGTTCCTCGATCCCTTCCTTAGTGAAATATGGGTACGCGATAGTCTAGGAAGGTTGGTGCTCGAATTCAATGGTGACAAGGAACGAACTCTATAAACTCTTGATCCCTCCCCATGCGCGATACTTCTAGTGGAAATAATTCTTTGACATCCTCCATGAAAAGGAGAACCTCACTATTTCTCAAGCCTCTGACATTCGATTATGCCCACTCTGTATGGATACATTGGAATCTGAAATTGCATTTAATTTTTATGTGTTTGTGTACCCTGGATGTGTGGCATGCATGGAATGATAATTTTGATTCTCTTCTAGAGTTTATACTCAGCCATTTGGTGATTTTATAATAGTTTTCTTCCCCAATTCTAACAAATTCTTTGAATATCCTATACACCTTTGGAAAGATGACTTCGTCCTAGAGAAATTACTTTATCTTTAGTCATAGGTCCAAACCAAGCACATTCTAGGTCGATCAACACAACTCTTGGCATACCAAATGTGATCAAAATGTTACTCAAATTAATATTACTGGAATTCATACTAGTTCAAAAACCTATAAACCTACATCGAATAGTGTTATGATGATTAACATTTACACGTCAGTTGTTGAGGGATCTGTTTCACTTATCTTTGTTTTCATCTAAGATTCCCTCTGTTCAATTTTCAACACATTCCAAATGACCATTTTTTCAGGTGGTCTCCACATTTTTCTATGTTAAAGGGTAATATTTCAAATATACAGTTTTCTATTTCCATAAGATAGAGTAATGTTGTGTTGTATTAAGAATACCATACTATCCTCAATGTCAGTTCATCCCTAGAGAACACCATTAATTGATTTATCTGGTGATTTGATGGAAACTCTATTTAGGTAACCAGTTTTCTTATTTATATTTCATGCTCATAAAAAGAGATATAAATAATGTTAAACATCTCTTAACAGCCCATGTTCTCACATACATGTCACATTTTTAGAGGCATGATTTCCCATTTTGGTTTAATACCCTTGTATTGTATGATTTTAAATCATCCTTTTAAGGAGTATTATCCATTCAAAAATAAGTATATTTAACAATTAATATCATGGGTCACCAATACACAAATTTAATTTATATTTATTAATTCATATATTTGTATATGATTTTTATAGAATTTTATTCAATTTATATTTTATATAATTTAACTGCTAAATAAAAATTATCATATTGAAATTTTTTATTATTTTATTATTTTTTCAAAAAGCAATTAACCGATAAAATGAAATAAATAACATTTCTCTATGATGAAGAAATTAAAATAAAATGTAGGTGGATCTTCCCCCATTCATACAGGTCAGGTAAGAGTAGGGATAGGGCATATGTAATATAAATTTTCAAATTTTATATTCAACATGAAATATCAAAAAAAAAATATGTATTTTAATTTTATATATCTAAATAGCATGATAAAATATCATTTATTTTTATTATTTTTAAATATGAAAATATATTATCTATTTTTTTTTAATAATAAATTTTTTTCAAAAATGGTAAATTAAAATAATGAAAATATGAAACATATATAATAACATATTATTTTCTTTCAGTTCATTTCAAATTACTTGTTGTATTTTAAAGAACGCCTAAAAAACATTTGGGTCAATGATGTCCTAAATCTAAACAAGAGTCTTTTAATAAATTCATATGATATAACAAGAAATCAAGGTGATTATCCATTCCTTGATTTTTTTTAAAAATTCATAAAATAAATTAAATCTCACATATGCATACTAATTTCAAACTCCTCAACATAAAATAAAATAATTAAAGAGTAAAATTATATACGACTCTACATTTGGAAACAAATAATGAAAATTAATCAAGAGGAATCAAAATCTGTATAATCAATGAAATTATTCTTTAATAAAACAAATACTTGAGACAAGACACTTTATTTAATGAAAAATAAATGTCGTATTTTTTAAGAAAATGTCAAAAAATATTCCATATCATTACAATTGTTCCTAATAATGGGGATCTAATATAACACATCCATGATGGTGATGGAGAATTAGGATGGGAGAGAACATTAAATTGAATTAAAATCATTATAGTCATCATAAATATTCATTTTATGTTCTTATCCATCTCTAATTTCTCATATTTCTAACTCTCATATATGTTTTAAGCATGAAAACAATACAGGACTCATTCTGATCAATTTTTTCATCATTTCTTTAATTTTATAATTTTATAATAATGTATACCCATGAATATAAAATAGGGGATTTATAATATCTATCTAGATTGATTACCATGGATACCCATAGTTCCTTAGGATTTTTTCCTTATTTTGGGAACAACATGATGCCTTGAATTTATTTGTGAAAGATTCTTCTTAATGCATCCTGATGGTGAGAAAAATAAATAGTTGGATACATCACAATATGTAAGGCCGAATCATAAAGACTTATCACTAATTTGGGGTCTTAAATATGATTATATAGGACTTTATTTTCCTTCACATTAAGATGATTTGGTTATGGGTAGAAAGAATTACAAAATGAATAATCATTCAAATCCATTAATTCGAATTGCATTCTTCATCTTCTCATTCAATTCATGGGAATAAAAACTAACAATATAAACATTTTTTATCATGGTAATTTTATCAGAAGAAATGTGGGGTATTTTTTAGTGTATTTTATCTATCTTTTATGATGCATGAATTTTTATGATCAGGAAACAAATGTGAGATGGAATCATTAAGGCCATGATGATATGTGTGGGTATGATAAATCCCTATTTTGGGTATATGATGATTCTTCACTATTGGTTTTACATTGTATTTAAGGAAGTCCTCTCTCAGTATCTTTTGGTGAAATCTATTTAAATATAGAATAGTGTGTATATACAATAGAGTCTAGATACTTCATGAGAGGATTAAGATTCAAATGTAAGTTTTGGGGTTTGGCCTTTTATTGGTGGGATTTGATAAGAAACCTCTATACGAAAAAATGTTTATACATGGAATAATGGGAGGAGGTGGGGAATCTTCAATTGGTATGGAAATTTTATAGATAGTTTTCATGGGTTTAAAACACAAAACCCTAGGCTTGACTCACTCACATGGTTCTAAAAGTAATTATATTCCCCAAAATGTATAAATTATTTTAATAATATATCTAATTTAAAATTTAAATGTTATAAATTTTTTTCAATGTTAACTAAATTATAAGTTGGTTTATTTGACTATGGGTGTGAAGGGTAGAATTAATATGATTTTTAGTTTGATAACATTGATATATGGGTTCTTTTCATTCATGTGTAGAGTTAAAAGTTCCTTCTCCATTAATTTAAAACCAATTTGATATTTTCTGGTAATTACATAATCTTTTATGGAAATTAATTTTCAATAATAATTATTTATAAAGACTATTTAATTTTATTTTATAAATCAATTCTAAAAATGGATATGGTAAAATAAAATATTAAACAACATAATTATTAGCTAATTTTTTTTAAAAAAATTGTTATTTACTTTTAATTAATAGTGACCAGTGTGGGGTGGTGAATTTTTTTTATAAAATATTACTATAAATAATTTAATGAAAATTATTCATTTTAATAGTTATTATAATCCATGTATAGATGTTGTGGTTTTAAAAGTTATTTATTTATTTATTTTCTTATGATTGAACTAAAAGTAATAATGTTTAAAATATTAAATGGAGTCTCCTCATATTAAGAGTTTCTTCCTACTATTTTCCACTTGGAATCCATACTATGTTATACATAATTGGTATTTATTTTAGGGATTATGTTCCCATATTCATTCTTCCCTTCTCTTTTTTTTAATTTGGATTCCATTCATTTTTTGGAGTTTTTGGTCACATATATGATGCGAAACAACCCAATAAACAACTAGAATATGCATTCTCTTACAGAAAAAGAGATTATGTCTTTCATTGATGTTGATGGGATTGGTGAATCATAGAAGAAATATCTTTATTTTCCCATCATGTGTAAATTATTGACAAATAAACTTTTAGATATTATTTCCTTTGGAAACATACTTCAAATGGTGTGGAAACTGGAGAACATGGCTTCTATTTTTGATATGAAATCAAGAGTGGTAATTTTTTAATGCATTCTATTTTTCGATAAAAGTATGATTATGGATGATATATCATGTTCATTTTATTTCCAATTAATTTTGATCTTAGGCCTAATTATATAATGTAATGTGTGTGAATTTTTTTCCCATTCTCTCTTTCCTATAAACATATCAATTGGATTCCAACTGCACAAAGAACTAAAAATTAATATATTGAAAGGAAATTTCATTAGAAAATATGTTTATTGGGATTATCCATATCAGATTTCATTGGGGACTCCAATATGGGTGAGGGCCCTAATCAGTGTAAATTGACCACTCATGTGAGGCAGTTTTCTTATGGCCACGGATTATTTTTCAAGGGATTTATTTGAATATGAGTGGCTCCAAATAAATCACTTTGTCTGTGGAATTCTGGATTACTCAGAGAGGAACTTTGAGATAAAATTATGAATTTATATGGCTAAATGGTTTTTCCAGTATATCTCTTGTATCCATGTGAATATTTAGGGGGGGGGGGGGTCATCTAGAAGGTGGAGAAGAAAAATTATTGTGAACATTTAGATAATAATAAAGAAATTGGCTATATGAAATTAGTTTGAGAGTTCTCTCAACCGAGTTAGGATATAATTTGTAAATTCCTAGATAACTAACTATGATGATTGAATTGGTTTGGATTTTATCTTTAATGATTTATCAATCTATTCATTTTTTAGGGGGGTAGTGTAAAACATGTAGTGTGAGAAATTACTGCTAGGATGAAAGTGGGGGATGATCATTATGGTCTTGCTTCTATGGCTCCTTTTATTGGGCGGGCTAAGTTTTCTCTTAAGGGCTTGGATTATTATCCAGTTAAATCTCATTGAGGATTTAAAATAAAACATTAGATAGAAATAAATATTAAATATTCAAAATTAGATATAATAAATAGAAAATAGACCCATGAATAGTTGTTTGAAGTGGAGGAACTTATTTCCCAGAAGAATGTGGTGTTCAACTATAATGTGATTAAAGTAATATTACATCGAGTTGAAGGCTAGTAAATAAATGCACATATTGAGAAATAAGAATAATATGTTGGATTTCTCAGGAGCTTTGTTCCCAACAACAATATATATACTATATCATAAAATATGGATGCTCATTTCTTAGGTCTGAATATTGGATTTATTAACATCTTCCTTGTATGAATCCAATGGTATGTTTATGGAATTTTAGTCTTGTGGTGTTAATTTGGGTATTATTTTTTCCCTATTAAAATTATAAATTAACCAATTTCTATTATTATACCATTTATCTATTCTATCAAAATTTTAGTTTATTAATTTATGTTCTCTATTTTATAATATGCACGGCTTACTAGAAGGCCCAAAATAATTGGGTATTGTACTCTGGGATGCCCACTCATGTAATTCTTGTATCCTTCTTGGAAAAATGGTAATACACATTATCTCCATCTATCTAATGTGTTTAATGAACTTCCAAGCCTCAAAATAACTATATTTAGGCATATTTTCATGTCGATGGGGTTTGTGTTCCATAGATGGTTGATGGAGCTCTCTCTATGGACGTGATGTCACTCAGTTCAAGTTTTGGTAGGGGGTTATATCACTCCCTTAAACACATTATTCCAAAAAAGAGAATATATATGTGGCTCCTCTCTCATTAAATATCTATGGGGAAATTTCTACCTCTTGTCTTCAACGTGGTGGAGCTTCAATTATGGTTTCATTGGTGGTGAATTTGGCCAAGTCTGCACATATCCCTCATATATTTTTTTGAGGAATCCAATCTAGGAGTTTTAGGATTATGACCTTCTACACGATGATTATTTTCTTCACTATGAGGATATTCATCAGTGATGAGGAGCTACTTCATCTATTACTTCAAGGATGTAAAACAGTGGTTTAGCAAACTCTTGAGGTGATCTGGATGGCCTGATGTTGGCTGGTGTTGTGAGTTTCATTTTGACCCAGCTTCTTAAATTGTTTTCTTAACTTATTGATGTTTATTTGTAGATATTTTTTCCCTACTGATCTTCTCTTGTTTTTTCATTCATGAATATATCATTTTGTTTATATTATTTATATAATGTAAACTACTTAAATTTTTTATTTAAAATGAATAATACCAGTGTTTGTGGGTGGTGTTTTTTCCATACAGTAGGTTTCAGTGAAATTGATGAATATGAATTCATGTCTTGTCATCCCCATATTTATTCTTATTGAATTATTTTTAACAAATTTCATTATTCATTTTATTTTTAATCATCTTTTATCAATTATGGTGTGTTAAATATTAATTTTTTATTATAATCATTAACATGAATTAAATTGTTTATTAGATCGTTCCTTTGAGTTTTTTTATTATTCTTGTATTCCGCTATTACCCCTCATAAAATTTGTATTAGATCCAACCAGATAAATAATGACACCTTAAAAATATGAAATGAAAAAATTTGAAGGTTGTAATGATTTTAATTTTGGGTGATTTAAATTCAAGACATGTTAGTTAGGCAAGGGATACATAATTACCTTTACAGACTAAAGAAATATCATTTATGTTTATACACTAATGTTATGATTGTCATTTCCAATTCAGATGTATGTCCTAACATTTTGATGAAATCACATGGCTTATTAACCTTGTCTTTAGGTGATTAAGTCCAGCGAGAAGTCTCTTATGAGACATACATAGCATGTATTTGGTCTAAGAATAAAAAAATTTATACGACAACATCTTTAATTGATTTTCTATATAAGAATCAAAAACTATATACCTTAAAGATCCATCATGGAACTAACTTCTAGATACACAATGATGAGTTTAATAAAATATTATTAGAGCTAGGTAATATAAATGTGGATATTGAAGATGAGGACCAAGCCATTATACTTTTAATTTCTCTATAAAATGTATGTGATCATATTATTAATGCTATAATTTATGGAAGAGATTACATGAACATAGAATAAGTCTGTTCAACATTTCTTTCTCATTATTTGTATAACAAGGATATGGTTAAACCTGATGCTAAGGGTCTAAACGTGTGGGGTCATTTGGAGTTTTTAGGGAAGAAGAAAAGTAAAATTAAAAATGGAAGAAAGATTCATAACCAGTCACATGAAAATTGGTTTAATCACAAACTGAAGGAGGTTACCTTCTACCATTGGGAGAAACATGGAAAATTAAAAAGAAGTGCCCCAATTCAAAAATAAGTAAACCTTATAGAAAATCTAGTGACAATTCTCCCTTTTCTGACCAAGGCTATTAATGTATTAAGGTGTTTTGTGTTTCTTATGATACTCTGGACGTTGAGTGGGTTGTAGACTTAATATGTTCTCTCCATATGTTCTAGGATTGGATTTTTATTTCTTATTTGACCAAGGGAGTTGAAGGATAGGTTTTTATATGAGACATGAAGAGATCTTGTGTCATAGTTTGAGGTACTTTTGTTCAAGATATCTAAGACTATTCTCTTGAAACATTATTGTATGTGAGAGGGGTTCTGCATTTATATCATAACTTTCTCTCATTAGGTGTCTTATATCAGAGAGGTTTTATTGTTAACCATGTTTGTGGTTTTCTTAGAATCTACAAGGGAACACGTACGGTTCATAATGGCTCATTATTGAATGGGTTGTATGGTTCATAAGTAAGAACACGTTTCAAGGAATTAGTAAAAATCTTATTTCAATAGAAATGAAAACACTTTGCTTTCTCATAGTTGGCTACGACATGTGAGTGTAAAAGTTATATAGGAATTTAGAAAGAAAGGGAAAATCACTCAAGTTATACCATGTAACTTACCCTTCTATGAGGATGGTGTAATGAGTAATTCAAAAAGTTGAAGTTTTGAGAGACCCATCATTAAATCTGTTCACCCACTTATAATCATTCTGATTTTTGGGTAACTTAAAGAAATAACTCCCATGGTGGAGGCTCCAACTTATTCTCCTTTATATATGGATTTTGTAGTAAAATCTTGGTTTATATTTTAGGAAATAAATCATACATCATTGAGGTGTTTAAAACTCATAAGGTCACCGTAAAAAATTAATATTGGTATAAGTTATATGATTTATGGACTGATAAGGGTCTTGAATACCCATCCACTTATTTTAAGATTATTTTTAATGTAAAGAAACTTTGAAACATTTGACATTTAGTCATACTCCATAGTATAATGGTCTAACTGAGCATATTAATTTTACTTCTATTGAACTCATTCATAGCAAGCTTTCATGATCGAGCCTGCCCAAATCATTTTGGGAATGAACTGTACCTATTTTACTTTACATAATAAATATATGCCCCTCATTTTCCAGTAACCTTAAGATACCTATTGAATTTTGGAGAAATAACACTTCATCCTATGAACATATTAGGGTGTTTGGGAGCACATCATATGTTCATGAAAAGGATGATAAATATGATCATAGGGTTATCAAGTGCATCTTCATAGAGTATCTTTTTGGGGTTAAGTGGTATAAGCTTTGGGTAGATAAACATAGTTTTTCATAAGTGTATTGTTAGTCATGATGTAGTGTTTCACTAGTTTATTCTCTCTATATTCTAGCCCCCCACTAATGATAATGATGATCCTTCTTAGGGGAGGGATCTTGATGTTGATCCTCCTTCTATTAGTGAGTCTCTTATTGAGACTCCATCTACTTCTTAGGTTCCCCTTTCTTAGCATAATCCATATTCTAGGTCTAATTCTAGTGATACTACTAATGATTGAATTCCTAGTGTCCATAGGGGTTATCAAATCACTCGTGATAGTCAAATAAGAGTCATTAAACCTCCTCCTAGGTATAGCCATGATGATATGGTCACTTTTTCCTTAAATGTAGTAGCATATCAAGGTGGAAAAATCCCCAAATATACAATAATGCATACAATAACACTAGATTTATGTATTGAATTTAATCTATGGAAGATTAGGCGACATTCCTAATAAATAACCATACATATTACTTATTTAATAAACCAACTACTACCAAGGTTATTGGTTGTAAATGGATATATAAAAAAAAGAAGACAATAGAACATGGAATAAGATTAAGTTTAAATCAAGACTTTTAGCCAAAGGATTCTTACAAAGAGAAGGAATTTATTACCCTGATATTTTTTCTTCTGTAGTGATACATTATACTATAATAATTTTTCATACATTTGACGTCCATTTAGATTCTCATATATAAAAGATTGATGTCAAAATTCCTTTCCTGAATGGAGATTCGATTGAAAAAATATACATGAAGCCTCCTGTTAGTTTTGAATATGAATTTAAAACTAAAGAACTTTTTTTCTTTAGTAAATCATTTTATGGACTAATACAAGATTCAAGGCAATGGTACAAAATGTTTGATTAATTAATGTTAGGGAATGGTTTCAGTAGGATTCATTTTGATTCGTGTGTATATTTTAACTCTTTTATGAAATGCATGATTTATTTACTAAATTATATATTTTTCAAGTGACTCATATGTACTAATAGAAAATTAATTACCCAAATTAAAATACAACTGAATACAAATTTCGAAATGAAAAAACTAGTTTGTAGTGAGATAATTTTGGTCATGTAAATTATTACAGATACAAAGCATGTTATTCTCTATATATCTAAATGTTCTTATTTCATTAATGTTCATAAGATGTATTTTTTTGCTATAAATCATATTAAGGTTCTTTATGTTATCATTTTAAAATATCTTTATCTCAATCACCTTCTTCAGCTTCTGATATTTAATATAAGAGAAAAATCACATATGATAATGTAGTCGGATGTATTATGTACGTAGAGATATATACATAACTAGATGTTTCATTATATATATGAAAATTGACCATTTTTATTAAAATTATGGGAAATAAAAATTAAAATTCTCTTAAATGGTTTTCAATGTACATTTCTTCGATATCAACCCTTTAAATTTTTTCATTTTAAGAATGATAATTCTTCCTAATTAGAGATTGGTCATGTGGATTCTTACGACATAGGAAATTTTAATACTAGGAAGTCACTAATAGGTTATGTATTGTGTGAATGTTGATGAAATATACCATGTAAGTGTACTATGAAATAGGTGGAGGCCCTATCGACCACTGAATCTGAGAATATAGAACTAATAGAAGCTATCAAAGATGCAATTTGGCTTAACGATTTGATTTATAAGAATAGTATTTGAAATTTAATTATTACTATACATTTTTTTTCTTAGTCTTCACTTTATCTATCTAAAAATTTAGTATTCTATAGAAGGTCCATGAACATAGATATTAGACTTCATTTTGTTAGAGGTGTTATTAAAGTGGAGGATTGTGTGTCACTAAGATATGCAGAGATGAAAATCCAGCCAATAGTTTGACTAAGACTGTAACTTTATCCAAGATAAAGCATTGCTTAGATATCATGAAGTTTTAATCATTTGAATAATATTTAGGTGAAATAGCATCACCAATTTTCAATTGAAAATGGTGGATATTTGTTAATTTGGGTATTCTTTATTTTCATATTGAAAATTAAAATTATTCTATTAAAATTATTCTTTAAATTATATTTTTAAATGATTTCATATTCTAATTAATTTTTTTAATATTATAATATTGTTTGATTTCTATATGGGCCTGATTAATTAGAATGTGTATTCTGGGCTACTCACTCATAGAATTCTTGGATCCTTCATTCCACTAAAAAATCAATGTTTTATCTAGTCGTCGATTGAAGTATCCACCATTCCAACCCCCACCATACATAAATTTTGGTGGTTAGTCATTCCACTGGGGTTTCAGTTCCATGAATGATTAATGTATCTCCCTTTTTAGAGGTTCTATTACTCAGTTTGGGTTCTAGTATAAGGTCTAGACACCAAGGTGGCTCATTCTTTCGACACAGAGAATAGATCCATGACTTCATTCTCATTAAATTATTGTGTGGAATTTCTTGGCTCTCATAATCAACCATGTAGAGCATTGATTCTGGTTTCTTTGGTGGAGGAATTTTCTAAGATTATGACTTAACCTCCTCATTTTTGTGACAAATCAGATCTGGGAGCATCACAATGATGACATGCTTCATGTAGAGAATCTACTTCACTATGAGGACCTACATTCTCAAAAATTACCTACTTCACTGATGACATTTCGGGGGTGAGAAAATGTTCAAGAAAAAACATTAAGAAATATAGATGGAGGGAAATTGTATGAAATTTTGAGTTCCATTCTAACCCAGTTTCATATATTTCAAGGTTCGGTTCTTGAAGTTTATTCACTATTAATTCGTTCATGATAAACTACTAATGTCTTGTTAGTATTTTTCTCTTGGTGAGTTGATTTTATTTTAATCATCTAATACGGTTCCATTTTCCTTTTAAAATTAATAATACCATTGTTTTTGGGTGGTTTTTTATCCATTCATTAGGTCCCAAAGGGACTAAAACGTGTAAATTCTTGTGTTTTTTACCCCAATTCTATTTTTATTGCATTATAGTCGACAGATTTTGTTATTCTATGATTTTTACTCAATTTTTATCATTTTTAGTGTATTCATGAATGTTTTTTGTTTATAAAAAATAATTGGAATCAAATTTTCTATTTGTTTGGACATTGGAAATTTTTGTTGGGGTTGTATTCCACTACTTACCCTAAGCATTTCGAATATTTATATGGATGTTAGAATTTAAAATTTCTATTATTATCACATTTCAACTTTTATTTTAGTACCAGGGTCCATATCATTGACTATAGTAAGAGTTTATGTATGTCCAATCCACTATGATAACACCATGTCCTAGAGCCTCTCGAGTGTTCTACATGATTACCTTCTATGACCTATACCTATTTGAGGATATTTGATCATTATTTTATTCTATGATAATTAGTTTATAATAAGTAGCGCTAACACAATAATGAACTCTTTCAAGACATGGAAATTTTCAATTATCTATATGATCACAGTTTTACTAGAAGATCATTTACCTGGTCTAGGGGTAGGATTATAATTGTCTACATAGACGTATTCTTGGATATATTCATTGGATTTAAATATTTTAATTCCATTTTAGGTCATATTATGTATTTTATTTGTCTCAGGTTTCCTCTGATCATAGCTCTGTACATGTTTCCATATTTTCTCATGGTGAAAGGAGGATAAATAAGAGGGAATTTTTACTTGAATGCTTTTGGGTCCAAAACAACAAATATTATGAGGTTTTTTTGATATTCATGGGATGGGTGGAAAGTTTTATTTGCATATAAAACCCCCAAATTTGAAAGCAATATGTATTGGATAAGAATTATAAGGTTTGGCTATTTTGAATGATACATAAAATCAATAGATAACCAACTGAGGATACTCATATCCCTCATGTGCATGATTTGGTTTTTAGGAATATCAGCATTTTGAGAAGGTGGGTAATGAGGAATTAGGGTAAAAGGAGAGACACTAGTTCTTAAAAGATATAGAGTCCCATATTCTTAATGGTGATCAAAATACGAACTTCATCCACTGAAAAGAATATGCATGGAGGATGAAATCTATATTTCTTAGCTGGAGGATATAATGGGATGATCTTTCAATGATGTAAGATAATTAAAAAACATAATTCTAAATTTCCATTAAAATATTTTCATTTTCAAATTAATTGAATTTCCCTTTTCTATGACTAATTTGATCCTCATTGTTTTCACTAATGATAATAATTAAGAGTTAGAATAAAATATCTTAGATAATGAAATCCTCAATTCCCTTTATAATATAAATACTATTAATTTGCTTGGTATTGATTGTTTACATTCTTTATTTGGAAAAAAACTGTAATATTATTGGCACTAATGTGATTTTTCATAGGAATGATCATTTTATAGGACATGAATCCCCTAACTCTTTTAATGAGATTTAAATTTCCCTATTTGTAATAATTTTTAATCTATATAAAATCATTTAACTCTTTCCTACGAGTAATTTCAATGATATTTATAATATTTTCTCTATGATTTTGGTTTCTCGGATGGATTTCCTCCTCCATTATATTGTGACTAAAATTCAAAACAACATTTTTTAGGAGATGATCTAATACAGATAATGAAGCTATTGTGTATGAATTTTTCAACTCTATGAAGACCCACCATTCATCTAAAAGTTGTGTCGTGGTAATGAAACATGATATGATGAATTAATATTGAGTAACACACTATAATGATAATGAGGTAAATGAATAAATGATATGACTGATGTCACTATGGTATACCGTTCATTTTGGGAGCTGGCCTGATTAGAAATCCACAGATAAATGTGTTTTTCCTGTACTAGCGATCATGATTGGTGACCTTATGGGAAGTTTAAATAGATGTGTGTGAGTGAGGAAAAAGCACACTAGAAAGAACATGTGTTAGACCTTGGAGATAATCATCTATGAGGTAATCTATTTAGGGAAATGGGTGGGCCTGATGGATGGGACCACATGTCTATGGGGAAATTAGTGGCACTTGGAAGGCCAAGACCCGATGGACATGTTAAGGCGGCGTATCTGTGGTGTCAATGGGGTCCAGTTTCTACATTTGGTATTAGATAAGTAACCCATAATTAAGTGAGGATTCCACACCTAGGTTGATCTGTATAGTCCACAATGAGGATGGTTTTCTCTAATGGTGGGTTGAATTTAACACCCCAAAATGATAAAGGATTAAATTACTAAGTGGTATTACTTATTTCATCAAGTTGCACCTTAATTTTTGGGATCCTACCTGATTAGAACTCCACATCTAATAATGATTTTCCTCAATTAGTGATCAAGATAGGTGACCCTCTTGGATGTTTCCCAAAATGTCTATGATTGAGGGAAAACCACACTAAAAAGAACATTGGTTGGCAGGTGGGGACATTCATTAGTCAGATAACCCGTTCAAGCATATGGGTGGGCCTTAGGGAGGGGGCCACGTGTCTGTGGGGAATGGTGGTGCCTGGAGGGAAATTAACTGATAGAAATGTTATGGACATGTGTTTACGCTTTCAATGGAGTCTTTCTACAATATATTCAATGGATGAATGGGCAATTCCTGGGATAAAAATTTCTTTAACGAGGGTTTGGTATATGTGTTTGAATGTTTTAATAAATTTTTTAATGGTGAAGACTTTCATAAATAATATTAATAAGATATTTATACTACCTTTAACCTTATAGATTATTGGGTAAAGTGGGTCTTTATTCTCTATACTTCATTATCATATGGGAAGACATGATGTGTAATCTGAATTTAAACTCTATGGGAAAAAGAGTCATTAAGGGATAACATTAATGTCATAAAAACCTCTTATTTCTCATTTTTTCATTTTAGATGACACCCTAGAATGATAAATGTTAAAATTAATAAATGATATGTCATATCTCAACAAGGGGAACCTATCACTTTAGGATCCTCCCTGATTGGAACCCAACAGTTAATAAAGCATTATCTGGAGTAGTGATCAAGATGGGTGACCTTTTAGAATGTTTCCTAGGATGTGTGTGAGTGAGGAAAAAGAAAACTGAAAAGAACATTTTTTTATCATGTGGCTATAGTCATTAGTCAGATAACCTGTTCGGGCACATGGGTAGGCCATAGGGAGGGGGTCACGTGTCTGTGGGGAACTGCTGGCACCTGGTGGTCTGGGACCTGATGAAAATGTTTAAGGCAATGTGTTTATGATGTTAGTGGGGTCTAGTTGTTAGATATTGTATTACTAGAGGGGATATTTTTGGGATGGTAATTTCATTATTTGACTTTGGTATATATGGGTGAATATTGTATGGAATTGTGTAATATTTGTGACTTTTAGCAATAATTTTAATGGGATGGTCAAAATAATATAAACCTTATAGGGTATTGGGAAAGGGGATATTTAATCTCCATACCACTTTATCATATGGGAATATATATTTTCTCATCATCAATTAAAATCTATGGGGATGGGTGCATTTATAGATAAATGTTATGTCGTAACATCCTCTAATTTCTCAATTCATCTTTGTAAATGAAAATATTATCTTCACGAATGATACCTTTCAAGAATGTTGTTCAGTTTTCATGATTAATGTTATTTACTAAACTGATTATGGTTAACTGCATAATCATAAAATATCAAAAATGACTTTTATTAAGGTAGTTTTGTCATCAAATAAGGAGGATTTAAAGTAGTTATGGGTTTTTTGAGTGGTTGAAAATCATCATAAATATCTAAGACTTTCTAATATTATTGGAATATCATAGAAACAAGTATTCTATTACATTATTGGTAAATTTGGTAAAAATATCACTTTATAGTAATACAAGATGATTTCTGAAGAAGGTATGGAAATTAATATTAGGGTAGTAAGTCTTTCAATTGGATAACCTTCCATGTATTTATTCCAATTCTGAGATTTCCTTTTTAACCAACTCCATTCTATATTGGATATTTTTTGGTTGGGGAACACGATGAAAGGCATAATTTCTATTATGAGGCATGGTATAATCATTATTTTCCAATTATTTCTAGTGGGATTGTGAATTATAGTACACCTTGATATCTTTTCATACGCATTAGACCATATTATTAATTTTTAATTTGTATTTTTTATTAGTTTTATGAAACAAAAAATTATGATTTTATTTTATATTTATGAAATTTGTTCTATTAGGATTATGTTGTCTGTAGGTATTTTTGTTACCTGTGTGGGCCTCATATTTCGTCCTTCTCCGTTGACATGATTTTTGGCTCTCTCCTATGCTAGGCCACTTATCAGAATGAAATTTTTTCATAGTTTTTTTATCTCTTGTGAATCCAAATTGACCTACACTACCCACTTTTCCTTTCAAATTCAATTTGTGGTTAGGAGTTCAGTTTGGAATGGTATCATTCCATCTCCTAGTTGGGATTATTATTCGAGGGTTTTAGGGTATTGATGAACCAGGAATACCTTCATCGGATCAACAATATATAATCTTGGGTCTCCCTCTCTTGGATTTGGTATCAGTTCCCTCTAGAAAAACCCTACCTCACCAACATCATTCTTATTTGTTGGAATGCCATCTTGGGCCTGTTTTCCGCGTCAGTTTCACCTCATGTCAATTTTATGTTTGAGACTATTTTCATCCTCAATAGAAGATTTATGGAATTTTTAGTGACTATTAAACAAGATTAATGTTATTAAGGAGTCCTCAAATTGTGGTGTTTAGTCTATCCAGCTTCTAGCTTCAAGAGATTATGATGGCCAGAGTGATTTCCACCAAACCCTACAAGTATTTCATTTAGGATTCATTTATTTAAAATATGACAAATATTATACACCTATATTTGTCTTGAGATTCTGATGGATTTCATCTTGGATCATTTTATTCTATGGTCATATTAAAATACATGAGTTTGGGTGGTGTTTATTCCATGAATGTAGTCCCCAATGGGGAAAAATAACATAAATCATTTATTCTCTAGTGCATTCATTAATTATAGCATATTTAATGTATAAATTATATTGATGTATACATCTTTGTGAAAATCCCCAGTTTGTTCTTATTAGGGTTATTTTATTTCTAATTCTGTTTGGTCCAACCATACCCCTCATAATGTTGTATCACTACTTGAATGGTTATACTTTTTTGTTAATCTCATTTCCTATTTCAATAATTATTTAGGTTTAATATATGCATTATTATATTTTCTAAAATCGCCTCAATTTATCTATTTTATTCAATTTGAATCATTTTCTTATTAATAATTCCTCTTCATTTCGAATTTATTTGGGTAAACACAGTTTTCCCTTAAGATTGGTTAACTATTAAGGGTATACTCTTAACTTTTTTTGCACGAAATCTTCATCTACACATTTTATAATCAAGTCTACACCTTGGATATAAATCAAGAATTGTGATAATGATAATGAAAATAATCATTGCTTAATTAACAGGAGCACCCAGCTAGTTTAGTAAGGCTTAATTGATTACCTCTATGGGAGTTACAAAACTAATGTTATTATTAATGTGTCTTGTCAATCCATTACTAAATATAAATATGTTTGCCCATATATGTTAGTGAAATCTCATATTTCTCTTCATTTTTGAAATCCCAAAGGAATTATATTTTTATTATTAATTTTTATATTTCCCTTTTATATGTTAAGGGATAACATTTACATAGTCCATAGACCCAGAGGCACTAGGCCTTAAAATATGGACCTTCTAGCCTAAATACCGAACACCCAATAGCATTCCCCCACCCAAAAGATTCTAATCATTTCTCTAGTCAAACCGACCTGAAAATCAAGTTATTTAGAAATCGCAATGCATGACTACTTGAGTTTGGTACTAATGGAAAATACATACCCTCTCATTCATCCAAAACTATGAGCATTTCTAGTGGTTTCTCCTTGATCTGACCTCAATCGGGACTACACATTGGTATATTATCAAAAAAATTATTTTTTACATTATTTTCATCGTGTCGCTGATAGGTCAACTGAACACTATTTTTTCCATCGAAGTTCCACCAAGGACTGCTAATTCATGAACTACATTTATTATTTTCACACTATCAACCACCCTACCTCTGACGTATTCATTCCCCTACTGCAAACCATGGATCTTGCCACAACATTTGGAGCCCCACCTCCACCCGACATGTGGCATCCACCGCCTAATGATGATCCCCCTCCATCAGTCACGAATTGATATAGGTCCCACCATCTATGGATCCCCCACATCAAATAAGCCTCTACCCCTGATGCCATTAAGTGACTTACTAGTTAAATGGAATACCTCGAAAATCAACCACACCACACTAAATAATGAAACTTCCTAGATTCATTCCCACATTGGACGGAATATTACAGGGTTTCATGGACACTTGGATATAACCCCAACTACTCATACTTCTCTTTTACATTATTTAGGTGATAATATTCTTAGGGAGGCTACCTATGAATTTAATACTAAGTTTTTATGGATTAAATTAGAAAACCTCTTCATGAAGGATTTCATAGTTGGTTGGATTTATAAAAATAACGGAATGTTCACTTTTATTTTGAATCCCAATAGTTATATAAAGGATCTTTTACATAAATTTAATGATGTTTTGTTAGATATAGAATAAATAAATGAAAATTTTAATAATGAATATTAATAAATGATCCTTTTACTTTCATTAGACAATGCCTACAACACCTTTTTGGAAACCATGATTTTTAGTCATGACTCATTAACACTTTATGATGTTTTGTTTATCATTATCACCAAATAATTACACTCTAATACAAGAATAATTGGTGAGGTAGAAATCCTCCTCAAAAACGGTGTCCCTTAGTCTAATATTATAAAAATAATCAGCTAAATAAAGATAAATGAAAAAAATTTAAAGGCACAAAACCATGGTATAATTATAGAGAGTGAATAATTATTTATTTCCCTTATGGAAGACTTAGGCATACTAATCCTGGATGTAGGAAACTAAAGAAAGAACATGGTTGAAAACATCCCATTAACCAAGCCCTTATATATTACTCTAGTTTAGACACAACTAAAGTGTTAAATATTCCCATCCATTGAATCAATCAATAGTGGGTCCTTGACTCATGATTTTCTTTTCCCATGTTTCCCTTTAGAGATTAATTCCAATAATTAGAAGGAAGAGTAGAATAAGATGTCCTCTTAGTACATAATAAGTTGTGAAAGGAATATGAAAGTGTTTTAGTTTTACTATAACTAGATGACCATTCCATCATCACTTTTATTGATGCTAGGTTGTTTCCAAACCTTTATAGAATCCCCGTTTATTTAGGAATCCTACACCAAAAGGGGGTCACCTTTAGTTATGAAACAGGCTCTCTAAAAATTATTAAAGGCTATGAAACTATCAAAAATGGGTCTCTCACGAATTTCTAATATTTAATAATTGGAAGGACCATTCAAGGAAATTCAAGAGGTCATAGAACATTAATGAAGAAAATAATATATCTTGGAATATAAGACTCGGGAATTTAAGATCCAATTTCTTATAAAAAACAAAAATAAATGGTTATTGTGTGACATAACACAAATAAAATTTCATTTAGTGAAGGTTGTGTGTTTGGAAAGGCTATGAGAGTCACCTTTAATAGGTCCCCCTTAAATCATCCAACCACTTAGAATATATCCATTTCAACATAAGGGGACATGTGAGGAAAACATAAAATGGTTGAGGTTCTTATTTTATAAAATTTATATATGTATTATCAAGAAATTTAGGATCTATATTTTAAAAAATACATATCATGTCTTCTAGAACTTTTAGTCTAAGAAAATGTAAGCTAAAAATCAGAGTGGGATAAAAACTAAGACCATGATACCTGATAATGGCCTTGAGTATGCACCCGCTATGTTTATTAACTATTGTGAATCTGTGGGTATTAAAATAAATAGTACTTTTTGGAAACCCCATAATGAATTGTCTTGAAGAGTGAATGAAAGTTACTATTTTTGAGAGAGTGTGTGTAAGAACTCAATATTCTTTTCAGCTATGTTTTCCTTTTTCTGGTGTTTTTAAAGAAAAGAGTAGTTTCTAGAAATATTTGAAGTACACACCATGTACATTTTGATTACATGTCGTGTACTCAGTTACCATAGGTAGTTGTGTGCTTTCCATCTAACGGCCATGCACATGGTCTTGTGTGGTGACCTAGAGGACGCCTAAAGTGGGGCTCCGTAAGGGAAAGTACACACTTTTTACTTCAAAAGTGCACGTCGTGAACATTATTTTTTTTCATTAAACAGGCTGGGGTTGCGTCCTATCAACAGAAACAGCTTCTTCATCACTTTCCTCAACCGAGAGTGCTCATACGACTCTATTTCATTCTTGAGCACTTAATCGAGCATCTGTTCTCTGAATAGACCATCGTCTATTGCGATGGGATCTCCTTGGTATGCTCTTAATTCTTCCCAAGCTTCATTTCTTGATTCTACCTCTTCATCAGGTTACCCTCTGTTGAATTTTTAAGAGTTTTTTTGATATATAGTGTTCTTTGGCGATTCAAGGCTTGAGGTTCATGTAAAACGATCCTACAATACCGAGGTAGGTGGTTTATTCCTTTCCATAGCTAGTCTTTGAGTTATATGTGCAAAATTTCCCAATACCCTTGAACGAGGTATTGCGTGTTTACTATTTTATCCCTGACAATTTCTTTCTAAGCTTGTATGCTGGAGTAGAGGTTAATCGAATGTGAATAGTGTTAATTACTATGTTTTGGATGTTTTTTCCCATGCATGTTTTGTTTGTTACTGTTTGGTCATTCTTAGCCTATTAGGATGCCTTGTTTTTCACCATTCCTGGTAGTTTAGGATGGAGTGTTGGTTTATATGACATGTTGTTTTGCTGTAGACTATTCGCCAAGTAGTTTCTGAGGATTACTTTGGTCGTATTACATTGTTGTTGTCATTTGACTTACATAGGGCCGTGAGTTCCTAGTGTAGTAGACCACATGGAAAATGGATGTAAGGGCTTCTCCTATGTGTCTGCTTTTGCTTTTACGAAGCAATACCATAGGGGGAATTTTTGTAAGAGCTTCCTCAGTGTGTCTGTACTTCCTCGATGCGGGAAATAGGGTTAATGTGATGTAATTGGTTCCCTAGAGCACCTTTTAGTTACCGATATGATACTATAGGAAAAATTGACAGTGAATTCTTCCTCCGAGAGTCTATTCTTACGTTGAACTAGAGGGATTAGATAGTGTATACTTCCCAGAGGGTTTCTTGTGTTGTCTGGTTGAACCATAGGGGTTAGGCTGAGAGTACTTCCCATAGGGTTACCTACCGTTATTAACTACTTACTGATATATGGAATTGAATTCTATTGAACTATTGGAATGTTTACTGCTAATTACTTCCTTGTTTACTGCTTCTTTTTACATATTTCATGCCATATATATTCACTGACAGTTACGCACAGATCTTTTGTTGGTTACCTACTGGGATTTGTCTCACACCCTAATTGAGTTATGCTTTGGGCCATAAGCAGATTGTATTGATGAAGGTTTAGATAAGTGTAAGCACCCTTTTACATCAGGTACTTTACTTCTTTGGAGCTGGATTGATTGGGAGCAAGATGAGGCTTGCGATGCTAAGGAGTTTATCCATTTTATTTTTTACTTTAGTTTTGTAATGTATTTTTGCATTGTGATGTGTTTGGATTCTTTCCTATACATTTGTATCATGCATCTTTTATATATCTGATCAAGTAGTTTCTTACTTTCATCCTTCCATTGTTCTCTGTTGAATGGTGTTATTACTGATACCTCTATTTTATATCTATTTTACTTCAGCTGTTGACTCAGCCAATGAGGGCATAGTTTCCCCACTATCAAACCTAAGGCTCTCGCTGCTAGTCAGCAGCCTCTGGCATTTGGGGAAATGTTCTTGAGGCCATGTGACCAACCGAGTACAGGGTGCCTTTGGGTGTCTTACGGAATTGAGACATTACAAAGTGGTATCGGAGGAATTATTTTATTCTTGACTTACTTTTTGGAGCCTATATCTAGAGATAGAAAGGAATAGGTACTTGGAAATAAGATGTTACTGGGAGTAGCTAACCTATATACCAGGAAAATCCTATTTACCTCATTGTTGCAATTTTTCATGATTTGCAATTTTACAGTTGGTTTGATTTCACCATTGGGTGATTCACATGTTTTGTATCGTTATCATTGATGTTATTAATGATCTATTTTCTATTGCAACCTAATGAGATGTGGGTATTCCATCTCAGGCATCATATAGGCGCTTTCTTGAAATCACATTTAATGCATTCTTACCATTCCATTTAGGATTAATTAGAAAATTGCATGTTGTTTTGATAGATGTTGTGATAGATATGCATGTTGATGTGATATATTCCTTGATAGAATGCCTGCATTTGACAGGGTATTGCTTTGTGTAATGTTTTGTTTGAATGAATGCCAAACATTGATTCTTGCAGTGTTATGGTCCCTCATGGACTGAAATTTGGGGGATCATTGCCTTATTTTCCTTGCATATGACTTATATAAGATACAAAATCATTGATTTTCAGGGAATGTAGGCCCTCACAGATCAGAATTCGGCACTGAAAGGTTCATTTTAGTGTTTTTCTATGTTTTAGAGTAGTTTCTGAGGCTTACTGTCCGGAAAACCAAAGAATACAAATCATGTAATGTTTAAAACATGCCATGTGTTCTTTTTTTTTTGGAAGATACTGTTTTTATTAAATACACATTGTGTGCCTTATGTACACACTATGTATTCTCTAACCGTGTCTCAAATAATGTGGGCAGAGACACAAGGTTTGGAAATCTTTGGTAAGACACGTCATGTACCGAATGTACACTCTGTGTTATAGAACTGTGTAACCTGCTGTGTCACTAACAACATGGGTCAGTTGAGTACTTTCTAATACACGTCGTGTCCAGCTGGAACACACCAAGTAGTGTAACCCGAGTATCCGGCCATGTAATGAGTAACACGGGTCGGTTAAATCTTCTTTTACACGTCGTTTCTCGCATAAACACTCCGTTTATAGTCATCTGTGTGTTCACCCATTTAACTAACAACACAGAAAGTATAAACCTATACAGTACACACCATGTTTATCCATAACAAACAGTTTAGAGTGATCTGTGTATCTGGCTATGTCACTTACAATACGGGTCAGTGAAGATCGTCTAGTACACGTCATGTCTAGAAATAACAAGTCGTGTGGTCTTGTTCTAGGAGAGTTGTGTTTCTTATCTATGTAGAAGAAATCAGGTAGGGAAAGTTGATTCAAGCACACACCGTCTGTTAGGACAACACGTCATGTGTATGGGGTGTTACATGACCATTTTTGGAAGAAGTACACACCCAAGTGAATGCTTAAGGTAACATGTTGTATAGGAATTATACAGACCGTGTATCCATTTTTTGAAAAACATGAATGATTTTTTCCCTTTTTCCATTCTTACACAGCTAGTTTTCAGTCCCTATTAATCATGATCTAAGTTGTGCACTTGACCGTGCAGATTCACGCCACAGAGACATCATCCAGTTGTCTGCTAGTTACTGGGAAGTGATAAGACACTAGACATATATGACTAGGGACTACCTTTAGATCCTCTAGTTGTGCAAGTCTTGGCACCAGTCGTCATTCTGGACATAGGTTCTGATGCATAGTTCCAAGAGGGCATTATGAGTTTTATACAAACCTTCCATGAAGTACTGCATCCTACCCCTTCTATGGTAGATTTGACGTGGTTTTACCAGCAGTAGAATCCTCCAACCTTCTCAGGGGATGGAGGACCTTAGGTTGCAGATTCATGGTTAGAAGACATGCTTTCTATCTTCAAGCATCTAGAGACACCTCAAAAGAGTAGGGTAAATCTCATTATGTATATGCTTCGGGATTCCACAAAGTGATGGTGGGATGTGATCTCGTAAGTGGGACGCAAGCATGTTATGGCGTGGGATGAGTTCCAGCATTCTTTCTACGACTACTTCTATAGGGATACCTTGAGGTCTGATCAATCCTGGGAGTTTATGAGTCTGGAGTAGGGAACTCTTTCCATTCTGGAGTATTCTTCTCTATTTAATGAGCCGCAGCACTTCACGCCAATTCCCAGAGGCGATGAGTTATTCCTGGAAAGGATGTTTGAGGAAGGTCACAGGTACGACATTTGATCTCAGTTGAAAATCATCTAGTTGACTTCCATCACATCTATAGTCAACCAGGTGTTGATCGTGGAGAGAAACCTGGGGATTCTGGAGTTGTGAGCCAGGGCACCTCGACATCCAAAATAGGTATCCCTCCTTATAAAAACAGGAAGTGTCGTAGGGAGTCTACACGTGGATATCTGAGGAGGAGATATACATATTATGGTAGGAAGGTAGTATGCTACCAGTTTGGGAAGGTTGGGCCCAAGAAAACACATTGCTTGAGAGACCTAGTGGAGTGTCAATCTTGTGGCAATATGGGCCATCTTTAGAACTTCTGTCATATATTCTCACTAGCAGCTAGTGAAATGGGTTCCTCTATGACTCCTTATTTAGGAGAATCACCACGAGTTTCTCAGAAGTTTGGGAACTAGAGTTCTTCCATCCATTCAGGCCGAGGTGGAGGTCATGGATGTGTTAGACAGTCGCCAGGATTTCAGTGACAACAGGGTGGACCAGATCAGAGTGGTCAGGCAAGGTCACAGGGCCACAGTGTAGGTCAGACTTTTGTAGTAGAGTAGAACCAACGGGAGCAGAATCCTGGACCCTCTACAGTTCGAGGTACGATTCTAGTTTCCATCATTTTTTATTATGTTATTTTCAATATCGGGGCTTCCCATAGAATTATATGTGTTGTTGTTGTCGAGATCCATGCACTCTGTATCTTTTCTTCTGTTCATATCTTGAAAATAGACACTCCATTGGGGGAAAGAATGGCTAGTTTACATCAGTGCAAGGAGTTCCCTCTTGAGGTTGGTGGGTGTAACTTCTTATGGGACCTCTATGTCATAGAGATGACAGGCTATGATGTCATTTTCAGAATGGACTTCTTAGTTTTCTTCCAGGTTGTTGTCGACTACTATCCTTGTATAGTGAGTTTCACATCACTAGAGGGAAGATAGTTTCTTCATAAGGGAGAATAGGATCTCCAAGAAAGCAGAGAGGGACCCAAGCATCATGGGTTAGAAGGAGTTACATCCCAGATTTCTAGTCTATATTTGGAGGACTGGGGGACTTCACAGATGAAATTTTCCCCAGTGGTGGATCATTTTAGGGACGTCTTTCGTGAGGAATTTTTAGGTTTTCCTCTAGACCGTGAGGTAGAATTTTCTATTGAGCTGGTTCCAGGAGCGGCACTGGGGTCCATTCCTCCTTATAAGATGGATACACCACAGTTACAGGAGATCAAGAAGCATTTGGAGGATTTTAGGCTAAGTGTTTCATCTGACCCAATACTTTTCCTTGGGGTTCGCTGGTCCAATTTGCGAAAAGGTGGATGGTACCCTCAGACATTGTGTGGATTATCGGAAGCTGAAACAGTTGATAGTCAAGAACTGATATCATGTTCCAAGTATTGATGATCTCTTTGATCATCATCGATGAGCCATAGTGTTCTTGAAGACTGACTTGAGTTCCGGTTATTATGATTTGTGTGTTAGACCATCTGATATACCTCTTACAACCTTCTGGAATAGGTAATCTCTATACGAGTATGCCATTATTTTGATTGATCTCATGAACATGCCTACAGTCTTTGTGGAACTAATGAACTTAGTGTTCCATCCATACCTGGATTCCATTGTGTTAGTCTTCATGGATGATATCTTGCTGTACACTCACACTTGACGTGACCATGCTACCTATCTTGATATCATTTTGAGTACAACGAGAGAGGATCATTTATATGAAAAGATCTCAAAATGATACTTTTGGATGGACTGATTCACTTTTTGTGTCATGTTATCTTAGAGACAAGAATATCAGTAGACCCAGAGAAAGTGAGAGCAGTAGATTTTTTGGAACATCCAAAGAATGGATTTGAGGTACATAGGTTTCTAGGGCTGGATGGATACTACATATGTTTTATACATAACTTTTCATGCTTAGCATCACCATTTACGGGTCTGAATAAGAAGGATGTGGATTTCTTATGGTCAAATTCCTATGAGTCATCCTTTTAGGAGCGGAAAGGTAGGTTGAAATCAGCATCGATACTAGTATTGATAGACCCAGGAAAGAGCTATAATGTGTACAATGATGCATCAGGTGTCGGGCTGGGATCTGTGCTTATGCATGGGGAAGGATTAATTGCGTATGGGTCTTGGCAGTTGAGGCCCCAAGATAAGAACTACCTGGAGCATGATCTGTAGTTGGTTGTTGTGGTTCATACTTTACGTTGTTTGAGACATTAACTTCTGGGAGATCATTTTTTGGTTTACACCAACCACAAAAGTCTCAAGTACATATTCACTCTGCGAGACCTGAATTTGTGCTAGAAAAGGTGGGTTGAGTAACTTCAGTCCTTTGAAATCGATCTAGCCTATATAACTGGGAAAGGCAATAGAGAAGTTGATGCGTTGAGCCAGAGAACTCAGATTCAGGGAGTTCAGGAGTCCAGTAGTGAGTGGAAGTTTATAGCTCTATTCTCTGAGATTCCTCTGGGGGTGAATAATAGATATAGAAAGACATTTCTTTCTTCGGTAGTTGTTACCTCTACTCTTCTTGATCGAGTGCGAATGAGGTAGCTATCAGATTCTGATGTCCTGGTCTTATGGGAGAGTGATTCAAGAGATGACCTTATTCTTGGATGGACCATAGGCGAGGATGAGATCTTTCTTTTTTAGGGGTGCGTATGAGTTTCAGTAGACATACGAGAGGTGATGATATGGGACTTTCATTTCTCAGTTTTTGCAGTTCATCCTTGTGTCACAAATATGTGTCATGATCTACACCGTCAGTATTGGTTACAAGGTATGAAGAGGGATGTTTCTAGTTTCGTCATTAGGTGTTCCACCTGTCAGTAGGTGAAGGTAGAGCATCAGCGACCAGTAGGGTTTCTTCAGTAGTTACCCATTCCTGAGTGGAAGTGTAATGATGTTGTGATGGATTTTGTTACAAGTTTTTCGAGGTCGCCTCGAGGGAATGATGTGGTATGGGTTGTCATTGAAAGACTCATGAAGGTTTGTCACTTATTATAGATCAAGGATAACTTTAGTATTGATTATCTGGGAAGGTTGTATATCCGTAAGATTGTATGTCTACATGGGGTACCACACTCCATTTTTTCAGAAATGGATGCACATTTTACTTATCGGGTCCGGCAGGGGCTTCAGAAGGCTTTGGGTACACAGGTACTTTTGAGTATAGCTTCCCATCCCTAGATAGATGGCCAGTCCGAGCATACGATTCAGGTTCTTGAGGACATGCTTTGAGCATGTATAATAGATTTTTGAGGTTCTTTAGAGAATCACATACCTCTTGTGGAGTTTTCCTACAATAATAGTTTTCAAGAAACTATTCACATGGAACCTTATGAGACATTTTATGGTAGGCCATGTCGATCACCCTTATGTTGGCTGGAGGAAGGAGATGCAGCTATGATGGGACCTCAGCTTCTCTAGTAGTCCACGGAGCATATCGAGTTGATTCAGAAGAGGATGGAAACTGCACAATCATGAAAAAATTATTGTGCTGATCTTTGGAGATAACCTCTGGAGTTTGAGGTCAGGGATCATGTCTTTCTACATGTCACACAGAGTTTGGGACACATGAGGATTCAGAGATAGGGTATGCTTTCACTGAGGTACGTCGGGCCATTTGAGGTGTTGGAGAGAGTTGGTCTGGTCTTCTATCAGTTGCAGTTACCTCAGAGGTATCGGGATATCATGACGTCTTCCACATTTCTCGGCTTCGATATTACTTCTCAGACTAGTCTCATGTTTTTAAACCCGATGAGGTTGATTTAGAGGTGAATGACTCATTCTAGGAGCATCCAATCAGGATTTTTAATCGAATTACGATTTTTCTCAATGGTCGGACTGTTCCTCTAGTACGAGTGCTATGGTTGCATGGCTAAGTACAGGATGAGACTTGGTAGAGGGAGGCCGGCATACGATCGTAGTGGCTGGAGCTGTTCGGGGTTTCTTCTTTTATGTTGCCTTGCTAGGGAAATTCAGGGATTAATTTCATTAAGGGTGGAAGTTTGTAAGAACTTGTATCTTCTTTTCATGTATTTTTTCATTTTTTTGGTGTTTTTGAAGAAAATAAGGGTTTTTGGAAATTTTTGAAGTACATGCCATGTGCTTTATTAGTACACATCGTGTACTCGGTTATAGTAGGAAGCCATGTGTTGGCCATGTAATGGTTGGGCACATGGCCGTGGGTGGTGACCTGGAGGCTGCCTATAGCGGGGCTCGGTAAGGGAAAGTACATGCCGTGTACTTCAAAATTTCATGTCATGTACTTTTTTTTCATTAAACGGGCTGGGGTTGCATCTTATCAATATAAACACCTTCTTCTTCACCTTCTTTAACCGAGAGCGCCCATACAGCTGTGTTTCTTTCCTGATCCCCCGATCCATCATCTATTCTCTGAATTGAACGCTGTAAATTGCATTGGGATCACCTTGGTAAGCTCTTCCTTCTTCTAGAGCTTCATTTCCTGATACCTCATTTTTCTCAAGTTATCATCCATTGAATGTTTTAGGCATTTTTGTAGATCTAAGGTGTTCTTGGGAGATTCAGATCATGAGGTTCATGTATAATGATCCTACAATACTGAGGTAGTTGGTTTGTGCCTTTCCTTAGCTAGTCTTTGAGGTATATGTGTAAAATTGCCCAATACCATTGAACGGGGTATTGCGTGTTTATGGTTTTTGACCTGAAAATGGCATGTTGTGATTGTATGTAATAATAGAGGGTAATTGAATGTGAATATGCTTAATTTCAATGATTTGGAAGTGTTCTCCCACGCATGTTTTTTTATGACCATTTAGTCCTACTTTGCCTGTTAGGGTACCTTGTTTTTAACAATGCCTAGTACTGTAGGATAGAGTGTTTATCTGACATGCAGTTATGTTATAGACTATTTTCCAAGTATTTCATGAAGTTTACATTGGACTTATTGCATTTCAATACTTGTTTGACTTATGTAGGTCCATGAGAACCTGGTGTAGTAGACCATAAGGAGAATGGATGTAAGGGCTTTACCAGAGTGATTGTTTTTTACTTTTACAATAAGAGACCATAGGGTAATTGACATAAGTTCTTCCTCAGAGTGTCTGTAGTTCCTCGACATGGTCCACAGGGGGAATGTGACATAAGTGCTTCCCCATAGCACCTTTAAGTTACATATATGAGACTATGGGGGGAATTGATGGCGAGTGCTTCCATAGAGAGTCTATGCTTAGGTTGAACCAGAGGGGTTAGATTGTGTGTTCTTCCCATAGGATTTCTTGTGTTGTTTGGTTAAACCAAATGGGTTAGGTTGAGAGTACATCCCATAGGTTTACCTGCCTTTATTAGCTATTTACTGATATATGGAATTGAATGCTATTGAACTATAGGAATGATTACAGTTGAGTACTTCCTTGTTTACTGCATCTTTTTACTTATTGCCTACCATATATATTCACTGATAGTTAGGCACAGATCTTTCGCTGGTTTCCTAATGAGATTAATCTCACACCCTGTTTGGGTTATGCTTTTAGGCCCAAATAGATTATATTGTTGCGGGTATAGATAAGGGCAAGTTCCCTTCTACTTCAGGTACTTGACTACATTGGAGCATGAGAGCATGGGACAAAACTGAGACTTGCGATGTTGAGGAGTTTTTCTTTATCCTTTATTACTTTGTATTAGTGTTGTATTTCACTATTTGATGTGTTTGGATGCTTTCCTAGACTTATTTATCATGAATCATTTATATATGTGCTCTAGTTGTTTCATACTTTCAGTCTTCCGTGTTTTACTATTGTATGGTGTTATTACTGCTTCTTTTATTGAATATTTTTTTAACTTCCATTTTGTGCTCTACCAATGAGGGCATAATTTCCCCACTATCCCACCCAAGGCCCTCGCTTCTAGTCGGTAGCCTCTGTCATTTGGGGGAATGCGCTTGAGGCCATGTTACTAACCGGGAATGGGGTGCCATTGGGTGGCTTTCGAAACCCATACGTTACAAAGTGGTATCATAGGAATTATTTTATTCTTGACTTACTGTTTGGAGCCTATATCTAGGGATAGGAAGAAATATGTACTTTGTAATAATCTGAGCTTGGGAGAAGCTAACCCTTGTACAAGGAAAATCCAATTTACCACATTATTTCAATTTTTCTAGTTTTTCAATTTTACAGTTGTTTTGATTTCACCATTGGGTGATTCACATGTTTTATGTTGTTTTCTTTGATGTTAATGAGGTTCTATTTTCTGTTGCAACTTGATGAGATGAGGGTATTCCATCTCATGCATCGAATATGCACTTGTTAGAATTCACATGTCATGCATTCTTGCCATGACATTTAGGTTGCATTAGATATTTCATGTTATTGTGTTAGATTATGTGCTAGATAACCATTATGTTGTGGTAGATGCCATGATAGAATACCTGCTTTTGGTATGGTATATCATTGTGTAAGGTTTTGTTTTAATGAATTCCAAACATTGGTTCTTAAGGTTTTATGGGCCCTCATGGACTCGAATTTGGTGGATCATTGCCCTGTTTTCCTTGTATATAACATGTATAAGATTCCATGCTTTGATTCATGGGAAGTGTGGGCCCTCACGGATCAGAATTTGGCACTTAAGGGTTCATTTAAGTGTTTATCTAGGTTCCGGAGTATTTTCTAAGGCTTACTACCCCACAAAACCCAGAATACATGGCGTGTAATGTTTAATACACACCATGTGTTCTTCTATTCGGGAAGAAAATATTTTCCTTAAGTAGACGTTGTGTACCATATGTACACACCGTGTAGTATCTAACTTTGTCTTAGACTATTTGGGAAGAGGCACGGGGTTTGGAAATCATTGGTAGGACACGCCCTGCAGCGAATATAAACACCATGTTTGGAAACCATGTAACCGGCTATGTCACTAAAAACACGGGATGTTGAGTCCTTTCTAATACACACAATGTCCCGCTGGAACAAGATGTGTAGTGTAACACTAGTATTCGTCCATGTAATGAGAAACTCGGGTCGGTTAAATCTTCTTGTACACGCTGTGTCTGGCATAAACACGCCATGTATAGTGAGATTTTTTTTCACCTGTGTAACAAACAACACGGGAAGTTGAAACCTATGTAGTACACATTGTTTCCATCTGGAACATGCCATGTAGAGTGATCTGTGTATCCAACTGTGTCACTAACAACATGGGTCAGTGAAGCTCATCTTGTACACACCGTGTCTAGCACAAACACACCATATAGTTTTTTTCTAGTAGAGCTGTGTGGCTTAGCCATGTAGAAGAAATCAGATAGGGAAAGAGGATTCAATACACATTGTGTGGTAGGACAATACACCATGTGTATGGGGTGTTACACGACCAGTTTTGGAAGAAGTACATGCCCATGTGAATACATAAGGGAACACACCATGTTGGAATTATACACATTGGGTATCCACTTTTTGAAAAACATGAACGATTTCTTTATCATGTACCATTCTTATACTATTAGTTTTTAGTCCCTGTTAATCATGATCTGAGGTGTGTGCTTGACCGTATAGAGTCATGCCACCAAGACGTCCTCTGGTTGTCCACCAGTTACAAGGCAGTGATCAAACACAAGACATGGCTGACCAGGGAAAAACAATAGAGCCTCCAATGGTGCTAGACTTGGCACCAGCCATCATTCTGGAAACAGATGCAAACTCATAGTTCCAAGAGGGATTTATGAGCTTTATGCAGACCTTTCGTGGATTACCCTATCCTTCCACATCTATGGTAGAGTTGACGCAGGTCTTTTAGCAGCAGCATCCAACATCCTTCTCAAGGAATGGAGGACCTCTGGCTATAGAGTCATGGTCAAAATCCATGCTTTCAATCATCGATCATCTAAAGACACCTCCAGATAATAGGGTGACTCTCTCTACATATATGCTTCGGGATTCCACCAAGAGATGGTGGGATGTGATCTCACAGGTGGGACGCCAGCAGGTTATGGATTGGGATGAGTTCTAGTGTTCCATCTATGACTACTACTACCCAAAGACTTTGAGGGCTGATCTAGCCCAAGAGTTCATGAGTCTGGAGCAGGGTACTCTTTCAGTTATAAAGTATTCTTCTCGCATTATAGAGCTATAGTGCATCACTCCTATTCTAGGAGGTGATGAGTTATTCATGGAAAGGATGTTCTAGGATGGTCTCATGCACGATATCTGATATCAGGTGAACATCTTCTGATTGACTTCCATCACTTATATAGTCAACCATGTGCTGATCATAGAGCGAAACCTGAGGAATTCTGGAGTTGTGAGCCAGGGCGGCATGAAATATAGAGTTGGTATCCCTTCTTATGACAGTAGGAAGCATTGTAGGGAGTCTACACACAGATATCCGAGGAGGAGAGAAACATATTCTGGTAGCCAGGTACTATGCTTCCAGTTTACTAAGGTCGGGTAAATGAGGCCACATTGCCCGAGAGACCTAGTGGAGTGCCAATTTTGCGGCAATATGGGCCATCTTCCGTGCTTCTTCCAGATCTTCTCACTAGTAGTGGGTGATTGGGGTTATTCTATGACTCCTCATTCAGGATCAGCACCACCATTTCTTCATCAGTCTGGGAACTGGAGTTCTTCTGACAGTTTAGGCCATGGTGGAGGTCATTTCTATGGTAGCCATTCGCCACTACTAGACTCTAGTGTTATCCCAATGGTAATATATGAATGGTTTCTTCAACCTATTTCTATAGTGAAAAAGATGTCAACATTTCCCAATGGTTGTTCAAATAAATGGTAATGTGTAAATATACTTAATATTTTCCAACGGATTTCCAAAATCATTGGGAAATAATTAGTTTCTCTAAGATATACCAACGGTTGTTATAAACTATTTGTAAAGAGAGGCTTTCCCAACGGTTCTTAAAAACCGTTGACAAATTTCCCCCCAAATACCCAACACCCCACCTCCCAATCGACCTAATTGCAAACCCTATTTCAGAGCTCCTCCCGAAGTCTTCTCAGTCACGAAACACATTGCAGCCATAGATCCATATTCAATCAAAAAAAATTATTTCTACAATTCAAATTATTATGTGTTACCATAGTTTTAATGTTCATCCTCTTTTTTTCAGTATGTTGTTTTGATTTTAGCTAAATTAGAGTGTTGTTTGTGGAGTACCGAACCCTTTTATTTGTTTTAATTTTTTTTTCTACACATCCAACATGGTAAAGGGTTTGTTTAGTTTGATGATATGGTAATTTCTATGGAATTTAGTTTTGTCGAAAATTGGATTATTATTTTGGAATTGGTTCGGCATTGGATTGGAATTGTGAACACCCCCACCCCCAGGACTCCTCCCACTCCCTTGGATAGCCACCCCATCACCCCCCTGAACACCCCCCATTGGATAGCCCCCACCCCCAGCAACCCCACCCCCTTGGACACCCCACCCTCTCTGGACACCCCTTACCTCCCATGGACAACCCACCCCCTAGACACCCCCACCCCCCTTGGATGCCCCCAACCTTCGAACAGCCCCCTCCTGCCACCCCTTGGTCACCCCCACCCCCATATACACCCCCACACATTAGACAGACCCCTCCCCCCACTCCCCTTGACACCACCACCCCCACCCTCCCTGGACACCCCCCACCCCCCATAGATAGCCCCCCCCCCCCCCTCCACCACCCCCAAGACACCCCCACTCCCCTGGACACCTTCCACCCCCTTGGACAGCCCCCCCCCCCCCCCCCCACCCACCCCCTTAGACAGCCCCCCCTGGACACCACCACACCTCCTAGACAACATCACACCTCTTAAGTGGCTAACCCAATTTTTAAATTGGAATTAACAATGTAGTTGATTTCCCCTATCCCCAATGACATTTTCTAAGTGACCCATAGAGCCTTATAAATTGAATTTGTTATGTTTTGATAAATTGAATTTGTAATGTTTTTATAAATTGAATTTTTCATGTTTTGATAAATTTAATGGGTTTTTTTGGAATGAAATGGATAATGCATGATGGTTTTCCATTCTTAATGAATAAAATGATTTTAAATAAAATTACTCTAAGGGGGCTGTAGGAGGAGTAGGGGTTTTCCAGGTGTAGGGAATGTCCAGGTGGGGGTGGGTATTCCATGGGGTAAGGGTCTATAGGGGGGTTTGGGGGCTATAGGGGTGTGGTTGAGGGGGTATGGGTAGCACAAGGAAGGGTGTGGGCTGTCCAGGGGGGATAGAGTGGGGTGTCCATGTGGGGGAGGGTGGCGTGTGGTGTCCATGGAGGGGGTGGGCTATTTAGGTGGGGGGGTACTGTCTAGGTGAGTGTGGGGGGGGGGGGGGCTATCCAGGTGGGGGTGGGATGTCCAAGTGGGGGGGGGGGAGTCTCGGTGGGGGTGGAAGGGGGTGGGCTGTCTAGGTTTGGGGAGGCGATGGGTGTCCTAGGTGGGGGCTATCCAGGTGGGGGAGGTAGGAGAGGGGTGGGGGATGTCCAGGGAAGGGGTGGGATGTCCAGGGGAAATCCAGGTGGAGGAGGGGGTATGGATTATCTAAAGAGGGGTGGAAAGGGGGTGGGATGTCCAGGTGGTGGTGGGGGTGGGTTGTCCAGGTGGGGGGTCTGTCCAGGTGGGGGCTGTAGGGGAGGGGTGTGGGTTTTCCAAAGAGGGGGGGGGTTGTCTGGGGGGCTATCTAGGTGGGGGAGGGGCTATTGGATATCCAAGGAGGGGGGTTGTCTAGTGTGGGTGGGGTGGGCTGTCCAGGGGGGTTGTCTAGGGGTGCTGTCGAGGGTAGGGGCCAACAAGGAAAGGGGGTGGCCTATCCAGAGAGGGGTGGATAGCCCTCCCACCCCCTAAACACACTATACCCCCCTGGACAGCCCACCCACACCCCTGGACATCCCGCCCACCCCCCGTGGATAGCCCGGCCACCCCTAGACACCTTATACCCCCCTGGACAGCCCCGCCACCCCCGCAGACAGCCCACCCACCAACCTCGTACCCCCTGGACAGCCCCTCCACCCCCTGGATAGACATCCCACCCATTTGACACTTCGTACCGCCTGGACAGCCCCACCACATTCGTGTACAGCCTCGCCACCCCCATGGACTGCTCGCCCACCCACCTCGTACCCCTTTGGACAGCCATACCACTCCCCTAGATAGCCCACCCACCCCCTGGACACATCGTACCACCTGGATAGCCCCCCCCCCCCCCCCACCTCGGGACCACCCAGACACCTTGGATAGCCCCGCCACCATGTGGAAAGCCCACCCACCCCTTGGACACCTCGTACGCCCTGGATATCCCCGCACCCCCACCCACATGAAAAGCCTTCCCACCCCCCTGGACACCTCGTACCCCCTACACAACCCACCCACCCCCTACACAACCCACCCACCCCATGGACACCTCGTACCCCCTAGTCATCCAGACCACCCACTAGATAGCCCACCAACCCCCTGGACACCTCGTACCCCTGGGAAAACCCCACACCACCTAGAAATCCCCCACACCCTGGACTCCCTCGACCCCCTCAAAAGCCCCTCAACCCCCATGGACAGCCCACCCAAACCCCCTAGGCACCCTCCCACCACCCCCAAGACACCCCCACCCCCTGGGACCCCCCTAGACACCCCAACCCTACTGGGCAGCCCCACCACACTCGTGGACAGCACGGCCACCCCCATGTGGACAGATCGCACACCCCCTGGACACCCCATGCCCCCCATGTATAGCCCAACCATCCCCCCCTGTGATATCCCACGCACCTTCTAGACACCTCATACCACTGGACTACCCCCACCCCCAAGAATGCCCCTCCCCCTAGCCACCACTGAACCCCCTAGATAGCCCCGCCACCCCCGTGGATAGCCCGACCACCACCCTGGACACCCACCCACCACCCACCACCCCCCAGTGACCCCCAGAGACCCGGATGCCCCCACCCCGGGACCCCCCCCCCCCCCCACCCCCACCCCCTTGACACCCCAACCCCACTAGACAGCCCTGCCACCCTTGTGGACAGCCTGGCCACCCCCATGGATAGCCCGCCCACACCCCTGGACACCCCGTACCCTCTGGACAGCCGATCACTCCATGGAAGTCCCCCCCAGACACCATGTACCCCCTTGGATAACCCTACCCACCCTCTAGACACCCTTCTCACCCCCTGGACACCTCATACCCCCTTGACACCCCCCCCCACTTGGAAATCCCCCACCCCATGGACACCCTCCATCCCCTGGACCCCATCACCACCCCCTTGGACAGCCCGCCCACTCACTTGTACACCATGTACCCCCTAGACAGAACCCCCCCCCCCCCTATGGATAGTTGCCCACCCAGACACCCTGACCCCCCTAGACAGCCCGCACCTCATGGACACCTCCCCCCCCCAGATAGCCCCACCACCCCCCGAGACACCCCCACACCCCCTGGACACCCCCACCCCCTTGGACAATGTATGTGATCACTCAAATAATCTACTAAAATATAAAAATTCTTCGAATTAAAATTTACTCAACTCCTGAATAATTATTCTCCAAAAGTGTACATGATCTTGCACACTCATGTATAGTCCTTCAAAGATATTTTGTTATAAATGTAGTATTTTTGTCTTTTATATTAAGATTCTCATATATAGTAGTGTTTCAGTTATGGTTTCATATAAGGTGAACAATTCTTGTTGACTTAAATATATTTTCGATGAAACATCAATTTTATTGAATTATTTTTGATGAAATCAATTATAACATTTTTTTACAGAATGGATAGAAGTTTGATATATGAAACATATCGTATATCAAATGAATTTTAAAAAAAATTAGAGAGCTTTTTAGATAATTCAATCTATAATGCTTCATACAGTGGTCACATACACTACCCCTGTTTAATGTGTATTGGAAGACCTTGGTTGATCCTTGAAGAAGTCAGCTACCACATAACTAAATATGGTTTTCAAGTAAACTATTTTTTTGGTCACACATTGGGGAGAAAATGACATCTTAAATTGTTGGTGATCCAAATGAGAGGAATATATTGGATAATTTTTTATATGACTAGTTTCCCTTTACTCGTCGTCATGAAAAAGAAAGGATTCTGACCAAAAAAGATTTAGATATGATAACACATGATAAATCTAATGAAAATGATTATGTTTTCAGGGTGAAAAAATTGAATGTTGCAGCCATGAATCCAGTATATCGAAAATATGGTAAATTGACAAAGCTATAATTTTTATTCTGATTGTTTCATGGGAAAGCTATGTTGGGATTTCTAATACTGCCATCGATTACATTCTTACATTTTTGAAGGAATTACTTCCAAATTATGAAAATATTCCCTCAAACCACTATATGGAATGGAAGTTAGTAGAGGAACTTGGATTTTCAAGAAAAACAATTCATGCTCACCCAAAATATTACAGTTTATTCTGGGAGGAAAATGTTGAACGAAATGATTGTATAAAATCTAGAACATCTCGCTGGAAGCCAAAAGTTGATGGAACACCATCCTGTGTGCCAAAAAAATTAATGTGGCAATTTACATTGATCCCCAGACTCTAGAATCATTTTATGTATTATTAAATATCAATAAAAATGTGATGGCATGATACCGAGAGAAATAAAACTAATGATGAGTTGGTTCACCCTGCAGATGGATTTTCATGGTAGAGATTTTATGCTTGATATCCTTATTTTGAAGTTGACATGCATAACGTAAGGTTGGGTCATTCATGTCACATTTTTAATCCGTTTGGGAAGATTCTTACGTCGCACAACACATGGCCTATTTTTATACACATTTATAATATTCCCCCATGGTTGTGTATGAAAAAACCTTTCACTTTCATAAGTATACTCATATCTGTCCCTTAGGATACAGACAATGATATAGACATATACATGGAACCATTAATAAATATTTGAAACTTCATTGGGATGTGGATGATCGCACATACGATGCATGTTTGAAAGGCATATTTTAGATTTGTGTTGCGCTTATGTGGAAGATCAATGATTTTACTGCTTATGTGATGATGTCATGATGGATCAGGAAGGGAAAACTATCATGTCCTATTTTTATGATGAATAAATGATCCAGGAGATTGAAACATCATTGTAGTTTCAATTTTATGGGACATTAACGACTCTTTCCAATGGACCATCCATATATAAATAATCATTGATGATTTGAAAATACCATGGAGACTGATGATCCACCTCAGTGTACGTCTAGAACTAATGTGCTTAATGAACAGAAATATTTCAGTTTTTTATTTGGGAAGGGTCAAATGAAATATAGAAAGAGAAAAAATGTTTCCACTTAAACCTGTTACAATTGGAAGAAGATATGTATCTTCTTTGATTTTCCTTATTGGTCAACCAATTTGTTACGTCATTGTTTAGAGGTAATGCACATTGAAAAAAATATATTTGAAATGTTGCTTTCGATTTTTATAAATGTTAAGGGAAATAAAAAATATGATTTATGGTCTTTGCGTGACTTGGTGGATTGGTGCATCAGACCAAAATTACATCTTGTGCCTATCAGTAAAAACAAATGGCAAGTTCCATGTGCTTCTTATGTGATGACACCTACAGAAAAAAAATTCTAGAAATACTAGAGACTATTAATCTTCCTTATGGATATTCAAGAAACATATCTAAATGGGTCAACATAAGAGATTTGAAGCTAAAATCATTGAATACTCATGATTATCACATCCTTATGCATGAGTTTATTCCAATAACAATTTTTCATCTTTTTTCCAATAATGTAAGGGTGGTATTTATTTGGTTGTGCCATTTTTTATAGATTATTGTGCTATGAGTTTTTCCAAGTCTTTATTGTAAAAAATTTCGGTAGATACCCCATTAATTTTTTGTGAGTTATAGAAAATTTTCCTCCATCATTTTTTTCACATGTATATTGCATCAGACTGTCCATATTCCAATTGAAATAATTCTTGGATCAGCTATTTATTTTCATTGGATGTATCCAACTGAAAGAAATATGTACACATTAAAGCCTTATGTCTATTACAAGAATCATCCTGAAGGTTCTATTGTGAACAGTTACTTGGCTCAAGAATGTATAGATTTATACTCTAGGTATTTGTCTGATCATACAACAAGATTGAATAGACCAATGTGAAATTAAGAAGAAATGTATGAGTAAATTGAATCAATTATTCCATCACTACCTCAAATAGGAACCATTCCTAGATCATATACATTGAAGACATTAAGCCTTAAAGATAGAGAGATGGTACATTGCATAGTTTTTTTCAACTGTGAATTGTTCGATGACTACATATTGTAAGTAAATTGAATATGTATTTCTTATATATATATATATCTGTTAAAAAATCCTATATTTATCTACTGGGAATATAAAGCGATGTTAAATAGAAAGTATCATTATTTATCTTTGAGATGGATGGAGAATTTGCATAGCAAATAGTTTTCTACTTGGTAAAAATTGAAGTTAATAATATTACTGTTTAAAATAATTAAAACAATAATTAATTAATTTTAATATTGATTTATATTTCAGGTATTGAGTTTTCTTGAGGAATTTGTCTCTGAGGAAATAATATCTTTGGCTTTTGGTCCCAATTCTATAGTTCGTGACTGTAAATCAATTATTATCAATGGGTACTGTATTATTATCACTGAATGAGTAAAAAACGTTAGAACACAACATGATGGTGTTATGGTTACTACCACAATAGACTGTTATGCTAGTGCATTGGATAGTAGACCACGATATGAAAATCTAGTTTATTATGCAGTCATTGAGAAAATAATAATATTGGATTATTATTCTCATGGATGAGTCACGATGATGAAATTCCAGTGGTTTGATACGATGATGAGGAATGGAACATTTATTGATTATTGTGGATTTCGAGTAATTGATATGACTCACTCTTGCTACTGATGAACCATATGTATTGGAATCAATGGGGAAACAAGTTTTTTATGTAAAAGACCATCTTCAACCTGAATTTAGTTACATTATTGAAGTAATTACAATAAATATATTTTATGATGGTGATGATGGAATTGACACCATCCCAACTGCCATTGGAAATGATCCATTTCTTACTTTTGATGACTATGATAGCTCAATTTTCAGAGTTTACTGTGAACCTAAAGTTGTGGTGGGAAATATATAAAATCATCCATTCAAGTTCTCAATTATTTTGTTTTACCTTGACTTGGGCTTATAAATATGGTACTATTCAAATTGGTTTAATTTTGATTACAAATATGGTGTATCTGACTAGACCGTTATGTGAATTTTCAATGTTTATTGGTTGTAATTTTATTTGAATTTAATTTTCTAATTTGGAATTGAACAGTATTCAAACCTATTCAACCAACATTTAAAAATTGGGGATCATTTCAATGCTTCAACTATGATTTGAATAAAATTTGTAAAACTCTAAGACCACTCTTTAACATTTTACCAGGTAATCAACATGATGGTATGTATTCTTCTGAAAAACATGTATTGAAACCTGCATCATCTACCTAGGCTAATGAAATTAAATTTTTCCTTAATTTTGACAATTACTTTACCCCTTATGAATCTATTATAATCAATGTTACATGATTTTAATAAACTGATAACACGTAGTAAATAACCATTCTATTAAAAATTAAATTTCCTTACTTCATTATATATCTATTCAAGCTCACCTAAAACAATTCATAGTTAAATTATCCATTAATCCCCCAATTCCTTCTCATTTATTTTGTTTTTTGGGTTACACCTTAGTTATCCTTTTCTATTTACTTCCCTATTTGTTTTCAAATGCAGGAAATGAAACCAATTGAAGAGAGGCGATGATAACAGATTCTGGACAACAATCACCACATGACTGACCTGGGCATTCCCCCACTAGTGCCTTCAGTAGGTATTTTATTTCAATTATATATTTTTAAATAATATATGATGACATGTGATAAAAATAAATTACATTTTTTCAGGATCCATCTATAAGGATATAGTTATTTGTTGAGCATCATAGTAGTGGTCACAGTACTCAGAGGGTTTGTATGAGGGGGTGGTACGAGAGTTGAACGATCTAGTCAGCATACCCGATTAGATCATGCCCCTCCCACTAACATACCACCCATCCCACAGTCTGATCTCGGTGTGTTATTAGGTACACACAGGATATTTAGGCCTCCCATTTTTTCACCTCCCTTTACATTTGAGCCTCCATGCCCATCTGTACCATATCCGATGATGATTCCCACTCCCCATCCTGTGTTCGGCTATCCATCCCTGTAATCTTCTTTTATTTCTACTTCCTTATCTCCAGGCTTTTATATTCCATATTCATCGACTCCTACTCCAAATGAGTATGTCCCTATGGAGCATACATTGGGACCTACTCCATCTATACAGGGTGTTCCTTCAATTCTTGCGGATCATGTTGTTCCCATTGATCAGACGACCATAGGTATACTTATACAACCCGAACAAATTTCTACACCATTATTTATTTTCATTATAACATGTATTTATAAAATGTTTTTTTTCATTCAAAACGGATAGATATACTGATAGATGGTGGGGGCTAGGGCATACACACATGCATTCTGTGTGGAGCCACCGCACGCAGTTGATGGTGGATTATAATCATGATATTCAAATGATTGAAAATCAGGGAAGCAATGTCGGATATTTTTGGCGATTCATTCCAAATACTCCAACATTATTCTAATCATCTCTCTATCATGGAGACAGTGGTCAAATGTAGTCAAGGATAATTCTTGGGTAGAGATATGGGTAAAAAAAATATTTTGTATTTTATGCAATATATTGTTTTTTGTATTTATATGAATTAATATTTTGGTGTCATATGCGGTTTAATTTCCCCAATGGTGATAGTGCACGTCCAGCACGTCTATAAGATTTAGGTGAGCTTTGGAGAGATTATAAGCACGAGCTATACATTGGATGGTGTGATAGAGTTGGCACAAAGTTAGAGTTTATCCCTATTATGGATGATTTTCCATTAGAATAGTACCGACAGATGATTACTCATTGTACAACTAGCAAATTTAATGTATTAATCACATTAGAGGTATTCAAATTAAAATTTTCATGTTTTTCATTAATACTAATTATTAAATTTTATTTAGGATTCATCTAGAATAAATAAAAAATATTGATGCTAAAAAATACATCTACACATTGGGATGTACTACGATGCCAAATCATGAGAGGCAGCAGGTATGACAGTTTATAATTTTTCTTTAAGAATTACACATTCTATTATTGCCTCCATAATTTCTTCGATTGTTAAAGTTGTTAAATAATTATATTTATGCAATTAATTATTGGTATCTTATTTTAATTATGGTTTCCTATATTCAATGTCATTATAGGAGCATAAATTGAATTTAGAAGGATGTGTGCCTTGAGCAAAACCATTTTTCTTGAGTAGAAGGAATAAATATGGATATGCAGTTAATGAACCGACTCAGCAGAAGATTGTATGTTTTACTTTGTAGATTTAAAATTTTAGTCTCTATTTTGTAACTTAATAATCTAATTATATTTTTTAACGGGTTGCTTTAGAGGCCCTTGATTCCCAAGAACCTAACAATTTTGGTCCAAACAATCACTTACACCAGGTGTTGGGAGATGAGAACCCTGGTAGAGTATGGTGCCAACCTGAGAATAGTATAGTTTCAAAGACATATTGGACCTCCTCAGGTACAAGTTGTAGTGCCACTAAGTTCCATCAGGTTAAGGAACAAGTAGTATATGCTGAAAAAGGGCCACAGAGATGGCATAACAGTCTGCTAGCACAAACACTGCATTTATGAAATAGATGGATGTCTTACATAGAACACTACCACAAGAGGCAAACACAGCTTTTGATGAATATATTTCATTGATGCATTCTATATATGGTGCACAAGGTTTCAGTTCTAGTGGTGGTTGAGATGATGGCGAGGAGGAGGGTGAGGTAGAGGAAGAGGAGGGCGAATAGGAGGTCGAGGTTGAGTACGAGGGCAAGGAGGAGGGATAGGCGAAGGAGGAGGGCGGTGAGGAGGCCAAGGATGAGTACAAGGTAGAGGAGGAGGCCGAGGATGAGTACGAGGGAGAGGAGAAGAGAATTTAGGAGGGTGGGGACAATGATTTAGGTAACGATGAAGACGAGGGTGAGGCTTATGATGATGGTGATGGTAGTGATGGTGATAAGGGACATATTGATCTGTTAATATTTTGAATGATATTACTAACCTTTGATGCTGATTGATTTGTTGGGACTGAATATATGTGTGATTAGGTAGGTCACACTATCTTTATTTTTTTATGTATAAATAATAAAACTTGACTTGATGATTTATTTTGACTGATTAACCCCTCCCATGGACAGCCCCCCACCCACATCTCGCCCACCCCCTGGACAGCCCATCCACCCCTGTGGATAGCTTGACCAGCCCCTGGACAACCCCTCCCTTTATGGATAGCCCCCCCACAACAATAGACACCCCCCTCGTGGACTACTTGCCCCCCCCCTTGGACAACCCCTACGCCCTAGATAGACCGCCCACCCCCATGGATAGCCCTCCCACCCTACTAGACACCTCGTAACCCCTGGAAAGCCCCGCCCATCCCCCCCCCCCATGAACACCCTTACCCCCTGGACATCCCTTCCACTCCCATGGACAACCCGACCACCCCCTAGACAACCTGTACCCCCTGGACAGCCCCTCGTACCCCCTAGACACCCCTAGACACCCCCACCCCTGTGGATAACCCCTCCCATCTTCCTGGTTTATAAAAAACTCTTTATTGTTCCATTTCAAAATTCATATAGTATTTTTTCCCGTAATAAAAATTAAATCCAAAACCAATTTAAAAATACCTATGATCATAAAATCGATGAAATTCATTCCATTAAAACTGTGAGTAATCCTTCTACGTAGATATATTCATTTCCTAGAAACTTCTTGGAGAAGTTTTGTGATGCACCCGTAAGGGGAGATAAGCTAGGGTTCCCTCCCCGCCACCGCCTTCCTCCCCATGGCGGTTCGGCTGGAATCTCCTCTTCATTTCCTCAGTCTGGCAGCTTGTGGCATGTGGTGTGTCTCCTGTGGTGGCATCGTCGACTCCGTGGGCTCGTACCTCTCGGAGAATCTCTCAGTTTTCTAGCCTGATGCTTCACTCGGGGGCGCGGTGAGTTCGAGTTTCCGCTGTTGTGGTGAGGGTTGCACTTTGTGTCTAAATCGGCTGGGGTGTTGGGAGGATCTGGTCCCCGTTTTCGGTTTTGAAGGTGGTGGTAGGATTTTCCAGGCTGGTGGCGGGTCTTCTTCTTCTTCCCTCGCAGGTTCTTCTAAGACGATCCTTGCGGTAAGGGGTTTTGTGTATGATGCTTTGATGTTCGAAATTCATGAGGTTTTTTTGCAACGTCATCATCATTGGAGGTTCCATGATCAACCTTCCTACTTCCCGTGTGCGGCTCGGTCTACGGTGATACTTCTGTTCATCGGGCGTCTGTGGCCGGTTGGGGTTTGGTTAGAGGTGGGGCTCTGGCCTTGATTCTGGCGACCAGTGATGGTTCAAGTGCATGATTCGAGTTTTGGATCTGAATCTGCTATGGTTTTTCTTCTCTGTTGAATTTGGGTTCATCGTTTTCATTTGGATTGGCTACTCATGGTTGTTTTTTATTTTTTTGATGACTATGGAGGTAGTATTGGTTTGATGTGTGAATCGGTGGTGGTTCTCTTTTGCGGTGGGTTTGTTTTTGTTGTGTCCCCAGTGGTCTGATGTTCAAGGATTCTGCCATCAAATCATTTACATGAGGCTTCTCTAGAAGAGATTTAGGGAAAAGAGTTTTCAATGTACCTCTGATTTTCAGAATTCAATGTTTGAGAAGGTATGGTTATGGCCGTCGGTACTAGTCCCATTGATTTTTTTATTGGACAGCTTGCCAATAAGAAGTGGAAGGTGGAAGCTGGATTTCATTTTAAACCATTGGAAAAGTGTGTTTTGATAATTTTTTTACCAATGGTTTGAATAAACTGTTGTTAAAACAGTAGACCAATGGTTTTGAACCATTGGAAATTATATTTCCAGAATATTTTTACCAACGGGTTTAAAGAACTATCGGTAATAATATACACCAACAATTTCTAAACTGTTGGTAAATTGTATGTAAAATATATATACCAATAGTTAATAAAACATTGGTATAAACATATACCAACATTTTCATGAAAATTGTTGTCATACTGAAGATTAAACTGTCATATAAGAACAGTTAGAGAAGAACCATGTGTATAAGCATTTCGCAATGGCTTACTAACCAACGGATTGCAAAACTGTTGGTATATAGTATAACAATGATTTTGAAGCCTATACCAATGGTTTGATACAATTGGTATATATTGTACTTCTAGTAGTGTGAAATAAATACGGTGACAAAAGGGTGGACCAGATCAGAGTGGTCAGGCTGGGTCATAGGGCCACAGTGTACATTAGACTTTTCCAGTGGAGCAAACCTAGCCGGATTAGGATCCCAGACCCCATACAGTTCGAGCTATGGTTCTAGTTGACTATGTTTTAGCTTCTTCTCTTTTTGATACGTGGGCTTCAAGTATCTTTTTTTTTTTTGCTATTGTGGAGATCCTTGGGCTCTGTATATTTTCTTCTATATATATCTTAACGCTAGACACTCTGTTGGGGGAAAGAATAGATAGTGTGCACCAGTACAAGTATTTCCATCTTGAGGTTGGTGGGTGTCACCTCTTATGGGACTTTTATGTACTAGAGATGATAGGCTATGAGGTCATTCTCGGAATGGACTAGTTAGTTCCCTTACAGGCGGTTGTCAACTTCTATCGATGTAGAGTGGGTTTCAAATCACCATAGAGAGGATCGTTTCTTCATAAGGAGGAATGTTATTTCCAGGAAATCAGAGTGGGACCCTAGCATCATGTGTTTGGAGGAGTTACAGCCCAAATTTCTAGTCTATATCTGGATGACAAGAGGACTTCATAGATGGATTTTCCTCCAGTGGTGGATTGTTTCAGCAACATCTTTCCAAAGGACTTATCAGGTTTACCTCTGGAGCATGAGGTAGACTTTTCTATTGAGCTTATTCCAGGAGTGGCACCAGTTTCCATTCCTCCTTATTGGATAGCTACACAAGAGTTACACGAGCTCAAGAAATAGTTAGAGTAGTTTCAGGTAAAGGGTTTCATTTGACCTAGTACTTCTTCTCGTGGTTCGCCTATCCTATTTTCAGAGAAGGCAGACGGTACCCTCATACTTTTTTTGGATTATGAGAAGCTGAACCAGTTGATGGTCAAGAACTGATATCCCTTACTAAGGATTGATGATCTCTTTGATCAGCTTTGAGGAGCCCGTGTAGAGACCCGAAGCTTGACGTACATTGACATTACATTACATTTGCGGAATACTTAGTACATAACAAAAACACACACACAAGGATCGTAATAGTTTAGTGTCTTTGGAAACTCGGAATATAATCTTCTAATCCTGGTGGAAAGATCTTCAACATCTCCCATAAAGATCTTCCTTTTTTTTAATACCTAAAACCTTTCTTTATATCCTGGGGAAAAGAAAACATAAAAGGGTGAGCTCAAATTCTTAGTAAGGGTAAACAAAAGAAATATCAATCACATCATATACATAAGCACATAACTTTTGGAAATCTTAACCTGTAAAAGAGATCATAATTTCATAACTTGGGCTAACTCAAGGAAGTGAAATGTAATCACAATAATCATAACTTAAAACATTAAAATTTGTGACATACACACATAGTCATAGAGAATCATTTCTTATTAGTCAAGACTCATTGCCAAGACTATCTTAGTGGACAAAGTCCCTTTCAGAACCGAGTCACCCTCGTTTCAGTCCTGTTTCACTGAACCGGTATAACCTACCATTCCAGTCATGTCTATCTCATGAGATATAAAATCTTTACCCAATGCATTTGAGGGAGATATAGGTCCCACCCATCTCATAATGATACAATTCTTATGTGTGCCACAAAATCATAAACCCTACATCATTGCATAACCCATGTAATACAAATGGGAATCTTAAACATCATGACATCATAAAACAATTCATATAAGATAAAGGAATTCATAAAAAAAATATTTCCATCACAACATAATCAATGTAATAATAGGGATAAAAACAGAACCCTTTATTATCTTATATGGAAAATAATTTTGATAAAACACTTGAACTCCATTCTTGAGGAAAATATCCTTTCTACTTCAAAAAAAAAATTTCCTTTCTTAACATGTCATACAACTTTAAACTAAAATAAGTTGATTAAAAATAAACTTGAAAACTTGTAAAAGAAGATTCTTGGAAATAATGTTTTAAAAATCCATTCATGTCGTATAAGATTAAAAAACATTCTTCGTACTTTTGTCAGAAAAGTCAAAAAGTACCTCGTACGAAAAACGACAAAAGATTCCTTTCATATCTTTTTCTAAAAACTCACCAAAGGGTAAAATTGGATATAAACTATTGTAAGTGGATGGAAATAATATTACATATTGAGGGAACATGGATGTGGATGATAAAATACACCCCAGTAAATACCAAAGTATAAACAATCTCACATAAAATGAGATTGTGATATATTCCCTTACCTTAGGTCCGATTTGCTTCGTAAGTGTCCGAACCTCCTGTATAATGATTTAAATAATGTAATTGAATTATTAAAGAATCATATTCATTTTTATTATATCAAATATGGTTCACTTATGACTTTATATTACCCGTTCTTTTGTAAATTCATGTTAAAGTAGTGTTTTGGGTAAAATCGTCTCATTTGTCGTTCGTGTTTTAACTTGTAATTATTCATATGATTACTTAGATCATTATTACTTAATTATAGAATATAAAACATGATTTATATATAATATATATTCATAATATACATATCTATAATGGATCGATAAATGGAAAGAAATACACCGTTCATGGAGACGGTAGGTCGTACGTACGCATGAACGCTGTTTTCGTTTCCTTATTGAATTGAGTGGAATTAAGTAGATGACATACATATATATACACATAAATCCAGTAGCTTTATAATGTCATATATTTCATTATTATTTCTTATATATACTTTATAATCATTCTTAAATGGTTGACATGGAGAATGAATCTCATCGCGTCGTGGAGACGGTAGTCCGTACGTACGCACGAGCGATGATATCATTTCCATAATTATTGAATTGAATTGTAGTGGATGATACAATATATCAGAATCATTATGATGTTATAATAACTATGTATAGTAATTCTTTACACCATAATACCCATCCATGTAAGGTGTTGGTGGAAAAATAGATTACACCACGGCGTGGAGATGGTATTCCGTACGTACGCACGGGCGGTGATTTCGTTTTCCGTAGGATGGATAGATGGTGAAATAGGATTGTTTAATACTTATAATAACATATCAGTATATGAGTGATACTGATTTTATTACTTCATAATGAAACAACCTAATAAAAAGAAGTGGAAGAAGAAATAAAGGTGAAAGAATCGCTAACGGAAATTACCTCTTCTTTGAAGCGCCTCTTTGAGACCTTCTCTTAGGGCACTAAAATTGGTCTTTGAGGAAGAACAGAACCTCTAGGATGTTTCTAGGGAAGTGTAGAAGACAATTTGGTAGGGTTTGGCCGAGCTTGAAGGCTCAATGTTCTGTGAGGAAGAGAGGGAGGAGGTGCCCTTTTATAAGGGAGGAGAGGGGCACCTTTGGAATAACTAAAAATATTATTTTATTATAAAGTCAAGTTCGGTTTTAAATAGCTCCAAATTGATTTATTTCTAGGATAAGGTGGGGATGGGTCGAAATACTCTCATCCAATATAATTTAGACAATTTTAGGTTCCTATTTTAACCTTATCATTTAGATTTAACATTAAGTTAAATAATTTTACTTTTACCGTGTCTTCTTGTGTTCTTACACTATAAGGTTAATAAACTTTCTATAAGAAGCCAAACAAACCCCAAATTGTTTATTATTAATATATATAACCTTATCTATGTCATTTTGCCGAACCTTAGATTTTTAAAAATAAAATAACAATTAATAATATAATATTTGTTTTAAAAACTATTTTATGTCAATTTTGACACTATTTAGTAATTGATTTTTTTAAAAATTATAACAGAATGATAAGTTCGAATAAAGTTAATTAAATAAATAACAACATGTCATATTAACCTATAAAATTAGTGTAATTCATAAAAAGTCTCAAATTATATTTATTTGGGTATTTATAACATCAATTATGTCAATATTTCAGTAATAAGATAATTACTGCATCATCGTTGTGTCATAAATAAATTAAATTATTTAATTTCTAAAAATTAAAAATAAAATACCATTATGTTGGAAATATTTTTAGATTTCTAATGAATATTTATAGTCAAATTTATCTTATTTATAACCCCATATTAAAAATGTTTTAGTAAATAAACTTTGATTTTAACTCTTTTAACCCTTCTTTAAATAAATTAATAATAAATGTCCTAATCTAATCCAAGTGAGCCTAAATGGTCATATTTTATTCCTAAGTTTGTTTTTGGTCGAATTACACTTGTCCAATAGAATTAGGACATGTGTTAGGGTAATAATAATATCATTTCAACCCTTAATTACCCTACTTACTTTTAACCGTTGTAAAAAAAAGTTAAAAGTTACTATTCACCAAAAAATTATTTTCATCTCATTGAACCACATTCTACTTACTGACATCAACCGTGTCTCTCGAATTTTTGAAATTCCACTCACAGAAGTGGTAAAATTAAGTTTTATGAACAATTTAGTTTTTTTAACTACCACTTAGTGGTTTCACTATTCATCAAAAATTGAAAGTTTTCAGAAAAATACCAAAAATTAGGCCTAAGATATATTTGATATTATGAAATCAAAAATGATGTCTATTTTACAAAATTAAAAACATATCAGTAGAATTAAATAATTTAAAAATTAATTCCCATCGTCAAAACAAATAGCGTGTTTTTAAGAGATAATAACTATCAAAAGATTGAAACTTGTTTATAAGTGGTTTAAATGTGAAATTACATCCAATGACCATCATTGTATTAAATTGTAAAAATATATTCTAAATATACTTTAAAACAACTAAAATTAATAATTTATCACTATTAATTATTTCAATTGAAAAAATTGTTTTTAATTAAAATTTAGTAATTTCCACTATTCATCAAAATATGAAAGTTATCCAAAAATTACCTAAATTTTACCCTAAGCTAATTTCGATATTCCGAATCCAAAAATTAAGTCCATTTTGAAAAATAAAATTTACAAAATTTCAAAAAGTGGTTATTACTATTTATAACGGCTAGTTTTAATAATATTTTAATAGCATATCGTTGTTTAGTGAAACTCGGTATTGCGTACTACACACGCTATCAAGGAAGGTCGTGATTGCATGTAATGAAAGTCAAGTCAAGGATGTGTGTTGTGAAAGCTCCTTTTGGTGTAGCGTACAACACAAGACATTAATGAAATTAGAAAGAATATTTTTCATAAAATCTCGGGGTGTAACAGCCCGGGTGTTCTCAAAGAGTGACTTGAGATCCGGTTATCATCAATTGTGTGTTAGACCATCTCATATACCACTTACATCCTTCCAGAGCATGTATGGTCAATATGAGTATGCGGTTATGTCGTTCAGTCTCACGAACGTGCCTGCGGTCTTTATGGAACTAATGAATCGAGTGTTTTATCCATACCCGGATTCTTTTGTGGTAGTCTTCATGGATGATATATTGGTGTAATATCATACTCTTCACAACCATGCTACGCATCTTGAGATCATTTTGAGTACACTGATAGAGCATCAGTTATATGCTAAGCTATTAAAATGACACTTTTGGATGGACCATATTCACCTGTTGGGTCATGTTATCTCAGAGGCAGGAGTATCAGTAGACCCATAGAATGTGAGAATAGTATATTTATGGGGGAATATGAAGAAATTCTTTGAGGTATGGATTTTTATAGGGATATCTGGATACTACATATGTTTTATAAAAGACATTTCACACTTAGAATCACTATTGACCGGTCTGAATAATATGGGTACGAAGATATTATGGTCAGATTCTTGTGAGTCGGACCTTTTGGAGATGAAAGGGAGGTTGACTTCAGTACTGATACTAGTATTTATAGAGCTAGGAAAGAGATATACAGTGTACTGTGATGCATCAGGTATAAGTTGGGGAGCCGTGCTTATGTAGGGGGAAGGAGTCATTGCGTACGAGTCTCGATAGTTAAGGCCACATGAGAAGAACTACCTGATGCATGATCTACAATTGGATATTGTAGTTCATGGTTTATGTTGTTGGAGACATTATCCTCTGCGATATCATTTCCAGGTTTTCACCGACCACAAAAGTCTCATGTACATCTTCACTCTGCGTGACCTGAATTTGAGACCGCGAAGGTGGGTTGATTATCTTCAGTCCTTTGACATCGAGCTTCCCTATATGCCCAGGGAAGGCAATGCAATAGCTGATGTGTTGAGGATGAGAACTCAGATACAGGAAGTTCAGAAGAAAATCAGTGAGTGGAAGCTTATGGCTCCATTCTCTATGATGCATTTGGAGGTGCAGGATAGACAGAGGAAGACTTTTCTTTCTTCAGTAGTTGTTACCTCTACTCTTCTAGATTGAGTGATAATTCGGCAGCAATCGAATACTAAAGTCCCAGTGATATGGAAGGGTGTGCCAGGAGAGGACCATATTCTGGGATGGACTATAGGAAAGGATGAGATCTAGTGTTTCTCGTGGAGCGTATGGGTGTCAGCAGACATACGTGAGGATCTGATGCGGGACTTTCTTTCCTCAGTTTGGGCGGTTTATCCGGGTGTCACAAAGATGTATCGTGATCTACACCATCCGTATTGTTGGCCAATTATGAAGAGGTATGTTGTTGGTTTCATCATGAGGTGTTCCACCTATCCGCAGGTGAAGGTAGAGTATCAGCGACAAGAAAGGCTTCTGCAGCAGTAACCCATTCCATAGTGGAATTGTAATGATGTCACGATGGATTTCATGAAAAGCTTGCCGAGGTCGCCTCGAGGGAATGATGAAGTATGGGTTATCATTGAAAGTATCACGAAGGTTTCTCACTTCTTACCGATCAAGGAGACCTTTAGTGTTGATGAGCTATGAAGGGTTTACACCTGTGAGATTGTACGTCCAATGTGGTACTGCACTCCATTGTTTTAGATAGGGATGCATGTTTCACTTCTCAGGTCTAGAGGGGGCTTCAAAAGGCTTTGGGTACATAGGTACTTTTGAGTAGAGATTACCATCCCCAGATAGATGGTCAGTCCAACTGTATGATTCAGTTGCTTGAGGATATGCTTCGAGCATCTATCTTGGATTTTGGAGGTTCTTGGGAGAAGCACATACCTCTAGTAGAGTTTTCCTACAATAATAGTTTTCAAGAAACTATTCAGATATAACCTTATGAGGCTTTGTGTAGTAGGCCATGCTGATCACCCTTATATTGGCTAGAGGTAGGAGAGGGAGTTATTCTAGGACCTTATATTGTCCAGGATACCACGGAGCAGATCTAGTTTATTCGGAAGAGGATGGATAATTCACTTTCACTATAGAAGTTTTATGTTGATCGATAGAGATGACCTCTGGAGTTCGAGGTCTGGGATCAGGTCTTTCTACCTATCACATAGAGGTAGGGACATAAGGGGATTAGGAGACAGGTCAAGCTTTTTACAATGTATTTCAGCCTGTTTGAGTTGTTGGAAGGAGTTGTTCCTGTTGCCAATCGGTTGTAGTTACCTCAGAGGTACCGGGAAATGCATGACTTGTTACATTTTTCTCAGATTCGACATTAATTCTCAGACCTATATCATGCTTTTCAACCTGAGGAGGTTGAGTTAGAGGTGAATGACCTGTTCAGGGAGCATCTTATCCATATTTTTGACAGAATTATGAAGGTTCTCTTTGGTCAGTCTGCTCCTCTGGTACGAGTGTTATTGAAGCACGAGGGAGGACATGATGAGACTTGGGAGAGGGAGTTTGATGTATGATCGCAATGTTTGGAGTTGTTCGGGGTTTCTTCTTCTATGCTGCCTTGCTAGGGAAATTAGGGGGTGAATTAGGGGGGAAGTTTGTAAGAACCCAGATCTTCTTTTTAGTATGTTTTCCTTTTTTGGTGTTTTTTAAGAAAAGAGGAGTTTTTGGAAATTTTTGAAGTACACACTTGTACTTTATCAGTACAGGTTGTGTACTCAATTACTGTGGTTAGCCATGTTTTGGCTGTGAAATGGCCATGCACACGACCATGTGTGGTGACCTGGAGGCCGCTTAAGTTGGGGCTCTTTAAGGGAAGGTACATGTTGTGTACTAAATAAGTATACAATGTGTACTTTTTTTCATTAAACAGACCGAAGTCACGTCTTATCGACAGAAACACCTTCTTCTTTTCCTTCTTCAACTGAGAGCACACTTACAGCCTAATTTCATTACCAATAACCCGATCGAGCATCTGTTTTCCGAATCTATAGTCGTCGATTGTGTTAGGATCACCTCGGTAAGCTCCTCCTTCTTCTAGAGCTTCATTTCCTGATTCCTCCTCTTTCTCATGTTATCCTCCATTGAAAGTTTTATCTGTTTTTGGTGATTTATGGTGCTCTTGGGCGATTCAAGGATTGAGGATCATGTATAAAAGTCCTACAACATCGAGGTAGGTGGTTTGTCCCTTTCCATAGATAGACATTGAGTTATATGTGAAAAATTTTCTGATACCCTTGAACGGGTTATTGCGTGTTTACTGTTTTAGCCCTGATAATTTCCTTCTATGCTTGTATACTGCACTTGAGGTTATTTAAATTTTAATGTGGTTAATTTCTATGATTTGGAAGTGTTATCCCCTGCATTTTTTCTTTATGAATGTTTGGTCCTGCTTGGCCTGTTATGCTACCTTTTTTCTCACCATGCCTAGTACCGTAGGATAGAGTGTTTGATTATCTAACATATTGTTATGTTGTAGACTGTTATCCAAGTTGTTATTGAGATTTACTTTGTCCATATTTCATTTCTATGCTCTTTTCACTTACAAAGGACTGTGAGAACCTAGTGTAGTAGACCATACGGTGAATGGACGTAAGGGCTTCTCCAGAGTGTATGTTTTTTCTTTTAAGATGTGAGACCATATAAGGAATTTACTATGTGCTTCTTTAGAGTGTCTGTAGTTCCATGGAATGGGCCAAAGGGGGAATGTGACATAAGTTCTTCGCCTGAGCACCTTTTAATTACCGATATGAGACTATAGGGGGAATTTATAGTGAGTGCTTCCTCAGAGAGTCTATGCTTAAGCTAAACTAGATGGGTTAGATTGTGTGTACTTACCAGTGGGTTTATGATGTTGTTTAGTTAGACCAGATGTGCTAGGCTGAGAGTACATCCCTGAGGGTTACCATCCATGATTAGCTGGTTACCGATATATGGAATTAAATTCTATTGAATTGATAGAATATTTACTGTTGAGTACTTTCTTATTTACTTCCTCTTTTTACTTATTGTATGCCATATATATTCACTGACATTTAGGCACATATATTTTGGTGGATTCCTACTGGGATTAGTCTCAAATCCTATTTAGGTCATTCTTTTGGGCCCAATAGATTATATTTTTGCAGGTATAGATAAGGGAAAGCGCCCTTCTACTTCAGGTACTTCACTACTTTGGAGCTGGAGAGCATAAGACCACGCTGAGGCTTGCGATGCTGAGGGGTTTATCTATTTTCGTTTGTACTTTGGTTTAGTGTTTTATTTCAGCATTGTGACGTGTTTGGATTCTTTCCTAGACATATGTATCACGCATTATTTATTTATGTGCTCCACTTGTTTCTTACTTTCAGTATTCTGTTGTTTACTATTTTATGGTGTCATTACTCCTTCCCCTATTGTATATATGTTTTAGTTATTCTCTATACTCTTCCAATGAAGTCATATTCTTTCCACTATCACACCCAAGGCCATCGCTGCTAGTCAGTAGCCTCTGGGATTTTGGGAAATGACCTTGAGGCCATGTTGCCAACCTGGTACGGGGCGACTTTGGTTGGCTTCCAGAACCGAGACATTACAGTGTGAAGAATACAATCTTGCATGGGTCTCCCTAAATATGTTTGGAAGAGGATTATATCACTAATGTCTTACATATAAATAGATTTACTTCTTCTATAATAAATTTAAAACACCTGAATAATGGTGGAATATTAAGCCTACTACATATAACTACATATGGGTTTTCACTTGTACTTATTATGAACACATTAAAACTAATATAATGGAAGAAAGAGATCTTAAATGAATATTTTTACAGTGTCCTGAGTGTGTTTAGGGTTAAAAACATTTTTTTTATAAAACATGTTACCAATAAGGAAATGTAGGAAGGGATGTATGGTACCAAGAATCTTATTCTCCCAAATCCAAACCGTTCATGCATAGAAGCAGTGATCAATACCTTGAACATGATGAAGAATATAATCCATCATCCCGTATTGATATTCCTATCCAAACTTCTCCACAAAAACATCATTCCATTACCTGGTCTAATTCAATAAATAGTTATATCTCATACTCTAAAATTGACTATTCTCCCAATGATAGGGACTATTGGTTTATTATAGATATAGAGTGGAGACCCCATAGAACTCTTTATCAATTCATCAAATATGATATGGATTCCTATGAATTTTTTGTTTCCCCGGATAAAGTAGATAATGATCCTCAGACCTATAGAAACAATCTAAAATAAAATTACTCTAAATAGTCAGTCCCTACAATGGGTGAAAAAACACATTGGTTAAGAATAAAATCCCAATCTGACTATAAAAAATCACCCAGTTCTAAACAATTTGGTTATAGGGGGATTTAAAAAAGGAATTAAAACCAAAATATTGAGAAAAAAATTAAACCAAAATAAAAACTTCTTTCCAAGGGATTCCTTTAATAATAAGGCATTTAATATTCTAAAATTTTTCCCTCATTTCAAGAATTCATATCATAGTCTTTTGTTTCTTTTTCTTCCTATAGTGACCTACATATTGAGTAACATCATATTAAAACTGCCTTATTGCATATTAATTTAAATTAGAATCATTAAATGAATCCTCTTGATAGTTAATCTATTTAATTAAAACTAAAACAATTATTAATGTTGAACAAATTATTGTATGATTTAAAGAAATATTTTAAGAAATATAATAAGAAATTTTTTTCATTAATGTTATATGATCAATTTACAAAGAGTTAAAATGATGCATATTTCTATTTAAAATCATTTAGATACTGAATTATTTATTTTCTACATTATATTGATTTAATTCCTATTATTTGAAGAAACGTAAGTCTCATTATTGTAGTTAAATATCAATTAAAATTAATATATGGAATGAAGGAATAATGTGAACATATGAAAATTTTAGGTGTTTTGATTATTAGGTGAATACATAATATAGTCTTTTAATTATCTCATCATTCATAAAATTTAATGATTCTAAAGAGATATATGTTTAATGTATGAATCATGTTAATATACCTCTTGGAAATCAATTTAAGTTGTCTTTGAACTAATTATTTTTAAGATAAACATGTTTAATATATCAAACATGGTAATGTGCCTCTAAGAAATCACATTAAATTGAATTTTACATAGGTTACCACATCAGTTGATGATATTCAGTTTATGTCTTCAATATCCAATTCTAACATAGTGGGAAGCGTTATATATATCATGATTTTCACTAGAGTTTACATATCCTATAAAATCTTCACCCTTAGCAGATTTATGGACACTCCTATGAAGCCAAATTACTGTGTCTTCAAATAGAATCCTAGATATTTTACTTGTAGTTCGAATATGTAATTGTTTCATCGTAAAGTTGTTGAATCATCAAAAATTATAGTTGTATACCTAGATGGTTACTATGAATGAAATAATGACACACAATAGTCTTTGAATAGTTATGCTTTTACTTTTTATGGTGGTCTTATTTCTTGTATGTGTAACATGTATTCCACGGTTCTTATTTCATCCACAGAATCTGTTTTCATTACATTGAATGCGGATGTTAAAGAATCATTATATCTTAAGAACATATCTTCCAAAACAAAACTTTTTCAATTCTGTTATAAATCATTATTCTGATAGTCAATATTATTTTAATTTATCTTGAAATTTAGTATGTCATAGTAAATCATAAAACATATATATTATGATACACATTACTATAAGCATTATTGGATCTAAAACCATATGTGTCAACATGATACGCACCAACGCTAACTTGACTTCAAGTTTGACTAAATCCATGATATTATCTCAATTCAAATGTTGTTTAGAGAGGAAAAAGTTTCCATCATTTTTATAAATATAGGATGAAGAACATCTCCAATATAAATTGAAAATAGTGGATATTTTTTATTTATGGTATTCATTATTTTGTTTTCATATTGAATTGATGATATTACGTATCTTCAATTTCTTTTTTATACTAGTTTAATCCCTAAAATATGAATTCATTTATTTTATATTCACAAAATTTGATCTTCTAGTATTATTCTTTCAGTGGGTCCACTTATTACATGTTTAAGCCTTTTATGACATCTTTGGGCCTCTTCTTTGGGCCTTGGCCTTCGACTAGCCTATTTTCTTGCTTCTCCACTTAGTCACAGATCCACATAGGATTTATTATGGGATATAGATCCATAATTACACCATATTTATCTACACCATCCATATGTCCCAACTATTTGAGTATTCCATCAGGAGTTTTATTCACTCTGGTTTGGTGGACACTCCTAATTGGTTTTTCTATTTGAGGGTGTCGGGGGATTGATGACCCATATTCCCCTTTATCGGTTAGCATTCGATCGTTTTGAATATTTCTATCATGGATTTTCTCTTGGTCTCTATTAGAGAAAAAATATCTTTCCCAAACCTTTCTTCATTGATAAAGCACTATTCCAATCCTGTTTTCCTCCTCAACTTCTCCTTATTTCCAACATATTTTGGAGACAATGTCCTTATTTTATAAAAGTTTTGTCTCATTTTTAGTGACACTTATTAAAGCATATAGGTAATAAGGAGTCCTCAAATTGATGTTTCTAGTGCATCCTACTTCTATATTTAATTCATCAATACAACCATTGTGAATTTCACTCTATACCTATAATTATTTCATTTATTTTATAATTTTTTTTCTTATAAATTTTTGTATAATCATATTTCCCTTGATTTATTTCTCGACTTAATCCTGTAGAAATTTTTTACATTGTGAATAATTAAATGTGTTAGTCTAGGAGGTGTTCAGGCCATGCACATAGGTCCCAATGGGACTAAAGTACATAAATCGCATTTTATCTATGTCCATATTTAATTCCTTCACCTTGAATATTTAGTTTCAATTGATCATAAATTATAAATGAAAAATCCTTGTTTGGTCCAATTGGGGTATAAGGGATCTTCTTATATTTGGCGCACCCATACCCCTCATAGGGATTATGTTAAAGAATTTGAGTTTGTTTAATTCACTTTTTTGGATAATAATATATGGTGATATTTTTCCTTCCTGAACACTCTCCTTTCTAAGGTATTTCATGAAAAATATTTCCTTTCTAGTAATTTTCTTTATTCATTCATGTGGCCTCGACTAAAATATTTATTTATGGGTATCTGGTGAGAAAATACCATTAATGAGAAAGTATTGTATTATAGGATCATCAATGAGAGTGGTGTTTTTGGTTATAGGTTTCCATATATTTCATATATATATATATTATTTGAGAGTTTCCTCTCATGTTATCTCAGGTTTTATAAAATGCTTGAGTGAGGGCTTTATTTACTGATTATTTGGATGAGTGGGATCATGAAAAGATTTCTAGATGGTTCAATAAGATGGACCACCACCACATTCATAATATTACTCTCATATTATATTTATGGAAAGGACGAACTATGTTGGAATGGGGACATGTCAAAATGTATTCTGTATATTATAACTATAAAAGTTTGGTTAGAGACTCCCCTCATGTTCCACCATACAGATGATGGAATTATATTTTGTCCCTCAATGCACCCAAAAACTGATTTTTTTTGTATAATTATTTTTAAGAGGTTCTTCTAACATTAGGTGTTTTATTCTCTCCATCATTCATTGGGTGAAACATTCCATGTGTGACTTTGATATATGAAATAATATATGTATGTTGTTCTACATATCCATAAATAAGGGGGTATTTGGATGTGACGGAGGTTTAATTTCCATGAATTCATTTTTTGATCTTTGCTTCTCACTTATAATTTTCCTAACTGGATTTCCTCCCTTGAGAAATGTCTTGTTGGACTAATTTTTAGAATCCTATTATTGGTTTTGAAATGATATATTGAATGGGTTTTCAAAGAACATTCCACCTAAGACCATATTTTTTATTATATGACCTTGTAATATATGAAATATTGAACATAAAATATTACTTCTTCCATTGATGAAAGTATCTTGATGGGAAATTTGGGGTGGGTTCTTCGCTTAGATGTTTTTTTTCATTATGTATATTTATGTGGTTGTTCCATCATGATCTATGGTTGGTATTATGATCATTGTTCACAAGAATAATGGGAATATTTTGGAAGGACAATGTTTTTATATCTAGGATTATTGGGTTCCCTCTATAGTGAAGTGGGCTCGCTTGTCGTTCATTGAAGTTATATGCATCCCAAATTAATTACATGTTCTTAAAAAATTAGTATAGCATAAGTTCGGGGTCGATCCACAGGGAATAATGGCGTGCATAAATTCAATTGAGTTAATACTTAATTAGGTGAAGTATGCAGAATTTCGATTTGATTGAGTTGATTATGGTTTTTAATTGAAACTAAATTGTTTTACATTGAAGAAATGATTAACAGTTTTAAATAAAACAACAGGTAAATTTAAAGAGTTTAAAATAGGAAGAAAAAGATGTGTCGGGGCTGTGGTGATTAAGGAGTTCTTATACAGATTTTTTAAATGGTTGTGTTGTTCATAATAATTCAATCATTCTGGATTTCATTTCGTTACAAGATTTCCTTGGTCTTGTTCCTCTTGTTTGGAATTAGAGCAGTTGACTCCTTGGTCTGGTAGTCAGTGTTCTTAATTCTTTATTACGTTTAGTCCATTATTTGAATTGGTGAAATCCTTCCAACGGTCATGGATTTTTTTACCGTTACTCAACTTTTGTATCGCTAAGAATTCATCCCTTGGTCCGGCTCAGAATTCTCATTTATATTATACAGTGTTTTATGAAAAGTAAGATGAATTACAATGAGAAAACACAAATATATAAAACAACCCAAAAATTATGATCCCATCATCGACAACCCCAACACGAGGGGTTTAGTTACACAAATAAAATAGGAGAGAAACGACACACGTGATACCCGACGGATTCACCGTGTAGGCGTTGAGGTAGGGTGTCGGAAGGTGGAATGGAGGAATAGTGGAATGACGGCACCTCGGTGGCTTCAGGAATGGTGGTAGCAGAGGTTCTCTCTCCTCTAATGGGTTCTCCCCTCCAATATCTGTAGGCCAAGGCCTCTTTTTATAGAAAAACAAAGTACACAGCATGTATAGAAAGTACACGCCTTGTATTTTCGTCAATGCGCTTTGGAGCCAATTTCTCCGCTGGAAGGTGACCTAACACGCCGTCTTTGACTTTTGAACACGGTGTTTCCTGGTGGTTGATTGTACACGGCATGTATCTTTGCCATACACAGCGTGTAGTATTATAAGTTTGTCCACCATCCCCTTGTAGAATAGCAGACACTGCGTGTAAAAATGGAACATGCCGTGTCTCTATCAATGACCACATGGGTGTGTGGACTTTTCTTTGGAAACCACCGCTTCTAGAAAGTAGTACATGACATGTAGCGCCGCCACACATGGCATGTATCTTCTGCCTGGTGACATGGGCGTGTACCCCCTCCTTCGTTATGTGTCCCTGTATGGATGTACACAACGTTTATAGAGAGTACACGCCATGTAGTTTCAAAATTTTCACAGACTTCCCTTGATCCGTGTATTTAGCCAGAAAGCTCTTGAAAGTAAACCGATTCACCAAAATCAAAGATTATGTTCATAAAACAACAGATATTTTCTGAAAACATGTTTTTATTGTCAATTATATATATGTAAATGTATACACAAATCGAGTGCATCAAATTCCCCCACACTTAGTCATTTTCTTGCCCTCAATCAAAATCTCAACATCTAATTAAGAGAGCCTATACTTTAAAAGGAAGGAATTTAATTAATCAAACGTATACCTGATAAAGTTACTGAGGAAAAATTCTAAAAGGCAAAAACAAATTCAATTCATAAGATATTAAAATCATGCCTCAAATATAATTCAATTAACTACTCTCATCCTCTTTCAACACATTTTCAACCATTCAAAAATAATCATGACATTTGATGATTTAACTTACCAGTCAAAATCACACTCCACACTCAAGATATTTTTATTCAGAGTTATGCTCAATCTATGTTATATACACTCTATCCATAGGATTTCAAGATATCTTGTTCTCTACTTCTGAAAAATTGAATTACAAAAATCAGGAGGGCTTCATCAATAAGGTTCAGATGTTTCTGTGGCTAAGGGTTGGTAGGTTCAGATGTGAAAATAAATTCAAGGCTTGAAAAAGGAAGTCCAATTCCAATAAACAACATTGCATGATATTCAATGTAAAGCTCACGGAAAATGAATCCTTCACAAGCTCAGTCAAATGCTTTTGTAATCGTCGCCATCTTCCTTAGGCAAGTAGGGTTCATGTATGAATAAGCATAAGGTCCCCTTGTTATTTGTTTGATTTTTTATAACAAAAAACAAGGGAAACACTTATGAATACAATGAGTAGATTTTTGGAACCCATTATTCCCCAAATAATCAAGAGGCACTCCCCCACACTTTATTTCATGGTTGTGCACAAAATATGCCATGTATTGCCAACTCCCTCTTTAATGCTCAAATGAATAATCATGCAATGTTTAAAAAGAAATAGGGTAGGAAGGGAAATAGGCTTGTAATGTGGCTTCTTATAAAGGTTGTTCAGGGCTTCTATGGGCTTAACGAAGATTAAATGTAGGGTAGGTATCAAGATAAAGGGGTGGAAACAATCTAATGCCTTAATCATTTTAATGTAATTCAAAAATATCTTCATGTTATTAAAAGAAATCTTGCAAATTCTGGTAGTGATTCATATCCTAATAATTTCTCAAGAAAGAGGGTTTTAGAAAAGAAATACGAAAAATGTTTAGAATACATCTCAGAAGTGGAAAAATAATAAAGGGACAATCAGGTCATGACATGCATATAAATGATTAGCCTAATCAATGTAATTTAATAAAGGATGAAAAGTTTCAATTGAAACTATATTATCAATCATTTTAAAATACTTAATAACTAAAATAAGCATGCAACCTTTCCAAAAGTTCCTACTGATAATGCAAGAATTTATAAGAATGATTAACCACAATTGCATTACATTTTCAAATATAGAATCTAATAATTATGTCTCCTAGATTAGTTTAAGGGCAATGACTAAGGTGAAAGATATAGATGCTCCCCCTCACTTAATACTACACATGGTCCACCAAGGGAAATACTAAGGTAATGGGTGGGGACAAGGAGGAATGGGGGACAAAATGAGGGAAAGTAGTGGGAGAAGTAAATACAAAAAGAAAGAAAATAGAAATGAAAAAATACTCCCCTCGTGAAAAGTGATGCCCAAGGTGCTCCATGATACCTGTGACTGGCGAGGAAAAAGAAAACTGCAAACATGCACAACATCACAGCATAGAAAATGACAGAAGAGATATATAAGATAAAGAAAAGTGTCACTGTCATGGGGTCGCCTCTGGGGAGGCTTCATCCTGTTCAGAATTGGCCGGTAAAGACGGCTCAAGAGGCGTGGAATTGGGAGGCTCCGACTCTCCATCGGGAATGGGAGCTGAAGAAGTAGGAGCCGCAGGTGCTGGACTCGGGGTAGGAAGCTCACCAGCAGGACCTGTCTTGACAGAAGTGGTAGCAGAAGGGCTCACCGTAGTCAGTAGAACAGAATCTGTGGCCTGCACAGGCGATGGTGGTGGAGCAGCAGCAGATGGGCCAAGAGCGGAGACAAAGGCTGGTGGGGGAGGCAGTGGAACACCAATATGTTGAGCAATATGTGCCTACAGCTACTCCATCTGTTCTTGGCGGCTGTCCAAACGAATTAAATGGCATGCAATGGTGTCCTGGCGGCCGATGATATGAACGAACTGCTGCTCTATCTGAACCTGTAAGTTTTCCAAGCGACCCAAGACCTCCTCCATCGCGGATAGGCGGTGGGAAAGGGTATGATCGACCAAGGGTGCGGGGGTAGGGGGACTGGGTGATGGAAGAGAAGAAGGAAGGTCAAAAGAAGTGGGTTCAGTATGAGGTGGGTGAGGTGGAGAAGCTGGAGGGGGTGGGGAAGGAGGAGCAGGGTCAGGAGCTGGGGTAGAAGGGGAAGCAGGTGGTGGGGCACGAGCCTAAGCAAGGATATAGGCACCCCCTACTTTCGGACCAATCCCATGCAAATGAGCATGAGAAAGTCCATCCGCTGAGGTGAACGTAACAAGTCATGAGGTAAAGAGGGCTCAAATACCCCTAGGTGGTGGGCAAGACGGGTGGTGTAAAATCTGCTGGTCAGGTTTCCTTGACGGCTGGTAATCATGGAGTGGAAATAGGAGGCGGCGAGATAGGGGAGGTTCGGGTAGTCGTGCCGAATGACACAAGTAAGAATCTTCATGTCACGGCCGGTCACGACCCCCATATCCTCATGGTGGGGGAAAAGGATGGCGCTAAAGCACCAGTGGGCGATGCAAAGGACGGGGTCGGCAATAAGAGTGATTTTTTGGGAAGTGGAGGAGTATCGGTGGTCAGGCCCAGCGATCTCCCACCACACGGCAATGAGGTCAAAGCGCTCAGGTCGGGTCAAGGTAGAAACGGGGGGTGGGGGATAGGATGGGGTTAAAAGCCACACCCTAGGCAAAACTCTTTCACGGTAAGAGAAAATCGATGGCCGCCTAGCCGAAATCGAACTAAGGGTACCGCATCGCATGGTGTCTCCCAGTACTCCGCTCCAACAAACTCAAACGAGGCCGCAAACTCCAAAAATAAATCACGGAACCCAGGAGTGCTGACCTGGAAAATATCGAGGAGTGAGGTGTGCCTGAGAAGTGCCTCCAACTCCTCCCAAATACTAAGATGTTGTGGAACGCTGTTGTCCAGGTACTGGCCACTCAATGGGATCGGCCGACGAAAGAAGCGTCGGACCCTGTCATAGGCGAGGTCGATGGCTGGGAATACCGTGCAAGGATAAGGAGCACCTGCAGGTTCTAGACCAGGTGTCGGTGCAGTAGCAGTGGAAGGTTCTGTAGGTGGATCGGCTGAAGTGGATGGTGGCTCTGTGGAAGTTTTGCTCGCAGAGGGACCAGCGGCTGATGAAGATAGTGCAGGGAAAGTGGCATATGGAGCAGTAGAAGTAGTCCCGACCTCTACTGAGGGAGTGAGTGGTGGAAGAATGGCCAATGGAGGGAGCTCAAAGACCGGAGCATCTGGGTCCGGCTGCGTAGGAGGTCGGAGTCGGATCCGATGATAACTCGACTCCTCGCCCTCATTGGCGGAGGCTGGCCGCTTCCCGCATGAAGGATCGTGATCTACCATATCCTGAAATAGAAAGAAATACAAAACAAAACAACAGAAAAAGAAAAAGGAAAGGAAAAAAACAAAGAAAATGTGAGAAAACTGGAAAATAAAAGTACACGGCGTGTACTCCTGAGTACACAATGTGTAGTTAAAAATGGAGAGTGTCCCGCGTTCTCCGGACAGACACGATGAGGGTGAATAACAGACCATGGAAAAGTACATGGCGTGTACCGAACATATACGCCGTGTTCACTCAAAGTGTTGGTGGTCATGTGATACAAATGACACGGGCCGACTGAACCTCTAAAAGACACAAAGTGTTCCGAAAACACACACCGTGTATAGGAACATGGGGTGAGAGGCCGTGTAGAGGGGAGACACGGGCCAACTCAATATATAAGGGACACGGCATGTACCGAACAGACACGTCGTGTTCTGGAACATGGGGTGAGAGGCCGTGTTATGGGCCACACACAGAGGGGCCAATAGAAATGACTGACATGGCATGTACCAAACACACACGCCGTGTACATGGAAATGGTGTGTGAGGCCATGTACAGAAGTACATGGCGTGTGTTCTTCATTTCGTGGTCGTGTACTACTGGAAATCGAGCAATCCACTTATCTGAAAAACACCCTAAATGATTCTAAAAACTTGAAACAGAGGGTGTAGAATGGTGTACCTATATTGAGGATCACAATGTGAGAGGAATCAGAACTTGAAACACCCCAAATCGATGGATCTGGAGAAGGGGGTTTGGGTGACGTTTGGGAGAAGAAAATGGGAAGAGGGGAGGAAATGGGGAGGCCCCGTGACACGGCCTCAAGCTGGGTGGACCGCGACTTATATAGCTATGGTACACGGCGTGTATGTTTGGACTACAGGCCGTGTATCCCGAATTTTTTTTAAATAAGAGAAAATATATAATAATTATATTAAACTATATAATAATTATTAATAATAATTAAAATAAAAATAGATATATCTACAAATTCTATTATAAATAAACATATAGACGACGTATATCGGGAAATACATGTCGTGTATTTTAAAATTAGAAAAAGAGTTGTACAACCTTTGGTCCGGTGCTTGGGGCGGGATTCGAACTGGCGATCGGCCATTCCGAATGAACTCCCTCAACCACTAGAGCAAAGGTTGTTCTACTATTCATATTTATTATATATATATATTTATTCTATACTGACTATACACATGGAAAGATAGAAAATCACGGTGTGTTGTTTTTATTTAGGAAAGGATGGGGGTGAAGCGGGGAGATTAGCGTGATTTGAAACCGGGTCTTCTGAACCTGGTGTCGAGACTTTTCCAATCTGCCAACTTCACCCGCATGTAATTTCTTATTTGAAATTTTTTTTTAATTTATATTTGAAAATTTTTGGCTTACACGACATATATCAGAGTACACGCCATGTGGTTTTATTAAAAGAACAAGTGATGGAAATGGGGCGGTTGTCTGGGTTGGAACCTGGGTCTTTTGAAACCGGATTATGATTATAGCCAACTGGTCCATCCCCATCATGGGTTTTATTAAACACACCAAAAAACATATATATATATATGGAAAATATCACACACACACACCGTGTAAATAAAAGGAGGAACCCCGTGCCAAAGGTAGGTCAGGAGGATTCGAACCGGGGACGGTTTTGAATAAACTCCAGTGACTTTACCATCGGCACTGGCATCATCTCTAGTTATTTATTTGTTATTCTATAGATTTATACTATTATGATTACAAATTAAAAAGATAAGTACACGCCGTGTTTATTAGTGGGAAACGGCATGTAACCTCTGGGTTGCCTCCCAGGAAGCGCCTTTGTTTTAGTTCGTTGGCTCGACCTACTATCCTTGCTTACCTGATATTTACGGTGGATAATGGTCCCAATAGTTGCCGCCCTGGCCATCTAGGAGTTGCAAGTTCTATGGATCTTCTTCAATGGAAATGTCGGAATTGTTAAAATTATTAGAAATATAAAAACATACCAGATCATTCACCAGGCGGTCATCCAGGGTAGTTATTTCAAAACAATCATCATGATCGGACGATGATGCCTGCTTGATGGCTTTGAGAACATTGTAGGAGAATCTCTCATCTCCTACCCAGAAAATCAGCTCTCCCTGGTGCACATCAATGAGTGCCTTCCTAGTGGCTAGGAAAGGTCTTCCCAATATAAGAGGCGCTTCCTGGTCATCCTCCATGTTGAGGATGATGAAATCTGATGGGAGGATCAGCCTACCCACCTTGACCAGTACATCCTCTAGTAGTCCCTTCTGATACTAAATGGATTGATCAGCAAGTTGAAGGGCTACATGGGTAGGCTTCAAATCATGGAGCCTGAGTTTTTGGAAAACTCTGATTGGCATGAGGTTGACACTTGCTCCCATGTCTCATAAAGCCTTCCCAAACTCACAGGATCCAATAGTACAAGGAATGGTGAAACTACTTGGATCTTGGAGTTTGGGAGGAATGGAATGTTGAACCACTGCGGATCACTCCTTTGTTAGTGTAATAACACCCAAATATTCCATCTTTCTCTTATTAGAGAGTATTTCCTTCATGAATTTTGCGTATGTAGGCATTTGTGTCAGGGCCTCCGCAAATGGTATGTTGATGTGGAGCTTCCGGAACACCTTCATGAATTTTCTGAACTGGGATTCCAGCTTCCTCTACTTCAACCTCTCCGGAAAGGGTAAGGTAGGCTTGAATGGTTGGATTACTTCCTTTCCTTTATTCTGCAAAGCCTTCTTCTGTGGGCTTTTGGAAGAGGAGGGGTCGGTATTGGTACGTTCTTCATCATCAGGGGGTGTGGATACACCTGAATGTGCTGGTGGCTCCTTCTATGGAAATTCTCTTCTGCTCTTCAAGGTGATAGCATTGGCCTCCTCCCTTGGGTTCTTTTCTATGTTTCCCAGCAGTGTACTGGGTTGCCTTCCGGAAAGTTGGTTTGCTAGCTGGCCAATCTGATTCTCCAATCCTCGAATCAAAGCTTCCTGATTTTGGAACCGAGTATCAGCAGTAGATATGAATTTAGTCATCAGATCCTCAAACCTTGAAGTGTTCTCCTGCTGAGGTGGTTGTTGAGCCGGTGGAGGAGGTGGTTGTCGTGGCTACTGTGGACGAGGGTTTTGATACCCTTTTCCTGATAAGGACCCTGCTGGGTTTGATGCGGCGTTTGGTATTGGTTATGGTATGGAGGTTGGTTGTAGTTGGGTGGTCGCTGGGGAAGAGGATTCTGCTGTTGTTGGCCCCAGCCTGTGTTCTGTTGATCTTGCCATGCCGGGTTCTGGTACTGCTGGTACTGGTTGGGCCCTTGATTTTGGGCAACATAACTCACCTCGCTCGTCGAAGGGCCTCCAGTCTAAGCTAGGCATTCTCACATGATGTGGTTATCACCACAGTCGCCACATGCTGGATGGTTCACCGCATGAACTTGAGATGATTCTTTGAGATTCAATGTTTCAATTTTCTTGGGCACACCGTCCAACTGAGCATCTAACATAGTGGTAGCGTCAATATTGTGCATACCTCACTTTTGAGTCCCCCGCTCGGAGTGCCACTAGAATCTGTTGGCTGACATGTCTTCCAATAGTTCGAATAGTTCTTCGGGGGATTTCCGCATCACCGTACCTCCAGCAGCAGCGTCCACCATGGACTTGGTATTCGGGGTAAGTCCTCCGTAGAAGGTATGGACAGGCATCCAGAGTGGGAGTCCGTGGTGGGGGCATTTTCTTAACATTTCTTTGTAGCGTTCCCAGCACTCATACAATGACTTGAAGTCGTACTGCTGGAAATTATGTATCTCATTCTGGAGTGTCACCGTCTTTGATGGTGGAAAGTACTTGGATAGGAACACCTGGGCTAGCTCCTCCCAGGTGAGGATAGATCGTTGTGGTAGCCCCTTGATCCGGTATTTTTCCTTGTCCCATAGAGAAAAGGGAAATAGGCGAAGATGTATGGCGTCTTTGGACACGCCAGTGTACCGAAAGGTGTCGCAAATCTCCATAAAGTTTGAAAGATGAGCGTTCGGGTCCTCGCTGGCCAGGCCTCCAAATTGGACTGTCTTCTAGATCAGCTGCATGATAGCAGGCTTGATCTCAATGTGTGTAGCCTGGATCGGGGGATGGACAATACCCATATCAGCTCCGTGGATTGAAGGAAGACCGTACTCCATAAGGGTATGTATTGGAGGTTGTTTCTGAAGGGGTGTAGCTTGCATGAACTGCTCCTGAGGGGCGAAGTATGGCCGTGGGAAGAGTTGTGGCGGCGGCCATTGGTAATCACTTAGAAGGAATTTCATGAATGCTCCAGGCGCCTACTCTGGTAAACCAGTAGTGGGAGGCTGCTGATCCTGGTACTGATGCTCAGTCGCAGCATCTACGGCTGGTGCTCCCTCTTCCTTGTTCTCCATGGGTTTTGGTTGCTGGTTGTGAGTTTCTGTCCGTGTACGCCGATGATGAAGCAAGGTCCATTCGATTTCCGGGTCAAGTGGAACTAATTCCGAATACTCGGTGCTTCTGGATCATGTAAGATGTCTAAACATACACATTAAGCTCTGCACAACACAACACAAATACCAGGTGTAACAAGGGAAAAGTAAAATAGAATATTTGAAATGGGATTAGAAAAGGTATTTTTGATAATTTTTTATTTTTATTTTCACTGAAATCAATTATTAACATAATTTAAATCTTAGCACTAAAACGAAATGTAGTTCCCTGGCAACGATGCCTAAATTTGGTCTCGCTTGTCATTGATTGAAGTTATATGCATCCCAAATTAATTAACCGTTCTTAAAACATTAGTATAGCATAAGTTCGGGGTCGACCCACAGAGAATAATGGCATGCATAAATTCAATTGAGTTAATACTTAATTTGGTGAAGTATGATGAATTTAGAGTTGATTATGTTGATTTTGGTTTTTAATTGGCTCTAAAATATATTAATTTGAATAAATGATTAACAGTTTTAAATAAAACAATGGGTAAATTTAACGAGTTTAAAATAGGAAGAAAAGACGTGTCGGGCTGTGGTGATTAAGGAGTTCTTATGAAAATTGTTTAAATAGTTGTGTTGTTCATAATAATTCAATCATTCTGGATTTCATTTTTTTACAAGATTTTCATGGTCCGGTTCCTCCTATTTGGAATTAGAGCAGTTGACTCCTTGGTCTGGTAGTCAGTGTTCTTAATTCATTATTACGTTCAGTCGATTATTTGAATCAGTGAAATCCTTCCAATGGCCATGGATTTTTTTACCATTACTCCTCTTTTTTAACGCTGAAAATTCTTCCCTTGGTCCGGCTCAGTATTCTCAGTTATATTAGATAGTGGTTTAAGAAATATAAGATGAATTACAACGAGAAAACACAACTATATAAAACAACACACAAATTATGATCCCATCATCCACATCCCCAACATGAGGGGTTTATTTACACATAGAAAATAGGAGAGAAATGACACACGTGATACCTAACGGACTCATCGTATAGGCGTTGAGGTAGGGCATCAGAAGGTGGAATAGCGGAATAGAGGAATGACGACACCTCGGTGGCTTCAAGAATAGTGGTAACATAGATTCTCTCTCCTCTAACGGGTTCTCCCCTCCAAAATTGGTAGGCCAGGACCTCTTTTTATAGAGAAATAAAGTACACGGTGTGTATAGAAAGTACACGTTGTGTACTTTTCGTCAATGTGCTTTGGCGCCAATTTCTCTGCTGGCAGGTGGCCTAACACATCGTCTTTGACTTTTGAAGACGGTACTGCCTGGTGGTTGAGTGTACACGGCATGTAGCATCGCCATAAACGATGTGTGGTATCATAAGTTTGGCCTCCAAACCCTTCTGGAATAGCAGACACGACATGTAAAAATGGAACACGCCATGTCTCCATCAACAGCCACATGGGCGTGTGGACATTTCTTCGGCAACCACAGCTTCTAGAAAGTAGTACACGGCGTGTAGCGCTGCCACACACAGTGTGTATCTTCTGCCTGGTGACATGGGCGTGTACTCTCTCCTTCGGTCTGTGTCCCTGTTTGGATGTACACTGCGTGTATAGAAAGTACACGCCGTGTAGTTTCAAAATTTTCACAGACTTCCCTTCATCCCTATATTTAGCCAGAAAGCTCTTGAAAGTAAAAAAATTCACCAAAATCAATTAATATGTTCATAAAACAACATATATTTTCTAAAAACATGTTTTTATTATCAATTATATATATTGAAATGTATACACAAATCGGGTGCATCATGGAGGCATATCTATCATCAATGGTCTTCTCCTTACATGGTACAAAGTATGGGAAAAAGTGATTATTGAATATGATTACCTTTTTGTGGTTAATTATATTTCCAAACATGGAGAGGACATGTATCCGTATAAACATATTTTTACAATATTCTATTACTTATTTAAAAATTGCCCCTATTCTATTTTCTTCATTAATTTTGTGGGTAGAAAATCAAGAGGCCCATAATTTGTTTAGATATGGGAATGATTTGGGTGATCATTTCTGGTTTAATCAACTTTCTAGTTGAATTTTTAATTCTGCATTGATTGATTCATAATATTTTTCACTTTTAACTTTCAAAAAGTTCTAGTGCGGCTTGTGTAACTTTATGTTTAGAGGGTGGTCCAAAAATATTACATTAAAAGGTTGTTTCAAAGTATAAAAAGTAAAGGGTAGTCCCTATGGACTTTTACATTTGAGAAATGTTATGAAATGCTTGTATAAGTCTTGATAATAGTGTGACATGGTTTTTGATGATTACATGAATATTATTTTATAAATTTACTCTATATTACATTAATTATAACATATAGTAGTATTTTATTTGTAAATATTTATAAATATAACTATTAAATAGTATATATACATAATTTTTTATTTGATTTTGACACACACAGACACATATATTATCCTATTAATTAATATTATTAATTTTAACACATATAATTTAAAAATATTATTGACATAAGAATGATAGTGTTGTAGAAGTCTATAATTTATGTTATTTTTTCAATTTATTATTATTAGTAAATGTTATATTTTTAAATTAAATAAAATAATGTTAATTGTATATTATTTTATTTAAAATTATATACATAATATTATTTCTAGTTTTGTTTAAGATTTGAGACACACACATAACTATAAAGTAGTCTTTACTGCATGCTACGACAGGTAACAATGTGATATTATTTACGAACCACGAGCAGCAGAAGGTGACTCATATTTTTTTAAAAGAAATTTGATGGGTATTCGAACAACCATATCATTTTTTATTGAATTAATTTTTATAATTTTTTTCAAATTATACCAAAATTGTATCTTTTAGAAGAAATAAGTATATTCCATAAAGATACGGTTTAAGAAAAAAATATTTCTCAACTATTCTTCTGAAAAATGATTAAGCATGAAATGAACATTATTATAAATTTTTTTCATCATTCCATGGAATTACACCAACATTATTTTATTATGAATAATTTTATTCAACAAACCTTTATTATAATGATCATCCTTGATCATAATATTTCTTTGAGATCCTCTCAACCCCACATTATTTAGACTTATTTCAATAGGGTTTCAATTTATCAATTTTATTCTTCATAATATATATTTAAATAAAAAAATAATTTTCTATTTTCAATTAACTTTTGATGATATGGGGTAAAAAATGTTTCAAATTAATGGCTTCAAAAAATATTATTGATTTCCTTAAGTATGTTTGACTATCATGTGGTTTATGTAGCTAATTAAACTGTGGTCTATAGTTTTACAAAAGTGTCCACGCATATCATCGATTTTCATAATGATAAGGAATAAGTTTTGAATGTAAAATGAATCCAATAATTAGATATAGTGACTAGAAATAATAATCTCATCACATTTTAATGTAATAATAAAACAATTGTGCCTCTAGTCACGGTGTTAAAGTCACAGCCATAGACGAGGCACTCCAGAAGAATCATCTCTATAGAGATTTTTCTGAGAGATCTATAATCACTGTAAGTAGACATCCAGTAGAGGATGACCTTAATGAAATGATGAATAAATAATAAAAAATATAATAATTAATAACAAGTGAGAACTACTATATTAAAAATCATTAATAGTTGGTTGTTGTGAAATTCATAGTCCCTTTGTGTTGGTGTCCCAAAACTAATCACATAGTACTGTAGATGTGGTATACACTCAAATAACTGAAAATAAATTAATTTCATATCATATATGAAGTATTATTATATGTAAAATTAAAGTGATAATATCATATTGTATATTTTTCATTGAAAACATCATAACATTTTGACACTATTACAAGAACCATGAAGTGCTATGAAAATATTCTTAGTGTTTGACTTCATTCCGATACTGAATCCAACAACCCTTCATGGTGTATTAAATTTTAAGTTATATTTTTATTATAAATATAACTAACTAAGATTCCCTCAAAATCCATTGGTAGATTCCCCCATGATAAAGCTTTATAAATTCATATTACTCCACTTTTAATTTGAAATATGATTATAGATATAATGTATTTTATTAAAAATTATATACTGAGATTCATAAATTTAACAAAAATATTTTTTTTAACTGTAATATTCTTTAGATAACCATTTACTATAGGATAATTCCTATCATTATATTTTTGTAGATATTTTCTCAAAACCATATTATTAAGTCATTCATTCATTGGTTTTCCACTTACCTATTTTGTCATTAAATTTATAGAAAATATAAAAAAATAAAGATATATTTTTAGTTAAATTCACTGGATATCAGATGAAAATTAAATTTTTAAAAACTATTTCATAAAACAAAGTTGGCTTTCCAAAAAATATTAGAATGATTTATTGAAAAACAAGTCACATCACAATTCATTATAGTAGACTATAAAGTATAGTCACTATTTTTTGGTTTTTAAATTTATTTCATTATATCCTATATATGCATTATACAGGCATGTGAGGGTGTGTATTTTTAAAAATGACCATTAGAAATATTTTTGAATAATATGGCCATTTGATATATAGAAAAATATTATTCTGGATTTTTTGAATTGAATACAAAATCATTAATTAGCCTGACTAAATTTCTCCCAATAGATATTTTTTTAAACACACTATAAATAGTAATATTTTGTGTTTGTAAGTAATCATTGGCAAAGGGGTAATTTCTCACCTGATTAGTATAATTCGATTTTCTTATGTGAAATTGAAAACGAATTTAGAGATGAAATATTATAAATTACTCGAGTGTTCAAAAACATTTGAAAATCCTCCAATGAAACCTGAAAACACCTGAAAGTCCAAGAGTTTGTAAAAATGTGCCACCTTATTTGAATAAATTTTGATAAAGGTGAAGGGTAATGTATAAAAATGGAGGATAAATAAGTGAATCCTAAAAACTATGACACCAAATAGATGGATACCAATATTTTTTGAATGGATAACATTTAAATTAGTTAGGTAGTTATACTCATGAATGATAGTGCTATAGCCTATATTAATATCCATTTCCATGAATATAATAATGGAATGGGATTCAGCTATATGTAGAACCAAGTTTGATTAAAAATATTATTGGTATGTTGCTAAATTAGAGATGAAAAAATTTGACTAGTTTCTCCAACCCATGATGAGCCTCCACAAGATTGATATTCTTCGAAATTAATTTTTTTACACCAATAAGAGTATAGTTCTAGTTGTATGTTTCAAACTATGCTCCCAGATTTTCATAATATATTTCATACTGCTTCCATGTAGTCAAAAAAAGAGAGAAACAATCAACATTAATGAATCTAGGTCATGTTAGATGATTAAGTATAAGGTCATTTCTCTAAGACAAATAATTCAAGAAACAATACAAAGAGAACTCAAAGACCATACATAGAAATATGGTGACCACTTCATCATATAAATTGTAGATACATAATAAATTTAAATCATGTAATTTACATTTGTTTTCTATAAATTTCAAACTACCCCAGCCCTGGGGAAATGAAATATAGAATGTGAGGATGATTTTGATGTCAATTTTAAGATATTATAGTGTCATATCTTAAGTCACATGGTGGAAGAAAAGGTATTCCAAGTAAGGTAGGATCCCTAAACAATCATGTCACCAAATTTTCTAGATCGTGGGTGGGATTTGGAGGTGTCGATGGATTTTCCAATACTCACCATAACATTGGTTCATTAATCACATTGTCATCCTATGTCTATAATTTATAGTTTTCACACCATAACACTCCTTACTCAAGCATAACTATTCTATTCCCAATTCCCTCACATAAGTAATTCACACAATAACAATCATATAAATTTCATTAATACAATTATCCTATTTAATCTTGCACTATTCATTCTAAACATCACTAAATAAAGAAAGTTTCATAGTATCTTCTAATATTGAAATAATTGGGGATGTTTCCATAGAACCCCCACAATATAACAACCATGGACCCATCATAATAATTAAATAATAAACATTTTAATTTCTATAATAAAACCCATAATTTAGAATATCATAAAAACACTACATGATTCACTAGAAAAAAGTTAGGAAAGGTTATAAAATATAGCTAGAGAAGTCCAAGTGAGGAAATTATTTAGAACAGGGGATTATTTTACACATAGTGTCTAGGTACTAGATAATCCACTAACCCTTTATAGTAGAAAGATCATCCCTAATGTGACAAATTTTCCAAAATCCAGTTCCCACACATTCCTTAAGGAGGCATAGCTTGACCCTAGAATCCTAATGGATTTTAATCCTCCCATTATTGAGGCCCCACCAAATAATAGTGATAAAAGAATGGAGATGGACAATATTAAAATATAGAAGTTTAAAGTGGGAAACCCTTTATGTTAGAATAGATTGGGTAAGTATTGGGTCAAGAATTTTCTTTAAAGAAGATGAAAAGGATTTAATGCATATTTTAGGGGTAGAAAAAAAGAAATTAATCTATTTGACAAATGATGAAATGCTTAATGATGAGGAGTTTCAATGATAAACTACCTTTCGAATTTCATTCCATCAATGAGAGTATATGATATACATAGCACTTCCCCATGGTTCTTCTATATAGATCTTCCATATTTATCTTCCACAAAAAAATTACATTTATGGGGAGATGTGTGAAATTTAATCCCCTGTAAAGGTAATATAATTTATGGGGAAATCCATGACCTCTATACCACCAAAAAAAGTTTGTCGGGTGATAAGTGACGTACAAGAACCCTACAAAATAAAATGATTTTTTGGGGTGAGGATTGAATTCCCCCTCCCCCACCAGTAATTTCAATTTCATTTGCAAGATTATATGTTATATTAATTCCATTAAAAACCAAAATCCCTCATTAGTGGTTGTTTTCATTATTCTACTCAACTCCTGTTTATATTAACATATGAACCCTACTAAAACCCCCACACATGGATGGATGGATGGATAAAAAACAATGGGACACATGGGGATAAATAGATTGAAAATGTAGAGAAACAGACCACGAAATTGATATCACTAGGTAATCATTTAATGAATAACCTAAATTATAATAGGGAATAATAATCAATCAACATTGAAAAAATACATTAATGAATAGAAAACTGCATATATAAATCCTTTTTGGACACCATTATGCAAAACATATATTGGTGGAATCAATTTAGATCTCCATCCCACATAGAAAATAGTTCACAAGATGGATTCATTCGGTCGTGGAACCCTTTTTTGAAGCGTTTAGACCCACATTGGCATATTTATGAACTTTTCAAACAACCCTCTTTATCATCATCCCCATTGAAGCACTAGGTCCTATATTGGCCACATTGAAAACCAATCAAGAATATCATCCGCATATGCTTGTAGGTATTAATGATCATGGAAAAGGACACATCATCCTCTCCCCCATTCAATTTTGCATTCCATTGATCAAAATTTTCCTCTACTTATCCGAACTTATGGGTAGGGTCATTGGGATTACCAATGTTTTTTATACCCTCAATAATAAGGACACAAACCATGGTGGAGGTGCCAGGGACCTCCTTATTTTAGATAGTCACAGGGACAACTTGCCTTTCCATTTGATGAGGGATAGTGATAGATTATTCAGTCATCCTCAAATTGGGGTTTGGGATCCCTCTTAGGGTTATACCATAGTCATACATGTTTTCCATAACCCCATTTGTGTGTATATCCCAACCTGAGATATGAAATCAAGATAGGAGATGTGAACATCAATGCCCATTCTCTCTCTTGCATCCCCGGCCTTTTCTACCATTAGACAAATGATATTGTGTGGATTGGAAGATTATCCACTTCCACTTGTTTCTCATACCAAGCATGAATCATGTGGGTTTAGTAGTTAGTAACGGTCATGAAATCTTATAGATCAAATACATTTCTCAGGGGTAGATTCCCCTTTTGGATCATTATCTAGACTTCCAGTATAGTCCTCATATTTGGTGTAATCCCCCAAAACCTATCACCATGATAACAATGTTACATATTACCTATGAGAAAAAATTTCAATGGGAATCTTCCATAGGTGTAATCCGTGAACTTCTGAACAATGTTTTCTTCGATTTCCATCCAAATGGGATATGTATGAGGCATCCACAGGTCCAAACCCAACAGCCCAAATTCACAAAAATCACTTATAAGACATATTTCTTTTTTCATTACATTCCACGTTGGGGGAAACATCCCTTTCTAATCTATTGGGATACTTTGATATAATCCATATACCTTCTATGAGTAGGAACCTTTCACATAGTCATCCACGCCACATGATGATAATCTAAAAAGTATGTTCTTTTTAATAAATAACATACAACATATGATGTGTCTTTTTTAGGATAATCAAATGACATGTATTCTGATTACTATCATTGGGATACATGGAAATTCATTCTGATGGGCCAGATCATGACATCAACACTAATTCCATCATCTTGAATGAATTCAAATTCTGTAGCACCACACTACATGACTTAGAACATGAAAATGATAATAAATTACAAAATAATATCTAATATGTTTAGAAAATGGTAATATCTACAGAGAACCTCTGATATATATAGATTAATCCATCAATGAGGAACCTTAGATACATAAATATGCTTCTGAAGTTAATAAATTATAATAATTTATTGCTATAACAAATACAATATGTTCCATGTTTGGGATTTGATAAAGGATTCATGAATATATTTTAAGCCTATAATAGAGTCCTATAGTAGGTTATAATTCCACCAAAAAAGGTTTTATTGATTTTGACCTTCCATCCTCCTGGAAAACACATTTTATAGGATTTCATTAGAAAAATACAACTGAATATATTCCTTTGTAATGTAAGATCACATTTTTTTTAAATGAGTGTGGGCATGAATCTCATCAGAAAAAAATGGTTGAACTGACATGGGTCCTTAACCGAAATGAAATTGTCTCCCACATCCCATAAACATGTAATGAACAATATTAATGAATTAGAAACTTAGATCCAAGACAATTAATTTTAAACTTGGTTAATTTTTAATATTATTCTTTTTGGGGATTTTCTTGTTTTTGGATTTCATATGCATCCAGGGACTATTGGCATGATCTCCTTAAATCTAGTAGAATCTTTTTAGTTGTTGTAAATTTATTTATATTCTACTACACAAGAAGTGTTTTCATAAAATTAGAGGATGTTTTCACTAAACCAATCTTTGCAATGAAAAGTTTCAAATGTAAGGGTTTTAGAAAACCATCTCATTTGTATCATCAAAACCCTGGAGGAAGTTGTTAAAACCCTTTAGCTAAGGAATCCCCTCAAGCCATCCATTAATTGATGTATGGGGGACCAAAATCCAATGACACCTGCCTTCATGTTAGATCATTTTAGGAGCCTATCCCCATAACACAACAAAGTGTTACTTCCTTATAATATAAATGATTGTTAAGAGGTCAATAATGGCCTCACCTAGAGAACATTGGGGTCCCTACTAAAGGATTCATCCAGAAGATGTTACTACCTAAAACGTGCTACAATAGACAATCATTAGGAAGAGGGTGACACTCTCAAAATTCTAGCCCAGGACAGTCATGATCGTGTACATAAGATAGACCACCAAGGGTGACGATCAGTGAGTAGGAAATAGGACCATACCAATGTTAAGATTCTATAGGTTTTGTATGACATAATTATTTCATTGAAAGTGAATAAAAGTATGACACGCAACCATACCTCTTCTTTTAATGTGTCCTATCAACATGATGTGATTTTCACTTAGAATATGATGCATATTCCTTCCCCATCAAGGAGGGTCACGGCTAAAGTAAATTGAAATATGAAAAACCAGATTGGGACTATTTTCCCTTTTCAACTGAAGGTTATCAGTCTACTCTGATGGCTATTCAAAACTAATCACAAACCCCTATCAAAATTTTAGAGACCAATCAGCACATTTCAATAGTGAAATAGGGCCTAATAAAAAATGAACCTCACATGAAATCATTCACCCAGAGCTAGTGGTAGTTATCACGCATATGGATGAATATAAAAAAAATCATCAATAGTGATTGGAAAGTGATGATCCGCTTCACAACCTTCCATGTTGAATAATGTTTTTCTTGTCTCCTTTGTACATTTTTCTATGGTAACCCAAGATCCTATTCCTCCTTTATGAAATTTCAGAGATAGTAGAGATGATTTAGAAGGTCCAACCTATAACCATGTTTCTATAAATTATAGATGTCATCCCTAGGCATAGTACCATGAATACATACTTAATTTATACAATATTACTGATCCAGAGATCTCATCCCCTAATGAGTTTCTTAAAAACAATCCACATGTCTAGAAGCTCAAATAGCAAGCTGGTCCTCCCCTTGAGACTATCTTCTTTGAAGCTCATCCCAAAATTATACATAATAGAATTTCTCATTGTAGTCGAACATTAATCCAAGATGTTACTCCTCCCCTTGATGCCATTAACTATAAAGGACCTCTGTCAAATGAAATTCTATTTCATCAAGAGGGTCCACCCCTTTAAAAAAATGGTCTCTTAGAAATCCAAAAAATCCTGATTTTCTTGGGAAAATGAGGTTAGTCGGGCCTGATTCTACATCACTGAAAATTGATATTCTTTCTCAAACTGAAGAATGCATAAGGAATTGGTCATTCTCCTAACTACCCTTGGATCACCTACCATTTTATACAAAAAACTAACTCCCTACTATCCCCATTTTATATGATGAAGAAATGTGTAGGCATCCACTTTGGTCAGTTCTGGTTAATGAAGCTCTTGGAAATAATGAAGAATATATATTTCTCTTCTGGAGATAGTTGTCTAAGGTGGGCATAACAGTGATGTTTTGTTCTTTATCCTCTCCCATATTCAATATCTCTGAGGAAATGTTGGAAGAATGTGTGCACAAAATTCACCCAAATATATGGATTATACTTTATTAACTAAATCAATAATTTCTGAATTATGTTGAATACCCTTATCAAATCAGTTTAATGGAATAGATTCACTGTCAAATCATATTGAAATCCCTCCTAGTTGAAAACTCCTACTGTAGGGAAAATAATAAGGTTCATTTAGAGTGCATGTTTCTATGTAATAAATTTATTAGAATAGATGATCGTTGATGCACCATCCATTATTGTTATCATAGGATGGGGACACCACTATGCATTGAATTTTACATCACTCCTTAATCAAAAAGACTAAATAATTGTGATATCATAAACTATAGTAGACTTAAAATGAATTATGAGAAGAAATATCCTCTAGAAAAATTGGTATGATTCACCAGAATTAGGCCCTAGAAACTCTCAACGATGTTGGGATAGAAGATAGAATTCCATCAAAAGACTCTGTGATCAATCATATGAGAATATTGAAAAATATTTCCTCTTTAAGTATGTTAATCATCAGATAGCCCAAATATTATAATCTTTTGATGGATTTGGAACAAACGGAATAATGTATGTATCCTATGTTAGAGAAAATATCTATAAATTCAAAAGAGAATATGGAAAACCTGTATTTGTGGAAGTACAAGAGGAACCCCCACCCACAGTGCTGGGGTAATTTTTAACACAACCCTTGAGGCTAATAAAATAGGATTTAAATGTAGTATATATTGAATAGAAGCACCACCAACCCACATGGATGGGTGAATTTTTACCTCAACCTTATTGAATGCCATTTTTTAATCATTTGGGAGGAGTTTCTCAAAATTTATGTTCCCAACTCATCCTAACTCGTGATGTTGTTTCTCCATCAGCAATGCAACAAAAAATCATATGGAGGTTTATTTAGAAAAACCATCATCAAAATGAAATGAATGGATTCCTAAAGTAAAGGATTATTTCAAATGATAGTTTGAAATAATATGACCTTTAAATAAAACAAAACTCCCAATAATCAAATATCTTCTAGTAAATTCCCCATGAATAACTAGTTATTCTATAATTAATAGAATGAGGAAATTATTTGGATGTGGTTCACATCAGAATAGGTCATTAGAAATGGTTCTAATAATGATGCATAACATGAAGCTAATGTTGGAGAACAAGAGTAGGATATGTCCACTCAAAATATAACCCACACTAAAATGACCAAATATGGTGTTGATAACAGAAATCATTTGATTTACTAAAAACTGGGAAATCATTCAATTTATATATTCCCTCCTCAATGAGGATCATCCAACTAAAATAGTAAGGCTATTTTCTAGTCCCAAATATTACCCAATGGTGTCGAACCAAACATACTAAAGTAATAACTAGATTATTATGACCAACAAATGAAAAAAAAACTACAATATATTAATGTAAAATCACTCTTTTTTAATATTTATTATAGAAATGTCCTCTAATCAGAATCTCATTTCACTTACTTAGTCGATATCCCTCTATAAGAAGATATCAACATATTGGAGAAAGTATAATTTCCTCTCAATTTAGGAGTAAAGATACACATTTATTTGGAAACAATTATAGAATAATACTTATACTTCCATCCATTTCCTAAACAACTTGACCAATGCTTGTCAAGTTACAAGTAGACAGATTAGGTAAGAGTGCATATATGATGAAAACATATAGTATAGTTGATTGTGCACCATACTATATCCAATAGTTAGTTATAAAACCCAACATGATTTTTTTCAAATATTAAATCATTGGAAACCTATCTAAAAGTTATGGTGGGACAACATGCTCCAGTACAATTGGAAAGAAAATATTACCCCGAATGGGCATGAGGGACTCTTCTCCTACCTAATTTTAAAAATATAATGCTTCTAACATTCAGGGATTAAAGAGATTAAAAATATCATCTGACACATTATTTATTATGGTGTGTCATCATGATATAATTTTTTTTTCAACAATATTCAACAAAACATTGGTGTTTTCTGAAAATTGTATAGGGACTAGCCTTCGTACAGTACCCCAGATTGCCTCTAGGGTTTATCAATAGATGGGAAGATAGTTTCTAGTAATTTCACTATTATATAACCTCAAGACTTTGGAAGACATTGGTTTTCAACCTATAAAATTGAAAACATTGATAGAGTCAGTGTGTTAGACTTTATTCATATGAGGAAGTCTCCAAATTACTAACTAAATTTATAGTTTATACATGATTATTTGTTGTGTCTTTGAATAAAAAATTTCATTGATGAGTTGTGTAAGAAACTCAATCTCTTAAAATACACAGGGGGTATAAGACATTATTGGTGCTGGAAAAATAATGGAAGGCTCAATCTGGTGGACAAAACCCAAAATCCAAAACAATATCATCCGTTCATGAAAAGAGGAACAGAAAAGAAGAAACTAGAATCCTCACTCCAAAACTTGTTCACGCACCAGCTCCAACTTTGAAGCCACCACTATGTCATGCTGAACCACATTAAATGTGAAAATAGCGTAAAAATAAACTTTTGGGATTACATAAGATAGTTGAAATTCTCAAAATTTAAATACCATAAAATGATTATATGTTCATTCCAATAATAACAGGTCCATGGATAACTTTAAATGCATTGGGAAATAACCTGACAAATTTGTCGGACCTCAAAAGACATGATTAGATCATCCCCAATTATTTCCCAAATTATATCCCCAGTCACTAAATATTGGTCAAAAATATCCTAGACTATTTCATTTTCAGTGATAATATACAAATGGTGGTTTATTCGTTGTAGGAGACATTTTGAAAACCACCAACACATATAGAATGTTTTTCTACTGCTTCTCTATAAGGATAAGGTGAATGATAAGATGTTACCAGAAAAAGTGCTAAAAATATTATTGATCAGGTGACTAGAAAAATAATTAACATGACTCAGGCTATCCTCTGACTACTATTAAACAACCAATTATGCACTAATTATCTTCTACTATGGAAGGTCTAACTATATCACCCACAAAATCCTCTAATGGAAAATCATTAAATAAATGGAATATATGGAATAATGGGAATAAAACACAAAAGGAAGAACTTATATCTATGATGAACTTCTCATTGATTCTCTTAGAGTTCATGCCCTCAGTCCCAATAAAACATGCATTGCCCTTTAAAACTATAAAATGAGAGCTACCCTACCAAATAGAACAATGGGAACATAGACATAAATGAGAGTCCTCATTAGATTAATAATTGATCTTTCAATAAATTAATTTCATTTATTTAATTTATCCCTTATCTGATGATTAGTGTTATTATCAACATGATCTTCCTGCACCAAATTCGATAGACGTGATTCGAGGCCATAAGAGTCATGGAAAAAAAGGGTTGGGAAACTTCGGTTGAAAAAATATGACTATACTTCCTTGATGGTGATATATATGAAATTAAACCCCATGGTAATGCACTTTTACAAGATTAAAATAAGTAGTGATATGCCTCCATATATGTAAAAAATCACTTGGAGTCAATTTTTTAGGATGAATCACTGATAAATAGGTGATAACATAACCATCCCAAGTAAGTAGGATGACCAGGTTGGTTTGATCAAGTAGTAGATAAAATTAACTATACATCTAAAAAACAACACGATTCATCTTCCACTTGAATTTAATCTCTAAAAATACCTTACATGGAATAGTTACCTCTAGGGAAATGTAGACCCTTGATCCAAAAATTTGACATCTTGAAAAAACTGGCCATAGTTTCTATAAATATTTAGATTCTATACACTCTCAAACTATCGATGGATCTATGGGATATACATGTAGACACTATTCTATTACATAAATATTTTTAAGATGAAGTTTCTTTCACTTACGCATATCATATAGATGTATACCATAAACAATGGCATGAGTTATCTCAGTCATACAACAAGATAGACATGATATTATACATGGACACATCAGGCCCTGTACATATCCCAATGATTAGAAACCATTGAAATATATCAACCTTTTATTTTGAATGAGTAATGAATCAAACTAATTACATTCAAAATTCTACAAAAATTAATATTCACTGAATCAAATATACCCTGTATCTCTCTAACACTTCATGGTTATGATAAATGTGAATGAATACCCCTTAGATAAATTAATCTCAGAACATGGTTTTGGGATCTAGTTACCAGATCTATGTTCTTGGTCTTCTGATAAGATAAAACATTAAATTTATTATAGGGAAGTCAATGGTTGTGTCAGTATATAGCGATACGTTCAACATATGATCAATACCTTAAATACTATAGCAACATGATGATTGGGTCATTACGTAGTGTGAAATCTATGTATGAGTCTTATGAATATTAATATATTGATTCTAGATTACAATAAATATAAAGGAATAAACCCATAAATTATTCTACCATTGTGGTTACCACTACATGTAGTGTGTAAATGACCTTGGATAACCCATTCAATGACCACACTGATGAATATTTTCTGCACATTAGTTTGGTTGAATACATAATCTCATATTCATAGATGTCTTCATTAGTCATCATCATATCATCCATTTCAGGTGAATCCATTGGAATTGAAGAAATTATCGATTCATCTATTGGTAGAAACAACACAAATGGAAGCAATCCAAACTTATCATCATAATTTTAGAATGACATTACAACCTCAGATAAACTAGTGGAAGTGATGATATCACTATTAGATGATATCTCAGATGAAATAAGAAACTCATTTAACCAAAATGATTCTGTTTCTCCTCTCATAAATTATAATATTGTTATATATTAAGAGTATGTTAAAATGTAATAGGAAAAATAAAATGACCTCAAAGATTCTCCTCCGTCGTTTCAGGATATAGTATCTACTACTGTAGATGAACTATGGCCAATAAATCTCGGTGTAATAGTGGATATGCTACCAATACTGATCAATGGATCTATGTCCCTATAAGAACAATATATTTACACATATTTTATAAATAAACAATGGGACATATTTTCTTGGAATTACAACGACATATCAAGTCATGATTCTAATTTGGATACCCATTACATTGGATTTCTAGGTGACCATCCTGGTATCAATCATGCTGTAAGAAGGAAACATATGATTCATGATTTCCTAGAGGAATATAGAAATATAAAACTCATAAAATTGGACTTTAGTTTGGATGTTAATTACCTGAAATGGATCCCCAAAATTTTCCCCATCAAGAAAAATAATGGGAATATCATATTTTTCATCAATTTTAGAGACCTTAACTGGTATTTTCTGAATGATTACTTCTTAGTTTTGATCACAAAACTTTTGATCGATGAAACATGTGAATATCAATAAATATCTATCATGGATGGATATTTATGGTATTATCAAATACATATATACCCATTAGTTGAATAATCCTCAACTTTTAGGGGGCCTAGGTAGAATTCTGGTAGCGGGTGATGCCATTTAGTGTAATGAATGATAGAACTACATATAAAAGCACTATACATAGTACATTAAAACATCTCTGAAGTTTTATGTCAATTATTTGGTGCCAAAATCATGGAAAATTTAAAATAACCTTTCCAATATTGATATTAACTATGAGTAACATCAATAGTATAGTATAAAGAAGAATCTATTGAACAAAACTTTTGGTGTTACTTCAACAAAATTTCTCAACTTCATCATATTCCATCATTGAATTAAAGTCAACCCTAAAAATACCAGAGAAATTATTGGTATATAACATTAGAAAAACCTCTTAGAGTTAATAGGATTTCATGGGTACCGTGTCTGTATTAGATTTTTAATTGAAAACCTCAGAGGAATGTGTTTTCCCTTCACCAAGTTAATGACGGGGGGGGATTGTTTTAGTGAAGTAATGAATTCTAAAATTAATATAATAGACTCGATAATTATCTTTTGATCCAATTAGTTTTTTCGCCTCCCGTCAATATAAATCCAGTCATCTTATATGAGAAATCCCTAGAACAATCATTGGGTTCCATTCATAAAATGAAAAATTTTGTTGGCAGAGAAAACAATCGTTATTATATCAGTTACACCATGATTGACATAAATACCTGGTATTTAGATATCAATAAGAACCATTTTTCATTGATTTTTTCAATTTATAAATGAATTCATTACATTCATCACCATGACTTCTATTTAAACTCTTAAAATTGACCACTCAAAAATACCCTCAATCATCCCATTTTTACTGGATGTTTTGAATGATGGGTAGAATATCTGGAACTGTTAGACACCTAGTTCATATAATAGATGGAAATAAATGATCAGCCTTAGAAAATTTTCTAACATAACTCTCACATTATAAGAAGTCCCAATGTGTACCAAACTTATATATGAGGAAATATTCTCATTACAAGATACCACATAGATGATGAACTATAATTTTATGTTGAGTAAAGTATCCAAACCATAAATAGAATGGAAGATCCCAAGATCAACAAATTCATGTTGGGAATCATTTTCATTTAATAGACAGTGTTATTTCATATATCCTCCATTCATCTGTTATAAGTCTAAAATATTAATGAGGATGAGTACCAATACCTTATTATAGGTTTGGATATAGAATTTCAAATACTTGTGACTCAACATAGAATCATAGGTGTTTTTTAATTGGTATTTAAGTAGTTCAATTATTAATATGCCATTGTTAAATAATATTTGGTCCCCTTAATTAATTATGTTTTTGGTTTGATGTAAGAATTACCATAAAATCCAATAATAACTCATGTACTATGTTCACAAAATGATCAGGAAGAAACCTTAGAAAATGGTGGTGTAGCATTTAAACCACTGGATTGGGATGAAATAGTTATCAAAATCACCCATCATTGAAGAGTGTAGTCATTAGTTCAACATTTTGAAAAGGAGATCAATGAGATCAGTTCCTCCTCTAATATAGAGATTCCTCAAACATGTTCATGAAACATATCCTAGAATATCTCCAAAATGGGTTCCTTCCACCAAAAGGAGCTAAAAAATAGTAGATCTTATGATTGAAACTTAGTTTCATCCTTTATTATAGCCAAGACCATCTGAAGGATCCTAATAAGTGAATAATTGGTGAAAACTTCTCATAATCACTAACAGATAGGATATTACTACCCCCATTGAAGAAGTTAATCTTGGTTCTTGTTGTACCCATTATTCAGGAACAAATATTTCTCACCAAAATTGTAAAATTTGGTGTTTATATACTTCAATGACACATGATTACACATAATTTTATTTTAAAAATTATTTCTTCCAAATAAATTGTCACTTTATCCATCACCCCCTAGAGTTACAAAATATTTCTAAATACTCTTGTCTATTCTCTATATATGTAATACATGATGTAAGGTAGTTCCCTATTTTTATTTCCATGAAGTTCATAAACACCCTTAATAATACCAACATTGTCTCAAATGGGGATGATTCAATGCCTCTTATGGAAGAATGTAACCAATGATTAATCAATTTCATAATGTTATATATCATCAAAAAAAAATTCCCTCACATAATATTGACAGAGAACAACACTATCTTTTATTATTTATAATTGAATATGTTTTTCCAATATTACTACATCCAATAAAACAATTCATATCATTATAATACAGTTGCATAAGTATTGATAGAGGATTTTAAGAAAATTTTATCATAAACTCTCCAAATAATGGTGGATAAGGAATAGATAATAATCTCTATAGGCTCCAACATACCTTCTCAACCTACCAAACCATTACCTACACTACAACTCAAACAACCCCGTATTATTTGTCTTATATAATTGAGAGACTTATACCCATTGATGTCCAATTTCCCCCACATTGAATACTTATCAATGATAATCTCTCATATGATGGACAATCATTTATGTGAGTTTACATGTTGGGGAGACTTGATGATAAAAGAATTTATACCAGGCATATTTAGTAAATATTCCAAAACATGATAGCATGATCCTTCAATAATAATTTTTTTATACATTAATTCATTCAAGGAGAATTAGTTTTGGTATTGAAAACTCTATTTATACTAGGGAAGAAACCTCCAAATCTCTAACCAATGTGGGTAGGAACTTACATCATACATAAATTCTATCCCAATAGAGCATACTTTTTAACCACAATTTATGGGAAATTCATTATTCCCCTAATAATGTAATATTTGTTAATAAATAAATAATTTGATAAATCCATTTACCTTTTTCAATATCATATGATGTTAATATTTTGGGAAATATCTAAGCTTCATGATGTTAAACTATGTAGAATCGTTTCTCCTATCTATGAAAAATTAAAAGGAACAACACATTGTCCTAGTCATATGAACTTATACTACAAGGTGTCATGGTCTGAGTTGTATGAATCTAAACTAAATATCCTAATGTACTATTCATAAGATGTTAAACTGTTCAAAATATCCATCACACATGATACGAAACTACATGGTTCACATCCTCATTCCACATCATAAAATTTCATAACAATTTTCTCCATTCTTTAATAGATCAAAATCCTTGGTGTTGGACTCCTACCGCACCTCAATTCTAAAACTACCTTTGGACCGATTCTAGTCTAAATGTGATAAATAGTTATTATTGGACCTTATGTTTCAGTAAAAATAATGGTCTAAAGAAAATGGACCCACTACTACATGTAAACATTGATATATGACGGGGACTCAACAACCCATTTCCAATGATGATTGAAATAATTCCATTATGCAAGGATTCATTCCATTAATATAGAATACTCTTTATCTTTGAAAAAATTTTGATTTCTAAAATCATTCCATGTCCACTAGTAATAGAATGTAAGATTCTTGAGTTGAAAATTTTTTAATAAGCATAATATGCCACATTTTTTCTCTTCATATGTCTCACTAAAATGGTCAATAAACTAAAAGAACATCCTTCTTAGATAGTGGCCCCTTCTATTAGTATAACCACAAAAATATTACTCTAGAACTTATTTTTGAACATGTTCCATGGTCATTCCATACATATGTGTCCCATATCACTTCTCCTAATCTGATAACCCCCATGATTATGGGATTCATTTTTTATTCTCATATACAAATATTGATAGAACATCCATGTCACAATAATACTTTTATCACTTATTATTACCATAAAATTGGGTAACCATCATCCTTTATTTTTTGATGTTAACTTACCTGGATTATAATAAATATGTACAACATGATTGTCATCCTACTGAGATATATTTAGAAGCTCGAATCCTACATCTCGGTCCATCCATCACATACTCGAATGCCTCTATACATTATTTTAATAATCATTATGGGTTGAATGAATCATTTTAAACTCCTTGTTTTCCACATAGAGAAAAGATCATGTGGACTTAGTATTTTTGTTGACGGCTTCTGATCTTGGTCAATGCATCATTTTTTGATCATGGTTAAAATGGTCCTAGTTGAAAGTAATTAAATGGAAAAAATAATTGTAGGTACTATATGATGTTAAATTGTGTGGATGATATATTTTTCATGGTGATAAATTTTTCATAACCATGGACCACAACTAAGACCACTTCTATGTTGGATTTTGATCTCTTACCACCCCTATATCCAATAACTATGTGTGGATTGATTCTAACTATGAATGGATACATAGTGATGCTCAGATCCCACATCCATTTCCAAATTAAATATAAAAATAATACACCTCTACTATCATATGTATGAGGAAAATCTTAATATAAGGTCCCAATATGAATTTTCACCCACTCAGGAACCTGTATTCAAAAAAATATACCTTCTCCAAAAAAAATCTATTAGTGTGGGAAATAATTCTAAGAACTATTTATGGGTGGAATTTCTCTTTGACAAGATATGTAGAAATTCAGGTAACCTATGTCATAACCACATACATAGTAAAAAAAACATTTCACCTACCATTGTATGTTTTAGACTGACATAAGGAATGTATCTCCCTATTCATTAGTGATTTTGACATGAAATTCACTTCCATATTCATGAACCTTCTTTACACAATTCAAATTCTATATCTAACAAAATCCAAATCTAAATAAGATTCCCCCATTCATCAGTGATGGAGCTCTAAATTCTAAAGGAAAGAAATTTTCTTTACAATACATAATATAATCCAAATTTTCACCCCAAAAGTCTCCCTCAAAATTCCTATCAACCAAAAGAACAATCATCCAAAGGAGAAACCTCTTCAATCTTTTAAAGTATAGAAATATTTATACTGGAATCCAATTTTAAAAAAAAAATTGATTTACATTCCATTCATACTTATCACAGGTCACTTTTTGTATCATGAATCCCCTTGTATACTGCATATAAACTTCACTTTTTATGCTTGAATGGTGATGGAAAATTCTCAGTAATATCACCATGGAATATAAAATATGTAATATTTTGGTTAAATCCAAGTGAAATTAAAATAAAATAATCATATGTCCTTATAAGTGATGTTAAAATATGTGTCCATTTTTCTTTTCACAATGAAATTAAGCTATACGAAATTCACCCAATCCATACAACATTAAATTGTATGTAAAGGCCCTAATAACATGATCAATTACTGTAGAAAATTTATATAGTTATAGAATGACATTAAACTGCATGCCAGGTTGTCAATTCTATATGATCCATTATCAAAATGATATCCTGATCCATGAAAATGTACATGGTACTGGATTTTAAGTCTCATATTATTCTAATCCCATAATAGAATGAAATATGAATGTTTCCTTACCCTATAGAATAATTCAATATCTATAGGGGAACCTTGATTTTTCCATGATTCATTGGTAATGGATATCACTCCCAACCATTAGTTTTCATTTCCTTTAACCAAGTCCCTCTATAAAATATAGTTGGGTTGAACATTACTCTAAATTTTCCCTTTCTTTCAGTCCCGTGTGGATTTAAATGAATTCCCATGTCTCTTATTTTATATCATGGTGATCATGACTCATGTGAATTTATTGGACATAGAGTGTAACATTGATTAAAAAACTAATTTATATTTCTTATTAAAAATTAGGAAACATATCCCCCTCATCATGAACATATAATCATAGGTAAAATACACCCCATATGACTCAAATCCACTGAGCTGGCCCATTGTGGAATTTTCCATCAATACATGATATCATGACCCATATAGAACTCTTTGGAGGAAAAAAATCCTCAACACCTCAAATTATGAATACAAATTTTGCAATGAATGAATTGATATACATAGAATATTTTTTTTCTTGATCTATAATGTATGGATTCTTTCTAGGAATCAAACATCCCTCTACATTCACATGAACCCGGTTTATTTATGGAGTTCCATATTCACAAGATGAGACCCTCTTTTGTTATTATTACTCTGAAAACTATTGGTAAAATATTTTAAAACTAAAACACATATTTCATTGGTTTCTATTGAAATACTCTAAAACTATAAATGCAATGAGATGTAACTATCAACATTTTAAAAAATATTGAAGGGTGACCTTGGAAATGTTGAATCTTATACCTCTAGTTCATATTCCCAAAGAAACATTTAATATCAATCTTGTGTTCCTATTGTCACTTGTTTAATACAATAATACATGGTCATTAAAAATTAGAAAAACACAATCAGAACTAACATTAAAATAGTAATGGAAATTCAGATTGAAGTGAGAAATGATTGAGAAAAAAATTACATTCATAAACAAAATTTTGGAGGAATATCAACATCTTGGATCATCTCCATGTAATTTTTGGGGAATGAGATTCAAATAAAGTGAATAAAGTGAAATTTGACCATCATTATTAAATAGTTTGACTAATTCCTTACATGGGATGTCAAATTCCTACATGAGATTGGATCTTCTCATAGCTTCAAATTCATCTAATGGATTCATTTTCATAAAAGATGCATTTAACTCCTGACTTTTCTTTATAATGGATTCTAGAACATTATTTTTCAATAATACTTGTTCCTTTTTTCTATCTATTGTAAACTCACATTCTCATAGCTCCACCATCATTACAGTGATCCAATCATGAAGTTGTGCTTCCTCGATAGCTAAATAATGCAGGTCAGCAGTAGTATAATTTAATAATTATGTATGATTATTGGAAATATTATACTAGATATGATCCCAAAGATGTGTTAGAATATCCTCCCATGAAATAATAATTTAATTAATTGGTATGTTCAAATTGTGGTAATTGAACCTACCTATTCTAAAGAAAAGGAAGATTTGATTAATGTTTTCCACTTTATCAAGGATCTTTTATAAAGGATTATTCATTTTGATCATTTAACTTTTACACCACATCCATATTCACACACCCTAATCATCGATGATAACACTGGGTTCTAGGACATGTTCAACTATAAATATAGGTATATAATATGGATTCACATTCTCTATGGACATCATTTCTCTAAATTATGATTCAATATTAGGAATTTACCCTACCACTACCTCGTATTTAATTTTAGGGAATGAGTTGGTAAGCCTATTCTATATCATAGAAGGGCCTACCATGATTATATTATGACCAAATATCATTTAGATGGTTAATAAGTTCAACCAAATTTTTGGGTCTACACCACTCCCAGCATGATGTAATCATAAAGTCACCACTTCCTCAAAATTGTTTCAGAATATTAATGTACGATTGTCTTACTCAAAAACAATTATGTAAACATAAAAGGAAAGGATACAGGGGAATAAAATGGTTAGCTCACCCATAATATCAGTTTCCCCAAAACCCCATCTAGATAGTATTCCACAAAAATTTTTATAGAACCTCATGATAAGTTGGTTGGATTGTCCATGGAAAGTAATGAAATTTCTAAGTGGTAGTCATCATGTATCAACATCAAACATAGATTAATGACTATGAATAGTTGTGATATACTACTAATCCTAATGATGTATAAGGATGTGACCTGATATAGATTTTAAAATTTTGGTCCAAACCTGTATGGAGTATAAGGCGTATAATTGGTTACCCCATATATATGAGAAACTAGAATCTCATATCACAATTATACGATATATGAGTACTATTTTAAATTTAATAAGTCATTATCAATTTCATCACTAGAAGGTGTTTTAAAATGTGTCAAAAAATAGCTAGTATCCATCAACGACTAATTAGATCTATAGAAACCCATTGATGTCAGAATAATAATAGATATATGGAGCAGGATAGGGAAAATGAGGAATGAGGGATCACCATGATATACTAATATTCAAAACATTAAAAGTATTACATGTACATAAATATAGAAATTGAAAGTTTCTTCTATGTGATGGGGGTATTACCTCCTATATATGACCCCGCAAATCATAAATACGAGTGAGGGTGAGTACAGCTAGGTTTATGGGTTGTCCCTACACCAATGTAGCTTCCATAATCATGTTGAATACCCTAACACAAAAATAATAATCGTGATATGGAAATAGATATCCACTAAAAACAAGGTGAGATATCTTGTCGTCTCAATGTATAGGTATATATTTGGAAAAAACTACAACACTGTGTGGTAATCTAACTTACTTATAGAGTGTCCCAGTATGATCTTAGAACCCCTTGATATTTTTGAGTCGGATGAGTCTTGATACTCCAAAGCATTAGACTCAACCCATTAGAATTAAAGAATATTTTTATCTATTAACTAGATGGAATAACTTAAATGGTGTGAAGGGGATGGTCGAGTGACATCTCTACCATGGTCATTTGTCATCCCACCAATGGGTAAATGTTTTCTATCTTTTCCAAAGTGTTAAATGTAGGAAGGAAATCATCATAAATACTAATAATAATGTGAAATAAACCTAATATATAGATATTGCACAAAATTATTCCAACTTCACCTTGTGGTAGGTGTAAGGTCTCGGTGCTTGAACACCAATGGTTGTTTAATTCATGAGAAATCCTAGTTGGAAAATGCAATGTGAAATAGAAAATACATACCAACAGGTATAATATGATGACATAGAAACATTCAATCAATTTCATGAAATTCAGTCACAACAAGAACGACCAGGCCCATTTATAAAAAAACTCCCTCCTAACTACAATCCCCGGTAGGAGATCCACCCTCCATTAGGTTCATTGTGTGAGAGGTTAAAAAGTAATTTCTAGACATGAATACAAGACTATAAGGATATATTTTGATTTTTTTTCTTTCAATGATTCCATAAGGAACCATTCAAAATGTAGAATATTTTTTGTTCAATTCTGGTGTGATTTTTCCTATAATATAAATGATCACATACACATGATCTGAGGGTACTTCAACCCATATGGGTGGATAGTTTTGATCATATGAAGGAATCAGATCACATTATTAAATCTCGAGGTTTTATAGGGGTAATATTTTAGAAAATAGATAATTTAAAATATCTTGAGAAAGGAGATTGTTCTGAATACCCACATTAGGGATGATATGATATTAGAGGTTAGTTTCAATATTCATGAAAATAGTAATTCTCCACTTATTTGTGATCATTAATGATTTAATCAACATAGATAAATGTTTTTTACTAAGATCCATTTTATCAATAAAACATTTGAAAAATGATATCAGACTCATCAAAGTTAAAAAAACCCTTATTATGTTTTACGTGAATAGCATGACAACTGAAATTTAGTATGAAAAGTTTTTAATCGCATTTCATGAAAAACTAAACCTTGAAGAAAAATAGATATTTTTTAGAAGATACTAGATCACAAATGATGTTATTCACTACATGGGAAAACTATCCACAATAGATAATAGCTATGTGTGAAAGGTTGTTCAAAAGGGAAGTTAATATGCATGGAATGATTATATCTTTGAAGCTTGGACCAGACCATAAAGAAAATGATTCTCTATGTGAAAAATGTCTCATGTTTATCACATTTCATAGTTGTGAGACCTTCTATTTCTTCACATTCACCCCCACGAAGAATTTATCTGAATAGTTCTATTCCTTGAAATGGAATTCCCTTCATTCTAATTAGAACCCATTCTAGAGGGCACGTTTTGTTAAGGTAGAATAAATTCACATGGTAGATGGGAAGTATTTTATGAATTTGTAGGGGTTATAATAAAATAAATTGATCAATCTGATAAATATTAAATGGGTAAGGACATAAACCGTCATAGAAAATCGATATTCCACATACCACTCCTATTATAATGGTCTCTAACCTGTATAGAATTTTCACATAGCATTTTTCCATTACACATCTATATAGTGCCCATATAAACACATTTTTTTTTGTGGGGGAGGAGGGACATCGCAGTCCCCACAAATGAAATTTCATTTTTCTATAATGTATTAACCCCCCCCCCCCCCCACCGCAAATGAAAATTAATTTTATTGGTGAGGATTTAATTTCATGCCCTCATAAACATAAAATAATTTGTGGGGTGATGAGTGACTTTATGCCCCCTTAAAATTAGATTTCATTTGTTGGATGATGCGTTATGTTTTGTCCATTGGAAATGAAAAATCCTTCACATGATGGGTTCATTAAAATTGAAATCAACCCTATATGATAGTTACATACGAACACAATTAAAACCCCACACATTGATGGAGGGATGAATAAATAAATAAATAGATACATGTGGCCAAAGAGATTAATAATAGAGATAAATAGAATAAGAAAGCGATTTGAGAAGTTAATCATTCAACACATATAATAATTTAATTATTGGAATAGTAGTCCATCTACAAAAAAATACTTCATATAAAGACATCCTCTTATAAAACCCCTTTACATACCACATTCCTATGAACTGTATGTAGGTGGAGTTTTTTCAGACCACTATCCTCCAGCAGAAATATCATGAGGGATGGAGTCCTTTAGTCTCGTTACTATTTCTCTTGGCCTTTGGCTTTACCATGACCCCTCCCTGATCAATTCAAACAATCCTCTCAATAAACATCTTGCATGATGTTTTAGGACCCATAATGGTCCCCTCATGAACATTTCAAGAATATCATCCATAAAGTGCTCCAGACTTGCATTTTCAATGAAATGGTCACATCACCATGTCCCCCATTTCATTTTTCCTTCCCTCTATAAATGTTGTCCCACACATATCCTATCTAATTGGTAAGGTCCACTCAAAGACCATTGTTGTGAATACCTTCAATAATGATCATCCCAAACTTGGTGGATGTTCTAGGGACCTCCCCATTTTTCAAGGTGAGGGGGTCCACTTACCTTTCCCTTTTATGATGGTTAGTGGTGGATACCTCACTTATCTTCCCAGGAATCAGTGATTGGGTTTCCCTCATAGAGTAAGCCCCTAGATTTCCTTTCAAGATGTATCCACACATTATCATATGTCCCGAACCCAGTTATGAAATCAAAAGTGCATATAGGAACAAAGATTCCATTTCTCTCTCCAATAGTTTCAATCCCATCAACTAGTAGATAAAGAAGATTTGGGGGTTTTCCAAATCTTCCACAACCATTTTTTCTAACACCGATCATAACTCACATGGGATTATGGGTCAGTAATGGGCATGACATCCACATGATCAAAAAGAAATATAGGTAGGGGATTCAACTTTTGGATCATAATATCACCATCTGGTATGGCCATCCTATTCAGTGTAATCCCCAAAGTCATATCACCATTCTATCGATGGTCCATATTCCATAAAAGAAATGTTTTGATTAGGTCTCCTCTATATGTGTAATCCTGAACTTTAAAAACTACATGGTCTTTGATTATTTTCTAAATGGGATACATTGGAAGACTACCTACGGCCATAAATCTTCACCAATAATTCACCCTAATCATTAATGGGCCATATTCCCTATAGGGCCACATCCCACCTCAGATGAAACATCCATTCAAGGTCTCTTATGATGCGTTTCCATAATCCCAAGACAATTATTAGTAATGAACCTTTCACAAAGAGGTACTCATAGAATAACATTCAACTGGATGATTTGGTCATTTTTATATTCCCTTAAAAGGTATTATGTATCCCATTAAGTAGAATCAAACTATATGGGTTATTATTCATTCCAAAATTATATGTGGAAATCCTATCACATGGGCTAGGTCTTGAAATCAACACCAATCCCCACTTCTTGGATGATGTTAAATTCCATAGAGGCCCAATTCTTGACTTAAAACTAGCATCATGATAATAAAAAACATAAAAATCATTAATCCTACAACAAAAGAGTACCATAAATTGAGAAACTTAGACACATAAAAATACCTCCAATGATGAAAAGCATCAAATATGTACAGATGATTCTAATGATAATACATGATAATAATAACGTGTTAATATAAAGGAAACTAGGTCAATTTTACTATTTAATAAACAGTTTATCAAAACATCATAAATCTATATAAGAGTTAAAAAGTAGTAAGTTATTCCCCCAAAAAGGTTCAATTATTCCATCCTCCCATCCTCTAGGACAACACATATTCTAAGATGTCATTGGAAAAATCCAAGTGACCAACAACCTTTTGAAGGTTGATCTACATTAACTCATAATGAGTGTGGGAGTGAAATCGATTAGTAAGTGCCATATCCTTGATAAGAACTTACTTTCCCACTTTAGAAACACTTTTAATGGTTCATCCCCCCATATTTTTTCCATCCCATATATAATACCTCAGAACTTTACATTTTTTAGAATGATCAAATATTATTGGAGGGATGCGTTGTTTCGGATACATATAAATTACAAGGAAACCAAAATAATTATGAAGGTTCTCATGTGCACTCAATAGTACTCTAAATATAAAATAAATTGTAGATTTAGTGGAATTGAAAGACTACAAGGAATCCATCCCAATCCGAAAAATAATGTGATAAAAAGGTACATTTTCTTCCAATGTATCCCCTAATAAGAGTAAACTATCATCTATAAAGAAGAGATGATAAATAAGTGGAACATGTTTGTAAACCTTTACAACATTGATAAATGTATCATTATATAAAACTAAAAACATAATATGTAAAATTCAATCCTCTAACATAAAAAGTATAGGATTTAAATGAACTCAATGATGGAGGACCTTGGAGGCGTAAATACTATGAGTAATTTTTCCATTCATTTAGTTCTTAATGGATACTGATGTATGACAGTCCATGATAACCTTAATCCATTTAAAATCAAATATTTTCTAATTCATCACAAACATAATGAAAAACTGTTACCCACTATTAAAAGCTTCTATAATTACAAGGAGTGAAAAATATCGTGAGTGATAAAAGAATTATCTGAGGTTAGACTCTTTGAAAAAAAGAATCTGATTATATGAAATCATATATTGAACCAAAATATGGAAACATTTAACAACATCCTATAGGAATATTAAATAGATAACATTACACAGATTTTTGTGCAAAATGTATGAATCCAATGTAGATTTTTTAAACATTGTGATAACTTTAATAAGGGATTCATTAAAAAATAATTCAGTAATAACCATTAGGAGATCTTTCATAATACCCAAGATATTTAGATCGAGAATGTTTCATAATATTTTAAATAAAATGGTGTGAAAACCCTCGGGTACTAATAATTATAATGAATATATTTGTTTGAGTCATAAGAGGGATTCTCCATTTTTAATGTCATGATAATGATGGTGTTTTATTGCATATGTGACAACTAGTATAATGAAATTCATGATATCCAAGGATATTGTAGATTCCCTACGTACATTACAATTCATTAGAAATTTTATGATAACATCATGATTATCCTTATATTTTAATGAAACTATGCAATATATAGTAGATTGATAGTACAAAAAAAATATTGCGAGGTATAAAAAAAATCTTTTTGGTGGATGTAATGTATGTTGGAATCTCCTTAATTAACATTGGAACCATGTTCATGGATGGACCATAATGTCTTTTGAATTATGAGGGTCGCATAGGACTTCGCATCAGGGGAATAAATTATCGATAACACTACATCTAGATGGGGGTGAAAGAAGAGCACATTCATCTTCCTTTAAAAGGCATCATATTGGATTTAAGGATGGAGAAATTAATTATCACTATAATTTTTTGTCTTAGAAACCAAATGAATAACTTTATTTATTATATCAATCTCACCTACATGAAAAATTAATCTATCACACCTTTACAATGTACCTATATGGACTAAAAAAAGTAAAAATGGAGAGACCCTCATTTTTAGGATTCTTTTACCCTAGGCATAGGTTAATGAGGATGGGATAGTGATCCAACATAGTGGAATAAAGATTTGAATCATGGAATATATTAAAGAGGTTGATACCTTTGATCGAACCTAAAAATATGTTCAAATAATCCATTATGTGAAAGCTTTCTAACTTCCCATGAATCCAAGTATAAGTGTAAATCATGTATCCCCGATCAAAAATACATGTAGTGTATACTTCCGGTATGGATATTCAGTATCGAATCCCAAGACCTACAATACCCCCTTTATTTCCATTTTGGTGCATGATTTTTTTAATGTATACACCGAATGGATGTGTCCCATACAGAGACTACAAAAAAGACATCATAATATTCCAGGATTTAAATTTATCCTTTTGAGATGTCAACCAATTGAATCCCACAAATTCAATTAAAAGGGAATTATAATGATGAATAAATGAACCAATGTGTTTTGAAGAGAAACTCTTACCCTTGATATAAATATTCTACTTACAATGAATTCATAGGGCACTAGGTTGACCTTATCAAGAAACTAGTAGAGAACCACGGAAAAACCACATTTTTCACAAAATTAGAAATTTCCTAACAACGATTCTTCATTTTAGACAAAAAAAACCATTTGAGGCCAAATTTCATGCTCTAATGCTAGAGAATCGAAATTATGAATGGGTTTCCAGGCCCATAGAAGTTAAAATATAACATTTTCCTTTAGGTAGGTTTGGTTGGATCACTCTATCCTTTAGATATATATATATTCATGAGTGGATCCATCCCCCATAATTTCCCACCTTTAAGAGTATCTCTCAATAACATATGGAGCCTCCATACTACTTTAGAGTAGCATCGTTCTAAAATATATATATAACTACAAATATCTCATCAATATATCCTCTTACATTCCTAGTGATTTCTTTGTCCAATTTTCATAATCATATTCTGATCCTTTCCTGACTAGGAGGAGTGAAAAGAAGAATCAGAACCTGGGGTGAAAAAACATTCAAGAGGGTTAAAACGTATCCTTTTTATTAGAGATAATTTTTGAGCCACCCTCAATGGTTTTACAAATTTATTTTATAGGGATGCTTATTTCCATGAAAAATTTATCCTATTCATCACAAGCCTTCTCATAATCACTAGAAATAGTTTGGGAGGTTCAAGTCACTACTAATAAAAATAAAAATCTAATAGCAATAAAAAAATTGTCGTAAAAAAGAAAGTGTTAACCACATAATAGATGTTAAAAGTGGTCAAAAATTATAATATCTAGTAAAATCACTGAGAAATGGGTCCTTTATCATCACTTTTACTATCTCAAGTAATGATCATAAAACTACTACATGGTTTTAGACACCTTTCATTATCCTAATAACAGAAAACAAAATCATAATATATATAGACAAATATATATATGTACACAAATATATATATATATATATATATATATATAATATCATATGATCTCCTCTTATTTGTTTTATCTATGTGATACATTTCATAAACTAAAATTGAACTATTATATTGAAAACATGCACATTATGTCACACTGGACACAACTTTATTTGGATTGACCTGTGGTTAATTCCTATATGTCAAAAAAGAATTTAGGATTATTATCCAAATGTTTGAAAACATTCTGAACTCGTTTTTTCAATTATGGCTTTATGATACATTCTATAAACTAAAATTACACATTGATATTGAATTAATACAGTTCAAGTAAATCCAACTACATTGTGTGTCTAATTGACATGCATTTACTTCTAACACATAAAAATGAATTAGGAATGACGTTCTTAAGGTTTAAAAATAATATGATCTATTTCACTTTGTTTTGGATATATGATGTAATTATTAAACAAAAATGACACTTTTATAATAAAAACACACACTTTATGTCATAAAAACAATATCATGTTCCATATTTATGTGCGATCAATTTTTAGAAATTAAAAATGAATTATGTTTCATATTCCAAATGATCAAAATCGGTCTTATCATTTTTTCCCTTTTTTTGGAAATATGACTCGAGTAACCATGTAAAATGACACTTAAATAATGAAAACATGCACCTATAGTAATAAATGCAAAATACTTTGTCGGATTAATGAATAGTCAGTTCCTACACGTCAAAGAATAATTATAGATAATTTTTATAATGTTTGAAAATAATACAATCAATTTTTCTTCGTTACCTAAACATAATGAATGTAAAACTAAAATGAAACTTTTATATTAGAATCACATTCTAGAATTTATAAAAACCACATCATTTGTCTAATTGACATGTGGTTTATTTTTACATGTCAAGAATTAAATATGAATTTTCTTTTCAAATGTTTAAAAACCATTAGATCTCATATTCTCAGTTTGTTTATGTAACATGTGTTTTTAAATTAAATTGAAATTCTATATTGAAAACATGAAATTCACGCCATACATGTTACATCTTGTGTTAAATGAACATACAGTGGATTCCAAAATGTTAAAAAAATACTTACAGATCAATCCAAAATGTTTCCAAATTATATAAATTCATTTTCTTAATATTGTAACATCATGTAAATTTTGAACTAATATTTTTATTTTAAAATAAAATATATATACATTGTGTCATATCAGAAACCCCATGATTTGGTTTCAGGTGTGGTTGATACATACACATCAAAAATGTTCTATAGATCATTATAATAATGGATCAAAATAATTTGAGTCTGTTTTATTTATTTTGATAATTTCTTGTTGATTTAACTAAGCTACTAATTTTACTCTCAAAACCAGAAAATCAAGTTATTCCTTTCAAATTATATATCATATTGATAAGTAGTCATTTACAACACATCAAGATGAATTATTGATTTTTTTCATAAGGCTTGAAAAATATCCAAACACATTATCATGGTTTTTCCTATATGTGGTATGATTTATAATAAAATTACACTTCTATATTTAAAACACCCACTTTAGGTCCTACCAGCCACGTCCACTATTAGATTTATTTATTATTTATTACTAAATATAAAATATGAATTATGTATTTTTTTTAATCTTCGAAAATAACCAAAGCTTGTTTTTTCTTATTTTATCTATTTGATACATGTTTTAGTCTTGAATGATAATTTTTTATTCAAATCATACACTTCAAATCATAATGACCACATCATGTATCATATTGATCTGAAGTGGATTATAGCATATTATAAATGAATAATTAATTTCATTTATCATGTTTGAAAACAATAAAATCGTATTCCCTCTATTATAGATATGTGAAACTCATTTTAAACAAATATAGAACCAAAAATAAATACGTGAACTCTGAGTCAAACAATTTACATCATGTCATATATTTACGTAAAGTCAATTTCTATACATAAAATTTTCATTTGGATCATTCTTGTAAAGTAACAAATGATTCCCAATGTGGTTTCTAATTTTTTAGTCACTCATATGTTTTTTTAAATATATTTATCAAATTAAAAAAATACACTTTTAGTCATATCGGTTACTCCATAAACCTGATTGAGGATAGATTGATTTATACATTTAAAACAATTATGGTTTATTATTCTATGTTTTCGTAATAATATGAATATTTTTCTTTGGTTTTAGTATGCAGTTGGGGTTTTAAACCAAACTGTCCATTTTAACCTACAAACATAAACTTTTCCTCATACCAGACACACCATCTATCATAATTGGTTTATTTTGATTCCTAAACGTTATAAATGAATTATGTATCATTGTTATAAAGTATCAAAACAATATAAATACTTTTTTATTGGTTTTGAGTATGACATTTTTTATGATAAAAAGTTTCAATCATAAAATTAAATCACACATTTTTAATCATACCGGACAAACCGTGTGTCGAATTGATGTTTGGATAATTTATACACATCATAAATGTCCTAGGGATCATTTCTCTAATGTATCAATACAACATGAAAACAGTTTTAAATTTTTAAGTATGTGATGTTTATTTTGAATGAAAATATAAAATATTAATTTAAAATATACACTCCCAATCATAAAAAACATATCATGTATTATATTACTATTTTGATGATTCTTATATGTCAAAAATTAATTATGGTTTTTTATGATAATGTTTTGAATCGTAATGAATGTTTTTTATCAATTTTGAGCATGTCATATATGTTTTAAACTATAATACCACCATGGTATCATTTGGTACACACCGTGTATTAGGATGAGTTGTGTCTAATTCATTCATGTCGTAAATGACTTATGGGTTATTTTCCTAATTTATAAAGACAATCTAAATTCGTTTGCATTTTTTTGTATATAATATTTATTTTGAACATAAATGAAAATTCTAAATTAAAAATATAAACTTTGAGTCATACCAAACATAAAATATATCATATTGAGGTTTAGTTGATTCCTATATGTCCAAAAATGACTTATGGGTCATTTTTATAACATATAAATACAATCTGAAGGTTTTTTTCATAGTTTTGAGTATGTCACATGTGTTTTGAACTAATTTATAAATTCAAAACTAAAAACCTACACTTTGACACATATCAGACAAAGTGAATATCAAATTAAGGTGTGGTTGATTCCAAAACATTACAAAAAACTTAGGAATAATTTTCCTAAGGTATCAAAATAATCTAAATGTGTTTGATCAGTATTGAGTATGTAATTGTTTTGATCAAATGGTAAATTATAAACTAAAAACATCCAATTTCAGTTATTTATAGCACAATGTGTATTAGATTATAGTGTTTCTAATTATGGAGAGTTTGATTACAATGTTTTTCATGAAAATTCCCATAACAGAAATATTAGAAAGCCATAATATTTCTTAAACAATAGAAAATAACTTGGTATGTGAGAGATTATATTTAAACTAAAAAGTATAATTGAAAAATGAGTTGATGAAAATTATTGTGATCATATATTTTGTAGATGAACCCATGTGGTTCATGTAAAATTTTAGTAATCATGTGGTTTACTCTTCCATATCAATGGTACATGTTCTCTCTATTATTCCTTATTGGATACGGTGGAATGTAATGTAAAACTTCCCAAAAGATCCGAGGAAAAAATCAATAAGTATCAGATAAAAATGACAATGAAAATAAATTTATAATAGTAGAAAAAATGATGACAAAATTAAATAAATAAGTGGTCATAATTTAATTTTTCATGTTGTATGTAAACATAAATGACCCATTTCCCTATCTCTATTATCTCAGTAACGTCCTCAATGTTTAATATTTCAAGATCTTGAGTAGCTTCGAACATTTCCCCATATCTATCATAATCCATAGAGTATAAAACGCCATTATTCTTATAATTCAAAAATATTTCAAAAAACGCATATATGAATTGAAATACAAATTATTAAAATCCCAAATGTATCCTTATAGTAATAACATTCACATGATCAATAACATAATATGTAATAACCTAATTTCGATTTTTGAAAACATTCTCAAACCATATAATCTTCCCACTCAACTCTTAAAATTCAACATCTTATTTTCATAAAATATATTATTGGAAGTATTAGTAGTGTAGATAATATAGGTAAAAAATGATTAATAAATATTTTTAACAAAAATGTAATTCCCTTTGAAAAGTTCCTATTCAGGAATGAAACTATTTTGATGGTGATGATATCCTTCATGATTTTTCATACATAATTCCCCAATTTGTTTTCATAATTCTATTTTTAATCTACATAACCATTGATTGGAATAATTAAATTTTCTTTAAATATTATTATATAGTAAAATATTACTATATAAACCATAATTTGTTTCCACGTGATGAAATAAATAGTTTTCATATGTTTTGAAACTGACCATATAAAATGATTTATCATATATTTATATATCACCCTATCATAACTAAATTCTCTTTAAGACATAAATTAAAAAGATATAATTGTTTTTTATCTGTAAATAGTTGATCATTGTGTAATTAAAAATCATTATAGTCATCATTTTTGGTTGGTTTAATGGAAATCCAAACATTGGATCAAATAAATAACTATACGAGGTATCCAAATTGATTGTGGTTAGCATCTAGCGACTGATAAAAAATATATTAGTAATGAAAAAAAAATATTTTATATTATTAAATTGTAAACATGTAACACTAAATTGTAGGCGTCAAGAATAGTCTATTATATGATATTCTATCTTTAAATTCATCACGTTGTTTATATTTTATCATTTATATTTATTCTATTTCCAAAAAAAATATCTATAGAAATGATACATAGATTAAGGAGTCCAAGTCCTACATTATAGTTTTATCCCATTATATGATGTTTATATACATTCATGTAGAAAATTTGAAAAGATGTTAAATTTAATTATCATGGTAGATAATTTTTGGGAAATATTGATAATTTCAATGTACCTCATGTTTGTATTCACCACTGAGACTCCCATCTGTTCAAACTAATAATTTCATCTATGTTTATTAGAACTACCAGGACTATAATGGTAGTTACGAATATTTTTACTTTATATTGATTGTCTGAAACATTTTATTTTTTAAATTTAATGTTTCCAAAAATAAGTAATATTAATATATACGGTAGTGGATATTATTAGGATAAGGTACACTTGGAAGTTCTATTGGTTTTCTTGGTCTATTCACTATATTTTCCTGACCATCACATCCATTTCATAATAATTTTATCCATATGTAATATCATACATAATTTCATAGTATTTTTATAATATATTAATGGTTATTCATTTGAAAAAAAAATAAAAAAATACCTCATGTATTTTTTAAGATTTTATTGTTATTCAATGAACATTATAATTGCATCATTGTCTGTTGAAACAACTAGATCATCAATAAGAAAATGTAAATCAACTGTTAGCTCCTGATCTACTTCAATGCCCACTCTCATGTGATCTTCCAGGAGATCATTGTTTTATATCATGTCTTCGATGATATTATACAAGATACCCCTTGTAATAAGGTGACATCTAGGTGTTGATAGATATAAATCACATAAAACATCATCCTATAAAATTTTAGTAATATTTCTTTATCAAAAGTTTTTATATAAATATATTCTGGAATATGTAATGAAAAAATTTATTTCGTTGGTTATGTTTGGTGGTTGAGGGGATTAACTATACTCAAAGATAGTGGGTCATTTGTATTTTCATGTACTGATAATTGTTCTACAACAAGTTCAATTTGTTCTATTTTAATATATTGAACCATGAAACCATACTGAACAATTATATCTTTAAAAGTATCTTTCATGACATATAGTCCTTTCATCATCACATATGTATCTATCTATAGTTTTATCCTCATGAAACATTTTTAAGGTGAAAATCCAAAAACAACACCTCTAAGGTGGCCATATTATTCTGGGCACAACAATGATAATCAAAGTATATTTACTTCAGTTATTGTTAATAAAAATTATTGTATCTAAACCATTTATAAAACATATGAAAAAGATTATATATTTTTATGTAATACTATTATAAAACATAATGAATTACTATAATTTCATACTTATACATGATTTTCATAATTCTTTTTGTTTTCATCAACTATTTTACGATTAATATTTACACATGCCAACTTCCATAGCACATGGAATCGGATGGAAGAAACATCATATATTTATTCATCAATCCTCATATAGATAGAATTAATATTTTGTTTCATTTCACACAAAAAAATATATTTGGAATACAAAACATTTTCAATAAATGTGGAGTGTACCCCATCCATTATTTACTATCGAGATACATTGTTTTTTCTATAAATTTTTATTTTCATCACACCTTTAATATTTTATAAATTAATTATTTTGAATCAATGTGGATAATTAATTAATTTCAAATAAAATATTCACATCTATGATGTACCAGAAATGATTTTATTCATCAGGAAAAATGAATTATTTCCATGTATCGTATTTTATAATTTTTTCATACATAACTAGTGGTGTGGAATTATGTTCCCAAAAAAATCCATATAATTATGCATTGTAAGAAGTTTCAGGAGGCCTCTATATGGTTTTCCAGTGGCCCTAATGATATATTACTTATGAAAATCATCTAGAGAAAACAAAATCGATATGGGATACTAAATTGTAAACCAATGCTTCATTATATAATTTTTTAATAATATAGAGAATGTATATCATAACATTACATTAAAATTATCCTGAATGTTTTCCCTTAATAAAATTTGTACATGATGACATATATCAATATCAAAGGGCATGTGTATTCTAATTATGGCTCTAACATGATTAAATAATGGTTACATGTTAGGTTTATCATGTATATTTTGTTGATTCGATATCACCATGAATTTTTTACCATTTTTCATGGCCTGATATAATATTTAACTTTTTGACTCTATATTGTTCTTTTTTTTCATGAACCTTTTAATGATTCCCTAATAATAATAAATATTCAGCACAAACTGTATATTCTTCCATGGGATTGGAAACATAATAAAGTGAAAATTAAATTATCTACATGAGTAGTTAGACATTTAATTTAAATTATTAGAATGTAGTATATAAAATATAACATTGTGGGTAGAAGAATATTATATTAACAAAAAAAATTAACCTTCTCAATGAACACTATTTCATTATTAATAGATCAGGTGAATTTCCTCATCTATTGAGTATCAAAATCCTTTTTTTTTTGTCCCCATTAACATACAAGGAATTTTCTACATTGGGACCATCATCAAATTATTATGATCTACCAATGAAATGGCCATCCATAATTAAATTCTCATCTAATGGTTTATTTTTTTACGTCCCAAAATGGATAATTGACTAATTATATTTAACTGAATCTTAATCATAGAAAAATTCTCTAATTGTGATTAATTTCTGAATAGATCTTTCTTATACCCTTACACACTAAAATTCACCATCAAAAATCAAAATTTATTCACATTCATTGAACTCATACTCTCAACCTATTTGGAATTGAAATTCCTCCCATGAAACTCTAAATAGTCCAAATTTTATATATATTCGATGAAACCAAAATAGGAAACGTTAGAAAAAAATATTATTTTTTATCCTTGGATCAGGATACATTCATCACACCCATCAAAAAATTAACTCCACCATTATGCATATCACTATGTTTATCATATTCATTTGTATATACATATAACTATTAATTAAAAAGCATATTTAAGATATAAAATTTAAATTTTTTCTACTAGCTAGACATCAATTTCTTTTAGAAATTGAATTTATAATTATTGGTAATTACTTATAAATATGATCTTGTAAACATAAAATAAACAATATTTTATGTGTATTTGATAAACATACTTCAACCTTTGATGGATTAAACTATATATGAATTTGTATGTGGGAATCAATAGAGGGAGAAACTTATCAACTATTATATAAAATGCAATTTTGATCATTCTCCTACACCTTAATGGTAATTATAAATATACCTCATCAAGAAATCCCTTCACCCATAAAGAATCCAGTCTGATGAGACTTTGTTGGATAAATGTTGTAATCATCTTATAGGTAACCAATACAAAATTCAATAGATTAAAAAAATGTATCAATATATAATACAAAATTCTATCTTGAATTAATAGTTGATAAATGCTTTCAAAATAATCATTTATCATCCAATGGGGTACATCAATCTGTAATGGATAGGACCATATTGTTGAAAGTCTCTAAAAAATTTAACTATCATTTATACCATTATATCAAAGAATGATGATGGGAAGAACATATCTAATTCAAAATATATGACTATAATCTCCTTGTTCATGATTGGAAATTCCATCGGTTCTATGAATTTACTATATATATGTTTGAAAATAAAGCAATTTCGAGTTAATATAGGTCATAAATTTTTTAGATGAATTCAATATAATGTTGAAGGCATCAAATATTACATCAAAACATCAAAATCATGTCATTTTAGAACATGTGACATTAAATAAGTCAATGACCTAAAATTATGGAGATTTTATGAATACCCCATTAGAAGTATTACACAATTATGAACATTGATAATAGGAAAATTTTCTTGTCTCAATAGTTTGTAAGCTATTAGATAAAGAAAATTATAGCTTTTATTCTTAATTGTTACCAACATCTAATTTATATTCATGTCATTCATGTCAAGAAAAAACCTTGATTCTATATTTTGTTCAAAAATGTTTAGTAACATTCTAATAACACTATTGATGTAAAAGGTTTCCACATCCAAAACATAATTAAAAGGTATAACCTATAACTAATTTTAATGTGATAATTCAATTAAAATTGATTTATTTTTCATCTAGTTTTCATATGGTTTTTTGAAATGTGTTTACTAAAAATAGGGTCAATATAATTAAATTTTATAAATCTTTAATCACAAATTAGTGGAGAAAATAGCATACATGATTTAGTATTTCAATCGAATATTGTTGCTGATGATCAGAATTTATGTTGATAAGGTAAATATTTTTGATTTCCTAAAAATAAAGACTTTGAGGGATGTTTTAATCGAACTTAGTGTCTTAATTATTAAAAATTGAGACACCCCAAAATTCCATTCTTGTTATAGCCTGATAAATTCCCATATCTTGGGATTTTATTTATATTCTACTACAATTTGACCCTCAAGGTGAATTATTCGAATATATGACCATTATACAATTTAAAAGTTTTATCCCACATCAAATTTTAGTTTTTCGATTAATGGATCCAAGAAGTAATAAATATCATTATCATGTTATTTTTTCTAGATATATTAAGTGACAACATAATGTTCGTTCGATTCGCACATAACTATGATGACAATTTTTAATTTACAAACATCACTGCTAATGTGATCGAAGTAATAATCTTTACTAGAAAATGATTTATTCCGTCTATATATAATGAAATATCTATGTTTCTAAACTTATTTACAAATTTAGGATTATAATAATAAATTTTCTACCATTGAGGAGTGTTACATGATGAAATAGTTACCAATATTTATTTCTTATATCTGATATTCGTGGAAATTATCTTATGGTTTCATGTAATAAATATGGTCTTCTAAACTAATGAATGATTGGAATGTACTATTCATCTTTTGAAAGAACTAAATCATCTTTCTTATATCAATTCATTCCACACATAGGTAATTTTCTAATTGATTCATCATTCTTACAAAACAATATGCAATCACTTGTAAGTGAATCTATTTTTCAGATATCATTCCCATCGAATAAATTATACATTTATCATTATATGTTTGATAATAAATATTATTTTGTTGATAATATTTTCAACAAGGGTTAAAAATTGTTCTATAAAGAATGTGTCACTCTATCCATGGCCATATGTTAAGATATCTAACTTTAATAAAATTGTTTATGTTTTATATTTAGTACAACGTATATATAGTTATCTCTTAGAACAAATATTTAACTTCTCAAACAAAATTTTCATATCATGATGTTCATATTAAACTCAATTGTCACTTAATTTATTTTATATCCATCATTATTTATTCTGGTATTCATATAAAAGTATCCAAAAATTGATGTACCATCCTGATCTGTGTTAATATTATGTTTCCCCAATGTTTAGTCCATCATTTTCAACTTGGATATATTCCATAAAGAATTAAATATTCTACCAAGTCTTACAGAATGATTTCTCTTAAATATAAAAAATGTAGACATAGAAAACGGAATTGAGAATGGTCATATTCATGATCCATTAAAAACAGGAATAACTCTTTAACTACATAGTCATACTCTTTATTCATAAGATTAGAATCCATATTTTTTCAATTCAAAACCATCCTATTTGGTTCATAAAATATTCATTATGTAGACAAAAAAATTAAATTCACATAAGATATTCAATTTTAAAGGAGAGACGTGTAGATAATTATATTAAGGGTAACCCAATGAATGAAATTTTATTATTGATGATTTATGAAAATTTATCATTTTACACAGGGGTTACAAGAATAGAATCAACTTGGGGTAAACATCTGTCTATTTTTCCAAGTTATTGATTTGATGTTGTGTAGGAAAAAAGAGGTAATAGAATGATTGTTTCTTTAACCATTATAGGTGGAATCCAATCAAGAGGGAATAGTTGATCTCTATTCACTTCTTACCATGGTAAATGGTGGGTATGGTAGTGTTTCATTGATAGGGTTCTTGTAAACAAACGATGATGCTACTTTATCACATTATGAAACAATCATCCTTAAAAAAGTTTAATAAGTGTCCCAGTGGGATCATTTTAAACCCTTATCACAAACTAATGATTTGTGTATTACTATATCTTTCATGGATAACATGAAAATAAAACTCAACCTTAGTGGAACCAGTAGAGATATTCAACTGTAGAAAAATATTAGTCCATAATTTTGGATAATTGTTTTAAAAAGATGGAAATAGATATGGTTGTTTTGAATACTGGTCATGAAACATTCATACAAAGTTAAGGGATGTTTGAATTCTTCTTTTAATAGTTTTTTGGGAGTCCTCGTTACTTGGACTCATGATTATATAAATTTTTGGTTATGTCTCAATGGGAATGATAGATAAATTGAACTACATAAAAACAATAAAAATAATGAAGATGTAGAGAGATCCAATGGGGGTATGAATATATGAATGTTAGGAAAATTGAAAGACTTGACTGAAAGAATAACCTGCTTACTAATTATAACTGAGGTTTAAATCAATACATAAATTATAATGTTCTCAATATATTCCTCATATAACTGTATAAAATATATAAAATATTTATTGACCATTTTTATGAATCCAAATAGTTGATTATTTTTACAATAAGTCAAAATTAAAATGATAATAATTTTAAAAAATCATAAAAGGGATTTGTATTTTTAAACAAATAATCACTACAACTACTTTATTTTATTTATAATGTATTGTTAATATATTTTAGGAATTTAAATGAAAATTATTCATTGAGTGAGTGGGCATGATCTAAATATATCATTGACTTCCTATGATCATTTTTAACCTTCCCCAAAAACATATCTATATTATCTTTAGTAAAATGTATGATTTTTATCATGATATTCCATGATTCCAATCAATATCTCAGTTTCATGGATCATCTATAAATTTGTCCCAAAAATTTAAATCCACTTTTAAGTAGATTTATATTTTCACTAAGGTCATAAATACTATGAGATAATGGGTTATAATGAAATATATATCATTAAGTAGTCATTTTAAAAGTTTCTTTTCTGAGTTTAATCTATTAATGAATATACTAGGAAAGAAAATTTCATCCAGTCTGTGTGAAACCCATTACAAAATCAAAAACAGATTCTATATATTTTATAAAAAAATTGTTTTTTTTTTCACCTGAAAGTTATTCATGTAGGCATATAAAAAATAGTAATAATTAATTTCCTAGTTTTTGAAAATAATATAGTTGCAGGTTGAGGTAATTAGTTTGGATGTTAAACTTATCATGTATCAAATAATGTTTTCAAAATATTGTGAAATACTAGGAAAGATAATTCTTATATGAATGTAATAAAAATAGGTGAATGTAAAAGCATGAATAGACAAATTAAAATAAAAACCTCTTTAATACTTATTATAGACATCCCATGGTTCATTTATAGGTGAAAATAATACAGTGGAAGTAAATGACATCAATATAATAGGTATCCATATTGGAGTGATATGTTATTGAAGCCATCCTAAGGTAATGGTGTTGGGTGTTTTGTTATTTAAAAAGAGTTTTCAAAACTATATATATATATTTGGAAAACTTTAGATTTTTGTGATGTTATAGAACATGATAAGGTAATTGGAAAACAAAATGTCACACCGTATTCATGTTTAAAAAAATTATTAGTGAAATATATTTTAATCCCTCTAATGTATCTCATTTTAATTGGAATCATCCATTCCAAAATTTCTGTAAGAATGGGATATCAAAGGTGGCTATGCATGGTCGTTTATGGTATGCATGAGGGAGGTGACATGTGTTGAGGAAAGCATAAAAATGAAAATAAATTATAATGGAGTTTAAATAATAACATTCATTAGGTATTGAGAAGATTGTTTTTTTCAAGAAGGTTGAGGGGGAGTGGTGATAGAGGTATCCTTCCGCAAGAGGTTGAACAATGCTAGAGAAAAAGTTTTGGTATGTGATAAAATTATATGATCATAAATGGTTTTAACAGCACTATTTATAAAGCCCAAATAATATGGTGTATCATCATCTCCATAAAAATAAGTACCGATAAAACCCCACCCTATCAGTGCTCAATAAGTACTAATAAAGAGAAATAATTTTCAGAACCGGTATATTATCACTGATAAAGACAACTTGTATATGTGCTTTACGTTATATTGTTATTTAATATATACCTTTATAAGTTATTTTAGTGCATTGATAGCTACCTATTGTTATGAGAACTAGATTAGTGTTGATAAAAAACTATGTAATTAATATTTATTAATATAATTATGAAATTCAATTGTATATATTTTTAAATAAAAATAAATTCATATATTTATAAATAAATATTTATATAATTATAAATATATTTAATGAGTGAAAATATGTATTTATAAGTATATTTATAATGAAATATAAATATATATAATTACAAATAAATAATAATATATATTTTTTGGTCGGAGTGGACACTCAAGAGGGGGGTCAATTGAGTTCCAATTAAAATTTCTTTTAAGAATATTGTCTAGTTAAAAATCCCTCGATTTATAAAATAAGTTAAACTATAGTGAATTTATACAGATTGTAAATGTTCAGTTAGCTTCTCAAAGATTGATTAGATCTCAGTTAGTTTAACAACAAGATCAAACTAACTTTTGGAACTAATCTACTGATTTAAAATAAGTGTAAACACTTGATAATTTAACTATCAAAGTAGCTTCAAAATAATTTTGTATTTTAAAGTAATAGCAGTGGAATAAATATGATATATGTCGTATAAATTAAACTTAAATAAAATATGCACAGAAGATATTACAAGAGGTTCAGTCTCAATGCGAGACTTAGTCCTCTCAAATATATATATATATATATAAATTTGATCCACACCCTGGATCGGGGTTAACAACAGTTTTGCAAAAACTGTCCAGGTCCAAGACCTCTACCATTGTTATTCGTGGGAAACAAAACAATAGCAAACCAGCTGTTCAGGTCACACACGACCTCTACCACTATCTCAGTGGGAGATAAAATATGTAAGCGTTTCAGTGAGGATTTACATATCCTCCAGTTAAAGTTTAGGAGACAGTGTGTGAGTAAAATTACAGCAGATGACACACACTGCTCGAAAAGTAAATAAAGAATCACAGAGCAGAGATGTAGAGTTTAGAAATGGCTCTAGTGATTGTCAATGTAGCTCTGGACTCGTTGGATTGAGCAGGAATGCTTCAGAGTCCTTCTTTGGTTTTTCTGTTGAAAAATAGAGTGTCGTAGTTCAACATGTGTTCTACAATCTCTTGATTCATCGTGTGTTCTTCAAAAATGTAGGATTACATGTATGGAACTTCTTTGAGAATCGTGCAATGGGTTCTTCACATTTGTGCTCCGGATTTTTCTTCTGTTCAGTACAGAGCTCGCATGTATTTTAGTATATGTGTTGAGACGTGTCAAGCACGTGCGTTATCTAATACAGCTCAATATTCTTTATATTCCACGAGTTCTGGTAGTAGGAATGATTCCCTTCTCATAGGTACGAGATACGGTTTCTTGTCAAGCCAATAACTAACATTAAATAACATTAATTTCATTAAAAACAAAAAATATGACCATTAGAATTATTTAAAATAATATTGACAAAAGATTAATAAACGGTGTCACAGTGATCATGGAAACAGTGTCTGGTTGTGGTGTCTGGTCATAGTGTCTGGTCACGGTGTATGTGTCACGGTGTCTGGTCACGGTGAGTCCTTCATGGTGTCTGTGTCACGGTGTCTGGTCACGGTGTCTGGTCACGGTGAGTCTTTGACAGTGTCTGTGTCACGGTGTCTGGTCACGGTGTCTGGTCACGGTGAGTCCTTCACGGTGTCTGTGTCACGGTGTCTGGTCACGGTGAGTCCATACTTAGACGAACATCTGTATTTGGACTAAGACAGTGATATGAAGAATATGGGTTAAGGTTAATCATTAGAGATAATATATAAGAGAATTGTGATCATGCATAAGACTTGTAGAGAGTAATTAACATCCATAAGATTTGTTATTATAAAAACATGATGTGCACCTATTGTTGAGTTTGAAGAGCATTAGCAAGATGTGTACTGAAGATCAAGATTAATTAATAATAATGAGATTTGTGATCATTAAAACATGATTAACACATGAGGAGTCCAACAATCTCCCCCTTTTTGATGATCACAAATCATATATAGGAATAATATAAAAGACATGTAATATTAAAGATACTAGCATAGAAAAAACATTATAGAATAGATACTTGTAGTTTTTCTCCCTCATTTATACTATTATAGAACTGATACCTGTAGGTTTTTCTCCCCCTTTTGGGATTATCAAAAAGTATAGAAAAGGAAATGAAACTCGACAGTTGTCATTAAACAAAGGATTCATAATACAAAGTACTGGAGAAGTACAAACTGTAAACAAGAAATGACATCCCATCAAAAAGAAAAACAGCCAGTAAACTCTTTAGGGATCCATTTTTGTCTTGCCTTTATCAGCAGCAGGAGTGGGTGCTGAAGTAGAAGAAGGCATAGAAGAGGTAGACAAAGAGGGTAAGGGTAGACCATCAAAAATAGATGGAGACAAAGTAGGAGTAGTAGAAGATCTAGGCTTAGCTTGGCCAATAATGACTGGTCGGATCTGAGAAAGGGCTTGGCTAACTGACATGGTAGTTGATTCTAAGGCAGAAAGTCCAGTTCTAAGGGGTGCAGCAGTTGGAGAAAATATAGCAGTACTCTGCACATAGATATATAGCTTCAAAATATTGATGAAATCAGTAATGATTTAACCACCATACTGCATATCCTTTTCAAAATCATCATTATTCTATAGAAATCTGTCCAACAATCTGGTGAACTCTGAAAGTTTCTGAACTTGAGATTTAAAAGCATGAGTCACCGGAGGGATTCTCGGATTTTCTACAAGATATCTAAAGTGATCTGTCATGTCACTTTTAGAGAAAATCTGGGAAAGATACAAATCTATTTTCTTGGAGATCTATTGTTGAGCATCATTGGCTATCTTTGAATGGATCCTAACCAAGTCCAATGCTCTATCACTGTTCTTAATCACTTCTGATAAAGAAGATAGATCCAAACCACTAAAGTCATTATGTAATTCTTCCTTAACTATGGATCTCAGTAGAGAATCATCCAAAGCAGGTGTGGAGGTCTGACCAGAAGCAGGTGAAGCCTTGACAGCTTCGGTTAGAACATTGAGCTGTTTCAGAACTTTTTGCAGACATCCAGTGTATTCATCTGTAAGCTTATTCAAAGTTTCCACAAGCTCTCTCATGCGTTCCATCATCTTCGTGTGCCTTTTTCCAATCATTTCATCAAATGATAGTAGGTAAGGATGAACTTGAGACACAATCTACCTAGAAAGGAGGGAATCAGAAGACTCAGGTGAAACAAGAGCAGGTGCAGGGGAAGAAACAAGAGCAGGCTCTGATCTCACAGATAGCTCATTCTGTAGACTTGTGACCATACTTTTCAGATTTTCAACATCAGCACTCAGCAGCATATTATCTACTCGGACTTCTTGAATTTCATGGATAATCCTTAGTTGAATATGCAAGATAATATTTTCCAAGACAATTGATGCATCTTTTTGACTTAATTGAGTCACTGGGCGAGGTTGAGTGGAGACAATTTTATCAAAACCAGCTAACAAAGTCTCTCCAAAAACATTCAGATCATCTTTGGTTACAATGGAATGAATCTCAGGTAAGGATGCAGGTAAAGGTAGAGGTTCAGATTCTGGTTGAGGATCAGAGTCATCTTCATACCCAGATTCTGATTCAGATTGAGGTTGGGGCTCTGGTTCTGGTTCTGAATGAGCTAAGGACTTCAATTGAAACAGAGAAGAAAGATCCATTCCAGTTGCAGTCACTTGTTGTGACTCATTCACATCATAAAATGTTGGGAACTCATACTGTGAGTGTTGAAAGAAAGTGACAGAAGGTTGAGAAGCTTCACCAGATCCAGCTTCCACAGTATCAAGATTTCGAGTTTCCTCCCCCCCAACTTGTGCTTCCCTTTCAGATTCTTGAGGTTCAGGAACATGGACAAGATCCACAGGATCATCCCTAATTTCTTCAGCAAACTCTTGCCTTGCCAGCTAAAATGAAATTTCCATTCATTATTCAGCAGATGGAATAATCTCAGGAACTGATTATTCCACTGGATAAGCTTCCAGACTTGCTTCTTTCTCAACAGAAAGATTCTCTTCAACAAAAACTTCCTCAAAGGTTGCTTGTTGTTCTGAACCAGGAAAAACTAATTTCCATGCATCATTGGGATGATTCTCTTCCACATGAAGAACAAATGAAGGATCCTCATTACTTTCCTTTTCAACAACAACTTCCTCTCCTTGAGGTATTTCAGCAGGGATAACACACCTTTCTTCTTCAACAGGAACTGTTTCCATTGGAGGTATTACCGATTCTTCTCTAGATGGAACTTCATCTGTTACTTCTTCTTGATCTTCTTCTTCTGAGTACTTGGCCACTTCATCTGGTTCCAAACCAGGATCAGATTGGTTCTTGGGCCTTCTTCGATAGTCAACAGGATTAAACTTTTTATACAGTTGATCACTATCCTCAACCCATTGCTTTTTCCAAGGATTCCAGCTAATCTTCATCTGTCTAATGATAGGCATGGATAGGCAGAAATCAACGTCCTCTAATTTTTCTTCATTCGTTCCAACCATTCCTTTTGAGACTAACATGGATGAAATCATCCTTGAATAAAACAGGGAGGTGGATTTGGAAGTTACTTTGATCATCTCACAGATATGGTTGATAACATACTTACACAGATTGATCTTTTGGACATTTTTCAACAAGTGAATCAGGAACACATCCTGATACTTCATCACAGCAAAATCTCCTTTTCTTGGACTAACCAAATTCTAAACAAACTTGAACAAAAGTCTTGTCTCTCCATCCAGTTCAGTAGTTATGGCCCTTCGCTTGGTTCCATTTCTAGTTAGATTTTCCAAAGCGGTTTCTAGGTCAAAGATGTCATTTGATGGAGGAGGGTCTCTCTGGTAATCTTCACACACTCCTTCATGTGGAATTCCTAGGCATGAAGCCCACAGCATTGAAGAGAAAGAGAACTTCTGACCATCGATCCAGCTGGTCATCAAAAATCATTCTCCAAACTCAAAAGAGAACTTCACATACTGATAGAATTGAGATACAAGCCTAGGGTAAATTGGTCTATTCTGTCCAGTGAACCATTCAAGCCATCCTTGTTCTTTTAAAACATTCAAAACTAAAGATCTGCTAGACAGCAACCATTCAGGGAAAACCTCTTTTTCAAGTACAATGGTACGGCTTACCAGGTTTGGGTTTAGAGGTCCTTCGGGATCTATCCTCGGTATCCTTCTTTGTTTCTTAGAGCGGCGCTTCTCAGACGAGAGTGAAGATGGATGCTTCATCCTTGACATTCACTAACGGTTCGGGCAAGAGGGAAGAGAAGGTTCAGGAGAGAATTCGGGTAAGGAGTCGAATGAAACCCTTAAGTTTTATCATTTGGGAATGTCAAACATCATAAAAACATAAATGCGGGAAATCAAATAGCAGTGAAATAAAAATTACCGCGATACGGGTAAAAATAAAATAAAAAAAATGATACTTCTCACGGTCAGACAGAAAACTATCCATCACTGTGAGAAAGTTTATAGTTATCACGGTGAAACAGTGAGCAGTTTATATAGTAACGGTGAGACAGTGAGTGGTCAGACCGTGAGCATAAAATAGTAACTTAGAAACAGTAAGTATAAAACCATAAAGTAAAGGACAGTGAAGTTTTAAACATTAAGATCAGTAAGATAATCATTTATGATTAATCATACCAAGATCATGTATGATGTAGTCTAATCATTCAGAATTTAATGGTTTAGTAAATATATCAGCAAGTTGATATTCAGTACCAATGAATTCCAAAGTGATATCACCTTTTTGATAATGATCCCTCAAAAAGTGATGTCTTACATCAATATGTTTTGTCCTAGAATGAGAAACAGGATTATTAGAAATATTAATAGCACTTGTGTTGTCACAATTTATTAAGACATGTCTGAATTGATATCCATAGTCTAGTAATGTGTGTTTTATCCATAAAATTTGTGCACAACAACTTCCAGCAGCTATGTATTCAGCTTCTGCAGTTGACAATGCAACATAATTTTGTTTCTTACTACACCATGATACTAGTTACTTGCCTAAAAGATGACATTTTTCAGAGGTGCTTTTTCTATATAGCTTACTTCTATCAAAGTCAGCATCGTAATAACTAACTAGTTCAAATGATTGTCCTTTGGGATAGAACAATCCTAAATTGGGAGTATTCTTGAGGTATTTGAAAATTCTCCTTACATCATTTAAATGTGACTCTTTAGGTTTTGCTTGAAAATGAGCACACATACACACACTAAACATAATATCAGGACGACTATCAGTTAGGTAGAGTAGACTTCCAATCATTCCTCTATAAGTGGTTTGACCAACAGATTTACCATTTTCATCAAGATATGTCTTACAAGTGGTACTCATGGGCATGTCACTACTTTTTGTGCTATCCAATACAAAATGATTCAAAATATCTCTAGTATATTTACTTTGAGTTAAAATAATTCCATCATCATTTTGAAAATTTTGAAAACCAAGAAAGAATTTAAGTTCACCCATTAAACTCATTTCAAATTCATTTTGCAGTATTTTTGAAAAATCAGTACATAAAGAATTTTTAGAAGACCCAAAGATAATATCATCAACATAAATTTGTACTACTAAAACATCTTTAGAAATTCGTTTTATAAAAAGAGTAGGATCATCTTTTCCTTTTGTAAAACCTTTAGAAATTAGAAAAGTACTTAATCTATCATACCAAGCTCTTAGAGCTTGCTTTAAACCATATAAAGCTTTTGATAGTTTGAAAATATGATTTGGAAAATGAGGGTTTGTAAACCAGGTGGTTGTTCAACAAAAACATCCTCAGTAATATATCCATTTAAGAATGCACTCTTGACATCCATTTGATATAGTTTGAAATTTAGATGTGCAGCATAAGCAAGTAAAATCCTAATAGCTTCTAATCTGGCTATTGGAGAAAAAGTCTCATCATAGTCAATACCTTCTTCTTGACTATAGCCTTGTGCAACTAGTCTAGATTTATTTCTAACTATGTTTCTGGATTCATCTACTTTATTTCTAAACACCCATTTTGTGCCTATTGTGAAAGTGTCCTTAGGTCTCTCAACAAGATTCAATACTTTATTTCTTTCAAACTGATTGAGTTCTTCTTGCATAGAAATTTCCCAAAATTCATCATTAATAGAATCATCAATGTTTTTAGGTTCAAGTTGTGACAAGAAGTCTTGATGTTCAACCTGATTTCTAAGAGAATTTCTAGTCTGTGTCCCTGTATCAAGATTTCCTACAACAACATCTAAAGGATGATTCTTTATAATTCTAGTTGATCTAGTAAAGGTAGGGATATAAATTTCAGGTTCATTAACAGGTTGGGAATCAACATAAGCAGGTTCTGGAAAATTTCCAGAACTGGATGTTTTAACTATAGGTCCACTGTCATTATCATTAAGGTTCAAAACAGAGAGATCATCTTCAAGATTTTCAAGAGAGGTTTTAGGCTCATGTGGATCAGTTTCATCAAACTTGATGTGAACAGATTCTTCCACACACTTGGTTCTCTTATTGAAAACTCTATAGGCTTTACTAGAGACAGAATAACCTAGGAAAATTCCTTCATCACTCTTGAATACAAACTTTTCAAGATTATCTTTGATATTAAGAATAAAGACTTCGCAGCCAAAAACTCTGAAGTAGTTAACCTTAGGTTTCCTATGGTTCCTTAACTCATAAGGGGTCTTCTTAAGAACACGTCTGATTAAGACTCTATTGATAATATAACAAGCTGAATTTACAGCTTCAGCCCAAAAATAAACATGCAGGTCATACTCATTAAGCATAGTTCTAGCAATTTCTTGCAGGGTTCTTTTCCTTCTTTCTACTACACCATTTTTTTGAGGTGTCCTAGGGGCAGAGAAATTGTGACTATAGCCATTGTGTGAGCAGTAAGATTCAAATTCATGATTTTCAAACTTACAGCCATGATCACTTCTCAGAGTTTTAATCTTAAGTCCACTAAGGTTTTCTACATATTTTGAGTATTTAATAAATTAAGAACATGCTTCACTTTTGTGAGCAAGAAAATATACCCAAGTATATCTAGAAAAGTCATCTACTAAGACATAGACATAGTGCTTCCCATTTAAGATAAAAATCTAGATGGTCTAAACAAATCCATGTGAACCAACTTGAGAGGTTGAGAAGTTGAGACTTCTTTCTTTGGTTTGAAAGAGATTTTGTGTTGCTTTCCCTTTTAACAAGGATTGCAAACTTTTTCATTTGGATACTCAAGTTTGGGTAGGTCTCTAACTAAGTTCTTCCTAGTAAGTTTTCTATGTGAGTGTATATTGCAGTGTACTAATCTTCTGTGCCAAATCCATGACTCTTTATGAAAGGCATTCAAACAAGTAATATTCTGCTTTGCTAAAGAATTTAAATCGACAGCATAAACATTTTCATTTCGCAGGGCAAAAAATACTAAATCATTTTTAGAATTAAAAACATTGCAAGAATCATTTTCAAATTTAACATTAAAACCATCATCACATAACTGAGAAATACTTAACAGATTATATCTAGGTCCATCAACAAATAAAACCTTAGAAATTAATAATGAGTTAGTGTTACCAATCTGGCTTAAGATGATGATTTTACCTTTAGAATTGTCACCAAAGGTGACAAAGCCTCCATCAATCCTGACTATGATTTTAAAGAATGAGAAGTCTCCAGACATATGTCTTGAACATCCACTGTCCAAGTACCAGGTCTACCTACAGGATCTCTTTAAGCAGATTTCCTATAAAACAGATTTACACAGGTAATGATTTTGGTACCCAGATTTTCTTGGGTTCGGACAGGTTACCCAACAAAACATTAGGTACCCAAATTTGTCTTATGGGTCTCATAAAATTTTTAGAATCAACAGATTTCGAAAGGTAAACCTTATTAGATCCATAACTATGAATATAACTAGTTGAAGCATGTAACGCCCCGACCCCAGCTACCCAGAGTCGGTGCATTACTTCGTAACATTGGCATGATCACAAGAAAGATCAAATCCCGAAAGACCGATTGGTTTAGTAGCCTTGGAAACACTAGATATAATCATAAAGTTTTACATTACATTTCAAAGTGAAAAACTACTACAACAACAAAGTCTTCATATCCACACTATTAACCCCTCATAATATCCCTGCAAGTCATTCATAATTTACTTCATCACTACCTGGGAAAAATAAAACATAGAAAAGGGGTGAGCTCAAATGCCCAGTAAGGATAACAATATAGAGGAAACTTTCATAAATAAAAATAAACATTTAAGGCAATGTATAACTAAAACAAAAGCCTTTTAAACTTGAACTTTCAACATGGTATGGCATAAATAAAATGAAATAATGCCATTTACTTATTCACATGGATATTCTACTAATCGAATAATCACATGCAAAAATCAATAACCACTTTCATAATGTTGGAATGCATAATGCCAGACTATCATAACCACATAGCCAAGGCCTCGTGCCAAGACTACAAATAAGATTTTGTCAAGGCCTTGTGCCAAGACACTAGTTTGTCTCATGAGACCTACCGATGCATCGAGGAGCTATAGCGGGCTCCACCCGTCACTTATTAAGTCCAATGCATTCCCATATGAAAAGGTTTAAACATAACATAAACATTCGTATTAAATCTAGCATACGAAATGTCAATAATTTCACCATAAACTATGAATGGTATAAAAATAGCACATCCACAGTCAAACATATCACAAAACCTTAAATACAATATAGAAGTTTTGTATCATAATAAATCAACTTCAAATAATCTTAAAATCCATCAAAGGATGTTGACATAGATGAAATCAAAATTCTTTTTAAATAAGTATCTCCTTTTATTTTTGAAATCATTTAAGATCCATATAAAATAAAACATTTTCTTTGAAAATATTCTTATAAGCTTGTAAGGAAAGCTTTGAAGATTTTATAACGGCGTAAAATAACCGCACCCGCCGTATAATTTAAAAAAACATTCTTACCTCAATTCTGTCGAAAAGGTTAAAAAGGACCTTGTTTTGAAAACGACGGAAAGATTCCTTTATAAACCTCTTATAAAAAGTCAAACAAGGGTATAAATGACTTTAACACATATTCTTGTAAATATTAAAAATGTTTTGAAATACATTTCGAAGAAACATGGATGTGGATGATAAAGAGATCCCAGTAGATTATTACATATAAACAACCTCGGATAATGAAGAGATTGTGAAATAACCCTTACCTTGTACTTTTCCTTTGTTGGGGTAGGTTAACCTCCTGTATAATGGTGAAATAATTGTTATTAAATTATACAAGAATCATATACATTAATATGATATCATATATGATCTTTTAATATTGATTTGATAATAATATCTTAGTATTATCGTTGTTTCGGGTGTTAACTTACTTGTTTTCTTTCATATGTTTTGTTACGTAAGACATGTTTGTAAAGGATAGGTTGTATATTATTCATATCCAGAATGATATCAAGTCCTTAAACATCATTTTTAAATCATAAAATTATAATTATACTTTAATGGTTACGATGGAGAATGAATCTCATCGCGTTCGTGGAGACGGTAGTCCGTACGTACGCATGAGCGACAATATCATTCTTTTGATATTAAAATAATATATAAATGGATGGTATATCATATATACAGAATCATTAATATGTTATATTTATTATTTACATGAGTTACACATCATTATTATACCCATCCAAATAATAATATATTGAATAACAATTACACCACGACGTGGAGACGGTAAGCCGTACGTACGCACGTATGGTGACATGTTATTCAAAGGGTGGATAGAATACTGAATATGGTTGTACCATATTTATAATAACATCATAGTATATAAATTATACTGGAGTCATTATTTTAGAATGGTAACAACAAAGGAAGAAGAAGTGGAAGAAGAAATGAACTTGGAAAAGGGGTGGTGAAAACATTACCTCTTCTTCGGGTTCTTCCTTTTGATTTGATCAAAAGGGATCCTTAGGTTGGCTTTCTGATCAAACTAAGGCCCCTAGGTTGTAGTGAGGGATGTTGGGAGAGTATTTGGGCAGAGTTTGGCCGAACCAAAAGGCTTTAGAGGTGTGAAGAAATGAGAAGGAGGAGTGCCCTTTTATAAGAGGGGTGAGGGGCACCTTTGGAAAAGCTAGAAATATTAATTTATAATAAATTCATATTCGGTTTCTAATGGCTCCAAAGTTGACTATTCAAAGGTTAAGGTGGGGATAGGTCGAAAACCACTCAACCAATAGAATTTAGACAGGTTTGGGTACTTATATTAACCTTATCTTTAAGTATTAACTCTAAGTTAATTAGTTTCACTTTTACAATGTCTCTTTGTATTTTTATATAATATGGTTAATAAACTTACTATATACATCCAAGCGACCCCCAAGTGGTCCATTAATGAGGAACCTATCATAATATAAGTCTCTTGGCTGAACCTTAGATTTTTAGGAATTTAATATTAATTAATAATATAATATTTGTTTTAAGAACTCTTTTATGTCAATTTTGACACTATTCAATAGTTGATTTTTTTTGAAACTCCTAACAGATTGATTACTTCGAACAAAGTCAATTAAATAAATACTAATATATCATATTATCATATAAAATTAGTTTAATTCATTAAAAGTTTCATATTATAATTATTTGGTTATTTATAATATCAATTATTTTAATTTTTCACTATTATAGTAATTATTGCATCATCATTGTGTCATAAATAAAATAAATTATTCAATGTCTAAAAATTATAAATAAAATATCATTATGTAGGAAATCTTTTTATCTTTCTAATTAATATTTATAATCTAAAATCCAACATATATAACCCTATTTAAAATTGTTGTTCTGAAAGATATATGCTTGTGTCATTTTTGTATTCATTTTAACTAAATTAAAATAAAGTGTCATTATCACTTACAAGTGGATCCATGGGGTCCCAAAATTGACACAAAGATGCCCATGGTCGACCATCTATCAACCAATAGGATTAAGACACTTTTTTAGGGTAATTTAGTATTATTATAATATTATTTTTTTAACCCTTATTTACCGGATTTACCCTTAACCATGGTAAATAAAATATTTACCGCAGTAATTATTCAAAATGTCTAAAAATAAAAGTTACCTATTTACACAATTTGAACATCCTGATTCCAAATATGGAATCCATTTTCCTAAATTCAAAACACAGAAGTGGCAGAAATTAATTTAAAATTAATTCCCGCTGTCAAAACAAAAAGCGTGTTTTTAAGAGATAATAACTATCAAAAGATTGACACTTGTTTATGTTCGGTTTAATTGTAAAATTATGTCCAATGACCAACATTATATTAAATGGTAAAAATATATTCTAAATATACTTTAAACCCACTCGAATTCATAATTTATCACTATTACTTATTTTGATTAAAAAAGTTGTTTTTAATTAAAATTTAGTAATTTTCACTATTCATCAAAATATAAAAGTTATCCGAAAAGTACCAAAATTTCACCCTAGGATAATTTCGATATTCCGAATCCAAAAATGAAATCCATTTTGAAATATAAAATATATATGATTTCAAAAAGTAGGTATCACTATTTACAACGGCTAGTTTAATTAGTTGTGGTGTGTGTTAGAACTCGAGGTTGCGTACAACACACGCTATCGCATTATTCGAAGGGAAACGTACCGTAGAAGCTTGGGGTGTTACATTCTCCCCTCCTTCAAATAATTGCGTCCTCGCAATTTCTAGGGTATTACTGCATAAAAAGACTCAGGTGGTTCTTCTTCATAAGTTCCTCGGGTTCCCACGTTGCCTCTTCCATCTTATGATTTCTCCACAAAACTTTTACCAGACGCGTCGTCCGGTTTCTCAGTACTTGTTCTCTTGTATCAAGAATCCTGACGGGATCTTCACAATAGGAAAGATCGAGTTCCAGTTCTAATTCCTCATAGGTGAGTACATGCGTTGGGTCAGGCATGTATTTCCTCAACAGAGATACGTGGAACACATCGTGAACTTTGGAGAGACTTGGCGGCATTGCCAATCGGTAAGCTACAGCCCCAATTCGTTCTAGAATTTCGAAAGGTCCGATGTACCTGGGACTCAATTTACCTTTCTTACCAAAACGTATGACTCCCTTCCACGGAGATACCTTCAGGAAAACATGATCACCGACTTGAAATTCCAAATACTTCCTTCGATTATCGGCATAGCTCTTCTGCCTACTTTGAGCTGCTTTAATGTGATTTTGGATTACCTTCACCTTTTCCACCGTTTCCTCCACCAGTTCTGGGCCTACAAGTTTTCTTTCACCAACGTCATCCCAACAGGTTGGTGTACGACATCTCTTTCCGTATAACGCTTCATATGGTGCCATCTGAATACTCGAATGGAAGCTATTGTTATAGGAAAATTCTACTAGTGGTAAATATTGATCCCACATACCCTGAAAATCAAGTGAGCAAGATCTCAACATGTCTTCTAAGGTCTGAATAGTCCGTTCTGATTGTCCGTCTGTCTGAGGGTGGTAAGCAGTGCTCAAATGAAGTTCAGTATCCAGGGATTTCTGAAGACTTTTCCAAAATCTTGAAGTAAAACGGGGATCACGATCAGAAACAATCGATAGGGGTACTCCATGAAGTCTCACAACTTCATTAATATATAGTCTTGCTAGACGTTCCAGGGGTAGATCTTCTCTTATAGCAAGAAAATGTGCTGTCTTGGTAAGACGGTCAACAATAACCCATATTGCATCGTTCCTTCTAGGAGTCTTTGGTATCCCCATGACAAAGTCCATCGTAACATTGTCCCATTTCCACTCCGGTATGGGAAGAGGTTGCATGACTCCTCCAGGCTGTTGCCTTCCAGCTTTCACTTGTTGACAAACCATACTCTTGACACAAAATCAGCAATCTCCCTCTTCATGTTGTCCCACCAAAAATGTTCCTTCAAATCTCTATACATTTTGGTGCTCCCAGGGTGTATAGAGAAATTGGAACTATGAGCATCATCCAGCAATTCCCTTTTTAGATCAGGTATATTGGGAACACAAAGTCTCTTCCCAGATTTCAAAATTCCATCTTCATACACAAAGTCTCTCAATCTCCCATCATTCACAGCTTTATTCTTCTTTTGGAATTCTTCATCATCGGTCTGAGAACTCTTAATCCTTTCTAGTAAAGATGGTTTGGAAACCATTTGAAAAAGCATTGATGTTTCACCTTCCCTGGTTATTCCCATGTCCATCTTCACTAGATCCATGAAAATTGGATCCCTTTCAATTCTCATATTGTTCAAAACTCCATGGTCTTTTCTACTCAAAGCATCTGCCACCTTGTTTGCCTTCCCTGGGTGGTAGTGTATCGTACAATCATAATCCTTGAGTAATTCAAGCCATCTCCTTTGCCTCATGTTGAGTTCTTTTTGTGAGAAAATATACTTCAAACTCTTGTGATCAGTATAAATCTCACATTTTTCACCATAGAGGTAGTGCCTCCATATCTTCAAAGCAAAGATCACTACTGCTAACTCGAGATCATGAGTAGGATAGTTTTGTTCATGAATTTTCAACTGTCGTGATGCATAGGCAATAACTCTATCATTCTGCATAAGGACACAGCCAAGTCCTTTCTTTGATGCATCACTATAAATAACGAACCCATCATTCCCCGATGGTAGAGTAAATATAGGAGCATTGACTAATCTTCTCTTCAGTTCTTCGAAACATTCTTCACACTCTTTTGTCCAAACAAATTTAACCCCTTTACGTGTGAGCTTTGTTAATGGGTTAGCCAATCGGGCAAAATTCTGGACGAAACGTCGATAATAACCTGCCAAACCAATAAAACTACGTACCTCAGTTATACTCGTAGGTGCTGGCCATTCTTGGATTGCTTTGGTCTTAGAAGGATCAACAGAGATTCCATCTTTAGAGACAATATGGCCAAGAAAAGAAATCTCCTGAAGCCAGAATTCACACTTGCTAAACTTCCCATATAATTCATGCCTCCTCAGAGTCTTCAAGATAAAGCGCAAGTGATTTTCATGATCTTCGTAGGTTTTGGAGTATACCAAGATATCATCAATAAATACCACCACAAATTCATCGAGATACTCCTTGAAAACTCTATTCATTAGATCCATGAATACAGAGGGTGCATTAGTCAATCCAAACGGCATTACAGTAAACTCGTAATGCCCGTACCTGGTTCGAAATGCTGTTTTCGGAATGTCTTCCTTCTTCACACACAACTGATGGTATCCAGATCGAAGGCCAATCTTTGAAAAGTATTGAGCTCCATGCAGTTGGTCAAATAAATCATCAATACGAGGTAGGGGATACTTGTTCTTTATCGTTATAGCATTGATCTCCCTGTAGTCGACACATAACCTCATAGATCCATCTTTCTTTTTAACAAAAAGAACAGGGGCTCCCCTTGGAGAAACACTAGGGCGAATAAATCCCTTATTACTCAATTCCTCTAGTTGTTTCTTTAGTTCGACTAACCCTACAGTGGCCATTCTATATGGGGTCTTCGATATAGGCCTTGATCCAGGAATCAAATCAACAGAAAACTCAACTTCTCGTTCTGGAGGATGTCTAGGTAAATCTTCCGGAAATACATCTACAAATTCTTTCACAACAGGTACATCCTCTATTTTAACATTCCTTTCCTCACCGACAGTTATTTCATTCTCTTCCTCCCCAATAATTGAATTAAGTTGAGCTACTGGGGGTGGATCTAAATAAGAATTAGGTGGTGACGATTCTGCTCTAAAAATAAGGTTCTCCTTATCATTATCATCAAGAATCGTAACCTCTTTCTTCTTACAATAAATCTTCGCATCATAGTCCGAAAGCCAGTCCATACCGAGGATTATATCAAACTCAATCATAGGTATGACGATGAAATCAGCAGATAAAGAAAATTTATGTGCTCTAATGGGGACTGATTCACAAAACTTTGTTGCAACGATACTTCCCTTAGGAGTTTTAACTGACAACTCCCTTATTAAATCAAATTGGAAATATCTAATTTTCTTAGCAAACTGGGAAGATATGAAACAATGCGATGATCCATAATCAAATAATGCATTTGCTAAACTTGAGGAAACCATTAAATTACCTGCCACCACGTCTTTCGGAGCTTCTACCTCAGCAGTAGTGATAGCATAAGCCTGGCCTTGATCCCTTGGCCTTTTCTGAGGTAAGTTCTCCTGACGCTTAGGACATGCATTTGCATAATGCCCCATCTCCCTGCAATTGTAGCACTGAACATTGGTAGCTTCCTTCTTCCCCTTGCAATCATGAGCTTGGTGGCCTTTTTCACCACACTTGTAACAGACTCCCATTCCCTTCAGGCAAGCACCGGGGTGTTTCTTCCCGCACTTACCACAAGATGGATATTCAACCTTTCCCTTCTTCCCCTTATTTCCATTCCCAGATTGATCAGCAGGTCTCTTCTTCTCTTGCTTCGCATTAAAGTCATAAGACTTAGAGAATTCTTTTTCGGTCTTGATAGCACATGAGACAATGTCTTCGTACGACGAAAAGGATTGTGAGACTAATGCTCGACGGAGAAATGGTTTTAACCCATCAAAGAAACGATCAATCTTACTTCTTGGGTTGCGAATATAATCTCCAGCATACCTCGCTAACCTTGTAAAGTTAGCCTCATACTTTGTGACATTATCATCCTCCTTTTGTCTCAGACTCAGAAATTGCCTTTCCATATCTGCTCGATGGTCGCGAGGAAAGTATTTTTCTAAAAACAGATCTTTGAACTCCCTCCATTCCATGTTTGATACTTCATCATCTTCCTTCATGTTTTGAATCAATGACCACCATTGATCAGCATCTCCAGTGAGGCGGTAAACTGCCATGGTAACTTTTTCCCTTTCACTACTCCCCAAAGCCTGAAATATTTTCTCTAGGGAAAATATCCATTGCTCAGCTACTAAGGGATTTGTACTCCCATTGAACATTGGTGGTTGTTGTCTCATGAATCGATCTAACATTGATCCTCCACGCTGCGGATCAGGGTGCTCCATATGGGTAAGGTTATTATTCATAACCTGAGTAAGTTGTCCCAGTACGGTGATTAGCTGATCAGCACCAGTTGCATCACCAGCCCCACTATAATTATCTTGAGCAGGAGGGCAATCCCTACATGGAGTGCGTGCATTGATACGGTTTCCATTTCTTCCACTAGGCGCCATTTCTAAACAATGGCATAAACTAGATCAGTTTATGAATCAAAATACATAATCCCATACTTATAAAACACTTAACATAAATTGAACTATTTATGGATATAATCCATAATCATAAAAATGTTTTCTTTGAGGAAGTATATACTCATAAACCCTTCATAATGATTTGTAAAGAAAATGAGAGTTATCCTAAGCATATCCCCCGGGAGTGTCGTAACCAAGAGTGCAGCAAGGCCCGTTGTCGTGCACCAGTTCCCGTTCGAGTCTAGCTCAAAGCGGTGTTTTCGGGTTTTACCCCTAGGTACATCTGTGCCAGAGCCGCCTCTACCTGCTCGTATCCAGACAGGGATGTATTGCTCGGAAAACTGACAAAATCTCTACAATACCAAAATTCTAGGAAGTTCTTCTATACTAATCCTCAAAGTTTATCTTAGGTCTACGTGCTCTAATCAGAGTTTATCTAAATCTAGCTTCCAAGGTTTGTACTAAACTTCCTCTGATACCAACTGTAACGCCCCGACCCCAGCTACCCAGAGTCGGTGCATTACTTCGTAACATTGGCATGATCACAAGAAAGATCAAATCCCGAAAGACCGATTGGTTTAGTAGCCTTGGAAACACTAGATATAATCATAAAGTTTTACATTACATTTCAAAGTGAAAAACTACTACAACAACAAAGTCTTCATATCCACACTATTAACCCCTCATAATATCCCTGCAAGTCATTCATAATTTACTTCTTCACTACCTGGGAAAAATAAAACATAGAAAAGGGGTGAGCTCAAATGCCCAGTAAGGATAACAATATAGAGGAAACTTTCATAAATAAAAATAAACATTTAAGGCAATGTATAACTAAAACAAAAGCCTTTTAAACTTTAACTTTCAACATGGTATGGCATAAATAAAATGAAATAATTCCATTTACTTATTCACATGGATATTCTACTAATCGAATAATCACATGCAAAAATCAATAACCACTTTCATAATGTTGGAATGCATAATGCCAGACTATCATAACCACATAGCCAAGGCCTCGTGCCAAGACTACAAATAAGATTTTGTCAAGGCCATTTGCCAAGACACTAGTTTGTCTCATGAGACCTACCGATGCATCGAGGAGCTATAGCGGGCTCCACCCGTCACTTATTAAGTCCAATGCATTCCCATATGAAAAGGTTTAAACATAACATAAACATTCGTATTAAATCTAGCATACGAAATGTCAATAATTTCACCATAAACTATGAATGGTATAAAAATAGCACATCCACAGTCAAACATATCACAAAACCTTCAATACAATATAGAAGTTTTGTATCATAATAAATCAACTTCAAATAATCTTAAAATCCATCAAAGGATGTTGACATAGATGAAATCAAAATTCTTTTTCAATAAGTATCTCCTTTTATTTTTGAAATCATTTAAGATCCATATAAAATAAAACATTTTCTTTGAAAATATTCTTATAAGCTTGTAAGGAAAGCTTTGAAGATTTTATAACGGCGTAAAATAACCGCACCCGCCGTATAAGTTAAAAAAACATTCTTACCTCAATTCTGTCAAAAAGGTTAAAAAGGACCTTGTTTTGAAAACGACGGAAAGATTCCTTTATAAACCTCTTATAAAAAGTCAAACAAGGGTATAAATGACTTTAACACATATTCTTGTAAATATTAAAAATGTTTTGAAATACATTTCGAAGAAACATGGATGTGGATGATAAAGAGATCCCAGTAGATTATTACATATAAACAACCTCGGATAATGAAGAGATTGTGAAATTACCCTTACCTTGTACTTTTCCTTTGTTGGGGTAGGTTAACCTCCTGTATAATGGTGAAATAATTGTTATTAAATTATACAAGAATCATATACATTAATATGATATCATATATGATCTTTTAATATTGATTTGATAATAATATCTTAGTATTATCGTTGTTTCGGGTGTTAACTTACTTGTTTTCTTTCATATGTTTTGTTACGTAAGACATGTTTGTAAAGGATAGGTTGTATATTATTCATATCCAGAATGATATCAAGTCCTTAAACATCATTTTTAAATCATAAAATTATAATTATACTTTAATGGTTACGATGGAGAATGAATCTCATCGCGTTCGTGGAGACGGTAGTCCGTACGTACGCATGAGCGACAATATCATTCTTTTGATATTAAAATAATATATAAATGGATGGTATATCATATATACAGAATCATTAATATGTTATATTTATTATTTACATGAGTTACACATCATTATTATACCCATCCAAATAATAATATATTGAATAACAATTACACCACGACGTGGAGACGGTAAGCCGTACGTACACACGTATGGTGACATGTTATTCAAAGGGTGGATAGAATACTGAATATGGTTGTACCATATTTATAATAACATCACAGTATATAAATTATACTGGAGTCATTATTTTAGAATGGTAACAACAAAGGAAGAAGAAGTGGAAGAAGAAATGAACTTGGAAAAGGGGTGGTGAAAACATTACCTCTTCTTCGGGTTCTTCCTTTTGATTTGATCAAAAGGGATCCTTAGGTTGGCTTTCTGATCAAACTAAGGCCCCTAGGTTGTAGTGAGGGATGTTGGGAGAGTATTTGGGCAGAGTTTGGCCGAACCAAAAGGCTTTAGAGGTGTGAAGAAATGAGAAGGAGGAGTGCCCTTTTATAAGAGGGGTGAGGGGCACCTTTGGAAAAGCTAGAAATATTAATTTATAATAAATACATATTCGGTTTCTAATGGCTCCAAAGTTGACTATTCAAAGTTTAAGGTGGGGATAGGTCGAAAAACACTCAACCAATAGAATTTAGACAGGTTTGGGTACTTATATTAACCTTATCTTTAAGTATTAACTCTAAGTTAATTAGTTTCACTTTTACAATGTCTCTTTGTATTTTTATATAATATGGTTAATAAACTTACTATATACATCCAAGCGACCCCCAAGTGGTCCATTAATGAGGAAACTATCATAATATAAGTCTCTTGGCTGAACCTTAGATTTTTAGGAATTTAATATTAATTAATAATATAATATTTGTTTTAAGAACTCTTTTATGTCAATTTTGACACTATTCAATAGTTGATTTTTTTTGAAACTCCTAACAGATTGATTACTTCGAACAAAGTCAATTAAATCAATACTAATATATCATATTATCATATAAAATTAGTTTAATTCATTAAAAGTTTCATATTATAATTATTTGGGTATTTATAATATCAATTATTTTAATTTTTCACTATTATAGTAATTACTGCATCATCATTGTGTCATAAATAAAATAAATTATTCAATGTCTAAAAATTATAAATAAAATATCATTATGTAGGAAATCTTTTTATCTTTCTAATGAATATTTATAATCTAAAATCCAACATATATAACCCTATGTAAAAATTGTTGTTCTAAAATATATATGCTTGTGTCATTTTTGTATTCATTTTAACTAAATTAAAATAAAGTGTCATTATCACTTACAAGTGGATCCATGGGGTCCCAAAATTGACACAAAGATGCCCATGGTCGACCATCTATCAACCAATAGGGTTAAGACACGTTTTTAGGGTAATTTAGTATTATTATAATATTATTTTTTTAACCCTTATTTACCGGATTTACCCTTAACCATGGTAAATAAAATATTTACCGCAGTAATTATTCAAAATGTCTAAAAATAAAAGTTACCTATTTACACAATTTGAACATCCTGATTCCAAATATGGAATCCATTTTCCTAAATTCAAAACACAGAAGTGGCAGAAATTAATTTAAAATTAATTCCCGCTGTCAAAACAAAAAGCGTGTTTTTAAGAGATAATAACTATCAAAAGATTGACACTTGTTTATGTTCGGTTTAATTGTAAAATTATGTCCAATGACCAACATTATATTAAATGGTAAAAATATATTCTAAATATACTTTAAAACCACTCAAATTCATAATTTATCACTATTACTTATTTTGATTAAAAAAGTTGTTTTTAATTAAAATTTAGTAATTTTCACTATTCATCAAAATATAAAAGTTATCCGAAAAGTACCAAAATTTCACCCTAGGATAATTTCGATATTCCGAATCGAAAAATGAAGTCCATTTTGAAATATAAAATATATATGATTTCAAAAAGTAGGTATCACTATTTACAACGGCTAGTTTAATTAGTTGTGGTGTGTGTTAGAACTCGAGGTTGCGTACAACACACGCTATCGCATTATTCGAAGGGAAACGTACCGTAGAAGCTTGGGGTGTTACAAAGCATATAAATGCCCAGAACTAGAATTAGCAGCATTCTGTCCAGATTTAGGAATAAATCTATTCTTTGTAAACTTTCACTATCCAGGTTTGTAGCCTATTCCAGTAGTGTATTTTGGTGAAACTTTCTTTCCTAGAATTTGAGTTAGTGTATCCTTCCCATTTGTGAATTTATCTAAATCCTTTCTGAGTTGCTCATTAGATAATTTCAGTTCAGTGTTTTCCTTAAGAAACTGAGCATTCATTTCCATTCCAATGTCAAGATCATATTTATGTTTAATAGTTAAAGCATATTGTTTCTTTAAACCATTGTATTTTTCTTTCATCTCATTACAGGTTTCTTCTAACATATCAAAATATTCAAATAGTTCAGATTTTGACATGTTATCAGAGTCAGTATCATCTCCAGAATAATAAGAATTTAAAGCAGGAGTTTCAGCCGTTACCTCAGAAGTGTTTGTCATAAAACACATGTTCGCCTTATTTCTGTGTTCAGTTTCAGAAACATCAGATTCAGTGGAGCTATCCTTAGAAGCGCTCCAAGTAGCCTTCATAGACTTTTTGTACTTAATGTCCTTGTAATCATATTTCTTCTTGAATTTGAGCATTGGGAAGTCTTCTTTAATATGTCCTTTTCTTTTGCACTCATAACAGACAACTTCATTACTTTTATCTTACTTTTTCCAATCCCTCTTCCAATGTTCCTTATTGTCATGCTTTCCTTTATAATTTGATTTGCTGAAGAATTTATTTTTCCTATTAAACTTCTTAAACCTTCTGGCAATGTGAGCCATTTCAGCATCACTATCAGAAGTACTTTCACTGTCTTCACAGCTTGAACTCTCGTTTATAGCTTGGAGTTTCTCCTTATACTTGTTCTTTGAAGTTGAGGATTTGAAAGCAAAAAACATTCTTCTAGGTTCATCTTCTTCCTCTTTTTTCACCTTGAGTTCTTCCTCATACATCATAAGCTTACCAATGAGTTCTTTAACAGCTAGAGCAGCAATGTCACATGACTCTCTGATTGAAACAGATGTGCCTCTCCATAGGTCTAGTAAACATCTCAAGATTCTCAGAATTTGTTCCTTTGCTGGAACTACTTTTCCAAGTGAATTCATTGTATTGACTATCTCATTAAACCTGAGATACATGTTAGAAATAGGTTCATCAGTTTTCATTTTAAAATTATCATATTTAATAGTATAAGTATTCAATATCATTTCCTTAACATTGATTGTTCCTTCATGAGAAATGCCCAAGGTATCCCAAATTTCAAAAGCAATTTTACAAGCAGAAATTCTATTAAACTCTTCATCTCCTAAACCACAGTATAGGGCATTCATGAATTTACAATTATTATTGTAAGCAGTCCTTGAAGGTTCATCCCAAGTGGATATAGCAGTAGTGGGAAGTTTATATTATGATTCTATGATAGTCCAAATATCAAACCCTATGCTTTCTAAATGAATTTTCATTTTATGTTTCCACTAAACATAGTTGGTACCATTGAAGAAAGGTGGCATGTTAGTAGCAGCACCCTCTAGTCTATTATCCATAACTAGATTTTAGAAATAAAATTTAAAGAGATAATTTTTTTTGGAACTAACAGAAATTTAAGATCTTTAAAGATGCAACTAAAATCACAGTTGAAAAACAGAGTACAAAATATTTTAAATAATCCTTTGATACCAAATGTTTTTCAGAGATGACACTCAAGAGGGGGGGTGAATTGAGTTCCAATTAAAATTTCTGTTAAGAATATTGTCTAGTAAAAAATCCCACGATTTATAAAATAAGTTAAACTGTAGTGAATTTATACATATTGTAAATGTTCACTTATATTCTAAAATATAGATTAGATCTCAGTTGGTTTAACCACAAGATCAAATGAACTTTTGAAACTAATCTACTGATTTACAATAAGTGTAAACACTTGCTAATTTAACTATCAAAGAAGCTTCAAAATAATTTTGTATTTTAAAGTAATAGTAGCGGAATAAATATGATATATGCCATATACATTAAACTTAAATAAAAGATGAACAACACATATAACAAGTGGTTCAGTCGCAATCCGAGACTTAGTCCTCTCAAATATATATATAAATTTGATCCACACCCTAGATCGGGGTTAACAACAATTTTACAAAAAACTGTCCAGGTCCAAGAAATCTACCATTGTTATTCGTGGGAAACAAAACAATAGAAAACCATTTGTTCAGGTCACACGCGACCTCTACCACTATCTCAATGGGAGATAAAAGATGTAAGCATTTGAGTGAGGATTTATAGATCCTCCAGTTAAAGTTCAGGAGATAGTGTGTGAGTAAAAATACAACAGATGACACACACTGCTCGAAAAGTAAATAAAGAATCACAGAGTAGAGATGTAGAGTTTAGAAATGGCTCTAGTGATTGTCAATGTAGCTCTGGACTCGTTGGATTAAGCAGGAATGTTTCAGAGTCCTTCTCTAGTTTTTCTGTTGAAAAATAGAGTGTCGTAGATCATCTTCTGTTCTACAGTCTCTTGATTCGTCGTGTGTTCTTCATAAATGTAGGATTGCATGTATGAAACTTCTTTGAGAATCATGCAATGTGTTCTTCACAGTTGTGCTCAAGATTGTTCTTCTGTTCAGTACAGAGCTCGCATATATTGTAGTATATGTGTAGAGATGTGTCAAGCGCGCGCGTTCTCTAATGCAGCTCAATCTTATTTATATTCCACGAGTTCTGGCAGTAGGAATGATTCCCTTCTCATAGGTATGAGATACGGTTTCCTATCAAGCCAATAACTAACATTAAATAACATTAATTTCATTAAAAACAACAAATATGACCGTTAGCATTATTTAAAATAATATTGACAAAAGCATAATAAACGGTGTCATGGTGAACATGGAAATGGTGTCTGGTCACGGTGCCTGGTCACAGTGTCTGGTCACGGTGTTTGTGTCATGATGTCTGGTCATGGTGAGTCCTTCACGGTGTCTTTGTCACAGTGTTTGGTCACAGTTTCTGGTCACAGTGAGTCTTTCACGGTGTCTGTGTCACGGTGTCTGGTCACGGTGTCTGGTCACGGTGAGGCCTTCACGGTGTCTGTGTCACGGTGTCTGGTCATGGTGTCTGGTCACGGTGAGTCCATACTTAGACGAACATCTGTATTTGGACTAAGACTGTGATATGCAGAATATGGGTTAAGGTTAATCATTAGAGATAATATATAACAGAATTGTGATCATGCATAAGACTTGTAGAGAGTAATTAACATCCATAAGATTTGTTATTATAAAAACATGTTGTTCACCTATTGTTGAGTTTGAAGAGCATTAGTAAGATGTGCACTGAAGATCAAGATTAATTAACAGTAATAAGATTTGTGATCATTAAAACATGATTAACACATGAGTAGTCCAACAATATTAGTATAAATATATTAAAATAATTTAAAATACGTATTTATAATTATAATTATAAATATATATTTATAATTATATTTATAAATAAATATATTCGTAAATATATATATATATATATATATATATATATATTTGAATATAATTATAAATATAAGAATATACTTATTTTTTAAATATATTTCTTATAATTTTATAATTATTTATTTAAAATTATATAAACACCATTAAAATTATAAATTTTTTATTATTATTATAAATATATACTTTTATAATTATAGTAATTATGCATTTATAAATATATTTATATATATGTATATATATATTAATTTAAAAATATTTATTTTTAAAATATAATTTTATAAATTAATTTTATACATTATTAATGAATATATAATCTTAATATCATAAATGATAAAAAAAATACTAAAGATGAATTTTTTTAATGAATTTACATTAAAAATGTTGAAAAATACATAAATTTTATTAGTTATTTAAATTGTAAAAAAAATAAGTATTGATACATATTGAAATAAAGAGGGATTCATATTAAATATATTAAAATATTTAAGGAAAAATTATAGGAATATATTAATAATCAATCAAAATAGAATTTTAATGCCAATCAGGAAAATGATCAATCCCAAAATGGTCACTCGAATCTTTCTTAAAGCAGTCCAAATATCGACTCAATTGATTTCCTTCTCCCTTAATGAAACAGAATAAACAGTAAAATAAATCCTCAAATAATGACAAGATATTCCTTAGAATGTTTCCATAAGGATGATAATCCTCTCCATGTTTAAAAATAGTGTTAACCACATAAGTGATATCAAATTCCAAAATCAGTTTATCAAACTCATTGGAATGATATAGAAGTGGATCATGAAGAATTGATGAAACTTTCACCAAAATGGGATATCAAAAATCCTCGATAGCAGCATTATTATTGAACATGGATCTTAAAGTAATAGCAGCATTTTTATTGACCATGAGAAAAACATCTCGGGGAGGAGCGTAAAAAAATTTACTACATACACTCCTTAGAGGAAACATCGCCATTCCAATTACAAGGACATGTCAATTCCAAGGTACTCATATATAAAATGTGATCTCATGTATACTACTCCTGGAAACCCAATTAATTCCATCTTTTCCACACAAAATAGGTGATTGTAAAAATTATTCCCACAACTCATGAATCAATAGAGGAAATCTAGTTCATAAAATTAAGAACAAGATGAAGAGAATATTTAAAAAAGTCATTGGAATTTTCCATCCACTCCTTTGAAATCCCTTATTCTTTATGAAAATTAAGAATTTCATGTAATAGTGATCCCACATCAAAAATACATACTAGAAATTTATCATCCATGTTGGGGTGGAAAGAAGAAATAATCATTTATATTATAAGATTACCATAACATGCCTCCCCTTGAAAAAATATCACATTGGGTGGTGCCTTAAAAGAAAAAATATCATTCCAAACCCCATTATATGGAACACAGTGTGATTCCCCCACAAAATTCATATATCTTAAATGGAATAACTAATCTCTAATTTTTCCAATTTCCAACTTAATTAATTCATTTAAATTAATTTTATAATAGGAATACCAAGAATGAGATAATGATCTGTCACATGGAACCAACTGAAAATCATATCCGGATTCCAAACCTACAATGAATCGTCTATAAAATCTCATGCTCATAAACTCTCCAAACTCATGACAATAATATATAGAAATATAAACTCAATTATATAAACAATCCAGGTATATCCCTAAAAATGAACATCATAATCATTTCAAATCCACTAATAATTTTCTTTCTCGAGTAGGGAATTAGTACCAAAATAATCCTTTATAAATATCTTATCCTAGGACCCAAACAATAATGATGAAAATCAGTAGAGGGGAAATATTTACCTTGAAAACCCCATGAATGGATAGAGTTCATATGTGAAAGGAGATGAAAATATTTTTATCCAAAAGAAACTTAGCTAAACATATTCAAATTCCTAAAACCAAGCCCATTTGAATACTTTTAGATAGAAGTATTTTCTCATGCTACTTAATGAATACCATGCTTCCCATAATTTGAGTCTTATAAAAAATTATCCAATGAAAAATAACATCTGCCAATAAGAATATCATGAAATATGAATAAAGACATCTTATTTGATGGAATATCATGAGCTTCCCCCTTAATTATATTCTTCTTTCATTCATATGAAACCATCATTTTTTAACATACAAAAATAATTTTATCAAATTTATTAAAAATATAGTAAAATAATTTCTTCATCAATATTACAATAATTATCATATGTTCATGATATTTCTGGTGATTTTCAACCACTTTAAATCCACATAATTTCTTCATATCCTCCTCATTTGATAGTGAAACTCCATTAATATAAGTTTTTTTACTTGAAATGATTTTCCCATTAACTAGAATCCATTTCGTACAAATTGAAAAACATAAAAACTGATTAACCTTATTAAGGTGTAGTGTGAAAAAGGATAATATTTTCAAATGTGGAAAATATATGTGAAATCAGGGGAACTATGACATAAATTAGCTCTATGAATTACCCATTCCACCACAGAGTTTAACATAATCTGTGGGAAGACATCCACCACCAGTATAATGAAGAAAGGTGAAAGATTATTCCCTTACCATAATCACCATGATGGTTTGAAATAATTTAAATTCCTCCCATTAACATTAATCCTAAAAGAAACCAAGGTAAAAAAAATTCAGTACATTATTAACTGGTGTTCCCCCAATGCCTATTATAATAAGGACCAAGTCAAGAGAGTACCTTTATAAACTATTATAATATTTCATAATATCATGATTCATCGCACTAAATCATCTTTTAAAAGAATAATATGTTTTCAAGTTGGGAAACAACTCTTACGTAATAGTTGATTTATCTGTAATAGATATATTTAGAACAAAAACTTATTTTCAATCACAATTAGGAGGTGGAAGACCCATATAAAATCCACCATAATCTTTTAAAAACGTCAAAAACTACATTGAAATGGATAATGGGCCAGAACATAGTGATTCTCTTTGGGTAATGGACCTTTAGAATAAGGTTTATCAAATCCCAATCATTATATTAGATAGAAATTCACCCTATCCACAAATCACTAATTAGAAAAAACTCCTCAACGCTAATAATATTCCACAAATGTTTAAGGAATAAGGTGTGAAACCCATTAGAATTAGGTTCCATAGATGAATTAATATGTTGAAGAGGACTGAAATTTTCATCATCAGGGATATTCATTTCCCTAACTCAATTCATATTTTTAGTTGAAACATTTTGGATTCTGTCAGTCAAAATATATTGGAAATCATTGATCTTGTCCCAATAATTATTTAGAAATAAATTTTAAATGATATAATGTATTTATATCACATTATTATAGACTCTCCTCATCAGATCCTCTACTTGAGAGGTCTAGTTTTCCTCCTCTATAAAGATTCTTTTGGTTTATAAATGTAGTATTATGATTTCTACACTAAATATGATATTATTTATCCATCAGAAATGAGTAGATATCATTCTCTATTAAATACTTATTTTTTTCCTTCTCAAAATAAAAGATCTTTCTAAGAACCTAATCACTTCATGGAATAGATAGATATTTAAATCAAATATTTATCTACATAATTGATTCCCCAATCAAAATCTCCATACCTAAAAGAACATGACCTCAAAATTCTAGTTTCCACATGATATATTTTAGAAGTGAATATATTGAATGAAGAAACCTATTATGATTGAACAATACCCTATCATATATTATCTTGAATCCAAAAACATTCAAAGTGAAACACCTACCATGGTATACCACACACCCTATTAGAAATCATGTAATTATGAAATGAGTAGAGATCAGATGATATCAAGGAAAAGTGATAAATCAAAAATGATTGAAAAATATTATCTCTATCATCAGATCCCATAAATATTTGTTGAATTTCAGAAATATAGAAATAATATTCTTGACATTTTTACAATGTAAACAGTCTTCCAATAAATTAGGCATCATTTAAATAATTTATAAGAGGTGAGTCCCAAAACAATTCTATTGTAGCATTATACCTAGAATACCTAACATATATTTCATGTAGGATGTGAGTTTTTTTAAAATCTCACTTAATTATGAGAGGACTATGGAGGGAATAAAATAATAGTTTGAAGAGTTTTTGGGTTGTGTTTTAATAGTTAGGTCCAAGCCAACCAGGAAAGACTAAGAAGGGGAATGGTGGGGACCCCAATATAGAAATAAAGGATTCAATATGATTATAAGATTAGTTAATAAATATTACATCCATATTCTCATTCTAAAATATGAAAGTACTTCAATCATGACTTTACCATCCAAATGGGCCAACATTACAAAAACCAAATAGGGAAGATAAATTTAATCAATCCATATTTTCAAATATAGTTTGGAAAATGAAAACAACGTTATAGTGGTATTTTGAACTAAAAAATTGGAGCACAAGAATTGTTTTGGAATTGATATGAACCCAACAGTTCTATAAATTGATTTTAATTTTCTCATTCATGTTTGGGTTTTATCTACCGTTTCCTCTATAGATGCCTCTATCACAAAACTGTCAAACAACATCATACCTTAGGGAAATAAATTATCCTCTTTTGGAGATGAATCAAGTATACAGATGATGATGATGATGTATAATATGTGGATACAAAAAATAAGTAATGATATTAATGAAGAAAAGAAATTTGATGAAGAATTTTTCATGTGATATGAAGATCCAATAATCCGAATAAACCAAAAGCCTAAATAACATGAAAAATGGACATTCTCTTATTATAAGATGGTACATTTATTGAAAAAACAAAATGATTTTTTATTCAGATATCACGGTCTGAAGATCCTCTTATCCAATGATCCACTGAACAAAAAAATAATTTAGAAAAATCAAAGATTTATGTGTCTGAATAAACAAATGAAACCAAATATGAAAATGGATATGGGAGTACCGATCACCAAAACAAGAATAGAAGATCTAGAAAAAATTGATAGGTGCATACATAAATGAGAAATCCAGTAGGTATAGGGGGCACTTATGATCGATGGAAATTGAGGAACAAAACATTGTGCGAATCAAAAAAAAACTAGGGAAACAATGCACCAAATTCAGAAACCATGAAAAGAACTAGATATAGGCTTCTATAAAGAGGATAATAATACTCCCATTGAGAGGATACTTTGTGTTTTTTATATATAATATTGTATTAGTTATGTAAATGTGTGGATGAAATTAATCAATGAATATATATATATATATATATATATACACACACACAGCAAATGATTGATAAATCTTTAAATTGAGAAAAATAATTAAATAATAATCAACATCTTTTAATGAATTATATAGTAATAATATTGGATAAATTTAACTATTGAAAATGTGTTATAAATTATACATTTTCTTGAAAAAATGAAAATGAATATTTACAAATATATTTTTTTAAAGGAAATATTTATATAAATTATTGTTATTATAAAAACATTAAATTTTATTGAATAAACATGTATAAATAAATATTAATAATTTTTTAAAATATAAAATATATTGAATAATTAAAAATTAAAATCAAATAAATTACATAAACATTGAAACATAATTATGATTAATAATAAGTAAATAATATTAAAAAATAATATATTTGAAAACATATTGAACGGTAATAATTAGAATATATTGAATATAAATATAATTACTGAATATGATTCAACCATTAGAAACATTATATATATATATATATTATGTAAAAATATTATTTTAAATAAAATATTAAAAAAAATTAAAATATTGAAATATTATGATTGTTTGTCTTCAATTTAAAAATGAATTAATTATACAAATGAATGTGTGAAATTAGTTATTTTGAATAAATAAATGACACCCTCGTGGAACAAAAGGACCCTCTCTGTAGGTTGAAAGATTCTTCATAGTGTTTTCTTGGGGCTTTTAATCATTTGGAATTCTTGTGTATGGGGGTATTACATAGGTATTTCTATGGTCATGGTATAGTTTGTGACTCCTCTACAGAAGAAACGTTCTTCTCTTTATTGTGGTATCTGGCATTATTGAATCTGATCTAATAACTTGGTGATAATATCATGTACTAAAATTCGAGGAAAATATTAAATTATAGATAAAAAGGATGAAAATTAATTCCTAATTTATAATATTTCACTCCTTATCTTCTGTAAATTCATAATTAAATGACTCATCAACCTAAACTCCCAAAAAATATGTATCATAATGTATGGTTTTTGGTCAATGGAGTATCCATAAGAGAAACTATGGTGTAATTTTTAATCTTTGAGTTCATTAATGAAATGGATAATTAGAAGGTTCATAGTGGTAGGTTTTAGTCCTTAGATAACCATGTTTTTTGATAAAGTATCATGAAAATAGTGAGGATATCCAAAATATAATGATTTTCAAAAATAACCACCTATTATATTCCAATGATTGGAATACCTTTTTTCAGTATATTGGAACAAATTATGTATAATATCAGTGGAAAATCATAGATTTTATGGGAAAGGATCAATAGGATCCTATTCAATGGGGTTCATACGTACAGATTATGGAGACAATCGATATTATTATGACTTTTTTAATTGGGATATTTATATCCTTGTAGGGATTAAACATCTTGATTTTATTTGAATATTAAAATTTACCCATATTATTCTTTTTCTTTTGTTTGTGCATTGTAAATATAGAGATTGATTTCTCTTCGATGTTGGGATATGGGGAAGGAAACATTATTTTTCAGTGTGTCCCTTGGTTTCAAGGAAAAAATATTAGTTCTTTCTTCAATATGAAATAAGAAGAAAACATTATAAGGATTTACTTTTAAAGGATTTAAGTATGAAAACTTATCTAGATTTGAGTAAAATCGTAATGATGTAGTATCCAGTCTTTCCTATAGATCAACATGTTTTAGTCGGATAAAATTATAATGAGACTCACACCATCAAATTTATCTCACATGATATGGGAAATCATTCACAAACACTAGTAAGGATCTATTTGTAAATTTATTTTTCTCTTATATAGAGAACAATATCCATTAAATATTATACTAAAATCCTTGTCATCAATAAGAGGATTTTTTCTGACCCACCAAACTAGTCTATTCTCTAGATATTGGATGCTACCTAGCATAGCTCCATGTAAGATAAAGGACATGTTGATCCTTCATTTTATGGCCCTAACAAAATCTAATGTGTAGAATAAAATAAATATAGGATAATGTAATTGATTTAATTGTAGAAGATATCTAAATATCCAAAAAATGTATGTACGATCTATTGGTTAATGAGAGGCATACCAAAAGATATTAAGAAATGTAATATAGTACATGGTTTGAATTCTTTTTGAGAAGTGATAGTCTAGACTAGACCACCCTATCATAATGAAAACGTTATTTTAGAACTATCTTGGTCTTTGAAATCCATGCTAAATTTGGATACTATATCAATGGTGTTTTAAAATCTACCCTAGTATCGTTAACCTATCAGAAATCATATTATATAGAATGGTCTAGCGTGGAAATGATAAAAATATTTTTTTCATAATTTATTCCCCATCCCCATCAAGAACACTTGGGAGGGATGGGTATTATTTGGAGGGAAGACATGTATATGATGTTTAATTATTTCTCTGAAAATCACATTACATTATGAATCCACTAGCATAACACACTGCGATTATGATTTTTTAGGCTTTTATAGATGGCCCTATCAGTTTTATAAATTAAAATCATGTAAATTACTCAAGACATTATGTGAGGGAATACTTGGACCTCTCCTTATTTGAGGGGAATTCAGTGAATTTTTGTTCCAATATGAGCAAAATATGGGGTGGAGGAATCATGCCTATTAGGTTAGAGAGGTTTTTTTAGAAGGTAAGTTCTATTAGGGGCATTTCTGATCTAGGGTATTCAGAAAATCATCACAAATGGTTTCAAAGGAACGTAGATATTACTCCCATTATAGAGCTTTTGGATGGGTTCTTGCGGTTGAGTGAATGGATTATAATTTTATATCCTTCTAGGATTCTCACCCTTATCCTGAAACATCAACCAAATTCCCTATCCTCAACGATTTGTCTGATGTAATCTCAATAATGAAATACTCTTCTAATTTGAAATAATTTTGTAAAATGAAAAATAATTTCCAGAAATTCTTCATTCATTATGGAAGGTAGGGGATCCCAATATAGAATATAATATACACCTTATGGAATGGAATTTAAAACGTTATAGAAAAATTTTGGTCTAGCAGCTAGATTCTATTTTTGATACAATCAAAAGGAAATTTACTGAGTTATAATCTATCATCGCCACTAAATAATATCTTTATAGTATATCATCCATTGAAGTGGAACATTATGTGGGACATAAAATTGATGAATTATTTTGGGACCTATAAGATCAAAAAAACTATATCAAGTATGTTAATTCTAATACGTTCCCCTCTCATTAGAAGTTTTAAAAAATACGACAAAATAATACCATCACATATTTCAAAAATTCAAAATGTAGAACCATTTCCTATGGATATGGGATCCATGATATTATCATTTATTATTACCTATATCTCTTTATGGATAGGTGATATACAATTTCATCTAATAGTTCATGATGCATTACACTTTTGGTCAAAGTTACAATGAACCTCTAGCAAACTCATGACATAATTGATGATGAAATATGTATGAAACCTAATCAAACTCATTCAACCAATGTGATAGAGAATGATGGGTTTCACAACATATTTTTTAGAAATATCTCACATTTTGTTAGGTGTTTTATATCGGGGCTCATGAAACACCTTTGGGTGGGTAAGTCTAACTTCTATGTGTTGAATGTAGCATATATTAAACTTATTCCAATAATCAAAAACTCTTCCTTGATCCCAAAAATTAGACATATCATATTATTATTATTTTTACAAACTTATAATAATGATTTTAGTTAACCACCTACATTCTAATTTTCCCTCCATTATTTGTGATAATTAGAGTTCACTCATTCTGAAGGGACTCATCTATGATAATTCCATTATCTCCCATAAAGTGTTTCAATCAATTAAAAAACTTTCTACTAAAATGAGACATATTTTGAGTTTGATAATATATATATATAAGGCCAATTGTAGGTTATATTGGATCCTCATTCCATTTTTATGATTAAAATATATTCCTACACAATATGGATTGATATTATCAAGAAATACATCTCTTTGGTTTATTTCATGATTAAAATCAACGGTGGCCAGTTTGAGAGATTTACCCCTATGAATGGTCTTCATCAGGGGGATACTATTTCCCCTTTCAATTTTATTTTTGTGGCTATCATTTTCTCTAATCATATTTAAGTTGGATCAATGGATCACGTTGTTAAAGGGGAGTAGTTTTGTATATTATTCCCTATAATTTCTGACCACTTCTTTGGTGATATCATTCCCTTTTCAAGGTACTCCATAGAATAATTCGATTCTAATGGCCACATGATTCACCATTATGAGAGGTAATTCAAATAATATTTTAACCTTCAAAAATCTAAATTATATTTCAGTTTGGGAGTCCTAATGATTATGATGGAATAAATAAATAGATAATTAGGTATTCTGGTGGTTGGAAACAGTATTAAATTCATTGGGCTACTAATGATTTTTTTATGTTTTAAAAGTGATATTTTTCAGGTATATTGTACATAGTTTCAATAAAATATATAGATGGTCCTTTTGGAGAATATCTAAAGTAGGTATGGAATCATTTATCAAGGGGTGGTTTAGGTGAACATAACCTATGTTATATGCTTATTTAATCTCTCTAGCTTTTTTCCTGACCAAATACATTCCTATGTTTCCAACTTATAGTGGCACCTTAATAATTTCATAAATATTTTACATTAGTTTTCTTAGGAAAATATTTTCCAACCAAATTCTAGTTAGGGAAATTGGTTCTGATATATGTGATGGTTCAACTATTAATTACTAGTGATGTAAGGATGGATGCTATTACAACACCAAGACTCCCATTTCATTAAAATTATCCACACCAAAAAATCCCCTCATTTAACCTTAAATAGATCAACAATAGGTCCCTTTCCCATCTATTTCAAGAGTAATTTTTGGGGTAGTGAGATCTCATTTTCATTGGTGTTAATAAGATAATAATATATGTATCCAAAATCAATGTTTAGAGGTATCCTTTGTAGGTTTACTGAATTAGAGTGAAGGATACCTCTCTAGTGGTTTGGATGGGCATCAATATATTGGTGTTTAAAAATTTGAGTTAAGGTAGTGATTTTAATTTGATATATTTTTTCCCAATAACAAATGTAATCATGTATTTTTGGGAATGTATATATTTTATATCTATTTGGATGAGATAAAAATTTGGTTCATTACATGTTAGATACTTGGTGTTTTTGAAATTTAAGATGTTATGTTTTATATATTTTCTATAATTGAAATAAATAACTATTAAAATATTAAAATGAGATGAAATTGGTGGTGATAAAAACACATAGAGAGAGATGAAAAATATATATTCCACCAAGATCAATGAAAAAGTGTATCCCACATTTATTGGTATCCCATTTTTGTAATTCATAATGGAGAACCAGGCATCGATGATAGATCAATGATGTGATAGGAAACCACATTTGTGTTAGTGTCGTTAGGGCATTGATATGGAATTTATGAAAAGAGGTAGTGATAAGATTGTCAATCTGTCCCATGTAAAAAATCCTTCATGATATCAATGATCCAGAAGTGTTTTCAGATTGATGATCAGTGCTACATCATGATGGAGATATTTCAAGAGAGTAAAATCCATTAGGTGTCGCATGATGGTGTGAGGTTAACATGTGTTAGGATAAATATCTATAAGGTTGCAATATTTAATCGATAAAAGGGTAATATTTTTTTGTATATGGATCTTTTAACATTTCATTTTGACCAATATTATTTCTAGAGAGATGAAGAATGTGTATCAGGGTGTGGGTTTTACATAGATTTATCTATGATGGAATTGTAATTTATATTTGGGAATGACATGTATTTTTTTAGTTTCATATTCATATTGGATATTTCATTATTTCATCATTGTTTTTTAATATTCCACATTATAGGGTTTTTTCAGGGTAAAAATATTCCTTAATGATTTAGTAATTATGCTTTATATCACTTTAATATTTCATCAGGTTTTTCATATATTGTTTTGGATGAATTACCATCCTAAAATTGATATTCTCCCCCGAAAAAATTTATATCAAAGGTGATGGGTATTAAATTATATTTATAATGCTAATTTTGGATTTTTTCATGAGTATTGGTGTAATGTGAGGAATAATGGGGAATAGAAAAAAATAATGTTGTGAATGGAATTTTAAGTCATAAACCTAATTATTTTCTTGATAATGTGTGGCTTGTGAAGAAAGAATAAAAATTAAGAATCAATGTGATGTTCTAGATGCATGAAATTTAATACTGGGGGAGAAATTTCTTTCAGTGGGTTCTCTAGATAATGGGGAAATCAAATTATTTTAGGGAATAATATATTTTTTTGTGTTTTTAAATTTTGAATGAATATTGAAAATTTGTATGTGATCAATAATTTAGTGGGTGGATTTATTTTTTGGGGGGATTGGTTATGTTTCTATTATAATTTCAAAAGGGTTTCATAATTTGTTTCTATATAGTATTATTTTTGGTAAAATTCGAATTATTTTTCTATAAAACTAAGTTTTTTGGATGTTATCTTCATTGATAGATTAAAGGTGAGTGTTGATATAATTTAACATGTGGGTGTTTCAAAATTCACATTAATTTATTAATTTTAATTTGAGATATCTTTTATACTATCACATAGATAAGGATACATGCATTGGGTGGTATATCATTATTATCAATTTAGATTAAATAATTGTTCAATTCTTATCATGGAATGTACATGGTGTTTCAGGTATTTAAGATATAATAAATTATTTTTTATCTATCTTTGAATGTGTAAATAGTGAATGGTTCAAAAGAAAATTTAGGTTTTGGTAATAAATATAGAGGGATTTGGTCAAGATTTTATCCACTAAGATCAAGGGGAAAGGGGAAAATGTATTTTTAGTATCCCATGTGGGCCTTCTGTAGTGGAAAATATGAAATCAATTATCGATATCATATGTGATTGTATACCACATTTTTTGTTTTATGTGATGCACATTGATATGAAACTAGTGAAAAGTGTCATTGTTGTGATTGATGATCAGGGCTATATATATAATTTCTTCTTGATTTCGGTGATTGGGTTGTGTGATATAGTTGATGATAGATAGTACAACATAATGGTGAGATCAAGGGAGATAGATAAATCATAAAGTTGTTTTAGGATGGAGTGAGTTTGACACATGTTTAGATAAATATCTCTGAGGTAGTGACATTTCATTGACATAAGGGTGAAATATTTTGATAGATAGATCATTCAGAATTGCATTTTGACCATCATGATTTTGTGAGATATATTACTGGTGTATCCGAGTTTAGTTTTCAAAGATGTTTTCTTATCCCTGAAATTAAAACATAGATCATTAAATACACACAAGAAGTTATTATATTTGAAATTTATTGTCCAAAAATACACTTATAACTAGGTAATAGTAAAGTGGCATTGTGGGGTCGAACCCATGAGGATCTCTTTCAAGTCAGCAACCAACCAAAAAAACCGGGAAAGGATTCCTCAAATTATCTTTTCAAATTTGTTTTTCTCAAATTTCAAGTAGTTTTAATGTAATAAAAATAATAGATCAATGTATTAGTGTTAATATCAGGGCTCTTGAAGGAAGACAATCCTAGATCTAGCTTGGGATAGTCCGATGGCATTGGCTTTGAAGCGGTGCAAGATTCCCCAATTGGTTTTATTCAATCCAATTGGGTATACCGAAGTTGTATCTATTCCATTATCAAGGTATAATATAAAACCTAGGATAATTACACATATCCTCTATACAAGAAAACATCATAGGATAATGGTTATATTCCTACTCAAATCCAATTAGGTTTGGATCATATCATTTAACTTCCAATGGTTATGGTCGTGTAATAGAATGTAATTAACAACTACTATTAACCTAATTACTATCCATCGGGTTTCCAAGGTTTATTCTATAAATGTATAACGCTCAAAAACACCCCTAATATAGACCACTAATGGTAATTTCCTTTATATGATAATTTTATCACTGAGAGGGGGATATAGTGGATCATTGGTAACTTTTTTTTTATTTTACCTTACATATTAAATAAAATTTTCCTCATATTAATGATTTTCCCAGTTAAAAATAAATCAAAAATACATCAAAATAAAGAAAATAATTATACAAGGATCACTATTCCTCAAAAATAGATATTTCCTCGGTATGGTATGAAAATAATCCAATACAACACAATGCACTAGAAAACAATACTTTTGTTGAATAAAATTAGTAGGATATGACCTAACCCTAATGTATCTGTATGATAAATGCATCATAGAATGTTATTCAAGTATCAAAAAATGATATAATATAATTTTTATAAAAAACATGTTATGATTCTTCTTGATAAAAATTCATATATATGATCTTTCAGAAACATTGTTCGCTTTCTTACCCAGAAGATTGTAAGATCTTACTAGACATTGTAATGATGCATGGTCTGAATTAAAAGTTTGATTTCTCAATATAGAAAATATAACTATGTAATAATTACTCTTATATAATTATGAACATACTTATTTTTCAATTTGAAAACCCCAGATGATATCTCAGTCTGGTCTGGAAACTCTGAACATGATCTTCTCTCTTATCCTTTCATTCTTCTTTCTGGAAAACCTTTTTCAAAAAAATGATCTAGAAACTTATTCTTGCATAAATTGTGGATTTTCTCTCACTTATTTCACAAATAATAAAATTCAATGAACACACAAAGATATATCCTCCTTTCATTTTCACATAAAAATTTTGTAGGCGGGATCTTGGAAATGATTTCCCACTTCACCAAAATTACCAAATCATCAATCTTCTTTGCTTCTCAGATCAACATATTAATGCCTTAATTCATTCTTGAATCATTAAATAACTTTAAATCACATATCATTATTTGACTTCATCAACCTTCCTTGATTTTTGATCCTTCCATGATTTCATCTCTATTTAGTCTTTCTAACAAATCATTAATCTCATTTCAATTTTTCATTATGATTTTCCTATTAGGATTCTCTATTATGATGGTCAACCCAATTCCTTGAACCTATAGTAAATCTATATCTAATGACTTGTTAACAATCTTTCATCTTATTCTGATTCCAAATTTTGATTGGTTTATACAATTTCTTTATTCTGGTTAGGGATTTTTTGTCTCTCTAATTTTCTTAACCAACTTAGAAACAAATCAGAACTGCTGATATGCCATTAAATTTCTCTTCACTACCTAAAATATTATTTACCATTTTCAGTTTATTCTTTACGATGGAATTATATGTTCAAAAATAGTTTCATCATTACATTTATTTTCAGCAAATTTAATAAAGAAAAGATATATCTTCACATTAATACTCTCGAAACCAAATCTCATTCTGATTTCATCATTATAATGAACACAAAATATTCTTTCAAACATATTAAACCTCTTGTACTCTTCTTTTTTTTATTAATATTCTTATAAAATTATTTCCCAAAATTTTTAAATTTTTTTCCTTTTAGTTTGACTAAAAACTATCACCTTAAATTTCTCTCATTACGATCAAGTAATCCTTCAAAACCTTAAAACCAATCTAAATCCAATGATCTAACATTGATTTTTTTTAAATTTAGAAACATCCTTCTTACACAATGTTTTTTTATTCATGAAATTTTGTAAAACATTGATTACATTGAATATCAACTCTATCATCGTCTTACTTATAATGAAAATTATTATGACATCACATTCCTTAAATGGAATCTTTCATTCAAACCACATGAATATGATTGTCTTGGATATGATTGGCACCAACTCTTCACCCCCTTTTCTTTATCAATATTTCCTCACAAGTTTTAAAACTAAATTATGACACTTGGGAAGTAGGAAAATGAAAATAATCATAGTATTTATATCATATCCATGTTGAATCTGATTCTCATCCTCATTACGATAAGAACCCCATTGTGTACCCAAGTTGTGATTGACGATCCTTTTCTTAAAACATCTTCATATCAAAAAATAATTTCATAATAATTGTGGGTCTAATATTATAAATATGATTTTTAGTCTAATTTGTACCCCAAAAAAGTTGGTTGATTTCTCTTTCTTTGTTATTTCCTTGAAATCAAAAAGAAATACCTAAATATGATAATGTTCCTTATCTACTTGGTCTAAATAAAATACTTCATTGGATTTTGTTATCAATAAGGATTCATAAATCACTGAATTGTCTAATTTCATGAAATAAATTACTTTTAAACAATTCTAAACCATGTGAGATCACTCATTCTAGGAAAAAATAATAATTGACATCAAAACCATGCTATCCAAAATTAGTGACTAATTAAAAATATTCTCATATTTTCTTCTTGAGATTTCTTAATTATCCTTTATTCTTAAAATAGATTATTCCTCTTTATTCCTCAACTTTTATTCATCATATTTCATACATATCATGTCTCCACTACATTAACTTCCATGCAATACAATAGTTTTTTTATACAACCAATCCAAAAATGGCCAGAATAGTTCACACACTAACATGATGAATTCACCACTTACCCACAACTTCCCCTTTTTACATTATTTCGTAATGATATAATTATGAATCATTTATCAACAATTGAAAAAAATATCCAAAGATAAGGTAAGATATAGGACAAAATTACATTCCTAAACCTTGATGAAATGAAGGTTATATGCCCATGTTCAACAAAATTTTATAAGAAGGCTCCTTTAGTAATGGTTTTGCCAAAATGTTACCAACTTGTTTCAATGTAGGAACATAATCAATCATAAACTCATTCTTATCTACATTATCATTGATGAAGTGGTACTTCATATCAATATTTTATGAATGGGAATGTTTTATCAGATTCTTGGTATGGTTGATGTCACTTTGATTAACACATCCCAAGATCATGTGTAACGACCCAAAGTTTCATTAATAGAAAATCCCTCTTGATCTTATTAAATGTCTCTTTATATAAAATATTTTTATAAAATGTCAACTTCATTGGTTTTATGATATTAATTGTGACTGTTACTTTTATAGTCGTTGAACAGTGATCACATGATTAGTATAAATATAGGGCTTTAACACATCCAATTTTACTTAGACAAAGGAAGTGATGGCCTCATCCAGTAGAATTTCCCCATACGAAGCCCATTTATCAGAGCTCAGAAAAGAGGTGGCGTCCTTGGGATTTGCTCTGGACCAAGCCCAAGCTGAGCTTCACCATTTCAAGCTCAAACAGGACCGTCGATGGGAGAAGAGGAAGTTGATAGAAATTACCACTCGAGTGATGTTATCCGAGCCACCCCAAGAGTCTGTCACCATCGCACACCTTACCCTTGGGTCTTATGCGGCTGTTTTAAGGGGTTATGTAACCAATAAATAGTACTATGTTCATGTACATTATTTTTATTGTATATAATAAATGTATATACTTTCTTGTCATTATTGATACATTGTAAATAGTTTTTAAAGTACAAATGGTGTTTTTAGTTATTATTTAATTAAGAAATTTATTTTATTAAATTAAGGGATTTTTGAATTAAATAATATTTTAATAAATTATTATTAATTATTATTATTAGATTAATTTTATTATATATAAATGATCATATAATTGTATGAATGCAATTATAATTTTTATTAAGGTTTGACAGCCATTTCTGTCAAAACCCGTGAATTTTCGATAAATGTCGGTTTTTTATTTTAAACTTGAAAATTAACATATTTTGAAAATTATTTAGATAAAATAAATTTTATTCTAGGAATCAAGATGTTGAAATTATCCAGTGGTGAATTTTTCATAATTTTCTGAGACAATAAAATTTTTGGGAAAAAATTAAATACCATTTACATATATAATGTGTTTTATGACGTCATAATGACCAAATAGTGAAGTAATAAAATACTATAATCTTTATTTTCGGAAAATATATGTTTTACCATTAAAATAATGTGATTTTGGGTTTTTTGACTTACTTTTCAAAGCATTAATGGACCCCTCAAGACTTATTAAACACCTTTTCTTATTAAATTAATTTCCATGGGAGTGTGACTCACCTCCACATAAGCAACCCTATTATTTTAATAAGTTCGGACTTTGGCCTTATAAAATATTTTTTTCCTCTTCCCTTTTCCAAAAACCATGGGCAAAAAACATGGGATTATTTGTGGTTTGTATTAGTTTAATATAAGGGGTTCCAAACATAAATAATAAAGAATTCCCTCACCTTTCCTATATAAACCCACCCAAGCTCCCACTTTCTCCTCACTCAAAGCCTTTGGAGTTCATCCAAACTCTTACCTACTCTCTATAGAATCATTTAAAGGTTCCACAAGCTCCCAAGAAACCTCTCTCAAGCCTCTCTCATGCCTTTGGAAGCACACTTTCAAGTAAGGGTTTTTTCTTCCTTTCTCATTTTTGGCCAGTTTTCTTTAAGTTGTTTTGCCCTTTTAATTTCAATTATGAATGTTGGGGTATGGTTTCACACCTCCCTATTACTTTCCTTTTTAATGTTTGAATGATGGAAGACCCCTTTCACTTTCATTAAATGCATCCCATGTACACCTGTTACTATGCCGAAATTCCGAAAGGAACTTCTCTCTCCTCTTTTACATTCAAGCAATACTTTTGTATCGTGAATCTAAATTCCATTAAAATTGTTGGGAAATGTATCTATATTAACTATTTACTTTACATTACATGTAAATATGATGATGAACCCCTTTCACTCTCATTAACCTTTTTTATGAATTCTTATGTCACGTCGTTACGCTGCCGAAATCGCACCGATTTTCTAAGCCAATGTCATTGTGTAGTGAATACCATGATCATTTCTCCATCAAGGGTATTCACCTTTATGAACATTTACTTATTGATTGTAATGTTTCATGTATTAATTCCACATTCCTTTATCGTGGAATAAATTATTATGTTTTATGAATTCATGTTTTATGATCCATGTGGCACACTTATGCATGAAATGAAATGCTTAAGAAGGGTGTGCCCTTATAGCGCTCCAATGCATTGGGTAAAGTATAGTATCATGATAAGTCATGTGCAATGAGTGTTGACTCGTGATAATTCAAGTGCAACGAGGGTTTACTCATGCTTCAAGTTCAATGAGTATTTACTCATGCTCCATGTGCAATGAGCCTTGGCTCATGCTAATTCCATGTTAAGTGTTGTTGCCACATTTCCATGTTATGATTATCATGATTTATCATGCCTTTATGTTCATGTTTCTCTTGTGATCTATTGATATGCCTAATGTATAACATGTATTGTAATCCACATGTTAATCCATGTGTATTCTTTTACTGGGCTTTATAGCTCACCCTTTTCTTATGCATGTCCTCATGTTATCCCATGCAATGCTAAGTACGAGGGAATGTAGTGGTCATGTAAAAAACGTTTTCAATAAAGATGTTGTATTTCATGTTTCAAGTTTTTATGTAATGATACTAAGCCCCAAATACAGAAAACCTCTCGATCTTCTTTGTTGTATCATGTGAAGTTTTATGTAATAAATCATGTTTATGTTGTAATAAAAAGTAGGGTTTTCATAGTTGGTATCAGAGGATAGGTTTGGTTATTTTTGGGATTAGGATTAGAAAACCCTTGTAAAGCCTTAGATACAAGAATAAGTACAATAAATATGTCCCTATGTTTTGGTGAGTATTGATTTAGTGGGTTATCAGGAAAATACATCCATGTCTGGATACGAGCAGGTAGAGGCGGCTCTGGCACAGATGTATCCTAGGGGTAAAACCTGAAAACACCGCTTTGAGCTAGACTCGAACAGGAACTGGTGCACGACAACAGGACTTGCTTCACTCTTGGTTACGAAAATCCCGGGGGATATTCTTTGTTAAATTCACAAGCTTAGTATGAACCCTTATTAAGGGAATAAAAAAATTCCCCTAAGAATATATGTTAGAAAGTAGATCATGAAAAGCCTAGATTGAAGCCTATAGACTCATGAGTTAAGGAAATGAAAGTTTATTTATAAGTCATCAACTTTTGTCTTTGGATTACCCTTTATGTGTTACCCCTATCTTCCTTTTATTCCACCAATGGCCGGTAATAGGAGGACTCGGGCTAACAACCGTTGTAAAGATCAGTGTGATGACTGTACTAATGAGATGCCCAATCCAATGGGAGCAGGAATCGCAAACTTTGTCACGCTTCTCTCTCAGCTAACTCTAGTTTTGAATAGAAACACGGGTCAATAGGAACGTTCAACCCTCCCTAATAAAGAACAAGTCACTATCGAGAGCTTCATGAGACAAAGGCCTCCTACTTTTAGTGAATCATCTGATCCCACAATCGCTGAACAATGGATCAACTCCATTGAAAATATCTCTTCCATCCTTCAATGTTCTGAGCAAGAGAAGGTTCTCCTGACGGCTTATCATGTGGAGGGTGAAGCTGATCAATGGTGGACGTTGATCAAAAATATGAATCCTGAGGATGAGATCAAGGCGTTGGAATGGAAGGATTTCCGAAAGATGTTTTTCGATAAATATTTTTCATTCACCCTCCGGCTTAAGATGGAAAGGGACTTCCTTTCCCTCAAGAAAAAAGATGATGAATCTATTGGAGAGTATAAGGAAAACATCACAAGGCTTGCACAATACACTTTCGGCTTTTTCGTTACCCCAGAATGAAAAGTTGACCGCTTCTTTTGTGGGCTTAAGCCTAGCCTGCAGAAAGCATTGGCGATCCGTGACTTCGACAGCTATGAGGAAATTGTCTGATGTGCCCTCAAGGTAGATATGGAGATCGGAGAATCAAAGGGGTATCATGGGGATAAGAAGGGTAAGGTAGACTTCAATGTTGGTAGACCGATGGATAAATCCAATGGTGCTAAGAGGATCCAGCACCACACTTTCCAAAAGTGTAGAAAGAAGCACCCTAAAAATTTCCTTAAGGGGACGAGGAAATGCTTCAGGTGTGGAAGGGAAGGGCACCTAGCTGTTAACTATCGGCAAGAAAGACCCACGGCTGTGACAGAGGAGAGTAATGCTCCGTTCGAACATCAACATGTTTTTCAATGATAAAAATGAAAAGAACCGGGTCATTTTTCAAATCAGTGCCCTAATCAAAGGGTTTTCGGAGGCAACCAATAACCTCCAAGGAAACAAGGAAAAGCTTTTTCCATCGCTTCTGCCCAAAGTGAACCCCGAAAATGAAGTGGTGACTAGTATGCTAGGTATTCATTCAATAATAGCGAATGTAATTTTTGATTCAGGTTCTACGCATTCTTTTATATCTCAAAAGTTTAGTAGAACAATCCCAGCACCACCACAAATCATGGAAGTGAAGATTTCAGTGAGTACGGATAATGGGTCAATCATTTCATCCCATGAATATAAGTCCTCCCCTGTTATAATCTATGGATTGAATTTACCTACGAACCTCTTCATACTCTCTCTGGTGGAATTTGATCCAATTATTGGCATGGATTGGCTTTCCTTATATAGATCCAACATAAATTTTCGGGAGAGGGAAATCACACTCCATGTGGAGAATCGACCCCCGATTCTTTACAAGTGTAAGGAGGAAGATGAATCTCCTTTATCTCCATCATCCCAGGCATGGATATTACTACCTTATGATCATGCGTATCTGGATCAGATGATTGAGTCCAAGGAAGAAACCATCCTTGAAGAAATTCCTATTTTGAGGGAATTCACTGAAGTGTTTCCCGAGGAACTGTCTGGTCTTCCTCCTATAAGAGATGTTGAATTCTCAATTGAACTTATACCCGGGGCTTTACCAATATCCAAGACTCCATATAGAATGGTTGTTGTAGTGCTTGGAGAGATGAAGAAACAACTACAGGAGAAACTAGATAAAAGGTTTATACATCCAAGTGCTTCACCATGGGGTGCACCAGTCCTCTTCGTCAAGAAGAAGGATGGGTTAATGCGGCTTTGCATCGATTATTGTGAACTTAACAAAATCACGATAAAGAACAAGTATCCTCTCCCACGAATTGATGACTTGTTCAATCAGCTATTTGGAGCACAATACTTCTCTAAGGTGGACTTTCAGTCAGGATATTATCAAGTAAGGGTGAAGAAGGAAGATATCCCCAAGACTGCTTTTCGCACAAGATATGGGCACTATGAATTAATATTAATACCTTTCGGACTCACTAATGCTCCAGAAATATTCATGGACTTAATGAATATAGTCTTTAGAGATTAGCTAGACAAATTTGTGGTAGTATTTATAGATGATATTCTAATATACTCCATAACCAAGGAGGATCATGAAGAGAATTTAAGAATTGTACTAGTGACTTTGTGCATGGAGAAGCTCTATGAAAAGTACAGCAAGTGTGAGTTCTAGTTGAAGGAGGTATCATTATTGGGCCATATCATCACAAGTAATGGGATATCTATGGATCCCTCCAAAACATATGCAATTGAGGGATGGTCGAGGCCAACATCGGTAACAGATATTTGTAGCTTCTTGGGGTTAGCTGGATATTATCGACAATTTGTGAGAAATTTCTCACTATTATCCAACCCTCTTACCAAGATAACTCAAAAAAGAGTAAATTTTTATTGGAGTGATGAATACGAAGAATGTTTCAAGGAGTTGAAAAGGAGGCTTATCACTACACTTGTGCTCACTTTACCCACAAGTGGGGAACTTTTTGTGGTATTCAGTGAAACTTCAAAGAAGGGCTTAGGCTGTGTGCTGATGCAGAATGATAAAGTGATATCTTATTCCTCAAGGAAGTTGGAAATCCATGAGCGAAACTATCCAACGCATGATCTGGAGTTGGTAGTGGTGATCTTTGCCTTGAAAATCTGGCGGCATTATCTCTATGGGGAGAAATGTGAGATATATACTGACCAAAAGAGTCTTAAATAAGTATTCACATAGAAAGAGCTTAATATGCGCTAGAGAAGATGGATAGAGCTCATCAAGGATTATGACTATTCAATCCATTACCATCCTGGGAAAGCGAACAAGGTGTAAGATGCCCTATGTAGAAAGGATCCAGCAATTCTATCAATTATGAGAATTGAGAAGGATCCAATCTTCTTAGACTTGATGAAAATGGACATGGGAATCATAGAGAAGGGAACATCATCAATCCTTTCACAAGTGATTGCTCAACCATCTCTTTTGGAAAGGTTAAAGGATGCTAAAAAGGATGACGTAGGAATTCTAGAAAAAGTGGAAGCTATCGAAAAAGGGAAATCCTCGGAGTTTAATGTTAATGAAGAAAGAATTGTGCGGTTCGGGAAAAGACTATGTGTTCAATCATGTCCGGAGCTGAAGAAAGAACTTTTGAATGATGCACATAGTTCAAATTTATCTATTCACCTAGGAAGCACAATGATGTATCGAGATCTCCGAGAAAACTTTTGGTGGGATAATATGAAGAAGGAGATCGCTGAATATACATCAAAGTGCCTGGTGTGGCAGCAAGTGAAGGAAAAGAGGCTAAAGTCTAAGGGGATGATGCAACCATTTCCCATACCAGAATGGAAATGGGAAAACATCACCATTGACTTTGTCACCAGACTTCCAATGATATCCAAAGGCAATAATGTAATTTGGGTTGTTGTGGATCATCTTACAAAGACTGCACACTTCATTTCTATTTGGGAGGATTTCTCATTGGATCAACTGGCACGGATATATATCAGAGAAGTGGTAAGGTTGCATGGACTACCACTATATATTGTGTCTGACCGAGATCCAAGATTCATCTCTATGTTTTGGAAGAGTCTTTAACATGCTCTGAATACTGAACTAAACTTCAGTACGGCCTATCATCCTCAAACTGATGGCCAATCCGAGCGGACTATCCAAACACTTGAGGATATGTTGAGAGTGTGCTCAATGGAATTTAAAGGAGGATGGGATCAACATCTTCCTCTGGTTGAGTTCTCTTATAATAACAGTTTCCACTCGAGCATCCAAATGGCACCATATGAAGCCCTGTATGGGAAAAGGTGCAGAACACCAGCATGTTGGGATGAGGTCGTTGAACGTAAGCTACTTGGACCAGAAATGGTTGAGGAAATGGTGGAGAAGATGAAAACCTTTCAGCAGCATATCAAGGTAGCCCAGAGTCGACAGAAGAGTTTTGCAGATAATCATCGATGAGACCTTGAGTTTAAAGTTAGAGACATGGTTTTTCTACGCATATCTCTGTGGAAAAATGTCATGAGGTTTGAAAATAAAGGGAAGTTAATTCCAAGGTACGTTGTCCCCTTCGAGATTCTTGATAGTGTCGGGGTTGTGGCCTATCGACTAGCACTTCTGCCTACTATGGCCAAAGTACATGATGTCTTTCATGTATCCCTATTAAGGAAGTACATACCGGACCCTTCACATGTACTCTCTTCTGAGGTGGTACAATTGAAAGACGATCTTTCTTATGAGGAGCAACCAGTGAAGATCTTAGATCGTAGAGAAAAAGTTCTATGAAATAAGACAATTCCCCTCGTCAAGGTGTTCTGAGAAACCACAAGTTTGAAAAAGAGACTTGGGAATTGGAGGAGTTGATGAAGCTAAGTTACCCACATCTGTTTTAGTGTGGGAAAAGGAAAATTTCGAGGGTGAAATTTCTTAAGGGGGAAATATTGTAACGACCCAAAATTTCATTAATAGAAAATCCCTCTTGATCTTATTAAATGTCTCTTTATATAGAATTTTTTTATAAAATGTCAACTTCATTGGTTTTATGATATGAATTGTGACCATTAATTTTATAGCCATTGAAGAGTGATCACATGATTAGTATAAATATAGGGCTTTAACACATCCAATTTTACTTAGACAAAGGAAGTGATAGCCTCATCCAGTAGAATTCCCCATACGAAGCCTATTTATCGGAGCTCAGAAAAGAGGTGGCGTCCTTGGGCTTCACTCTGGACCAAGCCCAAGCTGAGCTTCACCATGTCAAGCTCGAACGGGACCGTCTATAGGAGAAGTGGAAGTTGATAGAAATTACCCCTCGAGCGATGTTATCCGAGACACCCCAAGAGTCTGTCACCATCGCACACCTTACCCTTAGGTCTTATGCGGCTTTTTTAAGGGTTTATGTAACAAATAAATAGTAATATGTTCATTTACATTATTTTTTTGTATATAATAAATGTATATACTTTATTGTCATTATTGATACATTGTAAATAGTTTTTAAAGTACAAATGTTGTTTTTAGTTATTATAAGATTAAGGGATTTTGAATTAAATAATATTTTAATAAAATCTAATTAATTATTATTATTATATTAATTTTATTATATATAAATGATCATATAATTGTATGAATGCAATTATAATTTTTATTAAGGTTTGAAATCCATTTCTGTCAAAACCTGTGAATTTTCGATAAATGTCAGTTTTTATTTGAAAAGTGAAAATTAACATATTTAGAAAATTATTTAGATAAAATAAATGTTATTTATGTAATCAAGACGTCGAAATTATCCAACGGTGAATTTTTCATAATTTTCTCAGACAGTCAAATTTTTGGGTAAAAATTAAATATCGTTTAAATATATAATGTGTTTTATGACATCATAATGACCCAATAGTGATGTAATAAAACACTATAATCTTCATGTTCGGCCAAAATATGTTTTACCATTAAAATAATGTGATTTTGGGTTTGTTTGACTTACTTTTCAAAGCATTAATGGACCCCTCAATACTTATTAAACACCTTGTCTTTTTAAATTAATTTCCATGTGAGTGTGACTCACCTCCACATAAGCAACCCTATTATTTTAAGAAGTTCGGAATTTGGCCTTATAAAATATTTTTTTCCTCTTACCTTTTCCAAAAACCATGGGAAAACACCATGGGATGGTTTGTGGTTTGGATTAGTTTAATATAAGGGGTCCCAAACCTAAATAATAGAGAATTCCCTCACCTTTCCTATATAAACCCACACAAGCTCCCACATATTCCTCACTCAAAGCCTTTGGAGTTCATCAAAACTCTACCCTACTCTCTCTATAATCCTCCCAAGGTTCCCTAAGCTCCAAAGAAGCATCTCTCAAGCCTCTCTCAAGCCTTTGGAAGCACACTTTCAAGTAAGGGTTTTTTCTTCCTTTCTCATTTTTGTCTAGTTTTCTTTAATTTGTTTTGCCCTTTTAATTTCAATTATGAATGTTGGGGTATGGTTTCACACCTCCTTCATACTGCCCTTTTTATGTTTGAATGATGGGATACCCCTTTCTCTTTCATTAAATGCCTCCCATGTACACCTGTTACTATGCAGAAATTCCGAAAGGAACTTCTTTCTCCTCTTTTACATTCAAGCAATACTTTTGTATCGTGAATCTAAATTCCATTACAATTGTTGGGAAATGTATCTATATGAACTATTTACTGTCCATTACATGTAAATATTATGAGGAACCCCTTTCTCTCTTATCAACCTTTTTTTATGAATTCTTATGTCATGCTGTTACGCTGCCGAAATCGCACCGATTTTTTAAGCAAATGTCATTCTGTAGTGAATACCATGCCCATTTCTCCATCATGGGTAATCACCTTTATGCACATTTACTTATTGATTATAAAGTTTCATGTATGAATTATAAATTCCTTTATTGTGGAATAAATGATTATGTTTTATGAATCCATGTTTTATGATCCATGTGACACACTTATGCATGAAATGAAATGTTTAAGAAGGGTGCTCCCTTATAGTGCTTCAATGCACTGGGTAAAGTATAGTATCATGATACGTCATTTGCAATGAGTGTTGACTCATGATAATTCAAGTGAAATGAGGGTTTACTCGTTCTTCAAGTGCAGTGAGGATTTACTCATGCTCCATGTGCAATGAGCCTTGGCTCGTGCTAATTCCATGTTAAGTGTTGTTGCCACATTTCCATGTTATGATTATCATGTTTTATCATGCCTTTTTGTTCATGTTTCTATTATGATCTATTGATATTCCTAATGTCTAACATGTATTGTACACCTCATTTTAATCCATGTGTATTCCCTTACTGGGATTTATAGCTCGCCCTTTTCTTATGCATGTCCTCAGGTTATCCAATGCAATGCTAAGTACAAGGGAATGTAGTGGTCATGTAAAGGAAGTTTTCAATAAAGATGTTGTATTTCATGTTTCAAGTTTTTAGGTAATTATCCTAAGCCCCAAAGACACTAAACCTCTCGATCGTTTTTGTTGTATTAAGTGAATTTTTATGTAATAAATCATGTTTAAGTTGTAATAAAAAGCAGAGTTGTCATAGCATGGATAACTTCACTTCAACGAGTTAGTATTTTAACTGATTTTTTATCAACATAAGTTGAGCAGCATATTTAGTGGATGTAATATACTAATCATTACCCATACTAAGAGTTACTATTTTTTTCATTTCATTCCAACTGATATGACTCTTTCCCAAAATTAAAACATCACCTAATGTTGATCTTATATCATCAACATTCCCCACCAAATCAATAGATGTTTACAAAAAAATCAATACATTCTAAGCTTTCATACATAATTCCAAAATTCTCAATTCCATTGATATATCTTATAATTATATTTCGATCCATCCAATTTCATTCACATGGTGAATCTAAAATCATTCACATAAGGTAAAAACATAAGCATTTTTCAGTTTTGAAGAAGTAAATTATAAAAAACATTATATTAGCTTCTAAAATTTTCTAATGAACATCCTTTCCTTCTCATAATTACTCAACTTGGTTCCCCATGAAATGGGTGTGGAATCAAATTTTGGATTATCCTTTCCAAACATGATAATAATTACCTTAGCATACTTTTCTTAAGAAACAAATATGTGTTTTTTTCTTATGATATTTTTAATACCATACATTTAAAATAACTTTTTCATCTATTTATAAAATCATTCACGAGTTCTTTCATCATCCCCAGTAAAGATAATATCATAAATATAAAAAATTATGATGAAGGAAACTCCAGAATTCTTTTAATTCAACTATTTATGTCAACTATTCCTTTCATTAAACTCATCTTCCTTAAGAAATTATCTAGTTTACAATACCATTCTCCCAGATCATGTTTTATCCCATAAAACGATTTATTTAACTTTTAAATAAAAAAATAATATTTCCCAACAAGGTGACATAAGGTTTTTCAATGTCTACTTCCTCATTAAGTTCAAAATTCAAAAAATGTGTACTTAACTACCATCTAAAATATTTTATAAATTTTTTGTATAGCAATTGAAAAAAATATTCTGATTATTTCTAACATTTTTTTTGAATCCAAGGTTTCATTAAAATCAATAACTTCAAATTTTGAATACACTTTTCAAAAAATTATTTCCTTCTACCTGATAAATTCTAAATAATTATTCATATTGTTATGGAAACCCCACACTGTACCAATAAAAGTTTTGTTATTAGACATTGGTATGGTTTCCCAAGTCTCATTTTTCTCAATCTGATCAAACACATCATTCATGCCTTAAACCATTTATGGATACTCCAAATCATCATAAACATATTTTTGCTTCACTTTGGAATACCAAGATATTCGTGTAATTTTAATTGATATTAATCTTGTTTGAACCTAACTATGACAATCACTAATAATTTTATGATCTTACACTTGATTCATCATCTTGGGATGATATTTTTGATCTTCCTACTCATCACTAGAAATTGGTGAGTTAGATTCTTGAATATTATTTAAATTTTCGATATCCTTATCAGAATCCTCATCAAAATTTCATTATACTTATTCAAATTCATTATCTTACAGAGTCAATTTTTCTTCCTCATCATTTTTATAAACATTCACATCAAAAGAATTTACAATTCTCCCTATTTATTTTTTGAAACAACTGTATCCTCTTCCTTACAGATCATATCCAAGAAAAATTCCATCTTAACATTTTTTTTCAAACAATATAATGTTCCAACCTTTCTTATTTATGATCAAAGGACTCACAAAAACACTTTAGTGTTTCAAATATGGATTTTTTACGATAAAACATTTCATATAGGGTCATAATAGAACATGAATAGTATACACATTGGTTTTGAATATAGATAATAGAACTCATTGGTTACCTCTAGATGTGATGAGAAATACCACTCTCAAATAACATAGTTCTCCCCATTACCAGCATACTTATATTTTTCCTTTCAAAAATCTTGTCTTGTTGAGGAGTGTATGATGGAATATACTCATGTAAAATTACATTCTTATCAAAATAACATTAAAATTCGTAATTTCTATATTCAAAACCATATTCCATTATCATCGTCTTCAATGAATACTCACATTTTTTCATAGATTTCTTCTTGAAACATTTAAACATTTTTAGAGCATCGGATTTACGTTTCATAAACATGACACAAGTAATGTTGTTAAATTCATCTATGAAAGTTATAAAATACTTATATCTAATTTTTTTATTATTTCTCATTGGACCAAATAAATCTGAATGTTTAGGTTCTGGGGTTTTTTATAAAAAAAAACAACATTCTTATTCATTGAATTTGTAATCCTTTCTTTTTGAAAAAAATTGCAGCACTAATTTCTTCTAATTGACATATTAAGAATGCCATGGAAAAAAAAAATTAGATAACATTTTCATGTTTCTATAACACCAATTTCTAAACAAATTTTACCATAATTTATTTTCCACCACCATGTCTAAGTAACAAGAGGTTTTTTACCTCACCGTGTTCGAATAAGTTTCTCTTTGTATGTTGTTATCTTGTAACTATGTACCCATCCTTCTCACTTTTCACAAAAAATACATCATTACTTAAAGTGAAATTTTTACCTTTATAAAAAAAATTTGTAGCACTCAGAAGTTAATGTTTCATCAAATCAACATATAAATCTTTCATGTATTTAAATGTGTCTTTCCCAATGATTACAGATCCAGCACCTTTGATTCTTAGTGATTTTTCACTACCAAATGTTATTGTTCTTTCATTGATTTCATTTAAATTAATTACCAATTTCAATTATCCCATCATATGTGAATAACACCGACTATCGTGAATCCATGGTCGTTATCCTTTAATATCATTGAGGGAGGTTTCAACAAAAAAAGAGATTTTTCTTTTAATTTATCAGTATTCACTTCAATATTATGATATTCTCTAATAACCTTTTTTATTACTGTAATAATAAAATAAAACCCTTAGAAATATTCCCTAGTCGGTCACATATTTCACAAATATTTTCAAAAGTTTGGAACTTAATTCCAATTTTTACACAAACATTCTCAGGATTCTTCTGTATATCATTCTCGGTCTTTTTCAAAACATCCTTACCAAACGTTATTCTTTGAGGTAAATTAAGACCCCTCAAATACTACCTAAAATATCATGTAGGACAATAGTACTATTTTTTATTGAACAAACATATATTTGTCAAATTTTTGAATCCACCAAAATTCCATTAATATCCATAAAAAGAGTATTTGACTCTGAAATATCCACACAAACTACTGTTGTGAATACATTTCTCAACGAAATTCATAAAAAATCTTTATTGATCACCAAAATTTATGTCTTCAAAAATACATACTTATTTAGGAAAAACTTCTATTCATCATTGTTAGAACCAGAAGTAATAATATAATTTTTGGATTCATCATGTTTAGTAAATTATTCCATCTCAACTTTGTTAATCTTGGCCGCATACTTAACTTTCTAAGATTTCTTTCTTACGAAACCAATTCTATGGTTCTTCTCAACCATTGAAGGTAACTTCGATTGATCCTTCTTAGGTCACCCCTTATGATAACTTTTTATCAATTTATTTATGGATTTTATGAAACTTATACCCCCATATTAATCTTAAGATAGTTTATACTGGATAAGTTCCAAATCCTCTTCTTTTTCTTTAATTGTGACTCTATATTTTTATTTTGATTAGTTTACTTCTCAGGGGATTTCTTTAAATATTAAATCTCCACCAGCATCATTTTCTCTTCATTTGAAGAAATATAATGAATATTTATTTAATTGAATTAATCATTCAACTTCATGATTTTATTTTCTTTCATTATAATCATTCTAAAATATTTTTCTAAATATTATTTGAAATAGAATTCAAGTTGATATTATTCTTCATTATAATTGCTTCTTCAAAATTATCAATCATTCATTGTTCCAATAAAAGTGTTCGCAAACAATATTCTAAGTGAAATTTTCAAAATCATCCTCACTTTCATCCTCTTCATCATCATTAGATAAGAAACTTATCATTTTAAATTTGGATAATTTTGTATATTTTCCTTTTGTAAAGTATTTATCCTTCTCACCATAGTTCTTATATGATGTTCTTGGCCTTCTTTACTCTTTGTGAATATATTATTTTTTATTTATTTGTGGAAAATTGGCCTCAAAACAAATAATGGCTCCATATTCAAATAATTTTAAGAGATGTTTTACCTTATATTTCCTTATACCTCTTTTAACATTTTTAGAAATCAAGGATATAATTTCATAAACATTTTACATACCTCATTTTCAGAGTTAGGGTCAACAACATCATCCTTATCAAGATTATACTTCCATGCTTGGAAGCTTTAAATGGAATCTCCTCATTATGTTTTGTTATTACATTTATTACATTCTCCCTTATAATTTTATAATTATTTATAGTACTTTTTATATTTTCAAGAGATACAGTTTCAGGATATATGTCTTCAAATGAATAATCTAACTCATTAGACATTTTAGGATGTATTCTCATGATCTTGTAAATAACTGTATAATCATATAGATTTTCCCCAAGACACATAATAGTGCTGAAAATATCATTTACCCAGTTAAAGAATTTGCTAAAAGAATCAAATTCACCCATATTGATATCTTCATATATCATCCACTAGATTTTTAATTTTTCCTTTTTGACTTTTGTATTTCCTTCATGTCTATTTTTGAACTTATCACATATACATTTGGCTATGGAAACAACCATAACACTTAAAAAATCACTACCATAAATTTATGGTAGTAAATAATTCTTGGACCTTCCATTATTTTCAATATTCTTCTTATCAACAAATATGAGAAGAACTTTATCATTAATTGGGGTAAATCCATATTTTTCGGCTTCAAGAACATCATTTCAAAGAGACATAATATAATGAAACATTTTATATTTTGATATATGGTAATTTTAACCATAAAAAATTGGAATACAATTATTATTGACACAATTTAGATTCTCTATCAGCATCTCTTCAAAACATCATAATATAATAAATGAAGGGTGCCTTGCTCTGAAAACACTCTTAATTTCCTAGGTGATGTAGTCGTATCATTAAAAGGGTGATGGGGTGAATTAGTGGTAAAATATTCTTTTATGTTTCCTTACTTATGAAACAAAATTCAACTCCTTTTAAGGATTTCATTACCTTTTAAAAAAAACACACATCCATAGAAACACAGTTATTTAAAAGCTTCACTATTCAACCAGAAAATCTACATCGTTTTTATGGTAAGGAAACAATCCAATACCACACAATCCACTATGAAAAAATCATTTTGTGTGGAATATAATGAGAAGGATATTATCTTAAACTCATGTATATTTGTGATCAACAAAAAAGAGAATATTCTTTATGTATAAACAAATAATATAAGATAATTTTTGCAACAAACATGTAACGATTCTTCCATATGGACATCTTAAAATATGATATCTCAATATTTTTCATCACATTATTACCTAAAAGTTGGTAATTACTTCCTATATTCATATTGATACTCATTCGGATCATCATTTCCAATTCTTCAGCTCGATTTATCAATATAAAAAATTATAACTCTATTAAAATGCCTTAAAAAAATTTTGAACATACTTCCTCTTTAGACTGGAAAATCAATTTTGATTTCTCTAACAAGTTCAGAAAAAATGAATATGATCTTCTATCGTCCACTTTCTTTATTCTATCTAGAAAACTTGTTCCAGAAAACACATTCTGGAAACATCCTCTGGAATATATTATGGATCTTATCACTCTTCTTTCAAGAATAATAATAATCATAAAAAACTAAAAGTGTCCTCCACCATTTGTAGTAGGTGAATAATGATTTGTGTGGGATATTGAAATGGAATTCCTGCTTCACTAAAATTCAAAAATCCTCAAAATTCAATAAATCTTGGATATCTCATTGAATTTCATAACTCTTTCTCGAATCTTTAAATATTTATAAATTTGTTATCTTTATTTTACTTCCACATAATTACATGAATTTATGATCTTTCTTAAACATTATCCCTCTTTTTCATTATAAAAATCTATCAAACTGAATCTGATTTCTTTGTGTGGTATTCCCCTTATGATTCTCCATTATAATGGTCTTCCATATTTCTTGACCATCAAGTAAATTTGGAACATAAGAATTCTTAACTAACTTCAATCTAATTCTTTTTCCAGATATCCATTTCATAATATGATTTATTCATTTTTTTAAGGCTTTATATTCACTCCAATTTTTGTGACCCACTTGAAAACAAATTAGAACTAAATATATTTCATTATGTTGATGTGAACCACCTAAAATTCTATTATCCCATTATAATTTCCTCACTGTGATGGAAGCATATGTTAATCAACAGTTTCATCATTACGTTTCTCTACACCAAATGTATGAAAGAAAACATATGTCCTCTCATTACAAATCTTGAAACGAACTCTCATAATTATTTTTTGATTATGGTGAATAAAATAGATTCCTTCAAACTTATTCAACAATATCAAATTTTATTACAAAAACATTCTCTTATAATCATGAATTTTGTCATGTCATTAATTACTTTGAAGATCAACTTTTGAATCTTCTAGCTTATAATGATAAGTTTTATAACATCCCATTCCTCCTGCAATATCTTTATTTCAATACACCAGAATATGATTGACCTGAATATGATTGGAATCACTTTTTCTCTCCCTTTGTTTGACCGATATTTCATCACATGTATTATAACTTAATTATGATTTTTGGAAAATAGAAAATAGAAAATCAAAATTAGATTCATATTAGATCCATGTTAATATTATTCTCATTATCATTCTGATTAGAACCTCATTCAAACCCCAAGGGGAGTATGATGATCCATTTATTTTAAAAAATTAATTCTCATTATGATGGAAATTCATAAGCATTGGGAGTCTGATTTCTTGAATAAGATGGTCATTTTGATTTTTACCAAAAATAGTGTGAGTTTACTTCTCCTTATTTATTATTTTCTTGAAAAAAATATGATACTTGATTATGATAATCTTCCTTATCAAGATGATCCTAACACTAAGCTAGTGGATTAACCATTCCTACTGGGGATGATAAAATATAAATAAATACTAACTATGAGATGAATAATCATAAAATAGTATATGAAAAATGAAATCTCATATTAGACAAACTAGGAATAAAGATAAACCCATTGAAAGAATCCTAAATACAATAAATAACACACAACACATTAAGAATCAAGGAAGAACATTATAGGAATTGATGAAGAATAGAGGGTAGTGATGAAACAGGCATTTAAAATGGAATCTGATTTGCAATATATTTGGAGTAGGTGTCGAATGTATGGAGAATAATCAGAAACTTAAAAGAATTTGACCAATCAACTATATCGGTTAGTTAAAATGGGTTTGGAAATATGTACTTCGAAAAAAGAGAAAACTATAGAATAAAATGATATAAAAAGAATATGAGAGATACTCTCTATACACCGAGGAGTACTAAAATATTAATATTTCGGAATAGTACTTGACATGTAAGACATACACATCATGTAATGGATTAGGTGACATGTGTCTCAACATCTGAACATTATGTATGTTGTGTACAAATCATGTATTTGTTATCCACAATTCATTCCAAAGAATTAGTTTCTATCTCTTACCATGTCATCCTTAAAACATTTTACATCATTGAATCAATGAACTATAAGTATATGATTTAATACTACTGGAATTATAATCCTTGAAATCATTATTTCATGTAATGAATATGCACACCGTGTATTGGAATTACATCATGTAATGGATTCATTGTCTAGTTTTTGGATATGTAAGCATGATATGAATTACTAATACACGCCGTGTATGTGATACATGGTGTTACATAATGTTTTTTTAATTTTTCATAATTTATTCCATTATGTCCATAATTCATAATTTCAGTGAAATAAAACGCAAATATAGTGAAATATTGAATAAAACATGAATAATATTTAATTAAATAAATCCAATAGATGTACATAAATTTAGATTTTCAAATTCCCACACAACTGAATAATTTATTATCCTCAATCAATAACCATCAAAAAAGGGATTTTAAATGAAACCGTTTTTAAAATAAGAATAATTCATTAAAACTAGGAAAATAAAAACCAATGTGAGGGGAAAAGTTTAGTCCTCTATAATCAATAATGTAGAGAAAATCACTCATTCTTTATAGTTGAGTTATTTATTCAAATTATTTTTTCCATTAATTATAATTATATAACTACTCTTAATATTCAATAATGAGTTTTCAATTTATCACTAAATTAATTTTTTTCTCATCATTAAATGTAAAATGTATCCATATTTATGAAAATACCCTAAATACATGTTCCAAATAATAATCTTGTATTGGTTTAATCATCTATACTTAGTAAGGAAAAATAAAAAATTAATCCTGATGGCTTCAAAAAAAATAGATCAAATGTGTGTGAGGATTATGTTAGGTGGTAAAGTGATAAGAATCAGGCTAAAAATTATGGTGAGATCTAATATAAAGTGCACAATAAATGAGATTTGTGTAATGAAGTGAATATTATTGAATAATGTTTTTTCATGATCCCCAAATCATAGTGAGAGCATGATTATATCAAGAAAGTATAAAAAATTACCGTGTTCCATTCATTTTTCTCTTTTTATTTTTTTCAAAAATTTTGTCTTGGATATGTCTCAAATCCATCCACTAACCACATATGATACCTCATAGGATTCATTTGTATGGTAATGCATATTTTTGAACTTCCTAATACAATACCCAATATCGATTACTTTTTCAATCAATAAAGTTTTCTAAGGAATATATTAGTCGTAGTAAATGACAAAATTAATTATTGGAGAAATTATATATCAAGAAAATATTTTTTGTATATCTCCCCAAAAACAACATCTCATGTATATCTGGTGTGTGAATCCTCAAATAATTTTTTAAATTATGATCATGCTTGGTAGAAAGGGTAGGGTAGAAATGGAAAATTTACTTTAAATGGATAATTCTATCAAGTTAATTCATAGATACTATGGTCTAAAAAAAGAATGATGTATATGTGGCTCATAGGAAAAAGTGGATCCCCAAAATTTTGTCAATAATTTGATAAGTGTATCCATTATTTCAAAGCCTAAAAAAGATCTCAATGCATGTTTTGATAGGTTTACATGCCCTAGGTGGATTATAAGAAATATGCACATAAAATAATATGAAATAATATGTCTGGAATACTCTAAAGAATGAGAATACACAAATGTAACATGAAATCAGTCAGGGTATAAAATCCATTATTAAGTCATTCAAAATTAATTCCTATAATTAATAATTAGAGATAAAGTAAAAAACATTGCAATAATTCTAAAAATATAAACAGGAATAAAATTTACTTCGACATTATCTATCAAAAATAATCCATTTATTTAAATAGGTGTTATGATTTTTCATGTTTAAAGTATTCTTTTTTTGAAAAATGTCTCCTAGATACATGAAAACATTCAATTATTCAAGTGTATCGATAATAAATCTCAAGAAATACACCATTATATATAATATGAGACAATAGACAAAATGATTTAGAAAACAAAATAGGGGATAGATGATAATAACATCATTGGAAAAAAAATGGAAAGGAAATTTAATTTGAAATTTGGGAACTGGGAGCTCCCTTTAGTGAATGTTTTGACATGGGGAAACAAGTTTCATTCAGAGTGGATTTTTTATGACCTGAAACATTTGGTAGAATGAAACAACCATCTCTTGATAAAACATTAGTTCGAAGGGTTATCCAGTTTTGAAAAAGTGAAATGGGTAGGGTCATATAGTCAATACTATGAGAAATTAACTAAGATAAATACAGTATTTGGTGTATGGTGTTGTTTATGAATGACTTATAAAAAAGAGTTCCATTAAAATAAAAAGAAAATATCTTTATGAGGTGACTAAAAATAAAGAAAACATAAATATTATTTACCTCTCCTAAAGTGATAAATATAACATCATTATCCAGACATGTAGAAAAATGCATTAGGTAGTGTTATACATTGGCTCGTAATTCTGCTACCTTTGAAATGAACTGGTTATACAATCATCAATATTTTAGGGACACTTGTGTGGATTTACCACATTGTGAGCATACTGAGAAAGAATATCATGAGGAAAAAATATCATATGTGATCATCATGGTGGGTATCCCTATTGATAATTGAAATAAACGGAAAAATCCTCAAGATGGAAATCAATGTTAGTTATATTTTGTGACATCCAAAGAAGTAGTGTAGATGGTTTTGATATAGGTACATCAATAACCATATAACATGCCTTAGATCAACCCATGTCTATAAAATTGCATAAATAAATATGATAAATGGAAAGAATACAAGGGATTCCCAAAAATGTATCGCATCCATAAATGTGTAAAATGGAGTAAAATCGGGAATTGTAGATATAATGAAAAAAAGAACAAGACATTGTACAGAAATGGATGGGTAAAAGTTAAAACTAAGAATCAATGGAAAACATGACAAATTCTTTATCTTATGTTCCCTCTCACACACTGGGTATCTCAATGTGGCCAACCATATCGATTTCTTCTATTGATATAGACATATAATCATTGATGGACATTGATGGTTTCACATTACCTGCAGATATTTCTATAGATGGTGGATGTGAGGTACTGATCCTAATGGTGGTCATGTGTCTAGAGGTAGGGTTGAGAAAATTAACCTTAGTAGATGGTGGGATGTCAAGTTTCTTACCCAACTTACCCTACTCTATAAAAAAATCTAGTTTCTCTATAAGGTCAGTGATCTCTGAGTTAATGTTTTTTGTGGTGTTGAAGATGACTGATATGGAAGAAAAGGATTGTCTGTAGTGGGTGATGGATGGATGGAATGATCATTTTATGGAATGGTGGGGTGCGAAATCCTAATGGTCCAGTGAATTGGATTCCCAGGGGGCGAATTATCTAACGTTGTTTCTCCCATATATACTGTTAATGGTTCTAGTGATTTATAGGGAATGATGGGGTGGTTGATTTTGTATTTATGGACATTGTGGATTCAAAAGTGAAATGGGTGGTGTCAGGGGTTTCTATGAGTGTGGTAAGGAGTCAGGGATTGGTAGTCATGGTGAGATAGTGTGAAATGGAAGTTACATGGGGTTGGGATGAGTTTGTTAAGGTGATAGTGTTGATTGTGGTGGAATAAACTGGGGAGGCTTTTATAGTTCTGTTAGATGAATGGTTACTAGGGGCCTCTTTAGCATCCTCCATGTATGTTGATTTCCATTAGTAGATGCAACTATCCATTGTGATTATCCTCATTTCTATAATTTTAGAACATTGATACTCTCTATTGGATAGAGGCAGGGTGGGTTGGGGTGGACTCAAAGGCACTATGATTCCAAGAAAATTATGTGATGAAATATCCTCTCATCAATGTTACATGATTCCACTTTGATAGGGTTATATATAAATCGTAGAACTACCTGTCCATGTTTATAGTTTGGAAACCCGTGGATGATGTGAGAGTGATTACCTCAATCCAAATCATCACCCCCCCCCACAAACATAATCATCACCATGATCTAACCAAGCATGGTAAATTTTCCAATGTATGTTCCATAGGGATGAACCATTAGGTATAGTTCTCTTTTTGGTGTGAGGATCATAAATACTCAAACATCTTTTGATGATCTTGTCCAAAATTTTAATATCCATGTCATTTTTAGCATCAATATACTATGATAGGAAGACTATACAAGATAAAAAAATTATATAATATATGCCTATGTTGATGCCAAAATCCCAGAGGGTGAGATCCCATGGCCTACCACTATATTCGAAGATAGTTGAATTGATAGAGAACTCCAAGGTAGCTATGAACTTATGTAAGAGATCCTTAAATGTCTCTTCTCACACCAAGGTAATCATGATCTGGTTGATCTAACCTATGAGGTCAAGGGACACCTGATGGATGTGAATTTTCCTAATTATAGTGATGTTTAATGTCTTGTTGGTCGGTATCGTCTTGTTCTAGTAATAGACCAAGAAAATATTGTTTGTAGGGTTGGAGAATTTGAGTTAGGGTGAAGGTCGGAATAATCATGGACCTATGATCCATTGGAGGATAAATAGAAGTCCCTGGATGTGGAATAAAATGTTGTGATGGATGAATATGATGAGGTGGAAGGCATAACACTTTGTAGAACAGTAGAGGCCTTTTTCCTTTTGTATGGAAGAGAATAGTCACTATGATCGAGAAAGCATTAGGCGGGTTAGACGAAAATAGTGTTGGTTATTTATATTTTAGAGGAAATGGGGTGTAGATGATAAAGGATAGTAAGGTGAATATTTTTGGGGAGGTGAGATGGATGAAAATGTAGGGAAATGTAGAAGAACTCCATTGGTCGAGGAAGGGAGGAGGTGAGGCATCGGGAAAGGGGGGATAGAAGATGGAGAGTTAGAGGTGGGGGTTGTCATGAACCATAAGTTCATGGTATTTTAATACCATCCCCAAAAATTAAATATCTTATAATTAATACACTCTGTGAAAATATTTATTTTGTTTGTTTTTCACTTGCTTAAAATTTACACACCGTGTATAAATTACATGATGTTTATTTTGTATCGTGTTCCCCAATTGTACATGGTTTTATTGAAAAGGATTTTAGAAAACTAATTATTCATAAATATAATACTAAGTATTCCTAGCCTATCTTTCCTACCCATTGTTGACTCGTATTTAGTTCTTTATTTATTATCTATAGATAGTAATTTTTTATGTAAAATGACTTTATCTTTGAATTGATACCCCTTATAGAATTATTCTTTAAATTATATGTAATGAAATGTGGGATGGCCACCCTAGTTAGAGGTTAGGTTTCTTTATAACTATTGTGAGAACTAGATCTTTTTGAATAAGAGGTAATTTCTTTATATCATCTTCATAATTCACATGATCCTCTACCTTATTAACATAATATATGGTTTTAAATTTTGAAAACTCGTTTCTTTTATTTGTATCCTTCTCAACATCGAACACTACATGTCATTTATCCATTATAAATTTCCATATCCCCAGGTTTACATCGATCAATGGAATTCTAATGAAGATAAATTGTTTTCCTTGAATAGGGTGAATAACTCCTTCTTCCATATCCTGGATGGGAAAATGTGTAGGGAAGATTAATTTTATGGCTTTTATTAATATTTACTTGGGAAATAATTTATAATTCTTGACTGAGAGGTCATCATGTTAGAGTGCCACCCCTATTTTTTTTAGTTCTCTAAATCCCAAATTCTTGTAATCATTCAGGTGAATCAGATTGATAGTTTATCATATAATGTATAAGGTTTTTTCAAAAAAATTGTGTCCCTGTATTTCAAGGAATTTAAAAATTACGAGAGAATTTCATTTTTTAAGGTTCTTCCTTTAGAAAACTATGTGGAATTATTCATTTAGCAAGATGAATAATACATCCTCCATTTTCATTTTTTCTAAACAATAAGTCTCTAAATAATCTCTCATAGGTAGACACTCAAGAAATTTATTTTAAAAAGGGTATATTGATTTTTAATTTCTTGAATATCACAAAAACATTTATGTTTTCTCTATTTTATATCTTTTTTTCACCCACTCAAGAAAAGTCAAATGGCACATACATAGTTTTGGTACCATGCATATGTTTCCCTTTTTAGGATGCTTCTCAAATAGAAAATTATTAGAATGTTTTTTCTCTCAAGTATTCCCCTATACATTTTTATTAGATTACATTAACTAATTTTTCTCAAATCCACAGTTTTTCTTAAAATATGACACATTAAAAATTATAACAACTATTGATTTATCATATTCCCTTAGATGATCTTTGGTATTACCAAAGAATGTATGTGTTAATCAATCTGATAAGTTATTAGAGACATACCCCATTTGACGCTCTATGTTTTGTAGTGAATCCTTGTGATTTTTCATATCTATTTCTTAATTTTTCATTCCTTTATCTTCATTATTAGAAAATATAGTGATAAATTTTTCAATATTGTACTTTTGAGTTTGGTATTATTATAGATGTCTTAGTTTACATTCATGGAATGTTTCTTTTTTTCTATTGTGTAAGTGGAAACTATAGAGCTCCAAGTAAATTTTATTGGAATTACTGATGTGGCTGAGGATCTTGACCTAGTTGTGTATACCCTAATGGTTCATAATTCCTAGGATGTACCTATCCACTCTTATAATGAAAATAACATTGGTTTTTCTAAATCGTTTACTGAGATGGAATAAGATGACAGTTTTTCTACTACTGAAATTATTTGGGATGGTGATAATAATGAATTAATTGATTGTAAATGACGTCATTTCAATCATAGAATTGGATTTCATCTAAGACTTAACTTATTTCATGTTACTAGCGTAGACCTCATCACAGCTCGGAAGACTGGCAGACTGAAAATTAACATTTTAATTATAAAAACACTATGAAGAAAAGGTGAGAATCCAATAGATACAACATTACAACCACATACAACCAAATAGAGAACAACCCAGAACAAACTACAGGATCTACCCCTCCCCACCAATTGCACCGTGAAGAAGGATTAACCAAATCATGACCGCTCGGCTAGCAGTCCCGTGCAGGAATGCACAAGCACTGTACTGATGGCATGGCCATACCCACTCGGTCATCTAAATCTAAATGGAAAGCACCAATGAAGATTTCTTTCTCTGAACCACATCTTAATTAGATCTATGTAGAGTGCTGACAATGAAGCACCGGAACATCATATCCCATCCAAACATAAATTTGAACAAGATGAATAAAAAACTCTCACCCGCATTCCCAAAACTAAACAAAAAATTACATCCATTACATAGAGTCATTAAATAGTAATTTGAGATTCCCTGAATCTATTTCCTTAAACAATTTCCATGACAAAGATGGAATATGGAAGTCTGGTACCTCCATCATTAGCTTTTCAAACTCAGAATCCAGTTGGTACCTAGACCATATGTACTCCTCAATGTTTATTTTCTCATTATTGAATCCCCCTACCATAATAAGGTCTTGATTATCAATCAAATAGTATTGATCCTCATTTAGAGTCACCCTTAAAGACCTCCCAGTCATTTAGACCCCTCCTCAACGTTTGTATTAAGCAACAAGACATTCTCAACAATTTCTTCTTTAGAACCTAAAATCAATTCCAAGGATTGATCACCATGGTCCCCTGAACTATAGTGACTTCTAATCTCAATGTGTGTCTTCTTGCGGGGTAGCATGTAGTTGGAAATATTTTTTTATTTTTAGTAAGATCTTATATATGAGCTGTACAGTGCGTGGTCACTTTCAATTGGTGGATTCCATAATGAGGTAGTGGTATGTAATTTTTCCAAAGACTAGCACTATGAGAGATTTCATAAAGAATTTATTGGCCCACTACAAGCATCTTTTTCATTAGTCATCCACCAGAAAAGGAATCTTCCATATTATAGGTAGCAGGTTGCATCCTTGTTAAAATATATTAAATTGAAGCCACACATGTAGTCTATATTGTGGGAATTTTCTGGTTATCTACTTGAATATTCCACATGATTCCTAGGTTTATTTTTATTTCTAAAAATTAAAATATTGAATTTCATTTCACATCTTATTGATTCATATGGGTGGGAAATATTTTTCTAGGAACACTTTCTCTGGTTCATCCCAAGTCATTATTAACTCGTGATCTTGAATTTTTAGCTAATACATGGCTTTATCGTGCATGGAGAATGGGAAAACTCCCAATAAAATGGAATATAATGATCCACCATGGTTTGGAAAGGTATCAATAACCACATGAAAATATGAAATACAATAATGGGGGTAATAACTATGTTGTCTACTAAAATGCCCCATATTATGAATCATATTAGTAGTTTAAATATAAATATCAAAAGTGTGATATTGAATAGGCAGATTCATAATCCTAGGCATAACACATCTAATAGACAGAAAGTTTTAATCCATTATGGTGCACTCCTATAGTGCGGTTTTCAAATCTTGATTGGTAGGTGGAACATTTTACATGTTTTGTTGGTATGGAAGCAGAAGATCTTTATACTCAGCCATTGTAGATGGTTGACATGTAGAAATGTTCTATCATTCTCAGGATGAAAAAAAATTTGTTGTAGTTCATCCAAGATTCTTGATCAAGAAAAGGGTCCCTAAAACACACACTATCTAGGAAGAAAAGAGAGGGAGGGAGATAGAGAGAGAGAGGACACATGTGCGCAAGAAGGAGAAAAAGGAAATGGTAAATGGGGAAGGAAAATAGAAGATAGAGGGAGAGGCTGAGGTAATCTATGTTTATTTTAGAAGCTCAATTTTCTAGATCAAAAGTAATCTCCCAAAAAGGTTACATAATTTTACATTCCCACAGACAACTTTCAATTTGTATGGAGGCTGTTAATATTAGATATTTGTAGTCCAAAAATACGGTTACTAATAGGTTGTAGTAAAGTGATAGTGTGATGTCGAGCCCATGAGGATAACTTTAAGGTCAGTAAATAATCAAAAAAATTGTTAGAAATGATTATTCCTGATCACTCTTCTGGTTTTTATTTTTCTAAAGTTATGAAGATTTGATATAATTCAAATAATAAGATAAGGGTTTGGGGTCAACATCAAGGTTCATGATAAAATAAAATCCAATATTTAGATTGGGTTTGTCTTATGGCTTAAGCAACAAAGTAGTGTAAGATTAATAATTGGTTTTGGTATAAAAATTGATCTACCCATACTGCAACTGTCACATAGTCAAGGTATAGCAGAAAACCTAGGTTCTTTATGCTTTTCTTATATACAGAAATTTTAAAAAGCTTCATAAAACATCACAAATCCAATTACACTAGGTCCAATTCAATTACACCTCCCATGGTTAGTTTTATTCAATATAATTTTATGAATAATTATTATTAAACTGATTACTAGACATAGGTTTACCAAGGTTTAAATGAGAGACTTATTAGGATTAGAAACACCCCTACTCTTGACCCTTGACCCTAGGTGGATTTTCCCCACATGGTTGTGATTAAAAGAAGTAAGGAAATTCTAAATCTTATATGCATAATCATTAGAACTTTTGAATGAATAAGTTCAATATTAAAAAATATGAATCAAAATTAAACAACATAAATGAAAATAAATTCAATAGAAACACACTACCCATGAAGAAACAATGATGAAATTTATAGGTGTTGATGATGAATGGTGAGAAGTGATGAAATGGATGTTGAAAATGGAATATTACTCACAAAGGATATATATAACCGTAGAACTAATGTAGAATTACAAAATACTCAAAAGTATTCAACAAAACAAAAAAATTAATGAATTAAAATGTGTTTATTGTGAAAGTAGATGAAAACAGGAGAAAACTACCAAATAAACCAAGAGAAATTTAAAGTGTCTGACACTCACTATATGTAGAAGAGCACTGATATGTTAATAGGATAGAAGAGCAAAAAATTTTGATCCATGCACACTGAGTAATTGCCTTTGTGACTACTGTCTTGACATCTTCACATCATGTAAGTTTCATGAATGTAATGTTTTTGAGATTCAAAATCCCTGCTAAATAATGGGCTCATATCTTTGACCAATATATCCATCAAACATTTCAAATAGGGTAGTCTCTACATGAAGTGCATGTTATTTAATTTTAGATGGATTGTGATCATTAAAATATTCAAGTCATGTATTGAATATACACATCATGTATTGGATTCACATCATGTAAAGACCTCATAAGATGGTATATGGCTATGAATTAATACTATGAATGATGTATAAACTTATTATATGTGATACGTGATGCATAAATCATGTTTCTTCAATAAAAAATTATCATTTCATCATGTAATCTGAGAATTCATAATTCCTATGAAATCAAATCGCAACCCAATGCATTATATAGGAAACATGATTAATAATTATGTAAATAAATATAGAATGTTTATATAAATTCAGTTTACAAAATATTATCTTTATAATTCATTTTCAAGTATTACTTGGATTTTGTACTCTATAATTCATAGAGGATGTTATGGAATTCCCCATTGGTTTTTAATTCTCTAATTTTAAGGGTTTCCTAAAATATAATATATTTCTTGATGATTTTTTCATTATATTGTATGTCTCTTCTTTATTTCACTGGGTCCCTCAAAAAAAATTCAAGATTTTCCATCCTAAGAAAAGGATTGATCACCAACATGTTCTTAGATGGGATAATGATACTATATGATCTATTTTTTAAAAAATGGTAGTAAATGGTTATTGAATCGATAAACTATAATTATGGTTGAATGAGCTAGGTAGAAGATTTATTTTTACCATCCCATGCATAAAGGATATGAGTGAATACATATTACAGAGGGGTAAAGAGATCTTGATAATATTCCCAGTTAAATTAGGTTATAAGACAACACTTAAAATTAAAATCCCGATGGGAATTATGGTCTAAATGATACCATGGATTATAAATAAATCTCCCAATGTCCAACATTTATGGTTGAAAATATGAAATGAAATCCTCTTAAACAATTAGTTTCTTACATTCTATCATGCATCAGAGGATCCATTATTCCTTTTTTGTGTGATTATGTCAGAGCCTACGTTGCATGCAATCATTTAATCTTCTGGAGGTAGATCCTTATTACTCATGTGTGATTTTAATATATATCTCTTTGTGGTCACAAAGACATTTTTTCTTCACACATGATGATGTTTTCATCCTCTCTTACCACGGCGATATTATGTTTACTTTACACTATAGCCTAGATTATCTGGGTTAGAAAGAATAACCTTATCTATACCCAATATCGTAGCTCGACAAGTGGGATGAGTCTTTTTTAGAATTCTACAAACATAATGAGTCACAGCATGAGAATCTGAAAAATCTTTATGTATTGGCAGATGTAACCCTCCCACAATGAATGTGTTGAACATTAATGCTTATTTGGTGTTCTCTAAAGATGGATCTATTTGATTTGGTGATATGGTTTTTCACACCCTCAAAAAAAATTTGTGGCCTAAAATTAATAGGTTCAATCTCATTAGGAGTCACTAGTGGTTAAAGTACATTCCATTTTCGTGAGAATGAAGCTCTCCATAGGATGGAAATATATCATTTTGGAGTCTGAATGCCTCACCATTTTTAACACCATCCAAGAAATGAAAAGTGGTCTTAAATCATTTGGATTTCTAGTGATTAAGATCTTATCTCTTTCAACTATTTATCTACATGATATTTCACTTTCATCAAAATACAGGTGAATAGGGTAGCTCATTTTTTGGAATCTCATTGCCTCATTTTTGTTTTTCATGTTTGTTTGGGTTGTTTCCCATCATGGATGAACTGTATTGTATTTTTGTATTGTCAATTTCTTAATTATTGTCCCATTCAAGGAAAAAATGTGTGAAATTATTGTAAAAGACTTTTTATATATGTTTAATTTAAACAACAAAAAACATTCAATTAAAAACCCATTACTCGATAAAATTACTCAATATTTTTAATTATTGTGAATTTTTTTATAATAAACCACTTCACTAAATACATTACTTATTTAATGTAGACATACATATTTTCTGTTATTTAAATAAAATTTATAGAAATATTGTATATATTGAAATATATATGTGTGTGTGTGTGTGAAAATATTTCTTTGTTAAAAGCACTTAAAATATTAATGAGGAATAATATAGATAAAAATATTTAAAATGAAAAAAATTAAAATGACTGAAATGAAAAAATATTTAAAAAAATTAAATTATAAAAATTGTAAGAAAACACATATCATTATCATTAAATAAATAATATTTAATGAATGCATGTTAAAAATGAATAAAATTTAATCGAAATATAAATATCCTGATAAACTATATAAAATTGAATAAAATATTGATTTTTTTATATTTTATCAATTTTATATAGTAATATTTAATATATAATATTTTTTACTTCTTATAATTAATATATATATAAATTTATTAAATTTATTATTCTTTATAAATAATTTTTCCATTACTAAATAATTTTATATTTTTTTATTTTATTCATTTTTATTTTTTTATTATTTTAATAATAATGTATTTATTTAAAATATTTACATTAAATATATAATATTTATTACTATTTATAATATATATGTTAAAATTATTCAATTTATGAATATTTATTTCATTAATAAATTTTTTAAATTTTGTGATTAATAATTTTTATTTTCATAATTAATTAATTCTTTTAAGAAATTTACTATTAATATTTTTATTGGTTTTTATATTAAATTATATAAAATATGGGGCAATCGGTCCATCTATGGAGTTGGTTCATGTATAGGCTTTTAGGAGAATAGGGTATGTGTGATCCTGGACGTAGGTGGGTCGGCTATACTGATTGGGTAGGTGGACAAGAATGTGGTGGTGTTGGCCCATGTGGCCCATGTGTGTGAATTTATTTATGGGTGTATTTACCCTACATCCATTTCATGTACTGATAGTTTAAGTACAAATGATATGTTTTATGTGGGAAAAACCATGTGGAGAAACACTACATGACCGCAAAAAAAATCTTTGATAAATACCACCCTTTATCAGCACTAAAAAAGTGTGATTAAGGACGGCATTTATCAATACTAGATAAAAGATTCCATTTATCAACTCTTTTATCTTGTAATGTTAATGAATACCACTTTTTATTGTGTGTTCTGTTGTAGTGGTCAAAATCCTTCAATTTTATTAGAATGATCTGATCTTAAAATATATGTATATATCCCATCCTAATGAATTTATTGTGATCCAGAAAAGTTTCATGTATGTGGAATTATTGAGTTTATCATTATCCATTGGTCTCTTTGTCTCTGGAGAAAAATACATCCCATGAAATTTTTCTGAAATCTATAGACCATACTGATTTACTATATTTCCCTCTCCATCTACAGCTTCAGAGATACAATCTGTCTCAGTGTGTTAGATGAATACACATGTGAAACAAAAAATGAGTAGTTTTTTATACAAAAACGATATGTAAGAACCTTTGTGTTCCATATAAAGTAATTTTCCCTTGATAAGTGGTTGTGAGAAGTCAACTTGAACCCTAATATGTATAAACATTCCCTAGAGAATGGGATCTGAATGATATGGTTACACAATTTCCCAAATGTAGACACCCAATATCCAAAATATTTTTTTTCAGATCATACACAAAATGGGAAGAATATAATTAAATAAAAAAGCCTCATTCGGGGAAAATTATTTTGGAAACATGCCCATCAAGTTATAGATCCTCTATTAGAATGAAATAACTATCAAGTGACAAAGGTCTCCTAAGATACACATTATGTTTGTCTATTTGATCATAGAATTCAAATATTATATGCTCTAATCCACTTTCTATTATAGTCACACTATCCCCTAAGTTCTATATAGATTCACTTATATTTTCCATGGTAATTAGAATGAATGTCTGATTGAGGATGAATTTTCTCACTATTAGGAGAAACATTTAACACACCATGAAAGAAACTTCATCTATCATCATAAAAATAGGTTATTTTTTCATATCTAAAAGTGTGATATTACTCAATTGATTAATCATATTATTTTCCATCACACCACCTATCTGGAAGAAAAGTAGTCATCATCATCGTGAATGAAACACTATGGAAACTCACAACTGTTATGTCACCTCATAATAACTCCAAAACTATGAAACCCTGAGGAATCTCTAAACCCTAGGAAAAACTAGTAACTCCCTCTCACCAGAATATAAATTTTAGTATGAATTCAATTCAACCAAATAGATTTCCAAAAAATATATAATACTATAGTTGATCTTAGGATGTCGTGTTTACCCTTTGATCATTATTTTCATGTATAATGAGTATTCTAAGTTGGGGAAAACTCGATATTTTAAATAATTAATTTTTTAAAAATGTTCATTCATGAGATTTTCAGATTAAGAAAATGAATAAATATTTGAAAAGTTGAATTTGGAAAATTATTCACACGAAACCACAAATCATGAACTACAGTATTTACCTAGTGTGAAACTTCATTGATTTTTGGAGGACAGTGAATTTTCATTCATTTAATAAAATTGAATTCATTTTATAAAATTAATAAATTCATATAAAACAAAATGAGTCACTTTCCTACAGAAAAATAGATCTGAATTTAATTTCATCTGTGTCTAGCTACTCATAACACAGTGTTCCATTTAACATCATTGTCAGTTTTTTTAGTCTCTATGTTTGACCCCATCAGATTCCATTTGATTGTTGATAAAATGATAGAGATTCTAAATAGTTCCCATTTTTCACATGATTTAGGGAACATGGATCATATGATGATAGTGGTAAAAATGGTATCTCCATCATGGTAGGTTTCTCCAAACTTCTCATTTCGTTTCATTATTGATGTGGTTAATTGTGTTGATTATAATTTATAAGAATAAATTAGTTACTATATTTATTTCAAGTCATTATTTTGAAATGATTTCAATATTCATAATGAAATTCATAATGTTTGAATATATTAATTTCCAACAATTATTTTTTTATGATGAAAAGTGTTCTAACTGTAGTGAAATTTCACATCAATATCCCCAATTAAAAATTGAATTTAGTACACCAATAAATGAGTATTGGATTTCATATAAGTTGGTTGGATGTTGATGCTCATCCATCAAAATATAAATTTGTACCACATGTATCCAGTATGATAGATCTACAGAATGGTGAGGGGTACTATAAGGTTAGGTCTCATTACATATTCAAACATGAGGGATGAACGGTGTGGATTTTGTGAAAGAGAAACTGTATTTGGTGAATCATTAATCTCAAACACCGACTACATTATTGTTTAGGGATTTGGAATATTATTATGAGAACTATTTTTTATAAATGCAAAAGATTGAATTTTTAACAATGTATATATAATAAGAAATAGTATGGGTTAATAGTTCACTAATTTAATGTATATTTTGTAACTTACAAGTATTTATATTATGTATTTTGAATTTTATTACAGTTTATACATCATTTTTTATTTAAGAAATAATAAATGTTGTTTTTGAATTTTTTATTGATTATTTTTTGTTAAATATAAATTCAAACATATAAAATAAAATTATTATTATTACCCTAAAATGAAAAATGAAAAATGAAAAAGAAAAAGAAAGTGAGTCGGTCCTCTTGCATGCTGATCCCATAAGGGTATTGATAGGTCCTATGAAATCTAAATTCATAAATCTATTATTCATAATAATTTTGGGAAAAATATTTTTTTTAATTTTAATTTTTTAATTTCAATCATTTGATCAAATTTTATTTAGTTTAATTGGAAAGTTTATTACATACCAAAATATATATTTTTTTTGATACTTTTTTAATTTATTTTCTCAAATATTATAAATAAGATTAATAATAAAAAAGGAAATGTGTATGGTAATATATTGACCATGATTAAACAACTACATCTACCTCTATGAAAACTCAAGATACCAAATTATGATAAAAAATTCTATAAAATTTTAAAAAAATAAAATAAACATAAAATCAACATCCCAAATCCTGAAAACCATTTCAGGTCATGGGGTTATTTTCCAACATGTCCTTGATGGTGATGGAGAAGTGGGAGAAGATGTTAAATTAAAATGAATTATCATTTTTATAGTCATATTCTATATCTAGTTGACCATATTCCCCATCATTATGCTACCATATGTATAACTCTCCATGATTCATATTTGGAATCAAAAAACTAGGTCCCATTTTGATGAATTTCTTACGTAGTATCATTTAATTACAAAACCCTCTAAATGTGGCTCCACAAGAACAAAAGAGGGAGGTAGATAGTAAGAATGAGGATCTAAATCAATGGAAAGGGATTCTCATAATTCCTTCCACTTTTTTCCATATTTTAGGGCTTGGTATACTATCTGGACATTCTAGGTGAGGCGGTTGTTAGAAAAAAATAGGGGATGTTTCCTCCTCCTTCCTTAATTCCAGAACATCAATATGAGTCCCCAACATGGGGTTTTAAAAATGACTATAGAGGGATTCATGTCACCTGAAATTGATATGTTTAATTTACACATATGAATAAATTGAAAAAAAAATAACCTATATACATCAATTATAACAGATTTCATATTCTTCTATTTCTATTCATTGGGGAATAAGTATCACTATGAAAACAGTAATTTGTTGGAAAAAACCATATATAGTCAATTCACCCATGTATCTCAATTATCCATTGAATTCCCTGATGATATGTCCATCATTTTCATAATACATGACACATGTCAGGTCTTGGTATACTACATTCAATTTCAAGGTTAAACTATTTTTAGAAAAAACAAGGGTTATTGCCACCTCCTTCCTTAGGTCTAGAACATCAATATGAGTCCCCAAAATGGGGATTGAAAATGATTATAGAGGGTTTCATGTCCATTTACATTGAGATTATTAATTGAAACATATGAATAAATTGAAAAGTAAGAATCTCACATATCCATCGGTTATGATACAGTTCTTCTTATTCTATTTCTTTTCTTGGGGGAATAAGCAACACTATGCACACCATCATTGGTGGGGAAACCCATATGAAATCAACTCACCCACGTATATCTATGATCCACCAAAGTAACAAATGATTTATCAATAATTTTCATAAGACATCAAATATATCAGGTCTTGGTATACTACCTTTACTTTCTAGTTGAAACAGTTGTTAGAAAAAACAAGGGTTGTTATCTCCTCCTTTCTTAAATCTAGAACATCAATATGCATCCCCAAACTATGGATTGAAAAATGATTATATAGGTATTCATGTCACTTGACATTGATATGTTTAATTGAAAAATATGAATAAATAGAAAATTATGAATCCCAAATGTCCATCTATTGTGATTGAGTCCTTATTCTTATTTTGTTTCTATTCAGGGGGGAAGAAGAAGCATTGTGAACACTATCATTGATGGGAAAAACCATACCCAGTCAATTCACTCATGTATCTCTAAGATTCACCAGTGTCACTGATGATCTATCCATCATTTTCATAAGACATGACACATGTGGGAAAATACCATGTAGGAGTGAGTATATACATACCCACTAGGAAACCTCAAAAACCAAAAGGTTGTAATGGAAATATTAAATGATAGTCAACTCACCCCAAATCAAGAGGGAAAAAACTCAACCAATACACATAAAATATTCTCAGATAGAACACCATATGTGAAAAAATAGGACCTCCATATCACAAATGAACCAAATATTATGAGTAAGTCTATATATACCAATATCCATCACTAATGTAATACATCCATGAATCTCACTAGAATATGTGCATAGGGGATGGCTTCTTATTACTATCTTCCATAGCAGATGGCACCCCAACTCTCATGGAGTACCTACACCAAGTACATGATCAAAGTTGTGGGAGTAATAATCAATAGATATAGAACCTGTACCTAGGGGACTACCTTTTCAATATGTATAAAGAATATGGGGAATCATTTCCATGGTTAATCATGCGAGTATTAACCCAAAAATGTTTCTATTCATATGGGGACCCGCAACCTAGTTTGAAAGAGAGGTATTGTGCCTGACAACTCTCTGATGACCTTTTCTAGATCTCTACCGTTTTTGAGAATCACCTAAATAATATTCATGCTCTGAAAAACATGCATCATGTATCACATTCAATGAAAAATTCCATCACCATGTTCTATGCAGAAGACTACCAAGGATAGTCTACATGAATTCCATAATCAGGGCCCAAAAAAAGATATATGAGGTGAAGAAGTCAAAGAATATAATACATGGTCTATATGGGGGTCCACATGGTATGTGACCCTATATCATTTCCTTTCTGTGGTATTCTATGGACACAAAATAGAATAAATATCATCATACAATACTTACAAAAATATTAAAGGGTGTGTCTCCACCACATGGGACCTACATGTGTCCTACTTATTATTCCTGAGAAATATGTCCCACATCAGGCCATGCTCAGTTGCTGGCCAATGATAGTGAACTCGCATAGTACAGTATGTGTCTAACCACATGAGTCCTTGACATGTTTCAGCTAGAAACATTCTGGTTGACTTGGTGGGGTCACATGGTGTGTGGGTCCGGTCACACAATGTGTGATCCATAACTTTTACAGAAACACTATCCTGATAACCATGTGGTTTAATATTTTGTGTTATTCTAGGATAAAAGTATTTCTATCAATATATTCATAGAATCATCATATTCATCACTTATTTTTTAAATTTAGTCACACCACCATGGATCTCAAATTATTACTAACTAAAACTAATTGGGAATACCTCCAGCCATCATTTACTGACATCTATTAGTCGGAGAAAAAAATCTAATAATCCTCTAAAAGTCACTAAATCATATTTTTGGTGCGTCATCTCCTGTCACCACTCACGGATTTTGGAACCATGAAGAATCACCCACAATACATATTGATACTCCTATAAAAGACTATTTTTTTAAATCAAAAAACATAATGAATTTGGGGGCTTAGTCATTCTTGAACCAACCCGGACAATGTCGGTCTACAACCCCTTGGTCCAATGCTGAGAAACATGGGGAAAGGTTTGGGGAAATGAAAAAGAACAATGGTGAAAATTTTATTGGCCAATTTTTCAGGGTCAAAACTCATAGTTTAGGGAAGCTGAGATGAGTACCTAAAATTATTTGAAAAAAAGTAATTAAAAAGTTTAAATAATTTACATGGATCATGAAAAGAATTATCTATCACATAATCAAAATAAGATGACTAAGAAAAGATAAATCATTTAATAAAAATTGAATAAATAGAAAATTGGTGGTCCTACCTCATTTTGTGATCAATTATTGTTAAATTATGTGTTCACTAGTGAGGCAGATGTCATGTTGCATTCACTACCACTCAATCAACCTCGATTTCATCAATTATTATTCTCTAACATCAATATTCAAATGAAAATATTTGAGGTTCCTCTACAAGCCCCCAAGGTTATGTAGTTAATCCTGGAGAATTTACATAAAACCTACTTATAGAGGAAATTATGTATTGGGGTAATAAAATATTTAAATTAATTAATTAATTACTCCACTTCACATACCCACCAAAAACTACCTTATCCAAGAATCCACTGAAAATGAAATATAGGTCATGCTTAGTGTAAACCATGTGTTTCGAATTCAAAACATGTCTCAAAATTGTAATCCAATACTTTGTTTTGGTGGTTATTTAAATATTTCTTGAAAATAGTGTTTTCATTATATTTATAAAATTAATATTTGAGAAAATCAATAATAAGATAAAAGGGACTCATAATCATGAACTATCTCAGTACCTAACTACAAAAATATTCCTTAATATATTTCATTTTTTTATTAAAAAAAATATGATCATGAATTCTCCCCTACACTAAGGATTTTCACCCAGGAAATCAGAAATTGAACCAAAAGGTTGGTATACTAGGACTACATATAGTTCTCCTACTCCTAGTATCTCTCCTACACTCTCTTGTTTCACCGTAACTCATTATCAATTTGAATTTTCTATCGCCACATGATCCTCAACCACCAATCCTTGATCACCACATAGTAATCAATGAAGTTGGGTTCATCCTGGATGTCAAGTTCCCCCCAATCAATAACATTCATCATATCATGCTCATATCTCCTTAGTTGTGACACATGGATGATATCATGAACTCGCTCCAATGGTGTGGGTAAGGTTAGGAGGTAGGAAACCTCGATAACCCTCTATAGGATCTCGAATGGCCTGATGAACCTCAATTATATCTAGCCTCACTAAAAAACCTTTTCAATACTCCTCACGAGGAGACTCTTAGTAAAACATAATTTCCCAACTCAAACTATAATGGTCTATGATGTCAATATTTTTTTCATTTCACATAACATTGTGTTGTAATATATATGCTCGCAAATCATGCGAAACTTCTCTACCATCACCTACACCAACTTGGACCCAATAAGAGATGTTTATTCAAAATCAATCATGTATAAGGGTGACCTACAAGGTCTCGCATACATGAGCATAACACATTACACAAATATTTTAATATTGATAGTTATTATTATAAGAATGATCCATTGGTGTAATATAATATTTCATGATCCAAATAAAGTCTAAATCAATTTCTTTCAGTATTTTCTCTAATACCAAGATTATTTAGTCATTCTACCCATCCATTTGGGTGTAAAATTTTGTTTTCATCCTCATCTTGGTCTCTAATTCCCCCTAAATGCCTATATATAACAGTATCATAATTATTTCCTAACTATCTGAGATGAAACTTTTTTGAACCACATGGAGTCAAATGATCTTCCACACCTAAAACATTCACAATATCTACACCATAATCTTCTCCCTGATAGAAATAAAGGGTGGTGACCTGAAAAATTGGTCAAATATAATCCATATAGAATGAAAGAATCATATTATCCATGGTTGACCTGTCACAAATTATGTGGATTTGTTTCTCCCATTTTCACTCTAGGATCTCAAGAGGCTGTATGAAACATGTCAAAACCTAGTACTCAACATTATCTTAATACAATTTGAGATACTGGGATATGAACTCACAATGATCTACCTCATTCTATCCCATCAAAACAACCTCTAAAATTCCATTTACATGTTCACCAAACTGGGATTTAAATTCAATGGAGTGGTATGAAACTCCCACATTCCCTCCACTCACATCATGAATAGAACCACTTTCCATCCTCATAAAAATATTTCATTCTTAGCCCTTTCAGATAAACAATATAGTGTATCCCATGAAGACATTTGTTCAAGAAGAACCTCATATTCAATGTCTCCCAATCGGGCCTCTCTAACACACTGTAGAAGTGGAAGAGTCGTCAACATCAATTGATGATAATATATACCCCACTCCTATACCATGGTAAGCAATAGTGAACCCAATTTATCAAACACCTTCTCTACCAGGCATGATTGAGACATCGTACTCAGAGAATAATACGCTACTTTTCCATTCTCAATATTGTATACTATCATGAAGTCACTATACTATAGGAAATCCAACTGAAACCTATTTATCTTTCTAAGATGTCTCTATATGAATATTTCAATGAGACATTTGTGACCATATCAAATAGAAAATAACTCCCCCAAAATATAGTCCATCAACATCATCAGAGAGAACACAACTGAAACCAACTATAGGGAATGAGTAGAATAGATCTTCTCTTTGTGTAACAACTGCCTTAACCAATACACAAAAACAAACACTTCCTACCACTGAATCGACATATAGCTGATTTCAGCCCTAGATTCATCACAAAACACCACATAATCACACCCTCATTTGGTTGTCTCAATAGAGAAGCATCGGTCAATCTTCGCCTCAACTTCTCTATGTTCCCCTAACACTACATAATCCAGATAAAAGGATTCCCTTTTCATTTTTGGGTGGTCAAAGGGGCTTCCACTCCATATATTTCTGCCAAAAAACATTTTTATTTGCCTCTCTATTCCAAAAATACTCTACACCTATATCACACCATTGGGAGGCTCATATTATAGCAATGAATCAATCTTCACCAATTTCACAACTAAATTGTTCTCATAAATGAAATTCCCCAGAAATTCATGCCCATGGACCCAAAATCAACACTTCAAAATCATTCCATAGTGTCAGTTATCCATGTATAAATCTAGGACTATCCACATATTATCTTTATAATCCTCCTCTGATGTAGAGTAATTGAGTATGATATCGGTGAAGACAACTGCAAATTGTCCCATGAATGGATAGAAGATCTAGTTCATCGAATCTATAAACACAAATGGGTTATTCACCACACCAAAAATCATACCTTGGAAATAATAATGTCTATAGAAACATAGGAATTACTTCTACATGATATTAGCCTCATGAACCATCAATTGGTGGTAGAAAGTCCCAAGAACGATATTTGACAATCAACTCACTCCTCATAACTAGACAAAGAGGTCATCAATAATTATTAGGGTGGATGCTTTTCATTTTTCATTACTTGATTTAGGTAATGAATATCTACACAAAGTCTAAATCTTATATCCACCTTATTCATGAAAAAATTACAGTGGAACAATGTGCCCAATATGTTTGTTGAAACCATTTTATATATGAACCTTCAGGTTCACCCTCATCTCACAAAACATGAAAGGGGACATATTTTATGCCTCTAAATATATCAGTGTTGTAACAGGGTGAAATTTAGTAAATATATCTATCCCTTGATGTAGAGTTAGTCTCAAAACATCATCATGGAATATGTTTATATAACCCTCCACTACCAATGGATCCAGATGGTATAAGATCATATTATGCCAAGGGTTAATCTCAACATCTAATCAATAATTGCATATATCCTCCTTCTTGTTAGGCCCACTCAATCAGCCAAAATATCACCCTTTCCCATAAAAGATAATATCATACTGTAGGTTCTATGGAATCTAACATACATGTGATTGACAACCATTATATACCACATATTATTTTTTAAGGTATAATCATGATGACCAAGTGGTCTCATGTGAAACTCTCTCCTCGAAATGATTTCTATCTTTTCTAGAAGGCAAGTGATATCAAGGAATTTATCCTTGTTGAAACATCTAGTAGTACTAGTTGGTTTAATATCGTAATAGGAATCTCTAGATTACATATTAGGTTTAAGAATATGATGTAATAACACACATTTTTTCTACTTGTACTAAGGAAAGCATTAAATGAATAAAAAACTCATACCTTATATCATCTCATTTCCATCTTAGTCATAGCCATCCATAGCTTGAAACTACCTATGACCCCGACCACTAGCTCCCTGATCCTGATTTGAATCACAAGGTGGTAGGGGTCCTAGGAATTTGTAAATTTTTCCTCAATCAACTAATCCTCCCCCCAAAATAAACCTTACTTCTCTGGTAGCACAAACTCCATGTCAGCTTCCATATCCATGTCTAGTAGACCCCTGATCATGGGGTTTTCTCTATTGTGGGGGTTCTTCCACTATTTTTATGTCCCACTCAGTATGAAGGGTCATGAAATGATGAACTAAGTGACCTCACCCATAGAAAAAATTGAATCTTCACTCATCAGACTGACTGGATCCACTGTTCAATCCTAAATCTATAGATCCTCATATCAGAGTATACGAATGATAATTCATCCTCTTATGAGATCATGATATATAATTCCAACTAAATGTTGTTAAGGACTTATCCACATGATGGCCACAGCCATATCTAACTTCTTATGGTCCCTCACATATGAAGATATCATTCAATAGAGTATACTCAAGAACTCCAAAAAACTGTTTAGGCATAGGGACACCATAATGGATCAAATGAATCTACAGAGAAACTTCTTGAACTTCCTCACATGGAAGAATATATATTGTATCATATCAAGGTACTACCTCAAATGTTCTATTAACCTCATTGGGTACTCAGATACTGACATATCACACTAATATTGATCTGAACTCTTTGGGATTTGAACTAAGTCCCAACTTGAAGTCTAATAGGACTCACAAAATAGCTGCTAGAAATTAGATAATGAGAGTGTCCTCTCATTATGGTAAGGAATAACCAAACTCAATTTTTGACCAATTGATCCATATAAAAGATTTTTCGGTAGTGCAACGATTGGATCTTTCAGTGTTTGTATGAGCCTAAAGACTCAAACCACCAACTTTATCCATTCATTCACTTACTGAGGATATGGGTCATCGTGAAACATCAGTGATCTCTAATTATAGAACAAGAATAGTGTAGTAATATTGTATGTATTCATAGGATGAACATTTGATTCTATCTACCTCTAAATATGTAGGGATTCTTCTCCCTGACTTCCTAGAGGAATCCCCTTATCGGATAGTCATTGTACTGAGACCTCATCACTCATTATATCATTATCAAGATACTAAATCAGTAACCTAGTTGGCTATCTTTCGGGATGAATATTGAAGGTGATCAACATGTATCAAAAGAATATGACAAACATATATATATATATGAGGATATGGCTGATGATTGATAGTCAAAGGACTGAATCCTATATGATTCATGTACCACTATTTCATTCAACAATTTTCTCTACATATAATGTCAAGAAGTAGGTTGTTAGAGTCTTCGTGTAGGGATACATCAAAAACCATACCAAAGCAAGGTTCCCTAGCATGAAATCCAAACTCGAGACACATTGAAACTATTTCCCAAAGTCACAAACAACGCTTTTTAGGATAAAAATTAAAACACCAACCTAACAAATTAACATCTTTGATAGAAATTTGTATTGACTCCACCCTATAGGGTTAACCTATAAAGTAGAATGATGAGTTTTCCAAAACCTAATACAACCTATAAGAGGCTAGAAGTTGGAGACAAGTTCCATGAAGGAATAATATAAAATGGGAGGCCTTTTCCTAATGTAATTTCACGTATGAACCCAACATACTCAAAGAAAAATTATAGATGAATAGTAAAATATAATAATACCTTGAGTAAACCATGCCTGTAATAACCTCTAAGGATTGCATAAGATTATGGTAGAGTAAAACCAATCTGTAAAGGAGGAAAAATAAACCCAACCAGAAATGATGTCTTAATCTAAAAATTGCCAGCAATATAGAATAATGAGAGAGTGTTACTACTAATTTATAAGACCAACCATTATACATGATCACTACACCTAGGTAACACTGTGATCCACCAAATTCACTATATTTATACCTACTCTCTATATAATATATTACATGGATGGAAAAAAATATATGGGTGAGTATATAAATACCTAGTAGGGTGTCCTGAATGTCAAAAGGGTGAAATAGAGGAATCCAGTAATAGTTATCTCAACCCAAATTAAGAGGGAAATTAAACCCAATAGATACACATATATATTATTATAATTAATCCCAAATGGGATAGAAAGTGGGTCTCTATATCATATCCCTACCACATTTGATGAGTAATCATGATGCAATAAAATTCCACCACTAATTTTAAATATCAAACACAACCTCACTAGAATATGTGTTGAGGTGTCCACTCCTCACTACTACACTACATACCTAGGGGAGCCCAAACTACCATGTAGGACGCACACTAAACTAGACCTTGAATAAGGGGGAGTAATTCTCTATAGATTTCATCACCTAAAGAAGTACTTACCCAGTCATCTCTACAATGATCATGTCAAAATAAATACCATCATATTGCATCCCCTAAAGAAGCATCATGCTTGGAACATCTCAGAAACAAAAAAAAATATCCAAACATTGCATTATATGTGGAAAAATAATCATTGTAGGCTAAATTCTATACAAAATATGATTTCAAAGGAAGAAGATATTAGATGATGATGTTGGAGGAGGGAGTACATGACATGTATGATGGTCCATAGGTCCTATAACCCGACCTTATTTCTCAAATAAAATCTTCATTAGAAACAACATTGAAACCATTTCATCATACATGACATGTGTGGCTCAAACATAGCGTGTCTTTGCCTCTTAGGACCTACCAATTCAATTCTAGTCATGCCCGAGTACATGTCCATGTACCTGGAAGTTTACCTATCCATACCTAGATATCGGTCCATGTATTTCTACTCTCATAGTACACGGAATTTCCAACCACAAGGGGTCCTAGATGTGTTCCAGCTAGCACGTGACCTTGCTACCTTTGTAAGGTCACCCAACATGTAGGTCCTGCCAAACTATGTGTGATTCTTAACTACTACTAAAGAATTAATTGTGTATCCACTGGATATAGGTTGTGTATTCATTTGGGTGACACGATGAGTAATTATTATTTCCCAAAATCATCCATATTTTTACATATTTTTCGAAACCGGTGTCACTACTACAGATCTCACATGTTTTCCACATTGAACTAATGGTTAAAGCCTCCAACCATATTTTCCCAACCTCTAATGGATGGAAAAAAGAATATATTGATACTCTCAAGTTACTTGAAAGCATCTCATCTACCATTTTAGTTTTAGGATCCAATTAACATGATTTGTCGCCCATAGTTCATCTTGGTATGCCTAAAAATACTGATTAGTTCATTATTAATTGAACTTGTAGGTATTTGGGGGTTAAATTGTGTTGGAACACACCATGAAAATATCAAACTGCGATCCTATGGGAAAATGGAAAAGAACACAAAGAATGGGTTGGGAAAAGTATAAATAATAAATGTAAAAAAAAAATTTCTCAAGTGTTAATTTCCAATTATCATAGATTATGTAAACTGTGGGGAGAACATGGTATAATTTGAGAATAAAATGAATTAATATTGTATTTTTTCTATAGGGATCATGCGAAGAACGTGCGGTCGTAGAATTAAAAGAAGAAAAGATACATTTCTCAATATTTTACTCAAAGGATATGAAATAAAAAATTTCAGTCCATACTCTATTTGTAATGGATAATTGGAAATAAATTTTTCCCCAATGATGGAGAAGTCTCATTGCATTCATTTTCTTTTGATCTACCTCGGTCTGATAAACTATCATCTTCTGATTACGATCCATCATCAATGAGTGTCAGAGTCAAATATCTAATCTCCCAAGTTTATTTGGATAACCCTTGATAATTTCTATGACATGATATTTAAATAATAAAAAATTGGGTATTATATGAACTCTTTTAATTTATTAATTAATTAATGCACTTCAACTACCTACCAATGACTACCACATCCATAATTCCAATTTTGACAAACCATATATCACATATTGGAAAAACCTCAAATTCTAGATCCATCCATTTCCATTAATTTCTAACCATAGAATCCATTTGTTGTGTTATTCAAGTATTTTGGAAAAACTACACATGTTTGATATTAAAGATTTTAGTATTTTTAAAATAACATATCCAGCCACACCGCACCTTTAAATCTCATGTAATCTTACTTAATGGATAAAAAAATATTCCTTAATATATTAAATATTTTTAAAAGGAAAATATAGGTTCACCCCATAATTATTTATGAGAATAAAATCAATATATAAATAAGAATCATAACTAATAAGTGAAAAAATACATAAATAAATGATAAACTCATACAATGTAAATCCCTTCCATCACTAATACAGTATCAGTGATAAAACATTCGAATATTAAACCACACTCTCATTAGTATTATGGAAGAAATAAAAATAAAAAAATTATATGTAATGAAAATGATGTATTTGGACCCCACATATAGTACTAAAGCACTACTAAAATTATTACAAAAATAACTCCATAAAAATATATACAATTTCTATACAAGATTGTTAATTTACCAAATTCCTCTACATTATCTTCCATCTTGAATAATATTAATGTAGTATCTTATTCAACATTAAGGAATAATTCATTAAACAATAATTACAAAAACATTTTTATTTTCCATCCTTGATCAACAATTATTTCCCTTACACTCTACACTACATTATTAAATAATAAACATGATTTTATTTGGTGACTCACAATATTTGGGATTTGTATAATTGGACTAACCATTTATGATTGTATAAAATATTTCTTTTGATAATTTTTTTTATAATACCCAATACATGAGCCAAAAATAATTGTTCTCTATAAAGATAATGAAAATTAATTTTCCCATTATTTAATAATAAATAGATCATCATGTAAAAATATTATTTTGGAGATTAATTCCTTGGATTTCATTAATGTATGGGAAATAGACTAGAAAAGAGATAATGGGTTGGATTAGCTTATTACAATGGGCCACATAGTGTTATTAGGTAGGTATGATGAACCGAGGCTTCACTTTTGGAATGAGAAAATGAATGTCATATAGACTCTGATGTCTCGATAATTTTTCATCAACTTCAGAATTGGAATCATTATAATCAATATTATTTTAATATTACGGGATCTATATCTCTTACTCCATCTTATTTTCAATAAAGGATATATGAGGGTGGGAAGAATCCAAGCCTTAATGCCACTCTGAAATATTATTAATGGTGTTTAATAAATGAAAAAACTTGTTCATAACAATAGTTGAGTCTTCTTTATCTGACTGATTTGCCTCAAATCTAATTACCTAGAATATTTCCACACTGTGAAAAAATGATCACCTCAAAAAATGGTATGGAACAATATTCCATTTTTAAAAAATTCATGTGTCCAAAACATCTCCAACAATTGGGATGTCACTTGAAAAAAATATTATCAAATATGAGATCCATATGCTCAATTGTGGGTAGTGGATAAAAATCCGCATCCCCTCCTATAATTTTTATACCATTGTCAAAATATAGAATCTGTTGGACTCTACCAGACTACATCCAAAAACATACTTCATGAAATATTATGAAATCTCCTCTAACTCCCAACCACCCATATACTCATGTCACCCACTTGAATGACCTTAATGAAAGAACTAAAGACACATGGGTGATATGGATAGTAGGTGGAAGAATGAACATTAATTAGTGATCCAAATAAACTATATATGGATATAAAGCCTCATAAATGGAAAAAATAACGTGTAAACATTATTAGGGTCTTGAATAATCACATTATATATATACACACAAGTAAATTTTTGGATTGATTGTCCTCCATCCATAAATCTTCTAGGACCCAAACTTACGCCCTTATCAGATTCCATCATAACACCCATTAAATATAGGAGTAATTACCCCTAAAAAATATATGTGATGGAATATTCGTTTTGGAAAATGATATGGATTTGGGTTTTCACCCATCAGTCCCCCCTCAAACCAAACAACACCCAACTGGGTTGTCCCTTCAATGATAATCCATATGATCCAAATCATATTCCAGTTGAAATATTTTTTCTATCTCTAATGGGACACACTAAGACCCAAATTTATAATATTGAATTTTTATAAAAGGAACCACCATGGATCCCCATTCTCCAAACTAAGCAACCATTATCATTCTTATAATATTTTTGGTGAATACTCCACCATACATCATACCTTGTAAGTACCAGTCCTCTAATCCCACTAGTTGAGACCCAACTTCCAAGGTTGATGAACTTATTTAACTAACGCCATGGGTGTCCTGTAATACCTTGGTTTCCTTCCCATCTCACCATATGGAATTACCCACTAAGGTCACTTACTATACTATTGAATTTCCCCATAGACCAACACAAGTTCATTTAGTGTGATTTTTCCTCACTCACACATGCCCTTGGGAACTTCCCAGGGGGTCTCCCATCTTGATCACTAATCCAGGAAATTAATACTTAACCATAGAGTTATTTTAGACCCAATTCATAAGCCCTTATAGGGTTCTATCCTACAACCCATTTGTGCTTTGAGGAATTATCCATCAAGTTTATATGTGATCCCACATCTTTCATGGAAACTGATGTGGGATTAGGTTTTCAACCAATATATCCCCACACATTAATTTTCATGTTACATATTAACATTGTTAATATATAAAAGTAAATTTTATTCAAAAAAATATTCCATATATTATCACTTCTAAGAATTTGTAATTTAAAATGTTTCAAAACTCATGAATATAGATACTATAAAAAAAATCCCTTGTCGTTTTTCTCCACTATAGGAAGTGTTTTAAATTGTTGCTCCATTTTTTAGTTATCGTTACATGAACCAGTGTTTATTTCTCTATCTTCAACCATATATTTTGTATTTCATTAGTGGTTTTAATGTGTTTCAATTTTTGGGTACATATTGGTGGTTATTTATTCATTTGGTAAAGGTTTTTAAAATAAAAATCCGAATTAAAATAGGGAAAATTAATATAATAATAACTATGTATTGTAGTTGAAGTTATGTCTAGTGGTGGTTTCCATGAACTACTATAAAATAAATCAAATAAAACCCATTTATTATCCATACAATTTCCCTATGAAGTATGTTAGGGATGATAATTCTCATCCTAATACCAAAAACAAGTATTTTTTACCTAAAATATAACCCATAACATTTATGAAATATAATAGAAAATGGAATAGACAATGAAAATATTTAGAATCTAGCACATAATTTTTTTAATTAAACTAAAAACACATTTTCGTAAACCCAACAATATATCACGAATAAAACTTTTATAAAATAAAATTACTTATTCATGAATTGATTGAAAACATGGAATTAAATATTTGTAATCATATAATAATCTCATCAATTTTTAAATCAATGTGTGGGATGCTCCAAATTACTCAATAGAAAAATTTATATATAGTTGAATTTTCATGATATGCAATATTTCCAAAATATTTCAAAGGTTTTTGACCCATATTTTAAATCAATATGAGGTTTTATCAAAGTTATTTAATGTTACAGGAACTTTTTTTGTTTCAAACCACTAAAAATATCTTATAGGAATCCCAATAAAATTATAACATATATTAACAAGATTTCAATTTCTACATTTCATAAATTAAAATAAAGTCATTATCCTATGATTTAAAAATCTATCCAACGATTTTTTTCATTTTTTTACTACATGAAACACATTTTTAAGGAAGTTGATTTCATTTAAAATAGATCATTGAGTCATTGAGAAAATACTACTCATTAGATGCATGCTTTTTATACTCCTACACATCAAAGATAATTTAATGGTAGTTATTCCATAAGTTCACATCGACCTCCTGTTATTTATAATTTTTTTTACCACTAAATGCATGTTTTAGTGTTTTAAAACACAAAAATATATTTATTGTCATTATTGGAGAACTGTAACTAGGATTGATGTGGTTTAATTTCCTATATTTAAAAAATAAATCTACAGACGTTTTCAAATTATTTATTTACCTTTTATTGTAATTTTATTTGGTTTGGCCCATTGGTGCTCATTTTAAAGATATTTATATATTTTAAAACATATCATTTATTCATTCCAAGAATACTTCACATTAGATAGACATGTTTTATACTTATACCCATTGAGAAAATTCATCGGTGTATTTCCCATGATTTCATAATAATCCATCATTTTCCTATGGTTTTGACCATCTCTTGAATGATTTAGAGTTTTAAAACACTAAAAACTTGTTTACAATAATCCATAGAAATTTGTAACTCAGATTTATGTGGAATTGAATTATACAATTAAATTGTTAATCTATAGTAATTATCTTTTTATTTCATGGCCATTCGATGCTATTTTAATTGTTTTAACCACCTAGTGCATCTTTTTAATGAATTTTATATCTTTTAAAATCCATTATTGAGTATTTATGAGCACACTAAACACTAGATTAACGTTTTTTTGACTCATACAAGTCCCATATAATCCATATATAGTGGTCCATGATTTCACATCAATATGAGGAAATTTACTATGATTTTCACCTTTGGATAAATTTTTATATTTTTAAAATAACAAAACAAAGTATTTATGGGAATTCTAATAATACCGTAGCATGGATTAATGTGGATTTGATTCTTATATTTCCAAAATGAATCTATGGTTATTTTCCTATAATTTAATTTCTATCTGATGTTGTTTTCTTATATTTGACCCCATGGCACATGTTTATAAATAATTTGATATCTATTAAAACATATTATTGAATCTTTCCAAGAACACCATATATATATGGATTTGATTTTAGCTTTAAAAAATCCAAAATAATTAAAGGATCTATTTCCCATGGTTTCACGTCCCTCTAAGGAAATTTCCCATGGTTTTTATATTACAAACATTTTTTAGTAATCTAAAAGACTAAAAATATATTTCAAATAAATTCAGGGAAATCCTAACTCATATTGAAATGGATTTGGTTCCTATATTTCCTAAGTAAACATGTGGTAATTTTCCCATAACTTTATGTCCATCATATATCATATTCATTATTTTTACCCTATGGATCATGTTTTTAAAGACATTGTTAAATTTTAAAACAAATTATTTGTTGTAACGAATGAACTATAAATCATATAAACATGTTATTTACCCATATATGTCATAATATTCTATTAGTCACTTCCCTGTGATTTCATATCAATTTATGGTCATATACTATGGGTTTTACTACTACACTTACATTTTAGAGTTTTATAACATTAAAAACACAATTATGATTATACCGAAAAAACAGTAACTTGGATTGATGTTGGGTCAGCTCCAATATGTGAGAAATTAATCTAGGACTATTTCCTATGATTTCTTAGTTATCCAATGTTATATTCTTATTTTTTACCCTTTTATACACATTTTTATAAATATTAATATGTTTTAAAACTTCTTTTTGGTCTATTATGAACATACCACACATCAGATAGAAATATTTTCTACTCATTCATGTAGAAAATGATTCAATGGCTATTCTCCCATGATTTCACATCAATGTGATGTCATTACCTAGGGTTTTTACCATTAGATGAATGTTTTACTATTTTAAAGAACTAAAAATGATTTTATTAGAATCTCAATCCAGCTATAACTTAAAATGTTATAAATTTGGTTTATACATGTTAAAATTAAATATACATTAATTTTCTTATTATTCCATGGCCATTCTATGCTATTTTTCTATCATTCCCCCAAAGTGAATGTTTTCGATGATTTAGATATCATTTAAAAAAATTATTTATTCATTTCGAGAAAACTTCAGGTAATATGGATGTGTTTTCCACATAAATACATCAAATAAATTACCAGTTTTCCCCATGATTTCCTAAAAATCACAAGCCATTTCTTAATTTTATGACCATTACATGGATGAATTAGTTTTTTAAAATAATAAAACGAATTTATGGGCATCTAGATAAAACTAGAAATCAGATTGACCCTGGTTCAAAAAAAATATTTTGAAAATCAATCAACGTTCGTTGTCCTGTGATTTCATGGTAATCAAACATCATTTTCATGGTGTCTACTACCTATATAATGTTTTTAAATACATTATTATCTTTTAAAACCTGTTATAGAAACATTACATGAATGAGGAAATTCTAATTGATGTTTTTTCAACTCATACATGTCATAAATAATTCAAAAGTGTGTTTAAAATGATTTAATATAAATATAATGTCATTTCATGTGGTTTTTATAGTTACACACATGTTTTAGTGTCATAAAAACTAAAAACACATTTACAAGAATCCTAGGAAAATCATAACTAAGATTGGCATGGATTGAGCTCATACATTTCAAAAATAAATCTACAGTCATTGATAGATAATTTACTATCTTTCCGAAATCACTATTATTTTTAAAAAATTGAATAATTCTATTAAAAACATTAGAATCACTTAAAACTGCTTATTGATTCATTCCAAGAACACTACTCATTGGATAAAATTGTTTTTTTCTTGTAAACTTAAAAAAATAATTCAATAGTGGTTATCCCATGATTTAACATCAATATGAAGTCTTTTTCTATGGTTTTTGACCATTACACAATTTTTGTAGAGTTTTAAATCCCTAAAAACATGTGTACGGGCATCCTAGAAAAACTATAAATCGGATTGACATGGTGTCTATTCCTACAATTCAAAAATTAATCAATGGTCATTCTAATATGATTTGTTAGTCATAAAACATAGTTTTATTACATTTGACCTCAGTATCCATGCTATTATAAATATTGATGTCTATTAAAAAATTATTGATTCATGGACTGAAATACAAAAGTAAATAATTCTCCATTATTTACCAACACTATTACAGTTTTTTTGGTAACAGTATTGATTATTCACTTTTTCTATCAACTTTGAAATCCTTCTCTTTTTCTCCTGATTAATAACACTACTTAAACCCACACTTGGTGTAGTTGTAATTTATAATGGTTACCTACAAAATATAGTTGATTGAGTAGGCCCAAAACCAATTCCACGTACATTCTCAGAATGCTCCATCCATAAACCAATTGCAATTGAATTATTTTTAGATATTGTAATGACCCAAACATTCATGAATAAAATTACCCCTTTGATTTAATTAAATTTCCTATGGTTATTGAAGAAAAATGAACTTGTTTTGTTTTATTATATCACATTATGTTTAAATGATAATTAAATTTCTTTACCATTGATAATATATCCCTCGAATAGTGATCACATTACTAGTATAAATATTAGGTTTTAAAAAATCCCGTTGGCACAGACAAAGGAATTTATGGCCTCAACCCATAGAATAGTACCCTATGAAGCCCATTTATCATATATTATGAGGGAGGTATCATTTATGGGATTTTCCCTAGACCAATACCAAGTTAAGATACAACAACTTAATCATGAGGGAAACTATTTATGGGAGAATTTGAAGCTCATCAAGATCGTGTCCCAAACCATGTTCAACAAACGACCCCATAAAAGCCCCACTATCACGCACCTTACTCTTAGGGTGCATGCTGGTGTAATAAAAGGATATGTATCAACACCCAATTATTAAGAATATGTACATTATTTTTGTATAAAATAATGAATATATTTTAATCCAATTTAAATTGATTTGTAAATAATTTTTGAAGAAAAAATAGTATTTTGGGTTAATTAAGAAATCCTTTTTATGACTTAGTGAAATAAATAATATTTTAATAAAATATTATTATGTAATTGGTTTTATTAAATATAAATTATCATATAATATTTATGAATTCAAATTGAGTTTTTATTAAGGTTTGAAAACTGTTTTGGTCAAATCCCGTCAATTTCAAATAAATATAGATTTTTATATTAAAAGTGGAAATTTATTTATTTAGAAAATTATTTATATAAAATTAATTTTATTTTAGGAATTGTGATGTCAAAATTATCAAATGATAAATTTTCCATAATTTTCTAAGACAGTTGAATTTTCGGGTATAATTTAAATACCTTATAAATATATGGTGTGTTTTATGACATCATAATGGCCAAATAGTGATATAATAAATACTATAAATGTAAAATTCCTAAAAAAATATGTCTCTAGATTAAATTAATTTAATTTTTGTTTTATTTCATTTATTTTAAAAATCCATATTGAATCCTTCAAGACTTATAATATATTTGACGATTTTAAAATTATTTCCTTGAATGAGTGAATCACCTCCCCATAATAAAGGGTAATATTTTAATATATTTCTCCTTTATCCTTATAAAATAATTTATACCAATCCCAGTTTCTATAAAGCATGGGAAACCCATGGTATGGTTTGTGGTTTTGAATATTTTATTATAGTGTCCAAAACCAAAATAATAAAGAAATCCCCCTCCTTAACTTTATAATCCCACCCAAACTCTCATTTTGCTTCACTCAAAATATTTGAATCTCAACCACCCACTTCTCCCTTCTCCCTAGAGTCCCACAAAGGTTCCCAAAATCTCCAAATAAGCATATCCCAATCCATTTGAGTTACGCATCCATGTAAGGGACCTTCCACCCTCCTCTTTTATCATGTAATCTTTTCATGTTATATCATTTAATTTACTTTTTACCTATGTTGGTAAATGTTATTAATTATCCCCCTTACTTTCCATTTGATTTATAGATTATGATAGCCCCATTCACTCTGAGTTATCCCTCTTATGAACCCTTATGTACACTCGTTACTATGTCGAAATTCTGTAAGGGATTCTCACCATCATATCTTCCTTTCAATTGAAGAAACACATTTAAAATTACTATTTTTAATTTCCAATGGTTATATTTTCATACTTTTATAATCAATTAACTATTATACATTTGATGTTATTTCAATTAGGGATCATTTATCATCCCTCATTTGAACCTTTACCTAAGATGTTATTATGTCAGGATTCTATAAGGGGGTTCTCTCTTCATATTTCCATTCAAGCACTTATTTTATATTATGAAACTTAAGTTCCATTTCATAGTTTGGGATCTTATATTACATGATCTATTAACTATACATATCATGCGTAAATGAATAGATACCCTTTCCTCTCTCATCAAACCGTTTTTTATTTCCATATGACGTCGTTATGCTATCGAAAATGAACCATGATTTCCCATGACAAAGTCATCTTGTATTGAATACCATACCCATTTCTCTATCAAGGGAATTTACATTTTTTAAAATATACTTATTGATTTGGTACTTACTTTTATGTATTATAAATTCCTTGATCATTGAATAAATTATGATCTTGAATGAATCCATGTTATATGATCTATGTGGCACACATAAGCATGAAATCGAAATTTTTATGAAGGGTGTTCCTTGATACTTCTCAAATGCATTGGATAATGTTTAGCATCATGATATTTCATGTTGGGATAAGGGTTTACCTGATTCCTTTATGAAACAATTGTCCAGCATGAAATATTTTCAGATAATATTTTACTTATGTTTATGATGTAGTGTTTTACGTTCTTTCCACTTTCATTTTTATGATTATCATGTTATATCATGATTCTATAATCATGTTCCATTTATGCTCCATTGATATGCCTTTGGTCTAACACGTATTTTCCTTTTCATGTTATAACTTTTTTACTTCATTTATGGGCTTTATAGTTATAACACCCCACATTTTTCTTAAAACAATAAATGGAAATTCATGAATCATTGTTTAAAGTAGATATTTATATCTATCCTTTAAAAATAATTTTTCCACTTCTATGTTTTGAATTTCAAAAAATGGTCGTCTACAATTTTTTTCAGTAAGTTATTTATATTCCAATGGAACCAACTTGTATTATTTGTGAATAGTAACATACCCTTATGAATAAAAATAAGAATAGTGACATGACACTATTGAATAGTAAGTTGTAATATTATTTTATTTTCTTAAGGCTTGAATATAATGACATTTTGGTTAACTTTTCAATGTGATATAGAAGCAGTTATAGTTTTAAAATTTTTAATTTTTGAATTAAGTTTCATTTTATTTAAAAATTAAATTAATAATATTTAGAAAATTAGTTTCAAAAAATGGAATTCATTTTGGAATTATACATGTCGAGAAATGGTAGGGGTGAATTTTTTGTATCTTTCTAAAATTCTTGAATTTTTGATGAATAGTGAAATATGGTAAAATACCGTATATTCAAATTACTAGTAAAATACACTATTTATGACATCATAAGTGATGTATAGCCACTTGGTAAGAACTCACATGACATTATTACTATTTTGGTTCATATTAATTGAGATTATTCATAGTCTTGAGCAAAAATATAATAATAATGATTAAAATAATGAAAAATACCCACTCTCCTCCACTATAAATACCACCCTCATTCAACTCTTCCTTCCACACCTCTCAAGCCTTGATCCTTAACTATTATATGTCCAATTCTCCTAACAAGTCATTTTCCCACGTCCTAGATCTCATGGTCTCACCAAAAGGCCCAAAAAATCCATTAAGAAGGATCTTAAGGACAAGAGATCAAGAAGTAAACATCCTCTATCATTTTCTTTCTTTCCTTTCATTTTATGTTATTCCTTTTCCTTAACTTTGTATAATGTTGGGATATTTAATTCAATATCCCCATTACTACCAATATTATTTAATAATTATGAGAGACCCATTTTCTCTCATCAAATTATTTTATGAAAATTTAAATGACGACATTAGCTTGCCAAATTTTCTTAAGGAATTTCACAAATTTTCATTTATTTTGAGTTCCTTTATTTTATTCTTCTTTCCTCACGTCATCTTATCTAAGAGGCATGAAATATCTATAATATTTTATATTTTTTATTTTCTCATGTTCATGTAAAATTCATCATCAATATTCTTCTCCTCCCCAACATATTCAAGGAATTAAAAACATTGTCTGTGATGTGTCGAATTACAAATATCATGGATGATGTCATTTCAATTTGATTTAATTCCTTCAAGACTATTCATGAAACCATTTTTATGGTTAAAACATATTATAATATATTTATTATGTCTCATACAAGGTTTTGGAATTATTTTTGTACTCATGGTTTTAAATTATAAAACAAAATGTGGACGTTATTATCAAAGAACCACTAAAATGATCTAAACGAACAACATTAATGTTTTAACATATGAATCATCATCATGTAAGAATTAAAAATGATAAATGGTATAATTTAGGGATAATGAAAATATTTAAATACCATTGAATTCCAATTCTGTTATTTCACTTCCAATTTACAGGAACAACCATCATGAACAAATCATGGAAATCAAGTAAAGAACTCACCCAAAAACAGTGAAAGGAAAATAATACTAATAATTAAAGGGTAAAATGATGTAATGAAATGATCATATAAGGTTTTATAAATATTTATATGTTTCTGTAAGATATTAATGACACTATTTTAACCATTATACATGAGTTTTAAACAAGTTTTAAGTAAGACATGCCCGATGTAAGGGAATTCTTAACCTGGTATGCATTCTTTTGGTTATCTTTCTTCTTCATTATTTTTGTTGTATTAAAAAGGTTTGTGTGATTAATTCTATTTATATTAAGTTTAATTATGTGTATTTATAGGGTATATTCATATTACATACACTCTAATGTGTCTCACATCAATTATATGATTTATATAAGGGGTTTTTCGTTTAAATTCCTCTTTTAAAATTCTGTTTTTCAAAATTCAAAATAAATATTTTTATGAAATTATTCATGATATAAGATTTTGTTATAGTTATGGGGAATTTTTTATGATTAATTGTTGTACTTATATTTTCTTCCAATTCATTGGTTATGTGTATGTTGGAGGTCGGTCGTATGGTTACTCTAAGTGTAACTGCGATGGTTAAACAAACTGTAAGTTAGTTGTGAGGATTTCAAATGATTAGGTAGCCAAGAGGGTTATAAGATTATGAAAGTAATGCCCTAATATACCTTTATGATTCTATTTATGTTCTTATGTTTTTTTTGGATATTTTTTAAATCTCATCTTTCAAAAAGTAATTTTATATGGGTGACAAGTGTGTATTTTGAAGCTGATTTCATACGTTACAAGTGTTCATGGACTAATGTGTTCTTTCATTCATTTAATATCCCATACTAAGATATTTTTCTCATCCCAAGTTTTTAAATTATTGTCACAGGTTATAAGGATGTTAAGGTCAAAGAAGTAATACAAGTCAAATTCTTGAATATTAGTCAAAGAAATCAATTTTTATGTGAAAATTATTATATTTTGTAAGAAATGAATACTATTTTTATTGTATCCACTCTATAATAATGTGTAATTTTATAGCTTTTTTATGTCCCAATTATCTAAAGCTATAAACATGAAAATATCCTCAATGTGAAAGAAAGTTAATAATTGAAAAAATTCAATATTATGTAATGTAATAGGTTCATGTACTTATAGTTGGAATCAGAGGATGGTTTATATAACTTTAGGGGTTATGATGATGTTAAAAGAATAACATAAATGATTTTTAAACTATGATTAATTGGAAATGTTATAGAATTTAAATATTATCATGTTATTTTTTCTAAGATATGTTTGTTCAGAATGGTTTCCATAGAAGAAGCAGGCAAGCTGAAGAGGAGATGCACTGAAAGAACGACACCCATCAGAATCTGTAGCCTGAAATGGTAGGGATTGGAACTAAATAGTTTTTGAAAGTAATGGCTCAACTGATGCGGGATATAAATGGTAGCAGAATCCATGAAAGAGAAAAACCATAGGTACCATAATGTTACATGACAATAGTGTAACATTTTATGATACAACACCATTGTTCATTCAATGGGTCTTCTGACTGAGTAGTGGATGAAGGATGGATTAAATCCCTTAAAGAGATATTTGATTTTATGGGAAATTTAGACAATCAAAATGTAAGTCATTCCATTTAACATTTTTAATGTGAAGCTGATCAGTGTTGGTCAATGGTAAAGAATAACAGGGATAGAGTGGATATTTAAGCCTTAGAGTCGGAGGAATTTAAAATTATTTTCCTTGAAGGATATTTTCCTAAGGTGGTGTTACTTAGTATGGAAAATAAATTACATGAATTGAAATAGGAGGAGGAATATTTAGTGGTCATTTATGAAGCAAACTTCACCCGACTGTTGAGTTATGCTCCAAATATTATTATGGATCTTGATATAAAAATAAAATGCTCTTACTTAGGACTGAAGCCATTGTATCGAAGGGCATTGGCCTCCCGTGAATTCGAAAGTTATGAAAAACATGTCAGATGTGCTAAAAGGGTGGAGATGGAGTTTTCTGATGATCACGTTCACTTTGGAAACAGGAAGAATAAGTGGTTCATATGGAAACCAGTGGGAAAGAATCAATCAAAGAAATCTGATGGTAAGAAAATCCAGTTTCCAGTTCATGAAAAGTGTGGAAAGAAGCACCCTGGGGAATGTCTTACAAAAACTGGGAAGTGTTTTCAATGTGGTAAGTTTAGACATATGGACAGAGATTGTAATAAAAATGATCCTAATACTAATCCTCATAAACAAACTGTAAGGTGTTTGAAATTTGGTGAGCTGGGTCATTATGAAAATTTCTGCCCAAAGAGAGATCCAAATGATGAAAAGAAGACAGACTTTTAGAATAAATGTGTATTGAGATCTTTTGTGACTATCTCAGTAGATTTCATTCCATCCAATGAATTTGTATTAGGTAGTTTGTTTTTTTAATCATATTTTTCTAAAGTTTTGTTCGATATACGGTCTACACATTCCTTAATATTTGAGAAATTTTTGGGTAAATTAGAAATATCACCTTAACAAATGAAACCGGATCTTGTTGTCAAAAAACAAAGAGGAAATATTAAATCAAAGATGAATTATAAGAATCTTTCTATTGTGGTATGTGGAAAAAATTTACCAACAAACCTTGTTGTTTTACACTTAGTCAAGTTTTATGTTATTTTGGGAATGGATTGGCTTTATGTTTTTCATGCTAAGACTGACTGTAAGGATAAAGAAGATGTTTTTCAAAAAGAGTTTTAGTTTTTATACAAGAATGAACACATATAATTGATAAAATATCAGGAAGCTGAAAAACTACTAAAATATGGAAAATAAAGTTATCTTTCTCATATTGTTGAAAACAAGGGAACTGTTTAGATTAAACATGTGCCAATGGTAAATGAATACCTTGATGTTTTTTCTGATAAGCTACCTAGTGTCATGCCTGATCAATAATTTTAATTCACAAAGGACTTAGTTCATGATGTTAATCCAATTTCAAAACCCCCATATCGTATGGCTCAAATAAAACTTCTCAAATAGAAAAATTAGTTACTGGATTTTCCTGATAAAGGCTTTATTCATCCTAGAACTTCCCTATGGGGAGCTCCAGTTTTGTTTGTTAAAAAGAAAGATGGTCCCATGAGACTTTCCATTAATTATAGAGATTTGAATAACATCTCTATTATAAACAAGTATACTTTGCCTCATATCGATGACTTTTTTTATCAGCTCCAGGGAGCTTAGTACTTTTCCAAGATTGACATGAGATCTGAATACCATCAGATGAAGGGGAAGGAGGATGATATCCCGAAAAAAATCCTTTCATACTAGATATGGGCATTATGAATTTGTTTTTATTCCATTTCAATTAACTAATACACATACTGTATTCATCAATCTTATGAATATAATATTGCAGGAGTTCTTGGATAATTTTGTGGCTGTGATTATTGATTAAATTCTAATATTTTCTAAAAATAAAGAGGGGCATGAAAAACATATGAGGGTTGTTTTACAAACCTTAAAGGAAAATAAATTGTATGGAAAATTTAGAAAGTGTGATATTTGGTTGCAAAAGATTTCTTTTCATGGGAAAATTGTAAATAAGTATGGAATAAGAGTTGATCCATCCAAAACAAGAGTGGATGATGAATGTACAAGGCCCACAAATGTTACAGATATTATTAGTTTTCTTGGGTTAGCAAGTTATTATAGACATTTTATTAAGAACTTTTCATGGTTATCTAACCCAATAGCTAAGATAACATAGAATGGGGTTAAACTTTTTTGGATAGAAGAATGTGATGTTTTTTTAGTAATTGAAGAAGAAATTGGTTAATGATACAGTTTTGGCCACGCCTTCCCAAAATGGTGAGTTTTTCATCTACGGTGATTCTTCTTTAAAGGTACTTGGTTGTGTTTTTATGCAGAATGATCAGGTAATTGTTCATTCTTGAAGACTACTTAAAACTCATGAGTTTAATTATCACACACATGATTTGGAATTGGAATATATGGATTTTCCTTTGAAAATTTGGAGGAATCATTTATACAGAGCCAAATGTCAAATATATACTGACCATAAAATTTTGAACTATATATTCACTCAGAAGGAATTAAACATGAGGCAGAGAAGATGTCCTAAACTGACAAAGAATTATGATTTCACGAAAAATTACCAATCCATAAAATCAAAAAAAGTGGAGGATACCTTGGGTCGAAAACATCATGCATCATTAACCATGTTACATTTGGAACATGATCCCTTCATTTATGATTTGAGGAATTTTGGATTAGAAGTTGTTGGTGCATAGAATACATCTATTTTGTTTCAGGTTTCGGTATAGTCATTGTTGTCATACAGAATTAAGCTAGCACATAAGGAATACATTGATCTATAGAAAAAAGTAGAATTGGTTAAAATGGGTAAGCTTCCAGAATTTAACCTTGATAAATATTGTGTTTTAAGATTTGGAAAAAGATTTTGTATGCCCTGTGATTCTAAGTTGAAGAAATATTTGTTGTGTGAAGTTCATAGTTCTCCATTTTCATTTCATCCTGGTAGTACAAAGATGTACAGAGACCATCGAGAGTATTATTGGTTCGATGGAATGGAAATATGTATTGCAGATTTTATTGTGAAATGCTTAACATGTCAACATGTTAAAGAAGATCGGCAGTTAACAATGTAGTTGCTTTATCCCTTTCGTGTGCTAGAGTAGAAATAGGAGAATGTATTATTGGAAATTGTGTTGGGACTACCAAATACTTCTTGAGGTAATAGTGCGATTTGGGTTATTGATGATCGGATGACAAACTCAGAAAAGATTCTTTCAATTCGGGATATAGTGCATTTGGGTCATCTTTCCCAATTGTATGTCAAATAGATTGTTAGGATACATGGATTTCTTTTTCCATTGTATATTACCGGGATCTCGGGTTCACTTATAACTTTTGAAAGGGACTATAGAAGTCATTGGGCACATAATTAAATTTCATTACAACTTTTAATCCTCATTCAAATGGGTACTCAGAATGAATGGTTCGGACTTTGGAGGATATGCTTTGGAATTGTTCAATGGATTATCCAAGAAGATGGTATCATCATCATTATTTAGTTTAGTTTTCTTGTAATAACATTTTTCATCTAGTATATAGATGGCGCGTTTTGAGGATTTGTATGGAAAGCAGTGTCAAACTCAAGCATTTTGGGATGAATTCAGAGAAAGAAAGTTGATGGAGCCATAATTAGTAGAGGAAGTGGCTGAGAAAGTGAAGATGATCAGCAAGCACATGAGGAAAGATCAGAGAAGGCATAAAGGTTATGTAGATAATAGAATGAAATACTTCTATTTCAAGTTAGGTGACCATTTTTTTCTAAAAATATCTCCTTGGAAAAGTTTGATGTGTTTTGGTTAGAAAAGGAAGCTGAGTTTGTGGTTCATCAGTCCTTTAGAAATACTAGATAAATTTGGAACAGTTGCATACTGAGTAGATTTGCCTTCGAGTTTGTCTCAGGTACACAATTTTTTTCATGTTTCTATGTTGAGGAAGTATGTTCCAGATTCATCACATGTCTTGGGGCCAAAATAAGTTCAGCTGGAAGAGAACCTTTCCTACTAACAAAAACCAGCTCAGATTCTTGATTGAAGGGAATAGGTATTACAGAATAAAGAAGTCCACTAGGTAAAGGTTTTTTCGGAAAACCACATGGTTGAAGAAGCAACATGGGAGTCTGAAAATGCTATGAGAGAAAGGTACCCTCACTTGTTTAATATGTAAATAAAATTGCAATGACACAATTTTAAGAAGTTGGGGATAATGTAACACCCCAGGTTTTTTTTAAAAACTAAATGGAATGCATGAAACTATGTTTTAAGTATATATTTTTAAATAGCCTTTAAAAATATATTTTCTACTTCTATGTTTTGAATTTAAAAAAATGGTCATCTTGTGTATGGTAAGTTATTTAGAGTCTAATGGAATCAACTAGTATTTTTTGTGAATAAAAACATACCCTTATGAATATTAATATGAATAGTGGCATGACCTTGATGAATTGTAAATTTTAATATTATTTTATTTTCATAAGGCTTGAATATAATTACATTTTGGATAATTTTTCAATCTGATATAAAAGCAGTTATAGTTTTAAAATTGTAAATTTTTGAATTAAGTATGATTTTATTTGAAAATTAAATTATTAATATTTATAAAATTATTTTCAAATAATTTACTTCATTTTTGAATTCTATACATCAATAAATGGTATAGGTGAATTTTTGTATTTTTCTAAAATTCTTGAATTTTTTATGAATAGTGAAATACATTAAAATATCATATATTGAAATTATTTGTAAAATATACTGTTTATGACAACATAAGTGATGTAAGGACACTTGGTTTGAACTCACATGAGATTATTAGTATTTTGGGAAAAATTAATTAATATTATTCATAGTATTAAGAAACAATATTATAATAATGGTTAAAATAAAAAAAAATATACCCTATCTTCTCCACTATAAATACCACCCTCATTCTCATCTTCCTACCACACCTATCAAGCAATGAGCCTTACCTAAGTTCAGCCCAATACTACTCCCCATGATCTTCCCTATGTAAAAGATCTAAATATTTCAACAAAAGGCCAAATCCAAATGCCTTAAGATGGATCTCAAGGAGAAGAGATCAAGAGGTAAACATCCTCTTTAATTTTCATTCATTCATTTTATTTTATGTTATTATTTTTCATTCCATTGGTATTATGATGGTATATTTCATTCAATATCCACATTACATCCCATAATATGTAATAATGATGAGGGAACCATTTTCTCTCATCAAATTATTTTATGAAAATTTAAACGACGTTGTTAGGCTGCCGAATTTTCTTAAGGAATTTATGAATTTTTTTTTGAGTTCCTTTATTTTATCCATCATTCCTCACCTCCTATTATCCATGAGTTATGAATGACATAGAATCTTTTATATTCTGGATATTCTCATGTTAATGGAAAATTCATCATCAATCTTCTTCTCCTCCACCACTTATTCAAGGAATGAAAAACATTGTTTGTAATGTGTCGAATTACCGACATCGTCGACGGTGTGATTTCAATTTGCTTTAATTCCTCAAAGTCTGGTCATGAAATAGTTTTTAGGGTTGAAATTGTTTATAATATATTTATTGTGTATCTTCCATGGTTCTGGAATTATTTTTGTACACATGGTTTTAAATTATAAAACAAAATGAGGTCGTTATTATCAAAGAACCACTAAAATGATCTAAACAAACAACATTAATGTTTTAACTTATGAATCATCCTCATGTAAGAATTAAAAATGATAAATGGTATAATTTATATATTCTATAAATATTTAGAAACCATTCCATTCCAATTCTGTAGTTTCACTTCCAATTTGCAGGAACAACCATCATGAACCAATAATGGAAATCATGTAAAGAACCCACCCATAAATAGTGCAAGGAACATAATACTAACAATAAGAGGGTAAAATTATGTATTTAAATGATCATAAAAGGTATTTTAAATATGGATATTTTTCTTTAAGATATTAATAACACTCTTTTAACCGTTATATTTTAGTTTTAAACAATTTTTAATTAATAGAAGCCCGAGGTAAGGGGATTCTTAACCCGATTTCCATTCTTTGGGTTAACATTATACTTGGTTAATTGTGTTGTATTAAAAATGTTTGTGTGATGAATTATGTTTATATTATGTTTCATTATATGGATTTATAGTGTATATACATATTCCATACACTCTAATAAGTCTCACTTCAGTTATATGAATTATGTAAGGGGTTTTCCCTTTAAATTCCTCTTTTAAAATTCTTTTTTTCAAAATTAAAAATCAATGTTTTTATGAAATTATTATTGTTGTATTATTGTGTAATGGTTCTTGGGAATTGTTTTTGATAAAGTTTGGGACCTATATATCCCTCAAATTCATTGTTTATGTGTATGTTGGACATTGTTTTTATGGTTACTCCAAGTGTAACTGTGATGGATACACAAACTGTAAGGTAGCCGTGAGGGTTACAAATGATAAGGTAGCTGAGAGGGTTACAAGATTATGGAAGTAATACACCAAGATACCTTTATGATTTTATTTATGTTTTTATGTTTTGTGTAGATATTTTTTAAATCTCAGGTTACAAAAATTAAATTTATATGGGTGACAAAAATGTCCTTTGAAAATGACTTCATGAGTTACAAGTGTTCATGGACTAATGTGTTATTTCGTTATTTATATATATCCCTTATTGAACTTTTGTTCCCATACCATGTTTTTAAATGATTTTTAAAGGTTATAAGGATGTATAAAAAAATAAGGAAGACAACTCAAATGTTTCAATATTAGTCAAATAAATCATGTTTTATGTGAAAAGTTTTATATTCTTTAAGAAATGAATACTATTTTTATGGTATCCACTTTGTAATAATGTGTAACTTTATGAATGTTTTATGTCCCAATTATCTAAATATATAAACTTAAAAAGATCATCAATGTGAATGGACGTGAATTCTTGACTAAATTCAAAATTATTTAATGTAATAAGGTCACATCTTTATAATATCTCACCCATTTGATTTGATTTTCCCCAGGATATGACATGCATTTTAATGTACAAATAAGTATTATAAACATGTTAATGAGGTTTTCAATAAGGATGTTTTGTTTCATTTTTTAATTTGATATGTAATGTACTTAATTCCAAAGTACATTATACTTATCAATATTTTTTTAGGTATTATGTGTGATCTCATGTAATAAATCATTTATTAATGTGTTAAAATTTCAAGGTTGTTATAGTTGGTATCAAATCAAGGTATAATTATTTTTTATAATAGGATTCTAAAACCCAAGTGAAAACCCTTAGGGATAAGAATAATTATAGGAAAACATCCCTAAATTTTGGTAAGTATAGAGTAAGTAGTTTATCATGAAAATAGATCCTTGTCTGGATAGTACAAGTGGATGTGGTTCTACCACAGATGTACCTAGGAGTAAGAACTCTAACAAGGTGTTATAGGCTTGAATCAGGGTAACCTGGTAGAAGACAACGATCCATACAGGACAAATAGTTTGATGCTCCCAAGGGATATACTTTGGTAAATTTATAATCTAATTAAAAACCATAATTAATGGAATAAATAAAAGGTAGATAAGAACATATGTTAGAAATTAGATCATGAAATACACATATTGAATCCTAGAAACTCATCAATTAAGGAGACAAATTCAATTTCTAAGTTATATGTTTATGGCCATTGGATTCCCCTTTATGTGATTAATAGTTTGAAAATTCTCATCCCTAAGCCTGTATTGGATATAATTGAACCAAAATAAAAAATTAATAAAATTTAGGGTTATTATCCATAGTTCAATGCATTCTTTTTTATCATAAGGGTTTAGTAGAGTGATCTAATCACCACTACGAAGCTTGGATGTAGAGATGTCAGTAAAAATAGAAAATGAGGAAATTGTTGCATCCCATGTATATAACTCCTCCCATGACACAATATGTAGATTTGAATTCTTGATGAACCATTTGATATTTTCCTTGGTGGAATTTGATGAAATTTTATGCATGGATTGGATTTCCTTATATAGAGTCGACATAAATTTCTACGAGAGGGAAATCACTCTCCATGGGGAAAATCGACCTCTGATACTATATAACTACATCAAGGGTGATGAATATTCTATAGAAACATTATCCCAAGCATGTAAATTAGTACCATATTAGAATACATATCTTACATATATTATTGAGTCTAAGGAAAGAACCATCCTCGATGAAATTCCAATTGTGAGGGAATTCTCTAATGTGTTTCTTGAGGAATTTTTTGGTGTTCCTACTAGTAGAGAGGTTTAGATTTCAATTTATCTTATAACTATGGAATTTCCAATATCCATGATTCTATATAGTATAGATTTTTTTCAACATGAGGAGATAAAGAAACAACTATAGAAGAATCTGGATAAAGGGAATATACACCTATGTGCTTCACCATGGGGTGCACCAATCCTCTTCTTCAAGAAGAAGGGTGGAATAATACACCTCTGCATTGATTATCATGATCTCAAAAAAATAAATATAAAGAACAAATATCCTTTTCCATGAATTGATGAATTTTTTTATTAGCAACATAGAGCACAATACTTCTCCAAGGTCAATTTGTACTTAGGATATTACCAAGTTAGGGTGAAGAAGGAGGATATCCCCAATAATTCATTTCATACAAGGTATAAGCACAATGTGTTAATATTGATTCCATTTGGACTCACTAATGCTCTAAAAATATTCATATACATGATGAATGTATTCTTTAGATATTATCTAAACAAGTTTTTGGTAGTCTTTATAGATGATATTCCAATATACTCCAAAACCAATGAGTAGAATTAGGAGAATCTAGGAATTGTTCTTGAGACCTTGAGAATAGAGAAGATCTAGGAAAAGTAAATCAAGTGTGAGTTTTGGTTTAAGGAAGTATCATTATTTGTCCATATAGTCACAAGAAATTGGATATATGCATATCCTTTGAAGACAAAATCAATTGAGGTATAACCAAGGATAAAATCTATGACAGATATCCATAGAATCCTTAAATTAGCTAGACATTATTGTTTATTTGTGAGAAATTTCTCATGATTATAAAACCCTCTTACCCATATCACTCATAAGGGAGTCATGTTTTCTTGGAATTATTAATGTGAAGAAAGATTCGTGGATTTGAAAACAAGGATTATCACTACCCATATACTCACACTACCCACAAGTGGGGAGATTTTCATAATTTTTAGTGATAATTCAATAAAGGTATTAGGATGTTTATTGATGAAAAATGACAGTAATTTCTTATACCTCATGTAAGTTTCAAATTCACAAGAAAAAATATCCCACGCAAGATCTGGAGTTTGCAGTTTTGATCTTTTCATTAAATATATGGTGGGATTATCTCTTTGGGGAGAAGTGTGAGATATATACTAATGAAAAAAATTCTCAAATATATATTCACATAGAAATAGATGAATATATTCCAATTAATATGGTTATAACTCATCAAATATAACGACTACTCTATCCACTACCATCCTGGTAATACGAACACAGTGGAGGATGCTCTGTATAAAAAGGATCCATCAATTATATCATTGATCTAAATTGAGAAGAATCTAATTTTCTTAGAATGGAGAAGGATAGACATCAGAATAATAAATAAAGGCATGTCATCAATACATTCATAAATTATTTCTCAACCGTATATTTTGGAAAGGCTAAAGGATGATCAAAAAGCTGATGTGAAAATTTTGATGAAAGTAGAAACTATACCAGAAAGGGAAATACTCAGAGATTAGTGTTAATGAAGACGGAATTATGAGATTTGGTATTAGAATATGTGTTCTATAAAATCCTAAGTAAATGAAAGAAATTTTTTATGATTCACATAGTTGGATATTCTCTATTCTCCCAGGAAACAAAAATATATATCATGATATTTGAGAGAACTATTTTTTGGATAGCATAAAGAAATAGATCGCAGAATATAAATCAAAGTTCCTGGTATGTGAGAAAGTGAATGATGAAAGGCATAAGTATAAGGGGATGATACAACTATTACCCATACCAACAAGGAATTAGGAAAATACCACCATGGAATTTGTCACTGAACATCCAATGACAAGCAAAGGAAGAAACTTTATCTAGGTTGTTATGGATCATCTTACAAAAATGCACACTTCATTTTAATTCAAGATAATTTCCCAATAGATCAAATAACATGGATATGAATTAGAGAATTTTTAAGGATTTATGGAGTAACACTATTGATTGTGTCTGATCGAGATCCAAGATTCACCTCTATGTGTTGGAAAAGACTTTAGCATGCTCTAGAGACTAAGTTGAACTTCAGTACGGCTTATCATCCACAAACTGATGGAAAATATGAGCGCACAATCGAAACACTTTAGAAAATGTTGAGAAATTTCTCAATGGACATCAAAGGTGGATGGGTCCAACTTCTTCTTTTTGTGGAGTTCTCTTAAAACAACATTTTTGACACAAGCATGCAAATGGGTCCTTATAAATCCCTTATTGGGAAGCGGTGTAGAACAAAATCATGTAGATATGAACTTGGGGAACATAAAATTCTAGGTCTAGAAATGATAAAATAAATGGTGGATAGGGTCATGATCATTTAGCATCACATAAAATCTTATTAGAGTAGAAAAAATAGCTTTGATAATAATCATCGACATGACCTAGAGTTTGAATTTATAGACATGGTATTCCCCTTTATATCTCAATGGGAGAGAGTGGTGAGATTTATAAATAAGGGAAATCTTAGTCCAAGGTACATCGGCCCTTTTTGAGATACTTGGTAATATCAGAGCAGGGTCCTATCAACTAGCTCTCCCACCAAACCTATCTCAAGTACATGATGTATTCCATGTATCCATCTTAATAAAGTACATATCATACCCATCACATTTAATCAATCCAGAGGTGGTACCATTGAATAATGTCCTTTCCTATTAGGATTATCCAATGAAGATCTTAAACCATAGAGAAAAGGTTCTATGAAATAATATAATTCCCCTCATAAAAGTGTTTTGGAGAAACCAATAGTTTGAATAAGAAATTTTCGAATTAGAGGAACTGATGAGTTAGAGTTACCCTTATTTGTTTTAGTGTGGGAAAAGGTAATTTTGAGGGTTAAATTTCTTAAGGGGGAAGGTTGTAACAACCTGAAAATTCATGAATAAAATTATTATTTATATTTAATTAAATGTATAATGGTTATATAATACAAATAAAGTTATTTTGTTTCATTATATCCAATTGGATTTAAATGACCTCTATGTTTTTTTATCATTGATAATATAGTCATTGAATAGTAATAACATGACTAGTATAAATATAAGGTTTTAACAAATCCTTTAGCCACATAAAAAGAAAGTCATGGCCTCAACTTATAGGATCATACCATATATATCCCTTTAATCATAGATTCTCATAGAGAAAACATTTATGGGTTTTCCCTTGAATAATCCCTAGCTAAGATCCAACAAATTAAGCATGAGTGAAACTGTTTACAGGAGAAGTTAAAACTCATCGAGATCACGTACCAAACCATGTTCCCTAAATGGCCCCATGAAAGCCCCACTATTGCACACCTTACTCTTAGGGTGTATGATAGTGTAATAAATGTATATGTATCAAGAACCTATCATTAGTAATATGTAAATTGTTTTTGTATAAAATAATGAATATATTTTTACCCTATTATTATTGATTTGTAAATAATTTTTAAAGCACAAATAATATTTTTTGTTAATTAAGAAATATATTTTGATGAATTATTGAAATAAATAATATTTTAATAAAATAATATTTTTAAATTAATTTTATTAAATATAAATTACCATATATTTTTAATGAATCCAAATGTAGTTTTTGTTATGGTTTGAAAACTATTTTTGTCAAAAACCATCAATTTTCAATAAATGTTAGTTTTTTATTTGAAAGTAAAAAAAATAACATAATTATAAAATTATTTAGATAAAATGAATATTATTTTTTTTAATTAGGATATATAAATTATCTAATGGTTAATTTTTCATAATTTTGTTAGACAATATAATTTTCCAGTAAAAAATAAATACCATATAAATATATGGTGTGTTTTATTACATCATAATGGCCCAATAGTGATGTAATAAATACTATAAAATCTATATTAATAAAAATATATTTTTTCCCTTTAAAATAATATATTTTTGGATTTGTTTTTTTTTATTTTACAAAGTCGTAGTGAATACTCCATGACTTATAATGTATTTTTATATTTTAAAATCATTTATTTGAAAGAGTGACTCACCTCCACATAATAAAGGAAAAAAAATTTAATATCTCCAGGCATTGCACTTATAAAATAATTTATACCACTCACCATTCCAGAAACCATGTTAATAACCATGGGATTGTTTTTGGTTTTGAATATTTTATTGTGTAGTGTCCAAAACTAATATAATAAAAAAAATCCCATTTCTTACCTCTATAAACTCACCCATGACCTCATTTCTCAACACTCAAAATCTTTGAAGATCGACCACAATTTGACCCATACTCCCTATAGTCATCACAAGGCACCCCAAAGCTCCCATAAAGAGTCTCCAAGGCCTTTGGATTCACATGTCTATGTAAGTGACCTTACACCCTCTTCATTTATCAAGCACTCCTTTCATGTTATGTCTTCCAATTTCCTTTTTGACTATGTCATGATATGTTATTAAATATTGAACATACCTTCCATTTATTTTATAAATGATGATATCCCCTTTCACTCTCACTTATCCCCATTATGAACCCTTATGTACACTCGTTACTATGCCAAAATTATATAAGGGAGTCACACCTTCCTCTCTTCCATTCAGTTGAAGAACCTTGTTTGAAATTATAGTTTTTAATTTCAATAAGATATATTTTAATAAATTTATAATAAAATTCATATTGTACATCTAATTTAATTTCAATGATATATAATTTATCCTCCCTCATTTGGACCCTCACCATATACATTACTATGTTGAAATTCTGTGAAGTATTTCTCTCTTCATATTTCCATTTTTGTTATTATTTTATTTTATGAAACTTAAATTACATTTCATATATTGGGATATTATGTTACATGGTCCCCTTAATATAAATAACATGTATAAATTATGATAGAATCTTTTGTCTCTCATCAAACCATTTTTTTAATTTCCATATGATGTCATTATGATGCTGAAATTGCACCACAATTTCCCATGCCAAAATCAACGTGTACTGAATACCATACCCATTTATCTATCAAGTTCATTCAACTATGAGCACATATACTTATTTATTGGGGTGTTAAATGTATTTATTCAATATTCCATGATCATGGTATAAATTATAACGTTGAATTAACCCATGTTATATGACCTATGTGGTACACTTAATCATGAGTTTGAAATGTTTATGAAGGGTGCGCCCTGATAGCGCTCCAATGAATTGGGTAATGTTTAGTATCATGATATGAAATGTTAACACAGTTTTTTAGCCAATTACATTATAGGAAATTGGCCCACCATGAAGTATTTGAGGATTAGATTTGACTTATTTTTAGGAGGAAAAATTCTAAGTTGTTTCCACATTTACATGTTATGATTATCATGTTATATCATAATTTTATATTCATGTTACTTTTATTCTACATTCATGTACCTATTTCCTAACATATATAGTATTCTTCATGTTATGAATTTTTTAGTCCCTTACTGGACTTTATATCTAACCCCTTTCATTTGTTTTTTTTTTCAGGATATCCCATGTAGTTTTAAGTACGATGCGGTATTATGAACATGTTAAGTAGGTTTTCAATAAAGATGTTGTATTACATGTTTTATGTTGAAATTTAATGTACCTAATTATAAAATACACTATACTTATTGATATTTTGGGGTTTTATTGAGTTTTATCTCATGTAATAAATCATGTGTTAATTTCTAATATTCTTAAGGTTTGTTATATAAATTAATGATGATTGTGAAGTGTTCAAATACTAGGCTTCGTGAATTTTTACATATTAATACTATAATATTTAATTTTATTTATAAAAATATTTGAAATATATAATATTCTCTCTTTAATACTTTTTTCTTCACTATTAGATTTTATTTCATTATGATAAAATATGGTAAATAAAAATAAATTAAAAAAATAAACAATCCTTAAACCTAATTATTTAATGTCAGCTACAAGGATCTAGAAATTTTAATAAATCTAGTTAGACCTTTTATTTCTTATATCCAACCAAAAATAATTTTGTAAATGGTTTGAGTGTTGTTGTGATTTAATTTTCAATATATTTTTATAGCAATTAAATAACAGTAAATGGTAATGAAATGTATTTACACCAATTCATCTAGTATGCTCATTCAAACAACTATCATCTGGTTTCCATTAGAGTTTAATCCATATATCAGTCTGACCAGCTGAGTGACCTAATAAACTAAAAATAAAAATATATATTTGTTTGAAAAATAAAATCATTTACAATAAAATAGTATAAATAATTATGAATAAAGTATTACTAGGATTTCTTTAGGAAAAAACTTGTGACCTAGTGATATTAAGAGTGACTAGTTTATAATTATTCAATATATTTATATTGATAATTATTTGAAATAAAATAACACTAATAAAAATTATAATTTTCCTGTGTCTATTTTTTAAAGATATTACAAAAAAATTTATTACCTCATGAGGTGAATCTCTATTAATATAGACAAACATCTTACAATGAGTATGAGATAGAACTACTGGTACACTATCATAAATTTGTATAGATGTTAGGAATGTGTCATCAAACTCATTCCATGATCTCCATTTAAAATATCATCATTTCTTTACCAAAATTTTCTGATTCCATGTATGTGAAACAGAGTTAGGGACATCAAAATGAAATAACATATTGTAATAAAAAATAAAACACCTTATAAGCACATTATATATTTTATCCATTCCTTTTAAATTACTTATAAATTATTTTTATATTAATATTACCATTATATTTTTATAAGAAAGTTCATTTTTTTCAAATAAATTTTAATATACCTCTAGTCATTTTAATTAATGGGAAATCTCACCATATCACATGAAATCATCACAATAATATATCAACATACTCTGACTGAATTATCAGTACACACCATAAACTAATCATGTCGAATTGTAATGTTTAATTCTTTTAGTAATCATACATATACTATGTCAACATTTATATATATTCTATTGATATCTTTTTTATTTCAAAAAAAAATTAAAATTAATAAAATATATAGTTTTCTGTATAGTGACATAAATACCATTAATGGTAACTGTACACTATCACATATTTGGAGGGGGTTTCCAACAACTCTGTCATCGGAGGTGCATTATACTATGGGATACCAATAACATGAAAGGAATTTGTTTTCTTATCTTAACTCTATGGTAGTTTGTAATCACTTAGATCCACCGAAATGGATGGTAGTGGTTTTTTTCACTGAGATATTGATCATCTAGGATCTCAAAAAATATTTCTTGACATTACTAAAATTAAAATGGTTTAGAATATATTAAATAAATAGAAAATAAAAAAGAAATGTTTTTTTACAAAAATAAATTAAATATAGAAACTTAAAAACGTACAAAACACTTATGAATGGAAATTGTTATATATTATCATTATCATTTTAAACATTAAATTATTTCCATATTCATTGTATAAATTATTGTTAACAACTATTATGAGGAGTAATTCATTTTCACTCTATCATTATGTTCTTTGGATTTAATATTGTAATGAAAAAAATCAATTTTTTTAGGATAATGATGGTTATTATTACAATGTAACAATTTACCTTCATTCCCAAATCATAAAAGTATCTATGTTTAATGTGTATAATAACACTCCATCCTTCATTTATTTGATCAACCACATAATAATAAATCATAACTTAGGATGGAAAGAGAAAAGGAACATTTTTCCCTTGAACACCAGTGTGGATCAAGTGAGAGAAGTTGAAAATGGTAAAATGTTATGAATCAGTCATTACACCCTTATTAATGTTGACCAACATGTATATGAATTGAAAAAAAATTACCCTAATAGTTTAATTAAATTTTAAAAAACATATTTACATAGTATCTCACATCTGTAAGTCCAAATAAACCCTGATATTGAGTTTTCAAGTTTTCTTAATGACAAATTATACGATACAGGAATCCATTAATATTGTAGTCATAGAATCTCTTAGCCAGCCTTTGACGACCTCAATCAAAAAACATAAAATCATTTAATATCTCATCATGATTCTTATCATTTGTTACGTTGAATTAATATATATGGTTTTATATTTAATAGGTAAAAGATATCTACACATCAATAATATGAATATGAATATATAAATACACGGTGGTTAATCCATTAAAAATATTCTTATTAAAAAGAATTTATTAATTCCGACTCTTTCTGAGTTCATCCACATAGTCTTATTTTTTTTAATATCAATTAATAATTAAATGGATATGTAATATATTTATTTAGTAACACATATCTAGGAAATTTTAGTAACTCCTATTAATTCTCTATGAAGTTTGACCCCCTTACAACTTTTTGTCCAATAGTCTCAATAAACGTTGATTTTCTTTTGGGGAATTGGAATTAGTTTAGATGTTGTAAACACGTCAAAAATCATAGAATATAGTCTTATTCACACCCAAAAACCATAAGAAAATGGTCAATAACTCCTTGGATATATATCCTTCATCAATAAAGCCATCTAGTTGTGATTTATTGCCCACAAAAGACTTCAAATAAACTAAGTGACAAATTATAAAATATAAGAAACGTATTATAATTTAAAAAAATTATTTGATATGATTTAATTAATTAATGAAATAAAAATAAAATTAATTTTCATCTAAATTGGATGAATCAATAAATTTTGTATTGTTCCAACACATTTTGATTATTCAACAAAATTAATATTCAAATGAACCTCAACTACAATAAATAAATATTAAATAACATCTCTTAATGAAAAATGTGTCTGAAAAATTTTTTATTGAATTTTATCAAGCTCATTTGGATGTATTTTTTCCCAAAACAAACTCCCTAATAAAGGTATAAAAATCAAATTGAACTATAGTTAGGTTTTCATGTGATGTATTAAGCAATGGAAACAACCACAACGCTTCCATAAGAAAATTTGAGTATTAATTATTAAATCTATGTATAATTCAATTTTTTAAGACAAAACAACCTAAAAGTTTCCTTGAATATCCATATGGAACTATTATATTCTTCAAAGGTCTATGTAATAAATCATTATCATTATTTTTTCATAAAAATACAATTAGGATGCTTTTTATTTTCCTTTCCCACAAACCATGTTTTATAATCATTGATTAAAATCTATTTTGATCCTTATCGTGATCCATCAGTTTACCCTTCTCATTTTGTAAGGTCAAAATTATATAGTCAAAAAACATTATTATCAATATTTATTATACATGATTAATTGGTTACAAATTAAACTAAAAATAAAAATTATTCAATAATAATATCTTTTTATTCGACTATTTTTTTCTAGTTTCTTCATACATTCTACTGCTTATAATTTCTCCCAATAGTAAATTGATTACATTTTCCAAATTCTACAATGACATCACTTAATTACTCTAAGATTAATAAACTATATAACACGATCAGTGACATTCTCAAATCAATATATCCATCAAATTGTGTATTGTTGAAACTGAATTTATAAGAATCATCACGAAATAACTGATGAAATATAAAAAAAATTACACTATCATGTAATAATTATCATTCAAATTAAAAATAACAAATTTACAAGACAACCCAGTATGAGTGTTACCATTAGTTGAATTTCCTATTAATAAAAATGAGTAATTGTTTACATTAAATCGATTTGAATTTTGAATATTTTCCCCAATGAATCATCATGATTTTCAATAAAATCATCACATAATTATTGAAATTCTTCGATTATAGGTTGAAGGTACAGTTCATTATTATTTAAATGTATTTTTTTAAAAGGTATGATCATCAAAATTGTGAATGAATTGCCCTTAATACACACCTATAAGCTCAAATTATAATTGATCAGAATAACTGGCCCTATTTTCTAATTAATACATAAAGTATAAAACTATCAGATAACAATGAAAAACATATATTTGTAGTATCAAAATAAAAATATTGATATATTGAATCATACACCTTCCAAGATGTTTATTTTATCACATGTCTCATAAATAATTCATTTTTTATATCTTGAGGATTTCACTTCATGTTGTATCCAGTCATAGAAAAAATTAAAAATGTTTGAAAGTTTGGTTTCCATGTAAATTTAGGCAGTACCTTCATGATATTTTTTTTCTTCCTCTTATTCCTAGTGTTTGAACAAATTATTATACTCATTATTACTCATTAACCACTATATTATTATACAAAATCTTATTAATTATTCTTTATTAGAATCTTATCCCCAATAAATTGTGTAATAATATTGATATACAAGTAACTTTATATAATCTGTCCAATTCTATTAATTCTTATATAAATCTCATGCAATTGTGATGAGATATTATCATCAACAAATGATTCGTGAGGAAACTCTAAAATCATGGACAAATTCATTTTCAACAATTCCATATAGAAACATGATATAATATAACTTTGTTATTAATGTTAACTTTATATACTTAGAAGATCCTATAAATAGTTCTTATTGTCCAAAGTTAACTAATTCAAAAAAAATCTGTTTTTTCACTAAGGTTCTATGTATGATTAACCAACACAAGATCAACTAAATAATCTATTAATCTATTAATATCATGATAATTTTATCCAAAAATACAAATGAATCATTTTTGTGTTTGAAAACAAATTTTCATGTAGCTTGTCACTTTAGGTATCATTAATTTGAAATACATTGATTTGAATTTTATTAAAATTCAATTTTCCATGACAAATTCAATAGACATATTGATAAGGAGACAAATTCAATACCAAAATTATATAAGTTTAGTCAGATTTAATGAATTCTATTCATGTGACTATACACTTATCCATAAAGATGTAAATTTATTACCTAAAATGTCATCATTTAAATGTATCATTGTACCTATATAAATCCATACATGGGTCAATTCACTCATGGAAGAATTATGCATAATGAAACTCAATTATTTTATAAAATCAATTTCTTATATATATTCCTTTAGGGGGAAATGGTATAATATTTATTTTTTAATTGATTATTTTCATACAGTTTCAATGTTAAATTGGCCTACAATAGTGTTTTTACAATTTCCATATATTTGAATTAACATAATCATACTTTATATATACTATAATATGTATCTTGAAACATTTTATTTATAATATATATTTTCTATGCATAGTGTATATTCCTCAACACATATTTTTCATAGTAGCCATTCTATAATTTTAGATGAAATGATTATCACACATCCATGTAATGTGTGAAAGTATGCAGTTACATATTGTATATAGTTTGAAAACGTTACCATGATTATGTAATTTCAAAAAATAGATGGAAACTTTACGTAAAAAAATTTATATAACTAAAAAATATTTATTCAAAAACACCCATGAATCATTTTCACAATGAATCACATAGTTGTCTAGTTTATGGGGGTTTTCATATCTCCAATAGATTTCATACAATTTTCATGTAGGATTATGCATTCTATTGTTATTTTAAAATGATCATTGCATGATTCCATATCAATAATGGTCTAATTAATACTTCTCTTTATTAAATTATTTTAATGTTTTCTAGCATAGTTTCCAGTATAAATATAGTATCTAAAATGTCATAGTATGATTACAATTCCCATGTTTTTTTCGTAATTATTAGATGTAGAATTAAGAATTTTGTGGAAAAAATAAATGAATTCATGATTAATTGAATGGAACTAGGATTTGAAAATATATAATTTATCTAAGGATACGAGTTCTAATTGAACTATAACAATATTAACAAAACTTATGAAGTTCCTTGATGTTCCATCATTGAGAATCTCCTTGAAAATCTGAATAGGGTGTTGAGTAATGGGGTATGTACTACCAATTATTACATCCAAGGAAGATATTTTCCCAATTAATTTGTGTGTGTATTTTACTTTGAGTCTTAAATATTTCTAATTTCTATGAAAAAACTGAATATGGTTTGTTTGAAAGAGGTTATATGAATCTTTTTTTGTCTTTATTGTGTTACAATAGGACAATGACTACCTGTAAACAATAATGAAAGAAATTAAAATGATTTATGATAATGAAACATCATATAATATACAACATCAAATTTTTAAATAATATTTATCAGGAGAATATTCAGGTTTATTAAATTATTTTACTATCCATCCCATGGTGCACAAAGAATCATTAATTTTTTTTAATTTCAAACACAATAACATGTATATGTAGTGTAAATATAATTCTAATGATTTATTATTACAAATTGTTATTGTAAGAATATTATCTAAATATATTTTTATTTTATATAATATAGTGGTGATGATCAATGCATTAAGTGAACTATATAAGATGTTCGATAAAAATAATATGTGGATTGAAATAAAGGGGAAAAAGTAAGATATTGTGCAATATTATATTTCTTCGAACATAGTTTTAGAGGAAATTAAGAAACATTTAGTGTATCTACTATGAAATACTAAAATTTTTATATATTTTTAATTAAGTATCTTTATTGGAGAGTGAGATACCAAAATCATTTTTATTCATTAGAAACTCCATGGAAGAAATATAAAAAAGATACATCTACTATAACAATCTGTAATCAATTCCACATTTTAAAATCATCAATGGGATCCCTCGCCCAAAACAAGATAAAAAAGTAATCATAAAGGAAAAAATATCATCAAGATAGTAATTTCTACACCACAACATATCAAATAACTTCCTTGCTTCTGAAACCACATAAATTCACATAGAGTAATGAATTTTAAATAATTAACTCTATTATTCTAGCCATGTTTGGATGATGAAAATGTTCTAGAACATAGTTCAATATATTGTCACCCCATGAAAAATATCTGATACCATTAAAACAATGAAAGAGAGACCTGACTCCAATCAACATCATTGGTAATTTTTAATGAACACTTCAAATCAAACTAATATTAATCAAGAAGAACATAACATCAAATACCATGTTATAGAAAATTATGCTATAAATTTTATTCCACTATTACATATTCCTTTTACACCCAATATGAAATATAAGTTACATATAAGCCAAAAAATTCAATAACCAAGCATGCATTCGATGAGGATTTGAGTATAGATTACCAAATCAACATATTATTCGATGTTAATAGTACTTATGAAGGAACAAGAACATGAGGTTAATATGATTTCGTATTGAAAATGTATATATATAATTGAATAATTTTTTTTATAAAATACGACGGTGGAGACGATTTTATTTTTATTTAGATAAAATTGATATTAAAATATATTACTTTTATAAATTAATTAATTTAATGATGAAAAATTGAGTTAATGTTAAGGTTTATATCATATTATTTATTAAAATGATACAAAAATTAATATATATATATATATATATATAACATATTAAAAAATAATCATAACCCACTACAAAAAATAAAACTTTTATGTTTAAATCATCCGTGCTATCGGAATTTATAATAAGACAGAAATAATGAAAAGAGATAATTAATTGAATGGAATAATAAATTTCTATTGAAAAAAGCAACAAAAAAATGATCAAAAATTGTGGACACATTAATGGTAATTGAAAATTCAAGAATAAATATTTTTTATTAAATCTAGCATATTTGAAAAATAGTTCATTGCAAGAAGTGTTTATAAATATTATTTTCCACACATGTATTCCAATAAATGATTGGGAAAATTATTAAAAATATTTTAAAAGGAATTTTTTGCAAAATAAAATTATATATGTACCAACATAATAAGATATACAATCCTGGATGATGAAATATAAGGGTTAGAAAATGGTGAATGCAGCTGAAAAAAATGCATAAATCAATGCTAGAGAAATATTGGTGAACATATAAAAATATGAAGGAATCATAATATCACATTGGAAGCCTAAGGTTTTTTAATGTGGAATATAGGTTAATAAATTGTTTTAAAGCCTAAGAAAATAGAATAAAAATTTGTACAAGTGAAAATTCATAAATTAAAATTAAAATTTTCATGATGTAAAATTTAAAAAATAGTAGTTTGTTGGTTTATTAGTATTAAATTATGCTTCTAATTTGGGAAGTGATGACTCTACTCCAGTATAAGGGGGTGGGTCTTCATAGAGGAAGTAGATATATTTGATTCAGTATTAGTTGAAAGTTCATCTTTACTGTTACACCTACATTCTATGATCTTATTAAATTTTTATTGATATAAAACATATGATGTTGCCATATTTAGATGGTAAGTGATATATTTTTAGGGTTTCAAGAATTTATAAGGATGAGAGATTTAGTTGACAATGTACATTCAATGATATATGGAGGATTTATAGGAATCTGGATCTTATTTGAGGTTTTAATAATGAAATAAAATATGTAATTTTGGAGGAAATAGAATTGGATAATGACATTAACATGTTATATATAGAAGAATAATTAAGGGGAAGTTATTATTTATGAATGATCAATTGGTATTTAACAATGAATGTGAATTGGATGAAGAATCATACTTTTCTAATTAAATAAAGGAATATGAAGTGAATATTTGAGTGTGTGATGGATTGGAGGATGCATGGTGTGGAGCTATTGGATGGTTTCAAGGGATTCATGAGTGTTGAATCGTCATTTAGGGAGGAAAATGAATAGGGAGATGAATCATTACTTTTTATGAAATTTTTCAATGGTAAGCATATAATGGAGAAAGGTAGTTTGTAGGACAAGGGAATCTAGGGCGGTGGAAACATATGTTGTAATGGATATGGTAGAGCCTTATTTCTATAAAAGGGATTCTATCTAATACAAAATGAAACATCTGAAGAGATAGTATATTCCATAGCTGGATAATGATCCTAGAAAAAATGAATGATAAAAGCATTAGTTTTCCTTATGATTCGAAATAAATCCTCTCTTTAGGAGTAGATATATGAGAGATAAAAGTATTATTGAATCTCATTAAATACTTTTCATATAATTAAATAATGTTGGAATCGCCATATTTAACATATGAAGCATGCACAAACTTGGATCGAAGGCTATTCATAATTTTTAGGGTCACATCCAACAATTCTTAAAAGGATGAAATTCTAGATAATACTAAATTTGTTGTGTCGATAGTAGTTCTCATTTATCCCTATTTAGATTTATTTTTATTGGATGTCAAGATTTTTGAATTTATTAAAACTTTTCCTTTATATCATAGAATCCACATTAAATATTTTCCTTTGACATTTGACTTCCCTACTGTACTAAATTAATGGACCACCCCTTCTAAACCCACGTCAATAGGACAAAAACAATCAATCCTATACATAGACTCGTGACTAGTATTTCTAGACTCGGGTAAAATGTTAATGAGGATGGGGATGTGATTTGATATAGTGGGATATATAAAGTACACCTACATAAACATAAATATGTCGATCTATTCGATCTATCCTATGAATATGTCCAGACGCTATCCTAGGAGATTACATTCTTCCCTTTAATATATGTAAAAGTTTTAACAATGTACCCTATAAAAGAAATAATTGTTGTCTCAACTTTTTATTGGAAATTCATCATTGATGTACATGATATGTTTTCACCCCCTCCCTTTTCATTTTCAATGATTATTTCATTAATGTCCCCACCTATCAGTAATTATCAGGTAGGGTCTTCTATAAATACCTTATAATCACCCAAGACTTTCATTTTCCCTTTCTAAGAAAGGCACCAATAGAAACCTAAAAATCCATGTAATGGAATAATGATTATTAATGTATAAGGAAATAGATTCAAAGTGAAACTATTTACACTAAAATTTATATTCTCCTTAAAATTAATGAGTATAAAAATAATTTGAACTTGTCAAGAAACTAGCTAGTGCCCATGGAAACCAATTTTTTTTTGGAAAAAATCACAGTTGATTTACATCGATAAGTTTTCAAATATAAAACCAGACCAGTTCTATTTTCATACTCTAACCTTTGTGATTATAAACTATACATGGGATACTATGCCCATGACATTTCCATTATAATATTTTCATTTGGATGGGTGTTTCTATATCACTCTATCATATGCCACTATGTTTTCCTAAAATAATCCTTTCCATGCCATTTTAAATATTTTAGAGTATCACTAAATAGAATATGGGTCCTTTATAATTCCCTTTTAGTAGTACGGTTACACTACAAAAATATCAGTAATGAGATCACCTAGACCCATTATCCTCCATGTTAGATACCTTTTCCAGGAATCCGTCATAGTCTCATTCTAATCGTCTCTTAACTAGGAGGAGAGAAAATGACAATTAGAAATCAGAGTGAAAACCTTCATAGGAGGGCCATAACATATACTTTTCATATTGGAATCAGTTTTTTGGGATACCACCAATGGTTGTAGGAAAGAATGAACTTGTTTGGTGATCACCATGGGAAACATAACGTGATCATCAATGGTCTTCTCAAAATCGCTAAAATGGTTTTGGAGGTTAGAATCTCTAAACCCGTTTATCACATTTCAATGTGTTGTTATATAAAAAATTCATTGGTCCCATCCTAATGATTTTATTTTAATCGAGAATAGATTTTTCACATTGGACCTTAGTGAGTTTAATTGTATCCAATTGTTTCTTCACATCCTGCTCCAAATACCTCCCATTACTATTTCCAAATCCATGTAACATCCTACATGAAAATATTACCCTCTCAATCCATAACATTAGCGACAAAATCCTTATTTTTATGTCTAAATTATCCATAGAAGAAACAAAATATAGGATATTTCTCAGAAAAAATTATATAAAATCATTCCAGTCTTCTATTTAAAGGAAATTTCACATAATAATTGGTTTCAATACATCAACCAGAACCTATATATACTCAAAAAACCCCAACATAATGGGATATGAGTTATCCAACTCCATAAATTACCTAATATTTCCACCAATATATTTCTTAATTCATTCAAATCTTATGAAAAATTGGATTTCTAAAATTAAATCATAAAATGTTGATTTAAAAAAATTGATATTAAAATCATACCCACCATCTCTCAGATCAACCATTAGAATGAGATAATTATCAAAAGATAAGGGTTTCCAAAGAATAACTCTTCATTTATCATTTTCATTGATGAATTCAATGATCATATGTATGTATCCAATTTCTATTATTGAAATCTTGTCCTCAATATGACATGCAGATTATATCCTATTTTCCAAGAAATTGCAATTGATGGTCTATTTGGTGATGAAAGTTTTATGGGATATTTATAGTGACCCATTCCATTTACACAAATTATTACATGATTTGTTATCAAAAATATCCAATAATTAAAATCTCAAATAACATATGTCATAGTTTCCTTGGATGATTAGGTTCATATTGAGACAAAGATGTCATAAAACATGGAATCATTATATTATTATTCGTAATGATATCCTGAAATTCAATTTTTCTCCAAAAAAATCATGGGATAACCTAGGAGATATATAAATAAATGTGTGGGATAAAAAATATAGTAAGGTGTTAAAAATAACTATGAAACATATCAAGTGTGTCGTATGTGTAACATGATATCATAAAAGAAAGGAATCGTGATGAATAACATCGATTAATAACAAAAAAAACATGGTATAATATGATCATGGAATCATAATATATGTGGTAGAAACATATAACATGATATAAGCATGATTCTTATATAATATCACATTGTAGACAAAGTGCCATAATGGATTATGATTACTCACTAATCCCATACACAACACCTCCTGAGACAAATGAATTACATAATGCATTGTGGAACTATATGGGTTCACCCAATGAAACATGTTCATGATATATGTGTTCCACATAAATTATTCAATCATAAGGCATAACATAAGAATTTCCGATGGAAATAAAATGGATTGCATAATCATTCTATATATCATAATCAATATAACTGTCACAATTTAAGGAATTTCAAAAATGATAATAATGTATAAATTTACCCATCAAAATAATGAAAATAATAAAGGTATATATGTGAAAAACATGTTTATATCTAATTTAAAATAATTCCATAACATTAAATAGATATACAAAGAGTGTTGGAGAGTGAATGTTCACATCCTGAAATAAAGGATAGTATTGGAGAGATACCTTGCCTCAAGCATAATTTAACATGTGTTTTAATTATATTCAAAAAAATTATAAACATATGTAAATAATTTACTAAATTAATAAAAAATTTCATTTTTATTATTCCTTTTACATTATTTTTTACAGTGCTATATTAAATTACATCACCAATTATTTTCATGTCGTGTGTTTAACCAATAAACAACTTATATGTAAAAAATCACATTGGTATGTTGAATAAGGTAAGGGATATAATTATTTAAACATATAAATAATTGTAATAATAAAATAATTTTAATTTTTAAACATATATTTTTAATTTTAAACTTATCGTGAAATATGGTTATGAGTAATGAACTATGCTACAATCATCGAGACATTAGGTTGTATGTACGCATGGGTAACATTTCGAATTTTCAAAGATCATGATGTAATATATTTAAGTATTATATTATCATTATAGGATTATATTTATATCATAAATAACATAATATTTCATTATAAACCCTTTTATATTTCGTCTATATAATGTGGTAATAAAAATGAATAAGGTCGCTTCGAAAGGTTGTAGTCCATCGTACAGACGATAAACATTATCATTTATTTAGTGGATGGTAAGTTCAGATATTATATGATATATTTGGTTTCCATAATTATAATTATATCATTAATATCATGTAAATTATAAAAATAGTCCTTATTACCTTCCATGTAATGCAAAACTGAAAAATGAATCAGATCACTTCATGAGGCGGTAGTACGCCTTACACCCGAGCGACGTTATGATATTAACTATGGAAAAGAAAGAGAAAATAAATATTTTATAATATAATTAACTATTTATAATAATAACATAAATAGAATATATAAACATTAAATAAATCATTATATCCCATTGTGAGAAGTGGTAATGTAGAAGGAACTATATCAGTTTGTGAGGAGGTAGTCCTCCGAACACACGATCAATGATTAAGTATCTGATTAAAGGAAGAAGTATATGGATGTAATTAATTCCCTTATCATTAAAAAATAATTATATTTAAGATAACTATTTTCTTATATCATAAAAATTTAATAATACATGATGGAGGAGAAATATGAAACAAAACAAAATTCTTTCCTAATGGTGTTGCATCTTCATTGAACAACTTCATTAGGATTACACCAATATCAATAAAAGGATAAATTTATGATCAATTAAAAGTAATATTAGTTTATTGGAGGAAATTAAGGAATTTATTTGTATACTTCATTAAATATCCAGTGGGTTTTTGAATTGTGTAACTTCTAGGAAAGTGGGTGGCCTTTTATTAGTGGGGGAGAGGAGACACTTGATCTTTTTGAAAAGGAAGAAATAAACCCACAATTTTATCTTGCCACAAGGATCCAAAATAGACCATTATCATACATTATAAAATATAATGTCAATATAAGACCATAAATTAGTAATTAGATATGTTTAGGGGCATTTTTAACCCTTATATGTTATGTTGAACCCTCGATAAACACATTTTTACCCTAACCGTGATAAATAATTTTTAATATTTTCACTATTAAATATAGTTAACAATTAACATGAACTTATTAGATAATATAAATTATGATGATTCCAAATATATAATTTAATTTTTTGTATTATACTTATATAAGTGGTTGAATTTAATTTAAAATTAAATCGATAGACGTGTCAGAAAACAGGTTTTCATGAAATGAATTTTTTAATGAAAATATGATCTCCTATTAACCATATCAAAAGTAATAATTATTAAATGAATAAAATATTAATTTATATATAAATAAACTATATATTTTAATTAAATTATTTATTAATAAAATTTATTTTAATTATTTAAAATGGATGAACATTAAGCACATTAAAACATTTTTCTGAATAAAAGTTTTTTAATGAATAAAAATAATATATTAATGATATCTTGAATAAGTATGATTTAAACGTATTTAATTGGAATATAATTTACAAAATAATACTTATGTTTATTTTAAATCTAATTAAAATAATAAAACTATCTTAATTTTTAAAAATGAAGTGACAATTTAAAAAAAATTATCTTCAGGATTCACAAAAGAATTAATATTTTCCAAACATACCTAAATTTTTTTTGTAGGACAATATCAACATGATGATTTTAAAAATAATTTTAAATTTATATATATATATATATATATAATATAAATGTTGAAATATATGATGATATTATTTTCTCATTAAAATAGTTATAAATTTTCTTTGAATTAATTTTTTTTTATAAAAAAAGGTAGAGATTATTACTCAATGTTTATAGATACATTTATATTTTTATAAAACCTTTATAAAAAATTTCTAGATTAGTTATAAATTTTAATACCCACCAATTTATTCACTATTTCATAATGGACTTATTTAAATAATCGTGGTTCATTTGGGTTCTATGTTTCTTATTGCATACACTATCAATCACAGTTTTTTCTTTTAAATATGTAGGGTGATTCATTCATCCCCCCATAAAAAATTTCATGCTCCAAATTTTCTATTACATGATATGGTAAAAATAAGTGAGGGTATTCCACAAAATATCCACTTGTCATTCCCATGATTCTTTATTAAACATGTGGTTTCATCAAAATACATTGACCAGGTTAGTTGTTTTGTTTCATAGAACTTTATCTCTATGATATAAGTTATTTATTAGAGGATCATCATATGAAATGTATTTATTTAACATTATAAACTCTATGTTTTTTACATATTAGGGTACAAATATGTACTTACTTAAGAGGGATACATGGAAAAAACCATGTACTTAAGATAGGTTTGCTGCAAGTTTCAATCGGTATGAAATTAATTTGTCATGACTCATCCCCCAGGGCCCATGTCATGACTACCCCAATCCCACCTCTGATAGGCTAGGGGCTGGAGACTAGCACCGTGTAAAAATATCAAACAAATGGGAGGAATTTTACTAAGAATCTATATACACATACACAACTCCAAGCTAAAGATGATAGGAATTGAAAACACTATGTAATGAAAATGAATGCATACCTCTATGAACCAAAAACAGAGTACGACAAAAAGAAAAGAGGTAAAGTAAAAATGGGTCATAATAGAATCCCACCAAAATGTAAGAGTCTGTAACACAAGTAATGACACTCGTCTACAGAAAACCCCACCTTATCCAACTGCAAGGTATCTCACTGGACTGCTGTCTATAATCCACTGAAACATACCGCAGTCGGTCTGATCACACTAGGACCCACCTGGTCCTGGTATTTCTAGAACACCCTCAAAGATTCGACCTTCTACACAAGACAAAACACGTGCGGGAAATCCCATGCAGGGGTGAGTAAAAAAATACTCAGTAGGGTACCCCTAAACACAATGTAAAAGACCAAAAAGTAAACACCACTATGAATATATTGTTATCTCAACACAAGTATTTGTCAAAAACACATATAACAAGAATATCCAGGTATACTCATATAGGATTCCAAGTCGTGACATCTCATCCATGGCTAGGCATATGGATCACCTTATAGCATGCTCAATTTTGGTAGATCACTTTCCTTGAACTATCTGATAGTAATCACCTAGAACAAGTCTTCCAAAGTATTCTAGATAACATATGGTCTCAATACATCACAAAGTTTCCCTGAGATATCTGGTATTTCAAAGATGTTGAGTCTCAATATCATAGCCCAACCTTAGTCACAAGATTCTGCTCAAGGCACACATGTCGGGTCAAGTCATGAAGGAAAGAATCTAATCTCAATACAAAGATAGGGGTCCTACACCTAGGTATCACTTCGATACATCTTTTCCCTACTAGAAACATCATCCTAGATAAGGGATAGGTTCTCATGTAAATATTGGTCACACCAATTCCACAAAGCCTATCTAAGGTAACACGAAGATAAGTGAGCACTGAATAGGCCTCTCGGTGTGATACATGCCCCAGCCCACGGACTCACTATCCAAGATGGGATGAGATAACTAAATTATAAGTACAGGTTGTCTATATGACTAGAATGGGATCCTGCATCGAACCATCAAAGAGAAGACCAAGGGTATGATATCTATCTCTACTATCACCCTCTATGATGGGATCGAGATCATGCATCGATCCCTCATATGAAAGAAAATAAAATAGTACCATCCCCTTATATACTATCTAAATACCCACCAAGCCATCTCAAATGTACTTCATTGTTGTAAGGGTCCCAACATCACATACAGTTCATCAAATGAAATCACAATTTGAAAGTTACGTAAAATTTAGTGAAAAGGCATCGGTTGGGTTCGAGTTCAGGTCCGATCTGACCCCACCTGACCCATCCTTTCCCAAAGGCCAGGCACATTGAGTCACTAGAATGTGTCATGTTGGGTCACGCGGTCCAGCTTGTTGGGCCACCTAGCATCCCAGTTTTCCCCATCCCGACTTGCCAGCACCAGATGATTCGTCAATCGGGTGAGGCAGCTACCACACCCCTCCCTCCTAGTGGAAGCGGTCGAGTGACCACGCCACCCTAGTCAACATGAATAGTCCATGTGGCCACCTTTCACCCATGATAGAGACACGGGTCATCATCTGGCGTGGCTCGAGGAGCGACATCCCACAGGCACCACAGGCCTCCTGTTGTGGCATTTCATTGTCGCTCATGTCTGCTTCTGCTACGAGCACCTCCCCCACTAATCGTAAAGCTAGCATCCACCTCCTACCGGGTGGATGAGCCACCTCTAGTGGCTCTTTTGTGAAGGCTTCCACCATTTCCATGATTCTCTGATTGTTGATCTGATGCTTGTTCCATGATCCTCAGGTTATCACCTTTAATGTCGTGGGCTCAGATCCATTCCATGATCTATCATAGTTCAAATTTGTTCGAGCAGTAATATCATCAGTAGTGTTTCAATCCATCTGACACTACCATCTTTTCACCTCCATCGTGCCATGCTGATTTCAAATTTTCTATTTTGAATCGTTGTTCCAAAGTTCTATTGTGAAACAATTGATCGATCATAATGTGTCGATTCACAGGCCAAACAAATAATTCCTGCAATGAATGAATAATGGGGGGAATAAAATAATTAATCAAAAAACAGGAACAAACCTCCATTGATATTCGTGTTTATCATCCTTCATTTTCATTATTTGGAAAAAATTTCCAAAGCCATTCTTCCACAACCCTGCAAAGGAAAAAATTCTCATCCTACAAGAACGAGTGATTTGTTGGTCAACCTATTCATGGGTTGATCCATGTTTATTTTTAATTCCAAAAATATGGGAAAAATTAATAGAAATAAAACAACCTAACTCGATTTAGTTATATTGTTTTTGAAGAATGGTCTCTGAATCATCATTTGTCAATTCAGGATCTTAATTTTGATTGTTGATATGTCATCACTTGATTCAAGCTCCAGTTTCAAAATTATTGTCGCTCAAGAGATCCTCCTCCTCTTGCCTCATAGAAACTCCAGGATTATGAAGACGACCCTATATCTCTAATGGGGCATGTAAAAAATGAAACTATCACTGTGTCAACATGTAACATCCAATTTAAAATATTTTTATTTAATATATTAATAATGTTCACATCCAAAAAATAACATTCACCCTCAACCTGCACTGTTTGTGGTTTGGCCCTACCTAGGGAAACCACACCCTCATGAGCTTAATGGTGGTCTCATATTTTTAATCTAAGTTACTGTTCATGAGTTATAAGTATTTGAAAAAAAATTATTTTTCTTATGGTTACATCCTTTTGGTTTTTTCACACAGCAGTCACACACTGACTAAACATAAGTCATACCTAGGGTAAACCCACTTTTATGAAATCAACAGTTTCCTTGGATTTCTAATTTGATCAACCATTTAAAAGTTATTTCACCTTTTTAGAAAAGCCTTGTGTGTGTGAAATTAAAATAAAAACAATTTTTGATAGATTTTTCTGAGCACACCAGGCCTTAGAATTGTACCTCGTCTCAATGCCTGGTCATGTAATTTTCAAAAGAACATTCTAAAAAATATAATCATAAAAATATGAGTCATTACATTCTCCAAACCTTATGTCTTTTTATACTAGAAAATACCAACAAGGTCCACTCCAACAAATGGTGAGAGTACAGAGCACGAATCTGAGCCTCTCGATCCCATGTTCTCTTCTTAAGATCCTCGTGTTACCTCCAAACATGCACCAAGGGAAAAGATCACCATTAAAGGATCCTCGATCTTCATTGGGTACTCAGTCCATGTCAATCAAATGTTGATGTCCAGGTCACTCTAGATTATGACATGAAAATGGGTTATGAATGAATCACCACAGTTGTGACACGTGGAAGATGTTGTGTTGTTGATCCTACTTAGGGGTAGAGCCATGTGGTACGCTACCTTGTAACCCTTATTGAGATGAGACCTAGTAGAATAAAAGGTATCTTTGCTCAAACTGCAAAAGTCTCTGCCATCTGTCAACATAAACTTCTGATGACTTTTTTAATTATCCATCCTATACTAGATGATCCCCACATTCTCTACAATCACCACCTACCATCCCTTATAAAACTAGGATGTAAAGTGAGCATCACAATCTGAAAAAATCGTTGATGAAAAACCAAGGAGTCAAAATGTCTCCTAAACATAGAGGTATCCCAAGCCCTCTACTAAACTATACTCTTGTGTAGTTTGGAGGTGGGCCAACTCTGCGAGTCGGTCTATGACCACCCATATTCTATCATGACTTCTGGATGTACATGGAGAACTCATCACGAATTCCCTAAATATCCCTTCTAAATTCCTTCCTGGTACCCAAAGAAAGGGAAGGAGCAACCCCTACCAAGAATAGGGGTCTTTACGTAGTGTGTTTAAAAACCACAAAACTAATTCAAACAAGCATTCAGATTTTATCTCAATAGGTCATCCTAGCTTCAACCCTTTCCACCATCCATAATGTCCTCATTAACACCCACATACATATCCTGATGCATATTACCACCATGTTCCCCTTCCCAAGATTATAAAATATCTATAATTCATTTTCCTAGAGGTACTCTAGCCAACACCACCATCTTAGGTTATATACCATTTTAGAGAAGATATAATTGAGACTCTTATATTCTGATTAGAAGATATACTGCCTACCCATTAGTTTGTGTTGAAAAATATTCTATGTGAAGACTACCATTTTCAACTCAATATCATGGGCCTTTTAGTTCAGTACATTTTGCCTCAACTGAAGTGAAGCATATGCAGTCACCTCTTGCAACTACATCAAGACACAACCGTGTCTGGTCTTTGATGCATCACAAAACACTACGTAATTGACTCCCTCCTCTAGAAAACTAAAGATATAGGTGATCATCAAACTCTTTTAACTATTGAAAGGATTACAGTAACCTTTCTATCAATAAGAAAGGATTCCCCTTTCAGCTGATCGATGTGTTCATCAATCCTTTAGTAGTGGATACTGGTTCACCATGGCCACTTCGTTAAAGTGTTGATAATCCACACATAACCTTGAACACTGGGTCTTGTTAATCCCTTTCTCTTCAAGTCCAACACCTTCACCCACAACTCAAGAAGCTCTATGAAATCCATCTGATATAACTATACTAATATTGATGCCAACTTGGGGTGTAGAACAATGAAAAAGTATTTCTACCTACAGGGAGGTAAAACTGGAACATCTTCAAGGAAGACCTCCTCATACTATGTCATTACTGTTGGGAACTAAAAACTCATATCATACACTGCCAAAATGGTAAGTCTAGCTAACTCAAAAGTGGTCGGTTTCACCCTATTGTACATGACTCTATCCTATTCCACCTGGGTTACCTTTTTCTCCAACCAAGGAAAACCACATTCCATCATTACGGACATACCACACGCTTTTTTCCTAAAACAGTCAATCTGATCCTAGACTGTTGATAACCAATACCTACCAATAATGATGTCGTAAGGGCTCAACACTACCACCTATAGGTTGCAACTAAAACTATAGCCTTAAGGGTCAGATCACATTGTCAGAACTAGTGTGATTATCGAGTCTCCTTCTAAAGGTATCTACAGACATAATGGTCTAGTCAATGGTATAACAAAAAACTCTAGGTCTCGAACAAGATTCGTGACAATGAGGGATGATTAGAACCTGTTTCTATTAATAGATAAGATAAGAGTAGACATGGACCATACCTCAAATAATTTCTGGAGCCCTTGGGTCATATGCCTTGACCACATGCAGTTGACTCTTACCCTATCCTACAGCTCCCTAAGCCTAGTGTGTACCATGTGGGGGTGGTGTTGGTAACATGGTGTAATGTATACCACCTCCTATTGCTCTTACAAATCCAATGCCAAATATAACCCCCTCAAAATCCATTGGTTCCTATTATTATCTCTACCTCAGTGTATCATCCACAATTTCCCTATCAGCAGCACGTTGGGCTGGAAAATCTCTAGTGAGATGTCCCATGTCATCACATGAATAGCATTGCCTCTCTCTAGGCTGACTAGACCCACCCTATGGGACCTGAGATATTTATCCCCTATCATGGGGCCTCTTCTCTGAACTTCTCGTACATACAAGTATTTGATATTGATGTCGGCTTCCTACTCCTATGGTCTCTGATCCTACTTGCTCACAGCTAAAACCCCCTAGTTGTATCCTCTCATCCAATGAAATTTAAACCACAAAGGTTCAATCTATCACCCTTTCATAAGTAGGTATGCATAGAGGAATAATTATTTCTTGTATTTAATTAAGAACACCTTTCTTATAGGTCTGAGCCCTGAAGCACTGGTTATATCATATTCATCGAGTTCCTGGAAAGGTCGATATGCCTCAATGAATACTCATCTACTAACATGTCTACCTACCAAATCTGTTGAATCTTTTGGGGATGAATAGCCCTTAAGATTTATGGTGAGAGCCTATTATCTAATAAATATTCTCAAACTATGTCCATAGCTGAGTCACCTCATCATAACATCGAGAAATCTAAACCCCTCAATCACCCTACTAGGCCACATAGAAGTCTCGAAACTAGGACCATCATCTGATCTAATGGTGTCCTGACTGGAACGAAAACTCGGTCACCACCTCAAGTTACTCCATAGCTGCATTTGAGTCATGATATCCTTGGAACATGATGGGTATATTCCCCTGAAACTCATTAGGTGAGCTAAGCCCATGCATCTCATCCAATGGTACTATGAGTACCATGTTCCATGCTACTGGTGGTGGTACAACTGGTACACCCCTCAGAGGTGATGTATTTGGTAAAAATACATGTACCCATATCTCATCACCCCACTAATCATCCTAATGATCATCCAGTGGAATCCTAGATGACTATTTATTTGGAAGCATCTTGAAGCAAAACAAGATGTACCATGATCAATAGAGTATACCTGCTGAGCTGACTCAAGATAGAAATGAAAAAAAAAACCCATTCCTATATGATCCATGTACCATCATTTTTTCCTACAACTAGTGTTTTCATGTACAAATTTGAAAATCAAAATTCTGGTCCCGGTGTATGGATACATCAGTCGTTGCACCAACACTAGATTCCTTGGCCTGAAATCCAAACTCAAAACACTCAACACCGTTTTCCCAAACTAAACTCATAGATTCTGGGTTCCTAAGGTAGAACCAACCTACATTGATACCACTCTATCATGACCTAGCCTATGGGTCCCATGTTGTAACTACCACAATCCCATCTCTGATAGGACAGAGGCTGGCGACGAGTGCCGAGTAGGCATATCGCACAAATGGGATGAATTTTCCTAAGAACCTACACACACACAACTCCAAGCTAAAGATTTTGTAAAGTGAAAACACAATGTAAATAAAATGCATGCATACCACTATGACCTAACAATAGAGTATGATAGAAAGAAAAATTTTAAAGTAAAACTGAGCCAGAATATAATCCCACCAAAGAGAAATAGTCTATAACACAGGTAATGTAGCTCATCCACAGAACCTCATCGGATTTCATGGTATGACACTGGACTACTGTCTGTAATCCACTAGAACACACCCCATTATATCTTATCACACATGTCCCCACCTATACTATTCTTCCTAGAAACCCATCAATGATTTTACCGTCTCTACAAGACATGTCACATGCAGGCAAAGCCTATGCTGAGGTAATTGATAAAATTCTCAGTATGGAACCTATAAACACAAAGTAAAATACCACAAATGAAACACCACTAATAAGATATAGTAATCTCAACATAGGTATATTTTAAAAACACATATATTATGAAAATACAAGTATACTCATAAAGTATTCCAATATGCGATGTCTCATACACCTCTAGACATATGGTTCTTCTCATAGCACTTTTGATTTTGGGAGATCGTAATCCTTGGGATATCTATAGTAAGAATGTATAAAAATTATACCAAAAGTATCCAAGAAAACATATGGTCACGATACAACATTATGTTTCCCTGATATTTCTAGTCTCACTAAGACAATTAGTCTCGATATCATATCCAAACCTTAGTCATAGGATTCTGCTGAAGGCACACTCATCAGGTCAAGTCATAGAGGAAAGAATATGATCTCGATAAACTGATAGGGGGTCTTATGCCTATGGTTCATTTGGGGAAATCCTGGACCTATTCAAAACATCATCCTAGATAGGGGTTAGGTTCCATAAAAATATTTTTCACACCTATTCCACAAACCCTTTCTAAGGGTCCACAAACAGAAGTGAGGACCAACCTTTCCTCTTGGTATGATACATGCTCTAGCCCACTGAGTCACTATCGAAGCTGAGATGAGACATCTCATTTTAGAATATGGGTTATCATCTATGATAGGAATGGGATCCTGCAACAAATGTTCATAGGGAAGACCAAGGGTATGATCTCAACCTCTATGGCCACCCTCTATTATGGAATTAGGATCCTACATCAATATCTCATAGGAAATACAAATAGAATGCTACCAGACCATGCTAATCCAACTAAAAACCCACCAAGCCTTCTCAAAAGTACAACCTTGTTACAAGGGTCCCAACTCCACATAAGGTTTGTCAAATGGGATTACAGTATGAAATTAATGAGAATTTTAGTGGAAATGTGTTGGTGTGGTTTAGGTTCAGTCTGACTCAGTCAGCCTGACCTAATCTGAACCCACCCAGTTCGGCCAACCCAACCTGACATGACTTGGTCTGTCCCAAATGTCATGTTCATCAGAGCACTGATCCATGGCCCAGTTTTTCATCTAGGTATGGCAGCTGTTGCGCCACTCCCTTCTGGAAGACGCGGTCGAGAGACCGTGTCCCCCCAGTCCATGTGGCCAGACCACGTGTCATGTGGCAGGTCAGTTTGGATACCTTACACCCACATCAGATCTACAAGTATTTTTCATACATGGATCGGGGATCCATGTCTCTCCATCACCTGGCCTCCTACCATGGTGTGTCGTCACTGCCCTCGGTCGTTGCGGTCGTAAGCACCTATGTCACCGGCTGTCAAGATGGCAGTCGCCTGTTGCCAGATAATGGCACCACCGCATGCCACCACCTGTGTCTCTCTTTCTATGGGCTTCCACCATCACCTCATTGCTTCGATTTTTTATATGAAGCCTATTGAATGATCATTGGGTCACCACCTTCACGGTCGTGGGCTCAGATCCATGTCACAATCCATCGTAGTGCAAAGATTTTTGATAGGTGATATCTTCCGCTTCGCTTTGATCCAACAAACATCGTCATCATTTCACCTCCATCGTGCCATTATGATTCTAGATTTGTGATTTCAGATTGTATTTTTAGATATCAAGTGTTCAAAAATCGATTGATCATAAGGTGTTGAGTTATGGGCCAAAAGAATAATACAAGTGATGAATAAAGAATGGGGGAATGAAAATCAATAATCAAAAAATAGTAATGGAGAAAAATCAATGTTCATGTCAATCTTAGTTCATTTCCATTAGTAGCATAATTTAATTCCAACAACAATTTCATGTTCATTCTCCCATAACCTCGAAAAGGTAAAAATTCTCATCCCGCAAGAACGAGTGATCCACAGGTCAACCAATTTGTGGGTTGATCCATGTTCATCATTAATTCCATGAATGGGGGGAAATGAATTGAAATAAAACACCCAACCTCAAATCAGTTTGATCAATAAAAATGAAAGGTTTGTGCATCTTCCTTCTTCAATGCTTGTTCTGAATTCCAATCATCGATCCGTCATCGCTCGATTCAAGATCTGGTCTCAAAACTATCATCGCCCCTCTCACCTCAGAGAAACTTGAGGGTTGTGATGGTGACCTGGATCTCTGAAGAGGCTTTCTAAAAAATAAATCGTCCATTTTTTAAAATGTAGCATCACATTTAAAATATTTTTATTTAATATTTTAATGATGTTCACATCCAAAAACTAACTTTCACCCTTGATCTATGGCAGTCGAGGTTAGGCCCTACCTATGGAAATCATACACTCACAAGCTCAATGGTGGTCTCAAATTTTTAATCCAGGTTACTATTTTTGAGTTATAAGTATTTGAAAAATAAAATAATTTTATTTAAATATTTTATTTAAGGTTATATCCTTTTTGGGTTTCTCCACAATAGCTTCATACTGACAATACTTAAGTTTCACCTACGGTAAACCTACTACTCTAAACTCAATTGTACCCTTTGATTTTTGATCTGTGAAACCATTTAAAATTTATCTCACTTTTTTATAAAATTCATGCACCCGTTAAATTAAAAACATAACATTTTTCTACAGATTGTTCTGGGCACACAGGGCCTTAGAATCACACATCATCTCAATGCATGCTCTCGTAATTATCCCAAAAATTTATAAAGAATAGAATCTCGAAAATCTGATTCATTACATGATTCAATGTTATCAAGGATCTCACTGGGGTTGATGTATATAGGATGAAGATTTCAAATTTTCCAAAACATCCTGACATTCTTCAATGGCGATATATGAAAGAATAAATTATCTCTAACATCAAAATCAATGTCTCACCAATGATTATATTCATGGACCTTATATCAAATTTTCATGTATTTCATGTGATACTGAAAGGATTGATTCTTCTCTGCCATATCTTGGAAAACATCTGGTCTAGTCATTGTCATCTCTCCAACGTCATCTTAAAAAGTTAGAGTCTGACATTACTTCCAACATAGAGGCTCATATAAATCCATATGATTTCTAGAATGTAAGTTGTTATAATATTATAAATCTCAAAGGGGAATATTTTAATCCCATAATATATGGAAATCCATAGATAATGATCTTATAATTTCCTCTATAGTTCAAAATGTTCTTTTTGACTACCCTTTTTTCTGAGGGTGATAAGTAATGTAAAAGTAAGGTTATATACACAATGATTTATGAATTATTCTCGAGAACAATGATATAAAACAAAAATATCAACATGATAATATACGAATTGGAACTCCTTGAAATATTTACACTTTCATTATATATATCATGTTGTGTTGTTCAAGAGGTAAATATTCTTTGATTGAAATGAAATGTGTTGACATCTTAAGGAAATCAACTACCACCTAGATGGAATTTTTACCTATATGTTTTGTGGGAGTATTATGATGAAATCCATTATTATGTTTTATTATTTCCATAATAATATGGGAAATTATTTAATTACGCCATTTTACTTCTATCAATCATCATAGACGTCCTATCATTCGAAGCATTGGGACACAAATTCTACAATATCCCTCTCGTGCATCCCACTATAAGATTCACATATAATCACAATACATTTTAGTTCGTACTATGTTAATAGACAATTATGATCTACATGAATCATCCAAAATCTACCTATCTTGCACTACTGTTGATGGGATACATATCTAGGATCTAAAACATATAAATAAATCTTCAATAAAGTTGAACAAGGGAGGTTTTGTTACCTTTTTCCATAGCACGTCATCATCTTTTTGGTCCTCCTTGATCCTCTCAGTAATGAATGTTTGAGTATTAATTTTATCATGGTAAGATGATGATCCTTTTAAATGTTTGATATATATTCTTTTTAAATATAGATAGATTAGATACTTATCAATTCTAATCCTTGATGAAATCACAGGATCCTTTCTACACAGACCATCAACAACAATATTTTTTCAATTGATGGTTATGGAATAAGAAGTCATAATCCTTGATTATTCCTAATAAAATTTACTAGATCATGTGAATTTCCTTATTTGTGAATATATATCTAAGTATTTTCTGATATGTATATATTCCACACTTCTCTGAAATAGAGTTATGTTTTCCAGAGCATCCATGAAATGTTCACTACAACCAACGCTGGGTCATGCATGGGATAACTATTATCATGAAATTATAGTTTCATGGAGGAATTGTATATTACATTATCAATTTACATTAGTATGCACCCTAACCCCTTGTTTTAAAAATTAATGTAAACGATAAAAAATCCCCACTTGTGGGAGATAAAATTATTGGTGCCCTGATTAAACATTTTTTCAATTCCTTAAATCTCTATTCACATTCGCAAACCTACAAAAACATTAATCTTTTCGGATATTGATTTTTTAATTAATTTTCAAAAAAAATAATTTCATAAAAAAAATTATTATTACCAAGATAATCTGTTGAAATTGTAGACCTCCATTACAGATGTTAGTCTATGCCAGTCCATGATTGCCTTTGACATAGAATGTTCCATATATATAACTTTTTTGGTGATAATATTCCCAAATAAAGATAATTTCATCATCCATAACTCAAAATGACTATAAATTTTATATATATTATCCTTTATCAAAGACTTTATTATAGTATTAAAATATTCCACTTACTCTTCATTATTTTTATTTTAATAAAATCAAAATTTTATTTATAATGGACCCCTAAAATTTATAATGGTAATCCTTAAGGTCGCTACTCATTATGTCTATGAATATTGTTGCAATATTATTGACTCTAAAATGTTTCATTATGAACTCATATTGTCTATACATTGTTCAAAAGAACTTTTTAGAATATCATCCATCCTTAAAATTAACTAATGATATCCCATCTGAAGATCCACCTTAAAGAAATATAGACCTCTAACTAGTTTATCATTCAAGTAATCTATCCATCTAAAGTGATACTTTTTAATTATTTTTATATTTTAAAGTTCACTATAGTTAACATAGATGCGTGTTTTCCCATCCTTCTTCTTGGGGAAGAATGTTGACACACCACAAGGTAAATAAATTAGATATACAAAACCCTTTTTGATATTATATTCTAACTAGTTATTCAGTTATTACAACTAGATGGTGTCCATAATTTAAGGATGCTTCTATATAAGTTATAATACAAATATATGTTTTGTTGAAAAATTAATCTCTCAATTGGGAGGAAGACCAAGTAACTCTTTTGGGAATACATCAGTATAATCCCTTACAACAGGAATTTCTTAAAGAACAATTCTATCATTTTCCCCAATTACATTGGCAAGATATGCTTTCACATTAGAAAATAATACATGTTCTTAAATAGAATAATCCTTAGAAGATTCATCATCTTCTTTATAGTTGACTAAAACTAGTGGGTGACTTGGGACCAATATATTGATCCACCACCATCAACAGTTGATATTGTTTTTATATAAGGATATCCAGTCCATGAAAAATTAGCATCAAAATCTAATAAAGGATGTAAGTTAATAATTTATGTAATATTAACTCCACAAACATTGTTTGGGATGAGTTATATACATTGGATAAAACCATCACTGCATTTTATATTATAGTATATCGCCCATCCACCATGTTTTAAGGTGGTATTTGAACATTTTTACTAAACTAATATTATTTAAAATAATTCATATAACCATAATAAAAAGGTATATTCCCTTATCTATAATTACTTACTATTTCACATTTCACATCAGTTTCATTAGCATCCACCTCATCCTTAGTAATGAAAAATAGGTGGATTGGGTTGGGGCAGTTCAAGCCCATGTGGGTTTTATCCCAAATTGGTTTATTCAAAAAGGCATTCATATTTTACAAAAACAATTCAATTCCAAAACCACCTCACATAATCCCATGGGTATCCCATAGTCTTCTACACATTAAAAAATAATATATTATTTATAAACATTTATATATCATATTTTTTTCATTCTTAATGAAATTTGTGGTGAGAAGTATCTATTGAAAATACATATAGTTTTAATGTAAGAGATAGAACATTTTTCTATGGGTTATTGGTAGCATGTGGTGATGCCGATGTGGTGGAGAACTATTGATATGCAAGTTAGTTAAGTGATTGGTGAGTGGAGATGAAGTACGATGTCAGTTTTTTAGGGATGAAAATAGTTGGACCTCTGAAAAATAAATGACTCTCTCGGTAATGATTAGTTTTAGAATAATCTATTTGGATTCACATGAGGTCCTTTGCAATTTTTTTTCTAGAAAAAGAAATTAAGTAATTATAATTATAAATTTATCCATAAATATTGTGATTATAATTACTCATTTATAATTGAAACCATATGTGATGGATATGAGCTCCATTTTTTGATAGGTGAGATGACACACCATGTGAATATGATAAATAATTAATATATAATTTTTATAATGTGATATTAAATAAAACAAATATAAACCTAATAAAAATTCACATGTGATTAAAAGGTACAATAGTATGACAATTATGGTGATAAATCATGTCATGGTTTAATAATTATTATTTATATAAGTAACTATAATTTTAATGAATCGTTTTTTGAAAAGTAATAACCCATTTTAATTTTTCATGTGGGATATCCCACACCCATGTAGTATAAACCTACCTTAGCACACACCCATCCATGCTCTACCAGAATTGTTCCATTCTCTTAATTGTAAAAAAAATTACACTATATTTTCCCCCACATCTACCCTATTTTCAAGAATCCCATGGGCTTGAGGTCCAATTTTTATTACTACTCATCCTTAGTAATATCATACACCCATAATTACATTGAGGTTTTTTCAACATAATGTCTCTAAAAACTCCTATAAATGGGAATTTTCATATAAAGTTACCATGTTCATTGCAGTTAAACCATAGTATGACATGCATAGTGTTGATTTGATCCTTTTTTATTCTTTCTCATAGGTGGGGTTTTTCATTTCCATTAAACACTGATTATACTAATGTTTCTATTTTCACTAACTAAAACATATTTTGGTTCCACTTAAAATGTATTTGGTATTCTTATTCCAAAATTTATACACATGGGATATTGGGTTTTCTTTCCTCCATGAGATTTATGTTTTGACATATCCAAAGAAAAAATAATTATCTATTTTTTGTCTCTAGTCCCACAAGACCAATGGGAGGTAGTTTTGGTGTGTTAGTAGATGACGATTAGGATGGAGGTGGGATTGTTATGATGGTGCATGTCCTCAAACAGGGGAATTTGTCTTTGTGGGAGATTAAGTGGGTTTCCTCTAGGAGATGGATGCTTGTAACCTCAATGTGAATCAGGTGGATCCAGGGAAATATATCTTGGATGGCTCTACGAACTCCTTGGTGGTATGAAGAAGTCATATGGATAAGGGCTACTATTGAGGACTCTACAGTAGTGTAGTACTGCTCAGGCTTGACTAGGTTTTTCCTATGTTCCTCTTTTGTATTTTGTTCTGTATTAGACATTGATTTTGTAATTTTTTTCCATCAGTGCTTTTAGAAAATTTAATTTTGAATATTTTTGACTCTTAGACTACATGATTATATTGGTTTTTCCCTTACCCATTCAAAAGTGTTTTCTCTTTTTTTCTCATAATAATGGGGTTTTCCCCCAAACAATCTACTAAAGGGTATACCATTTACTCAATGTTTATGAAAATGAAAGAGGTGTATTACAAAATACTTGTAATGTTTTCCTCATACTCTCACATAGACTCACCCTTCGTTTGTTTCAGACCAAGTAACTCCCTCTCCTTTTTATGATAGAGAGTTTAGAGAAAATATTTTTCAAAAATATTTTCTTAAAGTATTCCAAATCCATTGGTTCAATATCCTAATTGTACTTTGTGTTAATGATCATATTCCCTTACTAACCAGCTTCACCATAAATGTGATAAATAGTCATCAAAACATTATTCTTTTCTTTTAATTATATGACATATAATATTATCTCATTGGAGTTAATACATTACTCTATGATGAGGGGATCTAAATTTCCACTGACGTTAGAGTTCATTTGTCCCAAAAAAAGACCTGACTATTAATTGATCATTCTTAAGTGGATTGGGGTACTCCACATGATTCATGTGTTTATTCATAACATGATCTACTTGAGCGAGATTATCCATGAACTCCAACACTCCCACACCCCTAATACTAGGTATATCATTGGTGAAATCATCAAATTTCATATTATGGTGGTTTCTAGCACAACTTATTTTATTTCTCTCCATAAACTAGAAGAAATTATGACAGTACCTTAATTAATAAATATACTCATTGTAAACATGTAAACATAGAAGGAAAACATAAAAATGATAAGTAAATATGACATTATTAAACAATTTGTTACAAACTATTTTGTCCATAGTAATTTCCCTATTAGGTTTTTATAAATAATAATTTGTTTTTATTCTTCATAATAGTTCATGAACCGTTTTTGAATTTCTAAAAACTATCCCATGGGAGTTTTGAACTAGGTATAAAGTAAGGCCCATTTTCATGTATTAGGTAATGATATAGATAAGATCAACATAAATATTTTATAGTTATTACCCCTAGGTATATCTATTTTAGAACCACATCTACTTGTAGGATCTAGAAATAGAAATAATTTCTTGGAAACCACCCACTCTATACTTCACCAATATTCCAAGATATTTTTTTATACTTAGTTCTATCCTTTGACTAATATTTAGGGTTCTCAATAATTTTTTATCATCCAGTCTCCAAAGGATAACTGAAACTTTACTCTGATACCAACTATATAATCCTATGCATTTTACACATAATATTAAATCATTATTAAAAACAATATCCAACATATATAATCTCTAATGTCATGAGGCATAGTGTATTTGGAATACAAGGTCCATATTACATCAAAATGAACATTAAATATAGAATCCTTATTTTTTATTCTTAATGGGGTCTTAAAATCCATTTTATCTCTAAAATTATATTTGATAATCTGGGGCATAAAAAAGAAATAGTTGAGTTATAAATCCAAGGGAATAAACATGACAATGAAACAAAACATTTGAATCATAGGTATAACATGATATAATAAAAGAGAATTCTCATGAGTAATAACATATAATAATAAAACAATGAACCTAGTATGATAAGATCATGTCATCATAAGAAATTTCTTGATAGTATATAACATTATATAAACATTATTCAAGGATAACTACCTAGAGAATATCACATAGTGTACAAAGTTCTATAATGGATTAGGCTTACTCCAAAATACCATACATGATGCCACATGAAACTAATGTTTTACTAAATGAATTGGATCACTATATTTGAGAAACCATCCTAACATGTTCATGATCTGTGTGTGCCACATAAAGAAATCAATCATATGGAATATAATAAATATTTTACATGGAATGAAAATGGTTATCATAGTATTATTTCGTGTCATAATCAAATGAAATTACATAATAATGTAATTATAGAAATGATAAAAATACATTTAATACCCCATAAAATTAATGGATAATACGATATGTATATATGTTAGAGACATATATATAGAATTTAGTAGAATTAAATAACAATAAGGATAGATAAATATTGATTTAGTGTGGGAAATTCCATAACCTAAAGGAAAGGGAGGTTTAGAGATATCCCATACCTCGAGCCTGATTTGACATTTTTTTCTTTATATTCATCAATAATAAATTTATATTAATTATTTACTCTTTCAATATCCTTTTTAAATTTTATTATTACATTTATGGTATTTTTCACCTGGCCATTTTCAATTACATAACCAATTAATTTCACTTTGTACTTTTTAATGACGAGTGGATCCTATGTCTTAAATCAATTTGATTGGTTCAATATGGTAAAAGTGAATAATATTTAATCATATATAAAATGGTAATCACAAAATAATTATCATAATTATACATTTATTATACTTCTTAGGGTAACATTGAAATGGGGTTATGAAAAATTAACTATGGAAAATTCATGGTGATGGCAGGCCATACATACACATGAGTAATGTTTTCATTTTTCAATGATCATACTATAAAGAAGGTAAGTCTTATGTTATCATTAAAGGAGGATATTTATATCATAAATTCAATAATACTTTTTAAATTACACTTCAAAATATAACACATGTGTTGAGTTAATAAAAATGAATCGAATCGCTTCATGAGGCAGGAGTCATCCGCACACACGAGTGACATTGTCAATTTATTCAATGGATGGTAAGTTAAGAATGTATATGATATATTTATTTCTCAAATTTATTATTATTTCATGAATAGAATATATCATTATCAAAATTATCCTTATTACCATACAGTTAAATCTTTACTGAGAAATGAACCACATCTCTTTATGAGGTGGTAATCTACCGTACACACGTGCGGCGTTATCAAATTCCCTACGAAATGGAAATTAAGATGGTGTGTGTGATATTATAAGTACATATTAATAATAATATCAAAAATATATTTTGAAAAATTATATAAATCATTATATAATTTTTTGATAAGTGATTATAGAAAATTAATTACCTTTGTTCACGAGGCGTTTGTCTGCCATACATATGATCAATAGTTTCGTTTCAATTTTGGGGTAAGAGGAGATGAATGTAATTAATTACCATAAAATAAAAACACACAAACACACACACACACACACACACACACATATATATATATATATATATTTAATATACTGAATTTATTATATCATGTTTTAAAAAATCATAATGATGTGGATGAAAAAATGAAACAAAATACTCGGTTAAGGACATTACCTCCCCTTAGGAAATTATAATTAGGATTTCACCAAAAACCTTGTTGTGTTAGGTTTGATAAATTTAAGGATTTTGTGATGAGGATATGGATTTGAGGATTTTATTGGGAAGAAATTTTCATATCCAATGTTATTTGGATTTTCAGAAAGGAGGTGAGAGGGTGTGGCCTTTTATAAGTGGGGGAGAGGAGACAATTGGAATTTTTGAAAAGAATGAATTTTACCAACAATTTTCTAATGCCTCAAGGATAAATAAAATTATATTTTATACCCTTAGAAGATATAATGTAAACATTTGACTATAAAATAGGAATTATACATGTTTTGGGTGATTTTTAACCCTTATCGTTATAGTTTATCCCTTGGTAACCCCATTTTTACAATAATCATGGTAATTAATTTATTTTATTTTATTTATTAATTATTGTCAAATATTAATTAACATTATATAAATTATTATTAGGAGAAATATTTAATTCATATTTCCAAATTCAAATCAAACATGTTTCATAATTTAATTTAAAATAAATATTTGAGACATGTCGAAAAGAAGGTTTTAATGAAATACATTATTAAGGAAGTGATGTTCTCATATAAACTATATTACTGGTAATTATAATTAAATGAATTTTAATTCCAATTTATAGACATATAATTGGTAAATTTAATTTATATAATTCCTTAGTAGGTGTTATTTTAATTATTTGAAATTAATAAAATTTATACACATTAAAAAAGCTTTCACAAAAAAAGGGTTTAAAGCCTAAAAGTATACTTATAATAAAATCTTGTATAATGTGTATTTAAATTTAATTTATTGGTATTTTAAAAAAATTAACTATAATTTCAATGATAAATATAAATAGAATAATATTGGGGCTTAATTTACCAAAAATATAGGATAATTCATAAAAAATTGGGTTTTTCACTATTAATTGAGAAATTGATATTTTCTTAAAAATCCCAATGCTTTACCATAAGTTAATTTCATCATAATGATTTTAAAAGTATTTTTATTTTAAAAATACTATATCTAATGTTTCCAAAAATTAGTTACAATATTTTCAAAAAAATAACAACAAAAAATATTTTTTAAATAATCTTTTTAGAAAAAACATTCATTTATTCCTAAGTGTTTTAAAATATATTTATATTGGGTATTAATATTATATAAATTTCATAATGTAGTTAATTATTTTAATACCCTATAATTTAATAGCTTGTTTATAAAATTTTTATTTAAATAATCATTGTTTTTTAGGCTTAGTGTTGTGTGTCACATGCACTGTTGAAAATAGTTTTCCATTATAAAAACAGACAGTGTTACAAGAATCATCACCATACCAGTCCATTCTGGCCCAACACAAAATCCATTTTGGGGTTCCATCCTAAACCATATTGGTTATAAGAGGTGTTACTCTCCTATTCTTATATGTTATCCACTACTACTTGTGGATATTGGTGTGGGATTACGTCTGTATGCAACAATCCTCCCATAAAATCAAACACCACAAAACAAGGCCATCCCTTTAATGATAATCCATCTGATCAAAATCATCTATCACTTTCAATGATATTTCTCTATACAATGATACATGAAAACTGACCACTTTAATCATTCTGTATTTCAACACAAGGCACCAGCATGAATCCACATGATCAAAAATTATCCATCATTATCATTCATAAATTGATTTGGGTCCACCCACATCACACTTAGGTTACACCAAATATTTGATACAAATGGTTTGTGTAGATTCCCCACCAACCCAGTCCTTTTAGTCAACCCTTCTAGGGTTCCACCATAAAAAACATGTTACATGAGTACTAGCACTTACAATATTTTATGTTAGCCACCACTCCATGTTGAAACTAATTTAGTACTGAGTTTTCACCCAAAAAAATCTTTCAATGGTGTGGAGATAAATTTGATTTACTATGATTAAATCTTTATCCATCATTATAATAAAATACTATTTTCCCTTAACCATAAGTGATAGATTCCATTGTTCATTAACTAAACCATTTTCCATCATTCCACCCATCATGAAGAGAACCAGTCATCACTATCAAGAATGAAATAGGATCAATAATAACAATTTAAATGATGCCACCATGGTACTGAAAAACCTAGGGAAACTCTTGAAATAACTAAAAACTAGAAAAACCTTAGAACACCTGCTCACATATTAACAACTAGAATAAATATTCATCAATAAATCACATATGTTTCCTATAACACTTGGTTTCTCTTCCCCAAATCAACTACTTGGAAACTGGATTTGTTGGTTTCCTCATATTTCGGGGTTAAAGATCGATAAAGAAGGCTCATGTATTTCAGTTCTAATGCGGGGTGCAGGACTTGTGCATGATGGAAACAAAACATTTAGTTTTTATTTAATGGACTCTTTCTATAGTGGAAATTTTTTATAGGCTGAAGAAAATGTAGATCTTGTTGGCCTTGAACTATGCAAGGAGAATAATATTAGGCTTGTTGTGTTAGATAATAAATCATTACTTATGTTCATATCTTTACATAGTCATATCTCCACACCCTGGAAAACATTAATAGGATCATAGGTGGAAGATAATTATGAATCAAGGGATTAGAATCACCCACACTTGGTGCGAGGTAAATAAAAAAGATGATTATCTAGCCTCCTAGAATCTACCTTCTAATGTCTTATCTCTTTTCTCATTTATAGGATCCTTTCTTTTGTCTATGGTTATTTTTTTCATCAATGTTTAACTCAGGTTCAATTACTATAGGCCATTGTTATTTTTTGTTCCTCTCTCTATCCCTGGGTAGTGGGTATATTTTTCTTCTTCTTTTAAAAAACACTTGTTGTTGGTGGTGATGTAATTTAAACTAATAGATGTGCCAAAAAATAAATGAATTGGTTGATCTTGGGATGGGGTTGTTAACCTAGGTTTGGCATTTGGAATGTATTAGGTGTGTTTTGAGTTGGGGAAAATTATAATTTAAATAATTAATTATTTAAAAATACTCAACCATGTGATACTCAGTTTTTAAATAAAATGAGTAATTTTTAGGAAAGTTGATCATGGAAAATTATTCATACCAAATTTGTTGTCCTGAATTAGATCATTTTTCTATATTGTGAGAATTTTTTGAGTACTAGAGGACATTTTATTATTATTAATTTTATTAAATTAATTTATGTTTATTAATTAATAATATCATATGAAACATATTTTTCATGCTTCTTGCAAAACAAAGATATGGACTTAATTACATTTATGTCTTGCATGTCAATATATAGAGTTCTATTTAACACATATATTAGATTATTTTATGCTCTCATCCTAACCCATGATCATTCCATGTGTTTGTTGAAAAACTAAAATAGAGCCTAAATGTATCCCATTTTGTAACATTATTCGATGTACACATATCATAACATGATAGATAAAGAAAAGGCGACTCCCTTGAGGTATGATTACCTTAAATTTCTCCCTCAATTTCATTGAATATGTTCTAAATTTTGATGATTAAATGGTATAAGAATCAATTAGTTCCCATGTTGATTTGAATTCATTAGTTTTAATTAATTTCAATATTTGAAAAAAAAATTATGATATTTGAATAAGTCAATTTCCAACTATTTTTATCTATGATGAAAAGTGTTCCAGTAGTATATATATTTTTAATCAATATCTCTTCATCCATCTTTTTTATTTAGTAATCTATTCAGTGATCATTAGCTTTCATATAAGTTGTTTGGTCTTCGACACTAATCTATAATGACAATAAGATAGATCACCTTTATCCACAGTAAAGGAGCTATGGAGTGTGGATGGTTATTGGATGTGGATTTCATAATTATTGGGAATACTTGAGGGTGTTATGGCTAGGATTTTTGTGAAAGAGAAACTGGATTTCTTTAATAATTAATCTAGTAGACCTACTGTCCTACACTTTCGGGATTTGTTAAATTATTAAGAGATGTCCTATTTTTTTATAATCATAATTTATGTAACATTATGGATTAGTATTACACTAAATTAATGTAAATTTTTTAATTTATATATATTTATATAATGTGTAGTAAATTTTATTATAATTTCTACATTGTAAAATTTATTTATAATATAATAATTCTTTCTTTGAAATTTTATTAATGATTATTTATTATTATAAATAAATTAACCCTTATAAAAGGAAATAATTATAATTTTCCTCAAAGAAAATATAATAACAATAATAAGTATGTGGGATGGACCACTTTCTTGTGGGTTCATAAGAGTGGGTATAGGGCCAATGTAATATTATTTTATTCATTTTTTATTCAATATCGTTTTAGATAAAAAACTAGGTTGTTATTATATCAAAAGGAACAATCAAAATGGTATACTTAATTTATTATTCATGAAGAGAACTTAAAAACCATTTGATCTGTGAAAACTATATTGGATAAACTAGGGAATACATAAAGAAAGCGATGAGCTAGAAATCCTAGTATGGGAATAATCATGACAACGAAACAAAATGTGTGATTCAATGGTATAACTTGATACCATAAAAGAAATGGAACATTTGTAATCACATTAAATAATAATATAAATAACGTCATATCATGATATCATATAATTATAGGAAATACCACAAAAATATATTACAATACATAAACATGATTCAAGGAAAATGACTTATAGATCTAAATGTCTTGTGGTGGACTTCGCAAGTATAAAGGATGAATGGGAGGATAAACCTTCTCTCTGGTACTTCATGGCCAGAAGGCAAGGACCAATTCTTTCTATTCCCCAACTAGTGGGTCATTGGGTGAAATGGACTCCCCCAAACCATAATCATTAGTTAAATATGGATATATCATATAGTCAAGGGAGAATACGGGGTGCTAGTGTAGTCCACAACAAAATGGGATCGGTGATTCTTGGTTTCGGTTCTTTTTATAGGGATGAAAACTCACTACAGGTGAAAGCAGAGGCCTTTGATAGTTCTCTGGTTCTATGCTTCTGCAAGCATATTTCCTTATCGTTGATTGAGATTGATTTAATGATTATATGGAGCTCTCTAAAAGGCCTCTATCCAACTCCTTGTGAAATAATCTATTTGATCTAGAAATGTAAGTACTATATCTCCCGATCCATAGATCTTTCATGTACATGGTGATAATTCAATTAGGTAAATGACTTTTTGGCTTCAAGGGCTTCCTAGGAGGTCCCCCTGATGGTGTTTGATAGTTTTGGTTCCCTTCCCCTTAGTGGTGAGGACATTACAATTGGGGATGCTTTAGGCCTCCATTTCTATAGTCCCCCTTGATTACCATGTTTACCTATGCTCTACATTTTAGGGAATAAATATGTTTTTTTCATTCATAAATTATACTTTTTAAACCTAACAAGAAATATAATTATGAAAATTGAAATCAGTTGCAATCATTGAGACAATATGTCATATATACGCATGAGAAATGTTTCCATTTTTAAAATATATTTTCTAGATTAAGGTAGGTGTTATTTTATATTTTCATGATGAAAATTATATCATAAATATCATTTTATTTCTTTAAATAACCTTAAAATTATCATCCATGTTATTCGGACAGAAAAATAAATCACATCGCTTCATGAAGCAAGAGTCATCGGCACAAAAAAATGATGTCATCATTTATTCAATGGCTGGTAATTTGAAAATGTAGATGAAATATTTATTTCCTAGATTGATTAATATTTAATAAATTCCATATATAAATATCAAATTACTCCTCATTAAATTCCATTTAATATTTAATTGAAAAACAAATCACATCGCTTCCTGAGATAGTAGCTCGTCGTACATACAAGCGATGTTATCATATTACCAATAGATTTGAATGTAATATGTTGTATGTAATATTATAATTAAATAAGTATAATTATATATAAAAATATATTAGATTAAAATTAAATACTTGATTATAAAAATCCATTAGAGGTGGTTGTCGAAAATGAATTATGTCTGTTCGCAAGGAAGTGGTATGTTGTTCACAGATTGAATGGTTTTATTTCCCATTTGGGGGAGGTGAAGATTAATGTATGCCATTAAATTAACATTAAAATATATAAATACGTTTAATATACTTAATTTATTGTATAATTTTGATTTTATAAGATAAAAATGATGTGGAATAAGAAATAAAATAATACTCTTGGTTAGGGAAGTCACCTATTCCTCAGAAAAAATCATTAGTTTTGCACCTAATAAATTACTTGGATGTATTTTTATTCTATACAGGGACTCTAGGATATGGTTAGGGACATAAGGATGTTATTTAGGAATTTATTTTCCAAACCAATGGGTTTTTTATGTTTTTATAGAGATGATAGGATGTAGCCTTCTAAAAGGAGGTAGAGGACAAACATGGAATTTTTTTGAAGAAAGAATTACACTAACATTATTCTCAAGAAACAACATTCAAAAATATATATTTTTAATATTATAAGATATAAGTCATATATATTACTATCCAATATTAATTGGACAGGTTTTGGGTAATTTTGTTCCATTATTTTTTAGTTTAATGACCTGATAAACCAATTTTTACCATAATCGTGGTAAATAATTTTTTTTATTTTCACTGTTAATTATAGTAAATAATAAATTTTACATAATATAAATTAATATTACTAAAAATTTGGAATTAATATTTCCTAATTAAACACACCGAACTGGTGTAAATTAATTTGAAATTAAACTCTTAGACATGTCGAAAAGATGTTTTTGAAGATAAACATTTGTTTAAGGAAGATATGATATCATAATTTCCTTAAATGAACACTAATAATAATTACATGAATTTAAATTTATATTTACATATATATTATTTAAATTTAAATTAAATAATTCCTCATTATGTGTTATTTTAATTACTAAAAATTGACAAACATTATGCACAAAGAATAGTTCTCGGAAATAAAAAAACATTTAAAGCCTAAAAATATCGTTATATGAAAATATTATATAAAGATGATTTATATATAATTAAATGGGTTTTATAAATATAAATAATAATTATGATAATTATAAATAATGTTAAAATAATAATGGGACATAATTTGTTGAAAATAAATGTTTATTTTATAAAAATAAATATTCTTCACTATTCATTGAAGAATTAATATTTTTTAAAAAATCCCAAAATTTTACCATAAGTTAATAACAATATGATGACTTCAAAAATTGTTTTAATTTAATTAATAAAATCTATAAAGGTTATAAATATTATTTATAATATATCTCACAAATTGAAATTAAGATCCTTTTTAAAATAAATATTTTAAAAAAATTATCCTTTATTCAGAAGTGTTTACAAATAAATTTATATTGGGTAGTACAATTAATATATTTTTAAAAATTTATTTAATTTTATTATTACTTAATATTTTAATATCTTGGTTATAAGGGTAACAGTTATATACTCATTATTTGTTTGGGTTCAGTGTTGTGTGTCACTTAAACTATTGAACATAGTTTTTTATAATAAAAACATGCTATGTTGCAAGATTCATCACCCAACTAGTCCATTTAGGCCCAACACATAATCCATTCTCAGGTTCCATCCTAAAACCAATTGGTGATATGAATAAAATCTCATCCATTATTATATTTCAGCCACCTCTACTTGTGTAAATCAATGTTGGATTGAGTGAACACTCCTCAATCGACCCATAAAATCAATGTCTGCATAACATGTCCTTCCCATAAATGATAATCCATATGTTCAAAATCACCTTTATCTTTCAATTCTATTTATCGATTAAGTGAGATTTTCCACATTACCATATTTATCGAGTTGAATTTTGATACAAAGCACAACCATTAATTGATGTGATCTAAAATGATATATCATTATTGTTTTAAAACAACTTTGGGGTCTCCTGCATCACACATGTGTTACACCCGGACTCTAATACCACTTTTTTGGGTAGAATTATTACCATACTAGTCCTTCCAGTCCAAATAAGAAAGACTATACAGGGTTCCATTATAAAAACAATTGGTGATATGAGGAGTGGTCTATCCAAGCATATATTTCATCCACCACTCCTTGTGGATACTAAATTAGGATTCAGTTTTCACCCAAAAGAATTTTTCCATGGTAAGGTGGTACATTCGATGTTGCATGATTCCACATTCATCATTTTTTAAAATAGAATGTTATTTCCCCGTAACTTCATGTGATATATTTCTACATTGATTCACCAGAATGTTTTCCATCACCCCACCCATCTAAATGATAAGCATACATCATAATCGGTAAAGTAACACAATAAAAAATAATGATTTAATAGCCACCCCCATGGTACATCCTAACATAGGAAAACCCTAGGAATGATCAAATCCTTTTAAATACTTATAAAATTCTCTCAGAACTGGATAGGTTTTACTAGAAATTTAATTTAAGCTAAAAGATGTGACAAAAAACTTATTCTTCTATTGATCTTGGGATTTGGTGGTTAGCCTAGGTTTATCTTTTTTATATAGTTTTTTGAGTTTTGAAATAGTTGATAATTTAAATAATTAATTATTTTAAAGTGGTCATTCTTTTTATTTTTTTATTTTAAATAAAATGAGTTTTTATTGGGAAAAATTTTTTTTAAAAAAAAATCTTCAGACCAAATCATTGGTCACGAACTACATCATTTACCATAGTGTGAAGTTTTTTTATTTTTAAAAAAAATTGAATTTGTATGAATTTTAATAATTTTAAATAAATATTAATTTAATTAATAAATTCATATGAAACAGGTTTAGTCATGTTTCCTATAATAAATAGCTCTAATTATAATTACTTTTTTCATAAGCTAATAAGGATATGGTTTTCTATTTAACCCCAATGCTAGTTTGTTTTAGGCTCTCAACCCAAACTTATCCAGTTCCATGTGTCTATTGAGAAATGTTCATAGATCCTAAACAGATTTCATTTTGGAACATGATTTGATGTATTGTGATCATAATATTATATAGGGGAAACGGCTGCTCCCTCGAGGTGGGTTTACCCTAAAATATCTCATTCAATTTCTTGGAAAATGTTGTTAATTGTGTTGATTAAAATTTAATAGAATCAATTAGTTACCATATTGATTTAAATTCATTAATTTTAAATAATTTTAATATTTGTAAAAAAATTGAAATATGTGAATATATTAATTTACAACTATGTTTATATTTGATCAAGATAGTCCTGGATGTATAGATATTTCTCATCTACATCTCTCATCCATCATTTGAATTTAGTACCCCATTCAACATCTATTGGATTTTCTATAAAATATCTACTCACTGATTCTCATCCATCATGATAATAATAAATACCACCATTGACCACATTAAAGTTGATATTGAGTGGTGAGGGTCAATAGAAGGTCGGGTCATAGATATTGGTAAAACATGAGGGGGGCACGTTTATGTTTTTTGGAATGTGAATCTAGATTTGGAGAATCCTTTCTCAGGTACAACTACTACCCTATTATTCATATATTTGGTAAATTAGTACAATATGAACTATTTTTAGATAGGTATAATTAATTTAATATTATGGGTCCAGAGTACATCATCTTAATGTATATTTTTAGATTTATTTATTAATACTTTGTATCTTCATTTGTTTTAAAATTATTATAATTGTAGAATTTATTTATAAAATAATTATTATTTTTTGAGATTTTTTTAATGATTTATTTTTTTTATAAATAAATTCAACCCTAAAAAATTAAATACTTATTACTTTCCTAAAAATAAAGAAAAGGAAAAAAGAATAAGTAAGTGGGTCAGCCTGCTTTCATGTAGGTTAATAAGAACAGGTCTAGGGCTTGTGACATATAAATTTATTCATTTTTTATTCCATATCATTTTAGAAAATAAATTATGTTTTTATATAATATAATTTTATATTCTATATTTTATAATATTTCACTTAATTTAATTATTAATTTCTGATAGAATAAAATAATTTTTTTAGTTTTTTTAAATATATTTTTCCAAACATGATAAATAAATTTAATAATAATAATGAGATAAATATAAAATATATTATTTTCATGGTTTTCATTTAATTATGTTGTTGTATTTTGATGTATACCTTACAAAATTTCTGTGTTTTGGGTGAAAGAAATCCTAAATCTCAAAATGAATCTGGTGATAAATTCATAGAAAATAATAATAAGTCAAAATAATGAACTCATCCTTGATTTTTTTAACTTTTCTAAAAATCAACATGAATATTCGCATTACCATGGAATAAAGTAAAATAATCATGGTGTAAAATAAGAAATAACTTAGTACATTAAAACAAATAATAGAATTAATCATCCGGAAACGAATTCATTAAATAAAATGAAAATTTACAATTAGGAAACCAAATAAATTATAAAATCCTATATATTTTCTGTTAATAAAATGATGGATTTTTTTAAACTAAATAGCATAAAATAACATCCTAAATCATGACTACCATTTATCGTAAAAGTGGATCTAATCCAACACAGCCATGATAGTGATGAATAATTGGGAAGGGATGAAAATGGAAATGAATTGGGATAATTATATTAATATCCTAAATATGATTCATAGTTTTATAAATATTCAATATCCCATATTTCTTACTCTTATTTCTTTATTTTAGGCCTCCAAAAAATCCTAGAATCTTTTTGATAGATTTTTACTTTATATCGTTTAATTTCTTAATCTTGTAATGGTGTAAAAAGAGGAGTCTAAGAGGGGGTGGTAGTATGATTTAGGTTACCAATCACTGTTTTTTTATTCCCTTAATTCCTTCCAGTTGTTTCCATGTGTCAGGTCTCTATAGAATTTCATGACTTTCTAGGTGATTGGGTTGTTTGAAAAAATAAGGGATACTAGATCTATCATCCATAAGGCCACAACATCAATCTAGGTCTCATAAGTGGTGTTTATATTAGGATTTTATTGGGATTATGGTTCCTTAACATTGATATGTTTAGGTAAAATACATAAATAATGAGAAAAGGTAGAATCATTCATGTTCATTAGTTTAGACTATGTTCTTCTTCTTCGCATTCTATTCATGGGGGAAGAAACAACACCAAGAATTATTTCTAGGATAGTCATATTGTTGAAATAAACATGGGGTGTGTTTGTTGGGGGAATGTGGTACGGGATCCCATGATATATTGTGGTGACCTGGAGTCCTTTGTGTGTTTATATAATAAATTAAAATTATGGATTATAGTGACTTAAAATTTCAGTAGAAGATAACGATTCAGATAAACCTTTTGGGATTTTGTTTTTTTTTTTGTGATATTTGAGATGAAAGAACAAAAATTAAGATGGTGGAGAGATGGAAGTGATGGGGAATTTAAGGATAGATCAATGAGTAAAAAAAGTGTAGATCCAGTGCAAGAGGGTTATGCAACTACAACTGTGGGCTTGAAAAACAATGTCGAAATGAGAAACATTCTCCCTAATTTATATAGAATTTATAGAATCTTGCTCATTGAATGGTTAATATTTTTTCAAATTTTGAATTCAATGTTAAAAAGATATGCATTAGTCTATTTAATTACTTGTGTGAAGGCTAAAATTAAAATTATATAGATTTTATTTGAGTGAAAAATGCATCCTTTTTATCAAATTAAATGCTTTGTATTATATATGTGAATTAATTAATATTTTATAAAAATTATTTACGAACAACTATTATTTATGGAAAATATTTAATACTAATTTATACAAGAAATATAAAAATGTAGATGATAAAAGGTACTATTTTAATACATAATTTTGATCATCAATAGTTACTATTATTAAAAAATTATTAATATTTTATTCTAACTAATGAGGATGTGGGTGAAAAAATTGATATCCTAAAATTTCACTATAATTATTTTGTCACAATGAAGATTTTCATTTTATATTTATTTACACACACCTAAAAATGTTATGGTATGACTGGTTATTAATTTTTACTTTCATTTTTTATCACTGGCCCAAAATTCATATGGGGGGCCGAATGTCTATAAGTGCAGGGGGAGGTCTGAAAATATTTCTTGGGATGTTCTGCAAAATTATTTAACATAGGTGGGTGGTTCCCAAGTCCATTTACATTTTAATAATGTTTAGAAATGCATTACAAATTTTTCTTATCAAAATTATCATATGATCAATAATTACATGATATTAAATGAAATGTACTATATATGAAAGTTACACAATATTTTATTGAATCAATTTATATACAATAATTATTTATTGAATTTTTTTAAATTTAACTGATAAATAAATACAAAAAATGGAGAAGATAGAATAAATTATTGTATTATTTAATTATTCCCTTCAATAAAAACTATTGTTAAAAAACTAATAGCAACCCTTCAAACATCGTGGCATGAAAACTAAAAAATATTTTTCTTTTTTCAAAAGAGGAATATCTATTGGTAAATGCTGATTTTTTATTTGAAACGCATTTTACACTCATATATATCATTGTTAATAAATATTTGTTAACATATACATCAATAAATGTTATTATAATAGTTGAAATAATTATGTTGAATTTATAATAATTCCAAAGGATTATATATATTTTGGTCAAAATGTTTATAAATTGATTAATATGACTAATATATTTGTCGATAATATTATTAACATTTATAAACAATACAAAAAATTAATATCCACTAGTAAATTATATTTTAAATGTTGGTGTTAAAGTTTTTTTTAAAAAAAATATTGTATTTATATTCATAATTTTGAATTATATATTATTATACTTAGTAGATAAAATTTATTACTATATTTATTATATATATTGTACTAATATAATTAGTATATAATAATTATAAATTTAGCTTATATGAAATATAAAAAATACCAAGATTTTATTTTATGTTAAAATATAATTTAGATACATTAGGTTCCCAAAAAATGCATTAAGCTACAAGAAACATATTACAAACATTTTTAAACATGTTTAAAAAAAAGTGACTTTATATGGAACATGATGCAACATCCACTGCAATCTATGTCTCTAAATCATTAGGTGTTGCGATCATGGAATCTACATCACTTCACATGAACTATTATCTACTTTATTGGATCAGAACAAGCACAAAATCACCATCACAGTAAACCGCCATTCTAGGATTAAAGTTTCACCATCTCCATCTCTGGTTGGCTGACATAATATGTTTTATTTTAGAGGACCACCATCACCTGAACAAGAAGAACATTTATATTTGATTTTAATAGGTCACCATCATCCTATATCTAACCATCCCAATATCTTTCCTAGCACTGAAATTATCACTATAAAGTAGGACCTATCCCAACACTTATGAAACAACCAAATTGGCTAACAAACTATGATAATTACATTATATAATGAATAATAATATAAAAAAATGTTAAATCACATTTTTAATAGCTTTATATAGCACAATAAATATCTCCCAAAATTTATTTTTGGAAAAAAATTTATAGTGGAAAAGATAACCACATGAATAAATAATAGAAGCCTTGATCCCATTAAATTACTATAAAATGCATATTAATAATTAAAATACATGATTTTGGTCATGAGAACTAGTTAAATATTTCAAGATAAAAACTTTTAATGTCAAATGAAAATAATGTATCAAAACAATGGAAATTATACCCAAAGAAAGAGACAGTCATGTAAAAATATATTTGATAATTATCTAGGTGTGAAAATACCCACAACCATAACATTATATATCTCCAAAAATATATATTTGGTTCAGTACCACTTGAAAACCAACCATAATGATAACATGAAGTATATACTCTAAATGATAATGAATGAAATTCTATAAAAGAATGGGAAAAATTGTTCCATTAGTTTTCCAATTTAGTTATAATCAAGGATAGTTTGGTTCATTTACATGAGTGATAATGAGTATTTTTCACATTATAAGAGTAATATATTAAAATATATAATGATGGATGTTTCAAAAAACTAATATACAAAGGGTGATCTACCTATGGTTTTAGAGAGGTGTGTTTCTTCAATGCTTATTCTAAGCAGTGTTAATGGAAAAATATAAAGTGGTAGAAGAATTATATAGTTTTAGTATTGATACATTTTGATACATTTATAACAGTTATTCTACATGAAATATATTTCAATGATCCCTATAATGATTTAATTTTGGTGTTACAAAATTCTATATGTTACATGTTTTTACAAGTGTTTTAGGAGTATAAATATGTTAAGAGAAAAGTATTAATGAGGGGGTTGGTAAAAAATATTAAAATATGGTTAAATTTTAAATTTTAGTGAAACTATAACTTACAAACCTAGGTAAACCATACCGGTCACCTAGGTCATCCCACTACAAGGTGGGGTAAAACAAAGATAACAAAAATAGTCTCATATATAATTAAAACATGACACTAAACTAAAGATCAGAGAGGAAACAATAAGAGATAAAACTGATCCAAATAGAAAAATCCAGAATTAATAACACAACTTTAACATAAGTTTCCATGTGGCCAAATGTCACCTAAAAATCACAATATTTCATTGAAATTCAAAGAGAAGCCTTCTTTTTATAGAATGCTCTTCCCTTTAACTAAATCCTTGAAAAAGGTATGTATACAATCACAGGGGATGTAGAGTGTGAGAAATAAAACCCAATAAGATACCACTATAGAATCTACACATGTTCTAATAACAGGAATTCACAAGTCCAAGTTATAAAACTATTCAATTCTATAATAATTTTTAAAAATAAAAAACATAAAATTCTATTTCAAACAATAATTTAGATTACAGAAAATTAAATAAGAATTTTTCAAATCATGAAGAAAATTAGGTAAAAATACTGAGTATAAGTATAAATTTTAGATAACATCCATGAAATAAACTATCATGTATAAAAAAAGAATAAACGCACCTTCCAGCAGGGCTTTAGCCTGTAGAAAAATAAATATTATACACTCTTTAGCCTAAAAAATAATATGGTCGGATCCACCTAATATGAAGGCCTTTCATATACCATTAACATTCAAGAGGTTACCTCCGAGTGGTATCACACACAGTAAGGAAAATTTTGTATCTATCTTGACATACGGAGGGTTCCCGTTATACAATGTTTGTCAATTTATGTTTTAAATTCCATGATCGCAATTTTATAGAAACTTTTTCAAATACAAGCCTTTATTCCTTACAGTTTGAATATATATTTTCGACATAAAATAAATAAAATTCTATTTTCAAATAAAAAACACTTTTAAACACATATCCCCGTCTTTTTTAATTTCAATACATGTAATTTCATTTCAAATATCCAAAAATCAATATGAACAATAAGAAATTCATGAAATTATAAAAATTGAACATATCCACCTACATAAAGTGAATAGAATATCTAACAGCCTTCGAAACTAAGGATTAGAAACCAAAATATCTAGCTTCAGGAGATAATGCATGACTATATAAAAAAAGATAGATAGAAAATCCAATTTTATTACCAATACCTACAAAAACAATTCCATAACCACAAAAGAGTGATAATCCAAGAGGAAGGCTTACAATGGTAGATGAAGATCCAAACACTATTGATCAATTTTTGAATTGCTCGATCTAGGAGGAAGGAAGAAAACCAAAATCTCATAATATATGATCTCTAGCTAAGAGAATAAGGATAAACGGTAAACTGACACATAAAACTCATCACAAAAATCTAAAAACTGCAATTTGGGGAATTACATGATGTTTAATATTTTCAAGTTGTGAATCCCTTTTATTTAATTTTATATTAAAAAAATGTGTTAACTAGGATTAAAAAAAAGATTTCCCACATTACCTGATGTGGACTTACAAGTAATGTAACATTCTTACCAGTGGATGTAAGTTCAAGACATATGTTCAGTGTCTATTACAGGTCATGAAATCCCTTTACGCAAGCTAAGTAACAAAAAAGTTTGTTGAAAAGAAGAAAATCCATCAAATCCCTGACTTCACCATTACACTGGGCATCCCAACTTCAAGTTCAAAAACACATACTTGATGAGAAAATGAAACCAATACAAAAGATCATAACATACCTGATAGAATGGTAATAGGGCATTCAAATATCCCCTCTATAAAATCTTTCTAACACTAGAAATATCTCAATAACCTAGATTAAAAAATTGAAGCCCACTGATGCCTCATCAATGACTTATGCTCACATGTCTCTAAGTGACCCTATATGCACTACCATAATACCCGGGCCAGGTGGATCATTTCAACATGTAGTATCTTATCCTGAAGATCTATAATCTGAACTTCCTACTCAACCAAAGTTGTATCAGGATCATGAACTACATCTTCCCATCTAATCACATGGTAAGAATCAAGTATATACCTCCTTAACTAGAAACATGAAACATTTTATGTATATCATACATTCCATATGGTAACATCAACTGATAATCCACCCTCTTCAGTCGCTCAACAATCTCAAAGGTTCCCACAAACCTTGTTTCAAACTTACTCAGATTACCAAAGTCAAGGTGTTCCGTGTGAGGTGATTCTCTAAGAAAGTCCTGATCTCCAGCCTCAAACTCTTGTGCCCTACGAAGATGGTCTATATAAGATTTATTATGATTCTATGTCAGTATAAAATTTCTATAGATCAACTAATCTACATATTTCATCTCCTAATAAACACTCATCCCAACCAAGGACTACTCACCCAACTCCAACCATCTTATGCGATATTGACATCACCACTTATACATAGCCTCAAAGGGAGCCATAATGATCGATGAAATATATCTATGTTTATATGAAAACTCAGAAAAATGAAAATTTATTTCCCAATATCCACTGAAATCAAGCACACAAGCTCGGAGAAAATTCTTAATAACCTGTATATCCCTCTCGGTCTTCCTATCAATTTTTTGAAGATAATCTGCACTCAATTTCAACTATGAACACATTATCTTCTTCAAAATATTAAAAAAACAATATTTTAACCTTAAACCCTTGTCAAAAATATCTTAATATGTAACCCCATTAAGCTTCACATTATTCTAGAAAAACAATCCCCCAAGTAGTTCCACTTCTCTCATCTACTCTATTGGTATGAAATGTTCCTATTTATTGAGTTTTTAAAAAATAATCCAAATTCAATAAATCTAAATAGAATTATGTAGTGTAATAATGAGGAATTATATTGAGATATCATCCCAGTCCCACACCGTATTGGGTAAATTTTGAGATAAACCTCTAGGACTGTGGTTTTCCACCTTAACTCCTTGACAACTGAGAAATCATGATACAAAATCTGCAACTGACCACCTCATCCCTGACCACTAATACTGAGGTCTCAAATCATGGTACATCATTTTATCCCTAGGGACTGTGAACCAACATGACTAGTTTCCATGGTCTATAAATTCATGTATCAATGAAAACAGAAAAACTATCCTACTAAGGAATCACAAAGAACAATTGGGAGATCGAGGCAATTTCGATGACGTCTCCCCACCATATAGGATTTCTTTGAAGCATAATCTCTCATCATATTTCCTATTCCAAAGTTATCCTCACTTGTAAAAATACACGTAAAGATTCGTCAAAACTATGAACACCTGTACACCATCCTCCTCAACTCGTAATCTCATTTCAGTGAAAAAACCCATCAAAGAACACTACTAAACTTATTCCTTCATTACATATATTGTAAATGTTTTTCTCAATTCATCATCTATCACATTTCCATTCCTAAGATATATATGGTATCAATATTAATGTTATAAAGATACTAAACCAAGTATCTCAATCGTATGCTCGTATTTTTCTTAGTGAAATTATACATCATGGTTTTTTATCAGAATATATCATAATATGCTCTCAAAAAATATAGTGATTTTGCATCTTCAAAGAATGTATAATAGCTAACAAAAAATAACATAGGTATGGAATTTCTTCTCATGAGGGAGTATTTTTCAAGTTCCATAAGCAACAACATGGTTCCCCTGAATCAAGACAGAACTCAAACTTTAACCAAAATCAGAATAGGATATATCATAACCTGAACCTAGTTCAGGAAGAATAAAAACTGATATTGAAGTTAACAATATCTTCATCTCTTAAAAATATCCCTAACATAATTCATTCCATTAAATCATTACACCATTATAGTTTTAAGCTACCAACAAAGATGTGAGCTTGGAGTAGTCCAGAAAAAACCACATGTAGTAACCTACTAACCCCACAAATCATTGAATTTCAAAAAAAATCTATGTTGATCCAAAGGCATAAATGCATAAACCTTTTTGGGATATACTAAGACACACCTCTCAAATATCACATTCCCTTGAAACTTCAATTCCTGAATCCAAAACTCACACATGGAAAGAATAAACTATAGAGGATGTTCCCTGAAGGTTTGGAAAATGATATCCATATGATATATGTTCTCCTCCTCGGTCTTAAAATACACCAAGACATCATCTATGAAAACAAAAACAAAACATTCCTGAAATATATAGATGATTCATTTTATCAAATCCAAGATTATAGTAGAAGAATTATTGATACTGAATTGAATAACAAAACCTAAAATGTCTATATTTAATAAAAAATGGTTTATTGGGTATATTCTCTTCCCAAATATTCTGCTGGTTTAACCCGGCTATAATTCAATCTTAGAAAACCAACGATCCCTCCTAAGTTGACCAAATAGATCATCAATTCGAGGAAAATATACTTTTTTTAATAGTAAACTAATTCAAATTTTGATAGTAAATACAATGTATAATTCTATAATCTACCATATGGGAAAAGAGTATAAGATAAGCTCATTGTGACATTATGGGATGAATAAATCCTTCCACCTCCACATCCTCATGCTAGAAATTAAGTTAAACCAACTTAGAAGGTGTCAGTTGATAGGATGGAATAGAAATTGGAATTGTTATAGGTAATAGGTCAATAGTATACTCTACCTCTCTATGTGGAAGTAATCTATAAAAATCATCCACAAAGACCTCATATTATTCTCACACAATAGAAGGTAATTTAATTCTAAAACATTGGTCAAATTCTTCAAGAAACAATTCTAAAATATTGAATGAGATTAATCTGGAATAAGGAATAAACATCCCTTCCCTTCCCAATCTAGAATCCCACTCACATTGGAAAACATGAGTGATCCCATCAAAATATAAGAACTATACCTCATGATGATAACAATCTATCTATTCCATTATGATAATCATTCAATACATGCCAATAATATTGTCAAAGATAACAAGATAGGTTAATAATAAGTCTAAATCCACCTAAAAGTTGAATATGACCACCTAAAACACAGTATATATAAAACCTTGTTTGGGAATATTTACCAAATTCATTTAAATCTCAAAGAATAATGACATAATATTATAATTAAAACATAAAATTTCAACAAAAATTGAAATTATCAATGAATTTGTATCAACTGTATTAGACAAAGCTATCACTATAGAATATGAAATATACATTGTACGTTTAACTGTAGAAATACCTGTATTAGATTCATCTATAACACACTTTTTTTATAATTTCATCCTCATATTGCCAACTAGACATCCATTTTTCCCTTTTAATTAGACCCACCACCCTTGGAAGCATCAATAAAAACCTATGACCCCTTAGTGAATATGGATCCCTCTTTACATCACTAGTACATCGTATCAAAAAACAATTAAGATTTCCTGATCATCCCAAAAGATGGAACATTATAGGATCCTTTATATAATGAGTTCAGGTATGACCACACCACCCAAACCAGTATAAATTAACTTTTTTTTTCTCGTAGAAGCCCCTTAAATTAGCCATGCAGAAAACTGACCACTCCTACACTTTCTTTTCTTAATGGAAGAAGTACCCTACATAACTACTACACCCACTGAAGCTCAGCCCAATAATTTCCTTCCAGTTATTTCTTCCTCAATACAATATTATTTATAAACTATATAAAAAAAATTCAAGGTAAACATTACAAGAATCAACCAATAATTATCCCTCACCCCCATCTCAAACCTTTGAGCCTTCAAGTATTCGTTAGTGAAAACATCCAGTGCCAAATCCACCAACTCAGCAATGTGGATGGAGTACTGATAAATGGCAGGCTTCACTTCTTCCAAGTTCAGAAACACTTGGGCATTTTCAACAAATAACATCATAGGATAAAACTATGGATTAATGATAATCTTGAAGGAAAACTAGGTAATGCATTCACTAAACATAGATTACACTGCTGATTCCCAACATCTTCTACTTGGTCCTTATAAAAAATAAATGTAAAACACCACTTGATAATCATTATGATTATTTAAAAAGTTAATGATCATATAAATAAATTCAATCTTCTCCCATGTCCTTTGTTGTCCTTTGTCTCTTTGAAGATTAGGTGTGTGATTCTTTTTATATTCCAATCCATGATCCATTTCCATTCTCAAGTTCATTGTACCCATGGACTGTAGATTCTGATTTGTACAAATCCCTACATCAACTAATGTTGACTCCACTAGAGGACCATCCTTTAGAATCTACCTCACAGTTTCCTCTCTTTTATTTGGAAGACATATTATAGAAGTCATTTTTTTAAACATAAGTCAATAACCAATCATTAATGAGAAATTTGAAGAATAATTAAACCAAAAAAATCTAGAACAAGAATTTAAAAAAATAAGAATTTATTGTTGTTATGAATACCTTCACGTGAAGGAAAAACTTTTTTAATTGAAAAAGACCATCAAAATAATCTCCCCATTCAGTTTATTCAAACGACCATACATTCACCATGTTCTGAGATAATTTATATATCTTAATTTAAATAAAATTCCCATATAATTTATTCAAGTGATCCTAAATACTTGGTCTTGGAAATGGTAATAATTTTTATAACCACCCATGGAAACTCAGATTCAACCATGGGAGTGAGCTATATAGGACCTTTTTTACACCTACTCTCTGAATTTGAACAATCCTTATCCTATCTACCCAAGAAAAATATCCAACATAAGTATTGTTGACACACTTCAGGCTAAGTATCTTTTTTGATACTATATTGTAATAGACTAACCTTGTTCAACAAGACTGGTCACCCTAGTCATCCCATCATGGGGTTGGGTAAAACAAAGATAACAAAACTAGTATCAAATATAAGGAATGAAATACACATAAATAGGGTACAAATTAGAAACAATGGGAAGTAAACTTGAGAAAGATAGGCTAAACTAAAATTAAATACAGGTCTAGACAGCAACCCTTCATGTGACCAAACATCACCTCCACAAACTATCACAAAATGACACAAAAATGTAAAGTGAATCATACATACAGCAGAATACTCTTCCCATCAGCTAAAACCTGCAAACAAGGTATCTATCCTACAACATGTAGAAGTAGGGTGTGAGAAAAAGATCCATGTAGGATACCACTGAATAATATATAAGGAAGGAACAAGTCTAATCTTTCAAACAAAACAATTTCACAATCATTTTTATAAATCAGAATCTTGAAATACATTTTCAAAAAAATTTGAGTTGTCAAAAATTTCATAACATATTTCCAAATATATAATAAATTAAGTTAAAGATAATGAATATAAATATACATGTGAGACAACATCTATGAAATAAACTATCCTAAAAGAGATAATAAGAAGAAAAAATGCTCCTATAAGTTGGGATCTAGCCTCTAGGACAATATGTACTAGACACACACAAGCCTATTAAGTCATATGGTTTGATACAACTAACATAAACAATAGTCACAGAATATCGACAAACAATATTTTAACTCCTAGTGGTGCCACAAACACTATGACTACTCTTATATCTATCACGACGTACCCACAGTTCATACGCTAAAATTTTTATCAATTTCTATTTTAAAATTTGTGATCACATTTTTATAAAATCATTTTCAAATCCAAGACAATATGATTTGGGTTTGGAAAATATATTTTCCTTTAAAAATCAAATAAATTTCATTTTCAAAGAAAAACCCCTTTTTAAAATCATTCAAAATTCCTTTATAATTCAAATACATGAAATTTAATTTCAAATATTAAGGATAAAATAAGAAAAAGAAGAAGTTCAACAAATTAGAACAATTGAATAGATTCAGCTAACTAAAGAACGTAGAAAACATATCTTACTTTAATAACTAGGATTAGAAACCACAATATTTTCTTTCATAAAACATGGCATGACTATATATTGAAAAGGATTGATAGAAAACAAAATCTGGTTATGAATACAAACAAAAAATGGTTCCAAAACCACAATCATGTGAGAAACTGAGAGGAATGAAAACCTATAGAGATGAAGCACCAAAACCAGTTGATCAATCATTGATTGAATCATTTTGGATATACCTAATACACCCAAAATCACCTCATGTAAGAGGTATTTTTGAGAGGATAAGACTGAAAAAGAAAATCAAGCCTCAAACTCCTGCACAATATCCTAAAGATTACAACTCTGGGAATTAAAAGGAATGTAATATTTTACATTTCATGATTATCTTTGATTTTAAGTTACATTGAAAAACATTTCACCATAGATTAAAAAATATATTTTTCACATTAAATAAAATGTAACCATGACCTATCATGTAACATTCTCACACTGTAAAATTCAATTCCTCACAAATGTACAGAAACCATTACATGTCATTAAGTCACATTACATTTAGTATAACTGCCAAATTAATAGAAAAAAATTATATGGAAAAGTTGAAAATCAAAAATATTCATGACTTCCCCATTAGATTTATCCTCTCAATTCAAGGTCAACAACACACCCACTGTTAGAAAAATAAATTAAAATAAAAGATTAGAACCTTCATTATGAAAAGGTAATGGGAATAATACATAAAGTTTTTGAGAAATCTAATTGATGTGTGGTTTGATCACCTCAATATGAAATCAAAGAACCCTATATTTTTTTACAGATATAACAATTAAGGGAAACAATATTACCGTGTAAAATTTTCTAACATATAAGGAACCATGAATTTATATCATACTATAAAATATAATCTAAACCTTGATGTTTATATATATATATATATATATATTCCCACTCATAGTTTTCCAATAGTTACTTAGAAAAAAATCCCCATTAGTATTATATCTATATCAACCAAAATATATAACTACGCATGGATGTATAAAATGCAGTAACTGATAAATGAGATGTTACACATGTGATCAATGTAAACATGCTAGAAAGGTACTCGGTATGATTTCACATCACGTTTTTTATACATTAAAGCATTCATAATTGAAATTAATAAATTAGTTGGATCATAAATACCTAAAAATATCATCGAAGTTAAACATATATTCTGAATTTGCTAATATATGTAGGAATATAATATCACATCTAATAATAGATTTCAATTTGGGATTTTTTTATACACTCAGATTGAATAACTTATCATTTTGTAAACTATTCATATTTTCTAAAGGAAATTATATAATATAAACAAAAATTATATTTTGGGAAAATATATTTTATGTCAAACAATGAAAATGGTGTCAAGGCACTCAAACAAAGAATTTTACAAGAACCTTGAAAGGTACCATATGAAATGTTTAATCATAAATCACAAAAGATAGTTCATGAGTTCTATAAAATTATATAAATTATCATGGTGTATATAATGGGTAGGTACAATGAAATATAACATATGAAAGAAAATATTTGTGGATAGAATTCATATATAATATCAGTTTTGATGCATATATAATATGAAATGGTGGTTTTGATGCATATTTTTTAAAATTATTTCAAATGTTTTAGTATCATGATCTAATATATATTGATAAAAATACATATATAAAATATCTATTATTGTACACATAATATTTTCCTCATATATCATAACATAATGTTAATTCTAAAATAATATGTATTGATCAAAATATAGAAATGACCATCATTATAATATTTATTTATAAAAATATATATAGGTTCTGAAACAATATTAGTTCTAAACCTATATTTTTTTGAAGTAATATTGTGATCAATACATATAACTCTAATAAATACATATCAATAATTCATATTATATATTAGTTCACAACTAAAATACTTAATGTCATATGTGATGTTAGTTTAGAACTATTGTGAAATTGTATTTTTTATGGAGTAAAATTTATATTAATATTGATACATTTATTGATCATAGTGTATATATTTTTTTATTTTAAATATATTTGTTATCATATATGTTAGATTATAATACTTATTCTTAAGTAACATGTACTAATCCAAATACATTTACCTGATATATATGGATCAAAAAACATAAATTTTCTGATCTAATATTAGTTCTGAAAGAAATATTGTGACTATACATATTATTTATGAAAAATACATATTAGTATTAACTATTTTGATTATTTGGTCATGCTCTAGGAGATATAAGGTCGTATTTTTGTCACCACACTCACATAAATTAGAATTAAGGAAATTTATGAATATTCACTTATATGTTTATTTTTTGTTTTATTTTTTTCATCAATTCACATTATTAGATAGTGGAATATGGATAAAATATGGATTATTCTATATTTTTGTTAAAAAATATTGAAAATTGGGGTAGAGTAAATAATATTTCACACATAGTGATTCCAGATACACAAATTAAGGCACATTCATAGTTAATGGACTGTATAAAATAGATGGTCTATTAATAGTTTTTTTTTTCAAAACATAAATGATAATTGTGGAAATGACTTAAAGGTTTAAACAAAATGATTCTAGACTTTACAATGATTAATTTACACATAGTTTTAATAATTCATTATAATATATTTAAGTCACATTTAAATTAGATATTGAAAATGGGAAACATGAATTATTAGAAACAATGAATTAAACTTGGGAAATCTTAAAAATATTAACATGGTGTACAATAATAATAAAAATAGGATTATAAATTGGATATATTGAATGAAAAAAATTACAATATTATTGATACCTAAAATATGGAAGTTGGATTTGAAATATAAATGTAAATGATGATTTGAAGCTCATTGGGATTGGGAATCTAATGATGGAGAGTGGGACTATAAGCTATCATTGTGAACATAAGAATACATCTGCTATTCTTGGTCATCATGATTAGAGTAATCTAAGATGATTAAATTAAGTCCATGAAATTAATTGTGACAATTACCAATATAGAGGGAAAGCTAACAGATTGGTGAATTCATTATCTATCTAAATAAACATTGAAAATCTGTACAGTATCTAGATTACCCAATAAATGAATGTAAATAAAAACATAAAATCAAATGGGAAACGAGAATAAAAAAGCGGTTATGTAAATCCACTAAATTACTTATTACTCTGGAAATAACATCTTGCGATATTAATCTGAATCACTTTAATTTTATGAATTTTATTATTTAGAATAATCACAATTTTGATTAATTCAAAAATCCAAAAAATGGATAAAAAGTAGCAATTAAAATAAATTTTCAATCAAATAATCCAAGGGAGCATCCTAACTTAATAAACGAGTTATAATATGAAAACAATATATAAGAATTGGTCTAATAGAACTATATCAATATTAGGAAAAAACACAAAGCCTTCTTTAAATCAAATTTTATTATAGTTGGAATAATTGAAATATGAATTAGATATTGTAAAAATAGATAATGAAAATGAAAATACATAGAGATATATAATTAAATAATAATAATGGATCATATTAAAACATAATTTAACAATAATAGTATTGTAATATGTAAATTGAATTTGATTAAAAAATTAATATAGTAATGAAATCTATATTATGAAACGAGAGAGAAATATAAATAGAATAATATATTTATTATAGTTAATGGAATTGGATATCATAATCCAGAAAATTTTTTCTAGTGGTAACTTAAAATAGAGATATACATTATATTACAAGGGGAAACATGAACATAATGAATTTAGAGAAACAACTATAGTTTTTGAGACAATGATTTTTACCTTTAATATGTGAATCAAAATTTTTAAACTTGTAATTTAAGAAATTATTCAATTTATAATTAAATATTAGTGTCTAAAATATACATCGATTAATATTAATCCAGTAATGGGAGTTAATAAAAGAGAATTTTGAATTAGATAACACTGACATCAAAAATATATAACCCAACAAAAGTGTGGATTATTGTAGACTGCTTACAGAAACAATAATTGAATTAATATTCCAGAACATGTTAATGAAATAAAACATTAATAAAAACTGAAATATAATTTTCTATTTTATTGTAAATATAAGCATTAGTTTAATACAAAAAAATAATTTATTCACAAAAGATTTGGAGTATGTGAGATGCATTAATGTAGAGGCATTTGTAGTAGTAAAATAATTAGATGAAAATTTAGGTGAATCATATGATGAATTAAGGGAAACAATGTAATAGATTAGGGTAGGAACAAAAATTATACATAAGTAGGTAAATTGGGAGTACATAGCAACACAAGAAACTATAGTTTATGAAAGTTAATTAATCCCTTTTTAGAGTAATATTTCTTAGCACCTGTTATAAAAAAGTAAGAAGATTAAATATATATTGAAATTTCATGTACAGTCACAATGAAATTACATAGTTATATATAGTAACATTTCAATTCCATAGTGAATATTCTTGTAACAGTGTAAAAGGAAACTAATTAATCAGCGAAATTACATAGTTATATGTATATAGAATCAAATTGTGTAGAAAATTTTAAAAAATGAAAATGAAAAGTATAATTATTTATTGGTTCGGTTAACATTGCCATTATAGAATATAGAGAGAATAACTTGAAAATATTTGTTTGAAAACATGTTAAGAATAATCGATCATTATTGTAGTATATTGATTAAAAGATAATGATTAAAGGAATTATTTTACACTACTGATTAACCAACGAACTGATAACCAATTATTTATTGGTGGAAACTGATTGAACTTATAAATGATATGGTTTTTTTAAATATGAATAATCACATAGAATTGTGGAAAAAAAAATTGGAATATGGATGCAAAAATTTAAGTAAATTATGCACATATTAGATAATAAAATAAAAAAAATCGAACAAATAATTAAATTGATATAAAATATAGATATTAATGGGAAAAAATTTAAACAAATTAATCAATATATTCATATTTTAAAAAATTTAAACAAACATATATAAAAAATTAGGATGATTATGCAAGTTTTATTATCAGTATGAAATTAATACATCCAATGCACAAAGAACTCAGAATTTTTCAAAAGATTTTTCTCACCATAACAAATGAGATGAAATTGAAATTGGGTTAGTGGTAGATCCATGAAATTTGAAAATGAAGGTAAATAAATTTAATGAATCAATGTAAATAGGTATAGTTGAAAAATTAATGATAAACTGGCCAAATTATTCCTTTCACCTAAAATTGAATGAGAAGAAAAATGAAAAATAGCTAGGAAGATTTAGAAATGGAGGAGATATTGTTAACAAAAAAATGTACCATAGTTAATTTATTTGATGAATTGCCCAGTTTGGAGATTAATCCTGAATATATGAATGATTTCTAAAGGATGGAACCAATGGATGAGCGGTCATGATGAAAAACCTATAATGTAGTTTGGAGAAATGATAAGAGCATAACAGGGGGGATAAATGGGGGAAAAGTGGAAGGGCTAAAAATAAAACCCTAGGATATAGGCTGATGTGGGTATCTATTAAGTTGTGGAGTTGGAAGCCTTTTGGTGGAGGCAGTGAGGTTGGGGCGAGAGTGATGATGAGGAAAAATTCATTGATTCTTCTTATAATAAAATATAAATTTCATCGAAATATAATAAATTACATAAAGAAAATATCAGCTAAATTTACTATTTTAATTTAATCATATTATAAATATATGTGATAATATAAAAACTGTGAATTTTATAAAATTAAATAAATATAATATATTAAAAATTTATAAATTATATATAAATTCAATATATGAAAAAATATAACAAATAAATAAAATTTCAATATATAAATACTCATTACTAATTAGGTTATTTTCTATTATATATTAGATTTAAAAAATACTAAATTTAATAAAAATAATAATATTTTTTATAATATAAAATAATATTTAAATATGAGAATACCAATTATTAATTACTTATATTTCAATTGTGATTATTGATTTTCTTAATGATTCTCATGTTTTTTTATTATGATTATTAAACTAAAATAACATAATGACTGGATTTTTTATTTAATGTTTTTAAGTGTTTATTGAATGGAAATCATTATTAAATATCCCAATAATTCATTCTTAGAGAAAATTAAAAATTAAAATCAATTAACGAGATACTTTAAACAAAACATCTAAAATTAAATATTGAAAGTTTTTATAAAAAGGTAAATTTATATAGCAATATTTAATTATTTTAATTTGTTCTTTTCATTTAATGGTGTATTGTGAGGGATTTTATTTTTGGAAAAATTCTTGTTGGTAAAATTTATTATTAATGATAGATTCAATAGTTAGTAAAAACAATTTTTGTTTATATAATAAAGTAATAGATTTAACTATTTGTAAAATATCTGTTTCTGTTAAATGTTCAATAACAATAGATATATCTATTGGTAAAAACAAATGTATGTACATAAAATCAATACCAATAAAACATAGTATCTGTTATAATTTCTCATTTTATGATAAAGAAGTGTCATTTTTCAATTAATTTCTTCTGGTATAGTCCATTGTTTATAGTGGAGAATTTAAAAAATCTGCATACACACACTCATGAAATTTTCGTGAAAAAATACATAATCCATATCACTTTTTAGGATAGTTGGAGGAAATTGCAAGATGGAATGAAGTGTGTGTGGTTCTAGTGGAACATGGAAATGGAGTGAAGAGTGTTGGTGACACGTGTAGCTGGATACATTTTATGTAACTATAGATGTGAAGTTTTTTACACATGTTTATATAAATTAAATAAATGTATGTATTAATAATTATTACATGTGTATGTCAGTTTAAAAAAATGTAGGATTTCTGTATGCATAATAACATATAGAGTTTTTAAATTTGGAAGAAGCATGGTAAGAATACTAAACTACAAGGATATTGAATGTATAATATAATTTCATATATTATACAATGTATACATATTGTTGAAAAAGTGGTGAATGTAGGATTGAATTGATATAAATAGCCTATATTTAGATATAAGTATTGATAAACATGAAAAGGTATATAAAATTTTTAGAGATGATTTTCTATTAGTAATGAATCTTGTAAATTGTACCTTAGCATATGAACTAAAACATCTGATTTAATGGAATTTGTATAGATAAGTTATCTTGGTGTTAAATAATTTTATGTAAATTCCATAATCTAGAGTGAAAGAGATTGAGTACATACCACGTCATTCATTATAAGGGAATCCATACTTGTTGTAGGACCGCCCGTAGTGGTATATCTTCTAATACCCCAAAACCCCCTGTGTGTAACCACATGTAGTGAGTCTGAAACTACTATGGCCTACTAGTCTTCCTTCCAATATCTGTCTTTTTTTACAAAAACTTTTATTCCTGAAATCCTATATGCACCTTTTCAGGTGATGATCAACCAATATTTTCAATCCCTTTATCTCATTGTTCTTTATTGTCAAAATTAAAAAAATGATATTATTTCAATGTTGAGTACTATACTATAGATAGAGTAAAACTTTTACAAATTGAAATTGGTCTAACATAACCCAAAAAAGAATGCGCAGAAATATTAATAGGTAATTATAAAATAGTAAACTACTATGTTAACTGATGATTGAACAATTAGTTTTTTCTATAAGGATTAGAATGTAAGATACATTTACAATGGAAAACATAATGACATTCGGCGAATATTTTTATAGGACGAAGACCAGGAAATTAATGGGTGAACCATTCATTATTTTCTTAATTTATAAGTAAAAAAATGGGTAACAAAATTAAATTCTCATTGAAATAGAATTGATAATTTCCAAAATGAAAAAAATATCTATGGATTTCAAATATACACCAATAGAATGAGTAGCACATAAATAAACTGAATCATTGAAATAATGTAATACATAATTTGTGTGAATTTTTGTTAAATGAAAAACACCATATATTATATGAAATATATGAAATAGAATGGATATATGGAATTTAAAAACATTTGCATCATTAGAATATGTTGAATTGGAAGAAGCTGTGAAATGAAAGATTTCCATATCACTATAACCTGGATTTTTTAATAGATTGATAGAATTTAGAAAATGAAAATCAGGAATATATAATTCAATAAAAAATCAATAATTCAAATGAAAATTAAAATATTTACTAGTATAATATCTCAATTAAATTTACTAATAAGATACCTAGGAAATCATTTCATGTTATTAAATAAATTGGTGGTTATAATCTCATATTTATTAAATAGAATTTATATGTTTTGTATGAAGAAAACCTTGTAATGTTGGAAAGTTAGGGTGTATTTCTTAATATGTAAGTTAAACAATATTGAAACACAAGAATATTATATTATATTATTCTTCTATGTGAATCCACAAGCATAAAGTAATTAATATAGAAGTCTCTTTAGATAAAAACCAAATTTTAGTCTCTCATAGTTTCATGTTATGTGTAAAAACATACTATTAAATTGAATATAGGTGTAGTGGAAGCAACTAAAGTGTATTCATGTAACTATATTATTATCTATAGAGATTTAGATTTACTAACATAAATGTAATCATGTTGTTGTATAAATGCAACTTTATAAATATTCATACATGTATAGATTCACTCACTGAAGAATTATACATACTGAAACTACAAAATTTTAGAGAATGAATTGATAATATATATATATATACATACTAGGTTAAAATGGTATAACATTTATTCAATTAATATTTATTTTTAAATAGTTTCAATGTCAAAAATGCCTTAATTAGTGTGTTTATAAATCTATGTAATTTAAATTAATATATGCTCAATTTATGCATACAACTATAAATATTTTGAAACATTTTACTTATATTATATGTGTTATGTGTGTATATTGGATAAACCATAAAACACAGTAGACACCTTAGATATACGGTAATTGTAGAAGAACGTATTTTGGGAAATTCATGAGAGGTGTGCAAGTATGAAGTTGTATATTATATATAGGTTACTCTATGTGATTGGGATTATTTAATTTCATTGAATAGATACATTACATATACATATAGATTTATATGATTTCAAATTTTATATATATAAATCCTAAAAAATTCACAATGAAGAACATTGTAGTCTAGTTTCTTGTGGTTCTCCTAACTTAGATATTTTTCAAATTGTATTCATATAGGGGTATGCATACTAGTGTAATTTAAAAAGTATCAAGGTATTAATACAATATTAATATAGGTGTAATGACTACTTAATTTCAAGAAAATGATTATTAATGTAGTTTTAGACATCAATATGGTATCTAAAATATAATGTTATGAATACAAGTCTCATGTTTTTTTAAATTCATAGAAGTAAAATTGGATAATTTTTTTAACAAAATTATAAATGAATTAATGACTATTTGAATGACACTATGATTTTCAATGTATTTATTTTATCAAATTAATGATATGGGGTCTAACTAAGCTATAAAAATATTAATGTAAAATTTAAAATTCCTTAATAGTGTATCACTACAAATCTCCAAGAAAAAATGAATATACTATAGAGTATAGGGTTATGTACCCTCAATTATTCCATACCTGGATGATATTTTTCCCAATTTAGTTGTCTGGATATTTATATTTGAGGTCTAAAAATTTATAATATCCAAGAAAAAATGAATATTTTTTGTTTGAAAAAGATTCTATGTGTCTTTTTTTGTAATGATTTTTTTGAATGGTCTAGTGACTACCTATAAACAATCATGAATTCAATGAAAGTGATTGAATACAATTAATCATAATATAATATAAAATAAAAAATTTGAAACTATTATTTTGGTGTGTGTTTTCAAGTTTATAACATTTTTTACTAACGTTGTCATATTTCCCAAACAATCACTATGTATATAATTTTTTCACTATCACAAATAGAAGAATGTAGTGATAGTGTTCATATATTTCGAATGATTTAGTAACAAAAATTATGATAATAAGACAATAATTTAAATTGTACTTTATTGTGTATAATTTGGTGGTGATTTTCTATTGATGAAACCAATTATCCGAGAAGCTACATCAAAAGAAACTACAATTATTGAAATAATGCTGAAAAAGTGAGATATAGTGATTTATTATATTTTTGCGAAAAATGTTTTTATGGAAATTGAGAAACGTTGAGTGTCTCTCCTATATAATAATATATTTTTTCTAGAATTTTAATTAATTATAAATATTGGATAATTAAAACCTAAATTTATTTTTAATCAAAACACACACCATGGAAGAAACATAAAATATATAAATATACTATACTAGTCAGCAATCAAGTCCAACATTGACAATCATCCAAGGTATTCCACGTTCATTAAAAACTAAAATAGGTATTGTGAAGAAAAAAATATCATCAAGGCATAAGTTTCTATACTACTAATATCAATGTAATTCCAACAAAAAGTATCCTGTAAGAAAATACAATGATTTAAATATTCCTAGTGCACCATAAACCATCAAAGCACACCGCCCTAAAATGTATCTCTAAACAAAGAATTAAATTTGTGAACAATATCCATTCAATTATCCACAAATATAATTTAATCATCTATAATCATTAATTAAATTGTCTATAGCCAAAATCTCCATTACAAGGATTACATTATTCAATTAAAACTCTACAACCTACATTTTAAACCACAGAATTGCATAGAGCGTCAAGAATTTAGAATAAATAAATCAATTCTTCTGGAAAATGATGGATGATTAAAATATTTCATAACATAGTTAAATATTCTAGAACCCCATGAAAACTATTTTATTCCTTTAAAAAATACGAATGTGACCTCACACCAATCAACATTACTAGTAATTTTTTGTAACACCGCAAATAATTTCAATATATATCTAGGAGAATTTAACTAAAAATTACTGGAGTTAGAAAATCATGCCAGAAATTAGCTTTCACTGGTTCTTTTCCTTTTTCTCACACATGATGAGACATATGTTACATATAATCCAAAAAAAATAAATTTCTGAATATACATTCATTAATTATTTGAAAATATATTACTAAAGAGAAATATGCTTCCTTGTTAAGATTACATATAGAGGCACAAGAACATCATGAGAATATGATTTTGAATTGAAAATTCCTATAAAATTAAACATTTGGTTATGAATAAAATAAGATGGTGTCAACAATTTTATTTGTATTTATTGGATATTGGTTTCAGCAAAAAAAGAGTATTTTTCAAAAAAAACAATTAACAATTTAAAGATGAAAAATAGAGTTACAGTTAAGAGATATATCATATTATCTAGAAAAATTATTATAAAAAATAATATATATATATATATATATATCTTATAAAATTTATCAAAACCCACCACATAAAAAAATAAAACATTTATAATAAAATCATCCAACTTATCATAAATTATATTCATCAAAAAACTATATAGGCATATATTTTTTTGATTTAAATCAAACATGTCTTTTAAAGAGAGAATCAAACTATAGAATAAATACTATTCTCACATAAATTGAAATTGAAAATAGAGTAATAAAACCTTTTCAGTGATACCAGTATATGTTAAATACATGTCATTGGAATAATAGTTTCAAAAAAAATCCCACATATGAATTCATGTAATTGGTTTTGGAAATTATGAAAAATATTATAAAAGAATAATATTTTTAAAAAAACATAATCCAATATGTACCGATGTGAAAATAAATATAATCCTAGGTAAAGAAATATAAGGTTGAGAAAAAAGGGAATGAAATGTATAAAATGAAGCATAAAACAAAACAGGAAAAATATTATATAACATATCAACAATAAAAAGAAAATATAATAACATTTTGGAATACTATGATTTTTTGACATTGAATGTAGTTTATTGAATAGTCTAAAAGACTTATCTATTTGAATGGAAATCAAATAATTTAAAAATTCATAAAGCTAAATAAGAAATTTCATGAAGTAAAATTAAACAAATATTAATTGGTTAGTTTCAAACATGTAAATTATGGTTTTGATTCGGGAAGTGATGACTCCACTCTAGTAGAAGGGGGTGGATATTCTTTGAGGAAAGAGATAGATTTGATTTTGCATTAGCAGACAGTTTATCTTGGATGATACACTATCATTCTAAGATCTACATTAACATCAATTGGAAATAAAATTCTAGTATGGGGATCTTCAAACAATATAAGATATATTTTTCAGGCATCTAAAATTTTCTAGAAAGAGAAAATTGATATAAATCAACCATATGATAAAAGAGGGTGGATTTTTAAGAATCTAGATCTCATTCGACATGGTCTAATAGAAATAGTAACTATAATTTTATAGGATATTAAATTGAAAAATGACATTACCATCTTATAAACTCTGTATTTTTGGGAAAATATAGAAGGGGAAGCAGTGATTGGTGGAGGATGAATCAGTTATTAATGAGTAAGGAGAATAGGATGAAGAATTATTATTTTCTAATTAAAATAATCATGGGAATTTGATATCTGAGAGGAAAAAAATAGAGGATGCATGGGATAGAGAAACTAGTTGATTTTGAGGGAATATAGGGAGGTTAAATAGTATCTGGGGAGGAAATTGAAGTGGAATATGAATCAATGTTCTCTGAGGAAAATTATGAATTGGAAACATATAAGGGATTAAGATATATTGGTGGATGAGTGAATCAATAATGGTGGACACATATTCGGTAAAGGATATGGTAAGGCCACAGGTCCTTGGATGGCACACTATTTAATAAAATATGTGATTTCCCAAGATATGTTATATACCACAATTTAATAAATATCCTAGAACAAATTAATGGTAAGATAATGATTCTCCATATAATTTGAAATAACTCCACCATCATGAGTAGATATATATGAGATAACATTTTTATAAATTCTCAAAAAATCCATATCATGGAACTAATCCATGTTGGAATCACCTTCTTTAACATGGGTATCATGCACACACAGGGACCAAAAGAGTTTCTTAACTTCTAGGGTAACATGCAACTCTCAATTAAGGGATGAAATTCTAGATTACAATATATTTGAGTATTTTAAGAGTAGTTATAATTTATCCTACCTTTCATGGCATCACATTGGATTTCTAGTTGGTGAAAATTATTATCACTTTATATTTTTATATTATAAGACACATGAAATGTTTTATCCATGATATTATACTCCCCCATTATCAAACCTCATTAGATCACCCCTTCACAATAAACAATATTATTCCAAAAACATTCAATCCTAATGATAAATTTGCTTCTATAATTCTTGGACCGATGGAAGTTATTAATGTGGCAGGGAATAAATCTGACATAGTGAAAGAAATATAACACACCTAGGTAAATGTGTAGAGGTTGATCCTGTCGATCAAACCTAAAAATCTATCTAGACACTCTACTATGAGAGTAAATTATTCCATTTAAAATAGGAAAAATGGTTGACTGTGTATCCTAGATAAGAAATACCTACAGTCTGAATAGCTTGTATGAAATTCATCATCGAAGAACATGACCTTCTATCACCCCCTAAATTTTCATTTTGGTATAATATTCCATTAATGTCTCCACAAATCAGAAGAGACCATATAGACTCTCCCACAAATACATTATAATCACCCAATAAATTCATTCAAACTTGTAATATAGCCACCCATAGAAGCAAAAAAACACCCATGTAAGGGAATAATGATGATGAATATTGTAATTATGTAATTACAAGAGAAAATATTAACATTTAAATCCAAATACCCCTTCCAGAGTAGGCACAGACTACAAGACTGACAGTGAATAGAAACAAGAAGAAACCCATTGAAACCCAAACTTATCACAAAACATCACATGTCATTAATTGTAAATAATTTTATATATATAAAACCACATCATTCCCACTTTCATATTCTAACATTGGATCATCAAAACTATACATAGATTTCTTAGGCCTTGATGATTCCATCGTAATACATTCATTCTAATGGATCTGGCTAAATCTAGCCTCTATATCTATATATTTAAGTAAGGATCCATCCCCAGCTATTTTACACATTTTAGTGTATCATTTAATTGCATGCAGAGCCTCCATAATTCTCTTGGAGTAGTTATGTTCCACTATGGAAATATCAGTAATGTTATCCCTTTTATGTATCATCCTATATATATGATACTTTTTTAGTTCAATCATGATATTCTCATTTTGAACCTTTCCTTTCTAGGAGGAGTGAAATAGAGGATCAAAACATGAATCAACAACCTGACCATGATGGTCAGAACATATTCTTTTTAGATTGGATGTACTTTTGTGTTACCTCAATGGTTTTTGAAAGCAACCCGAATGGGTGGCAATCACCATGAGGAATTGAACATGTTCATCAATGGCCATCCAGAAATCACTAAAAGTAGTATTGAGGCTGAAATATCCAAATATATTGATCAGATATTAATGTTGTGGTATAATAAATAAGTCACTAGTACCAGTCTAATGGCTTTATTTTAATCCGAAATGGATTTTGTACATAGTGACATATGAGTTTATCTGTGTCCCTTTGACTTTACTCTTCCAAAAAAAAATACATCCCATGGTTTTTTCCCAAATATAGGGACTATACTACATGAAAATATTACCATCTCCATCCACCACTCTTTTTAAAAAATCATTTATTTGTATGTCAAAATTATTTCTAAATAATCAAAAGACGGTCAGTATTTCATATAAGAATGAGATGAAATCATTTTATTCTTCCATAAAAATGATTGTTCCCCTGATAATTGGTTTCTAGATGTAAATGAAAACCTTGATCTAAAAAAACCACCCCCAAATAATAGGATATAAGTGATCCAAAACAAACATTCCCTAATACTGCATCCAATATCCTTTATTATTTTATTCCAGATGTCCACAAAATGGGATGCCTAAAATTAAACACTAAAAGAGGATTTTAGATAAATTGATATTAGAATCACACCCATCATCTCTTAGATCTTCAATTATAATTATATTATCATCAAAAGATCATAGTCCTCTGATAAAAACTTTTCATTTTTCCTTTTCATTAAATAATTCAATGATCAAATTCATATATCTAATTTCTCTTAATGAAATGTAATCCACTATATTGAATACAAATTGTATATTTTTCACAAAGAATTATAATTGAAGGTATGATTGGTGATAATTTTTTTAGGTGATATTTATAGGGTTCTAATCATTTTATAAATATTTTTACATGATTTCATAAAAAATATCCAATACGAAAAATTCCTAATATTGTGGGGCATGGTTTTGTTCGATGATTTGGCTCATATTAATTAAAAAGGAACATGAAACATGGAATAATTATTTTATTATTTAATATTATCACTTAAAATACATTTTATCTCCTAATATGACATAATATTACATGGGGGACAAATAAATAAATTTGTGAGCTAAAAACCTTATAGTGGAACAAACATGACTAGGAAACAAACCATGTTATTCAAAGGTATGTCTTGATTTCCTAAAATAGAGGGATCATGAGTAATAACATGGATGAATAACATCATCAATATGGTATAATAAGATCATGGAATCATAAGAAATGTGGAAAAAACATATAACCTGATATAAACCTGAGTAAATGTTAATTTTATAGAAATTATCACATTGTGGAAAAAGTCCCATAATGGATAAGGTTTACTCTCTTATCCCACACATGACACCTCATGAGATGAAATATTTACCCAATGCATTAAACTGCTATATAGATAAACCAATCATAACATTTTCATTATATTTTTTTCAAATAATTTATTCAATCATATGGCATAACATAATAACTACCCATGAAACAAAAATAGATTTCATTATCTTGTTAAATATCTTAATCAATGGAAATTTCATATTAAATGAATTTGAGAAATGGTGCTAAATGATTTATTTAACCCTAAAAATAAGTGAAAATAATCTAGTTATGTAACACCCCAATCTTCCACGATACGCTTCTCTTTGAATAATATAATAGCTTGTGTTGTACGTAACTTCGATTTCTAACACACCATAACCAATCAAACTACCCGTTATGAATAGTAATACCAGCTTTTTGAAATTTTATAAATTTTATTTTTCAAAATGGACTTCATTTTTGGATTTTTAATATCAAAATTAGCTTAGGGTGAATTTTTTGAATTTTTCTGAAAACATTCAATTTTTGATGAACAGTGAAAAACACTACATTATTGTTTAAACCCGAATTTTTATATAAATAATTAGATATTTTATTTAAATTTATTTTAGGTAAAAATAGATACATAATATATATATATGTTCAATGTAATCCATTGGAGTCATTTTATGATAATATTATATATATATAATTTTATTGAACTTTTACCTACTTTTACCCACCTTCTAGGCACATTAGAAAATTTGCTCAAAACGTAATTTTACCACTTTTGTGGATTGAATTTAAAAAAACGAAGAGAAAATATTGATATCAGTAAGTAAAATGTGGTACAATAATATGAAAATAATTTTTGGTGAATGGTAACATTTGACTTTTATTTACCACGGTTAAAAGTAAATATGGTAATTAAAGGTAAAAATGGTATTATTATTATTACCCTAACACATGTCCTAATTATATTATATAAGTGTATTTCAACCAAAATCAACCTTAGGAATAAAATATGATCCTTTTGGTCCTCATGTATTATATTAGTACATTTAATATTATTTTATTTAAAGAAGAGTTGAAAGTGTTAAATTCAAATTTTCATAATTAAAACATTTTTAATATAGGGTTATACATAATATAAATTTTTCTATAAATATTAACTAGAAATATAATCATATTTCATAGATAATTTTATTTTAATTATAATTTTTATAACTTAAATAATTAAATGTATTTATGACACAATGATGATAAAGTAATTACCTTTTAAATAAAAGGCTAAAATATTGATATTATAAATATCCAAATACTTTTAAATTGATACTTTTGATGCATTCCACTAATTTTATAGATTAATATGACATGTTAGGTTTTATTAAATGAATTATTTTGAGGTAATTATGCTATTATGACTTCCAAAAAATCCATTACTAAATAGTGTCAAAATTGACACAAATGAGTTTACAAAACAAATACTATATCATTAAATGATATAATAGTACTAAAAATATAATTTTAGGCCAAAGGAATAATATAATAATATATATATTATTAATGAACAACTTTGGTTTCTCTTGGAATTTTATTGTAATATTATTATCCCTATAATATAATAATGAATGAATACTTGGTTAAAGTTAAACTATTTAACTAAGTGTTAAATCTATAAGATAAGGTTAATATGGTGACCTAAACCTGTCTAAAACCTATTGGTTGAAAGGTTTTCGAACCATACCCACCTTATCCTATAAATAAATCATTTTTGATCCATTATAAACTGATTTGGATTCTATAATAAAATAATATTTCATGCTTTTCCTAAAATGACCCTCACCTCTATTATAAAAAGGCACTTCCCCTTCTCTCAAAATCACACCTACAAAGCCATTTGGCTCAGCCAACCCCTACCCAAATATCCTACCAACTAATCTCACTTAGACCTAGAGGCCTTATGTTGATCATAAAGCCAACCTAAGTATCTCTTTTGATCAACTCAAAAGGAAACACCTAAAGAAGAGGTTGTAATTTCACCAACTCTTTCAAAGTACTTTTCTTCTTCCACTTCCTCTTTCATTGTTTTTTCCATACCAAAACAATAAATCAAGTACCTTCCACATATGTTTATGTTATTTTAAATATGTTACAATCATATTCATTATTCTATCCATCCTATTAATGACAATTCACCATACATTCATACGTACGGCTTACCATCTCCACGTCATGGTGTAGTTCGTTATTCAAACACATCATTAGTTGGATTAGTATAATAATGAGTATAAATAATGTAAATAATAAATATAAAATGTTAATTATTCTTTATATATGATATACCATCCAACTACATATGATTTCATCATCAATATAATGATATTGTCGCTCGTACGTGCATACGGATTATCGTCTCCATGAACACGATGAAATTCATTCCCCATCGTAACCATTAAAGAAAAAATTTCATTTTATGGTTAAAAAAAATAATGTCTAAGAATTAAATATCATTATAGATATGAATCCAATACATCTTATACATAACAAACTTATCTTACATAACCAAGCATATAATAGAAAATTAATCACTTAACACCCAAAACAATGATAATACCGAAATATTATTAACAAAGCAATATTAGAAGATCATATATGATATCAGATTTATGTATGTGGTTATTTTATAATTTAATAGCAATTATTTGACTATTATAAAATTGTTTAACTTACCCTTGACCAAGGAAAAGTACAAGGTAATATTTAATTCATCAATCTCTTCATTATCCGAGGTTTTTTATACGTGAGTATCTACTGAGGCCTATTTATCATCGGCATCCTTGTTTCATAAAAATGTATTTCAGAACATTATTACTATTTCCTAGAATATGGGTTAAAGTAATTTATAACCATGTTTGAATTTTTTTTAAGATTTTTATAAAGGAATATTTTTTACGTTTTCCAAACAAGGTCTTTTACGACCTTTTCGACAAAATTAAAGAAAGAATTCTTTTTTTAACTTATACAACGGGTGCGGCTATTTTCCTCCATTATAACACCTTCGAAGCATCCCTTGCAAGCTTATAAGAATATTTTAAAAATAATTATCTTCTTTTATAATTATTTTACTTTAAAATGATTTCAAAATATAAATAGATATTTATCTTAAATTGTTTTGATTTCATCTATGTCAACATCCTTTGATGGATTTTACACTTGTTAGAAGTTTATTTATTATTATACTATCTTCCTTACTTTATTGAAGGTTTTTGTGATATTTTTGACTGTGAATGTGTTATTTGTATACCATTAATGGTTTATGGTTAAATTACTAACATTTTGTATGTTAGTTTTAATATTAATGTTTAGGTTATGTTTCAACCTTTTCATATAAGGAATGCATCGGACTTAGTAAGTGACAGGTGGAGATAGCTATAGATCCTCGATGCATCGGAAGGTCTCTTGAGACAAACTAGTGTATTGGAATAGGGACTTGGCAAAATATTATTTATAGTATTGGCATGACTCCTTGACAATGTGGTTATGAACTCTGGCATTATGCATTCCATCATTATGAAATTGGCTATTGATATTGCAAGTGATTATTCGACTAGTAAAATATCCATGTGAACAAGTAAATGGAATTATTTTATTTATATTTTCCATATTATACAGAATTTTGTGTTTAAAAGGATTATGTTTTTGTCTTATAAGTTTCCTTAAATGTTTATGCTTATTTATGAATTTTTCTACTATATTGTCACCCTTACTAAACATCTGAACTCACCCTTTTCTATGTTTTATTTTTCAAAGGATATGAAGAATTATTTTATGGTTGATCTGAAGGGATAGCCTAAGGGATATAAGTGTGTTCAAAGGGTAAAAAATTTTGTTGTTGTTTTTATCTCATGATGTAATGTAAAACTTATGTTTGTACCTAGTACTTCCACGGCTACTAAACTGATCAGTATTTCAGGATTTAATCCCTTCTGATCATGCCAATGTTATGTAATAATGCACTGACTCTGGGTAAATAGGATTGGGGAATTACAATTGGAATCATAAGAATTTTAGTACAAACCAAGAAAGCTATATTTGGAAAATCTATGATTAGAGAACGTTACCCTAAGATAGACTTTGAGGATTAGTATAGAAAAACTTCCTAGAATTTTGGTAATGCAGATATTTTGTGTATTTTCTAAGAAATACATCCATGTATGGATATGAGAAGGTAGAGGTGGCTCTAGAACATATATACCTATGAGTGAAAACTCTAACAATGAGTTTCAGGCTAGACATGGAATATCCTAGTACACGAAAATGGGCCTTGCTACACTCTTGGTTACAACACACTCGGGGGATATGTTTAGGATAATTCACATATTCTTTAAAAACCATTATGAAGTATTTTTGAGTATATTCCTCCCAAAAGAAAAAAAAATTATGATTATAGATTATATCCATAAACTTTTCAATTTAGGATAAGTGTTTTACAAGTTTGGAATTATTAATTGTGATTTATAATCTAATCTAGTGTATTCCATTGTTTAGAAATGGAGCCTAGGGGAAGGAATGGAAACGGTATCAATGCACATAATCCATGTAGGGATGTCCCTCCTACTCAAGATAATTATAATGGAGCTAGTGATGAAACTAGTGTTGATCATATTATCACCAAACTAGGATAACTCACTCAGGTTATGAATAATAATCTTACCCGTATGGAGCACCCTAATCCACAATATCGAGGATCAATGTTAGACTGCTTTATGAGGTAATAACCACCAACATTCAGTGGGACTACAAATCCATTTGTAGCTGAGCAATGGATAAGTTCCTTAAAGAAAATATTTCATGCTTTGGGGAGTAGCGAAAGGGAAATAGTTTTCATGGAAGTTTATCACATCATAGGAGATACAGATCAATGGTGGTAATTAATTCAAAACACAAAGAAGGATGATTAAGTACCAAATATGGAATAGGGGGAGTTTAAAGACATTTTATTATAAAATTACATTCCTTATAACCATCTAGCGGATATGGAAACACAATTTTTGAGTCTGAGGCAAAAGGAGGATGAGAATGTTGCAAAGTATGAGGCTAACTTTACATGGTTATGAAGTCAAGAAATAGATAATATACGTAATCCAAGGAGTAAGATTGATCGATAATTTAATGGGTTAAAACCATTTCTCCATCGAGCATTAGTCTTAAAATAATTCTCATCATACGAAGATATTGTCTCATGTTCTATCAAGACAGAAAAAGAATTCTCAAAGTCTTAAGACTTGAAAGAAAGTCAAGAGAAGAAGAGATCTTTCGAACACTCTAGAAATGGAAATAAGGGTAGTAAGGGAAAAGTTGAATATCCATCCTATAGTAAATGTGGGAAGAAACACCAAGGTACTTGCCTGAAGGTAATGGGAGTCATTTACATGTGTGGTTAAAAAGGCCACCAAGCTTGTGATTACAAAGGAAAAAAGATGTTGTCAATGTTGAATGCTACAATTGTAGAGAAAAGGGGAATTATGCAAACAAATGTCCTAAGTGCCAAGGAAACTTATCTCAGAAAAGTAAAAGGGAGCTAGGCCAAGATTATGCAATCACTAATGATGAGGTTGAAGCTCTAAAAGACATGGTGGTAGGTAATTTAATGGTTTCCTCAATTTTAGCCAATGCTTTATTTGATTCTGGATCATTGCATTGTTTCATATCTTCCCAGTTTTCTAAGAAAATTCAATATTTCCAATTTTATTTAACAAGGGAGATGGCAGTCAAAACACATAAGGGAAGTATCATTGCAACAAATTTTTGTGAATCAGTCCCTATTAGGGCATATAAATGTTCTTTATCCGCTAATCTCATCATCATACCCATGATTGAATTTGATATAATCTTCAGTATGGATTGGAATTCATACCATGATGTGAAAATTTATTATAAGAAGAAAGAGGTTACAATTTTTTATGATAATAAGGAGTACCTTATCATTAGAGTAGAAACATCACCACATGATTATTATCGAGATCAACCCCAGTATCTCTACTAAATTATAATATTGTGGAGGAAGGGAATGAAATAACTATCAGTGAGGAAGAGAATGTTCAAATAGATGATGTATCTATTATAAAATAATATGTTGATGTATTTCCATAGGATTTACCTGGACATCCTCCAAAATGAGAAATTGAGTTTTCAATTTATTTAATTCCTAATTCAAGGCCCATATCGAAGACCCCTTATAGAATGGACACTGTGGAATAAGTGTAACTAAATAAACAACTAGAGGAATTCAATAATAATGGATTTATTCTCCCTATTGTATCCCTGTGGGGAGCACCTATTCTTTTTGTTAAGAAGAATGGGGGATCTATGATGTTGTCCATTGAATATAGGGAGATCAATGCTATAACAATAGAGAACAAGTATCCCATACCTCTCTTTGATGATTTATTTGACCAAATTCATGGATCTCAATATTTTTCAAAGATTTATCTTTGATCTGGATATCATCAGTTGTGTGTGAAGAATGAATACATTCTCAAAACATCATTTCAAACCAGGTATGGGAATTACAAGTTTACAATAATGCCTTTTGGACTGACTAATGCACCCTCCATTTTCATGGATCTAAGAAATAGAGTTTTAAAGGAATATCTTGATGAATTTGTAGTATTATTTATTTATGATATCTTGGTAAACTCAAAAATTTATGAAGATCATGAAAATCTCTTGTGCACTATTCTGAAAACTCTCAGAAGAAATGAATTATATGGGAATTTTAGAAAGTGTTAATTCTGGCTTCAGGAGATTTCTTTTCTTGCCCATATTATCCCTAAGGATGGAATCTCTGTTGATCCTTCAAAGACCAAGGAAATCCAAGTATGGACATCACCAACAAGTATAACTGAGGTATATAGTTTTATTGGTTTAGGAGGTTACTATTAGTGCTTCGTCCATAATTTTTCCCGATTGGCTGACCCATTAACCAAGCTCACGTGTAGATGGGTTAAATTTGTTTTGATAAAAGAGTGTGAAGAATTTTTTGAAGAACTTAAGATAACATTAGTCAATTCTCTTATATTGACTCTCCCGTAGAGGAATGATGGGTTTGTTATTTATAGTGATGCTTCAAAGAAATGACTCGGTTGTGTCCTTATGTATAATGATAGAGTTATTTCCTATTAATCACTATAGCTAAAAATTCATTAACAAAACTATCCCACTCATGATCTTGAGTTAGAATATGTAATATTTTCTTTGAAGATTTGGAGACACTATCTCTATGGTGAAAAATTTGAGATATATACCGATCACTAGATCTTGAAGTATATTTTCTCCAAAAAATAAATCAACATGAGGCAAAGGAAAAGGTTCAAACTACTCAAGTATTATTATTTCACTATACACTACCACCTGAGGAAGGAAAATAAGGTGGCAGATGCTTTGAGAAGAAAGGATCATGGATTTTTTAACAAGATGAGAGTTTACAGGGATCTTATTTTCATGGATCCAGTAAATATGGATATAGTAATAACCATGGATGGTGAAACGTAAATACTTTTTCAAATGGTTTCCAAACCATCTTTACTAGAAAGGATAAAGAGTTCTCACACTGATGTTGTGGAGTTTCAAAAAAAAGATTAAATTTGTGAATGATGGTAGATTGTGTGACTTCATATATGAAGATGGAATTTTGAAATTTGGGAAGAGACTTTGGGTTCCTAATATACTTGATCTAAAAAGGGAATTCTTGGATGATGCTCATAGCTCTAATTTCTCTATATATCCTAGTAGCACTAAGATGTATAGAAATTTGAGGGAACATTTTTGGTGAGACAACGTGAAGAGAAATATTTCTGATTATGTGTTAAGATGTACAGTTTTTCAATAAGTGATATCTTGAAGAAAACATCCTAGAGGAGTCATTCAACCTCTTCCCATACCTAAGTGGAAATGGGATCAAATTATGAAAGAATTTTTCATGCGGCTACCAAAGACTCATAGAAGGAATGATGCAATACGGTTCATTGTTGATTGTCTTATCAATTCATCACTTTTCCTTGCTATAAGAGAAGATTTACCACTTGGACATTTAGAAATACTATATATTAATGAAGTTTTAAGACTTTATGGAGTACCCCTATCGATTATTTCTGATCGTGATCCCCGTTTTACATCAATATTCATGAAAAGTATTTAGAAGGTCATGGATATTGAACTTTGTTTGAGCACTGCCTACCACCCTCAAACATATGGACAATCAGAATTGACTATTCAAACCTTTGAAGACATTTTGAGATCTTTCTCACTTGATTTTCAAGGTATGTGGGATCAGTATTTACCTCTTGTATAATTTTCCTATAATAATAGCTTCCATTCAATTATTTATATGGCACCATATGAAGCGTTATATGGAAAGATATGTCGTACACCAACTTTTTAGGATGATGTTGGTGAAAGAAAACTCATATTACCAGAACTTGTTGAGGAAAAAATGGAAAAGTTGAAGTTTATCCAATCCCACATCAAAGCATCTTAAAGTAGGCAAAAGATCTATGCCGATAACCGAAGGAATGATTTGGAATTTCAAGTAGGAGATCAGGTTTCTATGAAGGTATCTCCATGGAAGGGTGTAATATGTTTCGGTAAGAAGGGTAAATTAAGTCACAGGTACATAAAACCGTTCAAAATTCTAGAAAGAATTGGGGATATAGCTTACCGTTTGGAAATGCCACCAAATCTCTCCAAAGATCATGATCTGTTCCACATATCCATGTTGAGAAAATACATGCCTGACCCAATGCATGTGCTCACCTATGAAAAAATGGAATTGGAACCCAACTTATCTTATTGTGAAGACCCTATAAAAATTCCTGATACCAAAGACTAAGTGTTGAGAAATCGGACGACTCATTTGGTAAAATTTCTTTGGAGAAACCATAAGATAGAGGAGGCAACGTGGGAACCCGAGGGACTTTTGATGAAAACCCACCCAAATCCTTTTATACAGTAATATTCTATAAATTTCTAGAAAGAAATTATTTGAAGGAGGGTAGAATGTAAAACCCCAAGCATCCATAGTACACTTCTCTTTGAATAATACAATAGCTTTCCTTATACAAAACATCAAGTTCTAACACACCATCACCAATAAAACTAGACGTTATGAATAGTAATACCCACTTTTTGAAATTTTATAAATTTTATTTCTCAAAATGAAATTCATTTTTGGATTTAGAATATCAAAATTTGGTTATGGTTAATTTTTGGTATTTTTCTAAAAACATTCAATTTTTGATAAATAGTGAAAACACTACGTTATTGTTTAAAATAAAATTTTTATTTAAATAATTATTTGTTTTATTTAAAATTATTTTAGGTAAAAATAGATACATAATACCTATATATGTTCAATTTAATTTATTGTATTCATTTTATAATACCAATATATATATATATAATTTTATTGAACTTGTTACCGTCTTTTACCCACCTTCTAGGCACATTAGAAAATTTGTATAAAATGTAATCTTACCACTTCTGTGAATTGAATTTCAAAAATCCGAGAGACATGGTTGATATCATTAATTATAATTTGGTTCAATAAGATGAAAATAATTTTTTGGAAAATAGTAACTTTTGACTTGTCTTTACCACGGTTAAAAGTAAATAGGGAAATTAAAGGTAAAAATGAAATTATTATTACCCTAAAACATGTCCAAATTTTATTGGATAAGTGTATTTAGACCAAAATCAACCTTAGGAATAAAATATTATTCTTTTGGTTCACTTGGATTTGATTAGGAAATCTATTATTATTTTATTTAAAGAAGAGTTAAAAGTGTTAAATTCAAATTTTCATAACTAAAACATTTTTAATATTAGGTTATACATAATATAAATTAGACTATAAATATGCATCAGAAACCTTAACATATTTACTACATAATTTTATTTTATTTATAATTTTTATACATTAGATGGTTAAATTTATCTATGACACAATGATGATGCAGTAATTACCTTTTTAATGAAAGGTAAAATTAATTTATTTTCTAAATATCCATATAAATTTAAATTGAGACTTTTGATAATTACAATAATTAAATAGATTAATACTACATTTTAGGGTTGATTAAATGAATTTTTTTTTGTATTAATCATGTTATTATGACTTCTATAAAAATAAATTACTAAATACTGTCAAAATTGACATAAATGGTTTTTTAAAACAAATACTATATTATTAAATGATAAAATAGTAATAAAAATATAATGATGGTAAATAGGACTTATATAATGATATATATATCATTAATGAACCACTTGGGGTTCTCAAGGAATTTTAAATTAAGATTATTAACCATATAATATAATAATACAAGAATACATGGTAAAAGTTAAACTATTTAACTAAGAGTTAAATATAAAAGATAATGTTAATGTAGTGAGATAAACATGTCTAAAACCTATTGGTTGAGAGTTTTTAGTCCCATACCCTCCTTATCCTAGAAATAAATCCTTTTGGAGCCATTATAAACTGAATATTATTGTATAATAAAATAATATTTCATGCTTTTCCTAAAGTGACCCTCACCTCTCTTATAAAATGGTATTTCCCCTTCTCTCAAAATCACACCTACAAATCCATTTGGATCAGCCAAAAACTACCCAAATATCCTCCCAACTACCCTCCCTTCTACCTAGATTCCTTAATTTTACCATCAATCCAACTTATGGATCTATTTTTATCAACTCAAAAGGAAACACCCGAAGAAGAGGTAATAATTTCACAACCTCTTTCAAAGTTCTTTTCTTCTTCCACTTCCTATTTCTTTGTTTTTTACAAACCAAAATAATAACTCCAGTACCTTATAAATAATATGATGTTATTATAAATATTTTAGGACCATATTCACTATTCTATACATTCTATGAATGACAAGTCTCCATATGTGTGTACGTATGGCTTACCGTCTCCGCGTCGTGGTGTAGTTTGTTATTCAAACACTTAATTATTTAAGTGGGTATAATAATGAGTATAACTAATGTAAATAATAAATAAAACATATTAAGGATTCTGTATATATGATATACCATCAAATTATATATTATTTCACCATTAATAGAATGATATTGTCACTTGTCCATACATACGGATTATCGTCTCCACGAATGCGATGAAATTCATTCCCCATCGTAACAATTCTAGAATAAATTTCATTTTAGGATTAAAAAAAAATTAAGAACTTAATATCATTATGTATATGAATAAAATACATATTATCCATAACAATCATGTCTTACATAACCAAGTATATAAAGGAAAATGAATCAGGTAACACCCAAAACAATGATAATATCGAAATATTATTAACAATGAAATATTAGAAGATCATATATGATATCCTTTTTATGTATTTTGTTCTTGTATAGTTTAATAACAATGATTTATCTTTTATATAAGAGGTTAACATACCCTCTTCCAACTAAAATTACAAGGTAAGGGTTAATTCTACAGTCACTTCATTATCTGAGGTTGTTTATACGTGAGTATCTACTGGGACCACTTTATCATCCACATCCATGTTTCTTAAAAATGTATTTGAAAACATTTTTACTATTTACTAGAATATGGTATAAAGTAATTTATACCCTTTTTTGACTTTTTATAATATTTTTATAATGTAATCCTTTCATCCTTTTCTAAACAAGGTCTTTTACGACCTTTTCGACAAAAAATTAAGGAAAGAATTATTTTTGTTTAACTTATAAAATGGGCGCAGCTATTTTCCACCATTATATCACCTTCGAAGCGTCCCTTACAAGATTACAAGAATATTTAAAAAATTAAATGTTTTATTTTATAATTATGTGACTTTGAAATTATTTCAAAATAGAAATAGACATTTCTCTCAAATTGTTTTGATTTCATCTATGTCAACATCATTTGATGGATTTTACATATGTTTGAAGTTAATTTATTATGATACAATCTTCCATATTGTATTGAAGGTTTTGTGATTTGTTTGAATATGGATGTCTTATTTTTATACCATTCATGGTTTATGGATAAAGTATTAACATTTTATATGATAATTTTAAAATGAATGTTTATCTTATGTTTCAACATTTTCATATGAGGAATACAATGGACATAGTAAGTGACGGGTGGAGCCTGCTATAGATCCTCGATGCATCGGTAGGTCTCATGAGACAAACTAGTGTCTTGGAACAAGGACTTGGAAAAATATTATTTGTAGTCCTTGCATGAGGGCTTGACTATGTGGTTATGAAGTCTTGCATTATGCATTCCATCATTATGAAATTGGCTATTGATATTGCATGTGATTATTAGACTAGTAGAATATCCATGTGAGTAATTAAATATAATTATTTGATTTATATTTGCCATATTATTCTGATGTTTAAATTTAAAAGGCTTATGTTTTAGTCTTATACATTTCCTTAAAGGTTTATTCTTATTTATGAATGTTTCTGCTATATTGTTATCCTTACTGAGCATCTGAGCTCACCCCTTTCTATGATTTGTTTTTCCTAGGATATGAAGAAGTATTTGATGGTTGACCTGCAGGGATAAGATAAGGTATATAAGTTTAATAAAAGGGGACAAAATTTTGTTATTGTTTTTATCTCGTGATGTAATGTAAAACTTATGATTGTATCTTGTACTTCCAAGGCTACTAAACTGATTGGTCTTTCTGGATTTGATCCCTTGTGATCATGCCAATGTTATGCAATAATTCACCGACTCTAGGTAACTAGGGTCGGGTAATTACAAGATATATGTGTGTGATAGATATATATACATATATATATTTATATATTTATATATAATTGAAAATAATTTTACAACATTAAATACTGAGATAATGTGTGTTAGAGAGATAAATTTCAAATCTCGAAGGAAAGTGTTGTTTGGAGAGATCACTTGTCTTAAACCATAATTGTAACTACATTCAATTTAATAATAAATAATAAACTTATTATAATTATTTACTCATTTAATAACCTTTTTCTTGTTTTTAATTCCATTAATATTAATTTTTACTAAGCCTTATTCAATTGCATAACCAATTAATTCTACATCGGATGATTTATAAATAAATATATTATATCTACAAAATCACTTAGGTAAGTTGAATAATATCCGTTACATTGTTATTTAGTCATATCAATAATTTTAATAATTAAATAATTGCTATTTTTATACATAAATATTAAATTTTAAGCTGACTTTGAAATATGGTTATAGAAAATGAACAATGTTACAATCATCATGACAATAGGTAGTGCGTACGCATTAGAAATATTTCCATTTTTCAAATTTCATGATGGGTAGAAGGTAAGAATTATTTTATATTATATTATTTTATTTATAACATAAATTAAAGATTATTAAATTAAATACCCATTATAATTTCATCCATGTGATGTGGAAATAATAATAAATCACATCACTTTTCAAGGTGGAAGTCTGATATACACACAAACTACATTATCATTTACTCAATGGATGGTAAGGTAAGAAATTTTAGGATATATTTATTTTTTATAATTATTATTAATTCATTATTATCATTAATAAACATAAAATTAATCCTTATTAACTTCCATATAAATTGTAACTGAAAAATGAATCACTTCGCTTCGTGTGGCCCTAATCCACCATTCACATGAGTTGCGTTATCATATTCCCTATAGAATGGAAAGTAAGAAGGATTAAAATATACAATAATTAATTAATTATAATTTTAACATAAAAATCATATATATACAATAAATAAATCATTATATCCTTTTATGAGAAGTGTTAATGGATAACGAATTACACTAGTTTGCGAGGACGTAGTCCTATGTACACATAATCAATGGTTATATATCCCATTTGAGGGAGGATGAGATGTATTTAAGTCATTTACATTACATAAAAACATATAATTATACAATTTTTTTATTTAATTATACCAGTATGATTTAACAAGTTATTAAGGGGTTGAAATAAGAAATAAAACAAAATTCTTGGTTAAGAATGTTACCTCTTTTACCAACACCTTCTTCGGGTTTTCAGCCAAATCCTTACTTGGTTGAATTTATAATAATTTAAAAGAATACAGTATGAAGAGTGGTAAGTAATTAATTGATATGGATAGGTATTGTAATTCCTAATTTGTTTGGGAAGTGCGTTACAAATAGGAGAGTGGGTGGACATTTATAATTAGGGTAGAGGATACACATGGAATTTATATAATGAAATTAATACACCCATGATTTTATCATTTCACAAGGATCCAAGATAAATAATTTTCAAACCTGAAAAGGTAAAATATCAAAATTTGACCGTATAATATTATTTACATATGTTTTGGTTTATTTTAAACCCTTATATCTTTAGTTTAACCACATATATACCATTTTTTACCTTAACCGAGGAAAAAAAATTTACTATTTTAATAATTAGTTATGGTTACAAATTTAGTTAAACTTTTTAGATAATATATATTATTATTATTATTAATACACAATCCATTTTTATATATATAACTTATATTATTGGAATGACTTGTTTTAAAATTAAACTTACAGATGTGTCGAAAAAAATGGTTTTTCAAGAAATGTATTTTTTAAAGAAAAAATGATCCCATATTACCTATATCACAAGAAATATAAATTAAATAAATTAAAAATAGTATTCATATATAAATAATCTATAAATTTCATTTACATCATTTCTCAATAGTTTTAATTTTAATGAGTTAAAATGGAGAAATATTATCCACTTTAAAACACATTTCTGAATAAAAGTGTTTTAAAGGCTAAAAATAAACATTTAAAAAAATATAGTAAAAAGATGATTTAAATTTAATTATTTTATTAATTATAAATAACATATTCTAATGTTCTATGTAAATAAAATTAAAATAATAAATTTTACTTCTTTTTTAAAAAATAAATGACAATTTTATAAAAATTGGTATTTTCATTATTCACTAAAAAATTAATATTTTCTGAAAAATCAAGAATTTTACTATAATTTAACATAAATTTACTAAATTAAATGGTTTTTTCACTTTATAAATAAAATATTAAATGTTTAGAAAATTAATTATAGTATTTCCTCATATGAAAAATTAAATATAATTTTTGAAATAAATTTTTTAATTACAAATACGAGAGCTTATTCCTTTATGTTTACAAATATATTTATATTGGTAGTTACTTTATATAAATTTCATAAATATTTTATTCCTATTCATACTGATTAATTTATTAACTACATTATATTTTTCTTATTTAAATAATCATGGTTTATTTGGGTTCATTTTAGCGTTTTGTATACTCTATCGAATATAGTTTTCTCTTTTGAAAAAATAAGGTATTTCATCCTTACCACCATATAGAATTTCACACTAGAAATTTATTTATTTAATACTAAGGTGGAAATAGGTGATTTCATTTCTACTTTATCTCAAATTTCGTTTCCAATGATTTATCCTTAATTTTTTTGTCTCCCCACAACACTTTAATCAGGTGAGTTGTCTTGTTTCATAGATATTGTTATCAATGACCAAAGATATTCACTGGATAATCCACAATTAGAAGGTAATTCCCTAAAGACATCACCTCTAAATTTATTAAATGTGAGGGTTATGGTATATACTAACTTAAAAGTAATACAAGGAATACATTTTCCACCTGATTTTGGTTAGTCAAGAGTGAAATTCGGTAATCCACCCCTTTAATGCGATCAAGGATTTATGTGGGGCTGATGTATCTAGGACTAATCTTTCACTTTTTTAAAAACCTCATGAAATTCATCAATGATGATATATAGGGGAAAATTTTATCACTAGACTCAAATTAATGGTCTCATCAATTATTGTATGCATGGCTCTTATATTTACTGGGTACGGATCTCATTAGATGATGAATGGTTTGAAAATTCATTATCATATCATGAAAAAGATCATGTCTGGTTAGAATCTCTCTCCAAAAACATCCTATAAAGTATTTATTCAACACTAATTACTATAAGGAGATCTATATGGTTCAATAATAATGCTATAATTGAAGAACTTATTATATGAAAAATCTAAAAGGGGAAGGTGTTAATACCAACACACATGGAAATCCATCGAACACGATCATAGAATCTCCTCTGGACTTTGGATGCTTCTCTATGATATATAATCCACCTAAAGGATAACAATAGATGTTGAAAGAGTATTATATTCCTCATGATTGTTGAAGGATTCTACAGAACCATAAGGAAAACATTGGATCTAAGTTAAATATTATATAAAGTGAATATCCAAGCAATCATACCACATCCCTTATTTATATTCTAGAAAGTTGTTAAAGAGTGAAATATTCTTTCATATAGATTAAATGTGTCGACATTTTAAGATGATCAACTACCACCCAAATGTAATTGTTAACATCAGGTGTCCTAAGTAGTCTTAAGATGAAATAAATGATTATTCTTTCTTATTCCAACAATGGTATGGGAAATTGATGAATTATCCCTATATACTTTTATCATTAATCCTTAAGTTCCAGTATACAAAGCATTGGGACACAAATTCTAAAATATCCCTCTTCATGATTCCCAGCAAATGTTTTTCTTCAGATCTATATTAATCTTATTTATTCCCATATTAATAAAGAATGATGATCTATATTCATCATCTTGAATCTCCCTCTTAAAATCTGGTTTTTTTGACACATATACAAGTTCTAAAACATATAACTCCATCTTCAACAAATTTAAACTCAACTGTATTCAATACCTTTTTATATAAAACCTTATCATCTTTTTTGTCCTCTTTAATCCTCACAATAACATATGTTTTATTAGTAATTTGAGGAAGGTAAGTTGAATATCCTTTTAATATTCCAATATCCTTCCATTTACTCAATTTATTATTTATATCTGAATAAATATATCACTTTTAATTATTAACTAACAACCTTTACAAAATATCACCATCGGAAAAAACAACAACAGTGTTCCACACCCAAATCACAAATCCCTTGCACACTATAACCAAAAAGAATAAAACACCATAAGAGATCATAAAACCATTAAAATAATTTATAATTCAATAAAAATCATTATATTTACATAATTTCTCATACAAATCATGTACCTTTTTCTAGATCATCCTTTATAAGGTCTTTTAAGAAATAAGACAACATGTCCCACTTCTTAGTGAAATCATCGACATTTAACTTCCTTTCATTGAAACATCTATTTATAATACATTATTTATATTTAAAACACATGAACTGGTCATCATTGGTTTCCACTAGAAGAACTATTTCAATGATCATATCTTCATCTTCCAGGGAGGATTTAATTAGTAATTCCTCCTCCACTATTTCATCCAATAAGTGTATGATTAGTTTCCATGTATTATCATTAAAAAATTAACCACTATCAATTACCTTTAGTCAATTAATTTTCATAGACCTGATCTCTATTTATGTGGGAAAATGGGAGTAATCCTTCTTCCCTATGGATTTCATTGTTAGAATAAAACTCCCAGAATATGAGTTTACTTTTTGGAATTTTTCCTTCTTGTATAGTGAATTTATCTACTTTGACTTACCTCTTTAATATCTCCAAATAAGTATCTTGCACTCTCATAATCTATCTCTTCCCTAGAGTATTCATTTATCATTGGAGAACCATTTCAATGATGAACCTATTTGATATTGTTTCATGCACTTAATTTCCATCCCTTCAAAATGGTTACCATGTTTAATAGTGTCCATTGTCCTTATAAGGCATAACCTATTCACATTATTCATCTCAAATACTTGTTTCTATAATTCACAGTGAATTTTAATCTCTTAGTTATTATTGATTTCTAGACCACCCATACATATCTCTGAGACCATTTCCTCGTGTAGAGGATCATTTAAATGTCTCACAACCAGTCTATAAGAGGAAAAATTTAGTACAATACTATTGGGGATTGAGGAAACACATTAATGAACCCCCTCAGTCTCCTCATAACCATCATATACCTCCCATAATAGGATATTGTTACTCAATTCATGTCATATATGATCATAGATGTCTATAATCCTATGATATGGATTCATAGATCTTTCCTCCTTCTGTATACCATTAGGTTGAACCATCTCATGAGTTCCCAATTGGTCTATCTTGAGTTCATTGAATGTATCCGGACCCATTACATTAAAATAATACATCCCATTCCTATTATAATGCAAATAATAAAAGGATGAAGCCAGATAACCTAATTTATGGTAGGATGAACAATATTTTGTCCATGTTTCAAAAACTACTAGTTAATTTCAATTGAATTAATTTCGAGCTATTATTGACACCCACTCTACAAATGACTTAGAGACAGCCACCTCCACACAAACACAGGGACAAATTGGATGACTAACTAAATCAATTCTACAATTAGAAAAAATGTATTCACCTAACAGAATTCCAAGAATACTAATGATATAGGGGTTTTAGAAAGGTAGCAAGAGTTTAAGGAAAATTACCCAAATCGTTATTCCATGTGTGATATCCCCGTACCTAGAGAAACTAAACTAATACCCTGATCCAATTCAAAACATGACCTCGAGTTTACCTCTATGTATTTCATAGGTTTCAGACTAGCAGCGATGGTCTAATAAGTCACCCTGGGAGACTATACCCTCATTAACATATAAATCCAAAGAAGTTAAAAGAAATCAAGGGAAGAAATAGTATTCGATAACTAATGAACATGAATATTCAAACATCTCACAAAACTAGGTACAGACCACAAACAAACAATAGTTTTTTCATTTCATGCTAACAGTTCCAATATTGTATGAAAACCCAAAATAAAGACAACCGTTGAATCCCCAAAATTGTCATGAATCTAAGTCTGTGTCCTCATCCATGATCATCCCAAGCCCAACACAACTCCCTAGTATGGGCTTATATCCTTGACCTAACCTTCAAGAATGAAGTCTAATCAAGTACCTAATGGACCACAATTAGGGTGTGAGTGCAACTTAGTAGGCCAACACTAACATTGTCTATAAAATATTTAGTTCAAACATATAGTGAATGCAAGTACTAAATAAGTGAATAGTAAACAGAAGACAACAAAGGTTCCATTAGTTACCATCTCTACCTTAAACATTTATAACATTATTTCCATTTTTATCATTTATAATCTCTTCATACATAAACCATTTCCAACATGTGTTCATTGGGTTAGGAATCTTCATCATTTACACAAAAGTTTAAACTAAACAACAACTATGCATAAGGGAATAATTCAAGTCCCTATCTCACTATGGGTAACCACATCATAATGAATACATCACACTCACCTGCAAACCTCTATACAATTTTTCTCCTCAAATAAAACCATTATTGTAATATAGTCTCTATACACAAACTTAATCCATGCATTGTGGGGTGATGTTTAAACCCTTAGTCTAATTAGACCCATGAGAGTAGAACCTATAGTTAATACCCCACACTACCAAGCCTTAACATGCTTATATATCCATTAATGACATGCACCATACATTAAACCATACACAAAAAAAACATCAAAATCAGAATCCATAAAGACCAACATGGGAATTAATATTATTCCATAGCCCATTAACAATTTTACCATTTTAATTTGAAAGTTAGCCCAGTTCCCATTCTCCTACCCTAACACATTAGGCATGTTCAACAATTAACATATGTTAACCCATTTAACATGTCAATCAATTCCCTTATGAAAACCACTTTTATGTGTTCCTCAAGTCACGATCCATTACCAATTTAACCAATTCATCATTTAATATGCACTAACTCTCTTAGGTATTTTTATATTTCTCATTATCCATTTTCCACATATTCACTTTAACTCAATTAACCCATTTACCTACCATTACAAACAACCAATTATTCCATTATCATAACCTAGGAATAACTATAATTAATCCATTTCAACTCAAATAAACATATTAACATGTTCATAATGGATCTACATTATCACATGTTAATTCTATACATAGAATTACCATTTATCATGTTCTAGAATGTTGGTGCACCCCATGGGTGGACCCCAAATCTATATTGTCAACCTCAACACATCCAATGAGGATCAAGAGGGGTCCAAATCATCATTTATCCAACCCTTTTTCCAAAACATAATCAGGGAATCAAATTCTATTAATTGGGGAAGCTATATCAGAACCACACATGCACAAATCTATAATGAAAATATGCGATATAACTTATAGACCACCTACCTCAAATCCAATGATAAACACAATATTAATCATAGACTTAGACCCATTTTCAAAAAAAACCCTTTAAATCCCTAACCTATATTCCACTAGAAAATGATGGTTTTGGAACTTTGGAAGAATATGGAGGAATCAACAAGCCCTATTCTGAAAAAGATAAGTATGAGGAAGATCAGACCTGCGAATAGCTCTGATCGGCAAACAATAGTGCTCCAAATGGCCATGAAATGGTGTAGCTTGATCATTGTGAGATATTGAGGGTTTAGGATCATCACTAGGTATGGGTGTAGAAGAAAGGGGATGAAAATATGATGAGAAATTAAAATTTTCATGTGAAATGCTTGGTAAATTTTCACTTCTTAATGAATCACGTGGTTTGGATGCCCAATTTTCCAAACAATGTCCCAACCATGAACATGAAACTGTCAAAAGGAAATCAAGTAACATTGTTTCCTGAGGATCTCTCATGGTTTGAAAAATGGTTTTCCTATCATTCAAAACTCCTCTGTACAAGATTTATGGTTTTTCCTCCCATGTCACATGGCTTACTTAATAGTGTGGTAACTGTGTGCCTCACATATGTTGCCTTGATTTCCCATCCTATCATATCTCAAACCCTAGGAACACCCACAAGTCCCCATATTGTCCATAGAAACATTCAATTATAGAAATTTAAGATATTAAAACAAAAAATTAAATAGGAACATACCTCCACAAAGTATATGATCTTACAACCTCCTAACCTTATAATGTCTGGTCCCTGAGCCACAATTCCATGAATCACTATCTTTATAAAACAAATTGATTGGGCCACTACGCCTGTACATCTGAATCTATTCCCCATGTTTAATCCTCAACATTACCATGTTAACAGAATTCTCAAACCAAATGAATAACCATTCCTCACAAGACATAGTCATGATGATCCACAATAGGAACTATATTCTCCTAAAAGGACACATTATCCTCAAGCTCCACATCATCAACATCAAGCATGTGAGATGGGTCCGGGGGATACTACTAAATCTATAAAATATGAAACACCTGATGCATCCCACAATATAATTATGGGAGAGAAAATCAACATTCCACTATCAAAAACCTCTCCACAATGTCAAATAGACCCACGAACCTGGGCATCAACTTGTGTTGTTTTTGAATTCGATGGTGACCCAACCATGGTGACACCAGAAGAAACACACGATCACCTACCCTAAACTCAATAAGTCTATGATGGAAATATTAATGTGACTTCTTCCTACTATGAGCTATTTCCATATGATCTATAATTAACTAAACCTACTCTAATTTCTCCTTCTTGAGAATAGCCCCCAATAACTCCAATTCTCCAGCCTCTAACCAATACGACGGTGATATACACAGTCCACCATAGAGTTCCTCATACAGTACCATCTAAATCGTATCTGGAAAAATATTGATGTTAGAAAACTCAAAAAAAGATATAAATTCTTTCCCACAAACCAAAAATGTCTATGACACAAGCCCCCAATATGTCCTTTAGCATCTAAATGGCTCATTCCAACTTCCCATCCATCTTTGGGTGAAAATACATACACAAAAACACCTTGGTACCAACCAATTTCAAAAATAAATTACTTTAGTAAGACATAATGTGTGGATATCAATATGAAACTATAGATTGTTGTACCCCATACTTCATCACAATTTCTTGAAAAAATAACTCACCCAACTGGTCAACAGTGAGAGTCTCTCAAATCAGTATGAAATGAGCTATTATAGTCAATTGATCCATGACCATCCAAATTGCATCATTATTCCAAGAATCCTTATAAGATATACCAAAAATCCATTTTTACTTTGTTCCACTTCTATTCAAGAATGGAAAGTGGTTTAAACATACCACTCGATCACTGGTTCTCCGCCTTCTCATGCTGATAGATAAGGAATCATGCCACAAAACCTAAAAACTATTAATTCATTCTCGGACACCAATACAATATATGAAGATCAGAATACATATTTTTAAACTAGGATCCACCTCCCGGTTTTATGCATAAAATATTAACAACTATTCTTCTCACATACATGTAAGAATAATAACACAATCGTGATTTTAAACAGCCCCATCATCTCTGATAGTTAAACTTGAAGGAGACTCCCCACTATTAAGGGTTTTGTATAAGGCCAAAAATTATTAATCTTAAAGTTATTTATTCCTAATACAACTTAGAATCATTGACTCAATGGATAAGAATATAATATTTATATTTCCATGCACATCCTTCACCTCCAGGTGCATCTTGGGAAACAAATCCATCATCTTCTAATCTAAACTAGATTCTAAAACTTCTTGATTTTTAGTCTTCCATATCAAAGAATATTCAGCACTATTTCGCTTTCCCGGTATGTATACTAGTTCAAACTCAATAGATATCATATACTTTACCCCTCTTCAATGAGGAATATTCAAGTCACATTGGGAGAATATGAATTTATGTCTCTTGCAATTAGTATACAAGGTAAACAGTTCTCCCAACACATTGTACTACCAATACATCAGGGTGTAAATCACTATGGCCAATTCAAGATCATTCATAGGGTAATTGATTTCATGATAAATCCAATATCATGATCCATATGCCACAACTCGATCTTCCAACATTAACACAACCCCAGTCCCAACCCAAGATGCATAAAAAAACAAGGTATAACATTACCTGGCTCAAGTAAGATCAGAATAGGTGCAGTACTTATACTTTTATTCTACTCTTGGAAGGATTCCTCTCATGCCTCATACCATGGAAAATTTATTACCTTCATAGTCAAACCCAAAATTAGAGTTTATAAACATGAAAATTCCATAATGAACCTTTGGTAATAGATAACCAAACCCAAAAAAACATTGGACATTAGAGAAATTCTTTGGATTCTTCCAAGACACAATTTCCTAAAAATTCTCTAAATCTACTAAAACCCATTCATTATAGATGGTGTGTCCCATGAAATTCACCCTATCGATCCAAAAATAACATTTGGATAGCTTGGAATGTATCCTATTCACTCCTAGTGTACTCAAGATGATTCCAAGATGTTAGGAATTATCTCCATGAATCATTGAGTACACTAATATTTCATTAACAAAGAAAACCACAAACTAGTCTAGATTGAGATGGAATATTTGGTTCATTATATCCATAAACATTTTCAGAGTGTTGTTTAACCAGGAAGACATAAAAAAAGACTCATAAAACCCATATATACAACTTAATGTAATCCAAAACACATCAGAAGATCTCACCATAAATGGGTGATATCTTCATCCTAGATTAATATTGAAAAACAATAAAGGAACTCTCAGCTGGTGAAAAAGATTATTAACTCAAAGAAGAGGGTATCAGTTCTTAATCCTCGTCTAATTCAACTTTCTATTGTGGACACACAACTGCAACAACCCATAAGCCTTCTTGGAAAACAATACTAGAGATCCCCATGGTGGCATACTAAGATCGATAAACCCCTTTTTCTCTTACTCCTCTAGCTATTTTTTATGTTCTCATAGTTTTTTCTGATGCCATTCTACAGGGTGGAATAGAAAATAGTTCTTATCTCAGTAAAAACTCTATCATGAATTCAATTTCCCTCTCAAGTTTCAGCTTCGAGAAGTCCTTACGAAATATTTCTTGGAATTGATCCACCATAATAAGAAAGATAGCATGATCTAATGCCCCATCATAAAGCATGAAAGGAGATAATTGGGTTATGGTCTCACCCCACCACCAAAAAAATCATTCTATAAAGCCTTCATGGACATTCCATTCAGACAATGGACATAAATGTTTCTCGTAAGATATGTGAATGTTACCCTTTGATTGTAGCAATCAATATGGGCCTGGTATAACATTATCCATTCTATTCCCAAAATCAAATCAAATCTTGACATCTAAAGAACAAAAATGTTCCATAGGAAAATATATCCACCAACCTTGAGAGTATAGCCCTTAAATTTCCTGATATCCTCATCTTGCACCCCTAAGAGGAAATCAATCCACATAAATTCACACACATGTTCCACTAATATAACAATCACAAATACAAATGAGAATAAATAAAATATTTTTTGGAACTTGTGTAAAATAAATAACTCACATGTGTGGAAGCTATAGGGATCATACCTTGGAAAGTTGACAGTCCAGCCTTAGCAAATGTAGGTTCAAACTAAACTACATGAAGCTGGCTTAACCTTCTGCCCTATGCTCTAGCCTGTAACCTTGGCATTTCACTACCCTTTTGATATGGATACTCTTACCCAAGATTACCACACCCATCACTTATAATGGTATGAATTGTATAGCTAGAAATAAATTCTTGTAAATAAGTAATTGATCCCATTTCTATACTCGACATCAGACTTGAACCTCCAACTATGACCAATTTAATAGAGTTACTAAATAACCTCTACAAATTTTTCCACCTTTCGTATCAAAGACACTCTAATGGTGGTCGGGGGAACTAACTGCACATGTTCTATGACCTACCACACTAATAATAGAACACCTAGCCTCCCCCATTATAGGATGATCCTATCTTCTGACTACTCAACACACATCTACCCAGAAGAAAATTTACTAAATGGAACTTCTTTCCCTCAGAAGTTTCACAACTAGTCCATAAAACTAGTACCACAAGTCCACTCCCTGAAGTACACTTCAGGATCCCTTCTATGATAACTATCTAATACGCCAATTTTTAAACCTCTATAATCTGATGATATTTACCTGGGAATTGATCTCATGTATAATACCATCCTGGAAACATTTTTCCCTAACTGACATTACCCTTTAAAACACTATAATGATTCATATCAAATTAGTGAAATGTCTACTATAATCCACTACTAACATAACCCCTTGTGTCAAACTCATAATCTTTTGTATCCATATCCTTTCTAAGGATCTCTTAATAGAAATTATCTAGAAACATTTATTACAAATCCTTACAAATCATACCATCATCATTACGGGTCTGAACTAGAACATCCCACCCGTACTTGACCTTCCCCTACATCATATAAGCCACCACCTTGACACTCTTCTTATGAGGAGTCTCGAAATTATCAAGAACCATATGAATAGACACTATCCATAATATGACTACATCATGTCCACCATCTCTGGAAAATATTGGATGGTGTTGCGTTGGAAACTCCCTAGTCGGTTCGCACATACTCAGCACCACCCACCCTAGGTCCCATTCCATCATTTTCACAAAATGAGAAAATTTATTGTGTAACTTACCTTCTCCCCTATTACCTTAGACAACTTTATTTTCATGCTTGGCCTCTGGAGGAGTATTACTGGTGACATACTCTCATCACCCGACTAGAAACGGTCGCCGCATCGGCGTTCTTTCTACAATTCCAAACAATAATACATAGAACACATGACATAATGAACCCATATTTTACCTAAGGAAAACTCTTCATTAACTACAAAAAAACCTATTATACATACATTATCCTAGTATACATCATCACATTGAATTCACTTCCCCCAACCATACCTACCGCATTCATGGTACACATGGGTTAAACTAATATATGTAATCATGATCACTTCACTAGACACCCTTTTTATTTTATTACAACATATAAAATATATAACCTTATCATTAAGGCATCTTTACCATTTCAAAAAATTTCATATTTAGTACTTTTAACTCATTTCCAACTATACATCAACCAAAATCCTTTTATCATTCTCTAAAATTAATTTTTTTACCCATTTTCATCATTTTATTAGACACCTTTTTATCAAAATTTCCACAAATAAAAGATACATTCTACCCTTCATGTTCCACATAGCCATCCCTTGTGCTTCTATCATGACATATGTCACCTGCATCTCTAGGTGCCTATAATGATTCATTAATGAACAATCTCATACCAATTTGATCATGAGTAAAATATCATAAGATTCCACATCACACAAAAAGTGTAACACCTAATGGTGAAGCATTATCCAACGGTAATAATACACATCGATAGAAACAATTCCCACACTATGTATTTGGGGTTTTCTCATACATGGGTTAACTTCTCCCAAACAATAGCTTATTTCAATGAGTGACATGATCTATTATTCCATCAAATATTAACAAGTAAAAAGACCATAGAAAAAAACTACCTATTTCTGATACCACTTTTTGAGTTCCCCAGCCCAAGATCCACAAAACCGATTTCCCATGTCGATTCTCCACATGGCCTCAAGCATGCGTCTCCATACACTAGAGGTTTCTGACTAGTAGTGAGGGTCAAATAAGACACATGGGGAGACTATACCGTCATTACCATAGTAATACACAATAGATAAATAATTAAATTGGGGAAATTGTATGTAATTGCCAATGAACATACATAATCAAACATCTCCCAAAAATGGGTGCAACCCACAAACAAACAATAACTATGTCATGTCATTATAATAGTTCCAAGATCAGAAAAAAACAAAAAATAAATACAATAGATGAATCCTTAAAATAGTCCTAACTTCATGTCTAGAGCCTCTTCCATGAAAATCCCAACCCCGATATAACTCTCTAGCACGGCCCCTTACACTTGTCCTAACCTACAAGCATGAAGTCTACTCGGATACCTAATGATGCCCGATTAAATTCTGAGTTCAACTCAGTGGGACACCACAAGTGGTGTATATAAATTATCCCTTCTAATTAGATAGTGAATTCACATACTAAATAAATGAAAATTAAATAAAATACAAACCAAGTTCAATTATTTACCTTCTATACCTTAACCATTCTAACATTTTTACCATTTTCATCATTTATACCCCCTTTATTACTTAATACATTTCCATCAAGTATTATATGGGATAGGAATCAACATCATCTACACAATAGTTTAAACCAAACAAAAACTATGCATAATGGCATAATTCAAGTCCCAGTATCACTCGGGGAAACAACATCATAATGAATACATCACACTCACCTTTAACTCACATCCCAGGTGGTCTCATCAAATGAAACCATTAGGGGAAAAGAGACAATATCCCCTTCCCCAATTCATTCATTATATGGTGGTTTTTAGATCCTTAATCTAACACTACTCTAGGGCATAAAACCTAATGTCAACACCCTACACTACCAAAATATATGCACATTATTATATATCCATTAACCAAATGTAACATTCCACAAACCATACAAAAAAAATACATGTCACAATCACAATCCATAACAATCAACATAGGTATTAATATTATTCTATAACCTATTAATACTTTTACCATCTTTATCCTATAGACTCTTTATCCAAGTTCTCATTCTCTTACCCTAACCAATTAGGCTTGTTCAAAAATTTCCATGTATTAACCCATTTAACATAATCCTCAATTTCTTATGAAAAACAATTTTATGTATCCCTCAATTCAAAATAAATTAAATATTTAACCTATTCATTTTTTGATATGCACTAAAAATCTTATATATTTCAACATTTTTTATAATACATTTGTTGCATCTTTACTTTAACCCAATTAACCCATTTACATACCATGAAGAACAACCCATTATGGAATTATAAAAACCTAGGCACAAATAAAAATTTTCCATTTAAACAGAATTAAACATATTGACATGTTCATCATAGGATATACATTCTCACACATCAATTATATAATTAACATTTCCATTTACCTTATTCTGGAATGATGGTTCACCCCATGGGTGGCCCTTAAATTGTTCTATTCAGCCTCAATGCATCATAGGGGGATCATGAGGGGTCAAAATAAACTTTTATCCAACCATTTTTAAAAAAACACTCAATTAAACAAGTACACAACAATTGGGAATCCATATCACAACCATACATGCAAAAATATAAAACAAAACTATGGGATATAACATATAGACCACCTACATCAAATCCAACGATGAATACACTATTAATAACATCCTTTGATCTAGAATCCAAAACCCTATGTAGACCCTAAAAATATTCCATTATAAAATAATGGTATAGGATATTTGTATGAAGATAGAGGAAACCACAATCCCTAATTTGGAAAAGAGAAGCAAGAGGAATATTAGACATACCAAGAGCTTTGATCTACTACCAGTGGAACTCCAAACAGTCTAGAAATGATGGAGATTGATCCTTGGAAGATATTTAGGGTTAATTTTCATCACTATTCTAGATTCATAATAAAGGGGGTGAAAATTGGGTGAGTACTTAAAAATTATGAGGGTCATTTTGGTGCATTTTCACTTTTTACTGGGTCACCTGGTTTGGCTGTATGGTTTTCCAAATGGTACACCAACCATTTAACTGCCATTTTCAAGAGGAATTAATGTCACATGGTTCCTTGGGGGTCTCATGTGGTTTTAAACACCAACCACCAACTGTGTGAAATGCCTCTTTACAAGGTTGTACGGTTTGGTCTCCCGCCTCGAATAGTTTACTTAACCATATGGCAATTGTGCACCTTTCACAGGTTCTCCCCATATTCCTTCCTTTAATATCTAAAACTACTAAAACACCCATGTATCCACTCATAATCCTGGGAAACATTACTATATCAAAATTTAATAGATTCAAATAAAAAATTAATCAAAATCATACTTCTATGTAGTTCAGGATCCTACACCATGAGTATCACAGTTCATATGGGAATCATACAACCACTAGAGGGGATATAACTAAAAAAATTACATTTCAAAGGAGCTATTGACCATGATGAAATAAAATCATCTATAAACACAATCATGATCATGATATTCTCCTTGTCGATAATCCCCAAAATTTCACACTATTGTAATCCCTAGGAACCAAAATTGAAATGATAGAAAGCATCAACTGGAGGGAACTGATTTTGGAATTTATTCACCAGGGATAGGTTTAGGATATATGTAGAGTATATTAACTCTAATTGTAAGAATAAAATATGAGGTGATACTTAAAATATATTTGTTACTTTAGGCCTTAATAGGATCACCAGAAGCATCGGGAGAAAATTAGAATTTGAGAATAGGAGAGAAGATCATGGTTGATCCATTAAGGAAGACGAGGGTTGAGAACCCTATTCCGGTTTAGGGGAGGGTCGGAACTTCATCCATTCACTCCTAGTGAATAAAATAGACTGCATTATAGAATATAATTAAGCACCATATATATCATTTTCAACTATAAGTATATTGAATCCTTCTCAATTCTCATCATTGAAAAAATTACAGCATCCATTCAACTTAGAGCATCCACCACCATATATATCTTCCTAGGATGGTAATGGATTTAGTATCCATACTCATTGATCATAATTATCCATCTTCCATTGATCGTGTTATTATCCTTTTATGAGAATACATATTTGAGGATCTCGTGATCTATATATATTTCACTCCTCTCCCTTATAGAGAAAATTCCACCAAATAGTCAATGAAAATATCATTATAGAAAACTCTTGGACATTAATGGGATATTTATTCTCATAAAATTTCATCTTACATGGGTAATAGGCCATCCACATAACAATCTACATTAGTACACCACCCAAGACCTTCTTTGAAGTATTTCTATAAACCATAAAAAGCTCCCCACATGAGGGAAGTATAAGTAATGTTGTATTGATAATCCAATTTTTCAACTCCTTAAATATATCTTCACATTTAGTATCCTATAAAAAATTTACTAATTTCAAAATTATTTTTGTTAGTTTTTTTGGAAATCATGAGAAGTTCTACATAATTTTTTGGTATTATCGATATAATATATGAAAACTATAGATCCCCATTACAGATGTTGGTCTAGGCCAACCCTCGATTTCCTTTTTCTTATAATATTCCATATATATCACTTTTTTGTGTTAATGTTCCAGATGAATGAAAATATAACCATCCAAAACTCACACCTATTGTGAATTTAATATATGTTTTCCTTTAAAAAATCCATTAGCATATTATCGAAATACTCTTACTGACTCTCTTTGATTTTATAGAAAATTTGAATTTCATCCATAAAGACCACCACAAATTTATCAGTCTAAACCCTAGAGTATCTATCCATTATGTTCAGAAATATTTTTAGAGACATTGTGATTTCAAAAGGTGTCACTATGAACTCATGCTTTCCATACCTAGTTCGAAAATAATTTTTAGGAATATTGTCCTTATTTATACATATCTGATTATATCCAATCTAAAGATCTACCTTAGAGATATATTGACCCCCACCAAGTTGATCAAACAAGTTTTATATCCAAGGAAGGGTATAGTTATTCATTATTGTGATATTTTAGAGTTCATGATAATTAATAAAGAGTTGTGTTTAACCAATCTTCTTCTTGAGTGAGAGGATAAACAACCCCCTCTATGATGCAATTGGGTACATAAACCCATTTTCTATATTATCTAGTAACTGATTATTCAACTATTGCATCTCAATGGTTTCTATACTATAAGGATACTTCGATATAGGAAACGATCCATTTATAAGTGTGATTTAGAAATTGACCTCTCATCTAAGAGAAATACCTAGTAACTCTTTATATAAAATATTAGTATAATACGTTATATTAGGCATGTCTATAAGCATGATTCCCTACTTTGTCTCGTTTATTTTTGCTATATGTTATTTTAAATAAAGAAGTAATGCATGTTCTTGTATGCAATATTCCATAGGAGATTCATCCTTTTCATTACACGTCAATAGAATCAATGGGTGACTTGGGACATAGAGAGTGATCCCCCACAGTAAAAATTTTGTGTTGGGTTTATATAAGGATAGTCAATACAAGACAAAAATTTAATCAAACTCTAGTAAAGGATGTAATTAATTATTTTATGGTTTATTAACTCTAAAAAAATTTACAAAGGAGGTGTGGTATACATTAGAAGAAATCATCAATATATTTAATATTCTAATAGGTATCTCATCCCCCATGTTTTTTATGGTGTTTGAACATTTATACTAAACATATAAGATATTAAATAATTAATATAACCATAATCAAAAAAATCACTATTCTAGAATAAATTACTAGTGTACATTTTACCACAGCATTATAAGTATCCACTAGATACTCAGTGATGGAATATGCCTTTTTTATAGCCTTGGATATTTTTATTACTAATTTTCTATAAAAACCCTCATCTTAGGGAATTTCATTGTGTAGTTCCTATGTTCCTTGCAATTAAAGCACTGTATAATAAGCACAGTGTTGATCTAATCCTTATTTTATTCCACCTCATTGGTGGGATTCTTCATTTACCTTTAATATAGATTAGTCTAATTCCCATCATTTCCATTCATGAAAAATATTTTGTTTTCCCATAATAAGCCTTTGGGATTATTCATCCCACACTTTTGAAAAATTGGATTTTTGGTTTTATTTCCTCCATGAGATTTATAGATTGATACACTTAAAGAAAACCTCATCTTATGTTTTTTTTTCTCCAGTACCGCAAGACCAATAGGATTATCAGATATCCATATCAACATTCAAGGAACAATATAGTGTCTATTCATTGTTTCTAAATTTATAAATGGGTGATTCTATTCATAGACTCATCTTTAAGCCTGTAATGAACTGTACCACTATATATTCAATGCCAATATCAAATCTAGTGGCACACCGTGAAAGAATTGTAACGTTTTTCTCATATGCCACCATATACTCATCTTCCTTTTATTTTAGACTATGGAATTCACTCTCCATTTTAAGATGGGGAGTACATGGGAAATATTATTAGAAAATATTTTCTTAATTTCTTCCCATTACTTATAATAAATATCCTCTTTATGCATGGACTTCTTCATCAGATTCCACCACTGATTATATTCAACCTCAATGTGATATATGATAATCACAACATTCTCTTGCTTTGTGAAATGGATGACAAAAAATATATTCTCAATTGAGTTAATCCATTACTCTTTGATGAGGTGATCAAAATATCCACTAAATATAGTATACATTTTTCTTAAAAAGGACTTGAATACAACTTGATCCTTCTTAAGAGTAATAGTGTACTCCATAATATTCGTGTAATTATTTATATCTTGAGCTAGTTAATCTACTACATCCTTGAATTTATCAACTCACACACCCCTATTATTAGGTATATCATTGGTGAAATCATTACACTTCCAATCATGTTGTTTATCATCACAATTCCTCATATTCCCCACAATTATCTTAATGATTTAAATTAGAAAACCATAACTAATTAACATATATAAGGTAATGTTATAAACATATAAGGATTAACTTATTAATGATAAGTGAAACTTAACTTATGAGTCTCTTTTGTTTTCAACCTAGGTTATCCATATCAAATTCACCATTAGGTTTTCTACCCAATAAATTGTTTAATTTCTTCATAACGGTTCTTAAAGTACTTTTAAATTTCCAAAACCTATAACCTAGGAGTGTCAAACTGAGTGCCTATTAAGACCTATTTTCATGTACCAGGTAATGCACTATTTAATGCTGAAATGTATTTTTCAGAGTTATTAAACCTATGTAAATCTCTTTCATAGCCATTTCAACTTATAGGATCTAGAAAGTTATGCAATAACTCATAAACCACTCTCTCTATACTTTACCAATATTTCGTGGTATTTTTTATATTTTGTCACATCCTTTTACTTTTCCTTAGGTTTATCACTAAAGTTTCCTCGTCTCAGTTCTAATGGTTAAATAATCATATACCTTGATACTAAATACAGAGACCCATGCCCTTTACACATATTATTACATGATTTACAAACATAAATATACAACAGGTACAATCATAATGACCATGAAGCATAGTTTCTATATAAAACTATATTCATGTTACATAAAAAGATCATTAACCATAGAATACTTATTTTGTTATTTATATTGGGATCCAAAATCCCATTATAGATCATAAAAATTTATTAGATAACATGTAAATGCTTAAAGAAAGGGGTGAGATAGATATCTAACTTTGGAAATTAAACATTACAAAGAAGAAAAGCATGTGAGTAAAAGGTGTTACATGATATCATAAAAGAGAAGGCTCCTAGAAATCACATATAATTATAACATAAATTACATGTTATAATAATATCATGGCCTTAATGGGCATTTAAAAACAATATTTAACATTACATAAACATTATTCAAATATACTCCCTAGAGAATATCACATGGTGGAAAAATTCCCATAATGGATTAGGTTTACTCCCTATCCAATACATGAGGCCTCATGACACTAAAAATTTCCCTAATTCATTAGATCAATATCTGTGTGAACCCATCCTAAAATGTTCATGATTTATGTGTTCCCTATAATGGAATAAATCATAAGGAATGTCATAAAATTTACCCATGTAAAGAAACTATTTTTCTTAATCTTATTTAATATCACAATTGATGGAATTTACATATTAAATCCATTTAAAAAATGATAATAAGGAATGTATTACCCCATTAATAGAAGGTATAATAAGATAGATATATATTTGAGGGATATATAGACATTAATTAGTATTATTAATTTACTTGGAAGAGATATATAATGTGATCTTGATAGAGAAAGTGTATAACTGGAAGTAAAGGATGGTTTTGTGAGATTCCTTACCTCGAGCTTAATTTGTCATGTATATTCTTTATCTTAGTAAGTAAGACTAATATTTTAATTTATTGATATCTTAATAACTTTTTCCAGTTTTATTATTTATTTTATTTTATTTTTCATCTTGTCACATTAAATTACATAACCAATTAATTTCACAGCATATGTTTTAACAATAAAAGGCTCAAATGTCAAAAATCACATTAGTAAGTTGAATAAGTTCAAAGTTATTATTGTTTAATCATATAAATAATATCAATAATTATTTAATTTTCATTTCTATGAATAAATTATAATTTTTAAACCAATGCTAAAATATTTTTATGAAATATTAACTATGATACAATCCTGGAGATGGTTGGTTGTATGTACGCATGGGTAAGGTTTTAATTTCTCAAAGATCGTCATGGAGAGAAGGTAAGTGTAATTTTATCCTCATATAGTTATAATTATAACATATATATCATATTATTTCTTTAAATATCCTTAGAAATATCATCCATGTAATGCAATGATAAAAATTAGTCACATCACTTCACGAGGGAGGAGTATTCCATACACATTAATGAAGTTATCATTTATTCAATGGATGGTATGTTAAGAATTTAGATGATATATTTATTTTTCATATTGATTAATATTTCCTTAATAACATATATATATATATATATATCTAGTTAATCCTTATTATATTTCATTTATGGCTTATGTGAAAAATGAATCACATCACTTTGCGAGGAAGTTGTCTTATGTACAGACCAGCTACGTTATCACATTCTCTATAGAATGGAATTTATAAAAAATAATGTGATATTATATTACCATAAGAAAAAATATATCAAAAAATCATATATAAACATTAAAAACAATTTAATATCTTTTTTGGTCATAAATTATGGAAAATGGGTTTCATTGTTTCATGAGGCAATAATCTATCATGCACACAATTAGTAATATTGTTTCCCATTTGGGGGAGAAGGAGATAAATTTAATTCATTAACTTAAAATAAAAACATGGTAATATATCTAATATAATTAAATTATTATATCAACTTGATTTTATTTGAATTTAAGGATGAAAATGAATAAATAAAACAAAATGATCGGTAAAGAACATTATCTCTTCTTTAGAAAACTTCATTTGGTTTTAACCAAGAACCTTACGAGGTTGTGTTTCTAATAATTAAAAGGATTCTATAATTAGGGTATATAATTAATGAATTTATTTTAAAAAAATTGAACCGATGTGTTTTTTAAGTTTGTATAAGAAAGTAAAGTGGCCTTTTCTATGTGGGGGAGAGGACACACATAGTTTTTTGTTTTGAAAAGATTGATTTGAAACAACATTATTCTCCATACATAAGGAGGTGAAGTGGTAAATTTTAACCTCAAAGTATTTAATGTCTAAAAATTAATAGAAAATAATAATTAGACAATTTTTTGGTCATTTGTAACCCTTATCTCTTTATTTTGACCTCTACCCCTTACAAAACTCATTTTAACCATAACCAGGGGAAATGAGTTTTTATTTTTCAATATTCATTTTGATAATAAGTTAATTTTTCATAATATGAATTATCTATTTCCAAATATGGAAGTATTTTTTCTAGATTCAACTCATAGAATTCATATAATTTTATTTAAAGTCAATCTCCTAAACGGTCCAAAAAGACAATTTTGCTAAAATTAATTTTGTAAGGAAATGATGATCTTGCATTAACTATATGAATGGTAATCTTAATTAAATAAATTTAAATTGGTATTTATAGATATATAATATATAAATTTCATTTAAATAATTCCTCATTTTGAGCCATATAATTATTTAAAATGAAGAAAATTTATGCAAATTGAAACAATTTTAAGAAAAAGATGAATTGTTTACAAGCCTAAAAAATATACTTATACTAAAATACTGTATAAATTTGACCTGAATGTAATTAATTGGAATTTATAAAACACAAATAATACTAATGTTAATTATTAATCAAAATAAAAATAATAATGGTTATTAAATTATTAAAAATAAATGAAAATATTATAAAACCCAGTATTTTTCACTATTCATTGGAAATTTAATACTAAATAACCCAAAATTATAATTTAAGTTAATATCAATATTTTTATTTCAAAAATTCTGTTAATTTTATAAATATCATTTTTAAAGGTTCCAAAATTTACTCATAATATTTTCTCACAAATATCAATACAAATCAGTTTTTAATTAATTTTTTAAACAAATGAGCCCTTATACCTGCGTGTTTAGAAATTAATTTATTTTTTATAGAAACTTTGTATACATTTCAATATGTTGTTATTTTTATTAGTAAAAAACTTTATTTCTAGGTTATAACCTTCTTATTTAAATAATCTTGTTTCAGTTGGGCTCAGTGGTGTGTGTCACATTCACTATTTAACACAATTTTCTATTATAAAAACATGCAGAATTGCCAGATTCATCACCAACCTAGTCCATTTAGTCCAAACACATAATATCTTATATGGTTCCACCCTAATACCAATACGTGATAGGATGATTACATCATTAATGATTATATGTCATCCACCACTACTTGTAGAAACCTATTTGGAATTATGTTTCCAGAAAAAAATACTCTCATCAAATCAATGACTGCAAAACTGTTAAATCCCTTCAACATTAATCCATATAATCCAAATAATCTTTCACTTTCACTACTATTTCACTTTTCAATGAGACACATCACCTTCCAATTTTTTTTTAAAGGGTTGGGGTATGAGGCCCCAATTTATTAATAAAAAAAGGTTCAAACAGATAGGTAGTACATCAATATAAAAACATATTTTTCAAAGCCCCCTTCCCGGGGGCCCGAGTTTTTTCCTAAGCTTTTCTACAATTATCTGCTCCTTTTCATGTAATTCATTCCAGAGTTTTAGTTTGATGCAGTCGCGACCTCGTCCCCCGCCATATTGATCCTGAATCTCCCTGGACTGTTGGAGTAATGTATCCACGTCTTCATCAGATTCTGCATTTACAGCCTGTTCATTTTTCATTTTCTCTTCACCTTTTCTATTGCTTCTTCTTTTTGTTCTAGATTTTTTCAAAGAGTCTTCATACTTGACCACCTCTTCCAAATTTTCAGTCTGAAGTCCAGCAATCTATTTTGTTGTCTCTGATTTTGACACCACCTGCACACTAGGAGAAGAAGTATAATCAGGAGAAGGTTCCCCTAGAAGCATACTTACCTCTTTAGAACCAGGTGTAGCAGCAACTTCTTTTTCTGCAAACATAGATTGGTCAGTAATAACAGGAGGTCTACCCTCCATAGAAGAATGAGGAGGACTAAAAATTGTACATGCCTCTACCACTTTGCCTTGCCCATCTTCCTTCATATTTATGTTTACCAGTGCACTAGAGGCATCACCAGAGGCAATGAGACTTTCATGAGTGACACCATCCAAGGAGGAAACCTCCTTACTAGTGTCAATCTGAGCAGAATTAGATTGACACAGTAAAGGTGGCCTGAGTTCCCTGCTTTGAGAAAACACTTGAGCATAGGAATGGACAGTAGTAGTAGCAGGGAGAGAAGGTGAAGTATTCTCAATTTATTCCACAATGTCAGCCCAGGATTTATGGTTGGGCGGACATACCTTCTTGTTATCATTCTTGTAGTCATAAACAATCATCCCTTGATTAACAGGCTCAACCTGCCTATTAACAGGATTTTTAGAACCATAGGTGCAGTCATTATTGCTTTGTGATATTTTCCTCTCCGAATATAAGTTGGAAAGTTATTTATGATCATGTCCTCGTCGAGAACAAAGGGTGAACATAACAGATCTTGTGCAGTTATTTACCATATGCCCA